>JAQSUU010000015.1:29267500-31767500 GCA_038087645.1 Saccharum hybrid cultivar R570 | reverse complement strand
CGCAGAAACCATCAGCCAAACAGAGCTGAGGATAATGACCGCCAACTTTGGTTTGCCCCATTATTAATGCGCTCCGATCCTCTCACCATCAAGTGATGTGACGCGGCGAAGCTTGGATCATGGAATGCATCTCCCTTCAGAGGCCGATTGAGGCGCATCCGATCGATCCCGAGTTCCCAACGATGACATCTCTCCTCGATGCCGACTCAAATTCATTGCTCGCCACCCTGCACCGCGCGCGCAACGCTTTCAGCTAGCTAGTAGCATTGGTTCCCAGCTCCAGAAGCAAGAAAGCACTACTACATACTCCCACCGTGCCATTGAAAGTGTCATTTTTGACTTTCAGACTTCATATTTGACCGTTCGTCTTATTTAAAATTTTTGTATAAATATTATTTATTTTTTATAACTTACTTTATCATTAGAGATACTTTAATAATAATTTATTTATTTTATTATTTGCATAAAAATTTGACTAAGACGAACGGTCAAACAAGAAGTTTAAAAGTCAAAAACGACACTTTCAATGAGACGAAGGGAGTACAGTACAAAGCTGGTGCGCGGGCGTAGACGTGTGATGTAGGTGAAGGCAGGGCAGGCGCATGCAACTACAACGCCAAAAGAGGGGAGGTCTATGGAGTATGGACTGAACAATTTAGCACGCATGCATTCAGCCTTCAGCCACGGGAGATCCCCGCGTCGATCGGGCTTCAGCGTGTGCGCGATTGGCCTCTACGAGGTCACCTAGATGGGGCCGCCGGGCGCCGACGATCCCCATTGGCGTTCGGCATTGGGCAGCGGCAGCGCCCCGGCGGCCGGCCCGAGCTCGCCGGCACGGCCTGCATCTCGTAGAAATGGTTGAGTTTCGTATAGAAAATTTTCCACTGTACCCCCGCGTGTGGCTCTGCATGTTGGAGTTCGTCCAGGTGGCATGCATCTACGAATTGACATGTAGGGGGTGATTGGTTGCTGGAATTAGGCCATCCTGAGGCCCATCCGGCACTGCTCGGTGCACTTGGGCCATGTTTGGATGCCTGCCTCGCATCCTTTACCTGGTCCGACTCATTCCTCTCGATCCCTCCGTCCCACACGCCTCCATCTTCCCAATTTCTACTTCCCTCACGAGCTGGGACAATGCGGTGCTTGGCGGGAAGGGTTTCGGGGAGCGCGGGAGATGGCGCCGTCCTGGCGATAAAAGGCGCGCGCGGGTGTGCGGCTAGGGTTACCGCCCCTATTCCCTCGCCTCTCCTTCGTCCTTAGCTCCGGTGCGCCCTCTCCTCTTCGTCCCCATCGACCTCGGTTCACCGACGGAGTCGACCTCTGCCGCCGCCTCCGTGCTGGTCCTCCGGTGGTCCGACGGTATATCTCACCTACGCCACCCCCCTGCTCTCCTGTGTGGTGATTTTGTCGATTCTTTGCGGATTTTGTTTGCCGTGCACCTAGGTTCTTGATGTTATGTACTCAGATCTGTGTGATGTTACTGCTAATCTACATGTGTATACATGTTTTCGTCTTCTTACGCCGCCGGATCTGTGCGATGCACTCCTTTTTTAACTATACATGTCTGGTCTTGCTCACATGATGTTCATGCCCATTTTGATTCGAACTGAGCGAAGTGCCTTGGTCAATGATGTTAGATTTGTAGGCGTTGGAGGAGCACCTTTTGGTGTGGCAGCCATGCCTTGCTTAATATTGTCGGTCTGTAATTTTTGCCTGCTAATCAGCTAATCAGTACACCCACAGTGCATCATCTCTTTCTAATTTCCACTATTTCCAGTTGGTAGCCATGGATTTGCAAGCTAGGTGCCGTGCTGCCACTGCCATCGTAGTGGCGGTCGCTGCATGGTTTTTCATGTGGTTTAGAAGAAGAGCTGAAGAAACCCGGTCCGTGACTTATGGACCCATGGCAGATAGGGACCAACAAAGGATTAGCAACCTCAAATACATTTATGATCTGATGATGCTCCAAGTTCAAGGTCAGTCGAGGACGAAATGTTATCTGAGGCCAATTTGTTTCCCAAAATTTCATTTGAAAACCATCTTATACTAGTTTGTCTTTGTTGTTTCAAAGGAAACATGGCTTGGTATGTTGTCTACCGCGGCAAGGAACCTAGGGTGTATCGAACCTGGGCTCAATGCAATGCACAGGTATCTGGTTTTAAAAACAATAGCTATAAGAGCTTCCCTACTGAAGAAGAGGCAGTAGCATCATACATGGAGTTCAAGGGTTTTGAAGAAGAAAAGGTTCTGTTGAAGCGTTGAAAGGTCTTGATGGCTAGAGGGGTAGTGAATAGCGTAAAAAATTCCTACAAAGTATTCTAAACAAGTTTATCAATATAACAAATAGCGAGAAGCGAGTTTTGCCTAGCCTATGGGGTATTGCAAGCCACCTATCCAAATGACAATTCTAATATATTTCACTCAACTGCACAAGTCAAATCGCAAGAGCAACAACTAAACAAGCTAGCAAGTTACACAAAACTAAAACTACACAAGCTACAACATCAAGCTAGCAAGAGCAAACAACCAATTACTTGAAATGTAATGCAAGTTAGAGATACGAGAGATTTCACCGAGGGGCTATGAATTGAGCCAACCAATCAATATCCAAAAGATAATATCCAAGATAACCAATCCACCGAGACAAATCAATCACAATCAATGAAGTGAAGACACGATGATTTATCCCGAGGTTCACGTGCTTACTGGCACGCTAGTCCCCATTGTGTCTCCCTCAACCATGTGGTTCGGTGGCTAATCGGTCACACACCGAGCCTCTCAAAAGGCACCACAAGAACCTACCAAATGGCTAGGAGTTGCAATGACACGAGCAATATACTAATGCTACCTTGTGGCACTCCGTCGGGGAAGGTGCAGACCCCTCACAAGATCACGGGAGGTGGCCAAGAACAATCACCAACTCTTGCCACGCCTCCAAGCTGCTCCAAGCTGTTTAGGTGGCGGCAACCACCAAGAGTAACAAGAAAAACCGCAGCAAATCAATCCCCCAAGTGCCTCTAGATGCAAATCAATGATCAAAGCACTTGAATCACTCAATCTCACTCAAGAATCGCAATAGAATGCAAAGGAGATGAGTTGGGATGAGAGGGGATGCTTTGGCTCAGCTCAATGTGCTCACAAGTATGTCAAATGTCCAAGCTAGGGAGCCAAGAGCCGACCACCAAGTATTTATAGATGTACCCCTTCGAAAAGAGCCGTTGAGCTCACTGTGTGGGCGACAAACACGTCTGTCGCACCACCGACAGACGCCGTGCCCGCGTCTGTCGCACACGATCGCGCCACGTGTCCACGAGCTTTGAATTCTCAACGGTCGAGTTCTAACCGACGAACGCATCCTTCGCTCGTACGCCCGAATGTCTGTCGCCCCGACAGACGCAGTCCAGAAAGAGTTGAAGACCGTCCACAAGCCGACGGACGCGTCTGTCGCGATGCCGTCAGACGCCGTCCAGCGTCCGTCGCAACCGATCCCGTAGAGCTGCTGAGGAGAAGGCCGACAGACGCGGACCACGCGCGTCTGTCGCTCACACACCCCCGCGTCTGTCGCTTGCTCACAGAGAGCCGCGGCTAGGGTTGCCCGACAGACGCCAGAGCCAGCGTCTGTTGCCCCTAGTGCCAGCATCTGTTGCCCCTAGTGCCAGCGTCTGTCGCCTCTAACTCAAGCAAATTTCTATTTTTTTCTTGCTCCACTTGTTTCACCCTTTCACAAATGAGCTAGACCAAGTAAGTGTACCACTTTAGCACATGTTTTAGCTCGAGAAACACCACGTGACATCGCCTCCAAATCTCGACATTGACGTAAAGGAAAATAGGCGTTTCAACTCCTCAAAAACGCCTGAATCCCGTCTCGCAAGCTCGGCGGGAGGTAGAGAGGACCCCAAACCCTCTCTACCGCTCAAACACCATCGCAATTGTGCTAACACCACCAAGTGATCATCGTCATGTGCAAGTGTGTTAGCATTTTCACAATCATTTTTCGAGGCGTTATTAGCTCTATCCAAATGCATATGCTCAATGAAATGTCACCTAGAGGCACATGTAGGACTAGAATTGATACGACAATTCCTCTCTTTATAGTATGGCTATCTAACCTATAATGTAACCACACCCACTAGGTGTCTTGGTTACCAAAGTATAACCCCTAGCATATACCTTTGCCTTGATCACCATAGGGTTGCACCTTGTTCTTCCTTCATCACCATGGTAAGCACTTCATCGTCCACACTTGATCATCATGCTTCACCATGCTATGTGCTAATCATCATTTGCTACATACAATCTTAAGCGTATGATTAGCACTTGGGCATTGTCACTAATTACCAACACCAAACATAGAGCTTTCAAGCGTCCTGCACCGGTCGATACCAAAACACCTTGCTTATTTGTTGTTTTGCATGGTTCAGTGTTTTGTGTTGGTGGTACTCCTCTTGTTCATCGTTTTCAGTGGGAAGAAATGCCTGTGATATCTCCAAATTGCTATGTAATGGGCTGATGTCCTTGACCTTGTGAGGTACTGCGAACCTTTGGGGTTGACAACTACGAGCTTATACTCTTGTATCGTTTTAATTTTTGCTGATGCTCCGAGGTCAAGTGCAGTGACTAGACAATTTGATCTGAGGCTAGAATGTGCTTTTCTCTAGTTGTGCTACAAACGGTGGTAAGCTCACCATATTGATTCATGGGTGATCACAACTCATTCCATGAGTGCAAACCAAACACAACTGGGATCACCAGTTCATTCATGAAAGTTGTACAAGCAGGCAACCAAACAAAATGGTAGTGATCCAGTATGCATGTCTAAGTTACAATCAAACACACCCAAGTGCACAATATCCCTGTACAGGGCTCCATCCCGGATCACCCACCAAAGTGCAACCAATCAGGCCCGTAGGGATCCTCCCAACAGGCCTACCTCGGTGACCCACGTCGACCGAATAGAGGAGTATATATCTGCCGCAGGGTTAGGCGGTTAGCTGAAATGGGATTGTCAACTGGTCGGTGTCGTGCCGTTATGAGCGTGGAGGCCGTGAGTGATGGCCTTGCTGGTTCCTCCGTGCAAGCACGCGCCAGTATAGTACTAGTACGGAGTACTAGGACATGGTGCTGCCATGTTGATCTCGATGATTCGACCGCCCATAGGCAGCAGTAGTACTCCGGCCGGCCGCTAAAGTTGCGAGTTGACAACGCGATGCGACATACCATGCCAAACACCATACCCATACCAGCCCATTCTTCAATCTTCCAAGACGACATACTGGCGCTCTCATGGAAAGCAGGGCGGATCTGCCGGGGCTACAGCCCCTAGTGAGCCTGATTTCTTCATGATTACGGTTATTTAGCCTCAAATCACCATTAATCTCTAGCTCTAGCTCTAAATCTTTATTATTTAGCCCTCTTGGTCCCCATCCTGCATCCGCCACTGATGGAAAGAATGCAATTTTGAGTGTATTCTCGAATAAAGTGTTCAAAGTCTCCTTAACTTAAGAGACGTCTACCCGGTAACACTAATAGATCTCCCTATCTACTCATGCGCCCTTGTTTGAAATGAATCATTCTCAAGTCAGAGCTCACTCATGCACGTCCTACCCAGCTCTAATATGAAGACAGGATCCACATATCCGTGTCCGATTTCTAAGGTTATTAGTTTTTTATTACTAGCAAATATGCACGTGCGTCGCATGAAACCCAATACATCTTGGAATTGAATTTTGTATATTTGATGGAAGCGAGTTGTTCTATCTCGTATGAACATGAGTCATGAATCCGGACAACATACTATATATATGTGGGATACGGTGGGTGCGTGGGCAGTCTGGGAAGTAAAAAAAAGCACAATAGAGGACACGAGTGTATTTTAAAAATAAAAAAATCAGGTTAAAAGAAATGCTTCGCTCTTAATATTAGGTAGGATAGAGTAGAGATATAGAGATAGAGATATATAAGGATCACGGGTTCAAAGGTATATGATTATTGATTTTATTCTTTGTTTTAAGTTTTAAATTTTTAATTTTGATAACATAAAATGAGTATTTCAGTCTCTAAAAGGTGTTAAATAAAAGTTTGTCAATTACAAAGTTGTAGATTGTGTCGAGCTTCATAATTTTAATATAATGATTGTACGTATGTGACTTTATATGAAAAAATATGTTGCATGATGAATATAATAATACTTAGTTGGTAATATAAACATTAATATTCAAGCGTATAAATTTAGTCAAACTTTAAAATTATTTCACTTAGGGCAGAATTAAAACATCGTATGTTTAGGACACATGGAGTATATAACGCACTTGTATATTCACTAGTATGAAAAATAAGAAGAAAAGACATAAATGCCAGATGTATGGATAGATGAGCAAAGAAAAATCAGGAACCAAAAACAAAAAGTCACGAACAAAAACAAAAACAAAAACAAAAACAAAATAAACAGGAAAGAGAAAAAAACTGCCGGCCCGAGGTGGACGTACGGAGGTAAGGTAATCAAAACGGGGAATTGTTTTAAAAAAAAGTCAAAACGGGGAAAAAATAAAAAGAAACGTCCACTAAAAAAACAGAAACGTAAAATGAAAAGCTCTGTCCATCCAAAAAAACGCAAATCTCTTTGACGTGCCTAGATATAAATATTGATTTTCTGCGAATTTATCGTCTTAGGCATGTAAAAAAATTCATGGCCCTGGTATAACACATGGACATATATCTAAAATATTAATGTTTTGACATAAAAATATATCTCATGACAAATCTAATGATATTTATTTGATGTCATAACTATTTATATTTTTGTATATATATAATTGATCAAACTTGTTTATATACTAAAATATGATACTGTGATAGAATTTTATCTTTTCTACCCTTCGCCGGACTAGTGCTTGCATAGTTGCGTGCTGTATCTTCAATTTTCTCGTCGACGGTACGTCCGTACCCAGTGCTGTATTAGCCTTGCCACCGTGCACATCCAACTTGTCGACTACTAGGAGAGATCCATTGCAATGTATTGAGAAAGGCTCCAACCGAAATAGGAGCCACGATGCGGGCATGTTTGGATTTTATGGACTAAAATTTAGTTTTGCACTTTCTGTCAACTTTTAGTTCATGGAAATCTAAACAGGTGGGCTAAATGAGGCTAAAAGGAGAGAACTAAAGTTTAGTGCATTTAATCCACAAGAGAGCTTAAATTAGGTTAAAAGTACCTTGGGGGCGTAAAGACGCTCTATACCCCCACCCACTTGATGCTGCATGGCTGTGTATTGTCATGGCTAAATTAAATTAGGAACAAATTGGTTATTGTTGGTTGAAGGACTAAAGTTTAGCCCATGATCCAACCACCACCATCAGGCCATCAAGGACTGAACTTTTGCTCCTTTAGTCCACGGACTATTGATCCAAACAGCGTACGACTGCTGAAAGATGACCACCCCCGAAGTATCGTTGCAGTTTCTTCACGACTTTAGCCGAGATCTAACTTGGAGAAGACAGCAAGCTAGGGCCCAACGGGGGGTGACCTCGATCGATCTACATACAAAGCCTGCTTCTCAGCAGCTGGCCGGATCATACTCCATGCATGTTGCTAGCTACTTGCAAGTTGCATCAACAACCTGCTAATTGAGGCTTTGTTTAGATGCACCCCAAAAGTTAGATTTTTTCACTCTCTCTCCATCACATCAATTTTTGGACCCATGCATAAAGTAGTAAATGTAGGTAAAAAAAATAACTAATTACACAGTTTAGTTGGAAATCACGAGATGAATCTTTTGAGCCTAGTTGGTCCATGATTTGACAATATTTACCAAATAAGACAAAAGTGGTACTATTTATCGGGTTCAAAATATTTGCAATCTAAACGTGGCCTGAGAGCTCCATGTCTGAAGCAACAACAATTAACCACTATGGCTGCATTGTTACATCCGATCCATCAATTATTGCTAGCCACACAGAAACAATCTGTTAACGCGGTAGTTACATCACATACAGTATTGCTCATGCTGACTATAGTATGATGGAATCATGAGCCTGGCTCTGGCATCAAGCATAATGTGTGTTCCCCCCGTGGTCCTGTCGATCCAGACATATGATGATCAAATTATTGGAGTAAGTAACGAAGTAGAGGACAACTACATTTTGTCGAATTTTGGAGCCAGTCCAAATCGCTGTCATCTGTTTCAGAAATCTGTTGGCAGTTGGTTGCTGAAACTTGTTAAGACGCCTCCCCTGCCAGCACACAACAATCAATCTTATGGCCTATGGGGGAAAAGCAAGAGAGAAGTGCGATTCACAAGTTAATGAGCTAGCCCTAGCAAATTGCGGATCACAGGAGACGAGTCTCCGGTTCTGCAAATTGCGGATCACAGGAGACGAGTCTCCGGATCACAGGAGACGAGTCTCCCGTACGTGCCATTTACAAGGATACAGCTAGGCGTCCTTGGATCCGAAGCAATACTGGGACACAGATAGGCTCTGCTGTACTGTATGCATTTAAAGTCGCCGACATGTGGGTCGCTCCTACTAGCATGTGATGAAGGGATCTTAGGCCTCGTTTAAATCGTGGGAAGTTAGAATATTTCTAACTGTAGCACTTTCGTTTGTATTTGATAAATATTGTTTAATCATGGGCTAACTAGGCTCAAAAGATTCGTCTCGAGATTTATAACTAATCTGTACAATTAGTTATTTATTTTACCAACATTTAATACTCCATGCATGCGTTCAAAAATTAATGTGATGGAAAGAAAGTGAAAAAACTTGAAATTTGGAGGGAAAGAGAACAAGGCCATAGATTGTAATGCGAAGTACTACTGATGTACTGTACAATTAGTTATTTATTTTATCAACATTTAATACTCCATGTATGCGTTCAAAAATTAATGTGATGGAAAGAAAGTGAAAAAACTTAGAAATTTGGAAGGAAAGAGAACAAGGCCGTAGATTGTAATGCGAAGTACTACTGATGTAGCATATATCTGCATATGGAGAGGTGAGATTTTGAGAGACGAGGAGGGCTATTAGCTCTCCTAGAAGAGTCTGTCTGGCTCTGTAGTCCATACCTAAAGCGTGCGTTTTTTTTTTTTTTGCGGAACAAGCGTGCGTCGCTATTGTACTCAGACGGTTGTGGATAGGAAATTTCAACCACGGATAAGGATATGGGTACATGTCAATTCACCGTTGGTGTTTGAAATACAAAGAATTTCATCTATTTTAATGGCAATACAAAGGATTTCATCTATTTTAATGGCAATCCAACTCTGCCATCCTATGCTCAAGGGGCCAGGAGTATAATGAATTGGGGACATCCAGACATCGATCTAGGCCTTTGCTTCGTGAAAGAAAATTTTTGGATATTATATCGGATGTTTTATGAGATATTAGAAGAGGTTTTCGAATACTAATTAAAAAAACTAATTACATAACTCGTCTGAAAACCGCGAGACAAATTTATTAAACCTAATTAAGCCATAATTAGCACATATGTGTTACTGTAGCACTTAAGGTTAATCATGAACTAATTAGGCTTAAAAGATTCAGTCTCGTGGTTTCAACCAAACTGTGCAATTAGTTTTTTTATCTACATTTAGTACTTCATACATGTGTCTAAATATTCGATGTGATGGAATGAAAAATTTTTGGGTGAAAACTAAACACAGCCCTGGTATAGAGAAATAAAGAAATGACAGGCCTTGTTCGTGAACAATCAAGACAGTGGGGGTGATACCAATCACGTATGCTGTTGCACCATTGCATTTGTCACAACAATAGGGCCTATATTTCAATCAAAGGACATGGGCAATGCGGGCTGCAACGGTCGAACACACACGATTTCAATCAAAAACTGATCAGGTCAGGCAGAATGGGACACTGCCACACACTTGGTCCCATCATTGCACATGACCTACTTATACGCAACGAACAAAAATGTACAGATAAGAACGACAACCTGGCCAAATGCGTGCTCAATAGATATACTTCAAACATGGAATACAAATTGAATACAAATGGCAAACGATGTTCATTGGTACAGTAAATTTGAACCTCAAGTTGTAACACATCACTGTGTTCATGCAAAACATGGTTTCGGAGAAACATGAAAGTCCTCGATGTTACAGTGAACAGAGGCCGTAAGGTGTTCCTGCTTGCCAACAGCCACTACGACATTGAAATCATGCATTCATCTTTCACATGCTTTTGATGAGACGATGTTCGAATAACGGAAGAGTCCTGAAACAGTTCAGTCTTCCCTAGTGTGTACAAATGATCACATAATTCTAATTCTAGGCCTGTTTACAACAACAAAAATGTTGGAACAACCCAACAAAGGGTATAGAACTAGACATACAGCGCAGTTACAAAACAAAAACACAGCTCATCTTCCATGCGACAAAGTATCATGACACCGAGCCTCATGCATGGATAAGACTGTCAATAAGGATCAATGCATGCTAGCTGGGAAAGAATTGTTGCCAGTACCTTGTTTATAGATCATAAAATAGATGTGACCCGGACAGAGTGGTCTGCAGACCCAGTGATGTACATTGGCAGTGTTGGATGCCAATCCACACTTGTGATAGATGAACTGTGCGGTAGTGTCCTCAATCCACTTTCATGGCCTTGTACCTGAAGGGATGCAGATGAATCATTGGAACCTGTTTCTGCTAAATAAATCTAAGTGGTGCAATCAGATAGTGATGGAAACCTGATATATTGGGGCCCGAACCAAACCAGAGGTAACCAGCAGCCTCTTGCCATTTGAATCCAATGCTATTTCATGCATTCGTGTTTTAAAGCTCTCCTGATTGCAAAATCTGATAATAGAAGCACAAGGAGAAATGAGCAACTGTCATAACAATTCACAAATGATCACCAAATGTAGGGTGTTCTCACCTACTGCAATCTCTTGACCAAAGAATCTGACCTTGATTGTGCAAGCTCCATTCAAATATCTAAAGTCAATATAGTTGACATCGGATGAAATCATGCAAATTAATGGAATATTATTAAATTAAATATTTGTATAAAAGAATTCACATTAGTACAGAGGAAAAACAGTAATATAAAACATGTTGCAACTTTAATTTTGTTTATAGCTGATAACTGGAGTATACTAAGAAGATTATCTGACCATGAGGACCCAAGGAACTATAATCTGATGTGCAGACGATACATAATACTTAGTAAGGCATCAGAAGCCCAAGTCCCCGCCATGAGAAAGGAAAAGATGTGTCAGATCACTCCAAATCAACAACAACAACAACATAGCCTTTTGTCCCACGCAAGTTGGGGTAGGCTAGAGATGAAACCCAAAAGAGACGAGAAACAAGGAGACACATAAAGAGACATAAAGGGCACAAGATAAAAAGAGGTCACGGTTCAGGCACGTTGATTGCCAATCTCCAAGCGCTCCTGTCCATAGCTAAATCCTTGGAGATATTCCACTCCTTAAGATCTCTCTTAACAGACTCGTCCCAAGTTAGTTTAGGTCGACCTCTACCGCTCTTTACATTATCGGCCCGCTTTAGAACTCCACTACGCACCGGCGCCTCAGGAGGCCTCCGTTGGACATGTCCAAACCATCTCAACCGATATTGAATCAATTTCTCCTCAATTGGTGCCACCCCAACCCTATCCCGAATATCGTCGTTCCGGACTCTATCCCTCCTTGTGTGCCCACAACACCAACGCAACATACGCATCTCTGCTACACTCAATCGCTGGACATGTCGCCTTTTTGTAGGCCAACACTCAGCACCGTATAACATCGCCGGACGAATCGCTGTCCTATAGAACTTACCTTTCAGCTTCTGAGGCACCCTTTTGTCACAGAGGACGCCAGAAGCTTGACGCCATTTCAACCAGCCGGCTGAAATTCTATGCCTAACATCTTCATCAATGTCTCCATCCTTTTGTAGCATCGACCCTAAATACCGAAAAGTATCCTTCTTGGCCACCACTTGCCCATCGAGACTAACGTCTCCCTCCTCATGCCTAGTCGCGCTGAAATCGCACTTCATGTACTCGGTCTTAGTCCTACTAAGTCTGAACCCTTTCGACTCTAACGTGTGCCTCCATAGTTCTAACTTCTTATTAACCCCTGCCCTACTGTCGTCAACTAGCACCACATCATCAGCAAAGAGCATACACCAAGGGATATCACCTTGTATGTCCCTTGTGACCTCATCCATCACCAAAGCAAATAAATAAGGGCTCAAAGCTGACCCCTGATGCAGTCCTATTTTAATATATTCAGATTCTACTGTATATGTGGTGAATTGAGCATCATTCACGGTCCGTTTGAACCATCATGTTCCCAGTGACCAGATCTATACATCTATTTACAAAGCCCTCAAGAGCTTCTGACTAGTTCAATTAGAACCCTTCATTGTATTTTTTAATAATATTTTAATTAAGTTTCAGTAGTATTTTTGGTTTCTTACTTTCTCCTCGTAATACAGGGCAAATGTTTTGTCATCTTCATGTTATTCCACTGGTACCAGTTAATAGTTGGTGTAGAGTACCTATTCGTTACTGTTGTATATTTTGGTTTATTCCAGGCTTCCAGCAGTCATGATACATGAAACAAAGATAGTATTTTGTTCATATTGTTGCCATGAGCATGATAGTTTAAACAGAAAGCGAGTTGAGGGGTAGACAAGTTAAGACACCATATAAGACTTAAAACACAAGGAAAATCACACTCTAATGGGGCATTGAAGGGGCACACAACCATTTGCTATGGATCACACCATGCAATTCATTGGGATACCAAATACCTACATAATCATTTGCTATGGATCACACCATGCAATTCATTGGGATACCAAATACCTACACTGCCATCTTTTTTATTACTCCTTCCATCCCCAAAAACATGATGTTTTGGGATTTTTCAGACAAATTAGTGGAGAGAAATGACCCTAGTACCCCTATTTTGTTACAGATGATTTCCTTAAAAGGAGGATGTCGCATGGTTAAGTTTCCCACTCAAAGGACGCAGAGATCCGTGAGAGGTAACCAAAAGTAGCGCATATCAATTTGTAATTTGGCGCATGCAGGAGTCGACAGATTTTTCAGTGGGCCCAAAAGCGTGTCCTAGAATCAGAGAGTCTAAGTTTTTTGGGACAAATTTTGAATACCACAGCATCATGTTTTTTGGGACACGAGTACATTGATATGGCTAGTTGCATCAATGAACCATAAAGGGAAAAGGTGAAATGCTGTATACCTTTCCGTCTGAGCCTAAACTGAAGATGCTAGTTTCTGCTGGCCCAAAAAGAACTGAGCTCACAGGGGAATCATGGGCAGGCCATCCTGTAATTTGAAGACCAGCAGACATGTCTATTTGCAGTTAAGGAAGATGACAGACTCAAATAATCACAGGGGGAGGGGGGTGATCTCATGCAAACAAAACAGAAGCAAGTTCTAGCATCCGTGGAGCAAAGGACGATGCTAAGTTCCAAGACCATTCACCAATAAACTCTCATTGGTAAACTGGGCTTTCCAGTATTTATGATTTCTAACTAGCTAAGCGTTTTTAATTCTGGTTGAGGCCAGAATAGTGCAGCTGGATACTAGATCAACAATAACAAGATGTAAGTATGTCTTAAGAACAAAATACCACTAGAAAATAAGTGGGAATCTGCATCAATTAGGAAGAAACTACAGACTTGATAAGGATGGTAAAAGAATATCACAACAAAAGGATACCAAACATGTGAATCATTCCATCTGTAGCAGAAGCTGCCAAAATTTTTCCATTGTGATTGAAGCAAAGAGAAGTAATAGCAGGTGGATCCTCACCAAGAGGGAGGACTGTCTTCACAGTAGAAGAAAAAAAAGGAAAAAAGCCTTTAGAAAAGATACTAGCTACAAAATCCACATATAAGTTCAAGAGAAGAGGATGAAGCAAATGAACTACCAATGGCTTCCATGTTTTCATATGCCACACGGTCAAGTTGGCAAATCCTGTTCTCTCAAATGTAGTTGATCCATGACTGAAAATAAGGATAATAAAACGATGCCACTAGAGTTATGGACTTCTTATCAAGTACATGAAGTATGAAATCTAAACAATACCGTCTTGATGCAGCTGCAGAGACAAACACAGGTTCAACAGGGCTGCATTTCAAATCTAAGATGCTGCAAGAAATAGAAAAGCTTTGTTAGCTAAACATTCTCAGCAAGGAACCAGCAGACTATAGATATAACCTTGGAAAGTCTCTAGATGTACTCAGGTCACAAACAACTCTCTTTGCATCAGCATTCCAAGCTTTAATTCCTCCATTAGCTGTGCCTATGAGCAGCTATGGTCAAGAGAAATGGGTGACAAAAACAAAAGTCTTAAACAAGTTTACTTTAACCAAATTTAGAGTAATGGAAAGATACTAGTGCCATACAATCCAATATAGACATACCAATCTGTCAGATCTGCATTCCCAAGAAAGTGCACTGACTTCAGACCCACAGTATATAGTAGCATTTCTAGATGATGGTGTTGATGAATCATATGTCCAAATCCTTTGGAAAGAATAAGATCAACGGGTCAAAATCCAGAACCTTGAGTTAGGCAGCCAATGTGAAGTTACTCAAATATAGCAAAATTACCTAACTGTACCATCGATTGATGAACTAGCAATATTTGACCCAGATGCAGAAAATCGACATCGGCTAATTGAACTGTTATGGCCTAAAAATGTTTCCTGTTAGCAAGTCTAATCAGTCATACAGGTGACTGCAAAAAGGGATAATATAATAGTGGAACAAACTGTAGCTTACCTGGAAATCCACTTTTACTTCAGGAAAGTCTTCCTCAGTCACCAAAACCTGCTCATCCTCTGCAGCAAAAGAGAGGGTACTAAAGATATGGAGAACATGTACCATACATAGAGTAAGCACAACAGAAGAATAAATTGAAGAATATCAAATAGGAAAATACATTGGTTCACACATTAAAACAATCTAAACTACGGTAGCATTAGGCCATCTCCAGTGGCCCAGAAAACCGACCCTTCAGATGACGTGGAATCAAACCAACCCAAATCAAGCCACTGGAGGAATGGATGCAAAGGGTACTGAATAATTTTTTCGCAGGCTCGTTATCTGTAGCCATGAGTAGGCAAGGATAGTGTTGTCCATTTGTTTAATACTATTGTGGACCCATACTTGCAGTTAATATCAGTTCAACAATAAAGTTTAATTTTGCTGACTCTTCACAGTCCTATGTGGTGGCAATAATTCCACTCATCACTATAGATGCTCTTAGGTAGCGTTTGGTTAGGAGTCAACGTGGGATGGGATGGACCCGTCTCAGTTCAGAGGCGGATGATCCCATTCATTGTTTGGTTGAGAAGGGATGGGATGATTTTGTTTTCTGTTTGGTTCTGGGACAACAAAAGTCGGATGAGCCATTGACATGTAGGGCCCACATTCATCAGATTTTTTTCTTTTTTCTTTTCCCTTTTCTTTTTCCTTTTTTCTTCTACCTTATCCTTTCTCCTTCCGTGGGAGATCTCCTTCCATGGATGTCGTCGCGGCCCCTATGGCCTGCGCTCGCGACACCGCGGCCGGGCTCGACCCGGCACTGGCTGCCGCCCGTGGCCGTCGCTCGCCTCCGCCACCCGCCCTGTCGCCGCCCAGCTGCTCGCGCTTGACCCTGCGCTGTCCGCGCACCTGGAGCTCGCCCCTGCGCTCCTGCGCTCTCCGGACCTCAACCCTGCGCCCGCCTAGAGCTCGCCCCTACACCGGAGGTCGCCCAGCCCGCCGAAGCTCACCCCTGCGGCCCTGCGCCTGCCGGAGGCTGCCCGCCCCTGCGCACGCCGAAGGCCGCCCGCTCAGGAGCCGCTCGGCCCTGCTGGAGTTCACTCGCGCCGCCGCCCGCCGGCTCCTCGCGCCGCCGCATCTAGAGCCGGAGACCTCACTGCAACTGGAGCCTCGCCCACGACCACACACCTCTCCTTTCTTCCTCGCAGTCGCCAGCCACTTGTCCCACCTGGCCTTGCCCCCGTCCATCAAAATTTTGTTGACGGGGTCGCCCCGCATATGACGGGAATATTCCTAGGTGGGACGTCCTCGCCTCCAGTAGCCTCCCAACCAAACAGCACTTCTCCTAGGTCTATCCCATCCCGTACCACTTGGTCCCTTCAACCAAACGCTACCTTAGTATGCATGGTGGTGAACAGGTGAAGGTAAAAGCACAACTATGGGTCTAATTGGTTGCCTGAACAACCCCTTATACAGGCCCCCATAGTGCAATTAGTCCATGTTTGGTTACCTGCATAAGCCCATATGCAGGCTAGCACTGTCCTCAAAGAAAGTTCAGCCTGCACAGCACAATTCGGCCAAATCCTACTTATCCTGCTATGCACCCTCCCTCCCGCACCCACTGTGCAGCCCAAGGCCTACTATGGCCCCTTACACAGGAAACCAATTACAAGTGTAACATTGTACAGCTTTATCTAGGCAAACCAAACAACAGCAAATTGCATAACCGTATCCAGGTTAAGGTTAAGGGTATGTTGCATAACCTCTAATGCAGTGCAATACCCATGCGAGGAACCAATCAGACCCTATCTTACTAGGTACCCTGCACAAACATGTGGTAAATATTGATACAATAGCCATGAAAAAAGTAAGTACCAACCTGTATGGCTGATCTCAGAAGATTCATGGAATTTCCCACCTCTTGTATAAGATTTCACTGAACTTGAGGACCGAGAATCAAAACCCTGTATCATGCTACTTGAGGCCGAGGATTCTTCATAGTTTTCTGATATCTCTTCATGAGGGGAACCAGCTGTACTAGTACCAACTACATTCTTGTTTCCATAACCAGCACTATTATAGTTCCTGCATTTATAAGTTGAGACATGTTTTGAGGATGCATGCATGCCTTTGTTTGTGTACATGCGATGAGGTTAGAAATTAGCACTCACAATCTAACCAAGCTTAACATTGTTAGAGAATGATTTTCCATTGAATTTGGGCTAACCCTAGAAGGGTAGCTATATAGGTACCATACATGGGCCACATGGGCCTAGCCTCATGGGCCTAATACATTCACACTCCAACACCCCCCCGCAGTCTGAACTACCGGCGCAGCGGAGTTCAAGGCTGAACAAGAAAGAAAACAAGTAACACACAGGACCCCCCGCAGCCACAACTAGCCACTGGAGACGTTGAGGCTGGAGCGAAACTCGGAGAAGGTCGAGGAAGGGAGGCCTTTGGTGAAGATGTCCGCAAACTGGGAGGTGGTCGGGACGTGAAGAACCCGGACGTCGCCGATGGCCACCCGGTCGCGGACGAAGTGTAGATCGATCTCCACATGCTTGGTCCTCTGGTGTTGCACGGGGTTGGTGGAGAGGTAGACCGCGCTGACGTTGTCGCAGTAGACGAGCGTGCTCCTGGCGAGTGGGCGGTGAAGCTCAGCCAGGAGCTGGCGGAGCCAGGCGGCCTCGGCCACGCCGTTGGCCACAGCACGGTACTCCGCCTCGGCACTGGAGCGTGAAACCACCGGCTGGCGCTTGGACGACCAAGAGACCAGGTTGCCGCCGAGGAAGACAGCGTAGCCGGAGGTGGACCTGCGGGTGTCCGGGCATCCCGCCCAGTCAGCGTCGGTGTAGACAACCAGTTCGGCAGTGGAGGACCGGCCGAGGAGCAGCCCGTAGCCAAGTGTGCCACGGAGGTACCGGAGAAGCCGCTTCATAGCAGCCAGGTGGGGCTCCCGTGGAGCATGCATGTAGAGGCAGAGCTGCTGAACGGCATAAGTGATGTCCGGCCGTGTGAAAGTGAGGTACTAAAGCGCGCCAGCAAGACTCCGGTAGGCGGTAGAGTCCGCTGGCCCAAGCATCGGACCCCCAGCCTCTGACAGCTTGCCCTGGGTGTCCACCGGTGTAGAGCAGGACTGGCAGGCGGTCATCCCTGCTCGCTCCAGAATGTCACAAGTGAACTGCCGCTGGAGGAGGAACAGGCCTGAAGGTCGGGGCTCAACAGTGACGCCGAGGAAGTGGTGGAGCACCCCAAGATCCTTCATAGTAAATTCCTTCTAGAGTGAGGCAATGATGCGGTGGAGCAGAGACTCGCTGGAGGCGGTGAGAACAATGTCATCCACATAGAGGAGCAGGTAAGCAGTCTCACCCCCATAGTGGTATATGAACAGGGAGGTGTCAGACTTGGCCTCCGTGAACCCAAGAGTCTGCAGGAAGGTAGCGAATCGAGAGTACCAAGCCCGGGGTGCCTGCTTGAGCCCGTAGAGAGATTTGTTGAGCCGGCAGACGAAGTCCGGACGGGAAGAATCCACGAAACCTACCGGCTGACTGCAGTAGACCGTCTCAGTTAGAGTGCCATGGAGGAAGGCATTCTTGACATCCAGCTGATGCACAGGCCAGGAGCGCTCGAGAGCCAGGGAGAGGACGGTGCGGACTGTAGCTGGCTTCACCACGGGACTGAAGGTCTCAGCATAGTCAATGCCGGGCCGCTGAGTGAAGCCGCGGAGGACCCAGCGAGCCTTGTAGCGCTCCAGGGAACCATCAGCCCGCCTCTTGTGCGTCCAGATCCACTTGCCGGTGACAATGTTGGAGCCCGGCGGACGAGGCACTAGGTCCCACGTCTGGTTGGCGAGGAGGGCCGCGTACTCCTCGTCCATCGCGCGGCGCCAGTGAGGATCCGCCAAGGCCGCGCGGACGGAAGAGGGTACCGGAGAGATCCCCGGCTCGCAGGCGGCGGCGGTGAGGGCCTGCGGGCGAGACGCCTGCCTCGTCACCATCGGGTGAGTGTGACGAGGGTCCCGGTGAAGAAGAGGCGGGTGGTACACCGGCGGGTCGGCTCGAGAGCGCGGCGATGTCGGCGGAGCATGTACCGGCGACGACGGCGCAGGTGACGAGAGCGGCGGAGCCGGCTCACGCCGGCGCTCGTAGACGATGCCGAAGCGTCCGGGAGGAGGTGAGGGCGGACGCGGCTCCCGCCGGCGCTAGTAGACGAGTCCAAAGCGCCTGGGGGGAGGTGGGGCCGGTGCGCTCGGTCCCGCGATCGGAACGGCAGCATCAGGCACAACGGGAGGCAGCGAAGCCACAGGGAGCGAGGGTGGAAGCTCCGGGGCTGCCTCGGCCGTGTCAGGTACCGGAGGAAGGTCCTGGTGCGAGTCCGGCAGGGGCGAGGCGGGACCACCAGGAGAGCGCGCCGGAGCAGTACCTGCAGGGTAGAGGGAGAAGGGTGGCAAAATCGCCGGGTCAGAGAGAAAGTAGGCCTCCGCAGGGTCAGTGGGAGGTGTGGGTGTAGAGGTGGTGGAGTAAGGGAATGTCGACTCATCAAACACGACATGACGAGAGATGAGGACACGGCGAGAGGTAAGGTCAAAGCAACGGTAGCCTTTGTGATCCGGAGAGTATCCGAGAAAGACACAGATGGTCGACCGGGGAGCCAGCTTATGGTGAGCAGTGGTGGCGGTGTTAGGGTAACACGCACATCCGAAGACTCGAAGGTGGTCGTACCGAGGAGGGGTACCGAAAAGAGCGTGGTGAGGCGTGGGAGCTGGGCAGGCAATAGAAGGAAGGCGGTTAAGGAGATAGGTGGAGGTGTGCAGACACTCAGCCCAGAAGCGAGCGGGTAGAGATGCCTGGAGCAGAAGGGTGCGCATGATGTCATTGGTTGTGCGGATCATGCGCTCTGCCTTGCCGTTTTGAGAGGAGGTATACGGACAAGACATGCGCAGCTGGACACCGTGAGAAAGGAAGAAGACACGTGAGGTGGAGTTGTCGAACTCACGGCCATTGTCGCACTGGACAGCCTTGATGGTGAGGTCGAACTGAGTGGATACCCAAGCAAAGAGGTGGCTGAGAGTGGGGAACGCCTCGGACTTGGCACGCAGGGGAAAAGTCCAGGAATAATGGGAGAAATCATCGACCACCACCAAGTAGTACTTGTAGCCAGACATGCTGAGAACAGGAGAAGTCCACAAGTCGCAATGAATAAGATCAAACACACGAGTGGCATGTGAGGAAGAGGACTGAAAGGGAAGGCGAACGTGACGGCCCAGCTGACACGCATGACACAAGTGATCATCATGAGCCCGAGAGCACCGAATGTCGGCACTACGACTGAGCTGCAGCAGGGCGTCCCGGCCAGGATGGCCGAGGCGACGATGCCAGGTGGTGGAGGAAGGAGTGGCGGCGAAAGCGGCAGAGGAAGACGAAGAAGGTGAAACAGACACCGAGGAAGGCGCAGAGGGTGAAACAGACGCTGGAAACTGAAGGGTGTAAAGAGGCCCAGTGCTGTTACACCGGAGCAGAGGAACCCGGGAGGCCAAATCCCGCACGGTGAGGCCAGAGGGGTCAAACTCAACCGAACAAGAGTTGTCAGTTGTGAAACAGCGAATAGAGAGAAGGTTGTGAACCATACCGGGAGCCACAAGAACATCAGGAATATGAAAGGAGCCGTGGGAACTGGCAGTGCCCACGGAGGAGACAGGAATGCAGGTGCCATTGGCGACCATGATGGAAGAGGGACAGGAAGGGTGGGGACGACGAAGAGAAGAAAGTAGACTCGCATCGGGTGTGGTGTGGAATGTGGCTCCCGAGTCGGCGATCCAATTAGGACTGGTGGTGGTGCTGAAGGAGTAGGCCAAGGCAGCCGGGTCCCAACCGACAAGCCCGGGCGAGGCGCCGGGAGGTGTAGCCCACAGGGATGTGGGGTGAAATCCCGGGGAAGCACCAGTGACCATGGCCGCCGACGGGCGAAGTTCACTCTGTGGCGGCACCGACGGCTGTGAGGCAGGGAGATGGAGGCGGTGCTCCGTCTCAGCGAGTCGGAGACGAGCTGGAGCGGCGAGGTTAGGGTCAGCACGACCGGCGTAGAGGTCGCCTGGCGCCTCGGCAGCAGCAACGCCCAAGGGTCCCGCGCCTGCGGCCACACCGCCCGCGCCCGTTGCCAGAGCGGCAGTAGCGCAGGGAGGCTAGGCGGCGTCGAAGAGGATGACCGGCTGCCGCTGCGGCGCGACGGGCGGCTGCCGGACCTTGTGCGACGCCTTGTTGATGTCGCTGCCACCTCCCGGATGCCCGGCAGTAGCTGGTACCCGTCCAGCTCGCGCCGGAGGATCGCCTGTCGCGCTCCCAGCAGCAGGGGGTGGGTTGGGAAAGTGCGATCCAGCAGGAGGAGGCGCACCAGCCGGGTCGCTGGGGAAGAAGACCGGCGCCCGCAACAGCTGGGGGTCAGCAGTAGGGGCAACTGGCGCCCAGGAGTGGAGGCCGGTGGGAGATGGCAGGTGGGGCGGTGGGGGCCCGGCGGTAGGGGGCGGGTGGAGCCCGGCGGGAGGGGGCGGGTGGAGCGGCGCACTCCCCGCACGCCCCGCTGCAGCGCCCGCGCGGGCCAGGGAAGGGCCGGCTGCAGCGCCCGCGCCTGGAGGGAAGACCCGAGCGGCAGTGGGAGAGGATGCCTGCGGGAGCGGCGGCTGGAGGGGAAGCTGGAGTTGCGGCGGCTGCAGGGGATGGTGTCCGGCGGGCGGTGGCTGGAGGGGACGGTGGCCAGCGGCCGTGGCCGCTTCCAGTGGAGCAGCAGCGCCGCCTGGATGGGTTGCGCCTGGATTTGCCGCCTCCGGTGGAGCAGCCAAGACATGGGCCCAGGGGGAAGAAGAGAGGGGAGGAAAAAAGCTGTAGATAGAAGGAGGGGGAGTATCGCCGGCCATGGCACCTGGGGCCGGCGGCGGCGGCCACCAGGGGTGCGGCGGCGGCAGGGAGAGGTGGGGAGAGGAGAACCTAACCCTAGGCTGCTGATACCATGTTAGAGAATGATTTTCCATTGAATTTGGGCTAACCCTAGAAGGGTAGCTATATAGGTACCATACATGGGCCACATGGGCCTAGCCTCATGGGCCTAATACATTCACACTCCAACAAACATTAATAGCAGACAGAGACCTATAGGAAAGTTAATGTTAGAATACTTTATTAATATAATTCAGTTAACCAAATCGAACCTAATAAACTAACTGTTAATTTGTGGAAGGATATTGCATTCATTAATAGGCAAAAAAGTAACTTTGCATGCAAGAGAGATGAGAGAATAACTTTACCTCCTCAACTGAGAGATTTCATCTTCCTTCGCCTCTAAGGACGATTGTAGCTCTGCCAATTTATTGTTCAGTTGCTTTATGTCATTCTTGAGGGATTTGATGGTATTCTTTTCACTACTAATTCTCATAAGAGCTGGGATCCGTGGAAAAGTTAAGAACAAACAGTGTAGCAGCAAATGACAATATGTATGGCAAAGCAAAATTTTAATAGAAACAATAGCATTCACAAACATTGAGTTCTATCACAGTGATGATCAGCTAGGGAGGGGATAAGATTATAAATCAGTCAATAGGAAAGAAGATACTGTAAAATGTTAGAAAACAACCCACCAGAGATACAAAAAAGAATATATTATGGAAGGATATGAGTATCATTGAATATCCCGCTCAAAAAATTCCTAAATGAAAGAACCAAAGTATCCAGCCACTCTTTGGAGAAATATACACGGAACTGCGGATCCAAGCTTGGGTTCTTAATATATGGAATAGCTGCATAAATGATATTGAGATTGACAAAGCATGAGAATAATGTAGAAGGAATGTAGGAAAAAGAAGGCAAAGAACACGCACCAAACCATGTCAGCCAATCTCCACGCTTTTGCAACAGATAATTGCCATTTTCACCAAAGAATTCAATTACTTTGTCTTGTCTTCCAGATTTCAAAGCATTAATAACATAGTACCTTAATGCTGACAGCTCCAACTTAACAAGGGTTGAGAACAGCTCTGTGTCCCCAGGTGACATGAAACACTGCTTGAAAAAGGCAAACAGACCGACCAACCTGTCCAGTTGGTACTTCGGTATATACTCTGAGAACACCAAATCCACGATCTTATCTGCTTGAAAGTTCCTGCCAATCTCAGTAGACAACTCTGACTCATACGCTTGCAGTGTACTTGTGAAACCCCTGAAAAATAGAAACTCCCTAACGAGCTCCTCAGCATAACGCATGTTCTCCATTGTAGTCCAGTGTGTTACTGAAAGTGTAAGAATAAAAAGTCATAAGCGGACCAACTATAGATGAGATAGCTGAAAGAGGAAAAACGCACGGGCGACATAGCAAAATTATAATGTCAGTCTTCAAATTTTCCCAACAAAAATGTGTCTCCTACCCAGTGACAATTGAGATCTCAAACAAGTTTCAGCTGATTAGTTAACTTCAGCTTCGCTTCCTAGTTCCTACCACTGAAGGATTTCATTTCGAAACAATGTCATGAAAAACTCGCATTTCCCAATACTATAAGAGCACTTCTCCCAGGGCAGGGGCATGTCCACCCGATAATTTTTGCGAAACAATCGAAGATAGTAGGCATAATACATGCATATACACTTGTAGTTAGATCAGATCCGAATACAGATAGTAAGTTAGGTTTGGGTGCTCGGTTTCGCACAGCAGGAAGGGGAGACCAAGGGATGGGCGTACCTGGTGGTGCTCGTCGCCGGCGAAGGGCCCGAAGAAAACCTTGCGTAGGGCAGCCAGCGACCCCCGAAGAAGACCTGAGCACCTGGTGGAGCCGTCGCCGAGAGAGCGCAGCTGGGGGTAACAGAAGAAATAGAAAGGACGGCGGCTGACCGGCGTCCTAGTAGGGCCATTTGGGCCTGTACAATGCTGGGCCGTTATGGGCCGTTTGGTCCCTTCCTTTTTCTGTGTTGCTATAAGTGCAATTCATGGCTGCGCCTGCACGCCTCCGCTGGGACCGATCCTCGATTCCACGCATGGATTTCTTCATTAGGGATGGGGATGGAGCAAAATTGATCCCCATGGGGCTGGATTTGGTAGGAAACTTATCCCCATTGGGGATGGCGGGGACAGGGATGGTTCCCTGGTCCCCGACCCCGATCCCCGCCGACCCGGCCCGTGAAGGTGGCAGCATGCATCAGCCACCAAGCGGCCAGGGCGCTTGGCCCATCTAAAGAACCAGCAGCCTAAATATAAAATACCGCGAGCTAACCCTAACTCCACACATCCATTCCTCCTTCTCCAGGACACCAACCGCCACTTTCTTTGCGAGTTCCGAGTTGCGACTCACGAGTCCATGGGCGGCGCACTCTTGGTCCACCACCTCGAGGCCATGGGCGGCGCACGGTGCACCATGTCGGAGCGGCAACAAACGGGAGCAGGGCACAGCCACACCGAGAGAAGCGCTACATGAAAGCAGCATGGACGCAAAGGCACCGGCAAATCTTTAGATCCGATGCCATGCTCTATTCCTCTAGAGTCTAGATATCGCTGGGTTTTGATCCTGGTCTCCATCCGTTAAAAGATTTCATCTCCCTATCTCCTTCTGTTACAGTTCCTAGGATTCGATTCAAGCATCTTGCGTCTTCTACTCCCCTCAGATCTTTTGTACTCTATTTTTCTTTACAAATTTAGGGGCTGTTTAGTTCTCGAAATTTTTTAGAAAATGCCACCGTAGCAATTTCATTGTTATTTGACAAATATTATCCAATCATGGACTAACTAGGCTTAAAAGATTCGTCTCGTGAATTTCGTCTAAACTGTGTAATTAGTTTTATTTTTTATCTATATTTAATGTTTTATGCATGTGTCCAAAGATTCGACGTAACGGGGAGTTTTTTTGGGAACCAAGCAAGACCTTAGCCATGTCATGGGCTTGTATACCTCAATCAATGCTGTTGTGTTTCTATCACTGTGCTGGATTGCTTGTTTATGTTACTATTGACTTTCTAATGACTACAACATTTATCTTAAGACATGACTTATGCGGGGACGGGGATCCCCGTCAGGTGTAAATTCCCTCCGGGGATCGGGGACGGGGAGAAAACATGTCCCGTGACCATTCATGGGGACGGGAAAATATGCCCCGCGAGGACAGGGATGGTGGAGTGATCCCGGCGGGAAATTCCCCGTTGGCATGTTTAGCCTCCGCCCCTACGAGCAGTCGAGCACGAGCACCCAAAGTCCCGAACCCCATCCGGCATCTCCAAATTGCTAGTAATTTCCTCGTCTGACTCTGACACAAATATCCGCAGTCTCTCACTCTCCGTCTAGCTCTCACCACTCACCAGTGACATGGAGGCCTCTCCAGCGACTGGGCCCGTGAAGAAGCGGAAGGACAGGGACGCGGCGGCTCCGGCAGCGGGTCCACCAGATCCGGCTGCCGGCGGCAACAGGCTCCTGGCGGGGCTCCTCGCGCACGAGTTCCTCTCTTTCGGCACGGTCCTCGGCGAGCGGCGCGGGCCCTGGCCGGAGGCGGGCGGGGCCTCGCGCTCGCGGTACCAGGCCGTGGCCGTGCTGGTGCAGCGCGGCGTGGCCCGCGTGCCCGGGGTGGTCAACCCCACGCAGCTCGCCACGTGGGCCGGGAGGTGAACCGAGATGGCGCGCCAGCCGCTGGACACGTCGTGCGTGCCTGCCCATCGGGGAAGCAGGTCAATCCTATTCCTACCCATCCTTTTGTTTTGTGCTCCCCGTTCCTCTGCAGTCATCTTTTTGTGAGCGATGCTAATGTACTACTACTAGTGTACTTACGACTTTGGTAGTTGTGGAAGTCTACTTGTGATACTGGTTTGTATAGTTTGTACATATTTTGTTTTGTGCTGTGATGGATTTTGCTAAATTAATCAGTTATTAAGCGCCTGTAAAGCTGTGGGTACTACAGTGATTTTGATGCTTCGATGATTTTTTTTTCTATTTTCAAACATCATATTTGGATAATACTCCTATTTGCCATCAGCTGTTTCATCAGCAGATTAGCAGGCTACCTCTAGAATCTGAGGCCAACACTGCCTGAGTGACCATCCACAAATTTAATTTAACAAGCGTAACGGAATGGGCGATGACAGTTACACGACGGACGCCACTGTTACGGTCCACGCCGTAGGCTCATGACAGCCACCGACCCAGCGTGCCACCTATGCCTACGGCCTACCCTCGCTGCGCGGCAGCGGCAGCGGCGCGCTGCAGGCCGTGCCGCTCCATGACCCTGCGCGTGGCCAGCGCGGCCGCCTCGCCGGCACGCGCCGTGCCGGCCGCCATGATGGCCGCGAACTCGCGCTTTATCTCCTCCTGCACCCGGCTCTTCGCCGCCGCAAGGGGGTCTGGAGGAGGCGCCGCCAACTTGGTTGGAACCGTAGGCGCCGCGCTGCTCACCTCAGCGGCGGCTGCCGCCGGTGCTGCTGCGGGCTGCACTGCCGGTGGAACGGCAGTGCTGTCATTGGCACTGCCATTATTGCCCGCTGTCTTGGCAGCCTCCGGTTTATCAGCAGCAGCAGTCGTCGATCTTGGCACCACGTCGTTTGTCAGCGGCCGAGTCACGGTGGCGGCGCCAACCGGGGCAGGATCAGCCGGCCTGAATTGCGGCGGTTGCGGCACAGCCCCAGCTCCCAAGCTCGTCTCCAGCCCCTGGATCATGGGCACTGCAAGAGCAAAACAGTGTGAACCGTCAATTGTGTGGCGACTGGTCTGATGCAAAATTCTAAAATACAAAACTAAAAAAGGCTACTCAGAGTCAGAGCCCTTGCATATCAGCGCGCCGACCGGGCTGTTCATCACTTGGTTCGGCAGCTCGAGGATGTAGCTGGGGATGGCGGCGCCAGCGAGGAACTGCGCGGCCTCGTTGCTGAAGTTGTTGCAGTTGTGGCTGAGGAGTTTGTAGGTGGCAGGGGTGTAGCGCGGGCCGATCTCCCGGAGGAACTCCTCGAACACCTCCCTGGGGACGTGGGTCACGCCCAGGTCCTCCACACGGATGGGCGTGCCGTAGGGCGTCCGGCCGGGCTGGCCTTGCTGGATGCCGCCGCCAAAGTAGTACTCCCGCCCGTAGACGACCACACCGGTGTGCCTGAGATAGCACAAGAACATGCTTGCCCCGTCATCCACAACGCTTCTATAAAAGCGAACAGAAGAGCAGCTTAACGGCATTTTATGCAATTCGTGATTTCTTTGTAGTACTGAATCTACATGGGTCTTCCTGTGTTTGTTCTGGTGATATAATATAGTAACCATATGTTCAGTGGAGTTTGGACTCGAAAAGACATGAACTACAGTCATGGGAATATAAAATGCGAATGAGGCTACAACTGTGCCACAATTGCAAATGTAGTCAACCAGGATCAACTGCAAATAAACAGCAGGAGTGAAGCAAACTTGATGTCTTATCTCTCTTCATAGGCAACAAGGTAAATGCCAAGTCTTTGCTAGGCAAGTTTTAGCTACACAACTAGATCTTGCACTAGAAGCAAAACCATGAAGCCATGTTTGCATGTATAATTTGCACCAGAATTCCTAAAAGGGTACCCCCCCCACAATGTTCTGATGATTTGCTCATATATTGAAGCTTTACTTACTTTGAATCTACATTTTGCAGAGGTATGCTTTAACTATTAGTGAAGGGGAAAACATACTCTGTTTACTAGAGACAAACATGTATCAGGGACATGGCTGATATCTCAGATGTACAGTAGCTACTACGAAATTAACATCAACAATATTAGTGCGAATCGGTAGGTCCCACATCTACAAAACCAAGCAAAAGGTAAACATAGGCCCTGTTCTGCTGGTCATGTTTCGGCTTGTTTCAGCTTGTTTTAGCTTATTCTCTCTCACAGAACACTATTGAATCAGCCAAAACCAGCCGACTTTTATACCAACCGAACCAGCCCATAGCGCCACCAGGAGTGGATGGGATTTTTTTTATTCAGGAAAGCTGCGTACATTTCATCTTTCTTTTGGTAAAATTAAAGACAGGAAAAAGACGGTCTCTTGCAACACCAAGAAGACGGACTCTTGCAACACAAATCCTTAAATTATATCCAAACCAGCTGTTTGGCTGGTTCCTACGGCTGATAAACTTTGTTGTGATGTGAGAGAAAAATACTCTACAGATTTTCAAAAAAAAGAGAAAAACACTCTGATAACCCAGGCCGATAAGTTCAAGCAAGCAAACAGGCAGTAAGCCTTGCATTCACAACGATCAACAGTAAGAGGAAACAGAACCGGTGATGCTTACCAAATAGCCTCGATGGCCTTGCCGAGGATCGTCGCCGAGAGCTGCCGCGCCATCCCTTGGCTAAGATCGTAAATGTGCAGCTTCACCGGGTACCCATCCTGCACACAGCCATGCAGATGCAGATCATCCATCACTCAGTTCAGATGCAGCCAGATTCAGTAAGGAGCATGGGGGACAGAAGCCGTCGCCCACCTCTGCCATCTTCTCCGCCCGAGCTTGGCCCCCGAAGCAGCCGAACCTAGAAATGGCAAAACAGCACGCGACTAATAAGTTGTCAATTGCAAAACGGAGGAAGGACAAGCCGAACAAACTACGTAACTGAAGTCGAGACGGAGAAAACTGAATTTACACCAAGCCCATTAGACAGAGCTTGGACTTCCCCGAATTCTACTACTACAGAAACTCCACCTTTTCATCAAAAGGAAAAATATCCCTTTTTGCCCAAAACGAGTGGTAGAATTGAGGAAAGCAAGAACCCGGAACCCCGAATTCGGCCGATATACCTAGCCAAACCGAATTTACTCCGCCGCTTGGCCATGGCCGCCGACCAAACAGAGAGTTCCCACCAAACGAGCCACGCAAAGTAACCACCGGGCCAGAGACAAAGGGGGTGAAAATAAACGCGAGGAGAATTTGATCCGTCAGGGAATCAATTGGCGAGAGCCGAGAGGCAGACGTGTGGGATTGTAGCAGGAGAGGATTCTTTACCGGAGAGGATATGCAGATATGGAGGACGGACGGGGTGTATGAAAGGGGAAGGAATCGCCTCGGTTGCGTTGCGTCCTCGCGCGGAAGTATCTCTTGCGTGGAGTGCAGAGGTCTGAGGAGACGAGAGAATAATTTTTTAGTTTGTGTTGTTTGCTCGTTCTGTGCAGAAACCAACCGCTTCCGTCGTCACTTGCCTTCACTCGTGAGCGAGGTGGTCACGCCCATACGCCCATACGCAAAATCACACTCTTTTTTTTTCTTTATAATTTTCTCGAATTTTGTTTTATATCAGGAAAGAAAAGACGGCACAGGGACTAGAGAAAGCCCAAAAGAGAGAACCAAAAAACAGGCTCACATACACGCCCTTAAACAGCTTTCGCAAGAACAGAAGCAGCAGCAAGCCTGATGCAGCGGGCTACCAAACGACCATAAGCCAAGATCACACGGAGGAATCTTTCAACTGAATGATGCATAAGTAATTCCTTGTCGATTTCAGTGGCAGCTGGCCAGGTTGAGCACCAACTAGGCAACTACTGCACCAGGTATCTTCAACTTCAGAAGCTGATATACTACCTATGCGCCCCCAACCACCACCACCAAAAAAAAAGATATCGCTTTCTGAGAACAAACAATCTCAAGTTTGACTAAATATATATGAAAAAACTAATATTTATGACATGTGATAAATAGCATTTAATTAATTATGTAATATGCTTTTATAATAAATATATTTGAAGATATAAATGATGGCACTATTTTCTATAAACCTTGTCAAATTTGGAATGGTTTGACTATTTGAGAAGTGAGATTTTCATTTTTCTTTTGCCTATATCTTGTACTTTGACAAATAAGTGGCTCAAAATAGTTGCATGATAACTAGTTTAGTCATTCCATCTCCAGCCTTCTTTGTTTTGGTACTGAAGTATAATAAGGGGCCTTGGAAAATTTGGGTGAGCTGTAACTATGGGAGTTGCCACAGCATGGTCATTTTCATATATATTTTTTTAAAGTGAGTATATAGTGACGTGACCAGGGGCTTATGTTGGGTTTCAACTCTAGCCTACCTCAACTTGCTTGGAACTAAAAGGCTTTGTTGTTGTTGTTGTTGTTGTTACAATGACCGAATTTATTATTTTACTTCTTCACATCTATGAAGGGGGACGTGTGCTGTCTCCTGCAGAGTCTCAGGTCCGCGTGATGTGTCCAGATCGGCTTGCTCTTTGCTCTGAAAGAAAAGGCCGCCCACTGGGGTAAACACATTGTTGTCCATGAAAGTGATGCTGACACTGGCTTCTTCATTACAAAACGCACACACACTGGCTTATTCCATGCTCATGCAACTCAGCATATGCGAAGGAATCAAATCCGTGGCGTCGAGGTTGACGGTCACACAATGCCGGCAAGACTGAAGCTTTAACTGACTTCTTCAGGTCTATATTTCGGCTCCCTGACTTTGAAAATTGGCAGTTCATTGTGGATGATCTATATCTTAGGCAGCAGGGTGCATCACATCTGATGCGCTCACGGCACCGTTCTCGGAACATGAAGCTAAATAAACAATCCTGAGCATGAATCGTTGCAGTGTGCTGAGTCACGATGGCTACAGTCCCAGTTTCTACCGTGCAACTTGGAACACGATTAAACCTTAGCTGATGAATTTTGGCCCCGTTTGCTTGTCTTATAATTCGTACTTTTCAGCTTGTTTTTTCAGCTGAAATAGTATTTTTCTCTCACAACAACCCAGCGAACAGTACTTTCAACTATGGCTTTTCAGCGAAGCGAACGGGCTTTCTCTCGTTCTTCTACTCTGTCGACTTGGATAGGGTAAACCGATCCTACCTAATGTTGCTGCCAAAGAAACGTGGTGCTACTGCTACCGCCACGGATGCTTTCCGGCCAATTTGCCTGCAAAACTGTAGTGTGAAGTTAATTGCAAAAATACTGATTGTAGAAAGAGATCTCCAGCCTTATAGATCTAAATCAAACTGAAGGGAGATGAATGACTGAAAACTCTGTATATGTGATGGAGCTTGTACAATGCTGTTATAAAAGGTAGGTCCCAACTGTTGTTCTGAAACTTGACTTTGCTAAAGCCTTTGACAAAGCTAACTGGAACAGTCTATTCAAAATTCTTCGAGTGAGGGGTTTCAATGACAAATGGATAAGATGGGTTCATCAGCTTCTATCAACCTCCAAGACGTCAGTACTGTTGAAGGGTATGTAATGGCCTATGGATTTCTTGCAAGAGAGCGCTGCGCTGGTGCCTGGTGATAACCTGATATGGCTTTTCGCCGGGTTGACGATCGATCACTGGCCGTAGGAGGTCCACAAGAGCTAGAGCTAAGAAGATAAGACTACTAGGCCTAGATGGGCTTCTTCTATTATTTTTATTTGCAAAAAGTCCATTTTATCTCTTTGAATAATGTAGCATGTTTTTCACATCGAACTTTAAAACTAGACATCTTGCACCCTGAACTCACATAACCATCCAAATTATCTCCCTACCTTGTTTTAAAGTGGTTTACTTTGATAAGGTTTTTAAATCGCAAAAAATGTCTCTAACTTTCTAAAAGTTCTAAAAAAACTAGAGACAGATTGTCACATGAAAAATTCAAACAAAATATTTAGAGATCATGAAAGTATTTAAATAATCTAGCTAGTCGGACAAAGAACAAAATTAAAATAGACAATCTTTTAAAAAAATAGACTTAGCTCTAGGAAAATGGGGACAATATCAAACAAATTTAGAAAATTCTCAAAACATTTCTAAGCAATGTATGAACATGTTTTAAAAACTTTGCACGTAAAATATGTACGACCAGCATCAATACAACATATATTAATGTTGAATGCATTAATGCTATGCAATCGTGTTGGTTGTGTTTATTTTTTATTACAAAATGTTTTTAAAAGATGTTTAGACATCTATTAGAATGTTTATTCAATTTTCTATATTTTTTTCTAGATATTTTTCCATTTTACTGGAGCTAAATCCATTTTTGAAGCATCTAGAGATATATTTATGAGCTCTAAATATTTTATTTGGCTTTGCTCTATCTCAATATAGAAATTTACTCATAATTTTGAATTTTTAACTAAAAAGGTCAAAACCGTCTTCAAAATCACTTCAAACTAGGGCATGGAGGTAGTTTGAATGGTTTTGAGAGTTCAAAGGTAAGATGTCTCTTTTTGGAATTTGAAAACAAAAATCAGACTAAAACAACAGTCTAGAGAGGGAGAATGGAGTTTTTCCCTTATTATTATTTTTTGATGAGGAGGGCAAATGTGTTTTTCATAGACGGTAGAGGAAACTTTTGGGCCTCCATATCCTAGCTTGCATCCATGGGCCAGATTTCATCTTCATGGGGCTAGATTCCTCATCCAAATCTGACTTCAAGGAATCTACTGTGATCCTGAATTGCGCATGCAGTCTATATGGTTTATATAAACATACATTACATAACAAAAGCTCAAACTTCCCTAGAGAAGACATATAATAGTGCTCCCTCCGTCCTAGAAGATATGATGTTCTAGGATTTTTCAAAGAGATTAGTAGAGAAGATACGATGTTCTAGGATTTTACGGACAGAACCTCAAATAATTTTTTTACCCTGCATGGTCGGTGACTATACTTTTCAACTAATATGACGATACCCTGCATGGTCTCTTGTATCTCCTGGCTACTGTCATGTACTAGCAGACGTAATATGCACAGTGTCCACTTCCGATACGTTGCTTGTGGCACTAGCATAATGCATCTTGTTTTGTATATGAAAATATAATATACTTTGATAGGAACGTAATGCATCCAAAATAACTTAGTATATGGAGACTTACCAGCCATCTCGTTTTGATATACAATTCCTTCTTTCTTTGAAGATTATGTTTCCTTTAAGTACATTAATATAGTGCTTGCATGACCTTTTCGAATGTATTGACCAATCAAAGTTAGTATTGAAAACTTATCTTCATGATTATATATTAATAACTTTGTTAATGAGGATGATTTATATTCGTGTTGAGAATAGCTAAGAAGTCTTTGTATGTATCTTCGTCCTTATCTATTGAATCAAGGACCAAAAACATGCCTTCGTTGACATCGGCGACTATCAAAATCCAATGGTTGTTGTATTGATTGGAGCATATACATACATTATATTTTAGTGTAAAATATAATAAGTATTAAAAAACATGATTGGGTACAGGTTGCAACTGAACATACTCAAAGTTGTAGGGGCAATAAATAGGCCTCCGTCCTCAAAATTTTTGAACGCTCACGCAATGTACGAGCCTACTTTAAGCAGGTCATGTTGTTGTCACAAAATACACATGTACGTACTACATATTCTTCATGCAAGAGAGAATAAACAACATTATTAACCATCTAATGTACCACTAAACAAGTATTTTTTCACATTTCTTAATTGAAATAAATAATTTTAAAGAAAATAATCAACACCAATTAATATTTTACCCAAATATTGAACCACTAACCAATGATGGGTCCAAACATTTTTACTATAAATAATAATATAAACGTTGACAATAAAAAACAATACCAAACCCTAGTTCTAGATCTAGATCTAGATGCAAATAAATCTCTCCCTAAAACTAATAAATAGACCACTAAAATCAAGACAGGGCCACTAAATAAGTGTAGAATCTTGTTGTCCTACTTAATTTACCCTAGCACCTTCAAAGATTTATAGAAATGCATCCATAAATGCCTCGACCACAATGAAATAGAGAGAAAACCAAAACCCTAATTACGCACTAATAATCTACCACTAAAACTTCAAAAGAAGCTTGGAATAGTATTTACTTGCTTTCTAAAGCCTCTTGCACCAACTAAATCAAAATAAAAACATTCCACTTTAGATTTGCAATTTTTGAAAGGAAGCCCAAGGCCTTCCCCTTCCTTCCTCCTCTGCTTAGAGTAAATGTCTTGAGGTGAAAGAAGAGAGGATGCTAATTATATGCAGGAGCATTTGTACAGATGGCCCGCCTCTAGAAATATTTAGAGACCGCTCTAAAGCCAGCCGCCTCTACAAATGGATCTTTAGAAAATTCAACCATTTTCAGAGACAGCTGGTAACACCAGTCACCTCTAAAGACACATTTATATAGGCGGCTAGCGAAGAAGCCGTGTCTAAAGATGCATGTTTAAAGGTGGCTAACTTTGCCGGACGCTATAGAGGTGGCTCTTGATTGAGCCGTCTCTGTCAAAAATTCTTCTGTTAGTGAAGATTTATCTGTAATTGCGCGCTTTTTTATGCTTTTGTGGTCTTTCGTAAAGAAAGAAAAAAAAACTTACTTACGCTTTGGCACCTCTCGGTCTTAGGTGTCAAAGCATCTTTTTAAACATGGCTTAATAAATACTTTAGGTGAGGCCGGTGTGCCTACCAAGGTCCAAGGCTAGACGTACGTGCGCTGGATTTAGCAAAGAGGGAGGAACCAAAACCAATCAATCCACTTGGGTCTGTTTAGATCCTAAATTTTCTCCTAAATTTTACTATACAAAAAGAAGATTCTTCGTCACATCAAAATGTCGGCACATGCGGCATGAAGTACTAAATGTAGATAAAATTTAAAACTAATTACACAGTTTTGTTGTACTTTGCGAGATAAACATTTTAAGCCTAATTAATCAATATTTAGACAATTATTACCAAATAAAAACAAAATTACTACAGTACCCAAGGTACTGTTTATGTCCAAATTCATGCCTGAATTCGGACATCTAAACAGGCCCTTGTTTTTACGCCGAATGCTGAATCCAAGAATCCTATCCGCCGCGCGCGGTCAGAGAATTCCCTGCCATACTTTTGATCCTATGTCCTATCCTTTCCTTTCTCTCGCTGTCGACGATGATCTCGGCGGCCGTCGGTCATTCTGGGCCACAACCTGTAGTGCTAGCTGCTAGCTCGCCCCAGGCCCCAGGGCACTCATCGATCTGGGCCGTGTTTAGATCCTAATTTAGGGACCGAATCTGCACAGTACGTATTAAATGTGTACTGTAGCAATTCGTTTGTATTTGGTAAAAATTGTTCAAACTTTGACTAATTAGGCTCAAAATATTCGTCTACATTTAGTACTTTATGCATGTACCGGTATTTTGATGTGATGGAAATCTTCTTTTTCATAGTGGAATTTGAAGATGAAATTTGAGATCTAAACAAGCCCTGGCGATGCTTCGATAGGGCAACGACGCCGGTGGGCAACGACACCGGTGCCTTGGAAGTCAGGGGCCTTTTCAAATTCAACGCTGTGGTCGTGCGCCCTATGCGCGCACCTTTGTGCACATGTGTTTGTGTCTATGCCTCTATGGTGACCAAGTGCGCCGGCAGTTTGGAGCACGCGGCGAGGGCTCTTCTTGGTTCGTGGGGATATTCTGCGTTACCAACCTGATGACGGACGAGTGCGATGGCTTCCCTCCGAAAAAAATATATATTACCTTTTCAATTCGAGATGTTAATTAATTATTATGTTATGAAGCACATGGTTTACAAAAATACATGGCTCTTCTTGAGATGTTAATTAATTATTGGCCTTGTTCGGCAGGCTGTTTTTTGGCTTATAAGCCGGCTGTGGCTGATTTGCTGTGAGAGAAAAATACTGTTCCACGGCTGATAAGCCGTGCTGATAAGCTCAGCCGAACAGGGGCATTATGTTATGAGTGCACAGGCAAGGGTACTCAGTATTTTTTTAGTCAATTTTGGCTTGTGTAGAATAATCATCCTGTTCGGCTGCTCTTATCAGCACGGCTTATCAGCCGTAGAACAATGTTTTTCTCTCACAACAAAACAGCCACAGTCGGCTTATAAGCCGCAGAAACAGCCTGCCGAACAGGGTGAATATTCTACACCTATATATATGATGACTAGTGCCTGACGTCTGATGGATGCACTCGTCTTAACGCTCGTGGCTGCTCTAGTTCCCGCGTGTAAGCTTCGTCTCGACCTGGACCTTAACTTGCTGCGGGGCCACCACGCGGTCATCGTGCCGCCATCAGCCCACCCTGAACCACCATCTGCGCGGGCGTCCGCACACTCATCGGGTAGGGTTTCCCCATCAAACTCGAACTGCTGCGGTGAGATGGAAGGAAGGGAAAGGAGGGGAGGGAGAGGAGAGGGGAGGGCAAGACGCGCCACGCGAGGTAGGAGACGAAGCGCTGCGGCAGGCTGTCATTGCAAACATGTGCAACACCAGATCTACTTTGAAACATCTAGATGCAATATTTGTAACATACATGTGAAACAAATAAAACACTTGAAACATGCGTGTATAACTGTAGCAATATATGCAATATCCAGATCTACTTTTGCAACATCCAAATGAAACACTTGTAACATAAGTTTGAAACATCTTAAACATTTGAAATAAACGTTTGCATGCGTGTATATCCATAACAACATGTACAACATCCAGATGAAACACCTGAAACATACGTCTAAAACACTTAAAACACTTAAAAACATACGCTTGCAACATGCGTATATTGTAGTTGCAACATATGCAACATCTTAGATATACTTTTGCAACATCCGGATGAAACATTTAAAACATAAGTCTGAAACGCCTGAAACACTTGAAACACGGGCATCACCGACGGCCACGGCCTACCTGGTAGAGAACTGCGGTAGCCAGCAAGCTCGGGTCAGGGGTAGTCGCTCCGCACGCTCATGCCCGTTGGCGTCGCCTGTCGCTCCTCCTGCAATTCTCCCGTGCTTGCTTGCGGCCTAGGCTCGCGCCCATCGGCGCGGCCCTGCTACTGCTACTCCAGTGCCACTGCTCACTTGGCCGCTGTCGTCCAGCGTCGTCCGCTCACGGGAGATGGGACGCAGCGCGACTGGCGATGGGGTGCGGTGCGGTGGGGGAAGGGCACGGCGCAGCGCGGCGGAGTGGGGCGGGCGAATGAGCGGTGACATAGCGATGGTGCGAGGCAGAATGGGGATAGTTTTTGAGTGTGTGTAGGCCCAGGAGCCGCGTCCAGATAGATAGACGCCTGTGGCTAAGCATTAGCATTTGGAAAGACCCTTGGATATTTCAGGAACCGTTTTATGTGGAAAATATCCTATAGTGTTCCAACTATATAAATGAACAACAAGAAATCACAATACCTCCTCTGGTGTCTAGCAGAAGATGGCTTTACGAAGATCTGAGGCTGCAATGGCAACAAACTGACAACTAAATCTCACAATTTAGATTACAAAGTGAAAAGTACCGGTTCATGTGAAAAATTGGGAAGAATAAGTTTTCTATGAAATCTGAATATAATGCCCTCACGAAGAATGACTTTGGTCCAACACATTCACATATATGGAAAGGACCACCAAAGATCAAGATGTTTCTATGGCTCATTGAGAATAAGGCAATTTTAACTAAAGATAACATGCTGAAAAGGAAATGGGTGGGCAGTCCAACCTGTCATTTCAGTAACCAAAATGAAAGCATCAATCACTTGTTCTTTGAAAAATAGGTGGGCAATGGTTGCTCGCTGCATTGGAACAATAAATAGGCCCTCTTACCTGCTAAGTGGGAAAAATCTATACATCGGGAGTAGCAACGATTTGCTGGGTTATCTGGAAAACTAGAAACAAAGCTTATTTTGATGAAAAATTACTTATGATGAAATAATAATAAAGATATTTTTTATAACTATGGCAAAAATATTCTAAAAGTAAATGAACATTACCCACTACAAGTCCAAATAGTTCACATATATACCATCATGATATTTTTCTAAATGGTCCTAAATTCATAACCAATTTTTCCAAATGATTAGAAGCATATACCTAATCACAATAAAAAATTATTCACATCCTAGCAAAAAATTGATATCAATAGAAAAACAATCCTCCAATGTCTCATGTCGCTTCGGGGAAGAGTGTAAATATATAATCATTGGCAGAACAACAAAAGCTGCATCTTTCATATTACATGCACATCCTCTTTCATAATATCTAAATTGTGCACCCCATATGACAAAAATTGACCATATAAAGATCAAATTTACCTTGATTGTGGCAGGGATATTTTAAAAGCAAATGAACTTGGCACGTTAGAAGTCCAAAACAATGCACATATATTTCATCATGACATTTTTACTAAATGATCCTATACAAGCACACGATCATGATAAAAAACTAATCACATCCTCATATTCTTTTAAAATAAATAACAAACCAATCTCATCATCTCTCATCCCCTTACCTTGGTGAAGAATATAAAATATATGCAATCCTCATCTGGTGCAACGAATTCAAAAACAAAGAATCCTTTGCATAACTCCCATAGATTTAACTATATTTTCATTCTCCAGTTCATGGTGAGTATCAAACTCCAAAGGATCAAATGGTGCCCATATTACCGTATATCATTCCTCATGTAGCAAAAAACTATCTAAATAGATATCAGAATAGCCTCAACTATCAAAAGGATATTGTGGAAGTGAAATGATGTATTCTAAGTCCAAGTAGGGGATATGAATTACATTTCTAGTGTTACAAAATGCTCATGAACAGACATAAGATCAAAAAAATCATAGGTTCACATGGAAAACAATCAAAATAGTAAAATGATAAACCCTTTGTATCTATAGTCTCTCCCCAAGGGCCTCGTCGACGGGCCAATGTGGTGCTCGCCTCACCGCTCAATCCACCTACCTATCGAGTCACTGACTGCCCTGCTGTCCCATCACACGGCTGCCCCTTGTCATTGTGTCACTGCCTTTCCCGTGCGACAACATTGCTCGCGGTCGCTGCTCCGCTGCTGCCATCCACGTCCCACCAAGACCGAGCCGTCCCATCTCGGCACTTCACGACGCTCTCTCTCTGAGCCTCACCCGTGCGGGCTGTTGGGCATTCTTAACGTCATTACCAAAAGTAGACTTAGTTTTCTAATTCTGATAACGGCGCCAAAAATGCCGAACCTATCCCTCATGCCACTTAAGCCAAGTTGTCATCCCCAGCATGACATGAGAGACGCGGTATTGAAATATGCAACTGCTCTTCTAAATAAATAATAAATAAGATCTGCAAGCGCACAGATTAATACCGATGTAGCATTTTAACCGGAAAGTATTCCAGATATCGTTATTTATATTTTTACCACTGGGAAGGGATTACTAACATCAATGTTGATTATGGAATGGAATATAGGAATGAGTATCAATCATTGCATGTATAAGTGAGAGCATTCATCTATCTCTTGCATACAGAGGTAAGTGTCACATAAAATATAGATAAAGTATGAATGGTGACAAAGATAATTAATCTGATCAGCTAGCCACATATAATAATGATAAGCACCTCAACAGATATTCTAGCAAGTCATTAGCATGGTATTAGGACGAACTACAAGGATATTTCCTAAGTTATTCTTAACTATAAAGTCTAGCATATCATAGTTAGTGCAAGTACACTTGGCAATCATTGCGAGAAAGGACTACGCCCATGCATAGTGATATTATCAAGGAAGATGAGAAACATAGCAATCACTCCCCCGTAATAATGTTGCTCTGCCTACCTTACACACGGGAGAGGGACTATATAAGAACCAACGAAGCTGTCACCATCGCGGACCACCCCACGATCCGGCATATAAGGTGCAATCGCAGATAAATATGGTCTAAGCACCACGCCTACACAATATTTATCATTTACCCATGGATCCGATGGATAAACGCTATACGATCCTAAACATGTATATAATTCCAATCTAACTAAGCCAAGCGTATAACTACGATAAACTAAGAACAATATAATCGCAAACATAAACAAGTAGAGCATAGTCATAATCAATATATTGAAATAGAACAAAGTTGTATTCATAATATTGAAGAACAAAGATGAACAATGAAGAACAGTAAAGGAATTACCAAGAATCCTCTTGACAGATCCGAAAACCAATCGAAGATTGACTCCTTCTAGTTCTAATCCTATGTAGCTATGCTATACTAGAGATCTAGTTGATGTGGTGGCTCTAGGGCTTGATCAGAGACTCTCCTCCTGAGATTAGGGTTTGAGGAATTGAGAATGAGGGAGTGCCTCCTCCAGGGGCCAGGGGTCCTGCTTATATAGCCCCCTCAAGTGAACGTGGGCCGTCGGATCAAACCGACATTAATCGCACGGTTTTCCTTGATCCCTTAGGTCGGTGGAGCATAATCCGCGAGACGGAGCCTGATTGGCTCTCAGGCCAGGGCGGGCGCCCTAGGGAGCAGGGCGGGCGCCCTACCTCCGGGCCCATTCGGCCTCCCGTTCGATCTCGTGGCTTCTGGAGTCTTCTAGATGATAGAAAATCGGTGAACACGTTATTATCTCTATGTAAACCCGACGTGTGGGCCTTTCCTCCGTATTTTCTGATAACCCCCTGCAGAAACAGACAAACACCAAAACTCGTGGAATTCTGTCAGATAAAACCCTAAGTCTAGGTGTTGGTTGCATTTGGATCCTTTTCTTTATTTATTTGATAACTATATTTGGTACTTAAGGACCGTCAACACGGGCTCTCCTGCTTCATTAACGCAGCCCTGGCCATAGTGTTTTGGGGTACCCAGCTAGGATATGTTGGTTCATGAATCACCGTTTCTGTGAGATGGTATGACTTGGTTATGCTCTAGCACCTGTTGACGGTAGTTATTGTTCACTTTAAACTGTCAACCAAACATGAATAAGGGCATATCAACCTCTAACATAGAATTCGGGTTTATACTGATAGAATTCCATAATTTTGGTGAATCTGTGTTTCTGCAGGGGGTTATCAGGAAAAGGAAGAGAGATATGAAGGACAACGGAAAAAAATATCAAATTATAAACCGACTCCAACTTAGAAGACACGAGTGTAAGGTCCAAATGGCTAGAGGGGGTGAATAGCCTATTTAAAAATCTATAAGCTTCACTAAACAACAACTTTAGTATAAAAGATGGCTAAGCTAATTCTAGCACTAGCTCAACTACACTATGCAAGCCACCTATACAATTCTAGTGAAGCAAGGCTATGATCTCTAATACACACCAACAAGACTAAGTCACTAAGCTACTTACTCCTATGTGATAAAGGCTACACTAAGCAAACTACACTAGGACTAGTACAAGAAAGTAAAGAGCAAGTGACTTGATTCTTATACCAACGATGTAGAGAAGTAATACACTCGAAGAATCAATCACAATGAGCAACCACAAGAGAAATCCTCGGCAAAGAGATGACACAAGATTTTTACCGAGGTTCACTTGCTTCCCGGCAAGCTACTCCTCGTTGTGGCGATGCACCCACTTGTCGATTCGCGAGCTAATCGACTATCAAGAGTCGAGTCCTCGGCGGGTGCCGCACAACCGCACACAAGATGGGGATCCTCCAAGCCACGAGCTCCACTAGAGTATCCAATTTGCGAACTCCCGCGGGGAAGGATCAAGAACCCCTTACAACACTTGGTGAGGGCTCCAACAATCTCCAATTGCGAGCTCAATCACCTCCGCTGCTCCAAGCCATCTACCGTGTCGGGAAACACGGAAGAGTAACAAGAAATCCGCAGCAACTCTAAGATCAAGTGCCTCTAGAATGCAACTCTCAAGCAATGCACTTGAATCTCACTCAATCTCACTCAAGATGTGCAATTAATCAAGGAGATGAGTGGAGAGGTTGTTCTCTAGCTCAAAGGATGTCTCTAGGTCTCAAAATATGTAAGGGTTACCCTCAAATCCCGGACAACTTCTATTTATAGCGAAGGGGTACGCAGCCAGCCGTTACCGGACGACGTAGTTAAAAATGAGCTGACCGGACGCGTTCGGTCACTACAGGACAAGCGTGAACAGTGCGCGTCAGAAGTTACCATTGCCGTGACCAGACGTACCCCAGCGTTTGACCGGACGCGCTACACCTGGCGTCCGGTCGGAGTCCAGTAAGCTCCCACCGCGACCGGACGCGTCCGATCGCACGTGACCGGACGCGCCGCGCGTCCGATCGCACGTGACCGGATGCGCCGCGCGTCCGATCGGCTCTACGACCAGCTCTGCCCCTCTGGGTGCCTGACCGGACGCTCCGGTTCCGTGAGGGACCGGACGCGCCGGTTGCAAACCCTAGCACCTGCGCGCCTGACTGCTGCGAGAACTGACCGGACGCGTCCGGTCAAACCGTGACCGCGTCCGGTGCAGCGTCCGGTCACCACAGTGACCGCCGTTCGCCTCCGTTTCTTTTCTGACTTCTGGAGCAGTAGAAAATAGGCATTTCACTTCTCCAAAAAGCGCCAAATCGGCTAACCATGATTCTCGTGCTTAGACCGCCGTTCGCACTTGATTCCCGAGCTAACCGTGATTACCCCTCTTGATAGTCGGCTATGTATCCTAGACCCGGTCAATCACTTCTCTACTCAACTTAGACCCGGTCAATCACTTCTCTACTCAACCGTGAAAACCCTATGGTTATACCTTTGCCTTGCGCTCTTAGATCCTTTTCCTCCACTTGATCATCAAGTCCTTCATTTTATGTGCATCTTCACCATGATCATCATTTCATGTCCATGCACCATCTCTTTGTGATCTTGTGGCCATTACTTTATGCCTCATACACCTTCATCACGTGTGTTGCTTATGCCTAACTCAAAACAGTTAACACATGGCATTAGCAACTTGGTGTCATTAATTACCAAAACCAAACATGGGCTTTCAATCTTCCCCTTTTTGGTAATTGATGACAACCATCACAAAGATATGAAATGAAATCAATTTTCAATTTCGATAGTATTAGCTCCCCCTACATATGTGCTTCCATGAGTTTGGTTCAATTGTGCACATATGTATGGAATTGAATTTTGGGAGAGTTACTACTATCAAATTGATGCTAAGGTATATAGAATGGACCTTTGAATTGATGCTAAGGTATATAGAATGGACCTTTGAAGCGTGATACCAATCGGAGTTGCCTTTATATACCATCCTTAGCATCGATGTAGCTAGACACCACTTGTAATGCATCACTTGTAAAGATCACAAACACTAAAGTACCCCGTGAGATCAACATTATAATCAAAGATGTCTAGAAACCACTTGTAAAGCTACTCTCAACAAATCATCATTCAAGTTCTATTTCTAGCATACACCAAACAATCATGAATATGAATTTAAGCTTTGCAATGCAACAATTCATCATGTTAATGCACATACAAATGCAACAAATAATTCATGAGCTTGCTCCCCCTACTTGTGTGCTCAATTTTAATTGATCCATTTCCAAAGTCATAACTTTGTTTTCTTTCCCCCTTACTATATCTTTCTCCCCCTTTGCAACTTAACTTTTTATCTTTGTGACTTTTCTATCTTTGTGACTTTTCTCTCCCCTTTGTCAACAATCACCAAAAAGGTGCCAAGTGAGAGTCAAGTCAATCAATATGAGGGAATCCAAATTATAGTTCAATCTAGATCACTTGCCTAGAATATGTAATTCGGTTTGAACCAAGGACAAGCTTCTTCACACCTCATAAAGTACAAGGGTTATCTTGACCATGTTGAGTTACACATCATGAGCTCATTTTCTAGATTCAACACTAGGTTTGCAAGCCCACAAACATGTCATATGCTACCACTAGATCAATTAAACATAGAAGCAATAGTGGTACCATATATACATTAAACTCATTTGTTTTTCATGAATGAGCCTATTTGTCATGCAAATATGTCTATATGTTCTAAACATGTCCTTAGCAAAGTATGGATGATATGTCAAACAACTTTACCTTGCTATGTCGGAGGAGAGGCATGTCATATAAGAATGTGGGGGTGCACTCATTTTAAGTTAGAGAAGTCAAGTATGTTCAATTCATTCTTCAACTTGTAGAATCTCTTTTCATCAAGTGGCTTTGTGAATATGTCGGCTAGTTGATCTTCGGTGCCAATGCTTTCAATGCTAATATCACCCTTTTGTTGATGCTCTCTTATGAAGTGATGCCTTATGTCAATGTGCTTCGTTCTTGAATGTTGAACCGGATTTTGAGTCATCTTGATTGCACTTTCATTGTCACAAAACAATGGTACATTCTTGAACTTGATTCCAAAATCATTCAAAGCGGCCTTCATCCAAAGCAATTGTGCACAACAACTACCGGCACTAATGTATTCGGCCTCGGTGGTAGATAGTGCAACACTATTTTGTTTCTTTGATGACCATGAAATAAGAGACCTTCCAAGCAATTGACACGTGCCACTTGTGTTCATTCTATCAATCTTGCAACCACCATAGTCGGAGCCTAAATATCCAATCAACTCAAAATTAGACCCCTTTGGAAACCATAATCCAACATCATGAGTGCCATTAAGATATCTCAATATCCTCTTGGTTGCTTTCAAGTGACTTTCTCTAGGTGAAGCTTGATATCTTGCACACTTGCATACACTAAACATCACATTCGGCCTAGAAGCGGTGACATAGAGCAAACTTCCAATCATAGACCGGTATAGCTTTTGATCTACCATGTTGTCACTAGCATCAACACCCAATTGATCATTTGTGCCCATTGGTGTACTCATTTGCTTAGCATCTTGCAATCCAAACTTCTTGATCATGTCTTTGATGTACTTGCCTTGACTTACAAAAGTGTCAATCTTCATTTGCTTGATTTGAAGTCCAAGGAAGTAACTAAGCTCTCCAATCATAAACATCTCAAACTCATTAGCCATCATTTTTCCAAACTCTTCACAAAAATCTTGATTTGTTGATCCAAAAATAATATCATCAACATAGATTTGTAACACAAACAAGTCAATGCCTATCTTCTTGGTGAAGAGAGTGGTGTCAACCTTTCCCATCCTGAACCCTTTAGAGAGAAGAAAGTCCCTCAATCTCTCGTACCATGCTCTAGGTGCTTGCTACAAACCATACAATGCCTTCTTTAGCTTGAAAACATGGTCGTGCTTCTTGTAATCTTCAAAACCGGGAGGTTGCTCAACATAAACTTTCTCATTGATGTAGCCATTGAGAAATGCACTTTTAACATCTATTTGATAGAGCTTGATGTTGTGTGCACAAGCATATGCTAATAAGATTCTAATTGCCTTCAATGTTGAGTGTATCCTTGTGCTACTAATCTTACTTTGTTCCTCACTTGCTTGTTTCTAAAGACCCACTTAGTACCAATCACATTGTAGTTCTTTGACCTCTCAACAAGCTCCCAAACTTGATTTCTAGCAAAGTTGTTTAGTTCTTCATGCATGGCATTTACCCAATCGAAATCTTTCAAAGCATCTTCTATTTTCTTAGGTTCTTCAAGAGACACAAATGAGTAATGCTCACAAAAGGATGCTAGCCTTGATCTAGTTTGAACAGCACTTTGAATTCCACTAATGATTTGGTCCAATGGATGATCTCTTGCAATACTAGTAGGTTGGAGTATTGGGAGATGATTGCTTCCACTTGTTTGACTTTGAAATTGAGCTTCATCATGAGAACCACTAAGCTTGCTTGATTTGTATCAATTTGCACACTTTGGTTGATCACATGAGTATCATCATCATCAACAACTTGCCTTGGCCTAACATCACCAATGTCCATGTTCTTCATTGCATTTGACAATTGATCTCCTCTCACATCATCAAGGTTTTGAACTTCATTTTGAGATCCTTGGGTTTCATCAAACTCAACATCATGAACTTCTTCCAAGGTGCCATTTGTGAGATTCTAAACTCTATATGCTTTGCTTGTGGTAGAATAACCAAGTAAGAACCCTTCATCACATTTCTTTTCAAATTTGCTCAATTTAGTGCCTTTCTTGAGAATATAGCATTTGCAACCAAACACTCTAAAGTATGCAATGTTAGGCTTTCTTCCATTCAATAGCTCATATGGTGTCATCCCAAGCTTTCCATGGCAATAGAGACGGTTGCTACAATAGCAAGCCGTGTTGATGGCTTCACTCCAAAATGAATGACTCATATTGTATTCACTAAGCATTGATCTAGCCATGTCAATCAAGGTTCTATTTTTCCTTTCAACTACACCATTAGATTGAGGAGTGTATGTTGGTGAGAATTGATGTCCAATACCAAGATCATCACACAAATCTTCAATTCTTGTGTTCTTGAACTCACTACCATTGTCACTTCTAATCTTCTTGATATTAGTTTCAAATTTATTTTGCACTCTCTTGACAAAAGACTTGAATAGATCATAGACATCACTCTTGTCATATAGAAAGAACACCCAAGTGTATCTAGTGTAGTCATCAACACTAGAGTTACTGAAAAATTTTGAGGCTAGCACTATCATTGTATTACCACAGAAATTTCTACAAGTTCACATTTACTAATTTTAGCGTCTCACAATACTTAGAGCAAGCCTAGAAATATTATGAAACTGCATTAACCAAATGACACCATTAGATAGATTATGAATTTAGGACTCTAACGAAATTGATCCCACAATTTTTGGACTCCTCCAAAATCTTATCTTAATTCTACAAGTTTTACCCTAGAACTAAATTAGGCAATACTTTAGAAGGCTAAAGGGCCGACGGCAGCCAAAACGGCCTAGCAGGCCAGCGGCTCGTGCGAGGGTGGCAGCGCGTGAGGTGGGCCGGCCCACGCGAGGCGCGTCTGCGCGCGGCCATCTGGCCCAGCAGGCGGCCCAGGGCTGGGAGCCCGCACATGGCTGGCGCAAAATGCACCAACGCCCTCGCGCTTCTCGGTATTAGCGTCACCACTAAGCAACTATTCCTGCAGGCAGCGTTCATGTAGAAAGGCCCCCCGCAATTACCATTCTTCGCAACGGAAAAGCCCCTAGCATGCCCCGTGCACGACGGCACTGCTCTGGCCGGCATGGCGCCCGCCCACCGGCCACCGGAGTGGGACCCCTACGCCCCCTGACGAGCCGACGAGCACCGCGAAGCGCAAACACAACCCCAGGTGGCAGAAGGAGGCTGCACGGCGACTCCTACCGTGCTGCCCTCGCTGACGGACTAATTGCCAGGTCGGCGCATCTGTTCCGATGAGCTAGCGAAACTAACAAGCTAAAGAAGCGGTGCTAGAGCATCAGCAACTTACGATCAACACGATCGAGGTGATGGTTGACGCGGAGGGGTGCCGAGGTGGTCCGGCCACACGCGCGCAGTCAGGGCGGCGGTGCTTCGGGGTGGCACGGCCACGTCAGCACGTCGACGATGCACACCCTGGACAAACAGGAACGAGCACCGGATAGGGGAAGTTAACACGAGCTCCGGAACGCCACCAATCGGATCTTTTAACGCTAGTTCGGGACTTACCCCAACGCCTTGGACACGGCGGCGATTTCCACCGGCGGTCACGGAAACCCCAAATTCGCCTTGGCCAGGGCCCGGAACAACACGACATAGGGTGCTTGGCTAGCGAAATTCCTAAACTACCTATTGCCAAGAGGAATCGGGCCACGAACCCACGAGCTAGATGAATTTCAAGGGTGAAGACGTGGTGCCCATGCTGCGGTCATGGCACGGAAGACACGGGTGAACTCGAGCACTTTAAAACGGCAACAACGCGTGCCAAGCTGACCTTACTAGTCTTGGCGCAGCGCTCACGAAGTGGGGGCAAACCCGAGTAGAGAGCGGCAAGGACGAGGTAGGCAGGGCGCGTCGTGTCGCAAGCAATGGCGCGTGCGGACACAACATGGCAGCGGTCATGCCCCGGCCAGTGTGCGAGCACGAGGGGGAGACTGAGAGGGTGGGTGAGCGGGGCGATGGCAACGGCAAGGGAGACGTACACGAATTTGGAGAGGTCAACCTAAGCAGTGCCCTCTGATGGCGCCTAGCGGGACAAACCAACCAGGGCGGCACGCCAGACAAGCGACGGGGTGCAGCCGTGTCGGGGGCAAGGTCAGAGAGCAGCGGCACATGCCACAGCGGGGAGGGACTGGGTTGGTTCGGCCAGGTGGCAGCAGCGCCACAAGGCGGAGGTGCGCATGGAACGCCAGAGCGCGGCTGCGCGGCGTCAAAGGCGTGGTGACCACGACCAAGAGCCTGACTGACCAAACGAATACCGAACACGCATTTTAAAATGTGCCCAACACCTACTATGCCTCGAATGCGGTTCAAACAACAACACTAGCCCGAAGTCGACTACACTAGCTACCCATCGGAGCAAAGGTCATGACTAACGAGAGACTAGAGAGGGAGATACAGGAATGCCAAGGTCCGATCGTCACTGGAATGTCAGCTCACAAGTAGAGCACCAAAACAGAGCTCACACACGTTTCAGCTAAGTTTGAGCAATTTTTACGAGAGCAGTGCGACGTCCAACTTAACTGCAACTCACACCATACTCCAGCACTCACCTGATGCAACTAATCGCGCAAAAACAAGAAGTCGGTGCTTAAACATTTTGGTTAGAAATCGAATGCCAAAACGGCAATGTCTAACGTCGGTTCCAACCTAGACGAGGTCCTAAGTCAAGGTCAGAATGAGCTCCGAATTCGATTTTTGAGCTCGCAACATACTATTTAACAATATTTGTTTTAAAAAACAAAAGTTGTATTTTCCATCTACATACTTGCTCGTCAATTTTTGCTTAAGCATTACGCGCACGTCACTTTATTTATATAAAAAAATTGGTTTTCATGTTCATTAATTCCAACAACTTAAATCTCATTAGCATGACCTCACATAGAACCAATTAAGTGACATCATCCGTTTATCATTTATGTGACATAAAATTTTTAAATCCGAGAACTCGTTTACTTAATTTCTTTTAGATCTCAACCGCGGTGCTAAGCGAGCCTGTAACACCAGGGGTGTTACAACCAACCCCCCTTAAAAGAATCTCGTCCCGAGATTCAGGGCAAGAAACAAAAAGGGAAAACACAATTTCACTTCTTAGAGCAGAGATTACACTAGGAGATTCCACGGCTTCGAAGACTAACCACTCAAAAATCTAGAGACAACATAGCTAAGAACAAAACTGGTACAACTCACAACCTCTCTAGAAATCGACGAAGACAGGGACAGTGGAAGAGCAAAAGGAAAACGATTATCCAGAGCATGGCGTATGCCCAGTAGATCCAAAAACAAGAGACTGAGAACTCGAACATCGCGAACCCTACAACCTACTAACCAGAGATGAACATGAACTTCTGCAATGGAACCCAGATCCCTTCCGCTGAGCTACACCATCACCTCAGACGGATGACCTTAGATCTGCAAGCAACGGCTGGATCTCGTAACCCTGCCTCCGACTCTACTTTCTCGACTACTCCCGAACTTCTCCCACCTGAGCACGGACGGGGAAGATCGATTCTGTGAGCTCTATTCCAGATCTGCGGTGGGATGGAGGAGAGGCAAGTAAGGTGGCATTTATAGCCTGGTGGACGAAGGTGGTGGCGCAACGCACAGAGAACGGAGGCGGCGTGGAGTGGGAATCACCAGTGGGGCACGGGGTGGGGAACAACATCGCCATGGTGCGCTCCCCATGCGAGCTTTGAGTGGGGCAAAAGGAGAAAGGACGGGATGGGGTTCGCTAGGCAAGGAGGCATGCGAGCGACACACCAGCGAGAAGAGAAACGAGAGGGAGGGGGGTCCGGTACGGGAACGAGGGTGAAACTCGAGAGCCGACAAATGTGCTAGGGAAAAAGGGGCATATAGTGCAAGGGCGAGGCGAGTGCGGCGCCATGCCGTGGCCACGCGAGCGCGACTCACAAGGGTCCCGCCACCGATGACTTCCGTAGGACACATCGCGACAACGACTCGATAGTGTAGCACGGTCAGCGGGCACAGGGGCAACGCCCAGTCAGGTGTTCCAAATACTCTAGACCACTGATGGCTGTTCTTTCTTTGTCGCTCTTCTCCCTCTTCTTTTCCCTTCTGAAACCAGCTTGCACTAGCCTTTCATATAAACTGTGATCAGGACTTGCGTGCTCCTTCCAAAAACCCCGTTATCCTGTTGCAATTTTGAGAGCACTACTCCATCAACCCATCATGGATTTCCTGTTAGAACACAAGGATATTCATACCAAGGAGAATGTTTATAGCAAGGGCAGTACTACGGTGTAACTTGGTAAAAGCGCTTGGTCAACAACCTCGATACTAGCGCGCGCCGAGCGGCACAACCATGTGGTCGCAATCCACAGGTGGCCCTCGGTTCTGTCGCGGCACCATAAGCTATTAACCAGGCAACTATTACCAACCTACTCGCAGCAAAAGCAGTGGGGTCATAGACCACAGAATCAGAAAAAGATTGCAAAAAATTTAAAGCAACAAGGGTTCCTTTTCAAATAAGGAACAAGGAAATTAAATCCCAAGGAGGATTTAAATCCAGAGAGTTCAAGTGTTCTACTGGGACATCCACAATTAGTTGATACAGTGTCCTCCGTCACCCAATCGCGACGGATCCGTTGTATCTGAAACTGTTCCTTTTAGAACCTGCTTGCGATCATCTCAAGAACCAAAAACACACTACAAGGTCCACAGGAAGATTGGCGTAACAACCACCACAGGTAAAAGCAACACTCATTCCAAACGGCCTTACACGGTACAACATACAAGCACTCACTCTCTCATACTTGACACATCACTTGCATCCAACGACCAGATGACCTCAACGACTACGGACGAAGGACAAGGGAAAGGTTATAACACTAGAGGATAGTGATGAAAAACATTACCAACTACGGTTACATCTCCCCTAGGACGACTAATCCACTTCGTCGGGGCGAACGACTTCATTCCTAGGCTCTTAGGGTTCTTCTGCTACATCGGGCCGCAGATCCGCTTCTTCTCCTAGCAGTGGTTGGGTGAGGGGAAAGAAAGGCTCTAACTCTAAGACTTTCGTGGGTGGAGGTGCTGGCGGTACAGCAACACCAGCCCTCCCCCTCCTTCTCTCCAGCGGATGGACAGGGATTCCCTCCAAAATTAAGGGTTCCTATCTTTCCATGGTGAGCGTCCTACGCTTGGCCCTTGTGGCAAGATAGGCATCCTCCAACTCCTGGGCATGATGGTCTTGGTCCACCTTGATGGCTTCCGCCATGGCAGCCTCTCGACTCTCAGCGGCTGCTAGATTGGCATGAGCTTCAGCAAGCTGCACTTCGAGCATCCTAGAGAAAATCTCAGCTTTCTCAGCACGGCGGAGACCCTCCCTCAGCTCCGAGGCCTACCGATCGTACTGCTCATCCAGGGCCAGCAAGTACGAGGTCAAGTGCACCACGGTTGGGTTGTCCTCTTGCACGTCTAGACCTTACAAAGCCTCCATGAAGGCCTTCCATACCCGCCGATTCTTGTCCCAAGGGGGGAAGAATCACATGGGGGTACGAGCAATGGGCCCTTCAAAGATCTGGCAGAGATGCCGCAAGGCTTTGCGAGCCACAACTTGGTAGGTGTCACCAAAGCGAAACCCGGTTGCGGTCACATTCCAGGCTTCAGTGATGTCAGGAAACTCCTCACTCTTGCCAATGTAGACGGTGACCTTGCATCGCTCTGTGCCATGCTTCATGTACTCACGACCATCATACTCGGGACGCTCCCGAACGCCGAGTTTTTGCAGGGTGGCATACAGGATTTTGGGAAAACCCTCGGTGTTCAGGCAGTAGCTGCTAACCTAGACTCCTGCCATCCTTGGTGGGTGGTGAGTGGTGGTTACAAGGAAGGCTTGAGTGAGAACTTGCTCAAGGGAAAAGGGCTAAGTGAGCTAGGATGCACTGAATGGTGGTTCTAATTGGCTAGGCCTACCCTTAAATAAGGTAGAGCGGCTAGTGGTCCTGCCGCAGTCCACCCTCGCCATGCACGGGAGCCAGTAAAGTGAACAGTAAGATCTTCACACGCGCACGACGAGCGGTGACTGAGGTCATAAAGAGTTAGTACGACTGTAAGGCAGAGGTTCGACAAGAGCGTAGAAAGGGTACGGCAATGTATGGGCCTGACAGGCGTGAACCAACAGGCGTGCATGACGCACGAGACTACAGTACCATCGTGACTTCACGAACAAAGACTGGTCGACCTCAACAACTATTGCACGACAGGGTATGCATGAATGCACGTCCTATCCGCCCTCACACTGTTACCGACATATAGGGCAACCGTTCTCAGAGTTTTGGCACATCATGCCGTCTCCTGAAGCTAGTCGTTGCTATCGAACTAGTCTCGGGGTTAGGGTACCTGCAGAAAACCTAATTAAGCCTAACTAGGTCAGCAGAGTGTCATCTATCCTGAATACATAACCATAGTAATAGGGCTACTTATATAACTTCGCAAGCAAACATCCTAACTTTTTAAAAAGAATTTGTTGTCAAATTTTAATTTAGAAAGGGTTTTGAAGCTTTATTGTCTCATTTATGCTCTGATACCACCTGTGGCAGAATCGCCTAATCTAATGCCCTCCCAAGAGTACTTGTCTTCCATTAGACACTAAGTACCTAAGGGAGAACACTAAACTAATTGACTCTGTCGAGCACACCGCAAGGGAGAACTCGAAGATCCACATTTTACATCGGGATCACAAATGAGAGAGTAAAGCTTACAACATCCTGACCATTTCTTACATCCATTTTTAGTACGACATCAGAGTAATTCGTTATGTAATTATAACAGCGGAATAGAAATGTTATCAGAGTTCAGCGGAAATGAAACCATTTAACGACAAGTTAAACATTAACACCAAGAACGTTTAAATGCATGAAATGATAACAGATTAATAGTATTTTCCTTGTAAAACTTTTGGTGAGAGTTTTAATAAATAACTCTACTCTGCATCGAAAAGGAAATCCTCGCTGAGCCCACCAGGAGGTTTCCACACACAAGTGTCAGCTCATCAGCACCTGTCACCTGCAACAGGGTAGAATAAACCCTGAGTACTCAATTGTACTCCGCAAGACTTACCCGTCAGAAGGAAAGAAAAAGACTCCAAGGATTATGCAAGGCTTTTTGGCTGGTGGGTTTCTGTTTGTGAGAAGTAGCACTAAGATTGTGTCCTTGATTTATTAATAGCCATATTTTATTTCTTATCCAACCTTCTATGTAAGCATCTATTCTATAATCAAACAGTGTTGAGCAAAAGAAACCATACCGTCACGCAGAAACATCGATTCTTTCAATTGTCGGTTCTTACTACGATGCCAAAGCATAGTCAAGCCGTACCGTCACGCATAAACAGCGATTCGTGAATCAATGTGCCCAGCTGGGTGCCCCGAAAACACACGCCTCGCTTATACCCCGGGCACAAGCAAGACCAACCCGTTCCACTCCTGTCAAGGGGTCTAGGTCCCTGTAACACCCCTGGTGTTATAGTAACTAAAAACTTGCCATGTCATCATTTGCACTGCAAATCATCCATGATTAGGTTAACAATGTTATGCATCAACTAAAATGAGTTTGAATTCTTAGGTTGGATGTGTTTCTCGTTGTGTGGCTCGAAATCCGAAAACCCTAATTTCGACTGTCACCGCAAATACTTAGTTTATGCCCTGCGTAATTTGAGGTGTATGACGGTGCTATACACTAGTGCCAAGTGTAGGGTATAAGCTCAAGTCCAACTTATAAAAATAAAGCTTCAAGTTTGAGTTAGGGTTTGGAATCCAAAACTTGTTACAAGTTTTCCGATTCGAATTCGAATTCAAATTTGAGGAATTATTAAAAGAATTTCTTAAGTCAAACTAGTCAACCTAGGGAGCCATTTGGTCAACCATGTGAGGCTTGACTCAATGATGCCCTAGGGTGAGGGTGTGATCCCTAAGTAACTCCAAATTAATAAAGAATCAAATTTCAATTCAAAACCTTTCCGAAAACCCTGAAAAGCAAAACCCTAGTTTTACCCCTTTTGGTATAGATCAAAATCTAAGCAAAATTTGGGAAAAAGTGTAAAACCAAGTTTGTAGATCTTTTCAAGGGCTACAAGTTTGATGTTTTGAGTTTTCAAAGTTTCAGTGAAAAATTTGAAGTAATTTTGAAAAGATTCAAATCTCAAAATTGTCCCCTTTTAATTTTCCCTATCCAATTTCAAAATGCAGGCATAATTTGAAAATATTCTGAATAGCAAAGTTGTAGGCCTGCCCTAGATGTACAACTTTGGTATTTTGAGTTTTTGAATTTTCAATACAAAATTCAAAGTAATTTTGGTTTTTTAGAATTCCAGAAAATGTCCCTTTTTGAATTCAAATTCAAATTTCAAAAACTGAGCCGAATTGGAAAATGTTCATATTGAGAAAGTTGTAGATCTTTGAAAATGGAACAACTTTTGTATTTACAGATTTTCAACTTCTATTGAAGATTTGAAAGTAATTTGAAATTTTCCTCCAGTGGGAATTCTATAAATTGTTTGAAATCGTCGCCAACCACCGCACGCCACCTCCCGCCGACGCCGGCGAGCTTCGAACGCCTTCTAGGCGTGTTTTCGACTGCCAGCTCTTGCTTCAGCGCCTTCTTGACTGGCCACACGTCGCCTAGAGATCGTTTTCATCACCTTATAAATACCGAGCACCGTCGTGGTCGAGTTTTCCTCTTCCTCGGTTTCCGCCGCCACCATTGCTCCGCCGCTCGCCGTAGCCCTCGTCGAGTCCCCTATGGTCGCACCAGCTGCTCCACTACAACCGCCTTGCTCCAGCGCACCTTCCCGCTCACTCGCGCCCACTGCTACCGCCTGGAGTGCCCGAACCGCCGCTGTCTTCCTCGCTACCGAGCAGAGCACCGCCGTGGACCAGCCACTCCCGAGCGTCTCCGTCTTCACCAAGATCACCTACAGGATCGCTGTGAGCCCCTCGTCGTTTTTCACGCCTCAATTTAGATGCTACTTAGCCGGTGACGCATTTTCGCGGCTTACCGTGGCGGTGGTCCGCCATAGCCGTCGGTAGGGGTCGCCGGCGCTTGAGCTGGGCAGTTGAGTGGTGGAGGGGGTCCGTAGGATGGTGTAGGTCGTGTTAGTGGAGAAGGAGTAGGGCGCCGAGGTCGCGGTCGCCAGCCGGCCACCGTGCCGCAGCGGCGGGAAGGGAGAGCGGGAGGTCGGGGATGACATGCGGGGCCAGCGCGTCAGCGAGAGGGAGAGCACGGGAGCGCGTGCGCGGGCGGGCCGCGCTGACGGGCCGTGAGGCTGGGCCGAGCAGGCGAGTGCGCGGGGGAAACGTGGGCCGCGCTGACGGGCCGCGCGCGTGAGTTGCAGGCCGGGCCGAGAGAGAGGAGGGGAGGAAGCAGCCCGCGATGGAAAATTTTGTTTTTCTCTTTTTCAAAAATGTAAAATGATTTTCAGTTTTGTTTATTATGTTATAAATTATTTATAATTCCAAAATTTGTGAAAAATTTTGAGTAACCTTTATACAATATGTACTATTTAAGAAAAATAATAAATATCAATTTTAATTACTTTTTGTAGGTTAATTAATTAGTCCATTTAATTCTTAAGTGGTCTTTACTTAATTTTTCTAGGTTTATTTATTTATCCAAAAATCATGAAAATTGTTTTATCATCTAATTATGATATAAGCTTCTTAAATTAAAAATTTTAGCTTAATTAGATTAAGTTAATTTTTATTCTTAAATTATGCTTTGTTCATTAATTAATTAATTAGGTAATTAGGGCATAATGATTAGTGTTGCTTGAATTTATGATTGAGTGTTGACTTTAGGTCATTAACCCTTCATGACCTTTAGCATTCTTAATTGGTTGCTTAAGCTTTCCTAATCATGTTATTAATTCTTGATTAGTGTTATTTCATGTGTTTAACGATATCCCTTAATAAGTTGATTAGCATAATCGGACCCTAGATTAGGGTTAGGTTAGAAGCTTTTGTTGTTCAACTGTACCGTGAAGGGAAGTTGTACTCAAGTTGTTAACTCTGTTAAGCATCCATCGAGCATCATGTTTATTATCTCATCATCCTAAAGCATGCATTATCGTTACGTATAGTTCCCGTAAAAGAGGAGGGTACCGAAGCCGAACCCGTCCCCGCAGAAGAACCGACGTCCGTGGAAGTAGGGTTTGACATCTGCGGTACTGAACCCGAGCCTGAGTTTTCCGTTGACCAAGGCAAGCCCCGGTTACATCTAACCTTCCCTTGCAATTTGAAAAGTTTTACTTCACTTATATTACCGCTCTATTGCATTAAGTGCTAGGAGTTGAATGATAACCTAATTACTGCATTATCATCCTTGATATTCCAATACCATCCTTGTTACTGTTTTTATTTAAAAATGCTTAGTATGCTTAGCATTGCTTAATGAGAAAACTTTAAAACTTTTAAACAAAGTTTCAAGGGTTGTTGGACAACCACTTGATGAATATTAATGCTGATAATTTGGGACCGGTCGGTGGACTTGCATCAGAAAAGGAGTCCCCCTATAGTGTCTCCGACTGAGTCAGTTAAGGACCGTACCGTTGTTTGAATTGTGTGTGTCGAGACTTTGTAACTGATCACATGCTCCGGTAAGCCTAAGACCTCGGTAACGCCAACATGTGAACGACCAACCGTGCACTAGGAGTGGAGAGATGGTGAGAGTAGTGTGTACCCTCGTAGCCAAGGGCTGGATTGGAGGTGTACTATACTCTCGGGTGGCGCTAGACCCGGTCATATTTTGGAGGATCCGAGTGAAGGTTGATATATGTCGGTTAGAGTCCTACATATGTCGTGTGATTAGGAATCCCCAGCTGGGTTTAATCGATTCGAATCATCGCTGCTCCTCGGTTAAGGAGACTCGATTCTCTGTTCAACATCATAGTTAAGAAATGGAACTTTGGTCGGAGAATCAGAAAGATATTGACTGAGTTATATGATCTAGATTAGGATCACTTACATTCTGTCAATAAATAATATTGAAATAAAATCGTGATCTTAAGGATTCACCATTAGTAGCTTTTATGCAAAAGAACTTGACTTCGTGCTGGAACCTCACCTTGATTCCCCTGAGCCTGCATTCCTGAGTCGTTCCACTGGTTTTAGTCGGTTAAGTCTTGTTGAGTACTTTCGTACTCATGGTTTGTTAAACCCCTGTTGCAGGTGCGTCTCATGAGCAGGTGTGTTTTGGACCCTGTTGCATGACTGTCTTTGCGGCGAGCGACGACGAGTAGAGATGTTTGGCTCTTGGGCAGAGCATCGTGTTTTGGTGCTGTAATAATGTTATTAATGCTACTCCACTACTATGGTTGTAACACTAAACTTAAGTTTTGTAAGTTTGGAACATCAAGTTTATAAACTTATGTCATGTAAGACTTCCGCTTTTGTACTCTGATGTACTTTATTATATAAACTGTTGTAATACTGTGATGCCTCTGTAATGTGATCCTGCTCAGAAGATTGTGGATGATTCAGGTTTCCCGAGGACACCCGACAGACTTCTTAAGATCTGTGGTACACTTGTACAGTGGTTAGAAGTCTTTAAGACAATAACAAGTACAGGTGGGCCATAGTAATTAGGAGGTTCTGCCACAGTCCCCGTCCAAGCTCGGACTCTAAGCCCCCAACACTGCAGGCCCGGCCTCAGTATGGTGCTTAGACCTCCTCAACCCAATATATATAACCACCCTAAAAAGCCGGTCCAGAAAGAGCCGAAACCCATGACAAGAGAGAAACGAGTCTTCCCGCTCCCATAAGCAAGTATATGCTCGGGACAATAAATCTGTGACTTGACCAGGGTCTATGCAACGAACGGTCCTTAATTGACACAGGCGGAACAAATGCAACCAGAGCCCCGCTCTGTTGCCCAACCAGGTCCAAGTCCATCCAACCCGTTCCGCCTGGTCTCCAATTATCCATAGACATTTATATTCCATGTGATAGTAACATGATAATAATAACAACATTATAATTCCTATCTCTCGCGAGTGACAGGCAATCACTCGGCTTCTACCGGAACCCTATAGCATAGCAAGCTACACGATCTTATTATACTAGTAAGACTTATAGGATATGGATTTATATATGCAAGTGGGTTTCATTCAACTCCTTTAAACTTAATGCCCAATCATAATTTAAAGTGCAGAATAATAGGGGTTATGCACCGGGGCTTGCCTGGGTAAGATATAACCAAGTTAGCATCCCATCACGATGACTCGAGCATCAAGGCGCCGTCTTCTCTGCTGCCCCAGATGACTCTGCGACCCGTCAACGCTCCTATTATGACATTCGTGGATGAAATGCAGAGATGTAAACAAACACGAGAGTCGCAATTTAGAAAAAAAAATGCTTTCGCCTCTCCGGTTAATGAACTAGCGTAGAGGCTAACGTACAAGGCTCCGTATCCCTGCTACCAGCAATGTGCTATTTTCCGACAATTATTAAGAAGCACAAGTTATTGCTTTAGCATTTTACCGCTTAACACATGTATTCCAATTAGGGTTCACCGGCTACCCTAACAAGTCTATTATTATGGAGCTATCGAGACTACAGCAAGTGGGCAATAATATTATAAAGTTACTAAAAAATTTTGAGGCTAGCACTATCATTGTATTGCCACAGAAATTTCTACAAGTTCACATTTACTAATTTTAGCGTCTCACAATACTTAGAGCAAGCCTAGAAATATTATGAAACTGCATTAACCAAAATACACCCTTAGATAGATTATGAATTTAGGACTCTAACGAAATTGATCCCACAATTTTTGGACTCCTCCAAAATCTTATCTTAATTCTACAAGTTTTACCCTAGAACTAAATTAGGCAATACTTTAGAAGGATAAAGGGCTGATGGCAGCCAAAACGGCCTAGCAGGCCAGCGGCTCGTGCGAGGGTGGCAGCGCGCGAGGTGGGCCGGCCCACGCAAGGCGCGTCCGCGCGCGGCCATCTGGCCCAACAGGCGGCCCAGGGCTGGGAGCCCGCGCATGGCTGGCGCAAAATGCACCAACGCCCTCGCGCTTCTCGTTATTAGCGTCACCACTAAGCAACTATTCCTGCAGGCAGCGTTCATGCAGAAAGGCCCCCGCAATTACCGTTCTTCGCAATGGAAAAGCCCCTAGTGTGCCCCGTGCACGATGACACTGCTCCGGCCGGCATGGCGCCCGCCCACCGGCCACCGGAGTGGGACCCCTACCCCCCTGACGAGCCGACGAGCACCGCGAAGCGCAAACACAACCCCAGGTGGCAGAAGGAGGCTGCACGGCGACTCCTACCGTGCTGCCCTCGCTGACGGACTAATCGCTAGGTCGCAGCGTCCGTTCCGATGAGCTAGCGAAACTAACAGGCTAAAGAAGCGGCGCTGGAGCATCAGCAGCTTATGATGAACACGATCGAGGTGATGGTTGACACGGAGGGGTGCCGAGGTGGTCCGGCCATGCGCGCAGTCAGGGCAGCGGTGCTCCGGGGTGGCACAGCCGCGTCAGCACGCCGACGATGCACACCCTGGACAAACAGGAACAAGCACCGGATAGGGGAAGTTAACACGAGCTCCGGAACCCCACCAATCAGATCTTTTAACGCTAGTCCGGGACTTACCCCAACGCCTTGGACACGGCGGCGATTTCCACCGGCGGTCATGGAAACCCCAAATTCACCTTGGCCAGGGCCCGGAACAACACGACATAGGGTGCTTGGCTAGCGAAATTCCTAAACTACCTATTGCCAAGAGGAATCGGGCCACGAACCCACGAGCTAGATGAATTTCAAGGGTTAAGACGTGGTGCCCTTGCCGCGGTCATGGCACGGAAGACACGGGTGAACTCGAGCGCTTTAAAACGGCAACAACGCATGCCAAGCTGACCTTACCTGTCTTGGCGCAGCGCTCATGAAGTGGGGGCAAACCCGAGTAGAGAGCAGCAAGGACGAGGTAGGCAGGGCATGTCACATCGCAAGCAATGGCGCGTGTGGACACAACATGGTAGCGGCCATGCCCCGGCCAGCGTGCGAGCACGAGGGGGAGACTGAGAGGGTGGGCGAGCGGGGCGATGGCAGCAGCTAGGGAGACGTACACAAATTTGGAGAGGTCAACCCAAGCAGTGCCCTCCGATGGCGCCTAGCGGGACAAACCAGCCAGGGCGGCACGCCAGACAAGCGACGGGGTGCAGCCGTGTCAGGGGCAAGGTCAGAGAGCAGCGGCACATGCCACAGCGGGGAGGGACTGGGTTGGTTTGGCCAGGTGGCAGCAGCGCCACAAGGCGGAGGCGCGCACAGCACGCCAGAGCGTGGCAGCGCGGCGTCGAAGGCGTGGTGACCACGACCAAGAGCCTGACTGACCAAACGAATACCGAACACGCATTTAAAACGCGCCCAACACCTACTGTGCCTCGAATGCGGTTCAAACAACAACACTAGCCTGAAGTCGACTACACCAGCTACCCATCGGAGCAAATGTCATGACTAACGAGAGACTAGAGAGGGAGATACAGGAATGCCAAGGTCCGATCGTCACTGGAATGTCAGCTCACAAGTAGAGCACCAAAAGAGAGCTCACACACGTTTCAGCTAAGTTTGAGCAATTTTTACGAGAGCAGTGCGACGTCCAACTTAACTGCAACTCACACCATACTCCAGCACTCACCTGATGCAACTAATCGCGCAAAAACAAGAAGTCGGTGCTTAAACATTTTGGTTAGAAATCGAATGCCAAAACGGCAATGTCTAACATCGGTTCCAACCTAGACGAGGTCCCGAGTCAAGGTCAGAATGAGTTTCGAATTCGATTTTTGAGCTCGCAACATACTATTTAACAATATTTGTTTTCCAAAACAAAAGTTGTATTTTCCATCTACATACTTGCTCGTCAATTTTTGCTTAAGCGTTACGCGCACGTCACTTTATTTATATAAAAAAAATTGGTTTTCATGTTCATTAATTCCAACAACTTAAATCTCATTAGCATGACCTCACGTAGAACCAATTAAGCGACATCATCCGTTTATCATTTATGTGACGTAAAATTTTTAAATCCAAGAACTCGTTTACTTAATTTCTTTTAGATCTCAACCGTGGTGCTAAGCGAGCCTGTAACACCAGGGGTGTTACAGCCCACCTGGCATAGGGCAGGGCCGGTCAGCCCCACCCCCAGGTTGGCCAACTCAGCCTGGTCCCACTTGGTAGCTGCTTTCGCACGTTGGTTCTCCACCGCCTTAGGGTTGCATATCCACCGTTGATCAATGTCTGTTTGATCTGAGGGCTCTGGTGCATCCCACCGGCCTATATAAGCAACCTTATACCCCCTGGATTGAGATCATCCCTGAAACCCTAATTCATATTCTCTAGCTAGGGCTTGGATTGAGAGGGGTCCCTTGAATGGATCTACCTCTCTCTCCAATGTAGTAGATTAGTTCTAGTTGAGATTTAGGGAGAGTCGAGTTACGCTCAGATTCTAGAGAATTCTTCGGAGGTCTGGTATGTCTGTGTATCTTACCTTTGCAAGACTTATGCTTTAATATATTTATCTTCTCTACACTGTTCGCCTAAATGGCCATTTAGCCCGTTTACACACCGTTTAAACGCTACACGGTGGTACACCATTTCCATTTAATCGGTTGTTTTGACCATTTAAACGGTCGTTTTTCCCGTTTAAACACCTGTTTTGCCCGAATAATGGGCTAAACGGTAGGTGACTGACTATGAACCGTTTAGCGTTTAGGATAACACTACTTCTCTATCTACACTTTTATGCCTTTTATGTGATTATTTAGTATAGTTATTATACATTGGCTTGGGATCTCTGCTCGTATTGAGTGCTCTAGTTATCTATAGTGATTAGAGTAGTAATTAATAGTGTAGACATGGTGTCTAGACTAGAGCTTACATGAGATTACGCCGAATCCTACAGTTAGTTGTGGTAGCCCCAGGGGTGACAGCTCTGACAGGCCGTTGTAATCCACCACGTAAGGATTGGTGTTCGTAGAACTTTAGGCAACCTTCCCCTGACTACGCCTTCTCACCCCCTCGAGAGTCAGAAAGGTACTGCTGCTCCAAAGTGTTATTATATGATTGCTATATTTACCTATGCTTCAGTTATCATAGAACCAAAGTAGTAGAGAAGAATATAGGAACCTTGAACTCTCCCGTTGTCCTCCCAACTTAGCTATGCTACTCATTTATCATAGGATTCTCTAATGCGTGTGTCATTATGCATAACTCCTATCACTTATCACTCACCCCTATCTAGGTCTAGTTAGTATATTAGTTAGTAGATACATAATTGTGTACTATCAACCTCTTTAACACTGCTTCCCTGTGGATAAATACAATACTCTGAAATACTCCTGGGTAAAAGCTACAATGGTATAATTATCTGTGCACTTGCAGATACTTGATATTCTTAGATACACATTCATTCTAGTCACTTGCATTAATATTAACTCCTTAGTATTATTCTAGTAGTAATGCTAGGTAGTATTCATACATATCTCTTGCATCTATACTAGGGATGACAAGGTTTATAATAGGTGGCTAAGTAGTAAGAACAAGTGACACGTTAATAAATACCAACGGCACCGTAGTAAGAACTGGAATGTGGAAGATGGTAAAATGGTTCTGATTGCTTACCACATGTTTGAAGTAGCATAGGTGCTTACATAGAATGGTTAGTTAATGAACTAATGATGACTGCTAATTAAATTGAATATAAGGATGCACGTTTAGTAATGCTTTCTGCAGATGCAATAAACCCACAAGCCAGATAGCTTTCCATATCTTGGAGTCTTTTTATTTCCTCCTGACAGGTAAGTCTTGCGGAGTATAATTGAGTACTCAGGGTTTGTTCTACCCTATTATAGGTAACAGGTACCTGACCAGTCGACACTTGTGTGTAGAATCCTCCTGGTGGGGTAAACGAGGATTTCCATTATGTTGCAGACATAGAGTTTAATTTCAACCTTCATAAAATAATCTTTTGAAAAGAAAAGCTTATAATATGCTATCCTCACATGTATATAATTATGTCTCATGCTTAACGTTCACTGGCTTACAAGTAAACTTTAATTCCACTGAAACTCGGATCACATGATTTATTCTGCTGTTGTAATTATCTTGTTTATCAGTCTGCTGTTGTATTAAGTGATGTAAGAAATGGCTAAAAATATTGTAAGCTTTATCCTCTCATTTATGATCTTGACAAAAAATGTGGATTTTTTAGTTCTCCCTTTGGGTGTGCTCGACGGAACAGCATGATTTAGTGCACTCACTTGGGTACTTAGTGTCTAATGGAAGACAAGTACTCTTGGGAGGGCTTTAGATTAGACGGTTCTGACACATGAGGCATGTTGATGGAATGTTAAAGATGGAAGGCTTGTTGTTAATGGTAATGCTTGCTAGTGCTTTCTTGATAGATTTCTTGCCATCATCACTATACAAAGAGCCATCACTATCCTATGTCACCACATAATCTTCACCCTTCTTCTTTTGTAAGGTCATCTTCTTCTCCTTCTCCTTTTCTTCTTCTTATGCTTCTTCTTCTTCTCATCCTCATCATTGTCACTATTGCAGGGACACTCCCAATGTGATCTGGGCTCTTGCACTTGTAGCATCTCCTCACATACTCCTTATTGTGATCTCTTCTCTTTTTTGCACCATAACCCTTCTTCTTCATGAATTTGCCCATCTTGCGCATAAAGAGAGCCATAGCTTCATCATCAATGTCACTAAGATCTTCATCATCACTTGATTCTTTCTTAGACTTGCCCTTATTCTTAGATGATGAGCTAGCCTTGAATGCTACACTCTTCTTCTTCTTGTCTTCATCTTCCTTCTTCTTATCCTTGTCAACTCTCTCCCTTTCCACACGGTATGTCTCTTATGTCATCACATCACCTAGTACTTGGTTAGGGATAATTTCCTTCAATCCTCCTTTTATGATGAGAAATCTCAACATCTCAAATCTTGGAGGTAGGCACATCAAGAATCGATGAGAGATATCATCATTATTGATCTTCTCTCCCAAAGCCTTCAAGTCATTGATAATCACTTGCAAACAATGGAACATCTCTAGAATGCTCTCATCATCCTTCATACTGAAGCTTGTCAACTTGTTCTTGTTCTTGATAATGCACAACTTAGCACTCTTCACCGTCGGTGTGCCCTCATATGTTTTCTCCAATCTCTTCTACACCTCATTAGCTCTCTCACAATTCTTGATTTGTTCAAACACCTTGGAATCAATGGCATTGTAGATGGTGTTGAGAGCCATTGTATTGCATTGCTTGTTGGCCTTGTCTTAGTTGGTGAGATTGTCGGGATCAATGATAGCATAGTCACTCTCGGTCACATCCTATACTTGTTCATTGATTGAACCAAGATACATCTTCATCTTTCTCTTCCAATAATCATAGCATATGCCATCAAAGAATGGTGGTTTGCCCCCCACATGGTTGAACACAACTTGAGCCATCTTTGACATCGAGGTTGTTAAGCCTTCAATCTAATGGTGACCATGGCTCTAATACCATTTGAAATGTCCTAATATGGCTAGAGGAGGGTGAATAGCCAATTTAAAAATCTACAAACCAACTAGAGCAATTGATTAGTATGACAAATAGTGCAATGCAATTTTGCTCTAGCTCTGCAAGGGTTGCAAGACACCTATCCAACAATTCTAGTTGCTATGATAACTACGCACACAAGGGGCTAAGTTGCTACTCACTAAGAGCTCTCAAACTTGCTACACTAAAGAGCTCCAATAGATGAACTTAAGCTACCAAGCAAGCTCTCAATTCTAGCTATACTAAAGAGCTTACTACAACTAGTTGGCGAAAAGTAAAGGAGTGAGTACGGTGATTATACCACTGCGTCAAGGAGTGAACCAATCACAAGATGAATGCTAATTTAATCACCAGGACAAATCCAATCACACAAGAGAAATAAGATTTTTCTCCCGAGGTTCACGTGCTTGCCAGTACGCTAGTTCCCGTTGTGTCGACCAATACTTGGTGGTTCGGTGGCTAAGAGGTGTTGCACCAACCTCGTCCACATAATTGGACACCACAAGAACCTACCCACAAATGAGGTAACTCAATGACACAAGCAATCCACTAGAGTTACCTTTCGGCTCTTCGTCGGAGAAGGTGCAAGACCCCTCACAATCACCAGAGCCGGCCACGAACAATCACCAACATGTGCCGAAACTCCTCCGCTGCTCCAAGCCATCTAGGTGGTGGAAGCCACCAAGAGTAACAAGAAATCCGTAGTCATAACGATCTCCAAGTGTCACTAGATACAATCACTCAAGCAAATGCACTTGTAGTCACTCCCAATCCACTATGATGATGAATCAATGATAGAGATGAGTGAAAGGTATTTGCTTAGGCTCACAAGGATTTCAAGTATGCCCTTGTTTAGTTCCCAAAATATTTTACAAAATATTTCAAATTCCCGTCACATCAAATCTTTAGACACATGCATGAAGCATTAAATATAGATAAAAAATAAAAATAATTACACAGTTTAGTTGTAAATCACGAGACGAATCTTTTAAACCTAATTAGTCCATGATCGAACAATAATTGCCAAATAACAACGAAAGTGCTACAGTAGCGTTACAGTTACGTTTTGCAAAATATTTTGGGAACTGAACAAGGGTTATGTCAAAGGGCTAAGAGACCCACCTTGGAGCCAACCCCCAGCTATTTATAGAGCCCCCAAAGAAATAGAGATGTTCCTCTGCTTGGGGCTGACCAAACTCGGCTGACCGGACGCACCCCAGAGTCTGCTCGCTTGCGTTCGGTCAACGGATGGCCGCCATGGCATGCCTTCAAACGTCACGCATTGATATCCAATTGTCAAGTTCACGAACTCATGAAGTTAAAGTGTCACTGGACACATAGACAAAATCGATCTGACGCCGCGTCACTCTTAGTCCGGTCAACACCAATAATATCCCAGAGAGTGTTTTTAACGACCGGACATGCCCGGTCAAGGATGACCGAGACACGCCACGACGTCCGGTCTCTCTCTCTGCCGTACACATGCCTTAACCACTGAGCTGACGCATGAACAATGTTCAAGCAGCGTCATGTCGTGTGGCTCTCTTCAGCGTCCGATCGCCGAGTCACACTTCTTCTCTAGACCGCATGACCGGATGAGCCCATAGCGTCAGATCCCCAGCGTCCGGTCATCCTCTCCCTTCTCAGCCAAGTGCAGCGCCTCTGCTATAATTGATCGGGCGCTGCCTAGGGTCAGGTCCCATGTCCGGTGCAGTGTCCAGTCGAAGACTGACACTGCTTTTTCTTTTTCTAAGTCCACGACCACTTCACCCTTGCTTCCCAATTACTAACCACAAAGTGTAGAACTTGTGTGCACGAGTGTTAGCATTTTTCAAAGTATTTTATAAGCGTTAGAAGTTAGCACACCATGTCCCTAAATGCATATGCAAGAACAATATCACCTAGTGGCACTCGATAAACCGTTTAGCTAAAGATTTTCCCTCTTTATACTACGGCTATCGATCCTAAGTTACTCACACCCTCTATGGTGTCTTGAGTGCAAACCAAAACTGGTTCCTATCATTATACTTTTGTCTTGAGTCCATTTTTATTTTTCTCTTTCTTCTTTTCTAAGTCGAGCACTTGATCATCATCAAATGTGGTCATGTCATCATTTCATGTGATCATCACCATCTCTTGAGTGTCACCATGCTCCACACTTGGATTGCACTAATCTAACTTATATCATAACTCATGACAAATGTTAGTGCTAGGTTTCATCAATTATCCAAAACTAAATTAGAGCTTTCACTATGGCAAGGATATTTTAATAGTAAATGAACTTGACACATTAGAAATAAAAAATAATGCACATATATTTCATTGGGACATTTTTACTAAATGGTCCTATACAAACACAACAGCATGATAAAAATGTAATCACATCCTCATGTTTTTTAAATCAATAAAAAACAATCTGGTCATCTCTCCTTTGCTTACCTTAGTGAAGAATATAAAATATATGCAATCCTCATCCCGACCAATGAATTCAAATATAAAGAATCCTTTGCAATAACTCCCATCGATTTAAATATATTTCCATTTTTCCTATTCACCTTTAGTACCAAAAGTCAAGAGGATCTGATGGTGTACCATTTCACCATATCTCAATTGTCTACCTCTTTTGGTAAAAGAGATATATAAATAAATATCAAAATCACCACAACCATCAAAAGGATATTGGAGAAATAAATGAATATGTCGCATTCTGAGTTTGAGAAGTGGGAATTGATTTCATTTATAGCTTTACAAAATGGTCCTAATAATATATAAATCACAATAAAAAAATATATTCACATGATAAGCAATATCAAAACTAATAAAAAACAATCCCCTTGTATCTATCATCACTTCCCTGAAGGAGAAGAATGCAAATAGGTAAATCACTAGCCCAAGGAGCAAAAGTTGCCTGTTTAGTGCCATTGGTATACAAAAATACGCACCCTCTATTTTTATCATCCTTATCAACTTACGTAACTGATTATGCTAATCAAGGAATGCATATATCAAAATATCATAGCATCCTTTAGTTGATTAATTAACACACGGATAAATTTAGTCTCCAAATGAATGGCGTAAATAATGCAATGGCTTATCCTCGTTGTGGTCATCATATATCACTAATTTATTTTGACTATTCAGCATGATTTGCAGTTTAGTATGTCATTATAACTTGACACAGTAAAACACCAACTCTTTCATAGTCCTCGTCCAAATACAAGAATATATTAAAATGCCTTATTTAATTATATTCTTATTTTATGTATATCTACAAAATAAAAAATAGAATACATTATTCAAAATGCCTCAAAAAATAGACCATTTAAAAACACAAAGCTCTAACTTTTCCCTCTAGAATCAAAATAAAGGCTTCTAAAAATGCAAGAATTTTGTACAAATCATAACGAAAATTTGTAGAAATCGGTTTATTTTTAGAAAAAACTCATAAAATAAATAGAAAAAAATCCAAATACCAAATACATATTACAAAGAGGGCATAAAAGAAAAATCCATCCTCTCATACCTAATCATGGTAAAAATATAAATCACATCCTTAATGTTTTAAAATAAATAAGAAGTCAATCTTGCCATCTCTTCTTCCATTACCTTGGTGGAGAAGAATATAAAATATACGCAATCCTCATACGGAGCAATGATCCCAGTTACAAGGAATCATTTGCCAAAAGTTCCATAGATTTAAATATATTTCCATTTTAAAACTCACAATGAATACCAAAATTTGGAGGATCCAAAGGTGCACCACATTCCACTATATATCTCTATTGTGCGCCCCTGCAAACATTACCCAAATAGATATCGAAATTGCCACAACTATCTATTGTAGAAGTAAATGAGTATATGGAATTCTATGTCCAAGCAGTGGACACGGGTTTCATTCATAATTTTACAAAATGGTCCTAAACATACATAGATTGACATAAACGTAATTCACTTGATCAAAAAGTCAAAAACAATAAAATCTAATCCCTTTGTATGTATTGTCACTCCTAGAGGACAAGGTTGTAAATATGTAAATCATTGTCCTAGGGGAGCAAAACTAGCAAGTTTCCTAATAATTATTTTAAAAAATGGTTCATCCTCTATCTCAATTTTGCAACCCTCATGTAATAATAAAGATAAAAGTTTTGCAACTATGGCAAAGTTATTCTAAAAGTAAATAATGAACACAAGTAAATAATGAACACAACCCACTGCAAGTCCAAATAGTTCACATATATACCATTGTGATATTTTACTAAATGGTCCTAAACAAACACATTCATAGCCAAGTTTTTCAAATGATCAGAAGCATATACCTAATCATAATAAAAAAATATTCACATCCTCACAAAAAATTGATATCAATAGAAAAAACAATCCTCCTATGTCTCCTATGTCTCATGTCCCTCCTAAAGGGGAAGAGTGTAAATATATAATCATTGGCATAGAACAATAAAATTTGCATGTTTCATAATACATGCACATCTATTTCACAATATCTAAATTGTGCAGCCCATATGACAAAATTGACCATATAGAGATCAAATTTACCTTGATTGTGGCAAGGATATTTTAAAAGCATATGAACTTGGCACATCATGAAGGGCAGGCCTGGTGCAGTTGGTGAGTGCTAGCTCGCCGAGTCACCAGGTCCTGGGTTCGAAGCCGTCTCTCTGCATAATTTCTGCGGAGGTAAGACTTTGCTTCGATTATTTCCTTTCCCAGACCCCACTCATGTGGGAGCCTCTGGCACTGGGTCTGCCCATGAACTTGGCACGTCAGAAGTCCAAAACAATGCACCTATATTTCATCATGACATCTTTACTAAACGATCCTATACAAGCACATGATCATGATAAAAAAAATAATCACATCCTCATATTCTTTTAAAATAAATAACAAACCAATCTCATCATCTCTCATCCCCTTACCTTGGTGAAGAATATAAAATATATGTGTTTCTCATCCGGTGCAATGAATTCAAAAACAAGGAATCCTTTGCAATAACTCAATAGATTTAACTATATTTTCATTCTCCAGTTCATGGTGAGTATCAAACTCTAAAGGATCATATGGTGCCCATATTACCATATACCAATTATGCATTCCTCATTTAGCAAAAAAAACTATCTAAATAGATATCAAAATCACCTCAACTATCAAAAGGATATTGTGGAAGTGAAAATGATGTATTCTAAGTCCAAGTAGTGGATATGTATTACATTTCTAGTGTTACAAAATGGTCATGAACAAACATAAGATCAACAGAAATTATAGGTTCACAAGGTAAAAAATCAAAATATTAAAATAATAATCCCTTTGTATCTGCCGTCTCTCTAAGGGAGAAAATTGTAATGTGTAAACTTGGAGGAGCAAAAGTAGCATGTTTCATAATATTTGTTTCAAAAATTGGGCACCCACTTGCATCGTATCTCAGCTATGCACTCCATGTAATAAGAGTTTTCCATATAAAGATCAATTCTTTTACTAAATGGTCCAAAACCGACACATTCATTGCCAAATTTTCAAAATGGTTCTAAACTTATACATAATCACAATAAAAAAGCATATTCATATGCTTACAAAAATTGAAAACCAATAGAAAAGCAGCCCTCTTGTATCTCATGTCCCTCCCAAAAGGAGAAGATTGTAAATATATAAATCATTGACACAGAAGAGCAAAACTCACATGTTTCGTAAATGTATAAAAATTGTGCATGCTTTATGACAATATCTAAGTTGTGCACCATATGAAAACAATTGTTAATATAAGGCCTCACTTAGATTGAAAAAATGAACCCGATGAATAGTACCACTTTCATTTTATTTGGCAAATATTGTCCAATCATGGACCAACTAGGCTCAAAATATTCATCTCGTGATTTCCAACTAAACTGTGCAGTTAGTTATTTTTTTATCTACATTTATTACTTCATGCATAGGTCTAAAGATTGATGTGATGGAGAGAGAGTGAAAAAATTATAACTTTTGGGATGCATCTAAACAAGGCATAAAGATTGAATTTTCCTTGACTGTGGCAAGGATATTTTAAAAGCAAATGAACTTGGCACATTAGAAGTCCAAAACAATGCACATATATTTTATTGGGACATTTTTACTAATTGGTCCTGTACAAACACTAAATCAAGGTAAAAAATGTAAATTTAATCACATCCTCATGTTTTTTAAATCAATAAAAACAATCATGTTATCTTTCATTTGCTTACCTCGGTGAAGAATATAAAATATATGCAATCCTCATCCTGAGCTATGAACTCGAATATAAAGAATTCTTAGCAATAACTCCCATCGATTTAAATATATTTTCGTTTTTTCCTATTCATCATGAGTACCAAAAGTCAAGAGGATCTAATTGGGTACTATTTCACCATATCTCAATTGTCTACCCCTTTTGGCAAAAGAGATATATGCATAAATATCAAAATTGCCACAGCCATCGAAATGATATTGCAGAAATAAATGAATATGGCGCATTTGAGTTCGAGAAGTGGACATGGATTTTGTTTCTAGCTTTACAAAATGGTCCTAATAATATATAAAATCACAATAAAAATGATAAAAACATCAAAACTAATAAAAAATAATCCCCTTGTATTTATCATCACTATTTACCCTAAACATGGAATGCATATATCAAAATATCATAGCATCTTTTAGTTGATTTACGCACGAATAAATTTAGTCTCCAAATGAATGGCGTAAATAATGTAACGACTTATCCTCGCTGCGGTCATCAAATAACACTAATTTATTTTGATTATTTAGCATGGTTTGCAATTTAGTATGTTATTATAACTTGCCACAGAAAACACCTACTCTTTCGTAGTCTTCGTCTTAATACAAGAATATATTAAAATGACTATTTAAACATATTCTCATTTTTATGTATAATCTACAAAATAAAAATCGAATACATTATTCAAAATGCCTCAAAAATAGATCACTGAAAAACACAAAGCTCTAACTTCTCCATCTAGAATCAAAATAAAGGCTCCTAAAAATGCAGGATTTTTGTAGGAATCATAGCAAACATTTGTAGAAATAGGTTTATTTTCAGAAAAAAACACATAAAATAAATAGAAAAATCTAAATACCAAATACATATTACAAAGAGGACCTAAAAGAAAAATCCGTCCTCTCTTACCTAAGCCTCCCTCTAAATAGCAGCACCCACCCCTCCCTCTCCTTTCCTCCATTTAATCCCCGCCTCCCCTGGCCTCTGCCGCCCCGCCGCACAGAATCGCTTGGTGCACCCGGCGAGGGTGGGCCTCCTTGAAACCCTAGCTTGCCCAGCCCCGCCGGGCCATGGGCAAGTACATGCGCAAGGTCAAGGTTTCCGGCGAGGTCGCCATCATGGATGTGTCCTCCGCTCCGCTCGGAGTCCGCACCCGCGCGCGCGCCCTCGCGCTGCAGCGCCTGCAGAAGCAGCAGGCGCAGGGGGAGGAGGGAGCTGGCGGCGAGTACCTGGAGCTAAGGAGCCGGAGGCTCGAGAAGCTGCCGCCGCCGGCGGCGCCCATGAGGAGGAAGGCGGCGGCCGCGGCCGCCGCTGCTAAGGAGGAGGTGGAGGCGTCGTACGGGGAGAACATGCTCGAGTTGGAGGCCATGGAGAGGTGAGTTTTTTTTCCCAATTTTCTGCCGCGTTCTTGGGTTGCTCGCTCGGGTTTTGTGAGGGGATTAGCGGATTGCTGTCTATGGGTTATGTCGTACCAAGATTTTTTTTTGTGGCAGAAAGTTGAAAGTTCAGCGCTATGCGTTTCTATTTGAATGTTTTCGGTGTTTTCCTCCCTTTTCGCGCGGTGCGTTCGGCTTCAAATTGGGAGTCATGCAAATTTCCCCGACACGCTTGTAAAGCTCCTATGCTTTCTTGCGAATTTTTTGCTGCTCTAGGAACCCCTATTTTGCTAATTCTTGCCGTGCTCTCCTTCCGCTTAAATTTTCGGCGGTGTCTCTTGCGTTGTCTTCTGAAAACAAAAATTATCCCCAAATTCCTGCAATAATCGCTTGTTGCGGTCCAATTTCACCCCATAAAAGGCCCAATTTTTTTTGTTCCTCTCGCTTGGTTTGAATCTCTGAAGCACCGAGTTAATTAGTTGTGCTCAATCTTGTACCAGAGCCCAATTAATCCACTAGCTTATTAGTGGGGTTTCTTGCAGTGGCCAGCCATGGCGTCCTCCTTTTCCATAGTGGAAGGGAAAAGTGGCCTCCTTTCCCCTTGTTCTTTCCCCTTCCCCATGGACTTGTTTCTTTTGCTTGGGGGAGACGAGTAGTCGGGACCCCTCATCAAATCTTTTACCAATCAAAAGCCCTCGTCACTTTTCGCAAGAAATTTCTCTGTTCCGCCCCGGAAAAGCGCCCTCTGCTCTCACCCTCACAGCCTCATTTCTGGCTTGGGTCTCTCTCACCACTGGCCTGTCACCTCCCTGGGTTCTGGAAGGCGAGGAAATGGCATGTCCTTGCATTCCTGGGCCATGGCCCCAAATTGGCACCGCCATTAATGTTTGAGGTGAAAGGGGGTGGGACTCCTCCCCTTCTAGTACTACTAGACTAGAGTTTTTTTTTTTTTAATCCTTGCGGAGCTAGGGGATGGAAGAACATTTCACGAGCTTCTTTGTAAGAGCAACTCCAACAGTTTGGAATATTTTGTTTCCCAAATCCTAGAGTTTGGCAACTCTCCAAATGATATGGCAAAGGAAAACAAAGTCAATCTCCAATAGTTTGTCATAATTCACTTGGCAAAATCAAAAGTTGGGTCCACAATATGACTTTTTGTCACGGGAATTATTTCCGCGCGTATTCCCTCGCGTGTGCTCGTACCAAAACGCCGCCGCCGTCTCTTCTCCTTCGTATCGCGGTTCAGATCGCTAGCTAGGTCTCCTCGGTGACCTGCCAGCCGGCCCACCAGGACATCCCAGCCGGGCGGCAGGACTTTTCAGGCAGCCACCAGGAGGTGCAGATCGCTAGGCAGTTGAAAAAAATTCTGTCACATCATGCCCGCCACGCCAGGAGCAGCAGCTAGAGCAGTTCGCTGCATCTGGACCTGCATCATGCCGGCCACGCCAGGAGCAGCAGCTAGAGCAGTTCACTGCATCTGGACCTGCATCTGCCTTCGCGCTCGCGGGAAGAAGGCAGCGGCGCGTTTCGCGACGGGATGCGCACGGGCCACGAGCGCGCATATATGCGCGCTGTGGAGAGAATTATGCGAACTTGGCAAAGATGGGGAGGAGAGATGGCAAACTATTGGAGAGTGTTTTTTCTTAATTTACCAAAAAAAAATGAAGGATGAGGAGGAGGAATGGCAAATTGTTGGAGTTGCTCTAAATGTTTTTGGCCCTGCTGTTATCTTGCACAAGTGGTCCTCTTCTTCCCTGCCTAAACAGGTCAGAATCCATGATTAGCCCTGCTACGATTAGCCCCATCTATCGTTTGTAGACTGAACGCTGGCTACATGCATTGCATATGAGCAGCCAAGTACCCCTTGTGGGGGCACTTGCTCGCATGAGAGAGATGAACGGAAGCAGCTTATTCTGTGCCTTTTCTTTTGTCGTTCTTGGTTCACGGTTCACCATCTCGGGGCACTTGAGGTGTCTCGGTGTGGGGTTTGCATGCTAATACTATCCAAGAGCGCATCTATTGGCCAACCCCTGCCGTTTGCGGCTCTAGCCATGGTCTGATGGTTGCACCGCCTCCTGAAGGAGGGACCATAGTACGGAACAGTAGTGAAGCTGAGCCTCTAATCCCTTTGGGCCCTCCATGTATGGCAGCCTAAACAGTAATTGGAGGGTGGAGGTGTGCACTACTATGATCTGAACAGTGCGTGTGTTTGTGTAAATCATGCTGCATCAGTGGTCACCTCCGAGCATAGCCAGGTGCATGTTGCTGGCCACTGTTTGGTGCTCGGCCTACCTCATGCAGTTTCGGTTCTGGGGTTCGCCTGCCTTCGGTGTCGTCTCGGGCGAGAGTGAGCCTTACCTACACATGGGGCTGCGAGTTGGGGCTCTCTAGTCCTAACCATTTTGTTGTTTCCTCTGGCTGGATGCTTGGTTGTCGGCTAGCCTTTTTATGGTACCTGAGCTAGATATCGAGAGGAATGGTAGATTTGCAGGACCACAAATGATGATGATGTGCATACTTACTAATGGTTTTGTATTACGTTTTTAGACATTTTTTTTGTTTGCTTGTTTAGAATTTGTCTGGTTACATTGGAATTAGAGAATTGACCTCGCTTTGTATGGAATTGGCTTCAGATTTTTCATGTATGCATACTAACCTTGTTGCTTGCAGGAATACCAGGGAGACGACGCCCTGCAGCTTGATTAACTCTGAGATGATTGGCACTCCCAGGACTCCCGGATCCACAACAAGATCCAGTCACTCTTCCCACCGCAGGGTGAAAGCTCCTCCGGTGCAGGCCGTCCCAAGTTCAAGGGAGATGAATGAGTACTTCGCTGCTGAACAGCGACGCCAACAACAGGCTTTCATTGACAAGTACGGGCCTTTTATGTATTCAGTTAACGAGTTGCATAATCTGTTTTGTCGATTCTTGATTCATTAGAACTTATTCTGATGATTCATTCTGCTTATCTTGATGATGCCTTGCACTAACCACAAACGTGTATAATCGTATGGCTTAATCTTCAGGTACAACTTTGATCCTGTAAATGACTGCCCTCTCCCAGGCAGGTTTGAATGGGTGAAGCTAGACTGATTGATTCAGAGGACAAGAGAGCAGCAGCATGGAACTCACCTCCGCTCCCTCCACCACCGCAGTGTTGTGGCAGAGGCGCATACCGTCGTGTTAGCTTTGTTTCTGTTGTAAAAACTTAGTGTTAGCCTGTAGCCTTAATTGTCGTGTGTTACAGTACAGAACTGATGCTGAGTTACAACACCCTGATCTGATCTGATCTGATCCCTCAACTCCAGTGTAACCCTTAACAGCTCATTCTGTAAGGAACCTACCACCCTGTTACCAGTTGCTGAATTAATGGAGTAGCTAATGATGTTTTATCATAGTTATTAGTAACTTATCCTCTGATGTTGCACCTGAAGTTGATGTAATTTTTGTGTATGATCCCGCTCTTGGTATCTGCAAAGCTGGCTGCCATGGTTGAACTTTGGGGCCTTGTGCTTGTGCCCTTCCATGATTGGCAGTGGCATCTTCTCTCTCAGGCCTCAGGATGCTGCTGCTTGTCATTATTGCTGGCCATGCTTTGCATTTGCTATGCTCTGACTATCCGCACTCAAGGACCTTTATATTCATCTTCTAAAAAGAATATTCTATTCTAGACATTATAAAATATATAATTTTTCCGCATCCATCCATCCTCTATATCATGCTCTATTCACTGTAGGATCCACTTGTTATTTTATCTAAATATATTCATGTGAGATCTAGTTTTGAAGAATTTATTGAAACGAATTTAATGATGTAATCGGAATTTAATTTGACTTTTTAGTTTATAAGTTATAATATTTTTTTTGTTAGTAGCAACAGCGGGGCCGTGTCTGTCCTCTCCCTGTCACTCTCTCACACCCTTCGCGCGAGAGCAGCGGCAACGAGGTGGGGCTGCGCGGCACTGGCAACGTCGGATAGAGGAGGACCTGTAAAAATACTGTGACACGCTATATTTAACGGATGAAACTCGATTGCGTATCATTTGGAGGCTCCCGCTGCAGCACTACTTCCACGCTATATGCCGATGTGGTCTTTACCGGACGCGGGTGTCGGACGCGGTGCGGATAGTCTCAATTGCTACTGCATTCTCTCGGTTGCTGCGACGGTCATGAGAGTTTGGATTGTATCCTGCTTGGCCTGTTTAGTTCCTAAAATATTTTACAAAATGCTACTGTAGCATTTTTCGTTGTTATTTGGTAATTAGTATCTAATCATGGTCTCATTAGGTTTAAAAGATTCGTCTCGTGAATTTCGTCTAAACTGTGTAATTAGTTTTATTTTTTATCTATATTTAATACTCCATATATATATGTCTAAAAATTTGATGTGACGAAAAATGGAAAAAGTCTACTTAACCCCTGAACTATCAACTAGCGTCTAACTTACACCCCCAACTATAAAACCGTCTGTTTTACATTCTGAACTATTCAAAACCGTTCAAATTACACCCTGGGGCGGTTTTGCTACAGTAACCATGGTTTGCTACAGTAACGACGGTTTTGACTTTTTCTTTTTCTATTTATTTCCGCTGAATCTTTGAAAAATCATAGTAAATCACAGAAAAATCATAAAATAGAAAATCTAATTTTATTGGACTCCACATGAGTAGATCTACACGATGAACATATAATATAGTATACTTTAGTATAAATTTTTTCTGTAGCTTTAAATTAGTTAGAAAATCAAATTTTGTCTGTAATTAATTGGAATAATTCATAGCTACAGCTTCTATGGTCCAATTGTGGTGAAATTTTTATGATGGGGTTATTATTATATGCTTGAACTATAGTAAAAATTTCATACTGATTGGATCATGTATAATTTAGTTATAGATTTATTTATATTTAACAAGCATAAACCTAAACATAAACCTAAATAAATCTATAATTAAGTTATATATGATCCAATGAGTATGAAATTTTTGCTATAGTTCAAACATATAATAATAACCCCATCATAAAAATTTCACCACAATCGGACCATAGAAGCTGTAGCTATGAATTATTCCAATTAATTACAGATAAAATTTGATTTTCTAACTAATTTAAAGCTACAGAAAAAATTTGTACTAAATCATACTATATTATATGTTCATCGTGTAGATCTACTCATGTGGAGTCCAATAAAATTAGATTTTCTATTTTATGATTTTTCTGTGATTTACTATAATTTTTTAAAGATTCAGCGGAAATAAATAGAAAAAGAAAAAGTCAAAACCGCCGTTACTGTAGCAAAACCATGGTTACTGTAGCAAAACCGCCGTTCAAAACCGCCTTAGGGTGTGATTTGAACGGTTTTGAATAGTTCAGGGTGTAAAACAGACGGTTTTATAGTTGGGGGTGTAAGTTAGACGCTAGCTGATAGTTAAAAAGGGTTTAAGTAGATTTTTTCCGACGAAAAATCTACTGTTTTTTTGCAAAATATTTTGGAACTAAACCAGGCCCGTAGTCCTCCATCTGGTGATTGGTGAATGCATGCCTGAGTGGTGCATGCTCGCAAACTTTTGTGCATTGTGGGCTGATCTCCACTTGTGCTTTAGTGGGTGATCCTTTCACTGCGTGTGCAAGCTGACAGTGCCTTTGGCTGCTGTGATGACCGGATTCGAGCATGTTGCGCTGCCTGGCATCCTGACCTGATCCTAGCACAGCATCTCTTGGCCCCATGTGTTCTTACCACAGTGCTGGACTGCTGGTGACTGGCTGTGGTAACTGGTAAAAAGAGCGCCCTTTCCACAGTATATCCTTTCTGGTGGTGCCTACGGGGGGGCTTTCCTCCTTTTTTTCACTTGCCTTCCTGACCTTTCCTTTTGAGTTGCAAATGGCAAGATCCTTTTTTCTTTGAGTTGCAAATGACAAATCTTTTGATTTACTATTAGATCAACTCTTTTTGTACGAGTGGTGGGTGTTTGCTTCTTTGAACTCTTTTACTTCGGGACTACTTTCATCAGCATAGGTAGGGTTTTTTTTTTGGCTCCGTGACTTGTATATATTGGGTCATGGTCAGTATAGACGCCAAAATAAGCTGCCCCTTGTATGTACTTCTAAAATCTCAAGCTAATGCATAACTAGCAGTGTACTGGTTTTTTTACTTTCAGGACATGGTTTAACAATGTTACGCACAAATCTGATTCCTTTGTTCTTGACAAGACCATGCGGATGCATTTCATACTCTATAAACTACTCCCTCCGTTCATTTATTCCATCATTTTAGCATTCAGCGTAGTGATCAAGGAGCAGAGCAAAACCACTTAGTTTGCATTTAATTATCACGTGCTTGGCGCATACGAGGAGTCACATGCTAGGAACAACCAATGAGCAGCAAAGAGACAATAAATGCAGGCGAGTGGTAGCCAATGAGCAGAAAACAGACAATAAATACGGACAAGTCACAAGCTAATATGAAGGAGATTTTTGAATAAAAAGTTTTTTTCTTAAATGAAGGAGATAAATAAATGGAGAGTACTAGTGAGCACATCCAACAAAAGTACAAATTCTGATGAGTAGTACAATCCATGTCCTGTCATTATCTTATCTGAAACAGTTTCACTTTTGAAATGTTGTAGTACCAAATACTGTACTACCAAATTCCTTAGAATCTTAGTGCAGGTTTTATTAAATCTGGTGATGAGACGACTCAGCCCATGATGCTGTTCACTTTAGTAATGGCAAAACTATATGCCGCTTCTGCGAAGCTAATAACTATTACGAAGGACACTGATTCCTCCATAGTGATTATCAGGTGAAATTAGTACTCAGTCCAGGACTGTCAAATTTTGTGTTGACGTGGCCAGGCACAGCTTTCGTCATTCAATCAATGCTATACAGTAGGAAAAACATAAAAAAATATGAACACTGTGAAACTTTATCACTTTATGTTGATAGACATAGAGGCATAGAGCCTGTTTAGTTCCTCCCCTAACCTAAAAAAAGTTTGCGCAGTACCCGTCACATCGAATCTTTGGACGCATGCATGGAACATTAAATGTAGGTAAAAAAAATAACTAATTGCACAGTTTGTCTGTAAATGTCGAAACGAATCTTTTGAGCCTAGTTAGTCCATAATTAGATAAATTTTGTCAAATAAAACGAAAAGTGCTACAGTAGCCGAACCTAAACTTTTTCACCAACTAAACAACCCCATAGACACCCTGTTCGTTTCGCTGGATTATTGTGACTGAAAGTATTATTTGCTGATTTGTTGTGAAAGAAAAACACTGTTGGATGGCTGCTGATTCTGCTGATGCAGCGAAACAAACAGGGTGACAACTCTTTCTACAGGAGTTTGCAGTGTTACGAGATGAAATTCGTCCTTTTTAAACAGGAGCACTAGTGGGGAGTTCTGCTGAATTTTTTCAACGACATTCCAGGTTGCGCTGCAGCGTCATTGCTGATGCAGCTCTTCCAATGTTGATGAGTATCCAAACTCTACTCGAACACATTGGTCACTGGGGCCAGTAGCAGCACTTGGTGGATCCTGCTGACAGGCGGATCCTGCTGACAGGCAAATTTGGAGGCATCATTTGAGTGCACCATGAATCTAGAGCTGCAAAAGACAAGGGTGACTGAAAGTGAAGGTAAGAGTTGGAACTTGGCTATCATGTGCACATCTCTTAAAAGCTTCAGTGTGTACTTCCTTCTTGCAATGTCCAGTTGGTCATATGATTGCCCTACCTACACCTCAAACTTTCTATTTTCTAGCACCACAAAAGATTGATTCCCAAGCACTTCTTGCTGCAAGATGTGCGAGGATCATTCCAGCACTTTGTCACATGTATAGAAGCAGCCAAGTTCTCTAGATTCAGTTGCCCAAAACAGACCTTTCCGAGATGTGTGCTCTTATCCTAAAACAGTTACAAAATTAATAGGGTGTTTGTTTTGAGAAATCAACCATTCTATACGAGGTTGTGCATTATGAGTCCATTCCTTAAACTTGGTGAAATGACTTTATTCATACTAGTTGTCGGTGTTCGGTCCCTAGAGGGTCCTAAACCGACGAGTGAGTGCTGCGTGTCCCTATCCTGGATGGTGATGCAAGGAGAACACACGGGGATTTATCCTGGTTCGGGCGGAAGAAGGCCCTACGTCCAGTGGGGGGAGAGAGTTTTGTATTTCCTTGCACCGAGGTGCTTGTGTAGGGGTTACAAGCTTGCGAGAGAGGGTGACGAGCCCAAGTCTTAAAGAGAGAAAGGAGTACAAAGATGATTGCTTGAGATGTTGATCTCTGTCTTGTGTCTTGCCTGTCGTCCGTCTCCCTTTGTAGGGTCTTGGTCAGTCCTTTTATAGGGTAAGAGGAGGCCAGGACGCCGGGGAGTCTTGAGGTGATGTTTTGTCGAACCTTGTTGAGGTGACTGTAGCGACGTGCCCCAGGAATGGCAGGCCATCCCCGGACACTATGGTGACGTAGAGGATGAGACGACGAAATGACTCGGAGCGTCGTGCCATACCGTCCTTATTTTCCTGTTGAACTGTGCAGGGCGTCGAGGTTGGGTCGAGGCCGGGTCGATATCGAACGGATAAGGCCGAATCCCTGAAATTGTGGAATACGGGCCTTGTCGTATTCTCCCTCGAGGGTGATCGACGGTAAACAGTGCACGGTAAGATGTGTACAATGACAACTTTCACCTTCCATCACGGGATGGGCAGTAAAACAGTGAGGGCTGACACCGGCGTTGCTCCTACGTCGATCCTGGTTGCGACCATACCGGTTGGTGGTAGTAGCTAATCTCATTAAATGCTCTGACTTTTGTCCTGGGGTAGGTGAAGTGAGGGGGTCGAGCGCCAGACCCGGGGTCACGCGAGTCGGAGTTTTTCCCGTTGGGCGAACGAGCCTCGTGCGAGTCGGAGTGTGGTCGAGGTGCCTCGCCGTACAGGGCGCGGTCGAGGCGTTCCCGTTGAGGGTGCCTCGTACGAGTCGGAGCCGGAGCGCGGTCGAGGCGCTCCGTCGAGCCGGCCTCGTACGAGACGGACCTGGCATGCAGTTTGAGGTGGGTTGCGTTTTGCTGTGGCTTAGTCGTTTTGTTTTTTATTATCGATGATGTGGGTACCCCCATACTATTGGTACCGACAGTAGCCCCCGAGCCTTTGGGTGAGTGTGGGATCACTCTCCCAGAGGTTTGTTAGATAATGAACTGGAGTCGTAGCGTCGTAGTTTTTTCCGGTGGGGGCGCGCGAGCGCACCTGCCGGGTGTAGCCCCCGAGGCCTCGGTGGAGTGTTGAGACTCCTCCGAGGTCTTTTACGCATCTTATTGGGGAATGGTTCGTTGCGGTCGAGCCTCCGAGCCTCGTGCGCACGAGGTCGATTAGAGTCCCGACCGTCTTCTGTTGTGCGACCCTCACGCTCCTCCTTCAGAGAGGAGAAGGGGTGGGGAACGCCGTACTACCTCTGTTTGGGCGAGTTCTGACGATCTCCGGCGAGCTGCTAGCGGGGGACTTCGAGTGCGAGCCCGTGCTCCAGTCGTTAGGAGTCGGCTAGTGGCCCGGAGGCGCTCTCAAAAAATGCCAAGGAGTGGTCGTGTGGATGTCGGTTCCCTGCGACGGGATCTGAGGGCTCGGTGCCTCCCTCGAGGGGATTCCTACGTCGACCTCCTCCGTTGGCCTCGAATACATCTTGGGGTGCCTCGAGAGCGTGGCTCGAGCCCTGGCCATGCACGGGTGCATCCCTAGTCGTCCCTAACTCTGTTGCTCGAGGGCAGCTGTCGAACCCGGGTCGAGGGCCAGCTTCCGTTCCCTCGAGACTTATGGCGGGCTCGGAGCCCGTTTACCAGGTATATGGGAATATCCGTCCGCGGATCTCGCCCCGCCCGTTAGCCAGGCGCGTCTTTTTAGGGGAGAGGGCGAGATCGGCGCGGTAGTGGGCGACGTGGCGTACGGTTACGACGTGGGGGACGGCCACGTGCCCAACTCCTGCGAGATTGAGGGAAACGGTTAGGTAAGAGCATTAAATGCGGGAAACCGCTCCTACCTTTTCGCGCGGCCGTTGGGCTTCCGCCGGGGCTATAAAAACAAGGCCTAGGGGTCCGCCTCCCCTACCAGTCCTTTGCGTCCTTGCAACCTTTGCCTCAGACAGCCCTTTGCCCCTTGCGCTCTCCGCCCGCATCCAGCGCCGCCGTCGTCGCTCCCCTTTCGTTCACACAGCCCCCCTAGCGCCAATGGCAAGAAAGAGTCAGATCCTCCCCACCGACGACTGGGCCGCCTCCTCGGTGACGGAGAGGAGGTTGGAGGAGTTGGTCGAGGATGGGCTGCTGCGCCCGAGGATGAGCCGGTCGCAGCCGGAGTGGATTGCGCCGCCACCCGGCCACCGGGAGCCGGCGCCCCCCGAGGGGTACGTGGTGAGCTTCATCTGCTTCCACGAGCGGGGATTCGGCATACCGATAACCGTCTTCATGCGCGCGCTCCTCCACTACTACCGGGTGGAGCTGCACCACCTCGCCCCCAACGTCGTTGCACAGGCCGCCATCTTTGCGGTGGTCTGTGAGGGCTACCTAGGGGTGGAGCCGCAGTGGAATCTGTGGCTCCACCTCTTCAAGGCAGAGCTCTTCGCCAAGAAGGCGGGGGAGAAGGGGCTTCGGTGCGCAGCTCGAGCAGGGAGCTGCGTCCTGCAGGTGAGGTCGGGTCGGGCAGATTTGTACATCCCGGCCCATCTCATCTCCTCGAACAGCGGTTGGCACGAGGGCTGGTTCTACCTCCGCAACGATGAGAATCAGTTGCCGAGGTACACCGGCCGGGTGCTGACCGCCCGAGAGGAGAACTGGACCTACGGAGTCCCGGAGGCCGAGAAGCCGCGCCTGGATCCGCTGCTGGCGGTGCTGCAGCAGCTCCGTTTGCGGGGCTTGACGGCGGCGGCGGTGGCCACGGCGTTTCACGGCGCAGGGTGATGCCGCTGAGCCAGCGTCGCCTCCGCCTCGACCAGATGACTCCGGAGGCGTCACTGGAGGGGAGTCGGATGTCACACGAGTCCCTCACCCTCGAGGAGGTCCTCCGGCGGGCGCGCCGGATGGTGGGGAACTTCAAGGTGGACGAGGTTGACAAGGTCCCCATGCGACCTACCCAGGGGTTCGAGCCCGTGGTAAGTGTCTTTGGCTGGTACGTTCGTTTGTTTCGTTTATTTTTGGATTCCGCTGATTTAGTCGAGGCCGATGCGCAGGATCTGTCGGCGTTGCGGGAGACGCGGCCGCCAGTCCCAGAGGACCGGCCCGCCTGGGAGGCTCGACGCCAGCACGCGTCCCAGAAGAAGCAGGTCAAGGAGACGGCCAAGAAGCGGCAGCTCCGCAAGGCCAAGGAGCCGGAGGCGCTGAAGAAACTTCGGCGCCAGCAGGCCCTCGACGGGGTCCCCCTCGCAGAGTCTCCCTCCGAGACGGTCTCAGGGGAGGATGAAGACGACAGCGACGGTGAAGACGACGACGCCCTGTCGCGGTATGAAGCCGCGATCGGCCTGGGGGACCTCCCCGACATTCGCCCCCTGTTGGAGCCCGTCGGGGGGTCATCCTCTTCGGTCGTCGTGGTCGAGGAGTCGGAGGAAGAGGTGGAGAAGGAGGCGGGCCCCTCGACGGGAGGGGCCGCCTTATCCCGGACCCAGCAGGGGGGGTCGACCGGGCTGCCTGCACCAGTTCAGGCTCCGACAGCTCAGGCGGAGGCTGGAGCGGCGGCTCCGGCGTCGTCATCGGCGGCGCCGCCGGTGGGCGTGAGGACCCGAGGCCAGCTGGCCTCGGAGGCGCAGAGGACGCAGGGCGGTGCTCCGGCCAGGGCCCCAAGGAGTGCCCGACCCGCTGGTGGGCCAGCCGCGAGGCCACCACCGGCAGCGCCGGGAGGCTCGGGCCGGCCGGGGTCGAGGCCCTTGGTGCCGCTTTCTGGGTAAGTGTCTGTGTTTCGCTCTTTTGCCTTTCTCTGGATCCGTTCACCGATGTTTCCTCTCGCTTTGTAGGTTTAAGCAGAAGGCGGAGCTGCTGGGGCTGACCCCCGCAAAGTCACTCCGGGCAAGCGCCGTCGTCATTAATCGGACGGCGGCGCAGGATGCCGACTGGGTCCAGCGGCTTGAGGCTGCAAAGGAGCGCCTGAGGTAGCAGCAGGCGGCGGCCCAGGCGGAGGCAGGCGCCTCGGTGGTTGCCAGTTTCGACCCCGCCACACAGGGGTCAGGACTGGAGGAGGTGGTGGCGCCCAGCACGGGTGAGGCGGAGCCCAGGTCGTCGTCGATGGCCGAGGCTGCCGTCGAGGCCGCAGCGGCCGAAGCATCCGTCCGCGACGCGGAGCGGGCGGATGCGGACGTGGTTATGGAGGAGGTCCCACCGGCGGCGGGACAGGAGGCGGCACAGGCGGGAGAGCCACAGCCGCAGCAAGACCCGCCGGCGGAGCCGGCGGCTATGGTGGAGGGTGGGGTCGTCGAGCCCCCGCCCGAGGCTCCAGAGGAAGAGGTGCCGGCGGTGGAGACGCCGGCTCCTGAGGTGCCGGTGGTCGAAGGGCCGGCCCCTGCAGAATTGTCGGTGCCAGTTACGGTTGACCTCACCCTCGACGACTCTCCCCTGGATAAGGGGAAGCAGGTGGTAGGAGTCGAGGGGGGCGAGGCCGTGGACCAGGCTGGTGCCTCGGCGGCGGTAGGTGAGGCGGGAGCTGCGGGCGAGGCCGGCCCTTCCGCGGGGCCGGGAGACGCCCCGGCCGGATCGTCGTCCTCATGGCCGGACATCGCTGCGCTGGCTATAGCGCGGGCGGAGGCGGAGATACCGCGGTGGGGGGGACCGTCCCTCGAGTTCAGGGACGCCGTGAACCCCGACGCTGATCCCATCTTCGCCCTGAACGACAGGGACGAGGTGCACCGCTGGGAGTACCTCAAGGGTCTCTGTCGACACCTCGAGCGAGCGCTTCACGTGGCGACGGAGATCTTATCATGAGGTGTGCGGGATGCCACCGAGGTACGTTTGACTTATCAGTTCTTTTCGCGATTCTTTTGCTGTCCTTTTCCCTCGGTTCTCAATCTTTTTGGTTTTTTCGAACCATGATCAGGAGCTCAAGGAATACTCCCGCCGTAAGTCGCTCTTCATCCGGGATGAGAGTGGCGTGTGGGCGGCGCTTGCCCAGCAACGGGCTCTGGTCGAGGAGGCCTAGAAACGGCTTTCCGATCGGAATGCCGAGATGGCTGAGCTGCGCGTTGCCTATGTGGCGGTGAAGGAGGAGGCGATGCAGGCCTGGGCGACCGAGGCCGTGTTGCGTGAAGACGCGACCAAGGCCCGGGAGGAGGCAGCCCAGGCCCGCAGGGATCTCGAGCCCCTGTCGGCACGGGTGAAGGAGCTCGAGGAGGACGTCTCCCTGGTCAGCCGTCAGCGTGACACCCTCAACGTCCAAATCGGGCAGGTCACCGCTCGCTTTGGCGCCCTGAAGGACGAGATCGTGGCGCTGAACGGAGCTGTTCAGGAGAAGGACGCGGCTCTTCAGACCGCTCGCCAGGAGATCGAGGCACTGAGGGCGACCGTTCGTGACAGGGACGACGCTCTCCAAGGGCTCGAGAGGACGTGCGGGGGGCTCCGTGACGAGGTCGTGGGCTTGCAGACCCACACCGAGGGTAAGTATGGGTGTTACGGCCACGGCGTCGAGGCCCCGTGTTAGTATTAATTCAGTTTATTGTTGTTTTAGAGCTGGAGAGAGAGAATCGGGTGGCTCAGGCGTCTGCCAATTCCTTCCAGAGCCTCTTCGAGGCCGAGACCCAGAGGACCCAGTTGCTCCACGGCACGATCACCTCCGTATGTGATGGCCTGGGGGTCGAGCCCGACGCCGACACCAGGGAGGACGCCCCGGGGAACTCCTTCATCCGCCGGATGGCGGCACTGGGTCGCCTCGTCTGTGAAAGGATACGGGGCAGCCTCCACCATGGCGTGAAGAGGGCGCTGGCCGTCGTCCGGTCTGGGTTTGTGTTCGACATGGAGCTTGTCGCTGAAGGCTTCATCACTGACCCGGACCGGACCGACGAGGAGAACAAGGATGCTTGCCTGGAGCTGATCGGAGCTGCTGAGGAGCCTGGGAGCCGCCTGGCCTCTCTTTTCGAAGCCGAGGTGGTTCCGCCTGCCGACGACGAGGGCCTGTGAGCCGAGTCTGGGCGCAAAGGCCCGTGTAATAAGTTAGTATTTCGTATTTTGGTCGTGGTGGCCTCGGAGGCCTTAAAAACTCGAAACATAAACCGGTGTTTGGTTTTTTAAGTTTTGTTTGAGCTTTTCTTCCCTTTATCGCTTGAACCATGTTCTCGCATGACTTGCTTAGCACGCGGTTGCGCCCTTTGGCGTAAGGGAGCGAGTGGAGGTACCGTAGCCTCGGAGGCGTAAGTGATCTCGCGGCTCGACTGCCCTCGAGCTTCAGGGTGCCTCTTGCGGCATCGTAGATCGTGTAAGAACCTGATCTAAGTGACAGGGGATGTATTCCTTTTCAAAGTTATGAACCGCCATTAGGTCCACTTAACGTGTGGTCGTGCCCCTAGGCGTGAGGGGTGTGCGGAGGTACCGTAGCCTCGGAGGCGTAAGCGATCTCACGGCTCGAGAGCCCCTTTGAGCCTCAGGGCGCTTTCGCAGCGTTGTTGACTTAAGAGGTAGTTCTTCAACTTTGAAAAAGAGTACAAGTTTTTTCGGGGACTGGGGGTTCCCTCCTTGTAGCCCCCGAGGGAGGGTCGATTCTGGGAGAACAGAGTCGATCCTTCCTCATTGTTTGCAAAACGAAAGTTTGAACATCGCTGTATTCTTTATTGACGAGATTAAAAAGAAATTACAGAGCCCCGAGGCTTTTTAAGGGAAAAAGCGACGTAGCTGTTCAATGTTCCAAGCGTTGGTGAGGATTTCGCCCTTCTCGTTGGATAGCTTGTAGGTGCCTGGCTTTAGTACTTCTGCGATGATGTACGGTCCTTCCCATGGTGGCGTGAGCTTGTGCCGTCCCTTGGTGTTCTGGTTCCGCCGTAGCACAAGGTCGCCGACGTTGAGGTCACGCTTGCGGACGTGTCTGTCGTGGTAGCGTCGGAGACCCTGCTGGTACCTGGCAGAGTGCAACAGAGCCACATCCCGGGCTTCCTCGAGCTGGTCGAGGGCGTCCTCTCTTGTGGCGTCGTTATTTCTTTCGTTGTAGGCCTTTAGCCTTGTGGACCCATATTCTATGTCAGTGGGGAGCATGGCCTCAGATCCATAGACTAAGAAGAATGGAGTGAACCCCGTGGCTCGACTCGGCGTTGTTCTTAGGCTCCACAGGACCGAGGGAAGTTCGGCAGCCCATCTCTTGCCATGTTTGTTTAGCTTGTCGAAAATTCTGGGTTTCAGGCCTTGTAGGACCATGTCGTTGGCGCGTTCCACTTGGCCATTTGTTTTTGGATGAGCCACGGCTGACCAGAGCACACGAATGTGGTGGTAGTCGCAGAAATCCAGAAACTTTTTACCGGTGAACTGGGTGCCATTGTCCGTGATGATACAGTTGGGGACCCCAAAGCGATGGATAATGTCGGTGAAGAAGAGCACAGCTTGTTCAGACCTGATACTGGTGATAGGGCGGGCCTCGATCCACTTGGAGAATTTATCGATAGCAACGAGCAAGTGGGTGAAGCCGCCAGTTGTCCTTTTCAAGGGTCCGACAAGGTCGAGCCCCCAAACGGCAAACGACCACGTGATGGGAATGGTTTGCAGGGCGTGTGCTGGAAGATGGGTCTGTCTCACATAGTACTGGTAACCTTTGCAGGAGCGTACTAGCTTGATAGCGTCGGAGACCGTGGTTGGCCAATAGAATCCTTGTCGGAAAGCATTTCTGACAAGGGTTCGAGGCGCTGCGTGGTGGCCGCAAGCCCCCGAGTGCAGATCGTCGAGCAGGTTTCTGCCTTCCTCATTTGTGATGCAACGTTAGAGGATGCCAGTAGGGCAGCGGCGGTACAGCTCCCTGCTGTCTCCAACGATCACAAAGGTTTTGGCCCGGCGAGCGATCCGTCGAGCCTCGGTCTTATTCGAGGGGAGGTCCCCTCGGATGAGGTAGTCGAGGTATGGAACGCGCCAGTCAGGCTCGAGGTCAGATGGTGGGGTCGAGCCTTCCACCTGCATGGCTTCAGCCCCGGTCGAGGGGGCTTCTACCTCAGGTGGGGGTTCGAGTGACGTCCCGTCGACCCCTCCGTCTGGCCCAAGGTTGACGGATGGCTGCTGGAGATCTTTTGCGAAAACATCTGGTGGAACCGTAGTTTGACTGGACATGATTTTCACCAGTTCATCGGCGGCCTCATTATACCTGCATGCGATGTGGTTGAGCTCGAGGCCGTGAAACTTGTCCTCGAGGCGCCGCACCTCTTGGCAGTAGGCTTCCATCTTGGGGTCACAGCAGCTCGAGCTCTTCATGACCTGATCGATCACGAGCTGGGAGTCGCCTCGAACGTCAAGGTGTCGGGCCCCGAGCTCGATGGCAATTCTCAGCCCTGTGACGAGCGCCTCGTATTCGGCGACATTATTTGACGCAGGAAAATGAAGCCGGATGACGTAGCGCATGTGGACCCCGAGGGGCGAGATGAAGAGCAAACCCGCGCCTGCTCCTGTTTTCATTAACGACCCATCGAAGTACATGGTCCAGATCTCAGCTTGGAGCTGTGCAGGGGGGAGTTGGGTGTCGGTCCACTTAGCTAGAAATTCCGCTAACACCTGTGACTTAATAGCTTTGCGCGGCGCATAAGATAGGGTCTCGCCCATGAGCTCGACTGCCCACTTGGCAATTCTACCCGAGGCTTCCCGGTTCTGGGCTATCTCTCCCAAGGGGAAAGAAGAAACCACAGTTACCGGGTGACCCTCGAAGTAGTGACGGAGTTTGCGCCGTGTCAGGACGATGGCATATAGTAGCTTCTGGATTTGTGGGTATCATACCTTGGCTTTCGAGAGCACCTCGCTGATGAAATAGACTGACCTCTGGATGAGCAAGGTATGAGCTTCCTCAGCCCTCTCAACAACCAAGACCGCGCTAACTACTTGTGTCGTTGCGGCGACATAGAGTAGGAGCGGTTCTCCTGGGGTCAGAGGGACGAGGATAGGTGAACTAGAGAGTGTAGCCTTAAGTTTTGCAAGAGCTTCTTCGGCCTCAAGGGTCCATGAAAAGTGCTCCGATTTCTTCAAGAGGCGGTACAGAGGGAGCGCTTTTTCGCCGAGGCGCGAAATGAAACGGCTGAGTGCCGCCAAGCAGCCCGTGATCCTCTGTACGTCCTTCATATCTCAGATGGGGCCCATCTTGGTTATCACAGTGATTTTTTCTGGGTTGGCCTCGATGCCACGCTTAGACACGATGAACCCCAAAAGCATACCTCGAGGAACGCCAAAAACGCATTTCTCAAGATTGAGTTTGATGTTTTTTGCTCGGAGGCATTTGAACGCAACGCCAAGGTCGTTTACCAAATCGTCGGCTTGTTTGGTCTTGACAACGATGTCATCGACGTAAGCCTCGATGGTTGACCCGATGTGTTCCCCAAAAACGTGTTGCATGCATCGCTGGTACGTAGCCCCTGCGTTCCAGAGACCGAAAGGCATCGTGACATAGCAGTACATGCCGAATGGGGTAATGAATGAAGTCGCGAGCTGGTCGGACTCTTTCATTTTTATCTGGTGGTAGCCGGAATATGCATCTAAGAATGAGAGAGTTTCACATCCCGCGGTGGAATCAACGATTTGATCAATGCATGGTAAAGGAAAGGGAACTTTTGGACATGCTTTATTTAAACTAGTATAGTCTACACACATCCTCCACTTCCCACTCTTTTTCTTAACTAATACAGGATTAGCTAGAGACTCAGGATGATGAACCTCGATGAATCCGGCCTCCAGCAGCTTGTGTATCTCCTCACCGATGACCCTGCGCTTCTCCTCATCGAAGCGGCGCAGGCATTGCCTCACCGGTTTGGATCCGGCCCGGATCTCCAAGACGTGCTCGGCGACTTCCCTGGGTATGCCCGGCATATCCGAGGGACTCCACGCAAAGATGTCGATGTTTGCGTGGAGAAAGTCGACGAGCACTGCTTCCTATTTGGGATCGAGGGTGGCGCTGATGCTCAGCGCCTTTCCCTTGGGATTGGCAGGGTCGAGGGGCACGAGCTTGACGTCTTCTGCGGGCTCGAAGCTGCCGGCATGGCACTTTGGGTCGGGAATCTCATTGGCGAGACCATCGAGGTCTGCAGCCAAGGTCGCCGATTCCAAAACAGCCTCACCGTGCTCGACGCACTCGACGTCGCACTCGTAGGCATGTTCATATGAGGGCCCCACAGCGATGACACCGTTTGGGCCTGGCATCTTGAGCTTAAGGTAGGTGTAGTTCGGGACCGCCATGAACTTGGCGTAGCATGGGCGCCCGAGGATAGCGTGGTACGTTCCACGGAATCCGACCACTTCGAAAGTGAGCGTCTCCTTTCTGAAGTTGGACGGTGTGCCAAAACAGACAGGCAGATCGATCCGTCCGAGGGGTTCCGCCCGTTTCCCTGGCACGACTCCGTGGAAGCCCCCGACGCTAGGTTGGAGGCGCGTTCTCTCGACCCCCAGGAGGTCGAGGGTCTGGGCGTAGATGATGTTGAGGCTACTTCCGCCGTCCATGAGTACCTTGGTGAGGCGTGTGTTGGTGATGACGGGATCAACAACAAGCGGGTAGACTCCCGGACTGGGGACGTAGTCAGGATGATCATCACGGTCGAAAGTGATGGCCATCTCGGACCAGTCAAGGAAGCGGGGGACCACCGTTTGTACGGAGAAAACCTCGCGCCGCTCTCGTTTGCGCTAGCGTGCCGAGAGGCGGGTCGAGGGTCCTCCGTAGATCATGAAGCAATTGTGAATCTTGGGGAATCCCCCATCATTGTGGTCACCTTTGGGGTCTTCCTTCTTGTCGTCCTTCTTGACGCCTACGCCCTCAAAGTACCTACGGAGCATGTGACAATCTTCGAGGTTATGGTTAGTGGGTCTCTTGTGGTAGGGACACGGCTCTTTGAGCATTTTGTCGAAGATGCCCCCACCGGGGGGCCTCGAGGTTTCTTGCGTTCGGCAGCAGCGACAAGCTCATCGGCCAGGGCCTCGAGCTTAACTTGCTGGCTCTTCTTCTTCTTTCGGTTGTTTCTCTTGGAGCCCCGCGTGGAGCCAGTGGGATCGTCGGCCTTTTGTTTCCCTTTGTCCTGGTCACCACCAAAGATGGCACCAACTGCCTCCTCGCCGGCGGCAAAGTTGGTGACGATGTCCATCAATCCGTTGGCAGTGAGTGGGGTGTTACGGCCCAACTCTCGGACCAACTCCTTGCAGGTGGTTTCGGAGAGGAAGGCCATAATTACGTCGGAGTCGGTGACGTTGGGGACCTCGGTGCGCTGCTTGGAGAAGCGCCGGGTGTAATCCTGGAGGGATTCACCCGGTTTCTGCTTGCAACTCCGGAGGTCCCATGAGTTGCCGGGGCGCATGTAGGTCCCCTTGAAGTTTCCCTCGAACACCCTCACGAGATCGTCCCAGTCGTGGATCTGTCGAGGCGGAAGATCCTCGAGCCAGGCTCGAGCGGTGTCGGAGAGGAATAGGGAGAGTTGTCAAATGATGACCCGGTTGTCGGTGGCCCCGCCCAGCTGACATGCCATGCGAAAATCGGCGAGACAAAGTTCGGGTTTGGTTTCGCCGTTGTACTTGGTGAGAGTCGTGGGAGGGCGAAACCGAGCCGGGAGTATTGTCTCGCGGATAGCCTTACTGAAGACCCGAGGACCCGGGGGCTCAGGTGAAGGGCTACGATCTTCCGAGCTGTCGTAGCGTCCGCCCCTGTGCACGTGGTAGCCTCGAGCCACGCCGTCACCGTGCTTGCGCGTGCGGCGCTCGACGATGTTGCCACGGGTGTCTCGAGGTTCGCGGTCGTTGGCAATGGGCTCAGAGGCAGGAGCTACCAGGTTTCGCCGGGCAGGCTCGGGATGAACCGAGGCCTCTCTCTCCTGACGGGAGGGCTCGACGAGCCGCTCCGAGGCAGGCTCGCGTCGCCTCGAGGCAGAGCTCTCGGCCTGCTGCATGGCAGCGGTCTCGAGGAGTTCTCAGATTTCATCTCGAGCCCGTCGGGCGTCGGGGTTTGATGGCTCGGGCATGTTGCGGAGAAGCATGGCGGCGGCGATGACGTTCTGGCTGGCTCGAGCGAAAACCAGGGGGTCGACCACCCGGTCCTCGTCGATGCGACGGTTGACGTCGTGAGCCCTTTCGTGAGCTCTTCCGCCAAGTGCGTGTGCCGCGCGCTCACGCTCCAGGGTTTGTTGGAGCAGGTGCAGGTTTTCTCGTTCTTCGTCGAGCCTGTCCTGCAACTCGCGGATTTGTTCCAGCTGCATTCCTTGATCCGCAAGGAATTGAGCCTCGTCCCGCTCGGCAGGGAGCTCGACATGAGGTGGCGTATGCCTTCCTTCGACTGGCTCTTCGTCCTCTGATTCCGACGTGCTCTCAACATCGATGTTGAAGCACTCGCGGGTCGGATCGTAGGTATCGTCAGCCGAGTCAGAGTCAGGAGCGCCAAAGTAGTAGTATGACGGGGGAATGTGAGGTCATTGCAAACCGCCTCCGTGGTCGTGACGCTGAGAAGCGGTTACACGGGGCTCTGTTTCTGGGGTTTCCGTAGAGTCCAGATAATCAGAGGCTGGCGTGGATGCAACGAGGTCCAGAGTGGAGCGTAGATGGTGCCCGGGGAGTTCCTCGTAGGCACTCATGCTAGTGCTTACAGAGGAAGCGTACACCCGGGCAACCGAGTCTAGCCCAAACGGGAATGATGATGGAGATGTCGCTGCCCTTGCCGGAACGGTTGATTCGGGCAGTGGCGGTGCCTCACCGGTCGGGGGAGCGGCGGAATTCTCCGTCGGCATCTTACCCTCAGCCAAGCTCATCCTACCCAGACCCTCAACGAGGAAATCTGGGTTGGCGTCTGGCTGAGAGGCGCCGGATCGGGGAATCCCACCACCCTCCGTAAGGTGGAGACGGTGGCTGCTCCGGGCTCGTCGTCGTCTGGCAGCTCGCGCCTACCGAGAGCGACGATACCGGCGGAGCGCTCCTCCGGGCTGGGAGAGCTCGTAATCCTCGTCGGTCGGGTGCCTGGGCGGGAGGAGGACCATATCGTAGCCATAGCCAAGCGACATGAACTCTAAACTCCCAAACCAGATCACTGTGGCCAACGGGATAGGGCGTTCGGGGTCAGCCATCCAGGAAAGAATGGCGGGAAAGCGACGTTGGCACGCAGCGGTCCCCTACCTGGCGCGCCAACTGTCGGTGTTCGGTCCCGAGGGGGTTCTAAACCGATGAGTGAGTGCTGCGTGTCCCTATCCTGGATGGTGATGCAAGGAGAACACACAGGGGTTTATCCTGGTTCAGGCAGAAGAAGGCCCTATGTCCAGCGGGGGGGAGAGAGTTTTGTATTTCCTTGCACCGAGGTGCTTGTGTAGGGGTTACAAGCTTGCGAGAGAGGGTGGCGAGCCCAAGTCTTAAAGAGAGAAAGGAGTACAAAGATAATTGCTTGAGATGTTGATCTCTGTCTTGTGTCTTGCCTGTCGTCTGTCTTCCTTTGTAGGGTCCTGGCCGGTCCTTTTATAGGGTACGAGGAGGCCAGGACGCCGGGGAGTCTTGAGGTGATGTTTTGTCGAACCTTGTTGAGGTGACTGTAGCGACGTGCCCCAGGAATGGCAGGCCATCCCCGGACACCATGGTGACGTAGAGGATGAGACGACGAAATGACTCGGAGCGCCGTGCCATACCGTCCTTCTTTTCCTGTTGAAATGTGCTGGGCGTCGAGGTTGGGTCGAGGCCGGGTCGATATCGAACGGATAAGGCCGAATCCCTGAAATTGTGGAATACGGGCCTTGTCGTATTCTCCCTCGAGGGTGATCGACGGTAAACAGTGCACGGTAAGGTGTGTACAGTGACAGCTTTCACCTCCCATCACGGGATGGGCAGTAAAACAGTGAGGGCTGACACCGGCGTTGCTCCCACGTCGATCCTGGTTGCGACCATACTGGTTGGTGGTAGTAGGTAATCTCATTAAATGCTCTGACTTTTGTCCTGGGTAGGTGAAGTGAGGGGGTCGAGCGCCTGACCCGGGGTCACGCGAGTCGGAGTTTTTCCCGTTGGGCGAACGAGCCTCGTGCGAGTCGGAGTGTGGTCGAGGTGCCTCGCCGTACAGGACGCGGTCGAGGCGTTCCCGTCGAGGGTGCCTCGTACGAGTCGGAGCCGGAGCGCGGTCGAGGCGCTCCGTCGAGCCGGCCTCGTACGAGACGGATCTGGCATGCGGTTTGAGGTGGGCTGCGTTTTGCTGTGACTTAGTCGTTTTGTTTTTTATTATCGATGATGTGGGTACCCTCGTACTATTGGTACCGACACTAGTACTAAACTACTCCCTCCATTCCAAATTATAATTATAATTTAGTGAAGGTATGTGGGAGTAGTTTAGTACTAATTATTTGCCAGTGACGAATGAGAAGATAATGGATCACCCTATTCTACTCCACAAACCAAACAATATAAAAAGTGAGAAGATGATAACTAACTTATTCCTCTAACCAAACAGCTCTAAGAGTTTAACCTTGTCATAATTGTGTGTTTAATTACGTGTTGGTACTTGCTGGTCACTGGAGTTATGGAAGGCCATGTTACGGGGGCTAACTCAACGTTAGCCTGGGCCATCTTTACAAGGAGCAGCAGACTGTGCGAAGCATTTAGAACAACCATTTATAGAGGTCCCCGCTGCTGCTTTTTCGCTTGATTAGAGGATGATTTCATCTGACCATTTGGTCAGTCAGGTGCTGTATTGTTTAATTTATTATTATACAGTAATAATTCTAAGGTTTGGGTGAACCCTGGATCTAGTTGGTGCCGTACACTTTGTACACTGTGCACTGCAGTTTAAACTTGTCTCCGTGAAAGACTCATGCTGTGTTTAGATCCAAATTTTGGAGTGTCAAAATACACGGTAGTATTTTGTTTGTATTTGGTAATAATTGTCCAATCATTGACTAATTAGGCTCAAAACGTTCGTCTCGCAAAGTACAACCAAACTGTGCAATTAGTTTTTTATTTTATCCACATTTAGTACTCCATACATGTATCGCAAGTTTGATGTGACAGGGAATCTTTTTTTTTGCATAGTGCACTTTTTAATAGATCTAAACACAGCCAAGCATGAGCATGAGGCTTCGAAATTATTCTTTTCCTTTTCCATTTTCTGGACCCTGTTAATGGGAAGAAAATAAAGGTAATACTAATTTGTTATCTTAATCTGTTGTTCAACAATATAGAGAAATTGGACTTCATGGCGCCGCATCACCAAAATAAAGGTACTGGTATTTGTAAGGATTTTGGGTTTTTCTTTCTAAAAGATAGTTACAAATACTAGTTACAACAGTACTATCTCCATAAAAAAATGCAATTCGAGGAACAGCGTTCACTCGAGCATACGGTGGTGATGCCTGGTCTCCATAAAAATATGTACTGCAACATTAAAAAAATATGTACTACAACATTGAAAAACATGTACTGCAACATCGAAAAACATGTACTACAACATCGAAAAAATGTGTACTGCAACATCAAAAATTATGTGTTGTAACATCGAAAATTATATACTACAACATCTCAAGTAGTAGTACTGCAACATCACAAAAACATCTGTTGCAACGACCGAAAAATCCCATTGTAACATTCGAAAATCATCTGTTACAGTATCCCAAAACACCCATTGCAACACGGGAGGAGGAATAGAGACCTAGAGCTCGTCGGAACTCTAGCCACCGCCACGTCCCTCAGATCCAGAGAAGGAGAATGAGGAGGAGGAGGAGGAGGGTTCATATCCAGAGGAGGAGGAAGAGGAGGAGCGCTCAGATCTAGAGGAGGAGGAGGAGGAGGAGGAGGAGGAGGGCTCAGATCCAGAGAAGGACCCATCTACCTCGCCGAAGTCGCCGCCATCGCCCTCGCCTCCGATGGCATGGAGGTCACAGAGGGAGGGGTGGCAGTGACCAGGCGCGCGGGTGCGACGGCCCGGAGAACGGCGCGTGACACGGTAGCGGAGTGGGTGCGGAGGAGCGGGCGAGCGGAGCGAGAGAGTGAATGCGGGGGTCACAAGACAGGATGGGAGTGGGTGGGGGATTCGAGCGGAGTGCGACGGATAAGGCGCCGAGGCACGGGGCGGGTCAGTCGAGTCGTGCGGGGTCCGTCCTGTCGGGACGGACGCCCGCACGATATCATTATCGTTAAATCTTTGATTTGGCATGAGTGTTTGTATTTTTTTCTAGATTTATTTTAAGATTTGACATTGTCGTTCTTCTGATTGTAGGCGACGTGTCAGTCAGCAACGAGATACCTATAATAATTTTCTCAACTTTGAGATATATTGGCTTAGTCTTTCGAAAGTACTCATTACATAGGATTTGCTTGTGTGCGTTTGTGAAGCGGTGAGTGTACATGTGTTTGTGGATGCAAGATGCCTATGTCTGTATTGTGTAATTTAAAAAGATTTAAGTTTAATTAAACCTACATAAAAAGATAGTGTATTTTTATAATATATATTTAATTTAACTTTGTAAATACTGATATTATTTTTCCATAAATTTAATTAAAGTCTGGATAGTTTGACTTGGACTATTTATAATTGCAATTTTTTAACGGGAGGAGTATATGTGAATGCTTGCTTAGATCAGTCTCAACGATAATTTTATGAGAGCTTAATGTGCACTAAATAAGCTGATGTGCCATTATAAATGAAGAGAGAGATAAAAAAATTATGAGATGAAATGTGTTTTATTGGGATAAAACTAGTTTGCACGTTTACACTGTTTTTAACACGTGAAGGTCTTCAAAACAGGATATAAAACTTCCATCGAGACTGTCGTGCTCATCGTGACTATGACATGCATCCGAATTGCAGGATCACCTACATCTCCTCTCCTGGATCCAAGAGCCAAGAAATGGTGCAGCCGTACAGGCTTAGCAGCGAAGATTAGCCCTGTTCGGCTTATCAGCCTACTTTTTTCAGAAAAAAAAAACGTGTTTTTCTTTCACAACAAATCAGCCAACATTACTTTTTGGCCTGACTTTTCAGTTCCAAGAGGTGTACCACTACTCACTTCGGTTAACAATCACGACCCGGACAAGTTTTTTAGCGTACTGTATATTTCATGCCTTGATTTCTAAAATATGGTAATCTTAAAAACCGATAATAAAAGAGGTTCTTTCAAAGTTTCATTTCAATGTTGGGTAAATTTGTTGTAGGACACTCTTCAATGGTGGTATTTGCTAATAGATACACTACTCATTGTTATTTTTGCTAAGAAACACAATTTAATTGTGGTAATTGGTTCATGGACACTATAGCTACTAAAATAATATTGGTCGGGTTTGGCTGGCCTAGACTTATCTGGATTCGACTGATTTCAGCAGGTGAGCCTATGAACATTCAGCCGATTTCAATCCTGCTAGAACCTGCCGAACACGCCCATTATCTAGAAGTGGATAGGAGAGAGAAGTTAAAAACGACCAAAATACCCCTGGCTATTATAGTATGACCCTTAATATTTATTTAAAATTTTATAACTTTTGTATATTTAGTCGGATGAAATAAATTTTATATCAAAACTGTACGACTTAATGAGATGTGCAAGGTTGTAGTTGGAGACTTTTTTATTTGAAACTATTAAGCTATCAAAACTTCTTTTTAATTTCTCATAATTTAAAATTCAAATTTTAAAATTATCAAATGACCTCGGATGTTCTATGTCAACATTCGAGGTCATTAGGTCTCATAGCTAATGACCACTGATGTTGACATGGAATATACGAAAGTTGTAGATATCAATACGATCTATAACTTTGTAGTTGATAAAATTTTTAATCTAGGATCACTTAGAGTCCTAAAAATTGATTTTTTTATAAAATTTAGAAATTTAGAAAATTCAAATGGCTTCGAACATTGACACGATCTATACCACAAACATTAGAAAATTTAAATTTTAAAATTAAAATATTAAAAAACTATTTAGGATTCTAAATGACTTCAGATATTCTAAATTTAAACTATTTGAGAATTTAAAAATAACTTTCATATTATAAATAATTTTCAATAAAAAAAGTTGTCATCTACAAAATGTAGATCTCGCTGAACACTCTCCAGTTATGACAATTTTGATATAAGTTTGTCTTCATTCGACTTCGTATGCAAAAGTTAAAAATTTTAGATAACTATAAAAGACTATATTGTAATAGTCAGGGACAAAAGTTATAGTGTGTAAGAGCTGATTACTACAATTGAAGAGTGTCTTCTAACAAATACAACATTGAGTAGTGCGCATCAGCAAATGCCGTCATTGAAGAGTGTCCTACGACAAATTACCCATCAATGTTTCGTTAGCTGCAACATTTATCTTTTGCATTATGTTGTGATCAAACATATCATGTAAACTATGTAGCGATCTAATATTGTTATAATTTTTGCATTGTGTTGTGATCAAACATGTCATGTAAACTATGTAGTAGCAATCTAATATTGTGATCAAACTTATATTTCATTTAGTTGTTCCAAAGCACTAGTTGTAATTAAATAATTTCAACATGTAGAAACTTTCCTCCTGTTCGGCTGAGCTTATCAGCACGGCTTATCAGCCGTGGAACAGTGTTTTTCTCTCACAGCAAATCAGCCACAGCCGGCTTATAAGCTAAAAAACAACCTGCCGAACAGGGTCTTTTAGTCACTCAACCCAGTGATTTTTTTTTACTAATTTCAAAGTGTATAGCTTCAAGCTTGTAACGATTGATGACGAGATAGTTAAAATCGAACACCTATGCATCATGATAAATACAGTCTTATCGAAGTTTGGAAACTTTGATAGTACTCATTTGTACATTTTCTTTAGCGGAGGAAGAACCGCAACGCGGCAGTGGTGTCGACGGAGTGAGCGACAGCAGCGCTAAGGCTATCTGTACGTATAGACCTCTATATTCATCCTCTATACGTCCTAGTCAGCAAGATTCTCTCCTCTATACTCAATTCTCTCGCACCCATCCATCCTCTGTATCATCCTCTATCCACTCTATCTACCGTGGGACCCACTCGTCACTTTATCTAAATATATTTATGTGTGATCTAGTTTTAAAGGATTTATTGAGACGAATTTAATGGTGCAATCAAAATTTAATTTAGATTTTTGGTTTGTGAGTTATAGCATTTTTTTCCTTGGTTTAGCTAGTGGGGCCCACCACTGTGCACTATAGAGTAAGCACTGTACTACTCTATACATAGAGTGAGAGAAAGGATAGAATATCGTTTTAGAGTACCCAGTACAGCAGTTTTTACTCTATATTCATACTCTAGCTTTATAGTATCGTTTAGAGTATCTCACTGCGGACAGTCTAACGTCGGTGCAACGGAGGTACACGTCCATTGATTGCTTCATTTGTTGCACTGCCTGCTTGTCCTCAAAAGTTTTACGTACGTAGCACCAGCGCTGTGTTTAGTTTCTAAATTTGGAGTACCAAAATTTACTATTATACTATTTCATTTGTATTTAGTAATAATTATTTAATCGTTGACTAATTAGGTTTAAAACGTTCGTCTCACAAAGTACAACCAAACTGTGCAATTAGTTTTTGATTTTATCTACATTTAGTACTTTATGTAAGTTTGATGTGATGGGAATTTTTTTTTACGTAGTGCACTTTTCAACGTCAACTCAACACAGCCTAGGTGTGTACCCGTGGACCAATCAACCAATGACAAGGCAAGTGCTCTTTGGGCAGGAGACGGGGGGAGTGGGGAGGATGCGACGCGAGAGGTCCTCGTCGGTCTCCGTGTCCTCCTGGTGGTCTGGTGGAGGACCCAGCACAGCACGGGTCTGAACCCAGCACAACGCTGGCCAGTATTTTCCGTGCATGAAACATCGGTCTGGTCGCCGCATTTGTTGCGTGCTGTTCTAATCGGCGGTGAGGGCCTGGGCCTGCTATAGACTGCCCGCATGAATCTCTATATTCATCTCCTATACGTCTTACTCAGTAAAATTCTCTTTTCTATACTTAATTTTTTCACACTCATCCATCATCTATATCATCCTCTATCCACTCTATCCACTGTGGGACTTACTCGTCACTTTATCTAAATTATCCATGTGTGATCTAGTTTTGAAGGATTTATTTAGACGAATTTAATGGTGCAATCGAAATTTAATTTGGATTTTTGGTTTGTGAGTTATATCATTTTTTTCTTTGTTTAGCTAGTGGGGCCCGCCACTATTGAGTATAGAGTAAACATAGAGTGAGAGAAATGACAGAGTATCGTTTTAGAGTACCCAGTGCAGCAGTTTTTACTTTATATTCATACTCTAAAGCTTTAGAGTATCGCTTTAGAGTACTCACTGCGGGTAGTCTTAGTTCCCAACTTCTCCCTAAATTTCACTGTAAAAAAAAAGATTTCTCGTTACATCAAAATGTCGGCACATGCATGGAATACTAAATATAAATGAAATTAAAAACTAATTATACAGTTTTGTTGTACTTTGCGAGACGAACATTTTGAGCCTAATTAGTCAAAGTTTGAATAACTTTTATCAAATACAAACGAAAATGCTACAGTACGCTACAGTACGCTACAGTGTTTTCTCTCCACCTTGGGCACCCCAAGTTGGGAACTAAACACGGCCCTGTTTAGTTGGCCCGTCACATCGAATCTTTGAACGCATACATAGAGCATTAAATGTAGGTAAAAAAATAACTAATTGCATAGTTTGTCTGTAAATGTCGAGAAAAATCTTTTGAGCCTAGTTAGTCCATAATTGGATAAATTTTGCTAAATAACAACGAAAAGTGCTACATGAATTTATGCCTGGTTTAGTTGATGAAAAGTTAAAATTTTTCTAACTGTAGCACTTTCGTTTGTATTTGACAATTAGTATCTAATTATAGACTAACTAGACTCAAAAGATCCGTCTCATGATTTATAATTAAATTATGCAATTAGTTATTTATTTTACCTACATTTAGTGCTTCATACATGCATCTAGAGATTCGATGTGATGAAAAAAATAAAAAATTTTCAACTTTAGCCTCGATCTAAACAAGACCTTACCCAAAATTTTTCACTAAGCCCCGACTACTTTTTGTTCTGGTCGGCAGTGCGTATTGTACTGTACTATACTGTGATAGGGCTGCTTGGAACGCCGGGAAACTCATCCTATGGATTTTGTGTGTGAGGATTTTACGAATTAACTGCATGGACGAAACAAATCTTTCATGTTCAACATGTAACTTGTAAGTGCTTGTGTAGTTCCCAAAAGAGCAAAATGCACCGTAAGTTCATTAACTTTTGGGCGTGTGTCACTTAGGTTCATCAACTTTCAAACTGTATTTTTGGGTTCATTAACTTTTGATCGTGTGTCACTTAGGTCCATCAACTCTCAAACTGTATTTCTGGGTCCATTAATTTTTAAGTAGAGTGCACCGGAGGTCCATTAATTTTTGAGAATTTGTTATCTAGGTCCATCAACTCTCAGACTGCATTTTTAGCTCCGTAAACTTTTTAAGTGGTTCATCGGAGGTCCATACATGCACGCATGGTCTGTACGTGCATGCATGGACGCCCTTCTTGGCCTTGGTGTAGTACTTGCATCTTCGCCACGCTCGCGTGCGCTCGTCGCCGACGCCATGGCTGCTCGCCCGTGTTTGCTTGCGCTGGCCGCGCTCGTCAGCGCCGCGGCTGCTCGCCCGCGCTGGCCGCGCTGCCGTGCTGGTTCGCTGGCCACGCTCGCTCGCGCCGCCGGCCCCCGTGCTGGCCGCGCTCACATGCGCTCGCTCGCCGGCGCCGCGGCTGCTCGCCCGCACTCGCTTGCACTAGCCGCACTACTGTGCAAATGCCGCGTGAAATCGGATGTATGCGTCGCTGCGTCCGCAAATGCCGGCCGCGACTTTCTGCGCCGGTTCTGGAAAATATATGGCACAGACCGGCGTACATACGAACTCTACATCCGGTTCTAGACGTATACAGGCACACGTATATATGGCTGCGCCTGTTAGCTTCTTCTATTTACACGTCATGAACACGTTCACGTGCACGCATGGAACATACAGGCCCACGCAATGGTTGCTAGCTTCTTTCCAATGAACAAGCACGTACATTTTCCATATCTTCTTGCTACGAAACGCGGGCCAAGCTCTGGCCGGAGAGCTAGGCCACGTCACAAGGAATTTCTCAGCCGTAGGATGTCTATCGAATGGCTTTTATAACAGGTTAGACCAGGAAACGTAAAGGGTCTTCCAGAAAAAGCTAGCCTCCTCCTCCCGTGCTCTTATCTCTTACAATCTCTTACAAGATGAAAAGTTGCACCATCGCCTCATGGTTATTCTCTCGCCACATGTCCAGTTCGGTCTTCACAAGGCTGTCTCTAGCTCGCTCTTCACAAAGCCATGTTGACAAGCCACGAAACGTGCACCACGGTTGAAGCCATGTTTCTAGAGAATACGATCATACCTCTCCCGCTGGTATACAGGATGAGGGGTGGGCCTTCCATCTTGCGTGCCGGCGCCACGTCTCCCGCAACGCCGGGTCCGCGCGCTCCGCCACTGGCCGCGCGTGCTCCCAATCCGCCGAGGCCGCGTCGCGCCCCCACGTTCTCGCCCGCTGGGCTGTTTGGCCGTCCATGCAAGTACTACACCAAGGTCAAGTGAAAGGTCTTGATGGCTAGAGGGGGTGAATAGCCTTTTAAAAATTTCTACAAAGACAAGCTAAACAAGTTTATCAATATAACAAAAAGCGAGATGCGAGTTTTGCTTAGCCTACGGGGTGTTTGCAAGCCACCTAACCAATTCACAATTCAAGTATATTTGCACTCAACCCCACAAGTCAAACTGAGAAGGAAACTACAACAACAACTAGCAAGCTACACAAAGGAGCTACTCTAGCAAAGCTAACTAGCTAGCAAAGGTAACTAAGAAGGTAATGCGGAGTTGAGATAGGAGAGTTTCACCGAGGGGCGAAGTATTGAGCCAACCAATAAGATCAACAATGAATACCAAGACAACCGAACACCAGGATCAATCAATCACAATATGAAAGTGATGACATAAGATTTATCCCGAGGTTCACGTGCTTGCCGGCACGCTAGTCCCCATTGTGTCCCTCTTCACCACGTGGTTCGGTGGCTAATCGGTCACACACCAAGCCTCTCAAAAAGCGCCACAAGAACCTACCAAATGGCAAGAGGTTGCAATGACACGAGCAATTTACTAACGTTGCCTTTGGCGCTTTGCCGAGGTAGGCACAAAACCCTCACAATCACTGGAGGTGGCCAAGAACAATCACCAACTCTTGCCAACGCCTCCAAGCTGCTCCAAGCCATCTAGGTGGCGGCAACCACCAATAGAAACAAGAATCCCGCAGCAAATCAATCACCAAGTGCCAACTAGATGCAATCTCACAATGCAAATGCACTTTAATCACTCAATCTCACTTCAAATATGAAAAGAAGCAAGAGAGATGAGTGGGAGGGGAGTTGCTTAGCTCAAAGTGCTCACAAGTATGTCAAATGTCCAAGAGAGAGCTTTGAGCCGGCCAACGAGTATTTATAGACGTACCCCTTCGAATATAGCCGTTAGGAACTTGAAACAGCTGCAGTCGCGCTGACCGGACGCGCTGGTCGCGCGGACCGGACGCGCCGATCACACAACGGCTACTCTCACGAAGCACCAACCGGACACGCTCCACGCAACGACCGGACGCGTGAAACTCGACCGGACGCGCTGGTCCCGTAATGGACCGGACGCGCTGGTCAAGCCAGAGCAGCGCACAACGAAACAGTGGCCGGACGCGCTGCAGAACTGATCGGACGCCATAGTGCCAGCGTCCGGTTGGAGTCCAGTAAGCTCCCTCAACGACCGGACGCGTCCGGTCAACTGTGACCGGACGCGCTGCGCGTCCGATCAAAAAGCTGAAACACGCGCAGACGCTGAACACTGACCGGACGCGTCCGGTCAAACAGAGACCGTGTCCGGTCCAGCGTCCGGTCACCTCTGTGACCTCCGTTTGCCTCTGTTTGATTTCCGACTTCCAGCGTAGTGGAAAATAGGCGTTTCAACTCCTCGAAAACGTTTGAATCCCGCCTTGCAAGCTCGGCGGGAGAGAGAGAGGACCCCAAACCCTCTCTACCACTCAAACTCCAACGCCATCGCAAAAAGTGCTAACACCACCAAGTGATCACGTCATGTGCGAGTGTGTTAGCATTTTCACAATCATTTTTCGAGGCGTTATTAGTTCTATCCAAATGCATATGATTATAAAATGCACACCTAGAGGCACTTAGGAGTTCAATAGCCGCGTCATTCCCCTCTTTATAGTACGGCTATCTATCCTATAATATAACCACACCCACTAGGTGTCTTGGTTACTAAAACACAACCCTTAAGCATATACCTTTGCCTTGATCACGTAGGGTTGCGTCCAAATCCAAGTGTGGCCATCATGATCACCATATCCATCTTGCCACCAACCTTGGAATGTACTAATCCTCATATGCTACATACAACTTAGGCATAGGATTAGTACTTAGGCATTGTCACTAATTACCAACACCAAACATAGAGCTTTCACCAAGGCGGGCGTCCATGTATGCACGTACCGGCCATGCGTGCATGTGTGGACCTCCGATGAACCACTTAAAAAGTTTAGAGACCTAAAAATACAGTTTAAGAGTTGATGAACCTAGATGACACATCCTCAAAAGCAACGACGAAGCCAGGAATGGATAAAGGGGGGCTGCTTCCCTCTTCTTCTTCCTCTAGCCCCTCCTTTCCTTCTTCTTCCTCCTCATGGTAGTAGCCCAGGCTAAGGGGGGCGCTGTGTTGCCATGACCGGCAGGGGGCTGGAGCACGGGTTGCCCCCCGCTGGCTTCGTCCCTGCTCAAAAGTTAATGGACCTCCGGTGCACTCTACCCAAAAGTTAATGACCCGGAAATGCAGTTTGAGAGTTGATGGACCTAAGTGACACACGATCAAAAGTTAATGGACCCAGAAATACAGTTTGAGAGTTGATGGACCTAAGTGACACACGCCCAAAAGTTAATGGACCTACGGTGCATTTTGCTCTTCCCAAAAAGTGCATCGAATCTTTGACGCATACATGGAGCATTAAATATAGGTAAAAAAATAACTAATTTGTACAGTTTGTCTGTAAATGTCGAGACGAATCTTTTGAGTCTAGTTAGTCCATGGTTAGACAAATTTTACCAAATAACAACGAAAGTGCTACAGGATTTTTTTCCTAAAAAATTTCGGGATCTAAACAAGACCTAAATAAAAACAGACCGTTGTGATGACGATGAGTCAGAGTCTATGCTGAAGATTTTCTGATTAAATAAAGAGGAAATTATTTCCTTGCTCTAAAAAAAGTGTTGCTTACTTTTTTGGTCCTTCTTTTTCTCGAACTTGCTTATCTGGGCCTAAAACGAATTGTTAGTTTGATTAGCTAACGGTGTTAAGCTGTACGTAAAATAACTCTTTTACCCCTGGCTTGAAAAAATAATTATTGAAAAAATAATGATTCCATGCTTGAAAAATAGTGTACCTATTTTGCGAAATTATTGATTAGAGGCAGCCTGAAAGACCCGTGAACTGTAGCCTTCGGCGCCAGGGTAATAGAGTCATTTCAGTCTTAACATCGTTATCCCATCAAACTAACGGAAGGGCCAACAAACCAAAGGAAATTAGTTTTAAGGCCAAATAAGCAAGTTTGATATAAAAAAAAAGAGCTAAGAAACTAAGCAGTATTTTTTAAGGCTAAGAAAATAATTTCCTCTTAAATAAAAGGTGGCTTAATCGGTGGCTGGAAATTGGAGGCCAGGTAATGGCGCTGACAGGCCAGACTGGGCAAAATCAAGGCAGCCGTGTGCCTGCCGCCGGCTTCCAGGTTCGGGCCGTTCCTCGTTGGCCCAAAGATGGACTACTGTTCATACTCTGTCTCCCGTGGGCTCCAGAAAATCCAGTGTCGTCGACACGGCCCAACAAAGTGGCCGGTCGCCGCAGCCCACACAGTGATGAGTCAGCGAGAGGCATGCATGCTTGCCTCGCCTGCGGCCGCGTGTTCTTCGACGAGGAGCATGAGGTTGCAGGGCTGGACGACACAGTGACACACGCATACACGTGCACGCGCGACAATTTTGACGCTATTTTCCGTGCCACATCTGTGTTTCGGAAAATATAAAGGGCGTGTTTAGCCACAGCTCTCAAGGCCGCGTTAGAGCAATCTCAAACAGTATAAGTTAAGCTCTTAAAAAAACAGTGTAAGTTAAGTTGCTAGCTCTAACTCTAAAATAACTTCTCTAATAATACTAACTTTTAACACATACTCACTGTGTCCCCAATTAACTGTCGCGCGTTGATTTCCATGCCGAAAGTTTGACTCGATTTGTAGAAAATACTTGCAACATTTGTGTCTCTAAATAAATTTATTAAAAAACTAGATTCAAATATCTATCTAATGATATTAATTATGTACCATAAATATTAATAAGTTATTTCTCGAAAAGCGAAAACGACATATATTTTATGGACGGAGGGAGTACTAGTTCTAACATGAATAACCTCACATGATTTTTAAATATGTGCATGACATTAACTCTTGATCAAGAGATAAATTTTCCATCTCTTCTCTCAAGATACTCCCTCTATTTTTGTAAGTCATTCTCTTGGTCCGACTTCAGTTACTTAAAATTAAACACATGGAAGCGATACCTACCACAAATACTCTTTTCCTTTTTTACATACTCTTTTCCTTTTTTACATGCCATATTAGCTCTATTCTAAGTCAAACATTTGTATCTTTGACCATCGAATGTGACATGTGTAAGACCAAAAGTAGTAATGTTTGAGTTAGGACAAAACTAATGTGACATGTAAGACCAAACAGAGGGAGTAGTTTTCCCAATCATCTAAGCAGACATTTTTCTTTGTCTAACAAAAAATCTAAACAGACCTTTAAAAGCGTGTCAAGACGGATTGACTGACTTTTGGATTTCCATCCCCTTTCCTCGTGGTTGAGCAAATGAGCACATTTTGATCCCAAATTTGCTTTGATCGTCGTCGGCCCATGACGACGAATTCAAGTGAGACTTTGCACCAACCACTAAGGCAGGATACTGGACCTTATCAAAAAAAGAATAAAAAAGAAAAAGAGAAGGCAGGGAACTGGAAAGAAAAACACATGCTTCCTTCACTTGTCAGGGTAGGTACCAGTCCAGATGGCAAATGAACCCATATAAACCCCAAGGGTTTCCCCTAGAGTTTAGCACAACGCGCTGATGAGGGCGCATCTTTACCTCGTCTCGATACAAAAAGATTCCGTGTCCCGGAAGGCTTTGAACCCTTCACCAAGGCATCTCTTTGGTCTTTGCTGTTAGCTTGCACTTTTAGCGTATCGCCCTCAGGGATCAGGGCGATCGGTGTCAGCTTCTTGAGCAAGGTGTCAGTTGAGTAGTTGAACAACACAGTAGCTTGCAGCTGAACCCTCCCCGGGAAGCGAACATGAAAAGAGCAGTGCTAGACAAAGATCGCAGCTGTGTGTTGCAGGTGGCATGGCAATCGGTCCTCCGATTCCGATCCCGTCTTGGCGGACAGTGAGAAGCTGAGAAATGAGAATGGCCTGGGACACGCCATGATTCTCAGCCAATAAAGCTCACCACGCGCCCTGCGATAATATGATTGCCCGGCCAGCTGGAGCCGACTAATGATTTCTTTTTTCTTGCTATTAGTTACGACAGAAGTCCTGCCCGGCGAAAGTGTTCACGGAGGAGATCCGTCTGATGGGACGCATTTTGAAATCTAAGGCTGTGTTTAGATCTAAATTTTGGAGTGCCAAAATATACCATAGCATTTCGTTTGTATTTGGTAATAATTGTCCAACCATTGACTAATTAGGCTCAAAACGTTCGTCTCGCAAAGTACAACCAAACTGTGCAATTAGTTTTTGATTTTATCCACATTTAGTACTCAATACATATATCGTAAGTTTGATGTGACGGAGAATCTTTTTTTTGCATAGTGCACTTTTTAATGGACGTAAACACAGCCTAACAATGTTTTAGATCCTTGCATTGCACTGGCGTGCAAGAATATAATATTCAGTGCCTTTTCGGTGAGGCGGAGGAACCGTCCTGTGTTTTCAGCACTATTTGAACAATTTTTTAAGTGAAGGAGTAATATTTTTCTCTCGCAATAAATCAGCATAAGCCAAATTTCAGTGAAATGAACAGGGCATCATCGTCAATCTGACCCGAACACAAAAACCTTAGGCCTTGTTTAGTTTGTGGATGAAAAGTTTTTAGGTGTCACATTGGATGTTTTATGGGATGTCGGAATAGGTGTTCGGATACTAATAAAAAAAACTAATTACATAACTCGTCTGAAAACAGCGAGACGAATTTATTAAGCCTAATTAATCTGTCATTAGCACATGTGTTACTGTAGCAATTATGGCTAATCATGGACTAATTAGGCTTAAAAGATTCGTCTCGCGGTTTTCCATGCAAACTGTGCAATTAGTTTTTTTTATTTACATCTAATGCTTTATACATATGTCCAAACATTCGATATGACGAGGTGAAAAGTTTTTAGATGGGAACTAAACAGGACCTTAGTTCTTGTGTATTGGTTCATATGGCCATATGGCCATTGATAATCTTGACGTATCGAACAAACCTATACTGAAGTTGCTGTACAGAGTACGATATGATGTGAAAACCAAAATAAGAATGTGCTTCCCCCCACCCCCAACACAGATTCTGTGCGGTGCCTATTCACACTGCAAGATATGCGGTGGGCATATCTGAGCCCTTCATGTGATAGGGAACGGTAGGATTAGGGATCTTTTTCCCCTCCTTTCTTCATCTCACCTTTTACTCAAACGAAGGGAAAAAATCAATGTATAGTAGCATATCACATATACCACTGTACAGTAGCAGATCACATATGGTGCTGAGCCGAACACATGCCCATATACTGAACATATTCAAAATCAGAGGCTGTTTAGTTCCCAAAAAAATCCCAAAAATTTACAAGATTCTCCGTCACATCGAATCTTTAGACGTATGCATGAAACATTAAATATAGATTAAAAAAATAAAATTAATTACACAGTTTAGCTATAAATCACGAGACGAATCTTTTTAGCCTAATTAGTCCATGACTGGACACTAATTACCAAATAACAACGAAAGTGCTATAGTAGCGTTTTCCAAAAAATTTCAGGAACTAAACAACCTTGCTGAATTGTCAGCCATTACAGAACATGGACATGCCCACGTACTGAACATATTGGATCTCTTTTTGTCCAGGTTAATAATTCATTGTTAAGTCCTACATATATTTTACTCTAAACTGAAATATTTTTTTTACCCTAGCTATTTTCTAAGGAAGGATTTTGACAACTATGATGCAGCACTTGATATGTGATTTTATTAGACATAATAGAATTGAACAACAATGACAAGTTCAACTGAGAAACATTTGCGGTGTTCATCCAAATAAAATCAAGTGTTTGCTGGATCTCAAACAAAGTTCATGGTCACTGAATTAGGATAATGAAAAACATGTCAACTAAGTGGATAATTCGGAAAAAAAAACTCCAGGTGGTAAAATATAGCGACTAAGATCACAGCAAAATTGACCCTTGCAGCACTAGTGCTTTTCAATTTCATGGTTCTCCCACACATCATTTTATAGTTATATCAACAAAAAGAAGTTCAAACAGTTATAAATATAATTATTGCTTTTGATGAGAGAAAATGTGGGATGTGTGTTCGCTTTTGCAGGAAACTAACCTAAATAGATGCATTATTTATTATAATTCACTATGTCACTGTATGTTGGTTGTCAGAGATAGGATAAACGTATACTAAATAAAACAAGGGTACATGTGTCTTTTATGTTCTCTTTTAGTTTGTCATAAAATTCCTAGAATACACTATATTATAGGACGGAGGGAAAAGTATATGATGAAATTCAGTTTGCAGACCTCTCCAAAAGCACCTCTCCCAATAATAGTGAGCAGCTCAAAGTCATCCACACAAATTTTGTGCCTTTTAAGTCGCACGTATTCAATTTCCTTCCTCTCAAGATCTTTCATTAAATTGATTTGCTGCTGCTTGGGGAACTTGAGACGAAGCGAGCTGTCTCTCCAAAAACACCAGGGAAAGGAAAAAGGAAAGGAGGGGAAAAAAGATATGGCCACTGATATCTACCGTTCCCTATCACATGAAGGGCTCAGATATGCCCATTGCATATCTTGCAGTGTGAATAGGCAATGCACAGGATCTGTGTCCCCCCCCCCCTTGATTCTTGACTCGAATGGAAATTTGAACTATTCCGATCAATTCACCAACACGGTTATATTCAAAACGAGGCCTTAATTGCTGTTTGTAGGATTGTCCATATGAACATAGTTTGATGATCAAGTTAATACGAAGAGTTTAGGTGCATCTGGTGGTCATTTGGTTCATCCAAGAAACAAGGCGAAACATATTTTTCTAGTTTCTAGGAGAATTTGAGAGGTGTTCTCTTGTTTCTCTTGAGAAACAATTTACGTTTGGTAGGGATCCGGTAGGGATCCTACTGTTTTTAAGAGAGAAACAATTTGAATAATCACTACTAGGGTTTTTAATTTCGGTATTGCAATAATTTCGGCCACCACCGAAATTACAAAATTTCAAGAATTTCAGTTGAAATTTCGCTGATTTTTTTAGAGACTAGAACATAAAGTATGTTTTTTTCTAAAAAAAATAGATGGTTTATGACTGCACATCTATTGAATAAAAAGAATATGCAATATAAACAATAAAAATTATGAGTCAAAAGTTATATAGCAGATGTTTTAGTGTATTACAAAATTTCAAAAATTTTCTTTCGGCCACCGCTGAAATTACCAAAATTTGCGAAATTTTGAACCCTGATCACTACCAAAGGCAACCCTAGGACTCTAAACACAAAACCTTGTGGTCGAATATACGGGAAAATGGCGAAAGCAAAATTTCCAATTTCCAAATCCTAGGGAAATTGAACTAACATATGTAAATCCAATGTGAGCACCGCTTTAAGCAGGAGGTTTCATTAAATCCAATGCTGAATTATTCAAAACCATGACGATAGTATCTACTCCCTCCTTCCAGGAAAACATGCAATTCTAGCACAGGGTCACGTTTTAGTATCTTAACTTTGACTAATTATAGATAAAAAAGTATCAATATTTATGATATCAAATAAATATCATTAGATTAATTATGAAATATATTTTTATAATAAATTGATTTGGAGCCATAAATATGAATACTATTCACTATAAACTTGATCAAACGTGAACTACTTTTTTTTGACACACAACCCACGACCCATAGTTGTATGTTTTTACGGACGGAGGAAATATCTAAAATAAACTTGAGAGAGCACAGCATCCGCAGCATGTCCAATAACTCCGAGTCGTCGTTCGTACGACTACGACCCATTCTTTCCAACTACCCCCAACCTACTTCTTGTAAATACAAGCACCACCCCTGGGCACAGTTCAAACTTCAAACCAAGATTTCTCTAGTCTCTACCCCCGTCCTCCGCCGCTTCTTCTTCTTGCATCCAGCTCAGGATTTCGAGCGCCCTCTTAATCCCCCCTCCAGCTCACCCTCCCCTCCCGATCCGACCGCTGTAGGAGCGTCCGTATCCCCGTGTCTCCGGCAGTTTTCTCGAACCTCGGTTGGTCCCAATTGGTGAGAAACCCCCGCATCGAATAGGCGGCCGGGGCGCGGGATGGATGCTTCGATTCTTGGCGGCTGCTTGTGCTTGAGCGCTTGACAGAGCTTGGCGAGCTGGGCTTTCTCTAGGTGGAAAGGTGAGCGATTTGACGAGTTCTTTAACCGATTTTGCGTTTTTCTATTGTTTTAGCCTCGCTTAGCTGGCGGCTCTTTTGCTCCTTTTCTCCCTTTCGCTTTATTCTTCGCAATATTTGATTCTTCCTTTTGCTTTCCTTTCCCCTCTCCCTCTCTCTCGGGTTTTAAAGACGCGGAGGGCTTGTAAAGTCTAAATGTTGCATTCACTTGGGGGGAATTGGATAGGTAGGGAGTGGATAGGCTTTGTCGGTAGGTCCTTTTTTCCGGGGAGAATTCGCCAGAGTTCCTTGGAATAAACGAGGATTTGCGATCCTTAGGCCTCGCGTTTCTTGATCTGCTGGTGTGGAAGTTGATCTTGATCCTGTTCCCGTTCGTCGTCTTCATGGGTAAAGCTCAAAGGTTCCTTCTCTGTTTTCTTGTGTTCAGCTTGGTGGCCACTGATGCGAATTTTGAGTTTGGTAAAGGTTTCATAGTTCTTTTTTAACCACTAGGGCCATGTCGCAATTGGTGTATCATCACGGTGTGTATTATGCTGAATTGCGTGCTGGTTTGCTATCTAATGTTTGCGCATGGTTTTGGTTGTTGCATGAAAAGACTGGTCTTTGATGTGATTGTTGTGGTTAGCCATCAGAATCAGAAAATGGATAGTAATCTTCTGTTATGTTTATGATTGTTAGATAATTTGGTTTGGAGATGGCGCCGGAAATGATAGAGCAGGATGGAGGGTAGGAAAAGAAAGGGAAAATTCAGGAATTCTCTCGGGCGGATGGCTATGGAGTGCCTGTGCTCTGGTGAGCAGCTGAAGGGGGCAGATGAGACCGTCCGGTCATCTGATTCTAGAATCACAAAAGATTTCTCGGCCAGCGGGTACTCTTCTCGGAATGGAGAGATTGAGCAGTACCTTGATAATGGCAACATAGAGGAGGCAGAGTTGTCGCTTCGGGAGGGCATTTGCCTAAATTATGAGGTAAGGTGTTTTCTTTTGTGAAACAAATTTTGTTATGGCACCAAGAACAGCTGAAATACATGCTGAATGTGACTAGGAAATGCCACAATTTTACCTCCTTGGGTATCTATCTTGTGCTTTAATGTGAAGAATTTTTTTGCAACAGCTAGTATGATTCCTAGTTAAGTTGATCTTGGGTTTCTTTTGTCAATTTTCCTTCCTTGTGAAGATTTTTGCACGTAACTAAATCAACCTGCGTTTCTGCAGCTAATTGCCTAATTGAATAAATGTATGCTTATCTTTTTCTTCCACCAAAATTAGTTCACTACCTCCTACCTAGCAGTTTATCGGAGCTATCCTTTTCTATGCCAAAGTATTTAAAGGGTAAATTCTTTCTAATTCAAGAAAAGATTTACCATTTTTGTTACTGCCATTCTCTTTCTTTGATTTCTTCAGATGCTAGTATGTCATCTGTCGCAGTTCTATATTTCAGCATTACATTTGGACCTAGCTGTTTCTAGCTTGACTAATAATAGCACCTGCTAAACAGGAAGCAAGGGCATTGCTAGGAAGGCTAGAATATCAACGGGGTCATGTAGAAGCAGCACTCCGTGTCTTTGATGGGATAGACATGTCTGCATTAGTCCCTAAGATGAAAATCTCAATTGCTAGAAAAGCAGATCGTCGGAAGACTCATTCACAGTGGGATTCTCCACCAATGCCCTTGCATGCTGTCAGCCTTCTCATGGAGGCCATATATCTTAAAGCAAGAGCACTTCATGATCTTGGGAAAGATAAAGGTGAGCTGCACACTGTTGCACACATGAACAGACTTGCAAATCATGCGCAGGTGTGATTGCTTTGCATTGTAGTATATCATGTTAGAAAAGGACTGTGTTTCTTCTCTATCCCTCTCTTTTACCTTTTGGCGCTTCAACTGTAACAATTTTATGCATGTGGCTAGTGTAGCTTCAATTCAATATTTTTATTTTGCAGAAGCTGCACAAGAATGTAAAATGATATTGGATATTGTGGAGGCAGCCGTACCTGAGGGCTTGCCAGCAGGCTTTGGAAAAGGCTGTAAATTGAACGAAATAATATGCAAGTCTGTAGAGTTGCTCCCTGAGCTGTGGAAATCAGGGGGGTTTTCACTTGAAACCATTTCTTCATATAGGAGGTCACTTCTCAATAATTGGAATCTTGATGGAGAGACCATAGCAAGGATACAAAAGAAATTTGCTGTTTTTCTCCTATATAGTGGCTGTGAAGCACGCCCTCCAAATCTTCATTCTCAGTTGGACGGTTCATTTGTACCTCACAACAATATGGAAGAGGCTATTCTTCTTTTGATGATTCTTTTGAGGAAGTTCAATCTCAAGAGGATTGAGCGAGATCCCTCTGTGATGCATCACCTTACTTTTGCACTGTCCATGTCAGGACAGCTAATTCCACTGGCTGGACAGTTCGAAGAATTGTTACCTGGTGTGTTAGACAAAAAAGAATGGTTGTACAGGGTTGCATTGTGTTATTTAGCAGAAGAAGATGATCTGAGTGCCCTGAATCTACTCAAAAGAATACTAAAGTCTGGAGAGGATTCTGATCATCTCAAAGAACTACTCCTAGCTTCAAAGGCTTGCATTGAGATGAGTGCTCATACTGAAGGTGCTTCGTATGCAAGGAGAGCCATTGCTAATATGCAGGGAGGATGCAAACCAATGGCAGGACTTGCAGACCTATTGCTTGGTGTTGCGCTTTCTAATCAGGCTAGAAGTGCAATATCTGATACAGACAGAGCTTCGTGGCAGTGTGAAGCGCTGGAAGCCCTTGGGAATGCTGAAAAAAAGATGCATGGGAAAGATTCTAGAGCATTGTACAGTCTCAGCCTTGAAAATGCTGTGCAGAGGAAATTAGAATTTGCTGCCTTTTATGCAAAGAGGCTGGTGAAACTTGAGGCTGGATCAGAGTTGAGGAGTTGGCTCCTTTTAGCTCGAATACTTAGTGCTCAAAAGCTGTTTGCCGATGCTGAAACAGTTGTTGATGCTGCTCTAGATCAGACTGGGAAATGGTGTCAAGGAGATTTATTGCGAACCAAAGCCAGAATTCAGGCTGCACAGGGGCAATTCAGAGATGCAGTTGAAACATACACCCAACTTCTTGCTATCATTCAACTTAGAACGAAAAGTTTAACTGCTGGATTTTGCTTGCCTAAGGTACTATACTACGAAACTTTTGTTATGAAACATGGTAGCCATAATTACACATTCTTGCTATTATGCCATATACACTCGGATTATAGCAAAAGGTGCAATTTCCTTGTTGCTATTTGTTTGTTTGGTAGCATATTCTTCTGGTTAAAGTAGTATACATTATATAGTGATCTAAGGCATGCAGATTTGATAGTTCAATACTTGTTTCAGTTCTGATATTCATGAACAGAACATGGTTCTTTCTTTGTTCAGAACAAAGCATAGTTCTGTATTTTTTTTTAATTATTGTGAGCTTACTCTGATATCCTTTTTTTCTGCCAACAAAAGGATAAGTTCTGGTCACAATGGATTTGCATAGCAGACAATATACATAGCCACATAGGGTTATTGCTACGGCCTCGATCTTTTTGGTTATTAGTTTTATCTATACCATGTATCTAATTTCATTTAGGGCGTGCTTGGTTCCTAGAAGTTCCCTTGCCTTGCCTTGCTTAACAAGGACTGCCCTTTGGCAAGTGCTTGGAATCTTGCTTCACCGACAGCTTTGCTTGCCGCATGGATTTCCTTGTCCGTGCAAGCGAGCCAAATCGGCTCGCCCACTCAAGCAAGGTCGCTGGCTGCTCTCGTCTTCCCATGCCTCAACGACCCAACTGCTTCTCAATGGCCCAATGAGAAGGCCACTGGCTGCTGTACCACTGCGGCGAGGGCAATGACCCAGCGAGCTGGTTGCAGCACCGTGCTGTCCCAGATCCAGCTGCCAGCCCTCAAATTGAATCTCCTCCCCACAGAGATAGAGATCCATGGTGCCCAATCAGGTTCTTTGATGCCTAAAACTAACTCGTCTTTTTTTTCCGCGACCGTGCCTTGGCACGTTTTGCCTCAAACTCGTCAGCCCCTCCTTTGCGAAATCGATGATATTCTTGCCCTAAATCAAACTCATCTACTCTGGAATCGACCTCCTAAGAGTTGGAATCGGCTTCGTCAATCATTCATGAATTGAGCTTCCTGCTATTGTATCAAAGGTTTCCCCACCTCAATCGTGCTCCTGGCCACCGATTCAGGCTCTAGTATGGATGAGTTCATGGTCTATAGGGGGAAGAGAGGGGAGAAAGGAGGAAAAGGAGAGCAAGAGAACCAAATAGAGAAAGGAAACCTCACCTTGCTTTGCCGGTTGGGGGAGGCGAGCTTGGCAAGGTGAGCAACGGTGGCAAAGGTTCTAAGCACGCCCTTAATCTCTACACTGAACTACTGAGACTTTTGCCGGTTGGGGGAGGCAAGGCGAACAACCTGCTGTCATCTTTTAGCTTTTAATGCAGTTGTTTGCCCATAGCACAGTAGCAATTAGGTTGTCAGTTGGTTATGCTCTTGTGTTACTTTCTACAGGGCAACAAGGATGATAAAGGCCTGGAAACAGAGACCTGGTATGATCTAGCTCTCTTATACCTAGGTATGGCACAATGGAGAGATGCAGAGGTCTGTGTATTGAAGATAAGATCCATCAGTCCTTATTCTGCATTGGCTTGGCATGCTACAGGTGATTCCTGTTCATTTCTTCTAAATATGACTGAAATCTAGCTCGCCGCATTTTGTTTTTGTTTTTGTTGTCACCTTGATAATTAAAATGTATATCTAATTCTAATGTCCAATCAATAATTTCCAACCATATAGACCTATTCAGAGTCTTACAGCTGCTAGTTCATAAATTTGAACTATTTTCTTTTTCAAATTGTTAAATTTGGTAATTCAATTGTATATGTACTATGTATAGCATTCAGTTGTATGTTGAGTTTTATCTACATAAGCTTCATCATAAGTCGAGGATTTGAGAACCAGATGCATTTATTTCAGTAAACTTTGACAACAACCACCTTTTACCCTGGATACTTCCTTTCATATTTTTCACAAAGTATTCATTTTCAGGAAAAATATATGAAGCAAAAGGTCTTACAAAAGAAGCTTTGGGAGCTTTTTTCAGAGCTTTAGACCTTGATCCTAAACATGTCCCAAGTTTGATATCAATTGCCACTGTTCTGCAACAACTTGGTGACAGGCCATTGCCTTCTATATGGTGCTTCCTGACTGATGCATTGCAACTGGATAGAACTAATCATGTTGCATGGTTCAATCTTGGCCTGCTTTACAAAGAGGAAGGTGGTAGGTCAGTGGCTGAGGCTGCTGAATGCTTTCAAGCTGCTGCTTTTCTTAAAGAAACAGCACCTGTAGAACCTTTCAGATGACAGATATGTCTACAAGAGCTATAGATGTAAGCTCCTGTATGTATATTTGATATATTTCACTGATGAAATAGTGGATTACAGAGTTCTAGAAATGATCTTCTTGGGGAGATCATAACATCAGAAACTGTTGGAAAAAAATGTTTAATAATTCAATCTATAGTTCCAATTGTTGCCTATGTAGCAACAAGAAAGACGATGCTCTTCAACCTTGTGTAGGAACAGTGCTTACTGTGATATATAGATAGATGACCAGTACATTGTGTATCTTGAGTAAAATGGTTTCACATATGAGGTATCAGACTACACTCTTCGTTTGTTAAGAATTTAGTAAAGATATAAAAGATGTTCTGGGGTCCTTCAGTATTTACTATTAACTGTAACCTTCCATGCATGTCAATTATGGATTACAAGTTATTGATAGATTGCCTAATTCCTGATATCTGATGTAAAAAAAAAATGACCCTACTTAACCTTGTGATTGGACATGGCAGTGCCAAATACTCCCTCGGTTCCAATTGTAAGTCGTTCTGGCTTTTCTAGATACATAGTAAAAGTTATATATCCAAACATAGCATATATCTAGATACATAACAAAAGCTATGTACCTAGAAATGACAGAATGACTTATAATTTGGAACGGAGGGAGTACTTGAATTATGACAGTCATTTTGAGTCCACATTGCACATGTTTTGAAGCATCAATGGTGTGCTATCATCTATTGTGACAGTACTTTGTAATTTCTCTTGAGGCCTTCCTCCATGGAAGGCCCTTCATTTGCTGTCAACTTGTCATGTTGCAGCTTAGCTAGTTGCATCAATTAGTGGGGCAGATATTGGTCTCTGTACAGCACTAATGAAATGGTATACCAGATTGCCAGCAACTGATTGAATTATGTCACAATCTTCTTGTCTGGTTTTGCCCAAGTCTGAAGGACAATTGCTGGTACGTGTTCTTTTCAACCAATTGAGTAATGATGAGACCAAGGCTTCCTGCTTCTTAGTGTGCCTTTATCTTTACTGTCTTTGTACTAAATTTTTTGAGGGTTGTCCTTGCCAAGGTTTAACTATGCAGGTAAGTGTAGAATACTGTTGCCTAAAAAACTGTTAGTTATATGTGGTACTGGTTTGATTTTTTTTTTTGCGTATTATCAATTAGTTTAACCACAAGATCTGAAAAATATTTGATCCTCCAATCATTTTTATCTGTGATTTATCGTATGACTTAATTCTGTCATTTTCTGTTGTTTCCAGTTTACTATATCATAGCAGTACAATCTGTACATGTGCTTTATTTCGGAGTCACTAGAGTTTTAACCGTATGATATTATTTTTCATTCATTTGTTGTCTAATTGATTTGAGTTGTTTGTCTGTACAGGTAAACATCTGGAAAGTTCAACCATGGAAATATTGAGTTGTAATGTATGTAACTATGGAACATGGAATCAGTAACTAGGATACTAGGAATATATATCATTGTTCTCAATGCAATTTTCAGGACCTTTATGTGTTTTTTTGACATCCTCTGTGCAAATAAAGGCAGATACCCAACTTTGTTCCTTGGATTTTTGGTAGATGCATTGTGATTGTGATCTTGTGTTTTATTGTCTAGTCAATCCTCATGGGTACTTGAATCATTGCCCGCTCGCGAGCGCCCGCCGGCGTCCGCCCCGCGGCTGCGCGCTCGTCGCCTGCCGCCGGGCCCTGGTCCCGCGGCCCGCGCGCTCCTCCGCGCCCGCGGCACCTGCCCGGGCTCGAGCTTGAGTGCGCAGTGTCCGCTCGCTTGTGCCCGTCCGCCCGCCCGCTCGCGAGCGCACGCCGGTGTCCGCCCCGCGGCTGCGCGCTCGTCGCCTGCCGCCGGGCCCTGGTCCCGCGGTCCTCTCGCTGCCCCGGTCGTTGGATCTCGGCAGAATCCGGGCGGGACCGTGGAGCGCGACTTCGAGCACCAAATGGCTCCCGCTTTTGCTCCCCTCTGTGTTAGCGTCCTCGTCCCTGCCTCTCGCCATTGCCCTCTAGATCCTGTGGCCGCCCTCCGCCACTTCCTTTGAGCCTTGCTTCCGTTGGTGTGCTATTGGCTGGCAAGGTGTACCTCACTTCTTGCTTCGTCGATGGCTCATATGGACCCCTCCCCTGGTGCTCTCTTGGAGCTGGAGCAGGACCCTGCTCTTGCAGAGCTTGTGAGGGATTGGGACTTCTCCCCTGGTAAGAAGTTTGAAGCTGAGGTGTTTCACGAGTTCTCTTCCTCTGTGCACCATCCCTCCTCTTCGCCGAATGGTTCCTTCTTCTTGCTCGTGGTTTTCCGAAGATTCCTATTTCGTCTGACTGAGGATTCAGTTGCCATGGCTCTTCACTGCTGCCTTGGAGGCACACCTGCTGGTTTTCATGTGACTTTTCTGAAAGATCGCCACTTCCGGTTCTCAGTTGCCTCTAAACAGGTTGGTCTGCTAGTTCGAGCTCTTAAGAGAATCACTTCTGAACACTTTGACATTTACTTCCATATGTGGCGCGATGGAGGCGCCAACTGGGAACTAGAATGGCAAAGATGGGAAAAGGAAGAAGAAGATAGCTGGACAACTAGGATCAGTCGAAAAGCTAAAAGCAAAATGGCTACTAAAAAGGTTTCCTTCCATAGGAAGCTTGTTCAAGACTCTCCGATGCATAAATCTCGCCCCAGAGAACTGTCTTCAGTGATCAAGATTGGTGATATCTTCTGTCCTTTTACAAGTTCTCCACGTACAGCGTTTGGCCGTCATTCTGTCTCTTGGGAACAGAATTGGAACTCTGAGCCATCATCCAGTCACTCTCATGAAGCCAAGACTTTGGATGTTTCAGTTCATAGAGTCTTTCAAAATCTCAAAAGAGATCTTTGCATTAACAACCACAGTGCCCAAGTTGCCATCTCTCAGCCGCCAAAACAATTAATCGACGGGCATCCACCCCAATGTGAACGCTTCAACTTTTCCCCAAATCCTGCCACTCGTTTCTGTTTCAAGTGTTTAAGCCTGGAACATCTTGTTAAAGAATGTCAGGGGGAAATACGTTGCATTTATTGTTTCAATTATGGTCATCGGGCTCGGTTTTGTGCTAAAAGGAGATCGGACCTCAAGTGCAAATGGGCTGTCAAGCCTGTTAAGGCCCCCTCGAGCAGCGACTCCAGTGAAGAAGAAAGAGGGGAGGAGAATCCTATTCAATGGTCTCTCAACCCTGATTGTGGTGCCCAGCCCCCCGGTCTCTCCCAAAACCTGACCACTCGCATTTCCTCTGCCAAGCACACTCAAATAGCAGACCAACTGATGGGCCAATTAATTGTGGGCAACCCAAATCAAAACATCATGGAGGAGGACCAGGGCTCTACAGCCAATGCTGCCTCGCCCTCCATTGCCATTGTTAGTCAACCTGGACAGATGATTGAAAGGGAGATCACTGCTGACAATCAGATAGTTAAGCAAGGCCCTCCGATGGTCGGTCGGACTGACATAGTGCACAATCAGGTGGAAATTAATCAGACCCAAGCTGCTGCTGCTACTAGCCCCATGTTGACTGGCATGTTCAGTAGTTTGTTAAAAAATCAGATAGACAAGGTGCAAAGGGAGACTATCACAAAATTCATTGTTGATGGTTTGAAGTATTTGAACAGCCCCCAAGGGAATTCTAGTGACGCTGAGATCATGAGACACATTGCTATCCCAAATTCTATCATACAAGTTGATCTTGCTGCCTTAGGGATCAGGTCCCTCAACATCAACATCCATCCTAGCAGGGTGCTCTCAATGCAGCTTCTTCTTTAAGGTGTACTCAGATTATTCAAACTGCTGATAACTATCAGCTACCTCCAAACCTGCAAGCCTCACTCACCGGCTCTCAGATCAAAACTACACCCACTACTAGGGTGTACTACAGGAAAAAGTTCAAAGGCAAAGAAAGAGCTTTTGATAAACAAACTGTTACAGTTGTGTCAGAAAATGTTGACAACATCTTTGCTGAACTCCAGGATGACTTTGTTCCAACCAACTCACTGCATAATACAGACAAGAGCAAAGGGAAAGAGACCATGACAAAAAAGGGGAAATGTATCACTCCTACATCCACCCTGAAACTCAGAAGAAGCCCAAGATTCATCAAGATGAATAATGGATACAGACCTGCAACTTTTTCTTTAAAGACAGTAGCCACCAAGAACAAGACCAAGCACAAGAGGATCCAACCTCAAGCAGATCTGCTGGGTAACATTCTTCTTTGTCCTACTAGCCAAGCATCTGAATTTTCTGGTCTCTCTACTGTTACCAAGTTTAACGACATGGATGCTATTTTCCCTGAAATACCCATCGTTGAAATTCAGAAGATGGCAATTGAAGCCTGCTGCATTTCTCCTTCGGAGGTGACAGCTGATATTCTCCTCGCCTCTAGGCCTGAAGCTGAAGCAGGCCCAAGCAGGAATGACGTTTGAAGGCCCTATGGATATAAATACAAATGACAATGTTGCTGGTGGATTAAACAGAAGTTGGAACATACTCAACTGGAACATTAGAGGCATCAATTCAGATGACAAGTGTAATGCTGTTAAGGAAAAAATTGATGAGAGTTCGTGTGCTGTCTTCTGACAGGAAACCAAGAGAGACCATTTCGACCACTCCTTCATTAGGAAGCTTGCTCCCAAACGTTTCAATAAATATGCATTTTCACCTTCTGATGGCGCCTCTGGTGGTATTCTAATGGGTTGGAATAGCTCTGTATTTAAGGGTGAAGTTGTTCAGATCAACAAGTTTTCTATAACTGTCAATTTCTCTTCCACCCATAATGGCCGGATGTGGACTCTCTCTACAGTTTATGGTCCTTGCCAAGGACCTGACAGAGATGAATTCGTCCAATGGCTCAACAACCTCCATTTTGAGGAAGATGATAACTGGATGATAATGGGTGATTTCAACTTCTACAGATCGCTTTCTGATAGAAACAAAAGTGGGGGCAACATGAATGATATTATGATCTTTAATGAAATAATCAGCAATCTGGGGCTCCTTGAGATCCCGCTCAAAGGCAGAAAATTCACATGGAGCAACATGCAAGATGAACCCCTTCTAGAACAAATTGACTGGGTTTTCACCTCTGTCAACTGGATCTCTGAGTTCCCAAATACCCTGCTCCTTCCAATGGCCAGACCAACATCTGATCATATTCCTTGCAAGATTCAAATCGGCACCTCCATCCCCAAGGCCCAAGTGTTTAGATTTGAAAACTTCTGGGTTGATCACCCTGGGTTTTTTGATCTTGTCAAATCTGTCTGGGCCACTGAAGTTAATGCTCCAAACAGTGCTTCAAGAATTTTTGCCAAATTCAAGCTACTGAGGGCTGCTCTCAAAAAATGGGGCAAAAAATTATCAGACCTCAACAACCTGCTCAAGAATTGTAACAATACTCTTGAAGTTTTGGATGCTCTAGAGGAGCAAAGAACACTTTCCATTCAGGAATATAACTTCAGAGCAATCCTAAAAGCCCATATCCTCAGATTGCTCAGATATAAAAAGCATATTGGAAAAAACGCTACACTGTGAGATGGACTAAGCTAGGAGATGAAGGAACAAAATTCTTCCATGCTGCCGCCACAGAAAGGTACAGATTAAACACCATCACTAGTCTAGATACTGATGATGGTAGAACAGTCACAGACCACAATGAGAAAGCTACTTTGCTGCTTGAGGAATACAAAAAGAGAATGGGATGTTCTTGCAACCCAACAATGCTCTACAATCTCACTGAGCTGATTCAACCAAGTGATGACCTAGAACACCTATCCAGGCCCTTCTCCGTCTTGGACATTGATAAGGTAATCAAGCAAATGCCGGCTGACAAAGCTCCAAGCCCAGATGGCTTTAATGGTTTGTTCCTTAAGAGGTGCTGGGACATAATAAAAGAGGATATCTATACCCTATGCTTTGATTTCTTCAATGGTACTCTAGACCTGGAATCTATAAACTGCTCTTTTATCACTTTGGTACCAAAAGTGCACAACCCAACAAGTGCAAATGATTTTAGGCCCATCTCCCTTCTAAACTGTGTACTTAAGATCATCACAAAGCTACTTGCTGACTGGTTACAGACAAAGATTATCCCCATGATTCACACAAACCAATACAGCTTCATCAAAACAAGAACAATCCAAGACTGTCTTGCCTGGGCCTACGAATACATATACCAGTGTCAACACTCTAAGAGGGAAATTGTAATTCTAAAACTGGACTTCACGAAGGCCTTTGATACAATAGAGCACAATACAATCATACATATGATGAGACACTTAGGCTTTGTGGATAAATGGTTAGATTGGATTCAGAGAATTCTTGGTTCTGGTACCTCCTCTATCCTGCTCAATGGGGCCCCTGGTAATCATTTTCGTTGTCACCGTGGGGTCAGACAAGGGGACCCCTTGTCACCCCTTTTATTTATCCTTGCTGCAGATTTGTTACAGTGCATCATCAACAAAGGATACCAAAATGGCCTGTTTGAACTTCCCATACCCTCTTATGAGCTTGATCAATACCCAATAATACAATACGTTGATGACACCCTCCTTGTCATGAAGGCATCTTAGAAAGAACTCTTTACCTTGAAAGGTCTGTTGGAATCCTTTGCACAATCAACTGGATTGAGAGTCAACTACAACAAGTCATGTCTAGTCCCCTTGAATCTCTCTGACAGCAAGGCTCATCTCTTGGCTGGAGTGTTTGGTTGCAAGATTGAATCCTTGCCCTTCACTTACCTGGGGTTACCTTTGGGTACCACAAAGCCCAGGGTTGATCATTTTGGACCTCTTATGAGTAAAACTGAAAGAAAACTCACTGCCACTTCAAACTTCTTGACTCATGCTGGAAGGCTTCAACGGGTCAACTCAGTCCTCACTTCCCTCCCCACCTTTGCCATGTGTACTCTACAAGTCCCAGCCACTGTCCTGGAGTACATAGATAGAGCAAGGAGACATTGTCTTTGGAGAGGGTCTGATATCAATGCCAAAATGAAACCCCTTGTGGCTTGGAAGAAATGTGCAAAGCCCAAGAGAAAAGGAGGCCTTGGAATTATTAATCTCAGGAGTCAGAACAAGGCCCTACTCTTAAAGCATTTGGACAAGTTCTACAATAAAAAGGAAATTCCATGGGTCAAGCTTATTTGGAATGCCCATTACTCCAATGGTCAAGTTCCTCATGCAACAACTGATAGAGACTCCTTTTGGTGGAGGGATATCCTAAAACTTTGTGATTTATTCAGAGGAATTGCTGAATGTAAAATTGGAGATGGATCTAGTGTCCTCTTTTGGTCTGATCTCTGGAATGACAACATCCTACAAACTAAATACCCAAGACTATTCTCCTTCGCAAAGAATAAGAATATCACAGCTGCACAGTTTCTGTCAGACAACTCCCTGGAGACCCAGTTTCATCTCCCTATCTCAGAACAAGCATATCAAGAGTTTCAAAGCCTTCAAGATTATATTCAAACAATTCAAGTTCATCACAATACAAAAGATTCTTGGCAGTACATTTGGGGAAACAAGAGTTACTCTTCCTCAAAGTTCTACAATCTCCCTTACAAGAACGTCCAACCTCCTGCTCCGCTCATCTGGATTTGGGATTCTAGATGTTGCAATAAGCTCAGGGTCTTCTCCTGGCTTCTTTTAATGGATAGGCTCAACACAAGGAACATCCTCAAAAGAAAAAAGCACAAGCTAGAAGGAAATAACTACAATTGCATTCTCTGCAGCAACAACTTGGAGGAAACTGCCTTTCACCTCTTCTTCAGCTGTCCTTTTAGCCAAGCTTGTTGGCAGTACCTTGGCATCCATTGGGATTTCTCCATGGACTTCTTTTCAGATGGTGATTCAAGCTAAGCAGCAATTTCAGAGCCCTTTCTTCATGGAGATCTTCATTATTGGAGCTTGGCAAATCTGGAAGCGGAGGAACAATTTCATCTTTGATCATGGTCGCCCTTCCTTCAGCTCCTGGAAGCAAAGTTTTTTGGATGAAGCTACTTTACAGGCTCTTAGACTCTGTGACTCTAAAAGATCGATTTTCTTAGCCCTTTCAGCAGTCCTTGCCTAGTGTTGTTGGCTCTCTCCCTTTCCTGGTTGTGGGGTTGTCGTCTCTGGTCCACCTCGGACCCCCCTTCTTTCCTTCTGCTCTTGTACAGTTTTATTTATTTATTTTTCTTTCTTTGTTGATACTCGATCAGTTGTTGGGCTTCTCTTATTTTAAATAAAACTTTACAGTGGGGGGCCTCCCCTGCTGTATTTTACGTTAAAAAAAATCCTCATGGGTGCACTATTCTAGAGTTATGTAAACCGTTCCAGATTTGCCACCCTGTTTTGTTGGATGGGCGAGATCTAATAATATCCACCCAAATAGCAAAACCTCAGAGCCTGATTCGGTTGTATAAGAAGTTTCATTGCTGTTTGGTGATGCAAATATGAGTCTTAATGCTATCTGTTCCATAGCTGTTTAGTGGTGCAAATGTGAGTCTTATGCTATCTATTCAATGCTTGTGCTAAATTCTAAGGCCGAAGATTGGTGAAATTATAATAATTCATAGAGTTTCTGTAACAAATCTAATGCTGACTGCTGAGTATTCACAAAATTGTAGTGTTGTGTGTGTTATTTGAATGCTTTTTTATGCCAACGGTTGGTAGGTCAGATTCTACCAAATAGCTTAAATTCAGATTTTGAGGCATGAATAATCGAGGTTGTAGACTTGTAGTGATCTATGCAGGTCAGGTTTTGCAGTATATTATTCATATTTCCACTTCATGTTACGGTTGGAGCAGAGTTTACTAGTTTGGTAGTTATATGAATGTTCTGTGGCAGTTATCTCCTGCTCTTTTTTTATAGTAAGTATCTGTATTATGAAGTAAGGAAAGCATACATCGTACCGTACGAATACAGATACGAACTAAAAAGATACGAAGACAACTGTCCTAGCAAACAAGCAAAGAAGGCCCTAAAGAAAATAAAAGTTACAGTGAAGTCCATGGCCATCTTGCTCTGCCACGGCATCGGAGAACTCCGCCGCCAGACATCGCCATCATCGAAGTCGCCGAAGACACCCCATATCTGGAGAAGCTCCATCGCTAGCAAGCTTTGAACTGGGCCGCAGTAGACGCCCGTCGCGAAGGACAGGTTGAAGCCAACGCTGAAGCAATATCGGCCGGGGAAACACCCCAAGCTTCTCAGACCTTGGACCGAAGCTCGCCGTTGACTGTCGCCGAGGGGAAATCGAGCCGGATCCACACTCCTTACCACCTCGCCCACAGTTGTCGCCGCATCCTTAACGAAAAGCACCGCCGCCACCACCGACGCACCGAGACGACGAGATAGTAGCCGGCGCGGACTCCTACAAGAAACGACGGAAATCGAAGAACCCGCAAGGTCTCCAGATCTGCACGGCTCCTGCCTCACAGGCCCATCGCCGCCATCGGAGCGCATGACGGCGAGGTGGAGGGAGGCCAGGAGGACCTTATTCCACATCGACGGCGCCGCCTCCACCGACCAAGCGCCGCCGGGAAACCTACTCCTACGGAGACCTAATCTACACTGCCAGTTGGAGAGCCGCCGTTCCCCCACGCATCCGAGGCCCCGAGGGCCGCTGGAGGCGGAAGAGAACGGCGACTTCGCCGGCAGGAGCACAAATCGCCCCCTTTTCGCTCCTCTCAACTGTAGCTGGAGAGTTCGAGAAAGAGGGAGAAAGAGCATCCCCGAAGCAAAAACTTTGTGTTTAGATTGATGCTACTGCCTACTGCAGTACTGCCTGTTCTCTCCCCCGAATGGTTGCATGCAGATATTTGCCCTGTTTGTTTGAACTTATTAGCCATGGTACAGTGTTTTTCTCACAACAAAATAGCATCAGTCGCTTTATTAGCCATAGAAACCATTAGCCGAATAGATCATAATTACTGTCCATGATTTGTTTGCTAGTTGCAGGAGCAAAATGAAAATTCTTTTTTTCTTTTTTCTTTATCTTAAAGGGTGAAATTCTTTGTTTTGACTTCTGACTTATGGGGCTATTGTGGTATATTGTCATGATTATGTGCATATACTGTATTTGACAATTTAACATAGGTTATGTTTGGCACGGCTTTGATAGCACCTTTTTGTCTAATAGCGTGTTTTAGATGGGTTTATACGGATTAGATGTAAGGAATGGTTATTTTGTATGCCACGTCTACCTCATGCAAGATTCTCCTCCCACTTAGGTTGGTTTCGCTGAAATGAGATTGAAATCTCTCTCTCACGGGCTTGACTGGCACAGTGCAACTTGGACGCTTATAGTATAAGTGTATTGATTATCTCTAAATCAGTAGTTCGATGCAATCTGGCTAGAGAAAAACAAGCAACCAAATAAAAATGTCTGCAACCGCATGCGCACATATTGGCCACCGTGGGAATGGTTTTAGCCCTGCCAGACTGTTGTCGAGCCACTCAACCAATCACGCTATAGCTAAATTGATCGAATATTTGCCCTAGTTAGTCGGGTTGCGGACCCGCAAGCAGCTAGTTCAGCGCCGCTTCGTGCCTGAGAGATGATTCGACGCGATGCTCAAGTCTTCCAATGCATTCATAACTGATCGGAATCATTTGGTGATCTTGTTATGTTCCTGTCAAAGTCCAGGTATGAGAGGCCTTGAACCGAGCCCAGTGTTCTAGTGTCTCACGAAGTCACCGTCGTACGATTATTGTATTCGCTCCGTTCTAAAATAAATGCACATCTCGCTTCCTGATAAGTCAATTTTTTTAAAGTTTAATCAAATTTATATAAAAATATATTAATATATTAATATTTATGATATGTAATAAGTATCACTAGATTGAGCATAAAGTATACTTCCATAACAAAATTATTTGAAGATAAAAATGTTGATACTATTTTTATATTCTTAGTCAAACTTTTAAAAGTTTGACTCCCAAAAAGTGATATGTCTATTTATTTTGGGACGAAGGGAGTGTCAAATCTCAAACTTTCAACATTAGACTCGAAGAGAAATTACCCACCACTACCATGGATTACATGGCCTTTGTATCATTCCGTTTGTCGGAACTGCTGGCGCCCGGGCATCTGATCGGATACTGATCCTTTGGATGGTACCGTGGCTTTCGTTTCCCCTGCACGAGCCTGCACTCCACGCCCGTGCTAGTATGCCTACGCCTGCTTTTCATGTGCCCACACGAGGGTCGCTCACGCCCCCTCTTGCTTTCTAGGCGTATCCCATGTGCAACACCCGATCTACTTTTGAAATATCCAGATGCAACACTTGCAGCATACATATAAAGACAGATGAAACACTTGTAAAAACACTTAAACATACACAGCATCCAGATAAAACACTTGCAACATATGCGTGAAACATATAGCAACCTCTGAGCTATGTAGGGGGAGCAAAATAAACAAACTGAAATGCTATCTAGGACGTCCGCCCTGTCCAGAGGCCTCTTCCTAGCCTGCGACTAGCCCAATACACTTCTCACATCTGTCCCTTCTGTTGCTCCTGCCATCTGCTCCGTCAGCTCCTACTCCCATTCCGCCGCCCGCCTCACTGCCCCTGTTCCGCGCGCCCGCCCCGCTCGACAATGTCGACAGGTGTCGCCAGCGCAAGGAGAAGCGCCGGGCCCTGGCGCGGAAGCCTTCCAGCCTCGCCTCCTGCTACGGCTGAGAAGCACACAAGTAGGGGGAGCAAGCTCATGAACTTGGTTGTTTGCATTTGATATGTGCATATTCATGTGCTTCCTTGCATTTGCACAAGTTTAAATTTAATATGTATGCTTGTGTGGTATATGCTAGATATATAACTTGAATGATGATTTGAATACTAGCATGCATAGGATGATAGCTAGATATATATGCTTTTACATGTGATACTAAAACCTTGCTTACAATGTTGATTTCACGGGGTTTCTAGTATTTTTGATGTATCTATCTAACCATGGTGCTAAGGATGGTGTTAAATATGTGCTCCTATTGATATCACGCTACAAAGGTTGTTCTTTACACCTTAGCATCATTTGGTTGTAATTACTCTTCCACAACTCTTATCCATACATATGTACAAGCTTCAAACCAAATACTCTAACACATATATACGGGAAGCTAATACTACCAATTTGGGTTTATGGTACTTGTTCAAAAATCATTTACACATGGTAAAATTACTTGGGCAAGCAACTCAAATCCATTTGAGCTTAATTTTCATATCTTTGTAAAGTTGTCATCAATTACCAAAAAAGAAGAGATTGAAAGGTCCCTAGTTTGGTTTTGGTAATTGACTGACAATCTAAGTGGACTAATATGTGTTTATGTGAGATAAACAGAGGATTAGTCCATAGGTACACTTGTGTGAGCAACTTGAACCATGGAGGTGGAAATTGGTTAGTTTTGTTGCAAAGCTCACACATGTAACGAAGGACCTTATTGCATATGAGACATGACATATAATCATGTGACTAGGTGGAGAAGATCAAGATAAGGCTTGGTTTGATGGACCGGTTGCAAGAGTTTAGGGCAAGTCGGAGGCTTCGAAGCGATAAACCGTGTGGCGGGGAAACTTGAGTAAGACTTGGCGTCAATGGACCGAAGCAACAGTAAAGAGCAAGTGAGATCAAGATCGATGAACCAAAGGTCATGTGATGATATGAAGTAGATCATATCATTCAAGGAAGATTAAGCCAAGTGTTGACTCATGATGATGATCAAAAGGCTTGATGAAGGATTGGTGCTTGTGTGGCATGAAGATTGGAAGAGATGAAATGGAATGCGCAAAGCATAGGTATATTTGTAGGGCATTTCATTTCACCGGTCTAAGTTGAGCAGAGAAGTGCTTGACCGGGCTTAGGATAGATAGCCGTACTATAAAGAGGAGAAATCTTTAATTGCAACGGTTATTTAGTGCCACTAAGTGTGAGTTTCATTTGCATATGCATTGCGCTTAGTGACGTGGTGAGATGCACGAGAAAGCCCTGAAAATTCTTTGGGAAAATGCTAACTTAAGTGCTAAAATGTTTTGGTACTTTGTGGAAAGTTAGCACCTTAAAAAGGGTTAAAAAGATGGAAAAGGGGGCTGTTGGTTGTGCCCAAACAGAGAGGGGTCGTTCGAATATTTTTCCTGCCTGACACGGATATTCTAGCGGATGTGCGTGCAACCAGAGGAGCTTGCCCAGATATTTTTCCTGCCTGACCCGGATATTCCGATTCAGCCCAGATCTGAGCGCCCCAACGGTCAGGAGTGCAAGTTGAGGGTATTTGGGGGCTGCAGCCCTCTTCCTTCTCACTTTTCCACCCCATTTCTCACATTTGGAGAGCAAGCAAGTTAGGGTTCTTCCTCTCCTCTCTCTTCTCTGCATTGCTATGTGCCAAATCTTGAGAGAAGATTGAGTGCCCTTTGTGGGTGTGGATGAGAGATTGAAGATCCACCACCTCCCCTTCCTCTCCCTCTCAAGCTTGGTGCTAATTCGAGTGAGGGATTGAGAGGCTAGTTTGTGCATTCGGGATTTGCATTTGGTGGCACTAGCATAAAGGTTGCAATACAAAATGTTTTCTTAACAACGATCCATAGTCTATGCATGTGGCACATACCGAAGAAGGTTCCTGAAAAGGTTGGTCCTGAACTCAATGAGGATGATGAGTTTCATGCTTCTTTGAGTAAATGTGTATGGTCATCTGGAACTCCAGGGGAATTTGGGGAACGATGGCCAAGAATTATGTGGTACATTATGGCTTGGAACACAATGAGTGGTTTGTAGGGAGGTTTAATATCAGATCATCATGGGTACCGGCCTACTTCAAAGATATTCCTTTGTCAGGGCTTCTGAGGACAACTTTCTAGATCAGAAAGTGCAAATTCTTACTTCTATTGTTTCATTGGATTTAAGCATGCTTTGGTTGAGTTTTGACTCAGGTTTGATACTGCCTTGGAAAATCAGCGCCACAAAGAGTTCGTAGCTGACAATGTGACCCTCCATACAACCCGTCTTGAAGATAGCATGGGGAATGGAAAAGCATGGTAGTGTGGTCTTCACCCATGATTCGAACAATTTCAGAAGGAGCTGCTAGATGCTAGAGAGTATTGCGTTTTTGAAAGCATGAAACATGATGTCGAGTTGAAAACTATGAGAGTAGCTGATAATTTCAAGAAAGCAAGGGTGGTACAGCTTAATACATCCACAATGTTTGCTTCCTGATCATGCATGCTCTTCAAGACTCATGGCGTTCAATACCCCCATGTTATTCATGTCCTCCGAAGCGCCAAGATGGATGAACTCCCAAGCATATATGTACTGAAAAGGTTCAAGAAGGATTGCAAGAAAGAATCTATATTTACCCCAGATGGTACCATATTGGAGGAAAATACCAATGCCCCGGTGGACCTAGTTCTGCAAAAATTAGTTTCAGACACAAGCAACAAGATGGAGTCTTTATTCATTCAAGCTAAGAATTCACTTAATGCTATGCAAATTTTGAGGGATGGTGTATTTGCACTTGGGGAGAGGATAAGCGACATGGTTCCAGCCAAGGAGCTAAGTAGAATTGAAGAGTTTGAACAGTTTTTAGGATGTACGATTTCTATGCAAGTTGACATCCATCCCCCAAGTGATATCCGCTCAAAGGGGAGGATCAAACGGATCAAGGGGCATGCTGACAAGGGGCGACAACAAAACAAGAATGAGCAGAAAAAGAAGAAAAATGTGAGACAACCACGAAGGTGTGGTTCTTGCAAGAAGGTCGTATTGCATGATTCTAGAACTTGCCCTGAGAAAGAAAACAAGGAATGAGCTAGGTACATGTCATTATTTGTTAACCATTCAGTTCATTATCAAGTACTCATGACATTTTGTCCTACTAATAATATGAAATTCTTCTTGCAGCCTTTTTTCGGCTGGACCAAGGTATTTTGGGTGCTGCTATGTAAAAAGTATTATTGTATGAAGTTGGAAAATTTTAGTATTATTGGTAGACCAAATGTACCACATTCAAGACATATTAGTATGACGTACATTGCTCATTGCCAAGGATGTACTGGAAGTTTGTAATGGAAATATATTGTGGTGCTGCTTTTTACGTAACATGTTCGTATGATTGACTAGTGTATTTGTGAATGTTGCACTAAGTGTTAATGGAGGTGATTTTGCAGTTGTGCTGAATATGTTTATTTTAAGCAATGATAGGTATTCCAAAGGTGTTTTAACCTGAGTGGATGGTTCACAAAAATATAAACCATGTTCATTTGAGTGGATGGATAAAAACCTGAAGATACAATTTGAGCGCAATAGATTTTTTTTTTGTTTTTAGATGTAACATGTGATTCTTTCTTTGAAGAAAATACAGTGTCATTTGGGCTTTGGCTGGTCAAATGCAACGGCGATGGTCAATGGAATAAATCTGATTATAAGGTTCAGAAGGTTGGACGAAATTGTACAAAACCTTTGATAATTTAATTCATTTAGTTTGATCCTGTTGATTTAGAAATATGGGTATCATTTTTGCCAATTGTGAAACAACATTTTAACTTCCTTTCCACCTGTAGTTCCCGGCAAATCAAGAAACACTAAACAACAGTATTATACAGCTCCACGCTCAGCTACATCTCACAGATCATCCAAACAAATGAAGACAACACTGAGCCAAAAATGCATTATTTATTTTGATCCACCAGGGAGACACGTTGTACAGATCACACCAATTAAAACACAAATCAGTTAGGTTTACAATCGACACATGTAGGACATGATTGACCAGCTGACTCATACATCACATGAACTAACAGCTTCCATGGTAACAGTTATTTCATCTTTCTTCCTTGGCAATGTGTAGCTTGAGTGAGCTCCTCGACTTGACTTCACAAGTACAGAATAGTAGCATCAATATCGATCTGGATTGTTTTTACATGAAGCCTGAATTTATCCAATCCCCATGTAGGTACCAGCCACCATTTCCCCCCTGTATTTCTACTTGTGCAGCTTCGATGTATAAAGAATTTGAAGATGCAATGCAGTACATGAACACGGCCATCTTTTGACTTGCATTCTTCGAAACAACGGCACTGAATCTAGCCAGTACTAGATAAGAATAATATTCCTTTTTATCTAATAACATATATTTCTCACACCAGGACCTGGCAAAATAGACAAAAATAAAATGCAAGCATGTGAAGGCTGCATTATATGATTGGATATATTACACTAATGAATATATGTCAAAGATCTAGAACATTTCAAAATATATTGACTTGACAATGTAAAAACGAAACAACAGTTCTGAGCAAATTGGGGCCTGCTTGAGTAAAATCAAGATAAATGTAGCCGATTTGTAGAACTCTGAAGACAAACAAAAAAAGGTTGAGAGAAGTTCAGTTAGCAGAACTATAGGAATCAAAAGTGAGTTAGAAAATGGATGCACTGCCCAACGTTATTTTTCTGTTGCAGAAGACAAGATTTCACCTGCATTTACAGTTCTAGTCACTAAATTGACACGAGAACATGTTCTTTCAGATTGGAGGCCATGTGACTGGGTGTCAAATCTGAGAAGGAAACAAAGTATCCTGCGGTGTTTCGTCCTAAAAGAATTAGGCATACAGGGGTACGATTAATAGAAGAGGAGAGCTGGAAATTCCGTGAGAACAAAACCACCTCCAGGCTCCATAGGCTTACCTGGTATGACCATGAAGAACTTAATCACGCGACCTTGGTTACCACCTGAATCAGGCTAGGAGCAGGCGAGCAGCTATGAGCGGACCATGAAGAGCACAATGAAGGGAAGAAGTTAATCGCGCGAGCTGGTTACCACTTAAACCACCGTGTATGCAGACGCATCAGATCTCGAACACACAATCTTTAATAAAGTCACATCCAGTAGATGCACAGCCTAAGACGGAAAAAGAAGCACATCTCCACGAATCGACATTAATCCCCATCTCAATCTCGTTTCCCCTGGTCTTCCATCCCAAATCAACACAAATTCTAATCCCAATCTCATTCTCCCTATTTTCTCCCATACCAATCAACACTGAAAATAGTCCCTAAATTCCTTTGGGCACAGGAAGCGGGCGGACTGCTGTGCAGCGCAGTAAGGATGGGGGAGAGGGTACAGCGCCTGGGGACGATGAGGATGGGGAGCTCACCAAGGCCGCAGAGGAGCACCGGCACCGGCGTATGATGACTTGCGGCGGCGACCCTCTAGCCTCTACCGTCGCGCTGGAGCAAGACGAGCACGCCGGGAGCCTGGCCTAGTAGAAGAGTGGAATGGTGAGGAACCGTCACCCTGGCCTCAACCCTAGCTAAAGCAGTACGGTGGACCTGGAGCCTGGGCCGAGCCATGGTGGAGAACCGGAGGTTTGGAGCTACAGGAGATGGGAGTACTGTTGTAAAAATGCTCCTTTGAACAGGGTGTTCCATGTAAAATGGTCTTTGTGGAGGAGGCCAGGCGGGGGTTACACAGAAAGTTTGCAAGGAGCAATAGCGATTCACGTGTGCCGCACATTTCGGATCGGACGTTGCACATCTGAGTTTGCAGGGTTGCACTGCGAACCTAGTTTGCGCTCCTCCTTGGGGGCTTGGCCGCTTGGGGCGACCCGGATGCTCCTCCACTCTTCTGCCTGCCGCGGCAGCCGCCTCCTCTCCTCTTGCAGCAGCAGCGGCGGCAGCAGCCAGTTCCTCCTCTCCCGCTTCGCGTCCACCCCCATCAAAACCCTAGGTGCGCTCAGGACCCTAATTGTCATGTCGTACCGCGGAGGGCGCGGGGGCGGCGGGCCCAACTCTCACCGCGGGCGCGGGCGGGGCGGTGGCGGAGGCAGGGGAGGCCGCGGCGGCGGCGGCGGACGCGGCGAGCAGAGGTGGTGGGACCCGGAGTGGCGCGCCGAGCGCCTCCGGCAGATGCATGGGGAGGTAAGGACACTCTCCCTCCCGTGCCTCGGCGTGGTGATAGGATTGGTTGTTTCGTTGTTTTATATGTTGCTGCCCTGCTGACGGAGTTCATGGATCGCGATGCCACGATGATGCTATGTTATTTTTTAAATTTATGTATGTTCCGAACTCTGCATTACAGACTTTAGCAGCAGCTTTGATTAATACTACCGATCAAGTTTCCTAGATAGTATTACCTCCGGTTCATACCATAGGTCGATTTGATTTGGCTCTTTTTACCCCAGGTTCCGTGTCTCCTTAATAGTATTTTGACGTTTTAACGACCAAGTTAATGTGTGCAGTCCTGTAGTTTCCCCACACTTTGTAGTCCTATTTCCACAGTTTCAAACTCTGATTGCTGCTTGCTTTGCTGCACTGGTGGAACTGCCAGTTGCATCCATCATAAAACACAGTTTGGTTACATCTCTTCTGATACAACATATTTATTAGCTCTAATTTGATGTTAGGGATATCGTCAGTTGAGCATGTCATACTGCTTTTCTATCTGCTCACTTTGGTAAACTTTGTCTATTGTGCTGTGCAGTTAGCCTGAGATTCATGGTTTCAGTAAATTTGCTCCACTTGTTGTACACATCAAATAAGCTCTTGCTCGCCTTGTAGCAGTTACTTACAAAGTTTTGTATGCTCACAATCTTCAGGTGGAAAAGGTTGATGAGAATGAATGGTGGAACAAGATTGGGCAATTAAGAGAAGGGTCCCAGCAGGAGCTAGTAGTAAAGCGGAATTTTGGACGGGATGGACAGAATATACTTGCAAACATGGCTCAGAGACAAGGGCTTTACTTGTAAGGATCAATCATGCCTGTTCTTCACTTCACATCTTTATGATCATTCTTCACTAGCAAGAATATATGCAATGCCTGGCTTTGATCTCTGTTCTTAAAGTTTGGTAGTGCTATCTATATTTTGCACCATTTGATACCTACTGTCTTGCCTATGAACCACACTTCAAAGCTGACAAATTCTACTTTACCTGGTTTGCATTTTAACCTGGGGAAGATAGTAATGCATACAACAGAGGGATGACACTTGTTTTCAGCAAGGTACCCTTACCTGATTATCGAGCAGATCTGGACGACAGGCATGGGTCAACACAAAAAGAGGTACTGTGCGTCCGATTGATACTTTATAATGACATGATTTTATGTGTCATCTTCCTGATCACTGTTTATATTTTTACTGGGGCAGATTAAGATGTCTAATCAGACAGAGGCGCGAGTCGAAGACCTTTTGTCCAGGTCAAAGTGGAACACCAACAATTCTGCAAGCACATCTACCGTCTCAATGAGACAATTTTTGCCTAGTGCATCCTCGTCTGTTGTCGAACCAGCAGCACCAATTGATAAAGAAAAGCTCAGTTCTCAGCTTAGGGATTTGCAGAATTCAAGGAAGGTATTGCCAGTGACCATGGCCCCCTCCGTTTCCCTCCCTTAAAAATATCCGTGAGCATTCTTCAGGGATCCCACCATCTGTATTTTATTTCAGACAACAGCAAGTGCTAGATCAATGCAATCTTTCAGGGAGAAATTACCTGCATTCAGCATGAGAGAGGAATTTCTGAAAGCGGTGGCAGCCAATCAGGTAAGTTGTCTCCAATGTTTGTTCTACTTCGCCGTTGCTCCAATGTTGTATTTTTGCTGTTGTATCCATGATCTGAACGTTCTATTTGTACAACTCGTGGTTTATAGCCTTAGTAGCCAGCATCTTCCATTTTATGCTCTGTTGTTCTTAGTGGTTATTTGTTTCCCCTTTGTTCAAAAAGTAATTTGTGAATTGATGGACATAATCACAAAATTGACATGTGAAATAATTTGTGAATTGATGGACATAATCACATAATTGACATGTGTTCTCAGCATTTCTTATGCACAACTGCTGACACAAGTGGTGATTATCCATGCTTGCTGTGATATTGATTGCACGTTTAGGTTGTGTATCTGTATAATTCTAGAATTGCTCTTATTTTTTTGGGAATGAATTGCTCTTATTAGTTTGTCCATTTGGTTCCTTTTTTTCCACTCTTAACTTGTTGAGCTTTCCTGTATCAGGTTCTGGTCATTTCTGGCGAGACAGGCTGTGGTAAAACAACCCAGCTTCCACAGTTCATACTAGAAGAAGAAATAAATAACCTCCGCGGTTCTGATTGCAGCATAATTTGTACTCAACCCCGCCGTATATCTGCCGTTTCAGTAGCAGCAAGAGTAGCTGCTGAGAGAGATGAAGAACTTGGCGAGGCTGTTGGATACCAGATTCGCCTTGAATCAAAACGATCTGCACAAACACGGTTGCTGTTCTGCACTACCGGAGTTTTGCTTAGAAGACTGGTATGCCTTCATTGGTAGAATAGTTTGCATATTCGTATCTTGAGTTGAGTTGGCCACATGATCACTGCTTGTTTTCATTTATCCGCTTTCAGAATTAAAATTGAAGTAAATCATTCCCTTTTCTTTATTTGTTACTCCCTCCATTCTCGTATACTTGTCCATGGCTTTGGGAGAAAACGCTCCACAATACTTGTCATTGAGGATATTAAGAGTGTAGCCATTCTAGTATTTCCACTCTCTACCCCTGATTAAATGCTCCAGTAGAAGAAAAGTGGCTATATTATTAGATTTAATAGGGTTATATTGGTCATTTCACATTGATTTTTTGGAACTAGTATTTCTTTGGTCTGTGCGCATGATGTGCTGTGGACAAGTATACGAGAATCGTGGGAGTAGTGGATAGAGATTGTTGCTCTTTGTTGTGTAGGAGCACTGGTAGTTTTGTTCTAAATAACTTACTTGGAGGCAGCTCCAGAATTGATAGTATAAACTTTCTTGCAGAAGTTGCAGGACTAAGTTTCTTTGTAACTACGAGTGAAAATATTCTGTGCACTCTAGCACTGTGACTCATCTCTTGCAGTAGCTGATTTTGTAATTTACGCCCATGTACTTTTAGTTACCTGACTTATGATCTCCATACCTAGGAATACCATTGCTGGAATATTTTGCTCAGTTCAGCCTACCTTAACACTTGCTGATGCAATTTAATGCACCCGATTGTTTTTTTTTTGTTTGCTTTCATTTTAGTTTCGTTAGGCTTGAGTTTACTGCAAACAGTATATAAATTTCAGGTTCAAGAGCCTGACTTAATTGGGGTGAGTCATTTACTAGTTGACGAAATTCATGAACGCGGCATGAATGAAGATTTTCTCATCATAATACTGCGTGACCTTCTACCAAGACGTCCAGATCTTCGCCTTGTACTGATGAGTGCAACTATAAATGCTGAACTATTTTCCAAGTACTTTGGAGATGCTCCAGTGATGCACATCCCGGTACTGTAATGTTTCATGAACAACATCAAATTGAAGACATGATTGATTGTGTCTGGATGTTATATATTTACATTGAGGTGTTTTGAGCAGGGGTTCACTTTTCCTGTTGCTGAGTTGTTTCTGGAAGATGTTCTAGAAAAGACTCGTTACAGGATCAATTCCGAACGTGATAATTTTGCAGGTAGTTCAAGGAGAAAGAGGTTTTCATCAGTTAAGAGTGATCCACTATCTGATGTTTTTGAGGTAAACTTCGATTTTGAACTTCTTTTCCCCTCAATTAGTCAATTTAGTACTGATGAGCATGGATTAGTCTAGCTGTGTACTTATGATATATGCATTGTGGCACACTGATTCAGCACTTCAGCTGCAAGTACAGATAGATAAAAAAAAATCTAATGTGAAAACAATCCTTTCAGAAATCATTTTGCTTAGTTTTCACACAAAATGCATTTTGGTTGCTCACTGTGGTGTTTTTTTTCCAGAACATTGACATTAATAAGGAGTATGGAAATTACAACATTACAACAAGGCAGTCCCTTGAAGCTTGGTCTGCTGCTGAACTAGATTTGAGCCTTGTAAGTACTGTGCACTTTTTATATAATTGAAATGCATCTATTAATTCCTCAAGTAGCTGGAAGTCATTTTTTTTGTATAATTCTTGTTGCTACACTTGCTTCACACATGTAAAATTGCATTCAAGTGAATATACGTCATAGTTATTGTTCAAAATATCATGGGGCCATTCACCACACAGTTAATAGACTGTATGTTTGTCAGATGTTTGTGAGATATACTGGAGTAATTGGTGAAGAAGCTTTCTGTACACCCTCCATGCTTAATTTTTTCACCTTTTGCTTTACATGATTCATTAGAGAACCATAGACGTCCCTTCTCTTCATCATGGAGGATACATTTCTGATTTCCTGCTTCGTTATTTCATCCAGTCTTGCTCTGACGTAATACATTATAGTATGGTGTTACCATAGCACCATGTCAATAAGTTCCCATCCAAGTATTGTCCTGTGCCTAAACAGTAATTTCTGTTGTTCCGAGTTAATTTATTTCATGTTTATCCTTGTCACATTAGTTAACTGCATGGCTGTACTGTGTTCACATTTGTGCACAAGAATTATTATTTAAACCTAATACACTGCCAACCATATCCAGGAAAAATAGTTGCTGCTAACACCTCTATGTTGACATTTTAGGTGGAAAGTACAATTGAGTATATTTGCCGTTATGAAGCAGAAGGTGCAATCCTTGTGTTCCTTACTGGCTGGGATGAAATTTCAAAGCTTCTGGACAAGATTAAAGGGAATAATTTCCTTGGCAATCCTAATAGATTTCTTGTTCTTCCTTTGCATGGTTCTATGCCAACTGTGAATCAACGTGAAATTTTTGACAGACCACCAGCTAGTATGAGGTGAGCCACTTAGCTGCTCATTGAGAAAATAGTTATGTGTTAGGTTCCTGGGATGATGAGGAATGGGACGGGTCAATCCCCTTTCAGTAACCATGTGTTTGGTTTGCGGGTTGAACTGGGATATCCTGGGTCCGACCCAGATGGTCCCGTGTTTGGATTGGGGGATGTGTGGAACAGGGTCGACCCGGGTTGGCATATTCCCCTCAGATGCAGGTTCAACTGATTCCACCAAATTGAGGGGACTGAGCGAACCCACCTCGACGGTGTCTCCATCTCCGTCTCCGCGTCCGCGTACGCCCTCGGCTCGGGCGCTCGTCCCCAGCGCCGACGTCCGCCCCCAACCCCGTCCCCGGCGGAGGAGGAGCCCGCGGTGGTGCCCACACCAGTTGCGGAGGAGGAGGAGCAGTGGCACGGGAGGAGGAGCTTGCGGATCCATGGCCTGGATGGGGAAGAAAAAGGGGTCTCGGGGCTGGATGGGGGGGAAGAAGGGGTCTTAGGGCACGCCGTATGTCGCGACGGGGCGGAGCAGGGCAAGCAGCGGCCAGGGTGAGCACGACCTCTGTCTCGTGGGCCGCCGGCATTGGGGCAAGGCGCAGCAGGGACGGCAGGGCTGCGCGGCGGGGCCAGCAGGGACACGGGGTGGCGCGGCGGGGCAGCAGGCCGCCGGGGCAGGGCGGCGCGGTGCGTTGCGGTGCGGGGCGCGCCGCTGGTGGCAGGGCGGTGCGGTGCAGGGCAAGGTGCTGCGGTGCGTCGTGAGTTCGCGACGGGAGGTGGAAGAAGAGGAGAAGTCGCTGACAGTTGGGTCCCATGTCGGACGGAGTTAACAGGCCCATTCATCCAAACCCGCTCCATCCCACATACCAAACAAAAAACTGGAACGGCTCCAGCCCTCAAACCAAACACGAAATGGGTTCATCCCATCCCAAAAAACTGGGTTGGATCCATCCCAACCTACTTGGTCCCCAAACCAAACACACGGTAAGTGTTTGGTTGAGGGGCGACAAGGGATGGGTCTGTCTCCTAGGGGAATATTCCCCTTAGATTCGGGTTCTCCCCATCCCCTGAAAACAAGCGGATGGGCTAATCCCTTTTCGACACCGTTGTCTTCTGTCTTGGGGTAATCTAGAACACAGGCTGGGAAGACCCCATCCCCTCTAGTCCCCAAACCAAACACATGCTAGAATCTTCAGTGTGTTCTGGATATGATCATGCTACATATCCTTAATGTTTTAGACAAGGTTTTCTTTTTTTTATCTGCATACCTTTGGCATCTTTCCACCACTATATGAAGACCACTGGGTTTGTGATCCTTATCATTGTTAGTACGTTCGATTATAAAATGTTGTTATGCCGCATATGTAGCTCATAGATAGAGTTGAAGTTACAAAACTACTTTCTTTTTTTTGTCACTAAACAAGAATTGACTTCTGCCATGTCCCTTCCAGTATCCTTTTGAGCAGTGTGTGCTGCTTCAAAGTATTTGTTCTTTTCTACAATATTTGCTTTTTTTCATTTCTCATCATTTCTGGGTTTTGCTAAGTAGCTATTCTGTTTGTTCTTATTTCTGAATGTTCTCTGTATTTGAACTAATTGCAGCTCTTTATAAATGGTTAGCAATTCCTTTGAGACAGTGATCTTCTTGTTGAGTAATTTTAGATTCTTTTACTTTTCTTATTGTCTATTAACGATTTGTTTGTAATTTCAGAAAAATTGTTTTGGCAACCAACATTGCGGAGAGTAGTATCACTATAGATGATGTTGTCTATGTGATTGATTGTGGTAAGGCCAAGGAGACAAGCTATGATGCCTTGAATAAGCTGGCATGCCTTCTTCCGTCATGGATATCAAAAGCTTCTGCTCATCAGGTACCTTACTGCTGACAATATATAACTAGATTCTTTGCAGACATGAAAAGTCCATTAACAGATGTTCTCTCTCTTTATTTTGTTCACAGAGGAGAGGTCGTGCAGGCCGCGTTCAGCCAGGCTTTTGCTATCGGCTCTATCCAAAGATCATTCATGATGCAATGCAACAGTTTCAGTTGCCTGAAATTCTCAGGACTCCTTTGCAAGAACTATGCCTTACCATCAAAAGCTTACAGCTTGGAGCAGTATCCTCCTTTTTAGCCAAGTCACTGCAGCCACCAGATCCACTTTCTGTTAAGAATGCAATCGAGCTTCTTAAAACCATTGGTGCACTGGATGATACGGAGGAACTCACTTCTCTTGGTATGAAAATTTTCAGCTAACCTGCATATAAGAGTTTTTGTCTATTTGATTTTATTCCAGCTGTTTACATCTCTCAAATCTACTTCGGTTTTGTGCAGGGAGACATCTCTGTACTCTCCCACTGGACCCAAACATTGGGAAAATGCTGCTTATGGGATCTGTATTCCAGTGCTTGGATCCAGTATTGACAATTGCTGCTGCTCTCGCATATCGTAATCCATTTGTGCTCCCAATAGATAGAAAAGAAGAAGCTGATGCTGTCAAAAGATCATTTGCTGGTGACTCCTGCAGGTAATTATTGTAAACAATTCTGCCACTTTGATATTAATATTAAGGAATGAAGGAACGTATAAGGATGTTTTTTGAGGTACCTGATTAGTTGGTATTTCTAATTTGTTTATTATTCCCTCCATTTCAAATTGTAATAAGTAAGCTTTTCTAGATTTATAGCTTATTCTACGCACCTAGATATACATTATGTCTAGATACATAGTAAAAGCTACATATCTATAGAAAAGCTAGAATGACTTACAATTTGGAACGGAGGGCATACCATTTTCTTGAGTGGAACAGTAGGGTAAACACCTACTGTGGTAGCTATATTATTGTATGTACAAAAAAACTGTACAAGATGCTGTATAGATACAAAGGATAATAGGGGAGGCTATCTAGCCAAGCCATGCCTAAGGTTCTAGAAGTATCTATCAATCTACGTCATCAGAGAAGCCTTTCTTCCAAGACAAGGATGGACTGCTTATTACTCTCTCTGTTCCAAATTGTATAAGTTGTTTTAGTTTTGTGCCAAGTCAAGCTTCTCTAACTTTGACCCAAGTTTATAGTCAAATATGTATTTACAAAACTAAATAAATGTATTATCAATGCATATTTCAAGTTTGGTTTAATGAAAACTATTTTGATGTGCTAGATGTTGATCCATTCTCCAATAAACTTGGTCAAAGTTAGACTAGTTTGACTAGGACAAACTCAATCAAAATACCTACAATTTGGAAGTATCATTGTGTTGGTTCCAAGTATTCCCAGCGTCTATGATGAAATCATGAAATTTTCCATGGAGTGCTCGAAATTCTGCTTTGCTTGATTCACCATGCCAAAGAAAGGAAGGCAGAACCCAAGTGATTCTTGTATATTGCCAGCATGCTTTACTGAGTACTGCTGATGCTTCTTCACTTATAGCACCTGTAGGATAGTTCCTTTGATTGCTAGCAAGGTTCAAAAAGGAGCTAGGCTCTAAGCCACCGATTAGCGCCTAGGACATCTAGATGTAGATTAAACATGATTAAGCGTTTATACACTAACTACATATCAAGAGATTTATAGTTGCATAAATGTGACAATAAATAGAAAAGGAAGAGCAATGCCATAATAGCGCACTGAGCCCACTAGGGGAGGAAGCCTACTAGCCCATCTGAACACCATAACACCCAGCAATGCCCTACCACCACAGATTTCCAGTCAGTAGACAATCCCCATTCTCACGCAGCCACGCTGCCTCTCCTCTGCCTGTGCACCCCCATCCATCTCTCCACCTCTCCATGGCGCACCACCTCTTCTCCTGCGCTCACCCTGTCTGCTCCTCCATGCACCCCACCTCTACTCTGCCTGTGCGCACCTCGTCCTCTCCCCCTTTCGTGGCACCCCTGCTTTGGCTGCACACAGCCACGCATGACCTTTTGGAGAAATCGAGCAAAATGGGCTAAATTGAACAGAGGGTGAGCGAAGTCGAGCATAGATGGAATCACAACAACAAACCATTTTGCCATCATAATCTCATCTCTTCTCTTCTCTTCCTTCATCATCCATGGGTTCTGACAGTTATGCTATGTTTAATTGGACGCCTATGGCCTAGGCGATGTGCTAGGTCTCTGCCTAGTTCCTAAACGAGCATTTAATGACGTTTTTTCAGACACTGGTTGCTAGAGACAAACATGCAGATGTAGATACCTGGGAGCTATTCTGGTTACAACGATGACATTCATTACCAATTTCATGCAAAAGTTGCTCGTCTGGCTGATAATTTCTTGCAATTTCTTTTCCAGTGACCACATTGCTCTTCTTAAGGCGTTTGTAGCATGGAAGGAGGCTAAAAGGAGTGGTAGAGAGCACACTTTCTGTTGGGAAAATTTTCTGTCCCCCATGACCCTGAAGATGATGGATGACATGCGAAATCAATTTTTTGATCTACTATCTGATATTGGGTTTGTTAGCAAGACAACAGGAGTGAAGGTTATGTGCCCTCTTTCATTTCAAACATGTCATTGATCTAATTGTACAGCTGTATTCATTTGAAACATGTAGTTGATCTAATTATATAACTATTAGTTTGTTTTGCCATGCACTTCTATTTTATTTCAAACATGTAGTTCATGAACACTAGTAGCATATCATGCCTGAGGTAGACATGAAGGAATGAGCCGTACTGTTTCAGCGAAGGAACAGTATTTTTTGCTCATAATAAATCAGCGAATAGTACTTTTAGCCATGGCTTTTCAGCGAAGCGAACAGGGCCGAAGCGAAAAGTGCATTGTTGTTACCATGGACTTGTATTTTGTGCATTTGAGAGAAATGTAGACGGACTTATATTTGGGATCGAAGGCGTACCCCGACCACCCACACACCACCACCACAACCACCCCTAACTGGAATCTCTTTCATGGACCAAAACCTTATTTTCTGATATTTTAATTCCTGGCGCATCTAGGTGTTTTATGTGTTATTATGTGCATCCTCTGTTACCACCTACTCCTACTTGAATATCACAATATTTTGATTGTTGCCTAATAACTAAATCTATAAAATATTTGTGAATTATGGGATATATAATTCTCTACATTTTTTAAATAGTTCAGGGTGGCTTCTTACTTCCATGCTATAACTTCAGGCATATAACCACTACGGTAATGATCTGGAGATGATTTGCGCTGTTTTATGCGCTGGGCTTTACCCAAATGTTGTGCAATGCAAAAGGCGAGGCAAGAGGACTGCTTTCTACACCAAAGATGTGGGGAAAGTGGATATTCATCCATCATCAGTCAATGCATTCGTAAACGAATTCCCATTACCTTTCTTGGTTTATAGTGAGAAGGTGAAGACTGCTAGCATTTATGTAAGGGACTCGACAAATATATCGGACTATGCCCTTCTACTTTTTGGTGGTTCGCTTAGTCCGAGCAAAACTGGAGAAGGCATTGAGATGCTTGGGGGTTATCTTCATTTCTCGGCTCCAAAGCGTACCATAGAGTTGATTCAGGTATAGCCAGCTCTGCTCCAACATATTGTCTCAACTTTGAAAAAAATAATATCTTTAATTGATTGTGTTATTTTTGCTAAAAAAAGTTGTTTTTGTACCTCGCACTTTACAATTCTTGGTCCTGTTTGGATACTGTCTATTTAGGTTCAAATCCTTTTGAATTGAATCTGAAATATTCTGTTGCAACTGCTCTCGCCCAAACACGCCCTTATGCCTTTTGTTTAAAATATTGTTGGTGCTCGCTAAGTGTCTAAATTCTTTATTCTGTTGGAAACACTGCCCTCCAACTGTGAAGTTTCTTGTGTGTGTGCATTTACTGATATCATGACATTTTTAGTATCCCAAGTTCATTCTAGTGAATGTAGTAAGATGCTACCATTCATTTTAGTTAACACATGTACCTGTGCATTCACATACTTGATTTATACCCTGGTCTTCAACGAAAATTGATCGGCACATAAAGTTGTTTAGGATTAGATTATATAGCTATATATTCTTCTAACTTGGGACATATTTGCATTTAACAGAAATTAAGAGGTGAATTGGACAAACTCCTTCAGAAAAAGATTGAGGAACCTGGACTTGACATCTTTTCACAAGGAAAGGGTGTCGTGGCGGCAGCTGTAGAACTGTTACACAGTCAAAATTTCAACCATTAGATGCCAAATATTACACGTTATTAGGACAAGTTTCACACTAAACGAAAGCGATACCAGCGTATTCTTTTGTGGTTCCTAAGATGTTTGAGACATTGCCATAACACCAGAGGAGGTATATCAAAATTTTTTTTGATATTTGACACCGAACCCGCAGCTTCATTGTTTTTAACACCCAGTTTGTGTGAATTCAAAAATTCTGAGGCCTAGCCTCCTGAAGCTCTCAACCTTTTAAGGGCCTGTTTGGTTAAGCTTCAGCCTAGCTGTTGAGTTATTTTTTGAAAACATGGTATCTGAGCAGATAAATATTTACTCTAAATTAAAAAGCTGAAACTGTCTTTTGGTGTGTTGAGAAGCTAAAAACTTATTCCAAAAGCCAAAATCCAGTCAATGTTATTCAAAAGCAGTCCTGAGGGATTAAAATTATTTGGGGGCGGAGCCAGGATTTGGACATATGGGGAGATTTAACTTATTGCCATCCTTACGGATGGCACTTCTCCATTTGCTAGTTTTACACGGACATTTACATATTTGCCACGAGACAGGAAAACTCTTACGTATTTGCCACTTTCGCTGACATGGCACGCCACGCAGTCTGGCAGCATCTCTCAAGACCACTGATGTTTCTCTTCCTCCGCTCACTAACACATGGGCCCACAAGTCAGGTTCTTCAACCTTTGGCCACGGGAGGAGGCAAGCACGTTGAGGCCCAGGTCGCCGCAAGCGCACAGGCTGCCAAGGCCGCACGCGTCGAGGCCGCCGCAAGCGCACAGGCTGCCAAGGCCACACCCGCGCCGTGGCCGCCCAAGCCGCTGTGCGCCATGGCTGCCGTGTGTCCAGGTTGCCCAGGCCGCACGCACGGAGATGGAGGAAAAGCTCGGCGCCGCTTGTGGTGCCGCCGCTGCCGCACTGTCCTGGCGTCACACTGGGCGGCCACGCGTGCCCGTGCTGCCGTTCAGAACGCGTAGCGCTGCACCAAGCGCCGGAGCACAGGCTCCGTGAGCCCCGTGACTCCACCTTGAGCCAGCGAATGCTTGCCCTCAAGTACGTACACAACTACACATGCAGACATGCTCCAACCATGAGATTTTTTTTTTGAATTTCTCCAACCACGAGATGGGATCTCACGTTCTCACGCACGGACTCTCATCACCTTTCCGCTCATTAATAATGCATAGGGAGATCTGGACCAAGCGTCGAAGCGGATGGACGGCATCATGGTGTTCGACGACGAGAACAACATCCTCCATACGTAGCTGTTCCACGAGGCTCTAACCACAGCCGCCGTGCCCGTTGCCATCATGGACGAGCAAGACGGCACCAGCGCGAGCCCTTTCTCCAGGCGTCATCGTCGTGCGACGCGCGGAGGGGATGCTGGTGGGCTAGCACGTCTCTGGAGGAGACCGTGCTACCGGCGAAGTGGAGCGGCAGCGACATGCTGCTGTCCAGCAGGCTGGAGTCCGCCGGCTTCGTGGACAAGCAGGTAGGCTGTCCAGCAGGCTGGACTTGGTGTGCGTCCGCCCTGTGCCAGGCCGGCTTCCACTCGGGGGCAGAACTCGGTCACCGGCGCGGGGCGAGGAGATGCGGGGAGGACGGGCGCAGGGAGGGGCGTCGTCGGAATGGAGCGAGCTCACCGGCACAGGACGAGGAGAGGCGGGAGCGCCGCTGGTCGCGCACCCAGGCCGCACGTCGAGGTTGCCACACCCGCCTAGGCTAGTTCGACGCGGCCGGGCCTCTGTAGTTTGCACGAGCTGAGGGCGGCTGGAGGTTGAAGGAGATAACGACTTGTGTGGCCCACATGTCAGCGAGTAGAGGGAGAGAGAAATAGCAGTGGTCTGGAGAGGCGCTGCCACGCTGGCTGACTGCGTGGCGTGCCATGTCAGCGAAAGTGGCAAATACGTAGGGGTTTTACTGTTTCGGATGGCAAATATGTAGGTGTCCGTGTAAAACTGGCAAACGGAGGAGTGACACGCGTAAGGAATCTCCCGGGCATATGGGGCTGTTCAAACAACTAAATAAACATTTGTGTTAGAATGCCTCTCTCAAGTGATCCTTCTACCCTCTTCAATCTTGATCTCTCTTTCCTCTCTCCCCCGACAATCTCCCCCCACCCACCCTTCTCTCTCTCCCTCTCTCCTCATGGGTGTGGAGACTCCATGAGAGATGGGCTTGAGCATGGTGCTCACGAGATCTAAGTCTCCATCATGTGTAAGTTCTTCACATATCTCCCTCAATTTTTGTATCAAGATCAATCCTAGCATACATCACACACCTTATCTTGTAAGTTCTTGACACCTTGATTCTTCACATCTCGGGTGGCATAGCTCGCTTGAGTGTCCTTAGAGGACCGTACACCCTGGTTGCAGGAACAAGTCGCCAAGTCGGGCCATTGCTCTCTTCGACTAGTTTTTTTTTTGTTTGGTTTAGGTCGATTTGAGATGCTGTTTTTTTTAATTTCAATCCAGCATGGAACAAGCCCTTCCTTCTCAATAAATATAAATAGCGATGGTTAATTGAGGATATCCAATTAAAAAAACAATTGGACTGTTCCTTTTTACCTTTTTTCCTGAATATATACTTTTCTAACCTTTATCGTTGTTTGTTTATCGTATTTTTTGTGGTTTTATGTAATCACGTGTTGGTAGAGATAGGATTCGGACCATGCCACTTGAAGTCAGGTTGTGGCACAATGTTTTGGTATGGCACGACGAGAATAATTTTAGGTCATGCTTTACTTAGAATCTCAACACGAATGGGTGACATGACAAGACCCATATTTTAGACCGTGATTGAACTGGCACAACACGAAAATGGCATATAAGCACGTCTATAATGCTATAATGCAATTGCCTAGAATTATTATCATATATTTACTCAATTTGGTAAGAATATCATTGGAACTTTTATTTTAGTAAAAAATGGTGCATACAAAATATACTTTTAAGTTACGAGTACACGAACAAAACAAGCAAAAATATCATGAGAACGTGTTTGGGCCGACATGCCATAGAGGTGGCCGGCGGGCCATGGACTGTATTTGTGCTAAAAGGAAAGACTTGTCGCGCCGGCATGGCATGACTATAAGTCAAGGTCTGAAGCGACACAAAGCACAAGAGGGCCGAGCTAGGCAAGCACAACATGGCTCAAATCCCACCTCTACGTGTTGGCACGCTCTTGATGCTTCTTTCAGAATTTGAGCCCAGCTACAACCACAGCGATGGTCACTGATAGCTTAGGGGTTTCATATACTTTCAACCACACTAAACCCTAAAGTCTGATGAAAGAACGACTTGGTACCCAGCAATGACAGGTGATGTGATAATGTCATGCCTATAGAAATGATATCTTCTGCTGGGAATATACACGATAGATGTTTTTCTAGGACTATTACAGAGGCAGAAAATTCCTTTCGGGAATTCGGTTTGTTTCACTTATTTTCTCTTTTTATCTCAGCATCATCCAATGCAGTCCAACAATCATGCTATTACATTATTGCCGGAGGCCCTTAAGGCTAATGGTAGAACCATGACTTTAATGTGCCTTTTAACAGTTATCAATACCATGTTTATTGTGTGATCATTTGGACTACAAAAAGAAGGGGCATGCTCAATCCTTTCTGAGCCCAAACACTACGAAGGCAGCAAGTATCACTACATGGTGGCTCCAGGGAACTACATCATGTTTCTCCTCGTCACCGGCCATATCAAGATGTCTTGCGGGTTGGCCTTGACATCATATGTTCAGATTTCTGCAGATGTGAAACGGCATAAGTATGTGCTCATATGGGCCAGTCAGGTGATAATATTAGCGATATATTGTTGAATATTCCAATTAAATCACTACCCTGCCAACCCATTCAAGGATTATTTATTTGGTACAATTTCAATTGGTAGCATATATATTAACTGTCTGAAAAGAACTATATGTTTGGTAATTGGTATTATACAGGTAGCAAGCAGATCAGCAATTCAGCACCATGAGCTAACAAGCAACAGAGTGGCAGCTAAACAACAGGAAGAAAACACAAACCTGTTCAGTGTAAGGCAGATACTTTCCATCAAATGTGACCACCACACGATCTTTTCCGTCAGCCCCTTGAACCTTGTCAACTGAACAGTAGAAATCTATGGCTGACATGCTGCAATTAGAAGCAATGGTAATATGGTAACAGTCATTTTCACAAAGATGATAATTTTTTGGACAGTTGACAGATCATTCATTTTTTTTTAGAAAAGGGATAGATAATTCAATGGAGCTTCATGGACAGGATTTCCAGTTTTCCACTAATATATTTGCAAACTGGACATACTCAAGTGTGTGGTTACAGGCTTCATCAGGCTCAGGCTTAAATGAAGCTGCACAAAATTCAAAGCATTCCAAGTCCTAACAAATGTCTACAAGCAAACACCACAGCAACATCATACATAGCACAAAAATAAACTCAAATGCGAATCCAGGTGTCCATATTTTTAAAGGATTATCCACTCGTAGTCATAACTAATGGATTTACTAACTATATCACACAATATGTCAAATTACCAGGAACAGGAATTTATGCATAAATGAAGCACTGGTATCTCTTACATTCCATCACCAAACTCCTCATTGATGATTTCCTTGATGCTCTCTCCAAAATGCATAACAGCTTCATTCAATCTGTGTGCAATATATAGTAACAGTGTTGATAAGAAGGTTATTCTCATACCTGGTTAGTACTGATAAACTGGAATAAACTAACAAAGTTCTGGATAAAAGCTACTCCCTCCATTTCGAATTATAGTTCACTTTGGCTTTTTCCTAAGAGCTAGAGATAATGATTCTATTGATTAGGGCTAACCCTAGAAGGGTAGCTATATAGGTTCCATACATGGGCCACATAGGCCTTAGCCACATGGGCCTAAACACATACTCCAACACCCCCCCGCAGTCTGAACTACCGGCGCAGCGGAGTTCGAGGCTGAACAAGAAAGAACACACACAACCCCCCCCACAGACGCAACTAGCCACCGGTGATGTTGAGGCTGGAGCGAAACTCGGCGAAGGTCGAGGACGGGAGGCCTTTGGTGAAGATGTCCGCGAACTGGGAGGTCGTCGGGACATGAAGAACCCGCACCTCGCCCATGGCCACCCGATCACGGACAAAATGGAGGTCGATCTCCACATGCTTCGTCCGCTGGTGCTGGATGGGGTTGGTGGAGAGGTAGACCGCACTGACATTGTCGCAGTAGATCAGTGTGCTCCGGGAGGATGGAGTGTGCAACTCAGCCAGCAGCTGCCTGAGCCAGGCGGCCTCCGCCACGCCGTTAGCAACGGCGCGGTACTCCGCCTCGGCGCTAGACCGGGAGACCACCGGCTAGCGCTTGGACGACCACGACACCAGGTTGCCGCCCAGGAAGACGGCATAGCCGGAGGTGGAGCGGCGAGTATCCGGACACTCGGCCCAGTCAGCGTCGGTGTAGACGACGAGGTCGGTGGAGGAGGCCCGGTGGAGGAGGAGGCCGTAGTCGAGTGTGCCCCGGAGGTAGCGGAGGAGGCGCTTGAGAGCCGTGAGGTGAGGCTCCCGGGGATCATGCATTTGGAGGCAGACCTGCTGAACTGCATAGGTGATGTCCGGCCGGGTGAAGGTGAGGTACTGAAGAGCCCCGGCGAGACTCCTGTACGCAGTGGGATCGGCCACCGGTGGTCCCTCAGCCTCAGACAGTTTGCCCTGAGTGTCGACCGGAGTGGAGCAGTGGTTGCAGTCAGTCATCCCAGCTCGCTCCAGGATGTCCCGAGTGTACTGCCGCTGGTGAAGGAGGAGTCCGACAGGACGGTGCTCAACAGTGACACCGAGGAAGTGGTGGAGCTCACCCAGATCCTTCATCGCGAACTCGTGCTGGAGAGCAGTGATGATCCGGCGGAGAAGTGGCTCGCTGGAGGCGGTGAGGACAATGTCATCAACATAGAGCAGCAAGTATGCAGTGTCGGCTCCATGGTGGTAGACGAACAGGGACGTATCAGATTTGGCCTCCATGAACCCCAGGGTCAGCAAGAAAGCGGCGAACCGGTGGTTCCACGCCCGAGGTGCCTGCTTGAGGCCGTAGAGCGACCTGTTGAGCCGGCAGACCATGTCAGGACGGGTGGTGTTGACGAACCCCGCCGGCTGACTGCAGTACACCGTCTCGGTGAGAAGGCCGTGGAGGAAGGCGTTCTTGACGTCCAGCTGGTGGACGGGCCAAGACCGAGCAAGCGCCAGCGACAGCACGGTACGGACGGTGGCCGGCTTGACCACCGGGCTGAAGGTCTCATCGTAGTCGACGCCAGGGCGCTGAGTGAAACCCCGGAGGACCCATCGAGCCTTGTAGCGCTCGAGAGAGCCGTCAGCCCGGCGCTTGTGAGTCCAAATCCACTTGCCGGTGACGACATTGGCGCCCGGCGGCCGGGGCACCAACTCCCACGTCTGGTTGGCGAGTAGCGCGGCGTACTCCTCTTCCATCGCGCGGCGCCAGTGAGGGTCCAACAGGGCGTCGCGGACGGAGGAGGGTACCGGAGAGACCACCGCGTCGCCGGTCGAAGCCTCGAGGGCACGAGGCGGCAGGGTGCCAGCCGCGTGACGTGTCACCATCGGGTGAACATGCCGCGGGTGTCAGTGAAGCAGCGGCGGGTGGTAGACCGGCGGGGTACCACGAGCCGGCGGAGACAGTGGCGGTGGTGTCGGTGTCCCCGGTGGAGAAGGAACCACGAGCGGCGGTGGCTGCGGCCTGCGCTGGTATACCCGTACCGGCGCGGCGAACCTCGACGGAGGTGCCGGGGCAGGTGCCGAGACGGGATCCGGCGTCGGCAACCGGCACGACCCCCCCGGGGCAGAAGCGGGGGACGAAGGCCCCGGGTCTGCACCAACTGGAGAAGACGGGGCCGCGCCGGAGGACAACGGGCCCGGACTCGCAGGGGAACCGGGACCGGTGGCCGGCTCGGAGCGCGGCGAAGCGGTACCTGCAGGAGACCACGAAAAAGGTGGCTGGACCACCGGGTCAGTGGGAAGCAGAGAGGGTGGGTCAGGGACCGGAGGTGTGGTGGTGCTGAAAAAGGGAAAGACGGACTCATCGAACACCACATGGCGCGAGAAGAGAACACGTCGGGAGGTAAGGTCAAAGCATCGGTACCCCTTGTGATCCGGGGAGTACCCGAGGAAGACACAGAGCGTGGATCGAGGGTCCAGCTTGTGAGAAGAAGTGGCAGCAGTGTTGGGGTAACAAGCACACCCAAACACGCGGAGGTGATCGTACCGAGGCGGGGTACCGAAGAGGGCGTGGTGAGGTGTGGGAGCGGGACAGGCAGCGGAAGGAAGGCGGTTAAGAAGGTAGGTGGAGGTGTGCAGGCCCTCAGCCCAGAAGCGAGCAGGAAGAGAGGCCTGAAACAGAAGAGTACGCACGGTGTCGTTGGTGGTGCGAATCATCCGCTCTGCCTTGCCATTCTGCGAAGAGGTGTATGGGCAAGACATGCGCAATTGAACACCGTGAGAGAGGAAGAAAGCTCGGGAGGTGGAGTTATCAAACTCGCGACCATTGTCACACTGGACGGCCTTGATGGTAAGACCGAACTGTGTAGACACCCAAGTAAAGAAGTGAAGGAGCGTGGTAAACGTATCCGACTTCGCACGTAGAGGAAAAGTCCACGAATAATGCGAAAAATCATCAACAACCACAAGATAGTACTTATAACCAGAAATACTGATAACAGGAGAGGTCCATAGGTCGCAATGTACAAGATCAAAAATGCGGGCCGCATGAGAAGAAGAACTAGAAAAAGGAAGACGAACATGTCGGCCCAATTGGCACGCATGACACAGTTGCTCATCATGAGCTCGAGTACATGGAAGACCAGAGCTACGACTGAGCTGTATCAGGGCATCACGTCCAGGAGGCCGAGACGCCGGTGCCAAGTAGTAGAGGAAGTAGAAGCGGCGAAGGCAGCTGACAAAAGGGACAGCGAAGAAGACGAATGCGCCGTCGGGAAGCGAAGGGTGTAAAGGGGCCCGGTGCTGTCACATCGGAGCAGAGGACGCCGGGAAGCCAAATCCTTTACAGTAAGACCAGAAGAGTCAAATTCCACAGAACAAGAATTGTCAGCTGTAAAACGACGAATAGAAAGAAGGTTATGAAACATAGAGGGAGCAACAAGAACATCAGGTAGACGAAAGGAGCCATGAGCACCGGCGGTACCCACAGACGTGACAGGAAGACAAGAACCATTGGCGACCATAATGGACGAAGGAAGAGAGGAAGAAGGAGAGTGGAGCGACGAAAGTATACCGGGGTCAGGAGTGGTGTGGTAGGTGGCTCCTGAATCAGCGATCCACTCGGGTCCGACCGGAGGTGTCAGACCCATGGTGCTGAACGAGCGAGCCAGGGCCGCCTGGTCCCATCCGGCGACCCCCGGAAGAGTCCCAGACGGTGGAGTCCACGCTGTAGCAGGGAAGGCGCCGGGTGGAGGACCAGCAGGAGGAGCTCCGGTGAGCATGGCCACCGGTGGGCTCGAGTCGGCCCCGGTGGTGTGGTAGGGCCACATGGAGATACGCCCTGACCATGGGTGCTGGAAGGAGGGCCATGGTGCCCCCCGGTGACCCACCAGGTGCCTGAGCCTGGGTGTGGCCGCCCCGGCCACCCCCGCGACCCCCACCGCGTCGACGGCGACCGCCACGACCCCCCCGCCTCCGCTCGGCCCGGAGGGAGGGGGACCCAGGAGAGACGATGGCGGTGGAGCATTGGACCGCGGTGCAGCAGACGGGCGCGGTGAAGTAGCAGCCAGGGCCGTCGAGGAGGACGAGATCGTCGCGGACCTCCAGGAAGGTGGGGAAAGGCCGCTGGCGGGTGATCCACGTCCGGAGGTGGACGTAGCGGTCGCTGAGCCCCCGGAGGACGTTGAGGACCAAGATGCGATCCTCCACGGGCCACCCAAGGTCCCCCAGGGAGTCGGCCATGCCCTTCATCCGGCGGCAGAACTCGCCGATGGAGAGGTCACCCTGGACGAAGGTCCGGAAGCTCGCGTCGAGGCGCAGAGCCCGGGCCTCAGCGTTGCCCAGGAACTGGCCCTCAAGGGCAAGCCAAGCCCGGCGCTCGTCAGGAGAGGTGCGGACGAGGTCGTGGAGGTCCAGAGAGATCGTCCCCAGGATCCAGGAGAGGACGATGTTGTCCAGACGAAGCCACGACGGGGTCTGGACGGCGACCGAAGCGTCGACGAGGATGTGGTCGTCGAGGGCGTAGCGGCGAAGAGTGAGAAGCACGAGGTCCCGCCAGCGGGCGTAGGAGGGCGACTCCAGCTCGAGAACGACTGGCACGAGGAGGCGAATGTTCTGGACCCCCCCGGCCTGGTAGTGAAGCTGCGCCACGAGCGGGTCAGCCGGGTCGTGCCAGAGGACAGCGGTGTGAGACACACGGCGACCCGGCGAGGCAGAGGAGTTGGCCCCAGCCGGAGAGGCGGGAGAGAGGAGCCGCTCCGCCTCGGCAATCTGGCGAGCCAGGGCGTCGGCCGCTTCGCGCTCGTGCTCCCACACGAGGGCGGCCGCCCGCACCCGGGCCTGCCCCTCCGCGGCGGCGGCACGTGCGGCGACGAGAGCAGCGGCGAGAGGCGAGGCGTCACGGCCGGCGTAGGGTTGGGAGCCGGCGTAGATTTGGGAGAGCAGTGGTGGTGTCGGGGCCGGGAAGGCCTGGGCACCGGTAGGAAGGAGGTTGCCGGTGTCCACCCCGGCGCCGGGAAGTTGGACGGCGTCGGCGGGGCGCTCTGTCAGGGCAGCAGCCCCCCGTCCTCAGCACCTCCTGCAGCAAGGGCTGCATCAGGGGCCCCCCCATTCCCCCCGACCGCAGGAGCGGTGAGAGAGGAGGAGCCCGAGCCCCCTGCGGCTCCCTCAGCAGCAGCGGCTGCTATGAGGGCAGCGGCAGAGGGGAGGGGAGAGGGAGGGGAGGCGCTGAGCCCAGGGGAGAGAGCAGGGGAAGGGCGGCCCTCCAGAGCATAGCCAACGGCGTGAGGAAGGAGATGGGAAAGGGCGGCAGCAGGGAGAACCGGCCGGGCGGCCATGGCGGGCAGGACTCCAGCGGCGGCGGGTGGGGCAGCGGCGGCTGCAATCTGGGCCCAGGAGGAGGTGGGGAGAGAGGGGAAGGAGTGGAAATAGGAAGGGGAGGGAGGAGGGGAGCGGCGGCCGGCCATGGTGGAGCCAGGCCACAGCGCCGGCCAGGATGGCGGCGGCGGCGGCTCCAACCAGGGAGAGGGCGGCGGCTGCTAGGAGGAAGAAAAACAGGCTGCTGATACTAAGCTAGAGATAATGATTCTATTGATTAGGGCTAACCCTAGAAGGGTAGCTATATAGGTTCCATACATGGGCCACATGGGCCTTAGCCACATGGGCCTAAACACATACTCCAACACTAAGTCAAAGCTCATTAACTTTGACCAGGTTTTTAGAAAATTATACTGACATCAATAGGTTCAAGTAAATGCATTTCCAGAATATATTTCATGGAGAATTTAGGGGGTGATTGGTTGCCAACCACACTTTGTCGTACTTTACCTTAGGCAAGTTTGATCAAATCAGCAAGTATTTGGTTGGCAACTAAACTTAGGTAAGATCATAAGATTTTTTTTTTGTGCTCCACATGTCATAGAGTAAAAAAGTGTAGTAAGATTCATTAGGCATGGCAAAGTATGGCTCCAAATTTTCTTGCAACACTTGCCTAAGGTTAGTTATGGCAAATTATGGCTGGGAACCAAACAGCCTCTTAATTAATGTTATAGATATCGGCGTATTTTTCTGTAAACTTGGTTAACCTTACCCTAAACCCACAAGGCCAAAGTGAACTACAATTTGAAACTATTATCAGGCTGTCTAAAAGAATAATATTGAAGACTGCCAAGCTCAACATGCGAACTTGCAGAATCTGAAAATTGAAAACCAAGGATGGGAGGCATTGTCTTAACACTAGGAGTTACCTTAGTATGTGTATTGAGGACTATAGACATTCTTTTACACTAATTCAGTAATTCCTAACTCAACACGGAGAACATCTTAAGACTACTAGTGCAAGTTTTAAGCAAAGTGCATTTTGTTGTCAGGGCATTTTGGTAATTTTTTTGGCTTCTCTTGTCTTTAATCCGAGTCAGTCTTCTGAAATGACAAAAGTCTGCTTAAACATAGGAAAGCTGTGCCCAAATCCTTGAGATTGAGACAGAGTAGTTCAAACTTCATACTTCACTAAATCGCTAAGTCCTGGTCCTGGAGCAAAACTAGTATATCCGTTTCTAACTAGACCCTAATAGCGCTTGGAGTAGCCGATTAAACAAAGATTTCGCTGTGCTCACTTGACGACCCACATTCCGGATCAAATTGAAGGAGTGCAAGAGGCGTCGTCGTCGTCGTCGTTTGCACAGGGGATGGGGGTCGCGGCGCACCTGTAAATGGCGGGCTCGTGGACGATGTCGGGATGGTAGGACCGGAAGGGCGGCCGCATCATGAGTTGGACGAGGTCGTCGGTGAGCGTGGGCAGGGCCGCCCTCAGCGCGGGCACCGTGTCGGCCTTGAGCTGCGCCTGGCGCCGCAGCAGCTGCGCCACGTAGACGTTGGTGAGACCCGTCTCGGCGGCGATTTCCGAGAAGGTCTTCCCGGACACCTCCTTCGCCTCCATCAGGCGCCGCACCTCCGCAGCCCTCTCGCCGCTCGCCTCCATGCCCGACCCTTCCGCGCTCGCTCGCTCGCCTGCCCACCGCGCTGCTCAGTACTGGGGATGGATGGGTACTACTGGGGAAGGTGGGCGGGGACCAGGGAGAATTTTTTTTATTTTTAGTCCAAATTTGAAACAAATTTTAAATTTAACCCGGGTTTAAATTTTTTTTTTAAATCTAACCCGTTTGGCCCCGCCACCATGCATGGCGGGACAAATACACTGAACCCCGCCATGCATGGTGGCGAGGTGCAGTTCCCACGTGGCATGCTGACGTGGCAGCCACCCGGACGTACCCCGCCATGATGGATGACGGGGTAGGCCAAACCCGCCACCCATTATGGCGGGTTGCACCCCGGACGCCACTAATTAGAGCACTAGCCGGTTGATGCTGCTGCGCGCATGTAATCATGCAGCTTTGCTGCAACTTTGCTGACGCACGATGGGAGTGCATCCTGCAGGTGTAGCGGCTAGTGCATGCGCCAGGCTGTTCAGTCAAGTCAGGTCACCTCGGTTCTTGCATGTACCCATATATTTATATTTATTCATTTAATTAGAGTCTATTATGTCTCACTATATCATATTTTACTATTTCTATTTAGATGTGAGATTTATGTTTAATTAGTGTAAATTAATTATTTGTAAGGGATAGTTCGAATTATTTGAACAATTATCTAATCATTTTTTGTATTTTTTATTATTTGTATGTTTTATTTGGTTCCCTTTTGAAATTTTTTAATTCGGCTTTCATAGAAATAATCTGGCTAATTTTTTGATTTGTTTGGTACTCCCATGGCTGTCTGGCCACCCATCATGGCGGGTTGCACCCCGCCACCGGGACGCCACTAATTAGAGCGCTGGCCGGTGAATAGTATTTAGCGCGCCGCTGGCCAGAGACAGCAGACAGCAAAGCGCAGTAACGAAAGGCAGCAGAATTTAATATTCCAATCAGACACTCCAGCGTGGGACCGCGGCATGCAGCATCAATTTTGTCGCTGGAGCATTGAATGCACAGTGAGCGCAGATGGAATTGACCTGTTGCCGGTGGCAATCATCTGGAATAAATATTGCGTCTTGCATGCAAGACCGTGGCCAAAGGACAGCGTCATTATATTTTATTATTATAATCAACGGATGCAATTTCCAATTTCCCAGGTGCATATCTAATATCCATACACATTTTTTATTACTATAATTATCATCTTCTTCCCTAAATAATTTTGGATAGGCCCATGCGAAATAAATGTGGATACATGCGTCTCAATTCGAAAAGCTTTTATCCCTGGCGTGAATTATTTACATAACAAAAAAAATTGGTGCAAGAGTTACTCCTGAGAACCTTCCTGATAATTGTGAATTTTTTGATAATTGTAGACAAATTTAAGAAAACTTCCTGAGAACCTTGATGTGTGTCTATACAATATTTTTATAGTACTATTAGTCTAGCAGTAATAAAGAGTTACTCCATCTGTCCCTAAAAGAATCAGTTTCTAAAATTATCTTAAGTCTCTAGAACTGCAACTTTTACTGTGTATCCATATCTATGGATATCTAAATACTATAGTAAGCACCGTTATTCACACATTGTACTGTTATATGAATTATTTGTACTGTTATATGAATTATTTGTTCACAAGGTAAAAATTTCAAAAGGGAACCAAATAAAACATACAAATAATAAAAAATACAAAAAATGATTAGATAATTGTTCAAATAATTCGGACTATCCCTTACAAATAATTAATTTACACTAATTAAACATAAATCTCACATCTAAATAGAAATAGTAAAATATGATATAGTGAGACATAATAGACTCTAATTAAATGAATAAATATAAATATATGGGTGCATGCAAGAACCGAGGTGACCTGACTTGACTGAACAGCCTGGCGCATGCACTAGCCGCTACACCTGCAGGATGCACTCCCATCGTGCGTCAGCAAAGTTGCAGCAAAGCTGCATGGTCACAGGCGCGCAACAGCATCAACCGGCCAGTGCTCTAATTAGTGGCGTCCGGGGTGCAACCCGCCATGATGGGTGGCGGGTTTGGCCTACCCCGCTATCCATCATGGCGGGGTACGTCCGGGTGGCTGCCACGTCAGCGTGCCACGTGGGAACTGCACCTCGCCACCATGCATGGCGGGGTTCAGTGCATTTGCCCCGCCATGCATGGTGGCGGGGCCAAACGGGTTAGATTTAAAAAAAAATTTAAACCCGGGTTAAATTTAAAATTTATTTCAAATTTGGACTAAAAATAAAAAAAAAATTCACCAGGGAGGCAGAGGTACGGGTGACGTGTGCTGCGCGCCTGGATGGAGGAGCTCGCGAACTGACACACGACTCTCTCTCGTGGGCTGTGGCCCGTTTCACGTGGTGTCAGATGGGCTGATCTGATGGGAGTAATTGGAGTTGAGCCCGCCCGCCCATGAAGGAAAAAGCTCGGGCCCGAATGGAACTTACGTTTGGTTTTCGGGTTCGGGTGTAGGAATATAAGAAAACTTACGTCACACTATTTTAAAACCATTTAAATTACCTCCAAGTCCACGTTAGAATCGGTTTTCAAGACGATTTCATATTTTTAGTTCCTAAGATTCAGTAAATACCTGATAAGGTTTTTAAAACAAAAATGACTCTAAGCTTCTAAAAAATCCAAAACACATTCTAAAAATAGATTGGGACGTTAAAAGGAACAAGTAAAATATTTAGATATATCATGAAAATATCTATAGAAGCTTCAAAAGCATTGATTTAGCTCTAGGAAAATAGAAAAATATGAAAAGCTCCGAACACACCTGGGTGCTGTTTGGTTTGGTGTTTTAGCACCGTGATCCGATTACAACGCAATCCAGTCCGGTTACAAACGTTTTGTTTCATAGGCCCTGTAGACAGGTCACACGGTATCGTTTAACAGCCTTATTCTAATCTGATACCCCTCCCCTCCGGCCGTTAATGGATCACGCACATCGCTCTCCACTGCACCCTTCTCGAACGGATCGAACCAAACAAAATACATAATCTCATGCTTAGCAACTGGTACGCCGTGATCTGATTACATTCCCATTTACACTACCATTTCTTCAACCAAACAACACCTTGATTGATGTCTAAATGTGTTTCAAAAACTTTCCATGATAAAAGGATGAGATGCAACCAGCACGTCTTGTGTTTCTGTTATGAAATGTTTCCAAAAGATGATTAGACATCGATCAGAATGTTTCAAGAATTTCTAGTTTTTTTAACATTATCCCATTTTCATAGTGTCAAAACTATTTCTTTGAAACTTATAGAGATACTTTCATGAGCTCGGAATATTTTATTTAGTTTTGTCGTGTATCATCCTATCTTTAGGAGTTTTTGTAGAATTTAGAAGCCTAGAGATACCTTTTATGGTTTAAGAACCTTTATGATGTATTTATCGATTTTTTGAAATGACGAAACCATCTTGAAAACCATTTCTAACCGGGATAATTGAAATGACTTCGAAAATTAAGGGACCAAGATGTCCGGTTTTGAAGTTAAAGTTGGAAAATCAGACCACGACGATGTTAGTTGAAGGAGGTAAAATAGATTTTTTTTCGACTTGTATAGCCTTGATTTTTTTTCTTTGAAACGTATAGTCTTGAAGTTTGGCCCATGAGAAGCCGGGTGTATAGTCTACAGCCCACGAGAGCCCAAGTAATTTTTGATGCATAACGCAGCCTTTACTCATAAGTCATAACTAACCAAGCATGCATGTTGGTTGCCGCTGCTGGAGTAATTGAGGAGCCCGGGGGTGAAGCACGCCTTACAAACTCGAAACCAACTTCCTCCTTTTGAAGTTAAGCAGATCTTTCAGGCGGGTCGTGTGTCCTGTACGGTGACTAAATTTCCGTGTCGACAGCTGCCAGCCCGCTGCCTACCAGCGCCGTCGGGCCGCTGTCTCCGGTAAACTTCACATATTGACGAGCCTCCATTCTCCCAAACAATAAGAAGATATTGCGATGTACTGAAAACGCATGTTGCAAGCGTATGTTTCATAGGTATGTTGCAATTGTTTCATGTGGATGTTGCAAAAGTAGATCGAGATGTTGCATATGTTGCAATGGTTGTACACGTATGTTGCAAAGGTATGTTTCCAATGTTTCATCTGTATTTTCGGATGTATGTTGCAAATGTGTGTCTATCTCAATGTTGCATGCGTTTCGCACATATGTTGTACGTGTTTTATCTGCATATTGCTTACGTTTTGCAATGGTTTTCAAGTGTTTTCCAGGTGTATTTTTACAAGTGTTTTAGAAGCATGTTTCAAGTGTTTCATCTGCCTTTAGACATATGTTGTAAGTGTTACATCTCAATGTTTCAAAAATAAATTGGGTGTTGCATCTCCCTTGTCGCTTTTTTGTTGTCTCGCCTCGGTGTCTTCTCCTCCTCCGGACGTCGGCTGGGCATCCGCCGCCCCCTACTCCTCTTCCCAATGCTAGTATTGTTCGGACGGCATGGTAAACTTACTTTGGAAGCGGATGGGAAGGGCGAGGCGGTCCCCGCGCGGCATGTGCGTGCCGAAAGCGGAGGGGCGTGGGCAGGAAGTGGTATGGGGCTCGGGTGTTCGGACAGGGAGGCGCGGAGGGGGCGCGGGCTCCTATGTGCACGCGGACACGCGTGATTGGAGCAGCAAGCACCGGTGTACGGACGCGTAGTGAGGCCCCTTTTTGTTAACTTGTACAGCCTTGAAGTTTGGCCCATGAGAAGCTGGGTGTACAGTCTACAGCCCATGAGAGCCCAAGTAATTTTTGGATGCATAACGACCACTTTTTTTTGAATCTTTTTGATCCGTCATGATTAAACCTAGCGTTCAATTTGTTATTACTTTTGTCATCTATGTAGAAAAATCTAAATTTGTTAGACATCATCTTCTTTGTATATGTAGCCTCAATTATACTTCAACACCACTTTGTTTTACTGTGGAAACAAGGTACAGTATTCCAAGATGACACCTTGTATGATAGGATCCATCCAGTGTCCCCCCCCCCCCCCACCCCCCACCCTAAAAAAAAAAGAGGATAGGATCCATCCATCCATATTCCCATTCGGCAAGTCTGGAGCTGGAGCTGGCTGACAGGACGCGTACTCCTGTGTCCTGTCAGTGCCACCACGACTGTCCACACTGTTTCTGTTTCAGAGGAGGCACTCTTGTGATGGTGGGCGCAAGGCGCATCGAAGAAGCTTGCTGTCTCGGGGTAGCGTATGTATGGGCAAATCGGGAGCTTGGTCCCTCCTCGGCGCAACAAATGCAGTAAATGCATGATTGTGGACTCGAAATACTCTCTCCATCCAGGAAAGAATGCAATTCTAGTACAGTATCATAATTTAGTATCCTAAATTCGACTAATTATTAATAAAAAATATCAATATTTATGATATTAAATAAATATCATTAGATTAACTACGAAATGTATTTTCATAATAAATTATTTTGAAGCCGTAATTGTGAATATTATTCACTAGAAATTTAATTAAATGTGAACCACTTATAATGACACGTAACCGGTAGTTGCATTATCTTCTAGAGAGAGGGAGTACTGTACTAATACAGTAATACTGATTGAGGCCTCTCGGGTAGCATGTGAGCGTTTGTTGCGGTTCGCGACCGTGGTCCTGCTGATCGTTGGGAAGCCAGGATGCTGACATGGTACTGTCGTCTGTAGCTGATATTTTTGTGGACAGATGTCGCGTATTCCCTTACTTCATTCAGTCCGATTTTTCAGTTAGGCGCTCAATTCACATGTGAAAAGTTTCAGTTTAATTATCTGCACGCACAAGCTAACAACAATTTTTTTCAGTTAGGCGCTCAATTCACCCGATGACTGACATAACGCAGCTTTCTTTCCACGCGAAGATATTTCGGTGGTACTACGAACTACCACCTGTTCATTTCGCTGGTTTATCGTGGCTGAAAGTACTGTTCGTTGGTTTGTTGTGAGAAAAAAACACTGCTGGATAGTTGCTGATTCTGCTGATCCAGCGAAACGAACGGGTGTAGGCTAGCTGTTAGTACATGGAAATAGTAAAAACGATACTCACTGTTTTGGTGCTGATTGATGTGACACTGCAGAATTGCAGAGTGCAGCCACGTTGCGACGATGATCATGCAGTCCGCATGCACCGGAAAATTGTTGCCGCGTTACCGGCGGCGTCCCCTAACCCCAGCTGCAAACTCCACGCACATGGATACATGCCTTGCCGACCAGCGACGACGACGTACGGCACCATCAACACAACACATGTATGCATAGTGTACGCCCTCCGCCCACAAAAAAAATGCAATGAGAGGCACCAGCCCAGGTGTCACAGATTCAGATTGCACAGTTATTATACGTACTTGTATTAGCGAGCAGCACTAGGCTGTGTCGTGCTTTCCTGCTTGCTGTACAGTACTCACCTAGCAGAACTCCTAGCACAGCAATTTACCATGCCAACTGCACCGGAATGCAACAAGTTTCTAGAACTACAGCAATGCGTGTTTTCCTTCGACGGGAACTGGAACCTGTTGTAGGCGGTTGACCATACCTTTTTTTTTTGAGGGGATTGACCACTGCTACCTTGGTAGTGGGAACCAGTTCAATTCTCCACAGTAGTCGTGTTTTTATTTTTCATCTTTTATCCCCCTTTATTTATTTAAACAATAATTATATATAATACATTTCATCATTTAGTTTTCCTACTTTTTTATCCCTTGTTGCTGTGTTACATGAGACCTCAGCCACATATTTTTAATTTTTAATTTTTTTTTCCTCGAATACGCAAAATATTTGCGCATCATTATAATTAAGAAGAAGAGTAACCATACAAACACGTACTCTGACGAGCGCCATAGGAGGTCTACCGGTTGCAGCCATAGGTTGGACCTTCCTAGCATACAAATTCAAGTTTCAATATTGTTTGACATCATCTTCTTTGTATATGTAGCCTCAATTATACTTCAACACCACTTTGTTTTACTGTGGAAACAAGGTACAGTATTCCAAGATGACACCTTGTATGATTGGATCCATCCAGTGTCCCCACCCCCCCCCCCCCCCCCCCCCCCAAAAAAAAAGGATAGGATCCATCCATCCATATTTCCATTCGGCAAGTCTGGAGCTGGAGCCGGAGCTGGCGCAGTCCTCACACAGGAGACTGCTACCAGCAGGCTGCAAACTAGCCGCATGTTGGTTGCCGGAGATTATTTTTATCCTAAGGCCTTGTATAGTTCCCATCAAAATTCTAAGTTTTTTCACTCTCTCTTCATCACATCAATTTTTAGCCGCTTGCATGGAGTATTAAATGTAGGTAAAAAAATAACTAATTACACAATTTAGTTGGAAATCACGAGATGAATATTTTGAGCCTAGTTGGTCCACGATTGGATAATATTTGTCAAATAAGACGAAAGTGGTACTATTCATCGGGTTGAAATTTTTTTCAATCTAAACAAGGCCTAAGTTATTCTCATATGCACAGAATCCTAAAAATACCAAAGATTATTTTTTATCCCAAATCCGGATTTGAGAATCTCTTCCAAACGCGACCTAAATCGAGGAGCCCGGCGGTGCGCAGTAGGCAGGCAGCCGCGTTGCGCGGCTGACAGGACGCGTACTCCTGTGTCCTGTCAGTGCCACCACGACTGTCCACACTGTTTCTGTTTCAGAGGAGGCACTCTTGTGATGGTGGGCGCAAGGCGCATCGAAGAAAGCTTTGCTGTCTCGGGGTAGCGGATGTATGGGCAAATCGGGAGCTTGGTCCCTCCTCGGCGCAACAAGTGCCGTAAATGCATGATTGTGGACTCGAAATACTCCCTCCCTCTGTCTAGCAAAAAAAAAAAATAATTCTAGTACAGTATTATAATTTAGTATTTAAAATTTAACTAATTATAAATAAAAAATATCAATATTTATAATATCAAATAAATATAATTAGATTAATTATAAAATGTATTTTCATAATAAATTATTTTAGAGCTATAAATGTAAATAGTATACACTAGAAATTTAATCCAACGTAAACCACTTATAATAGCACGTAATCCGTAATTAAATTCTTCCTGGACAGAAGGAGTACAGTAATACTGATTGAGACCTCTCGGGTAGCATGTGAGCGTTTGTTGCGGTTTGCGACAGTGGTCCTGCTGAACGTTGGGAAGCCAGGATGCTGACATGGTACTATTGTCTGTAGCTGATATTTTTGTGGACGGATGTCGCGTATTCCCTTACTTCATTCAGTCCGATTTTTCGGTTAGGCGCTCAATTCACATGTGAAAAGTTTCAGTTTAATTATCTGTACGCTCAAGCTAACAACAAATTTTTTCAGTTAGGCGCTTAATTCACCTGATGACTGACAGAACGCAGCTTGCTTTCCACGCGAAGATATTTCGGTGGTACTAGGCTAGCTGTTACTAGCAGTGGCCTTGTTTAGTTCCAAAAACTTTTCCAAAAAGTGCTACAGTAGCCGTCACATCGAATCTTTTGACACATGTATAGAACATTAAATATAGGTTAAAAAATAATTAATTGTACAGATTTATCTATAAATGTCGAGATAGATTTTTTAAGCCTAGTTAATTTATGATTGGATAAATTTTGTCAAATAACAGCGAACATGCCCAGTACATGGAAGTAGTAAAAAGGATACTCCTGCTGTTTTGGTGCTGATGGATGTGACAGTGCAGAATTGCCTGAGTGCAGATGGCGTTGCGACCATGATCTTGCATGCAGTCCGCGTGCACTGGAAAATTGTTGCCGGGGCGTTGCGTCCGCTGCTCTTCCCTGACATCTGAGGGCAACTCCGATGAAACTGCTACATGAGCCCTTATCTTATTTTGAGAGCTAAGCATATAAAAAAAAACCTCTCCAACCGAGCACTCTTATTTCTCTCTCATGAACCCTCAGATGTAGGAGTCCCTCATCCTCCTTTCTCTTTTCTATAAACCTGACAAGTGAGACCGATAAACAGGGTCCATGACAATACAGTGTAAACGTAGAAAAAATTTAGAAAATTGGTTGGAGTACTCTGAGAAGTAGAAAATAAAATATGGATGAGGGACTCTCATTTGAAGGAATGGAGGAGCAAAATTGAGGGATTAGTTGGAGTTGCCCTAAACGCCGCCCGGCGGCGTCCCCTAACCCCAGCTGCAAACTCCACGCACATGGATACATGCCTTGCCGACCAGCGACGACGACGTACGGCACCATCAACACAACACATGCATGCATAGTGTACGCCCTCCGCCCACAAAAAAAAAAATGCAATGAGAGGCACCAGCCCAGGTGTCACAGATTCAGAGTGCACAGTTATTATACGTACTTGTATTAGCGAGCAGCACTAGGCTGTGTCGTGCTTTCCTGCTTGCTGTACAGTACTCACCTAGTATCACAAATAGCACAGCAATTTACCATGCCAACTGCACCGGATTGCAACAAGTTTCTAGAACTACAGCAGTGCGTGTTTTCCTTCGACGGGAACTGGAACCTGTTGTAGGCGGTTGACCACTGCTACCTTGGTAGTGGGAACCAGTTCAATTCTCCACAGTAGTTGTGTTTTTATTTTTCATCTTTTATCCCCCTTTATTTATTTAAACAATAATTATATACAATACATTTCATCATTTAGTTTTCCTACTTTTTTATCCCTTGTTGCTGTGTTACATGAGACCTCAGCCACATATTTTTAATTTTTAATTTTTTTTCCTCGAATACGCAAAAGATTTGCGCATCATTATAATTAAGAAGAAGAGTAACCATACATACACACTGACGAGCGCCATAGGAGGTCTACCGGTTGCAGCCATAGGTTGGACCTTCCTAGCATACAAATTCAAGTTTCGATATTACATAGATGGTACATAACCGAGCTATGGTCTGCACACTCCTATTCCATCATCCAAGAAGAGCGCACCGTGGTACGAGCGGCTCTTCTACCCGCCATATTGTTGGTCACGGGAAACAACTCTCGTCCAGAGCTGCAACTTGGTTCGACGTCAAATTCCCTGTGAAGATGACGTCGTATGGTCGCTTGGACGCGGATGAAGTTGGTGTTGCCTGTGACAGGATGCTCATCCTTTTCATGAGGAGTACCTCGCTCCGCTCAGAGGTCGGTATGTGCCTCAACGGTTGAGCGGCAATCCGTCTGCTCCTAGTTGGTAGGGGCCTTTTGGTTGTCCCTTCTGTCTTAATGGACTAACGATTAAGGGCGACCGCCCTATCTCCTCTGGATATTACAACTATATATATTTCATCCATTATTTTCTAATTTTTTTTAACCCATCTTGTTGCATCCCTTGAGACACGTCGCAAAATGGAATGGAAATCAGTAGCTTATTTTTTGTGAGTGGAAACCAGTAGCTAATGTCGTGTCCTCTTTACGAAGTCTCCACTACAAAGCTCGTCGTGTGAAGTTTAAACCCACAAACATAGAAATGGTCAACTCTGAGGCCATTTGGGGATAATGTATTGCAGTCCAAGTCCCAGCACCTCTACAAATTAACTATAGATAATATATAGTTAGTCCCAAACTAAAAACAATATGGTTCTACCTAGCAGGCGTGACATATATACTTGCTGGATAGTGAGACGCAATAATAAGGTAGACAAGTAGTGTTTCACGGTTCTTTTATGCATATTTCAAATTAATAGAATAGTGTCTGGATTTTTTTTGTGAAATAGTGTTTGGACTATTTGTATTGTAATATGTGCAAATTTCAAACCTAATAACTGTTGAATTTATGACTTTTTATGTTATTTAGTATTTCCTCCGTCCATAAATAACTGTCGTTTTTATTTCATGAGAAATAACTTTGACTAAATATATATACAAAATATTAATATTTATGATACAAAATCAATATCATTAGATAGAACGTTGAATCTATTTTCTTAATAAATTTATTTGAAGATACAAAGGTTGCCGGTCAAACTTATGGCATAGAAACGAAAAAGGAATAGTTATTTAGGGACGGAGGGAGTACTTGTATACCGAATCGTGGAGCACATTTTACAACTATTCACCGAGTTGCTAAATAGAGTTTATTGAATTGCATGTAAAAAAATTGATGTGGCGTATCCTTTTTATAAAATCCTAGTGAGGTCCGCCAGTGGTGCCAGGTGAGAACGATAGTCGTCGTTATTCACCCTGTTCGGCTGCTCTTATCAGCACGGCTTATCAGCACGGCTTATCAGCCGTGGAACAATGTTTTTCTCTCACAACAAAACAGCCACAGCCGACTTATAAGCCGCAGAAACAGCCTGCCGAACAGGGTGATTATATACTTAGGGGATGTTTAGTTTCCACCTAAAAAATTTTCACCCCGTCACATCGAATATTTGGATATATACATAGAGTACTAAATGTAGACGAAAAAAACATAATTGCACAGTTTTGTTGAAAAATCACGAGACGAATCTTTTAAGCCTACAGTAACACACATGTGCTAATGACGGCTTAATTAGGCTTAATAAATTCGTTTCGCGATTTCTAGATGAGTTATGTAATTAATTTTTTTATTAGTATCTGAAAACCTCTTCCGACATCCCATAAAACATCCGACGTGACATAAAAAAAAACTTTTCACCTGCCCGCTAAACACCCGACGTGGTAAATGCAAATGCAGATGCTGATCATGTTTACGTGTACAAGTTCCAGAACTGGTTCTAGTACGCACTGTAGGTTCAGATTCCATGTCTGGCGACTGGCTGCTTCCTCTGCGTGACTGGACTGCCTAGCACTAGCACGTGGCAACGGTTGAGTTTGGCCACTGGTCTCCCACGTACGGCTGTGTTTGGGATCACGAATCACAGATTGGACGCGTATTCCGGCCATCTCTATCGCCATTGCTGGCATTGTAGGAAAGCTCAGTGGTTGGTGCTCCGTTGCCGAACAGCTGTGGGCTCTAATGGATCATCCTTTCAACAGTGTATTAGATCATCCTTTCAACAGTGTATTTGCATGGTACTACTCCGTGTCATGAAAAGAATCCCTACGAGATTCGAGCTGGTCAAATTTTCTTAAGTTTGACTAAGTTCGTAAAAAATATTAGTAATATTTTATATCTACAAATAAGTTTTTATGAAAATATATTCTAGGATTTATGTAATAATACTAATTATGTATCATAAATATTAATATTTTTATTATATATTTGGTCAAAGTAAAAAATATTTGACTATTCTGGAAGTGAGAATGACACCTTTTATGCGACAGAGTGCACGTCTACAGTTTTAAAAAAAATCCCAAAATGCAGGGCTCGATGGCATCTGAAGCATGGTACAAGAGTAGTCCTAACCCTGCTAGTAGCTGCATGTACAGGCGTGGACATAAAAATCCAAAGCTGCCGGAGTGCTCTCGTCCACACGTTTTAATCCTACCGAGCGGAGGCCAAAAAAAAGAAAAAATTCCCCACCGAGCGAGCTTCCCATCCACATTGCGATGTGCAAGCGCACGCCTCCTTCCTTTCCTTTCTGAAACCTTCCCTTCCTTGCCCTTCGCACACCCCGCCATTCTACAACAACCACACTTCCCCATCCCTTCAAGACTCCCTACGCAGGCATGGCTGTGGGCGGCCGCCGGCGAATGCATGGAGGTAGCAAGATGGTTAGGGCCGGCGATGCTGACCTGATGAAGCCCCGTGGCGGGATCCGCGACCTCGTGAAGTCGGGCGGCCGCAGCGGCAAGTCTGGTTCTTGCAGGATCACAGTGCACACCGAACCAGCGGTGAAGCCAAGTAGCACCGAATCGGCTCAGGACGCGTGGATCTTCGTTCACGAGTGCCGAATCGAGAGGGCTGGCTTGTGCTTCAACTCCTAGGGCGACGTGTACGTCCTTGACTCCGAAGACGAAGAAGAGGCCCCTGAGCTGGCCGCGAATGGAGCAGTCGGCATGGAGCTGGCCCCTGCAGTGGTCGCGGACGGGGCTGCCAGCATAGATTTGGCCCTTGCGTTGGCTGCGGATGGGGCAACCAGCGTGGATCTGGCCCCTACAGTGGCTGCGGCCGGGGCTGCCGACGTGGATGTGGCCCTTGTTATGGCCGCAGATGGGGTTGCCGGCATGGAGATGAACCTGGACATTGCTGGGCGCTTGGCAAAAAAAGGTGCTTGGCGAGGATCTGCACCCAGAGGTGGCTGCGCGCCTAGCTGAGGTGCTCTTCGAGACGGAACCTTCCTATCACGAATGCTTCATCGACATGTACAAGGTTATGGTGCCGCTGTTCTTCACCCCTCCCCCCTAGTTTATTTCCTGTTGGTTGAAAGTATAAATTGAGATCGTGTTGCTGTGGATAGATGTGCTTTTGGTGCTAGGATAAACTGGTGCTTGTGCGATGATGTAGTGTACATTGGCTATTTGTGTAGCTAAAGTGCTTTTGTGTATTAGGTGTAGGTTGTCACTTTCTGTAGATGACGTGCTTTTGGTCCTATGATGAACTGCTATTAGTGTACTAATCAAGTATCCTGTCTTTTATAAACTGATAATCAATCTAGATGTGCAATGTAGATGTGTGATGATGACTGCTTATGTTCTATGATGATTTTAATAAGCCTTTGATACAACTGACCTGAGGAGCACTTAGGCCATATCTGATTTTAATAAGGTCTTCTAGTTTACAGCAATACCACATATGATTAACGTCACCAAGTACACACGCTTTACTTAGGAGTGCAGCATTAGTACAAATTATACCATTTCCAAATTACAGCAGTTCCACACATGATGAACATGATCAAGGAGTCCAGCTTTATTTATAGCATTAGCAGACATGACTGTTGGCATTTATTAGCGTCACTTAAACTAGGTTGTCATGCCCAGCATGGTGCCAGAAATGTGGTATTAAATAAATACAAATGCTCCTCTGGAAATAAATATGAAATCTGCAAGCGCACAGATCATACCGATGTAGCATTTTAACCAGAAGTAAACCAGGTATCGTTATTTATATTTTTACCCATGAGAAGGGATAGCTAAGGATATGAGCAATGAGCATCACTGCATGTGATAATGGAGAGTATAACCATGTCTTTGTCTATCTCTCATACAGGGTAAGTGTCACATGAAATATATATATATATATATATATATATATATATATATATATATATATATATATATATATATATATATATATATATATATATAATGAATGAATGGTAAATGATAAATGATAAGCACATAACCACATAATAAATGATAAGCACATCTCAATAGATTACTCTAAGTTTATATCACTAGCATGGAACTAGGACGAACTATAAGAATAAATCCTAAGTTATTCTTACTATAAGCCATAGCATACAATGATTAGTGCAATTACACTTGACAATCATGACACGACAAGGTTATATCTACACATAGGGAAATTACGAAAGAAGATGAAGAACATAGCAATCACTTTCCTGTAATAGTTGTGTTCAACCTGTCCTATACTCGAGAGGGGGACTACAAAGGACTCAACAGGACTGTCACTCCCGCGATCTACCTCACGATCCGGAATATAGGGTGCAATCGCAGGAAAATACGGTATAGGCACCACGCCTACACAATATTTACTACTCACCCATGATATCAATGAGCAAGCGCTATACGATCCTATACTTGAATATAATTCTAATCTAACTATGCAAAGCATACAACCAAAGTAGACTAAGAACATTATAATTGAGAATATAAGCAAATTGAGCAAAGTCATATCCAATATAATTGAATAGAGCAAAGTCATATTCATAGTAGCAGATGAACAATATGAATAACACATGAAATATAGAAGTAGGAGAGAATTACCAAGAACTCTCTTGACAGATCCGGAAACCAAGCGAAACTTGACTCCTAGTTCTAATCCTACGTAGCTATGCTATGACTATGGAGATCTAATTGAGATGGTGGCTCTAGGGTTTGATCAGGGGCTTCTCTCTTGATGAATAATGAATTGAATGAGAATTAGGGTTTCTCCCAGGGCCAGGGGTCTTGCTTATATAGCCTCCTCAAATGCACCACGGCCGTCAGATCAAACCGACCTTGATACACGATGTAGATTTATTATTCAAAGGCGGTGGGGGCAGGATCCGCGAGACTGGACCTAATTGGTCCACGTAGGTGAGCGGGCGCTCTGCCTACGTGGCCAACCGGCCTCCGGTCTGGTCTGGTGCCTTCTGGAGTCTTCTAGAGTATTCTTGTGCGTGTGGTCTTTCTCTCTATGTAAATCTTACATGTACGCCTTCTTTGGTCATTTCCTGATAACCCCTATAGAAATAGATATTCAGCAAAACTCGTAAAATTCTATCAGTGTAACCCCTATAGCTAGATGATATTTATATTTAGGTCCTTTTTTATGCTATGTTGACGGTTAAAAATGACACTTATCTACCATCAACAACTCCCCCAAGCTTACCTTTTGCTCGTCCCTGAGCAAAGATAGACTCAGTGATGGATCAGGAGTTGCTACAATGTTTTCACGCCTCAAAAGTACACATGCGTTCAAACAAGATCTCTCCTTCGGATTAGAATGAATTATTCTGATTATAGACTTACTCATATTACCTTCTACCATGGGGCTTTATGTCCGTCACTTGGGTCTTGAGCAGTTGAAAGACAGAGCGGTCAAGTCAAGCGCTATGTTTCAAGCTCTTCGATCTACTATTATTCAGGAGTTTTTTGCAAAATTTTCAAATAAAACTCAGATATTCCTATGTATGACCCTCTCAAGTCTTTCCTTTGTGGTATTTCTAGATTCTCACCAAGGCATTAATGGTATATGCCTTCTCTCTTCTCTCAAGATATGTGGTATTTTTGGTATTTAGGCATAGTAACATTATGCCTTCTTTCTCTCACCCTACATCTAATAAGCTTATATGGAGTTCATAAGTGGGGAGACAAGAAAAACATACTTGCAAACATTTAATGCACAGTCAAACCATGGATCCAGAGAAATAAGTCATACAGTCAAATCAAGATATGCATGTGTAAGGGATATATGGTATGTAGTGGATATGTGGTAGATAGAATAGTAATGATGGTAAGGGGTGAAGGAATGGTAATGGTGGATACCTAATTCTACTAAGACTCCTTTGAATGGAATTCATACCTTTCTTGAACTTTGAAAACTTTGAAGGAGGACTTGGCCTGCTTATATTTTTTTCAAATGGGGGTATTAATATTTTTCTTTCCCCTCTTCTCTTTCTTTCCCCTTCTTTTTTTAATTGAGCAAACAACACCCAAGCTTCTTTTAAAACATATAAATTAAAAAGAGATAGCAACATAAATATTTAGAGCTTTATAGGCTAGCAAGAAAATGGAAGGGATAAATATGATGGAATATCTTTTTGGATAGTTTACTCCCAGGATAGGAGTAGAACTAGTTTTGGGTGGATCTGAGTGGAGTGTATGAATGCGTACTTCAAGGATAGAAGTGGCATGAATGAGTGGAAAAATGCTGGTGCGTACTTTCAGGTTAGAAGCAGCACATATGTAGGTGTAAGGATGAAAACGGATGGAAACGAATGGAAAATGCCTCTACCGTTTTCGTTTCCATATTTTTAGACGGAAACGGAAATGGGAGCGGAATGGACGGGAGCGAAAACGGTAGCGGGATAAACGGTAATACGAAAACAGGTAAATACGATCAGAAAATAGATGGAAACAGATGGTAAGCGGAAACTTAAGTCGGAGTGAATGTGCATATGACATCTCGTTTTAAAATTCTCAATTATATGCATATATTTATTTGTGCAACCAGGAAGTTAATATGTAAATGAAAAGGTTGTATGTGCTTTTGCTAAGTGCATGAGAAGAAGCTAATACGTAAGTATACATACACATCAGTACGTGTGTGTGCTTTGTGCAAGCGGGGCGTTTAGCTGAATTAGTAATTACTAATATCATATAGCTGAAATAGTTAGTAATTACTAATACTCCACCTGACAGCCATACTACACACATTGCGTAGTTATTAGTGGCGTCCAAACACATAGCCATACACACATGACGAGTACACCCATGAACTCGATGAATGGGCCTGCTTCTCGGATGACCGACACTCTGCTTCTTGGAACTAGGCCTCCATGCTCAATCCCGGATTGATGAAAAACGGGACGGAAAACGGGATATCCTAGTCAAAAACGGGATTATGCAAATACGGACGGACAAATGCTCCATCGTTTTCGGTCCCGCTCCTGTTTGACTCCGTCCCGTTTTCGGTCCCGTTTCCGTTTATCCTGGGAAAAACGAAAACGGATGGGAAAATACGGTATACGGTTGTGGACGGAATGGGATTTATCCCGTCCGTTTTCAACTTTATGTAGGTGGAGTGTATGTGGATGCTGATTTTAACCGCATGACCAGCTCCTAAGGGTCTACATAGCTCAACCACGCTCAATGCTCACAAGCAGTAACAAAATGAGTGTAGAGCTTTTTTTCTAATCTAGAAAGCATATATCTGGCTGTGGTAGGAATTTAAACTCTCATCATACAAGAACTCATCATGCAGCAATTTTAATTTTTTTAAAAGATAAATTCTCTAGAATTCTAGTATCTCTAGGAACAAGATAAACAACAGCTCAAAACCTTTCCATATCATATCCGTCAACTACCTAGACTTAGATCAAGCATTCGCTACCCACAAGTTCAGATTTAGAGCAAATCTTAAATCAAAACCATTGTATCCAAAATTCAGGAGAGTTCAAGGTTGAACACTAGGTACTTGAAAGGAATTACGGCAGAGCAACTATTCATCATTTCCATACAAGAGTTTATTCTAGGGATTTATTTTAGCAAGGTTAAACTCTTCTACATTTTATTTAGCAAAATTAATATCTCACAGAAAACATATATATATATATGTATATTTATAGAAAAGGGAAATATTTATTTGGTTCTTAAAGGTTATGCATCTTTTTATGTATTTTATATTTTAACAGAGCAGAAATATATAAACAGATAAATAAATAGGTAAGAAAATACTTAGCTGGATACACGGGGGATGCTCTCCCCAAGCTGGATGTTAACGTAGTCTTGATTGATGCAACATGCAGACGGTAGAGGTGTACTTCCTCTCTCGGAGTGTTTATGATGACTGTTGAGATAGCACTTCGATAGAGGACAGATTATCCTCCTGTCTGTTAGCTCCATTCGATCCTTCAAATTCTATGAAGCTCAAATAGACAACAAAGCTTGTGGAACTGATTAAGTGTTATTCATAAATCTCTAAACCATGATCATATTGAACCTCCTTTAATATATTTATTTATTTAGCAGGTTCTTTCTGTTAACAAATATTTTTATATTATACCATGCAAAAAATTGTAAATATGATATATGCATATTTATTTTATTTTTATGCCACCACAGCAAATATACCTATGGGTGTTATGCCACAAATTTATTTGCATGGGGCTTAGCATTTCTATGAATACAATGCATGACATTTTTATTTTCTTTTCTATGATAGCATTAAAGTAAATGTGCTGCTAACTATGAATTTTAAGGAAAAGGTAAATATGCTGATTAAAAACTTTATGCAATGCTGAAAAGGAAATTATTGATAACTACCAAGTTTACCTCTTGGCGCGGCATTCGGTGATTTAAGCCCTCCAAACAGGACCTCTTGTCAGCTTAATCTTCTCAGGGTGTCTCAGATGGATCAAATGGCGCCAGTGGTTGAACCTCTTCTTGAATTGAATATGAAATTGATTTTACCTTTACTTTCCATACCTGTTTTGTTGGTAAGGTTGACTTCGAGGGAGGAGTTGGTTGTACTATCTTTTCTTCTATGTTCTCCACAGTGACTGGTTCACTTTCTGTTGGGGGTACAGCCTCCTCCTCAAGATAAATCTTTTCTTTCAGGATATCGATCTTCATACCTTGACACTTCTCCTTCATAATCAGCCCATCCATCCTTGGTGATCTGATTCTTCTGATTACGAGTACAACGCCTTCTTCTTGTTCTATTCTTCTTGGGATTTTCATTGACCATATAGTTATCGTTAAAGTAGCGGTGTACCTTCTCTGAGGGGAAGTGAAAGTGCACTTCTCCTGTTCCAATATAGATGATTGCTTTGGTGGTGTTTAGGAATGGCCTTCCAAGGATGATAGGTGGATCATAATCATCTTCTTCCATGTCAATGACTAGAAAGTCTATAGGGATGAAATGATCATCAATCTAGATGGGGACATCTTTTGCTAATCCATCCACGAAGCGAAATGACTGATCTGCCATCTGCAGCTGTGCGTAGGTGGGATGTAGAGGCGTGGTGTCATATAGATACTCATAAGTCACTTTGGCCACTATGTTGACACCCGACCTAGTGTCGTAGACAGCTTTCTGGAAGGAGTTGCGATTGATCGAACATTCAATGGTTGGGACACCTGGGTCATCCTTCTTGATCAAATGTGGGGACTTGAGCTGGTGGTCATGGTCTCTGTGGACTGCAGTGACCATCCTCACTGTCTCCGTCTGTTGTGGGTTCTTCTTCTTGCTCTTGTTTTTGTTCCTCCTGTTGTTCTTCTTCTTCGGTTCATGGGCTGTTAACGGTGTGCAGGGAATTGGAACACTTGATTCTTGAATGAGAAAGTCTCTCTCTTCCCTTTGATGTTGAAATAGATCTTAGCAGCATTGGCATAGATGATAGCTCCAGTGGTGTTCAAAAATGGCCGCCCCAAGATGATGGGTGACTTCTCATCACCACCTCTCTCTATCATCACAAAGTTTGCAGGAACATACGAGTTGCCAACTCATACACAGATGTCTTCTAGGTTTTCTTTGGCATAGCAGAGTGACTGGTCTGCAAGCTGCAAGTACATAGTTGTGTATAATAAAGGATAATCAAACATTCTTTCATAAATTACCTTGAGCATGATGTTGACGCTTGCACCGAAGTCACAGAGAGCTTCGTTAAAGTTCACACTTCCAATGGAGATCGGTATGACCAGTCTCCCTGGATCGCCTTTCTTGATTGGGAGAGTCATCATTCCAACCAGCTATCGGAACACTCCAGTTGCTTTCTGTATTGAAAATATCTACAAGATTTACAGATTCTAGTTCTTCCGGTTTCCCTGGAATCTTACCTTGGCATTATGGAGGAACAGCAGTAACAAGCTAGGATATTTGTGAGTCAATCATTTTATTAAAGCTATGTTGATTCTTAATAGCAGTAGAAAAGTTATCCATTCTACTATTAATTGTTTCTAGTATTTTATCATTGGATGCTAACTTCTTAGACAAGTTATCCATTAACTTTTCTCGATTAAGAACTAGCTCTCTTAAAGGTGGCTGATTAAAATTATTGAAAGAATTATTACCTTGATAATTACCTGAATAGTTACCTAAGTAGTTAGGTCTTTGCTGTTGATTCCAACCTTGATTTTGTTGAAGACGATAATAGTTGTTGTTGTTGTTGATGTAGTTCACATCCTCATGTTGCTCTGGGCAGGTATTGCCTGAATGCCTAGTTTCTCCACACTCTTCACAAGTCATGAGAGAATCATGAATGTGCATGACTTCCTTTTTCTCACCAGCTCTCTTATCGAGCCTCTTCATCAGTAGGTCCATCTTGGTAGACAGCATGTCTACCTCCTTGAGCTGGTGCATACCTCCACCTCTCTTGCGGCCTTGAGTTCTTTCTTCACTCTAACCTTGGTTGGATGCCATCTTCTCCCCAAGAGCTGTGGCTTGAGAAATGGTAAGTGATAAGAATGCACTTCCAGCAGCAGCATCCATAGTCTCACGGGTGCTGTTGTTGAGCCCATGGTAGAATATTTGCATAAGTAGCCAATTCTCCATTTCATAATGAGAACATTGTAGGATGTAATCTTGAAAGCGCTCCCAAGCTTCTGAGACAGACTCATCATGTTGCTGTTGAAAACTTGATATTTTCCCATGATGAGCATTCGTCTTGCCCATGGGAAAGAACTTCGCCAGAAAATTGGTGGAGCAGAGTGCCCACATAGTATTCTTCTCCTTATTTGCATAAAACCACTGCTTCGCTCTCCCCAAGAGTGAGAATGGGAAAAGGCGAAGTAGTATGGCGTCTCTAGGAACATCCTTGATGGTGAAAATGTTGCAAATCTTCAGAAAGTGTTGGAGATGAGCATTAGCATCTTCATGTGCCTTCCCATAAAACTAGCTAGCTTGGACCATGTTGATGAGTGTAGGCTTAAGCTTAAATGGCCGATCAATGTCCGTAGCAGGTCCAGTCCGGATGTTGTCTGTGGTTGGAGCTGAGAACTCACAGAGTGACTTGTTCGCCATGTCTTCGAACACTGGTATCAAGTTGCGAATTACTCTTTGGTGATCTTCCTCTTCAGAAGGAACTTCAGACTGAATTGATGACGATGCTTGAGCTTTCTTTAGCTTGGCACTAGTCCTTCTGAATAATGCTTCTGGATTATCAATAAAATTATCTGGAAGGTCAAACCTATTCATACATTACCATGCATATGATATAGAAAATAGACAAAAGACAAGGGTAAAGCTATATGAGTAGAGAAAATTATGGTTTCTCGATCACATTAGTGGATGCAAGTGATGACTCATATCCTTTTGAATACCTTAATCAACCTTCCCCGGCAACGGCTCCAAAAAATGCTTGTTGGCATTTCTTAGCGTCACTTAAGCTAGGTTGTCATCCCCAGCATGGCGGCAGAAATGTGGTATTAAATAAATGCAAATGCTGCTCTAGAAATAAATATGAAATCTGTAAGCGCACAGATAATACCGATGTAGCATTTTAACCAGGAGTAAATCAGGTATCGCTATTTATATTTTTACCCATGGGAAGGGATAGCTAAGGATATGAGCAATGAGCATCACTGCATGTGATAATGGGGAGTTTAACCATGTCTTTGTCTATCTCTCATACAGGGAAAGTGTCACATGAAATATATATATATATATAATGAATGAATGGTAAATGATAAATGATAAGCACATAGCCACATAATAAATGATAAGCACATCTCAATAGATTACTCTAAGTCTATATCACTAGCATGGAACTAGGACGAACTACAAGAATAAATCCTAAGTTATTCTAACTATAAGCCATAGCATACAATGATTAGTGCAATTACACTTGGCAATCATGGCCAGACAAGGTTATATCTACACATAGGGAAATTACGAAGAAAGATGAAGAACATAGCAATCACTTTCCTATAATAGTTGTATTCAACATGTCCTATACTCAGGAGGAGGACTACAAAGGACTCAACAGGACTGTCACTCCCGTGATCTACCTCACGATCCGGAATATAGGGTGCAATCGCAGGAAAATACGGTATAGGCACCACGCCTACACAATATTTACCACTCACCCATGATATCAATGAGCAAGCACTATATGATCCTATACTTGAATATAATTCTAATCCAACTATGCCAAACATACAACCAAAGTAGACTAAGAACATTATAATTGAGAATATAAGCAAATTGAGCAAAGTCATCTAACCATTACTATAAAAGTCGTAGACGCCGGACGGGTCCGTCGCACTCACAGTTTACTGCTCCCGCAACAGTGTTTTTGAACAGTAAACCCGTTACAACAGTACCGGATTTATAAACAGTAAAACCCGTTAGGCAAACAGTAACACCCGTTAAAGAACAGTAAACCCGTTAATACAGTACCGGGTTTATGAACAGTGAACCCGGTAAAGAAACAGTACCACCCGTTTTAAAACAGTGCGCCCGTTAACAGAACAGTAAAACCGTTATGAACAGTACCACCGTTAGGCAACAGTACTGCCCGCGCTTTGCGCGGGCTCTCCTGCTAGTATCCAATATAATTGAATAGAGCAAAGTCATATTCATAGTAGCAGATGAACAATATGAATAACACATGAAATATAGAAGTAGGAGAGAATTACCAAGAACTCTCTTGACAGATCCGGAAACCAAGAGAAACTTGACTCCTTCTAGTTCTAATCCTACGTAGCTATGCTATGACTATGGAGATCTAATTGAGATGGTGGCTCTAGGGCTTGATCAGGGGCTTCTCTCTTGATGAATAATGAATTGAATGAGAATTAGGGTTCTCCCAGGGCCAGGGGCCTTGCTTATATAGCCTCTTCAAATGCACCATGGTCGTCAGATCAAACCGACCTTGATACACGATGTAGATTTATCCTCAAAGATGGTGGGGGCAGAATGAAAGGTCTTGATGACTAGAGGGGGGTGAATAGCCTTTTAAAAATTTCTACAAAGACAAGCTAAACAATTTTATCAATATAACAAATAGCGAGATGCGAGTTTTGCTTAGCCTACGGGGTGTTTGCAAGCCACCTATCCAATTCACAATTCTAGTATATTTGCACTCAACCGCACAAGTCAAATCGCACAACTTAGCTTACAACTAAAGCTAACTAGCTACATAAGCTAAGAGCTATACTAACAAGCTAGCAAGGTAACTAAGAAAATAATACAAGAGAGAGTTAGAAGGGTATCACCGAGGGGCGAAGTATTGAGCCAACAAATCAATATGATCAAGGGATGAATTCCAAAATATACAACCACCGAGATCGATTAATCATAATAAGAATGATGACACGAAGATTTATCCCGAGATTCACGTGCTTGCTAGCACGCTAGTCCCCGTTGTGTCCCTCTTCACCACGTGGTTCGGTGGCTAATCGGTCACACACCGAGCCTCTCAAAAGGCGCCACAAGAACCTACTAAATGGCAAAAGGTTGCAAATGACACGAGCAATCCACTAACGTTGCCTTTTGGTGCTTCACCGAGGTAGGCAAAAACCCCTCACAATCACTAGAGGTGGCCAAGAACAATCACCAACTCTTGCCAACGCCTCCAAGTTGCTCCAAGCCGTCTAGGTGGCGACAACCACCAAGAGAAACAAGAATCCCGTAGCAAATCAACCACCAAGTGCCAACTAGATGTAATCTCACAATGCAAATGCACTTGGATCACTCAATCTCACTTCGAATATGCAAGGAAACAAGAGAGATGAGTGGGAGGGGAGTTGCTTAGTTCAAAGTGCTCACAAGTATGTCAAAGAATGCTAGAGAAGGAGCTTTGAGCCGGCCAACGAGTATTTATAGGCGTACCCCTTCGAATAGAGCCGTTAGAAACTTGAAACAGCTGCAGTCGCGCTGACTGGACGTGCTGGTCCCGTAACAGACCGGACGCGCTAGTCAAGCCTGAGCAGCACTCCAACGAATCAGTGAACGGACGCGCTGGAGAACTGACCGGACGCCACAGTGCCAGCGTCAAGAGTCCAATAAGCATCCTCAACGACTGGACGCGTTCGATCAAAAAACCGAGACACGCGCAAACGCTGAACACTGACCGGACACGTCTGGTGAAACAGAGACCGCGTCCGGTCCAGCGTCCGGTCACCTCTGTGACCTCCGTTCACCTCCGTTTGATTCACCCTTTCACACATGAGCTAGACTAAGTTTTAGCTCATGAAACAACATGTGACAACGCCCACAAACCCTCTCTACCGCTCAAACTCCAACGCCATCGTAAATGTGCTAACACCACCAAGTGATCACGTCATGTGCGAGTGTGTTAGCATTTTCACAATCATTTTTCGAGGCGTTTATTAGTTCTACCCAAATTCATATGATTATGAAATGCACACCTAGAGGCACTTAGGAGTTCAATAGCCGCGTCATTCCTCTCTTTATAGTACGGCTATCTATCCTATAATGTAACCACACCCACTAGGTGTCTTGGTTACTAAAACACAACCCTTAAGCATATACCTTTGCCTTGATCACGTAGGGTTGCGTCCAAATCCAAGTGTGGACATCATGATCACCATGTCCATCTTGCCACCAACCTTGGAATGTACTAATCCTTATATGCTATATACAACTTAGGCATAGGATTAGTACTTAGTCATTGTCACTAATTACCAACACAAACATAGAGCTTTCACAGAATCTGCGAGACTGGACCTAATTGGTCCACGTAGGTGAGCGGGTGCCCACATAGACAGGGCGGGCGCCCTGTCTACGTGGCCAACCAGCCTCTGGTCTGGTCTGGTGCCTTCTGGAGTCTCTATAGTATTCTTGTGCGTGTGGTCTTTCTTTCTATGTAAATTTTACATGTAGGCCTTCTTTGGTCATTTCCTGATAACCCCTGCAGAAATAGATATTCAGCAAAACTCGTGTAATTTTGTCAGTGTAACCCCTATAGCTAGATGATATTTATATTTAGGTCCTTTTTCATGCTATGTTGACGGTTAAAAATGACACTTATCTACCATCAACAATGACTAACACCGTATTTGGGCTCCCAAAATTCCTAAAACCACAACAAACACGATACAATTAGTTTCCCAATGATGCCAGCACATCCTCATATAGCTTCCTGTCACAACCAAGGCTTCTAGGAAGCATGCCTAGTGCCTCTAGCCGATCTTTGTCGATGTGAGGAATCTTGTATCTGTTTCCTCCACCATCTTTCATCACCTCAATCAAACACCATTGTAGTGTTAGGAACACCATATTCAAAGTGTCTGGATCATAATTGTCAAATTCATGTTGTACATTCACAATCAGGTCATTCAAGTTCCTAGAGATCCTATCATAGGTTAAGGATTGGAGAGAATTAAAGAACCCTAGGTCTAGCACATTCAAATATGGAGAATTGGCATGTTGGTTGATGAGTTGTATATCTAGCCCAATCTGTCTTATAGTAGTAGCAAATTCTTCATCATTCACTGGCACATGTGAAGGGGCATTATCTTGCTGAATATAAATGGTTTTCCCTACATGTTCACGTGTCCACCATTGAACAATAGCGTCTACAACTTTATCGATCAGATATGACCTCATAGTAGTCCGATCTACCTTGATAGGTTTGGTAACTTCAGCCCCCCTTCCTCTCTTATGATTTCTTCTTCTTGCTTTTTGCTATAGTAAATGAAACCAAGTAAGGATCACAAATTTTTAGCACAAAAACTTATGCAAGAAAGTGAAACAAGCGTATGTTGTACCTTTCTAACAAATGGCCACACTCCTAACTTCCCATCAAAAATACAATTACTTGCATCATCATATATTGGTCTTCCTACTGTTGATAAGAACATTACTTTGCCAATGCGATTCTTATTATGAACAGTCTTGTGTGGATCCTCCTCCTCTGGAAGCATATAATACTTCATGTACTTGGAGGTGGTGTTGAACCACTTTTCATCCATGTGGACGATGTTGTACATTTTAATAAACTTGGGTTCATTTGGTAGTGTTCACTGATCTAACATGAAAACACACCATCATAGCCTGTCTTTCTTGTTATCTTCCCTCAACAGAGGCTTTAGTGTGTTGGAGTGGCATCGTTGTAGGCCTTCCTTGAACCATCTATGCAGGGTGCTCTTCTTTACACCAATAGCATTAGCTAGAGATCGTATAGTCCTCCTCCTATACAGGGGAACTCTTAAGAACATGTGATAGATCAATTTGGATCCTTTTGCGGCCACAATTCTTGCTCCGTGATCTAACATCTATCAGTCTGCCCTCTGCACGACACTACTGAAAGCCCAAGTTTGGTTTTGGTAATTAATGACACCAAGTTGCAATGCCATTGTGTCAAGTGAATTGAGTTAGGCATAGCAACACATGTGATGAAGGAGTAAGGAGCATGATGGTGATGGCCATAAGATCGCAAGTGCATGAAGATAAAGATGATGGTGAACATGCACATAGGTGATGGACAAGGAATGGGATGATCAAGGCAAAAGTATAATCATAGGATTCAGCGCTTTTTGTGGAAGTGAAATGCATATTTTCCACTACGCCGGTGGTGGAGATTTTCTCTAAGTCATCGTGGATAGAAACGGAGGCGAACGGAGGTCACTGGGGTGATCGGACACTGAACCGGACGTGTCCGGTCAGTGGCAGCTGCTTTGCGCAGTGCGGGGCGCTAGGGTTTGCAACTGGCATGTCCAGTCCCTCGCGGGACCGACGCATCCAGTCAAGCCCCAGAGAAACTGCAAAGAGACGTTGTGGCGTGTCCGGTCACGATCGACCGGACGCGTCCGGTTGCGAGCGGGAGCTTACTAGAAATGACCAGACGCTGGCACTATGGCATCCGGTTTGTCTTGTGGCGCGTTCGGTCGCTGGCTCGTGAAAGTGGGCGCTGTGTGATCGGCGCGTCCGGTCGTGGCGTGGAGCGTGTTCAGTCACACTTTACCTAAGAGCGTAACGTTTCATGACCGTTGGAAATCTAACGAGCGAGATTCAAAAAGGGACACGTGGTGAGCATCGGCGAAGTCGCGCTGGTGCGACCGACGCTGGCCGTGTCCGGTCGATCAGACCAGCTCGTCCGGTCAACGCGTGCAGAGCGGCATCTCGAGCCTAATGGCTCTAATCTCTGAGGATGCTTATAAATAGTTGCTTGGCCGGTTTTAAGACTTCTCTCTTGACTCTTTGAACACTTGAGACATACTTTGAGCTAGAGAACATCCCTTCCACTCATCTCCTTGCTTGGTTGCATACTCTAGTGAGATTGAGTGAGATTCAAGTGCATTGCTTAGTGATTTTCATCTAGTGGCACTTGATCCATTGAGTTGGCTGTGGATTTCTTGTTACTCTTGGGTGTTTCCCGACATCCTAGACGGCTTGCAGTAGCGGTGGTGTTGAGCTCTTGATTGGAGAATGTTTCGAGCCTCACCAAGTGATTATGAGGGGTTCTTGAGCCTTCCCCGCGGGAGTTTATGAATTGGCTACTCTAGTGGAGCTCGTGGCTTGGAGGATCCCCATCTTGTGAGTGGATGTGTGGCACCTGCTGAGGGTTTGACTCTTGATAGTCAATTACCTTGCGATCCATCAAGTGGGTGCATCACCACAACGAGGACTAGTTTACCGGGAAGCAAGTGAACCTCAGTAAAAAATCTTGTGTCATCTCTTTACCAAGGATTTCATCTTGTGATTATGATTGCCTTGATTGATTAGTTCATTAGAAATATTTCTACTCATCAACGTCGGTATAACAATACTTGCTCACTCCTTTACTTACTTGTCGACCTTGCTAGGAGTAGAGTAAGTAGTGACTTAGCCTTGTTGGTGTGGATTAGAAATTATAGCCTTCATATCTACTAGAATTGTTTAGGTGGCTTGCATAGTATAGTTGAGCTAGTGCTAGAATTAGCTTCGCCATCTTTTGTACTAACTTTGTTGTTGAGTAAAGTTTGTAGAATTTTAAAAAGGCTATTCACCCCCTCTAGCCATTTAGGACCTTACAACTACTTAGCTCTTCGCCAAACAACACGCACTTGATACCTACTAACCTGAAACATGTGAGCTACTATATTCGTTGTGTTATTTTTTAAATTTTCCACGATTACTTCTCTCAAGCAATGCTTCATATATTTGTTGCCTTTCAGTGTCCATCAAATTTCTGCACTTATGTGAATTATTTGTGTTTGTATGTTCATCTTGTTCAACATCTGAGTCCTCCAACTCCTCATTGTTCACAACATCAGCGTATACACCATAGTCGTTCATGTCCTCGATCATGTCTACAAAAAAAATGTGAGATAATAGTAGCAAAAAAGTGTGAGATAGTAGTAGCAAAATGTTGTTAAGATTTCTCTTAAGATGCATTGTGTTTCTCATTTTTTGAAACTATGTTTACCTAGGCAGCTAGTACTGGCGTAATAATTTCTCAATTAGCCAGTAGAATGATATGCAAGCTTGCCATTAATCATGCTGAACACAAAACTATGTAAATCTAGTGAGTTGATGTACTCATTGAAATAGTAAAAAAATGAGACAATTACTTATATGGCCCTCTTAAAACTCATTCCTACTTTCTTGGCCCTGAAAATTTCAAACTTACCTATTTGACCTCTAATCCAACTTTCATTTCCTTATTTGGCCTTTCCGTCAATCTGACCATCTAACACCGTTAAATGGGAGGCCAAAAGTCAAATTTACCCCTGGGTGCTAAAACAACGTTTTTCATAGTTTAGATTTGGTTTTTATATATTGTACAGTTCATATTATGTACTGTACGGTCTAAAGGTGCTTGTAAATTGAATATGTTCCATTTTTTAGCATAATTTTCACTTGGCACATAATTTTAAGAAAATTACTCCTCAGCATAAGCACGCATCTTTTTTCAGACACGGAGCAAATTACACACATAATATCAATTCACACATTTCTGGCATCTCAAATAGATTTAGTTCACAAACTGAACATTTAAAAAATTCAGTTCACACATACTGGGCATCTAGATTAGTTGTCACATACACAAGCTAGTGCTACACATATGATATCACAGGCTGATCCTTCTTTTACTTCTTGTACTCATTGCCGGGCTAGCAGGCTGAGAAGCTTTGCTTCGTGTGCCCATTGCGGGGCTGTCAAGTATCATCTGTGGCTTCTTTACCTTCTCTTTGTCAAGCTCTTTCTTTTTCGTTTTGAATGTAACTCTCTTTTTAGCCTTGGCCTTCCCAGGTTGATCTTTGTGGGCAGGGAAATCAATGGAAAGTGCCTCTGGTTGATTGGAGCCACTCCTTGACCTACAGATGTGAACATAGGGCAGCAATGATTATTAGCAAATAAAATATGATCAGTGAAAAATTCAGAGTTGCAAATAGTTTCTTTATCCGGAATGGTGATGACGTCTGGATCTAGACATGAAAATGTGCAAGACAACATTTTGCAAGCAAGCAACACAGCAGAAGAGCAGCAAGAAAAAGCCTAATCAATTGGAGAGGAAGCACCCAGCAGTCTCTGTTCAGGTTGAGGCCTCACATGTGCCGCAACCTGAACATGAGGCTGTTTAGGCCTTGATATCAGTACAAGCTCCAGCTAGAATAAATGGAGCCAGTACACACACCACAGTCTTACTAATTTTACTGTCAATAACTGATGTCAGTTTGGGACTTTGGGTACATATGGAAGTTCCAGGAGCTATCGAGGCCCCCTATCAATATGGTAGTGGAGCTCAGAGACAGAACACAGAACACAGGCTGTGGCACCCTTTCTATTCACTGAATTTAAACTATCAGTGATGACACCCTTTGTAGTCAATGCTTTGTGAAGTCAGCAAACATCCTAAGTACTGGAGGTCAGCTGTTGATGCCAATGCATGATTCATTTTGTATGAGATGAATAGATGATATCATAACAATACTTTTGTGTACTGGATTGTAGGAGCACATTGTTCTTATCTTTGAATTTAGAGAAATGCATCTTTTATGTAAACGTTATCTTCATGTTACTACAATAGCATGGGCTATCACTTGAAAATGGAGCCAGTGCACACACCAGAGTCTTACTAATTTTACTGTCAACAACTGATGGAGAAATGAATGTAACACACACTAGCTAGCTAGCTACTAGCTAGAGTTAATGGCTGATGTCCGGATTGACAGCGAACTTAATAACAACCCACTCACAATGATAAATAGTACCTTTTTGATGCGCCTGAGTTGGAGCTACCATATTTTCCCTTTTTGTTACTTGATACCTCTAAGGATTGGCTGTGCCGAGAAACAAATGATCTATTTAGTATCTAAGACATATACTCATGGTTGCATAGATTCATATTTTCAGCAGTAGTGACAAGTACCTTTTAGATGTTGCAGGGGTACAATCATCAGCTTTTCTCTTTTTCTTAGCAGTAGTTTCCAAGCTTTGGCTATGGTCAGATGGTAGGAACTTAGAATCAATCACAGGTTTGAAGTGAAAATGGCAGCAAGTACGACATTGCAACGGATATGAAATTGGAAACCTTGGTGGAAAAGACATGGATGTAGATGGTGCTTCCTCCAAAGGCATAATAGAACTTTCAGCAGATTTGTTGTTTTTTGCCCTCCTCTTTGGTTCTCCTCTACAATGCCATAAATAAGAAAGTCAGTAATATGTCCTTTTTAAAAAGCAAAGAAAGAATAGGCAAATTATTACTTGATAGCTTTCATCGCAGCAATGTCTTCTGGTCTTCCCCGCTTGCAATTATGCCAATGATGTCCGTAGTCCAGGCAGATAGGGCATTTGTGCTGTCCTTTACTCCTTTTCTTATCAGAAGTACCTTTGTGCCTCTCCGTTTTAGGCCTACCAGCTACAGGCTTCAGTAGAGGTGAGTGCATGAAAAAACCATGAGTAACTCATCTGACACATCCTCACCCTCACTATCATCATCCTCACTGTCATCAGAGGACACATCTCCACCCTCACTATCATCAGGGACATAGGCTGAGTCTCTATTTCCTTTATCAGGAGAAGGCACAACAGCTAGACAATTAACAGGTTCATTGTCCAAGTACATATTCTCCTCATCGACACCTACATGTTCGTTCTGGGGTTGTGGATTTTTAAGGTAATCATCCTCAACTGGCTCAGTGTTAACTTGCTCACTGTTGTCGTCAGGCTGCCTTTCATCATCAAAATCCCACTCAGAGATTGGTTCAAAAACATCAGAAGGACCACAATATGCAATGAACATGTTGATAACCTTGCTCTTAAAATGCTTACTGAACATAGTCATCAATTGTTTGTCCGTTGTTATTTCTGGGAAGATTTTTAAAACTTCATCATAATATTGAACATGGGCAACTTCCATATGACCTGGTGGATACTTATTTACCACTGATCCAACAAGATCATCATAATTGGTTAAATCTGAATCCACAGTCATCTCAAGACTAAAACATTTCATATCCTTTCTACGTCTCTTTGGGTTCCCCAATAATTTAATTTTCAGCAAGAAACTTGTATCCGGATCGAACCTATTAGTCGAAACAATCAAATATAAGCACTACAAACTTGATTTTTGGCGATAACGTACATTAAGAATGACAACAGAAATAATAAATGTGTTCTTGATAGGGGGTTCAGTATTATTGCCTGCCAAGGTTGGTACTTGTGTATTAAACCATGATAAGGGTTTCAAATCCACAATGAATGCCAACCCAAGAGCATTGCAATACAATCTGTTTTCTTAATTCAAACTGATGATGAGAACTTTCTCTTGAATGAAAGGGATAAAGCTAGGTAATGGCCAAACTAAAATTATGAACTTACCATTAGAAATTATGAATTTAAATGAAAAATCAAAACCACATGGCAGAATAATGGCTGCAGCAAGCTTGCTATCCAGGAAGTTAGCAACGTCTCTAATAGAGTTCAGAAGATTGATTGTAATCTAGCATAATAAATAAACCTAATAATTCAGAGTCTCCTTAGACTCTTGTTCGGCAGCTTACAAACAGAAGACTCTTGTTCTCATGAGAACAGCACTGGAGGAGTTAACTGCCAGTGTGAAAAGAATAATTGCACAATATCACAAAGAATTTCTAGCGGATGTTATAAATTTTAGGTTATTCAAATTTGGAAATTCCATCGAAGAAAGAAGCATACCGTTAAAATGCCAGAACCTGTATTTTCGAACTCTATCAATCGCTTCTTTAGAGTGGCTTCACGGACATAGCTACACTAAGTCTGCTACTCTCTCACGATGGATATAACTCTATCAATGTTTGATACTGCAAATGACAAAAATTTAGACTCACCCTTCGAGCGAATCAGTCCCAGATACATGGCTGTCTTCTTCATCCACACCATGGCCACCAGACACGGCAACCTGGGCACACGAAGTAGGCCTCGGAAGCTCGACGCGCGCAGCACCTCCCGCGTCCACGTCCGCTCGGCCAGCTCTTGCATCTGCTCCTGCATGGCCGCTCGGGAGCTCGGCCACCGCTGCCGAGCCGCGCGGGGCAGCCGGCGCCAGGGCGTGCAGGTCAGGCCCCGTCCTGGCCGCCACCGGGGAGCACGGGACCGCTCCTCTCTCTGCCTGGCCGAGCGCCGGCCGAGCCGCCGCCGTGGACCGCCGACCCCGCACCAGCCTAGGCGCCACCGGGGAGCGCCGAGCCACTCGCACACCCGTTGTGCCGGTCCGCAGGGGCAAGCTGGAGGGCTCCATCCGCAGGGGCGCAGGGACGCGCGGGACAACCTCTGCCGCCGCCTCGCAAGCCGCGGGAGCCTCGTCCGCCGGCGCCTGTCCAGCCGCCGCGGGGGAGCCCTGATCCCGCGCCTGCCTCGCCGCCGGGAAGCGCCGAGCCGCTCGCGCGCCGGTCTGCAGAGGCGAGCGGGATGGCCCGGTCCGCATGGGGCCAGGGGCGTGCGGGAGGCCAGGGGCGTGCGGGATGGCCTCCGCCGCCGCCTCGCAAGCTGCTGGAGGCTCGTCCGCCGGCGCCGACTCCCCCTCCATCGGTGTTTTTTACTCGATCCAGATCTATGCGTGTTACTGGATAGAAGAGACAGTATACAGAGAGAAGGGTAATTGTGTCATTTCGTGCTAGTGTACCGTGGGACTTCACCGTGTCCTCAAACAGAACCGACGGAAAGGCCGGACAAGGAATCAAAATTTGGATCGGAGGCCAAATCCGTAAGTTTGAAATTTTCAGGGCCAAGAAAGTTGATATGAATTTTAAGAGGGCCATACGAGTAATTTTCTCTTTCAGTTTTGCATGTCCTCATCCTCGAAGTTGAAGAACCGGCTTCGTGGTCCAAATGCCATATTATGACGTAACATTATCCACTAGTAGGGACAAAGTACATTGTTGATCTTGATCAAACACATGACAACAATGAAATCTTCAATAACACTTTCGCTGAAATTTAGCTGACGTTGATGCTTATGCTGATTTGTTGTGAGAGGAAAACATTGTTCGTTCGCTAAAAAGTAATGCTGAAGTAGTGCTGAAGAACAGGGCGACTATAACATTAGTCTTTATTATTTTTTAACACATGGTAGCAAAACTATATTATTCATTACTATTATTTTATCCAACAACACAAGATTAAGGAAAGTAGGTGCCCCTTCACTCTGATCTACTACCGAGAAAATCAACAAAGCTTTCCAAGACCAAGGTCAAAGGTGCAAGTGAAATCTCAACAACATAAGGTGGTGGCTTGAAGGTACATGTGTGTGTGCCCATTATATTATGACTAGGTAGCGTGCCCGTGCGTTGCTACGGGACATCTAAACTTTTGTACTAAAAATATACGCATCGCACGATAAGATAACAATACTGTAAAATTAAATACCGACGTTAAAGTGACATTTAATCCGAAAAACAAATTTGTGAATTGACAGTCATAGAGAGCGCAGCGTCGCAGGCTCACAAACTCTACTATATAGATCTTTCCGTGATGTGGCCAAGGTAATGTTTTATATCGACGGGAAGAAATCTTTGATATCTATTTCTTTCGTGCGCCAATGAATTAATCCACGAATAAGTAGATCAAGTAGTGGCAAATAAGGGCGTTGTCCGATGGTGGGGTGCTACTTCGCAACAGGGAGGGAAAGGAGTCTTCGGCGTCAACGGATCAGGGCGGGGCGAGGACGACGCCAAGGGCACGGACAGCGAGGTCAACGGCGCGGGTCCTTCTCCTTCTCGGTGTTTATGGTTGTGATAGATAATATTTTATATATATTATGAAAAGATTAAGACCGATTGTAATGGCCTTATACATATAGCTCTATTAAATCCAGGAGATCAACCCACAAACAAACATGTTGTTGCTGCAGCTAAAACATGTATGACAGCCGAAATGAAGAAGCAGCCATGCAGACAACATAATTTACTGTACACTTGACACGTAACTGGATTTTAATTTAATTCACTGCTCCAAGAGTATAGAAAAGAATTGCATTGTTTCACAGACATGATATATATAGCCTGGGGAAGCCAGCTAGCAGGTCTAGATATACATGGTCGCATTCAAAAAAAATCTTAGAAATCAAAACTCTCTGATGATGAATTGAAAGCCATCTAGTCACCACAGTCCAAGATATCTCCAGAGCGCTCACAGCCAAATCCCATCAAGATGAGATAATGTTGGTAATGGGATATAATGAAGTTAATGGATCCTAGATCACAGATGGCATCACCATACAGGATGTTCATGATAACACCAAAGCCAGGATACGTCTTGGATAATGTGTCATTCTTGGCGAGTTTCCAATTATTACCAACAAACACATCATGAGCAGATGGCTGCTTCCTCTTCACTGGAGTCATCCACCTCCAACTCCAAATGGCTGCTTGAAATGCAAATGTCTTCTGTTCCAATAGCTCTAGGTGGCTTAACAAATCCCGAGCAATACCCTTCCCAATGATACCGTAATTGTGGTTCTTGGGACACATCAACAGCATTGCCAACAGAAGTCAAGACTCACCAGTAAACAGGAAGAGCACATTGGCCATAGCACTCAACTCCTTCAACACAAGGTATAATTCGTTGCTATCATCGTGATAGCCCTTGCCATGGGCTCGATTCATTGTTCTAGCAAAGCCCCGAAACCATTCCACCATCAAACGCTTCCTTGTATCAACCTGATGGAACACATCATTCCAATATTTAATTAGTGTATTATAATAACAATATCAAACAAAATGCAGATTAATCTACACAAGTCCCAATCAATGAAACAGAATTCAGTCCAGAGGTGAAAGATTCAGTATTTTTAATGAAAAATACAAAACAATAGAATCAAAGTAGCACCAATTTGTAAACTAAACCTGTGGCTCCTGTCCAGGCATCCAGCTAACCAACTGAGAAGGATTCCATGAAGCACCGATTTCAGAAGAAAAACAATGCAGTTTCTACTTGCTACCAGCTATGAAGGACACTACTTTCAAAGCTCATTATGCCTTTGAGTTGCACCTCATCAACCTGGTATAAAATCTTGGCTCCCTGGCAATTTTAAGAAACTTCACTGACCTGCATTTTTCACATAAAAAGTTTTAACTTGTAGGTAATTGCATTTAATTATACATGGAAATGTACATGAAACTATGGTTTGAATTGACTAAGACCATCTTAGGTGCTGAGATTGTGAGACTGAGTGATTGATCGTGCAAAAATTGTCGAGAGATCATCAGAGAAGGCAAAAGAATAGAGATTGAGTACCTTTTTGGCACAAAGTGCTTAGAGAAGTCCTGCATCGGATGTGCTCTTGGAACTTGCTCATTCCTTAGTTGTTTGATCTCAAACTTCTCATCCACCTGCATAGGAACACATCGTACCATGCATGGGCTTATTTCTTGCACATGTACAAGATGACTCGTACCATGCTATAAATTTCAGGATATAGACTGCAAACCTTTTGCTGCCTTTCCCTCTCCAGTTTCACTTCCTTCATGAAAAGGTTACCTTGTAGATAGGAACAACACTGATAATATCCGACATTTTGAATGGATGTGGCACATCCATGTCATAATCTTTTGTTACTGACTCAAGTCCTACCTAAATTGGAGTTGTTATCTGAATCATGGTTACCTCAATGAAATGTAAAATTATATCACTAAATTACCTTATGGCAGAGACCATGGTGAATGGCATACTCTTAGATCAAGACATATTCATCTTTCCACTTCCAACCAAATCTCTTTATCAAAAAGACTTCCAGCCACTTTTTCCTGAGATTATGATCCTCACCACAATCGTCGTCATTATTTTCATCCAGGAATGGTCCCAACAAAATATTTAAACATGATGCAACCGAGTCTGCCATGTCATTTACATCATCAACAGCTGCAATAACAGCCCAAACTATGTGCTTAAATGCTCAAACTACCATCTCACGTATACACAGGGACTGTATATGTGGAAGCTTATCAGAAAGCTCAACCTGAAACACGGCAATAGTAGCACCTGTGTCATTAATAAGAGGTTTCTTACTTAGTTGTTCAAATGAATCAACAGGGTTTTTATGTGACTCAGAAAACAAATCTTGAACATCCACTCATCAGTGTGCATAAATCAGTTAATGTCCTTCCATCAACAAGGGAAAGCTCAAGTGAGCCAAAGTCTGCGACCTGATGATACAGAAGGATGACAATAAATTACAGTGTAACTCAAAACAAGTCTTCAGTTGCTGCAAGATAGATATATTACCAATTTGGGCAGCACAGTATCATCATAACACTTGTGTGACATCTCAATCAGTTCATCCAGTGAATGCATACAAAGGCATAAAATCAAAAGGCATAACAATAAAGAATGTGCGGTCCATGATGGAGATGGGCATAAACCTTGCTAACCTTGGGTACCCTACAAGTCTGGTCCCTGCAGTAACACAAAAATCACCAGATGGGCTAATTCCGGCTCTGCCTAGGCGATTTCGGAGAGGAAGACCGTTAGGAATAAAGAATATGATGAGGACATATGTACAGTATGATATCCCCCAATTAGGCCTACATTGAGGGCACCGGCCCGGAGTCTTGAGGGTGAAGGCATTCTGCAGTCACCGGCGACGGCACAGTTCTTAGGGAGTCAATGCGGTGCGGGCATAGCGCCGAAAAGGGAAGAAAAATTGTAGAATTTGTGATTACAACACAACTGTTGACATGCAATCCTTTATCCATAAAACACAACTTTATTTGATCACCGTACACACATAGTAGTAAAAATCTTAACTCTGAACTCTGAAACTAAATCAACGGTGCTGAAACAAAAATCTGAACTTTGAGTTAGGGATCAAAATTACCAAACTTTAGGACCCTTTATCTCTTAAACCATTGAGAGTTAGACCTTAAACCTTAAACCCAAATTGTAGAGCTATATACCAAGAATGAATGTTGTTAAAGCCAAATAAGTTGTTTACATATGAAATTGAGAGGAAGGGATGAATGAACAGAATTGGTTCATGGTCTAAACGTGAGACCATGAACTTCACTGCCACGCACCTGCGATTCACCGAAGCAGCAGCGAGCGGGACAACTTCACTGCCACGAACCTGCGATTCGCCGAAGCAGCAGCCAGCGGGGGTCCGTAGGTAGGACCTGGAGGTGGGCAGCGCCGGCCGCCAGAGCCGGCGACACCGGACGTAACGAGGCCTGGAGACGAAGATGAGGTGACTTGCGCGAGGATTATCGTCACCACCGTGGGCTCGCTCACGCTCGCTACCGTGGTCGCAGGCGCTCACACACGCCACCGTGCGGTCACAGGTGAGCACTCGAGTGCAATGCTCCATGGTCGCCGTCGCACGGATAAGACGTCACGCTCTACGCCGCGCAGTCGCCTGCGGCCGTGGTGTCCGCTGCCACACACTCGGCGACGGACAAAGGCGCTTCGGCGGGGCCTCGAAGCGCGCAGCGCCAGCTGCCGGAGACGGTCAAGCCGGACATGGCGAGGCCTGGAGACGAAGGCGCGGTGATGCCGCGCGAACGTGGCGAGGCCTGGTGAAGGTGCGGTGATGTCCCAATTACGTCAGCGCGACACCGGTGGCCTGCGGCCCATCGCGCCTCCACCGCTGCCGTTGCCCCCCGCCCGACGAAGCACCGCGCGGATCCGGCCACTAAGGCACCTGATCCAACGTCCCCGGCCACCGCCGTCGCTACGTTCCTTGCGCCTGCACATGCCTCCCGGCGGAGCGATCCAGCAGCGGTGAGGTGGAGAGGAGGGGGAGAGGGGGCGACGGCGCGGAGATCGGGGCGCCGCCGGTGCCTCCCGCTTGGGGACGACGCGGATCGCAGCAGTTTCTTTTTGGAAACCGGAAATCAGGTCGTAGGAGGCGTCGTAGGAGGGGAGGGGAGGCGCTGCGGGGGCCAGGGCAGGGGCTGGATTAGCGGCGGTCGGGGAGGACAGAGGCGCTCAGGGCGTGTCTTCGTCGTTTTTTTTCTGTCTCTGCTGTGGTGGCATTTGGAGGGAAACCGCTGAGGCCGGGGTTGCACGGGATGACGGGAGGGAGAGGGCGACACCAAAATTATCGCACAGGAGGGAGGGAGAGGGAGCCGCCCAAGATCGATGGCGAGGTTTCCTTTCACGGGCGCGATGATTGCCGCGTGAGGGTTCCCGTTTCCTTTTGCGAGCCGTGGCGGCAATTGCGCGGGCAAGACGAGTTGCGGTCGCACGAGGGTGGGCAGACGGACGAAAGTTTTTGTCGCACCAAAAAAATTGTTCACGTTCTGTTCTTTTTATAGTTGTGGGAGATCTTGGTGGGCAAATAAAGGGATGTTGCAATAATTTGTTGAAAAACTTGACGGTCTATTTAAATATCTTGTATAACTTCATGTTAAAGGTTTGTTTTTCCTATTGAATTCGAGATAAAAACATACATGGCACATACATATCAATAAATAAAATAAATATATGGGGGATCCAACCAAGCAAACTTATTGTTATTAGTTGATGAAAGCTTACAAAAACTATCATATTTGTAGGAAAATCTCTACAAATTATTACGGATATATATTCTCTCAAATAAAATCACTTTGGCCTTGTGTGAATAAATCATTCCTCTATGCATTGCGTTGCAAGGGATTGAGAGGAATAAACCAATTTCCCCCTTCAACCCCTCGAAGAAATAGATGTATCTTTTTTTTGCGATCGGAGAATATAGCTCGTTTTTCATTAAGAAGAGTGAATTACACGACGCAGCTATGAAAGAACCCTCATGACATATATTACAAACCACCAAACTAGTGGTGAGTGACTTAGAGTAAACATAAGAAAAAAAAAGAAAAAAAAGAAACAACGACTGGCCTGAGCACCCAAGACCTGAGCACCCAAGAACTACCACTGAGCCTGACATAAAAAGTAAACATCGCAACTAGTTCTGGTTGCTATATCTCTCCCTCCCTTGTGTTGGCGACTCTCCAACCCAATTGGTTGGTGTGCACTGATGCACAAATGCCATGTTCGTAAATAAAAAACCACGTGCAAAAGAAAAAAGAAAGAAAGACTTGTAGCAAAAATCAACCCAAGAGGAAGGACCAAATCGTAAAACGTGACATTCTGATTTGTGCATTCCTCCTCCCCCACCTTCCACCCTTCGATCCCACGTCTTCTCCTCAAACTTTCTTTTCCTCTCCTCGAGAACCCCAATCCAAGCCCCCCAACCGCCAAAAATCCTGCGAAATATAGCACAGAAATATCGTCTTGGCTCAGATCGTGCCCGAGGTGATCCAGATCTCTACTGGTTCATTTCCCTCTTGCCGTGACCCGATCCCGTTACCATTGTTCTTGGATTGCATCAGTGAGGAAGCCGTGAGTTGAGGGGACAACGCGGGATCATGGCGTCGTCGCTGGCCGAGGATGAGGAGGCCTTCGAGCACACGCTGCTGGTGGTGCGCGAGGTGTCAGTGTACAAGATCCCGCCGCGCACCACCAGCGGCGGCTACAAGTGCGGCGAGTGGCTGCAGTCGGACAAGATCTGGTCGGGCCGCCTCCGCGTGGTGTCCTGCGGTGACCGCTGCGAGATCCGGCTCGAGGACCCGGCCACGGGGGAGCTCTTCGCCGCCTGCTTCGTGCTGCCCGGGCAGCGGGAGAGCGCCGTCGAGACCGTGCTCGACTCCTCCCGCTACTTCGTGCTCCGCATCGAAGACGGCAGGGGGAAGCACGCCTTCGTCGGGCTCGGCTTCAACGAGCGCAACGAAGCGTTCGACTTCAACGTCGCCCTCTCGGACCACGAGAAGTACGTCAAGAGGGAGCAGGAGAAGGAGACCGCCGGCGCTGGCGGCGAGGAGACTGGCGGTGGCGAGATTGATATACATCCGGCCGTCAATCGCAGGCTCAAGGTGAGCTGAAACCAGTTCTCTCTCTTTTTTTCGTTATTGTTTCTGTTATTGCTTCCTGTGAATGGCAGAATGCTCTGTACTTTGGCGAATGAGCTAGGAAGTTTTGTTGTTTATCTTTGGTAAAACTAGCAATCTATGCAAGTAGACTAGTAGAAAATGATAATGTGTAGCTAGCTTACGATCAGCTAACTTCGTGAACTGACTCAAAAGGAATTATAGAGAAATTGCCAGATAATCTAATATGCCATTTGTTGCATAGCAAATAAACCGAGACTGGCTTTCAAATCATGTAAAAAGTGATACAATCATACGTCTTGTATAACCATGTATCAAGAATTCTAAAGCTGATCACAGATTCAGAAATCAGAACGCAAGCTAGTGGCTTACTGACTTGTTCTTAGCAGACCAGGCATCAAGATGACTAGATCATACTGACATCCAAGCAAATTAGCAATTTTTAGTCAGTTCATTTCTGATTGGGCTTATCGATGACCTTGTTCTGTATTTCTGCTATTTGTTTGTCTGAACTCTGAAGTAACACAATCAATTCATAGAAATATATCAAGCTTTCTCACAAATAATACTCTCTTAGACTTTTATCCATGCAGTCAATTTGTTCTCTTAACAATTTTCAGATAGGTGGTTTTTTTTAATCACTGGAACCAAATAATGAGTCTATTATTTCTGCAACTTCTGTTGGACCTGTTTGGTGTGACATTATTCATACAAATTGGTCCAGAAGGATCCTCAATTTGTTGAAAAGCAGGAAAGAATTATGACTTCTCAGCCTTCTGCATATGTGAACAAAGACCACGTTATGTACTTTACGAGCTACTAGTTAATCAATCTGCCAATGTTGTGTGGTAATGCTCAACAAGAAAGTGAATATTGCACCTTTTGTAAATCTGTAGTTTGTGCTATAAATTTCCCACATAGCATCATACTGGTTTACACAGGAGCACTGTCGTGTCCATCTCTTGTATCTGTCAATGTGTTCATGTGCATTATCTCTGTACTTGCATGAACTTCAATGGTGTTCCTTTTGTTTTAGGAAGGTGAAACCATTAGGATAACTGTAAAAAACAAGCCATCAACTGGAAGTGGTATGCTTTCAGCTGCTGGTTTATCTGGAGGGACCACTGCAAAACCGAAGACAAGCATGCTTCTTGCGCCACCTCCAGGTGCAGCTGGGAAGCTTCGATCTCCTCTTCCGCCTCCACCTAACGACCCTGCAGCTGCAAGGATGAATTCTGGACATACTGCAGAAATCAGGGCTCCAAAAGAACCCACCAAGAGAAATAATGATCCTTTTTCAGATCTTTCTGCTATAAAGGTGAGGTTTTCTATTTGGTGCCTTACAATTTAGGGTATTGCTGTCCATAATGGAGCACTACTAAGATCACATGCCGCTGTCCCATGCACATACTAGCCAATTTCATAAACTGATAATAAGACAAGATTTAAGCTACACATGTTAAAGCAATCCTCTGTGCTTAAACAAGTTAAAAAGAAGCTGTTCATTTGGATCTGGTCAATCTTGTCACCTCTATTCTTGGTGCCCCTAGTCAAATGAAACTATTAAGTCTATAACAAATAAAAAAGAATGTCGGATATTCTTCATTCAGTTGGATAAGCATACATAAAAACTTAGAATGGCCATGTAAATTAAATTTTGGAGGCCTTTGTTTTATGGTTATTTTATTTACTCACCCCTTCATACCCTTACACTTCAACCATATATATGTGATACGCAGCAAAATCTACCTTCGTCGGCTGAACCCGGACAAACAAAGAGCACAGGAGCTGGATGGGCAGCATTCTGATGATGGATGCTTGATCTACTGTTGGCATTTGTTTATCTGAAGAAGGGGAATTGGTAGCTGAAATACTGAACAAGACTTGGATCTGGTCTGCTGGATGCCTCTACCCCTTTCGAAATTAAATGGTTTAAAATGACTGATCAGCGTTCCAGTTCCAGTTGTCAACCGAGAAATAAAACATTTTCCAGAGTTGTGTTACCCATCTCACCACATGAATGGATGCTCAGATTGTCAGGATATAGATACAGCCTCCCTCTTCTTCTTTATCATATTTGTGCTATGCTTCACAAACTAATACCAGAATCATACTGACCTCGATGTGTATTTTGCGGCGGAAGATTGAAAATACTGTTACAAGTGCGGCAAAAGAATGTTTGCTATGGTATTCAGTGATTCAATCGTCTCAAGTTTGAAGCTATCGTTAGGCCCTGTTCGCTTCGCTGATAAGCCAGACTGAAAAGTATTGTACGCTGATTTACTGTAACAGAAAAATACTGTATCATAGCTGATCAGTCAGGCTGATAAGTTCATTGATTGCAGTTTCAGATTAAGAAGACATGTTCGTCAGACTGGAAATGTTTGATCATGGCGTCCTGGGCTCTGATCCAAATCATTCTAGAGTTTCCACGAACTATACCCTAACTCCCAAAAGAATTTGGAAATACTAGCCATTCCGATGATAAAGCGACTTCACCAATTATAGCCTGGCCTCACAGGTTTTGAAATTTGCTGATAGTGAAAGTATTATCTTCAACGCTTGGTCTCTTGCTCTCAACCAAAACCACTCGTTCTACGGAGCACTTTTAGCATATCCCTGTTTGTAGCCTTTGTCCTCGCTTCTCTTCCACCGCCTTTCTCGACTTGCCTAAAAATTTAAGGCCTGAATACCAGATCGAAATTTCCCCTTTACTTTGGAGCACCGCACATAAAAATTCTAATGATCTCTTTTATTTCTTGGGCTGTTCACTTGTAGATAGATTGCACTGAATTTGTACTTCAATTAAGATTGCTTTCCGGATGCAGTTTCTATATGGACAATTGTGTGTAGGCTTACACATTTAGGTGGAATCGTAGTGCGGCAATTGTTTCCTTCTTCTCTTGCTCGTAATGGATTCAGCGAGGAGCTGGTTTACCAAGCTCCAAACGAGGGAGAAATCCATTGGAAAGAAGAAGGAATTGCCTCCCAATGGCAAGGAATCCGGCGATGATGCGCCATCGAGTGCAACCAAGCAGAGGGTTGCGGCGGCCAAGCAGTACATTGAGAAACACTACAAGGAGCAAATGAAGCATCTGCAGGACAGGAAAGAAAGGTAAGGATCCGTGCAGTTATTCATTCGTCTGTGCAATGCAATTTCAACTGTCGCCTGCGCAATGTGATTTTGACTGTCAATGAGTACATTCTAATGTTTCTGCACTCATATGCAGCGACTGCACTTGAATCAATTGTCACACCACCTCCAGATTGCCTAATAAACATAAACTGTTCCAAAGATAACCTTGACAAGAGTTTCTAGAATTGTTTGTTGTTAAATTCCATCCTGAAAGAATAATGCATGATGTAGTATTAGGGTAATTGTCTTTCCACAAGCGCTTCGTGTGATGAAATGTATATGTTCTGATATGATTATATATCTTTCTCAAAAGAATTTATCACTACCGATGACGTCTCATCTTTTGCATTGTTGTCATGTAGACGGTGTAGTCTAGAAAAGAAATTAGCAGACGCTGATGTGTCCGAAGAGGAGGTTCACAACATCCTGAAGCAGTTTGAGAAGAAAGAGACGGAGTACATGCGCTTGCAAAGGCATAAAATGAGCGTCGAGGATTTTGACTTGCTAACAATGATAGGCAAGGGAGCATTTGGTGAGGTAAACCTACATTACATGCGAATAATCAACCATTCTGTATCCAACTCTCTCTACTGTTATAAAATCGTTTTTGCTTGACACAATGGTTTCTTCTAGGTCAGAGTCTGCAGAGAGAAGACCACAGGAAATGTCTATGCGATGAAGAAGCTTAAAAAGTCAGAAATGCTTCGTCGAGGTCAGGTAGAACTATTTCTATCAAAGGTCTGAATTCATCTTTGTATCCACGGTTCCTTTTTCCTGAGTGCTTTGTTTGGTTTGTTTCCTAGGTTGAGCATGTCAGAGCTGAAAGGAATCTTCTTGCCGAAGTGGATCACCACTGCATTGTCAAACTATATTGCTCATTCCAGGACAGTGAGTACCTGTACCTGATCATGGAGTACCTCCCAGGAGGCGACATGATGACCCTGCTCATGAGGAAAGACACGTTGACTGAAGATGAGGCCAGGTTCTACGTTGGCGAGACGGTTCTTGCGATCGAAGCGATCCACAGGCATAACTACATCCACAGGTATGCAGCAAGTGCTGTCGTGTTCAGTACCGTTGCTGATATGTTGTTTATGATGAGTTCAGTACCTGAATCTGCAGAGATATCAAGCCTGATAACCTGCTACTGGATAAGTATGGTCACTTGAGACTGTCAGATTTTGGGTTGTGTAAACCGTTAGACTATTCCAACTTCCCAGACCTGAATGAAAAGGACGTTACGCCTACAAAATCATCGTCGATGCATGGAGACGGGAAGCAGCAGTCGATGCCAAAACGCTCGCAGCAAGAACAATTGGAGCACTGGCAAAAGAATAGAAGAACTTTGGTCAGTAACTAACATGACATCATCAGTCCTGCATTATATTTTACCAATTAATATGCAATTATCTATTTGGTAATACCTTCTTTATAACTTGTACTTCCAAGTTTTGACAAGTGATTAGTTAAATGATTGCAGGCTTACTCAACTGTTGGAACACCAGACTACATCGCTCCAGAAGTTCTTCTGAAGAAAGGCTATGGGATGGAATGTGATTGGTAAGCATTAAGCATCTCTTGCAGTAATGCTTGCGCCATTGATCTTATTGAGTTTGAGTCTAAAGAAAAAACAAATTTCATGTTTCCAGGTGGTCCCTTGGTGCTATCATGTACGAAATGCTAGTGGGTTATCCTCCATTTTATTCAGATGAGCCTATGACAACTTGTAGAAAGGTAACACACTTTAAGCTTTTAGCTATGGATACCTTCATGGTCTTTCCGGTGATTGGAGCACGCTCATCTTCCAAATCAACTGATTTCTTGGTTCAGTCGTCTCTATTTTGTTCTAATGTCCTTTATTTAGACCATGCCTATATGTGCAAAAACAGATAGTAAATTGGAGAACACATTTGAAATTTCCTGAAGAAGCGAGGCTAACAGCAGATGCGAAAGATCTCATAAGTAAACTACTTTGCAATGTCGACCAACGCCTCGGGACAAAAGGCGCAGAAGAAATAAAGGTTTTTATGTGTTTGTTAAGTGTGACAACATGCCCCAGATAGATGCTACTGAACTTCTGCTCATAGTACTTTGTATGTGTAACTCTAGGAGCACCCCTGGTTCAGTGGATTAGAATGGGACAAACTATATGAAATAGAAGCTGCGTATCTGCCTCAAGTCACAGATGAGTTGGACACTCAGAACTTTGAGAAATTTGAAGAGGTAACTGATGTTGTTGTTTATAAAGAAACGTGCTTATCACTCACCGAAAATTAGATAAATATATGAGATCCCTAAATATATTCGTGTGATGTATTCGCAGTCCTCGGATAATGTTCAGTGTTCAGCAAAGACGGGCCCTTGGAGAAAGGTAATAATACCTTAACATAATCTTTTAGGGAAACAGAATACTTCTCAAACCTCTTTACATTGCTGCTTTTCAACTGTACGCGCATCTTAAAATTTATTCTTGTTTTTGTGTTTTCCTCCAGATGCTTTCTTCAAAGGATCTGAATTTCGTGGGCTACACCTACAAGAACTTTGAACTTGTGAACGACCACGATGTCCCCGGCATGGGTACAGTACTTATTTCCAGCTTCAATTCTGTGCATGTGAGTAGTATAAGTGAATTTAGGTGACAAGACACAAAAAAGGTTGGAGGTGCAGACTCTTCAACACGGTAGAGGAAGAAAAAAACAGAAGGATCTAGCAGGATAACCAAGTCTTCATTCATTCAGACCATGCTGTTCTTGTGTTTTTCAACTGATAACCTTGCGCTCCTGCACAGCTGAGCTGAAGAAGAAGGAGAAGGCAAAGCGACCAAGCGTCAAATCTCTGTTTGGTATATATATGTGATCCCACGCACGCATCCGCTGAAATCCTTTGTCATTCCATGGTTACATTTAGTTGTACACGCAGATTCACCCGAAGGAGGAGAGGGAGAGGGAGAGGGAGAGGGAGAGGAGGCGCAGCAGCCTGAAGACGAAGCAGCCTCCGGCGAAGGAAGCGTCCGGAAACCAGCAGCAGAGCCTGAACTGACCAGAAGCCTCAGCTCGCCATCCACATGAAACGTTGTCACTTCTCCAACAACGCCTATCAGATCGACATGTCTGTCAGAGTTGGTGCGAGCGAGAGCGTCGTCGTTCCCGTTCGTGCACAGGAGTGACGGCGGGAGCCCATGCATGCATGGCCGTGAGTGCTTCGATTCGTCGGTAGAGTTCGCCGGCGGTTACCTGCCACTGCCAGGAAGAAATTAAAGGGCGAAGCGTGTTGTATGTACTCTTTGTTAATTCACGAGCGAATAGCGATCGTGCTGAAAATAATTGTGTCCGCGGAATGTACTATACACACATTGATATTGACGAAGCGGAACTCGCAAGTGCATTTTACTTTTACCGCTGCTCCTTCCGGAGCCCAGCTCGTGGAAGCGGCCGGTACGGTCGTCGGCGCCGAGGCGTGGGAAACCGAGGAGAGACCCTCCCTGGTCTGCCGTGGACCTGGGTGGAATCGGAATCCACGCGCGCGACAAGGTGGGATCGGAGACCGCCGCGCGCGCCTTTGGACGGCTGGAACGCACGGCGGCCAGGACAGGAATGAGGCTGACTGGAGGCCGGCACGCATCCGCTGCCTGCAGCACAAGTGCGCGTGTCCACCGCCACCGATGCGTTTGGAGAATTTCCATGCTCAGCGCGAGCCGGCCGGTCAACTGGTTCTTGTGTGGGCCGTGCCCGTGCGTGCGTGCACCTACCTCGCCCCGATCACGTACCGCCGGCGGACCCACTGTCGCTCTCGCTCGTCGTGCCGAGTGCCGAGTGTTGAACCACCCAACTAGCACCTGGATTTTCAGCCCTCGATCCACATGATCCTACAGACCTACACCCATCGTGTCACCATCCCCGCCCCTTGCCGAGCTTCTCATCAGGTCCATAAAATCTCTAGACATCTTGGAACTGAGCGCTTGTAATTCCAAGAATTCTTATAAATCTAAAACTAGAGATTTTTTTTACCAAGAGGATTTACATTAATTATTTTGTTTGTAGTTGAAATTAAATATAATACTTAAAATCACTCTCTATTAAAATCACTCTCTATTTGAGTCTACAAACCACATATTCAATCTAGATCCTGTAGTTGGAGATATGCCAAACAGTTTTAGATTTGGATTTTGTTAAACTTCTCCATCACATCTTGCCTTTGCAACAATGGACAACCACTCTCTCCTTCCCCACTTAGGTGGCTGCCCTCTCCCCCCTACTTTGGTGACATGTCGCTACCTTAGGGCATCACTTGTGACATCACCTTTAAGTTCAACCACATATCTCACTCCTTAACCCTTAGACTTGAAATCCCTAACAATCGAGTTGTTCGGCTGATAAGCCGGCTGATACTGTTTTGTTGCGAGAGAAAAACACCATACTATAGCTGATAAGTTCAAGCGAACAGGGCGAATGTGTCTGGTTTGCGTCACTAACCTATAATCGAAATTATCCAGTCCAAGATACGTGTCCAACCAAAATGTATGGTTTTGTGTCACATCATCAAATCGTTCTTCATGGAACCATTCCACGTCAGATGTTCTATAGACTAGCAATGAGCTAACGAGTGAAGTCGTTTCACAAAAGGCCTCAAACATGCTGATCCCTTTTGGTGGTGAACCAATCCATATGCAACCTATTTTATCTCCAAACCAAACACATTGTAATTGTGATCATGCTGGATGGCGGTTGGATGACGATGTGATCTCGTACCCTGATGGAGCCACTCGTAGCTACTGACCTCCTGCTGGTCTCTCTCTCTCTCTCTCTTGGCGTTTCTTCTATCTCTTTTCTTGCCAGTGCAGCCACCTTTTGATGCGACTTTCCTACCTCCACCATTACCCAGTACAAGGATGTTGCTCGTCGTTGCCTCGTCCACCCACTATATATGGTCATCGTTTTTTTTTTCTTTTTCGTCTCTTATCCACTACCCATCGTCGATTGTAGGGACCCCTTAAGTCTTTCTAAAGTGATCAACTTAGAAAGATCCTCGAACCTTAAACTTAATTTCTAGTTCCAAACATTTAACTGATCCAACGACTAAAGAGGAACCAAATTGTTAAAAAAAACTGCTATGCAAGATAAACCTAATGTGACAGGTCTTGATGATAGAAGTCAACGACGTTAGATGAGGGATCATGCATGTTAGTTATTCATTTATAATACATGTACACTTGCATATTTGCATATATCAAGCATGCTAATGGGACGACCAGCCCGTAGGCACTATCATTATCCACCTCAGTTATCATCTATTTTTTTCATAAACCTTTTAGTTAAAACTCTCGATCAAATTACGGTCCCTAAATAACCCCTACAACTTCTCCTTTCAACACAAATTCTGCATATGTTATCCATCACATATGCAACAAATAAATACTTGCTCCATTCCAAATTATAAGACGCTTGAGTTTTCCGATATACACTATCTAAATACATAGAAAAATAATGTACGTAGCAAACTAAAACGTCTTATAATTTGAAATAGAGGAGTATCACATTGCATTCCCTAAAACAAAATTCTACACTATTGGAACATTTTCTTTTGCTTCGTGGAACATTTTCTTTTTAATGCCAAAACCGAAACAATAAGTGAAAATTTTTTTAATAGAACATAAATGTGGCATCACAGCCCACAAAGGTAGGCGAAAAATATTTTAGTGTGAGAAAAAGTGTTTCCCGTATAGAAATACTTTTAGACAACATAATGCTTATTTTTCATGTAACAATCACCCTGAAATCCTATTCATCTTTAATTTCCATGTCTTCTCCTCCCTATGCTCCATTGCTCTATCATAAATACTATTGGTAGGGTGTCCGATCGTCCGAACGCCCAAGTTGGTGGGCCTCGACGCCCACCTGAACGCCCCAACACTGCATGGTTGCTCATGTTACTCAACAAAACATCCTCACAAGTCATAAGAAGCCTCGGATGCCTCCATCCTCAGACCCATCTGATATTATTAATTCTCTCCTATCTTATCCTCTCATCTCACTTTTCCACTACCCACTCTTACCGCGCGACATCGCTGATGGCAAGGCCGTCGTTTGCCGCTGCTGTGGTTCCTCGACTTCGCATGCGGTGAGCTGTGGCTACCTTCTACAACCGGTGTGGCTGAGTGGCTTCGCCCTCTGCCTCCACCCACGCCCGTACGCTTTAGAGCTTCACTCGTCGCTGACGATGGCTTCCGCGCTAGCCGCTTCAACCGCCATGTGGTTCCTGCCGCGATTCCCAAACCCATGGCAGCGTCGTGCGCGCACGGCGCTACCACTCCCGCGCGCCATCACCGCTCATGTGGCAGCCTCTTGTGGTCACGGTGCCCGGCCTCACGGTGGCCGACAGCGCAAGTAGAAGCGTCGGGCCACGTGGAAGCCCTCCGGGTCTCGCCTCCTGCTACGGCTCTGGTACCCCGCCGTAAACGGCGGAGGAAGCCACACCGGGATATATCGCATGTTGCAAGTGTATATTTCAAGTGTTTCAGATATATGTTGCAAAAGTTGTAACACCCTAAATTTTTCTTCACTTCAAAATAGGCCAAATTGATTTACTTATGTATTTTTGGTGAGCATTGAACTTAGGGAAATAATAAATTTTGTGAAATTAAAATCAAATATAAGGCTAGCTACATGTTGATGCATTCATGCTGCTGCATAATTACTTTTGTGATGAGTGGTTTTGACTAAAAATGAAAAGGGATTCAAAATCTTTTAAAAATGGAATTGCTAAATCGTTTTGGAAAAAAAAGAAATTTTTTTACCTTCCTCCCTCTCCTGGTTTTGGCCCGCTCGGCCTGCTGGCCCATACATCGGCCGGCCTGCCTACACTCCTTTCCCCTCCTCTCCCGCAGGCCCGCACGTACCCCTCTCTTGGGCCGGCCCAACTAGGCAACCACAACCGCAGCCCAAAGCGCGGCCCAGTCGAGCCACAGCAGGCGCACTCCCTTTTCCCTCTCTCTGGTTCGCTGACTCGCGGGGCCCGCTGTTACAGGGTCGTCCCCCAACCTCCCCCGGCGAAAGCGGGAGGACGCCACCCTCATCCTACTGTCTCGCGTCTGAGCCGCTCGGCTTTGTTGGCGTCTGGCACGTGCGCCGCTCCGCCCTATAAGAGCCGCCACCCCCGGTCGTTCTCCCTTTTCCATCATCGCGCAGCCATCGTCTCCACTGTGCTTGCAACGCTGCTCTCGCCCTATCGGAGCAAGCCGCCGCCGTGGTGACCCCGTCCATCGCCTCACCGCCGTCTCCACCTCTAAGTTCGTCTGTGGTGAGATCCCCACGTTCCCCTCTTTCGTTTTGTGCCATTCCCGAGTAAAATCGTGGCCTCTAGTGTCATATTCACATGCGCCGGTGAGGTCTCACCGCCGGCCATGGCTGCCACCGCGCTGGCCTCTTTCTCCGGCCGCGCCAATGCCCTAGGGGAGCATGTCGTTGCCCGCTCTTGCTCCCTATGCCCTCTGTTTGCTCCGTCGTGGCCAGTCGGGCCTTAACCTGTGCTCGCCAGCGAGGTTTCACCGCCGGCAATGGAGCCCCACCGCGCCGGTCACTGTTTCGGCGGCCGGTCTCTCTCTCCCCCTCCAATCTAATCTGGACCGTCCAGATCCAATCCAGTGGTGCAGATATCCCCGTACCCCTTTGTCGGCGTATTTGCTTAAGAGACCCTCGGGTTCTCTGTAATTGCGCCCGCAGTCCTCAGCAACTTCAAAATGCCAATTTTGATTTATTTTTAATACGAAATTAGTTCGTGTTATTTATGGTTATGCCATCCAGAGCCATTTTCATCATAATTTATTCGTTTTAGCTCCGATTCGACCCGTTCAAATTGAGTTAGATTCATAATTAAGTAATCTACATGTTTATGGTATTGTTAGATATGTCTTTCACCGTTGAAATTCGTGGTTAGATTTAATCTATTAAATTACTATAGGAAATCTCGTTTAGTCCATAACTTTCACGTTTTAAATCCGATTTCGGTGATTTTCACGTTTGTGCGTTCGTAGCGACATGTAAGATAATTTTATAATCTTTTTAAACATGTTTTCCCTCTGTTGGTGTACTATTCTATTTATAGCTCTTGTTTGCTTATGCATGATTGTGTGGATGTATGTGTGTTGCTTTGTTGATGATGATCGAGTATAGACGGTGAGCTTTGCGACGATAATCAAGGCCAATACTTCAACAACCAGCAGGACCGGCAGGAGTTTGTGGATCAAGGCAAGTATAGCATGGGATTCCTTGTTGTCCTATTCACCATTTAATTAATTAGTCATATGCATGTGTCAATTTGTTACCCGTAAGGACATCCTAGTTACTTGTTACCTTGTTCCTTGTTACCGATGGGTTATACTTGCATATGGGTAGCTGCTAGCGCTCAGTTTAATTATACATGATCTAATAGTTATATGCAACACATATTAAAACTTGTTTTTTTAGTAACTTGGACATAGGGTGAGAGAGCTCTTGTTTTTATCATGATGCTCTTGGCTCTCTCTAAGGACTTATCTGTCGGCAAAAGCTGGGACATACAGTACAACCGGGAGTGCCACATGGCTCTAGCTTTAGCTCAGTAGTAGGATCTTTTCTAGTTTGTTAGTGGTTACCCAAAAGGGCACAAATAGGGCCTGCCGAGCTAAGTATAGTGTGGCCTCTGTCCCTATGTGTATAGCCTACGCGGAATGTGCCATTCGGAAGGGGACTCTATATTCCCTTGCCGGGGAAACCTAACGACTACTAACTTGTTAGAAAAACCTTTGAAAAGCTTCATAGTGAACCCTATCGACCTCCCTAGGAAGGGGGTTAAGAGATTAGCTACTTCGGGTGAAAGGGTAAATCACGGCTCACGGTGAAAGTATACAAACTATGCAGAGTATTAAAACTGGTATATCAGCCGTGCTCACGGACGCGAGCGGCCCAAAAAACTCACAAAATAGAGGATTATTATTGCTGATGTCTATGATGAGATAAAATGTTGCTTTATATGATCATGTGGTACAATTGAGGTTAAGCACAACTATATGCTAATTTAGGGTTAACTTTGTGACCTAATAAAAATGCTAACCGCAGTACAACATGTGTCAGCCTTTTGAGCTTCATTCCCCATATTATTCTTGTTAAGTATGAGATGTACTTATTGCTTGCTATTTTCATTATTTGGACAAAATCCTGGATGGGTAACAGGTGACAGTGACAATTGGTATGACTACTTTCCTGAGGACTACTAGTCTTACAATCAACCAGTCAACCGTCCCTGTGGTATGAAGGCGTCATGGAGTTATTTATTTATTTTCACTTGTTAGACTTTGATATATTCACGTAATGGATTAATATACGTGATGTAATAAAACACTGTGTTTGGTACTCTTCTTTTATTTGTCTTTGTGTATGTGTAATCGACTCCTAGGCACACATATGGTTTATATCCAAATTTGCCCTTTAAATTTGGGTGACACTGGGATGTTACACATGTTGTAATGGTTATACACATATGTTTCAAATGTATGTTCCAAATGTTTCATATATTTCATACGTATGTTGCAAGTGTTTTATTTGGATGTTGCAAAACTAGATCAGGATGTTGCATAAATATGCAAGTGTTTCAGGTGTTTTTTCATACGTATGTTACAAGTGTTTCATCTTTGAAAGGATCAAGATACCTAAGAGGGGGGTGAATTGGGCTTTTCTAAAAATTAATTATAAGAATTAAATCCTACAAGCCAAAGTTCACCCCTAGTGCCTATAAGTGTTCCTTGTGATTCTACCGGTAAAAGTTTTACACCCTAAGTTTTAATCCTAGTCTAGCATGGCAATTCTAGGAAAGTGAACCAAGCAATGAAAGTAATACGAGAAAGTAAATGCTTGAAAGTAAGGGCAAGGAACACGGCGATGTTTTTCCGAGGTATCGGAGAGTCGCCACTCCCCACTAGTTCTCGTTGGAGCACCCGCGCAAGGGTGTAGCTCCCCCTTGATCCGCGCAAGGATCAAGTGCTCTCTACGGGCTGATTCTTCGACACTCCGTCGCGGTGAATCACCCAAAATCGCTCACAAGATGAGTTGGGTCATCCACAAGCTCCGCCGGATGATCACCAAACTCCCAATCACCACCAAGCCGTCTAGGTGATGGCGATCACCAAGAGTGACAAGCTAGAACTCTCACTTGACCACAACGAGCCTAATGAGGAGATGGATGCACACTTGCTACTTCCTAGTCACCAGTGAGGGACTCTCAAGCTTTGATTATAAATCACTACCCTCACTAGAGCTCTTGCACTCCCTTGCACTTCAAAGGTGTTTCTCAGCTGAACAAATGAGCAAGAGACCTCTAAAAGAGGTGGAGGAGATGTATTTATACACCCCACAGTCAAATCCAACCGTTACCTGCCAACTCAGCAAAACACGCGATGACCGGACGCGCCGGTTGATGTGACCGGACGCGCCGGTCGATCGTAACGGTCAAAACCTGAAACACTGGCTGAGTGACCGGACGCACCGATCAAGGGTGACCGGACACGTCCGGTCGTGCAGGGAGCTTACTGTACTTTGACCTGACGCGCGACCGCGTCCGATCAGTGATGACCGGACGCGTCCGATCGTCAGAGTACCTTACTGGAACGTGACCGGACGCGCCGATCACATCCCAGTCGCGTCCGATTAGGTGATTTCCCTCCTGTGACACGTGTCAGCCTGAACACCGCGTCCGGTCCTCGCAAGGATCGTGTCCGGTCAACAGCCCTGAGACGCAGTAGCAGTTTAGTACTGACCGGACGCGTCCGGTCAAGCCAGACACCGCGTCTGGTTAAGGGAAAACGTCTCTAAACACTCTGAAACGCGACACAACTTGAACCAAGTTGCTTCCGACTGAACTTTGAGCTATTCTAGAGCTACCTAGTGCTAAGTTTGACAAGTGTGCACCACACCTAAACAAAAGACTCACCTAGGTCAAGCTACTCGCTCATGCCCCCCTTTATAGTACGGCCAAAAGAAAAAACGAAGATCCTAACGGCTATTCCGAATGTAACTTAACACTTTGACATCTGGAACTAACTATCCTTAATCTTGACGTCAATCCTTTGAAAACCGAAACGATTTCCATCAAGAGGCATGAATGACATAGTGCCCAAATCAGTTATCAACCCCATGACCTAACTTACCAGAGTTTCTGTAAAACACACGTTAGTCATGGTAATAAAGTGTTGTCATTAATTGCCGAAACCAACTCTCGGGGCCTAGATGCTTTCAATCTTGATGTTTTGCATATGTTTGCAATGGCTACACACATGTTTTCAAGTTTTTTCTGGAGTTTTGCAAGTGTTTCAGACGTATGTTGCAAGCGTTTCATCTGTTTCGGACGTATGTTGCAAGTTTTTTATCTTAATGTTGCAAAAGTAAATCGGGTGTTGCACATGTTGCAATGGCACCCACCTGCCACACCTGCCTGCTGCAACTGCTGGGGCACCACCGTGGGTCACTGCGCGGGCGTCTGAGGCCAGCAGACGCATCCGCGGTGCAGCATCCACAAGCAGGGCCAGGTGACTGGGACCCACGTGGGTTCCTGCGTGCGGGCGCGTGTCAGACAAAATAGTACGAGCGCGATGGTATGACGGTATGTAACATGGGGTCCACGTGGTGGGGCGCGTGAAAACAAGCGACGCGAGTTTTGCGTGCGGTGCGTCCTCCCATGCGAAGGACCGGAGGCGTCCGATATTTTGGAGTGGCTCTCGACGTCAGGGCGCTAATAACTCTGTATATGGGAGATTGGGAGAAGGGTCAAGGTTGCTCGGTTCTTAATGTCTGGCAAAAGGCTCAAGATTGGTTAATTCATAGTCATAATTTGCTACAACTAACTTTAAACCAGTGTGGTAGAAAATTTAAAGTGGCTTTGCCATATCTAAGTAAATCTTGCTGCACATTTTACTCAATAGTACGTGGACTTCAAGAAAGTATTGTAAATTTAGAATTTGTCTACAGAGCACCTGAGTGTTTTGGAGTCTACCAGCACTCGATTTTTTTGCCCCTCATATCTGACATCAACCTCCCCCTCTCTCTTATCTTCTTCGCCACCCGAGTGTTGCATGCCACTTAAATATAAACAAATTCGTGTGTTTATAATCTATAAGAAATACTCGATTGTTGTGACCACAGGGTCAAATCAAATTAACAAAAATAATATTATCAAATTAAGCAGATATTTTCTATGAATTGTAGATAAAAAGATCTCCATATGGATTCAAAATTAGATATACATACAAATTAAAAAAACAAGTGAACAAAACAAAGAGTTTTCAAATAGTTCTATAGTTACACCAATTCTATCCAGAAGTTACACCAAAATAATCACTGTAACTTTAATATAACTACAGAATCTAATATAAATTTATATTAACTTCAGATTTAGGTGTGGAATGGAAAGATTTGCATGCAGCGAAGAGAAAGATAAATTTAGGTGTGAGAAAGAAAGATGTTGAAAATGAAGTCAGCATGCAGCATGCAGCATGCGTCACCAGCATATTGCATGGCGTTTTAGAATAGGCTAAAATCAATCTAATGCTAGGAACGTCCAAAACACCCGAGTGCTATTTAATTGCCAACTACACGCTCAACAGATCGATAAACTACACACTCAACTACCTGTTCGCTGCCCGGCTAAAAAAATACTATTCGTTGATTTATTATAAAAATAAAATACTATTATTTTCTGTATTGCCAATTACACACTCTGCTCGACCAACTTGTCTAGCGTGGCTGACTGGCTGGTAATTAGATATGGCAACGGCTACGTACCCGACGGATAGTGCCCACCCGTACCTATATCTGCATCCGCAAAATTTTATCCGTCGGGTTACCTGTACCCGTATGCCGATAAAAATAGTTCCATATCCGTACCCGCCGTGTAATTCTCACCCGACGAGTAACCCGTACCCGATAGTATACCCAAAAATTACCTAAAAATATCAAATAGTCACATGCAAAAATAAATCATTCTAAGCTTCCAATAAGTTACAAACATGCTAACAAACATTATTAGCATCATTACAACAAAGACAATCTACTAGAAATATAGCGGATGTCTCAATGGACCAAATTCATGACTTATATGCGCTAAAATAACTGAGGTTAGCTAGTTATTTTTACGGGTATATCTTACCCGCGGGTATGCGGGTATGAGCAGTATACACCCACACTCGTACCCGCCATACCCGATAAGTATAGAATTTTATCTAATAATGTATTCATGGATAGAAAAAATCATTTTATATCCGTCTCTTTTATCGGGTAATACCCGTCGGCTAGTTTTCGGGTAACCGTTGCCTGCTAATAAGGAAACGAAACCTGGTTTTCCGGCGATCCAGAGCCGAAAAAGGACCGCCACCAACCACTCGCTTTCCCGCACCTCCCCACCTCTCGCTCCCTCCCTCCCTCCAATCGCAGGATCGGCACCGATGCGATTCGACCGCGGCCTCGCGTCCGGTGCGGAGGTCTGCAATTGGGGGGGAGGCTCCTCTCCGCCGCTGGAACCGCTGCGGCGTCGCGGCCTGTGCGAGTTTGCTGCCGGTTCCTCATCCATCAGGTACGCGCTTCACGCCCTGGACGTTCTCTTCTTGTTGCCATCCACTGATCCACATTTGAGTGCGATCCTGGCCCCCGCTGGGCAATGTTGCTCTTTTGACGAAACTAGAGGGGCCGGAGCCCCTACAGGAGGAAATTATTAAATAAATAAAGAAAGTTACAAGGAAGGAAGTGTTGCTCTGTTTGTGGGCGCTGTTTGTGCTAAGGTAGCTGATTCAGGTTTCAATTTCTCTGTGGTCTCTGTGGTTTTCAGGGAGTGATTTTGCGTTCCTTGGCATTACTGTTTGATGGCAGACAGTAGTGCTGCTTCTCTGAGGAGGCATTGGGGCAATAGGCAGTTGAACTGAACCGGTAAATCAAAGTCTCTGGCCTTCAAGGGAAATTGGGAAATTCAGGTTGAACGTGGTTACATCATTCTTCCTTTCATTGGTGTTTTTCAGCAGCAGAAATCCATTCGCAGGGGAGAGAGAAATCAAAGAGGAGATTGATCATGGAGCATGTGATTGGAGGGAAGTATAAGCTTGGGAGGAAGATTGGGAGCGGATCCTTTGGGGAGCTATATCTCGGTACATTCTATGTATTTTATGCATATTGTGGTTCTGTTTCGTTAACCCAGAAATAAATTTTTATTCTTTCTAGTGTGGCTTTTCTTGATCCAGGTGTTAATATACAGAATGGAGAGGAAGTGGGAATAAAATTGGTATGTGCAAATAAACCTGGCTGCAACGTATATACTGTTTGCATTTAATGTACTATAACGTTTCTCTTCTCTGGAATCTGGATATACCCTTTTAAACTTAGAGCTGAAGTGTTTGGTTCAAGGTCTCACCTTTTCTTTGGTTTGATCTGTCAGGAGCCTGTGAAAACAAAACATCCACAGTTGCACTATGAATCTAAAGTTTATATGCTACTGCAGGGTGGAAGTAAGTGGATTGTAATTTATATGTTTATTTACAGTAATCCGTGCCCACACCTTCTGGTTGCTTATTCACTCACTCATTTTTGAAACATAGACGGTATCCCACACCTCAAGTGGTATGGTGTCGAGGGGGAGTACAATGTTATGGTGATCGATCTTCTTGGCCCAAGCTTGGAAGATTTGTTTAATTGCTGCAACAGGAAATTTTCTATGAAAACAGTGCTTATGCTTGCTGATCAACTGGTGAGTTTATTCATTCCATATTCAACCTAACGCTGGCCCGCAACAGTTAGGAAGCAAGTCAACTTTCTGGAATTTGATATTAGCTATTTGTTAGGAGTTACATGTTCAGAAGTTTCATGAGCGTTCTACCATAAGTATTGCCTTATTTTGTAGGTTTTAATTCCATAGTATTAGATCATTGATGGTACAAATGAGTTTCATGAACACCGTGTGCTGTTATGAGTGTATCTCAGCCAGGCTTTGCAAGATTGTAACTATTTTAAGTTTGTTCCCTTTTTTTTCCCTCAGTGGGCGAGGGAGGGAGAGCGAGAGTTTATTATCGTCCTATTAGTTTTCTTTGAAGACTTTTTTTTTTGCTTGGACTTACATTACTGAATATTGACTCTTTCATTTTTAGATAAACCGAGTGGAATACATGCATTCCAAGGGATTTATTCATCGTGACATCAAGCCAGACAACTTCCTTATGGGCTTAGGTCGGAAAGCTAATCAGGTTTGACTTAACCCCCCAATGTCATCTGCTTTTGTTGTTTGCAGTATAAACAGAATATAGTGGTTACTTCTCTAATATTAATAATATCTGGTAATAATCCCCAAGATTCTTACTCGTCAATGAACAATATGTAAAGACATATACCCTTTTATTCTGCAGGTCTATATCATTGATTATGGCCTTGCTAAGAAATACAAGGACCTTCAGACTCATAAACACATCCCATACAGGTGAAGCATATTAATGAAGTTTTCACTTAGAACTGAGCCTGGACTTTGTTGTGCCAAAAAATTATTCCGTTAAATTGCAAGTTCATAAGCAGAAACTGGGATGTGAGAATTCGCACAGCCTCTATACTGCACCTGTCACAACTTCATTGCCTTGAGAGACACTGGCTAATGGTACACTGTTGGGCAATCCAACTGAGGTTCTGTGGATTTAATATAGTATCAGATCATGGTACAGAGAGGCAACCTGAGTGGATTGTTTGATCTTGCGTTATTTACATGTAAATTTCAGAAATAAAATGACAAATTACTCAAAGTGTGCCTGTCCAATTGCATCATGATGTTGTGTAGTAGTATCTTCAAGATTCAAGAATAAGTTTTGACACCAAGGTTAAAAGTATTCTAGTGTCACATTACATGCAAATATGTTATGCCTTTTCTGCGACATTTGCAAACTAGGGCACTGGGCTCAAATTTAATTGATAGATTAGACATAAAGTGAACCTTTTCATTTTTGTGACTAGTTGTTTTTTAGGGTAAATGATTAATTATTTTTTTCTGCACAGGGAGAACAAAAACCTGACTGGAACAGCACGTTATGCTAGTGTGAATACTCATCTTGGAATAGGTGAGCACAATTAGCAAATCAAATATGTTACCATGTGTCTCCAATTGTAATAAAATCATACACATTTTGATTCTTGGATGCTTGGTCATGAAATGAACCTAACCTGACAAAGGAGAAGCTACTTGATCTAAAGCTTTTAAAAGGAGGGAAACACATTGTAGTTGTTTTTTCATGTAATTGTATTTATTTCATCCAGAACAAAGCAGGAGAGATGATCTGGAGTCCGTTGGCTATCTTCTGCTATATTTTTTAAGAGGAAGGTTTGTCCTGAATCTCTCTATTTTGCTATATTTCCTCTTTTATCAATATTATACTTGACATGGTTTTTTGTTATTATGCTTAGCCTACCATGGCAGGGTCTTAAAGCTGGCACTAAGAAACAAAAGTATGACAAAATTAGTGAAAAGAAAATGCTTACCTCAGCAGAGGTACTTATTTTTGCTAACATGAACATTGTAATCCTGTAATGGTAGTTTTTGCAGGCACTGTTTGAACTAATACTATTTTAACCAGGTTCTGTGCAAATCTTACCCATCGGAGTTCATCTCATATTTCCACTATTGTCGCTCCCTGCGATTTGAAGACAGGCCAGATTACTCTTTTCTGAAGAAACTCTTTCGTGATGTATTTATACGGGAAGGTACACCTCCTTTCTTCTGAGTGGCTAATGTGACCACTGTTCTCGCCCATTCTATGATCTGGAAACTGGGTCTCATTATAGATTAACACTGTAGGATACCAATTTGATTACGTATTTGACTGGACTGCACTCAAGTACCCTCAAATGGGTTCCAACAACAAGCTTGTTCAAGTATGTCTCTTTAATCTTATATCTATGGTCTTGTTTGGTTTACATTTTTGGTGAATCACTATTGTCTTTTCATTTCACGAAAAAAATGCCATAATGTTTTTCATCCAGCAACCAAGTGCAAGAATGGCTGGAGTTGGACCATCAGTTGAGAGAACGGACAAAGCTTCCGGTGTGTCTCTTCGTAGTTAATGGCATTTGGTCCATTGCTATGTGAAAAAACTGATCAATTTACCTAATTAGTTGCGTTTTTGCCAGTGGGACAAGAGATCCGGGATAGATTCACTGGTGCTGTTGAGGCATTCGCCAGAAGAAATCCAGGCTCTGGCCGCCATGGAGATCATTCCAGGCACAAAAGCCTGGCAGATTCCTTTGGAACATCCAACGAAGCAGTAAGTATCCGATTTAGCTGTGGTAGCTAGTAAACATGAATGGAGATATACACTTTTTAAACGAAAATATGTACTAAGTGGCAAATCAAGTAAATTGAAAATGAGTCTAGTAAATGGAAAAGAAAAGGCATTTCCTCTTTCCATGTTCTTTGTATTTTGCTGAAAATCTTTCTGCTAACTCAGGTCAGTTCTTAGGTAGTGTATGATAATCTTTTCACAGAAACTTGACACAGTGTTGTATACTGTATTGTTGGTTCTACAAATGAGCCCACTACTGCTCATTCTCATCTCATTTGATTATCACATACACTTGAGGATACTAATCAGCTGAGAACGCTCCGCATAGATGGACACTTCCTTTTTGTTGTTTGCAAAGCATAAAAAAAATAGAGTTGGTATATATGTTTCTCAGTGTTAAGAATGTGATTCAATTGATTGGGCTAACCCTAGAGGGGTAGCTATATAGGTAACCATACATGGGCCACATGGGCCTTAGCCTCATGGGCCTAACACACACATTCCAACACCCCCCGCAGTCTGAACTACCGGCGCAGCGGAGTTTAAGGCTGAACAAGAAGAAGAACACACACAGCCCCCCACAGACGCAACTAGCCACGGGTGATGTTGAGGCTGGAGCGAAACTCGCCGAAGGTCGAGGACGGGAGACCTTTGGTGAAGATGTCCGCGAACTGGGAGGTAGTCGGAACATGAAGGACCCGCACCTCGCCCATGGCCACCCGATCACGGACAAAGTGGAGGTCGATCTCCACATGCTTCGTCCGCTGGTGCTGGATGGGGTTGGTGGAGAGGTAGACCGCACTGACATTGTCGCAGTAGATCAGTGTGCTCCGGGAGGGCGGAGTGTGCAGCTCAGCAAGAAGCTGCCGGAGCCAGGAGGCCTCCGCCACGCCGTTAGCGATAGCGCGGTACTCCGCCTCAGCACTGGACCGGGAGACCACCGGCTGGTGCTTGGACGACCAGGACACCAGGTTGCCGCCCAGGAAGACGGCATAGCCGGAGGTGGAGCGGCGAGTGTCCGGGCACCCCGCCCAGTCAGCGTCGGTGTAGACGACGAGGTCGGTGGAGGAGGCCCGGTGGAGGAGAAGGCCGTAGTCGAGCGTGCCCCGGAGGTAGCGGAGGAGGCGCTTGAGAGCCGTGAGGTGAGGCTCCCGGGGATCATGCATATGAAGACAGACCTGCTGAACTGCATAGGTGATGTTCGACCGGGTGAAGGTGAGGTACTGAAGGGCCCCGACGAGACTCCTGTATGCAGTGGGGTCAGACACCGGGGGTCCCTCAACCTCGGACAGCTTGCCCTGAGTATCGACCGGAGTGGAGCAGGGATTGCAGTCAGTCATCCCAGCCCGCTCCAAGATATCCCGAGTATACTGCCACTGGTGAAGAAGTAACCCGGCAGGACGGTGCTCAACAGTGACCCCGAGGAAATGGTGGAGCTCACCCAAATCCTTCATAGCAAACTCCTGCTGGAGAGCGGCAATGATCCGGCGGAGAAGTGGCTCACTGGAGGCTGTGAGGACAATGTCATCAACATAGAGTAGCAAGTACGCAGTGTCAGCCCCATGGTGATAGACGAACAGTGATGTATCAGACTTGGCCTTCACGAACCCCAGTGTCAACAAGAAAGCAGCAAACCGGTGGTTCCACGCCCGGGGTGCCTACTTGAGGCCGTAGAGAGACCTGTTGAGCCGGCAGACCATGTCAGGACGGGTGGAATCAACGAACCCCGCCGACTGACTGTAGTACACTGTCTCGGTGAGAAGGCCGTGCAGAAAGGCATTCTTGACGTCCAGCTGATGGACAGGCCATGACCGAGCAAGCGCCAGCGAGAGCATGGTACGGACGGTGGCCGGCTTGACCACCGGGCTGAAAGTCTCATCATAGTCGACTCCCGGGCGCTGAGTGAAACCCCGGAGGACCCATCGAGCCTTATAGCGCTCGAGAGTGCCATCAGCCCGACGCTTGTGGGTCCAGATCCACTTGCCGGTGACGACGTTTGAGCCTGGCGGCCGGGGCACCCACTCCCACGTCTGGTTGGCGAGTAGCGCGGCGTACTCCTCTTCCATCGCGCGGCGCCAGTGAGGATCCAGCAGGGCGTCGCGGACGGAAGAGGGTACCGGGGAGACCACCGCGTCGCCGGTCGAAGCCGCAAGGGCACGAGGCGGCAGTGTGCCAGCCGCGTGCCGTGTCACCATCGGGTGAACATGTCGCGGGTGTCGGTGAAGAAGCGGCGGGTGGTAGACCGACGGTGCACCACGAGTTGGCGGGGACTGCGGCGGTGGTGTCGGTGTCCCCGGCGGAGAATGGACCGCGAGTGGCGGCGGCCGCGGCCTGCGCTGGTACACCCGTACCGGCGCGGCGAACCTCGACGGAGGTGCCGGGGCAGGTGCCGGGGCAGGATCCGGCGACGGCGACCGGCACGGCCCCCCCGGGGCAGAAGCGGAGGACGAAGGCCCCGGGTCTGCGCCAACCGGAGAGGGCAGGGCCGTGCCAGAGGACGACGGGCCCGGACCCACCGGGGAGCCGAGACAGGAGGCCGGCAAGGAGCTCGGCGAAGCGGTACCTGCAGGAGACCACGAAAAAGGTGGCTGGACCACCGTGTCAGCGGGAAAAAGGGAGGGAGGGTCAGGAACCGGAGGGGTGGTGGTGCTGGAGAAGGGAAAGACGGACTCATCGAACACCACATGGCGAAAGATGAGGACCCTTCGGGAGGTAAGATCAAAGCACCGGTACCCCTTGTGATCCGGGGAGTACCCAAGGAAGACACAGAGTGGAGTGGGGTCCAGCTTATGGGAGAAAGTGGCAGCGGTGTTGGGGTAACACGCAGACCCAAACACGCGGAGGTGATCGTACTGAGGAGGGGTACCGAAGAGGGCGTGGTATGGCGTGGGAGCGGGACAGGCAGCAGAAGGAAGACGGTTGAGGAGGTAGGTGGAGGTGTGCAGGCCCTCAGCCCAGAAGCGAGCAGGAAGAGAGGCCTGAAACAGAAGGGTGCGCACGGTGTCGGTGGTGCGAATCATCCGCTCAGCCTTGCCATTCTGCGAAGAGGTATATGGGCAAGACATGCGCAACTGAACACCGTGAGAGAGAAAGAATGCTCGGGAGGTGGAGTTATCAAACTCGCGACCATTGTCACACTGGACGGCCTTGATGGTGAGTCTGAACTGTGTGGACACCCAAGTGAAGAAGTGAAGGAGCGTGGTAAACGTATCAGACTTCGCACGGAGGGGAAAAGTCCACGAATAATGCGAAAAATCATCAACCACCACAAAATAGTACTTATAACCGGAAATACTTAGAACAGGAGATGTCCATAGGTCGCAATGTACAAGATCAAAAATGCGGGCCGCATGAGAAGTAGAACTATGAAAAGGAAGACGAACATGTCGGCCCAATTGGCACGCATGACACAGTTGCTCATCATGAACTCGAGTACATGGAAGACCGGAGCTACGACTGAGCTGTATCAGGGCATCACGTCCAGGATGGCCGAGGCGCCGGTGCCAAGTAGTAGAGGAAGTAGAAGCGGCGAAGGCAGCTGACAAAATGGACGGCGAAGAAGACGAAGGAGCCGCCGGGAAGCGAAGGGTGTAAAGGGGCCCGGTGCTATCACATCGGAGCAGAGGACGTCGGGAAGCCAAATCCTTTACAGTAAGACCAGAAGAGTCAAATTCCACAAAACAAGAATTGTCAGCTGTAAAACGACGAATAGAAAGAAGGTTGTGAACCATAGAAGGAGCAACAAGAATATCAGGAAGACGGAAGGAGCCATGAGCACCGGCGGTACCCACAGACGTGACTGGAAGACACGAACCATTTGCGACCATAATGGACGAAGGAAGAGAGGAAGATGGAGAGTGGAGCGATGAAAGTATACCGGGGTCAGGAGTTGTGTGGTAGGTGGCTCCCGAATCAGCGATCCACTCGGGTCCGACCGGAGGTGTCAGGCCCATGGTGCTGAATGAGCGAGCCAGAGCCGCCTGGTCCCAGCCGGCGACCCCTGGTAGAGTCCCGGAGGGTGGAGCCCACGGCGTAGCAGGGAAGGCGCCGGGAGGAGGACCAGCAGGTGGAGCTCCGGTGAGCATGGCCACCGGTGGACGAGAGTCGGCCCCGGGGGCGTGGAAGGGCCACATGGAAATGCGCCCGGACCACGGGTTCTGGAAAGAGGGCCATGGTGCCCCCCTGTGGTCCACCCGGTGCCGGAGGCTGGGTGTGACCACCCCGGGCGCCCCCGCGGCCCCCGCCTCGGCGACAACGACCGCCACGACCCCCCCACCCCCGCTCGGGCCGGAGGGAGGGGGCCCAGGAGAGACGGTGGCGGTGGAGCGGACGACCGCGGTGTAGCAGACGGACGCGGTGGAGTAGCAGCCAGAGCCGTCGAGGAGGACCCCGGAGAGGTGGCAGACCCCGGCTGGATGCCCTGAGTGAGCTCCTCCATGACAAGGTCCTCACGGACCTGGAGGAAGGTGGGGAAGGGCCGCTGACGGGTGATCCACGTCCTGAGGTGGGCGTAGCGGTCGCTGAGCCCGCGGAGGACGTTGAGGACCAAGATGCGATCCTCCACGGGCCAGCCGAGATCGCCAAGAGAGCCGGCCATGCCCTTCATCCGACGGCAGAACTCGCCAACGGAAAGATCACCCTGGACGAAGGTTCGGAAGCTCGCATCGAGACGCAGAGCCCGGGCCTCGGCGTTGCCCAGGAACTGTCCCTCAAGGGCAAGCCACGCCCGCCGCGCGTCAGGGGTGTTGCGGACGAGGTCGTGGAGGTCCAGGAGATCGTCCCCAGGATCCAGGAGAGGACGATGCTGTCGAGGCAGATCCAGGACGGTGTCTGGGCGGCGACCGAGGCGTCAACAAGAACGTGGTCGTTGAGGGCGTAGCGGCGGAGAGTGAGAAGCACCAGATCCCGCCAGCGGGCGTAGGAGGGCGACTCCGGCTCGAGGAGGCGAATGTTCTGGACCCCCCGGCCTGGTAGTGAAGCTGAGTCACGAGTGGGTCGGCCGGATCGTGCCAGAGGACGGCGGTGTGGGACACGCGGCGGCCCGACGAGGCAGAGGAGGCGGCTCCAGCGTCCTGGGAGGCGGGAGACGCGAGGAGCTGCTCCGCCTCGGCGATCTGGCGGGCCAGGGCGTCGGCGGCGTCGCTCTCGCGCTCCCGGATGAGGGCGGCCGCACGCACCCGGGCCTGCCCCTCCGCGGCGGCAGCCCGTGCAGCGACGAGGGCGGCGGCGAGGACGGAGTCCGGGCGAGGGCCACAGCTGCCTGGCAGCAGGGGCGCACTCCCAAGAGGGCCCAGGCCACCGGCAGTGGTGAAGTCCAGGGCACCGGTGGCTGGGAGGAGCATGCCAGGCGGTGGTGGCGCCAGGCGGGCTGGCTGGAGCGGCTGCTGCTCCCCACGCGGCAGCTGCAGCTCCAGGTGGGCCGGATGCTGCGCCGGGCGGGTCTCCAGGCGGGGCAAGGCGTCCTCCACGCCATCTGGGTGGGGCTGGGAGGCGCCCGCCCCAGGGTCGGTCACAGCCAGGTGGAGAGGGCCGGCCGGCGGAGCTTCAGGGCCGGCGGCGGGTGTCCGCCAGGATGGGGAGCAGGGGCGGCCAGGACCTGTGCCCAAGTGGAAGAAGAGGAGAGGAGGGGGAAATGGTTGTAGAGGGAAGGGTGAGGGGGAGGGGCGCCGGCCATGGCCCCTGCTGGCCGGCGGCGGCGTCCACAGCAGGTGGCGGCGGCTGGGGCTAGGGAAGGGTGGAAGGGAGAGAGCTAACCCTAGGCTGCTGATACCATGTTAGAGAATGTGATTCAATTGATTGAGCTAACCCTAGAGGGGTAGCTATATAGGTAACCTTACATGGGCCACATGGGCCTTAGCCTCATGGGCCTAACACACACTCAGTGTAACGCACCAATTTTTTTTTGATGGAAACAGAGTACTACTAACTAACTATCTGGCATGCACCAGGTTGCCGACTCAGAGAAAACGCGCATCTTGTCCCAGGGAGGGAGCTCGTCGAAAATGCCCGCGGCTTCGGGGGACTGCAGTGACCAGAACCGCCGGTGGGTCTCTGGCAGCAGTGGCGGCAGCGGGCGCCCGTCCACCGCGCAGAGGCTCCACCACTCGGGAGGCGCCGAGAACAGCAGGTCGTCCCCGTGCTCCCCCGTGGCCCGGAACGCGGCCGGGAGAGGAGGCTCTGGCTCGCGGGACAACACGACGTTCCGGAGCCTCGAGCGCCTCTCCATCACCGCCAGCAGGAGGAAGTGAGCTGCTGAGGACCACGCCGACGAATTCTGAGAGTGGAAGGCGGCGGTTGCTAGGCCGAGAACTTTTGCGGAATCGTTGCTCTCTGCAGCTGAAGCAAATCGGCTAATGGGTGGATGGGATTGCAGCGCAATGACCTCGAGTATGACCTCGTTACAAGGCTGCCATGAAAATGCTTTCTCTAGACCGGTAGACCCCAACGTATAACGCTCTCTCCAAACCCCAAGAGGAAAGACTACTCCGAAGTACAATGCAATCCTGTTTCACGGCAAGCTTTCACTGTTGTTCACTTCTGATTCTGCCATTCTGGTACTAGTTTCTAAAGTGTTATTGCAGAATCCCTCCATTTGACCATAAATTTTAAAAAACTTATATAAGCATCTGAGTTAATTTGATTTATGGGGCATTTGGCTCGAAGAATTGAGTGATCTATCACTTTCTCGCAACATATTTTCTTGCTGGGTTTGAAGGGTTATTTGAATCGGTATCATTACGATGTTCAAAGTTTCAAGGGCTACCATTACTATTCATCTATTCTGAATCTTATCATTATAATTCTTTGATTCTTTGAAATACGCCGGTGTATGCTTGGAAGGACCTATGCCAACCTGCAGGCATATCGGACCACCAAGTATTTGTGTATGGTCGATTTTGCCCGTCTTCTTCTGCCTCCCCGGCGACACACCGCCCTCCTCCATGGCCGCAGCCCTCTACGTGCTCCCCAACCCCGACCACCCTCCATGGCCTCCTCGGCGACACACTGCCCTCCATGGCGGCCGCCCTCTACACGCTCCCCCGCTCACTGGCCTTGCTACCCGTCAAATCTGGCTGCGCCACTCGCCGACCCCTGTGCCGGCACTGCTGCTCACGAAGATAGAGCTCGAGACGGGTAGGTATGCCGGAGCTGGTGATCCGACTCGCGCTCGTGCTTGCCATGGTATCCAGCGGCGACACGCATGCGGGAGCACGGCAGGCGGCCAGAGGTGGCGCACGCTTCCGCCGAGCCGACGATGAGCAGTGGCCCGCCTGTGCATGGGGGCTGTGCCGACCACCGGTAGTGCATGCACGCGGCAGCGGCAACAAGGCAGGGCCAACGGCGGCACAGGCAGTCGTGGAGAAGATGGGGAAGGAGATGACTAGTGAGGTCCACATGTCAGTGACAGAGAGAAAGGTGGAGGGGCAGTTTTGTCCATATGAAAATATGATGACACCATGTACGCGGCCTAACTGCCTAAGGCCTTACCAAGCATACACCATGACGTATTTCAAAGAAACAAAGAATGGTAATGGTAAAATTAAGAATAGATGAATAGTAATTGTAGTTCTTAAACTTTGAAAATTATAACGGTACCAATCCACATAACCCTTTGAAGAATGGAATACTTCCTCAAAAAAAGAATGCAATTCTCGTTTTTTTTAAAGTCAAATAATTTTAGGTTTAACCAAATTCATACATAAAGTGCTAGCATTTATAACTATCATTAGACTAATCGCAGAATATATATTTTTTTAGTAAAACATAAAGGTTATTTTTTATAGACAAATCTAGAATTGCATTCTTTTCTGGATGAAAATAGTATGTTGATTAACAATGAGGAATAGTTCCATGACCAAAATTGGGTAAAGAGGAAATTAACACCCGATCAACTCTTGCGTTTGTTCAATTTTGACCCCAACTGCATATGCTGAATGGAAAAGAGAGAGAGAGAGAGAGAGAGAGAGAGAGAGAGGGAAATGCTAAGAAAATTTCACTAACATCAAAATTCACTCAAGTCTTCGAGCTGAATGTGTCGTATTCACTCAATCACTTTAGGTAAGCTGAATGGAAAGATTAATCGGGCCAAAGAGGAAATGCCAAGAAAAGATTCTTAGCATTTAAAAGAGCAAATGCTATCGTATTCACTGGTGCTGTCGTATTCACTCTAGATCATCTTTTCCTTTTCGATTCTTATTTCTTATCATTTCTTGGAGTCTCAACTGCATATGCTGAATGGAAAAGATTAATTGGGCCAAAAATGGACTGGTTCCTTTTCTTTTTCCATTCTAGATGAACAACCAATTAATCTTTCATGAGACTCACAGCAAATGACATAGCACGAAATTGCACTAACAGTGTCTCTACGATGCTGTATGCAGTATTCATCTGGCATGGAAGATAGCAAACATAATTGGGTTTTGGTCGGCCCCTGAGTATGATGGACACTAGCTCCCATGTCCATACGGCCATACCCAAAACATATGGCGATGTCCCAATGTTATCTCGAAATGCCCAGCAATTTTTGAACGAAATGCCCAGCAAGGCTGAAAGCAAGCAATTCAAGGACAGCCTGGGTTAATGGAGACGCATTGTTTACGTTAACATTAACACTTTAAAAAAAATTGGCGTGCAGCCATCGTTACTGTGAGTTCCCACAATGCTCAAAAACAAAACGCTGTCATGTAACGAACGACCAAAAACAAAAGGCTGTCAGGTAAAATAATCGAACTTCTTTACAAGACTATGGAATCCCTTGCTCTGAATCATGTCACTAATACGGCAGCACAGCCCCATCTTATGCGAGATAGTCTGTCGGACTGCAGCAACATCGATTCACCGAAAAACTTGGGGTTTGCATCATCTTCCATTTGATATATACAAATCAGTGACTTTGCGTGTCTAACGAATATTTGGAATCTAGATACACGGCAGGCTTGCTATGTGCATAGAGAGAGGACTGCAAACAGATCTTATGGATTTTTTAGAGCAGCCAGTCTCTTCTCTAGTTCCTCCAACTCCGAACTGCAGATGAGAGAAGCAAAACATTTTTTATTTTAACCCAAAGGGACCACAATGTTCAGTAACATGGCAAAGGTGTGGTCTTTGCTACCAGCAATTCATGTTGTACGCAGTGAAGTAAATGGTGCACTTGCTGGCACTAGACGGCATGAGGAATCGTTGGTATACAGCTTGTATGCTTAGTCTAGTCTTATTATTAGTTAGAAGTACAAAGAATCATAAAATATAGAAAAACAATGGTAAGGTAATCAGATGCATAAAAAACGGCATAGAAATGTTTGCGCAGTCATTTTTGTGCGTGAAAGTTGCCTAGATGTCTCAGCATGTCACCAATAATGCTCAAAAGTCAATACAAGTAAAGAATGTGAAATCCTACATCAGACCTGTACTTGCTATTTCCAAGAAATGCAGACAATAGCCGTGTTTCTTCCAAACCATTTAGAAACTGTCTGAGATGAAAGCTAAGCAATCAAAGCAATAGCCATGTGACTAATTAATCTAATTTACGGCATCCAACAGTTTTGCCCAATCCACTGTTGAACACCCCTAAATACAGGGGATAGTTATTTCAGTGAACGCAAAAATAAGTCAGAGAGCTAAATTTTTATCCTGGCCTTTGGTTGTGATTTCAGGTGGAAAAAATAATACAGTAACCATATGAAGAGGGGAGGGAAGTTGAAAAACAATAAACAATAAACAATGTAGAGTTGTGGGTGAAGGATAGAGCAAACCTTTCATCAACCTGAACCTTCTTTCCAGCAATTTTTCCTTTGGGAGCTGAGGACAACTACAAGGGGAAAGATAGAAAAGGTTTATATTAAAGGAATAAAATACGGAATACAAGAATCAGCATCTTCAACTACCTGTGAGGCAATGTCTACACCAATCTCATCCAGAACCTAAAAGGCAATGGCAAGAAACAGAATGAATAATCAAAAGCAAAGTACAGGGCTTATTGAAGAACAATGGAAAGAAAAACAGCGAATAACCTGGTTAGCAAGTTCTTCAGTTTCTTCCTCGGCCTGGTCATCGTCTAAGACATCGTCAATTGAATCAGACATCATCTCATTCTGCGCGATGCATAAGATTAATCAGTGTGTACCCTCACATGCAACATTTAATATTAATGCGCAAGCACACATCACATTCATAAGAAATTCCCTAGAATAACAAAAGGTAAAACGTGTATAATTGCCAGAAATCATTCTGCTAAGCTTTGGAGAAGTTTGCATACCGTCATATCCATTTGTGCTGACTGCTTTTGGAATTCTTTCATTATTTTCATCTGCTTGGTAGGTTCCATTTGCTGCAAAATAGATACGTACGCATTCAGTAAAACATATGTATTTGATTCTTAAAAAAGTGTATTCTGCGTAATAGAAGTTACAGGTAAAATACACCCTATTAGTTCCTGTATAAAATCCATACATGATTTTTCAAAAAACATATATATGAAATGACGTATGCGCAAAAGTTCAGTAGAATATTACCTTATTCAAAGCTCCCATTGCTTTGCTTGCACTTTGTAAACCAGTAGCCACTGAAGTGTTGGCATGCATTGCCTAAGGACACGATTTACCACAAAATAAAAAAAACTAACCTGACAATCCACGTGGAATAAAGCAAAAGAAGGAACAACATTTCACCTGAGTATGTGTCGCAATCCCCCGAATCTGAGCTTGGCTACCTTGCAAATTAGAAATCTGCTGCCTTAACCTGATCAACTGACGGGATAGAATTTTTGTTGCTGCCTGCAGAAGCAAAGGAAAACCATACTGTATGATCTAGATAAAAAAAATAAGGAGCTGAAACTGAATATAATATAAGAGTAGAAACCTCATTGCCAGTTTTTGCTGTCCTTTTAATTTCAGCAACGAGTTTCTTCTCCTGTAGTTGAAAAAAAAAGTTTGAAAACCTGTTGTTATTGCTCAATTCAACTGCATCAACAACAAAATTGAATAGTGGAACCACATAATGGAAAGGCGGTGACTTTAAAATTATCACATATTTATAGATCCGATACGATGCAGACATAATTTAAGCAACAGAACATACAGAGCTTCCTAAGCATCAGTTCAATATGAAGTATGATCATACAAGGAAAATACTAAATCGCCAATATATATAAGGATATTTTGCTTATGAACCACACTAGTAATGTGACTGAATTATCATACCTCTTGCTGTAATGACGCAATGTCCCTCTCAATCCCTGCAGATGAGACATCCCAGGCATTAAATAAACATACAGTCATTATTTTGTGAGCTATGTGTTTTTTTTCCTTTCCCATCCTGTGGGTTGCTCGAGGAAGAGTTGGCCCTTGCCAATTCTGTATATATAGACCTCCTCTCTTCTTAATTGAAAGGCAGAGCTTCTGCCATTACGTTCAAAAAAAAGATGGTACATGTAACCACAGACTAAGCCTAGATACAGGCTGATATATTCCTTCATGTTTCATGATTCAAGCTGACTCTCAAGTCCTCACAGGTACAGTCTCAAATAAATAAACTCAATGAAAAAAAAGATTAAGGGATTGGACATTTTCGGTATATACATGTAACTTTAATAAAATTAGAACACCTAATATCTAGTTTTCTCAAAATAAGAGCCATGAAAGTTTCATCGCAACATTACTGTTGATGTGAACAATTGTAGCAGCAGGAACAGGCGTTTCTGCCCAGCTCACATAATTGTGTTAGATGCAAAGTGAACTCATTACATGTAACACTGGATGCTCTAAGTAAGCAAGGCAGAAACAATTCTCATTATCTGTGATAAGCGCGCCACCAGAGACGGGACCAATTACCTCGCGTAGCATTCGTCAGGTCCCGCTTGCTGCTCCGCATCACCTCTGCATAATAACCAGAGCCAAAATTAGAATCCGGAAGTCCAGAACTGGACGACCGCATTAGCCAGGGTGCGCAGAGCCCCAAGCTCCTCGCCTACTCCCCTCCCGAGCAAACGGATTTATTCAGATCCAACCATTCAAGGCACGCAGCGGCGACCGGCGACCTGTGACCAACCGAACTCAAGCACGATCGCGGCGGGGATCGCGCAACTAAAGCCGAATTCGATCGAATTCCTGTCGAGAAGCGGGGGAGGAGGAGAGGGGATGGATTATACCTCGCGGAGTTGGTTTCTTCACGAAGGGGTTCATCGCTGACTCGACTCGGCGTGTTCGTTTCGTCGTCGCCGAGACTCGAGAGGAACACGCACCGAGGAGAATGCCGCGTACGCGTGTGGTGTGGCCGTGTGGGTATATGTTTTTATTCCTCGGCAGCTTCGTTGCTTTCTCCTCGGTGGAAGCTGCTACCAAAAAAGCGGAGCGTTAACAAAGGCGTGTTTAGACTACCCGCACTTATGGACCTCAATATTCATCCTTTATATGTCCTAGTCAGCAAGATTCTTTCCTCTATACTCAATTCTTCCGCACCTATCCATCCTCTATATCATTCTCTATCCACTCTATCCACTATGGAACTCACTTGTCACTTTATCTAAATATATCTATGTGTGATCTAGTTTTGAAGGATTTATTGAGACGAATTTAATGGTGTAATCGAAATTTAATTTAGATGTTTGGTTTATGAGTTATAGCATTTTTTCCCTTTGTTTAGCTAGTAGGGCTCGCCACTATAGAGTATAGAGTAAGCACTGTACTACTCTAAATATAGAATGAGAGAAAGGATAGAGTATCGTTTTAGAGTACCCAGTGCAGCAGTTTTTACTCTATATTCATACTCTAAAGTTTTAGAGTATCATTTTAGAGTATCCACTGCGGGTAGTCTTAGCAGTGGGAGACATTTTAGGCTATCCGCACTTATGGACCTCTATATTCATCCTCTATACGTCCTAGTCAGCAAGATTCTCTCCTCTATACCTAATTCTCTCGCACCCATCCATCCTCTATATCATCCTCTATCCACTCTATCTACTGTGGGACTCACTTGTCACTTTATCTAAATATATTCATGTGTGATCTAATTTTAAAGGATTTATTGAGACGAATTTAATGGTGCAATCGAAAATTAATTTGAATTTTTTGTTTGTGAGTTATAGTATTTTTTTTCTTTTGTTTAGCTAGTGGGTCCGCCACTGCCCACTATAGAGTAAGCACTGTACTACTCTAAATATAGAGTGAGAGAAAGGATGGAGTATCATTTTAGAGTATCCAGTGCAACAGTTTTTACTCTATAGTACCCCTTTAGAGTACCCACTGCGGGTAGTCTTAGGACTTGTTTTGCAGAGTTCTCGGAACTAATTCTCTACTAAATCCAGGAGGAGTTCTGTCAAATAATTTTTCAGAGATAAGTGATTATCTGCTAATTTTGTCAAATGATTCTCTGAAATAAATTAAGAGATCAGGAGCTGAAAAAAAGTAGCTGAAGTAATTCTCTATTGTAATTTTGAGAGTTTACGCTAAAGAATCAAAGAGAGTCACTTTAGTTCACATAATCACTTATCTCAGAGAATCAGTTTTCATAGAGAATCAGAATTAGATGCACCAAACAAACCCTTAGATTCTCAGTAGAATCACTAAAATTATTGTCAAGCATCACAAAGATAAAATCAGGTGAATTATTTCGAACCGATTCTTGTTAGCATAGAGAACACCTAAAATCAGGTTTCACATGATTCTAGTTTTAGTTTCAAGAATTCAACGAGCTAGGCAAACAATTATACGAAGTGATTATGATTCAGCAGATAAACGTTTCTAGAGAGAATGAGGAACTAAAACGTTTGGAGAACCTGGATTTCTATCAAACGCGCTATAAATGGATGGAACCTAAAATTACGTTTTAAAGGAGTTTTCGTTTAGTATAATTTTTGTTGCACCTTTGACTCTACTTTTGCCTTTCAACTTTTCCAAATGGATGAAAATATAGAGATGTTTTATGGATCCCTCAAAAAAAGATGTTTTATGGATATTTCAAAGGAGATAAACAAAGGGTATGTTTCATAATTGTTTCCATTAAACAACTTACATTATTTTTGCAACATATATCTAACATTAGTTTTTCACAACTCATGGCCCATATTAGCTTTTTTATAGCTCACGATTGAACCAAACAGACTCTTTGAGCAACTTTAGTCCATTAATAATTATGGGTTGCTATATGAAATGATCAAGATGTCACGTAGATCATTTTCAGTGGAGATTTTATTGGAGTTTGATAGGTATTAAATAAGCTGATATGACATAATATAAATGAAGAGAGAGACGATGAAACTTTTATAGGATGGAATGAGTTTCATGAAGAGAACTTGTCAAAATGTTTCCAACACATGAAAGCCTTAGAAACTGGGACATTAAACCCCCACTGACACTGACCTTAAAGGGGAGTATAGACGTTCCTAAAAATATAAAAGTTTGGATAACAAGGCCGAAATTTTCAGTTAGGCTTGGAATTTTTAGACCTCCTAAGATCAGAAATCCTGGTCTAAGTAATTTGAAATCACAATCGACAAAGATTGTACCTATTTAATCGATTCTACTTGTTATCAAGAGTTGTTGAACATGTGGTGAGTTAATTCCTCCCAAAATCTACAACAACAAACACAAAGAACAAGTGGATCAGGGCAAATCGCCAAAAATGAATCTTGAACAACAAGAACACAAGGACAAGTAGAAAAGACACCCGATTTGTTTAACGAAGTTCAGATTTACTCTACGTCTCTATTAGGAGCTCCCAAGGAAGTTGGACCTCTTTCAGCCACTTTTCTCACGTTATTATTTTAATCTCTTCCCTTGCGGGGTGAGATTGAGGTATTCACAAACTTTTCATGGCTCACCAGGAAGCTCACCATGCAACTCCTTTGTCATCTAGGAGGCTTTATCTCCAAGAGTAACAGACACTTCACCAAGTGCTTGATGAAGTCCACAATTGTTCAAGAGTGGTATTGCTCTTTTACTCTCAATCACCCAATCTCTCACCCAACTCTCTATATTTCACAAGAATTAATCAATTATTAATCATTTCTCACAAAGAGGGATGGGAGAGTTTCTTTGGCCTATAGAGAGATGTTTTTCGTCGTTGAGGAGCTCTACGGAGAGATGGCGAGAGGGGGTATAAATAACCAACCCCTAAAAGCTAGCTGTTATGTCATTTTTCTGCCTAGGATCGGAAACTCCGGTCAGGATCGGAAATTCCGAGACCTGAAAAGCTAATATTCCCTTAGAATTTTTGACCTGGGCCGAAAAATTTTGGCCAAACCTGGATTTTCAAGCACATGCTAGCTAAAACAGGCATAACTTCTTACTCTAAACTCTGATTTTAACGATCTTGACTCTATGAAAAAGCTTATTAGAGGGTTACCGATCACAACTAAAAATAAACTTCAAGACTCACCACGTGAAAGTGTTATGAAAAGTTTTCTCTCAAGTTGGCACTTGGGTTAGGTTAATTTGAGCACCATGACTTGTCAATACACTCAATCTTGCATCCCTCTTGATAGGTAACAAGTTTAATTCTGTATCTAAGCTATGCCCACTTAAATCTGGATACCGTACCGCAATATACACACACCTAAGAATGCAAATGGTATATCAAAAAAAAGAATGCAAATGGTACAAATATTTCTCTTGGATATCCAATTTTTTTTTCAAATAGATACAAATTTAAATATTTATACTGGATAACAAATACTTAAAAATTCTCTATAAGATAAGATGGCTTATAAGCTTCAAATATCTAATGTTAAATATTTTAACTCGGTTATATCCAAATAAAAATATGTACAACATCCACATAAAAACACTTTAGTTTTTTTTATAAACAACATTTTAGTTTAATTAATGATTAATAATTTAAATTAAATATATTTATATTGATCAAATCTCTATTTTAATTCTCATTCTCAATAAAGTAGTGTGGTATGCTCAGTACATGATTGTTGCGTTGCTTCTACATAGATATCCTCTAGTGTTCTTTATGGTGCACCATTTTTCAAAGTTCCAACCAGTTTATGAAAAATAAAAAAGAACACGTGGCACCACATCAGATGTCACCTAGTGGCAGAGTCCTATGTGGTCTGATTTGGATGGCGGCTAGGACGTGGACAAAGTTTATAGGCTCGGATGAGGAAAAATTCATAGACCTAGGTGACGATGCACGACACAATTCACTCTTTTCTAATAAAGTCCTCTGAAAAAGAGAACCGGTCCTCTAGAACTCCCGTGGAATGTCTTGTTTCGTAGAAATTTGGAGAAATTCTATCACAATGCCAAGACCCTGTTCGTTTAAACTACTTTAGCAGTACTTTTCAACGAACGAACAATGTTTTTATCACACAACAAATAAGCATAAAAGCCAAATTTTAGCGAAACAAGTCTCTGTCCTTTTTTTGCACTTCATCCAGGCATTCAATCTTACAATATTTTTGTGTATACAATCCATAGTACGATCTAACATGTTACAGTACAACATTATATTTCTATACGCTCTTTTTAGATTTTTGGATTTTGGAATTGGAAGTTCAAAGAGACGTGTATACATAGATCTACTCCGAAAGACATGCTCAATTCTAGTTTTTAGCCCGAAAGACATGCTCTTTTTTTTTTTTGAATCGAAAGACATGCTCAATTCTAGCTTTTAGCCCAAACCGAAAGTGGCATCCGAAAGACAAAATTTATTTTGCCCTCCGCTGTTATATCGACGGCTCGACGCCCACCATTACCACATCACCGTCTTTCCATCTCTCCCATCTCCTCCTCGCTCGGCTGCTTGCCTAGGGTTTCGCCTGCTCCCGCCCCGCGCCTCCAGCCGTCGCTTCAGATCCCGCTGCTGCCGGCACTCGATCCTCCTTCGTTGCTCCTCGCTGATCCCGCTGAGCTCCGATTTGCGCCCTTCCTCCCCGCCGGAACAGCGTCCGGACGCGCGGGGGCAGATCTGGGTTTTGGTGGCCGGCTTGGTGTATGAGAAGGCCTCTAGAGCTTGGGAGTAATGGAGGTGGAGCCGGCGAGGAGGGATGCGGCAGCGCTGGACCCGGAGCTGCTGCAGCTGGCGGAGCTCGCGCCGGGCGCGCTTCGCGAGAACTCCATAATAGCTGATGCGCTCTACTCGCAGTGGCTCGTGCTACCCGAGACGACTAAGCTGGTATCCCTTCAACGCGCCCTCTCGCCTTCCTCGCTTGCTGCTTTGCTTTGTGCTTAAATTTCTCTGGACTCTGATCTTATGCTCAGACAAGTTAGAAACATCGTTGGAACGTTTTGGCTGGCGTCCTTTGTGCTGCGGCGCGTACTGGTTAGGTTGTTACTTCGTATATCGCACTTACGAGCTTGTGACTTCGATGAAGTATGATGATGGAGTTTGGTAGGCCAAAGTGCAGGGTTCATTTAGTGGCTTGGTTTGTCTTTGTTCGTACTTATGTTTCTTTGTCTATGATCTTGTTCTTGGAAACTCGCCAATGTAAATTTCAGTGTAACTGGGCAGCATGGATATAACATTTGTCTCTGCTTCCTGTGATTATCTGGTAGTCCGTGTGCAAGGGTAGGCTTTGATTATTTTAAACTTTGCAGTCCCAAGATGTTACATCTGTAGTTTAGTGAGCCTGGAAGGTTGGGGTGCCCTTTCTTAGTTAAATATTTGATCTGAATTGTTAGTTTGTCGATTTAAGTGACAACCATAGAAGACTGCTTAAAATGCATATACAGTTCGTGTAAAGGATTCATGTTGCTAAACAGTTTTTTTCCCCCTCATGCTGTTGTGCTTGTCGGACAGTTCTATTATGGTCTCTGGAACCTCATTCTGTTGGATTGATTATTCTTTTTTCTTATATCAAGGTTTTAATACCACATTGAATTATTTAAGCAACTTATGGCCGGGAGTCTGGTAGTGATCTTTATCTTCATTGAATTACTTTATTGTTATCTACACTACCATTGTTTTCTGAATTTTAATAACTTGGTGACATGAGCATGTATCATATTTGTAGGAGATATGTGCCATATACAGTGATCTGATTAGTGTCACCTAAACTGTGTTTCACGTCAACAATGATATAGGAACTAGCCTGGTGCATGTGAAACTTGTCTTAGTCTGAATCCTTATTTCATTGCTGTCAGAGCCGTCCTGGCATAAATCAGGGCCTGTGCCAAACTCTAAAGTGAGGCCTTGCTAAATAGAACAATATAAACGTATGATTTCAGATGACTTGTCATTATATTTTATAATGAGCCTATCTTATGTCTCCTTTTTTAGATTTGAGTTAGATCCTTTCTTCTTCTTCTTTTCTATTTAAGTCTTTTGGTAACCAGAATCATATCAATGTCTTTATCAATTGGTGCACAGGTACACAAAAGATGAAAAATAAGAAAATTATGAGATATACGACAAACCACAAACAAGCTTGTTCACTGATCTCTATAGTTCATCTGTCATCTGAAGCATTTGTAGAAGAAAAATATTTAAAGAAGAAACTACATGACTCCTAAATTGCTGAGTTGTTGCCTGTGCCGGTGTGCACTTATTTTGCTTGTCGCTAAGCAAGGCCTGAACCCTGCAGCCATGCAGATCAGGCTGCGCGGCGGCTGGCTTCTGGCAGGCATGCTCCACTGCTGCAACACACTGGCACTGCCTGTTGGTGCTTGGCCCTTCCGCATGTGATGAACAGCAGAACAAACGCCTCTCTGATCGTCCGAGACGGCTGGACGGGATATGAACAGACACTAGCCACGAGCAAACAGAATGCTGCATTTGCGTTGGTCGGTCAAACACAGTAATTTGGCCATGGAATATAGCGGGTCACTGGTGCGACATTGCCTGTAGGGGCCCTCAATTTGGGTCGTACCGGACTCACACCCCTAGGGATGGGCTTGATTGCTGTATAAGTAGAGTTTAAGAGAGTAGCTGGTGGTTGATTTATGGTTGATACTAGTGAGGTGGTCTGAGCTTTATGAGCAGATCGTATGTGTTGGGTATGCAAACATGTACATTCCTATTGATGCCATTTTTGTGGTGCTACACTGTAAGAACACTAGCTTAAGATGGTTAGCTATGCCTGTCTCCAATTTAAGTTAGGTTGTGTTGTCCATCAATTTTGCACAGTGCTTATTGGGGGCCTAGTACATAGATTGATTCTACCTTTTCACGAACATGAATTTTGGACTTGAGTTTTTCTCTTTGCAATAGCATTATGGTAGAGGCATGCAGAATATTTTAAGTTAGCTGTGCTATATTTTAACTTTCCAACAGTGATGCTGATTTTGATTCTTAGCTCATTTCTGGTTTGTGGCCGGTACCTTTTTGTGAACAACTGCATTTATTTATATTTGACGCTGAGTGCAATGACTTTTGAGTTGAGAGAGTGTGCGCTGTTCCTTTGATTGTTCTCAAGTGCTCCATGGTAGCTTAGTTTATGCTTGCTCGTTTAGGTATATATATGAACCTTATTGTTGTTTCAAAATAGTATCTGTTTGCGGTGCTGCAGCAATAGACCATGTAATGACCATGGTGCTACCACTACAGTAGGTTATTTTTTCTATAGCACAACAGCGAGCGGATACAATGCACCGGCTGAACGGAGGATGAAGACACCGGCGGGAAGAGTGAATAGTGGTTGGGTTAAAAGTTAAAACATTGGATTATCATTAACCCTACCCCTAATCCATGGCTTTGATACCATGTTACTAATCTCAAAGATTTCAGAAAACAATGACTCCATTAATGGAGATGACATTATATAGAGAGCCTCATGGGCCATATGGGCATAGAATGGGCCTTGATACGTACTTAACATAGATATATTGGAAGCTATAACTCTTTCTGTGGCCTGGTATGTTTTGGTTTCTAAATATATCTGTTTGCCCATAAGATATTCCATCGGGAAATAAGGATGGCCAGTTGCAATGGGTTTTAGGCTTGAATTGATTGAATAAATGCATGATACCTAGGGGTGAAAATGGAAAACTTGCATTGGCAATATGATGCTTTATGAAACCTACAGTAGTGTTGCCTACAGATTTAGGCTTTATGAACTACGAGGATACTGTTACTTTGTCCAATGGTGCTACAATATTCTTCTTCCTTTGCAACCACTACCACTGTTAGAGCTGTATTTGCACATCTGCTGTGTGATTTTTTTTCCTTGTGTGTGATTATCTATTTGTATCCTCTCCAGCAAATGCAGATCTTTTGTAACTTTCTTTATTGTAAATTGTTGAGTTTTTCTTTCTCTGTGTTTATGTGAATGATCTGAAACTCTGCAGTGTACTCCCTCTGTTTCAAATTGTAAGTCATTTTGGCTTTTCTAGATTCATAGTTTTTATTATGTATCTAGACATAGTGTATATCTAGATGCATAGCAAAAGCTATGTATATCTAGAAAAGCCAAAACGAATTACAATTTGGAACGGAGGGAGTAGATAGGAAGTCAGATGCACAGTTTCTTACAGTGTTCATTTTTCATGTACATTAGGTAAAGTCTTTGATTGAGGATGCAAAGACTGGTGCCGTGCTTAATGTTGCTGGAAGCTCGACTAGCACAAATGCTGCTTCAAGTAGTTCTCTACCGTCGATGTTTCCTGCTGGTAGTGCTCCACCACTTTCTCCTAGGAGCACTTCTGGTTCCCCCCGTGTTATGAGACGAGGATCTGGAGCTGGACCATCGTCCTTGGGTTCTCCATTAAAATTAGTTAGTGAACCAGTGAGAGAAGTTATACCTCAGGTACTTCACACCTGTCCTTGTAACTATTATTGTAGTTTTTGTTGCTACATTGTTTAAGCACAAAATTTTCCTGGACCAATATGTTTTATAGTTTTACTTCAAGAATGGGCGTCCTCCTACAAAAGATTTGAAGGAGCAGTGCTTATCAAGAACAGATCACCTATTTTTTGGTGGGGAGGGACTTCAGATTCAAGGTGAATATGGCTTCACAGCTTATTTTCTGTCATTGCAATGACTTCTGAAGCTCACATACTTTTACTTGTCCATACCAGAATTCAGATCGGTCACAAAGGACATATGTAAACTTCCTTCATTCTTCTCTAGTGTCCTTTTCAAGAAAATTGATGTTGCATGCACCGGAACTGTCTCAAGGTATGATGTTCGACATCTGAACCCAAGGTCTATGGTGACGCCCATGTACTGATGTAAAGATCCAGTTGAGGAACTATAGTTACTTTTAGATGCCAGGCTAGTGTCTCCTTATCCTATTTCAGTTTGTTCTTTATTCTTTGGGGTGTTGGTTTCTTCTGCGTCCTCGTTGAAGCTTGTAAACATGCTAAATGCTAGTTCTACTTGATTACGGTCATATGTGTTTATGCCTTTTACCTCCTTTGTCACAGACAAACATTAATCTTTGCTTTTGCCACAACTTATCATTGGTTTTCAGCACTTTAGTTGGATATCACATGTTGACCATTCGTTTTTAAGCCATCACATGATTCTTTAATCGACTGTGGGCAGTTCAACTACTATAAGGACCATTAAGATAATAATGAGGAAAAAAATAACCACCAAAATCTAAGGTGTTTTTTTTTTGTTTTTGTTTTGACCTAAGTCAAATTTTGCTTTGCCCAAGTTTATAGAAAAATGCACCAACATCCACAACATCAAATTAGTTTCATCAAGTCCACCATGATAGCGCATTTATTTGGTATAGTAGATGCTAAACCCCTCTTATTCCAAATGTTGTTTAAGACTTGTGCACAAGGATTAAGAAAGTAGGTCAAATGACCTTGTCGCCCTTCATTATTCTGCATTGGGAAAGAGGGCTCATTCATCTGTGAGAGTATTGGCATTTTTTAAGTAGGGAAGAAAGGGGTAAAAGATGCATATAGAAGTTCTAGGTTGACTTGCATTTTGAGAATAGTTGAGAGGGCTAAAAGAACCTACATTTGTAGTTTTTTCTTTTGGGGGTGGGTGGTAATATATTTTCCATAAATTTCTTGAAGTTAGAGAATTTTGACTCGACAAAATTAAAAAACCTGACATTTTGGAATGGAGGGAGTATACATTTTGGTCAGTTAGTTTTGTCTTGTTCATGCAAGTGCTTAGGGCATGACATTTCAAGGCTAAGTGATACTCCATCACACAAATGGCTTCAACCTTTTGGTTGAAAGCTGCATCCATATGTATATTCCTCTTCAAAGGAATTATATAGGTTACTGGTTAGTAGTTACAAGGTCTTGCAAAGTTGCCATTGCAAAAACATTGATACATGCAAAAGTGGTTTCTGTTATCCTGCTTCCTCCTCGAATCACTGATGCTAGCTTTTCTTTGATTTCATTCATACCTGTAATGCTAGATCGTATCTTAGCCACTGGTTTGGAACCTGATTTGCTGAATTTGTTCATTAAGAGAAGTGTTGCAGCTTGTAGCTTGCCTTTACCCTACTAGTGTGTCAGATCATGTAACATGCTCTATAGCTTTGATGGTAAAATTTGGCGTCACTCAACTTCTGCTTTGTTTCATAGTTTCTCAATTATTAGTTGGGAATGTGATTTATGTTTAGTAATGTTTTCTTTACTATGTTTGAACAATTAGGGAAACAAATGCGTCAATTAACCCAATGACGCACACTACCTCATTTGGTCTGTAAATCCTAGAAAAAAAGAAAAAACAAAACACTATTAGGTGGAGGTAGAGTTCAGTGTGGAAGAGTGGGTTTTGGGTTGCCCCGCCTTTCATCAAACTTGCATCTCAACATGTGATGAATTGTACTAGTGATTCGATGTAAAATGGCAGTCTGTTTTACCAACACTGATTTAAGTATGGTAGTCTAACTCTATCTAAACACAGGGATGCATTTGTGGAGTACTGGATCAATGACAATAAGATTACAATGGATATGGCTAGTCAAATATTTGAAATATTAAGAAAGCCGGGTTACACATATCTCACTCAGGTCAGCTATTTTCTTCCGAATGTTCTCAGTGCTAACATGGGCATAGATGAATCTAGGAGAGATTTTAGTTCTTTCATTCTGTGTGACTAATTTTATACTGATGGGGGGAAAATACATTCAAATGTACAGGATGACTTCAAGCCTGTCCTGAAAGAACTACTGGCAACTCACCCTGGCTTAGAGTTTTTACAAGGGACCCCCGAGTTTCAGGAGAGATATGGTAGTTCCTGCTATCCAAAGTCCAAGTGAATTAGCAGACTTGAGAATTAATTCTTCACTCCAATTTGTACTTCATAGATGTGTTTTTCCATGCTTTTTTATTCTTCTATTCCTTGAGAAATGCACATATGAATGGCAAGCCCTTTACTTGGTGGTAGAGCAGCATCCTTACAGTGTTAGGTGTTTACAGCTGATCAGTCTTTTGCTAGACATATTTGAAATATGATTTTGTGGACTCTTATATGTTTTTCCAGTAAGCTTGTCTGTCACATAGACATGGACACATAATGTGATACCTTTTCATTTAAAGTAATTCTAGTGTAGCCGGACAGCCTTGTCTTTCACTTCGTGGTTCTTGCCATAGGAATATACGGGCAATGACGGCACCCTGATTTGAATTATTTCCCTTAGCTATTGGAAAATGCTGGTAGGCAACAAGTGTTGGTTGCATGAAGTCTGGAGCATTACCAACCATCACTAAAACTAACTCAACTATCCATTTTGTTTTTAAGATCAGATTTGCTGAATGTTTTGGACTGTTGCTAATGTTTGCTGTGTCACATTCATCATTTCTTGTTGTTTTCTTCAGCGGAGACTGTAATATATAGAATCTTTTACTCCATAAATAGATCTGGGAATGGCCATCTGACTCTGAGAGAGCTCAAACGTGGAAATTTAATTGCTGCACTTCAGCAGTTAGATGAGGAAGAAGATATCAACAAAGTGTTGAGGTAATTATATATGACATCCTAACAGATCGCCACTGTCTATTCATTGTGCATCACCATATGAGTTCTGAGCAGAACTGAGGTTTTTATCACACTATTTATCATGATGCAGTTGCGTACATGCATTTTTGTACTCCCTCTGTTCGAAATTGTAAGTCGTTTTGGCTTTCTTCAATACATAGTTTTTTTACTATGCATCTAGACATAGCGCATATGTTTTTGTGCATAGCAAAAGCTATGTAGCTAGGAAAGCCAAAACAACTTACAGTTTGGAACGGTGGGAGTACTTGTCCTCTGCTTCCATTTGTTTTTGTGTGGATTACATTTGTTCACTGTGTTTTCTTTAGATAGTCTGTTATCCTTTGTATAATGTTTCCCAAGTTGATAATCTTGGCTCATGATTTGATGCAGATACTTCTCATATGAGCACTTTTATGTGATCTACTGTAAATTCTGGGAGCTGGATACAGATCACGATTTTTTGATTGATAAGGAAAATCTCATCAGATATGGAAATCATTCGTTGACCTATAGAATAGTTGATAGAATTTTCACACAGGTTAGTCTATTCCATTTTGGCATTCAAACCTTAGCCCTTTATTACCAAAAAATGTTGTGCTTTGTCCTTATATTGGCTCTTTTACTGTTATTAGATCCCAAGGAAATTCACAAGCATGTCAGAAGGAAAGATGGGTTATGAAGACTTTGTTTACTTTATATTATCAGAGGAAGACAAATCATCTGAGCCTAGCCTTGAATACTGGTAAGTTGTAGCTGTGTTCTGAATAGTTGTATTTTTTTTTGTAGAACTGTTCCTTTTGTCTTAATGTGATAAGATGATTCCACCTTACAATTTATAATCTTAGGGTGTGTTTGGTTTGAGGAATGAGTTGATCCATTATCATGTCACTCCTTACTTTTTTGTTTGGTTTGTGTAATAGAATGGTTGATCCATCACCACCTCATTCCTCACAAACTAATAATCAATATATGCATGAGGAATGGGTTGATTCCACCAAAGTTCATGGGATGAACTCATGATGCACCAACTCATGTAGTATGAGGTGGTTCCTCAAACCAAACCCATTTAGACTTTGTATCATGGGTAGAGTTTAAGGTGCTGTTTGGTTGGACTGATTTGGCGTGGGGTCTGATCACAGTGTCAACGAATCACGCTAGGTTGTGTTTGCTTGTGATGTGCTGGTATCAGGTGCCCTGCAAATGAATACTGGCTTAGTAGAATCATGACTACGCTCCCCATCCAGCGGGATCAGATAATGCTACGGATGTGGAGTGAACCAAACAAATCATGTAATCTCTTGTTCCATTTCGGATACTGCTGCAGCTTGATTCCTTTATGTTTGCATTACCTATCCTACAACCAAACAGCACCTAAGATGAGTAGCAAGTGTATCGCATTGATCAATGTGCATTTAGGTAGGGGTAGACATGGAAGAATGAAGCAAAAAGGTGCATCGGAGTTATCATGGACTTATATTTGATGCATGATGCATTTGAGAGATGGCTGAATGGACATATATATTTGGTATTGGAGGGAAACAACTTTCTATCTTTGCTGTGCACATTGTATAACTCAGGTTATTATAGTTGTAATTTTATTGAAATATTGTAATTGTTTGTTATTGAAATATGGGAACAACTTTCACAGGTTTAAGTGCATCGATCTTGATGGTAATGGTATTTTAACTTCCAATGAAATGCAATTTTTCTACGAGGAGCAATTGCACCGAATGGAGTGCATGGCACAGGAGCCTGTGCTTTTTGAGGACATATTATGCCAGATGATTGATATGATTGGACCAGAGGTAGATTCTCATACATATTCCGCAAACATTTTATCTGGGCTTGATAAATATTTTCCTTTCTACAGAATGAGAGCTATTTCACTCTACGGGACTTAAAACGGTGTAAACTCTCAGGAAATATATTCAATATTCTTTTCAATCTCAACAAGTTCATGGCATTTGAAACTCGTGATCCATTCCTCATTCGCCAGGTGATTATAACCCTTAATAAACTTTAGATTTGCTGCCAAGTACTAAGTTAAATAATTGGATAATGTTTAATTGTAGGAACGTGAAAATCCAACTCTAACTGAGTGGGATCGGTTTGCGCATAGAGAATATATTAGATTGTCCATGGAAGAAGATGGTGAGGATGCTTCAAATGGAAGTGGTGATGTGTGGGATGAATCACTTGAGGCTCCATTCTGAATGGTGTAAGTGTTTACTAAATATTGTCCAATGAATATAGTAACACAACATGATAAGATACGAAATTAGTTTTGTAAGCTACACCATGAAATGATATAAACACCATGAAATTTTGCAGAGTAGAGGACAGCGTTATTTCTTTTGTGTAATGGGCATATATCTTTTGTGCAATGGAGGCAATATTGCTATCTTACTTCCTCTTGCAATTAAATCCCGACCTGTTCTGCTGTTCATGTCTTCTGTAGACCTTAGACTTCACAATTATAGGGTTAGACCAGAAATAGCATGGAGTTTTGGGGGTTTAAAACCAGAACTGTCACCCAATGGTTTGCTGGACGAATACAAATCTGAGATATTTTTTAAGTATAAATATACTTGTGGTCATCATCCTACTAGTTTTTTTATTATATTTTTTTGAATTTTCTGTTTACAGGTCTTGCTGCATGAATTTGGTTGGACATGGATGATTATGGTTGTGAAGCGGAAGAATTGTAAAGTTGATGGCTACCCTGTGGAGGCTATTGTAGGCTCACAGCAGATTCAGTAACACCAAAGACTACTTACAAGTTTTACTGTGCAGATCTGATTCGATATTTGTCAGTTATCCTGTTGTGCAAACATTTTTGCTTGGCTGGAAAATTGGGGAGGGAGGTTGGTGGGCGCCCTGCAGTTTCAAGGCAACAACCTCAGCAGTCACAAATGATACTATAGTGAAGGACCCTTCCTGGTCGACTAGTTCCATTTGTGTTCTGATTGGTCCTTAGGGGGATATCTGTTAATTCAATTGTTGTGCGCAAATTTTGGAGCTGAACTGTTAATGTTTGGCTGCCATTTTCTTTGTTAATCTTGGAAGCGCGGGCTAGCAATTCCATCACAACTAAGGTCGTGGCATGTAGCTTTCAGGTTATGCTTTCTCATCAGCATGGTGTTTTGTAGTTCCTGGTTTGTTGCCGTTCTTGGTTCTTGGGAGGGATGATCCGAGACCTTGGAGCATGGGTACTGTTGTCATTTTGTAACATTACCGAGAAGCTGTGGATTGGGTTCATAGTAACACAAAGGTAGATAACATTGGCAATCCAATTTTTGTTAAGGTGTAAATTCAGAGAATGTTTTAGGTTGCAAGTACTATTCGTTAGGTTCGTTCTCTTCCTTGAAAGTGCTTTGCCTATTGAGCTACTTATGTCGTGATGCGCTGAAACTTCATATTTGTATTCTTGCTCTCTTTTCCTTTTAAAGATCATGTTTTCTTGGCTATATTTGTCATTTGTTGGCTCAGTTTTGACAATAATTTTGCGCCCCTCCCCTCACTCCATACGCACACAGTAACATTTGCACTTACGAAGGAACGACACTTAATGGAGTGTGTGGTTTACAAAATCAACCCATTCTAGATGGAGTGTGCATTGTGAGTCTTACTCAAATTTAGGAAAAATAATTTTATTTCTCATATTAGTATCAATTACTAGCTTACGTAGAATATGATCTTTCAAGCCAAACAAAGCTAAAAAGTGGGATGATAATGGACCACTTCATATCACCAACCAAACACTCCCTAAACCAAACACTAATTGCCTACCAGCATTTTCCAACAGCCTTTAGGGTTGTTTGGACTCGTAGTTTTATCTAAACTAGTCTTGATAAAACTTGTTTTATCTTAACTACTGCTAAAAATATACTTGGATCTTCCAACAAACTCTAAGGTATTCCAAGAATCTTGGTGAGTCAAAACATCTTAAGTTTGACTAAAATTATAGAGAAAATTATAAAAATTTATAATATCAGATAGGTATACTATGAAAATATAATTAATAAAAAATCTAATGATACTTAGTGTCATAAATATTATTATCTTATCATATAAATTTGGTCAAACTTAAGATCTTTTGACTCTCTAAGATTCTTGGAATGCCTTATAATTTAGGATGAAGGGAGTACATGATAAACTTGACTTCCACAAAACTACAAAAATGAGTATTAATTAAAATTAAAATGTCCACATCGTTTTTTACTAATACTGTTTTTCGATGTCCACAAATTGGGAGGCCGTAGTCGCACGGGAAACATTTTTTCGATGTCGTGTTTCCACACGCCGTCTCGCTGAGCAATACATATAAGATCGGGGAGAGGGTCGTCGACCCTGTTGGCTGTCCATCGACTCTCCACCCTTAATTTGATCTTCTTCTCACTGGTCGCAACCCTCTACACGGAAGTAGATATAAAGTACATTGCATATTAATCAACAGACCTTAACTTGAGCTTCTTCTCACTGGTTGCAACCCTCTACACGGAAGTAGATATAATGTACATTGCATATTAATCAATAGAAAGAAATACCATGAAGATTGACGAGATCACATCTTGTGTCTTGGTGTGCTTGAGTTCTTGAGTTCTTGAGCTCCTATTTCTTGTGTATTTTTCCATGTGGTGGCTTGGTCTACGTTTTGTGTAGGTATTGGTGCAAGTCTTCGTATGGAATCCCTTCATAGCACTCCCCTACGCGTGTGGTAAAAGCTGATCCGAACTTTGTTCCTTAAATTCGTAGTTCTAGGTTTTTACTCTCTACCAAGGCCCAAAATTCTAGACAAGGCCGTAATTTCCGACCAGGATCGACCTAGGTTTTAATCCGTTGCAAAATTTGAAAGTAGGTTATGCATATTCAAGGTATTGTTGGTCCTTTCAAAACATAGGTGGAACCACCCACAGATACTTGGCAATGGCCTCCTACTCATCGATAGTCTTGCCGAGCACCGCGAGCTGGCTCGCGAGTGACTGCAAATGCAATGCGAAGGCCTCCACCACCTCCCCATCATGGAACACGATGGCCTCGTACTCCCACTAGAGCTGTGGCGCCCTCGCCCACACGATCCTTCCAGTTGCGTGGACTTGAGGTTGTCTAGGCGAGCTTCGCCTTGTCCTTGCTATCGAGCGTCTGGACGTACTCCAGTGGCACTGTTCGGAGGATGGCCTCGATCACGGACCATTCCTAGACTTCATATGTGGTGCCGGTTTCTACTGTGCACCACAACCCCGAACCTAGAGCATCACCTTCACTAACGCCGTCCAATCGTTGTAGTTGGTGTGGGTGAGCTTGGGATACTATGCTCCTCCAACCTCCCTCACCGTTCTCTGCACTACGAGCTGGTGTTGCTCCGGTGATAAAGACATTCGATGCTCATGCCGGCCCAAGGGCAGAGAACGCCCTCCTCCTGCTCCTAACACCGCCAATGATCACCAACCGTGGCTCTGATACTACTTGTTGGCCAGCTTTGTCACATGGGTGTGTATCGCCGTACCCCTCACTCTCACACACACTAGAGGATAAAGGAGAGGAGATTAGAACACACACACACACATAAACACGTGAATTGGACTACTAAACTGTTTGTGGTTGTAGCAAGCCACTTCCTTCGTATAGAAGCTAAATTATAGAAGTCAAACTAGGGTACTGCCCATTACTTGGCACTATAGTCATACTACCTACTATATGACACTATAGCCATACTCCCAACTACTGTTGTCCTATTGACAGGAAAGGGAGGGAGCAGTTACAATGTTCCTATGACAAAGAAAGATGTGAGAGCAACAAATTATTTAACATCTCTGAAGGGTCGAGATGACGGACTAGAGGGGGGTGAATAGTCCTTTCTAAAACTTAATTACGTTGACTAACCGAAACAAGTGCGGAATTAAATCTATCGGTCTAGCCAAGACTACACCCCTCCATCTATAACTCTAGCACCTTACAAAAGATCCTAATCAAGTAAATAAGGTGCCTTCCTAGCAAGAGCCCACCTAAACAATTCTAGCTTGCAAGGTCACACAAACCTATGCAACTAGTACTTCAAGCACTAGGGAGCTCCTACACAATTCTAGTAAGCAAAAGCACAAAGCTCCTAGGCTCACTAGCAATGCTCAATAACAAGGCAACCAATACCAAGTTAGAGAGCACAAATTACTTAGCTACACAAACTAAGCAATGTGACTAACAAGGTTACACAAACTAAATTAGCCACGCAAAGGGGATACTTCTAGCTACACAAGCAAGAAGATATCTAGCTAGCTACACAAGCACAACTAGATACAAGAGCAACAACACAAGAAAGGTATATATGAAGGTAAATACAAGCTTGTGTTGCACGAAGGCAAACCACTGAGAAAAGTAGACAATGTTGACACGGTGATTTTCTGCCAAGGTTCACTTGGTTGCCACCAAGCTACGTCCCCGTTGTGTCGACCAATACTTCGTGGTTCGGCGGCTAATCGGTATCCACAATCGAGCTCTCCCAAAGAGCACCGCAAGAACCCACCATCAAGTGTGGTAGCTCAATGACACGCTCTACTAGAGTTGCTCTTCGCGATCCCCGCGGGGTGAGCACAATCCCCCTCACAAAGCTTCTCTGAAGCCTCGCACAATCTTCTTACGAGCTTCGACGGAGCCTCAAGCCACCAAGCCGTCTAGGAGGTGGCAACCTCCAAGAGTAACAAGCACCACCGGCTTGCAACACGATCACCTAGTGCCACTCGATGCAACCTCACGATGCAATCGCACTAGAATTACTCATTCGCTTATTGATTCGCAATCTAGCAAGCATAAGTGAGCTGAAGGCTTCTCAAACCAAGCACACACAAGGGCAACACATTCCCAAGGTGCTCAGCAACTACCAAGGCCGGCCACCACTTCTATTTATAACCCCACGATCAAATAGAGCCGTTATCCCTTCACTGGGCGTTTTTCGCAGCGACCGGACACGACGGTCGATATGACCGGACGCGTTGCACTGCGTCTGGTCACCCGTGGCCGTCCACATGTCCTCTCGTTCAAACGATGAGCGCAGGATCTCAACGGTCAACTCAGTGCCCCAACGGTCATCGAGCGACCGGACGCGCCACGTCGTGTCCGATCACGCACAACCATGCGCCAGCGAGTCAGTGACTGGACGCGCCACAAGACGAACCGGACGCCACAGTGCCAGCGTCCGGTCATTTCCAGTAAGCACCCACTCGCGACTTGACGCGTCCGGTCGATCGTGACCGGATGCGCCACTACGTCCGATCGACTTCGCGTGCTTCGTAGTTTCTCTGGGGCTTGATCGGATGCTCCGGTTAGAAACCCTAGCTGCCCCTCGCGCTCGACTACTGCTGCCACCGACCGGACACGTCCAGTCATGCCGAGACCGCATCCGGTTCAGCGTCCGGTCACCCCCAGTGACCTTCGTTCGCCTCCGTTTCTATCCACGATGACTTAGAGAAAATCTCCACCTCCGGCGTAGTGGAAAATAGACGTTTCACTTCCATAAAAAGCGAGAGGAACCCAAACCCCTCTCTATCGCTCAAACTCTACCGCCTTTGCAAATGTGCTAACACCATCAAGTGAATATCACCATGTGCAAGTGTGTTAGCATTTTCACAATCATTTTCTTCAAAGGAGTTAGCCACTCAACTTGCCACGCCACTCGATTCTCGCAACAATGCAAAGTTAGATCACTCGAGTGGCACTAGATGACCGAGATGCAAACAAGCTTGCCCCTCTTAATAGTACGGTCATCTATCTTAAACCCGGTCATGCACTTCTCTATACAACCTTTGACCGGTGAAATGAAATGCCCTAGGTTATACCTTTGCCTTGCGCATTTCATTCCATCTCCTTCGATGTTGATGTAACATATGCACCAACCAATCACCAAATGATATGATTCACTTCATATCATCACATGACCATATTGGTTCATCGATCTTGATCTCACTTGCTCTTCACCGTTGCCTTGGTCCATCGGCGCCAAGTCTTGCTCAAGCTTCACCGTCACACGCGGTCCCTCGCTTCAAAGCCTCCGACTTGCCCTTCACACTTGCAACCGGTCCATCAAGCCAAGCCATATCTCGATCTTCTCCACCTTGATCACATGACTCCATGTCATGTCTCATATGCAATAAGCTCCTTCATGACACAATCACTTGTGGACTAATTCCCTGTGTATCTCACATTAGACACAATTAGTCCACCTAAGGTTGTCACTCAATTACCAAAACCAAAGAAGGACCTTTCAATCTCTCAGGGATTAGTCGGCATGTGTGTTAGCCGGATTGCATGGCTTGCCAGGCTCCATGGCTATGAGTGGTGCATGGGCAGTGTGACACCTAAGGTGTTTGTCACCAGTTAAGCAGTGGGTTTGAGCTCAAACATGACAGATTAAGTGGTGATGAAGAGGTCAATGTCAAACCTATGGAAATGAGCCCCAACCTAAACTTGGATATCACTACGCCACAAAGTTTAACCGCAGCGGGCACTTTTGCTTTGCCGTGGCGAGCAACGACGCCCGCTTGCGGTGCCATGCCACGGTAAATCTAGGCGGCACCACAGCGGGCGCCAGCGCCCGCTGCAGTTAAGCCATTTACTACAACGGGCAACATAAGGAGCCCGCTGCGGTTAATGAGTATTAACCGCAGCGGGCGCCTTATGTTGCCCGCTGCAGTAAATAGATTTACCGCAGCGGGCAGTTTATGTAGCCCGATGCGGTTAAGTCCGTTAACCGTAGCGGGCACATTAAGTTACCCGCTGCGGTTAATAATTTTGAATTAAAAAAATAAAAATTCAGGTTTGAAATAATTTCCAGATTTCATATATGAAACAAACATTTATATATAAAAGCATTCATACATAATACATTGTTCTCATGATCCATACATCAAACCGACGAGGACTTGTGAGTTACATTTCAAAGTTTATCTAATCAAAGTCTACGGGCCACTTGTAATCAGTTGGGCGCATCAAGGTGGGCCCTTAGCCTCTCGTGCTTTGGTTCATACGCCAAGGGAGCGTCTTCGTCGAAGAATTCTTGCCCCTCGAGCACACATTTCTCCATGACGAACTTGCAGATTTCCGCCTTGACTTTCTTGAAGCATTTCTTGGTGCTGCTCGGTATCTCTCCCCAATATTTGACTCCTTCCTTGAGCTTCTTCCATCTTTGAGTGTACTGCCTGCACTCCCTCAGGTACTCGCATTGTGTAGACTGCACGCTTTATCATAAATTTCGAAAAGCATGTTTGTTACAGCAAGTACCTCGAGCCCGATGCTATCTCGGTTCAGAGACTGCAATGCACTTTCGGCTCCCTCCAGCCCCAGTGCCCAGGTCAGGTCAATGTCCTCCTCGGTGCGACGCTTCTTTGGCTGCGAGGTCACGGACGCGCCGCTCTCGAGTGTGGTTGAAGAACAACTAAGGGTAGGTGAGCACCATCCGTCGTCCTCCATTTCAAAGCTACGAAGAACATCTATTTCAATTGTGTATAGATATAACTATATAAGATGAGAAACAAAATGCAGAAGAATACAAAAAGTAAACAAGTAAAAAGTTGGCTCAGATTTGCCCCATTGTCATCGCGTCGCTACTAAACTGGTTGCTTGTACATGTTATACAAGCCATCCTAGTCTAGTAGCATACAAGTAGGGGGGCAATTTGATCATCATCGCCGCTGCCTCAGCATAAAAGGGTTTCCATCATTGCATATGCCATTGCCTCAGCTAAGTAGTTCGAAGTTGTTCATCGTTGCAAATGCCATACAAAAAACCTCAAACAAGTAGTAGTAGTAGTAGAGTAGTAGGAGTAATACACTAGAGTAGTAGTAGTAGTATCGTTTCAAAAATCGACCCCAAAGGGCTAAGTCCTTCGGCCATCAAGATAGAGTAGATGATAGTAGAGGAGTAGAGAGGAGCAGTAGTAGAGGAGTAGAGAGGATGTACGGCACAAATGCTTTACCACAGCGAGGCCCTTCGGCCCTCCATAGGCAGAGGAGAGTAGAGGAGAGTAGAGAAAAAGAGTAGGTGTAGGACAGTAGTGTAGTAGTAGTCAAAAAAACTTTCACAAATCAAAAGTAGTAGTAGACTAGGGTAGCACCTAGCAGTAGTAGTGTACAAGAGTAGTAGAGAGTAGGAGCAGTAGTGTAGAAGAGTAGTAGAGAGTGGTAGTAGCGTAGGAGTAGTAGTAGAGTAGTAGGACAAAAACTTTCACAAACCAAAAAACTGTAGACAGTAGGATGAGATGTGCAATAATAAAAAATGAGAGGTGCAGTAATCAAGAATGTAGTAATCAAAATGACAGTGTTGAGCATAAGACAGTGAGTTCAAAATGACAGTGAGGCACATATTCAAGCCATAAGCTCAAAATGACAGTGTTGAGCATAAGACAGTGAGTTCAAAATGACAGTGAGCACAAATTCAAAATGACAGTGTTGAGCATAAGACAGTGAGTTCAAAATGACAGTGAGGCACAAATTCAAGCCATAAGCTCAAAATGACAGTGTTGAGCATAAGACAGTGAGTTCAAAATGACAGTGAGGCACAAATTCAAGCCATAAGCTCAAAATGACAGTGTTGAGCATAAGGCAGTGAGTTCAAAATGACAGTGAGGCCCAAATTCAAAATGACAGTGTTGAGCATAAGACAGTGAGTTCAAAATGATAGTGAGGCACAAATTCATATAAATGCATCATGGGCAATGGCATATGCTTAGTTAAAAATTCATATAAATGCATCATGGGCAATGGCAATGGCATTGCATCATCGACAGCTAAGGATTCAGCATAAAATTCCAAGAATTTGCATCATCAGCATAAAAATTCAAACCTTGGCACACAGGAAGAAAGGGGCGTAGACTATGCTAGGGTTCTGGCGACAGAAGGAGTCGGGGAAGAAGTCATAGGAGGAGATGGTCGGGTTCCTAGCGGCGGCGGCACTGCTACGATCCACGAGGTCACCAGCACCGGTCACGAGGATCACGACGAACGGTGGCAAAACTCGGAGGTGGCGGCGGTGGCGGTGGCTAGGGTTCACCGGGGACCCTAGGATGAAGAGGATGGGTGGGGGCGGAGGCGGATGCAAGCGTAGAGGCGGAGGCGAGCGCAAGGAGGGAGTCAGAGGAGCTCGGCGGCAATGTCGGCGATGACGAAAAATTTTGGTAGCCCTTCGGGGTGAAATTTGCCCGCATGAAGGACTTAGAAAAATCTGGGCGAGGGAGAAGAGCTATTTATAGCTGGGCGATTAACTGCAGCGGGCAACATAAGGCACCCGCTGCAGTTAATGTCCATTTACCACAGCGGGCAGATTAAGTTGCCCGCTATGGTAAATAGATTAACCGCAGTGGGCACATCGGTGACCGGCCGATCGTCGCCGATCGCCGAATTACCGCAGCGGGCAACCGAGGCGCCCGCTGTGGGGCGCCAAAGGCCACGCTGAAAGGTCCAAATAGGCTAGAGGGGGGGTGAATAGCCTAATAAAAACTTCTACAATAATTACTTAACCACAAGTTAGTACAAAAGGTGGCGGAGCAAAATGCACTAGCTCTAACTAATTAAGCAAGCCACCTACACAAGTCTAGTACAAGGCTATCCACTAAACACAACAACAACAAGCTAGATACAAGAAGCAATACGAGAGAAGAGCTTTGAGTGATTATACCGCCGTGTAGAGATGAGAAGTACCAATCAATCAATCACACAAGAGAAATCCTCGGGAAGAGAATGACACAAGAATTTATCCCGAGGTTCACTTGCTTCCCGGCAAGCTACTCCCCGTTGTGGCGATACACCCACTTGTCGGTTCGCGAGCTAATCGACTATCAAGAGTCGAGCCCTCGGCGGGCACCGCACAACCGCACACAAGATGGGGATCCTCCAAGCCACGAGCTCCACTAGAGTATCCAATTTGCGAACTCCCGCGGGGAAGGATCAAGAACCCCTTACAACACTTGGTGATGGCTCCAACAATCTCCAATTGCGAGCTCAATCACCTCCGCTGCTCCAAGCCGTCTACCGTGTCGGGAAACACGGAAGAGTAACAAGAAATCCGCAGCAACTCGAAGATCAAGTGCCTCTAGAATGCAACTCTCAAGCAATGCACTTGAATCTCACTCAATCTCACTCAAGATGTGCAAACAAGCAAAGAGATGAGTGGAGGGGTTGTTCTCTAGCTCAAAGGATGTTTCTAGGTCTCAAAAATGTGCAAGAGATACCCTCAAACCCCGGCCACCATCTATTTATAACGAAGGGGTACGCAGCTAGCCGTTACGGGCGACACAGCAGAAATCGCGCTGACCGGACGCTCCAGTCAGGGTGACGGGACGCGTCCGGTCACTACACGACAAACATGAACAGTGCGCATCAGAACTAGCCGTTACAGTGACCGGACGCGCTCCTTCGATCGACCGGACGCGACAGTGCCAGCGTCCGGTCGCGTTCCAGTAAGCACCCGACGCGACCGGACGCGTCCGGTCGCACGTGACCGGACGCGCCAGCCGCGTCCGATCGTGCTACGCTGCGCTCGGCCTCTCTGGACGCCTGACCGGACGCTCCGGTCCCGTAAGGCACCGGACGCGCCGGTCACGCGCTTAACTTTTACGCCCAGTTGAACTGACCGGACGCGCTGGTCAGGTCAGACCCGCGTCCGATCACAAACCCTAGCAGCACCGAGCCGCGTTGAACTGACCGGACGCGTCCGGTCAAACCGAGACCGCGTCCGGTGCAGCGTCCGGTCAACGCAGTGACCTCCGTTCGCCTCCGTTTCTTTTCCGACTTCCGGCGCAATAGAAAATAGGCATTTCACTTCTCCAAAAAGCGTCGAATCCCGCCTCGCAAGCTCGGCGGGAGGGAGAGCGAACCCCAAACCCCTTACTACCGCTCAAACACCACCGCCTTTGCAAATGTGCTAACACCACCAAGTGTACACCATCAATGTGCATGTGTGTTAGCATTTCACAAACATTTTTCAAGGCGTTATGTTAGCTCTCAACTAGATCCTAATGCATATGCTCAAGACATTGATCTAGTGGCACTTGATTCCCGAGCTAACCGTGATTGCCCCTCTTGATAGTCGGCTATGTATCCTAAACCCGGTCAATCACTTCTCTACTCATCTTAGACCGGCAAAAGGAAAACCCTATGGTTATACCTTTGCCTTGCGCTCTTAGATCCTTCTCTTCCACTTGATCATCATGTCCAAGCACCATTTCTTTGTGATCTTGTGGCCACCACTCCTTGCCACGTACACCTTCATCACATGTGTTGCTTATGCCTAACTTAAAACACTTAACACATGACATTAGCAACTTGGTGTCATTAATTACCAAAACCAAACTTGGGCTTTCAATCTCCCCCTTTTTGGTAATTGATGACAACCATCACAAAGATATGAAATAAAAACAATTTTCAATTTCGATAGTATTAGCTCCCCCTACATATGTGCTTCCATGAGTTTGGTTCAATTGTGCACATATGTATGGATTTAACTTTTGGGAGAGTTACTACTATCAAATTGATGCTAAGGTATATAGAATGGACCTTTGAAGCGTGATACCAATCGGAGTTGCCTTTATATACCATCCTTAGCATCGATGTAGCTAGACACCACTTGTAATTCATCACTTGTAAAGATCACAAACACTAAAGTACCCCGTGAGATCAACATTAAAAGCAAAGGGTGTCTAGATACCACTTGTAAAGCTACTCTTAACAAAACATCATTCAAGTTCTATTTCTAGCAATCACCACACAAGCATAAATATGAATTTAAGCTTTGCAATGCAACAATTCATTATGTTAATGCACATACAAATGCAACAAATAATTCATGAGCTTGCTCCCCCTACTTGTGTGCTTAATTTTGATTGATCCATTTCCAAAGTCATTCTCTTATGCTTTCTCTCCCCCTTAGTAACTTTCTCTCCCCCTTAGTAACTTAACTTGCTCCCCCTACTTGTGTGCTTAATTTTGATTGATCCATTTCCAAAGTCATTCTCTTATGCTTTCTCTCCCCCTTAGTAACTTTCTCTCCCCCTTAGTGACTTAACTTTTTATCTTTGTGAATTTTCTATCTTTGTGACTTTTCTCTCCCCCTTTGTCAACAATCACCAAAAAGGTGCCAATGTTAGTGAGAGATAAGTCAATTAATATGAGGGAGTCCAAATTATGGTTCAATCTAGATCACTTGCCTAGAATATATAATTCGGTTTGATCCAAGGACAAGCTTCTTCACACCTCATAAAGTATAAGGGTTATCTTGACCATGTTGAATTACACATCATGAGCTCATTTTCTAGATTCAACACTAGGTTTGCAAGCCCACAAACATGTCATATGCTACCACTAGATCAATCAAACATAGAAGCAATAGTGGTACCATATATACATCAAAAACATTTGATTTTCATGAATGAGCCTATTTGTCATGCAAATATGTCTAAATGTTCTAAACATGTCCTTAGCAAAGTATGGATGATATGTCAAACAACTTTACCTTGCTATGTCGGAGGAGAGGCATGTCATATAGGAATGTGGGGGTGCACTCATTTCAAGTTGGAGAAGTCAAGTATGTTCAATTCATTCTTCAACTTGTAAAATCTCTTCTCATCAAGTGGCTTTGTAAAGATATCGGCTAGTTGATCTTCGGTGCCAATGCTTTCAATGCTAATATCACCCTTTTGTTGATGGTCTCTTATGAAGTGATGCCTTATGTCAATGTGCTTCGTTCTTGAATGTTGAACCGGATTTTGAGTCATCTTGATAGCACTTTCATTATCACAAAACAATGGCACATTCTTGAATTTGATTCCAAAATCATTCAAAGTGGCCTTCAGCCAAAGTAATTGTGCACAACAACTACCGGCACTAATGTATTCGGCCTCGGCGGTAGATAGTGCAACACTATTTTGTTTCTTTGATGACCATGAAACAAGAGACCTTCCAAGCAATTGACAAGTGCCACTTGTGCTCATTCTATCAATCTTGCATCCACCATAGTCGGAGTCCGAATATCCAATCAACTCAAAATTAGACCCCTTTGGAAACCATAATCCAACATCATGAGTGCCCTTAAGATATCTCAATATCCTCTTGGTTGCTTTCAAGTGACTCTCTCTAGGTGAAGCTTGATATCTTGCACATTTGCACACACTAAACATCATATCCGGCCTTGAAGCGGTAACATATAGCAAACTTCCAATCATAGACCGGTATAGCTTTTGATCTACCATGTTTCCACTTGCATCAATACCCAATTGATCATTTGTGCCCATTGGTGTACTCATTGGCTTAGCGTCTTGCAATCCAAACTTCTTGATCATGTCCTTGATGTACTTGCCTTGACTTACAAAAGTGTCATTCTTCATTTGCTTGATTTGAAGTCCAAGGAAGTAACTAAGCTCTCCAATCATAGACATCTCAAACTCTTTTGCCATCATATTTCTAAACTCTTCACAAAAGTCTTGATTGGTTGATCCAAAAATGATATCATCCACATAGATTTGCAACACAAACAAGTCATTTCCAAGCTTCTTGGTGAAGAGAGTGGTGTCAACCTTTCCCATCTTGAACCCTTTAGAGAGAAGAAAATCCCTCAATCTCTCATACCATGCTCTAGGTGCTTGCTTCAAACCATACAAAGCCTTCGTTAGCTTGAAAACATGGTTGGGCTTCTTGTCATCTTCAAAACCGGGAGGTTGCTCAACATAAACTTCTTCATTGATGTAGCCATTGAGAAATGCACTTTTGACATCCATTTGATAGAGCTTGATGTTGTGTGCACAAGCATAAGCTAATAAGATTCTAATTGCCTCCAATCTTGCAACCGGTGCATATGTTTCTCCAAAGTCAAGACCCTCAACTTGAGCGTATCCTTGTGCTACTAATCTTGCTTTGTTTCTCACAACTACACCATCTTGATCTTGCTTGTTTCTAAAGACCCACTTAGTACCAATCACATTGTAGTTCTTCGGCCTTTCAACAAGTTCCCAAACTTGATTTCTAGCAAAGTTGTTTAGTTCTTCATGCATGGCATTTACCCAATCAGAATTCTTCAATGCATCTTCTATTTTCTTAGGTTCTTCAAGTGACACAAATGATTAGTGCTCACAAAAGGATGCTAGCCTTGATCTAGTTTGAACACCACTTTGTATTCCACCAATGATTTGATCCAATGGATGATCTCTTGCAATACTAGTAGGTTGGAGTATTGGGAGTTGATTACTTCCACTTGTTTGACCTTGATCTTGCACTTCATTAAGAGAACCACTAGAGCTTGCTTGATTTGTATCAATTTGCACACTTTGGTTGATCACATGAATATCATCATCATCATCAACTTGCCTCGGCCTTATGTCACCAATGTCCATATTCTTCATTGCATTTGACAATTGATCTCCTCTCACATCATCAAGGTTTTGAGCTTCATTTTGAGACCCTTGGGTTTCATCAAACTCAACATCATGAACTTCTTCCAAGGTGCCATTTGTGAGATTCCAAACTCTATATGCTTTGCTTGTGGTAGAATAACCAAGTAAGAACCCTTCATCACATTTCTTTTCAAACTTGCTCAATCTAGTGCCTTTCTTGAGAATATAGCATTTGCAACCAAACACTCTAAAGTATGCAATGTTGGGCTTTCTTCCATTCAATAGCTCATATGGTGTCTTCCCAAGCTTCCCATGGCAATAAAGACGGTTGCTATAATAGCAAGCCGTGTTGATAGCTTCACTCCAAAATGAATGACTCATATTGTATTCACTAAGCATTGATCTAGCCATGTCAATCAAAGTTCTATTCTTTCTTTCAACTACACCATTGGATTGAGGAGTGTATGTTGGTGAGAATTGATGTCCAATACCGAGGTCATCACATAAATCTTCAATTCTTGTGTTCTTGAACTCACTACCATTGTCACTTCTAATCTTCTTGATGGTAGTCTCAAACTCATTTTGCACCCTCTTGACAAAAGACTTGAATAGATCATAAACATCACTTTTGTCAAAGAGAAAGAACACCCAAGTGTATCTAGTATAGTCATCCACTATCACAAAACCATACTTGTTCCCACCAATACTAGTGTATGTTGTTGGCCCAAACAAGTCCATGTGCAATAGCTCAAATGCCTTTGATGTGCTCATTTCACTCTTACTAGGATGTGTATTTCCAACTTGTTTGCCGGCTTGACAAGCACTACATGGTTTATCCTTTTCAAAAGTCACATCCTTCAAGCCTCTAACTAAGTCATGCCTCAAAAGTTTGTTCAATTGTTTCATTCCAACATGACCAAGCCTTCTATGCCACAACCATCCCATACTAGATTTGCTAAGCAAGCATGATGTCAATTGGGTCTCACTATCATTGAAGTCAACCAAGTATAAGCTACCATGTCTAAATCCTTTGAATATCAAATTTGATCCATCAACACTTATGACTTCAACATCATCACTACCAAATATGCACTTGAAGCCAAGATCACAAAGTTGTGCCACCGATAAAAGATTGAAATCCAAGCTCTCAACTAGCAACATATTAGATATGCTCATATCATTTGAGATAGCAATTTTACCAAGCCCCTTGACCTTGCCTTTCTTGTTGTTGCCGAAAGTGATAGCATCAAAACCACCATTTTGACTTGTATCAATTGATTTGAACATACAAGAATCCCCGGTCATATGTTGAGTGCACCCACTATCAAGCACCCAATGCCTTCCTCCGGCTTTGTAATTGACCTACAAGATAAGATCAATTCTTTTTAGGTACCCAAACTTGTTTGGGTCCTCCAAGGTTAGTGACCAAGCTCTTTGGTACCCAAATGGCTTTCTTCTTTGAGCCCATCCATGGTGCACCAATGAACTTAGCATGAACACCATTTGTACCCTTGGTAAGTATATAGAAAGAATCAAACTTAATTGAGGATACATTAGCATTGGATTTCTTGTTCATGCAATGTTGCTCTATGTGACCAACTTGCTTGCAACTTTTGCAATAGCTACCTTTGTTCTTCACAAAACGAGTCTTGTGAGGAGCAAAAGTGGCCTTGCCTTTCCTGGGGTTATAGCCCAATCCCTCTTTATAGAGAGAAGCTCTTTGGCTACCCAAGCACATAAGCAAGCGGTCCTCACCACCATAAGCCTTGGCCAAGGTGTGATTGAGTTCTTTTACCTCCTTCTTGAGATTTTCATTCTCAACTATAAGTGTGGGATCATAAGTGAAACCATCACTACTAGATGAGGATGATGTGGATGAGCTACATGAAGGGTTAGTGGGAGCAACAACAATAGGCTTATGACAAGATTTATCAATTATATCACAAGATATGCCTATGTTGTAAGTTTTAGCTTTATCAACATTAGTTGGCATGTTTTCACATTTTTCAACTAGAGAGGAATGAGCTTCTTCAAGCTTAGTGTGAGACTTTTGAAGCTTCTTATGGTCTACCTTTAGACTCTCATAAGATGCTCTAAGCTCATCAAGTTCTTGCATAAGGTTTTTCTTTTCCTTAAGCAAGCCCTTGCACTCCTTTCTAGATTCTTTAAAGTGTTGAGCGCAATCTTCTAGCATAGTGATTAGTTCATTTTTAGTGAATTCTTCTTCATCACTATCACTATCACTATCACTAGCATTATCATGATCACTCTCATCAACGGATGATACCTTAGCGGCCTTAGCCATGAAGCACGATGGAGTGTCGAAGAGGGAGACCTTCTCTTGAATGGCAATGCTACCATGTCCCTTCTTCTTGCTCTTGTTGTCATCCTCATCATCACTTGAGGAATCATCACTATCCCATGTAGCAACATGAGAATCATTCTTCTTCTTATGAGAGCTCTCCTTCTTTTCTTGCTTCTTCTTTTGCTTTTTCCTTTCCTTCTTGATAGCATCTTCATCATCACTATCATAAGGACACTTTGCAATGAGATGGTCCTTGCTATGGCATCTAAAGCATCTCATGGTATGCTCATTCTTCTTGGATGTGTTCTTCTTCCTCCTAGCACGATAGCCCTTCTTTTTCATGAATTTGCCAAATTGCTTGACAAAGAGAGCCATCTTCTCATCAATGTCATCACTATCACAAGAGCTTGAGTCTTCTTCACTTGATGATTCAATCTTGGATTTGCCCTTGGATGTGGTGGCTTTGAATGCCACACTCTTCTTCTTTTCATCATCTTTCTTCTCATTCTCCTTCTTCTTCTTGACCAACTCATCCTTCTCATCATCTTCTCTATATGAATCATCGGTCATCACTTCTTGAAATATTTGTTGAGGAGTTGAATCCTTCAATGTAGTTCTCACTAGCACGGTGATCAATGTATCAAACCTCTTGGGCAAGCTTCTCAAGAACTTCATAGAGAATTGGTTGTCCTTGACTTCCTCACCAAGTGCCTTGAGCTCATTGACAATGACTTGCAATCTATGAAACATCTCCGGTACACTCTCATCATCTTGCATCTTAAAGCTTGAAAATTTTTCTTGCAAGATATATGCTTTAGCGGTCTTTGTGCCTTCGGTGCCTTCAAATGTTTCTTCTAGCTTGGCCCAAGCATCATGAGCGATCTCAATGTTCTTCACTTGCTCAAAGGTCTTGTCATCTAGTGCCTCATGAAGAGCACTAATGGCAATGTCATTGCATTGGAGCTTCTTCTCTTCCACCGGTGTAGGTGCTTCCGGATTAGCAACCTCAAATTTTGTTTCGGTGACCTTCCACACTTCTCTATTGATTGACTTGAGGTGTGCGGTCATCTTAACCTTCCAATATGCATAATTTGTGCCATCAAAGTGAGGTGCCTTCTTGGTGTTGTTGATGTGCAAGCTTAATTGAGCCATTTCTTTTTCACCGTAGGTTGTTAAGCCTCAAATAAATGGTGCCTCGGCTCTGATACCACTTGAAAGGTCCAAATAGGCTAGAGGGGGGTGAATAGCCTAATAAAAACTTCTACAATAATTACTTAACCACAAGTTAGTACAAAAGGTGGCGGAGCAAAATGCACTAGCTCTAACTAATTAAGCAAGCCACCTACACAAGTCTAGTACAAGGCTATCCACTAAACACAACAACAACAAGCTAGATACAAGAAGCAATACGAGAGAAGAGCTTTGAGTGATTATACCGCCGTGTAGAGATGAGAAGTACCAATCAATCAATCACACAAGAGAAATTCTCGGGAAGAGAATGACACAAGAATTTATCCCGAGGTTCACTTGCTTCCCGGCAAGCTACTCCCCGTTGTGGCGATACACCCACTTGTCGGTTCGCGAGCTAATCGACTATCAAGAGTCGAGCCCTCGGCGGGCACCGCACAACCGCACACAAAATGGGGATCCTCCAAGCCACGAGCTCCACTAGAGTATCCAATTTGCGAACTCCCGCGGGGAAGGATCAAGAACCCCTTACAACACTTGGTGATGGCTCCAACAATCTCCAATTGCGAGCTCAATCACCTCCGCTGCTCCAAGCCGTCTACCGTGTCGGGAAACACGGAAGAGTAACAAGAAATCCGCAGCAACTCGAAGATCAAGTGCCTCTAGAATGCAACTCTCAAGCAATGCACTTGAATCTCACTCAATCTCATTCAAGATGTGCAAACAAGCAAAGAGATGAGTGGAGAGGTTGTTCTCTAGCTCAAAGGATGTTTCTAGGTCTCAAAAATGTGCAAGAGATACCCTCAAACCCCGGCCACCATCTATTTATAACGAAGGGGTACGCAGCTAGCCGTTACGGGCGACGCAGCAGAAATCGCGCTGACCGGACGCTCCGGTCAGGGTGACGGGACGCGTCCGGTCACTACACGACAAACGTGAACAGTGCGCGTCAGAACTAGCCGTTACAGTGACCGGACGCGCTCCTTCGATCGACCGGACGCGACAGTGCCAGCGTCCGGTCGCGTTCCAGTAAGCACCCGACGCGACCGGACGCGTTCGGTCGCACGTGACCGGACGCGCCAGCCGCGTCCGATCGTGCTACGCTGCGCTCGGCCTCTCTGGACGCCTGACCGGACGCTCCGGTCCCGTGAGGCACCGGACGCGCCGGTCATGCGCTTAACTTTTACGCCCAGTTGAACTGACCGGACGCGCTGGTCAGGTCAGACCCGCGTCCGGTCACAAACCCTAGCAGCACCGAGCCGCGTTGAACTGACCGGACGCGTCCGGTCAAACCGAGACCGCGTCCGGTGCAGCGTCCGGTCAACGCAGTGACCTCCGTTCGCCTCCGTTTCTTTTCCGACTTCCGGCGCAATAGAAAATAGGCATTTCACTTCTCCAAAAAGCGTCGAATCCCGTCTCGCAAGCTCGGCGGGAGGGAGAGCGAACCCCAAACCCCTTACTACCGCTCAAACACCACCGCCTTTGCAAATGTGCTAACACCACCAAGTGTACACCATCAATGTGCATGTGTGTTAGCATTTCACAAACATTTTTCAAGGCGTTATGTTAGCTCTCAACTAGATCCTAATGCATATGCTCAAGACATTGATCTAGTGGCACTTGATTCCCGAGCTAACCGTGATTGCCCCTCTTGATAGTCGGCTATGTATCCTAAACCCGGTCAATCACTTCTCTACTCATCTTAGACCGGCAAAAGGAAAACCCTATGGTTATACCTTTGCCTTGCGCTCTTAGATCCTTCTCTTCCACTTGATCATCATGTCCAAGCACCATTTCTTTGTGATCTTGTGGCCACCACTCCTTGCCACGTACACCTTCATCACATGTGTTGCTTATGCCTAACTTAAAACACTTAACACATGGCATTAGCAACTTGGTGTCATTAATTACCAAAACCAAACTTGGGCTTTCACACGCTGCGGTAAATCAAACATGGCGTAGTGTATTGCACCCTTGCTTTACATATAGGCCCTTTTCAAGATATATGCTTGGGTGGTGATATGACAATATATTCATGTGTCTCACATCAATACCCATCTATATTGGTCACTCGAAAAGTTTCATGAAGTTTAGAGTCAAAAAGTCACATGAAATGATAAGTTATATCCTTGTTGGAATGGTTTTACTAAGTGCTTGAATTGCACTATTAAGTGAATGGAAATATAGGTCATCAACCAAACTTTGCAACCTTTCCCAAAAGACTCTAGATGGACTCTATAACAAAAGTCGTGAAAGATTCGTGTTGAGCGAATGCCCCGAAAATGCTCCAATGGATCAAAAAGGATAATTTCAGCGTTATCGTGATGCTACATTGATCAAAGTAGAACTGTAGGTTTTATACCAGTTTTGATGTTGGATCTTAAATAAAAGTTGTAGTTCATGTTACGGAGAAGAAACTTTGTTTTTGGAAGAAGAGCCAAATCAGCTTGGAAATAGGTCAAACAGAGGCTCGAAGTTTGAATCGGCTGCTGTTTTTCAGCCCTAGAAATAATTCTAAGTCCTTGATTGACCGCTGTGAGTTGCTATGTTTGTGACATTTTATCTTCCAAATTCATATGTCAGCTCAATTGGATTCCTTAATACGAGTTGGAGTACGCCTTGTGAAGGAAACAATAGATCAAGTCTCACCAGATTTGGAGCTTATTTGGACCTTCAAAATCAATTCCCAAAACTGCTAGTTTTGTCATATTCATGGACTTGGACTGGCAAGGACAAGACGGTTGGCATGTCGCGTTCTCGTGTTTTTGCTAAGCAACTCAAGTTGAGCCAAATGTAGAAGTTGGAGTTTACATCTTGGAAAAGAGCATATAAAAAGTTAGCTTGAGTTTGACCACGTTTTGATCATCAATTTTGAGTTTCCTTGTTAGTCGTCAATGTGTGGACATTGTCATCTTGGCATGCAATTATCTCTTAATCTGTCGCTCCAATGATCTGAGTGCCTTAATAGAAAACGTAGAGCTTCGTGTGGGCTGCAAAGTTTTGTTTTTGGCCCATTAGCAAATTCAGACCAGAGCCAGCCCAAAATCGCACCCCACCTTGGCCACTCTGTCGTGCTCCACGTGTTCAATGAATTGTTTGTGTGGTGCTCATGCACAGAGCACGCCTCGCCATTGCTGTCGCGCGTCCCACTCCCTCTGCCGGCCGCTGCTGCTCCCTCTCGTGTTTTGGAGAGGCCAGAGACCGCTCCCCACTCCTCCTCACTCACCTCGCCCTCCCCATCCTCTTCCTCGCCTCCGCGTCGACGAACGGCCGCATCCACCATGGACGGCCGGTGAAGCTCCATGGCCGCCGCGTTTTCGTCACTTCGTCCCTTCCCACGCTCAGCAGCATGCACCACCACCTCCACCGCCCTCTCCTTGTCCTTGGGCGCCTTTTCCCCGGCCTCGACGGTCGCCGAAACATCGCTGCCACCTACCGCCGCCGCTGCATGGCGCCGGCATGCATGGCCGGGCCGCCACGGGACCTCTCCCGGCCATCCGTAGGCACTAGTAGGTGCGCACGAGGCCCCTGCTGCTTCGCCGCCACTCCCCGGCCGCCGGCGTGCCCCCCCTTCGCCGGAACAGCAAGCTCCCGACAGCCCCCCCTCTGTAAATCGTGAACAGGGGCTTCGCGCAGAAATTTGAAAAAAAGGAGGGACCTAACTGCGAACCGTAGACTCATATGAATAGTGCCTATAAGGACTGATTTGTTTTAGTTTTGTTGAAACTTTGAAAATGCATAGTAAATTATAGAAAATTCATAAAATAGCAAATGAGGACTTTTTGGAATCCTTGTGAAATTATCTATGCAGTAGATCTATAATATGGCATGTTTTAGTTTAAAATTTTCTCTGTAAAAATAGATTTATGCAGTTAGGTTTTAAGGCTAGTTGTGTTTTGTCTTTTTCACAACTGCATATCTAGGGCTCCAAATGAAGTGAAATTTTTGTGGCATGCTACTTATTTGATGTTTGATGTGTGGTAAAAATTTCATGGTCATTAGATGCATTATGGTCTAGTTTTTGATTCACCTTGCTTGAGTGCTTAATAAATGCTTTAATATGAGCTATGCTTAAATTAAGCATGAAAATAATGTTTTCTGTGAAAGTGGTGAATACACGAGTTGTAGGAGACTTTGTGATATAGCTTGTGTTAAAGTTTCATGATTTTAGGCCCGATGGTTTTTGAGTTTTAGATTTTACAAGTCTGCTGTCAGGTTTTGCTTGTCCTTTGGACAGATCTGAATGACTGCATTAGTTGGCTTATTTACATATGGAATCATGCTTTGGTGTTAATAGATTAATTGAAGAAATTTTCATAAGCTTTCTAAATTGTCTTGGATCACCACTTTTGGTAGTCTAGAACTCTAGTTATAGCTTTTCCAAATGGGATGGCCGTTTCTATTCAAATCTGGATAGAGATGCATTCTTGGTATTGTTTGGCCCTTTTATCTGTGGAATCACCTTTAGATGATAATAACAAATTTGTAGCTAACTTAATAATATTTCTAAAAAGTTAAGAACCACCCTTATTGGATGAATAGAACTCTAGTTATGCATCTCTGAAGTTCATGTCAGTTTTCTGTACATCTCTTGTGCAGACTTGCTTCTTGCTTTGTTTTGGCTTGGTTAGCTTTAGAATCAGCTCTGGGTGTAAATAAAAGAGTTGTAGATAATTTCATAAGCTTTATAGAATGTCTTGTTATATGTAATTTGGATCTGTAGAACTTTAGTTATTAATTAAACAAGCGGCTACTGTTTGCAGTCCTGAAAATGACAGATTCTGATTCTAGTAATTGTTGTTGCTTTGTGTGTTGCTAAGTGTGGCTCATGTCCTTGATGATGTAAGTTAATGCACCTGAGATCTTATAAAACTTGTGTACCATGCCTTTTATGTTTGCTAGCTTAGCATGATAATTTGTGTGATGTTTAAGTTAAGCATCGCAAAGTACTTAAGTGTGTTTAGTGTAACCTTATGCTTGTCTTGCATAATCTTGTGTTGCATTGAATGCTTATGTGATGCATCTTGTGTTACCATTCATCATATTCATACACATGCATCTTGTATCTCATCTAGGTACGCTAGATGCACCACATGAAGGACGAGATGTTAGAGCCAAACCCGAGGACGGTGTTTGGTGGACCTATCCCGAAGATAAAAGGACTAAGCAAGTGTCGGGATGGGAGATGCTCGCCAAGCGAGTGTCATCTGTCAAACACTAACCTAAGTGTTTGATCCCAGACAAGCCCCAGAGTATTCTAAGCCTCCTACTTTATAAAAGCAATTGAGTATATATATGTTATATATGTATTGTTGTATTAAGTTATAGGAGTTGATTTGAAACACTTGTTGCATATATACCTTTTTCTTGTCCCATAAATATGCCTGGAATTCTATTTTTGGTTCAGGATCGAAAGTATTGCTTAGTCATGCTTAGACCGGTAGAAGTCGGGTGATTTCCTGTCACCTGCGAGATATAGGTGGATACCTGGTTATGGTTGGCTATAACTGTTATCATGGATAACCAAGTGTTGATGGATAAATGGAGACCGGGCGGAGTCTTATAGGGTTTTGGACTATAGTGATTCCGTCTGTGTCGGTTAAGGACCGATCGTTGCTCGTCCCTCTTGTCATGTTGAACGCATGTCTCACATTTAGCTGGCCAAATAAAATACCTTTCGACCGCGAAGCCAGTGGCACTATTCGGGCCGAGATAAACTCGGGCTGGCAGACTGGTGCTGAAGGGGGTAAGATGGGGGCATGAAGAGTGAGCCCAAGAGCAGGCTAGGTCCTGATTCCTAGCAGTCGGGAGGCCCCTGGGTAGTGCGGTCCATGATTGTTATCCCGCGACGTTTACCTGAATGGTATCATTAGTGATCTGTAGCTCACTTGATCGGTGAGTGTGGTTTGTGTGAGGAATAAATCACCAGCTGGTTATGAATCGATTCGAATCGCCATCGCTCCTGGATAGTGAGCACTTGACTCGAGCTACGACATCGTAGTAATGATGATGGAACACGGATGGTTATGTGGATTATGTTGGAAATGCTAAACCTGAGATGATAATTTTGATGTTAATGGTTAATCAAGTGATTGCTTTAGCATATGTGCTTACCTAGATTAACAGGTTATAATAAAGATGATGCAAAAGTACTTAAAGTGGTTTATTCATGATAACTTATGCTTTTCTCAAATGAGTCAACCTAGCCCACTAAAAGAAAGCTTTGCATACTCCTTGGTGTCATGTTATTTCTGGTTTATGACGGGTAAGTCTAGCTGAGTACCTTCTCGTACTCAGGGTTTATTCCCACTTGTTACAGGTTGTGATGTATCATGGCTACTGTAAGAATTGGATGGCTCCTTCCGTAGTGGCGGAGTGTGATCATGGGCATGATCCTTCTGAGTTATCTTGTCTCTAATGCTTTTGTTTGAGGTTGACCTTGGTACTGGCATATACTTGAAATAAGAGGATGTTAGTTTCAAACTACTTTGCTTCCGCTACTTTTGAACTTGAGTTGTAATAACTCTATTGAACTCCGATCTATGTTGAATTACTTGTGAAATGGATGTAACATGTGACTTGTTATGTTGAACCACTACGATCTTGGCTTGTATATTGGTTGGTTTGAAATCTCTCGTGATTTCATTGGACTACCGGAGTTATAAGAGCTTAAGTACAGGAATTTAATTGCTCCGGCAATTGTTTTTGTACTTTTTCTCTTATAATTTGGGCAGTTCCGTTACAGACAGCATGGCCTTCCTCGATCGAAGAAAGGGATCTTGAGAAAGTGTGGCGGAATCTCGAAGGTGCGACCGACAGAACTCAACAAAGGCATGGCTGGTCTCGACCAACAACCCTACGTATCCGGCGACCATGACCCGTCCATCCTGGTCTTGGATATCATGGAAAGGCAAGAAGGACGATGACGTCCTCAGCGATGGCGCGCCTCCCGTCAACACGCCCCCTGTCGGTGTGGCTGCTTGTCATGGGGGCTCCAGCGGGAGCTCTCCTCCACGCCAATAGGCGAGGGCGACTTGGTGGCCACGAGAGCCACCACGCGGGCGAAGGTCGGAGGCGTGGAATGCGTGCATCGCCGCGCCTTCTCGGCCTTCTTCATCTCCAGCGCCTGCGTCCATGGTGGCCAAGGTCGGATACAACTCCCGAGCGGAGGAGCTTGCACCGGCCTCAGCGTTCGCAATTGGAACCTTTGCGGTGGTGCCGTTCGCCGTTGCGGCTTCCTGCATCCGTCCCTTCCTCGGCGTTTCCTATCTGTTCAGTGCGGATGGGCCCTGCCTACTGTGCTGTGGGGTCCACCTCCTGAAGTGCAACGTGCATCCCATGCAGGAGGCTCCCCTTTCATGGGCGGTTCTGTGTCCAATTGGTGGCCATCTCTTGCTCTGTGTGTCCGCCAGACACAACAAGTCTATATTCTCTGTCAACCTGTTTTTTTGTTTATCTGCAGACATGGAAGTGGTAACACAGCCATTGGTGTTCGGGTTGACCGTCAACGTCAGTTGATGCAGGTGCTCAGATTTGGCATTGGTGGCTATGGTTCCATGTTCTTGAGCCTGGCGAAGCCTCCATCCTATCTACGGCTCAAGACTACTAATCCTCGAAGACACAGGCCGATCAGACAGTCGAGGGGAGCGCCGACTGTGCTATCAGGAGTGCGAGAATGAGGACCATCAATGTTTCTATCGTGGCCACTTCTCATGGGCCTTGTGGCTCCGACGGGCCCCGTGCCCTCGACAGAAGCATCACCTATGTCTACAGAAGCATATTAGCAGTAATTTTTACTTATCTGTGCTCTGTAATCTGGGAATTCTTTTCCCACACTGTTGTACTATGCTTTAACGCTATATATTAAAAGCTGTTGTAAAAAAAGAAGGTCGTGGCGCCGAGTCTTGTCCTTTATGGCGTTCTTGAGGCTGATGTGTGGAAGAGGGAGTGACGGCTGAGACAGCGACATCACCAGGCGAACGACATCACAGGGCAGGGCAGGGAGGCACGACTTGCTGGCTTGTTGGTGGCGTGCCAAGCTAGCTAGGATTTGGGGAGAGCATGGGGTCGCAGGATGCACACGAGAAAGGCGAATTATCCTACCGAGTCGGTGGGGTGGGGGGCGTCCAAAACTTGGCACAAATATTGGCACTCTAATTGTATGGGCTAATATAATAAAACCCACAACTGGTTAGATGCACTTTCAGCATAAAAGGACTTGTTTGGATCCACCAATGCTAATATAGTTACTAGCTAGTTAATATAGGAGTAACTACTAATTATTAACTAATTATTAGCAGGGACATTTAGATCTACCTGTTAATAGATGGTTAGATAGTTGATTGGAGGTGCATATATGGACTATTACTCTACTAGTACCCCTTCATCAATAAACTAATTGGTAGCAACTTCGCTAGCTAATACTTAATATAATTCTAAACAATAAGATGTTTTGGTTCGTTTTAGTTTTTCTAGACACATAGTTTTTTTTTTGAGGAAAACTGTGGAGCCACGCTCCCCAGAACAATATATTAAAAAACCAAGGAAGAAGAAAAGTTACAGAAATGTTAGCTAGGAGCTAACAGAGGACAAACCTCAAGAAGAAAACTGCCTATTACAAAGAGTTTAACCAAAGGGAAATAACATGCTGAACATTGGATTTGAAACGACAGCACGAAACGTTGCTTCCAGGCAGCAGGCGAAGGTGTCTTTCCACTGAAGACTAGATCATTTCTTTCCTTCCATATGCACTAGGCTGCAATCACAAAAAGGTCCATGAAGAATGGGATGTTGAGCTGAGCCTTCTTCTGTATGAGTATCTGAGAAATACTATCATAGACAGTCCACTGAATGCCAATCAGGAACCATCTTGTTGTGGCCGAGGAGCACTCAAAGAATAAATGCATCACGGTTTCATCAATGTTTTCATGACAAAGTGGGCAGGAGTAACCTTCTTCTAGGAATTTGCCCCTTCTACGCAGCATATCTCTTGTGTTGAGACGATCACTCAATAAAAGCCAGGCAAAGAACTTGATTCTAGGGACACACTTTGTCTTCCAAATCCACCGAAAAGGAGTAGGAGGCGTGACAGCAGCAAAAGAGTGATTATAGTATTTACTTGAAGTGTATATATCATTCCAAGTGTAAGTCCAGATGTCATCTTAATCTGTATTTTCTCTCAACTGGTCTAAAATTTCACTGAAAGATTGGCACTCATTGAAAGCTTCTCTTGACAAAGGCAAATTGAAGAGGGACAATAAATCCGAACTAAGAAGAGCTTTACTGACCGAAATTTTTTTGGCATTGGTAAACTGATGGAGCTGGGGGTATTTCAAGTTTAGAGGCTGATCTTCATACTCATCATTCCAGAGACTGATTGTTAGACCATTTGCAGGAATACATTTAGCAATCTCTCTGAACTTGGTGACTAGTCTGAAGATATCACGCCACCAAAATGATCCTTTGACAGACTGTAAATGGGGTACTTTCCCAATGTAGTAAGAGCTCCAGATCAGATGGACCCAGGGGATATCTTTCTTATTGTAGAATTTGTCTAGTTGCTTTAAAAGTAAGGCCTCATTTTGCAAGTAGAGATCTCTTACTCCAAGAGATATAAACACATAGTTTTTGCTATATACTTAGATATAAACACTATGTCTAGATACATAGTAATAGAAAAGTTAAGATGTCTTGTAATTTGGAATAGAGGAAGTATTTAGGAAATTTATTAGCAAACTTTCCTCACCTGCTAATTTTAAGCTACGATAAAATAGACCTCAGTCGCTGGATATTCCAGCAACCAATGTTTGGCGAAGATAGGAATGAATCTGGACATCTGGACACGGAGGTGCAATTGCAGCCGATCTTTAGGAGAAATTTGTGCAGTGGAGACAGGTAAGGCAGATGTTTGGGCATCAATTTGCAAGATCTAACATTTTTAGGAGGAAGGCTATAGGTACAACGCGAGGACAACCTGACTACCCTATACAACTTTGCAAGAAGCACTGATTGCTGTCAATCCTCTAGAAATACAGGAGGAGGCCATCTTTATTTAGAGAATCAAGGTTCAGTTGAGGTTGCTCAACAAGCACAAACGAAGAATTTCGATGGCATTGAGGGAATTTACTCTGCAATCCATCATCAGCCAATAACCATGTTTAGCGAACGTGTGCAGAACTATGGCACAGAACCTCGGTATCTGAACAATGCTGCTGCTGGTGAGACAAAAAAAAGAAATGCGGAGCATGACCTCGCGGAGTCCAGTCTATGCCATGAAGGCATGAACCATCAAGAATGCATCATGATCTGGTTCTGGCCAACAGTCATCTTCAAAAACATGGACCTGAAAGCAATAGCACGATAGTCTGTGACCCTGTATGAAGATATGTACCGGCTTTTTTTTCTAAAGGAGTCATGGAGTATTATGCTACAGAAGTGTCGAAGCTATCAGGAAGCCCGTCCTCTTTTTTTCTAAGTATCAAGAGTGCTTATTCTTTCTGGAACACGATCAGCTGATTTTACTTTAACAGAGAAAAATGACAGGCATGGGTAAAGCATTTGTAAGATCTTGATGTTTCACATATACATACATAGGCACATGTAACTCAAATGCAGCGAGAAATACAGCCATCTAAAAAAAGAATATAGTGCAGCAGTGCATGCAAAATGCAACGGATTTAGATATAGCATGGTAACAAATATGGCTTAGCCTGTTCGCAAAAAAAATGGATTAGCCTGACTAAATATAATAACTCAGTTCTAGTGACAATGAACACAAATACACAATGTGGTTGAGAAATAAATATATTTGCAAAAAATGATACCTCACCATGCAAATTGTCTTGTAAGTTTGATTCACATATTCTAATGGTGAAAACAGAAGTGAGACATGCGCTGATGATACAGATAAAAAGAAAGCGTGCTATTGTATAGAACCGACCATCCGAGCCTAGTCACTGATAGCACATGAGGTTCTAGAAAATGTTTGTAAAGGAATGCTAAGAAGTCTCATATAAGACTGAAAAGGCAGGAACCATGTCACAACTACCGTTCCATCCATACCCATTATGTTTGCAATATAAAAAACCACCAAAACAAAAATAACAGGAGCAATGTACCTTACCGAAGACATTATGCAGATCGTGCGCTGCAAAACTTCCAGGAATTATCTGCTATGTCAGCTCACTCGTGTGTTCTATCACTTCCATGACTCTGACATGAGGATCTTGCAATCCAGCAACTAGCTGCTTAAAATAAATTGGGAATCCTCTTTAAGGACCTTGCTCTGCAGTAGCTCCTGGTGTAGAATTTGAGCCTCTTTAACCCGACCTGACTTGGCAACCCTTGTGACTATAGACAGATAAAATGCACTCCTGTGGTTGACATTTCTTGATACCATTACTCTTAGTATTTCAGCAGCAGCTTCAGCTTTACAACCTTTGCACAATGCTTGGATCATCATGGAAAATGTAGTTGCTTTAACCTCAAAGCCGAGAGCAAGCATCTGATTCAAAAGCTCCAGTGCTTCTTTGGCCATGTTCTTCTTACAGAAACCCATAACAAGTGAACCATAAGTGACATCATCAGGACTGATCCCATCAACAATCATTTCATCAAGTAGAGTCATAGCATTAATAACCTCACCCTTCTTTGCTAAAGCATCTATGAGGGTGTTGTATGTAATGCGAACCACCTGGCATCCATTTTCTCTGATGGAATGAAAAATCCCAAGAGCTTCTTCGACCATCCCCCTTTTAGAGATGGCATTCAGAAGTGTGTTGTATGTCACTATATCAGGAAAGCATTTCTCGTTCACCATCATCTCTAGAACATCAATTGCCTGATCCAGATATCCATACCTACAAAAGTAGTTTATAAAGATATTGTAGGCATTAACATCAGGCTTATGATTTGCCTGCTTCATGTGTGCGAGCAAATCACCTACTTCAGACCACCTTCTCTTGTCACAGAGGGAATGAAGCAAGATGCAATAGGTTGTACCATTTGGCTCAAGGCCTTCAGCTGAAAGACGAGCTAATATCAACTTTGCATTCTTCAAACAGCCTGCTTTGCATGACACACTGATAAGAGTATTGTAGGTGACAACATCTGGTTGACATCCCTCCAAACCAAGTTCATCTAATACTTCCAGAGCCCGCATAGGGCCACATTTTTTGCATATAAGGTCAACAAGCAAGGTGCTCGTCATCTCATATGGTGGCCAACCTAATTTTAGCTGCTCTTTCCAAAAGGAGAATGCCCTGTCATACATATGATGGCTGCACATGCACCTAATCAAAGTATTGAAAGTGATGCCACTAGGAGAGCAACCAGTAAACCTCATATCCTCTAATACTTTCATGGCAGAACTCAGCTGCCCTTCACAGCAAAGTCGCGCAATCAACATGTTGCAGGTGATGGTGTCAGGAACCCCACCCGAAAGCACCATGACCTCAAGAACATGCCTAGCTTTGTTTGTCTTACCAGTTCTCACAAGGCCACGAATTAATCTAACACAGCATTTTGAATCTGGAACCTGGCCATGTAACACCATCTCATCGATGACGCGGCAAGCTTGAATGAGCTTCCCATTGTTGCAGTGCCTGCGGAGGCTGTCTGCATAGCACTCGGCCTTATGCTTTGAAAAGTATGCCCCGTTTGTCACCTTGTCCGAGTTATGATCCAAGGGCCTTCTTGGTTTTAGTTGCTCATTCAACAACTTTCTCGGATTAGCATCCAAGGATGGAACAACCTTCTTGAAATCTGCAGTTGCTCTGCCACTTCCATGGTCTGCACTTGCATCGACAAAAACACCCCGCAATCTTCGGTCTGGTCGTACCACCACTAGATTAGTCTCATTCTTCTGCTCAGTCCTACTGGGATAATCCAAAGAGACAACACGTGCTCTTATCCGCAAAGAGCGCGCAGACGCGTTTATGATAACTGGAGCAGACCAAATACCGCATCCGCAGCAGCTTATATCCACAAAATGTGCCATTTCCTCATGGAGCAACCAACCATGGCAAGATCTAATTGCACATAATTTAATTTGAGAAACAACGCACTCCGCTCTTCATATAGCTCGCTCGAACTAGAGGAATTCCCCAAGCAATCCCTCAAATTCCTTCCTGCACAGAGTAGATAAGGCGACATTAGCGACGAATAATGGAAAAACACGCCCTAAGCACAATAATCAAGCAGCAAAAAGAAAAGCCCAACTGATTTCGCTCAGACAAGCGTGTAAGATTTCTTTGACAGGGGGGACACCAGTGTAGGCACAAACTATAAAATGCGAGGAAGGAAAGGTAAAAGGAAAAAGTCTAATTGACCCCCTCAATATAGGGCGTGGTCTAGTTTACCCCCGAACTATGAAATGGTCTAATTTATCCTCTGAACTTTACAAAACTGGCCAAATCACCCCCTCGGACGGTTTTGGGCGGTGGTTTTGCTACAGTGTCAGCGGTTTTGCTACAGTAACAACGGTTTTGTCTTTTTCTTTTTAATTTATTTCGTCTGAATCTTTAAAAAATCATAGTAAATCACAGAAAAATCATAAAATGAAAAATCCAATTTTGTTGGACTCCACATGAGTAGATCTACACAGTAAATATATAATATAGTATGCTTTAGTACAAAATTTTTGTTGTATGAATTATTCAAATTAATTACAGAAAAAAATAGATCAAAATTTATAGCAAAAACTTTGTACTAAAGCATACTATATTATATATTCACTGTGTAGATCTACTCATGTGGAGTCCAACAAAATTGGATTTTCCATTTTATGATTTTTCTGTGAGTTACTATGATTTTTCAAAGATTCAGACGAAATAAATAAAAAAAGAAAAAGACAAAACCGATGTTACTGTAGCAAAACCGCTGACACCGTAGCAAAACCACCGCCCAAAACCGCCCGAGGGGGTGATTTGGTCGGTTTTGCAAAGTTCAGGAGATAAATTAGACCATTTCATAGTTCGGGGTAAACTAGACCACCCCTATAGTTGGGGGGTCAATTAGATTTTTTCCAAAGGTAAAAAGACAGCCTCCACAGATGCTTACGAGCTCTAGCTGATTACAGCGGGAACACCTGCAACGGAGTTCCACGTGGAGGACGGCCCGGAGATCTGAGATTCTCCGTGCGAGACGAGCTCCCGGGCAGGAGAAGTGGCGGCGCGGCGGAAGGCGGCGTTGCGGGACGGAAGCAAGCACACAAGCGAGGTTTTTGTTTGAGAAGTGCGGAGACGCCGGAGAGCGAGAGAAGCGGTTGGTGGTGGAGTCGGACTGGCGCGGCCGCCCGGAGGTGGCGCACGGCGTGTCGCACTGTTGTCCACCAGTGGAAGCGAATATCAGGGGCGTGGGCCGGCCTGCGCGCCGCGCGCGTGTGATTGCGCTCTTGAGGGGCTTGGCCCGGGGTGGCCAGGGAGCACGAGTCGGGTTGGGCTTGCCGTTTGCGCGCTGCCAGCCCAAGAGAATCTGACGGGCTGGCTAGGGCCGTGGGGTTTTGCAGGTGCAGGGAGCATGGGACCTATATGGGCCGACAGGTTGCCACTGCGCTTGGTCTTTCCCGGCTTTTGAGCCGCATCCTGGAGCTCCAGCTTTTTGTGTCTGGCTGCTCCTCTTCTTTTGTGTTTTCTCCTTGAAACATGAAAGTTTTGGCTTCACTTTTTTCCGCTTTCTTTTGTGGTAACCTTTGCTTTGCTTTTGGGACGACTCTTTCTTGGAGACAATATGTTAAATGCGATTTGTCAGGTTTGGAGGTAATTTATCAAACGGAAATCCTTCCGATCACAAAGGATTGATTTGATGGTTTGCCTTAAACTATTTGGACAGCTAGAAATATCATCTTTGTATACTTTTTTGTTGATTTAATAGAAGGTACATAATTTAGTGCAAATGTGCAAAGCTGATAAAACAAAGCGCAGGGATATTAAGCTGGCGCATTTTATTCTCTTTGGATACAGTGGATGGAAGTGCTCGGTATTATAGCTGTGGCTGGCGCAGGTCATCGCTACAATGATTTCAATGTAGCCATGACCTAGACAGTATAACTGACACTTAATGTCCTCCTCTTCCTTCCCTATTTTCTGTTTTCTTTCTTTTTAATGTTGCCTGTTTACCCTTCGAACCCCTTCCTTGCTTGAGATAAAATCTTAGCGTAGTAAATCATTGTCGCCCCCTTGAGTAGGACATGTGCGTTTGTAAGAGATAGATGTGTCAGTAGGCCAACATATCTGGTGCAAACCAATCTCTCCGTGCAACCATGCAAACTTCTAATTTGGGCCACATGATATTGATCCAATGGACGCATGGAGATTGGGTAATTTTGCGCTTAACCGCCCGTTTCTAATCACACTCTTGCAAATCCCCCCTCCCACTCCCTCCTGCGTCCCCATAGATCAACATCATGTGGCCCAGATTAGAAGTTTGCACGGTTACACAGAGAGGTTGGTTTACACTAGATACGTTGATAATAGATTCATACAAAATGTACAAAGAGAATAGAGGAGTGATAAAACCTAAAAAACAAATACTCCTTTTGGTTTCAAATATGTTGTCTCCTTTGAGTCAGTCAAATTTCTTTAACCTTTTTCAACCACAGTATCAATACAAAAGCTCGTATACATACGTGCACTTACCTTTTATGAATATGTGCACACGCATTCTACCCTTATATAAACCCCCCTGTTCGGCTGAGCTTATCAGCACGGCTTATCAGCCGTGGAACAGTGTTTTTCTCTCACAGCAAATCAGCCACAGCCGGCTTATAAGCCAAAAAAACAGCCTGCCGAACAGGGCCAACACCTTCGAAAACGTAAACCACAATTATATTATACATAAAAACTTATATAGATGGATAATATATACTTGACGTCAGCAGATTCATCTTGCAGTAAAATACTTTCATCACATAATCAAACAGTGTATTTTTACGAAAACTGAAGCATCGTATTAAGCCCATGTCAATGTCCTAAAACTGATTTGATATAAAGACATAAGATACCATGAGTACGGTCATGTTCAGCCGGCTTATAATTCATACTTTTCAGCTTGTTTTTTCAGTTAAAACAATATTTTTCTCATGTAGAAATCAGCAGGAACAGTGGAGCATTTAAAAAAAGGAAATTCGCTAGCACTTGGATCGATGATTACACAGGGCTCACAGCGCCAGCAAAGCACGCCGGCTGCGTCGTCTCTGTTCCACTTCCACCTCCGCACCCGGCGGACCCAGGGCCCCCCAGAAGACCAAAAACCGCAAAACTATCCAGCCACCATTCATCCCTCTCTCCTGCTGCTCTCCACCTCCGCCGCCTCCCTGCCCTCCGCAGCTACTCCACGCCCGGCGGGGTGGCCGCTTGCCAGCGGCCAAACCCTAGGCGATCGCGGAGAGCCAACCACGCTTCAGGCGCGATCAGCCGCCGCCATGCAGGGCTTCCCCGGCGGCGCCCCCGATCCGCAGCAGCTCCAGGCCACCATGCTCGCCATCGAGCAGGCCTGCTCCCTCATCCAGGTCCCATTCCGCAGCCCACACCCTCGTTGAAGAGCTCGAATTCCTCGTGTTCCGTGCTTTTGGCACTTTGCTCTCGGTGCCCCGGTGTTAGATTCGGAGAGCGCGCGAGCGGACTTGTGCTTGCCTTGATTGTGCTCACGCCGTTGATGATTTGCCTAGGTTATGCAGATTTTACTGCACTTTGATGGTTTGCCTGGGGGACTCGTGTGTGGCGTGCTCTGTCGTCTGTTGATCGGTGCTTCTCTGTGCATTTGGTGACGGGATCCCGTTTGATGCCGTGCCAGATGAGGTTTCGCCACGGATTGGTTGTTTTGTTGGGCATTTGAATTTTTGAATGGCTTGCTTAATTTGTTTGTTTTGGGCACGTTAATTGATTGCTTAGGTGTGAGATGTTAGTACCTCAATGAGTTCTAACACATTTTATGTTAGTGCCTTAATGACTTCTAACACATTTGAAAGTTGGCTATGAATCCCGTAAATGCTGGTTAATTAAAAGTTTTTTGTCTTGACATTGCATTTCTAAAGCATGTAATCTCTACGTTGGGGAATAGTACTGGTTCTATAGGGTGGCTTTAGTGATATTTTGTTGCGACGCATTTATCCATTGGATAACCTGAAGCTCCTCATTTCAGATTTGGGAATCTGCATGTAGCAGTTGAGCTATCTGTTAGGACTTAGGAGGGCCTAGTAGAACTGTGCTGTGCAGAGAAAGACACTGTCGGAATACCATTTGCTGATCCTTATTAATCTATCCCCAAGCTGTTAACCTTTTCCACTTCTTGTGTGATTTTGTTCTTTTATTTTGACTATGGATCCTTAGTTTATTCCCTAACATTAACCAAGCTGCCCAAATTATGTGAAGTTTTGTTACAGGAGTGTCTTCCTGGTATCTGTGTTTAGCTTAATACATGGAACTGTCATGGACTCATGGTGCTAATGAACACGCCAGTTTTCTTGTAGAATGCCATCTATTGCATCTGTGTTGATTTAGCATCTATCCTTTTGACAATGGGTAATTTTGCAGCTGCACATGAATCCATCTGAAGCGGAGAAGGTGATAACTTCGCTGCATTCGTCTCTGATGCCTTATCAAGCATGCAGATTCATTCTTGGTATGCTGTTCTCTTGTTATGCACCTATGATGAACTAGAACTATTTCTCAACAGAGCAGATATATCCATTTTTAAGCTCACAACTGAGTAAGGTTAGGACTTACTAGCAGAAACATATCGCAAGATGTATTAGTTATGTTGTTTCCATATAACCTGTGTACATGTTGTTTCCATTTTGAAGGGAGATACATTTTTATTTGTTTGTCCGAATTGTTGTTCCGCAGACTACAAGTAATAATAATTTACCCCATTTATTATTTGTTATTTTTGGGCTTTTGTGCCAAAAAAAATTATTCTGTTCTTTTTCTCATAAAAAATAGTTAAGTCTCGCTCTTCTCTAGTGTTAAGATACTCGAAAAGAGCTGAAAACATTATATTCTCCCAGAGACATCGCAAATGCCTAATGCGAGATTCCAAGCTGCTGGTGCAATTGGTGATGCTGCAGTAAGGGAGTGGAGAATCCTTACAGATGACAACAAAAGAAGCCTAATAATGTGAGTTTTTCTTTTTGAGGGTGAAAGCTTGCAATTAATGTGGGAGCATCATGTTTTTAGCGCTTACTATAATTTTTTCTATCATTTGTAGATATTGTTTAAACTATGTTATGGAGCATGCAAGTTCTCCTGATGGCTATGTGCAATCGAAAGTTTCTGCCGTGGCAGCTAGATTACTGAAAAGAGGCTGGTTAGTTTCTATGTTTCTACCTACTTTAGAAGTGTAATGTCTAATAGATCTCTTGTGTCTTATCATAACATGTTTTCTAGCTTCAGTTTACTCATATTTTTTTATTTGCCTTTTGTTCCCTGAATTCATATTCATACTTGTATACTTTTTCGTTGCTTGGGTTGCTGATTTGGACGTGGTTTCGTTCATGGAGTGTTTTGCAACTCATGCACACAATCTTTCCTTAAGATGAGTTCACATAGTAATGGGCTGATTTGTTATTTTAGTAATTTATTTATTCGTTTATTCCTGCTTATCTCAGACTGGAAAGGTTGGATATGGTGTTTGGCTGGGTTGTTTGCACATGATTGTCCAAGATGATATACACAATAGGAGACATCTTTCCCTGAATCCAGATGATGAAATAAACTATCTATGTTTTAGCCAGTGCACTTGAAGGAAATTGATTGCTCCAATGCTTTGGTTGTTAAAGATTTTTGATATTCAAATATATTTGTTTTGACACGGAATATGTCTGCAGGGTTGAGTTTTCGGACCAAGAGAAAGCAGCTATCTTCTTTGAGGTATATACTTCTCTGTCAGCTGGCAACTACAGCCTTACAAATCAGGATTAGCCTAAGATTTTTGTGGTTGTGGATCTTTATGCAACATTGGTATACTTCATCCCTTGTTTCTTCATTGGTAACACTTAATAAAACAACAATAAAAAAATGTAGCATGAAGAAATCCAAGCTGCTATAATTATAAGTGGATCAACTTGATGGATAAGATGTTTTTATTCTTATATGATTTTTTTTGGGACCCTTGAACGTTTTAGCAAACATAGAACCTCCAACTTCATCACTGTTTCTTTTTTTCTTCAAATTGTCCTTCATATTTGAATTTTAATCAAACAAGTTGCACACTAAATTCCTGTATAACATTGTATTTGTATGTCTGATAATGTTTTCAGGTTGAGCAATCCATCCGGGGTATTCATGGGCCTAATCGACAGTTTGCTGCAATCAATTTCTTGGAAACCTTGGTATGCCAATTTCTTGAGGCCGATGTGATTGGCTCTAACATTTTTTTCTATCCTTTTCCAACTGATCTCATACTACATTTTATGTCTGACCTAGGTTTCAGAATTTTCCCCTTCAACTGCTTCTGCTATGAGCCTGCCTAAGGAATTTCACGAACAATGTGAATACTCACTCGAAGTGCAGTTTTTGAAGGTATTGATCTTCCCAATTATGTAGAAGTTTTGGCAGGCATCCTTACATGAAAATACTACAGCTGTGTCATGTCACTTGAAGTCTTGAACCCTCGGTTATCATTATGACATGCTATTGTCTTTTGCAAGGATTTTTACTGCTGGGCACAAGCTGCTGTGTTCAATACTGCTGACAAAATCTTGAATTCAGCTGTAACAATACCTGATGAGAGAGCTTGTTCAGCAGCATTGCGCCTGATGTTTCAGATACTAAGCTGGAATTTCAAGCATACTGTGGAGCATGAGAGTTCAGATGCTAAGATAAATTCTGGCTTGAGGATTGATACGATAAATCTGAAGAAGTTTGAACGTTCGTTGGTGAAGGTATATCCTAATTACTTGCATGTTTGCTCCATTTCAGTTTATAATGTTTGCATTTTCTATTGTAGCCAGGGTCTATGTGGAGAGAGATTCTAATATCAAGCGGACACCCTACCTGGGCCTTGAACTTTTACACCACCTTGCGCCAAAAGTACTCATATGATACATTGTGGGGTGATTCTCCAATTGCTGTCTCTTGCAGACAGCTTATAGTGCAGTTGTGCTCCTTGGCAGGCTCTGTGTTTCCTAATGGTATATACTTATTCCAAACAGTCATTATTTATTGAAGATCTGTGAAATGTTCCCTTTCCATCCATAAATTCTGGCATCAGCTCGATTTGACTGCAACCTCAGACTACTACGATACTACGAAACACAATCCTTATAGGTAACCATACATGGGCCACATGGGCCTAGCCTCATGGGCCTAATACACACACATTCCAACCCCCCCCCCCCCCCCCCCCCCCCCCCGCAGTCTGAACTACCGGCGCAGCGGAGTTCCAGGCTGAACAAGAAAGAACACACACAACCCCCCACAGACGCAACTAGCCACTGGTGATGTTGAGGCTGGAGCGAAACTCGGTGAAGGTCGAGGACGGGAGGCCTTTGGTGAAGATGTCCGCGAACTGGGAGGTAGTCGGAACATGAAGGACCCGCACCTCGCCCATGGCCACCCGATCACGGACAAAGTGTAGGTCGATCTCCACATGCTTCGTCCGCTGGTGTTGGATGGGGTTGGTGGAGAGGTAGACCGCACTGACATTGTCGCAGTAGATCAGTGTGCTCCGGGAGGGCGGAGTGTGCAGCTCAGCGAGAAGCTGCCGGAGCCAGGAGGCCTCAGCTACGCCGTTAGCGATAGCGCGGTACTCCGCCTCGGCACTGGACCGGGAGACCACAGGTTGGCGCTTAGACGACCAGGACACCAGGTTGCCGCCCAAGAAGACAGCGTAGCCGGAGGTGGAGCGCCGAGTGTCCGGACACCCCGCCCAGTCAGCGTTAGTGTAGACGACAAGGTCGGCGGAGGACCGGTGGAGTAGGAGGCCGTAGTCGAGCGTGCCCCGGAGGTAGCGGAGGAGACGCTTGAGAGCCGTGAGGTGAGGCTCTCGGGGATCATGCATGTGAAGGCAGACCTGCTGAACTGCATAGGTGATGTCCGGCCGGGTGAAGGTGAGGTACTGAAGGGCACCAGTGAGACTCCTGTATGCAGTGGGATCAGACATTGGGGGGCCCTCAGCCTCGGACAGCTTGCCCTGAGTATCAACCGGAGTGGAGCAGGGGTTGCAGTCAGTCATCCCAGCCCGCTCCAGGATATCCCGAGTATACTGCCGCTGGTGAAGAAGTAACCCGTCAGGACGAGGCTCAACAGTGACCCCGAGGAAATGGTGGAGCACACCCAGATCCTTCATAGCAAACTCTTGCTGAAGAACGGCAATGATCCGGCGGAGAAGGGGCTCGCTGGAGGCTGTGAGGACAATGTCATCAACATAGAGCAGCAAGTACGCAGTGTCAGCTCCATGGTGGTAGATGAACAGAGATGTATCAGACTTGGCCTCCACGAACCCCAGTGTCAGCAAGAAAGCAGCAAACCGATGGTTCCACGCCCGGGGTGCCTGCTTGAGGCCGTAGAGAGACCTGTTGAGCCGGCAGACCATGTCAGGACGGGAGGAATCAACGAACCCCGCCGGCTGACTGCAATACACTGTCTCGGTGAGAAGGCCGTGCAGAAAGGCATTCTTGACGTCCAGCTGATGGACGGGCCATGACCGAACAAGCGCCAACGAGAGCATGGTGCGGACGGTGGCCGGCTTGACCACCGGGCTGAAGGTCTCATCATAGTCGACTCCAGGGCGCTGAGTGAAACCTCGGAGAACCCATCGAGCCTTGTAGCGCTCGAGAGTGCCATCAGCCCGACGCTTGTGGGTCCAGATCCACTTGCCGGTGACGACGTTGGAGCCCGGTGGCCGAGGCACCAACTCCCACGTCTGGTTGGCGAGAAGCGCGGCGTACTCCTCTTCCATCGCGCGGCGCCAGTGAGGATCCAACAGGGCGTCGCGGACGGAAGAGGGTACCGGGGAGACCAGCGTGTCGCCGGTCGATGCCTCAAGGGCCCGAGGTGGCAGTGTGCCAGCCGCGTGCCGTGTCACCATTGGGTGAACATGCCGCGGGTGTCGGTGAAGAAGCGGCGGGTGGTAGACCGGCGGTGCGCCACGGGCCGGCGGGGACTGCGGCGGTGGTGTCGGTGTCCCCGACGGAGAAGGGACCACGAGTGGCGGCGGCCGCGGCCTGCGCTGGTACACCCGTACCGGCGCAGCGAACCGCCACGGAGGTGCCGAGGCAAGACCAGGCGACGGCGACCGGCACGGCCCCCCCGGGGCAGTATCGGGGGACGAGGTCCCCGGGTCTGCGCCAAACGGAGAGGTCGGGGCCGCGCCAGAGGACGACGGGCCCGGACCCACCGGGGAGCCGGGACAGGTGGCCGGCAAGGAGCGCGGCGAAGCGGTACCTGCAGGAGACCACGGAAAAGGTGGCTGGACCACCGTGTCAGCGGGAAAGAGGGAGGGGGGATCAGAAACAGGAGTGTTGGTGGTGCTGGAGAAGGGAAAGACGGACTCATCGAACACCACATGGCGAGAGATGAGGACCCGTCGGGAGGTAAGGTCAAAGCATCGGTACCCCTTGTGATCCGGGGAGTACCCGAGGAAGACACAAAGAGTGGAGCGGGGGTCCAGCTTGTGGGAAGAAGTGGCAGCGGTGTTGGGGTAACACGCACACCCAAACATGCGGAGGTGATCGTACCGAGGAGGGGTACCAAAGAGGGCGTGGTGTGGCGTGGGAGCGGGACAGGCAGCGGAAGGAAGATGGTTGAGGAGGTAGGTGGAGGTGTGCAAGCCCTCAGCCCAGAAGCGAGCAGGAAGAGAGGCCTGAAACAGAAGGGTGTGCACGGTGTCGTTGGTGATGCGAATCATCCGCTCAGCCTTGCCATTCTGCGAAGAGGTATATGGGCAAGACATGCGCAACTGAACACCGTGAGAGAAAGAATGCACGGGAGGTGGAGTTGTCAAACTCACGACCATTGTCACACTGGACAGCCTTGATGGTGAGGCCGAACTGTGTGGACACCCAAGTGAAGAAGTGAAGGAGCGTGGGAAACGTATCAGACTTCGCACGTAGGGGAAAGGTCCACGAATAATGCGAAAAATCATCAACGACCACAAGATAGTACTTATAACCAGAAATACTGATAACAGGAGATGTCCATAGGTCGCAATGTACAAGATCAAAAATGCGGGCCGCATGGGAAGTATAACTATGAAAAGGAAGACGAACATGTCGGCCCAATTGGCACGCATGACACAGTTGCTCATTATGAGCCCGAGTACATGGAAGACCGGAGCTACGACTGAGCTGCATCAGGGCATCACGTCCAGGATGGCCGAGGCGCCGGTGCCAAGTAGTAGAGGAAGTAGAAGCGGCGAAAGCAGCTGACAAAACGGACGGCGAAGAAGATGAAGTAGCCGCTGGAAAGCGAAGGGTGTAAAGGGGCCCGGTGTTGTCACATCGGAGTAGAGGATGCCGGGAAGCCAAATCCTTTACAGTAAGACCAGAAGAGTCAAATTCCACAGAACAGGAATTGTCAGCTGTAAAACGACGAATAGAAAGAAGGTTGTGAACCATAGAAGGAGCAACAAGAACATCAGGAAGACGGAAGGAGCCATGAGCACCGGCGGTACCCATAGACGTGACCGGAAGACACGAACCATTTGTGACCATAATGGACGAAGGAAGAGAAGAAGAGGGAGAGTGGACAGACGAAAGTATACCAGGATCAGGGGTGGTGTGGTAGGTGGCTCCCGAATCAGCGATCCACTCAGGTCCGACCGGAGGTGTTAGGCCCATAGTGCTGAACGAGCGAGCCAAGGCCGCCTGGTCCCAGCCGGCAACCCCAGGTAGGGTGCCGGAGGGTGGAGCCCACGGCGTAGCAGGGAAGGTGCCGGGAGGTGGAGCACCGGTGAACATGGCCGCCGGTGGACGAGGGTCGCCCCCGGGAGCGTGGAAGGGCCACATGGAGATGCGCCCGGACCACGGGTTCTGGAAGGAAGGCCATGGTGCCCCCCCTGCGGCCCACCCGGTGCCGGAGCCTGGGTGAGACCACCCCGGCCGCCCCCGCGACCCCCTCCCCGGCGATGACGACCGCCACGACCCCCCACCCCCGCTCGGTCCGGAGGGAGGGGGACCCAGGAGAGACGGCAGCGGTGGAGCGGACGACCGTGGTGGAGCAGACGGACGCGGCGGAGTAGCAGCCAGAGCCGTCGAGGAAGACGAGGACCCCGGAGAAGTGGCGGACCCCGGCTGGATGCCCTGAGTGAGCTCATCCATGACAAGGTCGTCACGGACCTCCAGGAAGGTGGGGAAGGGCCGCTGACGAGTGATCCACGTCCTGAGGTGGGCGTAGCGGTCACTGAGCCCGCGGAGGACGTTGAGGACCAAGATGCGATCCTCCACAGGCCAGCCGAGGTCGCCAAGGGAGTCGGCCATGCCCTTCATCCGACGGCAGAACTCGCCAACGGAGAGGTCACCCTGAACGAAGGTGCGGAAGCTCGCGTCGAGGCGCAGAGCCCGGGCCTCGGCGTTGCCCAGGAACTGTCCCTCAAGGGCAAGCCACGCCCGGCGCGCGTCAGGGGAGGTGCGAACGAGGTCGTGGAGGTCCGGAGAGATCGTCCCCAGAATCCAGGAGAGGACGATGCTGTCGAGACGGAGCCACGACGGTGTCTGGGCGGCGACCGAGGCGTCAACAAGGACATGGTCGTCGAGGGCGTAGCGGCGGAGAGTGAGAAGCACCAGATCCCGCCAGCGGGCGTAGGAGGGCGACTCCGGCTCGAGGACGACCGGAACGAGGAGGCGAATGTTCTGGACCCCTCCGGCCTGGTAGTGCAGCTGAGTCACGAGCGGGTCGGCCGGGTCGTGCCAGAGGACGGCGGTGTGGGACACGCGGCGTCCCGACGAGGCGGAGGAGGTGGCTCCAACGTCCTGGGAGGCGGGAGAGGCGAGGAGCTGTTTCGCCTCGGCGATCTGGCGGGCCAGGGCGTTGGCCGCGTCGCGCTCACGCTCCCACATGAGGGCGGCCGCGCGCACCCGGGCTTGCCCCTCCGCGGCGGCAGCCCGTGCGGCGACGAGGGCGGAGTCCGGACAAGTGCCACCAGCAGCATCTCTCACCCCACTAGGGAGGCCGGCCGCCGGGTGGAGTGGCTGAACAGGCGACGCCGGGTTGAGAAGACCAGGGCCGCCAGGCAGCAGGGGCGCGCCTCCAGGCGGCAGCAGCGGGCCCAGGCCACTAGCAGCGGCGGCTTCCAGGCCAGGCGGCGGCGGCTGGACCGGGCCAAGCACCCCAGGCGGCGGCGGCTGGATCGGACGGGGCGGCTCCTGGCGCGGCGGGCGGACGGCAGCTGCAGCGAGGGCACCACCATCGCCGCCCTCCTCCACGGCGTCGGGCAGGGGTTGAGGAGCGCCGTTGCCGCCTGCAGGGGATGCGGCCAGGGCGCCGGCGGCGCCTGCGCCCAGGACGACGTCCGCGCGAGGGGCGGCCGCACCAGGAGACGCACCGGGCGGATGGGCAGCCACCTGGGCCCAGGAGGAGGAGGGGAGGGGAGGGAAGAAGCTGTAGTAGGAAGGAGGAGGAGGGGGTGGGGCGCCGGCCATGGCGCCGGCGGCCGGAACCACCAGCAACGGCGGCGGCTAGGGTGGGGGAAGAAGAGGAAAGCTAACCCTAGGCTGCTGATACCATGTTAGGGAATGAGTTTCTATTGATTTGGGCTAACCCTAGAAGGGTAGCTATATAGGTAACCATACATGGGCCACATGGGCCTAGCCTCATGGGCCTAATACACACACATTCCAACAATCCTTATACTAGACTTCAGCAGTTTTGTTACATATATATTTTTATCACAGATGGTATCCTAGTTAGACCACCATTACCAGTAGCACCTGCATACACATTATGAGGTTTGGGGGAGTGTATACAGAAATATGCAGGCGTGGTTCCTCATACAATGAGGAAATAAAAATATGAACACGCTACTTCCTCCAATTGCAAATATTAATCCATCTAGGTTTGTCTAAGTCAAACTTCTCTAACTTTGATTCGCAATATTTATGAAAATATATCATCTTAAATGAAAAGAATCATATATTATAAAAAAGTGGTTTCTATAATAAATCTATTGATGTCAATCGTGTGTTGTCAACCTATATAAATTGTTAGATATTGATTATCAAAATTAAAAAGAAGTTTGACTTAGGGCTAACCAAGATGGACTTATATTTGTGATTGAAGGAAGTAGAATTTACGCCCACAACTGCCCAGTTTGGTGCTATTGTTAGACAGAAACACCTTGGGGGGTTGCATGTGTGGTGGGTGGGGATGGGTGGGAGTGGTTGATTCTAATAGTTTGAGGTTGCAAACTAGACTGTTTCTGAGTTTGGGTTTGAAGAACGGAGGCTAGGGTTCAAGGTTGAAAGCTGAATCTTTTCTTTTAGAATTTACATATTCAACGTATCACTGGAAAGCATGTTAATGATTTACATGTGATCTCTTTTATGTAATATTTCCTCTTTTCTTCCTGTTGCCAGATAATGGGGATGCACAGATTAAACACCTTATGCTGATATTATCTGCTGTTGTTCTATGGATTGAACCTCCTGATGTAATTGCAGCATCAATCCGAAATGGGGGAAGTGAAAGGTTCTCTCAGGATCCATCTTTGCAATCTTGATTTAACCTGAGGAAAAACTTGAGAAATGCTGATGAGCGAGATATTCACTGTTTTGCAGTGAGTTCATAGATGGTTGCCATGCCCTTCTTTCAATGGCGTCTTTAACTACTGGCTCACTTTTTGACAACCTCCTAAAGTCAATAAGGTCAGTTTGTTGTACATTGTCTAGTTCCATATTGCAAATTTGGTAACTTAACTTGTCCCTTGTACTCCTACATATTAGTCAATTGGCCCTCGATGTGACACTAGTCTGTCCATTTGTAAGATGGTATCATAACCAAGATACCATAGCTACATCTCTCATTTTTCCTTAATGTATCTGGCTCTTTTTGTAATAGTGAAAATGCATATTGTGAGTATACTCAGAATATTTTGTACACTTCATGCCATTTATTATTACAATATCTATCAGGTAGACTGAGATTGCTATTCTCTTTTGTTTGACATGGACATGTTTGCAGGCCCTACGGTACAGTTAATCTGCTTTCTGCTTTGACGTCAGAAGCTGTCAAGTCCGTTCTGAATAACCAGAGTGAAGAGGAAACATGGGGCATAGATTCCCTTGATATTTTGTTAGAAACATGGAATGTTATTCTGGGGGTACTTCCCTTGACCTTTGCACCAAATTTGAAATATATTTGTGTCATTCCCCTTTTACAACTTAATCAAACGCTTATTTGCAATAATCAGTTCAAAATTCCAGTGTGATATGATTGTTGCCTCTGTTTTTTCTCTCTTTTGGGTAGTAATTAGCATGTAATAACTGTAAGTCACATTTTTACTCTTTTACTGGATTATAAAATATATTTGGACTGTTCTAATACCAGTTTCCTCTTAGTAACCTTGAGTTGAAGAAAAATTTCCTAAGAAAAGTTAAAATAGAGTTATAGGTGCTAATATTTTTTTATCGAACAACACAGGAGAGGTATGTGCCATTTTATTAAAAACAAAATAAAAACGAAGAGGCCAGAGAGGCAGAGACCACTCCCTAACACCCCAACACACACAAAGAAACAGAAATGCAGACACGCCACACTTGAGAGTTAAAACGACCATGACCTATCCACCTCCACAATACTACGCGTCCAGGGTGAGCGACCAAAGAAGGAGCTCATGGATGGAGAGGTTCAAGTTAGGCACCATAGACTGCTCTCATTAGTCACGGTTTGTAAAACAACCATAACATTTGGGTTTGCTGCTTCATGCACATATGCATTTAGGTGGTTTCAAAGATCCTGAGCTAGTAAAGTGATAAGGGAATTGAGGCTTTTCCTCTTTTTTTTACTCTTCTGATATCATTGCACTGCTAGCTTGAGAACCAAGCTTCAGAAGGTTGAGGGGCAATTGCTTTCAGGCCCAACCTTTGGAAAATCAGTGTCCATACCTGCTGAATGAACACACTTGAGATGAGATTGTGCTGGATTGTTTCAACTATTATTTGACGATTTTTAGCCATTGTTCAACTATAATTTGACGACTTTAATGTAAACTGTACTCAACTAGCATTTAAAACCAGAGGATTTACCTTTATGGCTATCTTTTAATGTAAAACCATTTTTTTGTTGAATATGCAGGAGAGCTGCGTATCATTGCATTAAGAAGTTAATGTAAAACCATTGTAGCAAATTGAGCTTACATGATTAATTCCCCTTGGCCATATGTATGCTAACATGTTTAGTTGGCCCCGTTTACATAGTTATATGCACATCTTTTATCCCATTACAACTATTGCATCAACACTCTTCAAAATATTTCAGTAACTATTATTAGGAGTGTAGAGTCCTTAGCACCCATGGTGCTGTTATTCAATACAAGTGTTATTCATAACAACTATATGCTCGAATGTTTTACTTCACTTTGTAGAAAATGTGTCTGAGTACATACATCAGATAAAACAAATCCTCTTCATCAATTCTGCACATGAAAACAGTGAAAGGTTGTATAATCGTCAACTTCCTGACCCTTATGAGTCTGCACTTTTGCTTTTTGATAAAAAAATGTTTTATTTATACACGGAAGATCTCAGTGCATGTCAAGTACTCCCTCCGTTCCAAATTATAAGATGTTTTGGCTTTTCTAGATACATTTCTTTTACTATGTATCTAGACATAGTGTATATCTAAGTGCATAGCAAAAGTTATGTATGTAGAAATGCTAAAACGTCTTATAATTTGGAGTGGAGGGAGTAGTTTATATTGCACTTTGTTCATTGGGTTTCATCCTTTTTGTTTGTAAAGCTCATTCAGCCCTTTGTTTCACCATGAACTACAACATAAAGTTTTTGTTTTGGCAGGACATAGATGCCGACAAAAGTCCAATCTCAGTTGATGGAGCACTTGCAGCTTCAAGTTTGTTTAAGATCATTGTGGAGTCACACTTGAAAGGTACAAATCTCTTTATATTCTCATTTAAATGTAACCTCAGACTTGAAGAATGTTACAGATGTTGTAAAAGATTTTCTATTTTGTTTACGTCCTGCATACTGATTACTCTTATTTTCTTTGACATAGCTGCTGCTGATTCTGCGTTCGAGGATACTGATGATACTGAATATTTTCATGTTTCTGTTTCAAGTATGCTTAAATTCCACAGACAGTTCATCTGTTCTGGTATCTCTTTAACTCTTTTGGATTCATCATACTAATGAAGTACCTTCTTCCAGAACGTGATGAGCAGTTAGCCTTGTATGCTCTAATAGCACGTGCTGCTGCAGACACTACTATTCCATTTCTTGCACAGTTGTTTTCAGAACGATTTGCCCGGCTAAATCAGGTCTTCTTGTTATCTTGTAATTTACCTCATGTTATCTTGTAATTTACCTCATTTATTAAGAAAGGAGAAGCTACTACGCTACCCTGCTACTGTAGCCTTGTACATTCTACTGTTTTGAAGTGGTGCTGTTTTTGTAGTTAACATTTAATAGATTTTTGTTTAGCAGAGAAATGGTGAAAGTGATCCTACTCAAACACTGGAAGAGCTCTATTGGCTGTTGTTGGTTACTAGTCATGTCCTAACTGACTCAGGCGAAGGAGAAACACTACTTGTAACTACTCTAAAGCTTCTTTTTCTTTACTAGCATTTATAAAGCCCTTTCTGTGAATATTGTCATGTTTCTTTGTCTTTACTAGCATATCATGAATGTCCTCATAGTTCTTCATATCATCTCTTCATTATTTCTGTAGCTCAGTTTGATTTATTTCACATGGTTTCATGTGTTAGATGTATACACGCACACGCATTTTCCTTCTAGTTGGAGTGGTTTTCTGCATATGTAACACTTGTACATCTAGCCCTTTGGGCATGTGAATAGTACATTGAGTTGCCATTTCCTAACATGGTATCACAGCCTAGAGTAAGCTAGATTTGCACTGCTAGAATGATTAGACTCTATTGATTTGGGCTAACCCTAGAAGGGTAGCTATATAGGTACCATACATGGGCCACATGGGCCTAGCCTCATGGGTCTAATACATTCACACTCCAACACCCCCCCACAGTCTGAACTACCGGCGCAGCGGAGTTCAAGGCTGAACAAGAAAGAAAACAAGTAAGAGCACAACACACAGGACCCCCCCGCAGCCACAACTAGCCACTGGAGACGTTGAGGCTGGAGCGAAACTCGGAGAAGGTCGAGGAAGGGAGGCCTTTGGTGAAGATGTCCGCAAACTGGGAGGTGGTCGGGACGTGAAGAACCCGGACGTCGCCGATGGCCACCCGGTCGCGGACGAAGTGTAGATCGATCTCCACATGCTTGGTCCTCTGGTGCTGCACGGGGTTGGTGGAGAGGTAGACCGTGCTGACGTTGTCGCAGTAGACGAGCGTGCTCCTGGCAAGTGGGCGGTGAAGCTCAGCCAGGAGCTGGCGGAGCCAGGCGGCCTCGGCCACGCCGTTGGCCACGGCACGGTACTCCGCCTCGGCACTGGAGCGGGAAACCACCGGCTGGCGCTTGGACGACCAAGAGACCAGGTTGCCGCCGAGGAAGACCGCGTAGCCGGAGGTGGACCTGCGGGTGTCCGGGCATCCCGCCCAGTCAGCGTCGGTGTAGACAACCAGCTCGGCAGTGGAAGACCGGCCGAGGAGCAGCCCGTAGCCAAGTGTGCCACAGAGGTACCGGAGAAGCCGCTTCATAGCAGCCAGGTGAGGCTCCCGCGGAGCATGCATGTAGAGGCAGAGCTGCTGGACGGCATAAGTGATGTCCGGCCGTGTGAAAGTGAGGTACTGAAGCGCGCCAGCAAGACTCCGGTAGGCGGTGGAGTCCGCTGGCCCAAGCATCGAACCCCCAGCCTCTGACAGCTTGCCCTGGGTGTCCACCGGTGTAGAGCAGGACTGGCAGGCGGTCATCCCTGCTCGCTCCAGAATGTCACAAGTGAACTGCCGCTGGTGGAGGAACAGGCCTGAAGGTCGGGGCTCAACAGTGACGCCGAGGAAGTGGTGGAGCACCCCAAGATCCTTCATAGCAAATTCCTTCTGGAGTGAGGCAATGATGCGGTGGAGCAGAGACTCGCTGGAGGCAGTGAGAACAATGTCATCCACATAGAGGAGCAGGTAAGCAGTCTCACCCCCATAGTGGTATATGAACAGGGAGGTGTCAGACTTGGCCTCCGTGAACCCAAGAGTCTGCAGGAAGGTAGCGAATCGAGAGTACCAAGCCCGGGGTGCCTGCTTGAGCCCGTAGAGAGATTTGTTGAGCCGGCAGACGAAGTCAGGACGAGAAGCATCCACAAAACCTGCCGGCTGACTGCAATAGACCGTCTCAGTCAGAGTGCCATGAAGGAAGGCATTCTTGACATCCAGCTGATGCACAGGCCAGGAGCGCTCGAGAGCCAGGGAGAGGACGGTGCGGACTGTAGCTGGCTTCACCACGGGACTGAAGGTCTCAGCATAGTCAATGCCGGGCCGCTGAGTGAAGCCGCGGAGGACCCAGCGAGCCTTGTAGCGCTCCAAGGAACCATCAGCCCGCCTCTTGTGCGTCCAGATCCACTTGCCGGTGACAATGTTGGAGCCCGGCGGACGAGGCACTAGGTCCCACGTCTGGTTGGCGAGGAGGGCCGCGTACTCCTCGTCCATCGCGCGGCGCCAGTGAGGATCCGCCAAGGCCGCACGGACAGAAGAGGGTACCGGAGAGATCTCCGGCTCGCAGGCGGCGGCGGTGAGGGCCTGCGGGCGAGACGCCTGCCTCGTCACCATCGGGTGAGTGTGACGAGGGTCCCGGTGAAGAAGAGGCGGGTGGTACACCGGCGGGTCGGCGCGAGAGCGTGGCGATGCCGGCGGAGCATGCACCGGCGACGACGGCGCTGGTGACAAGAGCGGCGGAGCCGGCTCACGCCGGCGCTCGTAGACGATGCCGAAGCGTCCGGGAGGAGGTGAGGGCGGACGCGGCTCCCGCCGGCGCTGGTAGACGAGTCCGAAGCGCCCGGGAGGAGGTGGGGTCGTTGTGCTCGGTCCCGCGATCGGAACGGCAGCATCTGGCACAACGGGAGGCAGCGAAGCCACAGGGAGCGAGGGTGGAAGCTCCGGGGCTGCCTCGACCGTGTCAGGCACCGGAAGGTCCTGGTGCGAGTCCGGCAGGGGCGAGGTGGGACCATCAGGAGAGCGCGTCGGAGCAGTACCTGCAGGGTAGGGGGAGAAGGGTGGCGGAATCGCCGGGTCAGTGGGAAAGAAGGAAGCCTCCGCAGGGTCAGCGGGAGGTGGAGGACGGGCGCGCCCTGGAGAGCAGGAGCCGCGCCAAAGGGTGGGGCGGCAAGGAGGAGACTGGGCGCGCCGTCATTTGGCGCCGTGGCAGGGAGGAGAGCAGGCGCGCCGTCGCCTGGCGCTGCGGCAGCAGCGGAGCGCAGGGATCCCGTGCCCGCGCCATGGAGCCCGGCCGCGGCAGCAGTGGCGCCCGCGCCCGCGCCATGGAGCCCGGCCGCGGCAGCAGTGGTGCCCAAGGGTCCTGCGCCATAGAGTCCGGCGTCCTGGGGTCCCTCGTCCGCACCCGCGCCCGCTACCAGAACGCGACCAGAACTGGGAGGTTGGCAGCACAGGGCGGCAGGGGCGGCAGGAGTAGAGGTGGAAGAGAGGCCGGAAACCGGGGGCCGCTGCTGCGGAACGGAGAAGGGCGGGAGGAGAAGCGCCCCGCTCCTGGGGGAGCAGAAACAGGGGCGGCCCGCTCCTGGGGCAGAAACGCCGGGGAGGCGGCCTGGTGCTGGACCGCCCAGCAGGCCCGCTCCTGGGTTAGCTGCAGAGGAGAGCGGGGGAAAACCGGCCGAGGGGGTGCGGGTGAACTGGTTGAGCGCCGGTGGCACCTTGAGGCGCTGCTTGAGGATGCGGCGCTGGCGCTGGATGCGCACGACCTTGGGCGAGGGTGCAGGTGGGGGAGGTGGGGTGGGTTGCGGTGGCTGCATAGCAGCGACAGAGGCAGGCGCATCCAGCAGGGCCGCCGGCGCGAGCCCGCTCAGGAGGAAACCGGCGGGCGTCGGCTGCGGCTGGTGGCTGCTGGCGGCTGGAGCAGGGGCAGCGGCGGCTGGTGGCTGGAGCAGAGGTGGCGCGTCCCAGGAGGGAGAAGGGAGAGGGGGGAAGACAGGGAGAGAGGTGGGGGAAGGTGGAGGGGGCGGCCAGCCTGCCATGGAGGGGCGGCGGCGGCGGCTGCCTGAGAAGGCAGCGGCGGCTGTAGAGAGGAGAAACCTAAGCTGATACCATGCTAGAATGATTAGACTCTATTGATTTGGGCTAATCCTAGAAGGGTAGCTATATAGGTACCATACATGGGCCACATGGGCCTAGCCTCATGGGCCTAATACATTCACACTCCAACATGCACCTTGTTGTGGTCGCGCTGCCGGTGAGCTTCGCCAGCAGCAACTCCACCTGCATCTGCCGTGCTCCCTGTGGCCCCACGTCAACACGTGCCTACCCGTGCACCCATACTCGTGGCCGCCTGCCCAGTGCCCCCGTGCACGCCCTGCATGGCACTGGCCGTCGCCACACGCTACCTCCCACGGGCCCATGTGCCCGCCCCGCGTCCGTCTGCGCCTGCCCCTGCCCGTGCTCTCTTTGTTCACACTTCCCCTCGTGGTCACACACTTCTTCTCTACGTTGATGACATGCTCATCACACAGGATGATTTTCAGTACATTGATTTTGTGAAGCAGCGCCTCGGTGATAAGTTCTTGATGTCTGACTTGGATCACCTCAGCTACTTCCTGGGTCTTGAGGTTTCTTCCACATCTGTTCAGGACACCTTTCTCGTGCTGCTCTCAATGATCACCCACTGTTGATACTCCTATGGAGCTTGGTGTTCACCTACAACCCACTAATTTTTTTTTTCTCGAACACACAGGAGAGCTGCGTATCATTATATTAAGAAGAAAAATAGGACAAGAACCCATATGAATAGACACAGATAAACACAACCACAAACAAACATGAACACCCACACACACTACACACACCACACTATTGTTTTTCTTTGTGTGCCATTATAAAAGTTCAAATTCCATATGAGCCACTAAAAAGGTTTGGGTGACTCAAGTGACATTCGTGAAAACTTTGTTGCCCTCCATGCCGCTTCCGTCACATTTGCCTCTAATGGTGTCAAACTGCGGTGGGAAAAATCCGAAATGCCCTCTGGTCTTAATGCCGTGCAAAAGTTTCTGGGTCCCTCCGGTGCCACTAGCCGGTCGGCTATTTTGGTGCCAAAAACCTGCTTACGAAGTACACAGAATTTGATGCAAAAGTTTTTGGCACCAAAAACTACTTGCATGTAAGCAGTATTTCGGGTTAGAGTACATAGAATTTGATGCATGTAAATGCTGAGTACCTCTAGCTAGTTACTGAAAAGCTTCGTCCTCAAGCAGATGTTGTTCCTCCGATCAAGATGTGCTTCGTTCCCAAGCAGATGCTGCGATGGATATCATAGACGCTGGCTCCTCCGTGCCCTCGACACCCTCGGACAGCTCCTTGTTGGAGACGACACCCTCGCCCCATGAGCCGCTCCCGCCTTCCTTGTCGGACTCGGCGTGTGTGTCCCCATGAGGCCAAACTGATCGAGTCGCTCCTGCCCAAGTTCCAGTACTTGGCAAATGTGACGGAAGCTGCATGGAGGGCAAGAAAGTTTTCACGAATGTCACTAGAGTTGCCCAAACTTTTTAAGTGGCTCACATGGAATTTCGAACTTTTATAATGGCAAAAGCCTCGTGATTACATGCGTGCCTGTTAGGACTGAAACAAGCGACCAACACACCTAGACGCCAACTTACTACTCTTCATGAGACGCACCAGTCAAAGAAGAGAGGCTCTGTGCGCCTGCTATCTCCCAAATACGCTGTTCATCACTAGTAGCGCTGAGAGCTCTTGACATGCTAGGAGTCGCTCCATCGAATGCACAAGCATTGCGATGTGTCCAGATAATCCAAGCCCCTAGCGCGACCAGGGAATTAATCCCTTCTTTTGGTGTTCTGGAATTATGCGCCAAGATCTATCCCATCATTCATCAAACTCCGTATCAGCTGGCTGAGGTGCAATTTGTTGTAACCTGACATGATGAAGGATGGAGTACCAGTGCTGCCTTGCAAAGGGGCACGATACTAGGAGATGATTTAGGGGTTTGGAAGTTTTCTCGATCTGCGTGAGAAGGTCTTCTTAATGCAATGCCCAGGGGCTGTCTTTTTTTTCCCCTCTCGAACAAAGCAGGAGAGCTGCGTGTCATTCCATTAAGAAGAAAAGGTACATAAAGGAGGGGGGGGGGGGGGGGGTTAAACCCGCCTAGTACATACAACCCCGACCAATCCGGGGGCTGTCTTACCCCCCACAGGTTGAGTTTTTTTATTGCCTCCTGTTCCTGGTCACATAAGAGGCATCGCTCAGGATGGGGCAGACCACGAGCGCAAACTGATCAGCCGTCCAACATCTATCATGAGCTACAAGCCACAGAAAAAAACTTGCACTTTCCAGGACCCCAACTTTTCCAAATTCATTTCCATGGCCTAAACTGAATTGCTCCTTGAAAAAGATACTCATCTGCCAATTTTGTTGAATATTGACCAAAGGAGGATAAGCGCCATATGTGCACGTCTTCTACATCAGTCTGCAGTGAGAAATCCATGATGAGATCCCAAAGACCGAGGTACTCCATTAAAGCTCCATTTGACGAAGCTCCTCATGCATCTGAAATCCCTATGTGTTCATTGAGAGCCTCTGCCACCGTTCTTTTCTTGATATTTCTCTTGACCACCACGGAGTGCAAGGAGCGATGTCTATGATACGCTGCCCATGTAACCATCTATCTTTCCAAAAAAGTGTGCGAGTTCCATCCCCCACTTCAGTCACAATGGCCATTGCAAAGAACACTCTAACCTACCTGGATTGGAAACATGCCCCATGGCCAGTGCGACTCAGTTTTTTCCAGCCATAACCAGCGCATTCGGAGTGCCCATCCTAAGCTTTTCAGATCTGAGATGCCCAGTCCTCTAAGCTCTCGAGGGTGCGTCACCTTTCCCCAAGCTACTAGGCAATGTCCTCCCTTCACCTCTTTTCTTCCACAACCCACTGATGCTGAACCACTGAATGATGCAACTCGCTATTGTCAGCTAGTTGGGAGCCTCGTCTATCTTGGGATCACTCGTCCTGACATTTCTCACTCTTCATATCCAGTTTGTCTCGGCTCCTACCCAGCTCCACTATGCTCACCTCCTTCGGGTTCTTTGACACCTTCGTGGAACCACCTCTCGCCGCCTTCTCTTTCCTCACTCCAGGTTACTCTGATGCGAAAATGGATAGTGATCACTCTGATCATCGCTCCCTCTTGGCTTATTGTATGTCTCCTTGATGTATTTCCCCTCTAGCTGGAGGTTTTTTTCTACATATGTAACACTTGTACATCCCTTTGGACCTGTGAATACACTGAGTTGCCACTTACTAACATAATGCACCATTTGTCACGTAATTTTGCAAACTATATTGACACTGCATTCTTTTATAGTTTGTCATTTATTACTTCTATAAGCTAAGAAATGTCTTAAAGTTAAAAGTTCTCACTGTTGTTAATTAATTTTGAACAGATCCCTGAAGCATTACAGGCTGGATTCCCTAATGTGATTGTAGCAGCACAGCATCCTGTTGTTACACTCTCCTGGTGAAAAATCTTACCTCAATCTATTCCCCTTTTTATTTCATTGAAAATCAGGAATCCGGTTGTTTTTAGTGGAAAGACAATTGGTTGACCTGCAGTTTTGGGGACAGTCGCAGCTCTGATAACCCATTTGACTGTATTAACAGTATTAATACTGTTGTAGCAATATAATGTGAATATTTGTCTCTTGATAATGCAGGTCTATAATAAATTTTTCCAGGCAGTGTCTAGATCCAGGAATTAGGGCAAAATACTTCAGTCCACGACTAATGGAGGTACTTCTCTGTACCGTTATCTATCATCCTCGTTTTCTTTATGTAAAAGAAGCCCCTTTTGCTCTGGACCTAAGCTAACCGTTATTTTCTGTGAATGGTTCTTAGACATTGTTTTATACTTATTTTAAAAAGAGGTTGTCTTAAGTTCTTTATTGATGTTGGCAGGCTGTGATCTGGTTCTTGGCCAGATGGGTTGCAACCTACTTAGTGCCACTTGATGTGAGTAGAGGAAAAGTAAGCAGAGAAATTGATAGTGAGGGTACAAATGGATCCCAACATTCCAGAAAACTGCTAAACAGTTTTGCTTGGGAAAATAACCAAGGAGAGCTTGTCCTTGATTTTGTTGTTCTCATTTCAATGTTAGCACTTACTACATATCAGGGAGAAACTGAGTTGCAGGTAAGCTTCGTTTTTACTTATTAATCATGATGGAATTGTGCAGAATACCCATGTTTGCCGCAGTTCAATTTGCAGTGCCTAATGCAAAAATTGCTCTTGTAAAACATCTTGACCTTTTGATTTCATGATATCTTTGATGTGACTTTAGCCTTATCATGCCATCATACTATGCATTTGATCCAAAATACCAAATACTGCATAACTTGACCAAGCTCAACAATGCCCACAACTTTCAAGATTTCTCACTAGATTGTTTTCATTAGCGTTAGACAAGATAAAAGTTTCGGTTATCCCTTATCGTTGCTTTGATTCCTCTCCACAGACACTGACATGCCAGAAGCTACTTGCTACAGTTGTTCGCCGGAAACACACATGCACTTATCTTGTTCAACTGGTAAGCCCAAATCTACTGCTACAACCAATGACATCTTACTGATGCTTGCATTTTCATATAGTACAATGCACATTAATTTGTGCACATAAAAAAGTTTGGTAGCATTTGTATCATCTGATGTACAGTAATTGCATGTTTTAGTGAATACACTCCAGTTCAATTATTGATTCTTATCCTTTTTTTAAGACACAGGGGAGCTGTGTACCATTATATATTTAGAAGAAATTATTGATTCTTATACTAATTGCTATATTTTTAAAAATTAAAATATTAATGACCAAGAAGATACTAATAATTGTAAAGAAAGTACTATGCTGGTAATGGTCACAAAGCTGTGACTTTCAATTTCTACATGCACTGCATTAAATGTGTTACCTAGAATATCTTTGTACGCACTGCTTGTTTCTGCCTATAACAACAACAACAACATAGCCTTTTGTCCCAAGCAAGTTGGGGTAGGTTAGAGATGAAACCCAAAAGAGACGAGAAACAGGGAGACACATAAAGGGACATAAAGGGCACAAGACAAAAAGAGGTCACGGTTCAGGCACGTTGATTGCCAATCTCCAAGCGCTCCTGTCCATAGCTAAATCCTTGGAGATATTCCACTCCTTAAGATCTCTCTTAACGGACTCGTCCCAAGTTAGTTTAGGTCGACCTCTACCGCTCTTTACATTATCGGCCCGCTTTAGAACTCCACTACGCACCGGCGCCTCAAGAGGCCTCCGTTGGACATGTCCAAACCATCTCAACCGATGTTGAATCAATTTCTCCTTAATTGGTGCCACCCCAACCCTATCCCGAATATCGTCGTTCCGGACTCTATCCCTCCTTGTGTGCCCACAACACTAACGCAACATACGCATCTCTGCTACACTCAATTGCTGGACATGTCGCCTTTTTGTAGGCCAACACTCAGCACCGTATAACATCGCTGGACGAATCGCCGTCCTATAGAACTTACCTTTCAGCTTCTGAGGTACCCTTTTGTCACAGAGGACGCCAGAAGCTTGACGCCATTTCGACCAGCCGGCTGAAATTCTATGCCTAACATCTTCATCAATGTCTCCATCCTTTTGTAGCATCGACCCTAAATACCGAAAAGTATCCTTCTTGGCCACCACTTGCCCATCGAGGCTAACGTCTCCCTCCTCATGCCTAGTCGCGCTGAAATCGCACCTCATGTACTTGGTCTTAGTCCTACTAAGTCTGAACCCTTTCGACTCTAACGTGTGCCTCTATAGTTCTAACTTCCTATTAACCCCTGCCCTACTGTCGTCAACTAGCACCACATCATCAGCAAAGAACATACACCAAGGGATATCACCTTGTATGTCCCTTGTGACCTCATCCATCACCAAAGCAAATAAATAAGGGCTCAAAACTGACCCTTGATGCAGTCCTATTTTAATTGGAAAGTCACTGGTGTCGCTGTCACATGTTCGGACAAACGTCACCACATCCCTGTACATATCCTTGATGAGGGTAACGTACTTAGTTGGGACTTTGTGCTTTTCCAAGGCCCACCACATGACATTTCTCGGTACTTTGTCATATGCCTTCTCGAGGTCAATAAAGACCATGTGCAAGTCCTTCTTCTGCTCCCTATATCTCTCCATCAATTATCGTAATAAGAAAATCGCCTTCATGGTCGACCTACCAAGCATGAACCCAAACTGATTTTGGGTCACATGTGTCACTCTCCTTAGGCGATGCTCGATAATCCTCTCCCAGAGCTTCATCGTATGGCTCATCAACTTAATCCCACGGTAGTTAGTACAACTTTGAACATCTCCCTTGTTCTTGAAGATAGGTACTAATATACTTCTCCTCCATTCTTCAGGCATCTTGTTAGACCGAAAAATAAGGTTAAAAAGCTTAGTTAACCATACTATCGCTCTGGCGCCTAGGTATCTCCACACCTCAATGGGGATACCATCAGGGCCCATTGCTTTACCTCCCTTCATCATCTTCAAAGCCTCTCCGGTCTCTGCCTCCTGAATTCTTCTCACAAAGCGTCTGTTGGTATCGTCAAATGAGTCGTCCAACTCAAGGGTAGGACCCTCATTCTCCCCATTAAACAGCTTGTCGAAGTACTCTCTACATCTGTCCTTGATCTCCTCGTCCTTCACCAGCAGTCGATCGGTCCCATCCTTGATGTATTTTATTTGGTTGATGTCCCTTGTCTTCCTCTCGCGGATTCTAGCCATCCTATAAATGTTATTCTCCCCTTCCTTCGTGCCTAGCCGCTGATAAAGGCCATCATACGCCTGACCTTTTGCTACACTCACAGCTCGTTTTGCAACCCTCTTCGCTATTTTATATCCCTCGATGTTGGCTGCACTCTTGTCATGGTGGAGACGCTTGAAACACTCCTTCTCCCTAATAGCCCTTTGCACCTCGTCATTCCACCACCATGTGTCTGCTTCCCGTTTGCCTCCCCTACTCACGCCAAACACTTCCGAAGCCACCTTCCGGACACATGTTGCCATCTTTAGCCACATGTCGTCGGCATCTTCTCCTTCCCAAGGCTCCTCGTCTAGTATCCTCTCCTTAAACGTTTGCGTTGCTTCCCCTCTAAGCTTCCACCACTTCGTTCTCGCAATCTTGGCCCGTTTGTCCCGGTGGACACGTACCCGAAAGCGAAAGTCCGCCACCACAAGCTTATGTTGAGGGACAACACACTCCCCAGGTAACACCTTACAATCAAAGCAAGCACGTCTATCCTCCCTCCTTGCAAGGATAAAGTCGATCTGGCTCGAGTGTTGTCCACTACAAAAGGTTACTAGATGAGATTCCCTCTTCCTAAAGAGGGTGTTCGCTATCAACAAGTCATAGGCCAGCGCGAAGTTCAAAACATCCTCCCCCTCTTGATTCCTACTACCATACCCGAACCCCCCGTGCACCCGCTCGAAACCTACATTAGTCACACCAACATGGCTGTTGAGGTCTCCTATAAAGAGTTTCTCGCTGATAGGCACGGTACTAACCATGCTATCAAGATCTTCCCAAAACTGCCTTTTGGTGCCCTCGCTAAGACCTACCTGAGGGGCATAGGCATTGATCACATTCAGAGCCGAATCTCCAACTACCAGCTTGACCAAGATAATCCGGTCACCTTGCCTCCTAACATCAACGACTCCATCCTTAAGGCTCCTATCGATCAAGATGCCTACACCATTCCTACCCGATGTTGTCCCCGTGTACCAAAGTTTGAAGCCAATATCCTCCACCTCCTTCGCCTTCTGGCCCTTCCATTTAGTCTCCTGAACGCATAGAATATTTACACGCCTTCTAATTGCTGCATCGACTAGCTCTCTTAGCTTACCCGTTAGGGACCCTACGTTCCAGCTACCTAGACGAATCCTAGTTGGCTCGGCTAGCTTCCTTACCCTTCGCACCCGTCGAGGGAAGTGCGAAGACCCTTGCTCATTTTTCACTACACCCGGGCGTAGATGTAGCGCGCCACTAAGGTTGCGACGGCCCGACCCTTGCTCATTTTTCATCGTACCCGGGTCACGATACGACGCGCCACTAAGGGAATGACGACCCGGCCCTTGCCCATTTAACACCACACCCGGGTTCCAATGTAGCGCGTCGCTAAGAGCCGGTTACGCCCCAATGAATCTCTTGTGGGTTTCAAATCCATGAGAGTGGCTGTTTTTTTACTGTTGGTTCGCCAGACCTTAACACACCCTCCTCCTTTACCCGGGCTTGGGACCGGCTATGTTGAGACGACTTAAAAAAGTCTTCCAGTCAACATAGGCGGAGTTTGCTTGTTTCTGCCTGAACAAGAAAAACATACTATGTTGTATTGATTGCTAAAACTTTTTTGTTTTGTTTTCCTAATCTTTGTGGTGTTCCATGTACCCTTTTAGGATTCATGGCGTGATCTTACTAGAGCTTTTGCAAGTGGACGCTCTTTGCTTTCATTGAGTGGACGTTTACAAGTAAGTGATGTACCATGTGCAAATCATGTTGTTCTACCCTATGGCTTTATATTTTTGAAGATCTTATGCTTCTATTGCTATTTTTTTACAGAGATCTCTAGCAGAAACACTTGCCTGTGCTGCTTCCTGCATCAAAGATCCTGAAGCATCTGCACAGTAAGACTATTGTTTACTTCTGGCTGTTATTCTAAGAAACAGAGATGAGAGGTTTAACAGTGCCTGTATTGATTCCTTTAAAGGTACCTGAGGGATCTCATGGGACCAGTGGCGGGGTGCCTGGTAGAAAATGCTAGCAGGAGTGATCTAAAATCTGTGGCACAGCAAGCAGATGTTGTTTATGTTAAGACATGATATAGGCCCATATTATCTTGGCCCATATGGCCCATGTGCCCTAGTATACATACACCACTACACAGCAGTCTCTTTCTCTCTTGCTCTGGATTTCGTCCGTCTTCCCCAAAAGGTAACATGGAATCAGAGCAGGATTGGGGTTAGGGTGAGGAGAGATTCTATCTTTGTTGATGATCATTCTCGATACACTTGGCTTTATTTTATGAAACACCGGTCCCAGTTGTGTTCCATTTATCAGTCTTTTACTCGCATGGTTCATACTCAATTTTCCACCTCTATTAAAATTTTTCGTTCTGACTCTGGTGGAGAATATTTGTCTGATCGTTTTCGCCAGTTTTTGACCTCTGAGGGCACTCTTCCTCAGCTGTCATGTCCTGGTGCCCATCCACAAAATGGCGTAGCTGAACGCAAACATCGCCACATCATTGAAACTGCTCGGACCCTTTTAATTGCCTCCTTTGTTCCCTCTCACTTTTGGGGGGAAGCGGTCTCAACATCTGTTTATCTTATTAATCGACAACCGTCATCCAAACTATCTGGTAAGTGTCCTGGTGAAGTCCTTTTTGGTACTCCTCCTCACTATGATCATCTTCGGGTTTTCGGATGTACTTGCTATGTTCTGCTTGCACCTCGTGAGCGAACCAAGTTGACGGCTCAGTCGGTTGAATGTGTTTTTCTGGGATATAGTCCTGAGCATAAGGGTTATCGTTGTTATGATCCTTCCACTCGTCGCATACGTATCTCTCGTGATGTCACATTTGTTGAGGACCGTCCTTTCTTTTATAACCCATCTACCCAATCATCCTCCTCTTCTACAGAGTCCACGTCTTTTCTTTACCTTCCTCCTATTTTGCCTAGTGATGATGTTCCCTCGTCTACACCATCTCCTTCTCATGACCCTCCACCAATCCTAGCTCCTCAGTCTCCACCACCCAGGCCTCTATCATGTAAACCACCCATCACACGTGTTTACACTCGTCGTTCCACCAATCCCATAGAGCCTCCATCTACTTCTTCTTCCTCGGCCAGTCCTGATGCTCCTGTTTTGGTTGATTCTAATGCTTCTGATGAGTCACAGGTTCGACCGAGATACAATTTGCGTGATCGCACCACTATTGCGCCCCCTGATAAATTGGGATTTCCACGTGCTAGTGCTATTCTTGATGAGCCATCTACTTATCATGAGGCTTCTCTCATTCCGGAATGGCAGGCTGCTATGTCTGAGGAGCTCGCTGCACTTGAGCGCACAGGTACTTGGGATATTGTTCCACTACCACCTCATACAGTTCCTATCACATGTAAATGGGTGTTCAAAGTTAAAACCAAATCCGATGGTTCTATTGAGCGATATAAAGCTCGTCTAGTTGCCAGAGGTTTTCAGCAGGCTCAAGGCCGTGATTATGATGAAACATTTGCTCCTGTTGCTCACATGACCACGGTTCGTACTTTAATTGCTGTGGCTGCTTCTAAGTCCTGGAATATCTCTCAGATGGATGTTAAGAATGCTTTTCTTCATGGTGATCTACATGAGGAAGTTTATATGCAGCCACCCCCAGGTGTCGATGCCCCTTCAGGACATGTTTGCCGTCTTCGTCGTGCTTTATATGGTCTTAAACAGGCTCCCCGTGCTTGGTTTGAGCGGTTTGTATCGGTGATACAGGATGCTGGTTTTTCACCGAGTGATCATGATCCTGCCTTATTTATTCATCTCTCTCCGCGAGGGCGTACCTTGCTCCTTCTATATGTTGATGATATGCTAATCACGGGAGATGATATGGACTACATTTCTCATGTGAAGGAACAACTTAGCAAGCAGTTCCAGATGTCTGATCTAGGTCCTCTCAGTTATTTTCTAGGGATTGAGGTGTTACATTCTTCAAAGGGTTATTATCTCTCTCAATCCAAGTATATACATGATCTTATTGCTCGCTCTGGCATTTCTGATAATCGGACGGCTGCCACACCCATGGATCTTCACTTGCAACTTCGTCCTACTGATGGCACTCCTCTGGAGGATCCCTCTCGATATAGACATATTGTGGGCAGTCTTGTTTATCTCACCGTTACTAGACCCGACATTGCTCATGCAGTTCATATCTTAAGCCAGTTTGTCAGTGCTCCTACTTCAGTTCACTTTGGGCATTTGCTCCGTGTACTGAGATACTTAAGGGGGACATCATCTCAGTGTTTGTTCTATGCTCGTGATAGTCCACTTCATCTTTATGCCTATTCGGACTCCACTTGGGCGAGTAATCCTATATGCTCGTGATAGTCCACTTCATCTTTATGCCTATTCGGACTCCACTTGGGCGAGTAATCCTACAGATCGGTGTTCTGTCACTGGTTATTGCATTTTTCTTGGTTCTTCTCCCCTTGTATGGAAGTCCAAGAAGCAATCAGCTGTATCCCGATCCAGTACAGAGGCAGAACTTCGAGCACTTGCTACTACCACCTCAGAGATTATATGGCTTCGATGGCTGCTAGCTGATTTTGGTGTTTCGTGTGATGCTCCAACACCTCTTCTTTGCGATAATACGGGAGCTATACAGATTGCCAATGATCCTGTGAAACATGAGCTTACAAAGCATATTGGTGTTGATGCCTTCTTCACCCGGTCTCATTGTCATCAAAAGACGATTGCTCTTCAGTATGTGCCATCAGAACTGCAAGTGGCTGATTTGTTTACCAAAGCACAAACTCGCGAGCAACATCGGCTTCATATGCTCAAACTCAATGCTTCACATCCTCCACCTCCGCCTTGAGTTTGAAGGGGGGTGTTAAGACATGATATAGGCCCATATTATCTTGGCCCATATGGCCCATGTGCCCTAGTATACATACACCACTACACAGCAGTCTCTTTCTCTCTTGCTCTGGATTTCGTCCGTCTTCCCCAAAAGGTAACAGTTTACATGGTAAGTATGTATGGTCTTTGCTTTGTGCTCTTTTGGAGAAGAATAAAGGAAATAGGTCAATGGTTGTAGGTCTGTTGCCTATTGGAACGACTAAGAGGCGCTGCTAGAGCTACTCAACCCCGCACTCAAAAAGTTCTATTTGAGATGGGTCGTACTGTGATGAACCCACTTTTGACTCTTCTGGAGGTCTACAAAAATCATGTAATGTTATTTTTCAAGCATCATACTATCACTCCACAAGTGAACGTTGAAGATCATGCAATTAATTTTTCCCCATCCCTTTAGTCCTCAGTCGTATACATGATACTCAAGTTTGTGGTGGACTTTGTTGATGGTCAAGCTGTATTCCTGGATGCTAAAGAAACATCAGCTTTGGTGAACTTTTGCTTGCGACTGCTCCAGATATACTCCTCTCATAACATTGGGAAGGTCAGAATATGAGTACTTCTATTTTATTCTGTATCGTAATATTCCTTTTTTTTTTTTGCCAATGTGACTGATGACCCTGACTATTACTATTCTCAAAGAAATGATGTCAGCCATTGTAGTAACTTCATGATACTAATTACATTTTCTTTCTCTTTTCTGTTGTTACCCCTATCTCACAATTCACAGCTTTCCCTATGCCAAAAAACATTTTAAGCTTGTGCTCGTGCTTTTCTTGTTAATTTCTGCAGAAATACTGATCTCCTTAGTGGACTCTGTTCATAGAAAAGATCTAATGAGACTGTCCAAGTGGTGCTAGTGCAGGTTTAAATAGTCATAGTCATTTAATGTTGATAACTTAAGTAAGGACGCTCCTTAAATAAAGTCAGCTAAAGATATTTTTCTGTTTTTATTTTTATTGGGCCTCTGGTGCTTTGTGTGCTAATTTCTGCAGAAATGCTAATCTACTTAGACATAGAAAAGATCTAACTGGAGATGTTCAAGTGACACTAGTGCAGATTCATGTAGTCATCTAATGTTGATAACTAAGGGCACGCCTTGAACTTGAATAAAGGCAATTAAAGAAATTAACGCTGCCGAGTGAGCAATATTGTATTAAAAAGTTTAAATATGGCTTGCAGTTTGTATAGTTTCCCAACAGCAATGCTACCACTTTTGTGGAGCTTGTAGATAATTTTCTTCAGGGACTGATCCTATTCTCTATTTTCTAGGTAATGCTCTCTCTTTCTTCAAGTCTGCGTAGTGAGTCACAAGCAGAAAAATATAAGGATTTGCGAGCTTTGCTTCGTCTTCTGACAAATATATGCTCGAAGGATTTGGTAACTTTTGTTCCGTTACACCCTGTTTGTTTAATTTGGCCAAAAGTTCTGCATAACTAATAGACACAGTTGTGAAGTGCAGGTTGGCTTTCTGTCTGATTGCGACGGTGAAGGTTCACCTGATATTGCAGAGGTACGCAGCTGATGTTTCTTGCAAAAAAAAAAGTATGTAGGTACTGGCCTTCTATCTTTCCTGTTGAGTGTCGGGTTGTTGAGACTTGGAATCCCCACAGCAAACACCAGAGCTTTCATTCGTCCATGGCATTTTTAGCCAACTCTTCTGTACTTGGGTTCATAATAAAAAAAAACCTTGAGGATACAGATTGACAAACCAATACAAGGGTCAAACTCTGCTTGTTTTGAAACCGTAAGGTGTTGCATTCTGCTAGCTGTTGTATTTTCCATCCAGGGAAGAAAACTTACTGAGGTCATATAACTTATTTATTTAGCCAAGTGTATTGCTATTTATTCACATCGAGAACTAACATTAATTAGTTTGAAACATAATAACTGAGATGTTACCTTCACAGGTTATCTACGTTGGTCTTGATATTGTGACCCCTTTGATATCTTTGGACCTTCTGAAATACCCTAAACTTAGTCGTGATGTAAGTCCTTTTGAGTTTTCTCCCTTAATTTTTGTAATAGAGGATAATAGCAATCAAATGCTAATCTTTAGTCTGGTTTCTTTGCAGTATTTTGTGCTTATGTCACACTTGTTGGAAGTGTACCCGGAAAAGGTTGCTCACCTTAATAGAGACGCTTTTACGAGGATTATTGGAAGTCTTGACTTCGGGCTCCGTAATCAGGCATGTGCACTTGCTAAATCTGCTTTAACTCTGTTCTGTTCTGTTTTTTTTTCTTTTTTCTTTTTTCTTTTTTGGTGTGTGTGTGTGTGTGTGTGTGATAAGTTGATTTTTGGTTAGCACCAGTGAGTTCAGGGATTTGCTGAACGGAACAAAAATCACTCCTATATTTTCTAAGGTTTCGGATTGCAGCAGCATAGCTTTCAGTAATCATGGTATAGTTTCTGCATATTGATTGCAGCCACAGAAGAGTTGGTAGCTCTTGATCCTTTGTTTCACTTGTGCTAGGGAAGGCTAGACAATTAGTTTGTGGCCTTACATTTATTGTGAGTGATACAACTGGTTCATTTTTGAATGCCATTTAGGAATGAAAAATATTAGCTTGCCCTGAATGTCATATATTTAAAAACGAATGGAACCTTAGACATTTTGGTGTTGTTTTTCATGCTTTTTGTCACCTTTTGTTTGAATTATGAACATGTGCTTTTCATGTTAATATTATCAGTCAAATGCAACTCACCCCCATACTCCATTCACTTCTGGCGTCTCTTATAAATTGAACTATGTGTCATGTGCTCATTGTTTGCTGTTCCACACCATTTACCCTCTAGTGCGAATTTCTGTTCTTCAAGCTGATATAGTTCAGACTTATTTTGTCTGTTGCAGGATAGCGATGTTGTTGAGAGGTGCCTGGCAGCAGTAAATGCTCTTGCTTCATACCATTTCAAAGAAAGATTAGGAGGGAGAGGAGGACTGAACTCGCAGCTCATGGAATCTGAAGGATCAAATGGCAAACTGCAGGAAAGCATATCAAGTCACTTCTTGAGACTTCTATTGCAAATACTTCTTTTCGAAGATTTCAGGTGAGCTCTGTGTATCAGTAATTTGATTTTGATTCTGACTGCTTTGAATTTTAAGCGAAGTAAATTTTATTTGGCATAATTTGCCAATTATTTAGTAGCTCTAGTTTTATATAAATTAAACTTCTAAGCTGTCAAGCTATTTTTGCAGATTGGAGTTGGCAGGTTATGCTGCGGATGCTTTGCTTCCTTTATTGTTCTGTGAACAGGAGTTATATCAGGTCCCTCCCCCTCCCCTCCGATCTGAAAAATAAGTACTATATTATGCATATTATAATCTCAGTAACCTGAAGAAAGTGTTATATCAATAAATTGGAAGCTAATGCTAAACTCAGAACTATTACATCCATTTTATTCTGTAATGAACTGATAGTCATCAGATCGAGCGCAAACCTGATACTAGTTGTGTTCTTTGCTACATATCCTCAACTTGCTTTTATCTGCAGAGATTGGTCCATGAGTTGCTCGAGAAACAGCAGAATCCTACCTTGAAATCAAGGCTGGCAACTGCGTTCCATAACCTCACAAGTTCAAACAATCTCTCAAGCTCGCTCGACCGGCCAAACAGGCAGAGATTCAGGAAAAACCTCCTTAGCTTCCTGGTGGATGTCTCGGGCTTCATGCAGATCAAGTAGATGGCGATGGCATGGAACCAGTGATGTTTGACCGGTCAATTAAACCCTGAGGAAGCACTTCACCCATTGTGGTAGGAGTGCATGTGGGCACCCCATGGCGGTGGATTGACGAGAGCGAGGACTGCCATGACAACAACTGTCTTGGTCCAGTTGATCTTGAAGGGCTAGTGTCACCAGAAAAGATAGGGAGATGGGCTAGTCTTAGGGTTGGCATTCATAGCACGTTTGCTGGACAAGATGGAGGCGTCTCTGGCCATGAGATCGTCGTGTAAATGCGTTGGTTAGACGTGCTATACAGAAACGGTGGGAATTTTGTTGTGGCGACTCGTTTTGTCATGTCCGGCAGTTTCCCACAAGCAGGAGAAGGTAGAATTGGTTGTAGCTTGCTAGCTCGAGTTGTTGAGTTGATGTAAAATACTGCTTGACTTAAGCGTGTCTCATTCCTAGGAGAGCGTCACGGCTTGCTGTAACTAGATGGGTTTATTACTCTTTCTCGTAGCATAGGATCCCCAAAGAAGTCTTTGCTGGGGTATTTGCAGCCAAATGATGAACAGTATGATTGCGAGAGGTTTTCAATCTTTCGTACCAAATTTGGCCTGCAGTTATGATGACACTGGAGTGCAGATACAGGCATGAGGCATGCCAAAACTGGCGGGCACCACATGTGTCTCGGTGGGGGTCACTGCCGCACCGGCGTCGGGTCCTGTGCGGGTGCGGCTATGCTCCCTTGTGTGAGAATCTCCAGGCTTCAGCAACACTCCAGTCCAGTCCATACCTCACCAGTCACCACTGGGCAGCCTGTGCGTCGGTGCCTGCGTGCACAAGCTGTGGCCAGATCTCAGATCGTACATTCCTGCGTGCAAGCAGGCTTGGGGCCAATCTCTTTGAATTCGATGGGGGATGCGATTGGTTGGCCGTCGCATGCCTGCGTTTGGTCGGTCGGATATCTCTTCTCGAAGATCCATTTGTGCGCAATTGTTTGCAGTTCTTGTAATAATACCCCCGCTGATTCTTGTAGCAATGGCGTCCGATTTCATACCAGCATGTCGAAATGGAAAAACAAATCGTTTTTTTTATTAGAATTGAAAAACGATACAGTATGAATAGTGGAATCTGAGAGACTCACGTGACAAGAGCACGGCAGCGACACTGGATGACGCACAGGCAAACAGTAGTGTCACTATTCTAGTGGCCCCAGTAGACAGACGCCGACAGAGATCTTCGTCCATCCAAATTCCCAACCAACGCGCTAATCTAAGATTTGTTCTATTCCTCTCCGCATCCGCGGCCCTTCCTCGTCCTCGCGGTTGGTCTGCGTTCCCTTCCCTCCTCTTCACGGCAGCACGCTGTAATTCCACCTTGGTCTACTTTTACTTTAAGCCAGTGTCAATAAGAGTTTTATGTGAGTTTTATTTGTATTAAATAGGTTACCATATAGACATTTTTGATGACATGCAGTGTATTTAAGAAAAGAGAGAAGAAATAGGTTCATCTAGATTAAATTCTCTTGACACGGTTACCAACTCTCTATGAGTTTTGAAATTAAATGCTTATTAAACTATGGAATGAAACTCTCCATTAAGAGTGGATATTTCATCTAAGGCTGTGTTTAGTTTCCCATTTCACCCAAAAGTTTTTGGGTTTTGACTCATCATTTTACAAAATAAAACTAAACACCATGCAAAAATTTTGGCAAAAAGGTATCCATTCTCTATTTTGGATTTTAGCCTTAAGAGGCCAAAAAAAAACCAAAAAGCCCTCACCCACCCTATAAAAAATTTGGCATTTTAAATGGAACTAAACATACCCATAAAAATTTTAGCATTTTGTATTTCATCATTCCAAAATAGTTGCTATTTTGTATTTTGCATTCCATAAAGAACTAAATACAGCCTAAGTTTCATTTTATTTCGAATGACATGGCAGTGTTTAAAACAATGTAACGTAAAAAAACCGAGCAGTGAAAATCTGCTGGGCTCAGTTAATTGTCATATTTAGTTTTAATTAATCCCCGCGTCGTCGTCGTCCCGCCACCTTAACTCACCGGAGCCCAGCTTTTACCCAATAGGCCAATACCTCTCTCTCTGTTCACATTCGCTCGCTCTACCCCGCAAGTCGAGGCCTTCCGCTGCCTCCCCGCCCCGCCCCGCCCCTGCCCCTGCCCCTGCCCTGCGACCGGAGGCGACCGCGCCCCGCGGTGGCGCTGCGACCCGGCGCTACGGTGCGTTGCTCCGTCCCTCCATCCCTCCCCTCCTCTCGACCCGCGCCGCAATGCGGGTCCCCGCCTCGGCCCACGCGGCGGCAGGGCGGCCTTGCTCGATCTGTTGCCGCCGTTCGCACTGCTCGGCGTGCCCTCGGAGCCGCCGGGGTTCGCCCGCCCGAGGGAACAGCCGCCGTGGATACGCGCGCTCGCTTGCGCGATTCCAGCCCGGTGCCTGCGCAGCGGTCGCGGCGGAGGTCTTATCCCGTGCTGTGATTGCTTTCCGTTCGGTGTTTTTTTCTCGTCTGTTAGGATTCGGTTGGTTTCGTCTGTTTTGGGAGTAGGCCGCCCCGTTCAAGTGGTTAGTTTCCGATTTTTTAATCTGTTTCTGCTCTCGCGCCGGACGTATTCCACTCCCATCCCATCACGCGTCGCATTGCCACACCCTGCCGCAGTGGTGCCCGTCGCTGTCGCGCATTTGAACCGCGTCAAATTCAAAGCTTTGTATGCGTCTGTTGTGTGCCTGGCTGCCTAATCCAAAAATTGTGTCAAGTCCAAATTTTCTTTTCCGTGTATGCTTGGCCGCCTAATCCAAGTTCTTAAGGTTCGGTGCGGGTGAACCGAATTCCAAGCCCGCTTCCTCCAACAAGAGCCCCCGAGATCGGAATCGGCGAGTAAAATAACCCGCAAAAGGGAGCTTTATTTAAAGGGGTGGTGATCTTTCCTCTTTGTGATCTGTCCCCCACTTCACTTCACTGCTGCTGCTGTTTCTTCTTCACCTTTGGGCACTGAAGGTTGGCTTACATGGACAGGAAATTCCTCGTTTAATTGCATCTTCTACAAGTCTTGGGGCGTTTGGTGGGAGAATTTAATTCTTCCCAACGATTTCCGTTCTTGGGGGGCTTCCATCTTGGTTTCAGTTCTGCAGGCTGTGTGTTTGTGGTAGGGTTTCCTGCTTACTGATAACTTCTTATAGTGATAGGGTTGTTTCTAAGGACTGGTGTTCTTGTTTGCAGATCAGTGTGACTGAGAGGGGAGGAATTCCAGTCAGTCCTTTATGAATCCTGAGGCCTGTGCTTATTAGAGGGAGGGCAAGGCAAGTTGGGATCCAAGATGAGGGGGAGAAATGACTCGGGGCACAGCAAGAGGCCGGTAGTACTGTGCTGTGTGATGATTGTGTGCCTATGCCTCCTCTTCTTGTATTTCTCGGGCTCCAATGGACAGGCTGGGACCACCGCATTTGAGTACGGGACCAAATTCTCACGGTCACTTGGATGGGGCAGTGATGATGGTGAGGATGGCTCTGAAGAGTCCATTTTTGGAACTGGGGATGCAGATGATGTCAAGCCCAAGAGCTTTCCTGTAAGTTCCCAACAAGTGTTCAGTCCTTTTCTTTTGTGGATTGTCTGTTGATGATTTTAATTGTTTGTTTTCTTGGGTGTTTAGGTGTGTGATGACCGGCACTCTGAGCTGATCCCCTGCTTGGATAGGAACTTGATATATCAAATGAGGCTGAAACTGGATTTAAACCTGATGGAGCACTATGAGAGGCATTGTCCTCCACCTGAAAAGCGTTTTAATTGCTTGATTCCTCCACCACATGGCTATAAGGTCACTACTGATCTAACTCTTCTCTCAAAATGTTCTTTTATTCCAATTAGATCTTTGAGATATATCTCACTTGACTTGAGTTCATAGACTGACCATTTCAAGCTTTCAACCAGTCGTTTTAATGTAATAATTGCAGCAACTGCATCTTGTATATAGTAGTGTGTGCTTCATTCAATCAATAGTATAAGCTCTTTTGCAAGTTGACTAAGATGATTTTGTCTTCGTTGTCTCTAAGACATGGTTATATATTTTCCCTGTGCTTTTCTGGTTTATTCATATTTTTTCTTGTTAATAACACGTGCACTGACCTTCCAATCTATACTTATCTGAAATTAGTTCTGTTTGATTGTATCCTTGCTGAGCTGTATCAGATCCACAATTTTTTTTCAGGTTCCTATAAAATGGCCAAAAAGTCGTGATGTAGTGTGGAAAGCAAACATTCCACACACTCACCTTGCAAAAGAGAAGTCAGACCAGAATTGGATGGTTGAAGCCGGTGAAAAGATCAAGTTTCCAGGTGGTGGGACCCATTTTCACCATGGAGCTGACAAATATATATCAAATATTGCAAATGTAAGCCTTCTGCCTTGACTCCTTTGTAAGTTGCCCCGAAATTCTTTTATCTGATCCATCTCTACTATTTGGCAGATGCTAAATTTCAAAGATAACAATATAAACAATGAGGGGATGCTTCGTACAGTTCTTGATGTTGGTTGTGGAGTTGCTAGTTTCGGAGGATACCTACTTTCTTCTAATGTGATAGCGATGTCTTTGGCACCAAACGATGTACATCAGAATCAGATTCAGTTTGCACTTGAAAGAGGGATCCCTGCATATCTTGGTGTTTTGGGAACAAAAAGGCTTCCGTACCCAAGTAGATCATTTGAACTAGCCCATTGTTCACGTTGTAGGATCGATTGGCTTCAAAGAGATGGGATTCTTCTGCTTGAACTAGACAGATTGCTACGACCTGGAGGTTATTTTGCTTACTCCTCTCCTGAAGCATATGCACAGGATGAGGAGGATCTCCGAATCTGGAAAGAAATGAGTGCCCTTGTGGAAAGGATGTGCTGGAAAATTGCAGAGAAAAAAAACCAAACTGTTATTTGGGTGAAACCTCTGAACAATGATTGTTACAAGAGACGAGCACATGGTACAAAACCACCTCTATGCAAAAGTGGCGATGATCCAGATTCAGTATGGGGAGTGCCAATGGAAGCTTGCATTACTCCGTATCCTGAACGTGAGTAATTATCCTGTTCCCACCTAGCCCTTTGAAAACTAAGGGTGTACCCTGCTTTTTCCTGAGAAAAAAAAATAACGTACTTGTGACATTTTGCTTCTCTCATTTGTCATACACGATTTCTGACTTTTGGATGTGAATATAACATTAAATTAGTTTCTTTATTGATTCATGGTCTTTTTTTTTTGCTTATGTCAAGGCATGATTCCTTTTTTGTAGATAAACAATTCTGGAAACGATTGTATTTTTTTCAATATATACTTTTCATGTTTGTCAGTAATAGCTAGCCATAGTGTAGAAATTCCCTCTGCCCCTATTATTTCACTTTCTGTAATCTTTGGGATGCAAGAAGAATACTGAATAAGTCATTTTATGTTTTCAGAAATGCACAGAGATGGGGGAACTGGGCTAGCTCCCTGGCCTGCTCGATTAACAACCCCGCCTCCCCGTCTTGCTGATTTGTATGTTACTGCAGACACATTTGAAAAGGACACGGTTAGTTGACCTTACAATGTCTTTATGATCATGACATACCATTTACATTCAGAACTTTCTTATTTCACATTTGAGTCTTAAGAACTGCATAAAGATTGTTGATGTAATTCTTGATGTGCAGGAAATGTGGCAGCAAAGAGTAGAAAATTATTGGAGTTTGTTGGGCCCAAAGGTAAAACCAGACGCTATTAGAAACATTATGGACATGAAAGCAAACTTTGGGTCATTTGCTGCTGCACTCAAGGAAAAAGACGTATGGGTGATGAATGTTGTGCCACATGATGGACCAAGCACCCTCAAGATAATCTATGATAGAGGGCTGATAGGCAGCAATCACGACTGGTATGTGTTAAGCACCTATAAATTTATCCATTGATATTATTGAATTTTGTACAGCTAAGAGATATCAACACAGTACCACTTTGTCATGCCTTTTTTCGCTTATGTTTTAGTGGTAATTAAAAGTGCAAATTACAACTTTATATTGACGGTCAATGCTGTATCTCACAGCTATATTCTGATCAGACTTTAGGTTACAACTTACAAGATCACGGATGAATTTTTATGACGAAACACTGTTGAACCTATTGGCTGTGCTGACCAATGCAACTATAACTTAGGAGCGAGAATTTCTTCAATACTTTGTAAGGAGTGTTTCCTTGTTAGAATTTATTCTTGGTATTTTAGACATGACAAGTACCTTTAGGATGAAGCTCATTAGAACCATTCTGCTACTGTTCTAGCCTTGATGCATCTGAAAATACTGGGTGTCTTGTGTTAAAGGAAATCTGTTTTGATTGCTGCAATGGTATTTAGCCCATAATGCTAACATTGTATGTCTATTGGTCAGTCTCTCTCTCTCTCCCTCCCTCCCTCCCTATGTTGTCTGTGTCTATTTTTTAGCTTCTCAAAAAGTGTTGTGCTGTGCCTTGTATGCTGTACTCTTTGTTGTGAAAATTAGTATGCAGTTTAGCAGTACGATCATGAGCGTCATGGTTGAGCCCTCTAAAGCTCTATAAGAGCCAGATCCAGAGTTGGGCAACTGAAACTATATTCTTGAGTTACATTTCCTGTTTTTCTGGTTTGAGTGAAGGTTTTGTTGCATTGCCATTGCAAATGTTAATCATTTGGCCCACATTGTTTGCAATCAAGATTGTTATTATTGGCAAGTTTCAGTAGAAGCGGGAACATTGTGCTTCCACATTTACAATTTACTCTAATACAATAATTTGTTTGTAGGTGTGAAGCCTTCTCAACCTATCCTCGAACATATGATCTTCTCCACGCATGGGCAGTCTTCTCTGACCTTGATAAAAGAGGTTGCAGTGCTGAAGACCTGCTCCTTGAAATGGATCGTATCCTCAGGCCGACTGGGTTTGTCATCGTGAGGGACAAGAGCACTGTCATTGAATTCATCAAGAAGTACCTCCACGCACTTCACTGGGAAGCAATAACTGTTGTAGATGCTGAGCCCAGCCCAGAATCAGAGGAGAACGAAATGATCTTGATCATCCGGAAGAAGTTGTGGCTACCAGAAGCAGGCTCGCAGCATTCCAGCACGTAGTTCTTTTCGTTCAAGTCCCTGTTCCTCTGCCAGCATCTGCAGCTCAGAAGCCGAGAAGCGAGGCACAGCTGCACCATCCGAAATGATTCGACACCATAGCTCCTGAGATCGAGTCCAGTCATGATTTCTAGCCCTACCGCCCACATGAAGATAGATTATTTATGAGGATACGGCAAATATGTAGCAGGCTTGGATTAAGAAAAGGCCTTTTTTTTCTGTCTCGACAGATATGGGATTGATGTTTGTTCTCTAGTTTGGTTAGGAAATAAACATTCTTTTTTCGTGTTAATCTTGAAGCTCATTTAGGTGTTTCATGTCCATTTATTGAAGTCTGCTGTAGTCTGTAGTAAGTATATTTGGTGTTTTACTTGAAAGAACTACTGTACGCACATTTTGGGATATGTACTTTGCCCTAGAGCCTTAAGGCTGCGGGTCCTCAACCCGAAGCTACTCATGTGCAAATCTCAACCGGGAGAGCACTTCAATATAAGCAGGTAAGTTAGAACACATTGGAAAAAGGTGTCCTGTGGTTGCAGGGATTTATGCCATACGTGGTGCGTATATGTTGAAGAATTGGTTGTAATTGTTGTTAATACATTTTCTGGTGAGAGCATCCGCACCCCTCAAATGTACTAAGTAGATTCGCCACAGGTGCTGGAAAGAGGAGGATAAAATCATGAAAATGTTAGTGGTCTTGGCACGTAAATCTGATTACACTGATTAGGTTTTGAACAAACAAATGAAAGACTAGTCTCTGCAAATTGAGTTTTGACAAAGTGAGAGAATGGTTTGGTCCCTGCAACAACATTGACATATAATCTGTCATTTGTAGTGACCTATAGCGTACCAAGACTGACGGCAGATGTAGTACAATTGTGTACGTGAGACCAATGCTTATGTAACGGAAGGCCAATTGGCTGAATAAAAGCAGCTATAAACACATCTAGGGCCTGTTTAGTTCCAAAAATTTTTGAAAAAAATCACTGTAGCACTTTCGTTGTTATTTGGTAGTTAGTGTCCAATCATGGACTAACTAGGCTTAAAAGATTCGTCTCGTAATTTATAACTAAATTGTGTAATTAGTTTTATTTTTTATCTATATTTAATGCTCAATGCATGTGTCTGAAGATTCGTTACTGTAGTTTTTTAGGAAAATTTTTGGGGACTAAACAGGCCCCTGGACTGCTTGCTACCTGCAGAACAACTGAATAGTGAGTTAGTGGCGAATCTACGTTATGGTGTCGTGGTCAGCCGACCCAAACGACCTTTTTTTTTTTGGCGACTGACCCCAACGACCTTGCGCTAATCACTCGTACCCTGCGATTTTTCACCACTTGTGACCCCGGCCAAAAATATTCATGACCCCGGTAGCCTGATAGCCCACCTAATGACAAATTAATGATCCAGCCAAAGACGCATGCAGCAGGCCCAGTAGCAGTCCAATTTGATCCCCTTCTACTCTGGGCCTTGTTTAGATACCCAAATTCACCTCCAAATTCCACTATGCAAAAAGAAGATTCCCCATCATATCAAAATGTCGGCATATATATGGAGTACTAAATGTAGATGAAATTAAAAACTAATTGCACAGTTTTGTTGTACTTTGCGAGACGAATATTTTAAGCCTAATTAATTAATATTTGGACAATTATTACCAAATAAAAACAAAATTGCTACAGTGTGACGGGACATTTACTATGCAGAATTTGGTTCCCAAATTTGGGATCTAAACAAGGCCCTGATCTCTCCGGTTGTCCAACGCGTTTTATTTATTGCATGCATTTTAAAAAGACAAAAATCAAGAGTTCAGATTTATTTGAATCTTACCTCATAGGTGGAACGGTAGTACCATAGCAAGGTCATTTTGTTGCTTGTATTGGATAAAAAAATTTCTCCTAATTCTTATTCCAACAAAAGTTAAAGAAAAAAAATTAGTGATTTTTTATGTATGTCTGCTTGCAAATTGTCAATGTAAAAAAAGTTTATTAGAGCACCGACTAATTTAATAAGCAACCAAAGTACACCATTTTTCATGATATGTCATATGCTATTTTATTGATTGTTGAGGTTATGTTATGTATGTTATTTTATTATACTATTATCACAAGCTAAAAGTGCCCTTGGCAAGGCTCTGGCTCCGGCTTCTTATGGAACGGGCCTCTAGAAAGTGGCTCCTTGCAAAAAGTCCATAGCAACCGGAGATGTTTTTTATAGCTGAAAAATAGCTTCTCCTCGCCAACCTAATAAAAATTATTACAAAACTGCTACTGGAGCCGTTTTTGTGCCAAACTTCCGAAATGGCTATAGCTCCACCAGAGAAGCTACTTCATATGAGGAGTCAAAGTCGGAGCCCTTTTAGGAGGACCCCAAGCCCTACCAAATAGGGTATAATTTTGTACTGCCATAGTTAGTACGATGCATGCCCATGCTTTTTCTTTTTACAGAAAGCCTATGTAAAACTTTAAGACTTTCCTGAATTGGCATAAACTTGCCAGCCCTTCTTCCTGGCACATGATGCTGCACCGACGCATCTATTGCTTCAGATACTCTCTTGCAGGTTTCAAGGCCAGCCGGACTAGGCATCCTCATCGTCAACAATCAACCGGGCCCTACATCCACTATCAATGTCAAAGCTGTGCTGAAAGGTCCTAATATGACGAGGAGTGAATAACCTATTTAAAAACTCTACAAGGCATTAAAACAATTGATTAGTACAACAAACGGCGTAATATAATTTTGCTCTAGCTTTACAAGGGTTGCATGCCACCTATCCCAATAATTCTAGTTGCTATAATTACTAGGCACTCAACAAGCTAGGTCACTACTCACTAAGCTAGTGTGCTCTCAAAGACTAACTAAAGAGCCACGTTAACCAAACTAACAAGCTCTCAAAGACTAACTACACTAAAAAGCTTGATAACTAGTTTGTAAGGAATGTAAAGGGGTGAGTGAGGTGATTATACCACCGTGTCGAGGAATGAACCAATCACAATATGATGACAACCAATCACCAGGAGAAATCAATCACACGAGAGACACAATATTTTTCTCCCGAGATTCACGTGCTTGCCAGCACGCTAATCCTCGTTATGTCGACCAACACTTGGTGGTTCGGCGGCTAAGAGGTGTTACACGAACCTCGTCCAACAAATGGACGCCACAAAAACCTACCCACAAGTGAGGTAACTCAATGACACGAGCAATTTACTAGAGCTACCTTGTGGCTCTTCGCCGAGAAAGGTGCAAGACCCCTCACAATCACCGGAGCTGGCCACGAACAAACACCAACACGTGTCGAAGCTCCTCCGCTGCTCCAAGCCATTTAGGTGGTGGCAACCACCAAGAGAAACGAGAAATTTGCAGCCACAGCAATCCCCAAGTGCCACTAGATGCAATCACTCAAGCAAATACACTTGAAAAACACTCTCAATCTCACTATGATAATGAATCAATAATAAAAATGAGTGGGAGGTGTTTTCTTAGGCTCACAAGGATGTTAGGAATATCAAAGTGTCAAAAGGGTGAGCCCCAAGCCGGCCAACTCCTTTAAATAGAGCCCCTCTAGAGAAAGAACCGTTGGCCCTGTGCAGGCACGACCGGACGCTGCTCCTGCGTCCGGTCGGGTGAGTCCGATCACCTGATGCCTGCCACGCGTCCCTCCATTCATCTCCAACAGTCACTTAGTCAATCGCTCGTGTGTTAAGTTGTGACCGGACGCACAGAAGGAAACGACCGGACTCACGTACACAGAGCGTCAGGTCATTTCCAAAAAGGTTCCAGAGCCAGTTTTCTCTGACCGGACGTGTCAGGTCAGCGGTGACCTGACGCGCCCGAGCATCCGATCAACTCTTCGCTCCTCCTGCGCATGCTTGCGATGATGACGCCAGCGTACGTCAGCCTTGACCTGATGCAGGCCCCGCGCGTCCGATCGCACGTTGGCTCCTGCGTCCGATCGCTAACTGAGCACCGCCTCCTCTGAAACCACTGACCGGATGCACCGTGCACGTCCGAGGCCAGCGTCCGGTCTCTCTTCGTCGCTCTCGGCCAACATAGCACCTCCACTGGCTATAAATGACTGGATGCGCTCGGGTGAGTCCGATCACCCCGATGCCAGAGTCCGGTCGCGCACCTTCGCCTCCTTTCCTTTTTCTAAGTCCACAACCACTTCGTCCTTACTTTCAACTTGCTCACCACAAAGTGTAAAATTTGTGTGCACGTGTGTTAGCATTTTTCAAAGTATTTTACAAGGGTCAAAGTTAGCATACTAGGTTCCTACATGCATATACAAGAATCATGTCAACTAGTGGCACTCAATAACCGCTTAGCCAAAGATTTTTCCTTTTTATTATATGGCTATCGATCCTAAATCACTCACAACCTCTATGGTGTCTTGAGTGCAAACCAAAAATGGCTCCTATCATTATACCTTTGCTTTGAGCCCATTTTTGTTTTTCTCTTTCTTCTTTTCCAAACGTGAAGCACTTGATCATCTCTTTTGTGGCCATTACCTTCACCATGACCATCATCTAGCTTCACCACTTGAATTGGACTACTTCATCTAAATCACACACTTAAATCAAAGGTTAGTCTTAGGTTTCATCAATTATCAAAATCAAACTAAGGCTTTCAAGTGCAAAGAAACTGCAACTCTGTTCTTATGGCTGAGGCGGCGGCCTTAGCACTTGGTGCCCAACTACTCAAGGCAATACAGGTTCATCAACCCTTCTTCCTAGGGGACAACCAGCAACCTGTAAGCTTTCTCAACGATACGGGATCATACAAATCCTCCACAATGGGAGATCAAGCCATTCACCCATCATTTCAGCTAATGGTGGAAAGATCTTCAAAGTAGATAGAAAGCTCAATATAACGGCTCATGTACTAGCAAACCAAGCTTATCACTCTGCTGGTAGGACCTCAAATGGCTGCCAAGCCACTTGTACTAATTCTCACCATGTAAACAGCCGTCCGTCATTGACAGCCATAACCTCTGTACTGGGTGATTCATTCACCCTCTTAGCAGCATCCTGTTGCTAAATAATAAATTTGCGCTTTATCAAAAAAAAAAAAAAAAACTAAGGATGCCACAGGACTACAGGAGCATACCCAGTCTTGTCACCTATAAGGCATAGAAATCATGCGCGCTTGCCTGTGTTGGGCCAGCCCACATGCGTGAGTGAGTTTATACGGAGACCACCAGTGTGGGATCAGCCCATTTGTCTCCAGTAGTACCTCTTGGATAGAAAAGATTGCATACACACTGATGTGTCTGTTTGTTGATGTAAATATAAGATGGTTCTATTTGTAGAAGAAAATAAAATATTGACAACTCTAAGTGGCGCTAAAAGTTGAGAACGCGGCTACCTAATTTATTGTAAAAGGTACAGATAATTTTAGAGTAAGGAAAAACTGAACCATTGACTCAAGGTGTGTCTGTAACCGAGAAGAGAAAAATAAACGAAGTGTAACTAGAAGAGAAGAATAAACAAGTTGTTTTATGTAAAAGGCATTGCCCTGCCCTTTCTAAGAGCAATTCTAGGTGTTTCCTATAATTAACTTGTTAAACCAATAAGTTTAACCGAGTTAACAAAATAAATAGCAACCTCAATTTATTTCCCTTTTCAAAAGTTTCCTATACTAGCTTTCCAATGATTTTGTATTGGGAACTTCGAATTGTTTCTAACCAACCAAAGCTTCTTTCATAGTTTTTTTTCTTACCACTTTTTCACCTGATACCTTTTACGTTCTTAATTTACTCATATGTCCAATTTACTCCGAGCAAAACACCGAACAGGGAGCGGATATAGAGTTCCTATCAACTGAGGAAACTTACGAGTTGGAGAGGTGATTTACCAAGTTCTTACTTTTAAGGAGTAGCTTTACTAAACTGTTGGAAAGACCTTTTTTATCTTTTTGCCAAAAAAAATTCTAAATTGGGAGTTCATTTAGGAAACTCCTGGAGTTCAAAGCTTGCAAGTGTACTTGCTTGCTCACTAGCAAGGACAACTGGAAAAAAAAATAGAGCTGATGCGCCTAATCCTTTTTTATGGTGTATTGAATGGAGGCCACTTGTGCAGGTTGGTTCGTAGAATCACATACAGATGCATCACACAGAGACAGGTAGGTAGCAAGTCAGGGAGATGATAACCAAAAAGGCAGTAGCAGCAGCAAAGAGATCAGAATTTTTGTCAAGGCACCATCAGTATGAAGTGCAATTAGGAAATCAAAAGAAAAGGGTAAATCACTTAGTACTGGGTGTGCTCTCTGCTGCTGCTTTTTGTTTGTAGCAGGGTGACCCTCAATTACTGATCCGTTGTGTAATTACAATGGTGTACTCTGAAATTTCTTGTAGGTAAGGAAGCTTGAGGGATGATAGTATGCTTCGAGCTCATATTCGATAACCAATTCGAAGTAAAAGATTGTTTCCCTAGCAGATGCATTTGAAGGAACCTTTATTACCAACCAGGTGTTACAATGTTACCTAGGCCAATCATGGAGAATGGTCATGCAACATCTGCAGTTTGGTGCATAACCAACTGAAAATGGTATTGATTTATCTATACTTAATAATAAAGAGACAAAATTTCAGGTTCTTTTTTTTCGTCTATCCTTTTTTTTAGTCCGTCTTCCTCTAACTACCGAACATTGTAGAGTTTTTTTTGTCGGAACTTATATATATAACCCATGCTCTCGCGTCTAGACCAATATGAAGTAGGACTAGGAATCCTAATCTAGATAGATTCCTCAAATCCTGAGTACTCTAAATAGAACTCTTAATAATAAATAGAAGAGGATAAGAGTTATGTTCTTTATTTTGCACCGCTTTCTTTATTTATGTACGAGTTAGAATAGCTCGCGTCTAGACGAACATAGAGTAAGAATTCTAATCTAAATAGATTCATCAGATCTAAGTATTCTAAATAGAACTCTTAATAATCAAATAGAAAAGGATAAAAGTTATGTTCTTTATTTTGCTCCACTTTCTTTATTTAGTCTATCCTTATCAATACTTTTCCCATTATGCGTGGCTGGTTAGGACTTTGGACAATGGGAAGCTTTGTATAGGAAACAAAAGAAATAACGGAGACGATATGTATACCATTCCAGAACATAACTCTTTTGGACGAAACCTAATCAAATCTTGAGTTATATATGGAGTTGTACACTTTTCTGGTTAAATAAAATAAGCAACATCCATGCACCGAAACAATGACTTTTTTTGTTCAAAAAAAGAAACGTGATGGAGTTGGAGACGTGGATGAGGTTCGATCAATGTGTCAAGATCTTCCACTGCCTAGGGCAAACCGCCGTCGTCCGATGCGCCGGCGCTTGCACCGAAGCGTCAATACACGGGGCTGCACAATAAATGCGAAAACCATGTAATTACCTTGGACGCCGCCGACACGACAGCTGTTTTTTCACACCGGCGGCCACCGCGTGCGGCGTCGACGTCAGTCTGTACGTCGTTGTCGCCTTTGTGCGATGGGTTCCTGCTCCTAGGTCGGAGCACAGTGAACGATCTGTCGATCTCTGCCAGTGCAATCCGCTAACCAGAAGCTGCAGATTTCTCCCCACTGCCAAATCAGGTGCGGTGTTCGGTGAGTCGTTGTGCATCGGGTATGTTCTGACCACATGCTACGATGATTCCCGTCCGATGGCGGCCGCAGCGGCGAGTCAGCGGGAGTATGGATGTCACCATGGAGACGGCACACGACCTCTGGGGTGGCACGACCTGGCCCAGGGTCTTCTCCTCCAGGTCCGACGTGTGGGGCTCATTCAAATGCTCGGCGAAGTTGAACGGGGACCTAGCCACGTACACTAACATTGAGCCAAAAGACGTGGTCATCTGCCATGGCGCCGTATACTGGCTCGATCACCATAGGGAGACTATGATAGTCCGCGTTTGCCATGGACATACACACAAAACCGACGTGGAGGTGGCATTTCGTACAATCGTACGTCGGGGTCTCAAGTGCCGCCCTACTCGCGGATGCTGCCATGCTGGTGTGTGTCGGTAAATTTTAGGTATAAATAATAAATCAGTACGTGTTTTTAAAACTTTGAAACTTTGGATCTTAATTAGTAAACAAATATTCCTATTGTTAAGTTGTTGATATGGTTTTAGTTAGAAATAAATTATTATTATAATCTAAATCAGCCAATGATCTAACTAATCAAAACATAAATTGAAATTTCAATCGATCAGTTTGTCATCCAATCTAATCAAAATAAATATTTCTCCTAGCTAAGATATCCGTATATACTGTGCAAATCTCAAAGCTGTCCGCAGATGCCAAATGCAACCCTCAAGGAGGCTGACATGTGGAAATCGAGAAAGGTACGAGTCATACTCAATACTTATCAACTGATAGACTAATTCTTGACACGACGATGACTAACCCCTTGCCGACTTTAACAAGGTACGAAAATTATATATTTTTCACGAAACTTGATCTCTAACTCTATCAACACAAGGATAGTATGAAAACTAAAGCTATGATATTATGAGTAAATATTTTTGTGCTTTACAATGAAAGAAAAAGAAGTCTATCAAGGTGTATTTTAATTCAATACAAATTAATAGGACATTGCCATATATTGCCAATATTAACTTATAATAGATGTCTAGTCATGACAAAATGAAGTATAGTTTTAAAATTTTATAGAAAAAAAATAAAAAAAATAGATATGTAAACATTGTCGACCACTCACAACATCAAAAATAGCACATGTACAAAATAAGCTAATGCAGCTGCGCCACAACTGAAGCAAAGAGATCAAATGTTTAATAGCTTTTTTTTCTCCCGTTGTAATGCACGGACTCACGTGAGTCTATCTTACTTCTAATATTAAACCACAAAGAGTTTGGTCGATTATCAGAGGATTTGAATTTCCATCTAGAGCACCGCAAAGAATCCAGGTGTTATACAATTGTTTGGTCACGTGAGAAGAAAAGGCAAGATTATTACGACTAGCAATAAAACGTGACGTGATTACAAGGGAGATAAAATTGGAAATTTATTACATGCATGCAAATTTGTGAAAGGCACATGTCATATACATGAAATCGCAACATACGTGTTCTGTTAGGACTTTTAATCGAGCCAGATCGGGTTAAGTATGATCGACTATATTTTTTTCGTCCATCGTTTACTCCATGGGCGCGGAATTGGTGTTGATAATAACCGGATTGTTTGAGAGTTTGAGGTATAAACCAGGACTCACGTAGTTATGGAAGGCGTGAACGAGTTGGAGTTAGGATAGATGGGGCAAATCGAGAGGGATCTCTATCATAATAAAAAACAGGCAGACCAATCGTTGACACGAAACTCCTTACCGGCTTTGATCAGGTCTTAGAATTACATATTTTTATGGGTTCACAAAAAAGTCATAGAACTCGATATCTAACTCTACCAACACAAGGATAGTATGAAAAATAAAGTTGTGATATATTGACAACTAAATATTTTTATACCTTACAATGGAAGAGAAACAATATCTATTGAGGTTATATTTTTAATCTGAAACGGATTTAATAGAATACTAGATAAATGCTCATGTGTTGCACGGAAAAAAATATAATATCATGATAATGGTAGTATGAACGTGTAACAAAAAATATTTTTGAATGTGAAGTTGGAACATCAATATCAGGATAGCAATTATGTTGTAATTGTATCCTCCAACACACCTAAGTTACACATCTTAACAACGTCCTAAGGGTTCTTACTCGGCAAGCACCAGTAGTCAAGTAGTTAGAACCTTTTTATAAACTATATTCTTCGTGAATATATCCTTTTCCGACTTCTTATTTTCCTTCCTCTTTTTGACGTCCTTCTAAATAGCAGGCATGACCAAGATTCTAATATTCGATCTTGTCGTGGCTCTTGATAGCGCTACGTATAACTGCCTATGTGAGGACACTGGTTTTGGTAGGTACACCTCGACCTTGATTTTTCAATAGTTTCCATGTAGGAGAGAATCTCTAAAAACACATAAAGAGTCATTAGAATTTATATATTTGTTACTACCTAAAAGTGCGTATGAGTGACCATTAAAAAAGAACATGTTGAAGGCCTATTTCAGTTGAAGTGCTCCAAGCAAATTAGGGGCGTGAGTACCTGTGTGGCCAGTCGGCGTGCCCCGTAACTGGTTGCCATTTCCTGCCCAGTTATCTCCTGACAACGGTCGCTCGTCTACTTTGTTCCCTTTTTTACCGAGTACCAGGTAGCGTGCCCGTACGTTGCTACGGAACAACAAAAGTTTTGTACTAAAAATACACGGATCGCACGATAAAATAACACAGAGCCACTTGACGTTGCCGAGAACAGGGACGATGATTGGCTACACTAGCGCTACTGCGTTGCCTACTTGCCTGCACTGCACCGACTCGCCACAGCACACCTCGCCACCGCACCACCATCCTAGCCACCCCAAGCCCACGGGGAGCCCCCACGCCTGCCTCGCTCGCCGCTATGCGCTCGCCATGGCCACCATCATGGTCTCTCCACCTGAGAGGCCCAAGGCCCCGTCTTTTCTCTATCACGGTACACAACACGCACACACGCGCACTCGCATGAAACATCGGTGCCAGTGAACCGCCCTGAATGCTCGCCATGGCCAGAGCACCGCCACGGCAAGCTCCGTTCCGGTCATCACAAGGGGGAAGAGACCCTAAAGCCCCCACAGTGAGCTCCGCCTCACCGGAGGACATGCGCTGCACGTAGCCGCCCCCGAAGAAGACCCCTAGGTTGCCTAGTCGCGTTCGCAATGCCAGGACGACCGTGTGCCATGCCACCGCTGTGCCGGTGATGTTCCGGTCGACCCCGGCCACCTCCGTGGTGACCCTGTGCACCTCGCCGCATAAATGGTTGGCCCTAGAACCTAGCCTAAGTAAATGCTCATGCGTTGCAACGAGAGAGAAAAAATCATACCACGATAATTAAATTACAAGCGTGTGTTTTATTGTTAAACAAAAATGATATTTCAAGCGTGATGTTTATGGCCAGCACTTTAGACGTGTGTTGCAATCAGGGAATTATGTACACAAGCATGCATCACCTTATTGATATTTGAGAACGAGAGAATAAACAATTTTTTTAACCACTACTCCCTTCTGTAGGTTACTTTGGCTCTGCCCTAAACTAAACTTATCTTTGAACAAGTATGGAAAAATACACCAACAACTACAACGTTAAATTGGATTCATTAAATTGACCATGAAATTTGTATGCAGGGGACAAGATCATGATGCAAACTACGAATTAATTTGCATGCACCAAAAACTGTTACGGTTCACAATCAAGTGCTGATAATGTAGTTGACGAAGCACACACAATGATTCGTGGCACAAAATATTTTTTCATAATGATTCATTTCAGACATCCATATATTAAGTAACAAAGAAATGAGGGTAAATTTTCCAAAATACATGTTTTCCCGGCCCGCCAGTACGGGAGGAGGGAATATCGGCACAACATGAGTGGTTAGTCATTGCCCAGGCTATCACGACCTTTGCTGCTCTAAAGTGCCCACAAGCTCAGCGCATAGCAGCAATTTGCAAAGCAGAGACCAAACTCAGCTACTTCTCACAATAACCATCAGGGTGCTTGTAGCAAAATCTCGAAAAAAACAAATAGAAATGCTCTGGACCAAACATATTTTTTTGAAAATAAATTGTGGAGCCAGTTCCCCAGTAATTTTTTTAAAAAAAATAACCAAGACATCTTTACAGCAAGGTTAGCCAAAAACTAACCTGAAAGAGAGAGGGAGAGGTTTACCTATACAGCAAAAAACTACAAGCAGGAAAGCAAAACAGAGTTGATTGACCATACCCATGCCGTCTTGAACTCCACCCAAATCGATCTTTGTTGCCTCAGAGTCACACTTGGACTGAACTCCACATATCCTAAATTGAGCTTATCCTCACCAGATTGGGATCTTACCCTCCTGGATCAGTATGCCAAATCACTCCATCCAAGCACTGCAGCATGACGTGGTTAGATTGCGCTAGTACTAAACAGGTAAAGAATCAAATCCTAAAAAGGGAAGCTCAAAAACACTTTTACATGATATTATGATAATAACTATAAGCCAAGGCAGAAAATTTTAGCCAGGTCCAAGTCCTTCGGAACCCAAACTCTTGACCTTTCTAATGGCATAAAATCCATGTCATCAACAAAATCAAAATGAATTTAGTTCAAACTCTTGACCTTTCTTCATCATCATGTAATGTAAGGAGTAACCAACAGAAAGGACAACAGTCTATTTTCCAAGCATGGGACAACCCTATATGCTCATGTTAATTTCCTTGTACAAATGTGAAAAAGAGAGAATATTTAGGCTGGTCTATCTAACCTAACGTAAAATAGGACGTATGTCAGTATATCAGAACCTGAGAAACACAAAGAACTAGAGGCCATTAAGTAATGACATATATAGTGGCATAATAGTTCTCTTGGTGAAATAAGCCAGTGGACAATCAACAATAACGATATTGCTCCACAGTATACAATTTTAATATTTCTCTTGAAAAAGTGCCAGGTCAAGTTGAAGACATTCAGCCATGACATTTTGAAGACAAGGAGATGAAAATCATCATGGACTAAATAAGAATTAGGCACCTTCAGTAACACACGAGACAGCCAAGGTAATAAGCATCCTGTATAAACCATTCACATGGATTAACATGGTATCTGCGGTCCTGTACTCACCTATTTTCTGGAAATATCCTAGGAAGACCATGCTGGATAGCACACTCCAAGAACCCATATGCTTTAGGAAATATTTCAACAGAAGCTCATTTGTTATCTGAAAAGTGGATAGAATTCACAAGAGTTTAATTAGCATAATGCAAATGACAAAAACTACAGCTGCTGATATTTGTAAATGCACCTCACAGCAATTAAAAATATATATATATATATATATATATATATATATATATATATATATATATATATATATATATATATATATATATATACATTTCTGCAGAAGTGGATTTTGTACTGTAGAGCGCTCAAAGGTACAATAAAATCAAAGTGGATCCACTTGCATTGGCTCTTCCTCATCACTATGTGAAATCAAAAATTGTCTCCTCTAAGTGCTGATGGCGTGTTAATAAGCAATTGATCTTTATAACATTCTTTTCTGTAGAAGGTCATTCACATCACAAAGTTAGTACAAAATTAGGTCCACAGAAGCACAGTGATATTATTGTTATTATTTTGCATTTTTACATAAGCAAAGCCTTGTGATAAAGTACCTAATCTTACATCTTTACATAACAAACAGAGCATGTACGTGTTTGAAGTTCTCTTCTAACACTACAAAAGTGATCCTTCCATACTTTGTACTGTCTCACAGGTTGACAAAAAACACAAAACTAATGCAAATGGTGAACCCTCCAATCACATAATGGAAACCTTTTTTTTGCAACAGTCCCTTTCTTTCTTCCACCTCCCTTACCTTAGGCTGCCTCACTTGGGTTCATGTACAGGAATGGAGCAAGATTTCGCCAAGATCTCATCCAATCCTATAACATGCATCAAAATTGATAGCCCAGATTCAATTGGTGACTTCTCAAGCAAAGGATTGAAACAAAAAAATGCAAAAAGAAATATCCTTCTTTCTTCCACGTTTTTTGTGTTACCTTATATGCTGCCCTGATTGGATCCAAAGAGGTGGATGGAGCACGGATCTGCGTGCCTCGCGACCTTGATGGGGAACGGGTCGGCGGCCGTCGTCGCACGCGGCAGCGGCATGGCGACCTCGGCAGGGGCGGGGCAGCCACGGCCACCAGCGGTGCTCGGCTGCACCGTGCCGTACAGGGAGTCGGGCTTCGCCGGGAACTGCTCGGCGTTGATCCCCACCGGCATCTCGATCCTCGCCGCCGTCGTTGGAGGCGTCGTGGGAGGGAAGGGGAGGCGCTGCGGGGACTGGGGCGGCGTTGGTGGGGGAGGACGGAGGGGAGTGCGTGGATGGCGGCGAATCCGGCGATGGAGACTCTTGGGATTGGGACTGGGTGGCATTCAGCGAGGATGGGTCACGTGGGGCTCGCAAATAGTGGCATTTGGGGTGAAGTTTTCAACGCACGGGCATGACCGCGAGGGAGGAGATCGCACGCGACGGGAGGAGAGGCGAGGCGACGCGAAATTTTGTCGCATTCCTTTTGTTCTTTTTACTAGGATCATGTCCATGCGTTGTAATGGGTAAAAAAAATATCTGACCACCATGAGCCTAACGGCTGCCAAAGTCAAGGTCGACAAACACGCAATACTTCATCCACCCCAGCTTTGAGTCTTAATGATGACTTTGTGAAAGTCGTAACATCTCTAATATAAAATGGTTGTCTCACTTGTAGTGTAGAGTGTTGAAATCAAAGTTATATTTTAATCTAACATATGGAACAAGTTGCAATTGGACCTACAACACCAAACAAATATGAAACAAGTATGCCGAGTTGTAGAGACTTGCTAACCTTTTTCACCAGTCAAAGACATTCTCTCAAGCTCACTTACAGCCTTTATGGTAAATCAAAGTAATATTGATGACAACAAATTGTGTCAATCTTTTTATGTCCAACGTATGAAAGATTTCTGAAAAAAAATACGTATAGAAACACTCCATCAATTAGCCCATCTTTAGTTTTTTTTGCTACTACTGCATTTACAATTAGCGTGTATCTCTAAACAAATTAAAGATATACCTTACCTGAATCTTAGTGCAGCCTTTTAGCATAGCAGAATTCAGAGTGTTTTGTATATCAAAATCTGAACATAAAAAGTTGTGAATATCAATACATTAAAAAAATGACGGTTGATCTTATATTAAACATGTAGCCATATATAGTATGCATATTTTAAATAAAAAATTATCACATTGAAAGCATCTAGGCCCCGAGGTTTGGTTTCAGCAATTGATGACAACGCTTTATTACCATGACTAATGTGTGTTTTGCAGAAACTTTGGTAAGTTAGGTCATGGAGGTAATAACTGCTTTGGGCACCATGGTATTCATGCCCCTTAATGGAAATCGTTTCGGTTTTCAAAGAAGTGACGTCAAGATTAAGGACGGTTAGTTCCGGATGTCAAGGTATTGAGATACATTCAGAATAGTCGTTAGGATCTTCGTTTTCTCTTTTGGCCGTACTATAAAGGGGAGCATGAGCAGGTAGCTTGACCTAGGTGAGTCTTATGTTTAGGTGTGGTGCACACTTGTTAAACTTAGCACTAGGCAGCTCTAGAATAGCTCAAAGTTCAGTTGGAAGCAACTTGGTTCAAGTTGCGTCGCGTTTCGGAGAGTTTAGAGTGTTTTCCCCTTGACCGGACGCGGTTCTCGGCTTGACCGGACGCGTCCGGTCAGTTCAAATCCGCGATTGCGTTTCGGCGCTGACGACCGGACGCGGCCCTTGCGAGGACCGGACGCGGTGGTCAGGGCCGACACGTGTCACTTAAGGGAAAACATCCGATCGGACGTGACCTGGGTGTGATCGGCGCGTCCGGTCACGTTCCAGTAAGGTCCTGCGACGACCGGATGCGTCCGGTCATCACCGATCGGACGCGGTCGCACGTCTGGTCTCGTTACAGTAAGCTCCCTGCACGATCGGACGCGTCCGGTCACCCCTGACCGGCGTATCCGGTCACTCAGCCGAGATTTCAGAATTTCGACCGTTACGGCGACCGGCGCGTCCGGTCACTTCGATCGGCGCGTCCGGTCACCTCGTGTTTTGCTGAGTTGGCAGGTAACGGTTCGTTTCGACTGTGGGGTGTATAAATACATCCCCACCACCTCTTTTAGAGGTCTCTTGCTCATTTCATCAGCTGAGAAACACCTTTGAAGTGCTAGGGAGTGCAAGAGCTCTAGTGAGGATTGTGTTTTGAGAATCAAAGCTTGAGAGTTCCTCACTAGCGATTAGAGAGTAGCAAGTGTGCATCCACCTTCTCATTAGGCTCGTTGTGGTCAAGTGAGAGTTCTAGCTTGTTACTCTTGGTGATCGCCATCACCTAGACGGCTTGGTGGTGATTGGGAGTTTGGTGATCATCCGGCAGAGCTTGTGGATGACCCAACTCATCTTGTGAGCGGTTTTGGGCGATTCACCACGACGGAGTGTCGAAGAATCAGCCCGTAGAGAGCACTTGATCCTTGCGCGGATCAAGGGGGAGCTACACCCTTGCGCGGGTGCTCCAACGAGGACTAGTGGGGAGTGGCGACTCTCCGATACCTCGGAAAAACATCGCCGTGTTCCTTGCCCTTACTTTCAAGCATTTACATTCTCGTATTTACATTCATTGCTTGATTTACTTTCCTAGAATTGCTATGCTAGACTAGGATTGGAAACTAGGGTGCAAAACTTTTACCGGTAGAATCTCTAGGAACACAAGTAGGCACTAGGGGTGAATTCTGGCTTGTAGGATTTAATTCTTGCAATTAATTTTTAGAGAAGCCCAATTCACCCCCCCTCTTGGGCATCTTGATCCTTTCAATTGGTATCGGAGCCAGGTTGCTCCTAATTTAGGCTTTACCGCCTAGAGCAAGATGTCTAACGGGGAAGGACCACCTCCCACCTTTGAGGGGGATGATTTTCCATATTGGAAAATCCGTATGGAGGCGTATCTCGAAGCCATAGACGTTGGGTGTCTTAGAGCCGCAACCGAAGGGCTTCCCGCTATCAAGGATCCTGCAAACCCCATTGGTGACGAGGAGAAGTACGACCGGTGGAATGCAAAGGCCAAAAACGCACTCTACCGGGGCTTAGGCAAAGATATCTTCAATCGTGTGCGTAATGCAAAGAACGCTCATGAATTATGGGAAAATCTTTGTGCTCTCCATGAGGGAACTAAGAGTGAGCGTGAGGAATGCTATCACATTGCTTTGAAGAAAATTAATTCTTTTGATATGCTTACCAAAGAAAGTGCTAATGATATGTACACTCGTTTGAATGTTCTTGTAGAGGACCTCAATGCTCTTGGGCTCACTCAAATGAGCCAATCGGATGTTGCAAGGAAGATCTTGAGTGTTCTTCCCGTTGAGAAGTATGGTCACATTGTCACCGTGCTTCACCAAAGTGATCTTTCCACCGCAACACCGACACAAGTATTGGGGAAGATCAATGCTCATGAGATGTACATGCATATCACTCCGGAAGAGGGCTCATCATCTTCCAAGAAGAAAGACTTGGCCTTCAAAGCTAGTCATGACAAGAAGAAGAAGAAGGGCCAAGCCATGATGGTGCAAGAGAGCTCAAGTGAAAGTGATGTTGATGATGAATCACTTGCACTCATGGTGAGAAAGACAACCAAAATGCTAAAGAAGCTCAACAAGAGTGGCATCAAGTTCGACGGCAAGAAAAAGAAATTCTTCACAAGTAGCAAGAGAAAGCCAATCTCGGAGATGGATTGCTACAATTGTGGTGAACTTGGCCACTTAGTTCATCAATGCCCTAGACCACCAAAAGACAAGTACAAGAACAAGAACAAGGGCAAGAAAAATGATTCAAGTGATGAAGAAGAAGAGAGGAAGAAAAACAAGCCATACAAGAAGAAAGATGGCAAGAAGAAGGAGTTCCACAAGAAGAAGAAGGGAGGAAAGGCATACATTGTTGGTGATTGGCTCACCGATATTGAATCATCTTGTGAGTCCTCCGAAGATGAAAGCAATGATGAGAAAGAGAAGGTTGCCGCATTTATGATGGGGCCATCATCTTCACCAACATCTTCATCAACACCTTCACCGCCTCCTTCACCATCATCGTCCACCACTCACCTATGCCTTATGGCCAAGGGTGAACGAAAGGTACAAAACCATGATAGTGATGATGATGATGATAGTGATAGTGATGATGAATATGATGCACCTTCTTATGATGAACTTGTAAAATTGTTGAACAAATACACTAAAATCATAAGAAGGACAAGGAATGAAAATGATGAACTTTAAAATAAAAATGAATCACTCTCATCTAAGCTTGAAAGTGCTCAAAAGGCTAGTGGTGAGCTTAAAGATCAAAATGAAGTTATGTCTTCCATTCTCAAGGAGCTCAAAACTTCTAATAAAGAGCTTAAAGATCAACATGATAAACTTGAGAAGAAGCATGATGAGCTCATCACTAGACATAACTCTCTAAAAGACAAATACACCACATTGAAAATTGACTATGATAGTCTTGTGGTTGCTAATGAACTTGCTCTTGAGACACATGATGCTACTAACAATGTTGTTAAGTGTGATATAGCTACATCATGTGATGACTTGATCATTGAAAGCATTGAGCAAGGTTCTAGTAGCAAAGGCAAGAGTGTGGTTGAGTCAAGCAACTATGATGATTATGCCAAGATCAAGAGTGAAAATGAGAAGCTTGCAAATGAGAACAAGAAGCTAAAAGGTTTGATGGCTCTTGAGAAGCAAACAACAAATGAGTCACTCATTGAAGAAAACAAGAAGCTCAAGCAAGAGAAAGAGCATCTCAAGACCGGCCTAAGCAAGTTCACAAGAGGTCAATATTTGCAAAGTGAGCTACTCATGAACACCGTAATGAAGATGGATAGAAGTGGTATTGGGTACTTGGCAAATCAAGAAAAGAAGGCAAAAGCTCAACAACAAAGCAAGTCAAAGCCCAAGCCAAAGAGATGTGTTGAGTGTGGACAAGAAGGTCATTTTGCTCATGAATGCAAAACTCCACCACCACAACCCTTGCCCAAGCATGCTAGACCCTTTGCCTTCAATGCTCATTACATGCTAAGAAAAGATTCTAATGGAAAGATGAAAGTTATGTTCTTGGGTCCTCCAAACAAGAATAGGCCAAAGAAAATATGGGTTGCCAAGTCACTAGTTGAGAAAGTCAAGGGTCCCTCTCAAGTTTGGGTCCCTAAACAAAAAGCTCGATCTCGTGTGTGTAGGTGAACTACAAGACCGGTGGATCTCATTGGGTTATTGATAGTGGTTGCACTCAACATATGACTGGTGATCCTCGTATGTTCACCTCCATTGAAGAGAATGGGATATGTCAAGAGAAGATCACATTTGGGGATAATTCAATGAGCAAAGTCAAGGGTATAGACAAGATTGCAATATCAAATGATCACTCATTCTCAAATGTGCTCTATATTGCTTCATTGAGTTTCAACTTGTTATCTGTTGGGCAACTTTGTGACCTTGGCTTCCAATGCTTGTTCACACCAAATGAAGTGGTAGTTTCAAAGATAGATGACAAGCAAGTGATATTCGAAGGCTTTAGATACAACAATCTTTATCTTGTTGACTTCACCTCTGAAGATGCAAATTTGATGACATGTTTGTTCACCAAGACCTCACTTGGTTGGCTTTGGCATAGGAGGCTTGCTCATGTTGGAATGAACACTCTCAACAAGCTATTGAAGAAAGAACTAGTGAGAGGATTGAAGGATGTAAAGTTTGAAAAGGACAAACCTTGTAGTGCATGTCAAGCGGGCAAACAAGTTGCAAACACTCATCCAACCAAAGCTTTCATGTCAACTTCAAGAGTGCTAGAACTTCTACACATGGATTTGTTTGGGCCTACAACCTACAAGAGTTTGGGTGGTAATCTCTATTGTCTTGTGATAGTGGATGATTACTCAAGGTACACATGGACCTTCTTCCTTCATGACAAATCCGAAGTGGCCAATTGTTTCAAGAAGTTTGCAAAGAGAGCTCAAAATGAATTTGAAGTCAAGATAAAGAAGATTAGAAGTGACAATGGAAAAGAGTTTGACAACACAAACATTGAAGCTTATTGTGATGAAATTGGAATCAAGCATGAAGTATCTTCAACCTATACTCCTCAACAAAATGGTGTAGTTGAGAGAAAGAACCGGACTTTGATCACCCTTGCAAGAACAATGCTAGATGAGTACAACACTCCGGAAAAGTTGTGGGCCGAGGCAATCAACACCGCATGCTATGCTTCAAATCGCCTCTTCCTACAAAAGTTTCTTGGCAAGACCCCCTATGAGTTGCTTAATGGGAAGAAGCCGGACGTCTCATTCTTCCAGGTGTTTGGTTGCAAATGCTACATCTACAAGAAGCGTCAACACCTAGGGAAGTTTCAAAGACGTTGTGATATTGGTTTTCTTGTTGGTTACTCATCAAAGTCCAAAGCATATAGAGTATTTAACCATGCCACCGGTTTGGTTGAAGAAACATATGATGTGGAATTTGATGAATCTAACGGCTCCCAAGGAGCAATTGAGAATTGTGATGATGTAGGTGATGAACCCTTGAGGGAGGCCATGAAGAACATGCCCGTGGGAGACATCAAGCCAAAAGATGATGATGACGATGTACAAATTATTGATCCACCATCTTCATCACATGTGCCTCAAGATGATGACAAGAATGAGAGAGTTGAAAATGAAGACACTTATGTCTCTCATGAACAAGCCGAGGCACAAGCTCAAGATATTGATGCTCCCCGTCCACCTCCTCAAGTGGTTGATAGAAGAAACTCACCTCTACTTCAAGCTCATCCACAAGATCTCATCATAGGGAGTCCTACTAAGGGAGTAATGACTCGATCTCAAAAGCTTGCTTCTTTTGTTGAACATCACTCTTTTGTCTCTTGTGTTGAACCTAAGAATGTAGAAGAAGCTCTTCAAGATCCGGATTGGGTGAATGCTATGCATGAAGAATTGAACAACTTCACCCGCAATCAAGTATGGACACTTGAAGAGCATCCTAAAGGTGCAAGAGTCATTGGAACCAAATGGGTGTTCCGAAACAAGCAAGATGACCAAGGCATAGTAGTGAGGAACAAGGCAAGACTAGTTGCAAAGGGGTTCTCTCAAGTTGAAGGTCTTGATTTTGGAGAGACCTTTGCACCCGTTGCAAGACTTGAAGCCATTCGTATCCTCCTTGCATACGCATCACATCATGATATGAAACTATATCAAATGGATGTGAAAAGTGCATTCTTAAATGGCTTCATAAATGAACTAGTCTATGTTAATCAACCTCCCGGGTTTGAAGACCCTAGATATCCTAATCATGTTTATAGGTTGTCCAAGGCGCTATATGGGCTCAAGCAAGCCCCTAGAGCGTGGTATGAGCGCCTCTGGGACTTCCTCTTTGAGAAGGGCTTCACCATTGGGAAGGTCGACACCACACTATTCACCAAGAAGCTTAATGGGGAGATCTTCATTTGTCAAGTATATGTTGATGATATCATCTTCGGATCAACAAATGAAGATTATTGTAAGGAATTTGGTGAATTGATGTCGAAGGAGTTTGAGATGTCTATGATTGGTGAGCTCACATTCTTCCTTGGTTTTCAAGTCAAGCAAATGAGAGAAGGGATTTTCATCTCTCAAGAAAAGTATACCAAGGATCTTCTCAAAAGATTCAAGATGGAAGAATGCAAACCAATCAAGACCCCAATGCCATCTAATGGACATCTCGACCTAGATGAGGGAGGTAAACCGGTTGATCAAACTCTCTACCGTTCTATGATTGGTAGTTTGTTGTACCTTACCGCATCTAGGCCCGATATCATGTTTAGTGTGTGCATGTGTGCTCGCTTTCAAGCTTGCCCTAAAGAACCTCACTTAAGTGCCGTAAAAAGAATCCTAAGATATCTTAAGCACACCCCAAGCATTGGTCTTTGGTATCCCAAAGGAGCTAGATTCCAACTAGTTGGCTATTCCGATTCGGATTATGCCGGTTGCAAAATTGATAGAAAAAGCACATCCGGAGGGTGCCATTTGCTTGGGAGGTCTCTAGTATCTTGGTCATCTAAAAAGCAAAATAGTGTGGCTTTGTCCACCGCCGAAGCGGAATACATTGCCGCGGGGGCTTGTTGTGCACAAATCTTATATATGAAACAAACCCTCCTAGACTATGGAATTGTTCTTGAAAAGGTGCCACTTTTATGTGATAATGAAAGTGCCGTTAAAATTGCTAACAGTCCGGTATAACACTCTCGCACCAAGCACATTGATATCCGCCATCACTTTCTAAGAGATCACGTTGCTAAAAATGACATATCACTAGAAGGTGTAAGGAGTGAAAATCAATTAGCGGATATCTTCACTAAACCTTTGGATGAGGCCACCTTTTGTAGGTTGAGAAGTGAACTCAATGTGCTTGATTCTAGCAACTTTAAAAAATGAGCTTGTGTTGTCCCTTGCATTGCATTGTATTATATGCCATGTTTATCTTATCGCAATGCATCTAGGGCTTGGCTAACACGGTTACGATAACCCTCCTTTGGAGGAGTGAAGAAGCCTAACCGTGGATCAAACTTGACAAGCAACCTAGCTTTACTTTCTTGTATTGCATTGCATATGCATGGTTGTTGGTTTGTCGTTTCTTTTCGGTTTGGCTTTGAGCAACCTCTGTGTTCGTCCATGGGTAGAGAGAGCATTTTGACGCTCCTAAAGGTTCAAAAACTCTATTGCATGGCCATACGTTGCTCCTCGGGTGTTTATTGCCTATTTTCTTAAAAATAATACTAGCCTAAGGCAATCTATTTTGAAAAACTTGAGGGTTTGAGTGAGGTCACTCATATCAGGTTCCAATTGGTGTTCTTTTGTGTCTCTTTGAATTGGAACTTGATTGGGAGAAGTCGCGTCGAAGTTCGGAACGAAGAAGGGCGAAAAACTGTGACCGGACGCTGGACCGGACGCTGCACCGGACGCAGTGATGCTTCACCACCGCGTCCGGTCCCGGCGACCACCAGCGCGTCCGGTCATCCAGAAGACTAACTCCTGATCTAGTGACCGGACGCTGCACCGGACGCGCTGCTGTTGACCACCGCGTCCGGTCATTCGCGATGACTTTCCCGAGTACCCCTCGACCGGACTCTGTCCGCGTCCGGTCAGTCCTAACCAGATGCGTCCGGTCGCTCCAGGAGCTTACTGGAGTGTGATCGGACGCTGCACCACCGCGTCCAGTCATATCGACCACCGCGTCTGGTCATCGGTTCCCGAGCGGATCTAACTCCTCATATAACGTTTCGTCTTCGTTCCGGTTTTCTTCAATCCGCCGCCGTGCTCTTCGCGTTTCCACTGCCTCCGTGCCCTAATCGCCGGAACCGCCGCTCACCGCCGCGCCTTGCCCTCCCCTTCTTCTCCAGCGACCCCTGCCGCGCTGCCCCACCGCGCCTGCCGTGCCCGCGCAGCGCCACCCGACCCGCGCCCACTGCGCCTGCCGCCTTGCCGCGCCGCCACCGCCCTTGCCGCGCCGCCGTCGCCCTTGCCGCGCCTGGCCGTGCCGTCGCCCGTGCCTGCTGATCCACCTCCGGCCGGCCGTTGACTGCCTCCCTCGCTCACTTCTTCGCTCGGCCATCGCGCTTCGCCCTAACCCTAACCCTAGGGTTCGCGCAACGTCGTTTCGGCCGTTTGTCGTTGAAGTTTCTTCACGCGACGTCTTCTTCGCGAGGTTGTTTCGCGTCATCTTGATTTCCTTGTTAGGTTTTGCCGTAACTTCGTCATTGTAATCCTAATTATCTCATGTTTCGGCAAATCAGAGCTCGTCCGGCGTATTCGGGAAGTCTCGCAAACTAGGTCGTCTTACCTCATCACCGTCTTCTCGTCGATCCGAGGTAGCTATTGCGTTTCGATTCATATCTTATCTTATATGCTTGCTATCTCTAGGGTTTCGTACCTTTTAGTTATATATGTTTCTTATAGTAGATCCATCTATTCCATCTTTTCAGTGAGTTAGTCGGTGTGTCAGGGTGATCTCAGTTTGCTGAATCCGAGGCCAAGCCTGCGGATACGGATTGAGGCCAAGCCTCTCGAGTGTCAGTTCACCATCTTTCAGAGGCTTTCCGACAGTGTGTCAGCATGGTTCGTTGCAAGAACGCCGGTGGTGCTCCTAGTGACGGGGATGACAGTCCTCCTCGTCTGTCTGAGGTTGCGCGTGGAAAGCGCATCAAGATCATGGCCAGAAAGAAGAAGAAGACTCTTACCGATGCAGAGATCGCTCAGGCAGTTGCAGATGCAGCAGAGCAGGCAGAGAGGGGTGGCAGGAGCAGTGGCATACGCATTGGCGAGCGTCGCTTTCATCTTGAAGGTCGACAGCTTAGTACAGAGGCCACTGAGGGCACAGAGGACATAGGGGCTGCAGATGCTATGTCAGTTGATCCACCTGCAGAGGCTCCAGAGGGGACAGAGGAGCGGCCAGCTCAGTCTCCACCACGTCGCCGCTCCACACGCACTCGAGCTCAGGTGACTCCTAGGCCAGAGGGCCAGCGTCGTGGAGCACGTCCTCCTCCCAGGGCTAGAGGTTCACCCCCGGTCGAGCACTTTGACTTGAGGGGTGCTACAGCACGTCAGGTGCAAAGGTTGAGGTTCGTTGAGGTCAGTCGGTGGTTCCCACCTCAGAGGGACTCCAGAGCTTTAGAGGGTTTCTATACTCCTCTACAGGAGGATTTTTACAGAGCTTATGTTGACAGTGGCATTGCTTTTCGACCACAGAGGGTCTGTCGCCTTGAGTCACTTGTTGAGGTTGTGGGTGAGCAGCTTCGTCCGCACCTGTCCTTTCTGCCAGGCTTGTCAGATTTTCTTGGACGGACAGGTGCATACTGTGGCACATGGGTTAGAGAGTTCTATGCTTCACTATGGATTGATCCTGCTCATGAATACATACACATTGCATTCCGAGGCCGCGACCGTAGACTGTACAACACTAGAGTGTGGGAGATTCTCAGACTCCCAGTGTCAGACACGAAGATTCATCAACTCTGCTTTGGTCAGACTCCTCCACCCAGACACCCTCATGGCGGGACAGTGCCACCTACAGATTTGATTCGACCCTGCTTCCGTGAGCCTTTTGGCGAAGGGTCTCGTCGCACTCCAGCCAGTTTGACACCGCTAGCCCGAGTCCTGGATGCTATAGTCATACGCACTCTTCTTTCCAGGCTTGGCTACAGAGAGGGATTGACTAGGATGCAGCTATGAGTTGTTCACCACCTCCTCTCACAGACACCTTTTGACATCTGGGATCTTATGCTTAGTGAGATGGAGGACACCCTAGCAGAGGGCTTCAAGGGACATCGTCAGCTGCCCTATGCTCACTGGATTTGCTTCATCATCAGATCTGCCCTTGAGCTTCCTGCAGAGATCAGAGCTGAGATATCCGATACTACCACCGCTTTTCCTGAGTATGATATCCATCAGCTATGGGCTTCAGTTATGAGAGAGCAGGCCCCAGTGCCAGGACAGCGCGAGAGACCTGAGGTACCAGAGACAGCAGCTGAGCAGGACGCCACCGTTGAGGGGCTTGCTGAGGCAGAGCTTACCGATCTTGATGCTCAGCCTGCTGATCTAGCTGAGGATGAGGCCTCTGACAGCACTGACGAGGACTATCAGCCCATCCCTAGGTATCGGTCTCCTCGGCCTCACGACCACGAGGCCGGTGGCTCTGGTTCAGCCTCCCGCTCAGATCCAGCCATGGTGGCTATCCTTGAGAGGCTGACCTAGGCGTAGGAGCGACAGGAGTTGCAGTTACAGCGACAGGCTCAGGACACAGCTGCAGCGTTTGCACAGATACAGGCTCGACAGGACGAGTTCCAGAGACAGCAGCTTGAGATCCAGCGCCAGCAAGTCGAGATGCAGCGCCAGCAGTATGAGATGCAGCGACAGAGTGCAGCTAGCCAGCAGCAGTATTTGGATCTTCTGCGCCACCTAGTCACTGTTGGGGTTCCTCCACCTGCTTCTGTCCTGACTCCGGCTTTACAGTCCAGTGGTCCATCGAGTCAGGGACAGCCGAGCTTTCAGTTCACCTCTCCACAGCAGCAGGTCCCCCAGTCGTTCCAGTCCCCGAGCTACACGCCTATTCAGACGGGGTTTACTCCTTCAGACCAGCCTCGCCCTCACCTCCTGACAGGCACACCTTTCGGTGATTTCAGTGCCACATACAGCGAGTTGACTGGTCAGCCGACGCCCTCGCACACTACCTTTGCTATTTCTTCAGGGTTGTCAGCTTCAGAGGCAGTTGTTCCTCCTGTGACAGGGACGGGCACTACAGAGACAGTTCCTTCGTCAGTTGCCTCGACCGATCCCCTAGCTATTGGCTCGCTACAGGCTCAGGTCACAGAGACTGCTCCACTTGTTGCTACTACGTCAGTACCTGTTCCTGCTGCTCAGACCCAGACCGCTTCACAGCCACGTGCTTCTTCAGAGGGTCAGCCAGATAGCTCCGATTCCGAGGCAGACACTCTGCACTTCGTGATTACTCCGCGCACCTCGGCACCCGACACGACTCCGTCTGTTCCCCCGTCAGATCCTTAGACTAGTTTTTGGCGGTTGATGCCAAAGGGGGAGAGAGTAGCTTCAGGGGAAGTTTTGATAGAGGATTTTCATTCTTATTTGTGTGCTACTTTCATGCATCATGTTTACTTGACAGTCATTGCATTCGTGTGACATGTGGTCGTGTGAAATACTTTGAGTCTAATGGTTTATCTAGTCACTGTGTTATTTCATGTCACTTGTTTTATTATAGCTCTAAGGTTGTGCTTCCGTGCCTTACTCTGTTTTCTTATGAGCTATATCTTCATGTGTACTAACGCTTTATGTCTTATCTTATGAGTACACACTTTTGGCTTGGAGCACATAAGCAATTCCTAACCCTTTGTGCTTATTGCTTTTTGCTTATGTGAACCAAGCATGCTCGAAAACCTCAACTCCTATCTTTTGAATCTTAGTGTTGTCATCAATCACCAAAAAGGAGGAGATTGAAAGCATCTAGGCCCCGAGGTTTGGTTTCGGCAATTGATGACAACGCTTTATTACCATGACTAACATGTGTTTTGCAGAAACTTTGGTAAGTTAGGTCATGGAGGTAATAACTGCTTTGGGCACCATGGTATTCATGCCCCTTAATGGAAATCATTTCGGTTTTCAAAGGAGTGACGTCAAGATTAAGGACGGTTAGTTCCGGATGTCAAGGTATTGAGATACATTCGGAATAGTCGTTAGGATCTTCGTTTTCTCTTTTGGCCGTACTATAAAGGGGAGCATAAGCGGGTAGCTTGACCTAGGTGAGTCTTATGTTTAGGTGTGGTGCACACTTGTTAAACTTAGCACTAGGCAGCTCTAGAATAGCTCAAAGTTCAGTTGGAAGCAACTTGGTTCAAGTTGCGTCGCGTTTCGGAGAGTTTAGAGTGTTTTCCCCTTGACCGGACGCGGTTCTCGGCTTGACCGGACGCGTCCGGTCAGTTCAAATCCGCGACTGCGTTTCGGCGCTGACGACCGGACGCGGCCCTTGCGAGGACCGGACGCGGTGGTCAGGGCCGACACGTGTCACTTAAGGGAAAACATCCGATCGGACGCAACCTGGGTGTGATCGGCGCGTCCGGTCACGTTCCAGTAAGGTCCTGCGACACCGGACGCGTCCGGTCATCACCGATCGGACGCGGTCGCGCGTCTGGTCTCGTTACAGTAAGCTCCCTGCACGATCGGACGCATCCGGTCACCCCTGACCGGCGCATCCGGTCACTCAGCCGAGATTTCAGAATTTCGACCGTTACGGCGACCGGCGCGTCCGGTCACTTCGATCGGCGCGTCCGGTCACCTCGTGTTTTGCTGAGTTGGCAGGTAACGGTTCGTTTCGACTGTGGGGTGTATAAATACATCCCCACCACCTCTTTTAGAGGTCTCTTGCTCATTTCATCAGCTGAGAAACACCTTTGAAGTGCTAGGGAGTGCAAGAGCTCTAGTGAGGATTGTGTTTTAAGAATCAAAGCTTGAGAGTTCCTCACTAGCAATTAGAGAGTAGCAAGTGTGCATCCACCTTCTCATTAGGCTCGTTGTGGTCAAGTGAGAGTTCTAGCTTGTTACTCTTGGTGATCGCCATCACCTAGACGGCTTGGTGGTGATTGGGAGTTTGGTGATCATCCGGCGGAGCTTGTGGATGACCCAACTCATCTTGTGAGCGGTTTTGGGCGATTCACCGCGACGGAGCGTCGAAGAATCAGCCCGTAGAGAGCACTTGATCCTTGCGCGGATCAAGGGGGAGCTACACCCTTGCGCGGGTGCTCCAACGAGGACTAGTGGGGAGTGGCGACTCTCCGATACCTCAGAAAAACATCGTCGTGTTCCTTGCCCTTACTTTCAAGCATTTACATTCTCGTATTTACATTCATTGCTTGATTTACTTTTCTAGAATTGCCATGCTAGACTAGGATTGGAAATTAGGGTGCAAAACTTTTACCGGTAGAATCTCTAGGAACACAAGTAGGCACTAGGGGTGAATTCCGGCTTGTAGGATTTAATTCTTGCAATTAATTTTTAGAGAAGCCCAATTCACCCCCCCTCTTGGGCATCTTGATCCTTTCACACATGAATTCTTTGAGGTAGAACTAACGGTTTGTATAATCAATTTCAAATAACATAGTTACAGGTGGGTTGCCATATCTTCTGTTTTTAATACTAATGTCAATAAAAGTCAGGTTTACACAAATTATTAAATAGAAGACATTACCTTGATTATGGTGAAGGAATATACGTATGGTTTTCCATAGCAATGGAATCTGGGTGTAGAGTGTTGGTACGAAATTCCTTTCGTCTTCTGTAAGAGGTTTTCTTTGCCTCCTTTCGTTCGGCCGTCACATTATACAACCTTTCACGTTCCTGTCTAGCTTTCCTCTTCTTAGGTGGCATATTTTTGTACCACTGTCGGCTGTAAGTGCATTTTTTTTCTCTAAGCGTATATGAGATGTCGGCTGGAGGGATTTGATCTACATAGACACCAATTAAAAAAGTTTTTATTAGTGAGATTTCACTGTAGTATATTCATGAATTAATATTTATGTTTATCAGAGTAATTAAGAGAAAAGAAAAATATACAATAAAATATATTTTGTAGAATGCATCAACTAAAAAGTTTTATAGTATCCACCTTTTGTTTACTACAAACATGAAAAAATTACAAGTTATACAAAAATTACCATAGTTATTAGCAGGATCTTCATTTTATTTGTTTCTTGACGGCTCACCACCTACAAAAGTATTTCAAAACTATATATGAATAGTGAGAAATACATTGTATGTATATATTGAGAAAAATGCATGTAGTGCCACCATTGTTTGGTTTGGAGAGCATAGGTTGCTCTTTTTTTCTTTGATACGATTCACGACGCTTTTTGTTTATTTCTTCTCTTTTACTGGAAGGCATTGACGCACGACGAGCTCTATCCCTTTCATTTCTGAGTAGCTAGGGTCAATGACTTCTGTACATGAACTAATCGTGTTTTTCCCACTGTAAAAACACTTAAGATGAGAAACCATAGTCATTGTTACATATAACAATATTAATCAAAGTAGCATCACCCTTTTTGCGTTGGTATAATTCACGACGCTTCTTGTTCAATTCATTCCTTCTCTCTTTAGACATTGATGCAAATCTTGCTTTTTCTCTTTTCCCTCTTGCACTCCTTCGGGTCTTTATCTACCCTCGCTAAATCTGATGCATTTTGACCAACCGGAAGAAAAAATATATAGTAGTTCATTTACTCTACACCCTTTGAGGCATACGGAATCATATAGTAGTCCATTTATATATTTGCAGTACACTACTAATTGAGGTGTTTGTTGTTACCATCGTATACTACTCGTTCGTAGGTATTCAATATATGGAACCATGCATATATCCTTGTTTATGGTCTACTGTACTAAGAAGATTATCAAATTACACTTGTGCTGCAGAACGAGTAATCAGTAATCACCATACCACATGTGCATGTACGTACCTTTTTTCTGAGGATGGCATGGATGCTGACGATAATCTCCTGCTATTGCAGTAAGAAGGCGCTACGCTTGAGGCCGGTCTGGCTGGGGGTAGTTGATCCACTGGAGTTTGCCTCTTAAGTTTTTCAAACTGAAGCCTTCTCCGCTGGATGAAAAAAAAAAGGAGGATGCAGTCACATGAAATTTGACTTTGTAAGTCACGTTCCGATAACACATCATTCAGAATTTCTGATAGACTTTTCAGCATTAGAGCAGGCACATGATTGAACAAAATTGCATGTTCTCAAATATGCAGGAATCATCTTATGTGGTAGTGTTTCTCATGTACATCTGATTAACATCAAATTATTTGCTGAGTAGGCTTTGGAAAAAAAAACAGAGACATGAATGAAAAAAAAAACATAAAGCCGCTATAGGGGTCAGGCATGGGCCTGTAGGCATCATCCGGTCCTGGCCGCTGGCTGCTGAAGGTGCCTGCCAACCCCTGCTGCTGCCTGCTGGCTGTTGAAGGCGGCCCCCGGCCCCTGGCGGCTGGCTGGTACTCGTGGACGCCGGCCTCTGGCGGGATGGCTCGGGATATATAGGGCAGCGAAGATGAAATACAAAGATCAAGAGTTCTAAGACGATTTAGGACAAGGAAAAACTAGATGGACGGAGAAGCGATCGTTATCAAGATCGGGAGATGAGAAAAGACCGTCGTCGAGGTGATTCAAACCTTGATGTCAACTTGCTTGGACAGAGGCGACTGGCCGACGTCGACGTGAAAGTGGACGCAGGGGCGGAACATGAGGCCGTGGCCCAGATTTGATTGGTGGTTTCTTTCTAATGCTTCTTTGCAGATCCCTAGTAAGTACCACGGTGCGGCTGATCGGGCAAGATTTTCATGATCTGACGTAATTTGTGCTTCTCGGCGGATCCTGGAGCACCGGGCGTGGCGCAGGATCGGCATGGGAGTTGCGAACTGCCAACACGATGGGACTGGCGGAATGCGAGAGAGCCAGGGCCTTCCTTTTACAGGCCGCTGGCCGCGGACAGCCGGGCGTGCAGTTGCTGAGAGCGAGCAAAGCGCCGGGTGGACTATCGCATCGGGGGCGCATGATGAAGCCGGGCAGAGCGAAGCGAGCGACGCACGTCGTCTTGCCAGGTAGAGTCTGACTTTCGTATTATATATATATATATATATATATATATATATATATATATATATATATATATATATATATATATATATATATATATATATATATATACACGGCAGCGCTATTCTACACCTTAGGTGTAGAATATTATTCTACACCACAAGCCAAAATTGACCTAAAAAAATACTAAGTACTACTGAACCACGTTTAGTATCAGTCAGTACTACGCACAGTACCACGAAATACTGAATAATACTGAAACGCGACTACTGAACATTACTGAATTTTGTTCAGTATAACAGCTCGATGTAGAATAGTATTCTACACCTAGAGTGTAGAATATATATATATAGGACTGCGCTAAATAGTACCTAGGCTACTGAATATTAATCAGTACCCGAGTTCCTACGCGCGCCCGACGTTTCCCCGTAGCTTTCCGCTTTTTTCTTTCTAAAATAATTCACGTGGATTACTTCTTGCAGCCGATTGTTTTTTCCTTTTTCCTTTGCCCGATTTTTTATCTTTTTCTCTAGCCTTTTCTTATATTTGGAAGGTAGATTTTGTTTTGGACTTTTTTTTGTGTTTGTGGCCGATTTTTTTTCCTTTCGTGCCTGTTGCCCACTCGCTCCTATGTTTGTTTCCAGCGATTTTTTTTGTGCTTCCTTATCGTCTTTTTGGCCGTTGGTTGACATTTTTTCCAGCTAGGCCTCCAGGCATGCATATATTCGGCTGTTTTAATTTGATCGATACAAATATATCTTGTCAACAATAATAGTACGTGATGCTAATCACAAATAGTACTATGTGTTTCGTTAATAGGTACAAAGAATCTGTAGGCCTACTCTTTGGGACAACTTGAACCAAAAAACTGTAGCGAAGAGGCAAGAAAGGAGATGGTTTATGAATTCCACAGCTTGATTCTTTCACAAAAAAATAAACACTCCACAGCTTGATCACATCGAGGAGATTTGGATCCCCCAAAGGTGCTGATACACTCTTTGTTTTTTTAAGAACTGCAATGATGATGCACAGGCATCAAAGTGCTTTCTTCTGATGAACTGAAATCTGCATCATTGAGGGCTCTTTGGATGTCATTTGTAGTTTGCAACAATGCAACATAGCTTTTCTGGATGATGATCTGTTATCATGGATATTTTCCTATCTGATTATAGGTCCCCGTTGACCAAACACTTGGGATGCTGCTAACATTGACCTTCATTTGCATAGCACCCAGACCCTACTTGTTAACACATCCATTCAGTACACAGGCATTATGACAGTTGCTTCTTAAACAATCTGCAATATAAGATACATGTATAAATTTATGAAGTAATTGATTGATTGTCTCAGAGACAAATTCAATAGTCAATAAAAGCTAAAAAACATTATATTGTGTTTGTTTAATTTTTTGTATTGCTAATTTGATCTTCTTGTGCTAAAAAAACTAGGGAACCATAGAAACCTCAAATATTTTCAACCAAACTAGCCTAGTCACATATATTGTCATGTGCGAGCATATAAACCTTCCATTATATTTAATCTAGAATTAGATTAATTATTGATAATGCATATGTGCATGCAAAAGGTCTCTATCTTACATAATGAAGTGAGTGATCCTTAAATCTAGACATGCACTGTATGGTATGCATATGCACCATGCTGAATTGTTGGAAAGAAGGCACCTATCCTGGATCACAGTTCCAGATATTATAAGGCTTATACTGTAGTGACAAATGAAGTACTACTACATTGTGTAGCTCATTAGGTATTAGCAACAATCATTTAGCACTTCTGTGATGAAAATAAAAACCCTGATATATTCCTTAAGCTAAGAAGATTCAATTCAGTTGCAGCCTCAAGCTTTAAGAAGACATGCAGGGAACTATGGTTAAGAAAAATAATTTGTGCTTGTTCAACAGAAACAAATCTAAATAGCTCAAGTAAATGTCTAGTGTTAAATTATTATGATTTCACATGTGAACTTGAAAACAACACGAATTTAGCGCCAGAAATATAGATATGAAATAGGCTATATGAATCATAAAAAATATAGATAGTTGCCTGTTAACAAATATTGATGTGTACACAAAGACTAGTCCAATCGCACATGATTTCACCTGTGAACTACGAAATATAAATTCTTTATTTGACATACAAATATTTGTGGTATAGTCAATATGAATGTGCAAGAAATTTCTAGTTTGACCAAATAAGCAGTGGTGAACTCCTAGTGTAAATAGAAAATCCAATGCATGTGGGATCCCAACTTTTCATCAACATGTGATGAACATATGAGAGCTTACCTCTGATGCCTACAGCTGCAGCTCCTCGCCAAGGAGAGCCATGAAAGAAGAAAAAACAGAGGATAGGATAGGGACTCAGGGAGGATGCATAACTGAAATGATAATATAAAGCTCGACAAAAAGGATGTGCCCCCTGACAACATAAATAAGCTGTAAGCTAACTCATCTGGAGGCTCATCTCACACAACAAAAAAATAGATAAGGAAGAACAGAAGCAGAGCTGAGCCAAGGGCATCATATCCACCAGGCGTTGGTCAACATCCATCCTGCAAAGGAATGGAAAAAAGTCTCTGACATTTAAAAAAAATTGCATGATGAATGATTACATAGCACATACAAGAACTAAACTTCTATGCAGCATAATTTGTCAGAATAGACAAATTAGAAGAGTATATTAATAGGACTCATAAGACTGTGATTGGTTATTATTAGGAGAGCAATTTAGTAAGCGAGAGTAAACAAAAAGATCATAATATGGAAAACATGAACTTCTATGTGAGCGGTCCTGGGGAGTAGCTAGTGAAGGGTTCTTTGAAGGAGAATGCCTTCGATCTGCAAACACAAGCAACAAGCAAAGAGCAAAACAGGAAAAAGCAATAAACAACATATGTATATTATCAGGAAAAAAGAGAACGAGAAGCAACTAAAAAAATCGGAACTGTATGGTGACAGCCAGGATGAATCAAGGATCTATTACATGCAATATTAGTTCTTAATATGGAAATAAAAACCCAAACATGTTTCTTGAACCAAGCATACTGATTTCAGTTGCAGAGAATTATTATAAAAACAATAACAGACAGTTTTTTCATCAGAAAAATGTGTGGGACGTGATCAAATTAGCACCAACAGTTATACCTATTGCATATAATCACAAATAATTATGTGTGAAAGTAGCCCCACAATAGGAGAAAGTAAATAGCAAAAGATCCTAAGGTCAGAACAACATTATTTTTACGAGTTTAAACTCATTATGTTCAAAATAAAATGAGTGAAGCATACAAATTCATTTATTTACAACCAAATGAGTGAAGCACAATACTTTTTGTCCTACTAACTCGAAATAGCAACATAATGGTCAGTTCCAATGCAGTGTTGTTTCAACAATGAGCAAAAGTTTCCAACAAACTTGACAACAGGAATCTGGATCTCTCATCTGACAGTATATTTGGTTCAACGAATTTCAATGTAGTAAAAGCAAAGCAAAAATGCAAGCATTTGTGGCCATTTTGAGGAATAACAATAGTTTAAAAGTTTCAGCCAAAACTGCTCATTTGATAGTTCAACCAAATTTGCAAGCACATTTCATTTCGGCTTAATTAAGATGGCTACAAACTCACAACGAAGGGCATTTAGACGAGAGGCTGGACAGCGTCAATCGTACACCCCATCCAGACAGCTCCGCGGTATTGGAAAATGCTACTTCCTTTGCCACGGGTAGGATGAATAGAAAATTCAACAAAACGGTCAACATACCAGGTCTTTCATGACTCAGTGTTAATTGAAAGCACTATCAGATTGACCAATTAGAAGAGTACGCAGATATGGCTCAAAAAATGATGATTAGTGATTGACTTATTGGAGAGGAATTTAGACGACATGAGATGCAAAAGGATCATAATGTGCACAAACAATACCTTCTCTATGAGTGGTCCTGGGAAGTAGCCGTTGCAAGGTGCTTAGAAGGGGAACGCCTTAGATCTGAATAGTGAATACACAAGGAAAGAACCAAAAGTAATAATAAACAACAAAGGTGAAAATTCTGTCTATAACCAAGATAGATGATTCAAAAAAAATTGAGAGTATTATGAGCTTTCAGAACAACATGATGAACAGTGATAATTGACTAAGGAGGAGTATGCATATCTAATAAGGAGAGAAAGATAAGTATAAGCCGAAGTGCAATGAAAGAATACTGGTAATTTGGGCTCATAAAATAAAAAATACATGCATATTAAATTGTTATGTAAAATTATGTCAAGGGATCAAATGTTGTTACTGTGATGATTCCCCATTTAGGTGTGTGGTTCCGTTGACACAGTTTTATTGTAATCATAAAGAAACATTTGTTCAAGTTCAACACAAATCCATCTGACAATAAAAACATCATGGGTTTTGCAATCATAGTATTAAAAAAAAGTAAATACTTGCACCAATTGAGCTTCGAGCACATCATCTATGGGGCCTCAATTTTGTGTGGAAACTTTTGAGGTTAGCTAGCACATCAAGCATAGGAACCATTTCAGGTACTAATTTATCCATGCAGTTCAAGTGTGGTCTCTAAGCAAAGTTAAATTGAATTAGGACAACATGTGCGATCCATGTTGCAAAATTAACTGTAGTTCAGCTTTAAATGTTCAAGTTATCTTGCAACTACAGTACCAGGTTAATTTAACTTATTCAACTATTTTCTAGAAGGAAGCATCAGACTTTGAACGGATCAGAGAAACCTACTATCTTATTTCCCAACAGCAGCAACAACAACAACATATGTCCAAGCAATAGATTTTTCGACTAATAATAATGTCAGTAGCTTGATAATTGAACATATTAAAAATTAAGCAAACTAAGCACTGTTTCGCCTTGTGCAAAATCCAGGGTAATATGACCTGACCACTAAATCCTCCAAGGCGAGACATAGGCAAATTGAAGAAATTTGGTTTCATTGTAGAAGCAAAGAATGCATCTAAATTGCTACCGGAACACTGCGACGGTTGTTCCCGTATAAAGCGCAGGAGTGCTAGCGGAGAAACATCGTAACAAACTAACAAGTAGCAGTAGAATTCATGTAAAAACAAAGAAACTGACATTCTGATAGTGTAAAAATAAAAAACAAATTCTAACTGTAAAGTGAAACTAACCTGCAGCAGCATCGATGCCTTTGCATAGAGTACACTGTTACTGACTAAAGGCAATCCATTATTGAAAGTTGCATGCAATTGATCACTTTACTTGGGGATTTATTGCCAACCATAAAAGGACATTTTTCCAACCACAAATACTGTTCTAACACAAATCATTCGGCAAATAATATTTGTAGCCATTATTCTAACCACAAATATTGCTTCCAACATCAGATCCACAAATCCTTAAGATCAAAATTATCCTTAACCATAACATTTCATTTGAAACCACAATTTTTGTTTTCTATGTTAGATTTACCAATCTTTAAGAACAAATCTATCCTAAACCACAAACATTTATTTTCCGGACCACAAGTTTTGTGTTATTTGGGCCATCTATAAAACTTCATTTCATCACAAATCCTTACAACCAAATTAATTTGAATCCAAATATTTTTATTGTCCCAACCATAAACTTTCATTTCCCCAACTATAAGTATTGTTTCTGGTGTCTGATCCATGGATCCTAATGGTTTGGAGTTTGGGGCTGCTAGGCATACTTCATGATAGCACAATACAAGATCAGGACAAGCGCAGCATAGCATCTTTGAGACAAGTGACAAACTATTCCTTATAAGCAATAAAATGAAAATGCTAGTGACCTTCTCCCCTGAACCTGGCTCATGACGATGGCACGGACATGAGCCTTAAAACAATCCTATTAGCTCCTGGTATCTTTAGACTGTATGAGTGATGGTGCAAAAACAGCGAGCAGAGATAACAGTTAGACCCAAATAAAGTATTCAGTGCATGCAACAAAGCATGAGAGGGCATTAGATTAGTGCTATGTCAAAGATAGTGAAAAAATAGCAAGCAAAGATAACAGTTAGACCCAAATAAAGTATTCAGTGTATGCAACAAAGCATGAGGGAGCATTAGATTAGTGCTATGTTGACCTTTCTTGCCTATAATCAGTAGCACAGAAATGTCAAGCTCCAAAGCCAAACGAGATTAGTGCATGAACAGAGAAATCACTGGATCGGAAGTGACCTACATCAGATCCCCTACTCCTAGATGATGGACATCAATGTTTATCAACAAAAATGTAGTGGGCACTGAGACATATCTACACACACAAGCAGGGTCACAGATAAACAACGATCCCAACAAGAGGTGATTTTGAAAAGTGTAAGAAGATGCTACCTTCCAGCGTTACATAATATGTCTCTTATTCTAGCCTGCTTGGGGGTTTTGTTAGATAGGATGCTACTCTAAATGGTGTTAGCCGAAGTAGTAGTCATAATCATATTTTAAATAAATTGCAACTCTAAATGTGTACATTCCCACACACCTGGTTTGATTTGTACAATCAAAGAAATTAACAGTTGCAGTAGTAAAATGGTTATAGACAGAAGAAAATATTGAGAATTGCCACTAAGAAAATATTGATCTGTTGTGCATCAAAACGGATAGGATTAGAATAAATTCTACTCGCAACACGAGTGTTCCATCTGCATGCAAAAGGCAGATCTAATATTGAAAGTCTAATAATCATACACAAAACCAAGCTAGCCGTGTGTTCCACCATTATGCCAATTTGATCCCTTGTATTATAGAGGTTTGCTTACCTAATTTCTGCAAATTCAGGCCTAGTCCATAACCTCACCAGAAACGGTGGCACCATGGAAGTTCACCAATCAGGCGTACTCCCAAGGTCGAGTGAAGGGGCATGCGTCCAGCACAGGTAGCCATGCCATCGTCCCTGGAACTCGTGTCTCCATCCCTGCACACGCCAGAATGGGAGGGAAGAGGCCGTGGACGCAGGCGAGGGAGGTGAATGCCATCGCCTGTCTGGAGGAAGGGAGCCACCGCAGATGTAGGGCCCATGCCGTCAGATCAACGGTAGTCGGCTCTGGACTTGAGGAAGGCAGAGGAAGTCGTTGCCAGGGAAGGAAGCGGCACCGCCGGATTCAGATGGAGCTGGCCCGTCGCCTGCCGCTGCTACCATCGGTGAGGGGAGTGACGACTCGGTCAGATCCGCCTTGGAGGGGCCCGCCGCCCGCTGACGCTACCACCCGTGGGGGAGAGGACGCCGTCGCCGCTCACGGGAAACAACAGCAGGCACACAGGCTTTTTTCAGAATACGCGTGGAGCTTCATCTCAGCTGGAACAACATCTACCGCGAACCCCTTGCCGTGCAGCCGCTAGTAGTCGGCATCGGGATGATCCTGTACCTCTCGTCATGGTGGCGCACTAGCTGGCCGCGCGCGCGGCCAGTTTGGGTTGAGCCAGCGATGGGAGTGGTCGAAGGCTGCGGAGGCGTCAGAGGCTGCTGAACACGCCTCGGAGGCTGCGGAAGCGATGGGGAGGCGGCGAGCTAGGCACGTGAGGGGCGGCGACGAGCTGGGGTCGTGTGGCGGAGCGGGCGGCGAGCTAGGGTTGTGCGGCGGAGCGGGCGGCGAACTGGGGCGAAACCGGCGTCGCCTCCGGGTCCGGGTCCTCCCCACGATCTAGAGATTAGAACGGAAAAAAAACACAATAAAGGCCAGGTAGGTGCGGAAGAAAAACGGGGAAGCGCCCGTGGCTCGGGTCCGGTGATTTGGGCTCGGTGATTTGGGCTCGGGTACTCATTATTATTCAGTACTTAGACTAATACATAAAGAATATATCTCTACTACTAAAAAGTTTAGAAGAGAATCGTTCACCCGGGCGAGCGAAAATTACCCTGGCTCCTTCGCTCGCCCGGCCTCACACACACGGAAGGAAAGAAAACGGTCGCCCGACCTCACGTGCACGGAAGGAAAGAAAACTCACCCGGCCTCGATGCGACGACGCGCAGGGAAGGAAAGAAGCCCATTGGAGCCAGCAATCACAGCATATTCCCCACGCCGTGCTCCTTCGCCAAGCCCACGCCGCCTTCCCTCGAACCACAGACCCTGCTCCGCGTCTCGCTCGAGAGAGCCGCCACCCACGACACGACCGCGAAGCCGCCGGATCGGACGACGACCTCGCCATGCCGCCGCCGCCGTGACGCTCCGACGCTTGGTCCGCTTCGACCAGGCTCCTCCATTCCCCGGCACCCCTGCTAAGCCCCAGGCCAGTCGACGCAGGGTCAGCCACGGTCTGCATCAGGGACGGCGATGACGGCGGTCGCTCGCGGACTACCCCCGGACAGAAGGAGAACGGCGCTGAGAGCACCATGGCCTCTGTCCATTCTCCGATCCAGGTCCAACATCTCCCTCCATTTTCCCCTCTCCCGCTCGTGGCCTGTTTCTGAATCTGAGATGGGATGGGTTGCTTTGGGTTTGGGTTTCAGTCGGTTCTGACAAAACAACTTTTTGGGCATGCTATTTTGATCCACGACTGCAATTCCTGTGCACTGTGGCCGTTGCTACTCAGCCTGTCATGAAAGCAAATAAACTTCAGCACAGATATATATTCAGAAGTGATCGTTGATTTGATCTGATGACCGTTCAAAACTGAACTACTCAATGGCACAACTTACATATTGCATCTAACAAGTAACGAGAGCATGGGCAAATGATGCTGGATTAGTTTTCTGCTCCTCAATGATGTACTGTATTTAAGTTTCAAACAAAAGGTCATCTGTGTATTAAAGTTTTTTTTTCAAATTTAGTTCCCAGATTCTATTAAGTGATCCTTTTTGTTGTTTTATGTTAGTGATACACCAATCTGTTAAACACCTTTTCTTCAAGACGAATAAGAATAAGTCAGTAGTCTCTATTTGCCATTGAAATTGCTATGGCTGCTAGAATATACACAGGTTGCTTGAAGTACATAGTTCTTTTTATGTGAACAACCAATTCTTACTGATAGATCAATTTTTGCAAATAACAACGGGAGCACTACTTTTGCACATGATAAAATTGAACTGGTTCGCTTGATGCACTAGAGCTGTTGATGTGAACAACCAATTCTTACTGATAGATCAATTTTTTTGTGGAATCAATAATTTCGTCCTCAATATTGTACGTGTATGTATAGGCATATTACAGATCAACTTAGATAAGATCCCCTCTTATATTGTTGATCTATTTGATTCAGTACAAGTTCTTGTGTTTGATCTGAATATATGGATGTGCAGTCACAAGTAGACTTTTGGCAATGCGATTGCACTTCCACACATCGCATTATGTGGGGGAAAATCACACTTGCAAAAAAACATATAAATATTGCAAGTGAAGGGCCAAAATAGATGCGTGTGATTTGTAAAGCCCACATGGTTTGGTAGTTGTTACTTTCAATCCATCAAATTATATTAAAAAAATTGTGTATGTAGCACAAAGTAAAGAAGTTTTAATATTTATTTAGCTCTCAAAATTGTTATATGGACATATGTTCAGGTTTCATACATTTTTTTTTGACATTTTCCCCTTTACTTGTGGTGAGCGAAATGTTGCTGTCTTGCTGAGCCCATGATCCAATCTCTTCTAGACTCTCAGTTACTTTTGATTGAAATCTGCTTGTCAGCAAGAGATGAAATCAATCGCAAACTAATTTCCTGAGAAACTATTTAAATGAATTCGACATGGAGACCTTTTTAAATAACAGACTAAAATATAGTTTAATTTCTAAGCTCCCTTTAAATTTCAGAGACTAATGAAAATTGAATTTATTCCTGCAGTTCTCTATTTGCAAATCCATTACCTAATAATGGCCCGGCCTCATGCCAACTGAAGTCAAGTAGCTTTCTTAGGAAAAACAAGTAGCTCGCTATTCTTCTTATTGTATTTGTTGGGAAATTGTTCTGTACATTTTGTTCACCTTCACATTGAGTATATTTTTTTTTGTCTGTACGCATCTAACACAATTTACCTTGTTACTGTTGCAGATCTGAAAACTTGCTGCCTGTTCACTCAAGTTCACCTCTCTGATATTCTCATATGCACTGAAAGTATGGTTCTTTTATATAGCCATTTTTTTGGTTTTGAAAAGTATGATGATTGCAATTCGGGAAGTTAGGGGCAGAAAGTATGGTCATTGTAGTTCTATTTTAGTTCTAAAAATAGCTGTTACAGTTCTAACAAGTTGACGAGTGCAGTTCTAAAAAGTATGGTAATTACAGTGTGGTTTCAGTTCAGAAAGTTGGATGCATGCCACTTTTATCTATGCTCAGACTTGCACATCAGTAAGCTTTGTCTCTGTGTTTTACTGTTTTAGCATTGTCGAGTTACACCTGACCTTGCTTATTGTCAACACCTGGACATGTATTTAAAAGAAACAAATTTGGATTTTATACTGTATGTCTGTTTGGCTGCAATATGCTTACACGACTGCACCTGGAATTTAGTACATCCGACAAAAAAAGTATTATGGTTTCATATTCAGGTTTACTCACACACTAATCCACGTGGTTTCAATATTGACTTTCATTATAGCCTTTAGGTGCTAATTGCATTGTTCTATTTTAGATTTATACAATGGATAATAATTCCTGTTCACCATTGCGAGACAAGACTAACACCTCCAAAGAAGGTAATATAACATCGTATCAAATATTACATGCCATGTATTATATGTATGTGAAATTATATTAATTCAAAATGGACTGCAGTCGATGCTAAAGAACGGAAGAGGGCAAGTGATAGAGCTCGATGGCAACGACAAAAGGATCTGATTAATAAGAGGCGCCGTACGTAAGAACAATTATTCAAATGGACTATACTTGATACCACATTACCTCCGGAAAGGATGAAAGGCGATATACCATTCAAGAGGTATGTAAGAACAATTATTCAAATGGAACAAGACTATATACTTGGCATGAAGGCTCAAGGCTCTGGATGGAAAGCGATAGGTATTTTTCATTGGAAAACTATAATTCCAGATGGCATTCCAGTTGATAAAGATACGTAAGTTCCTTTGAACCACCTCGTAGAATGATGTAATAACTATATTATTTTTAATATAAAAATTTTAATATAATAAATACCTAACAATTCATTTCTATTATAGAAGTTTGTCTGGCTTCCATGTTCTACAACTTATGGTGGCCTAGAATAATGGGCAACTCACACGGATCAACATGGTGAGTGCCAACGCTATTTTTGGTCATAATATATTGTTTGATTTATTATAATTTATCTATACTTTTTGGTTTTATATGACTATGTACAGGATGGCCGAAGAATATGAAATGACTTCGTGATCAAACTGTTGACGTACATAAGAAATTCAAGACAACTTCAATTCCTAAAGAAGTACAAGCTTATCTTTCACGTGCCGTAGGCATGAAGTGATGCGATAGGTTCTTACATTATGGACAACTAAAAGTGATGTTTCAGTTTCACATTCAAACTTTGAGCAATGTTTTAACTATCAATATATCTATTTTAGTTAAGTATATAACACACGCTCATACATATGTTCGTGGTATTATGTGCTCCCGTCGCAACGCACGGACATTTACCTAGTAGAGAGATATAGAGATTCTTTTTAGTTGTAGGAGTCTAGGAGACAGTTATACTACGCGTGCGCGTCGTCTGAGTTTCGGGATCACCGCCATCGTATCGACGAAAGCTCTACGCTGCGACACGGTTGGACGGGCAGGCAATTTTTGTTCGTAATACACGAGTCTAAATGGCTGGACGGGCAGGCAATTTATGTAGGTAATAATTGATTGCACAACGATAAAGGAGTCTGAGGCGTATTCTTATGTATTCGTATTCTTTTATCTGTTGGCCGGACGGGCAACGAGTCTGATTCATATTTCGTATGGAGTCGGATCATATTCAGTCACGGCCACTCGGAGGCACGCAAGATGTACGTGTTTTCTGTTGGCCGGACGGGAGTCACGCAGCTGTACGTGTGGTCTGTTGGCCGGACACTGGAGTGGGAGTCGTATTGAGTCTGAGTCACGGCTACTCGGAGGCACGCACAACAAACTATTTTGGACGAAAGCTGTACTTGTTTTTAAGTAAAAAAGTAACAGATTATCATATTATTCCCAATATCAACTTACATTATAAATGTTATGATCATCATAAAATAAATTTTAGCCTTATAATTTTACGAAAATTGTAAAAAAAATGAATAGATATGTAATATTCTCACATTCTCATCATTTTCCATTAATGTTCGATATGTTTTTTTCCTTCCGTTGCAACGCACGAGCATTTTTGCTAGTAAAGACTAATTCGCTAAAAAGGTTGAGCCACACTTATCATAATTGGAGTGAAGAGCACCAAGAAAATGTGGTACAAAAAAAAAAAGAAGCTGAAACTGCAAAATGGAAAAAATGCATTCACATATGAATGCCAATAAATGAGCAAAGAATGTTTCAATGGCACTGTGTTCAAACAAATTGCAGAAATCAATTAAGGAAGAACTGAACAAATGGTCGTAACCATTATTTTCAGAAATAGTGCAACCAGTCTGAGGTTGCATATTGTAATATTTATCAGATAATCTCTTTAATAGGAATCTTGTACCAAAAGCGGGTGATCATAATCCAAATTTTACTGAAATTCCAATTAAAATGTGCATGCAAGGTCATAGAACTTAGAAGCTTGTTAGAACAACCTATTTATACATTTGTATTACAACAGGGTGACTGGAACCTTCAAATATATATGTGTGTTGATAATTGACTACAAGTGCATAACTCTAATTAATGAGGCATTGAGCTTGATTTGCCCCCAAAATATTAGTAAAAATAATTACCTGATAGCTAAGATATTTTTTCTCGAAAACTTGATAGCTAAGATATGAAATAATTGTAATACTTGGCCTCTGATTGGATCTCTTGAGGAACCTGCATTATAAAATCAATAACTTTTCTTAGAAGCATGAATTGGAAAAAAAAATATTGGCAAGACTGAAGTCGGTGCGAAGTTAATTAAAAATGTGTCCCATGAGTTGCTTCACATAAATCTGTAGGAACTGAAAGAGGTGTATTATCTATATAAGGTGAACATAAATCGTATCTCAAATCCTCTAGAATGGTGACAGGAAGAAACATAGTAGAACAGTACTTATTGTCTGTTATCCTAGTTTATAGAATAATTATAGAGTACAAAAAATAAGAAAATACTGAGGGGAGGTCGTAATATTTCTCCACCAAAAAAAAAAAGAATTCCTCATTGGAATTTCTATCCGTAGACTTATCAGTAGTTTTTTTCGCTCTCTAATATGAAGGATGCATACTCTATTTTATTTGAAATCAGTGTTTTCTTAGCAAATCAATATACTCAAAACACGCAACAATGAAACTTATAGAACATTAAATAACGTGGGAAAGATGTATACCTTGTCCATTCTTGATTGTTAGATTGTTACTTGAGCCTTCGTCTCTTGCAAATTTGTGGAAATATACTGCAAAAATCAGTATTTCACAGTAAAAAGCTCCAGATTCTCACATGAAGCTGGTCATATCTGCTGCCCTGGCTCCCAGGAGAGCAAACCGGATATACACGGAAGTGTTGAATGCTTCAAGATGGTGACATTGATTGCTGATACCAGCCATAACTGATAGTGCAAGTGTGCAAATGTCACCAGGCCGATATTGGTGTACCTAAACACAATTTTCATGGCATACATGATCCACAATTTTAGTCAGTTCTCTTCTTTTACCATGCATCTCTGCAGTTGCATGTACCATCCTTAAAATGGTGATAGGTGCAACCATCTGAAACGATTATTTCCCGGTTTTTATCCCTTGAGATAAACTTGATGGATGAATGGCACTCCATGCACATTCTAAAATTCTTTGAGATGCGTATTGGTTGGTGATCATATGTGGAGATAAGCCCATAACACACCGCAATCTTCTCTGTGTGGTGGCATGACAGTGGATCAACTTCTACATTGTAATAGGGGCCAACATCTTCAGTGGAGTACCCAGATTGCTCCATCCTGATAGTTAAATGTTTCCATGTACTCAAAATTGCATCAATTGCAGGATGCGACAAATTTCCAGCCTCGAAAGAGTGCACAGTTGTACCATTGTATAACCAGCTGCATTGTCTCTCAACATGTAATCCTTGCTCTGTCATGGTATCCCTCACAGCCTCGGTGGCATCCAACAAGCCCGTGTCTGCATATATATTCGAAAGCACCATGTAGTTTGAAGGATTATTTGGTTCAAGCTCGATAAGAGCTTTTGCTGCCTTTTCTCCAATCTCTAGATTTGAGTGCAGCTTACAAGCTTTAAGCACAGTAGACCATAGGCATGCATCTGGTTTCAGCGGCATCTTCTGGATAAGTGTCAGTGACTCCGCCAGTAGCCCGGCTGATCCCATGATGTCAACCATGCAAGTATAGTGTTTTAAAGATGGTTTTATGCCATATACATCTTCCATATTGTAGAAATAGCTCTGAGCTTCCTCGAACAGACCATCTTGCTTACAAGCTGAAAGAAGTAAAATGAAAGTAATGTGATCTGGTTGAATACCAGACTGTTCCAAATAATTGAACAGATCTATAATATCCCTAGGCATCCTATGAAGCAAGTAGCAACTCATCATTGCATTCCATACTGCTATGTCCTTTGGAACCGTGGACCTGAAAACCAACCTGGCATCCTCAATATTACCACATTTGCCATACATATTTATCAAAGCACTTGCAAGAGTAGCTGGGTAACCACCAGGCCAGCATTTTGTGATGTAGCTGTGCAGTTCTCTACCATATCCCAATGCCATTGTCATACCACACGACATAAGAGCTATGTGTACTGTAACCAAATTGGGATGCAAATTGGACTGGAGCATTTCACCGAGCAGCTTCAGTGTTACTTCTGGCTTCCAATTATGCTTGTAGGCTGCCATCAGACTGTTCCATGTGACAACATTCTTGTTCCCAATTCTCTGGAAGACATTAGCAGCAGACGTTATGTCACCAGTCTTACCATAAAGGTCGACTAGTTTGCTTGAAATATAGATGTTTGATGTCAAACCATTCTTTAAAGCATAGCAGTGTACTTCCTTCCCAAGACGATCTAATTTGAGGTCTGCCAATAACGAGAGGACACCAGTAATGGTTGTGCCAGTTGGTTGAATTGGGCCACAATTATCAAGAAATGTCCAACCCTTTGCTTTTCCATCACTGGAACGCTGCATGTATCTGAAAGCTTCAAGTGCATCTGTGTAAAGGCCATGTCGATGCAAACCACAAATTAATGCATTCATTGAGACCACATTAGGCTTTAAGCCGACATCAGCCATGCGTGAAAACAGTTCATATGCTTGTTCATTCTGACCCACTTTAGCATATGCAGCAATGAAACTGTTATAGGTGACAATGTCAGGCTCCAATCCATCCTCCTGCATCAAGTCAAAAGCCTCCCAAGCTTTGTCCATCCTCCCCTCTCTGATATATGATTGAACTAACTCATTCCACACATTGACATTCTTCTCCTCAATGGTGGAAAAGACAACTCTCGCATCATCAAATTCTCCGCACTCAGAGTACAAGCTAATCAAAGATGCTCCAACATAAACATTGATCTTGATTCCACACCGCAAAACATAAGAATGCAGCTGCTTCCCAATGCCAAGTGCCTGCAAACCAGCACAAGCAGGGAGAATACTAGCCACAGTCACCGCATCAGGCCTCTCACTCTCACACATCTCCTGAAAAACCTCCAAAGCCTCGTCATACAGTGCATTCTGCACACAACCCGAGATGATGCAGTTCCAAGAATTGACTCCCGGGTCGACACCTCTTTGCCGCATCTCGTCAAACAGATGCAGAGCAGCAACGAGGTCACCACTTCTTGCAAATCCAGACACCAGCGTGTTCCACGAAATCATGTCCGGGCGAACACCGCTCTCTTGCATCTCTTCAAACAGGTCGAAGGCCTCTTCCAGCTCCCCAGCATCGGCGTGCGCGCTGATGAGCGCGGTCCACGCCACGACGTCGCGGTCGGGCAGCGACGCGAACGCGGCGCGCGCGGAGGCCACGTCCCCCAGCGCCGCATACATGGCGACGATCGCGTTCCCGACGACGGGGTCCCCCGCTAGCGCGGCCCCGCCCTTGGCGGCGAGCGCGTGCGCGGCGGACGCAAGGCGGGGCGCACCAAGGCTGGCGCAAGCGCGGAGCACCTGCGGGAGGAGGAACCTGTCTGGCGCCGCTCCCGCGGTGCGCATGGACGCAAACGCCTCGCACGCTGCGCCCCAGCGCCGCTCGCGGACGCAGGCGCCGATCTCACGCGCGTAGGAAGCGGCGAGGTCCCGCTCCCGCTCCCGAGGGGGACGCGCGCGCGCGTGGCGCGGCGACGCATACCCCTGGGGCGCGCCGTTGAGAAGCTGGCAGTGGTACATGTAGGTCGATGGGTTCTGAAGGGCGGTGCAGCGAGGCGTGAAGGCGGTGCGCGGGGGCGAGGGCGGGGACGGGGACGGCGGCAGCGGCAGCGGCGGCGGCATGGTGGCCATGGTTTTAATGGCGTCAGTTCGGCTGAGCCTGAGCTCAGTCACTTTTTCCTTTTCGGGTAGCGTATCGCACTGTACAAGTGAGTGTGTGGGCTGTGGAGATACTTAGTTGGGCTTCATGGGCTGAGACTGAGTTTTGCTTAAATGAGCGAGCCCGCAGAGTGGCGGAATCTTTTCGCGATCATCTTTTCCACTCCGTTTGAACCGGAAGAGAAAGTGGACCCACGACGAGTCATCAGAGGTCGAATTCTTGATCAGGTAACGATAGGATAGGGGCGTCCTGCGCTCCGCTCGACTCTGCCACCGTATCTCCAGAAAAAGGCGCTCGCCAGCGTAGTTGCGCAGGGCGCTGCAGGCAGCGCACCCGCCACCCGCGCCCCATCCCTGGCTGCTCTACACCCCATTCTTGGCTGCTCCGTGGTCCGTGCCTCCATCCACCTCGCCCACATGGAAGAGGAGGCAGGAGAGGCATGCACTTGCGCCTCCATCAACCTCACACATCGGTATGAAGGGGAGGCCTACGCCTACGTCCTGGGAGTACGCTAGGCCATTGATGTCCCCTAACTAGTGCACGTTGCAGGAGTATGTTTCAAGTGTTTTAGATGTTTCAGAGGTATGTTTCAAGTGTTGTATATCGATGTTGCATATGTTGTAATGGCTATACATGTATGTTTCAAGTGTTTGTTCCAAATATTTCATATGTTCCAGACATACGTTGTAAGTGTTTTATCCAGATGTTGTAAAATTAGATCTGGATATTGCATATACATGCTTGCTGCAAGCATATGTTTTTAAGTGTTTTCAAGTGTTTCACGCGTATATTTGCAAGTGTTTCATCTCGATGTTGTATATGTTTGCAATGATTTTTAAATGTTTTTTTGGGCGTTTTCGCAAGTGTTTTATCTGTCTTTTTTTTTATGTTGCAACTATTACATCTGGATGTTTCAAAAGTAGTCGGATGTTGCACATGGGATGCGTGTGGTAAGTGGTTGGCGGCACGGATGACGTCCGGGGCAGCGCTGGCCCACTGCTGGTGCACTCGCTCGCCGAGCCCGACGCGCTAGGCGCTCGCTCCCTCCCTATGCGGGCACTGTCCAGACGCTAGCGCCAGGATTGGACGTTCGGGCGCTAGCAGGTCCGATTCTTGATTTGTGCTGGTCATTTTTCTCCTAAAGGAGCACACTTGACATAAAACAACCACATAATATCATCGTTAATTTTCTTTTACTTTTTTCTCGGTGGAGAGAGAGCTTTACCTAGTTAAAGTTATGTGTATTTTGTTCAGTCAATACTGATGGGTCCTAAATGCGCGCAGATGTCTCTACCACAACCAAACCGCAAAATTGACACTTTGTCTAGTTATAAATTTGCTAATTCATCTGCCAATTGATCCTCTCTTTACTTTTTTAGAGGTAAATGCCCATAAGGGATGCACTTTGATCCATATGCATGAAAAAGGTACGTAGATCAGCCCATAAAGCCAGTTACAAAGTTTTTGTTTAAGAGGACAATCACTACAATGATTCAAGTTGGAAATCTGAAAATAGGGCTTTCCAACCACATAGTAGAAGCATTTCTTGCTAATTGATATGTTGTGGAGTTCATATTTCTTGGAACGTGGTAGAACTTTCCTCTAATATTCTTACAGTACTCCTTCATATCTTTAATGATGTGTCTTATTCTCCAGTAAGGAAGAGTATCACATTGATGCTTCATACAGGACATGAGTTCAAAACTATCAACAAGAAAATCACACTCATAAACCTGTAGGGAAATCAATGAGACGTAGACCAAGGAAAAGGCTTAAGGCCTATGCACAAAGAAGAGAATTAGCTTGAGAAGTTTTGTCTGAATGTGTAATGCCTAGGAGGACTGCTCCCTATGATATTTTATGCAAATGCCTAGCTAGACCAGTCTCCTGACCATTGATGTAAGAGGCGTCCTATCTGCAACAAGTAGAAAAACAACTATGTTCTTCATGATTATTATGTTTTCTTAAGAGGTCCTAAAAATTTTTTTAGATCAAGGAATAAAGAAGTATTCTGACCTTCCCCATTGACGAGTGAACGAGTATAGCCAATTCTTACAACTCCAAGGTGCTTAGACCCAACTGCGCTAAACACAAACCAATCAAATAAAAAACTAGATAACTCAGACTCCTCAAAACATGAACAGTACAATTCTCTATTCTAGCTAAACATCGCCACTCCATCTTCCCAAAGAATTCGATCACCATTACTTCGCATCCCTCCTTCAAAGCATGTCTCTCTTCCCCTTTAGATAACTGAGATCGGTGTCTGATCTAGTGTGTCTCTCCGAAAATTACCTACACGAAAGATTTAGTGATTGCTTTATTAAAAACAGTATCATTTCTACTCAACCAAATAGCTTGGCACATCGCCGCTACACCCACTATTACTTAGGTTCCTAATCTTTGTCCAAGGACCAAACAGATGGGTCATATCGCTAGGCAGTTGAAACTTGAAAATGGTAAACAAAGAATTCCAAATGAATTTAGCCGTATGGCGAAAAAAAGGAGATGTTGTATTGTTTCTTCGAGACCACAAAAACACATTTAGTGTCTCCTTTCCATCTCCGTTTTTTCAAGTTATCTTTTGTGAGAACTACACCTCTCTTTAAATCCCAAAGAAAAACCTTTAGTTTAAAGGCAATTTCGCCTTCCAAAACTCATTCTTCCCTGTGAGATGTTCTTTCTTCGTAATATCTCTGTACAGAGATTGTGTTGAGAACTTCTCATTCTTATTCAGCAGCCAAATGAATTCATCCTTATTATCATTTAACGTGACAGGTAAAAATAAAGCGACAAGACTAATACAGTCCTTCAACTTTTCCCCAACCAATGCTCTTCTAAAAGAAATGTTTAGAGGAAAGTAAGGATGAAAAAACAGTACAGAAATATCCCGTACCAAACCACATCATTTTCTACATTTGACCCGATCAAATTCGTATTTTCGGATAAATTCGAAATCGTTTCGAAATACGGAACACCAAATTTGAAATATGAGCGAAAATGGTTTAGACATTTTCCTACGTTTTCTATTTTTCTACTTTTAATTCGGAATATCCCGAATTCGAAATTCGGTTTTAAACAAAATTTGGCCCACTTGAAGTCCAGCCTTAGAAAAATTGTATCTTTTTCATACGATCTCGGATGAAGATGATTTTTATATGAAAATTGTAGCGCTCGATAAGATCTACAATTTCTAGTTTTTAATTTTTTCATTTGAGGTTGTTAATATGTTCAAAAAAAAATAAAGTTTCAACAATATATTAATCGCAAACAAGCGCTTGTTGCCTTAGAAAAGTCATATCTTTCTTATATGGTGTTAAATGGGGCTTGTTAATTGTTATGCACTTTGTCTCTTGCACTTGTTAATTGCTATGCACTCGGTCCTACGGGTCAATATTTCGTATGGATTTTTCGTATACCGACCGTGTTCGACATAATTCCGCTCAAATTAGTTCTTCAAAATTCTCAATATTCCGTAAGTTCATGTTCATTTTCGTTTCTGGCTTTACCACTTTCGCTTTTGTTTTCGTATTAAAATATAAAAGTAGAAAACGGTTGAGGAGTTTTCCGACCGTTTTCATCCCTAGAGGAGAGTTACCCAGCACACTAGCTACCCTAGCACTCTTTCTTCTCACAATATTGTACAAAGCTGGGTATTTCAACATTAAAGGCTCCTCACCAATCAAAGGTCCTCCCAAAATCTAGTTTGGTTTCCATTATTGACCTTGAATATCCCTTTCTCTAGGAAAAGATCTTTAACTTCCAAAAGTCCCATCCAAAAATATGAATTACTAGCATTTTTAACAGCTTGAGAAAGATTCTTGTTTCTCATATATTTCCTTCTCAAAAACGCATCTTGCCATAGTCCCTCTTCATTTAGTAATTTGAAAAGCCATTTCGCCAACAAACAAAGATTCTGAACCTCTAAGTTCAAGATACTTAGACCCCCCATACATTTTGATTTGCAAAGTATGTTCCATCGAGCAAGTTTATACTTCTTCTTATGTTCATCGCATTCCCAAAAAAATCTAGATCGATAGTAATCCAATTTTTTAATGACTCCTTTAGAAGAAGTGAAAAAGGACAACATAAACATTGGTAAACTACGTAAAACTGAGTTTACCAACACTAACTTCTCTTAAAAGAAAGTAACTTGTCTTTCCAACTACTAAGTGTCGGGTATCATAATTAGGGGCACCCAAATTAGGGTGAAAAATTCACCCGGCCTCCTAAAACCAAACATTAATTTGCATTGTCAAAGGGAAAAATCAACTAAACCCACGGGCTAACTCTCCCCTTGCTGGACCTCCAGCAAGCCGCGTGAACATACCGGCCCATCTCTCCACTTTATCCGAGGCCTCCCCCAAGGGGTCTCAGAACACCTCCGACTCACCCGAGACCTCAGCGCTGAGGTCCCGGGCACAAGCTAACCAACAACATCATCACCACCTCGTCCGAGCCCCAGAGACGATGTTATATGTCTTCGCCTCGCTCGAGACCGGCCTCTGATGCCGCTCCCCCATTGACGCGCTCGAGACCCCCCGTGACGTCACCCACGTTCCTGCGTCCGCCCAACCGGACAAGCCAGGAATGACAGGGGTCAAATCATGACGTTGTCGCCCATAACAAGCATGGGGAAGAGTTATTGATCACTATGCCACCCATACTGGCACTATACGCATGATCCATGCCTATGCGGCGTACGAAACGCTACTCTAGGCCACTATTCCCTCGAACGGAGCGAGATCACGCCATGATTCATGCCTCCGAGGCCTCGGCCCTCTACGCCAGTCAAACCGAAGGACAGACACGTCGCCACAGGGACCATCACGGCTCTATGCGTCGTAGCTGCGTCGTCCACAGGGGTACGAATGGCAGGACACGTCGCTACAGCATCAAAGAACAGGAGCCACTCCTCCAACAGTGGCACGTCACCGACTACAGGACGAGAGCGGAGGCCTCGGATCTTCCTTCCCTAAAAAAATATCGCGTAGCACGTACATGTAACCCTGCGTTCCCCCTGCATCTATAAAAGGGGAGGGCAGGGACCATTCCAAGGGGGAAGAACGACGAAGAAGAACAGACAGAAGGCAAATCCATAGACACACACACGCTCACACACTCTTCACTCACATCTTGAGACCTGGGAGTTCCTCCCTCTCTCACCCGCTTGTAACCCCTACTACAAGCACTTTGGTGCAAGATAATACAAGACTCTCCTTCCTCACTGGACGTAGGGCATTCTTCGGCCCGAACCAGTATAAATCGCTTGTGTTCTTCTTGCACACCATCTGGATCCCAGACATGCAAACACATATTACTCGTTGGTGTTAGGACCGCCGTTTCTTATACCGACACTAAGCGTTAAAAAAATGCTCCTCAATTAGACTTCAATCCTTATTTAACAACTTTCTAAAGTGAACCATAATTCCTAGATACCGAAAGGGAAGGTAGCCCTCCTTGTAATCAAAGAGCTCCACAAACTCCTTGCTCGGATCCTTAGCCGAACCAAAGCAAAATAGTTCACTTGTGGAAATTGGTTTTGGGGCCAGACAAGCTTTCAAAAGCACTAGTTTCAAGTTGCTAGCACCCTCAATATCACTTTTCATGAAAATAATAGTGTCATCCGCAATGTGGGAAATGGAGAGACCTTCATCAACTAGATTGGGCACTAAGGCTTTGAATTGACCATTATTCTTAGCCCTAGAGACAAGAATGACAACCACATCAGCAACTAGATTGGAAAGGATAGGCGAGAGAGGATCTCCTTGCCTGAGTCCCTTCCTTTGTATGAAAACGGTGACCAATTTTGTCGTTTACTATAATCCCTACACTTCCCTTGCTAACCACGACTCAATCCACTTATACCAAAGAGGTTAGAAGCCCTTCATTATTAAAGTCTGTTGCAAAAAGCTCCAATAGACTTTATCATAGGCCTTTTCAAAATCAAGTTTAAGAATGACCCCATCTCTCTTCTTCTTATGCAGTTCATGAATAGTTTATGGAGCACTACTACTCCTTCTAGAATATTTCTTTTGGCAAAAAGGTTGTTTGTAAAGGTCTCACCACTCAACTGGAAAGTCCAGTTAGTCTATTTGTTACACCTTCGTGAAAATCTTAAAACTAACATTGAGCATAAAAATTGGTCTATACTGTTGTATTTTCTTTACTTCCCTCCATCTCGGAATTAATGCAGTGGTGCCGAAATTCAAGATAAACAGATGCAACTGACCAAGATGGAAATCTCTAAACATGGCCATTAAGTCATCTTTAACGAGACTCCATAACACCCTGTAGAATTCAACGGGGAAGCCATTAGGCCTTGGAGCCTTATTATGTTTTATTTGAAAAATGGCTTCCCTTACCTCTTTTTTGAGATTTCTTTAGTTAATAGGCCATTTTCCATCTCACTAACTTGGGGGACATCGTCTCTTTGAGACTCATTAAGAGAGAAGTCATTTATCTATGATGATCCAAAAAACTCTTTATAGTACACAGAAATAAAAAGGCATACGGTCTGAAATTTCTCTGTTCAAGGCTTCCACGTGACGAGGGGAACTTCTCTCCCACTTCGTGCTAGCTAGCACTCTATCCAATTTCTCACAAGTTGGCACGCTCCTAGAATTAGCCTGAGTAAATTTACATCTTGACATTTCGATCTCCCTTAAATCCAATCCATCTATGATGGCATTGAATAAGAAGGGCCATCGAGCATCGAATTTATCATTATTCTTCTCACTTGGATTCCTTATAATGTTAAAATCTCCACCAATGAACAGAGGTAGGGATACTTTACTACATGCCCAAACCAAGTTAGAAATTGCTCCTTGAACTCCGGTTGGGCTACTGAAAGTCCTATGTTTGGTGTTGGTAATTAGTGACAATGCCTAAGTACTAATCCTATGCCTAAGTTGTATGTAGCATATGAGGATTAGTACATTCCAAGGTTGGTGGCAAGATGGACATTGTGATCATGAGTGGCCACACTTGGATTTGGACGCAACCCTACATGATCAAGGCAAAGGTATATGCTTAAGGGTTGTGTTTTAGTAACCAAGACACCTAGTGGGTGTGGTTACATTATAGGATAGATAGCCGTACTATAAAGAGGGGAATGACGCGGCTATTGAACTCCTAAGTGCCTCTAGGTGTGCATTTCATATCATATGCATTTGGATAGAACTAATAACGCCTCGAAAAATGATTGTGAAAATGCTAACACACATGCACATAGTGATGGTCACTTGGTGATGTTAGCACGTTTGCAAAGGCGGTGGAGTTTGAGCGGTAAAGAGGGTTTGGGGTCCTCTCTCCCTCCCGCCGAGCTTGCGAGGCGGGATTCAGGCGTTTTCGAGAAGTTGAAATGCCTATTTTCTACTACGTCGAAAGTCGGAAAAAGAGACGGAGGCGAACGGAGATCACAGTGGTGACCGGACGCTGGACCGGACGCGGTCACTGTTTGACCGGACGTGTCCGGTCAGCGTTCAGCGTCTGCGTGTTTTTCAGTTGGTTGATCGGACGCGCAGCGCGTCCGGTCACGGTTGACCGGACGCGTCCGGTCGATCAGGGAGCTTACTGGACTCCAACCGGACGCTGGCACTGTGGCGTCCGGTCAGTTCTCCAGCGCGTCCGGTCGATGTTTCGTTGTGCGCGGCTCAGGGTTGACCAGCGCGTCCGGTCAGTCACGGGACCGGCGCGTCCGGTCGTGACCAGCGCGTCCGGTCGTTGCGACCAGCGCGTCCGGTCGGTATTTCGAAAAAGAGCCGTTGCGCGATCGGCGCGTCCGGTCCACGCGACCAGCGCGTCCGGTCAGCGCGACTGCGGCTGTTTAAGTTCCTAACGGCTATATTCGAAGGGGTACGTCTATATATACTCGTTGGCCGGCTCAAAGCTCCCTCTCTTGGATATTTTGACATACTTGTGAGCACTTTGAGCTAAGCAACTCTTCTCCCACTCATCTCTCTTGCTTGTTTGCATATTCGAAGTGAGATTGAGTGATCCAAGTGCATTTGCATTGTGAGATTGCATCTAGGTGGCACTTGGTGGTTGATTTGCTGCGGGATTCTTGTTTCTCTTGGTGGTTGCCGCCACCTAGACGGCTTGGAGCAGCTTGGAGGCGTTGGCAAGAGTTGGTGATTGTTCTTGGCCACCTCCGGTGATTGTGAGGGGTTTGTGCCTACCTCGGCGAAGCGCCAAAGGAAACATTAGTAAATTGCTCGTGTCATTGTAACCTTTTGCCATTTGGTAGGTTCTTGTGGCGCCTTTTGAGAGGCTCGGTGTGAGACCGATTAGCCACCGAACCACGTGGTGAAGAGGGACACAACGGGGACTAGCGTGCCGGCAAGCACGTGAACCTCGGGATAAATCTTCGTGTCATCACTTTCATTTTGTGATTGATTGATTTCGGTGTTCGGTTGTTTTGGTATTCATTGTTGATCATATTGGTTGGCTCAATACTTCGCCCCTCGGTAAAACTCTCCTAACTCAACTCCGCATTACTTTCTTAGTTATGTTTGCTAGCTAGTTAGCTTTGCTAGGGTAGCTCTTTTGTGTAGCTTGCTAGTTGTAGTTGTAGTTACCTTCTCGGTTTGACTTGTGCGGTTGAGTGCCATTACTAGAATTGAGAATTGGATAGGTGGCTTGCAAACACCCCGTAGGCTAAGCAAAACTCGCATCTCGCTATTTGTTGTATTGATAAACTTGTTTAGCTTGTATTTGTAGAAAATTTTAAAAGGCTATTCCCCCCCTCTAGCCATCAAGACCTTTCAAGTGGTATCGGAGCGGTGGTCACCGTTTGTAAGGCTTAACAACTCGGTGTAAGATGGCTCAAGTTGTGTTCAACCATGTCGGGGGCAAGCCTCCATTCTTTGATGGTGTCTCATCTTTTGATCATTGGAAAAGAAAGATGAAGCAATATCTTGGCTCTATCAATGAGAAGGTTTGGGAGGTGACACATCATAATTATGCTATCATTGATCCCGACAACCTCACCAACAGTGATCGCATCAACAACCAATGCAACACTATGGCTCTCAACACTCTCTACAATGGGATTGATGCAAAGGTCTTTGAGCAAATCAAGGATCTTGAGATGGCAAGTGAAGTGTGGACAAGATTAGAGGAAACATATGAGGGCACTTCAACGGTAAAGAGTGCCAAGCTCTATATGCTCAAGGACAAGTTTGCAAGCTTCAAGATGAAGGATGATGAGTCCATACCGGAGATGTTCTATAGGCTACAAGTTATTGTCAATGATCTCAAGAGCCTAGGAGAAGATGTCAAGGACAAGGACTTCTCACATAAGTTCTTGATGAACTTACCTAAGAAGTTTGCTATCTTGAGGAAGATGATCCAAAGAGAGGGTTTGGACAAGGTGACTCCAAACCAAGTGCTTGGAGATGTCATGACCGATGCTCAATATGATGATGATGAAGATGAAGATGAGAAGAAGGAGATCAAGGTCAAGCAAGAGAAGCCCATTGCATTCAAGGCTTCATCTTCTAAGGGCAAGAGCAAGGTGGAGAGCGATGATGATGATCCATTCGACGATGAGACCATGGCCCTCCTAGTGCACAAGATGGGGAGGTTCATGAAGAAGAAAGGATATGGTGCAAGAAAGAGAAGGGACTTCATGAAGGCAAAGGAGATGCTTTGCTACAATTGCAATAGCCCCGATCATGTAGTGGCAAAGTGTCCCTATGAAGACAAAAGATATCATGATGGGGAGTTGAAGTTGAAGAAGAACAAGAAGGACAAGAAGGAGAAGAAAGAGAAGAAGAGCTTCACTATCAACAAGAAGAAGAAGGGTGGTGGCTATGTGGTCACTTGGGATAGTCATAACTCCGATAGTGATGATGATAGCTCTAGTGATGATGAGAGGACCACTCGGCGAGCCATTACAAGCATCGCCCTCTCCAACAAGCCATCCATCTTCGACACTACATCGACATGCCTTATGGCCAAGCCTACCAAGGTAAAATATGATGATAGTGATGATGATTCTTGTGCTAGTGATGGTTGTAGGAGTGATGATGAGGAGGATGAGGACTACTCCAAGGATGATCTATTGGGCATAATAGATCAAATGAGCAAGGGCTACAAGAGGACAACCAAGAAGTGCAAAATCTTGGAGCAAGAGCTCATTGCCAAGAGCAATGAAAATGATGCCTTGATGGAGGAGCTTGTTGCTCTCAAAAAGAGTAAGGAGTGCAAAGGAATTGAACAAGAGCTCAAAACTCTTAGGAAATCCTTTGATGAGCTAGAGGCCTCTCGTGAGTGTCTAAAGGAAGACCACGAGGACCTTGAAGTTGCTCACACTAGGCTTAAGAAAGCCCACTCCTCTCTACTTGAGCTCATCAAGGAGAAGGACCTCAAGTTGGAGAAGCTCATGAAGAAAGCTAAGGAGGAGCAAGTGATTGCCACTTGTGATATTGGACTAACATGTGATATTATTGATGATTCTTTATTTGTTTGTCCTACTAATGCTTCATGTAGCTCATCATCATCCACCACAACCAACTCTATCTCTACTACTAGTGATTCATCACTTGTGGTTGAAAATAAGACTCTTAAGAGAGAAGTGGATGATCTCACCCGCGCATTAGGCAATGCCTATGGTGGGGATGCCCGCTTGCTAAAATGCTTGGGTAGTCAAAGGTTCTCTCTTAACAAAGAGGGTTTGGACTATACTCCCAAGAAGGGCAAGGCGGCCTTTGCTACTCCAAAGCCTCGCTTTGTGAAGAGCAATGGTCGTTATTGCAATAGATGCAAGCAAGTTGGGCATCTAGAGATTAATTGTAATAAAATGAACAAGAACAACAACAAGTTTCATGCTAAAATGGATTACATTCCTTTTGATTCTTGTTATGTGCTTACCAAGGGTGAGAAAGGTGTGCATGCTAGGTTTGTTGGTACACCAATTGTTGGTCCAAAGAAGAAGGCCATTTGGGTACCAAAGAGCTTAGTTACTAACCTCCAAGGACCCAAACAAGTATGGGTACCTAAGAAACATTAATTTATTTTGTAGGTAAATTACAAGGCCGGAGGAAGACATTGGGTGCTTGATAGTGGGTGCTCTCAACATATGACCGGTGATTCAAGAATGTTCAACTCTCTCAAATCAAATGATAGTGGCATTGATAGTATCACATTTGGTGACAATAGCAAGGGTGATGTGAAGGCTCTTGGAAGGATTGCAATCTCAAATGATCATAGCATTTCCAATGTGCTCCTAGTTGAAAAGTTGAACTTCAATCTTCTCTCGGTTGCTCAATTGTGTGATCTAGGTTTCAAGTGCATATTTGGTGTTGATTATGTGGAGATAGTTAGTGTTGATGGCTCCAATTTGATCTTCAAGGGCTTTAGATATGAGAATCTATACTTGGTTGATTTCAATGCTAGTGACACTCAACTCTCAACATGCTTGCTCACCAAATCAAGTATGGGTTGGTTATGGCATAGAAGACTTGGTCATGTTGGCATGAAGCAATTGAACAAGTTAGTGAAGCATGACTTAGTTAGAGGCTTGAAGGATGTCACATTTGAGAAAGATAAGCTATGTAGTGCATGTCAAGCCGGAAAGCAAGTAGGTAACACTCATTCATTAAAAAGCATTATGAGTACTTCCAAGGCATTTGAGTTGTTGCACATGGATCTATTTGGACCAACTACATACACAAGCGTAGGTGGCAACAAGTATGGCTTTGTGATTGTGGATGATTTCACTAGATACACATGGGTATTCTTTCTTGTGGACAAGAGTGATGTATTTGACATATTCAAGAAGTTCATCAAGAGGGTGCAAAATGAGTTTGAGACCACAATCAAGAAAGTAAGAAGTGACAATGGAAGTGAGTTTAGAAATACAAGAATTGATGAGCTATGTGATGAGCTTGGAATCAAACATCAATTTTCGGCCAAGTATACACCTCAATCAAATGGCTTAGTTGAGAGGAAGAATAGAACCTTGATTGATATGGCAAGATCAATGTTGAATGAGTATAATGTGAGTCATTCATTTTGGGCCGAAGCAATCAACACGGCTTGCTTCTATAGCAATCGCCTCTATTGCCACAAATTCCTAGAGAAGACACCATATGAGATCTTAAATAGAAGAAAGCCCAACATTGCATACTTTCGGGTATTTGGTTGCAAATGCTACATCTTGAAGAAGGGCACTAGATTGAGCAAGTTTGAGAAGAAATGTGATGAAGGATTCTTACTTGGTTACTCCACTACTAGCAAAGCTTATAGAGTTTGGAATTTGGCTAGTGGTTTACTTGAGGAAGTTCATGATGTTGAGTTTGATGAAACAAATGGCTCTCAAGATGAAGAAAATAACTTGAATGATGTAAGAGGAACTCAATTGACCAATGCTATGAAAGAAATGGATATTGGTGATATTAGGCCGAAGCAAGTGATTGATGTGGATGACAACAAAGATCAAGTGCTCCAAAGTCCAATTACACAAGCTAGTGGTTCTCTAATGCAAAATCAAGCTAGTACATCATCTCAAGTGCAACAAGATCAACAAGTGGCTAGTTCATCTTCTCCAACTCATGATCAACATCAACATCCAAGCAATCAAGTCCAAGTGCTTCAACCAACTAACATTGCAAGAGACCATCCATTGGATTCCATCATTGGTGACATACAAAGGGGAGTTCAAACTAGATCAAGATTGGCATCATTTTGTGCTCACTCTTCTTTTGTGTCAATGGAAGAACCCAAGGACATTGATAAAGCATTGAGAGATCCGGATTGGGTAAATACAATGCATGAAGAGCTCAACAACTTCAAGAGAAATGAAGTATGAAAACTAGTTGAGAGGCCTAAGGATCATAATGTCATTGGAACAAGATGGGTCTTTCGCAACAAGCAAGATCAAGATGGAATAGTAGTAAGGAACAAAGCAAGACTAGTGGCTCAAGGTTACACACAAATAGAGGGTCTTGACTTTGGTGAAACTTATGCCCCGGTTGCAAGATTGGAAGCAATTAGGATCTTACTTGCCTATGCTTGTGCTCATAATATCAAGCTATATCAAATGGATGTAAAGAGTGCATTTCTCAATGGGTACATTCAAGAAGAGGTGTATGTGGAGCAACCTCCCGGTTTTGAAGATGACAAGAAACCCAACCATGTATATAAGTTAAGGAAAGCTTTGTATGGATTGAAGCAAGCACCTAGAGCATGGTATGAAAGATTGAGGGACTTCTTGCTATCCAAAGGATTTGTCATGGGCAAAGTGGATACTACTCTCTTTACCAAGAAGATTGGGAAAGACTTGTTTGTGTTGCAAATATATGTTAATGATATCATCTTCGGTTCAACCAATCAAGAGTATTGTGATGAGTTTGGGAAAATGATGGCAAAGGAATTTGAAATGTCAATGATCGGTGAACTTAGTTTCTTTCTTGGACTTCAAATCAAACAAATGAAGAAAGGAACATTTGTGAGCTAAACCAAATACATCAAAGATATGCTTAAGAAGTTTGGCATGGAAGATGCAAAGGGCATTACAACTCCAATGGGCACTAGTGGAAGTTTGGATAGTGACAAGAGTGGCAACATGGTGGATCAAAAGCTTTATAGATCAATGATTGGTAGCCTACTCTATGTGATGGCATCAAGACCCGATGTGATGTTTAGTGTATGCATGTGTGCAAGATTTCAAGCCTCACCAAGAGAAAGTTATTTGAAGGCAACAAAGAGAATATTGAGGTATTTGAAGCATACACAAGATGTTGGATTATGGTATCCCAAAGGTGCAAGCTTTGAGCTAGTTGGATATTTGGATTCCGACTATGCCGGTGACAAAGTGGAGAGAAAGAGCACTTCCGGGACTTGTCAATTGTTGGGAAGATCACTTGTCTCATGGTCATCCAAGAAGCAAAATAGTATTGCACTATCTACCGCCGAAGCCGAATACATCGCCGCGGGTAGTTGTTGTGCACAAATCTTGTGGATGAAGGCAACATTGAAGGATTTTGGAATCAATTTTAAGAATGTGCCATTGCTATGTGACAATGAAAGTGCCGTGAAGCTAACCAACAATCCGGTTCAACATCAAAGAACAAAGCATATTGATGTTCGTCATCATTTTATTAGAGATCATCAACAAAAGGGTGACATTGCTATTGAGAGTGTGGGCACCGAAGATCAATTAGCCGATCTATTCACCAAGCCACTTGATGAGAAGAGATTTCACAAGCTAAAGAATGAGTTGAACATACTTGACTTCTCCAACATGAGTTGATGCACCTCCATGATATGACATACCTCTCCTTCGAGCCCCAAGGTACAATTGGTTGACATATCATACATTCTATGCTAAGGACTTGTTTAGTGCATCTAGTCATAATTTACATGTTCTAGGCTCATTCATGAAAATCAAATGACTTTGAAGTTTATATGGTGCCACTATTGTTTCCTTGTCTTGTATGATCTAGTGGTAGCATATAACTTGTTTAAGTAGCTTGTGATCCTAAGTGTTTAATCTAGATCACTTGTCTAAATATTTGCTTCAACATGGTGCATGATAACCCTTCTAGTGAGGTGTGAAGAAGCTTGCCCTTGGATCAAACCGAAGCATTTTATTTATGCAAGCAATCTAGGTTGAATCACAAACTTGATCCTCACCCCATAATTCAACATGATAATCTATCTAAAATTGGTCCCTTGTGGTCATTGGTGCCAAAGGGGGAGAAAAATGTTGTTCACAAAGATAGATTCTAAAGGAGGAGAAAACTCTAAAGGGAAAATTGATAAAAGAAGGGGATCAACTAACAACTAAAATTTTGAGCACACAAGTAGGGGGAGCAAGCTCTTAAACATAAATGTTGCATTTCCATGTGCACTTCATATGTATAATGCATAGTTATGCATTTCTTTTTCTCCGATACATTGCTTGTGTGGTGACTTGCTAGTATAATTTGAATGATGTATTGAGGTACTAGCATGAATAGGAAGTAGTTAGATTTTTCTTGCTTCATGTTTTTCAAAGCGGTACTAGAACCTTGTTTATAATGTTGATCTCATGAGGTTTCTAGTTATGTTTGTACTTTTCCAAGTGGTATCTAACTACACAAGGTGCTAAGATGGTGTTTATTGCTACTCCGATGGTATCACGCTTCAAAGGTCTATAATCTAAAACACTTAGCACCTATTGGTAGTCAATGCTCCTAAACTTTCCTATCTAACATGTATGCTTCCAAAATCCAAACATATAGCATACATGTAGGGGGAGCCATTGCTATCAATTTGAATTCATGATCACTTGTCCATACTTCTTACACATGGTAATATACTTGGACAATGTGACATGGGTTCAATCAAAATTTTTATCATAATATCTTTGTGAAAGGTTTGTCACCAATTACCAATAAGGAGGAGATTGAAAGTCCTATGTTTGGTGTTGGTAATTAGTGACAATGCCTAAGTACTAATCCTATGCCTAAGTTGTATGTAGCATATGAGGATTAGTACATTCCAAGGTTGGTGGCAAGATGGACATTGTGATCATGAGTGGCCACACTTGGATTTGGACGCAACCCTACATGATCAAGGCAAAGGTATATGCTTAAGGGTTGTGTTTTAGTAACCAAGACACCTAGTGGGTGTGGTTACATTATAGGATAGATAGCCGTACTATAAAGAGGGGAATGACGCGGCTATTGAACTCCTAAGTGCCTCTAGGTGTGCATTTCATATCATATGCATTTGGATAGAACTAATAACGCCTCGAAAAATGATTGTGAAAATGCTAATACACATGCACATAGTGATGGTCACTTGGTGATGTTAGCACGTTTGCAAAGGCGGTGGAGTTTGAGCGGTAAAGAGGGTTTGGGGTCCTCTCTCCCTCCCGCCGAGCTTGCGAGGCGGGATTCAGGCGTTTTCGAGAAGTTGAAACGCCTATTTTCCACTACGTCGAAAGTCGGAAAAAGAGACGGAGGCGAACGGAGGTCACAGTGGTGACCGGACGCTGGACCGGACGCGGTCACTGTTTGACCGGACGTGTCCGGTCAGCGTTCAGCGTCTGCGTGTTTTTCAGTTGGTTGATCGGACGCGCAGCGCGTCCGGTCACAGTCGACCGGACGCGTCCGGTCGATCAGGGAGCTTACTGGACTCCAACCGGACGCTGGCACTGTGGCGTCCGGTCAGTTCTCCAGCGCGTCCGGTCGATGTTTCGTTGTGCGCGGCTCAGGGTTGACCAGCGCGTCCGGTCAGTCACGGGACCGGCGCGTCCGGTCGTGACCAGCGCGTCCGGTCGTTGCGACCAGCGCGTCCGGTCGGTATTTCGAAAAAGAGCCGTTGCGCGATCGGCGCGTCCGGTCCACGCGACCAGCGCGTCCGGTCAGCGCGACTGCGGCTGTTTAAGTTCCTAACGGCTATATTCGAAGGGGTACGTCTATATATACTCGTTGGCCGGCTCAAAGCTCCCTCTCTTGGACATTTTGACATACTTGTGAGCACTTTGAGCTAAGCAACTCTTCTCCCACTCATCTCTCTTGCTTGTTTGCATATTCGAAGTGAGATTGAGTGATCCAAGTGCATTTGCATTGTGAGATTGCATCTAGGTGGCACTTGGTGGTTGATTTGCTGCGGGATTCTTGTTTCTCTTGGTGGTTGCCGCCACCTAGACGGCTTGGAGCAGCTTGGAGGCGTTGGCAAGAGTTGGTGATTGTTCTTGGCCACCTCCGGTGATTGTGAAGGGTTTGTGCCTACCTCGGCGAAGCGCCAAAGGAAACATTAGTAAATTGCTCGTGTCATTGCAACCTTTTGCCATTTGGTAGGTTCTTGTGGCGCCGAGAGGCTCGGTGTGAGACCGATTAGCCACCGAACCACGTGGTGAAGAGGGACACAATGGGGACTAGCGTGCCGGCAAGCACGTGAACCTCGGGATAAATCTTCGTGTCATCACTTTCATTTTGTGATTGATTGATCCCGGTGTTCGGTTGTTTTGGTATTCATTGTTGATCATATTGGTTGGCTCAATACTTCGCCCCTCGGTGAAACTCTCCTAACTCAACTCCGCATTACTTTCTTAGTTATGTTTGCTAGCTAGTTAGCTTTGCTAGGGTAGCTCTTTTGTGTAGCTTGCTAGTTGTAGTTATAGTTACCTTCTCGGTTTGACTTGTGCGGTTGAGTGCCATTACTAGAATTGAGAATTGGATAGGTGGCTTGCAAACACCCCGTAGGCTAAGCAAAACTCGCATCTCGCTATTTGTTGTATTGATAAACTTGTTTAGCTTGTCTTTGTAGAAAATTTTAAAAGGCTATTCACCCCCCTTCTAGCCATCAAGACCTTTCAGCTACCCCGTAGACGGCCAGTAAACACCGCTAAAAATCGTCATCTTTTTTTTTTATATGGAAAAAAATCATCGTCATCGTGATATCAAAGACGTCTTGGTTTGCTCCTAACAGCGTACCTCCGGACCTCCCATGTGGCTCGGTCCAGTGCCACAGAAAATTCCTTCCACCATACAATCTATCAAGCTAAGCTTGCGAAAAAATTCTTTCTTTCTGGTAAGTCATCAGGGTGTAGGGTCGAGATGGTGGACTAGAGGAGTGATGAATAGTCCTTTCTAAAAATAAATATGCCGACTAACCGAAACAAATGCGGAATTAAAATTATCAGTCTAGCCAAGACTACACCCCTCTAAGTTCTCAAGCACCTTATAAGAGATCCTAATTAGGCAACAAAGGTGCCGGGCTAGCTAGAGCTCACCCAACCAATTCTAGAAGTAAGGTTACACAAACCTATGCAACTAGTACTTCAAGCACGGGGGAGCTCCTACACCAACTAGTATGCAAAATCACAAAGCCTAAGCTCACTAGCTATGCTCAATAATAAGGCTACTCAAGCCAAATTAGAGAGCTCAAAATACTTAGCTACACAAGCAATATGACTAACAAGGCTACTCAAGTCAATTAGTCACGCAAGAGAGCTACTTCTATGCTACACAAGCAAGAAGGTAATTAGCAAAGTACATAAGCTAACTAATTACAAGAGCAACTACATAAGCACAATATATATATATATATAAGTAAATACAAGCTTGTGTAATGGGATTGCAAACCAATGGAATGAATAAGGTTGACATGATGATTTTTATCCCAAGGATCACTTCTTTGCCAACAAGCTGGTCCTCGTTGAGACAAGCTCCAAGGTTGTCGTTGATCCTCTTCCTTGGTGACCCACAAGTCACACTCTCTCACTGGAGTGCTTACCACAAACTCTAGCACTTTGACATGGCCGGACCACTTGTCGCTCTTCGTGTCTCGTCTGCTACAGTTGCTCTTCGCAGCTTCCACGGGGTGAGTACAATACCCCTCACAATCACTTCTCCGGAGCACCACATAGTCTTCCTTGCATGCTTCGACGGAGACCACCACCAAACCGTCTAGGAGGTGGCAACCTCCAAAAGTAACAAGCACCACTGGCTTGTAACTCGATCACCTAGTGCCACTCGATGCAATCTCACAATGCAATCGCATTAGAATCACTCACTCGCAATTGATTCGTACTCAAGCACAAGTAAGTTAGAGGAATCTCAAACCAAGCACACATAAGGGCAACACATCCCCAAGGTGCTCAACCTTCGCCATGCCCGAGACACCCTATATTTATAGACTAAAGGCCAAATAGAGCCGTTACCCCTTCACTGAGCTTTCTGTGCACCGACTGGACCCGCCTGCAGCAGTGATCGAACATGTCCGGTCGCTTCGATGCCGCCACATGCCACTACGTTTGAAGAGAGTTGTTGGCGCCCAACGACTATCTCACCCCTACGCTCATACAGCTCAGACCGGACGCGCCGGTCACATGACCGGACGCTCCTCACTCTAGAGTCCGATCACAAACAAAGATGATCCAGAGATGCTTTCAATGACCGGATACGTCCGATCACTCGTGATCGGACTCCCCCTACGTCCGATCGCACCACTGCTTGTGTTGTCAACCAAGGAACAGTGCGAGGGGCGCATCCGGTCACGCTCCTGCGCCAGAGTTTAGTCGCGCTAGCCTCTCTACCTGATCCCTAGGTCACTTGACCGGACGTGTCCGGTCACTCCGGATCCAGCATTCGGTCGCTACGGCTGCTCAGCCAGCAGCAGGGGTTGAGTACCAAACGCGTCGATCACACCGGGACAACGTCCGGTCACTCATAGTGACCTCTGTTCTCTTCCTGAATTTGCCTCCTTTGAAAATGTGCCAACACCACTAAGTGTCCACCACCATGTGCAAGTGTGTTAGTATTTTCATAAAAAAATTCAAAGAGTTAACACTTAATTCACCACGTCACTCGATCCTAGCAACGATGCAAAGTTAGATCACTCGAGCGGCACTAGATGACTGATATGCAAACAAGTTTGCTCCTCTTGATAGTACGACCATCTATTCTAACCCTGGTAATAAACTTCTCTACACACCTATGACCGGTGAAATGAAATGTCTTACAAATATACCTTTGCCTTGCGCATTCCATTTCATCTCCTCCATTGTTGATGCAACGCATGCACCAACACGATCAACAAATGATATGATCCACTTCATATCATCACGTGACCTTATTGGTTCATCGATCTTGACCTCACTTGCTCTTCATCGTCGCCTTCGTCCATCGGCGCCAAGTCTTGCTCAAACTTCACCGCCACGCGGTCTATCACTCCAAAGCCTCTAACTTGTCCTTCACACTTGCAACCGGTTCATCAAGCCAAGTTTTGTCTTGATCTTCTCCACCTTAGTCATATAACTCAATGTCATGTCTCATATGCAATGAGCTCCTTCATCACATGTGTGAGCCTTGCAACAAATCCAAGCTATCTTCACCGTCATGGCATGAGCTGCTCACACAAGTGTACCTATGGACTTATCACCAGTGTATCTCATATTTAAATACATTAGTCCACCTATGTTGTCACTCAAGTACCAAACCAAATAAGGACCTTTCACAAGAAGAGGGCGTCCAAAAGCTTCATGCTGAGCCTTTTGCGCAACCTTCACCTGAAAATGACATAGTGGATAGACTACTCCTTTTCTGAGATGTCAAGATTTTTCTAGCTTTTATGTTAAAAAAAGGAATTTCTAGCTTCCCAAAAGTACCATAGAAGATGCAAACCAAGTCAAAGAAACTCTTGACGCCTTGCGCCAAGCTTTTGGTGAGAAGAGGTGAGGGAAAACACGCTGCAACCTTGGTGACTGCGGCACGCCACACATTGCCTTAGGTTCGGCCGTAAAGCAAACAGAGGCTGATTTTAGGGTCCGTTTGGTAGGGCTCTACATTCTCACAAACGTTTCAGATTCAGATTCTTAGGAGAAATGTTTCTCTTAGAAATAGAATCATTTACTGCAACCATTTGGCTAGTTGTCTTAATTCAGATTCTAAAAAGAGAAGAATACGATGGAATAGACCAAAGTGCCCTTGAATGTGATAAGGTTTTCTTGAATTAGTATGGGGCAAAATAAAGCATTTACCAGCATAAGAAAAATGCATTATTTTTTCTTGTACATCCTCAAAAAAATATAGGTTTCCATGTCTCCCGAAATCATATATTGCATTCCAAAATCCATTAGTCACAAATCATTCGACTGTAGGGTGCGCTGGGAGGGATGACGATGGGCTACATAGGCGATGACGGTAGCTCCTCTTTGACGAGGAAAGGCCATTACCAAGGGGTGGGGAAGACCAACAATAGTCAAGCGCATGCGAGGCCGTCAGCTGGGGGCATAGGGAGGCGACTCCTCCTCCTCGCCCTTACCGCCTGGCGCTTGCTCGTGCCTCGGAGGGGGTTGGAGAGTGAAGCCGGGGGAGAGGGGACCTACCGCCTGGAGCTCGCGTGTGCGAGGTAGTGGGTAGGGAGTGGAGCCGCAGGGGAGGGGGCCGCGGCCGTAGGAGCCGCGGCGTTCGACTTCTTGAGCGGCGGCGTCGGTCATCGCCCCGTCCACTCAAGCCTTTGGCCGTCCGCGTGCGATGTGAAAAGGTGCGGTGGCAGGGGTGGTAATTTTTAGCAAGACAGAGGAGGCTTGCGTTTGTTGGGAGATCGAATCGGTATAAAACCAGGTTTGGCCGTTTCATGTTTTAACGAAGGGATGTGAAACATTTCGGTTCCAATTCAAGGGGCAAGTAACTCGTTTGGATCCGTTTCTGGTGATTCTCCTAAGAAACAAAAACGTTTCTTCCTACCAAACCGGACCTTAGCTGAGGCGACTTGTGGCAGAGTGTGGACATAAAACCAAACACGCACTTCTTCTCCAGCCCGCTGAACAAGGTCATTCAGAAATCCACTTCTTGGTCAGGCACACGTGCAAATGTTCTCCTATCAATGAACAACCCCTCAACAACCAATAAGCTCCTACCATTACCTCAGACCAGGGCCCACGTGCATAGACAGACGGACAACTCACACCCATCATCACAACGAATATTAATTACGCGCAAAAGCCAAACAAAAAAGAAAGGAAAATTTAATCAAGTCCGTCTATTTTCTCGTCGAATCGCGCAGGCACGCGCGACCCAAAGTACGGCCGGACTCGTCTGCTCCCATCCTCACCTCGTTTCAAATTTTCCTCTGTTAAACCCTACCCACCCGACGAATCCCTCGGCAGATCCAACCAGCTTGCCGGAGGAATACACCGGGAGATTACATCAAGCGGCGGGGAGAGGGAGGAGTAGGCGGCTGAGGGAGGGTTAGAGCTGGGCGAGGCCGTCGCTGTCATGGAGGCGCAGGCGACGGCGACGGTGAAGGAGGCGCTCGCGGCTCTGTACCACCACCCGGACGCCGCCATCCGCACCGCCGCCGACCGCTGGCTCCAGGAGTTCCAGCACACGCTCGACGCCTGGCAGGTGTGCGCACGCTTCTCCTTTCGATTCGCTCTCTTCCTGTTCGTGTCCTGAGCTGGGTGAGGGTTGGTTTCTGTGTTTAGGGAGTGGGACGCTGCTGACTTGGGTCGGCTAAGAGTGGGATTTTCATGCAGTCGTGTGAATTCGGCCTGAACCAGGGCGAATTGTATCACCGTTGGGAGTGGTTCTGTAATCTGTCCGAAGCTTAGCTCCATAGGAGAAGGTGGGGATTGCAATTAGATTTCTCGGAGTGGGACTTTGTTCTGACCCCTGTTGACTGCACATTGTGTCAGCTACAGCTGAGGCTGCTGGTAGGATGTCTAATGCAGGATGGTTGTGGTCTCAGTTGGTGTGCATTAGTTTGGAAAACTCAAACACTGGATCTTTTAGGTACAGTTTAACTTTTTAATCCTGTCAATTCCTTCTAGATTAGGGTTACTACTTTCTAGTGAACGCTGACGACGCAAATCTACAAGTTGAGCTTCATCCAAGTGTCTTTAATAGGACTTCTATGCGAGTTTGATGCGATGCCAGTACGCCACTGACTGGTTCAACTTAGTCCATCTCCTGTAATTGGAGGTTGTGACGTGTAACATGTTGCTGTGGCTATCCAGGCCTATGAACAGACTGCTGTTAGGAAGTGATGATTTAAGAAGATGAAGGGAGGATAGAGTTGTGCATTGGCAATGTGTGCATTTGCCACTTGTATGAATTCACTAAAGTCGACACTCTCTTTCAGTGTTTTCTAATTTCTTGATCTGTTATGGGCATATATAGTGTGTTTGTATAAAATTTAGAGTTTCTTGTCGGCTTGTGGTAGATGAATTTTCTTTGACATTGTATTATATTGCAGCCATCTTATTGTCAAGTTGAGCATATTTGAGTGTTTTTCTCGTTCTCCTTATGCAGGTAGCTGACAGTTTACTTCATGATGAAAGCAGTAATTTGGAAACTCTCATCTTTTGTTCTCAGACCCTCAGAAGCAAGGTAAACGGAAAGGGGCGTAGCCGCACCTTGCATGAACTATTTAGAAATGTTATACTCCCTCTGGTACCGTTTATTAGGTGCTGCTGCAGTTTGAGAAATGTCCCTCTTATTAGGTGCCTTCTAGAAACCAAGGCAGGCATTTAACTTTCGCACAAAAATCGAACGGCTGGCTGCAACTGAACGCTAGCATTTTCGTGGCATTGTGCTCATGCATGCATGCAAGGAGTGAATGCGGAGAAAGGGGATCCAATACAGGGCTGCCATGTGGCAAGTATGAGCTCTAAAGTCCTGCGCCATTTAATAGTTCTCCTCAGTCTCTGGTATTTTCTTGGTATCTGGAATTCGAGTCTCTGCGCCTAACAAACGGTACTGGAGGGAGTAGTTTACTTAGTTTTCACAGTGATTCTCAGTAATACCATTCCATGTTATTTGTAGGTACAAAGGGACTTTGAAGAGTTACCCTCGGAAGCTTTTCGATCATTACAGGATTCTTTATATGTAAGCACTGTCTTGTGAAGTTTCTTTTACAGAGTATCTATGTTGTATATTGTGGAAAGAAGTTAGCTAGGGCTACCATGTAGTTCTATTGCGGTTTGTGACATCTAAAGTGGCTTAAAAATATCACATAGTATTTGCATAAAGTAAAACATAAGTATTTGTGTATCATATTATTTTTCATGTAATTACATAATTTGGAAATCAGTTCACTAGTCTAGACTTTCAAAAGAAAGCGTTATAAGAGATTACAGACGGAAGCAGCAAACAGAAAGTCAGAAACCTTTTCTAGTCGCATCTAGATGCTAATTTACAGCTATGAGCTTTGAAACTAAAAACCACCCCCTTGATTCCAAATGTAGGTCGTTGTGACAGTGACACGGTCTCCAATATGACACTTTGGCTTGCGACTTTTGTTAAAATATTTTAGATAGTGAAAATTGTATATTATGGAAATATTTTCCATGATGCATATGGTAACATCATCCATGTGAATCAACGTAATTTTTCATGTGTTGGTGGTCCAAGTTGAAAAGTTTGACCAGATAATGTAATCGCATGAAAGGACCCACATTTGGAATCGGAGGTAGTATTTCTGTTCCCTAGCCCTTAAATATCCCACTCACTCTCAGTAGGCGATACCACCACCAGAGTAAATCATCAAGCCGAAGTTTAGTAAACTTCTATACAAGGGCACATTTATTTATTTTGGGCAGTGGACACCTTTCTGTCACTCCAAGGCTTGCCCAACTGCCAAACCTGGGAAGCTAATTGCTGTGCATATATCATGGTGGACCTAATGTTACCTTGGGGCAATGACTAGTACACACAAAGGGCACATTTATTTATTTTGGGTAGCAAACACCTTTCTATCACTTCAAGGGTTGCCAAACCACCAAACCTTGGAAGCTGCTTACGAGGTAGACCTAATGCTATGTTTGGGGGGCAATGACAATGACTAGAACAATGCAGGGTATAATTTGTGCCTCTTTGTGTTGTTCTATGAAATACTCTGCTTTTGAAGTTCTATTGCAATGTATACTGTGTTCTCCTATCTGGTCCTTTTGATTTCTTAGCCTTGTTATAGTATCTGGTTGACCTTTTAAGGAGCTTTGCTACTTTTTATTTGAATTTGCTGCATTTGCAGGTATTGCTGAAAAAGTTTAATAAGGGACCACAAAAAGTTAGAACACAGGTAAACATTTAGAATTAAGCTATTGTTTATGCTAACACAATTGTTGTAATACTAACACACTTTGGACCATCTTCAGATTTGTATTGCAATTGCTGCTCTGGCTGTGCATGTACCTGTAGAGGACTGGGGAGCTGGTGGAATTGTGAATTGGCTAAGCGATGAAATGAAAGCTCATCCAGAATTTATTCCAGGCTTCCTTGAACTGCTTATAGTTTTGCCGCAGGTACTTATATATTCTTTGAGCTTTTTATCAAAAACTGACACACCTATGTTATCCAAAACACTGTTTGGTCATCCTTTTTTTTTTTGGCAAAGGTGCGTATGTAAGGCGAATTTCTTGTGTGCGCAAGGGTTTCTACCCTTTTCTCTTCTTTAAGACAAAGATACGCAGCTCTCCTGAGCCCTGTGTTCGAGGGGAAAAAAACTGAAAAACTCAAACAAAACTGTAAAACAAAATTTAATTAATGGAAGTTAAAGCTGTGGTCCTTTTCTTATTCTCTCACAATTTTACATACACGGGGATTTTGAGAATGGCTGAGACTCTGAGAGAGAATACTTTGTTAACGTTTATACTGCTTCCTTCAAAGTAGCCTCACTTCTGTCATCTCTTGCCATCCTTACCTCCCTCCTCTCCAAATCTCTACGCTCCTCTTCTTTGCCTCTTGTCCATTCTTTTGTACCCGACTACTTTGATATTTCTATCCACTGCCTGTGACATGCTCTGCTCTAGGATGAGACTACCACCACTGTGTAGTTCCAAGGACCATGAGTCATGCAGATCTATGGCCATCTGTGCCGAGAGCATGATCTGGGATGTTCTGTGCCACATGCGCACAACCCAACCACAACTGCCAGCCTTCTATTTGCCTGCACTTGAGCTTTGGCAAATTTCTAGCCACCTTACATGGATGGCCAGATCCCCTGTAACAATCCTGGGCGTTTATGGTGGACACAATTCTTTCTCATAGATTTATTCATGTGACTTAAGTTATCAAACATGGTTCGTGCATAACATCCATAATTCCATATATTGTTATGCAGTGTGTCGGTCTCAGTGAAAATGAACTTTGTCCATTGTTGTGTTTACAGGAAACTTCTAGTTATAAAATCGCAGCTCGTCCTGAAAGGCGCAGACAATTTGAGATTGACCTTTGTTCATCTGCTAATGTTGCTATTGATTTATTAACTGCTTGCATGGCCATTGATCAGCTGAAAGAACAGGTTTATTTCCTCTTCAACATTTCCTTTTACGATACTAATCCCTTTAGTGTTATGATGCATAAAGAGGTTGTGCCTACGCATTCATTTTTTTTTTGTTCAGAGCTTAGCTATTTATTTTATACCTACTCTGCTACATGCACATGTAATGTGCTCCCATGATTGGTCCTTTATGTGCTACCTCTCCTTTCTTCCATATATTTGTAGTTGTCCTTCAGTTACTTTGATGGTTGTCAATAGCTTTCCCTCAAGGAGCTTGCTACCTTCATTAATAACTTTGGAGCTAATATCCTAGTTGCTGGTCCTTACAGTTTATATATATTCTGCCCTGTACACTCACTCTGGCAGATTGTGTCTAACTGAGAGATAGTATATAATGTACTGTCCATTTATTTTGTACGTGCTAATGTGATATCCACTTTTTATAAACTACCTCAGATGTGAGTTCACAAACCTTTTATCTTTATATACAACAATGTCACATCTTCATGGTATCTTTTTTGAGAAGCATCCAATTCATGTTTCAATGTTCTTTTTATTGAAATGTAGAAGTTAACTTGCAATTCTGAGATACATTTCAGCACTGCATTTATAGTGTATCTTTGATTGTTCCTTTGCAGGTTTTGGAGGGTTTTTCTTCTTGGCTTCGTTTCTGTCATGGGTATGAAGTTTCTGGTGCTCTGATAGTGATACTTCATTCCTTGAAAGTGTAGCTGTTGTAGTATGTCTCATACTAGTCTTATGCTACTGCTGGTTAACAGTTTTGATTTCAGTAATTATAATTAAAGTCTTCTTTCTGCCAGAATCTCTGCCTCTGAACTCGCATCACATCCTTTGGTCCATTTGGCACTCTCTTCATTGAACTCTGATCAATTCTTGGAGGCAGCTGTAAATGGTATTGTTCTAAATATGCCTTTAATTTCTATTGTATTCAGGCTGTTCAACTTCTTCTTCTTTTTTTTTACCCTTTTGCCACATTTAACCAATTGAATTCTATACACAATTCTATGACCATTTTTCTGGTGTGCTTGTGTTATCATGGTTATACTTGATTCTGTGTCTGATATAATAAAAACCTGACATGTCTTTAGATTATATACATCTATATCTATACTGTATACTCTTACAAAAACAAAACCCCACTAGCATGCAATTATGATAGCCATCTCTTCATGCAAGGTATCCACGTCAGGAAGGCTCGTCCCCACTAACATGCATTTAGCTGTCCACATCATCCACTAATGTTCATTTATGAGTCTGTCTTTTCATGTAAGCTAAGCTATCTATACTAATGATCCACATAAGGCCAATAATTATAGGCCGTCCGATTTCCATTCCAAACCATATCTGTCCGTCCAATGCCATCTGTGATCCCCGCAGGCCGCAAGAACGCATGGGGCATTCTTTTAGTTCTTACTACTACCTCCATTATCTTTTATAGGGCGTACAACCATCGTTTTTGACGATTTGTTGGGGGCGGGGTTGGAGGTTGGAGGTGAACAGTGGCTGTGTCATTTACTCGATACGTATGGAACCCGAAACATTTTTGCATGTTGAGTTGCGTGGTTCGGTTTTGTGCTTGTTTTTTCACCGCGCGCGGCCGCGCGCTACGTTGGTTTGTTTCACCAGGCAACAGAAACGTCGCTGCATGCATGCATGCAGATATGGGGCATGATCTCGCTCCTCGACACTACATTACTACTACTCATCCTCGCTATCTGAGTTTCCTTGGTATCTGCAATACTAGCCTCCACGCCTAATAAAAGATAATGGAGGGAGTACTTACTAATTAATTATTTCATGCTCAAGATTGTAAATGTAGCAGTGCTCATAAGATTATTGTTCTTTAATGGGTGAAAGGGCCTCTAGCTGAGTTGGTTAGGTGGTCTGAGTAGCACTCCTCAGGTCCTGAGTTTGACTCCCCGTGGGAGCGAATTTCAGGCGGGGGTTAAAAAAATCCCCTCGTCTGTCTCACGCCAAAGCACATGTCTAAGGCCCGGCCCTGGTTGTGGTCGTTCTCACATGGGCTCCGGTGCCACTGTGTATGGGTGGGGTAGGGGTTCGGGGGTTTTCTTGACCTGCGTGAGGTCTTCTTAATGCAATACCTGGGGGCTGTCTTGCCCCCTGCAGGTCAAGTTTTTTTTTTCTTTAATGGTGTTCATGCATCTAGTTGACATTGTAAACAGTGTCAGTATTTGAGTACGACTTTGGTTGTGAGTTTCCATTAAATATACATAAAATGGCCAATAGAATTACAATAATATGAAAGCATTTTCAACTTTGAAGGCGAATAAACGCATAACATATTCAGATGGTGATTAGATATCTACTAGATAATGTTGACCAGAACTAAAATAGTTCTTTTTTGTGAGACAAATCTATGATGGTTTGATTGCATTTTAGGACATCACCTCAACATTTTAGGAACAATAGAATACAACCGTTCGACTACCCAATAACCTATTCCTTAAAATTGCTATGTATCTGGTACCAGGTATCAGATTCCAGATACCAGGATTCAACATGCTGCCCCTTGAAGCAGGAATATATTGACACCTAGTGCAGGTTTCAAGTTTGTAGCCAACCGCTGCATGTTTTGTTGTTTTCATTGTTTCAACATGGGTTCAATGAGGGTTCCTACAAGCTTCAATAACCAAATCAACTTAAGTACGTGCACACCTCTCAAGAGGTGTGATAAAACGTGAAGATCTTAGGGCAGTTTTCTGATAGACGAAGTGAAGTTAGGGCTCAAGGTATTAGTGACCCGTTGGTTGGAGGCTGGCTGTGTCGCTGTGGCAGTGTGCATAGAACTATAGAAGGGGCTCAATGATGAATCACACTTAGATCCAGCTCCCGGGCTGTACCATGTCTGTCTAACTGGCATGTGCTTACTCACCCAGCTGCATCATCATAAGGCATGGGCCATGATTTCCTTGTGGGATCCCTGTGCAACGCGCTCCTTGCGTATTGCTTTTTTGCAACATCATGTCCTCCACTCACAGAAGACAAAGCTATGCAGTCTGTCACACCAAATCCTCATCTAGTCCGGCCAGTCTCACAGAGAGCAACTTCCAGTTCTGCTTCTCCATAGGCTGTGTGTTGGCCAAAACAGGCGGAGCTTTTTCTTGCTTAGACCATATTCAGAAACTGCGCCCCTGAACTCCTGAAGGATTTTCATGCTCCATTCTATTTTTGTTTCTATACATGGGAAGTCCAGGATACTCTCACATCGCCCTTGCCACTACAGCCTACAGTAAAGATTTGCGGGTAGCAGTCCTGCAGTTGCTGCTTGTCAATGAGTTGGTGGCTTCCTAGGGTTATGGAGCTGCCATGCCTGTTGGCTGTTGCCAAAACTGGATTCCAAAAGCTGCTGTCTCCTTCACGTGCCATTGCCTTCCACCAGAGTCCACATTGTTTCCTCCAGCTGCTTCATTGTATGAACTATGAAGTATCCTGTTTGCACTGCTAGCATACATTTGATGTTTGGGAATTGGGATTTATATTTTATCCACTTGGTTCTCATGATTCTGTTACTGTGGTTCACTGTCCAATTGAAGTGAGGATGATTAGTCATCTGCCTTTATTGCTTGCTTAATAGAAGGCATAAACATATTACATTTGCATGGGATTAATATTAAAGAGTCACTGTTATTTGCTCAATATTCTTCCAAACAACTTTGCAAGCTTGTTGCATTAGCTTGATTTTCTGGGCTTATAAGGTAGTAAAAGCTGGTTTACGGGTTAAACTAAGCTTTGGCCAAACCAACACTCCGAGCTAGGGATCCAAGTGGGTACCCAGTGTTTTCTAGGTCAGCTAGTTTAGTTCATTTTTTCTCCTAAGTTATCTATGTGGCATGCCGTTCTAGTTCGTTTTCGCAAGTTTTAGGTTGACCCAATGACCCCAAACAAGTGAACTTGCATCCCTTCTGAGAATGGCTGTAATTAGTACTGGGAATGGTTGTAGTTAGTTACGACTAAGATGACTAGTCCAGTAATTCTCACGCCTTTGGTTTTGTCGGAACCTCACTGATACAGTTAATGTTCTAATTTCCAGTTACATCTGAACTGATACATTCTACTGTATCTCATGGCTCTGGTACTATTGCTGAGCAAATGCCGCTTATTCAAATTCTTGTCCCTCATATTATGGGTTTGAAAGAGCAGCTCAAAGATCCATCTAAGGTATGACATCTCTAGCCATATTCTGCATGGCTCAGTGTATCTGTCAAATTCCTCTTCATCGTGTTTTGAGTGTTACTTTTATCTCTTCAATCTTCATGCTCGCACATATCATTTGGTGGAATTAATGTACTTCGTTGGTGATTCCGGAAAATTCAAAATTTCTGTTAGCGCCGTAATTAGGATTTAGGAATGAGTCACTCTAGCTCTCTTTTAGTTATCTTTCATTGGAATGCGCAATGAAAAGGTGTAAGCATTGTAGATTGCAAGACGTAGTAGATTGATTGTTGAGATACAATGTACTTGAATATATAGGCAAGAACAGGGGTGGCTTATAGAAACGTAACCAACCTCCAATATCCTTGCCTAATAGAACTCAATCTACACAATTCTGGACTTATAGTCGAAGGAAACCTCCTGAGCATGCCTTGGCTGTACCCTGTGTAGAGGGATAGCCGGCTGGGCTACTCTAAGCTAAGCCCATGGCCCATATGTATATAATCCTGTCTAACAAAAGGAACTAAAATGCTTTGGTGTTGTTTGAGCTGGTAAAGTTATTTTACCCATGAATCCACAGTTTCCTGTCTAAGCAAACTCTTTTAGTGTATCTTTGAATTTTGAAAGTAAATTTTTAACTTTTGTTTCTGAACAAACACAAATGCATCCAAGTCTGAGCTTTTAAAATAATCGGACTGTTGGTGAAGATGCTATGATAAACAAAAGCCAGTAGGGCAATTGATTAGCAGAGGGAAAATAAAAAAAAAAAGAGAGAGAATTGCTCCATTTGTCCCTGAAGTTGCATGGTTGTGTCACCCTTACCCACACCCATTGTAAATACTTAGTGAGACCCCTAAATGTTAACTCTGTTTGTGGTAGTGGCCCAAATCACTGTTAGATTAGTGATAGTCCTGATGTGGCATTGTACATGGCCTATCAAACTATTACCATGTTGGCTTTCATCATTTCTCCCCATGCTCTTTGTCTGTCCTCTCACTGCTGCAGTACATGCAGATCCCTAGGAATAGACTACTCCTCTGGCCCACCATTTCCTATTCCTCCTTTATTGCCACTAAACTCCACGAGAAAATATATTAACAAGTGCTTATTATATTTATCTTTTTTGTTATATTTTATATGTTTATACCTTGAGTGTTTGGTAAATATGTAGAAATGCATGTGTTGTTGTGCTTCTATTTTTTATGACCCTTTGGCACATTTTCAGGATGAAGAAGATGTAAAAGCTATTGCTCGTTTATATGCAGACATGGGTGAATCCTATGTTGACTTGATTGCCACAGGTAAATTTCATAGATTATGCTGATCACCATTGAGATCCTTCTCTTGCCAGTGACCCATTTATTTACTTCTAATGTTTGAGCTTTACCAGGTTCAGATGATTCAATTCAAATAGTAAACGCATTGCTAGAAGTTACTTCTCATCTGGAATTTGATATTTCCTCTATGACGTTTAATTTCTGGCACCGTCTTAAGCGTAACCTGATCAGGAGGTAATTGACTAACCTAATTAAACATCATGTGCTTTGTCTGAGAAATAATGTTATCAATGCTTCATGTATTTTAGGGACTCTTATGTATCATATGGATCAGAGGTGGCAATTGAAGCTGAGAAAAACAGAAGATTACAAATATTTCGTCCAAAGTTTGAAACTCTGGTGTCTCTGGTACGTATTTGAGGACTGAGGATTTTATAACATCCTCCCTATAATCTTGCCATGTAATGAAATCAGCAATGTCCACTGAGTTATTTCATTTCATGTGTCTGATTTCATATATTGTGTTGATTTCCGGATCAGGTCAGTTTCCGAGTTGAATACCCTGAGGACTACCACACCTTTTCCGAGGAAGACCGCAGGGATTTTAGACATGTTAGATATGGTACAGTACCTAATTTCTTTTAGCTGGTTTCATCAGTCCATTTTACCTATCTTGTGGTTGTAAGACATATTTAGGGCCATTTGTGTTTCAGCTGTTAGTGATGTGCTACTTGATGCAACTGAAGTTCTTGGGGGTGACTCGACGCTAAAACTACTTTCCACCAAGCTAGCTCAGGTGACCTAAACTATTTCTCTTGTTTTATTTCTGAGATCTTGTGCTAAATCTCTTTGTTGGCTTGGCAGTTTCCTTACTCGATGTATTTTGTGATGTGATTTGTTTAGTTTCTTGGTTACTTTGGCATCTTGTGCTCATTATTATAATGTTTCTTCTCCAGAAGGCTTTTCTTTTATTGAAACAATGATTTCATGTCTCCATATATAGTCTAGACAGAATGACTGTATTCCAGCATAGGTTTGTCTGGCCCTTCTGACTTTGTGTATATGGATTTTGGGTTGTTGGGCTAGTTGCTCAGTGTTGGAGTATAAGAGTATTAGGCCCATGAGGCTAGGCCCATGAGGCCCATGTATGCTTATCTATGTAGCTACCCTTCTAGGGTTAGCCCAAAAATAATAGAAACTCATTTCAACATGGTATCAGCAGCCTAGGGTTTGCTTTTCCTCCCCACCCTTCTCCCCAGCCGCCGCCTGCCGCCGCCGGTCGGCTAGCCGCCGTCGGCGCCATGGCCAGCCACCCTCCTCCAACCTACTTCAGTTGTTTCCCTCCTCTCTCCTCCTCCTCCTGGGCCTAGGTTGTGGGCGCTCCATCACGCCCCGCCGCCCCTACTGTCGATCCCCCGCCTGGCGCGGCCGTGGCCCTGGGAGGGGGCACCGCCGACGCTCTGGCCGCGACCGCCGCTGCCCAAGGCGGAGGCGTCGCTGCTCAAGTCCCAGACGCGGTGGGGGAGGCCGGGGATGGGGCTCTTGCGGCTGCTGCCGCTGCGGGCCTCGGCTTCAATCCGCCGCCGGGACCTGCCTCCGCTGCCGCCGCTGCTGGGGGCCTGGCGCCGTCTGGACCGGTCCGCCGAGGACTGGGCCTTGGTCCACCACCGCCTGGACTGGTGCACCCGCCCCCTCTTCCCCAACTCCTCGGCGGGGCGGCTCTGCTTCCAGCGGCCACCGTCGGCACTGTCCCTGGTGGTGGTGCCGCCGGTGCTCTGCCTCTGCTGCCCCAGGGCGCAGATCCGCCGCTCCCCTTCCCAACTGCACCTCCGCCGCCCCTCCACAGTACGCGTTCGGACTCTGCCCTCGCCGCCGCTCTCGTCGCTGCCCGGGCTGCGGCCGCCGAGGGGCAGGCCCGTGTGCGCGCGGCTGCCCTCGTCTGGGAGCGTGAGCGGGATGCGGCCGATGCCCTGGCCCGCCAGATCGCCGAGGCGGAGCAGCTCCTCGTCTCCCTCGCCTCCCATGATGCTGGGGCCACCTCCTCCGACTCGACGGGACGCCGCGTGTCCCACACCGCAGTCCTCTGGCACGACCCGGCCGACCCGCTCGTGGCGCAGCTTCACTACCAGGCCGGGGGGGGGGGGGGGGGGGGGTCCAGAACATTCGCCTCCTCGTCCCGGTCGTCCTCGAGCCTGAGTCGCCCTCCTACGCCCGCTGGCGGGACCTGGTGCTTCTCACTCTCCGCCGCTACGCCCTCGACGACCACGTCCTTGTTGACGCCTCGGTCGCTGTCTAGACCCTGTCGTGGCTTCGTCTCGACAGCATCGTCCTCTCCTGGATCCTGGGGACGATCTCCCTGGACCTCCACGACCTCGTCCGCAACTCCCCTGACGCTCGCCGGGCATGGCTTGCTCTTGAGGGACAGTTCCTGGGCAACGCCGAGGCCCGGGCTCTGCGTCTCGACGCGAGCTTCCGCACCTTTGTCCAGGGTGACCTCTCCGTTGGCGAGTTCTGCCATCGGATGAAGGGCATGGAAGACTCCCTTGGCGACCTCGGCTGGCCCGTGGAGGATCGCATCTTGGTCCTCAACGTCCTCTGCGGGCTCAGTGACCGCTACGCCCACCTCAGGACGTGGATCACCCGTCAGCGGCCTTTCCCCACCTTCCTGCAGGTCCGTGACGACCTTGTCATGGAGGAGCTCACTCTGGGCATCCAGCCGGGGTCTGCCGCCACTCCGGGGTCCTCGTCTTCCTCGACGGCCCTGGCTGCTACTCCGCCGCGTCCGTCTGCTCCACCGCGTCCGTCTGCTCCACCGCCGTCGTCTCTTCTTGGTCCCCCTCCCTTCGGGCCGAGCGGGGGGGGGGGGGGGGGGGGGGGTCGTGGCGGTTGTCGTCGCCGCTCGAGGTCTCTTCTCCACTGGGGACACCGACACCACCGCCGTGACGACCTTGTATGGTTGCCCTGTTACAAATAAGGGAGACTGAATTGGATGATAGTATTGAGAGCTGGCACTATGCACTAGACTTGAAAAATAAAAGAGACTAATTACATCCAAAATCCAAGATCGAAGATGTCGTCGAAGCATGCAACTCTTGGACAATGTCGATGTAGAAAATGACCTCCTCCAATACCTCCAATCTTCACAGACGGTACTTTAACTCTTCAAGTATGAACCTTGCTTTGGAGACTTTGAACTCGACGAGAATAAAGAGACGTGTCAAATCAAGCCAAAGGAAGAACAGAGAGATCACTGCTGCAAGACGGCAAGTAAGGACAGAATGGTGATGATGATAAATAAACAGCCATTGATCATGAAGTGTAGCAAAATAGCTACGAAAGAGACTGAGGGCATAGTCGCATCAATGATGATGATGATTAGCTAAATCTTTTTTTTTTGCGAGTAAGGATTAGCTAAATCGATGGGACTCAGCTAACCAAAGAGACTTTATGTGACTAACACAAGCACATGATTTACTTTTTGGGATGGAGGGAGTAGATATTAACAACATAACGTTGATTGCTTAACCTCAGGCTTCAGTTTTCTTTGAAACTGACTGACTATTGCCTGCCCAGAGTTGCACCAGAAAAGTTTCTTTAGTTCTCAATAATAACAGTTTTTCACTTTTGTATTTTAGGCTTATGGGAGCTGCAATAATGAGCAGAACCCCAAGTGGCAACCTGTAGAGGCTGCCCTGTTCTGTATACAAGCAATTGCAAGATCAGTCTCAATTGAGGAGCGAGAAATTTTACCACAGGTATTGATAGCATATTGATTGTCCCATAATGCTATTGGTTGTTTTTCCTTAACTAGATCATCTACAAGATCTTCCTCTGATAAGCTACCTTTTGTTTGCACTGAATTCTTATTTGGTGTTGATCATGCGCTGTTATTGTTTTCTAAAGGTTATGTCACTGCTTCCTTGCCTTCCTCACCACGAGCAGTTGCTACGAACAGGTATGTTTCACCGTGCAGATAGTTCAGAAGTCCTTGATCTTTGCACTGTGTTTATTTAACTTTATGCTGTACCTGCTCGGTAGGCAGTAGCTCGTTAGCTCTATCAAGATGTTAATGTTTATGACAGTTAGAGCTGCTTATTCCCATTGACAGATTTTTATTGTTACTGAGTTACTTGGTTATATTTGTTTTGATCCTTCTAGCTGCATGTTTTTGAATAACAACCTGGCCTGTTTATCACAATGTTCTGAAATATACTTACAGTTTGTTCGACCATTGGAGCATTTTCAAAATGGATTGATGCTGCACCAGCTGAATTATCTATTCTACCACCTCTAGTTGATATTCTCAATAAGGGTATGAATACATCAGAGGATACAGCTGCGGCTGCTTCTATGGCCTTTAAGTACATATGTGAAGGTATGCATCTGCTTCTACTTAGCAGTGTATTATCTTTGTGCATCTGTTTCGGAATTGTCTTATTTATTTTAATAAGTCTAGCTTGGTACTGTTGGGCTATTGCCTGTGACTGTAGTAAAATTTGAGATGGGCTATTCTATTAAATGCCATTCATGATTTGGCACCCCATTTCCTCATTGGTGTGTGATAGCGTCTGGTGGCAAATCCTGAAGTGCCAGTGCTGTTGAATAGTATGGGGTGTTAGGTTTCATTCTCCAACCAGATGAACCCAAAAACTTAAGCCATTGGGAAGAGGTGGGCAATCCACTTTATACTTCAACAGTCCCACTCACGTGCAGCCACATACAAGGCGCAAACGTGGAAATAAAGGAGCGGAGGACTTAAATGACGCCTCTGCCATGACTCGAACTCGAGACCTCTGGCTTTGATACCATGTTAGGTTTCATGCACCAATCAGATGAACTCAAAAGCTTAAGCTGTTGGGAAGAGGTGGGCAATCCACTTGATACTTCAACATGGGGGAACTTATCCTTGCTTTGAATTTTGCCCAAATTTATGTTTTGGTGCCATAAATTATTTACTGTTTGTTTAATTTATATATCCTTTTTTGGTGATAAGACTGTAGGAGAAAGTTCTCAGGGTCCCTGGATAGCCTCTTCCAGATATACCATATTGCAATCAGTGGAGTTGGTGGTTATAAAATTTCTTCAGAGGACTCGTTGCATTTGGTTGAAGCCCTAAGGTTCTATGATTCCTCCCATCCAGCTTGGCTATTTTTGTTAGTAAAGCTTTTTGGTTGTCTCATGTACTCACCTTGCATGCTTTTGCATTCTGATCCACTTCAATCAGTGTGGTTATTACAACGCTTCCACCAGAATCTGCTAGTAGAGCCCTGGAGTTAATCTGCCAGCCAGTAATCAATCCCTTGCAAGTATGTATCCCTTTTTTATAGTCAATTAGACATGCCTAATGTATCCATTATAATTTGTTTGCTTCGATAAAAGGAATTAATCCAGCAAGGTGATCAAGTTCTTCAACAAGTCCCTGCTCGGCATTTAACTGTACATATAGACCGACTATCAAGCATTTTCAGGTGGTGGCCTTCTATTTCTAAATTTCCTTCATTGAAAAATACATTTGTTTACTAAATCCTCCAAATTGTTCCAGCAATGTGAAACAACCAGAACTAGTTGCTGAAGCTGTATATAGATATTGGCCGACACTGAAGAGTATCTTTGATCAGTAAGTATGATACCATGGAGTTATTGACAGAAGTTCCTGTTACTGCTATATGCATGAATGTTCTCCTCCACTCCTTTATCAAAATACTCTTATGCACAGACGAGCATGGGATACCCGTACCATGGAGTCAATATGCCGATCTTGCAAATTTGCTGTAAGTTTGTGACTTGTTTGGCATATTAATTGTTTGATATAATTTCTACTCAAATCTTATGCAAGTGCCATCAAGATTGCATTATGGAACTATCATCTTGTATCAGACATAGAGTCTGAATAACTCTGGTTCCTAATGTTCCTTGGTTTAACTGTTTAATTAAAAGTTGCAATGAAAATCTACCTGATGTTTTCTGAGTAGTGTGGAGCATGCGTAGCCTTGTAAGTTTCAGTTTATCATGCCTGATGCACCAGGGTGCTTGGCATAAAAGTGTGTAGGTAGTTTGTAAGTTTCAGCTTATCATGCCTAATTCAGGGCTTTGTAGACTGTGTTTCAGTACTTCCCAAAATGTACAAATTATCGTCCAGTAAGTAATAAAGCTGGAGTTGGAGATTGCAAATAAGCCCTTATTTTGCTCTAAATTTGTTCATTTAGCTTCTAGTAAGGGATTGAATCAGATTACAAATATCTCTTGTGGTCACTTCAATACCATCTGGGTATTCATTGTCCGCTGACTAATGCTAACATGCCTTTTCTGTGTGAAGGTAAGGACATGTGGAAGGGTCATGGGAATGACGATTGGTGCAATGCTTGAAGAAATCCAAACTCTCTACCAACAACACAAACAGTCTTGCTTCCTTTACTTGTCCAGTGAAGTTATCAAGGTTGATTTATATTTTCAAAGAGTCGAGTAATAAACTTGAACTGTATTTTCCCCTTCTCTGACAATTCTTTTTCTTTGTAGATTTTTGGATCTGATCCATCTTGTGCGGGCTATCTTACTAGCTTGATACAAATACTTTTCAGCCATACAGTGCAGCTTCTCAGAACGATTCAAGTATTTGTTCTTTCTTTTCATTCCTAGGTGACAATATTACATATTGGCAACACAAAAGGTGACTAAAGTGCACTATATTTTCAGGATTTTACAGCCAGACCAGATATAGCTGATGATTGCTATTTGTTAGCATCAAGATGTATTCGTTACTGTCCTGATCTATTTATACCTACAGAAATGTTTCAAAGATTGGTTGACTGTGCAATGGCTGGTATAACTATACAGCACAGGTAATGGCCTCAAGATTGGATGACTGCGCAATGGCTGGTATATATAAACATTTGAACAAGACTCTGAGATGCTTGAGTTGGTTCAAATTCGAAAAATTCTCTGTACATACAACAAGGCCCTTATTGATATATATCAAAATCATTTCAGAGTTGATCCAAATCTGACCATCTAGCAGTCTTGTTCAAACACTTTTATCTATGAAAACGATATTCTTGTTCCCTGTGTTTTTTTTTTCAGTATTGAAGTATTGAAGTCTAATGTTGTAATCTAACTTTTATGTAACAGGGAAGCCTGTAAATCGATATTGTGTTTTCTATCTGATGTCATTGACCTTCCGAACTCATCTGACGGGAGACAGTACCGTGAAGTTATTAACACAATCATACTTCAGCGTGGTGCAACCCTTACTAGAATAATGATTGCTGCCTTAACAGGGGCGCTACCATCTGGTCGTCTGGAGGAGGTGGGTTGTAAGATCGTATCTTTTTTTTTATAAACAAAAAAAATCTGAAACGTGCATGAGAATTGTCATTGCATTAAAAATAAAACTAATTTTCAGTGGCATTTCCATTATTGTTTGTTACATTCGTGTCCAGCGAAGAATTGTTGAACTACCCTATCTAGGGCTACTCTACACTCTACCAGCAGCTAGAAAGAGCATGTCTTACATGATGTTTTCTTTTGCTCTACCAGCAGCTAGAAAGAGCATGTCTTACATGATGTTTTCTTTTGCTCTACCAGCAGCTGGCAAGACATGAATCAACATTCTCCTGTGTTATCAGATATCTCACTAAAAACTGATGCAAAGAGGCAAATGTAGCTCACTTTTTTTTTTGTCATAGTATATGTCTCGTATTTGATCACAAAATTACTGGAATACCTTTTTAACTGCATAACAGCATATTGGATTGGAACGTTAGTTCCTTACTGATATACTACCCCTGTTCAAAAAATGTAGGTCGTTTTAGTTCTGCCCAAAGTCAAACTCATCTTTGACAAAGTTTATAGAAAAATGCAGCAACATCTAGAACATAAAAAATTAATATCACTAAATCCATCATAAAATATGTCTTGACAGTGTATTGATTTGGTAACATGATGTTAATGTATTTTCCATAAACTTTGTCAGAGTAAAGAGAAGTTTGACTCTCATTAGGACTCTATCTGGTCACTATTTGTCCATCATTTTAAGAGTATAGAATATAGACAAAAAAATGACTGTAAAGGTGGAACTGAATGTCTTCCCGCTATTAATTATGGTGATTATTGCATTTGTGCTGTCTCAGGTGTAAGTAAAGCCACATTACTTTAGTTTCCCTTATATCGCATACTTCTTTTTTCATCCCCACATTACCTACATTCTACTTGTACTTAGTCGGTTGCTTCCAACTATCATTAGTAGTGTGGGAAAAAGTCTTAGGCCTTGTTTGGTGGGGCTCCCTCTGGCTTCGGCTCTACTCGAGGAACCAGAGCTTTTTTGGGCTCCTAGTTCATTCCTTGAGGAGAGAGAAAAACAGCTCCTGGTTGTGCCAAACAGGCTCTTTATCGAGGCCATGAAATCACCAACTCCACTGTGGCCGCAAACAACCATTTGTGCATAAAATCAACACGAGAATGCCAATTGTAGTTTTGATATTTTGTTGTATTACTGAAAAAAATTTAGAGCAAAGCATGAGATAGTAAGATGATAATTGACAGGTGGATTTGTACCTTTTTGCAGGTTTCTTATGTTCTGCTGTCACTTAGCAGAGCCTTTGGTGAGAACATGCTGAACTGGGCAAGGGAAAGCATTAATCTTATACCACCACAAGCCCTAACAGATGCAGAACGTTTGTGTTTCTTCAACATCATATCTGATGCTGCTTCCAGGTCTAGTCTTCATACCATAACAGATAGATTTGGAGAAATCTCAGATGTTTGTAGACGAAACAAAACAGTGCAAGACCTAGTTCAAAGTGCCTTGCGGCCTCACGATTTGACCTTCACGGTGGTTCCACAACAGATGTGATAACTGCAAGGCAAGTTTAGAAAGCCAGTTCATGCATATTTTCAAGTTGAGAAAAGCCACTGAGTCAGTGTTGATGCAAGACTCAAGTCATCTTGGGAATTTTTTTCTTAGTTCATACAGGTTTGAGTTGCGGCGGCATACAGTTCAGATTTGTTCAGAGCATAGATAGGTCAGTAAGCATTGTAATTCTTTCGTGTTTCTCCTTTGTACATGTGCCGTAAATTGTGTATTTGGGGAGGGAGAAAAGTTGTGTTGTATTATCCCAAAAAAACAGTGTTATACTGGGTATAACTGGCAGATCACGCGGAATGGTGATCTACCATGGGCCTGATTTTGCGTTGGCCGGTCAGCTTCTTTTTTGTAAAGTGAGGTGGCCATCGATTTTATTTTGTAAGCTTATACCGGCTGTTCAAGGACGGACAAGTTTGTGTTCCCTTATGATCCCCAGATGTGATGGCCTATGATTAGAACTGGTGCAATTTAAGCTCACCTTGAATCAGGGGCAGACGTACGTTTGAACTAATTTGGCTAGTTGCATCTACTCTCTCGGTACATAAAAGAATGTAATTCTTGCATTTCGAGGAGTCAACTGTTTAAACTTTTACTAAATTTATATAAAAAAGTATCAATATTCATGATAAAAATAAGTATCATTAGATTAGTTATAAATATATTTTTATAATAATTTATTTAGAGAAATAGATGCTAGTACTATTTACTATAAAGTTGATCAGGAACTAATTCAAGTTTGCACCGATGGTGTTGGTGATGGCGATGCTACCTGTTGCTGTCATGTCCATATAATGGTCATGCGTGGTCTTGTACTAGCATTTACATTCTGCAAGCACGGGACGAAACCTCGTCGAGGACACTAATTAACGAATACTACCTCTAGCCTGCAAAAGAATGTAATTATAGGATCTGTGTTGTGTCAGGCAACCTAGATATAGCAGTGCTAGCGCTCGGATGTTGTAGCGCTCGGATGTTGTAATTATAGGATCTGTGTTGTGTCAGGCAACCTAGATATAGCAATGCTAGCGCTCGGATGTTTGGACATGGACAGATGTTCGGACGGATGCCCGCGCCTGCGCCCCACCTGACCTGACGTGGTGTTTGACCCACTTGACCCCATGCGGCGTTTGTGCCTGCGCTTGACCCCACGTGCCCTCTCTGGCAGCTGCAGCAAGCGTTTCAATTGCAACATCCGGTCTACTTTTGAAATATCTAGATGCAACACTTGCAACGTACGTCTAAAAACAGAAGAAACACTTGAAAACACTTGCAAAAACACCTAGAAACACTTGAAAACCATTGCAAACATACGCAATATCCTGATAACACACCTGCAACATGTGGGAAACATATGCAACATCCACATAAACACACTTGCAATGTATGTGGGAAACATATGCAACATCCCGATAAACACACTTGCAACTAAGGATGAAAATGGAACAAAAATATCCCGAACTGAACCGCATCGTTTTCTGTATTTAATCCTATCGAATCCGCATTTTCTTGTCCAACTTTACCGTTTTCGCTTTCGTTTTCGTATTTCAAATGTAAAAGTAGAAAACGGTTTAGACATTTTCCGACCGCTTTCGACCGTTTTCTACTTTTCTATTTTTAATTCGAAAATATCCTGAATTCAAAATTCAGTTTAAACCGAATTTGGCTGCCGATCATTACAGTCCAGGCAACTGGGCAGAACACTGATGCCCATGGGCAGCATTATATAGGCAGCTCACGCCCATCGCGCCTCCTTGAGTCGTCGAGGTGGGACTAATCATCTTGCACGGGCCTGCATGCCTGTATGGCTACATCTGGCTTCACGCGGCGCTGTTGTTGCGTCGCATGTGACTGGGCCTACCAAAAGAGCGAGAGCGAGATGGGCCAGGCCTTGTTGCTATCCTTTTAGTCTAGTACCGATGGCATCTCAAATTTTTCTCTTCTTTCTTTTTATTTTTTCTCTTGTGAAAGAAACCAAATTGATAAATCTGCTCTCTTGCACTTAAAATTTGTCACCATGGCACTTGTTAATTGTTATGCATTGTGGGTCGGTATTCTGTATTAAATTTTTGTATACCAACCATGTTCAATATAATTTCGCTCGAATTGGTTCGTTTTCGAAATTCTCGATATTCTGTAAGTTCGCATTCGTTTTCGTGTCCAGCTTTACCGTTTTCGCTTTCGTTTTCGTATTCAAATGTAAAAGTAGAAAACGGTTGAGGAGTTTTCCGACCGTTTTCATCCTTACTTGCAAACATACGTCTAAAAAATAGATGAAACATTACGAACAGAGGTTTGCAACATACGAGTACAATCATTGCAACATCCTGATCTACTTTTGCAACATCCATGCGAAATACTTGCAACATACCTCTGAAACATCTGTAACACTTGAAACATACACCAGCACAGAGCTCGATGCCGCACAGCTCCAGTGGAGAAGGTCGTTCCAGTGGAGAAGGCGGCTGGCGTAGTGGAGAACGCTGCAGTGGGCAGATGGCCCGGTGGAGAGGAACGACGGTGGGTGGCGGCACTGGAGCGTGGTTGGGAGAGAGGACAACAGCGATCGGGCGTGGTGGAGAGCGTCGCAGCGGCATGGTCGCGCTAGAGCGCGCGCGCGGTGGATAGCGTCGTGACGGCGTTGTCGGAGCACGCATGCGGCGGTGCGCACGCGACGGTGGTGCGGTGAATGGAGAGGAACGGACGATGGGCTCTCGAGCAAATAAGGTTGGGGCGAGCGGATATGCAAGTGGAGAGTTAGGCCGTTTCGCTGGTTTCGTGGCCAATCAACGGCAGCGTCCGATGGACGGACGTCCTTAGCACAACATTACCAAAATAACAATGGACATGGCGACCCATAGTCTATAGGACCACTCGATGTGAAGGCATGCATCGTGCGTGCCAGATCGCCGGTTGGATTGGACGAAGGGGAGAGCAGAAGGCCGGCGAACACTAACACAGACTGCCAGAAGCTGCTTAGCGGGGCTGCCAAAGAAGTACTGATTAAGTCGGTGGTGCAAGCCATCGCTACATATCCGATGAATTGCTTTCTCTTATCTTCTACCACGAGAAAGAAAATCACCTCAGCCACATCCAATTATTGGTGGGGTGTGCTGCGGATAGTAAAGCCATCCACTAGGGGAGGTGGCCGGAACTTACACTACCAAAATGTTCTGGTGACATGGGGTTTTGAGATGTCAAACATTTCAATATAGAGATGCTGGGGAAGCAAGGTTGGCGACTTATGACCTCCCCAGATACGCTGTGTGCACGGGTGTTGAGTGGTAAATATTTTCCTAATGGTGATTTTGTGTCGGCCTGCAACAAGAGGAATCCCTCACACCTGGTGAACAATTCTAGCTCGTCACAAAGCTTTGGACTGTGGCCTAATTCGAAGAATTGGGGATGGAGAATCAACGAATATCTGGAGAGACCGCTGGATACCAGGCGCCATTGGGGGCAGACCGATCGCCCAAAACAGGACGCTCTGGCCACGTGGGTCAATGAACTATTAAGCCAGATGGCAGCAGCTGGGATGATGCGGCGCTCCATGACAACCTGCTAGCCATGGATGCACACGCGGTTAAAAGAATCCTGTTGGGTCGTCACCAAGGGGATTTCTGGGCCTGGGCAGGAGAGCGCCATCGCCTTTACACCGTTAGATCGGCTTATCGTCTGTTGGTGAAGAATGAGGCCCATGAGCGTGATCACAAGGAAGGTTGAACATCAAGTTCGATAGCTTCAAATGACCCATACTGGCAAAAGTTGTGGAAATGCAAGGTGCAGCCGAAGATCAGAGTATTCTAGTGGCATGTAACGCATGACTTTCTGCCCAGCTGAGCTAATCTCCACCACAAACACATAGAACTGATTGGAACTTGTGGCTTTTGCGGAATGGAGGATGAAACCACTTACCATCCACTTACACAGTGCACTCTCATGGAGTTCTGGAACATTCTGAGAACACTCACAGGTGTAAAGCTACCTACACTTTGTCCTAGAACATGGGCGAGGGACTTGTTAGAGAGCTCCTTTTGCAGTGAGGAGGACAAGGGCATGATCATGTGCGGTATGTGGTCCTTATGGAGAAGCAGGAACAATCGTCGGCATGGAAAGATACTGTTGACACCCAAAAATGTCCATTGTGCGAAGATTAGAACTTCTGATCCCCTATCAAAACTTCTGACTTTCGTATAGGAGTTCTGGCTTTGTGCGGAAACCAGAACTTCTGACCCCCTACTGGAACTTCTGATGATCGTCTGGAGACGCTGGATTTATGTGGAAACTAGAACTTCTGGTCTCCTACCAGAAATCTGATGATCGCTTGGAGATGCTGGCTTTATGCGGAAACCAGAACTTCTGGTCCCCTACCAGAACTTCTGACTTTCACGATCCGAATCAGGGAGAGTCCAAACTCGATCCCAACTCTTCCAAACTCGTGGGAAACTTGGAGATTAAGTCTTGGAGAGGTTTCCTACTGGGATAAGACCACCCCCCTCTATATATGTGAGAGGATCATGGCCGATTGAGTTCTCATCAATCTAATCGACACAAAACACAACAAATCAATCTACTACCTCTTTTTACCCTCTCTTCCCCTCTACCTCTTCTCCTCATTCTTCGTCGGTGCTGCATGGCTAGAGGATCAATGATGACGATGCTCTAGAGCGGTCAGGCTGGCTACGGCAGCCCATAGCGGTCGCACGCCCTGACGGGGTCCCTCCCGGGCATGTGGGGTTTTGGGTCTTAAGAGACCTCGCCGGCGTGTCCTGCGTATCGCGCTCCCGGTGAGGCTCCTCCGGCGACGTGTCCTGCGTATCGCGCTCATTGTTGGAGGCACAAGGTCCAGGTGTGGACATCCCCTAGGCGCTGGCCGATCCCTAAATCGGCTAGGCCCTACATCAAGCGATCTAGCTCCTTATCGAGTGTGTGACCTAATTAAGCATCAACACACTTTTTGGTGACTCCGCTGGAGGACGATTGGTTCGGCTATCTCATACAGCCGATCTTTCTAACCTAGCCTATTCGTTGGTTCCAATCTATCCTTTTTGTGTTTTCATTACCGTTGCTTAATCTGGCCTAAAAGGCCGAAAGGATCTGGTCTTGATCTCCTTTTATCAAGATGTTGAACAGCGGTCGCAGCGGCGAGTTCACTGGTTCAATGGGTCAGGCGAGCATCGTCAAGTCTACAACCATAGCTGAGGTAAAGGCACATGGGTCTACCGAAGATTCTCCTCATTTTCATGTTATGAATAAGATTATGTCTAAATTTGATGAATTAGCGAAAAGGAAGTTTGGTGCTCCTATTGTTACTTTACCTCATGTTGCACATACTAGTGAATCAGCCCCGGCTTTTAGTCAACCTCAATATGAGAGGCCGTTTCACTACTATCTTGATCAACATAGCAGATTTGTTTATGATAATCAATCCGAATTGGCCTTTTCGGTGCCTGAAACCGATAGGGCCAATTCCGGAGGGGTTAGCACTAAACTTCCTGCTGAGAGGCCGTATTATTTTGATCAACATGGCAGGGTGGTTTTAAAGAGTCAATCCAATTAGGCCTCTTCGGCATCTGAAACCGATAGAGCCAATTTAGGAGGGGCTAGCACTATACCTCATGGTAAGAGGTTGTCTTACTGTTATTTTAATCAAGATGACAAGCTTATTTTCAGGAAGAAACCTGAATTGGTCTCTTCGACGTATAAAACAGATAGGACCAATTCAGGAGGGGTTAGCACTATTCTTCCTATTGCTACATATACACCCAATTCGGTTTGTACTTCTCAAACCGATGATGGGACAGTAGCACCACATGCTTTATTGCCTCATATTATGGTGTTGCTTAACTCTCCAAAGTCATCGTGCATGACTCCAATGCCTGAGGCTTCATGTGATGCATCCCAAACTAATTCACAAAAATTTATTAATCAGTTTTGGAAATAAAAAGGCAAAATTGGACATGCAAGCTACGCATGACGGAGATGCACATCCTTTGCCTTGCAAAAAGACACTTTCTATGGCTGAAACTCTAGAGATCAATAATCTAACCATCTTGATTTGGCCAGAGCAAGCCGATTCTTCTATTGGGAAGAATGTGATAATCGGTGAGCCCAGAGAATCTAAGAAGGGAAAGAAAGTTTTAGATCGCGAGGTGGAGCTAGAAAAGTCCAGTGATAATCGAGAGAGCCTTAAGATCACAATCAAATCTTCTAGGCTCGGGGGGCAAGCCCAAACTCCCATGGACAAGCAGAAATCAGCCAATAACACTATTGTTCAAAGAGGATCGATTAGGCCGACTTTAAAAGTCAGCCAAACTGATTTTAATTTTGGTGGACAGAAAAAATCAGCAAGACCGATTTCTCAAATCGGTCAAGCTAGCTAGAAATAAAAATTGCAGCACACATATAAAGATGGGGTATTGATTCCTTACCCATTAATACGTCAAAATCCTCACCGATGGAGGATGTATGCTGATGTAACTCACAATGAGCAGCAATGTTTCCCTCATAGCCGAATGAGCTATGGCCAATCGAGCTCCAACAAGGAAGGACCAATTAAGCCAGTTTTGCATAAACTTGCTAATCAGGTCCAACAAAAGGGTAAAGCATTAACAAAGCAAGTGTATGTGTTGAGGGATAAGAAAGTTCTCATTAATCCCACGAGAAAGGCCGATGAGCAAATAGTCATCAAAATTGGCCCTGCAGGTGCTCTAATCAAAGAAAGTGAAGGACCGATTGCCATTGATAATCTGGACCAATCTAATGTGGAAAAGATATCAAAGGGTGCTGATGTTAATAATCATGAAGCTCGGATTAGCACATCGGCTCTTGAGAACTTCCAACCGACATGGTGCCCTTCGGGTTTGTCAAGAATGCAAAAGCGCAAACTCCAGCATGCTCCTTGTAAGAAGTTCAAGGAAGAAGGGCTAACAAAGATGGGAAAGAAAATCTTCAACAAGGATCCAATTTTCCCATAATCACGCAAGAAAGAGCCTGTTGTCTGCTCAAAGTTGGCTGAGCTGACTCCTGAGTCGGCTGAGCCGATTCCCCCAATACCAGCTGCTCTGGCTGATCCCTAGTCGGCTAAGCCAACTTCAGAGTCAGCTGAGCCGACTTTCTCAGGCCTGGGTGCCTCTGGGGTATCTCTAGTTGATTCAGTTCCTGCTGTTATTGACCTAGTCCCTGCTGGTGTTGAGAAACTTTCTGGAGGTGAAGCTATTTTCAAGAAGCTAGCAGATCACGTGAATCACCTCAAGCCACTGCATGTGAAGGGCTTCATTAATGGCAGACCGATCAACAACATGTTGGTAGATAGCAGAGCCAGTGTGAATCTAATGCTATATTCGCTTTATAAGAAGCTTGGCGGATCTGATGAGGAGTTAATTAAAACCAAGAGGATGGTCAAAGGCATTGGAAGAGGAAAACCTATTCCAGCCAAGAGATTTGCTTTGATGAAGCTTACTATTGGGAGCAAAACATTGGCCACTGTCTTCTTCATTGCTGCAGAGGTGCAAGGGAGCTACAGTTTGATTCTTGGGCATGAATGAATTCATGGCAATCCATGTGTGCCTTCTAGCTTGCACCGGTTCCTCATTCAGTGGGTAGACGATGAAGTTGAGATCGTCCATGCAGACTCATCGGCCTATGCCATGGCCAATGCCCCTTTGCTTGGGTGGCATGATGATATGATTTGCTTGTCAGGGAGAAACCTTGCTGATTTTGAGTCAATAGAGGAGGCTTTGTTCCTATTTCTTTAAAGCCGATTGATGATCAGCTCCATATCGTCATGTAGTGTGAATTCTGTTTGGACAAGGGATTGCGTCGGCCAACCCATGTGAGCAAATTGACATTGGGTTTGGTGTTAGACCACTGCCGACGTATGTAGGATGAAATTTAGAAGCCGATTATAAATAGTTAATTGCGCTTTTCAAGAATTCTCTATCAACACCACCGGTTCTTCGTGCATCTAGGAGTGAAGCTCCATTCGCATTATATATTATTGCCGAAGAGGATGTATCGGTGTTGTATTGACTCAAGAAGACAAAAAGAAAGGATATGCTATCATCCATGTTGGTTGATGTCTTCTTGATCTTAAGAAAAGGTATGCCCATGCTTTAAATAATGCTTAGCATTGTACTATGCATGCGCTGAATTGAAACATGAATTGATTTAGTACACGCGTGATGGCTTGCCAGGCCGATGTAATAAAGCACATGTTATATCAGCCAATTCTTCGTGGAAGGATAGGCGAATGGGCATACACACTAATTGACTGTGATTTGGCTCTTGAGCCATTGAGTATTTTGAAAGGTTAAATCCTCATCAATTAGATTGTTGAGCATGGAATTGATTTAGGAGATGAGATCAATTACCTGTTTTCTTCCCTATGGAGGCTTTATTTTGATTAATCGGCTTGCAAAAAGGGTCAAGGTGTTGGTGACACAGAACCTCCTAAATTATATGGCCCACATGCACCTATCATTATCCCTAAGACCTCTGACAGCTATGCATGTACACCAGATAACCTAAGAAGATCTGCCAGGTGCCCTCACAGGACCCCGATTGAACTACTTTTAACAACTCATACCAGGATCAACAAAGGAATAACTACAACATTACAACATTTGTTACAACACTTTACATCAGAGTGCGGAAGAATAACAACAATGAATTTATAAATCATGATTAAGTTAACTTTTTACAAACTTAACTTATATTGCGGAAGTCGAGTAGAACTACAGAAGAGAACTTAGGCAGAGCACCTAAGTCAGGAGAGGACAACCAGATCATATCGAGCCCACCGACATGACCTCGGTTAACAGTACCCGTCAGTACCTGCAACAGGGGTTAACAAACCCTGAGTACTCAATTGTACTCCGCAAGACTTACCCGACGAAAAGAAAAGACTCCAAGGATATGCTGGCTTAAGGGAAGTAGTGAAGCTAGAAAAGAGAAGTTTTGCAGAAAAGCTTACTACCAATGCATCCTTGCTTTCAAACTTTTAATTAAGTTTTGGCTCCAGTTTTAGTATAGCCTAATTATAGCTAACTTTTGCACCTGTATCTATCTCAATCATAAATATAAGCATCACACTTGTTATTCACTTCTTTACCATCTCCGGTCCAACAGTAACCAAGTTCCAGTTGTTGCTACGATGTTGGTGCAAGGTCAAGACTCCTTTCTCGTGGAGCAACGACGATTCGAACCGCTTCATCTACCCAGCTGGGGCTTCCTAATCACACGACATATGCAAGTCCTTGACCTGCATATATCAACTCTTACTTGGGTCGCCCAAAACCAGAACGTGTCCATCGCTACCAAAGAGCATAGTACTCCTCGAACCCGGCCCGATTCTAGCCCCGAGGGTACACGCTACTCTCGCCATCTCTCCACTCCTAGTGCGAGGTTAGACGTTCTCGTGATGGAATAACCGAAGTAAGGCTTACCCGACATGGGTACATGGTTAGTACTAATAAAAACTCCTTGACTCGAGGGCCAACAACGAACGGTCCTTAACCGACACAGACGTGACCAACCACCAAAGACGATTCCCATGCCCCGTCCGGTCTCAAGTTCATTCTCATATTCATTTCCACATGCTCTCATGACCTGTCATTAGGTCAGGAGAAGCAAGGAATAAATTTGTTCTTGCGATCAAAGAAAACATTATTCGACTTCTACCGAAGTCTAAGCATTACTAAGCATAAGAGATCAACCTACATATACTTGTGGGATATCATCTGGATATAAATGTAGATCAAGGTAATTATACAGCAACGGTATCAACAAACTCCTACTAACATAATGCACATTACACTAGACTTAAGGTGTAATAAAGCATTTATAAAACAGAAGAGTGGTTGTATGTCCAGGGCTTGCCTGCGTTGCAGCGGTGGTTAGTTCTCGTAGAAGTCAAGTTTGACGCCAACATCACGGGTGGATGACACCTTTCCGAAGATTGATCAACACCAACCTCGTCATCACTTGTTCACCACGAATCTTCTCACTCTCGTAGGCACTACACGTATATAAATGATGCGATGCTTAACATGATGGAATACATGCCATGATGCATGATAATGAACAAAGCATAGCATAAAAGGGACATTTAAAAAAGATAAACATTAGTTATCTACTTGAGTACAGCTTTCCTTCGCGGTACAGTTGCAAGCTAACAAGGTTAATTTAAAGGTTAACTTACCATAACTTTGTTTTTACCCAAGAGGTTGCATCTAATAACAAGTAATTCTACCACAAGACCACTAAGTATTAACATAAGTAAATTATTAACTACTAATGACCTAAGTTAATGACACTACTATCATTAACAAAACTTAATTAACAAGTTAATCATGAACTCATGCATTAAGTACAATGCCAAGGAACAATATCATGGTTATGTTCCTAGGTCCACAATCAATCCAAAAGTCACATAAATCCTAAGTTATTAAGACTAAACATATGATTTATTCTAATCATATAAGCATAATAAGTAAAAGGCATGAAATAAAGTATATAATTAAAAGTTATCAAAACAGTACCAATATTTTTGTGAAGGTATATCTAACCATGTAAAACATACTCGTAAAGTTTCATGATTTTTGGATACTTATTCTAATTTATAGAAAACATGCAAATGACAATTATTAATTAAAAGAGCTAATTATTACTCATAACAAAAGTTCAGGAAATTACCAATTCATAATTTTCTATGATAGAGCATAACATGAAAAGACTACCCACAAAATTTCATAATTTTTGGACCTTTATTTCAATTACTAAAATTTATGGAAGTTGCATTTAATAATTAATGGAGCTAATTAATTAACCTACAAAAAGTAATCAAAATTATAATTTAATATTTTTCGTAAATATTACACAGTACAGAGAGGTTACACAATAATTTTTACCATTTTCAGAATTCAAAATAATTCACAACAAAATAAACAAAATTTGGCTACTAAATAACATTTTTAGAAAAAGAAAAACGAAAACCATCCACGCGAGCCGACTCCCTGCTTCACTGGTCGCTCAGCCCAACCGGACGCACGCGCGCGCGAGGCCCACGTGGTCCAGGTGGCGCGGCAGCCCGAGACGGCCCATGCGGAGGCGTGGCCCAGCAGTAGGTCGGCCCGTGCAGGGAGGCCTGGCGCGGCTGACGTCTGGGACCAGCAGTGACCCCACCTGTCAGCCCGGTTGACCCCGATGGCCCTCACCGTTGACCGGTGAGCATCTCGTCGTCGGTGACGTCTCAGGCGACAAGACTTGCACCAACATGATCACGAGGATGAGGTGATTCGATTGGGGGTGGTGGTTGAGCAGTTAGAGCTCCGGAACGACCTCGCCGTCGGCCATGGCGGTCACGGCGGCTCGGCGAGCGACGTGGTGAGCAAACCAAGCCGGTAGAGATAGGGATAAGAGCACTGGTAGCTGTAGGGACTCACCGCGGACTCGAACGACACTCAGGGCGAGGTGGGGAAGCCACCGAGACGGTTGTCCACGGTGAGGACGGCCATGGTGGAGCTCTGCTCGGAGGTGAAGAATACGACGGTGTGCGAGCAGCTCCGGTGGAAAGAGGAGCTAGATCGGGCTTGGCGTGTGTGCGAGAGCGAGGCGAACGTGGTGGCGTGCTTAGCTTGGCCGGAGACAGCTCGACGATGGCAGCGGCGAGCGGCAAAGCAAGGCATGGTGGCGGCGGCGGAGCAGAGGAAGCGAAGGAGAACACGGCGGCTTGGTGGCTCCGGGTTTTATAGAGGTGGCCAAGGGGTGAGGGTGCGACACGCAGGTGCTTTCCCTTGCCAGCGCGAAGCAAGAGGTGATGTCGGGCGCGCCTGGAAGATGGCCGAAGGCCACTGGCGTCGGCGGGAGGTGGCGCCCGGTGGTTGGAAAACAATTTTGAAATATTTACAAAACTGCCATTGACTCCATTTTTCAAATTACTTTCAATTTTCCTGAAAAGTTGAAAATCTGTTAAAACAAAAGTTGTTCAATTTTCAAAGTTCTACAACTTTCTCAATGTAAACATTTTCCAATTCGGCTTAGATTTTGAAATTTGAATTTGAATTTAAAAGGGGACATTTTCTGGAATTCTGTAATTTCAAAATTACTTTGAATTTTGTATTGAAACTTCAAAAACTCAAAATACCAAAGTTGTACATCTAGGAAAGACCTACAACTTTGCTATTCAAAATATTTTCAAATTCTTCCTCCATTTTGAAATTTTCATTTGGGGATGAAAAGGGGTCAAATTCGAAATTTGCTTCTTTTCAAAATTGCTCCACTTTTTACACTAAAACTTTGAAAACTCAAAACACCAAAGTTGTAGCCCTTGAAAAGTTCTACAAACTTGGTTTTAAACTTTTTCCCAAATTTTGCTTAGATTTTGAATTATTTCAAAAGGGGTAAAACATGGTTCTGGATTTCGGGGTTTTGAATTCATTTAATTATTCTTTTTAACTAAAACATGATTAATTATTTAACACCAATAAAACATTATTTCATGTGATAAGCAATATGGCATAAACACATATAAATTATTTTATTATTAAAATCAACATAACAATTTACTATTGAAACATATATATGTAACATACGAAACATTGATCAAAAGCAATGAAACATTACTTTGAAACATAGCCACATTCGATATGAAACATTGCAAGGCAACATGTGAGACTCTTTTTGCAACATGCGAAACATGGCATATGAAACATATGCAACACATGTAACATGGCTAAAATAACTGGTGCAACATGAGTGCATTGATGGCATGTCATTTGATGTTTATGCTTGATGATGTTTCATAATCAAGTTTTAATTGTTTCCTAACATCTGGGATGTTACAGTTGGCATAGTCATTATCTCTCACAATGTGCTGTTTGAGACATCAAGCCGATTAAAAACACATTTGCACCAACATTCAAGCCGAATGTGAAGTTCTTTTATTCGGCTTGGAAATATTGCATTCCATGGAGGTGAAACATGTTAAGGCCTTTGGTGATTCCTTGCTGGTGGTATAGCAGGTGGCTAGCAAGTTTCAATGATTAAAAAGGGGGTCACCATTTTATATGTGTCTTAATATGTGCCTTGATATTATCAATATATTTGCTGAATTTTAAATTTGGCATATTCCAAGGCATGAGGATTTGAAGGCCAACATGTTAGCTCAATAAGCATCTGGCTGTAACACTCCGGTGTTACGCAATGCATTTGCATGACAATCATATTGCATGGCATTTCATATCATCATAATCATGTGTGATAATGTTATAACTTGAATGAAATAAAAGCTTGAAAATGATATATGTGATGAAATATATTTATATGCTAATCACATTACACCAAAATCTTACAACTATAAATTTTATATCACTTAGAACCATAGTTCAATTTTTGGAGCAACTAGATGACTCAAAATTTTGTCAAAAACTTGTTCAAAAATATTGATTAAAAATATTCAAAAATATCCCCTATTTTAACTTTTATTTTGCAATTCAAAATCTATTAAGAATTTTTAGTGGGCCCCTTAACCAAAGTTGTAGAGAATGAAATTCTAAACAACTTTTATTTTGGGTCAATTCTAGAAAATGTTTTCTTCTTGTTCAAAATGGGGTTTGAAGTTTGTTTTGCATTTGATTTGAAATTGGGAAAATTCAAAAAAAGATTCAAACCAGCTTAGCAGGCCGCCGCCCCGGATTCGGCCCGCTGGCCGAATCGGCCCGCGCCGCTCCCCGCGCGTGCCCGCAGCCGCCTCCGCCACGGCCCGGCCCAGCCGGCCCCCTCCCTCTTCTTCCCGCTCTCGCCCGCGCGCGCTGGCATCCCCCACAGCAAACGCTCGCCGCGTGGCGTCCGCATGCCGGCGACGCCACCGCGTGGCCGCCGTGGACCCCGCGCCCGCGCTCATCTTCAAAAACAGCCGAGCACCGGGTCTCCCTTCCATTCCTGCCTCGCCTGCTCCCTCTCTTCCTCCCTCCAGGGAAAGCCACCGCGGAACGCCGCTCGCCACCGAGCTCCGCCACCGTCTCCGCCTTGTTCCGGCACCGGTGGACCATCTCCGCCCAATTCGCCGTGCCCGAGGCTCCACCCCATCCTCCCCTCCTCCGAACGAGCATCGCCATCCCCTCGTTGGCCACGGTAGGGCTCAATTTCTGCTCGCCTCGCCGCGCCACCGCGGCGGTGCCGCCGAGCCGAGCTTCGCCACCGCCTCACTCGCCCTCTCTCTGCCCTCCCACGTCGCCTTCACGTGTTAGCCACTCTCTGGCGAACGTGTTGCGCGCGCTAGTCGGCCTCGGTTTGGCCGGAGCCGGCCGTTGGCCCGCGACCGCCGCCGCGACATCGAGGCTGTGGACGCCGGCGACCGCGCTCGGTCTCCCCCTCGGTGGACTGGGCTGCGCCTGTGGGCCGCGCCCCGAGCGGGCCGTCTCGGCCGTTTCCCCCGCGCGCGCAAGCCGGGCCGCGACGGCCATGGGCCGCTTGATTTTTCCCGGGCCGGCCCAGTGCCGTTATAAAGAAATTCATTTCCATTTTCTTTTAATATTTTTGATGAAAATGCTTTGGAAAATATTTTAGCAGTCATTTCAGCTCCAAAAATTGTGAAATAAATTTCTCTAGATGCATTGGAACCAGATCTATGATATAAAATTATTGCATGTCAAATTTGAGATACTTTTCTATAGAGTTTTTAATTAACTATTGAAATGGCTGTTTTCTTGTTAAATGTTTAATAAATCCCAGAAAAATCAGAAAAATATGATTCCAAGTTTATTAATCTTTTTGTGACATGTACTTGCTAGGGAAATTTTATCTCATGCCTGTTCTGTAGAAAAATGTGTAGGTGTAGTTCAAATGCTTTCTATCACTAATATTTGTTATTTTTGTGATTTAAATAAATTTGAATAGAACATGCAAGTGATAATTTTTCTATAGTATTTGTTTACTGTGTAGAAAGTAGGAAAATTTCTAAATCTGTTGTTTGATACTTTTCATAATGTAAAGTATTTTAAATATTCATTTTAGGCCTTAGCTTGTTATTTTTGTATAGGCAGTTCTAGTAATCCAAATGCTGTAAAAATCTTGTGTCAGGCTAGTTTTGATATTAGTAATCCACTGTAATTTTCTAAGATTTTTCTGTGCTACTGAACTATGTGTTGCTGTTCAATTATAGGGCTAATTAGGGTTTACATTCATTCTTTAATGCAAAAATAGTTAGTAAACTATACTTTGGTGTATCTTTGAAGCATCTTGAGTGTTAAAGTGCCATTGCATGGTAGAGAATAGTGGTGGTAGTTTTCGAGTACATGTTCTTGGATGACGTAGACTACCTTGTAGAAGAGTCGTAAGTTCCATGTAATCCAAAGAACGTAACGTGCTCATTTACATCTCATTCATTCATCATCATCCTCTCATGTCACTCCTGCAATGCACCTATGCATGAGCACTCATACTTCTGCATCATACAGGATCGCAGGAAGTGACCCCGGCAATAGTTCCCGAGGACACAGAGGATCAGTCCGAGGTGCCAGAGCCGGAGCTGACCGAAGCAGAAGAGGAGGCCGGTGAAGAGCTTCCGGAGTGCCCCGACCACCGTCCGAGCTCCTTTGAGCGAGGCAAGCCCGGAGCATTTCTCCCCCGGTTTGCAAATAAATTATTACTAACTTTACTTAATTTGATGCATTACGTTTAGGAGTTGTTTGCAAACGTTGCTGCATTATACCTTGTTTCACCTTGTTTTACCCGATCCTTGTTACCCTGGTGTCCGCGGTCAATAATTGCTTAGCTTGCTTAGACCGGTAGAAGTCGGGTGATTACCTGTCATCCGCGAGCTATAGGGGATTACCTGGATTATGTGAAAGAATGTCATTTGAGAATAACTAAGTGTCGAAATGAATCTGAGACCGAGCGGAAGCTTGCAGGGTTCTGGACTGTAGTGTCTTCCGTCTGTGTCGATTAAGGACCGTCCGTTGTCGGGCCTCGAGTCATGTTGAACGCATGCCTCACATTTAGCTGGCCGAATAAAGTACCTTTCGACCGCGAAGCCGGGAGATTATTCGGGCCGAGTGGATTGCCCGCAATGCACTGTACCGGAGCAGTAGTGGCAGGAAACGGGGGCGCGATGATAAGGCCAAAGAGCAGTCGGGCGGCCCCCGGGTACATGTGGTTCCTGGCAAGCTTGCGACTTTACCTGAATGGTTGACTCGGTGACCAATACCTCACTTTAGCGGGTGAGTGAGGTTTGTGTGAGGGATAACTTACCAGCTGGTTAATAATCGATTCGAATCGCCATCGTTCACTGGATAGTGAACACTTGACTTGAGCTACTTCATCGTAGTAATGTTGATGAAACACTTGGATAGTTATGTGGAAGATGACATGGTAATTATTGTTAATGATCAATGGTAATTCTTGCTTGTTTAATTACATGGCTACTCTAGCATATGTGCAAACATAGTTGACAGGGTAATAAAGCTTAAAATACTACATGCTTTTGAAAAAGGACTGCTAAGTTAAACTGCTTTTCTTGCAAATGAGTCAGCTACCCCACCAAAAAGCCTATCATGATCCTTGGTGTCATTTTATTTTGGTTCTGTCGGGTAAGTCTAGCTGAGTACCTTCTCGTACTCAGGGCTTTGTTCCCACTTGTTGCAGATGGACAGATGTACTATGGTTATTGTATCAACTGTCTCTACCCTGCGATGGGCGAAGCTTAGGACCATGGGCAATGGTCAATCACTACTACTCGTCTGATGCTTTTGTTGGAGATGATCACAAGCTGGCACTTTATCTTAAAACGCTGTGTGTGTGCGTGATTTGAACTAATGCTTCCGCTACTTTTATTCGAACTTGGTTTGTAATAACTATGTTTAAACTCCGATGTATTTTGTGCCGCAAACTTCTATGTAACTTATGACGGTGACCGCTAAACTTAGTACGATCTTGGCTGTTATGTGAATGGTTTGAAATCCGTCGAGATTTCACGGACTACCGGGTTATACGGGCTTAAGTTTGTTAAATTATCCTTCCGTTGGATGATTTTCTTACTTAATTTCGTATAATTGGGCGGTTCTGTTACACTGGCTATGACGTCGGTGGGTGTAATTTTCGTGTTCAAGAAAAGCCGATGCATAAAAATTTTAGTTTTTCCCGTGCAGGTGCAGACCAGTCGGCTAAGCCGACTGGCCCAGTCGGCTCAGCCAACTCCCTCTCTGCTAAAGCCCAGTCAGCTCAGCCGACTTCTCCAAGTCGGTTAAGCCGACTACCCCAGTCGGCTTAGCCGACTCACCTGTGGCCAACCCGGCCAATCTGCCCGAGAAGCTTTCAAATCAGTCTAATGGATCTTTCAGTGATGTTGGGGCCGATTTATATGATTGGAGGACTCCTTTGTTGGCATATTTACGTGATCCAAGTGCTAAAGTTGACAAGAGTGTTTGACGGAGTGCTTTCAAATATGTGCTGCATAATGATGAGCTCTATCGGAGAACCGCTGAGGACTTGCTATTAAAGTGCTTGGATTCTGATCAAGCAAGAATAGCTATGAGAGAAGTCCATAAAGGTATTTATGGTATGCATCAATCGGCCCCGAAGATGAAGTGGTTATTGCGTAGAGCCAGTTTTTATTGGCCTACCATGATGGCCGATTGTTTTTGTTACTACAAGGGTTGCGAAGAGTGTCAAAGGTTTGGAAATATTCAGCTTGTACCTGCTGCTATGCTTCATTCTATTATCAAACCATGGCCTTTTCAATGTTGGGGGTTAGACTTCATTAGCCAAATTCATTCCCCATCTTTCAAGGGACACCAATTTGTGTTGGTTGCTACGGATTACTTCACTAAGTGGACCGAGGCAGTTTCTTTGAAGAATATGACACACAGGGAGGTAATTGAGTTCATTACTGAGCATATCATCCATAGATTAGGCATCCCTTAAACATTAACTACAGATCAAGGGACATCATTTGTGTCTAAGGAGGTGAGGTAATTTACCAAATTATATAAGATCAAGTTGCTCAAGTCATCTCATACTATGCTCAAGCTAATGGCCAAGCTGAGTCTAGTAATAAGATTTTGATCAAGCTTATCAAGATAAAAATTGAGGAGAATCTAGGGAGGTGGCATGAAGTTTTGTCCAAAACTCTATAGGCACATCACATCTCAAGGCATGGTGCTACAAAAGTTACTCCTTTTGAGTTAGTATATGGTCAAGAGGCCGTATTACCTGTCGAGGTGAATTTGGATGCATACAGGCTTGCTAAATAAAATGATCTATCAGCTGTTATGTATCATGATTTAATGATGGATAATATCGATGAGGTGACTGATGTGAGATTAAAAGCTCTCAAGAAGATAGAGAAAGACAAAGCCTGAGTTGCCAAAGCATACAACAAGAAAGTCATGAGCAAATCTTTCCAAGTAGAAGAATTAGTGTGGAAAACTATACTTCCTATTGGATCGAAGAGCAATCAGTTTGGCAAGTGGTCACTACATTGGGAGGGTCCTTACAAAGTGATCAAAGTCATATACGGTAGTTCTTATTTGCTAGAGACATTGCAAGGTGAACGTCTCAAGGTAGCATTCAATAGAAGGTACTTGAAAAAGTATTTTCCAAGTGTTTGGCAAGAAGCCTAAGTGCTCTCCAAGCAATGGCCGATACATGTATCGCCCTTAGAACAAAAATGGTCGATGTATACATCGCCCTTAGTCACTAGACAACTGATGAGATGGGTGTCATCGCTGTTTAGTTTTAATATGTTTTGTTTGATTAAGTGTTTTCAGGTTCATGCATCATTCACCTGAAAACAGGGAGGCATATGTTGACACCCAAAAATGTCCATTGTGCAAAGATTAGAACTTCTGATCCCTTACCAGAACTTCTGACTTTCGCATAGGAGTTCTGGCTTTGTGCGGAAACCAAAATTTCTGACCCCCTACTAGAACTTCTGATGATCGCCTAGAGATGCTGACTTTATGCGGAAACCAGAACTTCTAGTCCCCTACCAGAACTTCTGATGATCGCCTGGAGGTGTTGGCTTTATGCGGAAACTAGAACTTCTAGTCCCGTACCAGAACTTCTAACTTTCGTGATCTGAATCAGGGAAAGTCCAAATTTGATTTCAACTCTTCCAAACTCATGGAAAACTTGGAGATTAAGTCTTAGAGAGGTTTCCTACTAGGATAAGACCACCCCCTCTATATATATGAGAGGATCATGGCCGATTGAGTTCCCATCTATCCAATCGACACAAAAACATAACAAATCAATCTACTACCTCTTTTTACCCTCTCTTCCCCTCTACCTCTTCTCGTTCTTCGTCGGTGCTATATGGCTAGAGGATCGACGATGATGACGCTCTAGAGTGGTCAAGCTGGCTAGGGCAGCCCATAGCTGCCGCACGCCCTGACGAGGTCCCTCTCGGGCGTGTGGGGTTTCGGGTCTCAAGAAACCTTGCCGACGTGTCCTGCGTATCACGCTCCCGGTGAGGCTCCTCTGGTGACATGTCCTGCATATCTCGCTCATCGCTGGAGGCACAAGGTGTAGGTGTATACATCCCCTAGGCGCCCGGCCGATCCCTAAATCGGCTAGGCCCTACATCGAGCGATCTAGCTCCTTATCAAGTGTGTGATCTAATTAAGCATCAATAGATACCTATAGACCCAGGCAAGGCCTTGGCTTAGGCAATTGAGGCTTGTTACCAGCTATGTAGTGGCAAGCAGATCGATACAGAGATACCTATAGACCCAGGCAAGGCCTTGGCTTGGGCGATTGAGACTTGCTACTAGCTGTGTAGTGGCAAGCAGATTGATACAGAGACAACATTGAGGCGGGTGCAACATTAGCAACTGCCTGGGGAGGAGATGGTGAAGATCAACATAGATGGGGTGTACCCCTAGGAGACCAACATTGGAGCAACAGGGATGGTGATGTGCAACAGTGCCGGCGCAATGCTAGCAGCTTCAGCTCGATGGAAAGACTCAATGGGGTCAGCGCCAATGGCAGAAGTGGAAGCATTCTGAGACGGCGTTCGGTTAATACCAGTGGGCACCGGGGAGCGCATCATTGTGGAATCTGATTGCCTCGAGCTAGTTATGCTGTGGAAGAACAAAGGAAACCATCGTTCAGAGATCAAGGCGATTCTTGATGATGTGGAGGAGATGATCTCCAACTTCACTTCTTTTCAGCTCCTCCATACCAGAAGAGTGACAAATTTTGTAGCACACCTTAGTGCTCAACATGCTTCTTCTACCTTAGCTTCCTTTGTTTGGTTTAATCCTCCTAGTTTCTTGCAACATTGTTTGCAATTTGATTGTAATATCATTGTTTAATTAATGAAGTAGAGTCCCAAACAAACATGGACTGGTCAATCAGGTGGAGGCATGCATGGTAGGCTGTTCACGTTCACGCACTGCCTTAGCCCCTGAGCTGGCTAGCTAGCGGACCACACGTTGCAAAAGAGCACATAACACGCAGGGATTGATTGGTTGCCTCTATTAGGTTTAGCCAGCATAATCCAGTGTAATCTAAATGTATGCAGTACATGTTTGGATCTTATACAGCCAACTTAAGCCAATATAAATGTATGTAGTGTCTTCATGTTTAGTTGTCCTGCACAGACAGCCATATTCGATAAAATTATGTTTGTTTGTTTATATTTTATAGCATATAGTCATCTTATATGTTCTATTAGAGTTCTCATGTTTCTAGTCTCTATTGTATGAAGTACGAAGTCTGATCATCTGCCCCTGACAGTTTTCTTCGGCCTTTATCGAAATCGGCTCGCGCCTTCACCCCACGTCGTCAACAAAAAAAAGAACCCCAAATCTGCCCCACGCCCTGCCTCCACTCGCTCGTCCGGCGTTTCACCCCACGTCACAAAAAAGAAGAATCCCTAGCGCCACGTCTGCATCCTCCCAAGCCCTAGGCACGTCACCGCGCCACCGCCGCCCTCCCCCTCCATGTGCCCCTGCCCTAGCCATTGCGTGACATCATGGCTCTAGAACTCTATGCCACTACCTCTGCCGGACCGTGGCCGGTCGTTGCCCACTCAGCATTAGGGCGCAGACCTCATGCCTCAGCCATAACCCTAGGGCCCGACACCATCACCAAAGTTGACTCCTTCTCGGTCCCATCCCACTCGGCAGGAGCTCCAGGGGCGACCGACGAGGAGCGGCCACAGCCTGTCGAGCAATAGTGTGGCATAACCTCCTAAATAATATGGTCCACATGTACTTGTTATCGTCTTAAAGACCTCTAACAACCATACATGTGTACCACAAAACTTCAGAAGTCTGTCGGGTGTCCTCGGAAAACCCGAATCATCCATATTTTACAACTCACACAGTATCAACAAAGGAGTAACTACAACATTTCATCATTTGTTATAAAACTTTACATCAGAGTGTGGAAGAATAACAACAATAGATTTACAAATCATGATTAAGTTAACTTTTTACAAACTTAACTTAAATGGCGGAAGTCGAGTAGAACTATAGAAAATAACTTAGGTAGAGCACCTAAGTCAGGAGAGGACAACCAGATCATATCGAGCCCACTGACATAACCTAATTAGCAGCACCAGTCAGCACCTGCAACAGGGGTCAACAAACCCTGAGTACACAATTATACTCCGCAAGACTTACCCGACGAAAAGAAAAGACTTCAAGGGTATGCTGGTTTTAAGGGAAGTAGTAGAGCTAGAAAAGAGGAATTTTGCAAAAAAGCTTACTACAAGTGGATCCTTACTTTCAATTTTTTAGTCAAGTTTTAGCATCAATTTTAGTAAAGCTTATCATAGATAGATTTGCACCTATTCTATCTCAATCAGTTGTATTAAGCATCGCATCTCATATTTATCTCTTTGCCTCATTTTCATAATCATCATGTATCATTGTTAACTACGATGATGAATAGAGAATCGAGTCTCCTTAACCGAGGAGCAGCGACGATTCAAATTGATTATACCCTCAGCTGAGGATCCCTAACCACACGACATATGTAGGACTTTAACCTACAAATATCAACCTTCACTCGGATCTTCCAAAACATGACCGGGTCCAGCGCCACCCGAGAGTATAGTACACCTCCAATCCAGCCCTTGGGTACGAGGGTACACACTACTCTCACCATCTCTCCACTCCTAGTGTGCGGTTAGCCGTTCACATGTTAGACTTACCGAGGTCTTAGGCTTACCGGAGCACGTGGTCTGTTGCAAAGTCTCGATGCACGCAATTCAATCAACGGTACGATCCTTAATCGACACGGGCAGAAACACTACATCGAGACTCCTTTCCCAATGCAAGTTACCTGTCCGGTCTCAGCTTAATCTTACCATATTCATATTCATATTCATATTCATATTCATATTCATATTCATATGCTCTCATGACCCGTTGTTAGGTCAGAAGAAGCAAAGGTAAACCTGTTTCTCGCGAATGATGAAACCACCATTCGACTTCTACCGAAGTCTAAGCATTACTAAACATAAGAGATTTACCTACACATACTAGTGGGATATCATCGGGATATAAATGGAGATCAAGGTAATTATGCAGCAACGATATCAACCAACTCCTACTAACATAATGCACATTACACTAGACTTAAGATGTAATAAAGCATTTATAAAATAGAAGAGTGGTTGTATGTCCGGGCTTGCCTGCGTTGCAGAGAAGGTTAGCTCATAGAAGTCAAAATTAACACCAACACCTCAGGTGGATCACCTTCTCCGAAGCTTGATCGACATGATCCAAAACACTTTCATATGCACTACACGTATATAAATGATGCTCTGCTTAGCATGATGAAATGTATGCCATGATGCGTGATGCATGATGATGAACAAGGTATAGCATACAAGAGACATTTAGAAAAGATAAACATTAGTTATCTACTTGAGTACAACTTTCCTTCACGATACAGTTGCAATCCAACAGAACTATTAAACAACTTCAATCACATTAAGATGTTTGTTAAGAAAACTATTTAACTTTACTTTTTACCCAAGAGGTTGCATCTAATAAGCAAGGAAGTCTATCACAAATCACTAATTACTTACACAAGAAATCATTAACCATTAATGATCTATGTTAAACACATTAATTATCATTAACAAATCATAGTTAACAAGTTAATCGTGAGCTCAAGCAACTCAATAAGGTGCCATGGATCATCACATGTTAATGATCCAAGGTCAACAAGCAATCTCAAAGTCACACAAATCCTAAATTATCAAGTTAAACACATGTTTAATTAATTAATTAATTAATTAAGACACAAATTAAGAATAAAATAAAATTTATCCAATTAAGCCAAAACTTTTTCCATAGATTAGTCTTACCCTAAAACAGTCCCAAAACTAATTTCATGATTTTTGGACTTTTATTTTAATTACTAAAATTCATGGAAGTTGCATTTAATAATTAATTGAGCTAATTAAATCACTTATAAAAAGTAATCAAAATTGGCATTTCATATTTTTCCTAAATAGTACACAGTACAGAGAGGCTACACAAAAATTTTCATCATTTTAGGAGCTCTAAATAAATCACAAAGAAATAAATAAAATTTGGCACTATTTGATATTTTAGAAAAGAAGAAAACGGAAAAAACCAATTCCACCGGCTCCGCCCGCTCCCCTCTCCCTCTCTGGCCCAACCGGCCCAAGGGCGTGCTCCTCTCTCCTCCTCTCTTTCTCAGCCCGATCCAGCCCAGCTACACTCTCGGTCCACGTCACGCTTGACCATGGCGGCGCCGCCCGTGACCGACGATTTCTCATCGTCGACGAGGATTCTGGTGGCAAGACTTGCACCTACACGCCCACCACGACCTCGCGCATCAACCTACGACATCAATCAAACCTCAACCGCGCTATAGACCACACTATGACGAGCCTAGCGGCATGGCGGCAACTAGCATGGCAACATGACAGCGTTCCGGATGCCACGACACGGTAGAGTCGGAACGAGCGGTGCAGTTAGCACCAAGAGCTCACCCCAAGTATGGTGCGCGCCTTGGTTGAGACGGATACGAGGTGGAGCTGCATGACCGGCGCTGAGGGAGATGACGGCGGCGCGGACTCGCGGCGTGGTTGTGTCTCGTCGTGTCCGGTATGGTAGAGGTAAAACGACTAAGTCGAACTCGATTGCGGAGCCAAGATGAGTGCAGCGCAACAAATGAAAGAGGAAGAGGTGCAGTAAAGCAGGTTGGCCACGGTGGGGTGGAGCTTGGCGGCCATGGCGAGCTGCTGCGGCGAGAATGGCTCGCGCGGATGATTGCGGCGGTGCGAGGCGGCACGGGCAGGCTCAGGAGAAACGCCAGGAGCAAGCGAGTCAGAGGGTGAGAGCAATTAGGTGGCGATGATTTGGTGGTGACAGATTCCTCCGGTGAACGGAACCGGCCGGAGCAGAGCAGAAAGAAAAGAGAAAGGGACGGCCGGCGACGCGGTGATATGAAGGCGGGGTGAGGCATCTGGAAGAGCCAGCAGCTGCTTGCAGGAGATGGTGTCGGGCGCGCCTGGAAGCGACCAGGAGGACACCGGCGGCAAGCAGCTGCGTGGCACCCTATAGTTGAACCGATTTTGAAATAATTACGAAAATGCCACTGCGCTTAAATGCAAAATTACTTTAAATTTTTCAATAGAAGTTGAAAATCTATAAATACAAAAGTTACTCAATTTTTAAAGCTCTACAACTTTATCAACATAAAATTTTTCAAATTCGGCTTGGATTTTGAAATTAAAAGGGGACATTTTTTGAAAAATTGTAAATTCCAAATTACTTTGAATTTTATATTGAAACTTCAAAAACTCAAAATAACAAAGTTGTACATCTAGGTAAGACCTACAACTTTGCTATTCAAAACATTTTCAAATTATGCCTTCATTTTAAAATTGGAATAGGGAAATGAAAAGGGGTCAATTTTGAGATTTGAATCTTTTCAAAATTACTCCAACTTTTATACTGAAACTTTGAAAACTGAAAACACCAAACTTGTAGCCCTTGAAAAGATCTACAAACTTGGTTTTAAACTTTTTCCCAAATTTTGCTTAGATTTTGAATTATTTAAAAAGGGGTAAAATCAGGGTTTTGCATTTTAGGGTTTTCGGAAAGATTTCAAATTGAAACTTGATGTTCTATTAATTGGTGATTATTTAGTGATCACACCATCACCCAAGGGCATCATTGAGTCAAGCATCACATGTTTGACCAAATGTCACTCTTGGTTGACCAGGTTGACTTCAAAATTATTTTAATAATTCCTTAAATTTGAATTCGAATTCGAATCGGAAAACTTGCAACAAGTTTTGGATTCCAAATTTAAACTCAAACTTGAAGCTCCATTTTAAACATGTTTGACTTACAAAATATTAAAAAGCCTTGATCCCATATTATAAAGCACATTTAACACTACAACTTTTATTTAAACAAAACTTTATTTGCTTAAGCCAATTCTCATATATAAATTCATAAAGAACCTAATGTATCAACATGCCATCATTTCATGGAATTAACTAAAATACCAGATTTGCAATATGTGAACATGACAAAGAAACATATGAAACATTTCATATAGCAACATTACATATGCAACATAGACATGGTATATGCAACATAACAATGCTATAAATGCAACATGTAGCATATATTTGAAACAGGGCAATTATCATCTGAAACATTCTAAAAACAATACTTGAAACATATACAACATATGATATCTATTATTGCAATACGAATGCATTTATGACATAACACTTGATACTTATGCTTGATGATGCATCATTATCATGTTTTAATTATTTCTTAACATCCGGGATGTTACTAATAGTAGCAAGAGCTAGGCGCAACAGGCGGAGGAGGCCTCGCACATCCAGCTCGCCCTCGTGCTCTGCAGCTGCTCCGAGGACTATGTCGCGACAGACCCCAACTTCTTCAACTCCTCCAACACCCTCGCATCGCTCCACAACCACAAGTCTGGCCTCAAGATATGTCCTGTAGACACGTCCGAAGCCGTAGAGGTCAGGTGACCTAGCCTTTCACCCCCTTGAGCTCCACTTTGGTCCATAAGCTGCTGTGAACGAACACTTCTGAAATACGAGTGGGACCAAGTTGTTTGAAAACAAAATACTATCATGATGTTGAAATCATCTTTACTTTGCCGATATGTTGATCGTTGGATTGAGCATTTAGGGTCTGTTTGGTTGAGTTGCGGCTTTTGAAAAAGTTATTGTGAGCTATGGGTTGGCAACTGATAGGATGATACAGTTAAAACAAAAAAAATTACATCTCACGTTGCGTAATATCAAAGTTTTAAAAGTATTTGGGGCTTGTTAATTACTTAAACTTTAGTGGAGAAAGAGATCAAGTGTAATTATTTCTCCTAACACTTAACAAATAGCCTACATTAAAATTAGATATTTCAAAATCTCTATGGGTTTTGTGCAAAACTAAAATGGGTTACTTACACTACATACAACACATAAGTTGAATTTTGTTAGATCAAATCTCAATAAATAACTTGTTATAAGAAATATACAAGGTAACCGTGAAATGAGTTTTGGCTGGGCGCTCTCTTGTCATGCCAAACAGGAATGATGTGACAAAACCAACTTAGCGCGCTAGAGAGAGTGGCACGACATGACCTCCCACGGCATGATTAGTGCAACCAAACAGAGATTTGAAAAATAGTTTTTGTTGGATTACTTCTAAAATATAAATTGAAAATAGAGTAAAATTTTAAAAAGTAAGGAAAGGGACAGATGGAAGGGGATTTACGAGCAACTACACTAACCTACCTTCTCCTCACCTTGTTGTCCCAAGGTCATCTCAAAGTAACTACATAGGTAATTGTCAAAAAAAAAAAAGTAACTACATAGGAATGCCAGCCCTATGCCAAAGGTTTTTAGCTGCATAAAAAGGTATGCATTCTTTTCCAATTGAAAAGCACAAGACTACAAATATTACTGCTAATATGATCCAAATCTAGCTAAGGTGCTAAATAGCAGTTATATATATATATATATATATATATATATATATATATATAGAGAGAGAGAGAGAGAGAGAGAGAGAGAGAGAGAGAGAGAGAGAGAGAGGTAAAAGGAGTGATTTCTGGCTACGATGTTAAGTCAAACCATCTTTATTTTGATGAACTTTTTACATAAATATGTAAATATTTACTGCTAATATGATCCAAATTACTAAGCTAGCTAGTCACGCAGGCGCTAAATAGTAGTTATATACAGAGGAAGAGAGAGAAAACTATACTCCCTCGGTCCCTCTATCTCAAAATAAGTGACGCTATGGTATTTGTGCTGGTCAAATTTTCATAAATTTAACTAGATTTTTAGAAAATATCAATAATATTTGTATCTCCAAATAAGTTTATTATAAAAATAAATTCAACAATCTACTAATCATATACTATAAATATTAATATTTTCTTATATATATTTAGTCATAGCTAAAAGTGTTTGATTTCTCAGAAAGCGAGAACAACACTTATTCTAGATAGAGGGAGTATACCCTCCTAATATAAAAAGAGTAATTCTAGCTACAAACTTTTTTTGACAAACTTTTTACAAAAATATATAAATATTTATGATATAAAATAAGCATTATTGGATTCATCGTAATTGATCCAATAAGTATATCTATTTAAACCTGTAATTATTGATATTATTTTTATAAATTTAATCAAACTTAACATAATTGATCAAACCTAGAAGTTCCCTTTTTGAACGGAGGTACCGCAGGCCAACTGCCGCCGAAGGAACCGGCCTTTGTCCACTTCTCGTACAGTACCAGTGCATAGTGGCATAGTGAGCGTACCGACGACAGTGACACACAGATAGCCGCCTATCACGTCACGTCACGTCACCTGCACGGCGCCAGCACATAGTACGTAGGAGTATGGCAACATGTAAAGCGAAGCCGCGCGTGTGTACAGGGTCCGGGGGTGTTTTCCTCAAAAAGTTTTCAACCCATTATAGGGGATGTTTGACGTATAGAGTATTAAATATAAATAAAAAATAATTAATTATACAGATTATGATAAATTTATGAGATAATTTTTTAAGTCTAATTAATCTATAATTTAACAATGTCGTACTACAGTAAATATATACTAATAACAAATTAATTAGATTTAATAAATTCGTCTCGCGATTTTCAAACAAATTATATAATTAATTTTTTATTAGTATCCGACATCCTTAAAACATATGAGGTTTTTACCCACTGACTAAACACCCCAGCAAGCCGTACGACGTCGAGCCGTACGACGTCGAGTCTGGCGTCGCCCGCGGCGCGTCGTCATGGGCGTGGCGGCTCTTGCACGTCCATCGGCCAGGCCCGCCGGGCAACTCGATCCAGAAACGAGCGAGGCCACCGCTGGCGGGTGGCGGCGAGCCTGGCGACCGACCGGGCTTTTCTTTTTCCTCCCGGGTCCCGGGTCGTCCCGGCTCCCGGCCGTCGACGACGGACTGATAGAGTCGCGGGTGTCGTCGCTACGCACGCACAGTCTGACCGATGGGTCGGGGCAGGAGAGGAGCCTCGGACGCCAGGCAGGGGCCAGGTCGCCGGGAGCGCGGCGTGAGTTCAGGGGCTCAGGGCCCCCGGCCCGGCCGTTTTGTCGCCGCGACATGTGGGCTGGTGTGCTGGCCGGCCGGCCGGTGTCCTTCCCCCATCGATCGACGGACCTCATTCATCTGAGAAGAGCAGGAGGAGCTAGTGGCCAGCTGCTACGGCCTAAACGCGCGCACAGTGAGGATGCGGTGTCGGGAACAAGAACAATCGGGGTGCTGTGATGGGAAGAAAGAGAGGGTGGACGGATGGGATTGAGTGGAGCGGAAGTACAGTGACGCTCGGTTGGGACTTGGGACGTGCCTGCCGGCCGGGTTCACCCCCCGCGCCTACGGGGCTTCCGCCACTTTTCCTCCGTCGCCACGCGGATTTTGCGTGATTCCACCCGAGCAGCCGGCCGGGCTTCTGGCCCTGGTTTAGATTGGGAAAAAATTTCAACCCGATGAATAGTACCATTTTCGTCTTATTTGATAAATATTGTCTAATCGTGGACCAACTAGGCTCAAAAGATTCATCTCGTGATTTACAACTAAACTGTGTAATTAGTTATTTTTTTTACCTACATTTAATACTCCATGCAAGCGGTTAAAAATTGATGTAACGGAGAGAGAGTCAAAAAAAAAAAACTTGATGTCATGATATCGGAGCCCTGAAATGCCGTTGCGGGAGGATGGCAATAATTGGCAGACCAAGAATGGCAAGGTGTAGATCGGATCGATTACTGTGCCATCAGATGACCTACAAATAGCGTGGGTTTAGCCAGGACATCAGGCACGACGACGGCTGCAAATCTCAGCGCCAAAAAGCTGCTGCAGCAACCATGCCTTCGATGGTGCGCCACATCCAGCTCCGGTATTCTCCAGCTCCATCAGCATGATACATGTAACACCCTCGGTGTTACCGCGCGTGTCAACTCACCAAAACGTGTCTTAAGCATCATATTTAGGTGTTTAGCCTGTGTCGTAGTTCGTAGAATCATTTTGTTAATTCTAAATGGCTAACGAAAATGTTAAATGGAAGTTGCCGCGTTAACCGTGTTGTATCGCTTAAGGGTCAAAAACGAATTTTATTTGGCAAAACTGTTATAGAAGTTGTATGCAACACCTTAATAAGAATTGAAGTACTAGCTTTGTAGAGTATAATGCAACCCTTGCGGTGGATTAGTATTTTGGCTAGCTAGTTTTTCGAGTGGCTTGGAAATCGAATTTGGAAAACCTAAAATATGCTTAGGAGCATAGCTTGCTTGCTGTTTGACGACGCTGTTTTGGCGACTTCATTTCTTGAAAGTGGGCTTAGGAGCAGGGTCGGTTTTGGTTGCTCTAGGAAGCCCTAGGTGCCCTCTCAGGTGTGGTGTAGTTGGTTGAGCCGAAGTCCAGCCTGGTTGGTGGTTTCACGTGCTTTAAAATTCGTGTTCATAACCTTGTCTCGGCTGTCGGTCTCTGGGTTCGCGGTCACCATCACGGGCTGCTCTGTGCCAGCGCCTGGCCACGCTGTCGGGCTGGGCAGGCCGGCATGCCCTGGTCTGTCCGTGGTCGGCCGCTGTCCCTCGCTACCCCGTGCTGCCCGCTGCTCTTTCTTCCCCCCCCCCCCACGTCGCGCGCTGCGACGCGGCCGATGCCAGGTCCTTGACGTCGCGCCATGCCCTGCCTCCTGCTCCGCTGTCGGTCGGCTGACCGCTGCTCGTGCGCCGCTTGTTTACCGAATCGTGCGCGTATGTTAGACGTGATCTCTGCGCGTGTGTGGCCCTGCCCAGTCAACCCCATCCCACCCTGCAAGGTGACCCGAGGGTTGACCTCCCCTCCCTCCTCTGCCGCCATGGCCGTCGGACCCGCACCATCCCCCTCCGGCATGCTAGAGCCGTCTGCGTCCGCTCCGCCCTGTTCGCTGCTTCGCTGTGAAGCTGCCAGCTGACTGACCTGCCCCCACCTCGAGCCTTGCCCCTCCCCCGAGCCCCTATTTTAGGAGCGTTGCCCCACCACCGCAGTGTCAGCGTCGAACCGCCCCTCACCGTGGGCCGTCCCCCCAGACCATCTTGAGTCAATTGGCTGCACCACCTAACTCGTCTCGGATCCCTCTTCACCCTGCGCACCCCCACTGTGCCTCTACCACCTCTCGTAGCAGCTGGCGCGGCCGTGTCCACCTCAGAGCGCCGTCGCACCGCCCGGTCGCGCGTGGCCAGCTCAACTCCGTCCACCCTTCCTCCAACCGTCACCTCGGCCAGGTATTCGGTAGGCTCCTGGTGCTCATGAGCTAGTTCGTTAGGCCCGCAGCCGCCCTTGTGCACCTGAACGCCTGTGCCGCCGTCGCGGGCGGCCGCGTACCGTGGCCGCTTGCTCCTATGCGCCCCGCTGCTCTGCATTGCCGCTTAGGGTAGGGGTTAGGGTCGTGGTCAGAGGTCGACTCGTTGGCTTGGTCTGCGCGAGCCCTAGCTAGCTGGCGTAGCCGCGTTGTGCCAGCCGGCGCCGCGCCGCCGAGCGCGGGGACGTCAGGGACTTCCCAGTTGAGAAGAAGGGAAAGGGAGAGGACCTTTTTGCATTTAATCCGACTATAGGAATAGTGTTGTCAATGCTCGCGCAAATTAGGTTAAGTTCGGGGTCTCTTTTGCTAGACAGCCAGCACGCGCGGGCTCCCCCGCGTGGGCCGAGCTTGCGCGTGCACGCTGCGCGAGTTGGGCTGCGCAGTTGGGCCGCGCCGGGAGGGTGGTTTGCTTGTTCTCATGATTTTAGAAATGCCTTGGTAATTTAGTTTAGAGCTAAACTTTGATGAATTTTAACGACTTGTGTAGACGTCCAAAAATTTTGAAACCACTTTAGTTGAGTCCCTAAATTCATGTTCTATCAAGTGGTGAATTTCCGTTGTGCGTTGTTGAGATGTTGCTAGGTCGATTAAATCAAGGCATAAGGCAACGAATATTAATGCAACCAATCTTGTAGGAATTTTTGTGGCAAATCTAGGATAGCTTTAGCTCTGAAATTTTTACAGTAGCTTCATGAGGTTATTAGATGCTTGCTGTAATTTTCTTAGCCTTCGGATAGCTTGTTTGATAGAGCAGCTAAGTTTCCCTAGTAGTGCGACGTAGTAAATCGGCAATCAAAGATGGTGCGCATGTTAGTTACTAGGGTTTGGCTAGTTCAGTAGCTGTGGGTTAGTGGTAGCAATGGGTAACTTAGCATATTAGCCATTAGAGTTAGCTAGTTAGTTAGTGGTTGTTGTTATAAGAGCTACTGTTGTCATCGTATTAAATGTCGTATTGTCATTGCATGCATGTAGATCACGAGGGAGTCGAGTACGTGGCCGCGGAGGAGCAGGACTATGAGGAGGTCATCGAGGAGTACGAGGAGGAAATCTTTGTACCGGAGGAGTTCCAGGAGCCTCCCACGACTGACACCTCTGACTTTGCGCCTGCCCAAGGCAAGCCCCGGTGCATAACCCTTATTTTGCAAATCTTTATATATTTAAATGTGGTGCATTTACATTGCAGGAATTTGTTGATACCCACATGCATATATATATATATAACTATTACCCTACAGCTGGCTACAAAATAACTTATTCTGCAGCCACTTTGAGTTACGATAATTGCTATGCTAATTTACGAGATTATAGTAACTCCTTACTATGTGATTTACTATAACATTATGGTAAATATCCCCATGTGTTATAGTAATTCAACTATCGTAAATATATACTGACATTATCGTAAATTAGTATATAAAATTATCGTAAATAGAGGTGGCTACAAAATAACTTATTTTGTAGCTAGCTATAGAGTATACTCTCCATATATATATATATATATACCCATGAGTCTTACTAGTACAGAATCACGTAGTTGCCTTGCTTAGGTTCATCGGTAGAGTGAGTAACATGTTGTTACTCATAATAGAGGGTTCCTCATATTATTATTACATGCTGGATAAAATGGTGGAAATGAATTGGCGATCGGGCAGGGATGTGGTATGGGTACTGGTGGGTGTAGCAAGTTGTGTCCCGCGGCCATGGGGCATAACTGGGTTGCATTGTTTCCCTGTCTGTGTCAATTAAGGACCGTTCGTTGCATGGACCCTGGTCAAGTCACAGATTTATTATCCCGAGCACATACTTGCTTATGGGAGCAGGAAGGCTTGTTACTCTCTTGTCATGGGCTCCGGCTCTTTCCGGACCGACTGATTGGAGGCGGGGATAGGTGGAGGTCTTAGCACCGCATTGAGGCCGGGCCTCAAGTGCGGGAGCTAGGAGTCCAAGTTTGGACGGGGACCTAGAAACCCGTGATAGGAGGGGACAGGTTGGTCTTATTTGTGCCTAGAGTACAAGCGAGGCGTGTGTTTTTCGGGATACCCAGCTGGGCACATTGATTCACGAATCACAGTTTCTACGTGACGGTACTGCTTGACTAAGCTCAGGCATCATAGTAAGAATTGGAAATTGAAAGATGGAGGAATGGTCTTGTTTTGCTAAACCCTTGTTTGATTATAGTCTAGGTGCTTACATAGAATATTGGTTAATGAATAAAATACAACTTCTAAAAGTTACGGAATTAAGGACACACTCTTAGTGCTGCTTTTCACAAACAAGAAATCCACAAGTCATAAAGACTCATAATCCTTTAGAGTTAGGAAATATATTTCCCAGTCAGGTAAGTCTTGCGAGTACATTGTGTACTCAGGGTTTATTTTACCCTTGTTGCAGGTGCACCTTGAGCAGTTAGGCCTTGTGTGGAGGATTCTTCTGGTGGGCACAGACGAATTCTCATTGCGTTCCGCTAGACGTTATTTTATTTCCGCTGTTAATGTATCGCACTCTGAATCTCTGGTATTGTAATAACTATTTCTGAGACTCTGTGTTGTATGAAATGGACTAAGTATTGTAAGCTTGTGCTCATTATTGGATCCCGGGTGTAAAATGTGGATTGTTTCGAGTTCTCCCGTTGGGTGTGCTCCACGGAATCATCGGGTTTAGCTCACTTTCAGGGAACTTAGTGTCTAGTGGAAGACAAGCGCCCTGAAAGCGTGCTAAATCGGGCGATTCTGCCACAATACACACACGCAGGCAGCAGGGCTACGCCGCCAGCTCCCATGGTCGGCCCTGCGCGCATCGCGCTCTCGCAGTCGCAGGCCTCCTTCATCGTCTGTCACCGGGAGCCAGAACCGTCCCGTTCCGCCACAAATTTGGTCCAGCGACAAGCCCCCGACGTGACGCCCGCGGCTCGCCGCTTCCTTGCACCACTGTCGCGTCGCTTCCCCACTGGATGTCCATGCGGCCCGCAACACGGTGGCCTGGCCCAAAGCACGGTTTTTTGGCCTGGTCCGAGCACGGCACGGCACGGTGCTCTACGGGCCTGGGCCGGCACGACCCGATGTATAGGGCCGTGCCTGGGCGCCACTTAGGCACGCTGGGCGGCACGACCCGACACGACATTTACAAATAGGCCCGGTGGCGGCCTGGTGATCTCCGGTCACCACGGCCTGCTAAGAGCCTCTCCAGTCTCCAAGGCGGCAAGGCCTGCTAACAGCCCACCATATCCCTGACCCTAAGTCCTACTCATTTCCCCCTTCCACCCCCCGCCGCACTCCATCCCGCTCTCGGTTCTGCGCTCGCGGTCGCGACTCCGCCGTCCACCTGAGTCTTGCTTCCCGCTTGCAGCCTCGCACCACCGGCCTCCTCCTCCATGTCCTTCCTTGTGCAGCCGCCCACCCGTCAGCACACCGGCTTTGAGGGGCCGTAGCCCCCCACCCGCTCCCCTCTCCGAGCTTGGGCAAGCGCCGCGCCTTCTCCTCCTTCCTCGATCCCGACTCCACCAGACTCGATGTCGGCAGGTGGGCGCGCCTTCGTCTCCGCCAGATCCAACGACGTGGGAGCAAAGTGCGGTGGCGGCGGCTCCCCTCCTGCCTCGGCGAGCGCGTGGAGGTGCTCCCTCTCTGACTCCATCTACGGCTGCAGCCTCCTCCGACAGTCGACGCTATGCAGCGGGTGCTCCCTCGTGGGCCTCGAGCCGCCTGGCACGCTGGACTGGCCGTGCTTCTCGGGCTGACCCGGCTCGAAAAATGGCCTAGTAGGCCGTGCCTGGGCTGAAGGCCAGGCCCGTGGCCCGGTGAGGCACGGCCTGGGAGGCACGACGTGCCGTGCCGGCCCGACCTCCATCAGGTCGTGCCTGGCACTGGCCTGTGCCTTGCCGGACCGGGCCGACCCGATGGCCATCTATGGCACTGAGCCGTTTTGGTTGTTGGAAAAGGGGTGGTAGTACTAGCATGTACTACTACTGAGAGGAAGTGAAATAATAGTCTTATAGTGAACCTAATGTTAGATGAGGGGGAGAGGACAAGAGCGTGACTCTCGTACAAATAACAAGCTTGGCACGAAAGTATATGCAGCAATGAGCCCATGTAGCAAGTGTCGCTAGTACAAAAAAGATTTTAAAGACGCCTCCTATTTCTTACAGAACGATTTACTTAGAAAACCGTTTGTAACTCGCTCTTATAAACCGCCTCTAGAAATACATTTATAGCGGCAGTAAATCGTCAATAAAAATTGATCTATTTTTAAGGACGATCAGGTTAAGAGAGCCGGTTTTGAAAATATGATTTTCATGTACAATTGCTTATGTCAACCGCCTCTGAAAATAGGTGATTACTAGTCAACCACCCTTAAAAATAGTTACAACACAAATGAATTCATAACTTTTTCAAATGAAGTCTGATGAAGACAAAATTTATATCAAAATTATAGAGCTCGACGAGATCTAAAACTTTACAACTCAAAATACTGACTACAACATTCGTACATATTAGCACAAATAGATAACATTTATAAGTAGTTACTACAAGTGGTTGTGTGGTGCAATGGTACGTGGTTGACCATGCAAGGAAGGAGGTTGTGGGTTCAAATTCTGGCCATGGCACTCTATTATTAAAATTATTAAAACTAGTCAGTGGTGATTGGTCCTCTAGGCTTTCCGGCCACATTAATTTTTTTTTATTTTTACGACTTCCAAATGATGTTTTTAGAACTTCTAAATGATATTTTTAAAAATCTAATAATTATTTTTAAGGACGGTTGACTTGAGTTAACCGACTCTAAATATCGATTTTTAAGGACGGCTGTCTTAATGAAACCATCCATGAAAATCAATTTGTAGGGTTGGTTTTAAAACCATATCTAAAAATCGATTTTTAAAACCGTCTAGCGGTCGAGGGTGAGCAAAAGGTAGAAGTCGGCGACCAAAATGGTGGGGTCCAACATAGACTTGCCCTGAATGCGTGCGCACGGAGACAAGGGGGCCACGACCGACTCAACCACACACACTCATTGAAGTGATCGACGACGCACGTGAGCTGAAAGGTCAACCATGACAGCTATAATTCGACAAGCTAGGAGCTCGGACAGGGTTTTTGTATACCCAACAAGCACAAAGGCTAGAGGAGGCAAAGACAGATTCAATAGAGCTCATTTCTCAGACGGAGATGAAGCACCAGAGGAATAGCGGCGTAATAGGAGCTCGATGACCGGTAATTAGTTGTGGCAAGAACTGGAACATAGATATAGCATAGGCTCATATGCCAAGCTCGTGGGAGTGGAAAGGATGGTAGCGCGGGTGGTTAAGCATGGGTTCAGCAAATTCCGTGCTATGCTCACTCCACATACCACATCAGATTTAAAGGTTAAAAAAAGAATATGGACATGCAATAAATCACTTAAAAAGTTTATGGACCTGAAAGTTAAATCTAAAAGCCAAATAAAAAGATATGGTTCTACAATTAACCATTTAAAAAAGTTTATAGACCTGAAAATCAACTTTTGAAGCTGGTGGATGTAACGGAAACCCCTAAAAGTTAAATAGACCTCTGGTGTTTAACTCAATTCAGTATATGCGTGCAACATGTAGTACTAACGGGGAGCTGTGGTTTAGGGGATGTTTGGTTTGTGGCCACACTTTGCCAAGCCTAATATTAGGTACCAGCCACATGTGTGGCTTGCCATAATATGTGGCAAAACAAGTTGTTTGGTTGGTGACTAAGGTTTGGCAAAATTAGTATGGCTGCTGTTTGGATTGCAACCACAAAACCTTAGCAAAAAAGTTATAGCATATGTTTGGTTTGCAGCCACAAATGAGTAAAAACACCTCAATTCCATAGTAAGATCACACAGGAACAATAATAATGACAACCTGACATGTTTGAACAATATTACAAGCACAAAAGACAAGTTTCCTAAATAAGGTTTAGGCCAATATTAATTACAAAATCAGTAGCCAGCCATATGCATGGATCAGTACAACACAACAAATGAGCACACATCCAACTATATTACATCCTAAGTCCAGAACAACCAAAATAAGCACACAACCAAGTTCTTGGGCAGACCACAAAATATGAACAGCCACTCTCACAAGCTTCACAGGTTAATTTCATCATTGTCACATAAAAACTTGAAAACCCAAGCATGCAGAGTATCAGCACTTGCATTACACAACCAGCCAGCTTACCTTTATTCTCCTTGGTGGACAAATGTTCACCAATAAGAACCCTCTGATCTGGTGCCATTGGGATTGCCTCCAATTTTTGCCATAATATTGCATGAGGATCAGTAAGTTGTGGCATTTGGGGAGGGGCAGTGGCAGCAAGTGTTTCCCGAAGTGACTTCATTGTAGCAGTTGTGTCATCAGTAGAATCTGCAAAACTGCTCTTTTTCTTGGCTTCTTGGACACTTCCTCTCAAAGTGAGTTATTGGCTCTTGGACGTTTCCTCTCAAAGTGATCAATGGAATCTGAAAATGTAGCATGCCTTGTTGGAGTTGGCAAAGTGTCTAAATCCTCACCTTCTATATCGTCAAGCTATGTGTAGCAATTGAGGTCAATTAGTTATCATCACTATCTGAGCCATCATCAGCATCCATGCATATGTTCTGGTCCATAGCCAAAGATCCATCAGCATTGGATCCTATGAATAGTTCTCTCATCTCATAGAAGAACTTGATGGGCTTAGCAAGCAGGCGTCTTGCTCTATCCTGCAGTCATGTCAACAATGAAATTGATTTCATATAATGCGAACAAGTGAATTGATTTCAGATTCTAAAATAGAATAAATAGTAATTAAATTCATTGTAAGGAACTTACAGATAATTCTGTCTTTTCAGATTCTAAAACATTCACCATGCATCTGGTTTCATCAAATGTGTTGCCACTATTCCTCAAAGCTGTTGCAATGTACTTTCAATTTTCTTTGTGGTACCTATAGTGACGGTCCACTTGATCAACGGTCACCCCCATAGCAAACTTCTTGTTTAACTCATTGACACACAACATGAAGTGTGATTTCTTGAACTTAAATCCTGCATGTTGTTTTTTCAAATACTCAATGCACCACTCTAGCATGTACTTTGACTGATCCTCATGCCAATTTAAGGACCTCTCACGAGAGGTGCAACAACATCAGCCTTAGCCTTTTCCTTGGCCATGGATGTTTCCCATACAAGAGATATTTAGTTAAAATCATACAATGTAAATTAGCAAGGAAAGGTGCATGATAGATATCATAGAGACTCAAATAAATTCGGATGATAGACAACAACCAACCTGTACCAGTTTATTTAATCAAACTTGAATATATGTTCCATACATAGAAAAGAAAACATCACACTTATATATGTTCCATACATAGAATAGAAAGCATCACACTTGAATATATGTTGCATACATAGAACTTAATCTAGAGCTGCTCCTACTTTATCTTCGCACATCCTTTGAACCATGTCATCTCTTTTTCTAGCCCATGCCACATTTTCCTGGTGCATATCACTACGATTTCTAATACTTCAAGGCAAGGTTGTGTACCAAGCAGCATCATCATAAACATACTCATCAGGACCATCCTGTAGGATCCAATTATGAAGAGCACAACGAGCTATCACAATTTTGACTTGTGTTTTCAAAGGGAAGAATGACTGACTCTTGAAGATTTTGAAATGATTCTTCAGGGTACCAAATGCTCGTTCAACAGTAGTTCTAAGTGAGGAATGGTGATGATTGAATAATTCCTTCGGGTTCTGAGGCTCCCTGGTCCTCCTAAATTCTTTTAGGTGATATCGAGTACCACGATATGGGGTAATACACCAGGCCTTGTTGCATATCCAGCATCAGCTAGGAAATATTTGCCTACATCATTGTTTTTTTGCAGATTAATTAGTTAAGTATATAGGTGAAGTTTCAGATTGGAGGTTAGGAAATAATGGGGTATTCCTACCCGGTGGTATGGTAAGCCCATTAGGACGTGATAGAGCATCTTGAAGCACAAAAGAATCATGGGCTGACCCCTCCCATCCGGCAAGAACATATATGAATCTTATGTCAAAATCAACTGCTGCTAGCACATTTTGGCTGGTAATTGATTTTCTACCCCTAAACCGATCTTGCATATGGAAAGGTATACATGCTGGTATATGTGTACCATCCAAGACTCCTATGCAGCCCTATGAAAATAATTTTTTTTCAAAAAAAATAGCTTAACATGACACCCAAAATAAACTCGAAACATTGATTATCAATTTTGATGTACCTCAAAATAAGGGTGAAATCTGCCCGAAGAACTTGTTATCTTTGAATGTGTCTCAACAGATCTGATGCATATGAGGTCACGAGCAAGGGTACAAAGGGCATCTAAAACATGATGGAAATACATACTAACAGTTTCACTTGACCTTATAAACTCAAAACCAATTGGTCTGTTTGACCAATGGTGCCCAACACAATGGATAAACATGGCAATTTGTTCCTCTATTGCCACATGAAAAGTGTCCTCTAGCAAGGCACGTGATCTAAGTTCATCACATAGTTTATGAAAGACAACTTTCCTCATACGCAACTCACTAATGCAATGGGCCTCAGTACCATGATACAAATGATTTAGACGCATCAATCTATCAACATCTCTATCATCATGGGAGCATAAGTTATGGCCCTTCTTCTTTTTCTTGATTTAATCATATACAGATACATGGCCAAACACACAAGAATACCAGCAATTAATCTTCTCCTCCACATATAATGGCAATAGTCCAAGTAATACTGCAAGTATAGTTTTCTTTGACCCATCTAAAACATATGTTCAAGAAAAAAGGATGAAATCAATAATAAACTAGCAAGGCATCTCATCATTGATTTATTTCTCCATCAGAAAATCAATGGCAAAGAAAATGGAATTACTTTCTTTGTGTGCAAGGGCTTTCCGCACTTGAACCTTCTTTATCTGCAGGGACTGATTGCTGCGCATGACCCAACACCACGAGATGGATGGATCTTCACCTGACTGACTGATTTGTTTCAGATCTGCATAAATGGAGGAAAACTACAGCTCAACATGGAGGAACAGGGAGATGGATGGATGAATAAAAAAATGTCCACAAGAATGCTAACCGATTCAAGAAAATGAATGTAGAAAAGACAGAAATCAATGCTGATGGATGGACATGGAGATGGATGGATGAATCTTGACCTGGAGCAGTTGGAGCAGCGATAGATGGATGGATTTTCACCTGGAGAAGTAGGAGTGGTGCTGGCCCCTGGACGCGCACAGTAGGAGCGGCGGCAGTGGCCCTTGGGCGCAGCAGGGGCGGCCCCTACGCGCGGCGCAGCGGGGAAGCAGGGGTGGCGGCCTCGGCGGCCCTTGGGCACGGTGGCCGCGGCCCCTACACACGGCGACGGCTGCGGACTGGCTCGAAGAAGACCGCCATTTTCTGATGGGAAGGGTCGACTGAGGACGGAGGGGGCCTGGGGATATTTCAACGCGGTGAAATCGGTGATTTCGGGGCCTGCGGCGCGCCACGGGTGGGCTGCGGCGGCAAAAACGTCCGCCACCGCCCGCCACACTTTTTGCGAAGGAAATCTGTGGCGGGGTGATTTTGTGGCGGTGGCGTACCAAAGCTACGTGCTGAACCAAACGCTTACCAAAAACCCTGTGGCCAACTTAAGTTTAGGCGTGGCAAAGTGTGACCACAAACCAAACAAAGCCCTTGAAGCATGTCCCGGCCACCCGGTGAGTCGTGCAAGGAAAAGAGGACAAACAAAAGTTGGCCTCCTGCCCGAAAGACCTCTTAACGACCACCAAAACCAAATCACCCATAAACGGATTTCGGACATCATCAGTTTCTCATGAAATCACACGCTGTGCATCTCTCTCTCTCCGGTGAGGTGTGATATCGAGAAACAGGGCCCGTAGTACGTGGCTACTGTGCGACACTATTTCTTGCTTCAATGCACGAAGGAATCAAAATACCCGCTACCTAATTTGAACGTACAGGTACTCGTATGTTTTCCGGTAAACATTTGGTGATGTACGCTGACAAAAGTGACATTCTTAGAGCAACTCCAAGATTGTAAAACTGGATGGACGAGGGTGTGTTTAGTTCGCGAATTTTTTTTTTGGCTTTGGTTACCGTAGCACTTTTATTTGTATTTGTTAATTAGTGTCCAATCATGGACTAATTAGGATCAAAAGATTCGTCTCGTGGTTTTCTACCAAACTGTGTAATTAGTTTTTTTCGTCTACATTTAATGCTCCATGCATGTGTCCAAACATTTGATGTGATGTGGAATATTAAAAATTTTTGGGAACTAAACATGACCTAAATTAATGTTTTAGGCCCCGTTTGGTTGCCTCTTTTTTTAACACACATCACATCAAATGTTGCGGCACATGCATGGAGTACTAAATATAGACTAATTACATGCATGTCGGCATAAATTAAGAGTAATTTACGAGACGAATCTATTAAGCCTAATTAGTCCATGATTGAACACTAATTGCCACATAAGACGAAAGTGCTCAGTACCTATTAAACTTTAACAGGGCAAATCAAACACCCCCTTAGATATTCTCTAAAATAGAAAACTCCTTCCAGAAATAGATAACTCCAAGAGCCTTTCTAAAATAGATAACTCTATGATGACATGGGGCTATGTAGTGATGCTGCCATGTAAGACACGGTGGGAAAAGGCTCCACAGTCCACGTGCGCGCAGGGGAAGTAGATGGCGAGCCGCGATGGCATGCTATATTCAGTGAGTGAGAATGCCGCGATAGCATATACTTGTTATTTTAGAACATCGGATAGAAGAGCTGTTGGAGGACTATTTTCTCAAAAAAAATGCTCAAATATAGACTACATAGCGCATATAGCTTCTCTCATGCTTATGCTCAGGTTTTTCCCTGTAAACATTTGCTGATGTACGTTGCCAAAGCGGCATTATTTACACTATTTTAATTTAAACTAAGAACACACTTTGATTATTTGCACTGCAATATATTTATTTTATCTATTCCAGTACAGAAATGTGACGTGAAAAACATAAATAAGCTAGGTCTAAATCACCTTAGGAAGGAGACATACATGCACCCTCACCCTTACCGTTACATCCTATATGTAAGCATAAATTTGCGGTAAAATTATAGTTGGAGGCGTTACTGAAGTACAAAATAAGGGTGCGATATATAGGAGTATATACACTTCACTAGTCGTCACTCGTCAGGCTTATACCAGCATATTAAACGTGTTACAGTCAGGCCTGAACAGTTCATTTCGGTCGGGGGTGTTTAGTCGGTGAGCGAAAAGTTTTTTATCACATCGAATGTTTTATGGGATATTAGAAGGGATTTTCGGATACTAACAAAAAAAACTAATTACATAACTTGCCTTAAAACCACGAAACAAATTTATTAAGCCTAATTAATTCATCATTAGCACATGTGTGTACTGTAGCACTTAAGGCTAATCATGGACTAATTAGGTTTAAAAGATTCGTCTCGTGATTTCCAACCAAACTGTGTAATTAGTTTTTTTTTCGTCTACATTTAGTACTCCATGTATGTGTCCAAACATTTGATGTGATGGGGTGAAAAATTTTTAGGTGGAAACTAAACAATCCCTAAGTAAAATATTCATGTTCCTAAACGCGGCAAGGAAAAGACGTACTATTTCATGTTGCAGTCCTGAAATGAAATAAAAATAAATAGATAATGTACTAAAGTGTAAAACTACCCCGTAATTAGGGACTTGCATTATTCCATATAGAATTCGGAGTGATGTCAAAGTAATCATTTGGAGTTGGGTTGTGGCTTAGCCATATGTGTAACCTGATCTCATCTACAAAAATACTCTCGGCTATAATATTTTTCGAATGCTTACTCAGCAATCTACAGCATAGTACAGTACATGTGAAGAAATAGCATGCAATTAAATAGAAAAAAGAAGAGACTGTTTTTTTTTACAACAGAAGAGACTGTTTCTTTAGGACATTGGTAAAACTGTGTGTGTGTATGCAGTCTTGTGCCAACTAAATATCACACAGATCGATGTACTTGCAATTTACACTGCAATGTCTTGACTAAACACAGCAGAATCACCCAAAGGAAACACACAGAAACAGTTCTCTAAAAGCACTCTGATCAATCATCGAATGGCACCAACACACCTGTACTCCGTCTCATAAAAAGAGTCAACATAGGACTTGTGCAAAGTTTGATTACGTTTATAGATAATATTAGTAATATTTATATCTTCAAATAAATTTATTATAAAAATATATTCAACGATCTATGTAATGATACTCCCCCCGTCGAAGGAATGCAATTCTCGCTTTTCGAGAAGTCAAACAGTTCAAACTTTGACTACATTTATATAAAAAAGTACAAACATTCATGATACAAAATAAATACTATTAGATTCGTTATAGAATATATTTTCATAATATATTTATTTGAAGACATAAATACCAATATTATTTACTATAAACTTGGTCAAACTTGACTTCCTTTGACTGATCACGAATCCCATAATTGCATTCTTTTGTGGACAGACGGAGTACTAATTATGAAAATATATTCAACGATCTATGTAATGATACTAATTAGGTATCATAAATGTTAATACCTTTTAATATATATTTGGTCAAAGTTAAAAGTGTTTAACTTCTCTAGAAGCCGGAATGACACTGTATAGGTTAGAGTTTGAAACTTCAAAATGGCAGTTGAAACTTCAAAATGGCGATCCATATTGTTTAAATAGAATGCATTGAATGCACCATGTTCGCTTATGCTAAAATTTAGCTTATGCTGATTTATTGTGAAAGAAAAACAATGTTCGTTGGCTGAAAAGTAGTCAGTGGACAAGTTATTTTGCAGCAACTATACTAGTACTAGAAAATGCTAAGAGAAGCGACAAGAGTACTACTATTGTGTATGCACAGTCCACATATGCACCCCTGCACGGCACTTTCTGTTGTCTGAGACTTCCGACCGATACTGAAATGCATGGCGTTATTAGCAGCCTGTTAACCCATGGGCAAACGGCGAATGCAACTACTACCCGGATACTCCTACGCAAGGAGGACCTCCCAATAGCCGATCGATCCTTGCAAAATGCTCCAACTTTACAGCCATGCTTTGATTTGATGAGAGCAGACAGCAGGCCTGAAATGAAATGGACATGAACCTTTCGGTCAATCTCCTTTTTCTTTTTTGGGGATCAAGAAGAAATAAAGCAGTTGTTTCAAAAAAAAAAAAGAAATAAAGCAAAGCTTTGCAGTCTGGCTCAACCTGTAGTACTATGCTCCCTTCGTCCTAATATATGTCGCTTTTAGTTTCCGTACCACAAGTTTAACTCAATTTATAAAAAATATATACAATATTTATATCTTTAAATAAATTTATTAAAAAACTAGATTCAAAGATCTTTCTAATGATACCAATTATGTATCATAAATATTAATATTTTTTAATATATATTTTATCAAAGTTGTTTTAAGGAAAACGAAAACGATAAATATTTGTAGGACGGAAGGAGAACGTACTAGTATCTGTCACCATGCAAAACCCAGCAGGCACTGTAGAAGCTGTCATTTTAGGTTTTTGTACCATAGGTTTAACTCGATTTGTAGAAAATATGTGTAATATTTATATCTCCAAATAAATTTGTTAAAAAACTAGATTCAAAGATCTTTCCGATGATACTAATCATGTACCATAAATATTAATATTTTTTTAAAAAATATATTTAGTTAAAATTGTTTCTCGGAAAATGAAAATGACAGTTATTTTGGGAAGGTGCCAATAATACTACACTGCTACATTTGCAGTCTTTTTTTCTCAAATACTCCCTCCGTCCCTAAATATTTGTCGCTTGCGCTTCCCGAGAAACAACTTTGATTAATTATATATTAAAATATATTAATGCTTATGATACATAATTAGTATCATTGGAAAGATATTTGAATCTAGTTTTTTAATAAATTTATTTGAAGATACAAATGTTGCACGCATTTTCTACAAATTAAGTCAAACTCGTGGCACGAACACCAACGGCGACAAATAAATAGGGACGGAGTAGTATTAGCTAGGCTGATCTAGATGTGTTTAGAGTGCATGCATTTGCTAATCTATGTTTAAACCACAAAAAAAAATTGCACGTTCAAAAAAAGCAGGCAAAAGCTTGGACAACCTGCAGCATGCAATGCATCCTGACAAAACCTCTACTTGTACGGAGTAGTCTTCTGCTCGTACTCCTGCCCATAAAAGACATAAAATACTCTCTTCCTACTAAAATAAGTGCACATTTAGACAAAATTAAACTTACGGTATATGCATAAAATATTAAATATAAACAAAATTAAAAACTAATTACATAATTTTGTTCTACTTTGCGAGACGAACGTTTTGAGCCTAATTAGTCAATGGTTGGACAATTATTACCAAATACAAATGAAATACTACAGTACGCTACAGTGTCACCAGTGAATTTGGCACTGCCGAATTCAGGCAACTAAACATGGCCTGAGATCAATAGATCAAAGTTAGTGAAAAATTACATATATGTTCCTATAAAGGTATAATCATTGTATCTTAGGAAGAGAGAAAGTAGAAAAAAACAAATAAAGTTAGTTTGTCTTATATGTAAAGGTACACTTATTTTGAGAAAAAATTTGAACTTTAAAAGTGCACTTAGGTGACGTTTAAATGTAGGGGCTAAAGTTTTAGGATGTTACATCGACGGTCACATTAGGATATTCGGACAGTAATAATAAAACAAATTACATAAGTCCTTAGTACTCCGTGAAACAAATTGATTAAACCTAATTAATCCGTCATTAGCACATGTTTACTGTAGCACCGTATTGTCAAATTATGAACTAATTAGACTTAAAAAATTCGTCGTACAAATTAGTCACAATCTATATAATTAATTATTTTTTTAGTCTATATTTAATACTCTATATATGTGTTAAACATTGGATAGGATAAGGACTCAAGTTTAGGGGAGGATATGTAGGAGTATGGCAGAAAAGAAGGGATCCAAAGCAGCAACCACAAAAACTCTGCAACCAGGCAGAAACAGACTGCACGTACTCACAGCTCAATGAATTCAAAGAGTGCGTACCCGTTCTTATTTTATGAAACAATAATCTTGCAGAACCCCATCAAATTCTCGGGATTCAAACAGGCCACAAACTACAAGCACTACGGCAAACAACATATGAATAGCATCAACCAATTTATCCTCAAATAAATAGCCACTAAACAAGCAGAAATTGTTCATGATCGAACCATAAGAGTATGTCCACATTCCAATCGGCCGTGGGCATCTCCTTTGCAGGCACCCATAAGATGACCAGGCAAGCCTAGCCAGTTATGGTATTAGAAGGACAAGAACTACCATAAAAAGAAATGGAAAAGAGCCAAAAGAGTGTAGCAGGTCGCAATTGCAGGCAGCAGTAGACTAGCACAGACGCCACACCCACCACACGCAATCGCCATCGCCCGGCCCCGGCGCAGTCCATGGCCGAACCAACCCATCCATCCCTGACCCCCCGCGAGGACGACAGAAACTGACATGACTCACCGCATCGATCACACCACCGAGACCCCAAGAATGAGCAAGATGACGAAGAACATCTGATCTCATCTCACACAGGGTGCAAAGAAATCTAAACTCAAAGTCAGAGAGCACGCAGCTGGTAGATCAGCAGCAAGCTAGAAATCAAACAAGAGGATTAATTTCACCAATCGATGTAGTAGATGTAGCCGGCTGGCTGATTAAAAATCCCAAGTAAATTAAGCAAGGACGAGCAAGCTGCTGGGCAAGCATATCATCACAGGAAGTTCACAACTGCAGCTGGAGGCATTAGCAGTAGTCCAGTAGCAGCAAATAGTAGAGTCACCAATTAAGCTGGGAAATGATCAGATCCAGAACTGACCTAATTAGGAGGCAGTAATAGTTCCAGCACGTAGCAATACCAGCAGCAAAGCATATGAAAGAGCAACGGGCTAATAAGTAATTTGTAGCAGCAGCAGTTGTACTAGCAGTAGTGGCAGCTAGCTACAGATCGACAGTAGCAAGAGCCATAGAGGCGATAGATGGGTACTCCACATATAGTAGGCGATGACAGGAGCTTCAGCTAGCTAGAGAGACCGACCGACCAAGAAGATGATCGACTAGTAGTGCATGTGGTAGTAGCATACGTGGGGCCGGGCGGCCAGTCAAGCCGCTGCGCCGGGCGGTGGCGGCGGCGGCATCTGGTGCTCGTAGTGGTGGTGTCCGTTGCCGTCGTGGGAGGAGGAGGAGATGACGGTGGCGGGGACGGGGTGCGCGGGGGCCTTCTTGCGCTTCTTCTTCTCGTAGCTGACGCCCCGAGCGCGGGACTGATGGTCGCGCACCTCGCGGAGGTAGAGCCTGACGGCGCGCGCGCCGAAGGGGTTGTTCTCGGGCCGCCCGCCGTTCTCCTCGTAGGCGGCGCGCAGCCTGCCCACGAGCGCGTCGAGGCTGCCCCACGCCTGGCGGAGCGGGCACGGGCAGGGCGCCGGCGGCGCCGGGTGGCCGAAGAAGGGGCAGGCCGGGGTGTGCACCTTGGTCTTGCCGAACTGGTCGAGGTAGCGCAGGAACTCGAGCACGTGCGCGCCGCTGCAGCGCGCCAGGGACAGCGGCGGGCGGTGGTTCCGCAGGTACTGCCCGAACGTGTTCCAGTCCCGGCGCTTCTGCGACTCGTACCGGCTCGGCGACGCCAGCGCCGACACCGCGCCCGCGGACGACGCCCCCGGCAACGACAGCGCCCCGGACGCCGAGCCCCCGCCGCCACCGCCGTTGTCGGAGTGCGGGCTGTCCGGGTGCGGCACCAGGTCCATCTGACAAGTAAGCAAACCAAGATGCGACCAACAAACGATCAGCAAGCGAGAGCGAGCTTCCGAGCAACGCAACTGAGACGAGATCTATCTATTTCGGAGTCGGTGCCCGCGCGCGCGCGCGAGCCGTGGTCCTGTGAGAGAGAAGAGCGAGAGCGCTATAAATAGTGTTCGCGACCACCACTACTACTGGTACATCACTTGCCTCGCTTCGCTTCACTTCACTTGGCTGGCTCCCGCCCTCTTCGTTCTCCTCGCTCGAGAGCTAGCTAGCTAGCCCCCCGGCCGGCCGGACAGCCAGCCCGCGGCACCAGGCTAGCGCCGCCTCCAAGATCGCCGGACAGATCGCTCGCTCACGGCAACGGCGGCATGCCTCGGCGCTGAGCTTGGGGAGAAGAGGGGAGGAGCGGATGCAAGGGAAGGGGGTGGGTATTAATTGGCGGCGAGATTGGAGGATGGGAGGGGCTGGCACAGTGCAGGGGTGGGAGGAGACAGTATGCAGTGAAAGGTGATGTGACGGGAGAAAAAGAAAGGTTTTGCGATGGTAGGGGCGGTGACAAGTGAAATATCATCGGTACGGACTAGGGCTTTTAAAAACTGGTTTAGTTTCTCTCGATGCGCACGTAAAGTATTAAATACAGATGAAATAAATAATTAATTACATAAACGTTAACAATAAATTAATTAGACATAATAAACTCTAAACTTTACCCCTGTAAACACCCAGATATCTCTGCTCCACTGGCGCGCGGGGCGCGGGGCGACGCCGGCGGCCGGGGGTGAAGATGGGACATGGAGGAACGATGTGGTGTGGCGGATGCCGCCGGCGCGGGAGGGGAACGGAGAGGTGGCGGTCCTTGCTTGTGAGGGCCGCCGACTGGGATTGTCGATGTAGGATGCTGGGTGCTCTGCAGCTCTTGTTTAATTTTGACCGAAATCGCGTCGGTTTACGGAGAACAACTATCCGGGCTTACGCAACATCTCCTGGTTCATATGTTTGTCTTTTGTGCCCCGTATGCTTTTTACTTTTTTATTTACGATACGAATTGTCTTGTGTGTTGGTATGCCCCATAATAAATAAATTGCTCATTAGTACTCTCCTCCTTCAAAGAATACAATTCTAAATTTAGAATAAGTCACCTTTTAAATTCAACCAAATTTATACTTAGTCCATTCTAGACTATAAGTCACTTTAATTTTCTAGATACATTATCTTTTGCTATACATTAAGATATATGCTGTTTAGATATATAATAAAATTTATCGATCTATGAAAGCCAACTTACAATACAATTTAGAGTTGATGGGAATATAATAATAATATTAATATTTATGTCTCAAATAATTTTACTATGAAAATATATTTCATAATAGATTCAATAATTCATTCAGAATCATAAATGTTATATAGATTTGAAAACCTTACAATTGTTTGCCTTATTGGAAAATGATATTTTTTTTTAACAGAGGAAGAACCAACAATGTTTCCCTGAAACATGATTCTATGGATTTGTAAGCTTGTTCCCTTATAATTTGTATCGCCCATCCCTTACTGAAATATATAGCAACTAGAGTGGTTTTATTTTGTTTTGTTTTTAAGAAAGAAGAGATCAATTCCACTTAGTGTTTTTTTCTTTTCTCAAAGAGAGAAAGAGAAGAGAAAGTCCACTATTGCTCCAAACTGAATTGAGAGCAAATTAAAGATTGGGGACTATGGTTCAACTTGCATAATATTGCAAGAGAACAGGGCGATGCAAAATGTGAGTAAGTAGAAGGGCTCTATTCGGACACATCAAGTATATTACACTAGGTGGCAGGAAGAATGACTAGCCATGAGGAAGGGACGAAAATGATAACAATTACACTATCATTATGTTGTCAAAACAAATTACACTTTCATTAGGTTGTGCTTGTTTGTGCTACTTGCAATGCTAGTGTTGCAAGCTACTACAAGCTTAGTTGGTATGCAGACAAAAGCTAAAACTAATGGATTTTAATATTAAACCTAAATAAGAAAAGATATCATCCTAATCATCATCTCTTAACCATCATACGTGTCGGTATCTTTTAAACTCTTGCATTCTGCAAATTCTGGCCACCATAGTCTTCTAATAAGACTAAAAGGCAGGAACAGACCTAGGAATGGCCTGTCCCTGGGCTGAACAGGGTCCTTGATGTTAACCTTTTGCAGATTTTTTTTGTGAATTAATTGGTTCTTTGGCCTTTTTTAAGTTGGAATTTAGTGATACAAGACATGCTTGGGCTAGACATGGGCTCATGGGCTAGAGCCCGGGCCCTAGATTCACCCATGCTAAAAGGCACGGTTCTTGATGCAGCCAATACTCCAACATTGTACCCACACTAGTGGCAGGGCGCGCGCCATCGCGCGCAAGTTGGGGCAGAAATTCTAAGGATAAGCAGAGGTCCATCAGAGGACACAAATCACAGATATTTGAAAGGGGATACTCTCAATGGCATATATCAGAGACAGAGAGACGGTGCAGCTACATAGCAGCAGTTTTGACGACAAATGGTTTACTGACCATTGTGAGTACAAGGTACCAGGCGGAGTGTGTTTTGAGGCTGATTGATTCATAAAAACAGAAGACGGTACCACCACATATACACTGATTCATATTATATTAGTCCTGGTACCACATGTGTTTGTCCTAAGCATCTAAATAGGTAGCAGCATGGTACGATAACGAAGCCTGTCCATGGACTAAAATGGTAAGGTTTCGGTGCAAATACTGGGTTGTATAACCTCAAATTGCGCAGCAAAAACACCACGCGAGGACAAACACCCTGAGTGGGAGAAACAGATGGCCGAAAATATAGAAAAAGAGGGGGGGAGGGGAATTGAGGAACCGGAAGTCAAGAAAACAAAGAAGCCAATGTAATAAGCTATTTCAGGTTTTGACAGTACACGAGCAATGTCGTAGAGTCTGTTTTCTTCTTCATACTAACCAAACTATGAAGCCGGAGTATTAATGTTTCTTCTCTAAAGCCATAGGAATGAGAGGTGAAAAGAAGGAAATGGCATTTACCTTACCTATGTATTTGTGTCCTCTTGTGCAGCAACGTGAAAGGAGTATATTTTTCTCATGGTCTGCAACTAATGTTGGAGGATTCAGGTGGTAAGGATACACCAAAACCTAAATTCCACATGTCTTAGACCTGCATACACAGCAGGGAAAAACTAAAGATAAATAATTGGGAACATGTATATGCCTTCGAGCGCACCTGCGTCTAGAATCCTCGAGATTGAGTTGACTGAGGATTTGGTGGGAATGATGTATGAAGGTTCAGTTTTAGATGGACATATACATGATACGATAAATTATGCATTAAGCATTATATAGGTGGTTCTAATATTACATAGATGAGTTTTGCGGCTGCAATAGCATCCTAATTTTACACAGCATGATAGTTAATAGCTGGCAAGGGTACGGGTGGTGCCTGATTATTTTAGATATTGTGCCATGCCGTAGGTAGTAGTAGACAAAGTGCATGCGGTGACTATAACAAAGTATATAGATATTTATTTACGATGTATGTATTAGACATGTTGATGGTGCATAGAGATATATTACATGTGCAAATGCTCTATATGGGACATTAAGTGAGATCATGCAGCAGACAATAACTGATCCATGTAAATCCAGATGAAAAGAGAGATATAATCCAAAGGTAAAAGAAGAAGTAGCTAACCTGCAGAATGGAAGCAGAGGAGTACAAACTCCATACAACACACATGTCTGGCACAATGGACACACGCAACAGATAGCTATCGTAGTGACAATAACAAAGGGTCCTTCTTGGCTGATCTATTCAACATACAGAGGCAAAGATGATAGCTATGGCATTCATGAAATAGAAAAGAACCGAGAGGAACTTAGGACGATGGAATATAGCAGGCAGCTGCTGTATCTGTAATAATAAAGTCCATACCCTCTCTGTTGCATTTGTCCCACATAAGCACAGCACAGAAGCTTATAAAAGATAATGGCCACATGTAGGCCAGACCCTCAGATCAGAACATTACACTTGGACAAGAATGGAACAGTACAGAAGAATGACATATCAGAACATTACACCTGGACAAGCCTGGAGTAGTAGAGAAGAATGACAGATCAGAACATTACACGGGAGAAGTTAGTTGCCAAAAAAGGAGTTGTTCCATAACCTCATAAAATCTACCTGGACAAGCCTGGAGCAGTAGAGAAGAATGACAGATAAACTATTAAAACTGTAAGTGACGTGAAAATAAACAAACACACTTATAAACATAAGCATGTAATTGTTAATACAGGAAGCACATCTTCAGTGCAGTCCTGAGAGAAGGCAAGACCATATACAATGGCTGAGCGAAACACTCATAATCTGAGAAGGCTATACATTTTGTAGAGAGAAATATAGTAATAGCATTATAGAAATTTTCTTATAGCAGCGTACATAATAATTGCTCAATCACTCTGTATCCCTATGTTTAGCCCAAGTCCCTATCATATTGGATCTCCCAGATGGAATGTAACGTTAATCGGTAGGTAGCAAATAGATATAAACATATAGGGCAAAGTTCTAATGGGTTACAGTTTCAGCAGTTGGACAAAGTGGGAAGATTAGATAAATGTATGCATCGACATATCTATACAAAGCACCAGAAAATATTGTAATCTAAGCCTAAATGATAAACAGGCTGTGGAGCTAGACATTAAGGAGCGCATAGTAAAGCAAAGGGAAACAAAGACACAATATATGGCATTCACAATGTATCAATTAACCAACCAAGGCTATAAGTCACTACGTCGAACAACCTGAGGGGTGCACATTGTGACTAACCATGGTAAGACTTGGCCATTGTCTTTGATGGTAGAAGTTGAGCTGCTCACTTTTTTAAACCTGCCCACAACTGGAATCCTCCAATCTCTGAATCAACATTGGAAAAAGGAATCAAGAAATAAGAGACAACTAATAAGTGATGGGAGATAGGGGATGAGGAAATATTCGTAGAAATCACTAAAGAGCAGTCCTATGCCTGCTGCACTGAAGCTGAAATCCTTACTAACACAATACCAACAAAACCAACCGAAATCTATTGCCAATGATGAAGACATTAAAATTGTAGATGTATTAGGAAATTGCATACTATAGCAGATATACAAGAAGGTGGGCAGCAGAGAGAGTATTTAATTTCACCAAGATAAAAATACTAAAGCAGTTCAATCATGACTATATAAAAATATAATCTCTAAAGCTAGCGAAAAATTGTTTAGACAAGGCATGTTACCTGAGTATCCCAGTCTCACACAGTTTGTTCATAGAGCATAAAAATCTGGGAACTCAAAGAATGATGTAAGAAATCATAACACGTCGCCATCGCCTTGTTTTGCATGGTTGCAGATAAGGGAAGGAGAATGATGACATGACAACCCAAACTCCAGGATGGACACCCAAACTTTTTGGAGGTTTTAGATATAATCTTGAAACTGTTTTTTATGCCTAAAAAAGGAACTTCGAGGCTTGTCGAGGAGCGATAGAAATCACAATTACCAGAGGCGATGTAGTTGGCTTCGTGAATTGTAGAGGATAACCAGCAAGTGGCTTTAGGCTGCCACTGACAGCCATGCTGGCCTTCTCCTCCAACCCCAGGATTAGAAGATCAAACGACATCTTTAGAATCCTGAAAAATAATGTCAGCAATTAGTATATGAGGAATGTAGAACAGAGGCAATGATAAATTAGTAGGAAATAACAGATAGGTATTGCACGAATTTACATTGGTTTAACATTTGTGCACGTGGAATCTGTCCAGTCTGAGAACTAAGGACCTATGATGCTGATCGAGCCATAGCCATTATGTTGAAATGCAAAGCAGAGAGTAACTTGGCAAAAATGCATTCAATATGTAACGCATTTTTTTTTGCATAAGAATTAGAAACCATCCTAGATAAATATGAACTGTTTATTCATGCTCTGGTTCTGCACATGCAAGCAGAATATTTTGAAACCATCTTTTATTGATGTAAAGCATCCATTCGTAGTTGGAGATTGTGGACACGTAGCTGCCAACATTTAACTGCTCCATATGAGGGTCTACATGACTTAATATGGACAATATACAAATGGGAACTCTATATATAAATTTAGAAGAACTTAGAGCTAAGATGCAGCTGGCAGAGTATTTTGCTGGTCCATAACCAAACTATTATCGGAGCAGCATAAAGAGAGAAAATTTTTAAGAATTTTAATACTGAAGGCTAAGCACAAATAGGGTACTGGAAGTACCTATATGCATCCATACCTGGTGGTCGGGCTTCTGTAAAGCGGGAGAGAGGCGAGGAGAAGGGAATGACCTGATGCTGCCACCTCCGCCGCGGGATCCTAGGTGGAGGGGTGACGTATCCGACAACCGAACTGAGTCGCTGGCACCGCTACCAGAGAGCAAGAGGCCAGAAGTCAACATTGCATATGCCAAAGTGTCTTAGGACCACACACACACACACACACACACACACACACACACATATATATATATATATATATATATATATATATATATATATATATATATATATATATATATATATATATATATATATATATATATAATGTTTGTATGCCAAAGTGTCTTAGGACCGTATATGTATGTAATGTTCGTATCGTTCTATATGCCAAATCAGTAGAAGTCAAATATAAGCATTCCATGCGCCAAATGCTTCAATTCAGTAGAAGTCAAATAGAAATATCACAAAGGACTATGTATTCATGATACTATAAGGATCATAAAATAGCGGTAGTCGTAACTGCATATTCTCATATGCCATATCTGAAACAAAGATATTTTCCCAGCATCAATGGCATTGGAATATGGTGGACAGAAAATGCAAAATAGCAATTGCACGAAAATATGGTCAGCTTTATTGGGTGCATGTAAGGCTGATAAGCAAAGCTGATCTCAGAAATAAACCAAAACCAATGAGAAGACGATTTTGAACAGAATACAGTCATGCCTCATGAGGCATGGGAAAATAAGCAAGTTTGACATATGGAAGCTAATGTATGCACATGGTCATTTTTTTCGCCAATAACACAAAGAGCAGGCATATGTTTAGGGAAAAAAACCATCATTGCTGACCCACGTAAGGTTGTCTTCAAATTAGCTGCAGCTACTTTTTGCCGATAGTAGTCAAGCGAAAAGATGTCACTGTTGCTAGGGAAAAGCATGTTATCATTGCATATGCCAAACGACAGTTCAGTAGAAGTCGAATGGACGTACTATAAAGGACTAAGTACCCATCACAACATAGGGATCATAAAAGAGCGATAATCATAACTGGATGTCCTAAAAAACTATTTTGTTCTAGCATCAACGGCAATGAAATTGCGCGTCATCGACATTGTCATATACTAAATTTGGAATAGCTACATCATGAACAATGGCATATGCTCAGCATAAATAAACTATAACAGCAGCATAGGCATATGGCCATATATACCGAAGAAACTATAACAACAACACAATTATAGATGAACCCTAAGGAAGAGAAGCAAGGAATCTAAAATCAATCTTGGAAAAACAAAAAGAAAACCAAATCAGAATAGGCAGCACACATATAGATATCTAGGGTTTCGGTAACCAGAGGAGTAGGCATTCCCTGTTGGGGATGCGGCGCTGAGCAGGCCGCGGTGAAGGATGGGGGAGAGGAAGGAGGCCACGGGGCCCCACCCGCGCCGGTGCGCCGCGCTCGTCCTCCCGCCGCCGCCATCGCGCCTGCCGCCGCCTCGGCCGACGCCGCCGCCGTCGCAGGGAAGGGGAGAGAGGGAGAGGAAGGGGAAGGAGGGAGGAGGAGAAGGAGGAGGAGGAGGAGGAGGAGGAGGAGGGTGCCCCTGGCCACCGCCGCCTCGTTCGGCCCGGGCACCGTCGCCCGTAGCGTCGGGAGGACGAGAGAGAGCGATGGGAGAAAGAGAGGAGAGGAAAGAAGCTGGAATGAGAAGCCGAAGCTGCTGTATATATTTGTTTGCATAGATTTTAAAGAGAAGCCGGAGAAGCTGAGGAGAAGGGAGAGAAACTAACCAGAATCATGAGAAGAGGCTGCAGGCGAGAATCGGCTTCGAACGATCTGGGCCGTTGAGCGCGAGATCGGACGGCGGGGAGAATTTCGAGCGACGTGGACAGGGCTCCTGCTCGAGGAGCTGTCGCTCCTTTTACAGGTTAAATACATCCCAAACCGAGAGAAGAGCATAGTAACACATGCTAAGATGTCAAAGCCAACAAGTTTAGGCAACCAAAACAAAATCTAATTAAAAACTATGTTGATTTTGCATGACCTTTGCCATTAAGACATAGCTAAAAAAAGAAAACACCGCACCTAGTCATACGCAATAAAAATATGAAACCCTGAATCCTTGACGATACTTAAGGAGAGAAATAATACCCACAAATATTATCATCGATCCAATTCAATAATCAGATCAAGGATTTTGCCCAGCCCAAGGATGGCACTGCACCACTATACAGAAGGCCAACAAATGCATCTCAAGAACCATGGCCACAGCATCATCAGCTCCAATACGAATCATCCTAATAATAAAAAAATGGTTAAAGCATTTGAACCAAGCCCAAAATCATTACTTTGTTTAGCTTGGACGTGACACTAAAGTTGTAGTTGAATATGCATATATGTAAAACTTTCAGCCTCTATATCAACAAGATGTCAATGATAATCGTAACTTTCTCTGTCCTTAAATATAAGGATTCAAGTAATTTTGGAACCAAAGAATTGGGCAAAAGTCTAACTTGCCTCTCACTAATTAGTTTGTTTGGTTACTAACTTAATTTTCTAGTAAGACATACTTTGAAAAGTACAAGGCATATACATATTATTGATTATGACTATGAATTACATGAGTTATTTTGGACAAGTTAGTGTTTAAAAGACATTGTTTGATGCATGCATGGATGTGGTTTAAAAGGTAATCACTCAAAGGATTGAGCAATCTAGAATACTTTTATAATTTAAAAATAATAAACCTTTGATATCTTAGATTTTAGAATTGACGGAGTAGCTACTCACCACCATGCCATGTATATATGTTCCAAGCTCCTTCCTAAACATTCCATCCACCAATCTACCAAGGCGCGGAGTAAAAGTCTCTTGAACCAACAAAAACTCCAATCCACATCCAAATTGGTAGAACATGGTAACATGCCAAAGTCAACTACCTAGCCACCTGCCGACCAAAACAAAATGCAACACATTGACTATGCACAAAGCAACTCGCACTAGTGCACAACCCATTTTAGCCATAGTGGAACAAATACGATGCCTTCTTGCTTGACTACGCTTTCAAGGAAGAAAACGACTCACACAGATAATAACATCGTCGCCTAATCCGATTTTGTACCAAGGATGGCACGTACAACTACACGCCTCATGGAAAGCCGACAAGTCCATGGCACACAACATCATCAATAATCAAAGACGATTCTAAAAAAGCGATGGAACCAATGCCAAAATTGCTTACGAGCTCACTATTTCCGCTTGTTTGACATGACACTAAGGTTGCTTGTATCTTATGTGTGAACTTGCGAGAATCAAGTATGTACAATATAATTCAAGGCTTCGTTCCAAACATGAAAACTTTTCCTCAAACCTATATGCTACTAAGGGACCTTTATTTGGAAAGCAAGCATTTCACATGAATTATACTGAAACTTTACAGGAATCCATTCATTTTCATATGTAGAAAAAACACATGAAACAGGAAATTTTCCTCCATCAAAGGGGCCTAAATTTTTTAAACATGAAATATTTGCAAGTTGGTTATACAAGATATCCCACGGTTACAAAGTCAAAACTAGATCCGAAGGCTAGATCAACCTAATAGTATATAATAAGTAAGATTTTTTTTCTTTTGTATGTATATCAATGTTTTAAATAGTTGACTATAACATTTGATGGCTGCATCCTCTAAAAGCTATAAAAAAACTATAGCGAACTATAGAAGAAGCTATTTCATTTAGCAATCTCAATCACAGTATATATACTTGAAATTAAAGAATGCCTCAGTAGATATCAGATTAACAGATTCACCGTAGGTGCATCATTGACATTTGCGTCTAGCAGAGAACTTAAAACTAGATGATTAAGCTTCACCACAAGGAATATAACCGGCTGAGTATGTACATACACATCGTGGTTTTAAAAGGTAATTCAGAGGTGGTATGTTTATATACATATTTACGACTCGATGATGTTTAGTATGATGTTATAATAAATCACTTAAAAATTATAATAATCTTGTAAATTAGTACTTAAATTTATCATATAATAAGTTATATTGTGTGGCCGACTACTAGTGGCCCCTCGGATTTTGATGGAGGTTTCCTTGACAAAAAAACATTGATGAGCTAGGACGTAACACACCCCACGGACACTGTTTGCCGGAGGTGACCTTTTCTGATCAAGTGCAGGTGCATACTGCTCTAGCTTTTGACTCAAAGGACACTGGCCACTGCTCCTTGTTCAGTTCAAAAAAATTTGTAGAATTTTCAAGATTTTATGTCACATCGAATCTTTGACATATGCATTAAACATTAAATATAGATAAAAAATAAAACTAATTACACAGTTTAGACGAAATGGACAAAACGAATCTTTTAAGCCTAATTAGACTATGATTGGATACTAATTACAAATAACAACGAAAATCGCTACAGTGTTATTTTGCCAAAAAATTTTTATCTAAACCGGCCCCTATATCTGTCTCGGGCTGTTGAAACCTTGACATCAAAAGGACACATACACGGTAGAGAGATGCGACTGCTCTCTTCGTTCAAAAAAAAAAAAAGAGTACACGTTTCGAAATCTGGTAGCCCCTGCTCCCTCATTGATTAATCCGCCCGCTCCCTCCCGCCTCGTCCTCTCTAGTCTCCACACCAGCGTCCTCCACCGAGGTCGTCTTCATCTCCATCTAGCCCTTCCACCTCGCCTAGCGCTTCCTCTCAGACCTGACCAGTCCCCAGGCAAAGGTGGATCTGGCGACTGGCGTGAGGAGAGGCGGATCTGGCGACCGGTGTCAATGTAGAGGCGCCGCCCAGGCAAGGTCGCACGGCCCTCGGCGAGGTCCACCGCGCCACCAAGCGTTCGCAGGAGATGAGGACGGGACGGAGATGTAGACGCCTAGTACTCATCCCGGTGGCGCTCATCTTCGTCCCCTCGACCAATGGCGCTCATCTTCTTCCCCTCGACCAATGGCGCTCATCTTCTCCTGCTCCGCCCCTTCTTCTTCTCCAACGACGGCGCGATGGCGGAGGCGGAGGATGCGCTCCAGCATCAAGCCGTGGTGAAGTGGACGGCCCTGTGTCAGAAATGAAGCGGCCGGCGTGGCTCCTCTGCCTCCATGCCAGGGCGGGGCCGGCATGGCTCCTCTACATCAGAAATGAGCCGAGGAGGAGGTGCAGGGCCGGTGGAGTACTCATGGCCAGGCACTGTAGGCGGGGAGGTCGAATAGCAGCTAGATCTGGACGGAGATAGAGGAGCAGGGCAAGAGAGAACATTGTGCTAGTAGGGGTATTCTAGTCTTTTTACTTCATTTTTGGTGGTTGTATGCTTGTGTCTAGAACGACACTTAATATGGGACGGAGGAAGTAGTCGCCACACCAGCATCCTCCACCTAGGTTGTCTTCATCTCTGTCCAGCCCTTCCACCTCGCCTTGCGCTTCCCTCCGAGACCTGACTGGTCCCCAGACAGAGGTGGATCTGGCAACTAGCATCGAGGAGAGGCGGATTTGGCGACCGGCATCGATGCAGAGGCGCCGCCCGGGCAAGGTCGCGCGGCCCCCAGCAATGTCTGCCGCTCCACCGAGCGTCTGCTGGAGATGAGGACAGGACAGAGATGTCAACGCCTGGTACTCGTCTCGGTGGCACTCATCTTCTCCTGCTCCGCCCTTCCTCTTCTCCAACGACGACGCAACGACGGAGCCGAAGGGTGTGCTCTAGTGTCAAGCCGTGGCGGAGCGCGTGGCCCTGCGTCAGAAATGAAGCGGCCGACGTGGCTCCTCTGCCTCCATGCTGGGGCAGGGCCGGCGCGGTTCCTTTGCGTCAGAAACGAGCCGAGGAGGAGGTGCAGGGCCTGTGGAGTACTCATGGTCAGGCACTGTAGGTGGGGAGGTTGGACAATAGCTAGATCTGGACGGAGATGGAGGATCAGGGCAAGAGAGAACATTGTGCTAGTAGAGGTATTCTAGTCTCTTTACTTCGTTCTTGGTGGTTGTGCATGTGTCTAGAAGGACACTTAATATGGGACGGAGGAAGTAGTCTCCACACTGGCATCCTCCACCTAGGTCATTTTTATCTCTATCCAGCCCTTCCACCTCGCCTCGCGCTTCCCTCCGAGACCTGACTAGTCCCCAGACAGAGGTGGATCTGGTGACTGGCGTCGAGGAGGCGGATCTGACGACTGGAGTCGATGCAGAGGCACTGCCCGACAAGGTCGCGCGGCCCCTGGCAATGTCCACCGCGCCACCGAGCGTCTGCCGGAGGTGAGGATGGGACAGAGATGTCGACGCCTGGTACCCGTCCTGGTGGCGCTCATCTTCTTCCCCTCGATTAGTGGCACTCATCTTCTCCTGCTCCGCCCTTCCTCTTCTCCAACGCCGGCGCAACAACGGAGGGTGCACTCTAGCGTCAAGCCGCAGCGGAGCGCGCGGCCCTACGTCAGAAATGAAGTGGCCGGCATGGCTCCTCTGGCTCCACGCTGGGGCGGGGCCAGCGTGGCTCCTCTGCGTCAGAAACAAGCCAAGGAGGAGGTGCAGGGCTGGTGGAGTACTCATGATCAGGCACTGGAGGCGAGGAGGTCAGACAGTAGCTAGATCAGGACAAAGATGGAGGAGGAGGGCAAGAGAGAACATTGTGCTAGTAGGGGTATTCTAGTCCTTTTACTTCGTTCTTGGTGCCTATGCCTGTGCTGAGTTGGGCAGCCCGAGGCCCTCACGGCAAGGCGAGAAGCAGCTCCGGCATCCTGGGCGGGGCAGAGAGCAGCGCCTCCTGTCGAAGACTGCACAGACCTGTCCTGGCGGCTCCATTGCGATTACCAAACAAATATTTAACAGACGAAAGATATTACAGTTGTATGTGTTATCTACTATACCGTTGAATTTGGTGTTCTAGAGATCTTTGGTAGGTGTTAATTTACAATCATGGTATGAGGTGGTTGCTATGGTAGTAGATGTACAATTAACAAATCAGAGGGATCGTTTTGTTTGGGGGCTACATCAGAATTGATCTTTTTCAGTAAAGTCCATGTACCGAGCCTTGTTAGGATCTGAAGCGATGCCGAATAACACTGTAATATGGAAATTGAAACTAGCTCTTAAGATCAAAGTATTCTTGTGGTATTTGTATAAAGGAGTAATTCTAACAAAAGATAATCTAGCAAGACGACGTTGGCAAGGAGACAGCAAGTGTTGTTTTTGTTCATCTGAGGTGACAATACAACCTCTTCTCTTTGATTGTCATTTTGCTAGATTTGTGTGGCGGGTTATTCATATTTCATTTAACTTATCTCCTCCAGCTAGTGTACACAATTTGTTTACAGATTGGTTACTAGGGATGAATAGGAAATTAAAATATAAGATTCTTGTGGGTGCGGCTGCTTTTTGCTGGGTCATATGGTTAACCCGGAATGACTTATTCTTTGGCAAGATCCTAACACCATCTTGTTTGCAGGTTATCTTCAGGAGGGCCTGCTGGATCAGATTTTGGTCCCTTCTTTAGAAAGAGGAGGATCGCCAAATAATGATGATGGATTGCAGGAAAATTGAGACAGCTGCAATAGAGGCATTTGCAAGAAACGGTTGGAGATTCGTTAATAGAATTGCAGTTTAGATGTTACTTCGACAAACTTTTCCTTCTTCTTTTTTGTTTCAAAACTTTATGTTTGAGATTGCTTAGACCTTTGTGTTTCGCTGTGTAATAAGAAACAACTATATGTATTAGTTGCTGCAGAAGCTGGGATATCAATAGATTTCCTTTTCTAAAAAAATTTCTAGTGCACAAGATATTACACCTAAAAACGAATTACTGGTGAATAAAATTACAAAGCTGCCGGCCTACAGGGAAAACACGGACCAGGAAAAAATTTCTGCATCATAAAGAGGCCATTAGCAGATATACAACCTTTAATTAACTCCCTGCCGTCTTTCTTGACATTTTATAATTTCCAGTAGGGACCTGCCCCTCCCGATTTCATCAAAAAAAAATTAACGATCGGCCCCTCCTGATTTCATAAAAAAAAATTAACCAAACAAAATTAACCTTTTAGGCGCCACCTCCGAAGATAAAAGACATGCTCTGTGCAAATACTGCATCTATAAATACCTATTTTCAGAGACAGGTCTCATAGAATGTCGCATTGATAAATTAATTAATAGATGTTCTTCAAAAGTTCAATCTAAAAATTGTTGTCTAAAAAACAATTCATAACCGTATGAAGATAAATCTTATCAAAACTGTTGAGCTCGATGTGATCTAGAACTTCTTAGTTGATATTTTTTACTTAAAACTGTTCAAAGTCCAAAAAATCATTTTAAATTATCAAAGTTAGTATTTTGAAATTTACAATTTTTAAACAACCTCGGATGTTAACATAGTCTACACCAAAGTTGTAGTTCCCAATGTGATCTATAACTTTGTTGACAAATTTTGTTTTTAGATTCATTTAGATCATCAAATATGTGTTTTAAATTCACATATTGATATTTAAATTTAAGAATTTCCACATGACCTCAAATGTTGACATGATCAATACCAAAGTTCCAGCGATCAAAGTGATCTTCAATTTTGAAGTTGACAAGTTTTTTATTTAAAGTCAATTATAGTCTCAAATATTCATTTTAAGTTCTTGTATTTTGATATTAAAATTTTTAATTTTAAAAAAAATCAGATGGAGAAACGGTCTGCACCAAAGTTATAGCACTCGACAAGATCTAAAACTTTGTAATTGAAACTTTTTATTTAAGGTCATTTTGTGGTCGGCATATTCAATATAAAATTAGTAAATGTTACAATACAAAAGAATATAATATTATATTAATTGACAAGGGACTATATAGTGTAGTGGTAGTGAAAACTCTCATGTGAAGTTAAAGGTCATGGATTGAAATCCTAGGTTGTGAGGCGGGCAAGGTCTGTTAATCGATTTACTGAAAACAAGACAAAAACCTTAGAAATGAACTTTCGGTGTGCTGATCGTCTCAAACTTACTGGATTGATCATGGTTAAAAAAATTCAGGTTTCCTAGAAATCGGTTTGGTGAAATAGGCTGAGAGGAGTATAGGACAATCCACCATTCAAAAATATTCCAGCTAGTTTCCAATATATAACTTTCTTTTTGCTGAGCTCATGCACCCTTGCTCTGCATACATATATACTATACGCTTGTTTAGTCCTTTTACAGGTTCGTTATAAACAATTATTAATTTTCTCTATAATATGGTTAGGCAATGCAGCCTTGTTCTGACACTGATCTTGAGCAAAAGGAATGTTTCCTGTCTTATTATTATTTTTTCTCCAAATTGGCCGCCGTCTATCGTTTAGCTTCACTTCACGTGACATAAGCAGCTGCTCAAACAGTCGGTTACATATTTCTATATCTAACTACTTTGTTTAAAGTATAGTTCGTTTTAACGTTGTTGAGTACTTGAGTTACGCTTCTCCAGCTAAGACTCTGTGCCGAGGGTTAGGGGGAGCAAAGCACCAGGCAGGGAAAAACAGAAGTAAACATGAACTCGGATAATGCATGAATGATAAGTGCGTTTGGCCTCCTACGTGTGTTTTGATGATTTAATGACAAAAAAGCAAATTAGGGACCAACCATATTCTTAAGGATGATATGCAGGTGTTAGTCCCCATTCAAAGATTGAAAGTCAAATGAGACCCCTCAATTATTGTTGAAAAGCGGAATTCGACTCAATGGCAATTCAAATTCATTTTATATTTTGACATTAAGTTTAGGAAACGTCACACTATAAATAGGGATACAAATCTCGTTGATCTGGGAAAGATAAAGTGCTCAAAATAAACTAAAATTAATAGAGACACTTAAACACAACACGAGTACTTGCGGGCATAGTTTGTGAACTTTCCTGCACCGTCGGAAGTTCTAATGTAGCCCTACACAACCTAGACTGGAGTGCCATCATAAGATGGTTTTGGCTTCCGACACGTCGGAAGTTCCGACGTTGTTACACAAAAGTCTATAATGTTCCCCGTTGAAAAGTGTCAGAAGCAATCCTGTTTCACATCAGAAGTTCCGACGTGACCCAGAGAACAGCTAATTGGGGTATGGGCTGTAAACATCACTCCATCCCTCTTCCAAATGTTACACTGTGCACTTATTTTCGACCAAGCCTTAGCCAAAAGTGTTCTTGAGCATTCAAAGCCCTCTCTCACTCTCCCCTTTGCTCCCCTAGCTAATTCTTGTAAGTGGTTGAGAGAAGGGAAGGGATTTGATGAGAAAACTTGAGATTCACTCTTGAGCACTTGATTTCCTCATCAAGCCGGTGGGATTCATGTTCATTTCTCTTAGAGCTTTGCCCATAGCCGGCTAGGCATCGCCTAGGAGCTCCTAATTTGTGGTTGAGCAGTGGGAGGTTGTATTACTCTTGTTATTCTAGTGAAGCAAGGATATGAAAGAAACTCCGACCTTGGTGGTCACCTGAACAATGAGGATGTAGGCAAGTGGTTTGGCCCAACCTAGGTTAAATCCTTATGTCTCTTGTGCTTGTTGTTGTTGTGATTGCTAGAAAATTACTTGTGTTTTCTTGTCTCCGTCTTTCTCATGTTCATTTCTAGGGTTTGGTCTTATTTTGTAAATTGGTGTTGAGACTAGACAAAGGAAGTGCCTCAATACCTTCATATACCTCCAAGGAAGTGTGGTAATTCACAAATATGGATTTGGAGTTGTTTTTATCTCTGATTTCATAGTTTCCCTAGGTGTCAAAACTTCCAACATATGTCAGAAGTTTCGATCCAAACTTTGGAACTTTAGTTAGGTTCTAATCCGCCCCTTTAAGTACATGTAAGATTTTTTATATACACTTATTAACCCTCCTTTGGGCATTGTAAATCATCTCAATCATTCAGTATTTTAAATAGGTGGAAGCACTTTAGTCTTTCTCCCATCTCAGATCCACTAGTCCTATGGTTCTCATTCACTTTGCATCCTCCATCTCTCGACTGGGGTGCGATTCATACCTTCGTGGTTCACACCTTCAGGCTTTGTTTCGGTAACTTCAAGAGATCTCCATCTTCTCACCCTTCGGAAGTCGATTTTCATCTTTCTACTATATCTTAATCACGTTTTGGCAATCTTCGGGATCCCTGCAACTACATGAAAAGGATGTGTACCTGCGCAAAGGTGATGGAAATAAATATCAGGCAAATGGAATGGCGCCTCTAAAGGTTTCAACCCAACAAACATTATCTTAAGTCAAAGTTCTCTGACTTTAATTATGTTTTCGGAAAAATATATTAACACCTATAAGTTTAAATAAATGTACTATAAAAACTTATTTTATGGGTAACTTAATAAAATTAGTTTGATGTTATATATATTGATACACTCCGTTGACCTAGTCACAATTAGAGAATTTTCGCTAAAGTGAGCTATACTTAAGAATGGAGAGAGTATTTTTTAATACACGAGAGGTTAAACATTAAAGTGAGTGACTGCAATCTAGAGAGGCATGCAATCCCTCCAGTTCCATAAGGCCTTCTTTGGAACATGGAAAATTTTATTTTCTATGAAAGTGAATGGATTCTAGCAAAATTCCTGTATAATTTCTATAAAAATCCTTTGTCCAAAAGGGGAGTATTGTTGGACAGAGTTGAGGTCAAGCCTATAGAATTTTAACTATCAAAAACTTCAACAATATTTAGTTTGAAAACCCTAATTAGGACAACATATATAGATTAGTCTCAAAAGTACGCTAATAAAATTATATATTTCTGTATATATTAAATAGAAAAAATATAGTCCAACTCATGTTTTGGATACCACATGCAAAATGTTGAAGAGTACTCCCTCCGTCCAAAGAAATGCAATTCTCATTTTTTTACTAACATTCATGATACAAAATACATAATATTAAACTAATTATGAAATACATTTTCATAATACAACTTTATTGAAGACACAAATGCTAATATTATTCATTATAAACTTGATCAAATTTAAACTAGCTTGACCGACATAAACTCTATAGTTGCATTTTTTGCAGGCGGAGAGTGTAGTATTTTAGGCAAGCGTTTGTGTTGTGCTCGTCAATAATTGCAAGTTCCAATTGCGCGAAGTAGTTCTGGAGGGCTAGAAATGCTTGTCATCCCAACGGAATGCTGATCTTAGCGACGCCAATCTCCTTTATATTGCTGTTGAGTGGGAACTAGCATCAGCTAGTCGAACCACCTGCATGTCTATGTCATCCAGGTCAAAAAGGGAATATTTTCATTGCTTTTCTTTCTTTTAGCAGACGTTTGTTTTTTCTGTGATAGGAATAGATCGTGCGGATACTTATATATATTTTTATATTTTACATTTTTTTCAAGACCCAGTACAGACAAACGCTTGTATACATGATCGTACACTTAGCCCTATGAACACACGCATGCACATCCTACATTCCTACCTATATAAGCACCCCCGAAGAACTAAGTTGGGTCAGCAAAATTCGAGATTGATAAAATCACCATAGACGTCTCGCTATCGACAGACACGTCACCTACCACTGAAAAAAATAGTGCCATTAAATCCTTGAATAAATCCTAAAATTGTGATATTTTACATTTGCTTTGTTGAACTATATTATATTCTTCATCACAAGATTACACTGATACAAAAGCGGTTTTTGTCAACACAAGGATTTTTTTTTTCACTGACGGTCTATAAAGAACATGTACCAATAAAAGTAGAACAGTGGACCCATGCTTATAACCAGTGAAGATATATCTCTGTTGGCTGTTTCTTGAGATTACCACCTGTACAAATCATGTATTTTATTGATGGTAGGTTTAAGACAACCCTAGTATAAATCCAATTTACATTGACGGTTGTCTTATTAAGCATACCTCCAATGTAAATACATGATTTGTACCGATCGTAACCTTAACAAAACCACCAATATCGATATGTTTGCACCAACGGTTTTGTTAACCTGTTGCCAATACAAATAATTTGAATTTTTTTTGTGAATTTTTCAAATGATCTTGAAATGGAGAAATGACATAAACAAAAGTTATAGTACTCAAAAAGATCTGTAGCTATGTAGTTGATACTTTTTCATTTAAAATCATTTAAGGCTTATAAATTATGTTTTAAGATTAATGATTTTGAGTTTTTTAAAAGTTGGAGAAATGACAAAACCAAAGTTATAGTACTTGAAGAGATATAAAACTTTTCAGTCTAAACTTTTTTCATTTAATTTTGTTTAACGTCTAAAAAATGCATTACTATATTCACTAAAGTTATTACAAAATGAATGTATCAACCTCATAGTCACAAAGGCATAGTGGTAACGAAACAACGCGTGAGACCGGAAGTGGGTGGGGGTTGGCTGGCGGATTTTCCTAGTTTTTTTTTTTTGCTATTTTTTGGTTATTTCTTTAGCCCCAATGGTGTGGTTTGTGCAAGTATGCCGCTAGTGTAATTTGATTTACACTGATAAAGTATTGCCGTGGTTGTGCTGCTACTACAGTACCTAGAGAGATCAAATTGCTGCCAGAGCTTGCAGCGCTGCGCTGCTGCTACAGTATCGATAGAATAAAATTGCAGCCAGAGCTTGCAGCTGCACCTGCAGTCATGGCAGCCTAACAGGCCCAAAGCATTACCGATCACCTCAATACCATGCGTAATCACGGGCGGAGCTACGTTGCCGACTGTGGGTGCGGCCGCACCCACATGGAACTCAGAAATCAACGCTTACCTCTAAACTTTCACCTCTTTTGCACCCCCCAAGAGCGGGGCCATGCACCCAGGCATCAAACAAAGTCCATTAGCTAGTTAACCACCCCGACACACTATTAGTATTCCACCAAAAAAACATAATACTAGTAGCTCATTGCGCCACCAATCATCAGGAAAATTGTAAATGGGAACACAACAGGAGTACAAGAGACAACACTACAGCAGCAGAGCGCCAAAAAAATCTACTGCCTTTGCTAGCCAGCGCATTGGCAAGCTACGGCCACCGCCTAGCGACTGTCCACCTCGGCAAGATGACAGCTCGTCTCCAGTCTCCAACTCTCCATCATTCCGTCAAACCGTGAATCCTTGTTCGTGTTACTTTACTAGTGTCCTTCCTCAACGTTGGTAACAAATAAAAGCAAGGTAAGGAAACTAAAAGATTACCACTTTGTATTTAATTATTGGTTCTAAAAGTGTGTTCATTGCACACAATTAAGTAACATTATTTCTCAAACATCGTACATTCAATTTCTGTATGAATCTAGTCATGTCGGTATTTTTATGTCTGTACATCGTCAAAAAAAATTGTTGTTTTTTTTGACGAAAATATTTTGCTGTCAATAGACTAATTTTTATACTTTTTTCATCAACATCGTTAGTATACTAATTTTTGTATAGGTTTTTTCGTCGACAGATTAATTCGTTAAAACAGTAGTATATGAATGTATATGGCATGAAGAAAGTGCCGCACCCCCCTTAATTTTTCTCTAGCTCCGCCCCAGCGTAATGTATTACACCAACACATTTAGGGCCAGGATACAGGAATATTGGAGAACAGATCGATTGATGCAGACTGAGCTTTTTGTCGTAAACAAGGGTGTCGCGATACGGTGGCTCCACATCCACGTGGGCTCGATGCGGACTAGCTTACAACATTGCCCTCACCGGCCAAGCTACCTATTTTCTCCAAATCACCCATCCCGTAGCTTTGAAATAACAAATAAGTCCCTTTTGTGGGTTCCAAGCAAATAAGTCCCTTTTGTTTCAAATTTCATGCCTAGTCTAATTTAACGATCTCGTTTCAAATTTCTAAGATTCTTTTGTGGGTTCCAAGCAAATAAGTCCCTTTTGGTGTTGAATATTGAAGAGTTGTCCAAATAGGTATGCTCATTTCTTAAATTCACTCTTTAAATCATCATTGGAATAGCCATTTGACTAAAAATCCTATCTATATCTTTTCACCCTTTAACTTATGTATGTCTTATGCGCACTCTCGAGAGCTAACCCTACTCTTCATCTTTAGCTATTGAAAAAGCTAGATTAGAGGATGACAATAGTTGGAGATCTAATTAAAAAGTTGTTAGCCTTTTTTTACCAAAATCTCTATGCTTATCAAAAAGGAAGTATATAAAAAGCCACTTGAGTTGCTTTGAGGAGATCAGCTTCGTGTATACTTACTCCAATCACAAACATAAGTTCTTGGTCATAAAAAAACATAAGTTGTCTAAGTTATCGACATTGTTTGCATGATCAAATTTTAACTAGAAAGGTTTATAAAAAGTATGAAAGTATGAAAAAAATATTTTGCTACGTAAATACATTTCATGAATTTATCACTAGAACACACTTTTACTGGTGGTGGTTTTTAACCGTCAATGCGAAAGGCAGAAAGTCTCATGTGTCGGATGATTATGTATGGACACGTGGCATTCATTCATGGTGGGTGTCCATGGGTGACGTGTGGGGATAGTCCCTGCCCAATGTTTCTAGTAAAACTAGGTAGCTTAAGTCAATCATTAGTAAAAACAGAAGTATTTCTACTAGTGCTCATATTATAGAGACAGACTGTAGGGTCGAGATGGCGGACTAGAGAAGGGGTGAATAGTCCTTTCTAAAATTTAATTGCGTCGACTAATCGAAACAAGTGCGGAATTAAAACTATCAGTCTAGCCAAGACTACACCCCTCTATCTAAGTTCTCTAGCACCTTGCAAAGATACTAATTAAGCAACTAAGGTGCCGAGCAAGCTAGAGCTCACCTAACCAATTCTAGGAGCAAGATCACACAAACCTATATCACTAGTACTTTGCACATCGGGAAAGCTCCTACACAACTAGTAAGCAAAAGCACAAAGCTCTTAAACTCACTAACAATGCTCAATAATAAGACAACCAATGTCAAATTAGAGAGCACAAATTACTTAGCTACACAAACTAAGTAATGTGACTAACAAGGTTACACAAATCAAATTAGTCACGCAAGGGAGCTACTTCTATGTTACACAAGCAAGAAGGTAACTAGCAGCTACTAAAGCTAAACTAGTCACAAGAGCAACTACACAAGCTCAAAGTATGAAATGTAAATACAAGCCTGTGTTGCACGGAATGCAACCATCGAGAAGATGATAAAGACAATATTGACACGGTGATTTTTCTCCTGAGGTTTGTGAGGTTGCCACCAAGCTACGTCCCCATTGTGTCGACCACTCACACGGTGGTTCGGCAGCTAATTGGCATCACCTGCCAAGCCTGCACGTCAGGCACCGTAAGAACCTACCTCACAAGTGAGGGTAGCTCAATGACACTATTTACTAGAGTTGCTCTTCATGGCTCCCGCGGGACGAGCATAATGCCCCTCATAAAGCTCTTTTTTGGAGCACCGCGTAAGCTTCTTGCGGGCTTTGACGGAGACCACAACCAAATCATCTAGGAGGTGACAACCTCCAAGAGTAACAAGCACCACCGGCTTGCAAGACGACCACCTAGTTCCACTCGATGTAACCTCATGATGCAATCGCACTAGAATCGCTCACTCACTCGATCAGATGAACACTATCAAGCACAAGTGAGTTGGAGGGCTCCCAAGCACTCTCAAGCATGGACACAAAGTCCTCTTAGGTGTTCAACCTCAGCCATGGCTGAGATACCCTCTATTTATAGCCCAAGGACCAAATAGAGCCGTTATCCCTTCACTGGGTGTTTTTTAGGACGACCAGACGCGTCAGCCGTGATGACCAGATGCACAAGGCCAACGTCCGGTCGCTCCTGGACAGCCACGTGTCCCGACCGTTTGAAACTAGCTGTTGCCGCCAATGGCTAGCTCGCTTGCGCGCAGTCACTCTACTGACCAGATGTGTTGCTCACTGTGACCGGACTCACCACGCCTCAGCATCCGGTCATGTCTAGAGACGGTCCAGGGAGGAGAAATCGTGACCTGACGCGTCCTGTCAATGTCGACCTGGCACGGTCAGCGTCCGGTCTCTCCCTCTCTGCACTTCATGCGCCAGAGCGCTGCCATGTCAGCAAGACCGAACGCTGAACAGTGTTCAGCCAGCGTCCGATCGCCTGCATCCGTGTTTCTCCAGAAAGTGACCTGACGTGCCGGTCGCACCAGGCCAGCGTCTGGTCCTCCTTTGCACGCCCTCGGCTGAGTGCCAGCACTGACCGGACACGCAGGTGCTGATCACTCATAGTGACATTTCCTCGCCTCCGTTTCTTCGCCGAGTTGATCCGTTTCAACTCCAACTTCTTCTCCTTAGCAAATGTGCCAACACCACCAAGTGTACACCACCATGTGTATGTATGTTAGCATTTTTACAATCATTTTTAAGGAGTTAACCACTCAACTTGCCACGCCACTCGATCCTAGCAACGATGCATAGTTAGATCACTCGAGTGGCACTAGATGACCGATATGCAAATAAGTTTACCCCTCTTGATAGTACGGCCATCTATCCTAAACCCGGTCATCAACTTCTCTACACACCTATGACCGGTGAAATGAAATGCCCTAGGTTATACCTTTGCCTTGTGCATTCCATTCCAACTCCTCCGATGTTGATGCAACACATGCACCAATATGATCAACAATGATATGATCCACTCCATATCATCATGTGACCATATTGGTTCATCGATCTTGACTTCACTTGCTCTTCACCGTTGCTTCGGTCCATCGGCGCCAAGTCATCACTCAACTTGCCCTTCACATTTGCAACCGGTCCGTCGAGCCAAATCATGTCTTGATCTTTTCCACCTTGATCACATGACTCAATGTCATGTCTCATGTGCAATGATCTCCTTCATCATCACATGTGTGAGCTTTGCAACATCTCTGAGCCATCTTCACCGTCATGGCATATGTTGCTCATACATATGTACTTGTGGACTAATCACCTGTGTATCTCACATAAACACAATTAGTCTATCTAAAGTTGCTACTCAATTACCAAAACCAAATAAGGACCTTTCACAGATGTAAAAAAGATAATTTTTCACCTGTGGTTCTGGGAAATAGAAGCATTTCTGCACTAGCTTCTACTTTTATGTGCTGCCCGTACAAAAATAGGTGCCGTCAGTAAAGAACCATCTCTATACTAGTGCATCAATCTTGCATCAGCAATTTATCTAGGTTGAATATATTTATGGTCAAGTTGAAAAGTTTGACCAATAAAAATTATTTTTTTAGGAAAAATGGTACTATCGTACACATTCATGTTTATGAATGCACACACACATCCTATTACAATAAAGCATCCGATAAACTATACTACAATAATTACTAGACAACTTACTACACTCAACTCCTCTTAGAAATCCAATGCACAATATGTAAGCCTATTTTTCTCTGGCAATATTGTATATAGCGGGCTATGCCATTTAGGAGTGGACACAAAACTAGATAAACAAACTCGAGCTACCATCCCTGGACCCGAACTATTCATACCTGATTACAATTTTTGGATAGTTACTCTAGATGCTTGAATTTAATTCGGGTAGTTCAAGTATTGATCACTGGTACCCAAATTACCCATAATACCCAAAATTCATGTTTGTGTGATCCGTGGTGTGTATGTATATGTTTATCTATTTGAATAACATTTGTGTAGTTGTCAAAGACATGTTGTTTGGTACTTTGGTATTTGCTAGCCATGTGATTGGTTATATATATTTTCTATTAAATGTTGTAAAAAAATATTGTTTGCTGCTTTAAAGCATTGCTGAAATTTTGTCCATTTTGTTGGTTTGTTGAATTCAGGTATACATTTGTTGAATTCAGGTATACATCAAGTATGCCCGAACCCGAGCTCAGCTTTTTGGGTACCAATAATTATCCAGTAGTATTTTTCTCGGGCTAAAAATCACTAATTAATTTGTAATAACTGAAAAATCCTAACCAAAACTTTTAGGTTGCCGAATGCCCACCCCTAATGACATTTAGTGGCGTCCTCCTCTAAAAGCTATAGCGGCTATAGCGGAGGCTATTTAATTTAGTAGTTTTTTTAGAAAACATAAAAATTCTCAACTAATTATGCACGAAAATATTTAACAAGGAAAAATTCATGAACACAAAAACTCAAATACATGTACATATGCTTAGGAGAATATGTTTCCACATCAATTACTTAACATTCACTAAATTAGTCAACATACTCACAGATACGACCAACATTCATAGTTATTCAACACTCAATTTTCAATGGTTTAATAATTATTCAATGGTTTATTGAGTAAAGAACATGATGGATAGGTATAGATTATACTCCTCTAGAGTAACGAATGTATATTTTCCTTAGTCCCAATTAGCGGTGCTAAATATTTCATGCCTAAGACAAATAACGGTGTTTAGTGTAATTAAAGTGTCATTGGAAGCAATAGTGGAACAATTCATAGATCCTTGAAAAAGTTAATATAGGGGAGCTATAGACTATAGAGATGTCATAGTGGGATATGTACGGCAATGTTCTTAGGCAGTAAACTGTTTTACTAAAATAAATTCATGTCTTGGGTCTAGCAAAGGGATTGTGTACCATTCCCATATCCCTCCGTTTGTATTTACACGTCGTATTAGGTTTGTCCTAAATCAAACAATCTTTGTCTTTAACCATCGATTTTCAAGAAATTATATAGTTTCATGATATAAGATTTATTGTTTTAGATTCACTATTAAAAAAACTTTCATAATATATAATCTACAAGTCATAAAACTATAAGGATTTTTCAAAATGGGTAGTCAAAGATACTAACATTTTACTTACGACAATTCTAATATGACATGTAAAAAAAATAGACGGAGTGGTTCACAAGTTTGTGCTAGCCTAAACATGAGTATTTAATGGAGGTAAACGGCATATATATGACAAATATTTCAATTGTTATTTCAGTTATTACCAATCAAATTTGAGATGCGAACAAACTTTGCAGTCAAATTGTAATACTCCATCCTGCAAAGATTCATGGGCGCACATCCACTGAGGCCTTGTTTAGATCCCAAAATTTTTTGGGAAAAATTCCGGTAGCACTTTCGTTGTTATTTGGCAAAGTTTGTCTAACCATGGACTAATTAGGCTCAAAAAATTCGTCTCGACATTTACAGGCAAACTGTGCAATTAGTTATTTTTTTACCTACATTTAATGCTTCATGCATGTGTCTAAAGATTCGATGTGATGGGTACTGTGCAAATTTTTTTTGGGTCTTTTTGGCAATCTAAACAAGGCATAAACTGCCAATGGCTCCGTTCGCTTATACTGAAAAACAAGTTGAAACATTGTTTCGGCTAATTTTTTTAGAGAAAAATACTGTTCGACTGAAAAAACAAGCTGAAAACTACGGATTATAAGCCGGCTGAACAGAGCCAATTTCTTGTTTCTCTATAGTCTAGTATTCTGGTATTCTAGTAGAACAACCCTGAGCACAAATAGAACAGCAGATCTCGCATAGATTCTGACAACGGGCAGTTTAATTTATTTACAAACACTTCCTCCCCAATTTACGGCCTTGTTTAGATCCCAAATTCCACCCCAAATTCCACTATGCAAAAAGAAAATTTCCCATCACATCAAAATATCGGCATATATATGGAGTACTAAATGTAGATGAAATCAAAAACTAATTGTACAGTTTTGTTGTACTTTACGAGACGAATATTTTAAGCCTAATTAATCAATATTTGGACAATTATTATCAAATAAAAACAAAATTGCTACAATGTGACAGGACATTTACTATGCAAAGTTTGCATCCCAAATTTGGGATCTACACAAGGCCTACGAATGCAAAAAGTGCTCTACAACTTCTATTCCGGTACAGATACTGCCACTATAATGTTCTTTTACCATTTCGAGACTGCATACATGCTCGGCCACGTGTTCATCTTGTTTCATTCCAGCAAAAATAAATCCTCCTAGCACGGATCGAGATTACACACCACGTAACGCGACAACCACAACAAAATGAACAGCAATGGGAGCAGGAGCACTAGTCGTTTTTATTGGGCCAATTGCAAGACTGCCCCTGTTTTGAGGTCCAATTGCTCGTTTGCCCTTTTTAACTTTGCATGTTTGCCCTTGTTTTTTGAATCTGAAGGTTCCAGTTGCCCCTGTTCCATGAAGGAGAGGTAACAGTGTTAAGTACAAGCTGAAAAGACAGAAATGCCCTCACTGTCGAGTGGACCCTACATGTCATCCCCACTCAACTCTCTCCCTCTCTCACTGTCGAGTGGACCCTGCTCGTTAGCTTCTTCCTCTACCTTCTTCTAGTCTGTGCACGGGGAGGCGTCGTGGCCGAGCTCGAGGAGGAAGCCCCGGCATGGAGCCCGCACGGCGGCACTACCAGGGTGCGCTGGCTTGGAGCCCGCGAGGTGACGCTGCTCGCCTGGGAGGAGGAGGGATGGTCGAGGAGAGCCGAGGAGCGGGCCTGGACTGCGGCCATGGAAAGACCTCGCGCCAGTCATGGACCCGCCGGAGCCAACGACGGCGAGCTCGCGCGGTGGCCACGAGACGCAGCACAGGGATGGGATGGCCGTCCGCCTGGCCGCCTGCGGCACTGCTAGAGGCCGCCTGAAGGCGCGCCCGCCCGACGCGCTCGCCCGGCCGCCCGCCTGGCGCGCCCGCCTGCCCGGCTGCCCACCCGACCGCCCGCGGCGCTGCTGGAGGCCGCCCGACGGCGCGCCCGCTCGGCGCGCCTGCCCGCCCGCCGGCTCGCCCGGCGCGTCCTCCCGGCCGCCCGCTCGGCCGCCTGGACGCACGCCGGTAACCCTAGTGCCGGAGATGGGGGTGGTCGGTCGCGCGTCGTACCGAGTCGAAGGCAGAGAAAGAACGATGGGAGGAGAGGAGGGGAGATGGATAAAGGGTAGTCTAGTCCTTTTTTCCCCTACTTTTCTAATTTTTTGCCTATTATTTAACCCCAGCTCACGGTTTATGGAAAGAGGGGCAAACGGTGGGTTCGATTTTGAAAAACAGGGGCAAACATGCAAAGTTAAAAAAAGGGGGGCAAACGAGCAATTGGACCTCAAAACAGGGGCAGTCTTGCAATTGGCCCTTTTTTATTTGTTACTATTAAAAGAGATGCCTTTTTCTGAACTCTTTTGGAAAATGTACTTTTACGAGTACTATACAATACAATTCGCACTGTTTTTTTCTGCATCCATGTGCTTGTGCTTTCGTGCGTCCAGCGCGGCGCTGCGTCCTGCCAGGCTCCGCTGGTTCGAAGGGGACAAGGATTCCGTCACCGCGGTGGATTCAAGCGCATATGGACAAGCCGGAAAAGTTGTGGGTCGGCCGTGGAATTTGCTCGGTTTTAGCGCGACGGCCTCGGCCACGCCCCGGCCTCAGCGCAAGTACCACGCCCCGGGCGTTGTTCAGCGTGAGACCCTGACGCAGAGAAAACAGACGCCGCCAGGACGGTGAAGAATCTTTGGCTTAGGGTTTCAAAATTATGGCCGGCCTCGAACAGAACACTTGGAGAAGAGAACATCTTAATGTTAGTACGGACTTGTACTGAGGGTGCACTCATGGTTTACATGGTAAAAAATATTCACCTTCTTTTTTAATTTATTATATATTTCACTTTGACAGGTTTGTAGCTAAATTGTCATCGTCCTTAGCTGATAAGGGACGGCAGTATGGGTCGGATTAGTTGCCTCATTAACCTATATCTAGTGTTGTGTAGTACAGTTTGTTCATATTTGGTTGTCTATAAAGACTCGCATAGTGCTCAAAGCATACCAAGGAAGCATTAGCTAGTAAGATAATATTTTTGTATTAGACAATATAGGTCTACATAAATCGAACATACAAGGTGACTACATGCAATAAAATATAAACAAACGAACAATCAAACACTACATTACTCTGCTCCATCACAAAACATTGTATTAAGCCTTTCGTTGGGGAGGGTATGGATACACCCGTAAGTATCCATACTCATACCCATTTTTGCTTATCCACATGTTCCCCTCCCCACTTTTATTCATTCCCGATTTCCCCATGTTCACTGGATAATTGAGCTGTGAGTACTCATGCCTTAGACTGTCTCCAATAGCTTATGCATCACCTTACCCATACCCAATATTCCACACCAAAGAAACGGCCTCCAACAGACTATGCAAAGGGAATACCTATTTTGCGTCGGAGGTGAGAGGGAACTCAAATCTACGTCCCTCTCTCTCCTCGACCCAAATCGCCGTGTCCGGCATCTTCTTCCCGACGACCTCCCCATCCCGTCTCGTCGCCATCGGAGACTTGCACGGGAACCTCCCCAAGTCCCTATCCGCGCTCCGCCTCGCCCTGGCGAAGCCGCGGACGGACTTTACGGCGTGCCGCAGCGCGGTGAGGAAGTGGGTGGCGTTGAGGCCGGAGAGGTGGAGGTCGTCCAGCGTCGCCAGGGTGCGGGTGCGGCCCGGGTGGGTGCGCTCCTCCAGGCCCCGCGCGGCGCGGAGCTCGTCGGCTAGCACGGCGCGCGCGCTCGGCCTCGGTGTCCCGCGCACGGAGCTCCGCCTCCAGCTTGCGCGCCGTGATCTCGTAGGTCTGGAGCAGGTGCCGCTGCTTGTCGGCGTGCGCCGCTAGGGCGAGGGCAGCACCGGCGCCGCAGCTCCTGGCCGCGGCGGCCGGGTCCATGCCGTCGGAGCTGACGAAGAAGGCTGCGTCCGTAGATCCGGTGATGGGGCGGTGGCGGCGGGCATCGCGGTGCTGGCGTGGCCGGTGTTCGCGGGCAGGGAGGCAGTGGGCGGAGCGGGTGCGCAGTGCGATGGCGGATGAGGCGGTGCAGGGGAGGGCGTGGGAGGCCGGCGAGGACAGCGAGACCAGGCGGGATGCTCGGCGGGGTTTGGGGATTGGGTGCTCGGGGGCTCTGTTGGAGAACACCAATACTGGGTGCAGTACCCTTTTACTGTTGGTGACCTAAATTTGGGAATGGGTCTTCTATTTGTGTTTATACCGTCGGAGACAGTCTTATCTGTACGTTCCTCTTGCTCATACTCAAAGCCATGTCTCGTGGCCTCATCGTCATCAGCTTGCTCGACTGCCCATGCCTGACCTCTGGCGCGAGCCCAGGATGCACTCAACACGCAACTCAACGTTCCTACTGGGGCTCGCCGCCACGGCCGCGTCGCCGCGGCACGCGTGGTGCCGCCGCCACCGTCTTCGAGCTCAAACAAAGATGTAGTCAACCCACAGCAGCGGCCGGTCCTCCTCGCTGCCGCTGCCGTCCGCTTCGCCCCGGGCTTCGCCCCGGGCAGTGCTCGAAGTCCCTGTGTTAGGGATCAGCTATGACTGGGCCGTTATGACATGGGCCTGGGCCTTGAGCCCAGTTCAGTCCTTGCTGGAAGAGCTGAAGAGTACAAAGAGAAGAAGGAAACGGAGGTTCAGGCATCGAATCAATTAACCAGAAAATACCTCTACTCCCTTACTGTTCATCTTCCTTCCCAACTACCCCTCTCTCTTGTACCCAGGTTCCTTCTAGATCCTTCCCTTGCTGCTCCGACCTCCCTCTCCCCTGAGGTCTTGTATCCTGTTACTCTAAATCGAGTTATCTGTGAGTAATCCATCGGGGTTGCTAACAATTGGTACCGGAGCCGTCGATTCTCGGAACCCTAGAACCGTGGATTCTCCTACCGTGCTCTCTCCTTCTACCCAGTTCCTACTCGACGAAATCAACAGGCGCTTCGACGAGCAGGACGCGAAGTGGGACGCACGCCTTGCACGGTGGGATGCGAAGTGGGGTGTACACGCTGACACTCCTCTCGGTGTCAACGTTCGCACCTCCGAGCACCCTCCACGCGAGCCAACCGCACCGTCGCCGCCGATGCTGGGAGCTGCCTCCTCGGCCGCGCCAGAGCAGCGAGCTGACGCCGTCGACTTCGCTGGGTTCGCGTCCGCCGACCAGATCCGCAACGAGGATGGCCTCACCTCCACCGACGAGCCCAACCCCGGTCCTGAGGCGGTCCAAGCCACGCTCGACGCCATGGAGCGTCCCCATCGCCTCACCGCCACGCTCGACGACCTCGACCGCCTCAGCCGCCTTCCAGATGTGCTCCTCCACGACATCGTCTCCCGCCTCCCCATCAACGACGCAGCGCGCATGGTGGTGCTCTCCCGTCGCTGGAGGCCTCTCTGGCGCGCTTCCCCATCCGTGTCGCTGGTGCAGATGGAGGCGAAGCCCTTCTTCCTCGTCGCGCTCGCCAAGCAAGAGAGGCGCGCCGACATCGTCCGCGATGAGCGGCTGGGCGCCAGCGACCGCATCTTCGTCGGGGTGAACAAACAGCGGTTCCGCAATGACTTCGCGACTGACGACACCGACCTTCTCCGCTGCGTCTGCCTTGGCCCCGTCGAGTGCACGCTCCGCGCCGCAGAGCTCGGTGGCTACGACGGCTCCCTCGACGACGACCCGGAGTCCGGCTTCGCCCACTTCAACGCACCGCTCGACCAAGCCGTCGGTCATGGACGCCAGGCACTCGCAGCAGCCGCTGCGCTCCACGCCGATGCTGTAGGTGCAGCAGGTGGTGGATCGATGGCATGGGTTGTGGCTGCAGGGCCAGCGCAGACCAACTGTTCGACGGTTTGCCCAGCTGGCGACCGCTGCTTCGCCAACGTCCCAGTCAACGCGCTCTGGGAGGAGGAGATGCTCCGCTGGGGCAACAACAACCGTGGACTGGCCCCAATGTTCTACATGGCCAAGCTCGAGGTGGTGGCAGGAGCTGAGCCTACAAACGCCCGACCATGGCGGCCTGGCTTGGCTGGACGAGCAACCGCCGCGCTCTGTGCTGTACATGGCCATCATGAGGGGAAAGGCTACGAGTCTGTTGAGTACGACATTTGGGAAGGCTTCTTGATACTGAAACGAGATGGTGGAAGCGCTAACTCTGGTATCTTGAATTCTGCTGTGAGGGCAACCACGAGGGAGATCTCCAAGACAGCCATGATCTGGGCGCTCACGTATGACGTGCATCCCAGCAGAAGCATCATACTCCTAGTCGTCATCCCGGCACAGAGGTCTGGCAGTAAGTTCTGGGGCTTCCCGCTGTTCGCCGGAAATTGTGCAAGTGGCCATAAGTCTGTGTTGGATGAGAAATGTGATTTATCAGAGCTGTGTTCTCAACTGAGAAGGAAACTTGATGAGTATGATATAGACAAGATAAATGTGAGGTATAAGCTTGTTTTCGGCTCTCCTGGTGATGCTCAAGCACAGGCAAGTTGGGTTGTGCTCGACAAGGATTTGAAGCATGAGGAGAAGCTGGGTAGAATGTGTGGAACAGTCATTGTTGGTTCCCAGCAGAACAACAGATCATCACAGTCCCTTGTTTCTTGTCGAGTGAAAGTCTCCATTGCTGATAGCATGATTGAGATGTTTGTCCGAGGAAGATGCTGGAGCTTGACACCAACACAAGGCTGGATTGACAACAAGCTATCATGCATGGAGCTCGGAGTTGGGCAGCACATGTGCGTGGGCCAAGGGAGATCATACAAGTTCAGTTACATTTGCTCTGTCTTGATTGTTGCAAGATTGATGGTTGTTAAACTGCATTGGCCCAAGGAAAATCAGCCCAGGCCACCTCCATGGCCCCTTTTCCATACAAAGCAGGATGGGCAAGGGTTTAGCCCCGCAAAACCTTTTGCCAAGGGTGCTCGAGCATTGGATAGCTGTGGATGTCGGTACGTGCCAACAGTTGCAGAAACCCAAGTTTGTCATCGTGGGCTGCTCCTATTGTGTTTCCAGCTTCAGAAGAGTGCTCAAGGGACACCACGTTCAAACATATTGGCTGAGATACATGCTATCAACTTATATAGTGAAGTGTCGTCTACTAGTATGATGTGGTTCTCCAGTTACAGCAAGTTGCTGCAATTCTCTTGGCTATCATCTATTGGGGCATGCCTTTCAGTGGTTCTGTGGTCTCACCTGCATCTATCAGCTGTTGGTAGTTCTGATGATTATGGTGGAGTCCATATAACCGCTGCCGACAAGGTGCTCAAGCTGCAACATAAGTTAAGTCCACAAGGTGTGTTTGATTCAGATGGTTTGCAGCTCTTGCTATCATTGAGTATGGCTGGCTGTGCACTGATTCAACAGCGAGTACAGCAGAAGCGTGGTGGCAATTGTCGGTGTTTCTTGCTTGACGTGACAGGACAGAAATTTCGAGTTGCAAGGTCATGTACCAAGTGCAAGGTAATCTGCTGGGAACTGATGCCGCTTGATGGGGGCTTCTTGAATACCAACCTGGAAGTGCAGTACCATGCTGATTGCTTGAGCTCGACATATTCAGAACAAGAGTTTTCGCAGTTCCCTTGGGATCCCGGTGGTTCCATTGCATCGGCTTGGGGGCAAGCCGAATCTCAAGGAGGAGGGAATGTTAGGGATCAGCTATGACTGGGCCGTTATGACATGGGCCTGGGCCTTGAGCCCAGTTCAGTCCTTGCTGGAAGAGCTGAAGAGTACAAAGAGAAGAAGGAAACGGAGGTTCAGGCATCGAATCAATTAACCAGAAAATACCTCTACTCCCTTACTGTTCATCTTCCTTCCCAACTACCCCTCTCTCTTGTACCCAGGTTCCTTCTAGATCCTTCCCTTGCTGCTCCGACCTCCCTCTCCCCTGAGGTCTTGTATCCTGTTACTCTAAATCGAGTTATCTGTGAGTAATCCATCGGGGTTGCTAACACCCTGGCAGCGGCGGTGGCGGGGTCGTCGGCCCATCTGTATGCTGAGTTGCTGACCCTGGAGCTGTACGCCGGCATAGCCGAGACGCAGCGGGCGAGCACGACGTGGAAGATGGGCCGCGCGCTCCACGCTCCACGGGCGACCACGGCTCGGAAGAATGGAAGATTTGCCATCCAGCGGAAGGCTCGTCGGACTCAGACCATCGAAGGATGCTGTTGGCATGTTGTGCAGCCAGCGACGGAGTGGGGGAACTGGGGAACGATTACAGCTGGATCAATTGGATATTACCCGCATGCCATTGGATATTACCCATACCCGTACCCGTACGGGTAAGCAATTTTCTACCGAACCCGACCCATTTTACATGGGTATGGATTTGAATACTGGGTATGAATACCCGGCGACAGGTTTACATGGTATTGTTTCCGAGTCCATAGTGCCATTAGCCTTCGCTGATCAAAGAATCGTTACTGTCCACAACTTTGGCTTCACATTTCTATTGCAATATAGTATTAATATATATTTGAACGGTAACAAATGACCACGTGAATCAATTTGAGACAAATCTCCTCATGATATGTTGGAATGTTTCAATATTATTCTATACCTAATATTAAAAGAAGAAGAAAAATCCCTCCCTACTTTTTTTTGTCAGTCGGCCTATTCTATCCCACTACGCCTTGCTCTCTGCGTTCGTGTCCACACCTTTCCAATCCAAATCCAATACGAGATCATGTTTCATCTCAAAACTAGCACAATCTAAATCCAAAACAAGAGTAACTTTTGAACAACATGTGTCTAGCCACGATACGAAGTCCGATCCAAGACGTATTGGAACAAATGAAGCGGTCATTATATAAATCAGTGATCCACACGTCATCCAAGTGACCAAGTAACAAGTTGTATGTTCTATTGCTACATGCCTACACGGGAACATGTTTACTAGTATAGATACTAGTATAGACAATGCATTTGATAATAAGTATTGATACGTCCTCAGTGTACAAACCAAAACACCTCTTTTATTTTATTTACCGAAAAGTATGTCTACTAACTAATATGATTGATATAATAATGGAGTTATTTTTTTGAGACATTTACCATTGTACACAAAGGAACTGATAACCCTAGTTGGCATATTCACAGCATTCAATCCAAAACATTACTATGTTATATTGTGCTGAATGTACAAAGCAAATCACGTTGCATGCAGGATCCTGGGTTGGAGCAGTTGGTCGGTCAAGTGAAAAATCACGTCTTCTCAGAATGATTGTTAACTCCTGATGAGGTAACTATCACCACAAGAAAGGTTACCGTTGCACTGTAACCGATCAGCTAAAGCAACAACCAGCCAATCAACAGGACAGGCTGCACAAGACCTTCTCATCGTATTACATCGATTAAGAACTCGTGAACACAAAGCAACTGTTTAGTTACATTAAATAACACACTCGTAACCCGTGAACCCATTTTTTCTAGCAGGAGGCCGCAAAGGATCTTGATGACAAACATGGGCAAAACTTTATCTGATGTCACCGAAGTTGTTACCTCATAGTAACAGTGTTAAGGCACCTTGTTACTGTTAGGAGCAGATCGACTCTCTCGTAGCATGATTTCACTTCCCCCAAATCACTGGAAAGCAAAATCTTATCTGTTCGAGCAAAGCTTTTCTGATTTGAGGTAGACGGGCGGGTATCATTTATCGAGCAATGTCTTTTCGAGTCCGGCACCAATTGCTATCGGTAGTACGAAGCTGAGATGCAAAGCAGAACGGATGAAGCTGTAGTCACAATCAACTCCTGGAATGAGATACTGCGAATTAGTTTCACTATTGCTGAAAACAGCATACAGCGACTGAAAGCAGCACCAGGATACATTTTGCACTGATCCATGACTTGTTTTCCACTGGAAAAGCAACATCCACTTATTCTAGTGGCCTTTCTGTAGTAGTTAAAAGACTGAAAAGTTGACGGTTTCTAGTTCAAGCTAAACTACCAACAAATGGTCCAGAAAGAAATTGTCAAAGAGTGGTATGTAAGCAAACAGATAATTTCTATCAGAAAATATGCAATATGCAACAGAAAACAAACTAACATTATCAGTCATATCATACCTGAAAAGGGCCAAGAAATTTCAGCGAAACAAACAAGGCCATTTCATTGTCTTTTGTTTTCCTAAATGTAGACCATCATAAAAGCATCCAATATGCAACAGAAAATATAAGTCATATCATACCTGAAAATGATAAACAACAAATGGAATAATATTGCCCAAGAAATTGAGAAAAAAATGCAAGTCCAGTATGGCCCTGAAAGAATTAGCACACCAGGAAACTCAGATGCAGTTAATTGAGCTACAATGTAGCACTCAGTTTTGCCATATGTATAGAACTGCATTGGAATAGATAACTTTATACAGAGCACTTAAATAGGACTGCATTGAATAGTTCACTGACCAGGCATGCGGCAAGTATTGATCCAAGCACCAAACCCAAATTACGTAGCACTCGTTTTGCCATATGTATACCCCGATATTCGACCTCACCTTGCTCATGCCATGAATTACCATAAATAAGTACTAAATTTAATCACTATGCAAATAATAAGTATGGGGTGATAGAAAAGTTAACAGAACCAATCTATGAATATCATTCCCTTATTAAGAGTCTAAGGCATAATATATTTGAACGTGCATTAGTGCATAACAGTCTACTATTTAGAAGTATAGGCTGACTGGCATTATTCCTTACTATCTATCTAGAAATCAGTTACGCATCCATCAAGCTGGACTGCAAGGTTATGAAACTACTGACCTACTAACAAGAGAGATTTCTTGAAAGAGACCTGCCATTATGCACACAAGAAATAAATTTCCCAGACCTATCATCAAGAGCAAAGAAAAGAAACCATCCCATGGTCCCACCTAGCCACCCTGTCACCTTACTGTACTTTTGTTTGCATTATATATATCAGAACTACCATGAGTTAAAAACAAAATTTGCGCCAACAAAAGAACACTTTAGTGCCAACATTACATATAGAACCTGGAAGCGATGGCTCGGCTCGTGCCTCACGAGAGCGAGTGCCAGGGCAACTGCAAGGGCGACGCCGACGGCGCCCCCTTGCCGCCGCCGCGTCCACCGCTTCCACCACCACCACCACCACCACCACCACCTCCCCTCCCACCTAGCCCTACCAACCCCACCTCCGCCCTCTACGCCGGGATTCTCCAACCGAAGCAGCCTGCTCACCGTCGTCTGGATGCCCCCGGCCGGCGTCCCCGTCCTCGCCACTCCTTCCCACCTCGACTTCCAGAACCAGCTCCTCGCTGACCTCTATGACATGGTGGTCCCGCACGTCATTGTTTCATCCTCATCTCCAGCTGCTATATGGGTAACACCCCCCCTCCCGTGACCCCCGTTTCAACACCTTCTTCATTCAAAACACCCTGCGTCTTTTGTTGGTACCTCGTCCGGGTCGTCATAGGGTCGTGCGCGCTGCGTTCGGTGTTTTCAAGGTGATCGTTTCTAGTCAGAATGTCACTAACGTTTTGGCCATCCATGGAGTTCTGCGCTTAAACTCCATCTGCCTGAGCCTGCACTCATCCTTGGCGGTGGCGAGGGCTGCTGTCTGGCGCCTTCCCCCTTTCTGCCCGGTTGGAGAAGATGAAATTACTGCTTCGGGTACCGTTTCAACCACCGTAATAACTCCAACAGTTGACCATGGCGCCTCGAGCCGCCCGGCCAACCCTGAGCCTGTGAGATTTCGGTTGGGAACTGTGCCTTCAAATCTTTTGAATATACCCGCCTTACCTTATGCCTCCTGCCCTGGTCTGTCTTCTGAGCGGGGAGCAACGCCCCGTCTTGTCTCCCCGTCAGGAGCACTTATGGCGGGCACATCCAGGCGTGGTGCATTCACTTCCCAACCACTAGCACGCACTTACCTTCAAGCTGCTATCACTACGCCCCCTCCCTTGCCCTTCATATGCAAAACCCTAAAACCTCTTCCCCTATCTTCAACTTGTTTCTGTTGCTTGGCTTCTGACCATTGTGTGAGGGATTGCCAAGACCCGGTGCGCTGCCAGATCTATTGCTGCTTCGGCCACCACAGCAACAACTGCAAGATGCCGCTTAGTCGCTTGTTCGCCGCCTCCACGCGCTGCCAGCCCACCATCCTCACGTTGTCTACCCGCGACACCATCCGCGCTGTTCCGTTCTCGCCTCACTCAGCACTATCGGCGCTCTCCACCACGTCTTCACCACCACCTCCCTCCCCAGACCTCCCCCCGCCCACCACCACCTCATCGCCAGTGTCAACCACATAACCGTCACCTCCCTCCTCCCCCCACCCGCTACTGCCACCTACCACCGCCTATGAACTGCCTAACATGATTGCATCCAGCTCCTCTGGGCCTTCCTTCGAGGTCCTTAGCACCCAGCTGCTCAGACCGCTGCTCGTGCAACCCTCCACTCCTTGCAAACCTAAGTTTGTCAACAAGTTTGGCATCGGTGACAAGCCTTCGGCTGTCGGATTTGCGCCCGCCTCCTCGGACCCCTCATCATCGGAGCACCGCTCTCCTCCTTCGTTCCCGCCGCCTCTGCGTTCGGCCCTGCCTCTGGCTCCTCCAAGTGATGACAAGGAGCTCTATGGCATGCCTCTCTTCCCGGGCCATGGGGTGGACGCTGGCATCGGTCTCCCAGAGCTCGGGGGACAAGTATGAAAGCGGCGACCTCGACAGCTCCAGTGATGGTTTCTCCTAGCAGGAGGGCCGTGCCAGGTCCATCAATGCTTGGCTCTCCCCGGGCAGGGATGACCTCACCGAACGGCTCCTGTTCGCCTTCATCGAGCCGTCGGTTCCCGTCGGGGAGGTCAGCGCCTTCATCCGCTCTCCCCAGCGCTCTGTGGCGCCACTCCTCCCGGTCGACCTCCTTCCTTCTTCCAGAGGCGCCATGATCCTCTGGTGCAACTCCGTGGCTAAACGTGACTCCCTTCATCTTCTCAGCCCCATTGCTTGCAATGGGTCTGAGCTCTTCCTTCAAAAGCCGAAGGAAACCTCAAACCATTTTTTCCGTGTGCCCACTTGGTTAGCTTTTGTGTCCATTGTTGATTTCCTAAATGAACATTGGTACGAAAGCAAAATCAAGGAATGCTTCATGGGCTTCTGCGAGGTGGCTGAGATCGATCCAGCCTGCCTCACAAGCAACAACTTTGCTCCTCTTCGCCTACTCCTTGAGGTGAACGACAGGCTGGAGATCCCGTTCAAGATTAAGATCTCCTCTAAGCTGGGTACGGGCCATGCCGGGTGTGTGGCAAAACTCCTACCGATCAGGGTTTGGCCTAGATCCTACCAGCTCGATAGCTAGGCAACTTGGCGCACTTCTTCAGCCCGCCGCCTCCTCTGGGTCTGGGCCCTAGTTTTGGCCCATCCGAGCCTTTCTGCCGTGAGCAGCAGGTGCGCCCGCAGCCGCACCACTACAACCAAATGTACCCACCTAACCAGCCACAACCTGACTTCAACGGCGATCCTAACCACAGCGACAACTACCAGAGCGATCTGCTTGCTCCGCCTACCGCTTTGCTCTCCCGGCCTCCTGCTTCACTGCCTGCTTCGCATATACTTGGCCTTGCTCTTGCTTTCGTGTGTGTGCTCGTCACCCCGCCCACCTCCTCCACTGGCAATGGCTACATCAGCATGAGTAGCCCTTCAACAGCCTCTGAGTCCCTTAGCGATGACTCTATCCTCGCTCCTGATCTCCCGCTTGCGTCCCCTCCATCCCTAACCTCCACTCCAAGACCGCCTATTATCACCTACTGGTGCACCCGTGCTCGCTCCGCCATGCCTGCTACTCCAAAACGTCACAGCACCCGCCTTGCTTCCAAGGCTTCGGCAAATTTCGTGACATGACCACCCAAGCTGTGCAGCGTAAGGCACTGCTTAACTCTCTCTCTCTAGGTGCTCGGCAAGCCTCAAAAAATAGGTTGCCAAAAAGAACATTCTCTCCCGCAATAAGCTTCCTATCGGGGTCGGAGACCTGCGCAAACTGGTGCCCGCTGCCGGGCTGGGCTGCAAGGACATTGACGTCATCGACGCGGTGACCAACTCGGCTGAATGATCGGCGTGCGCCATTGCATGATCAGCGACTTGCACTCTCACCCCAACGGTCGCTGGGGAGTGACAAATGGCAACGCATCTATCCTTTGTTTCGCTTTGTGTCCTAGCTCGATTTTCAATTTCAGCATTGTAATGGTCACTTGCCACCATCTAGTCCTTAGGGCTTTTGTTCGGGTCTGTAATGGTTGTATGTTTGACCTCTTGTTTGTGCTTATGCAAGCACTGTGTTGTTGTATCCTTATACCATGAATTCAAACAAATGTTGCTTTTACATCGTGTCAAGGAACGTACGATGTCTAGGCGATTCGGACAAGTGTACCATTGTGCGCAATGCAATCAAAGATACAAAAACCTCTCTTGTATGCATCTAGGAAACCAAACTGGACTGCATCAACTCTTTCAAAGCTAAGACTTTCCTCCCCCAGAACCTTGCCTCGAGTTTTGTCTATGCCCCTACGGATGGTTCCAGAGGGGTCTGCTTATTGCCTAGGACCCGGCTCTTTTCTCCCTCGACAAGTTCTTCATAAAACCTTACTCTCTTTTTGCATCTCTCTCCTCCACCACCTCTAGTATTGATTTCACTATTACAAACACCTACGGCCCCTCGGACTACTCGGCCTCCTTGCCTTTCCTCCAAAATCTTCTTGAACTTCCTCCGCTTATCCCTGGTCCCTGGATCCTTCTCGGGGACTTCAACCTGCGCGGCTAACAACAACAACGGTCAGATCAACATTCCGCTCACCAATGCCTTCAACGACGCCATCCGCCAACTAAACCTCTATGAGATTGACCTCTCTGATCGCCTATATACTTGGTCGAATAAGCAGCCCAACCCCATCCTTGCTAGGCTCGACCATGCCTTCTCCAATAATGATTTGAACCTCACGTTCCCCCTCACCAACCTTTCTTCCCTCCCTCGTTCTACTTCCAACCACACTCTACTTCTCCTAACGCTGTCCGCCTCCCTTCCCAAAGCTGGTTTCTTTCATTTTGAGAATTTTTGGCTACAAAAACAGTCCTTTCTTCCTTCTGTCTTGCCAGCATAGGAGCAGGCCCTAGTCCGTGCTAACGTGGTGGGGCAGCTAGCCGTGTGCATCAAGTCTATGAGAGTGGTGGCTAAGGTTTGGTCCCGGTGTATTAGGGCACCCTCTCACCTCATTCATAATTGCCAATTTTTTATCCAGCTTTTTGACTACTATGAAGAAATGAGAATCATATCGCATGAAGAGTTTCAGGTTAGGAGAAATGCTCAAGCTGAACTTGAGCAGGCTATAAAAGCAATAGCGGCATACTGGAACCAATGCAGCAAGCACAAGGCAATTCGAGAAGCTTACTCCAACACAGCCTTCCACCATGCACAGGCAACTCAGGGCTTGAGGCGAAACTTCATTCGCCTGGTGCGGGTAGATGGCACAGACATTGTCAACCACGACGGCAAGACATCCACATTGATTGCCTTCTTCAGGGCATGTTGGTATTTATTAACATGTCACTTATTTAAGTAGCCACCTAATGTTTGTTGACATTTCTTAACATCACTTTTGCTAAGTTGTCATCCCTAGCTATGATGCCAGAAATGCTTGTTGGTACTTCCTAGCGCCACTTCTAGAATGACACTAAGAAGTGCTTTAATATTTTATTGTGATTAGAAAGAATATATATACAAATGAAGGGATCTGCAAGCGCACAGATAATATACCATTGTAGCATTTCACCCGAGAGTATTCCAGGTATCGTTATTTATATTTATACCACAAGGAAGGATTGGCAGATGGAAATATTGATAACTTATACGTATGATGGAGAGATAAACCATAGCCAAACTTCTACTCACAGCAGGGGCAAATCAAGAGATAAATGAAATGTGAATAATAAATGATAAATGATAATGAACACTCAGAGTACTCCTTTAGATGGCACTAGCTGGTTAAGTAGATAATAGAGAAATAATTCCTAAGTCATTCTTAATTACAAGTCAAACCATACTATGATTAGTGCAATTACACTTAATAATCATGGCTAAGATCAACTCCATATCTACACATAAGAGATATTACTAAGGAAGACCACGAACAGAGCATGACTTCCTTCGTAACTAGATCCTGCTTGACCTATATTCGTGTCGGGTATCAAAATATCAGGGTACCCAACGGATGGTGAAATACGGCACCCTGCGCATTTGCTAAAACCCCATCGTAGGGGCCCCGGTAAAACCGACCCGCTAAAGGCACTGACAGCATGTCAGTCGCTCGAAGCCGAGAGCCAACCTCCGCCCTCCCGAGCCTTGCAGAAAGGTCTTGGGTGAGATAGGCGCCTCGGGCGGCAGTTTTCGCCTCGCCCGAGCCCCCATGACGTCATCAAAGCGCCCAACCCCCTCGGCGTACTTTTGCCTTGCCCAAGGGACACGTGGAGCCATCTGGCAAGACAGGGAGCAACAGGGGCCCCAACCACAGCACCCACTCCCACCGATGGGGCGAACGTGACCATGCATAGTGAACAGGAGCACGGGATGATTGATGTCTCCTTTTGGAGCGGATCTTCTTTGGCTGTTCATAAGTTGTGTAGCTATTGAAATAACATTGTAGCTTTTGTCCAGGGAATTAGAAGTGAATTTTTCCCGATCCTATGTAGATGATCTCATTTGTAGTGTTGAGGAACGGTCTTCCGAGGATGATAGGTACCTCTTTTTCTTCTCCTATGTTCAGGATCATGAAGTCGGTAGGGACATAGTAATCTTGTATCTTTACGATGATATCTTTTGCTATTCCCTTCGAAAATCGAATTGATTGGTCTGTCATCTACTATTGCATATATGTAGGGAACAAAGGTTCGTCACCAAATAAATAGTCATATGTTACCTTAGACATTATGTTGGCTCCTGATCTGATGTCACAGAAGGTGTTATGGAAAATTCTTTGTCTAATCATGCACTCGATCGTCGGTACGCCAAAATCTTCCTTCTTAGTAAGGAATGGTGAAGTGAGGAGGTGATCGTATTCTGATCAAAGTGTGTTGATCATCTTGACTGATTCTTCTTTTGGCTGTCTGGCCTTGTTCTTCCTTCTTCGGCTGTTTCTCTTCTTGGTCACTGTTGTCTCTTCAGGCAGGTACGCCTTTTGTGGATGACTAGGAGAGTGGTGTATATGATTCTTGAAAGTGATTTTTTCCTTTCTATCCTTGATTGTGAAACAGATCTTGGCACTGTCCGTGTAGATGATGGTTTTTGCAGTGCTCAGGAAAGGTTAGCCAAAGATAATGAGTGCCCTTACATCTCCACCTGTTTCCACAACTACAAAGTCTACGGGTACGTATGACTGTCTAACTCATACACAGATGTCTTTAAGAATTTCCTTGGGTAGCAGAAAGACTGATCTGTAAGCTGCAAACGCATATTTGTGTATAGCAAAGGATCTCTATGAATTTTATCATAAATTACCTTTGGCATGATGTTAACACTTGCTCTGAAATCAAAGACAACTTATTGGAATATGTGAGGTCCAATTGCTATGGGGATGATAGGTCTTCCTGGATCATCATTCTTGACGGGCTGACTCATCCTTCCAAGCCCCTATCGATGGTTCTATGTAGTATCCTACATTGTGAATATCGACAAGATTTGTAGTTTCGAGCTTTTCGGTTGCCTCGGAATCTTACCTTTGTCGGCCGAAGAAACAGCAGCCGCCAGCTGAGCTATTTGTGATTCTATCATTTTATTAAAGCTATGCTGGTTTCTAATGGTTGAGGAAAAACTATCTATTCTATTATTTATATTTTCTAAGATTTTATCATTGGAAGCTAATTTTCTAGATAAGCCTCCATAATTTTAGCTTGCCCAGAGACTAAATCTCTCAAAGATGGTTGGTTATTGAAATTATTGTAATTATTACCTTAATTGTTACCTTGGTAGTTTGGTCTTTATTGCTGTTGACGATAGTTAACAACCATTATTAAACCATCAATAAAACATGTATAAGGGCACAAATGATATCACCAACAAAGATTTAGGGTTTAAACTAACGAATTCCATGAGTTTTAGTGAATCTGCGATTTCTACAGGGTTTATTTAGAAAACTGTCAAGTCGGACCTATATGTCAGAGTTAATTATGCAATTTCACCGTCAAACCAACGTGGAAAGGTTCTAGAGGACTCTAGAGGACACCACACCGAGGCAGAGAGGCAGAGCTGCCATGTGGGGCCCACCGGCCCCACCTGCAGGCCGCCCAGCCCCTGGGCCCACCTGTCAGCCTCCTCGTTGCTATGTCAGTTTTTCACCGCCTCCTAGGATGCATCTCCGTCGTTTCTTAAATTAGTTTGATCTAAGGGCTCACGTTGCAAGCTCAGGGCTATATAACCAGGCCCTGCCTCCCTAAGGCATCAAGTCATTTGGGAAGACAGAAACCCTAATTATCCTTAGAGCTCCACCATATTCTAGGGCATAGCTAGTTAGGCTAGGTCTAGAGGGAGGCAAGCAGGCTTCGCTTAGATTCCCAACATTGTCAATAGCATGGTTTGGTATAATTCTTGTACCCCTCTCTTGTTGTATCTCTATTATTTTTATATGCTTGCTACAATTGTTATGACAATATCAGTATTCATCTTATTCATGTTCTTAGTTACAATGTTCATCGTCTACTTTGATTATATACTTAGTGTAGTTGGATTATCATTATGTTTATGCATAAGTTCGTATAGCGCTTGCCCTGAGGTACCATGGGTGGGTGGTTGGCATTGTGTAAGCATGGTGCTTATATACTGTTTGCTTGTGAATATACTCTATATTCTGAGTCATGTGTTAGATCGCGGATGTGACACTCCCGTTGAGTCCTTTGTAGTCCACTCCCCGAATATAGGCCATAGAAGTAGGGTCCGGTTACAAAGGAAGAGCGAGCTCTGTTCTTAATCTTCCCTATGTAATACCCCTTATGTGTAGATATAAAGAAGATCTTAGCAATGATTACTAAGTGTAATTGCACTAATCAATGTATGCTTTGACTTGTAATTTAGAATGACTTATAAATTATTCCTCTAATATTCTACCTGACCATGCTAATGCCGTAGATAGGAGTGCTCTAAGTGATTTATCATTATACTTGATCAATACTTATCATATACATATCTTATCCTATGACTTACCCCTGTTATGAGTAGAATATTTGTTGTGATTTATTTCTCCATCAATACTATAAGCTATCAATACGTGTCCATGCTACACCTTCTCTATGGTAAAATATAAATAACGATACCTGAAATACTCTCGGGTGAAGTGCTACAATGGTATAATTATCTGTGCACTTGCAGATTCCTTTTCTTTCATATATTCTATATTCTTTCTAATCACAGAAAATGATAGAAAACTACTTAGTGTTATTCTAGTAGTGATGCTAAGTAGTACCAACTAACATCTCTGGCACCATCACTAGGGATGACAACCTAGCAAAATAATGTTAGGAGATGTAGGTAAATAATAGGTGGCTATTAAAACAAGTGACAAGTTAATAAATACCAACAGTTGCTGATTCCATCTTTGATTCTGTTGAGGATGATAGTTGTTGTTGTTGATGAAGTTCACATCCTCATGGGTTTCAGGACAGTTGTTCCCTGAATGCCTAGTGTTTCCACATTCTTCACACATCATGCGGGAATCATGAATGTGCATGACTTCTTACTTTTCATTGGTTCGGTATTTGAGCCTCTTCATGAGCAGATCCATCTTGGCAGATAATATGTCTACCTCCTTGAGTTGATGCATACCTTCACCTCTCTTGTGGGCTTGAAGATGTTCTTCATTCCAACCTTAGTTGGAGGTCATATTTTCCACAAGAGTTGTTGCCTGTGCGATTGTGAGTGATAAAAATGCACCTCCAGCAGCGGCATCCATATTCTCATGGGTGTTGTTTGTCAATCCGTGGTAGAAAGTCTGCATGAATAGCCAATCCTTCATTGCATGGTGAGGAGATTCTGAAATGTAGTCTTGAAAGCGTCCCCATGCCTCAGAGATAGATTCATCATATTGTTGTTGAAAACTTGAGATTCTTCCACACAGAGCATTGGTTTTGCCCGTGGGAAAGAACTTTGCTAGGAAGGCAGTGGAGCAGTTTTCCTAGGTAGTATTTCTATTTTTGTTGGTGTAGAATCATTGCTTCGCCTTCCCTAAAAGTGAAAATGGGAAGAGGCGAAGTAATATGGCATCTCTAGTAACTTGTTTGATGGTGAAAGTGCCACAAATCTCCAGGAAGTGTTGGAGATGAGCACTCGCATCTTCATGTGCCTTTTCACAAAACTAGCTAGCTTGCACCATGTTGATGAGAGCTGTCTTGAGCTCAAAAGCATTGTCTCCAATGTTAATCGTCGATCCAGTATAGATCTTGGCCGTAGTTGGAGCAGAGAATTCATGGAGAGTCTTGTCAGCCATGGCTTCGAAAACTGGTGTTAAGCTGCGCCTTGTCTGGTTGTCTTGCGATTCTAAAGCTGAAGCTTTCTTGAGTTTAGCCTTAGTCCTCCTGAGTAGTGCTTCTGGATTTTCAACGTAGTTTGTCTGAAGGTCAAAACTGGTCATACATTACCCTGCATAAGATATAAAAGTAGACAGAACAAGGGTAATCCTGTTTAAACAGGGGTAAATGGTTTTCTCAATCACATCAATAAGTACAAGTTTATCAATACTCCTTTTTGCTTAGCTACCTTCCCGGCAATAGTACCAGAAATGTTTGTTGGTATTTATTAACATGTCACTTGTTTAAGTACCCACCTAATGTTTGTTGACATTTCTTGACATCACTTTTGCTAAGTTGTCATCCCTAGCTATGATGCCCGAAATGCTTGTTGATACTTCCTAGCATCACTTCTAAAATGACACTAAGAAGTACTTTAATATTTTATTATATATATATATATATATATATATATATATATATAAATGAAGGGATCTGCAAGCACACAGATAATATATCATTGTAGCATTTCACCCGGGAGTATTTTAGGTATCGTTATTTATATTTTTACCACAGGGAAGGACTGACAGATGGGATATATTGATAACTTATACGTATGATGAAAGGATAAACCATAGCAAAACTTCTACTCACAACAGGGGTAAATCCAGAGATAAATGAAATGTGAATAATAAATGATAATGAACACTCAGAGTACTCCTTTAGATGGCACTAGCATGGTTAAGTAGATAATAGAGAAATATTTCCTAAGTCCTTAATTACAAGTCAAAGCATAATATGATTAGTGCAATTACACTTAATAATCATGGCTAAGATCAACTCCATATCTACAATAAAGGGATATTACTAAGGAAGATCAAGAACAGAGCATGACTTCCTTCATAACTAGATCCTACTTGACCTATATTCAAGGAGTGGACTACAAAGGACTCAACGAGAGTGTCACACTCTCGATCTACCACATGGTCCAAAATATAGGGTGCATCCACAGGTAAACAACGTATAAGCACCACGCTTACACAATGTCAACCACTCACCCTGTGTATTTTAGAGCAAGCGCTATACGAACTTATACTTGAACATAAATATAATCTAGCTATACTAAGCATATAATCAAAGTGAACGATGAACATGAATAATATGAAGAACAATATCGAATCAATTGTAGCAAACATATGAATAATGAAAGATATAAACGAGGATACAAGGGGCTATACCAAGCCACGCTCTTGACAAGATCAGGAATTCAAGCGAAGCTTGCCTCCCTCTGGATGTAACCTAACTAGCTATGCCCGAAATATGGTGGAGCTCTAAGGTTCTTCTCTTCTGATTAGGGTTTGGTCTCTTGATTGAATGAGGACTATGCCTAGTAGATGGTAGGGGCTGATATATATAGGGAGGATCATCAATACTGAGCCCTCGGATCAAACCAACTTAAAGCAATGGCGTACATGCAATCCTTAAGGCGGTGGAGAACCGACATAGCGAAAGGAGGCTGACTTGTGGGGCCCCTAGGCCAGCTGGCCTACTGGTGGGGCCGGCCAGCCCCACCTGGCATCCTCTCCTCTCTACTTCGGTGGCTTGCATTCTAGTGTCTTCTAGAGTCTTCCTACTGGTGGGGCCGGCCAGCCCCACCTGGCATCCTCTCCTCTCTACTTCGGTGGCTTGCCTTCTAGTGTCTTCTAGAGTCTTCTGGAGTTATTTTCGTTGCGGATAAGCATGATTAATTTTGACTTTTGGGTCCACCTTGATGGTTTTCTGGATAAACCCTGCTGAAAACATAGATTCACCAAAACTTATGGAATTTGTTAGTTTAAACCCCTAAACCTATGTTGGTGATCATATCCGTACCCTTATTCAAGTTATATTGACGGTTTATGTTGGATGATAACTGCCATCAATAGGGCAATCATCAGTACTCTGGGGACTTCTGTGGATGTTGATATGGGAAGGCTATATGAAGGAAGTGCCTGACCATCCAACTCAGTGATTGACATCTTCACCGAGGAAGAAACCAAGCTGGCGCTATTTGCTATGAATAGAAACAGTGCACCTGGACCCGATGGCTTCGGCCCAGCGTCTTTTAGAGTGGCCTGGACAACGGTTTGAGTATAGATCATGGTGTTCATGGAGGCCTTCCACTGTGGTGATGCACAGCTCGAGCATATCAACAGATCTCACATGGTGCTACTTCCCAAGAAGCCAAGTGCGGTTGGTGTGGATGCCTTCAGGCCGATTTGCCTTCAAAACTGCACTATGAAGATCATGTCCCAAGTGCTCACAAGAAGACTGCAAGATGACATCTCAAATCTCATTGACATCAACCAGACAGGTTTCATCAGAGGGAGATCAATTTCTGATACATTCGTCTATGCACTGGAGCTGGTCCAGGTTTGCCACAAAAGAAAGAAGCCAGGTTTGGTGCTAAAACTGGACTTCGCAAAGGCGATTGATACTGTCAATTGGGTGGGACTGAGCAAGGTTATGAGGGCAAGAGGTTTTAGTGATCTTTGGATTAGTTGGGTGGTGGATAACCTATAAACGTGGGCTACGTCAAGGAGATCCAATCTCGCCATACCTTTTCCTTCTCATGGCAGAAACCCTGCAATGCATGATCAGGTCCTGTGAGATCCGGCACCCAACTGAGGCTGGCATGTGTCGGTGTTTGACCACCGATAGCCTGCCACAAGGGTACCTAGGACAGTTGTTCGGGCTTCGACGCATGCTAAAACTCGACGATGAACGCAGAGACAGCCGATTTATACTGGTTCGGGCCCTCGATCGTGATCGAGTAATAACCTTACGTCTAGTCGACGCTTAGCCTTTGCGTTGGATTGATTGTGTTCTGTTGTCTCTTGTTACAGGGGTGCCCGTAGCCTCTCTTTATATCGATAGAGATGGCTGCGGTGCGATTACAATCCTTGTCAGATCCAAAGAAGGTGTCCTGAACTAAATACAAAAGGTAGTTTTCATAGGAATCTGGCTAGTCTGGTCTATTCTACTCGGAGTCAGTGTAGCAGACGCTGCACCTCTTCTTGCTTCTGCCCGTGGGCCAGGCTAGGGCCCACGGCCTATAGTCACATTGCTAGGGAACCTCGTGGGTCCCGCATCGACAAGCCCCCGAGCATTTCACGGTTGAACTCGAAAGCCTCCTTGTTTCCCCGGCCCAGCCTCGTGAATCAAGCTTGGTCCGGGTTCTTTCGACGTGAAGCCTTGAAGTGGTCATATCTTGAAGGAGTCTCATGAGTGATGTGAAATTTTTTCGTAGAAAAAAGTGCACTCAGTAAGTGTAGCCCCCGAGCCTCTTGCTATTTGGAACAAAAAGTTAGAGGGTCTTGAATCTTGATTGTTGAAAAAACTAAAAATCTCTTTTGAGGGTATGTACCCTGTAGCCCTCGAGCATCTTTTCGAGTTCTTTTCGTTCGTTAAGAACTTAGATAGAGGGTCCTTTATCGTCTTCTTAGGTGGAAAGCTTTATGTCTGAGGTTGGTGGTGGTTGGCGGTTGAATTAAATTTTCTGTAGTCACAGGGTGTACAGTGTTGGTATATTCTTTCGAATATGCTTGTCCTTGAGTATTGTTCCTTCATGCGCGTGTCCTCTTCTTATTGTTTTCTATCTTTTCACTGAGACCTTTGTCAGGATTGTTCTGTTGGTGCTCCCAGTCTATGTGCACAGCTCTTCGTCCTATAAATACCCTTCTGGTGTGCTGCTCTGATTCATTAAGTGTCTTGTTGTATAGCCTAAAGTTCTCGTAGTCACGAGCATGATTGTTTGTCAAGTAGAGCAGCCCCCAGGCGTGAGTTGTGAATCTCGTGAGTCTGGAAGCAGATGGAAGAAGTCTTGTGATCGAGATTAGAGGTAGACTAATCTCGCAGCAGCATTATACCAGGTAGTACGTGGTGGCAGGTGGAAGAAGTCTTGTGATGTGGGATGCGTTCCATCATCCAGTAGCTTTGGGTTGTTCCTTCCATACTGCCTTGCGACTGTCCGGTGCAGACCAGCGTCTGATCCAGGATCACATCGGGCTTGGGTAGACTGATGCCTCCGAGCCTTACCTGGTCCACGTTGTCCCACTGTGCTGCTGATATCCGTCTTGGATGCACTGTGTCCTTCCTTTGAAGAAAACAGTGTTTCTGAGTTGAGTGTCTTCTGCGGTGTTGTAACAAGGAGCACGTAGTCATTTCTAGAGTCGTGTTCTTTCTAGGCTTCTTGTTGTTACCTTGTTGGTCGTAGTGCCTAATTCGTTAAGTCTTGTAAGATCTGTAACTTTACATCCTTTGACGATATTTGTAATAATAAAAAATCTTTCTTTCCCAGTTGTTATTTCCTTTTTTTGTTGTCTGAGTGCTTTTGAGTATCATCCGGGTTGTTTTTGGAATATCCGGGTTCTCTGGCAGCAGTCTGTAATGATCTTTATGTTTCTTGTGAATGGCGAGTTCTTTCTAGGTTGTGCCATCTGTAACAATTCGGCAACGGCGCAATGTGAACGGATAAGTCTGAAATCTGCCCGTTGCACTGTTCCGTTGTGAAAAGTTGCATCGTCCGTCATTTTGGCCATGCCAGTTATGGCAAGAAACAGACCGTTGTGTTCCCATGCCGCATCAAGCGGCCTTGGTGGGCCGTGTTTTTACCGTTGTAAATCTATTTAAGGGCCCTCCTTTTTTCTTACCCTACCTTTGCCTTCTAGCATTTAGTCTTTGCAAAACCCTAATACTCATAGCTCTGTCGCCACAATTGTCACCGCTGCCGTCGAGCTTTTCCCTCTATCCTTTGATCCTCGCCATTGTATGGGCAAGAAGAAGTCATCAAACAAGTCGAAGGAAGTCTTGGTGGACGAGGAGGCGTCGCTCTCGATCATCGAGAGTCAAGATTTTGTTGCCATGAGGCCCTCAGAGAAGATCTGGCCATCCCTATCCACGACAGAAGAGCAGCTGCGGGAGTTGGTTGGTGATGGCCTGATCCAGGAGCAAGGCTTTGCGAATTGAAAGACTCCAAGTCAGCATAGGGTTCCTGCTCTTAATCCTGGTGAAATTGTTTTATTTGTCTCCTTCATCCGTGCTGGCCTTTGGCTCCCAGCATCTTCTTTTCTCTATTGATTTCTCCAATATTTTGGGGTTTGCTTAAATCATTTGACTCCTAACGGTGTCCTTCACTTGTCTGTATTTGTCCATCTCTGCGAAACCTTTCTTAGAATCCCCCTTCCATCTCCTTGTTCTGTTATTTCTTTTGTCTGAAACCACACCATCGGAGTGATAATATTTCTCCTCTGGGTGGTTGTGGGATTCAATTTTACCAAGGCAAAAAGAATCTCTTTTTTGACTATGACCTGATTGATTCTGTGAAGGAGTGGCATTCCGAGTGGTTTTACGCCGGAAACATGCTCCCCGCTCTTTCTGCTCATACTGATTTTGGTCCCTTGGTCAACGATCGCTGGGAGAAGAACCCTCTGTCGAGCAAAGAGCTTAAGAAGATCTAGCCATTGCTTGATAGAATGATGGTTCTGAAGCAGCAAGGCCTGACTAGCTTCGGAATCATCACCAGTTATCTGCGTCGTCGAGTTCAACCCTTGAAGGTGAGGGAGAACTATGGCTTTGAGTACTCTGGGGTCGAGGACCCTTCTCATATGGTCCTGGCTCTGGAGTTAATCGAAGAAGAGGTGCTGGAGCGCCTCAAGAAAATTCTGAAGGGAGTGAGCGTCATCCCGCACACGGTCCCTGAGTACCGTGCCGACGACCCGCCTTCTCCTGTAAGTTGTTTTACTTCTGCGAGTGCTTTTCTTTATATTTCCTTCATTGCTGGTACTTTCTGTCTTCATCTCCCTTACTTCTCTTGTTTTTGTTGGTTATCTGCAAGATTTTGGTCAAAATTTCATTGATCCCATCCCCACTGATGACAACCCTACTGGGGTGAAAGTTAGGGAGAACCTTGCTGGAGCATCTTCAACCAGTAAGTCTCAAGCCACCACCATCCTTCCTGGTGCTTCCATCGTAGAAGCCATCCCATACATTGAGTATGTCTCTCGTCCAGTTCCTCGAGCTCCTCGTAGCGTCAGCAAGAGGACACGAGCAGACGACGCTTCTGCTGGTGTGTTTGTTACCAAGAAGTCTCGTCAATCAAGTACTCATCCAGGTACTCAAGTTGTAGGTAGCATGCTCCTAGGTGAGCATTTCAATATTTTGTCTTCTGTGTTATTTGTTCGTGTCCTTAGCCGGGTACTTTTTCTTTTCTCATATGGTACTGTGGTTGAGTTGCTCGAGGGCGAGGAGGAAGAGGATGATGATGTGGCCCTCGACACATGTCGGTAAGTTGTTGTTGTCGACTTGTTTTCTTGCTATTATGCTTGGGCACTTCTTTTGACTTGTCCTTGTCCTTGTCCTTTACAGTGAGCGGGTGTCGGGTCTGAGTTCTTCTGGGGCTCAGGCGTTAATCACACCGTCCCTGACGCAGGGTGGTGATGTTTTTGCTGCCACCATGCCTCCGCCGAAGCCTTCAGTTCATCTTGGGGGTTTTAGTATGAAGAGAAAGACGGCCAAGTAAGTGAATTCCGGTTAGGTTGTTTTCTTCTGTGTTCCCTTTTTCTGTTTCATCTTCTTATCGTTGAAGTTGTCCGTCATCTTGTAGGTCTTCGCCATCGCCTTCCCCTAAACTCTGGTCGACTTCTTCTCAGTCCGCTGGTGCGCCCCTGCGTACTGAGTCTTAGGACTCTGGATGCACGGTCAGCGAGGCGGCTGTGAGGGAGGCGGTGGCCCTTGATGATCATGTTGCCGCTGAATCACCAACTCTGGAGGAGGCCGTGACCATGGCGGTGGATCCGGCTATGGAGGTAGCTGGGGTTTCTACTGCTGCGGCTTCGGCTTTGGTGGTGGTGTCCTCAGCTCAGCCGACTTCTTCCCCTGTTGGTCATGCTTCTAGTAGTCTTTGTTTGGTGGCAGATGTGGTGCTGCAATTTGATGCCACCCACCGTCTCTTGGAGTTGACCGTGTCTTGGGGAAGGTTCGCAGCTGGTGCGGCTTCCTTTGAAGAGCAGCTTCAAGTAGGAGTCTTCTTCTTTCTTGTTTTTGGCATTCCGGCTTGTTTTACTCTCTTTTCTTATTCCCTTCCTTTTTGTGTGGGAGAAGTCTTTCTCTCGGGATCACTCTAGCTTTTTTAGCTCGGGTGAGACTGAGAAGAAGCTGTCCTTTGAATTGAGCCAGCTGAAGGTGCAGTTGGCTAGTAAGGAGGTGGAGCTGGATTCTGAGCATCAAGGACATCAGGACTCTGAGAGGGTTCTCCACGCGCAAATCATTGAGGCAGAGCAGAGGAGAGATGAAGCTGTGGTCGCCTTGCGGGAGTCCTCTGGGAAATGTGAAGGTCTCAATGAGTGTGAAGGTACTCCGAGTTCTTTTTTGTTTCTTTGCTCCTTCCTTTCTATAATTCTGTTCTGATTTTGCATGATCTCTTCCTATTGCTTTGGCTAGCACTCCGTGGAGACATGCAAAAACTCTCGGGTGTTGTTAAGGAAATGAAGATACTTGTCTGCAATAATCACAATAGGGCTGAGGAGGTAATTACTCGTGTAGAGGAAGAACTTGCCCTTGCCAAGTTAATTCGGCGTGGAGCTGACAGGGATCTTATGCATGTCCAAAAGACCATCGAGGATTTGTTCTAGAAGCTGGCGGTATCTGATCAATGGTTTGCCACTTTGTGGAAATCTTTCAAGACCGTTGCCAAGCTTCTTCGGACTTCTGAAGATGATGGGAGGACCTGGGGCGACTTCATTCCGTTGATTCCTGAGCGCCTTCAGAGCTTCGTCAAGAATGGGGTCCAGACATGTGTCAAGAATGTTTTATCTCATATCCGTGTTCTTGCTTCGTCGGTCCCTTTAGAAAAACATAGGGAGGAAACCATTGATGACAACTACCTGGAGTTCATTGAGAACACCGAGTCTAAAGTTGAAGACCTAGCGAACTTCATCACTGAGAAGCTTGATATTCATCTATCTTGCTCTGATGATGAGGCTGATAGTTAGACTTTTGTAGCGCTCGGACGCCTCTTTTGTAAATGTACCCTTTATGTGGTGCCTTGTAAAGTAATTTTGTCTCTTTTTGATACATCTTTGTTTGAATTATTCGTTTGAATCTGGTCGAGTTGTTTTCCCAGATCTTTGGAATTTTCTTTAAGTACGTGCTGGATATAGGCCTTAACTGTTGTAGGCGTGCCCAGGCGCTTTAGAGTTATGTCCCTCCAACTGTCCTTGCTCTTGTTTTTGTGAGTCTTGTCGATTGTAGGCGCTAGATCAGTTGGGTTCTCATCCAGGCCTGAAAATCTTTGGATAGGACGAGCTCCCTCTGGCTCTCATCCAGGCCGTGGAAACAACCTAGGATAGGTTCGAGTGTTAGCTAATCAGCCTTACTCTCATCCACGTCTGAAAAGACTTAGGATTGCGAGCTCAAGCATATTTTCAGCTCTTTTGCTCTCATCCGGTTGTGGAAACAACTCAGGTTAGGGCGAGCGCTATTTGGCTCTCATCCAGACCGTGAAAACAACCTAGGATAGGTTCGAGAGTTAGCTAATCAGCCTTACTCTCATCCAAGCCTGAAAACACTTGGGATTGCGAGTTCAAGCATGTTTTTAGCTCTTTTGCTCTCATCCGAATGTGGAAACAACTCGGGATAGGGTGAGCGCTATCTAGCTCTCATCCAGACCGTGAAAACAACCCAGGATAGATCAAGTGCTGGCTTGTTAGCTTTCTTTACTTTCATCCAAGCCTGAAAATTGTTTAAGTGTTTTGTCTTTTCCTTTATCACAAGAAGAACTTGGTTGGTCTGTCTGTTGAGCTGCTCTGCATGAAAAAGGTGTGCCACTTTCACACTAGTTGCGTTACGCAGTTAATGTTGGGAACTGAAGCGCCATGTTGGTTTTGGCGAAGGGTTTAATTCTGCCCTTAACTTTAGGAGAAGGAATTAACTCTGCCTTTATCTCGAGGAGGCTGTTGGACTGCTTGAGGGCATGACTTAGCCCTATTTAACTACCCCTTTCGCAATTGTTTTGGCACCTTCATCTTTTTAATCTTGCCACAGCCAAAATGGTGGAGAAGAAGTTTATCCAAAGGTGCTGCGTTCATAAGGTGCCATGTTCGTCGCTTGCCCACTCTCCAAGAGCGGCTGTTTTGGTGGCATCATCGAGCGGGAGGTCTTCATCGTCATCATCCTCGGCACTGTTGTCCCTTAGAGTTCGAGAAGCTTCGGTGGTGGAGAAGGCTCCGCCTGCCAGGACATCAACGTCGGTTCCTACTTTGCGGAAGGAGGAGGGTCCAACGACTTCTCCTGCGGCTAATCTCATCTTTGTTCCTCCTGTTGATGCAGTCTTGATGGGTGTTAATTTGGTCGTCCTTAGCAGTGACAACGAGGACGAAGTTGACTAGGAGGCGCTCGTTGCCGGGGATGAAGTCGACTGGGAAGCTCTTGCTGCTGAAGATGTCGATGACATCGAGTCTGTGGGTAGCTAGTCCCCGTCGAGGATTTGATGGCGGCTTGGACGCGCTGCTGTTAGCCCTCGCTTTGATGTTGGCATAAAGGAGATCGAAGGGCGGGCTATCCAGTCGTAGATTCATTTTGTTAATTTATCGATGTAGCTACTAGCTCTGTATGTTGTCTAAATCTCTTGTTCTTCCTTAAATCCGAGTAGTTTCTTATGGTTGTAATTCATTCTCGTTGATCTATCATCAAGAATTGCTTCTGCTTCTCAAAAAGTGTTTTTCCTTCTTCTGACGACGATTCTGGAAATTAGGCCTTCTCCTTATTGTTTTATAAGAAAGTTTCCCTTTCGTGACTTCCTTTTGTTTTGTTGGTCTTGAACTTTGGTGAGCATCAGCGCTTTTGTTCGTATTGGGAATTGTCCTGGTAGGCTCAGGCTTCTTTCATAGCCTGGAATTTACTCAGCCTAGAGTAGGCTTATTCTCAATCCAAGTTGGATGTAACGAGCTCAAGTATCTTTTCAACTCTTTTGCTCTTGATTTGTGGATTGCGAGATCAAGCGTCTTTTTAGCTCTTTTGCTCTCATCTGGTTGTGGAAACAACTCGGAATAGGGTGAGCTCCCTTTGGCTCTCATTCAGGCCGTGAAAATAACCCAGGATAGGTTCGAGTGTCAGCTAATCTGCCTTAATTACTCTTATCTAAGCCTGAAAAGACTTGGGATTGCGAGCTCAAGCATCTTTTTAGCTCTTTTGCTCTCATCCGGTTGTGGGAACAACTTGGGATAGGGTGAGCTCCCTCTGGCTCTCATCCAAGCCATGAAAACAACTCAGAATAGGTTCGAGTGTCAGCTAATCAGCCTTACTCTCATCCAAGCCTGAAAAGACTTGGGATTGCGAGATCAAGCATCTTTTCAGCTCTTTTGCTCTCATCCGGTTATGAAAACAACTCGAGATAGGGCGAGCACCCTCTGACTCTCATCCAGGTCGTGAAAACAACCTAGGATAGGTTTGAGTGTTAGCTAATCAGCCTTACTCTCATCCAAGCCTGAAAAGACTTGGGATTGCGAGCTCAAGCATCTTTTCAGCTCTTTTGCTCTCATCTGGTTGTGGAAACAACTCAGGATAGGTCATAATAAGACAAATGTTGATGAGAAATATCATCTTTATTTTATTATTCGTGAATCTTGATTACATGTTGCTCTCTTGCTACATAATTTTGGTCTCGCGTTCTTCAAGCGTAGAATCTCCTTAGCTGGCTGATATGCCACATATTCCTTACTTCTATTCTATCTTCAGTCATCAACTTGTATGTGCCTGGCTCGTTGACTTCTGCGATAATAAAAGGACCTTTTCATGGGCTAAGTAGTTTATGGTGTCCATCAGTCTTTTGTATTCTTCGTAGTACCAGGTCTCCGACTTGAACTGATCATTGTTGAGTACATTTGTTGTAGTGGCACTTTAAGCCTTGGAGGTATCGAGCTGACTGAAGGGTAGCGTTTACTCTGACTTCTTCTGTACTATCGAGTTCCAATCTTCAGGTGTGCTCTGCTTCTCCTTCCTCATATTATTCAATTTTTGGTGATGTCCAGATCAAGTCTACTGGTAGCACGGCTTCTGATCCATATACTAAGAAAAAAGGTGAGTATCCAGTGGCTCTGCTTACTTGAGTGCGTAGCCCCTAGACTACCTTAGGTAATTCTTCAATCCACTTAGAGCCGTAATCTTCTAGTTCTTCATACAACCTTGGTTTCAACTCGGCTAGTATGAGCCCGTTGGCTCTTTCCACTTGCCCATTGGCTTCGGGGTGTGCAACCGATACATAATCTATATTGATGTCACAGTCTTGTGCCCAATTTTTAAATTCGATGGCTGTAAAAGGGAACCTAAATCTATGATGATGCGATTGGGTATTTTGAAGCGGTGCATGATATCTTAGATGAATTCGACTGCTTTTGCTGCACTGTACTTTACGAGCGGCTTGTATTCGATCCACTTAGTGAATTTGTTGATTGCAACGAAGATGTACTCAAATCCGCCTTTAGCCTTTTTGAGTGGTCCTACTTGATCCAACCCCCAACATACGAATGGCCAAGCAAGCGGGATGTAAATTAGGTCGTGTGTTGGTACGTGAGCTTGCCTTGCAAACATTTGACACCCTTTGCACTTTCTGACTAGTTCTTCTGCATCTTTCAAGGCTGTTGGCCAATAGAAACTAGCACGAAAAGTTTTGCCCACTAGTGTCCTTGAGGCTGCATGGTTGCCACAGCAACCTGAGTGGATTTCATCTAGGATTTCTTTTCCTTCTTCTCTCGAGATATATTTAAGAAGTACTCCAGATGACGCGGCTCTTCTATATAGGTTGTCGCCTACAAGGACGTAGTTCTTGCTTCTTTCTGATTATCTTGGTGGCCCCTTCCTTATTAGATGGTAACTTGTCCTCTCTAATGTAGTCGATGAAGTCTTGAGTCCATGATCTGGTGATTATCATGATCTGGGTTATTGGTGTTGGTGGCTCAGAGGTTATCTCACCGGGTTATTTTATAGAGGGTGATAGCAACTCCTCTATAAACACACCTGGCGGGACCTTCGCTCTGTCCGATCCCAGTTTAGGGAGAACATCTGCCGCTACGTTCGAATCCCGTAGAACATGCAAGATTTCTAGTCCATGGAAAATTTTCTCTAGTTTTCGTACTTCAGCATAATAGGCATCCATGTTGTCTTTGGTGCAGTCCCAATCTTTGTTGACTTGATTGATTACCACAGCTGAATCATCATAGACAAGTAACCGTTTGATTCCAAGAGAAGTCGCTATTTGTAGTCCATGGATGAGTGCTTCATACTCTGCTTCGTTATTTGTTGCTTGCCACAGTATCTGGAGCACATATTTGAGTTGTTTTCCTTTTGGAGATATGAAAAGGACACCTATGCTAGCCCCGCCTAGCTTGAGTGATCCATCAAAGTACATCTTCCAATGGTCAAGGAAGGCATATGGCGTGGGTTGTTGGATTTCTGTCCATTCGGCCACGAAGTCTGTGAGTGCTTGTGATTTTATTGCTTTCCGCGGAGCAAAATTGATATTTAGAGCTTCGAGTTCTACTGCCCACTTTGATATGCGTCTTGTCACATCTCTATTGTGCAGGATGTCTCCAAGAGGGAAATCTGTTATCACAGTAATCTTGTGGCCTTCGAAGTAATGTCGTAGCTTGCGGGAAGTAATCAAGAGAGCGTAGAGTAGTTTTTGTACTTGCGGATATCGTATTTTTGAGTCTGTCAGAACTTCGCTGACGTAGTATACCAGCCGCTGTACTTTGTATACATGCCCTTCTTCTTGTCTTTCTACCATGATTGTTGTACTGACCACCGTAGATGTTGTCGCAATGTATAACATCATGTCTTCATGTTTCTTAGGCGGTGTGAGTATGGGTGATGAGGTGAGGTACACCTTAAGGCTTTCAAAAGCCTCCTTGGCTTCCTTTGTCCACTCAAACTTGCCCTGTCTTTTTTAACAACTTGAAGAATGGGAGTCCTTTTTGCCGAGTCGTGCGATGAAGTGGTTAAGGGCTGCCATGCTTCCTGTCAGTTTTTGCACATCTTGTATACATCGCGGGGGTCCCAATTCTGTTATGGCTCAAATCTGCTTAGTACTTGCTTCTATTCCTCGATTAGTGACTAGGAATCTGAGTAGTTGTCCTGATGGTACCCCGAAAACACACTTGTTTGGGTTCAATTTCCACTTCCATTTGTTTAGGTTTTCAAAAGTTTGCTTCAAGTCCTCAACTAGCATGTACGTGTTCTTTGTTTTTACCACTACGTCATCGACATAAGCTTCCGCGTTGTCACCAATCTGTTCACCAAGGCATATTTGGATAGCTCTTTGATAGGTGGCGCCGACGTTCTTGAGTCCAAAGGACATGGTTTTATAACAATAGGCACCGAACGGAGTGATGAAAGATGTCTTGCTCTGGTCTTCTTCCTTTAATGCGATCTGATGATACCCTGAATAACAATCGAGAAAAGATAGCAGGGCGGATCCTGCCATTGAGTCGATAATTTGATCAATTCGTGGTAACCCGAACGGGTCCTTTGGGCAATGTTTGTTGAGATCCGTGTAGTCGACGCACATGCGCCATTCAGCCATGTTCTTTTTATGTACTAGAATGGGATTCGCTAGCCAATCTGGATGAAGAATTTCTCTTATAAACCCGGTCGCCATTAATTTTGTAATCTCTTTTTTGATTGCTTCCTTTTTGTCTGGTGAAAATCTTCTTATCCGTTGTTTGATTGGTTTGGAGCCTTCATTGACATCGATTATGTGCTCAGCCAACTCTCTTGGGACACCTGTCATGTCGGCTGGCTTTTAGGCAAAGATATCTTTGTTATCCCAAAGAACGTTGGTGAGCGCGAGTTCCTATTTAGCCGAGAGGTGGGCACTGATGGTCGCCGTCTTCTTGGGGTCACCAGTACCCAGATCAATTTTCTTCACGCCAGTTTCTTTTGGTGGTGCAAGGACGTAAGGCTTCTTAGCCAGGATCTCTAGCTCTTTTGGGTTCATTTGTGCAGCGACGGTGGTAATTTCTTCTCTGCCGTCGGCCGCCTGTGCTTTGGCTACGATTTGGATTGCTTGAATGTCACAATCGAAAGCGCACTTCAAGTCGCCCCAGAGGGAGAGTATTCTGTGAGGCCCTGGCATCTTGAGTAGGAGATATGGGTAGAGAGGTGTAGCCTTGAACTTGGCAAGTGCTGGTCTTCCAAGGATGGCATGATATGATGCCTCAAAATCCGCAACTTCAAACTGAATAAATTCGGTTCGGTAATTGGTCTGTGTTCCAAACGTAATTGACAGAGTGATTTGTCCGAGCGGCATAGCAGCCTTGTCGGGTACTATTCCATAGAATGGCACCCCTGTTGGGGTAATCAACCCGGCAAAATCTAGCCCCATCTTCCTTAGCATTTCTAAAAATATGATCTTGAGTCCAGCTCCTCCATCGATCAAGACCTTCGTGACTGTCATCCCTGCTATAGTTGGATCTAGGACTAGTGGATATAGGCCAGCATTTCCAATGCTAGTCCATTGATCTTCTCTTGAAAACTAGATTGGGTATTGTGACCAATTTAGGTACCTTGGGACGGCTGGTTCAGCTGCCATGATGCTCCGGAGAGCCAGTTTGTCTTGGTGCTTGCTTCTGGAACCTGGAACTAAAGAGAAAATTACTGCAACTGTTCCCTTTGGCTGCTGGAATCCTTTGTCTTCCGTGTTGTCTTCGTCTTTCTTCTTGTTATCCTCTTCTTTTTCCTTGTTTTTTTCCTCTTCTTGTGTACCGATCAATGAAGATTCGGTAATCTCCTGTTGTGTGGTTTCCTTGCGGGTGCCATATACAATGCATATTCTCAATGTCTTCAAACCTCCTGAATTTTGAAAAAAATTTCATCTTGTCAGCCATGGCGACGGTGTTGTCTGGCCCACGCTTAATGTCTGGATGTCCGATGTTTGAAAAACTCCTATCTGAGTTGTCTCTATTGTTTTCTCGGTTATTTCTGTCCAGAAATCTTTCCCTCGCCTTTTCTTCTACCATAATCATCTTTTCTACTGCGCATTTGAATTCTTCATTGTTCCTTGGGTTCTCCTTGCAGAAATCTTGAAATTACCATTTAGCCATAATCCCGTGAGAAAAGGCCTCGATCACTTCTCATTCAGTGATGTCATATACTTGGGCATGTAGTTCTCCAAAACATCGATAATAATCTCTGAGGCTCTCGCCTCCTTTTTGCTTGAGTCCTTTTAGCTCTGCATGTGTGATGGGGTGCGTAATGATGTCTGTGAAAGGCTCTTTGCAAGTCCTCCCAGCTTCTGATAGACCCCGACTTCAATTTGTCGAACCATTGGAGGGGCATGGTTTCTAGGGCCATGGGAAAGAATAATGCCTTGATATCGTCATTTTCGCCGGCTAGTTCAATTGATTGCGAGTAGATTCTAAGCCACTACCTTGGCTCGGTCTTTCCATCATATTTGGAGTGGTTTGACGACTTGAACTTGTGAGGCAGTCGTACTGAAGCAAGTCACCTTGAAAAACAGGGAAACCTATCGTGCGTTCCGGCCTCTTTATGTTTTGATTTAGCTCCCCATTCCTGCCAACTGTCATTTAGCCTAGGAAGGAATTGTGGAGATGAATGGTAAGATGCTCTGCTCCTCTCTTCCCTCGGATGCTCGATTTGATTACTTTGGGTGTGGTCTCTCCCCTTCTCTTGATTCTGGCTCCCGTTTGGTCCTAGCCCTTCGAAGGCAGACCTCCTTTGGCTTTGTGCTTCTTGTTCATGTGACGCTGTCCTAGCGGGGAGCTTGGAACGAGTTCTTCCGCCATGCGCCTTCAGGGTCGTTGTCCGGAGAACTTCTCGGAGTTGTTCTTGTTCCTTGTTGGGATGCGAGATCGCTTCAAGTTCTTCTAGTGCTTCTCGTATCATGTCGTAAGGAGCTCTGTGTGCTCTGGCCGCGTCTTTCTTAGGCTTCTCTCTCTGATTTTTTCTTATTGTATTCGGCCAGCTCTACTTTGTACGTGTCCCATGCTTCTTTTCGTTGCCTGGCATGTCGTAAGGAGCTTTGTGTGCTCTGGCCACGTGTCTTTCTTCGGCTTCTCTCTCTGATTTCCTCTTGTTGTATTCGGCCAGCTCTACTTCGTACATGTCCCATGCTTCTTTTCGTTGCTTGGCACGACATCTGTGACCTTCTTTTAGTTTGTTCCTCCTTTCTCTAGCTTGTTTCTGGCCCTCAGACTCGCCATCGTACTCAGGAGCGTTGGGCGATATGTTTGATTCTGATTCATCCGAAGACTTGACATCGGGTGCAGTTGGTGGCATCGGTGGTGGCCGCCGAATCATAAAGACTTCTTGGTCCGGCACCAGCCCTGCCCTGCTGTAGTTACTAATGACTTCAGTTGGAGTTTTGGAATCACGAAGTGCACCACCTTCTTGGTAGGGTAGAGTGATAGCTTCTTCAACTAGTCGAGTGTTGCTGTTCTGGGTAAAAGTACCTGGCCAGTGGACTATACAATCTTTAGATGTCACGATTAATACAAGACCTTCCTGCACTCCAATAAGACGTAGCCTCTGTACTGGATCGACTGCTTTTTGGAGTAAGTCTTGATACGCCCTTGCCACGTTATTAAGTCCGACTGAGAGGCGACTTAATTTTCTGGAAGAAACCTGAAGTAGGTTCGAATTGATCTCCTAAAGAGTTGATGTTGCATTCCGGAGTCCAATCGGAAAAGAACCTGATTTGTCTCTAAAAGAACCCGGATTGGACCCTGAAGAGGGATCCGACCTGGACACTAAGTCGAGATGAGTTGTTGTCTGAGCTTAAGTCGATTCGAACATCGTAAGGCCTGAGAATCTTTCGGCGACATCTTCGGCTGACCTCGTTGGAAGAGAGATTTCCTCGTGGGCCTTCTGAGCTTCGGCGAGACGTCCATGGAGGTTGCCCTCACTGTCCGCCTCACAAAACCACGATCCAAAGATGAAAATTGATCCCGTCGGAAAGATCATGTCATCAAAATCTGTAGAGCTCTTGATCGCGATTGCACCGCAAGCCCCTACCTGGCGCACTAGCTATCGGTGTTTGACCACCGATAGCCTGCCATGGGGGTACCTGAGATAGTTGTTCAGGCTTCAGCACGTGCTAGAACTCGATGATGAACGCAGAGACAGCCGATTTATACTAGTTCGGGCCCTCGATCGTGATCGAGTAATAACCTTACGTCCAGTCGGCGCTTAGCCTTTGCGTTGGATTGATTGTGTTATGTTGTCTCTTGTTACAGGGGTGCCCGTAGCCTCTCTTTATATCGATAGAAAAGGTTGCGGTGCGATTACAATCCTAGTCGGATCCAAAGAAGGTGTCCTGAACCAAATACAGAAGGTACTTTCCATAGAAATCTGGCTAGTCTGGCCTATTCTACTCGGAGTCGGTGTAGCAGACGCTGCACCTCTTCTCGCTTCTACCCGTGGGCCAAGCTAGGGCCCACGGCCTATAGTCACATTGCTGGGGAACCTCGTGGGTCCCGCATCGACAGCATGCCCTGTGCAGTGCTTCAATATGCTGACAACACCTTGATCATCCTTGAGGGAGACCTCTGTGGCAATTCGGCACTCAAAACAATACTTGATCAGTTTGCTGCCTTGTCCGGCCTTCATATCAACTATGCCAAAAGCACCATGGTGCCTATTCACATGGATGAACAAGTGGTGGTGCACTGTGTGGAAGCCATTGGTTGCAAGGGGGAAGGGTTTCCCCAGCCATACCTAGGACTCCCGCTATCGGTGAACAAGTTGTCGCTTTTTACGTACACACCATACATTCAGAAAACTGATAGGTACCTCAGTGGTTGGCAAGCACACCTCCTGAACCCAATGGGCAAAGCAGTTCTCGTCAACTCGGTGCTCAACAGTCAGCTCATGTACTTCATGAGTTCCTTGCAGCTACCACCATCGGTCATCAAACAAATGGACAACAAACGTCGTGCTTTCCTGTGGTCTAGAGAAAAAACGGGCAAGTCATCTCCGGCGAGCTGCCTAGTCGATTGGATCAAGGTGTGTGCTCCTAAAGACTATGGTGGTCTTGGTATCAAGGACATGGGCGTTTAGAACATTTGCTTGCTGCTGAAACTTCTTCACAAGCTCCACTGCCCCCACTCATCCGCTTGGGCGCTTTGGGTGAGAGGCCGAGCTTGCATCGCCAACCTAAAGGAGACATACATGGGGATCGTTGGGAGGCGCTTCGAGCGCTGATCCCACTATACCAGGCAATCACTTCGGTAAAGCTTGGTGATGGTGCTAATTGCTCATTCTGGATGGACGTCTGGTTTGCCGATGATGCACTTGCAGACATATGCCCGGCGTTATTCAGTCACTGCACCAGGAAGGAAGCAACAATCGGGAGGTCATGCAGTCGGGTCTCGGTCCTTGTTTGGTGCCCAGGCTTTCTCAAGCGGCCACAAATGAACTTCAGTATGTCAAAGAGGTGCTAGCAAATACTAAACTTGATCAAAGACAAACACCTTTCAGCAAAAATGCCTATGGTCTAGACAGCGATGCAATCTACCAACTGCTCAAAGCTCGAGGACAACCAACCGATGACAGAGCAAGGTTTGTCTGGCGCAATGTGGCTCCGCCATGCGTCCAAATGTTCATGTGGCTCCTGACACAAGGAAGGATTCAATGCCAAAAAATCCTACATCGCAAACATGTGCTGCCTGATGCCACATGCAAGGTCTGCAACGAGCAGGATGAAACTCCAGAGCACATCATCGGTGGTTGTTCCATCGGTATGTAGTTCTGGGAAAAGATTAGGATAAACGTAATGGCGGGAATGGCTGTGGACATCCACAGCTTCAGTCCTCCAACAGTTCCTAAAGAGGAGTTTTCAGCGCTCATCGCCTTGTCTTGCTGGCAACTTTGGAAAACAAGAAATGCAGCCGTCTTTAGAAACGAACGACAAAACATCACACAAGTCCCGGCAGCCTGCAAAGCAACGGCAGAGCAATTGCGCTGCAGGTTCCCTAGGAAGAAGCGGCATGTTGTCGACCAATGGTGCTAGTTGTTTGAAATAGCAAGACAAGGATGAAACCATCTTATTCAAATTGACTATCTACATCACCAACTGGGTGATGCTTGAACCATGTAAAAATGAATTGTAAGACTGGTAAACTACATAACGGGCCGTTTTGGGCCGATATATAAATTCAGGTGGGGAACGCCCCCCCAGTTGACCGTCAAAAAAAAGAATGTAGAAAGTAAAAAAAGACATGAAACATATAACACATAGGAAAACTGCCTCGTGCCCCTATGGAAAAAAGATATAAATTTAGGGTCTGCCTTGTGTGACATTATATATAGGAGTGATGGATAGCACTGTAGCCTTCAGCTTCACCAGCATTCGGTACAAATAGACAAAATATAAGAACTGTAAGGGCTTCCAGTCTGCATGGCCAAGGGATACATAGTCTGCATCAAAAAATATACATACTTAACTAGGGACAACTACAAGTCATTTCAGCATTTTCTACATAGATGATCATCCCTATGATCAACAGATAAGCACGCATGCCCTGAGAAATGACCCTTGGGGGAAAGACCTGCCCTGAGACATTGCATTAAGAAGAGGATCTAAAGTTCTCGACAAAGGACTGAGAAAAGGGACCAAAGGCCGGACCGCCCAGGAGCATGCAGAAAGCAGCATAACTTGGCGAGGCCGCTTTTTCTGTGAGGCCCAGGGTTTGAACCTTGGTTGGTGGTGTCAACTGGATGCCCTACCACCACTCTACTGGTGCATGTGCATTTGACTTGTTCATTTTACAGAATGCTACTTCACCTAGTTATAAGTAAAGTACAAGTACAGAAACCACTTATATGTCGGATAAAATGCTAAGCTGTTCGAAGCAGTGCCAAAGTTTGAATGACTTTCCATTCTCGTTCCTTCCAAGTCAAGACTTTTGTGAAGCCAGCAATGTGGTGCAAAGTTGAAGCCACTCTTTTGATACGTTCAGAAACTGTTTGACTAGAAAGACAAATACTAGCAACTGCAGAATATTTGGGAATTCAAGATTTTGGAATAACTTCTTACAAATGCTGCTGATATTGCCATATTTATGCGCAGGTCAATCGTGGTGGATCTTGAGTCTGTACAAAAGACAAATGAGATTATAAACATCATTATTCAAGAGCAATAGAGCATCACCAAATTATCAATCTTTTGCAGTGAACCTATTTTCTCCTGCACTATATTTCCTTTTTATATCAGCAGGGGTCCTACTTTACTTTTATGGCAAAAAGAAAAAAAGAGGGAAATATATGATATTGGCAGTATCATGTCTAGAAAGCCTTCAATGTACAGCTTGTGAATAACCAGCTGTTATATTGCACCTAATTCAAAATAAGGTTTGTTTGTAGGCATTGATGTTTACTAGATAACTGCTAAGAAAGCTGTCATAATGCAAGCAGAAAAGTCCTAGACTTACTTGACTAATATGTTGGGCATCACTACAAATGAATGTGTACAAGAATTATGTGGACAAACATAAGGAAGACGGGTTCGCATTGAATTAAACAGAAAAAATACCCAGGTTCCCAAGGAACGATTGGTTGATAATCAACATATCTGAATAATAAGTAAAGATAAAGAATTGTAGATGAGGTAGCCAAGAAGCTTTTATTTAGTCCCAAAACTCTCAATCTTAGCAAGCTAATCTATCATTACCATATTGTAAGTCCTATCCAACTGAAATCCAAAGAACTTCATCGCTCATCACTCGTTAATACGCCAACATCACTGAACTGCCAATAATACAACCAGCAAAACACCAGAAGTCCAAAATTTACCTTCATCGGGTACTCCCAATTGCAGCTACCTTCACATCATTTCGCCTCCTCTTGTAGACCATCTTCACCAAGCGGACTTATCCCCAAAATCTATCAATAGTGACCAATTAGGTAATAGTACACAACAGGACTACACCTGAATTCCTGGATAGTGTACCGCAGAATGCGCAGGTCATAAGCATGAACACATCCATAAATGCAGCTGACCAGCTCTACCTCATATGGGTTCTCATTCTCCCTAGAGCCGAACTATAGGCTCCCTGCCAGTGCCGTAGATGCAGCCACAACACCACCTCCATGGCGCCTCGCCAGCATCACAGACAACCTTTTGTTCAACCACGATTCTGCACAAACTTGGTTGCGAAAATGAAGGGAAAAGGAAACCCCATCGCCCATCGGTAACCTACCAAAGTGTGACGAGATAAGAAATTTAACCAGATTGTAATTGCGGGAGCGCATGTCTCTATTCTAAAAAACGCTGCCAAACGGAGGCGTCAGTAGTTACTATGTAGAGTTCATCCCCAGACGAGGGACGCGAGGAGGCAAGATGGCCGGACAAGGAGAGAAGGACGAGAAGAGTACCAGATTGTAGGTGCGGAAAGTGAACGAAGAGGCAACCATCATCCCCGACATTGTAGGGCCACTGGTGGTGGGCTGGTGGCGGCCGCTACCGCTCGCCATTTGAGTCATGATTGTGGCGGGTGGACGAGAGCTGGCGGTGGAAGCGGAGGCAACAGGTGGTGTGGTGGTGGTGCCGACGCCATGGAAGGAGGTGTCGTGTTGGTGAGCCCCTCTATCTGCGGCGTTGGAGAACCGTAGAAGAGGCCTAAATTGATGGACCGCGTAAGCAACTGGGCCGAGTTTTTTTTTTGTTTTTGGGTCTTATTGGAAGATCGTGTCGAAAGTCTCAAAAGTACGTTGTTGCTCTTAGCATTTCGAGTCGTAGCAGAGGCCTTGGTATCTTTGGGAATACTTATAGTGAAGATTTTAATGTACTCGCAATGTCACGTGGATGCTAATGCTATGGTAACTAGTTGGATTCCCCGCACGCTGTTGCTGAATTATGAAAAAAAGCCAAAATCGGTACATATTAACAATGTTGGTTATCTCGTCGAACATTTTTGTACTTTAGAAGTAGCTAGCAGTGTATTTTCATGTGAATCAATGCTTGCTTCTAGCTGTAGGCTGGTGATTGTAAAGCTGTATGAGGCCAAATTGAAAAAAGACATTTGTATTGCTATATAATAATTTATTGGTAAATCTATTCTCCACCTATATACAAGTTGGTTATCTCGTTGAACATTTTTGTACTTTAGAAGTAGCTAGCAGTGTATTTTCATGTGAATCAATGCTTGCTTCTAGCTGTAGGCTGGTGATTGTAAAGCTGTATGAGGCCAAATTGAAAAAAGACATTTGTATTGCTATATAATAATTTATTGGTAAACCTATTCTCCACCTATATACAAATAGTGTAATTGGTGCTACTCTGAAAGATATTACCATATCCAAGCAAGTCCTTAATTTGCAGTCTTCCTCCCTACATCATTAAATTATGATGCATAAACAGTTCAATCATGTACCACATGCAAAACCTGAATCGATGAGGAAATTTGAATGACAATGGAAGAAACAAATAGAACTATTAGAAGCTCACATAGTGAGTCAGAAGCTGACCACTGCGAGATGGAAGTATAGTTTAGTTCCTTTTTTGACAACCAGATAATGATTCCATGAGAACATGGGAAAGTGCATAGCCATCATAGAAAAAAGTTTATCTTTTCATCCATATGAGGAATAGCTGACCATTAATAGACCCAGAGATGAGGATCTGAACCTGGAACAAATTAAAAATTCAATCAAACTCTATCGAGGATGGAAATTCAAAATGAATATTATAATAGAAGAAACCCAAAGAAACGAATACTAACATCAAAAAGACAATTGTTTGTTCTCATAGGGTCAACTCAGAATGTCTGGATTAGTGGACTACAGGACAGGATCGATATAGATTAAGCATGCACAATGATCAGCTTGCAGTGGTGTGGGAGAAATTTTGTATAGGCTGTGGTAGCAGCTCTATCTCAAGCCTTTGGTTCTCTGCAGGTGGTTGTATGGCATCAGTTGATGATATATGCTGAAAAGGCAAGCATAAGTGGGAAGAAAACACGAACTCTATCTGGACGACAACAATGGCTACAGTACTACCCAGCAAAGGGGAATACATGGGAGGCAGCCAAGGAAGTTAGGAAGTCCAATAGATGTCCGGTTCAGATATGGAATTAGTCTTTTGGTGGTCCAATGAAATTAATGCATATCTATCCCTCGGTTACCACTAAAGAATCATGAATGGTGTACATCAGATGTTCATGAAAAACCGACGATACGATTGAAACTGCGGTGAAGATCTGACGGTCTTAGTTTTACCGTTGACATGGCTTGATGTGGTCGTAGAGAAACCAAAGTTAATGAATCTTAGTGAGTTCCATCTATATAGGTTATATATATATATATATAGATATAGATAGATTGAGATTGGGTCAGACCCCTGGAGACTAAAGCCTCCTTTGGTTCACAGGAATTTCATGGGAAAATGGAGGATTCCCTTTCCTATAGGATTCAAAATTGTAGCACCATTTGGCTCATAGGATTGAACCATAGGAAATGTAAAGGAAAAATTCCTTCACAGCTCATTTCATAGAAAAAAGTACAGGAAAAAACATCCACTCCTACTTTTTTGTTTCTGTGGCTTGCGTAGGAACAAGGCAAATCAAGAGCCAAATCACATGTATCACAGAGAAATGAAGAGCTAGAGGAAAAGCATCACATCACATCATGGGAAATTATACGTTCCTATTCCTATGAATTTCCTATAGCCATCCAAACACCTACCTAAATAGTTTTTCTGTGTTTTTTATCCTATGTTTGCAATTGCATTCCTATAGAGTTCCTATGTTTTTCCTATCCCTATGTTTTTGCAATCCCGTGTTCAAGGGGCCTAACATGTGTACGAGGGAGCACAGACTATCGAACGTTTCAAGACGTGGAATATGTACGAGTGATTTCAACGAAGTTCTACATCGTTTGGAATATGGTGAAGTACAGAAATACACAAAATTCAGGATCCTGGGAGATGATCGGCCTATGACTATGGATCTGGCCTGCAAGCGTGGTAGTCGCGCATGTGGGCGAGGCAGTCCTTGGGCCTCTGGGGGCGGCAGCCACGTGCGGAGGCGAGGTTGATCTACGGTTCGACCTCTATTTGACAAAGGTTGAAGAAAGGAAAAGGACTACGAAAGGACGATAGGTGGGGCCCTTGTGTCAGATGCTCTTATTCCATTTTTAATGTCTCTAAACCAAATCAGGTTCCTTAAGGACAGTCCCAATGGTGCATTGATGATGGTTTCTATCCTCATTAAATGACTTGCCACGTAGGCAAAATGCTGACATGGCAACGTAATTAATGAAGAAAGAGAGCAAAAATCATAGAAATGGTTTCTTCATGAAGAAATCAGGTCTACTCTTGACCCAATGCACCAAGAAACCATAAAATCATCATTAGGGAGAAACCACCAGGTTCTAGAGAGCTCGTGTCGCACTCCCATTGGAGGAAGAAGATAGAGTTGGGAGGAGAAAGAGAAAATAATTATTACTCATAAAAACTATGGGTTGAAAAACAGTACTTTTTTTTGTGCGGTATCCTATGTTATAGAAACTACTAGTTTCTTTCATTGGGTCTTTCATTGGGACTGCCCTAAGACTCTGGATTCCTTGCACCAGGGCGAATCACGCGTCCGGAGTGGCCTCCGCGCGACGACACGTGGCCTTACATGTTTTGCACAAAAGTCCTATATGTTTTCAATAATCAACCCGCAATCCAACTGACCGGTGTATACAGAAACCACGCTTGAACTTTTTTGCATATAGATCCTTAATGTAAAGTCTATTTCAATGCAAAGAAGAGAAACGGTACGCTCGACATTTTTACAAAATACGCCGCAGGTGATTTTGCGCATGACCCCTCCTCCACTTCCAACCCTTAGCTCTCCTCATTTCTTTCTCCTATCTCTCTCTTCCCCCCGCCGCCACCGCTGCGACTGCTGCTACCACTCGCCGGATCTTGAGCGGCGGCCTACTCCCACATCGGATCTGGTGGGGCAGCCTTCGTCCCATCGCAGAAAGGCGAGCCAGTGGCCCCCGACTACGGCCTCCTCTCGATTTGTGTAGGGAAATAGATCCCAACTACCTCCTGGTGGCCAGCGCGATGATTATGCAAGGAAGCTGCACTCGCTCGACGGCATCGGGGACAGGCTCTCCCAGCTCGATCTATCGCTACAAGCTCAAGAGGTCTATCAAGGGGCTGTGCAGCGACGTCATGGACTACCACAACAAAATGCATCGATAAGAACCTTAGACAGGTGCGTGTGTCAGTGTGTGTTCCCTGCATCTTGGATCCTGGTCCTGGTGCACCAATCGACTTCTGGGGTAATGATTTACTATTTTTAAAATGCCACAGGGTAATTGACTAATGATAGACATGGCAGTGATATTTGGATTTCACACGTATGTTTGGTGTACTCCTCGCGCCCCTCCTGCCTGTTGACACAGATGCGCTGCGCTGCTCCACGTGGCTCAAGATAGAGCAGCTCAAGGCTAAGCTCATGCCACTCGAGGACTAGGCTGCTAAAAGGTTTGATTTTGTATGGAAATTTGGACGGGAAGTCGGGAATATTGATTATACATATGTTCTGAGATATAGATTCCTAGGTGTTCCAGTTATTGAATAATTTTATCCCAACAATCTGATGCAGTACCGATTTGTTCTTCATCGTGAGAGATCCATAGGTAATTTGTCATGTGTGCATAGTTTACCATCTTTCCTGGACTGACCATTGTTTTTGGCCTTGTGCTAATTATGATAGAAGAAGCTAAACAAATGTGTTCTGTGTTAGTATGGAGCTTTATTTGCATGTAAGCTTGCCTAATATTTAGTAATACATGAATACTTCGTTGCTCAATATATCTGTTGCCCATGGCATTGATAAAATTTTGAGCTGCTTTGTATTCATGTCTTCTGTTCCTAGAATTGACTGTTTCTAGAACTTACGTTGATGCATGAAAATATTTGTGTTTCTTTCTTTCAGGTTGAGCATTTGGGACAAAAAATGAACTATATAGTCTCTGCCAGAAAAGCAGGAGAGGGGCCAAGCAATATTTCAAGTACAGTTCGTGTCTCTGCATTCTTCAATATGCATTCTCGAACTGCTACATATCCAAATCAGGAGTCTCAAAAGGTCAATGCATGTAGAATAAAGACTGAGAACTGCATAGGAGGCTCGCATTTTAGCCGAGCAGGATGCTGCTTCTCAGAGATAAGGTGTGAATGTTCTACAGGTTGAACAATGATTTAATCTTTTGATTTTTTGAAGATCTGCTTATTGTTTTGTGCATAGACTATTTCCATCTGAACTAGGTATGTTACATAGTGTAGCAACAGGAAAAAATACTCTGTATAGTGTTTAATACATATAAACATAGATTTATCAAAGCAGACCATAGTTGTACCTATGGTTCAATAAGTTGCTGCATTTGATTATTCAGGATGCTAACAGCATCTAGCTATTCTGATGCGTAGTTTCTGACAGTGCTGATACATGGATAAAAACTCTCTGATACAATACAATTATAGTTTTATAAAATGGGACAAGATAGTGCATATATTGATACATGGACGTTTTAGGCAGCTTGGTGGTCTCTTCCAATGTCCAACTTTTTAATGTAAGCAATCAGTTCCTTCATTTCTGGACTGCTTTGTTTGCCTCATAAACTCAAGGGCAATATATAAAGACAATTCCATAATTTTAAACCACTTGTTTCCTCATCATTTGTGTTGTTTTGTTCTTCGTTTTGCAGAGTCCACTTGTTAGATCAATTTGGATTTCTAGCTATAGTGCTAAGTATAATCCAGCCCCCTTAAAATGGAACTGTGTTTGTTTGCTTAGAAAAAATGTAGCTCCAGGAATAAAACTGAAAACCCGTTGTGTTATGTATTGTGTGAACATGTGGATGTAGTACATATCAAAAGAAAAAGGCAAAGGAGTTTAGCAACTGTCGTAAGAGTGTGCTGCTGATTGTGTGGGAAACCACTATTTTCTCATTTTGATCGGTGTTGCTTTTGAAGAATTTTAATAAATGCTACGTGCATGTGTTCTGGATTTATTATTTACCTAGTCCTAATTTCTGAACCGAACGTAGACTGGCATGCTAGAATGAATGTTGCCATTGATGCAGCCAAGGGTCTGAAGGAACTCCATCTCCGATCAGACCAATGATCCTTGGGGACTTCAAAATACAAATCAACCAAAGATCCATGAGGACATCAAATCATACAAGATTTTGTTATGCAGGGACTTTAAGCCAAATGATCTGATTACGGGTCCACTAGAGTTGTCCCAATTGAGGATGATCGTAATGCAATAGATCTGGACTTTAGATGCATTGCACCAAAGATTGCTTTGAGTCCATCCCCAACAGCCTGGTTAAATATTTACAGTTTTGGAGTTGTGCCCTTGGAGCTCATTACTAGAGCTAAAGCTGCATATGTTATTTTCATTACTGTGTACAGTGTACACTTTTTTGAGTGATACTAGTGGAAATGCACGTGCGGCACGCACGTGTCTAGAAAAAATCATATATATGAATAAAAGAATAGCAATATTAGACTTACATCTAATATTAAATATATAGACTAATAAAAGTTATCAAACCATATAATTATTAATAGTCTAATCTATATCACATCATGGTATGACAAACAATCAATTTCACATAAATTTTCCAAGTAGAAGCCCAACGTCATCCTCCTGGTGATAGCCAATAATGCAGAAATTAAACAAGAGTAGCAATGAAGCAACCAACCCAATATTATATCATGTTACCATCCACAACATAGGTAGCATATGATGGCGGCTCATCTGAAAACCTTTACAAATTAGTTAGCATTTATTCAATAGAAATCGATCAAGCACTATTTTTTTGTAATCAATATATAGATATGTATCAAGCTAAACTAAGATCACAAAGATCAAATTATTTTCCCAAATACTTTACTTGTTCAAAAAATTCAATGCCACCATGCTTTTCTTGTGTCAAACCAGTTCAAAGCTCACTATCACTGAAGCATGAGAAATTAGTCATGATGTCACCACATAAGAACAGACTGGAACTTTACTAATATAAAGGATGAAACATTACTAATAAAAGGATGAAGCGATTGAGCAAAGATGTATTTTAGGACTATAGGAGGATAGCATCTATTATTCTAGTCAAGGGTTATTAGATAGAACACAGCATGATACAAAATGCAGAGAAACAACAAAACAGGGTTCCTTATAATTTCTATGTCAAGTTATCATTTTTACTGATATGCCTTATTAAATAGGAATGAAACTACCATTAAAAGTGGCCTCATGGGTTTAAATCTTGGTGTATCAAGTAGTATCAGAGAAAGGAGTTGCAAACTGATCGACATGAAAGAAGCTTGAGTGGCTGTTTCAAGTATGATATTATAGCTTATCTTGAACACTTATGCACGTCGTACATTGCAGAGTATGTTCAGGACCTCATGCATTTCTACTTCATCATTATATTACAGTCTAAATAGGCCGTGAAATAATACATCTGACAAATTATTTAGCAACAATATCAAAATGGCAAACTTGACAACAACTATTTAAAAGTAGATAATACATGCATGTTGTGGATTCGGCAACACAAATAAAGGTCACAAGCTATCTTTACGAGGGTAAACACTAGCAAATCATAGCATATTCCAAAACCAACATTGAAACTGTCTTTTGAAAGCAAGACTTCTACTGAAATCTTCTGCTCTCACCGGTACAGCAGCAGGCAGGAGGGAACAGATAAGAAGAAACGAAGGAAGACGAGGGACAACAGGAAGAGGGAAACCTTAAACTGGTAAATAAGGAGTAGGCTCCTATAGGAAAGCACGGAACTGATCTGTTTCCCTTCGCAGATAGCTTGATCTTAGAATTAAAAAATGTCCAATAATTCCATTCAACATAAACATTACACTTGCTTGGGCTTGATGACCTCTCCAGCATATTTGTCATCAGCTAGTCGAGCCGTCTTATAACAGTGCCTGCCCTTGATATGATATCCAGAGTATTTCAGTTAGTAATATGTTTTCTTGAATTTTGGTCTCTATGTAGCCATCATAGTAAAACAAGCAGACAAAACCTTCCCATGTTTTATGTTTAACAATTATGACAAGCCACAACATTCACTTTTTATTAGAAGAATTGTGACGCAGCCTGTTTTGGCTTTGGCAGTGCACATGTAAAAAATAAAATAAAATAGCATTGGCACCAGCAGGCTATTAGCTTCCTGTATGCCCATATTAAGGTGTGACTAAATGCGGATTAAAGTAAGCATGGGGCAAATAAATATGTGATAGAATAAATCTTTCACATTTTATCACAGAATTAGGAATCATAGCAAACTCTACTACCATGTAAAGCTAACAGCCCAAGTAAAACAAAAAGAACAATTATATAGGATCTCTGGATTCAATTTTATGCCAACTAAATTTCAACACCATTCATGAGCTGAAAACCAGAAGGATAATTACAGCATGGGGATTGGGAAAGGAAACTCTAAGTAGGAATGTATTTAATTAGTACCGGCAAAACTTGGAATCAATCCAGCCAACTTCTGATAGTTGCATCCAACAAGTCATCAAACCCAAAATTCAGAATAGTGGCACAGCCTAGAATTTGTCAATGGTACTATGAATCTATTATGCACTATTTTTGCCCAGCAGTACTCATCAACCAACACTATAAAAAAACTCAGAAACTAAAAATAGAAACCAAACATAAATCTATAGTGGTTTAGGACAAAGGTACTGATCAATACGATAGTAACTGTTCAAACTTGATGGAAACAATTACATCCTGAAAATATCATCTCACCTTTTCAGGTTCCCATTTGAATATGAATGCTAATCCTCCCAAATGCCAAATTTAGTATTTTTTTTATGTGGTTAGTCTACACAAATACCATTAAAAACACTGGTATTCTAAGAACGGCTAATGTAAAATGAAGCAATGCTACTCTGAACTCCTCAAAGCATGGCAAATTAATTACTTCTCTCAAAGGTTAGTCTGCACAAATGGTTCACTAATTAAAAAAATAAAAAATAGTAACCTCTGTTACATTAGTCTTCACTATTCAGACTTATATTTTCAAATAGAATCTAGAGTATAAACCCACGTTTTTTTGCATACCTTGTACTTACATCTCAAATCGATCGACGAGAAGCAGGGGCGACAATGAGGTGCTCCAGGGCCTCTGCGGAAGCGGACACCCCAACATCGGCTACCTTAAGGCCCTCATCCTTGGCAACCGTGCGTGGCCTCGGTAAACTCGACGTTGGGGCTAGGATCTGTAGCCGCTCCCTCAAGGGGAGGCCTCGCGTGTGACCGTGAGACCAAACCGTGCGTGGCCTCACCCCTGCCTGCGTAGGGGTCCTCATCGAGGTCAGCGGCTGTGGCTATGTCAGCGGCAGTTGGAGACTTGCAGCGGGGCACCACGCAATGGAGGGAAATTGGAGGAGGTGGAAGCGAGATAACTGTACGTTACCAAGTGCCGCAGGTCACTCCCGGCGGCTGTCACACCCATTTTTAAGATAAAAATAGGATACATAAAAGACTCATGTGCGCCCCAGGAAACAGTCGCACACATAAGTTGATAAATTACAAAGTATTATCACAGTGCTTATTACATAGCGAATGAATATTTATCACATAGTCTCATACATAAAAGAGTAGCTACTAAAACAATTCTCGGGCGAAAGCTCCAAACACAGGGACGCGGTTGACTGGTTGACACCAAACCTAGTACTCATTGCGGTAGTCATCACCCCAATCCTCATCTGTTGTGGTTGAAATAGCAAGGGTGAGCACATGTCGTACTCAACAAGTATAACACAGGGTTCATGTGGCACAAAAGGCTAGACACTGTTTGACTGCTTTTAGCTTTTAGTCATTATTTACTTAGCAATTGAGTAGCATCAAGGTATTCCAATTTTTGTTAATGAACAAATGATCAATTGTAATAAGAATAATGAAATAGCATTAACATGGCATAATAATAACAACATCAGTATTAAGCATGATATATCAATGGTGATCATTTATTCTGTAAGAATACCCAAGGCCGCTCGTATTCGTGAGCACGGCTAGTATACCAGTTTATTAAACTCTGCGCAGAGGTGTACACTTTCACTGTGAGTCATGATTTCCAAATGTGTGGGAAGATCGAACCCAAACACCGGAGAACCATATAAAGCCATTCAAAAGTTCGTCTAACAAGTTAGGACCATTAGATTCACTCGGCAGGCAGATGTAGAACCCCCTTCCCAGTGGCACACAACTCGCAGCCTATACACACAAAGGACAGGGGCTCGCCCTACACCCAAAGTGGCAAGCCATTCTTACGCCATTTAAGGTAACCACTAACAAGCTAGAAAAGGTCTCTTGAACAACTAAAGCCAGAGCCATATAGCCCTCACAGTTGTACTGTCAATCCCAGTTAATGCTTACAGATAAGTCCTTATGGAGAGTAACTAGAGCAACAAACAAACAACACAGTGCTCTAGTCCCCTTGTAGCAGGAATTAAATCATCTTAATGGTTGATTGCACCATTCATTAGTCATATTACAAGATCAATGTTCATAAATCAAGCACTAGCCAAGCTACCCAAATGCATATCCCATAGGTGACAAGGAATCAAGATATCAATCGCTAAGTTAAAATCTCTAAGGTTGCCAAAGAGGACACATGCATATGATAGCAATTATAGTGAATAGGTTAACAAGGATGGTCCCATGTTATACTTGCCTTGATCAAAGTTTTCCTGTTGGTATTGCTGGTCCGGCTCAAAGTAATACTCCTGATCGTCAAGAAACTGCTCACCGTCTATAATCGATCACCAGGCATCAACACACAAACAATCCGGCAAACATACACGAAGCAAACATAAGATACAATTAGAACAGTACACCAACAGTAGCAAAACTTTTAGAAAAGCTTATAAAACTATTCTACACATCACTACGATCACACAGACGTAAAGATCACGAAAAACGGATTTAAAACGTGAAAGATATGAATTTCTGAAGATTTCCTATAGAAAAATAATAGATTAAATATAAGCTCGAAATTTAAAAGTTGAAAACCTACCGAACAATTGTTCTAACATGTAGAGCATGAAATTACGAAACTAACGCAACTGGAACGGATCAAATCGGAGTTAAAACATGGAAGATATGATCTAGACAAGATTGTATGTATACGTATTTCTATTGTATTTTAGGATTTATTTTTCTAAAGGAAAACGGCAATAAAGTGGGTGTGACATAATGATGACGTCAACAAGCTAGTTAAGTAAAACTGGGCAACCGGATGGACGGGCGGTTCTGTTATTGGACAAACTAACCACAACTTGCATCTACTGAACGTGAATAAGGATGAGCTCTCAAAGACATACAATGAATTGATATAAGGAGATAGAATTTTCAATATGCCTGTAGATGTATATCACAGGAAGGAAAACATGGAGGGTACGATCGGCAGCAGCGGCGGCGGCGGAAAACTTGCCGGTGCAGTTCGGTTAATCAGACGGCGGCGTTCTCGGCAACAAGTTGCAGTCGACGGGGAGACGACGGTGCAATGACCGAACAGCGGCGGCTACACGTCCTTCTCAGCAAGATCGGAAACAAGGGCTGCGGGTTCTGTGCGAGACGATGGCGGCGCGTTGATGGGAAAGTGAACACGGAGGGGGCTTCACGAGCTTTATAAGGCCACCCAAATCCCAGGAAGCCAGGACTCGGTGTAGGACCTGGCCCGGATCAGAGTTCGACTCATGTTCGGCTTGCTCTTTGGCTTGGCAGCGGATCCCCGATGATAAAGCTGGGCTGCAAGGTTGCACACGTGGCTCCGGAAACAGGCCAGCAGCTTGGGCCGTCGCCAGGGAAGCAGAGTTATGCTGCTAGCTACGAAGGCAAGGAAACAAGCCAGCGACCAAAAGAACAGAGAGGGCACAAGCAAAACACCTTGATTATTTCTGAAACGGAATTTTCCAAATGATTTTCAAAAACATGTAAATTTAGCTTAAACCAATCAAAACAAAACACCAATGCTCCAGCATGAATGCAACATCATGTGTTTCATCTTAAATTTTAAATATTAATTCCCCATTAATTATTATCTAAATTATTTAAACCCATACCAAAACCCTTCCAACTCTAATTTTTCTTCTAATCCTAAATTTTAGAATTTTTTTTTGGTGTTACAGCGGCAGAGCGCGGCAAAGATGGTGTTGCAGGAGATAGCGTCGCGGACGTCCAGTAGCGTCGAGAGGAGGGAGCACGCCTCCGGGATGGCGCTGGCTCGAGTTCGCCGATGGGCAAGAGGCCGAGGCGGCGTCTGCATCCACCGTGATTTGGAGAGGAGGGAGCGCGCCTCCAGATGGGCGCCAGTTCGATTTCACCGATGCATCCCGGGGATTGGGGATTCGGAAGTTGTCGGTGGGTACACGCGGGCGGGTACGCTGCGGGTTGTTTTTTGATCGATGATGAAGTGGTGGGTACATTCGGCGGCCGGACGGAGGCCCGCTCCTGGCGTCCGCGGCGGGTACGGTCCGCGGGTAGGTTCGCAGCGCGTACAGAAATTTCGGAGCGGAGGCGAGATCGGCAATAGCGAAGCGTGTTTTGTCACATAAGTACCGTGCTTTTGGTATTCGGGGCCGCCAGTTAGAGGGTGTAGATCGTAGGTGGGTAGGAGACTTTCCTGGTAACAAGTATTTTTGAATTCTTTCGCTCCTTTATAGTATAGATATAACTTTTTCACATTGATTGTTTACCCCCCTGTACCTAACTTGTTGATCTTTTTGACATGGGATTAACAATCTGATTACGTTCTTAAAGACTAAATTTTTGAGTAGTGGCTTATTTGACCATTTTTTAGGTTCAACAAATTTGACAAACAATCTAAGGTGGGAAAAGTCTTTTTCTGATCTCCATGCTTACATCTCCATATCATTGTCGCACCCTATCGCTGTTATAATCTTCGTGCAAATGATTTGCAGTTGAATGAAACTCTGACAATTGTGTATGTAACCACATAATTCTTATTTCACTCGAGCAATCCATATTTAAAGACAAGAGAACGTTTGGACACGACGCGCTCCCAGGGTGGCCACGTCACCAGAACAAAGGGAGGCCGTTGGATTTGGAGATCGACGGTGCTGCTGTCTCCTCCCATATCCTATATATACCGGCTCTAACCCTAGATCGGCCGTCCGCATCCGCCTCTTCTCCCTCTTCCTCCTCCCTCTCAGCGGCGGCTAGGGCGGGCACGGTGCGCGACGGCGCGGTGAGCGCGCCCCCAGGTGTGGCGTTGTGGCCCTAGCGCGGGGCGAGCGTGGTCGTGCGAGGCCGGTGCGCCCCCTGGCGCGGGCTCTGGTTCTCCGTGTTTTGCTTTCGTCCTCGTCTCCTCTGCCGGGCGTAGCAGCTAATCCGGTGGTCCTCCACGCTGCCCCGCGGTCGCCGCCACGGTGCGCGTGGTTTGCAGGTGTTTGGGGGCCAGATCCAGATCTGACGAGGAGCTGCAGGGAAGCGGAGCAGGGCCGGAGTCCGAGACGAAGCAAGGCCAGAATCGGGAGGGCTGCCTGTGTCCTCGTCCTCTCCGTCCGTGTTGGTATGGTGCTCGTCTCGGCTAGCACATTTTTATTTGCTACTTTAAATTTCACCGTGGCCGGAGCTCATCTATTTGTGGTGTGCTGTTGCGTTTGGTGTGTTGGTGGTGGCGGCAGAAAAGAAAGGGGGCAGGGGTCCGGCCGCAACTCGCCGGCGGTCACTCCAGTGATGCCCTAGCCAGCGTATAATCCAGTGGCGACGGCTCACCGGCTCTAGGTCATCGCCGTCGCTGCTGCGACGCCACTGCCTCCAGGAGGGCCCCCTTAGGATCGACAGGAGGCGTAATAGGAGTGGAGGCGCCACTACGACCAAGGACGCGGCAGATGTGCGTCGACCCGCCCCTCCCAGATCAGCGTCTGAGGCCACGACGATGACGACAACGGTGCTGTGAAGCACCAAGACGGAGGAGGAGGCGGCTCTGGCGAGGTCGGCCTTCTTCCGATCTTGACAGGTACGCCACCAGTTGGTCTAATCTGTCGAGTTTTTTTTGTTTCTCAATTTTTTTCCTCTCGTCTTATCCTATTGACCTCGATGTTAGGCAATAGAATATGCCGTCTGTGGATATCCTAGCTGCTATAGATAGCAGATGTAAATCAAGGAAATTATCCTTCCTTATACAGCAAGGCCAGCCGACCCTATATAACAGAAGGCGCCCCCTCCCATTGAGGTGTGGCCAATTGCCCCCTAATCTAATTCTCTACATGGTATCAGCAGTCCGGGTCCCGATCCCAATCTAATCTCGCGACCCTCTAACCCAGCGCCGCCCCCTTCCTCCTTCCCTCCCCATGGGAACCGAATCGGACCTCCTCTCTGCCACTAGCGGCGCCCTTGGGACCGATTCTGCTCCCGTGATCTGCCCCTTCGCCACCATCAACATCAAGCTCCACGACGCCCGTGGTCCTCGACGACGATATGGTTTCGGTGCCTTGTCCTACTGTTGTTGCAGGTGGGATTCCATCCTCGACGCCCGTGGTCGCTCCATCCCCCTCGGATGTTGAGCAGCCGCCCTCAGATGATGTGGCCTCACACGGATCGCCTTCTTCGACACCGGGCGGGCGTGGTCCCGTGCCCCCGCCTGGACCCAGCGTGGTCCCCTTCCCACGAGTCTACGTCAGCTGCTCCCATATGGCGTCTACGTCCGAGCCGGCAGCTGCCCCTGTGGCTCCTGACGCCCCGGCGCCACCTCCGGTACCCACACCGGCACCGGCGGCATCTCCCGCTCCATCACCGCCACCACCGCCGCGCGCCACTAGCACCATGACGGGTGCCATTCCTCGTGTCAGCTATGAAGGGCTGGCGGCCACGACGTCATCCTCACCGTCGCCGGTTCCAACGAACTACCACAGTGCGCTGGCCGACGCCAACTGGCGTACCGCGATGATGGATGAGTACCAGGCCCTCGTCGACAACAACACCTGGCAGCTCGTTCCGCGGCCCCCTGGAGCCAATGTCGTGACGGGGAAGTGGATCTTCCGGCACAAGTTTCATGCCGATGGGTTCCTCGCCCGCCACAAGGCTCGCTGGGTTGTTCGCGGCTTCTCCCAGCGCGAGGGCGTCGACTACGACGAGACCTTTAGCCCGGTTGTCAAACCGGCCACCATTCGGTCCGTACTCTGCATCGTCGCGTCCCGCGCCTGGCCCATTCACCAGCTGGACGTGAAGAACGCCTTTCTTCACGGCCACCTCGAGGAGACCGTCTACTGCCAGCAGCCACCAGGATTCATCGACCCTGGCGCCCCAGATCATGTCTGCCGCCTGCAGAAGTCCCTGTATGGACTGAAGCAGGCTCCGCGGGCCTAGTACCAGCGCTTTGCCACCTTCGTCCGGAAGCTCGGCTTCGTCGCCTCCACCTCCGACACGTCCCTTTTCATTTTAAGAGAGGGGACGAGTCTCGCCTACCTACTACTGTACGTCGACGACATCATTCTCACTGCCTCGTCCTCGGCCCTCCTGCAGCGCATCATGACTCAGCTGAGCTCTGAGTTCGCCATGACGGATCTTGGCGCTCTTCACCACTTCCTCGGCATCGCTATCACGCGCTCCTCCGATGGTCTCTTCCTCTCCCAGCGACAGTACGCTGTCGAGCTTCTTCAGCGCGCGGGCATGGCTGAGTGTCATCCGACATCGGCACATGTTGACACTCACACCAAGCTATCCACAACCGACGAGGATCTACTGTCAGACAAGGACGCATCTGAGTACAGGAGCTTGGCGGGAGCTCTCCAGTACCTGATGCTGACTCGTCCTGATCTGGCATATGCTGTTCAGCAGGTGTGCCTCTTCATGCACGCCCCACACGAGCCTCACCGTGCGCTCATCAAGCGCATCCTACGCTTCGTCCAGGGGACTCTCTCCTCGGGTCTTCACATTGGCACCGGGTCTGTCGACAAACTGACTGCCTACTCTGACGCTGACTGGGCAGGCTGCCCAGACTCTCGACGATCCACCTCCGGCTTCTGCGTCTATCTCGGCGACACTCTGGTTTCCTAGTCCTCCAAGCGCCAGACCACAGTGTCCCGCTCCAGCGCCGAGGCAGAGTATCGGGCTGTGGCTCACGTTGTGGCTGAGTGCTGCTGGCTTCGACAGTTACTCCAGGAGCTCCACATCCAGCTGCCCTCCGCCACCGTTGTCTTCTGCAACAATGTCAGTGCCGTCTACATGACGACCAACCCCGTCCACCACAAGCGAACGAAGCACATCGAGATCGACATTCACTTCGTCCGCGAAAAGGTGGCCCTTGGTGAGATTCGGGTTCTCCATGTGCCTTCTTACCAGTTCGCCGACATCATGACTAAAGGGCTTCCGACAGCACTCTTTCGAGAATTCCGATCCAGCCTTTGCGTCCGGGAGCCTCCCGCTGCGACTGCGGGCGGGTGTTAGGCAATAGAATATGTCGTCTGTGGATATCCTAGCTGCTATAGATAGTAGATGTAAATCAGGGATTAGTTACTATAGATAGCGTATGTGGATATCCTAGCTACTATAGATAGCAGATGTAAATCAAGGAAATTATCCTTGCCTTGTACAGCAAGGCCAGCCGGCCCTATATAACAGAAGGCGCCCCCTCCCATTGAGGTGTGGCCAATTGCCCCCTAATCTGATTCTCTACACTCGATGATGTCGTGGTTCCTGTTCCGACACTCCACCTCCATCTCGCCACCCCTGGAAACCTCCTCCCCTTCCTTGCTTTTCACAGTGCCTCGGCCAGTGCAGAGATGTTTCCTCCATTGTGATTTGCCATATAATCTACCTAGATTCGTGGTTAGGGTTTGGGTGTGTTGTAGGCACTGGGATTAGTGATGGACTGTCTCTTGTTTGGTTGATTTGGTGTTCACATTTTTTTAGGAACTTTCTTTTGTACCAACACGGATGAACGGATGCTCCTTGCTTCATTCAGCTTGGATTTCTCTGAAATTACAGATTGCGGTTTATACGGTGCTGAGTGTTGGCCTACAAAAAGGCGACATGTCCAGCAATTGAGTGTAGCAGAGATGCGTATGTTGCGTTGGTGTTGTGGGCACACAAGGAGGGATAGAGTCTGGAACGACGATATTCGGGATAGGGTTGGGGTGGCACCAATTGAGGAGAAATTGATTCAACATCGGTTGAGATGGTTTGGACATGTCCAACGGAGGCCTCCTGAGGCGCCGGTGCGTAGTGGAGTTCTAAAGCGGACCGATAATGTAAAGAGCGGTAGAGGTCGACCTAAACTAACTTGGGACGAGTATGTTAAGAGAGATCTCAAGGAGTGGAATATCTCTAAGAATTTAGCTATGGACAGGAGCGCTTGGAGATTGGCAATCGACGTGCCTGAACCGTGACCTCTTTTTCTCTTATGCCCTTTATGTCCCTTTATGTGTCTCCATGTTTCTCGTCTCTTTCGGGTTTCATCTCTAGCCTACCCCAACTTGCTTGGGACAAAAGGCTATGTTGTTGTTGTTGTTGTTGTTGTAGGTCATTCATTTGGTGATTTATGTGTCCAAACAGAAAAGCCTTTGATTTTACATTGTGTTGATCTTCAGCATAGAAAAAAAATAAAGATTTGGGTTGCAGTCCTGCTGTTTCTACATGCATCTCATTTAGTTTCTACGTTTTTGGAATATATCTTATTTGTTTTCACAATACGGTTATGATTTTTTTGATAGACAATGAAGACTGATGGTCGGTGCAGTGGGGTATTCTTCAGTTGGAAAGAATGTCATGACCTGATCCAAGCAAGGAGAATTATCTGCTTTTCATGGTGATGCTTGTGAAGGACATGTCAAGTTCAATGACCAGATCAAGGGCCTGAAAATATCCTCCTTTCCCTATAAAGACGATTTTAATTTAGGATCTAATTATCATTGATGAACCATGTAGCATTTTACATGGATATATTTTCATTTATTGGTAGCGCCATGGATCTTTAATAAGGACAAATAGGGAGTCCTGATGATGATATATTATCATATCAATGCCTATAGTTATAATTGCTGGAAGAAAAAAAAAGTTCCTTTGTTAACTGCCAATATATAGATTTAGTTGCCCACCTTTGCAAGATAAACACAAATCTTGTATTGATTCTCTTAATTTATATGCAGGGATTAACTTTAGAAGACCAAGCACTCCGGTGCTCTCTAGAATGAAACGAAGAGCTCAACCTCTGCAGTTCCCGTTAGAAAGAACTGAATGGTATGCATTCGGTTCCATATCATCTCCCCCTTTCTTTCCTAATAAATTTGTTGACTGTCTTTTCTGTTGCGTTCAGTTCCATAGCGCTGGTTGATTCACCTTGTGCAGTGCTCTCTTAATCTCGGATGATTCAGCATGGTTTCTATGTTCCTTCCTGCTTGATTCGTCAAAATAATTCCTTATATTTTTCTGATTACAGGTCAGGTTGATTCGTTGGCTTATGAGTCTTGCTGCATTGCGAACCACAGGAACACGCACTGCAAAGATGGTATATGGTTCCTGACCTTTTCGTTGGCTCATGAGTCTTGCAAAGATGGTATATTGATTTGTTGGCTCATGAGTCTTGCAAAGCTGTGCCTGCAAAGATGGTATATTGTTTCATGCCAATGATAACTATCCTATTGATCCATATGCTGCTCCATGGAAACTGTGCCTGAGGCTTCTCCTGCATCCGAAGCCCTTTTTGCCACACAATTTAAGCCTCTACATTGCTCCTTATTTGTCAAACCAGGAAAACGTAAAATCCAAAAAAAAAAGTTCAGCACAGCCCAATCAGAATATAGTTCTACATTTATGTTCCCTCTTTCTAGCTATCTGATTGAAACAGATACAAGCTAAGATTACTATGACCGTTCTCTGCTTGGTTTTCAGAGAAAAAAACTGTGAAAGAGCTTGTGCTGAACCACTGATTCTAGGAAGGGAAGTGATATAGTTTATGGCTGATTCTAGGAAGCATGAGCTTTTTTTAGTTCTGGACTATGGTTCAGTGACCCTCATCGACTTTAATAGAAAGGTGCTTGTGCCCACCGGCTGACCAGCTGAACTTTATGTTTAGATTTAGCCTCACTGGTTATAGAATGTGACCACATTATTTTTACTTCAGATAAGTTAAAACTCAAATTTGTTCATTGCTATTTCCTTTGGTTATGCTTCATAGAATTTCTTTCGCTGGTTACTGAAAAAACCTCTAATTCTAAATGAAAAAACAATTACTGCTGTGTCAACCTTCTGTAGTTTGGGGCTAAAGCAGAATCAGGTTCCAGCTTTTGAAAGGGGTGGGCTTCTTGTGATTGTTTTACACACATGCTATTTTCTATAAAAAGGTGTGGGCTCAAGCGACCAAGATCCAGACCAAATTGTGAGCTCGGTAAGTGGTTTATGTTGTTGTGTTCGCTGCTGCTGTTTTGGTTTTGGCAAGCAGTCAATGGAATGGATGGATTCAAATATTTTTGAAGAGATCTAGAGGAACCTGAAACTGCAGAGATAAATTATATAATATTTGAGAATTGATGCTCTTTTTATTGCCTGTATAAACATTTTACATGGATATCATTTCATTGGTTGGTAGCATCAAGGATTAGTAAGGACAAGTAGGAAATCTTTTTGATGATATATTGACTAATTCTTAAAGTTATAACTGCTCGCGGAAAAAATATTGACCCTTTATTAACTGCCAGTAAGGTAGATTTAATTGCTTACCTTTGAGAGATAATACAAATCTTCTATTGATTCTTTGATCTCTACGTAGGGAGGACTACAAAAGAACAAGCACTCAAATGCTCTCAAGAGGTCGTCGAGGGATAACCTACGGATGAGGTAGGTTTGATCCAGAATCTACGTGGTTCATTTTAGCAAAATTTACCATTTCTTTACCTTCTATATCTGGCCACATCGATGATGCTCCCGTATATTATTAGGTTTGCGCTCTTCTTTTCAAACTCTCCTGGTTTTGCCGCTTTACTCCGATCAACTTCAGTAGACTTGGTTTCATGTAGTCCCTAACTTCGCTCTTGCTATCCCATGCCATACAGTGGCATATGGCATATCAGTGTACTTTGCTTGCATTCATATCGGTCCTTTCTGTTCTCCTATCACACCAAGTATCTCCTGCTACTTACTATAACGTTACGTTGGCCAGTTAAATCGCAAGCAAACATATAGTTCTGATGGTCATAAATCATTCAGAGAGAAAGATTAATGATCCCTCTTATCATGCACCAAAGTAATGTAAAGACTGCTAGACTGATCTATTTGATCTTGATGAACTATATGTGTATCTTCTTGCTACCACTGTATCCGCTTGGGTAACCTATTTGTACTATTCGGAATTTCGAATGCATGTAATATTCTATCCTCTGTTTTTGTAAGTCTGTCTCACGTAAGATATATACTATTTGGACACACTCTGTCTCATGTAATATATATGTGGTGTTTGAACATCTTGCAGTTATTTTAGAAATCCAGCTTTCTATTTGGTGCGCGTGTTGCCATATTGCTGGGCTAAGTGTGAATTGAGTAATGGAAACAGATGCCTCCTGTGATATGTTCAGTTTGATTCAACCTATCATATTTATTTTTTATCAACGTTATTCTATTTTTTTAGGTAGAACCGCGGCCATGACTTGTGCGCATGGGCGCGCGCAAATCACTGGTTCATTTTATTAGGAAAAAGTCATATAAGTGACGTGTGATGGCACTATCCTACAGAATGCTCAAAATTTTCCTGGTAGGGCACGCAAGGCGCGCAAAAATTTCTAGTATAAAACAAGAATCGTCCCATCTTACTCAATCACACGAGGACCATCACATTTCTAGACGTCTTCAAACCAAACAGTGCCGTGCTTTTCTTTATATCTTGGACGTGTGGACAAAAAATAAACGCCCAGTCACCAAAGCCATCGGTACCTATCAACCTATCACCACTTCAATCGTGAAGGAGTGGCATCTTCTTCACGCCACGTTTCTCGAGAGGCATCTTCTTTTCCACAACGATAATGTGGCCGCAAAAGCTTCGGTCCTGTAAAACAGCTCGCAAGAAAAATGCGCAGAATCCAAATGGAGCTCTTGCCAAGCTGCCATGCTGTCTAACTGACAGTGGGACCCACCCTCGTGCTCCGGTCCGTAACGATCGTCAGTCGTGTAGCACTACTTCAACTCTAAGATCTTCAGCCTAGTCGCTAAGGGCACGTACAGTAATAGGCGTATCGCCCACCACGTCAGCTGCCTGGCTGAGATGGAGGAGAGAGAGAGCCTAGCTTGTCGCTGCTTCCGTCGATCGGCGCAACACGGAGGCCGAGACTACTTTACAGGTAATGAGCCTCACACGGTTATGCCATCCTCTTCTCTTTCCTTCCCATCTATATAATAAACAATATTTAAAGTAGAGAAAGAGCCTAATTATTGTATGTATCAGGCTCTAAACTTGGCTATTGATGACTTGGCTTGGCTTATAGCCAAGTCTTATTGGCCTTGCTCTAAGCAGCGTTTTTCTTTTTTAAAAAATAAACCAGATCAGGCAGATTTGTCATCGCCGATGCCGTGGGCGGTGGGCCAGCGCCCACAGCGTCACGCCGTCACGTACACTGCTCGCAACCCGCTTGCCTACACACCAACGAATCAGAGCTCACATTGCCACACTGACGTCCGGGCCCCGCACTGTCGGGCCTACTGTCAGTGACGGATGAGCAAGCTGCTCTCATCATCGGGGCGCGCGACAGTGGATTGCCAAAGGCTCCCCGTCACAGCGACGTTGTTAAATAGCGGCCAATCCCCTTCGCTATCCCTTGGTTGCCGCCGCCTCCAGAGCCACTCCCAAACCCCCGCTTCAAGAACCTTCCCGAAGCTCCCCGCCGCCTCCTCCTCCACTCGCTCCGATGGCGAAGGACCCGATGCGCGTGCTCGTCACTGGCGCCGCAGGTACGGTGTTGAACCCTCCTTCCTTCCCGATCCGCGTAGTATCCGTTGTCGTCTGGTCCCTGCTCGGATCTGGCCTCGTCCGCCCGAGCCCGAGCCCGAGCCCGATCCGATCCTGTGGGGTTTAGAGTGTGCTTAACTCGCTAGATCTCTGTTTTTGTCGCTTGATCTGATGGTGTTTAGGGCGTTAGGGTTGACGTAGATTTGACCAGTCGAAGAGCTCACTGTCACTGTCCTTGTTCAGCTGGTGAAGTTGAACCGATCCGCGGTGCTAGCTGATCTGATCGGTGGTTGGGCTTGATGGGTAGATCCTCGTGGTAGCCACTTAATCCAGTTAACTCGCTAGCTGCACTTGAATTGCTTATTCTTTAGATACTAGTTGATTTCACAGCTGTGATCTCTAGTTGAACCTTAAGGGTTCTATTATGGAAGGTTTCGGGATAGCAGCATGTTCTGTTCTGGTTCAGGGGTTTTGGAGTCAATGGTTACGCCAAACAGGTGGATTTGATACATTTCATCCTATCAGATTATCTGGTGGGACTTAAGTTACAGATCTGGTTACTCCGTGGATTTTACATGCTAAAACTTGCATGAATTCTGTCTACATGATCACTGCCTGAATGATGTAACGTTTTAGCTGTTCAAGATAGATGTCTTAATAATCATGTAATGTAATTAATGGAACTTCCTCAAACATTGAAGGCGGTGGTGTAGGCATCAGGGGTCCAGGCTGCAGTTTGGGGCCCTTAATGTGCCTCCACCAAAAGTTGGTCATGCCAAATTATATGGCTGTCTTGACTTGTTTACTCTTTTGTAGCATGGCATCTGAGTTCTTGCAGTTCTGTTTGTTGATTGTATTCCTTGTGTGCTGATTATACTTAGCATATTTGCTCTTAGCATTTCTGGATAGTAGCTAATTAGGCAGTAGCTAATTAGTAGCACGATCAGTGCATGTATCAGCCTGATTGGAAGGCTTGTTTTAGTTTCCTTGTAATAGCTTATTTAAGCATAGCAATACAGCCAGAAAAAGCTGCCAAGTTTGACAGCACCAAACGAGATCGTGTCCTCTGTGTTCGCGTGAGTTGTGTGTGTTCCTGGCCGTGACCTTGCTGGCAGCGCATCTGCGTTGTCTCTCCGGCAAGTTCCAACAAGTGGTACCAGAGCCGGTTTCGCTGAGATGAGGACTCGATGGGTGATTCCAAGAAGCCAGCCGACGGCTCCTCTGATTCGAAGGATGGCGTCAAGTTCCAGCGGGTGATTCGTGAGGTAAGCGGCGGGAGTAGCTACCCCGTCCTCACCAAGACCAATTACTCCGAGTGGGCGTCCCTGATGAAGGTGAAGCTGAAGGCAAGGTTGCTCTGGAACATCATCGAGCTCGGGGGTGTCGACGAGCATGAAGAGATGATGGCGCTCGACGCCCTCTGCACTGCGGCCCCACCAGAGATGGTGCCGGCGCTCGTCGACAAGAAGACGGCGAAGGAGGCGTGGGATGCCATCGCGACGATGCGAGTTGGCGATGACCGAGTGAAGAAGTCCGCCGCGGTGCAGCTCCGGCGGAAGTTCGATTTGGCGTCGTTCAACGACGGCGAGACTGTCGAAGACTATGCGCTGCGCCTCCAAGGGATGGTGGCGACTCTCGCCACGCTGGGCGAGGTGGTGGACGAGTCCAAGATCGTGGAGAAGATCATCCGCAGCGTGCCGGCACGGTTCAAGCAGATCGTCCTCGCTATCACGACTCTGCTCGACGTGTCAACCATGTCGCTCACGGATCTTGTGGGGCGGCTGAAGGTGGCAGAGGACTCGTTCGAGGAAGCGCCGACGTCACTGCAACATGATGGAAGGTTGTACCTCACGGAGGAGGAGTGGGACGCGCGGCGGAAGAAGCGCGAGGCGGAGAACCGCTCTAGCGCTGGCTCGAGCGCAGGCTCCGGCAGCGGATCGACGTGTCGTGGGCGCGGCCGCGGCCGCGGCCGAGGGCGCGGAGGTCCGCCAGCACCGAATGGTAAGCCCAATGGTGATGAGTGCAGGAAGTGCGGGAAGATGGGCCATTGGGCCCGTGAGTGCTGCTCCAAGCCCAAGAAGGAGCAGGCCCATGTTGCACGAGAAGAGGAGGAGGCCTCGCTGCTGCTCGTGAAGGCGTCGTCTTCCTCCTCTCCCGCACCTGCAGAGACCCAGCCGCCGCCTCCATCACCGTCGGCAGGTGTGGCGGGCGCGTCGGCAAGCGCGGCTGGTGCTCGGATCAAGCCGCCGCCACTGCCATCCTCCCCATCTTCCGCGGCGGGCACGGGGGTCGCGTCGTCGGGTGCGGCGGGCGCGCGGATCCAGCGGCCGCCGTCTTCCATGGCGAGCGCGTCGGCGGGTGTAGCGAGCGCGCGGATCCAGCTGAGGGAGCAGAAGGTGCTCGCCCACCTCGAAGAAGGAGACCGCGACACCAAGACATGGGTCCTCGACACCGGGGCCACCAACCACATGTCTGGGTGTCGGGAGGCGTTCGTGGAGCTCAACAGCGAGGTGCTGGGGACGGTGCGATTCAGCGACGACTCGGTGGCACAGATCGAGGGCCGGGGGACGGTCACTTTCGTGTGCAAGACCGGCGAGACTCGTTCGTTCACTGGGGTCTACTACATTCCCCGATTGATGACGAACATCGTCAGTATCGGGCAACTCGACGAGGTCGGGTACAAGGTCGACATCGACGACGGCATCATGCGCATCCGGGAGCCAGGCCGTCGTCTGCTGGCGAAGGTGAAGCGCGCGGCAAACCGGTTGTACGTGCTCAACATCAAGATAGCACCTCCGGTTTGCCTGACAGCGCGTGATGACCCGGAGGCATGGCGATGGCACGCGCGCCTTGGCCATGTGAACATGGCGGCACTGCGGAAGCTAGCTCGGGAGGAGCTGGTTCAGGGCCTGCCGGTGATCGGCCATGTGGAGAGCGTCTGCGAGGCGTGCCAAGCCGGGAAGCAGAGGCGCACTTCGTTCCCAGCGCAAGCAGAGTACCGTGCGGGGGAGCTCCTCGACTTGGTGCACGGCGACCTGTGCGGCCCCATTTCGCCAGCAACTCCGAGGGGCAGCAAGTATTTCCTGCTGCTGGTGGACGACCTCAGCAGTTACATGTGGGTAGCCGCAATTCCTTCCAAGGATTGCGCGGCGGCTGCTATCAAGGAGATCCAGGGGCGGGCGGAGGCCGAGTCCGGGCGCAAACTGAGGGCGCTCCGCACCGATCGTGGTGGTGAGTTCACCTCCACGGAGTTCGCCGAGTACTGCATGGCGGAAGGGGTCCATCGCCAGCACACCGCGCCGTACAGCCCACAGCAGAACGGCGTGGTGGAACGCCGGAACGGCACGGTGGTGGCTGCAGCGAGAAGCATGCTCAAGGCGAAAGGGCTGCCTGGCTGGTTCTGGGGTGAGGCGGTAAATACTGCTGTGTATGTGCTGAACAGGTGCCCGACAAAGAGCGTGGACGGAATGACTCCGTTCGAGGCCTGGTACGGGAAGAAGCCCGCCGTTCACCACCTCCGGACATTCGGCTGCATCGTGTATGTCCGGAACACGACGCCTCACCTCAAGAAGCTGGAAGACAGGGGGCGGAAGATGATCTTCATCGGCTATGAGCGTGGTACTAAGGCGTATCGCGCCTATGACCCTGTGGCAAAGAGTGTCCATGTGACGCGGGACGTCGTGTTCGACAAACAAGCCCAGTGGGACTGGGGCACCAGCAGCGACAGCAGCGCAACTGGTGAGAATGACGACGTCTTCACGGTGGAGTACTCCGTCATGACCCAGGCTCCTCCGGTGGTCGAGGACACCGGGGAGGCTCCTGGAGCTGCTGCTGCGGTGTCTGGGGACGAACAGACACCACCATCATCACCACACGCTGGAGGAACTCCTGGGGCAGGGGCAGTGGAGTTTGCCTCGCCGCCAGGAGAGGATGGCGACAACTTGGACGCCAACTATGACGAGGATGATCCGCTGCGGTACCGGAGGATTGACAACATTCTCGGTCCAGCATCGCCGGTTGGTTTCGTACCAAGGGCGCTGGTTGCTGAAGAGCTACTGGTGTTGAGTTCTGATGAACCCAGCACGCTTGCTGAAGCTGAACGCAGCCCAAGCTGGAGGAAGGCGATGGTGGAGGAGATGGAGTCCAAGGACAACCAGACCTGGTCGCTGGCGGACCTTCCTCCTGGTCGCCGGGCAATCGGGTTGAAATGGGTCTTCAAGGTGAAAAGGGATGAGCAGGGGGTGATGTCCAAGCACAAGGCACGCCTCGTGGTGAAGGGATATGCGCAGCGGCATGGCATCGACTATGATGAGGTGTTTGCTCCGGTGGCGCGGTTGGACTCGGTGCGCCTGCTCATCGCCCTTGCGGCGCATGAAGGGTGGGAGGTGCACCACATGGACGTCAAGTCGGCATTCCTGAATGGCGACCTCCAGGAGGTGTATGTGGAGCAGCCGGCGGGCTTCGTCATCGCTGGGAAGGAGCACAAGGTGCTCAAGCTACACAAGGCGCTGTACGGGCTGCACCAAGCGCCACGAGCCTGGAACTCGAAGCTGGACGGCACGCTGGTGTCGCTTGGTTTCAGGAGGAGTCCGTCAGAGCACGCCATCTACGTCAGGCCGAACGGTGGCGCGCAGCTGGTGGTAGGTGTGTATGTTGATGATCTGGTAATCACCGGCGCCAGCTGTGACGACATCAAGCTGTTCAAGAAGGAGATGGCTGCTGCGTTCAAGATGAGTGATCTTGGCCTGCTTCACTACTACCTCGGCATTGAAGTGAAGCAAGGCGCAGATGGCATCTCGCTTAGCCAAGGAGCCTACGCCATCAAGCTTCTGGAGAAGAGCGGCATGGCTGGGTGCAATCCCAGTCAGGTGCCCATGGAGGCACGTTTGAAGCTCAGCAAGGAGAGCACAGCGCCGCTGGTGGACGCAACTGCGTACAGGAGCATCGTCGGGAGCTTGAGGTATCTGGTAAACACTCGCCCCGACCTTGCATTTGCTGTTGGGTATGTCAGCCGGTTCTTGGAGGAGCCACGGGAGGATCACCTTGCAGCAGTCAAGCGAATTCTTCGCTATGTGGCGGGAACCAGCAGCTGGGGACTTTGGTTTGGAAGGAAGAAGAAGGACCAGGCCCAGGTGACAGGCTTCAGCAATGCTGATGCTGACCTGACTGGGTTCAGTGATGCTGACTTCGCTGGAGATGTTGATGCTAGGAAAAGCACAACTGGAGTTATCTTCTTCTTGGCCGATAGTCCAATTACATGGCAATCCATGAAGCAAAAGGTGGTAGCCCAATCCACCTGTGAGGCAGAGTATATCGCTGCTGCAAACGCTGCCTGTCAAGCAGTATGGCTGGCTCGGGTGTTGTCTGAAGTGCAAGGAGGGACACCGAGAGCACCTATGCTGAAAGTGGACAACAAGTCTGCAATTGCTCTGATCAAGAACCCAATACTCCATGGACAGAGCAAGCACATTGAGGTGAAGTATCACTATGTGCGTGAGTCTGCAGACAATGGCCTAATCAAAGTGGATTTTGTCAGAAGTGAAGAACAGCTGGGTGACATTCTGACAAAGGCTCTAGGCAGAGTCAAGTTTCATGAGCAGCGTGCCAAGATCGGCATGCTTGATGTAAATGTTCAGCACAGCAAGGTTTAGGAGGAGATTGTTGATTGTATTCCTTGTGTGCTGATTATACTTAGTATATTTGCTCTTAGCATTTCTGGATAGTAGCTAATTAGGCAGTAGCTAATTAGTAGCACGATCAGTGCATGTATCAGCCTGATTGGAAGGCTTGTTTTAGTTTCCTTGTAATAGCTTATTTAAGCATAGCAATACAGCCAGAAAAAGCTGCCAAGTATTGAGTGTTACTGTTCACAATGGGCCAACCCCTAGGAGGGTGGCTGTATAGCATTCCATACATGGGCCTCATGGGCCACAAACTCATACTCCAACATCCCCCCGCAGTCTGGACTACCGGCGCAGCGGAGTCCAAGACTGGACAAGAAAGAAAACAAGCGGAACACACAGGATCCCCCCGCAGCCAAAACTAGCCACCGGTGACGTTGAGGCTGGAGCGAAATTCGGCGAAGGTCGAGGAAGGGAGGCCCTTGGTGAAGATGTCCGCAAACTGTGAGGTGGTCGGGACGTGGAGGACCCGGACGTCGCCGATGGCCACATAGTCGCGGACGAAGTGCAGGTCGATCTCCACATGCTTGGTCCGCTGGTGCTGCACAGGGTTGGTGGAGAGATAGACGGCGCTGACGTTGTCGCAGTAGACGAGCGAGCTCCTGGCGAGGGGGCGGTGAAGCTCAGCCAGGAGCTGGCGGAGCCAAGCGGCCTCGGCCACGCCGTTGGCAACGGCGCGGTACTCCGCCTCGGCACTGGAGCGTGAAACCACCGGCTGTCGCTTGGACGACCAAGAGACAAGGTTGCCGCCCAGGAAGACAGCGTAGCCGGAGGTGGACCTGCGGGTGTCCGGGCAGCCCGCCCAGTCAGCGTCAGTGTAGACAACCAGCTCGGCAGAGGAGGACCGGCCGAGGAGCAGCCCGTAGCCTAGAGTGCCACGGAGGTACCGGAGGAGCCGCTTCATAGCAGCAAGGTGGGGCTCCCGCGGAGCATGCATGTAGAGGCATAGCTGCTGCACGGCGTAGGTGATGTCAGGCCGTGTAAAGGTGAGGTACTGGAGCGCGCCAGCAAGACTCCGGTAGGCGGTAGAGTCTTCTGGCCCAAGCATCAGACCCTCTGCCTCTGACAGCTTGCCCTGGGTATCGACCGGGGTAGAACAGGACTTGCAGTCAGTCATCCCTGCTCGCGCCAGAATGTCACAAGTGAACTGCCGCTGGTGGAGGAACAAGCCTGAAGGTCGGGGCTCAACAGTGATGCCGAGGAAGTGATGGAGCATACCAAGATCCTTCATAGCAAATTCCTTCTGGAGAGAGGCAATGATGCGCTGGAGCAGAGACTCGCTGCAGGCGGTAAGAACAATGTCATCCACATAGAGGAGCAAGTAAGCAGTCTCACCCCCATGGTGGTATATGAACAGTGAGGTGTCGGACTTGGCCTCCGTGAACCCAAGAGTCTGCAGGAAGGTAGCAAACCGAGAATACCAAGCCCGAGGCGCCTGCTTGAGACCGTAGAGAGACTTGTTGAGCCGGCAGACCAAGTCAGGACGAGAAGAATCCACGAAACCGGTCGGCTGACTGCAGTAAACTGTTTCAGTCAGAGTGCCATGGAGGAAGGCATTCTTGACATCCAGCTGATGCACAGGCCAGGAGCGCTCGAGAGCCAGTGAGAGTACAGTGCGGACGGTAGCTGGCTTCACCACTGGACCGAAGGTCTCATCATAGTCAATGCCGGGCCGTTGAGTGAAGCCCCGGAGAACCCAGCGAGCCTTGTAGCGCTCCAAGGAACCATCAGCACGCCGCTTGTGCGTCCAGATCCACTTGCCGGTAACGATGTTGGAGGCCGGCGGACGGGGCACCAGATCCCACGTCTGGTTAGCGAGGAGGGCCGCATACTCCTCTTCCATCGCGCGGCGCCAGTGAGGATCCGACAAGGCCTCGCGGACGGAAGAGGGTACCGGAGAGATCCCCATCTCGCGGGCAGTGGCGGTGAGGGCCCACGGCTGGGACGCCTGCCTCGTCACCATGGGGTGAGTGTGACGAGGATCCCGGTGAAGTAGAGGCGGGTGGTACACCGGCGGCGCGGCGCGAGAGCGCGTCGGGGCCGAAGCCGGGGGCGGCATGGACGGGTGCTCCGCCGGAGGTGGCGGGGTCGACGGCGGAGCCCGCACCGGCGAAGACGGCGCTGGTGGCGAGGGCGGCGACGGAGCCAGCGACGCCGGCTGCAGTGGCTGAGCCGGCTCCCGCCGCCGCTGGTAGACGAGGCCGAAGCGCCCGGGAGGAGGTGGGGGCGGAGCGCTCGGTCCCGCGATCGGGACGGCGACTTCGGGCACAACGGGAGGCAGTGAAGCCACAGGGAGCGGTGGGGGAAGCTCTGGGTCTGCCTCTGCCGTGCCTGGTACTGGAGGAGGGCCCTGGCAGATGGGAGCACCAGGTGAGCGTGCCGGAGCAGTACCTGCAGGGTAGAGTGGGAACGGTGGCGGAACCACCAGGTCAGTGGGAAAAAAGGAAGCCTCCGCAGGGTCAGCAGGAGGTGTGGGGGTGGAGGTGGTGGAGAAAGGGAATGCCGACTCATCAAACACGACGTGGCGAGAGATGAGGACACGGCGAGAAGAGAGGTCCAAACAACGGTACCCCTTATGCTCAGGGGAGTAGCCAAGGAAGATACAAAGAGTGGAACGGGGGGCCAGCTTATGAGGAGAAGTGGCGGTTGTGTTGGGGTAACAAGCGCACCCAAACACACGAAGGTGATCGTAGCGGGGAGGGGTACCGAAAAGAGCGTGGTGCGGCGTGGGGGCAGGGGAAGCCGTGGAGGGCAAGCGGTTAAGGAGATAGGTGGCGGTGTGGAGGCTCTCAGCCCAGAAGCGAGCGGGAAGCGAGGCCTGTAACAGAAGGGTGCGCATGACATCGTTTGTGGTGCGAATCATGCGTTCAGCCTTGCCGTTCTGAGGGGAGGTGTAGGGGCAAGACATGCGCAACTGGACACCACAGGAGAGGAAGAAGGAGCGAGCGGTGGTGTTATCAAACTCACGCCCATTGTCACACTGCACGGCCTTGATGGTGAGGCCGAACTGGGTGGACACCCATGCAAAGAAGTGGCGAAGAGTGGTGAATGTATCGGACTTGGCACGCAAGGGAAAAGTCCAGGAGTAATGGGAGAAGTCATCAACCACCACCAAGTAGTACTTGTAGCCAGACATGCTAAGTACAGGAGATGTCCACAGGTCGCAATGGATAAGATCAAAGATGCGAGCCGCATGTGAGGAGGAGGTAGGGAAAGGAAGCCTAACATGACGGCCCAACTGGCATGCATGACACAAATGCTCATCAGGAGCGCGCGGGCAAGGCACAGCGGAACCACGACTGAGCTGTGTCAAAGCAGTGCGGCCGGGATGCCCAAGGCGACGGTGCCACGTAGTGGAGGTGGTGGTGGTGAAGGCAGATGCCGAAGGGGGTGAATAAGAAGGCAAAGGAGGTGCAGCGGAAACAGGGAAACGAAGAGTGTAGAGAGGCCCAGTGCTGTTACAACGGAGAAGAGGACGTCGAAAGGCCAAATCCCGCACGGTGAGGCCAGAGGGGTCAAACTCAACCGAACAAGAGTTGTCAGTTGTGAAGCGACGAATAGAGAGGAGGTTGTGAACCATACCGGGAGCCACAAGAACATCAGGGATATGAAAAGAGCCATGGGAACTGGCAGTGCCTACGGAGGAGACAGGAATGCAGGTGCCATTGGCGACCATGATGGAAGAGGGACAGGAAGGGTGGGGAGGATGGACAGAAGAGAGTAGACTCGCATCGGGCGTGGTGTGGAAGGTGGCGCCCGAGTCAGCGATCCAGTCAGGACTGACTGGTGGCAGCCCCGCGGCAGGAGCCGCGAGCGGAGGGCTGGCGGTGGTGCGGAAGTAGGCCAAGGCCCCCGCGGCCTGTCCCGGCGCGGCAAGGGCGCTGGGGTGCAGCTGGACGCCACCGGCAGCAGCAGCACCCGCCGCGGCAAGGGCGGCTGCGTGCCAGGCAGCAGCTGCCAGGCCCGCAGGGGCAGCAGCGGCCAGGGCAGCAGCCGCCCGGCCCGCAGGAGCAGCAGCGGCTAGGCCTGCGCGCGAGGCAGCAGGGCCCGCGGCTAGGCCTGCGCGCGGGGCAGCAGGGCCAGCAGGGGCGCTAGCAGGGACGGGGAAGGGAAAGCCACGCTGGGCCAGCACGCCCGCCCCGGCCGGCAGAGCAGCAGCAGCGGCGGCGGTGGTGAGAGAACTAGTTGGGGCGGCGGACAGGGGTGGAGGAGGCAGGCCCAGGCCGGCCGCAATGGCGGCGGCGGCGGCCCTGGCGTAGGCAGCCGCGACGGCCGGGTTTGCGGCATAGAGGACGGCGCCCGGGACGTCCTCTGCTTCCCCCCAGCGCCGGGAAGTGGAGCACCCGTGCCGGCGGCGGGGCCCCCTGCGCCCGCGGCCAGGGCGGCGGCGGCGCAAGGAGGCCACGGGGCGGCGGGGGGAGGGGCGCGCGGGCCTCCTGCGGCGGCGCCCGGAGGCCGCGGGCCCGCGGCGGCGGCACCAGGGGCGCGCGGGCCGGCCGCAGCGGCGCCAGGAGCCCGCGCGGCGGCGGCGGCGCCAGGGGCGTGCGCGACCTGCGCCTGCGCGACCTGTGCCCAGGAGGGGGGGGAAGAGAGAGGGGGGAAGTAGGAGAAGTAGGAGGGAGGAGGGGGAGGATGGCCGGCCATGGCTGCCGGCCGGCGGCGCGCCGGCGGCGGCGACGGCGCCCCTGGATCGGGATCGGGAGGGAGGGGAGAGAGGAAACTCTAACCTAGCCTGATACCATATTGAGTGTTACTGTTCACAATGGGCCAACCCCTAGGAGGGTGGCTGTATAGCATTCCATACATGGGCCTCATGGGCCACAAACTCATACTCCAACACCAAGTTTGACAGCACCAAACGAGATCGTGTCCTCTGTGTTCGCGTGAGTTGTGTGTGTTCCTGGCCGTGACCTTGCTGGCAGCGCATCTGCGTTGTCTCTCCGGCAAGTTCCAACACTGTTATCATAACAACAGGGCTTAGTATGGATTAGCCAAAATTTAGTTAGATATTCTGCTTATCCGTTTATACTTACTTATGCCTAGCATTCATTTATAAAATTGCACAGCATGCCTGACACTTGTCTGTTATGGAACTATTCTGATAAGCATCTACTGTGATCAACAATTATTTGCCTGCTGCTTGTGTCATATTTCATGGTATTGGAGCTGGTGTATAATGCATATTTACTTTCAGTTCCATTTTCTTATATGCTTGTACCGATTTAAAATACGATACTTCTTGTTGTCATAGCTACCTTCTTCCCTCACAACAGCTCTGGTACCATGTTGGATGGTATTTGCGACATTCAATAATTGCCATATTGTTTAAAAGATGTATCAGCAATAAAGGTGTGTCCATTTAGCATAATAGAATGAGGAGCAATAATATGTTCTGGCCTTGAGGTTTGCCACATGCTATGATAGGATAGGGTGTTGCATTCTGCTTTGCATGGACATGTACATCACTGTGCAATCCACAAATGGAGCCATGCATGCCATGTGCTTTCATAGCAAACAAATTTGTCATGAAAATTTGTCGAGTCGATGAGTGATTGTCATTGTGATAGAGGGCGAATTTTGGATCCAAAATCTTACTACAGATTTGTCGCCCAGGATATGGGTGATATTTTGACTTTTTAAGTCATAAACCCAATTTCATGTGATAAGCCTGAGCATGAAGGAGATCAATCATTCCCAAATCTAAGCAGCATGACTAAAATTGGAGGATGCCAACCAACGATCCATTAAAATTTTTCTGGTAGTTTTACATTCGAGGAATCTTTTTATTATAGGATGATCTCACTTTCTGTAGACTGGAGTAGGGATATTGGTATATTTGTTTGTTTGGTGGCTCCTTGTTCAGGGAAGTACTGTACTCTCTAGGAACTTTTGGGGTTAAGAAAACTGATTGTGGTCATTTTAAATAGGTTTTCAAGTGAGTTTTTCATTCCCACAATGTTCTACATTTTATTTGTGTAAACATTTGCTTGCTGTACTGGAAATTGAGAGGAACTAGTCGTGGTTGAGTATATTTTAGTTCTCAGAAGTTAGCACTAAACCATACTGATTTGCAACTTCAGTGCTGACTTCATATTACGGTTTCATTCTCTCACTGTTACTGCAGTAAAAGGGATTTGTACAAGGGGACGTTTTAAAACGATCTTTCTCTAATTTTTGGACGACAATGTGAGCTAATTTGTTTTTTTGTTCGATAGGACAAATTGGATATGCTCTTGTTCCCATGATTGCTAGGGGAGTTATGCTTGGTGCAGACCAGCCTGTTATTCTGCACATGCTTGACATTCCGCCAGCAGCTGAAGCCCTTAATGGTGTTAAGATGGAGTTGGTTGATGCTGCATTTCCTCTTCTGAAGGGTAAGCTGAAGTGCTAATTCAGAGAGTACTGCCTCTTCTATCTTCTATATGTGAATTGTTCTTGCTGCCTTGCTGGTGTATAAACGTTTGGTAAACTATAGGAGTTGTCGCAACAACTGATGTTGTGGAAGCCTGCACTGGTGTGAATGTGGCCGTCATGGTTGGTGGATTCCCCAGGAAGGAGGGAATGGAAAGGAAAGATGTTATGTCAAAAAATGTTTCAATCTACAAAGCCCAAGCATCTGCCCTTGAAGCCCATGCGGCCCCCAACTGCAAGGTATTGGCTACCTTCCAATTTTTTAGTAGCAGACAGAGAGTCATCATGCACTAAATTTGGTCATTTTGGTGCTGATGGTGTTGTCGATCACTCAATTCAGTCATGTAAGTGGTTATCCTGTCCTCATGCACTTGATTTAGCTACTCATCTGGGTGGTCAATGGTGATGTACATAAATGGTGTATGATAGGTCCATTATAAAATGGACCTGCCCTGTTTTATGAGTTTTTTCTGTTTTGCATGCTCCACACTACCCTGCCTTAACAAATAGCCTCAACAAATATTAAATCAAATGATCTGAATTTCTGTTATTATGTACCCTTAGTTTCCTGAGAAGCCATGTTTGGTTCATTATGTTTCTTTGCTGTTTTCATCTGTAGATTTTTCAATACCTGTTCTGTGCTCTGCAGGTTCTGGTGGTGGCCAACCCAGCAAACACCAATGCTCTTATCTTGAAAGAATTCGCTCCATCTATTCCTGAGAAGAACGTTACTTGCCTGACCCGTCTGGACCACAACAGGGCTCTTGGCCAGATTTCTGAGAGACTCAGTGTCCAAGTTAGTGATGTGAAGAATGTTATCATCTGGGGTAACCACTCATCCACTCAATACCCTGATGTTAACCATGCCACAGTGAAGACTTCTACAGGGGAGAAGCCCGTTCGTGAGCTTGTTGCTGATGATGAGTGGTAAATCAGAAATGCCAAAAATACTTGGATATCACTGTTTGTTTCTATTTTCCTGGCAGGTTGGAAGTCGGAACTAACGGTTTCACCCTTTGTTTTGACAGGCTTAATGGCGAATTCATCACAACTGTCCAACAGCGTGGTGCTGCAATCATCAAAGCGAGAAAGCTCTCCAGTGCTCTCTCGGCTGCTAGCTCTGCTTGTGACCACATTCGTGATTGGGTTCTTGGAACCCCTGAGGTCAGCTTCAGTTCTTTGCTCCTTTTGATTCTTTCAGTTTCAAGTGTGAACTTTTATCAACGCCTTGAGTTCTTTTTTTTTTGTAGGGAACATTTGTTTCCATGGGTGTATACTCTGATGGTTCATACGGTCTGGACTTATTTACTCATTCCCAGTAACATGCAGTGGTGGTGAATGGAAAATCGTTCAAGGTATGATTGTTGTAGTGTTGAAAGGAAGACTTGGCACAGCTATTTGGTGCCTTTGTTCATTGTAGTTTTTTTTCTCCCCCATAGATAGCTAGATGTTGCAGTTTCTTCCATAGCTCTGTGTTTGAAAGTCTGCATGTGCAGTTATATTTGGTCTAAAGGATTTCAATAAGAACTTGCCATCCTACTCAGTAGGAAGTGATTAAGGCCCCCCTTTTTTATCAAATAGAGCTAATAGAAAGGTGCTAAAAAAATCTCGAGCTGATCCAAACAATCCAGATTACGACTGAAGCTTGAACTATCCAACCACTCAGGCCCCAGCTAATGAAAAGCTATTAGCTGACCACCCCAGTTATTGTGCAGCTAATAAGTTTATCCATACAGGGCCTAGGCTGCACCAGGCAGACTTGTTTTAACATAAGCTAATAAGCTATTATGTGCCCAACACCTAAGTTCAAACAAAAGTGTTTTTATCATAAATTACAATGCACCTGGCTTCCTAGAAATTGGAGTTTAAACCTTCTAAGTTGCCTGATGTTGTATCATGTAGGCCTCCCGATTGACGAGTTCTCAAGGAAGAAGCTGGACGCCACTGCCCAAGAGCTGTCGGAGGAGAAGTCGCTTGCTTACTCATGCCTCGAGTAAATTCTACCATACCCAGAGCGCAATTGCTACCCCAATGTTTTGAATAAAAAAAACTCCAGCTCCATTCATAGATTCTCACTCAGAACTGCTGCACGTCGGAGTGCAGGTGTGTTGCTGGCTTCGCCCAGCGTGTATGAAGCTTGTAGTAGCTCCTTTTTTGCCTGATGACTTGCAGGACATTTATTGAAAACTTGCAATTGAACCGCTTGACGATGGAGGGGTAGCATAGTTTTGTTGCTTTCCTGGTGCCTAACTATCGTTTACTGTTATTTAGACCCTTTCTGGATTCCTTGGACATTATTTCTCTGATTTAACAGTTTCTGTGTTTATTTTCCTGTTGGAAAATTTGTTTGTATCCCCAACGAAAGCTTTATTACTGGGTGCGTCCCTGCTCTGTTTTCTGTTCCGGAACATGACCGAACTGTTCTTGAGGTTCACCTGGGCGCTTATTTGTTAAGGGTATCAAGACGTGATACTTAACGAGGAGATAGATGATGTGAAACCTAGAATAGGAGACAAGATAGATGATTAGTTCAATTAGGAACATAGTTTTCATGTATTTTGTTTACATCAATTGAGAAGTATGGAAACTACAGTATTAGTTCCATGTTTGGAACTGCCCTTAGCATCGTTTACACAGTTTGACAACTTGAAATCTAATATGAGCTGGGCAAATCAAATCTGGTCACAGGGTGTCAGATCTTGTACAACTTGATCTTTTGTTCTGCTGAAGATATTTAAAAGGCTTATAATATGTTCGATGTCATATTCGTTGAGCCCATTGTCATTAGTCAGGTGACGATGCGGGTAGCTCCATTGCTTTATTAACTCTAATTGTTCACCATTCAGCATGGCTAGACTTGACGCGGGTACAACTTAACATCCAGGTCAGTTGTGGCAAACAGCTCCCCTACAAGCCTTGTCAGGGGTGTTTAGTTCGCGAAAATTTTTGGTTTCGGGTACCGTAGCTTTTTGTTTTATTTGGTAATTACTGTTCAATCATGGACTAATTAGGCTTAAAAGATTCGTCTCACGATTTCACAGTGAACTGTGCAATTAGTTTTTTGTTTCGTTTATATTTAATGCTCTATACATATGTCGCAAGATTCGATATGATGTTTTGGGTGAAAATTTTTAGGAACTAAACACCCCCTCAGTTATCACGGTTAGCCGCCGCCCTCACATCCCAGGGAGTGATCGAGTAGACGCCGCAGCCGTGGACTCGTCTCCGTAATCAGTCATCACCTACGTAGCGTCGACACCGAGATGTCGTGATCGCTTCCGTCGGCCTGTCGTCCACTAACGCTGTAGGGTAGCTGTAGACTTGTAGCGGACTAGAGATTAGCAACAAAGGCGGCTCGTGTGAACGGCCGTAGTCGCTGCAGCGCAGCCGTACGTATGAATCGGATCGTTGCAGGCTTGCAGCAGCTCAATGGTCAATGCGCGCAAGCGCCGATGGACCATGGACGGACGCAGCGGCAGCCGGCAGGACGCCAGGACATCGCCATGGTCAGACTTCGGACAACTCCCAGCTACACAAGCCTAATGTATTGTATTGTCTTTATTGATAGGCAGTCAGTATTAGGATCCACGGTAGAATGCATCTTTTTGCTTGACAGATTCTATCGGTTTTTGAAATATGTATGTTCTATATAGAAGTTGTAACATGGTGTAAAATAAAAAACGAAGCCGGCCTATATATATAACTTTAAAGATTGTCTTTTGGGATGGTGCCTGAGCAATCAAGAAAGGTACAACAAAGCAAACTTAGCAAGTCTAGCTAGACAAGGTCCGAACATACGGCCTATAACAATGGTTGTAGCAAATTTGTTTGACATAATGTGACTTGAGACTAGATAGTCACATCACCAGCATATGTTAAATACGGTAGGACACTGCTCGGACGTCTGGATACCCGCGGCTGCTCTGTTCTAGATAAGACATTTGCAACATATGTCTGAAAGCAAATAAAACACTTGAAACATACGTGTATAGTTATTACAAAAATGTACAACACACAAATTTACTTTTAAAACATACGTCTGAAACATGTGAAACACTTGAAACATAGGCTTGCAACGTGCATATATTGTCATTGCAACATATGCCGGATGAAACAGATGAAACATAATTTTTGGAACATCCAGATGAAACAGTTGAAACATAATCTTAAAATATCTGAAACACTTAAAACACAGTGTTCATCACGTGGCCACGACCTACCTGGTGGGAATTGGAGTGGCAACGACAGAGAAGGAGGAGGTCGAGGAGGCCCAACCGAGCAGGAGGCCGAGGAGGGCTGCCTCCTAGAGGAGCCCCGCAAGGAGCGCCATGTCCTAGGCCGCCTCCCACGCCGTGCGCTGCTACAGCACCCTCGCCACCGCCGACAACACGAACCCATCAAAGCCGACCAACGGGGCAGCGATGGCGTGGGGACGGTGTAAGGTCCGAATAGGCTAGAGGGGGGGTGAATAGCCTAATAAAAACTTCTACACAAATTACTTAACCACAAGTTAGTACGAAAGGTGGCGAAGCACAAAGCACTAGCTCTAACTAATTAAGCAAGCCACCTACACAATTCTAGTACAAGGCTATCCACTAAACACAACAACAACAACAAGCTAGAAACGAGAAGTAATACGAGAGAAGAGCTTCGAGTGATTATACCGCCGTGTAGAGACGAGAAGTACCAATCAATCAAACACACAAGAGAAATCCTCGGGAAGAGAATGACACAAGAATTTATCCCGAGGTTCACTTGCTTCCCGGCAAGCTACTCCTCGTTGTGGCGATGCACCCACTTGTCGGTTCGCGAGCTAATCAACTATCAAGAGTTGAGCCCTCGGCGGGCGCCACACAACCACACACAAGATGGGGATCCTCCAAGCCACGAGCTCCACTAGAGTATCCAATTTGCGAACTCCCACGGGGAAGGATCAAGAACCCCTTACAACACTTGGTGAAGGCTCCAACAATCTCCAATTGCGAGCTCAATCACCTCCGCTGCTCCAAGCCGTCTACCGTGTCGGGAAACACGGAAGAGTAACAAGAAATCCGCAGCAACTCGAAGATCAAGTGCCTCTAGAATGCAACTCTCAAGCAATGCACTTGAATCTCACTCAATCTCACTCAAGATGTGCAACCAATCAAAGAGATGAGTGGAGGGGTTGTTCTCTAGCTCAAAAGATGTCTCTAGGTCTCAAAATGTGCAAAAGTTACCCTCAAAATCCGTCCACCATCTATTTATAACGAAGGGGTACGCAACTAGCCGTTAGAAACGACGCAGCAGAAATCGCGATCACCGGACGCTCCGGTCAGGGTGACCGGACGCGTCCGGTCACTACGCGACAGACGTGAATAGTGCCGTTCGAACTAGCCGTTACCGTTGACCGGACACGCTCGACCGAGCGACCGGACGCGCTAGTCACGACCGGACGCGCCGGTCCCGTGACCCACCGGACGCGCCGGTCAACACCGAGCCGCGCACTGCGAAACAACCACCGGACGCGCTGAAGAACGGACCGGACGCCACAGTGCCCGCGTCCGGTGGGAGTCCAGTAAGCTCCCTAGAAGACCGGACGCGTCCGGTGACCTATGTCCGGACGCGCACCGCGTCCGGTGATCCTCGTGAACCGCTGTTCGCCTGACCGGACGCGCCGGTCGTACAGTGACCGCGTCCGGTGCAGCGTCCGGTGCACGCAGTGACCTCCGTTCGCCTCCGTTTCTTTTCCGACTTTCGGCGCAATAGAAAATAGGCATTTCACTTCTCCAAAAAGCGCCGAATCCCGCCTCGCAAGCTCGGCGGGAGGGAGAGAGGAACCCAAACCCCTCTCTACCGCTCAAAGTCCACCGCCTTTGCGAACGTGCTAACACCAACAAGTGTTCACCACCATGTGCTCGTGTGTTAGCATTTTCACAAACATTTTCCAAGGCGTTATGTTAGCTCTTTACTAGATCCTAAATGCATATGCTCAAGACATTGATCTAGTGGCACTTGATTCCCGAGCTAACCGTGATTGCCCCTCTTGATAGTCGGCTATGTATCCTAAACCCGGTCAATCACTTCTTTACTCATCTTAGACCGGTAAAAGGAAAACCCTATGGTTATACCTTTGCCTTGCGCTCTTAGATCCTTCTCTTCCACTTGATCATCAAGTCCACCACTTTAAGTGCATCTCCACCATGATCAACATTTCATGTACATGCACCATCTCTTTGTGATCTTGTGGCCACCACTCCTTGCCACGTCCACCTTCATCACATGTGTTGCTTATGCCTAACTCAAAACACTCAACACATGGCATTAGCAACTTGGTGTCATTAATTACCAAAACCAAACTTGGGCTTTCAATCTCCCCCTTTTTGGTAATTGATGACAACCATCACAAAGATATGAAATGAAAACAATTTTCAATTTTGATAGTATTAGCTCCCCCTACATATGTGCTTCCATGAGTTTGGTCCAATGTTGCACATATGTATGGATTTGAAATTTTAGGAGAGTTACTACTATCAAATTGATGCTAAGGTATATAGAATGGACCTTTGAAGCGTGATACCAATCGGAGTTGCCTTTATATACCATCCTTAGCATCGATGTAGCTAGACACCACTTGTAATACCTCACTTGTAAAGATCACAAACACTAAAGTACCCCGTGAGATCAACATTATAAGCAAAGGGTGTCTAGATACCACTTAAAAAGCTACTCTTAACAAATCATCATTCAAGTTCTAATTCTAGCAATCACCAAACAAACATGAATATGAATTTAAGCTTTGCAATGCAACAATTCATCATGTTAATGCGCATACAAATGCAACAAATAATTCATGAGCTTGCTCCCCCTACTTGTGTGCTCAAAATTTTTTTTTTGATTGATCCCTTTCCAAAGTCTTATCTTATGCTTTCTCTCCCCCTTAGTAACTTTTTCTTTTTGTGACTTTTCTCTCCCCTCTTATTATATCTTTCTCCCCCTTTGTGGCTTTTCTATCTTTGTGACTTTTCTCTCCCCCTTTGTCAACAATCACCAAAAAGGTGCCAAATTTTAGTGAGAGTTAAGTCAATCAATATGAGGGAGTCCAAATTATGGTTCAATCTAGATCACTTGCCTAGAATATGTAATTCGGTTTGATCCAAGGACAAGCTTCTTCACACCTCATAAAGTATAAGGGTTATCTTGACCATGTTGAATTACACATCATGAGCTCATTTTCTAGATTCAACACTAGGTTTGCAAGCCCACAAACATGTCATATGCTACCACTAGATCAATCAAACATAGAAGCAATAGTGGTACCATATATACATAAAAATCATTTGATTTTCATGAATGAGCCTATTTGTCATGCAAATATGTCTATATGTTCTAAACATGTCCTTAGCAAAGTATGGATGATATGTCAAACAACTTTACCTTGCTATGTCGGAGGAGAGGCATGTCATATAAGAATGTGGGGGTGCACTCATTTCAAGTTGGAGAAGTCAAGTATGTTCAATTCATTCTTCAACTTGTAAAATCTCTTCTCATCAAGTGGCTTTGTGAATATGTCGGCTAGTTGATCTTCGGTGCCAATGCTTTCAATGCTAATATCACCCTTTTGTTGATGGTCTCTTATGAAGTGATGCCTTATGTCAATGTGCTTCGTTCTTGAATGCTGAACCGGATTTTGAGTCATCTTGATAGCACTCTCATTATCACAAAACAAGGGCACATTCTTGAACTTGATTCCAAAGTCATTCAAGGTGGCCTTCATCCAAAGCAATTGTGCACAACAACTACCGGCACTAATGTATTCGGCCTCGGCGGTAGATAGTGCAACACTATTTTGTTTCTTTGATGACCATGAAACAAGAGACCTTCCCAGCAATTGACAAGTGCCACTTGTGCTCATTCTATCAATCTTGCATCCACCATAGTCGGAGTCCGAATATCCAATCAACTCAAAACTTGACCCCTTTGGAAACCATAATCCAACATCATGAGTGCCCTTAAGATATCTCAATATCCTCTTGGTTGCTTTCAAGTGACTTTCTCTAGGTGAAGCTTGATATCTTACACACTTGCACACACTAAACATCACATCCGGCCTAGAAGCGGTGACATAGAGCAAACTTCCAATCATAGACCGGTATTGCTTTTGATCGACCATGTTGCCACTTGCATCAATACCCAATTGATCATTTGTGCCCATTGGTGTACTCATTGACTTAGCATCTTGCAATCCAAACTTCTTGATCATGTCCTTGATGTACTTGCCTTGACTTACAAAAGTGCCATTCTTCATTTGCTTGATTTGAAGTCCAAGAAAGTAACTAAGCTCTCCAATCATAGACATCTCAAACTCATTTGCCATCATATTTCCAAATTCTTCACAAAAATCTTGATTGGTTGATCCAAAGATAATGTCATCCACATAGATTTGCAACACAAACAAGTCATTTCCAATTTTCTTGGTGAAGAGAGTGGTGTCAACTTTTCCCATCTTGAACCCTTTAGAGAGAAGAAAGTCCCTCAATCTCTCATACCATGCTCTAGGTGCTTGTTTCAAACCATACAATGCCTTCTTGAGCTTGTAAACATGGTTGGGCTTCTTGTCATCTTCAAAACCGGGAGGTTGCTCAACATAAACTTCTTCATTGATGTAACCATTAAGAAATGCACTCTTGACATCCATTTGATAGAGCTTGATGTTGTGTGCACAAGCATATGCTAATAAGATTCTAATAGCCTCCAATCTTGCAACCGGTGCATATGTTTCTCCAAAGTCAAGACCCTCAACTTGTGTGTAACCTTGTGCTACCAATCTTGCTTTGTTCCTCACAACCATGCCATCTTGATCTTGCTTATTTTTAAAGACCCACTTGGTGCCAATTACATTGTAGTTCTTTGGTCTTTCCACAAGTTCCCAAACTTGATTTCTAGCAAAGTTGTTTAGTTCTTCATGCATGGCATTTACCCAATCGGAATCCTTCAAAGCATCTTCTATTTTCTTAGGTTCTTCAAGTGACACGAATGAGTAGTGCTCACAAAAAGATGCTAATCTTGATCTAGTTTGAACACCACTTTGAATTCCACCAATGATTTGATCCAATGGATGATCTCTTGCAATACTAGTAGGTTGGAGTATTGGGAGTTGATTGCTTTCACTAGCTTGACCTTGATCTTGCACTTCATCATGAGAACCACTAGAGCTTGCTTGATTTGTATCAATTTGCACACTTTGGTTGATCACATGAATATCATCATCATCAACTTGCCTTGGCCTAACATCACCAATGTCCATGTTCTTCATTGCATTTGACAATTGATCTCCTCTCACATCATCAAGGTTTTGATCTTCATTTTGAGAACCTTGGGTTTCATCAAACTCAACATCATGAACTTCTTCCAAGGTGCCATTAGTGAGATTCCAAACTCTATATGCTTTGCTTGTGGTAGAATAACCAAGTAAGAACCCTTCATCACATTTCTTTTCAAACTTGCTCAATCTAGTGCCTTTCTTGAGAATATAGCATTTGCAACCAAACACTCTAAAGTATGCAATGTTGGGCTTTCTTCCATTCAATAGCTCATATGGTGTCTTCCCAAGCTTCCCATGGCAATAAAGACGGTTGCTACAATAGCAAGCCGTGTTGATAGCTTCACTCCAAAATGAATGACTCACATTGTATTCACTAAGCATTGATCTAGCCATGTCAATCAAAGTTCTATTCTTCCTCTCAACTACACCATTGGATTGAGGAGTGTATGTTGGTGAGAATTGATGTCCAATACCAAGATCATTACATAAATCTTCAATTCTAGTGTTCTTGAACTCACTACCATTGTCACTTCTAATCTTCTTGATGGTAGTCTCAAACTCATTTTGCACTCTCTTGACAAAAGACTTGAATAGATCATAAACATCACTCTTGTCATAGAGAAAGAACACCCAAGTGTATCTAGTGTAGTCATCAACAATCACAAAACCATACTTGTTTCCACCGATACTAGTGTATGTTGTTGGCCCAAACAAGTCCATGTGCAATAGCTCAAATGCCTTTGATGTGCTCATTTCACTCTTACTAGGATGTTTATTTCCAACTTGTTTGCCGGCTTGACAAGCACTACATGGTTTATCCTTTTCAAAAGTCACATCTTTCAAGCCTCTAACTAAGTCATGCCTCAAAAGTTTGTTCAATTGTTTCATTCCAACATGACCAAGCCTTCTATGCCACAACCATCCCATACTAGATTTGCTAAGCAAGCATGATGTCAATTGTGTCTCACTATCATTGAAGTCAACCAAGTATAAACTACCATGTCTAAATCCTTTGAATATCAAATTTGATCCATCAACACTTATGACTTCAACATCATCACTACCAAATATGCACTTGAAGCCAAGATCACAAAGTTGTGCCACCGACAAAAGATTGAAATCCAAGCTCTCAACTAGCAACACATTAGATATGCTCATGTCATTTGAGATAGCAATTTTACCAAGCCCCTTGACCTTGCCTTTCTTGTTGTTGCCGAAAGTGATAGCATCAAAACCACCATTTTGACTTGTATCAATTGATTTGAACATACATGAATCCCCGGTCATATGTTGAGTACACCCACTATCAAGCACCCAATGCCTTCCTCCGGCTTTGTAATTGACCTACAAGATAAGATCAATTCTTTTTAGGTACCCAAACTTGTTTGGGTCCTCCAAGGTTAGTGACCAAGCTCTTTGGTACCCAAATGGCTTTCTTCTTTGAGCCCATCCATGGTGCACCAATGAACTTAGCATGAACACCATTTGTACCCTTGGTAAGTATATAGAAAGAATCAAACTTAATTGAGGATACATTAGCATTGGATTTCTTGTTCATGCAATGTTGCTCTATGTGACCAACTTGCTTGCAACTTTTGCAATAGCTACCTTTGTTCTTCACAAAACGAGTCTTGTGAGGAGCAAAAGCGGCATTGCCTTTCTTGGGGTTATAGCCCAATCCCTCTTTATAGAGAGAAGCTCTTTGGCTACCCAAGCACATAAGCAAGCGGTCCTCACCACCATAAGCCTTGGCCAAGGTGTGATTGAGCTCTTTTACCTCCTTCTTGAGATTTTCATTCTCAACTATAAGTATGGGATCACAAGTGAAACCATCACTACTAGATGAGGATGATGTAGATGAGCTACATGAAGGGTTAGTGGGAGCAACAACAATAGGCTTATGACAAGATTCATCAATTATATCACAAGATATGCCTATGTTGCAAGTTTTAGCTTTCTCAACATTAGTTGGCATGTTTTCACATTTTTCAACTAGAGAGGAATGAGCTTCTTCAAGCTTAGTGTGAGACTTTTGAAGCTTCTTATGGTCTACCTTTAGACTCTCATAAGATGCTCTAAGCTCATCAAGTTCTTGCATAAGATTTTTCTTTTCCTTAAGCAAGCCCTTGCATTCCCTTCTAGATTCTTTATAATGTTGAGTGCAATCTTCTAGCATAGTGATTAGTTCATCTTTAGTGAATTCTTCTTCATCACTATCACTATCACTAGCATTATCATGATCACTCTCATCATCGGATGATACCTTAGTGGCTTTAGCCATGAAGCACGATGGAGTGTCGAAGAGGGAGACCTTCTCTTGGATGGCAATGCTAGCATGTCCCTTCTTCTTGCTCTTGTTGTCATCCTCATCATCACTTGAGGAATCATCACTATCCCATGTAGCAACATGAGAATCATTCTTCTTTTTGTGAGAGCTCTCCTTCTTTTCTTGCTTCTTCTTTTGCTTCTTCCTTTCCTTCTTGATAGCATCTTCATCATCACTATCATAAGGACACTTTGCAATAAGATGATCTTTGCTATGGCATCTAAAGCATCTCATGGTATGCTCATTCTTCTTGGATGAGTTCTTCTTCCTTCTTGCACGATAGCCCTTCTTCTTCATGAATTTGCCAAATTGCTTGACAAAGAGAGCCATCTTCTCATCAATGTCATCACTATCACAAGAGCTTGAGTCTTCTTCACTTGATGATTCAATCTTGGATTTGCCCTTGGATGTGGTGGCTTTGAATGCCACACTCTTCTTCTTCTCATCATCCTTCTTCTTCTTCTTGACCAACTCATCCTTCTCATCATCTTCTCTATATGAATCATCGGTCATCACTTCTTGAAATATTTGTTGAGGAGTTGAATCCTTCAATGTAGTCCTCACTAGCACGGTGATCAATGTATCAAATCTCTTGGGCAAGCTTCTCAAGAACTTCATAGAGAATTGGTTGTCCTTGACTTCCTCACCAAGTGCCTTGAGCTCATTTACAATCACTTGCAACCTATGAAACATCTCCGGCACACTTTCATCTTCTTGCATCTTGAAACTTGAAAATTTTTCTTGCAAGATATATGCTTTAGCGGTCTTTGTGCCTTCGGTGCCTTCAAATGTTTCTTCTAGCTTGGCCCAAGCATCATGAGCGACCTCAATGTTCTTCACTTGCTCAAAGGTCTTGTCATCTAGTGCCTCATGAAGAGCACTAATGGCAATGTCATTGCATTGGAGCTTCTTCTCTTCCACCGGTGTAGGTGCTTCCGGATTAGCAACCTCAAATTTTGTTTCGGTGACCTTCCACACTTCTCTATTGATTGACTTGAGGTGTGCGGTCATCTTAACCTTCCAATAAGCATAATTTGTTCCATCAAAGTGAGGTGCCTTCTTGGTGTTGTTGATGTGCAAACTTATTTGAGCCATTTCTTCTTCACCGTAGGTTGTTAAGCCTCAAATAAACGGTGCCTCGGCTCTGATACCACTTGTAAGGTCCGAATAGGCTAGAGGGGGGGTGAATAGCCTAATAAAAACTTCTACACAAATTACTTAACCACAAGTTAGTACGAAAGGTGGCGAAGCACAAAGCACTAGCTCTAACTAATTAAGCAAGCCACCTACACAATTCTAGTACAAGGCTATCCACTAAACACAACAACAACAACAAGCTAGAAACGAGAAGTAATACGAGAGAAGAGCTTCGAGTGATTATACCGCCGTGTAGAGACGAGAAGTACCAATCAATCAAACACACAAGAGAAATCCTCGGGAAGAGAATGACACAAGAATTTATCCCGAGGTTCACTTGCTTCCCGGCAAGCTACTCCTCGTTGTGGCGATGCACCCACTTGTCGGTTCGCGAGCTAATCAACTATCAAGAGTTGAGCCCTCGGCGGGCGCCGCACAACCACACACAAGATGGGGATCCTCCAAGCCACGAGCTCCACTAGAGTATCCAATTTGCGAACTCCCACGGGGAAGGATCAAGAACCCCTTACAACACTTGGTGAAGGCTCCAACAATCTCCAATTGCGAGCTCAATCACCTCCGCTGCTCCAAGCCGTCTACCGTGTCGGGAAACACGGAAGAGTAACAAGAAATCCGCAGCAACTCGAAGATCAAGTGCCTCTAGAATGCAACTCTCAAGCAATGCACTTGAATCTCACTCAATCTCACTCAAGATGTGCAACCAATCAAAGAGATGAGTGGAGGGGTTGTTCTCTAGCTCAAAGGATGTCTCTAGGTCTCAAAATATGCAAAAGTTACCCTCAAAATCCGTCCACCATCTATTTATAACGAAGGGGTACGCAACTAGCCGTTAGAAACGACGCAGCAGAAATCGCGATCACCGGACGCTCCGGTCAGGGTGACCGGACGCGTCCGGTCACTACGCGACAGACGTGAATAGTGCCGTTCGAACTAGCCGTTACCGTTGACCGGACGCGCTGGTCACGACCGGACGCGCCGGTCCCGTGACCCACCGGACGCGCCGGTCAACACCGAGCCGCGCACTGCGAAACAACCACCGGACGCGCTGAAGAACGGACCGGACGCCACAGTGCCCGCGTCCGGTTGGAGTCCAGTAAGCTCCCTGGAAGACCGGACGCGTCCGGTGACCTATGTCCGGACGCGCACCGCGTCCGGTGATCCTCGTGAACCGCTGTTCGCCTGACCGGACGCGCCGGTCGTACAGTGACCGCGTCCGGTGCAGCGTCCGGTGCAGCGTCCGGTGCACGCAGTGACCTCCGTTCGCCTCCGTTTCTTTTCCGACTTTCGGCGCAATAGAAAATAGGCATTTCACTTCTCCAAAAAGCGCCGAATCCCGCCTCGCAAGCTCGGCGGGAGGGAGAGAGGAACCCAAACCCCTCTCTACCGCTCAAAGTCCACCGCCTTTGCGAACGTGCTAACACCAACAAGTGTTCACCACCATGTGCTCGTGTGTTAGCATTTTCACAAACATTTTCCAAGGCGTTATGTTAGCTCTTTACTAGATCCTAAATGCATATGCTCAAGACATTGATCTAGTGGCACTTGATTCCCGAGCTAACCGTGATTGCCCCTCTTGATAGTCGGCTATGTATCATAAACCCGGTCAATCACTTCTTTACTCATCTTAGACCGGTAAAAGGAAAACCCTATGGTTATACCTTTGCCTTGCGCTCTTAGATCCTTCTCTTCCACTTGATCATCAAGTCCACCACTTTAAGTGCATCTCCACCATGATCAACATTTCATGTACATGCACCATCTCTTTGTGATCTTGTGGCCACCACTCCTTGCCACGTCCACCTTCATCACATGTGTTGCTTATGCCTAACTCAAAACACTCAACACATGGCATTAGCAACTTGGTGTCATTAATTACCAAAACCAAACTTGGGCTTTCAGACGGACGCAACCGTGCCTGTGTGGGTGAGGGTGAGGGTGAGGGTGGGGGTGAGGGAGGAGATGGGACGTGCGACGCGGCGCAAGATGGAGCGCAACGCGGGATTGGGGAGCCAAAGTGTCGTGGGCAGGATGGGGCTTGAGCGAGCGATGGGTGAAGGCTGTAGCACCGCCGCGGGCGAGATGGGTCTTGAGCAAGCGACGGGTGAAGGCAGTAGCAGCTAGCGTGGAGTGGAGCGCGGTGTCCTGGCGGGGATGGGGATGGAGGCGCCGCGGGCAATAGAACGAGCGGACATAGATTTTTTTTCTAGGAGCGCGTCCGGACGGGAGTCACGGGACGGACATCCTTATCGTATCATTATCGTTTTAAATAATATTTATCACGTTCCCCCCCCCCCCCCCCCAAAAAAAAAATTATCCACGACTCAATCATTTACAAAGTCCCGTGTATCAACTACAGTATCTGTATCTCACAACTGTTAAACACAGCAGGATAAATGGATTAACTCAATTTGTCATATACTCCTACTTAACATTGAATGACGATACTGTTAATAGGATATGTACATGGCGGAGTCGGGATTGTTTTGGCTTCACGAGATCGTAGTGCGCGCGGATTATCATGACCAGGTTGACCAAGTTGGCAATATGCATGCCACGGCGATCATCGATGCCGACGTCGTGGTCGTCTTGCATTGGTAGCAGAGACTAGCGACGACAGAGGCGGCTCGAATGAGCATCGCTGCCCGGCCTGATCTTTGCAGGGGAACGTGCATGCATCGCTAACGGCCCTTGAAAACACGTGCGGACGCATCGGATCTTATTAGAGCAAGGGGCCGTTTAGATCCGAAAATTTTGGCAAAATAGTACTGCAGCGTTTTTCGTTGTTATTTGGTAAATATTGTCCAATCATGGTCTAATTAGGCTTAAAAGATCCGTCTCGTCCATTTCGTCTAAACTGTGTAATTAGTTTTATTTTTTATCTATATTTAATGCTTCATAAATGTGTCTAAAGATTCGATGTGACGAGGAATCTGAAAAATTTTGCAAAATTTTCTGGGAACTAAACAGGGCCTAAGTATAGTAAGGTAAGCAGGTTAAATGGAGTTCCATGTCAGCAGAATCTAACGTGAAGGAGTAAGAATAGAAGAGAGAAAATAGAGCGGGCAGCTAGTAAAAGCGGGGCTGCATGCGCGAATCGAGAAAGTTATCGCCCGCTTCCAGCCATCAGCGAGCGCAGAGCTGACGTTTTTCATGGGCCTGTGCATGCGGCCGAGGGGCCATAGATGCAGTCATTAAATACATATTATTATTATAATCCACCTCTTAGCCGATCCATTATATGAGCTGGCTACTTCTGATAGCTGGGAGTGACATGGCAATTTCATTTAGCCGGCAGTGGCTTATTAGTCATGCTCTTATTAGATGGAGTACTACTAAATCCATTCTAAGTAAATTATAATCCATTTGACCTTTTTACTCCAAGTTTAACCACTCACCTTATTAAAAAATTTATGTAAAATATCACTTTTTTTTGTGGTAGCTTACTTTTATTAACAAAAGTTCTTCAAAAATAACTTAAATTTAACTATGTTTGCATAAATTTTTGAATAAGGGGGTGTTTGGTTGGAGGAGTTAAAGTTTAACAAACACTGTAGCACTTTCGTCTTATTTGACAAAAAGTTTCCAATCTTGGACTAATTAGGCTTAATAGATTCGTCTCGTAAATTACTCCTAATCTGTGCCAACATGCATGCAATTAGTCTACATTTGTAATCCATGCATTTGAGAGAACATTGATATGATGGGAGTTAAACTTTAACATGCTCAAACCAAACGGGGCCTAAGATGAGTGGTTAAACTTAAGATAAAAAGTTAAACGAATTATAATTTGAAACCAGAGGATGCTTGTACTCCATAGTACTTATTATTTGAAACCGAGGGAGACAGGGAGTAGTATGGACTAGTCGTTGCGGGCCTTGCGGCATGCGGATGCGCGCGTATGCATGCAACTGTGCAAGCATGGATGGGAACGCGCGGCAGCCGGGCACACATTGGCATGGTCAGAGCTTGGAGCATTCACCATCTACACTGCACGCATTATTGAGAGCACGTTTCAGAATTACTGTGGACTCCTGCTCCGAGCTACTAGGAAGATACTTACAGGCCCGGTTTAGTTTGCAAAAAATTTTACAAAATTTTTCAGATTCCCCGTCACATCGAATCTTTGGACACATGCATGAAGCATTAAATATAGATAAAAAATAAAATTAATTACACAGTTTAGACGAAATGGACGAGACGAATCTTTTAAGCCTAGTTAGTCTATAATTGGATAATATTTATCAAATAACAACAAAATTGCTACAGTAGCATTTCCGAAAAATTTTCCGAAAGTAAACAGACCCACAGTACTAAAGTGCGTTCTATATGTTCCGTACTAGTACTTCCCCACATGCATATGCATGGCGCTATGCCGCTATCTAGCCGGCGCGTGACGCCGACGTCGTCGCCGCCCATCCGCACCGCAGAGGCGCAGAGGCAAGCTAGGCTGTGTTTAGTTCCGCGAAAAGGCGTGAAAAGATGTAAAAAAAGTACTGTAGCACGTTTTGGCTTTATTTGATAAATAATGTCCAATCGTTGACTAATTAGGTTCAAAACGTTCGTCTCGCAAAGTACAACCAAGTGTATAATTAGTTTTTAATTTCATCTACATTTAGTACTACATGCATGTATCGCAAGTTTGATGTGACGGGGAATTTTTTTTTCTGCACAGTACTTTTTTTTTAAGAAGTAAACAGGGCCCTAGCCGGCCGGCGGCTCGCTCGATGGCGTCATGGCGATGGCATGAGCCTGAACTAACAGCCACCGCGTGTCCTTGCCACGTGCGCTGCGGTACCAAATCTAGCGCTGGCACTGTGGAGTCGCTGTGCGTGCATCCTGCAGCCTTGTGTGCGTGCACGCAACGGTGGCATGCACTTAGCTTGATGCCGTGGCCAGAGCCCTGGGCCATTAATGACCTCGTCGTCAAGCATCAGGTCCAAGTCACCAAGCATACTTATCCCTAGTAGTAATTCCTGCCTGCAGACTCTGGGGATAAGTATGCTTGGGGATAAGTATGCTAGGTGACTTAGCTATAGCTAGGAACTCAATCATACTACATTACCACCTTATACGTAGACAGAGCATATACTCCAGAGTATATACTCCTGTATGTAGTACGCTTTCGTCGTCGTGTGGTCCGTGTCATAGTTGTCAAATCCACCGTACAACGGCCGTGCACAAGTTTGCAGTCTGCATCCTTGACCTGACCAACAAGGCCGGAGTACGTACGTACGCACAAAACATGAAAAAATATTGTACAGTACAGTAGCCTATGGCCCTGTTTAGTTCCAGAAAAAACACTATGCGAAAAAAAGATTCCCCGTCACATCAAACTTGTCATACATGCATGAAGTACTAAATGTAGATGAAATCAAAAACTAATTATACAGTTTGGTTGTACTTGACGAGACGAACGTTTTGAACCTAATTAGTCAACAGTTGGACACTATTTACCAAATAAAACCAAAATATGCTACAGTACTTTTTTTACACCATTTTTACCATCTAAACACACCCTATAAATGCGTCTCGCAGGACAGGACACAAACCGAGTCCTGCGACGGCGCAAGTTTTTCCGTACACGGATGGTAGTCCTGCGACAACACAACCGAGTCTGCCGTGTTCACGTCATGCTGTTGCCATTGCGATCCAGGCCTCTTTAGATACCAGATTTCACTCCTAAATTCTACTATGCAAAAAAAGATTCTCCGTTACATCAAAATATCGGTACATGTTTGGAGTACTAAATATAGATGAAATAAAAAACTAATTACACAGTTTTGTTGTACTTTGCGAGACGAACATTTTAAGCCTAATTAATCAATGTTTGGACAATTATTACCCAATAAAAATAAAATTGCTACAGTATTGCACATTGTTTACTATGCAAAGTTGGTGCACCAAATTTGGTATCTAAACAAGCCCCCAGTTGAATTCATATGCCTACACTAGACGTCCTTAACCCGTGTACTCCTATAAATATGTAGCAGTTTATTTATTGATTGGTTATATATATATCATATATGTGGTGATGATATGCTGCTATAATAGTATTAGGTGTACGTACCTCCTTTGACTGAACCAACCAACAAATCCGCGTGCCTTACTGGCAAAGAGATGGAGCTGGGTCAGCCCCGTTTGGACGTCGTCCCGGCGTTGATAAACGGTATTGACGCCTTCACATTGGTTTTTCTATCTGACTTGTCTGTTTTCACATCATTCTTCGATCGCCACCTCTTCTTACGTACGTACTCCTGTTTACTTTCTTCCGTCCGGTGGCCATGTTTAAGTGTGTACGTACGTACCTGTGCGTAAGCTGCTCGCTCGATCAGAATGCTGAAATAAAGTTCATGAGAGCTTTGTACAAACTTTACAGGGTAATATAAGCATGTAGCTTAGGTGCTTCGTGCTATATAAATCCATTTTTTAGTGTACATGTCCATCAGATCAATTTGACAAACCGTGGCCGTTGAAACCTTTTGTACAATTTGAAAAGAGCCGTCCATCCACAAAAGCGAAGGGAAATTTGATGGGAATCTAGCCGTTCGTGTAGCTGCATCCCTCATTCAAAAAGCTGTATGAAGCCGTCCTTTTGATTTCTAGCTAGGGGAAAACAACATTGATTAGATGTATGAAACTGTGTTAAGCTGTGACCTAGGGCATATTTGGCTCCCATGAACTAATTGTTAGCTGCTAAAATTAGCTTTAGTGGATCTAAACATCTCAACTAATAGTGCAACTAATAATTCAAAATCAATTATTAGGTAATGAAAAATTATTAACTAAGGTATTATTTAGGGCTTGTTTGGATAGACTAGGTCCAGTTGTCAATCCGGATTAAGACTATAACTATAGTTATTAGTTGGCTAATAGTTAGCTGGCTAAAAATTAATCCCGTGTTGTTTAGATCCTAAGACTAACGGATAGTACTATTACTGTGCAAAGACATTTATAACCCTTGTCCACCTGGTCTTACTGATCCCACGAAAAGACCAGGGAGGGATTTTTTTTTTGACTTTTTCCAAGATTGATTGCACCAATCAGTACCAATTAGCTGGATTTTACCTGCTAGTAGACTAACAAATAGTTGGAACCTTAGCTAAAGTTTAGTCCATCTATTAGCTCAGCTCAGCCTGTTCGCTTGAGCTGAAAATAAGCAGCTGAAAGTACTATTGGCTGATTTATTGTGAGAGAAAAACACTGCTGGCTGGCTGAAAATAAGCGGCTGAAAGCTCAAGCAAACAGGCTAGTCAACTAATTATTAGTCTAGTGGATCCAAATAGGACCTTAGCTATAAGTATCCGTAACTATTTGCTAGGGGATCCGAACAGGACTCAACTTAATAGCCCCACTAGTAAAAAGGTATTAGCGCTAGCAGCTAACAATTAGTTGTCCAGATCCAAACAGGCTCCTAATTTAGAAAGTAACAAAGTCCCAGACTAATTTTCCTCCACTTTTAACTTGCAGCACCAGAAAGCAGTTTACACACGTTCACTTTAGTTCATTCAACTTACTGTGCGAACCCCCAACGTTGCAATCTTCAACTAGCTACACGTCATCTTATTACTGACACGGTCAACCAAGAAATCCGGTGCAGGTCGTCAATCACAGTGGATTTGTACAGCCTTCAGTTTGTTGCAATTGACATTTCCTGATTTCCCTCACTCCGTATGTATATAGTCATTTGACGGAATCTATTTGAGCCTAACAGTTTGAAATTTTCAGTTACTTTCGTGATTTCGTCGACATTTATAAAGCATATCCACCCAGCTTTGAGACTTCTGAAACGTATGTCTGCTGCTACTGCGCAGTCGATCGAAACAAAAAGTAGACAAGCATATCCAGTGTTTCTTTCTTCAAATACTAAAAAAAGCATTAATAAAAAAAAAACTAAAAAAGCATACGCACTAGGAGTACGCAGCATCCTCAGAAAGAGATTTCAACGAATTGTCTTCCGTTGAGCCCCTGAGTTCTTCCTTTCCTTTACGCATTTTTTTACCTGGCTCTGAATTCAAAGGATGGAGGTACAACGAGGCCTATTTGTCTTCATACTCCTATATGTGAATCGGAAAACATTTGGTGCCGTATCCCAACAGTGCACCCAGCTTTATCACAAGCTAATTTATTCCGTCATGGGTAAAAGAAACGTTTACCTTGTGCTGCAATTGCAATGAAAAGGGTAAGGACATGAGTATAAGGAACAGTGACAGTTCGTTTCGCTGAAAAGCCAAATTAAAAAGTACTGATCGCTGATTTATTATAAGAGAAAAACACTAGTCAGAACCGCCTCTTGCTTACGAGTACTAGTTCAGTGCTAATTTTGCAGGACATTTGTTTTTCCTGCTCAATACATTGAACGTCACGTGCTGTGAATGATCTTACCTTCATGTGAGGTAATTAATTGAGGACGCTACTTCTTGAGCATCTCCAAGAGTTTGGCATATAGGTTTGGCATCCTAAAATTTTTTGTAAAATAAGAAAAATACTTCTCTAATAGTTTGGTATCTGAGTTTGGCATCTTTGGCAAGTTGGCAAATCTCAGTCGATTATGCGCATATATGCGCGCGGGGCACCGGCCGCGCATCGTAGTTTCCTCGTGCTTAGCGGGGCTTTTCGTTCGCTTAACGGGGCTCTTCGTTCGTTTAACGGGGCTCTTCGTTCGCTTAGCGGGTCTTTTCGTTTCGTTAGCGGGTTTTTGGGTTTTTGGAAACAAAATTTACTAAACCGTTGGAGATGAGATCTTTTTTTTCTCCCCATATTATTTTGGGAGTTGGCAAACAACGAGATTTGGGAAAAAAATTACCAAACTGTTAGAGATGCTTAGAAGTAAGAAAAGAATAAGAAGGTAAAATTGTTGGCAATCATATTTAACCGCTGCGGCCATCTCATTTGTGGTATATTTATAGGAGTACTATTTATAAGCACGAACTGCATGTATCTGATATATTGTGACGACACCAGAGAAAGAACGAACGAAGTGGTGCTAGTATTCTTTTTTCTAAGGCAGGTGAAAATGAAATCACCCGACCGAGTTTCCCAGCATTTTCTCATCACCGGAAAATGGGGGAAATTCAAGATGACAAAAGAAAATACGATGCTCTCTAATCTTGCAGGTAGCAGGCGCCTAAGCTTGGATTCTGCATTTTCTAGTTACAAGACGCTCAAGTCCCTCATGTCGCCGGCCTCCAGCAGCATCTTGAGCCAGAACTCCATGCCCTCGTCCCTCGTGGACGACGACGAGAGCGGGTCCGCGAGGCCCAGGCCCAGCTCCTCGTCCATGGCGCCGAGGCCCATGTCCATGACGTCCGCCGACGACCAGAAGCTGTCGTCGATGGGCGGGAACAGCTCGGCGGAGCTGAAGCTCGTCTCCATCTCCGCCTTGTTGCTGGCGCCAACCTGCTGCTGGTGGCTGGTGGTGGCCGCGTTGTCGGCCGACGACACGGCCGCGGCGGAGTCCGTGGCCGTGGAGAACGTCGTCACGCCGCTGCTGACGCTGCTCGACAGCCCCGGCGACGCCGTCAGGAACGGCTGCTGCTGCTCGCTGATATCCACGGCGTCGGCGACGGCGTCGGCGGCCTTCTTGGCGGCCGATGATCTCTTGGCGGCGGCGGCGGCGGCGGGCTTGCTTTTGCGCGGCTTCTTCTTGTCCTCCCCGTCGTCGCAGTCCTCCAGGCGCTTCTTGATGTGGGTGTGCCACACGTTCTTGATCTCGTTGTCGGTGCGCCCCGGCAGCTGCGCCGCGATCGCTGACCACCTGTGTTGCCACATAAACGTTCAGCTCTGTCAGCGCGAGGAACACGACACGACACGACGAGCAGAGACAGTTCATATAAAAAAAAGGAATTCTGCTCGATGCAAACGATGCCGCAAAGATTTGATTCCAGGAACGTGCAGGCGCAGGCTGTTTCGAAAACACAACTCCTCGCCAAGCTCGTGAATAACCACTAGTTTATTGTTATGGGAAAACAAAACTTTGCTTCGCCAATCGCCATCGAATTCAGCAACTGGGGTTCTAATCTCATGTGCGGTTAAACTGGTAGGATGGGCACTGCATCTGCCCCCATTTTCTATGCCATCCAATGCAGTGACTGAGCAGTGCTTGTGGTCCGGGCCAGGATCAGCTTGCAAGTGGTGAAATGGCGTTTGCTGGCGCAGGCAGGCAGGCACGCATAGGCGTATAGCAAGCGCAGGAACCCATTTTCATATGACACCACGAGAGGCCAAACGAGATGGAATCTCTGGCGACTTTGATGGCCGGGATTGGTTAGCTCGCAAGTGGGGGCTTAAGCTAATCCCCAAAGCTTTTGTCCTCTCTAGGGGGTGGCCGGGTGGGGGATAAGTTATGGTTTCGAGGCGGCTATGGCCATGGCCCCGTCCATGGCCGCCGAGCAATGATAAAAGCCGTACGAAAAAGCTTGAGAAGATGGCGAGGCAGGAGTATCTTTCCATCCATCTGTGGCCCGCAGAGCGCAGAGTGCAGTGCAGGCCCATTTTTTTATGCTCCATAGAGGAAATGCCATGGATTTCTAAGCAACATTTAGGGCTGTTTGATTTGAGGTGTTAAAATTTAATAAACATCGTAGTATTTTCGTCTTATTTGATAAATTTTTTTTAATTTTGAACTAATTAGGCTTAATAAATTTATCTTATAAATTACTCCTAATCTGTGCCGACATATATGTAATTAGTCTATATTTAGTAAACTATGTATTTACCACAATATTGATGTGACGGGAGTTTAACTTTTAACATCTTGAACCCTTATTTTTTCCCTTTTCTCGGAGAGAAGGCCGAACAAAATAAAAAAGGGTTGGGAATCGAAACGGAATATCTGATCGAGCAGAAGCAAACAAAATGAGGGCGGTACGGTGTTGCTGACGGAGACGGACGGACCTGTTGCCGAGCTCGCGGTGGAGGCGGACGATGAGGGCCTCCTCGTCGGCGGAGAAGTTGCCGCGCTTGATGTCCGGGCGGAGGTAGTTGATCCAGCGGAGGCGGCAGCTCTTCCCGCAGCGGAGCAGGCCCGCCCGCCGGGGCAGCGCGCGCCAGTTGGGGTGGCCGTTCTGCTGGATGTAAGCCACCAGGCGCTGGTCCTCCTCGGGGCTCCACGCGCCCCGCCGCAGGCCCTCCTTCTCGCAGCACGGCGCCCTCCCCATCGTCCGGCAGCACGGCCGCGGGAGTCGGAAGGGAAGGTGCTCCGGTCGAGCTAGTACTAGTAGCCGGCGACGGCAGCAGGGCCAGGCAGGAGAGTGGCGGAGCGTTGGATGGAGCACGACGGGGACGGGCTGTCCCGTGTTCCCGGCGGGGGTTATTTATGGGCACGAGGGAGTGGGGAAAGGACGATCGCCGTCGCCGGGGCAGATTTGGAAAATGTGCGAGGTGAGACCACGACTGCGCGTACGCACGCTCGCTTGCGTTTTGCCTCCGCGGGTGCGGGTGCGGGTGGGGCCCCGTCGTCCGAGTGTGACTGTGTGTGCTCACCGTGCGCTGGCTGCCTGGCGGGGCCCGCACGCGGCACTGCTGCGCGTTGACTCATGCAGCGCTGAGCTGAGCTAGCACCGTTGTTACCCTTTTCCAACTTCTTTTTCCTTATCTGATTCTGATCCGATGATGAAGGAAATGGGAGGCTTGGGGCTTTATTTCTAGAGGTTTCTGAGAAACGGTGGAAAAAATATACTTTGGGAAATCATATCTTTAGGCCCCTTTTGAAATGGAGGAAAAATGATGGAAATTTGAAGGATTGAATTTCTACAGGAAATTTTTCCTATAAGAGTCTTTAGAACATAGGATTGAATCCTACAAATCCCTTTGAAATTTCTATGGAATGAACTATCCTATACAACTTTTGGAGGAGAATAAGCATCAGGCCCGACTTCTTTTATTTTGTTTTCCTCTGTGTCTTAGGATTCCTGTGTTATTCTTGTGAACCATTCAGATGCTTCATTCGGCCCTGTTCACTTTGCTAAAAAAATCATGGCTGAAAGTACTATTTGCTGATTTATTGTGAGAGAAAAACAATGTTCCTTCGCTGAAATAGTACGGCTCATAAGACAAGCGACCATGGTCATAACTTTTCTGGATTCTAGTTTCCTATAGGATTTCAATTGCATGGTTATTTCAATCTTGCGATTTTCCTAGTCCTGTATTTTGAGAATCATGCGTTTTAAATAGGGCTTTATTTTATCTTCGAAATATATGAAAGCTGGCCAACTCCAGAAATGTATTTTGTTCACTGAATTTTTTTAAGGCACATTCATAAATGAATCCACATATATACTCAGTTACTCACATATAAAAAAATATTAGACGCAAATTCTATATGAAAATAACAATTTCAAATGCATGTGCACTAGAAGACAAGATTACTACAGTTTTGTCTTGTAGTGTTACATGAACTTGAATTTTTTTATTTTTGTATAATTTTTTTAGAAATAAGCTTGTATTCTAACTTTGGAACACGAGTGCATATATTCATACGTTATGGAAACATGTTTTTTTAGTTTTGTATCCTAACTTTTTGTATATAATAAGTAGATATGCCAAGTTTTAAATCTTTCAAGTGATGGAGTGATGGAAATATTATATTTTTTTAGTTAGTTTACATGTTTTCACGGAGGACTATTTCCTCCTGATGTCAGGGCAGCCCTAGTGCAGGCAGCACGGCCTCAGCATAAAGTTGTGCTCCACGTACTCCTAGAATAAGCTGAGGCAATACGCTCTCAACGCAAGCAGCACGTTGCCTCTGCTACGGTCCAACACTGGCTCAGCTTTTGCTCTGAGTTTCTCAGCTTTTTACGTGCTCTTCTATGCCACAACGCAAGACATGTTGCTGCTTCAACTTTTTGTCAGTGCAAGCCACTGCCTCCTCTGCAGGAGAATCTGACACCATATGAGGCTAACATTCGTGATGAGTTGGACACTAGTTGCATAGGTGGAAATTGAGGCAGCACTCCAGGGTGGAGCGTTGGGCATGGCCTCATGGGCACGGTGGGCCCGCAGGGCAGGGAAAGGAGCAGCAGGAAGGACGGGTTGGCTGGGTGATTTTCTGTGGCTATAGGAGCTGTACCTCTTGGGGAAGACGTATAGTACTTGAAGGTTTTACTATGTCAGCCCTCGATGATGTTGCTGCTGTTGTCATCTTTGTTGATTTGCTAAGCTTTACGTAAGTGTTGAGGACGTATGCGCGCGTAAGTTGATTCAAAAGCGTGTTTTCATACGACGATGTAATAGCGACTAAAGTAAATCATTTGATGAGTATATTAACCGTGACATCTTAAGGCGGAGAAACAGTCGTTTTGTCGGGACTTATAGTGCTCTTAAGACGGAGAAACGGTCGTTTGGTTGGGATTTATACTGCGTTTGATAGGAATCTAGATTTTTTCTAGATTCTCTCAAAAAATGTTTCAGACAAGGTTGTTTGGCTTGTAGACTACATTCTGATTAAAAAATATATTTTTCCATAAAACACTCTATAAATAAAATATTCTTAAAAAATCTGGCACTTTCTATAAGTGTAGAACAACTTAAGTACAACCCATTTTAATTTATAGAAATTATTTACTGAATAAAATACGTAGCAGAAGCACGTGAAGTGGTAGAAAAATCATGCAAAACCACCCACATGCCGTTTCAGTCTTTTACAAAGGAAATCTTTTTTGAAAGATATTTTACAAATGAAATCTTTTTTACAAAGGAAATCTCATGATTACTAGAAACGTTTGAGCTCCGAATAGCTAGGCTGCAATACCGTTTGGAATCGTTTCTAATGATTCTCAAGGGAAATAGTCTTTTTTTTTAGAAAAAAGAATTTATATTCCGGCCTCTGCAAGAGTTTTGCACACAACCATTCAACGAAGAGAGAAATGGTCTGACTCTATCATCTAGACTAAGCCTTAACCACGATGACATGTGTGATGCAAGTATGCAACAGTGACAAAATATAGCAAATTACTATTTGGATGTATTAACTGTGTGTACATTTTCTCGAGCGAGGAAACGGTCGTCTGATGATGATTTAACCATGATGTAGGTAATTCTTTGTCAAAACGAGAGCACCTTTACCATGTCAACCATACACATAAGAGAAGAGATCCAGAGCCAGCCAGCATCATCCTTGGCTTTGATTAGGTGCCAGCCAAATGCTCATGTCACACTGCCATTTAACACCAAAAGATGACAAGACCACTCATTAATTTAGACCTATTATAACTGACAACAAGATCCTAAGCGATTTAATGCCTGGTTTTAAAATTAGAAAGCCAGTAGACCCAGTTTGAACGACCGAAATATAAAAGCTATTTCATGGACAGCAGTAGCATGCTAACATTTCAAGCCACCTCCCAAGTCCCAACAAAAGCTGGACTTGGATTAAAAAAAAAGAACTGGACCATTTGAAAGGGGCCAATTTGCAGGGCTTGCTTGTGATTTCACTGTTGGGGTATATGTAGAGGGAGGCACAGGGGTTTATTGATACCACCATGTGCGATGCCGTAACGAATATTCACTTTCCGTTTTGGTTTAATTTGACACGACGGATCAACGAATATTCAACCATATGATTCTTCCAAGAACATGACAGGAATATTGTCAAGAAAAAAAAGATAAAGATGCCATATATTGCCACTAAGAATAGAGCCCATTTTTTAATTCGCGCAAAGTTGCATCATGATCTTTTATGTGCTGGTGTTGGAGCGACTGCGTTCGTACATCACTACTGAATTAACAATATCACAATTTTTAGCATATGGCCACTCATTATTCAGATTGGAAACATCCAGTTTTTTTTCCTGGACGAAAAATAAATGAAAAAAATTCAGATAATGTCCCAGCAAGTGCCATCTGATTCATCCTATCATAACATATATAATCTACACATTTGACACCTGAGATTAAATACTAGCAGCACTCATTTAAAGTGCTGCGGCTAAATAATGCATGCACTCAATTAATTCTTTGTGCTAATTACTCCCTCTGTTCCAGAATTATAATAATACTTTATATAGGAAAAGTCAAATTTTAATAATTATTTAAGTATATACAAGTTTAATTAGAAAACAAGATTTGTACCAGTAGATTTGAATTTAAATTGCCTCTGAAATAATATAAGTTCTTTAGCAAATCACAACATATAATAAGAAAAAATAATGGTCAAAATCAGTTTTATTTGATATTTTTCTGATTATTAATAAAAAAACATTTAACATTTCGAAGATGGAAGGAGTACTGTTGGATGTCCAACCCATCTATCCATTTCAGAGGAGAAAGAAATCCATCGTATCACAGAACACGCTACTTGATACATTATGATTCGTCTTGTAATATCATCTCCATACTAGTATATATATATATATATATATATATATATATATATATATATATATATATATATATATATATATATATATATATATATATATTTTCTATACTCCTGGGAGTAGTTACTCTCATCTTTAAAAACCCACCTTAAGTATGTGTTCATACTAGTTTATCACTTTGAGTATGTTTATATACTCATATTAAGGTACTCCAAATCTTTCTACGCGAAAAAATTTCAAAGGAACCCATACTTTTTAATATATTACGAAAATGTCACTTACTGTACTATATAAAATAAGTATGACCATATACTCTATGTATGCATGCATACTTGACATATATAATATCATAGATGGTCTAGTATGATCATATACTTCATGTATATACGCTTCGTTCGGTCATATACACCCTAAATCTTGAGATATAAACATGGGAGTAACTACTCCCTGAGAGTAGAAAATAATTTCCCTATATATATATATATATATATATATATATATATATATATATATATATATATACTTTTTTCAGATCAGTAGTTTGCTTAGAGCAAAACTGTGCATTGTATCTAGCCAGTCCAGCTATTTATAATTCTGCTTTCATTCCTGCTGTGATAGGACTGGTCCAGATACACATACCAAGCTGGGCACCACCCATGAAAGCCAAATATAACCTGCCTGCATGTATCTTTTAAGTGCAAAATACTTTTATTCGTCAAATAAAATTAATTTATTACACAGAGAAGGTTGTGAGCAAACTAATTATGTTCTCTTGTGTTTTCAAACAGCGGAATAGTCGGCTAGCTGGTCTGCCGCAGTCGACAAAGTGAGGCGCAAATTTGAAAATGTTGCTACTGATTGCTTATTGAACTTAACTAACTGCTACAATTTGTTTAGGCCCCGGGTAGTTTTAGGAACATCCAACAATTTTGCCAAAACATTACGTATATATTTTTTTTAATACACATGTATGTATGTTAGTTGTATTTTATATTTTCTTATTATTCACTTCTAAAATAAATAAAAGTGTACCGGCCTCTTCCTACCACACTCCAAGCTTTCTCAGGTCCACCCAAATTGCCATTTGACATCCAGACAACTAGGATCTTCCTTAGCCCTTAATCACACATGAAAACATTGTCAACTCATGCATCTATCAGACTATCACCCCTTGCCCATCCATCCCTAATCCCCCCTTTTTCTCTCAAATCTCAATCCCATATGAACCCAAGGATGACCGTCAGACAAACTGACATACATACAAACATAGGCACCACGTCGTGGCGGCATACAACCGGAGGTAGACGGCTTTGGTTTGGAAATACCCAACATTAAAATCATGGATCTGCCACCGCATCCATGGTTCATGCATCTTATAACAACTACTAACTATAGACCATTCTCAAAACATTCATGTTAATCCTCACAAGACGTACAAAAAGGGTGACATATTATATAAATTATAATAAAAACATAAACATTGCTACTGCATAGAACACATAGCATTGCCACCTATATTGTTTCTTTAGAACAACCAATTATGAGGAATTGCTTCTGGTTTTAGAGGAACGTATTATCATAGTTGGATCTTCATGAGAACCGACAATAACAATAATAATAATAATAATAATAATAATAATAATAATAATAATAATAATAATAATAATAATAATAATAATAATAATAATAATAATAATAATAATAGAGTATCACTGTTGGCAAGGCAAAAAAACCTGGTAATAGTACTTTCAATGTCAATCGTAATCACTCTCAGAGCAGTGGTAAGTATTACCACTACCGATCACAGCTCCCAACCGTCAACAATCCAATTAGGTGGAAATGGAACCAAAATTTTAATGTCGCCACTTGCTTAAGGGTGTGTTTTGGATACTTCAAACTTCCAAAAATTTTACAAGATTCCCCGTCACATCGAATCTTTGAACGCATGCATAGAGCATTAAATATAGGTAAAAAAATAACTAATTACACAGTTTGGTTGTAAATCACGAGACGAATCTTTCGAACCTAATTAGTCCATGTTTGAACACTAATTACCAAATACAAACGAAAGAATTACTGTACTTCCAAAAATTTTACAGCACCCACTAAACACAGCCTAAGTGTCATGTCCACCACACCTCCTCTCCCTCTCTCCCTCTCTCCCTCTCCCACCCCTCCTCACTCCTACCTGTACTCCCTCCCCTTCTGCTAGGCTGCTAGCATTGCCTTTGTTCTCTCCCTCATGTAGACAATGAGTGGTGCCTTACTTGCTCCTAGCAGAGTGGCTAACGATCTGTTGCGGTATGTGGGTGGAGAGCTAAGCGACGCGACTGCCAGCAATGAACGATAGTTGTAAAGCAGTCTGTGCGACCTGGCCATTGGCAAGCAAGCGTGGAGGAGCCTGCGGCGAGCATCTGGGCGTGTACGGTTGTGTGGATGGCGATGGCGGGTACGACATGTTGTATGGGAGCAGCAAGGAAAGCAATGGACACAGGGAATAGCGTCACGCTATGTTTTCTTAAACGCTAAACGGTAAACAGTCGGTCATCTGCCGTTTAGCCATTATTCGGGCTAAACAGTTCATTAAACGGGCTAAACAGCCAATTAAATAGGCTAAACAAATGACTAAACGGAAACGGCGTACCACTGTGTAGCGTTTACACGGTGTTTAAACGGGCTAAACGGCCGTTTAGACGAACAGTGGCGTCAGGTGTGGTAGTCTACAGCGCCACGCCCGGATGATGGCGAGCTGCCACTAGGGGTTGGCATTCGGTTAAATCGAACCAAACCGTTTGCTTCCTTGCTTATTAGTTTGCAAATCCGGTTACCTAAAATTCAAGACCGATTGGTTCTGAGCAAAATTGAAGACCGGGCAATTCAATCATAGTTAGTTTGGTTCGGTTTTTGATCGTAACTAATAACAGAACAACACAAAGCTAACCGAGAGGAGATGAATATGGTGTTCTGACTTGTACTACTACTAGCCAGGAGATGCATATGGTGTTCCGATTTCTGAGAGCGGGATGTCCCAGCCCGGCTCTGCCTAGCGAGTAGCGAGAGCAGTGGCATGGCACTTGGATAGCCCGAATTGCCCCTTGATCGTTTGCGCTGAACCAAATGTCTTTTTTTCTCGAATACGCAAAAGATTTACGTATCATTATATTAAAGAGAAACGTTCAGCCGAACATACAACGCACCTCTAACGAGCGCCGAAGGAGGTCAACAAGCACGGCCGTAGCTGGACCATCCTAGCAGAGTAACTTTAAGGTGATATTACATAAGAGGAACAACCAAGTGCGATCATCGACGCGCCCTACGAGTCTTCGATGAAGAGCTCCGCCGCGCGCCCGTTGAACGCTGGAAACGCCGCGTCAAGGGCCTCCACCTGGCTCGACGATAGGGTCCCCGAACGTAGCGCGTCGAGAATACTCTTGGGCGCAGGCGAACCCGGGTTGGCCGGCGGTGCTTTGCCGAACCACTGCTCGAGGAGTACTGCACCCCGCTTGGAGGGCGATATGTAAGCCAACGGTTGGACGGCTATCCGTCTGCTCCTGTGCCTGATAGGCAGGGACATCTTGGTTCTCGGCTGCTATCGTGGTGGAGAAGCAATCAGGGTGGTTCCCGTTGAACCAAATGTCACTATCGTGGATGATATCCTATACCGACCCTTTGCCTACCCTCTACAGATATGCTACGATGTGACCATCTGTTGTGTTGTTCTCTCTAGCTGGGTTGGTTGCTAATATTTTGTCATTTCCTCATGTGAACGCATGGCTCGTCGACGACCGTACGTGTCCTCTCCTTTTGACCTCTTGGGACGACGACCGTACCGACCGACGAAACCAGCATGTCAACATTAGTACAAAGCTATACTAAGTGTATAATACTAATAGCACTGCTGACCCATAAACATTTACTAGACCAGCATGGGCAGAACATACAAGGACACAATTTACATGTAGTCCCTCGTGCAAGTTGTTGGAGTATGTATGTAACACTTTACATTTTTTTTTCAACATGTGTGCACTGAGAACTTAGAAAACACCCGTGATTTCGCAACGTTTCTGGTGGAAGATGAGAGGAAACACAGCATGTCTGGTTGGACTTGTTGCCACTGGAGCTAGCTACTACTCTACTAGTTGCTGTGGAAGATTGGAGCCGAGGGGTCAGGCTTTTCAAAGCTCGGTGAAGCCGAGAGTTCACATCGACACATCGTCCCATGCCGTTGAACGAGCATGCATGTATGCGCATTGCATGCGTGCATCCATGAAATTTTTTATCCTCTCCTTGGATACAAGTTCGGTGTGCTTGGACGATTGACTGGGATCATTGCTTTTAGTTTTACTCCAGTGTTTATCTGATCTCGTCCTTATTAGGCGGGCACGTACTAATGCCACTCTTTCGATGTTGACGCCAACTGAAGACGAGCGACTTCTTCCTTTTACAGCACGTTGTGTTGAACAACAAAAAATGTCTCGAGTTAGTACATCACTAAACAATCCGTACGAGCAAGAGCACGTCTTTGAATTATATACTAAAATCATGATTAGGATTAGTCTTGATATTACATAAAACCCATCACATAAACATAAGTGAAAATTCCAACCTTTTTCTAGAAATTGAGCAACAAAATACGTTATGATGAGATTCATGCACGAAACAGAATTTAATTTGGGATCGAGAAACCAAAGATTTTCAGATACTCTCATATTCACAATTGGCCATTCGTATGGGTATGGCTACGGGCGTTGAGGTCTTCCTATACATGAGAGCTCTAAAATCAAGAGAGGTTCTGAACTTTAGGAGAAAGGTGAAGGTTTCACATCATTAGGGACATGTATTTTTACAACAAAGTGATGAGAGAAAAGACCACGTCAGGGTAGTCCCAATGCTATAAACTACATGTAGTTTCTATATCTATTAATTTTCATAGACACTACATATAGAAAATATGGTCTCAATGGATAGTTTCTACGGAACAATTTTTTATCTAATCACATACATTCTCTCTCCATTCTCTATCAATCATTTTCATTCATGTCTTGGTTCTCGTGTAGACATAGTTTCTAACTTAGACCCGGTTTCTGTGATTTTTGTTCTCTCTCTTCAATAACTAACTTGCCACATCAGCAAAAACGCCTAGGTGGTAGTGCAATTAATGTCCATAGAAACTACAATAGTTTCTGTATTGGGAATGCCCTCAAAACGGCACATTGCAAGCTAGAGTCTGCAGTGATGACGAGGGGTGGAGCCCACCATCAAGTTCATTTAAATTTGGGTCATCTCTATTGTCAGTGGAGTCATTACTAGTGATGAATAGTATTATAGGATTAACAACAACATTTTATAGGGGTTAATCAGCTGACCTTGCAAAAATGCAAACCAACCTAGCTCCACCCCTGGCGATGACCTTCTTTGCCTTCCAGGTCGGGACGGAGGGAGTATCTGACTGAGAAGTGTGTGACTTTTTATAGGGTGAATTAATCTTGTAGTAATAAGTGTGGTATAATTCCTCTAGTGGGAGGATAAACCCAGATGTTACTTTTCTGGTCTAATAAAAAGCAACATGCATTTTTTTTTCAAATCATTGTCAGCTCTCGGGTACGGTGAAAACTCAGCAGAAAAGCTAACCAAGGAAAGAGACAGATATAGCCTTGCAATGTGACTTGAAAGAACTGAATAAACACAGTCTGCATGCAACTATGCAAATAAACAATCCACAACGCAGTTCATGAATATCTAAACCATACAAAATGAGCTATCATATATAACATAAACTATTGTTTAACCGTACACAATATATCAACTATTGATAGAAAGAACATGTGGAAGGGCCTTAGTTGCATAGTTATCGATTCCATTCCGGTACCGACCGGAATGGCCGGTATATCTCGTTCCGTCACCTAGACCGGCACACAGGAGTCCTCATCCCGTACCGGCCAAAATACCGCTCTGTTCCGGCCAATCCGGTCCCAATCCGGTCTATCTCGCTCCGTCGATTCCGGTACCGGGCAATCGCCCACTCAGCAACCCAAGCAATATTCCACCGAAGGCCAGAAATCAATCAACAAATCAATTCGGAACATGAAGCTAGGCATATCAAGCAGCTTTGTTTCTTGGATCGATGCAAAAAATTGACGGCAAACATACAGATTGGAGTAGGAAGAACAAAATCCCAAATAAATAAAGAAAGTAGAACAAGGAAAGACATCAGGGCTTTTCCGTCCTGAGCTCCTGTGCCATGGATCGGCGGCGGCGAGCTCCCCATGAGCGGCGCGGAATAGCGGCAGGGCATTTCACGTCGTCGCGGCGCCGGGCGACAAGGCCGCCGCCGCCTCAGCTGCTCTTCGCGAGGGACGAATGGAATGCGGTGGATGGATAAGGCTGGGACCTGGGCGTGACCTTCTACGTGCTTTCTAGGATCATTGACGTTGATGAGCCTAGTGGGCCTTGCGGCTTGTTATCTTGTTGGGCCTTACAATTGTTGTGCAGTAGAGCAACATTTACGTATGGACCATTTACTAATTAGTAAATACTACATAATTATATGTATTAGTAATACCGAAACGGTACACCGGAATGGACCGGTACCGGTATATTTCATTCCAAGAGAAAAACCGGAATGACCTCCGGAATGGAATTGATAAGTATGCTTAGTTGGCAAACACTTAAACAAGTGTGCCCCTTTGGCCAAAGTCCAGGGTGTTGAGTTTTTCCAAGGGAAGAGAAATCCATAGGCCCCACCAACAACTAAACCCACTCCTTTCTCTCTCAACAAAAAGCAAAATGAAGCTGTCTTCTTCTCTCTATAGGTTGGTGGAGAAGAATAAGCAGAGCCTAATTATTTGTTTATTTTTGCATATAGACATTATGGAAATTTAAAATATGTATGGTCAGTGTCTTCAATGGTACCCAAGTCCAAGCTGGTCTTGTTTGTGGCCTTTAGCATATTACTACTACGGCTCATATATAGGTGAAAACGGAGTGATCGATTTGATGGGATGTAGCCATGTAGGAGACCACGGTTGCAGTGATGGGAGGAGCATAAACTTAACAGTTGCAGTGGGAAAACGTAACAGTAAGTCTGCATACGTAGTTGCTTGCGTCACTCCACATCCCCTACGTACCCAGGAAATTTCAGAGACAAGAATGAGCTGACCGCACTGATAGGGTGTGTCAACATTCTATAGAATCAGATATTCAGATGTGCCTATGTTAGACTTGATTGGCTTCCCAATCTTATAGTAGTATATATGATGATTTTTCTGAACACATTAGAGCAACAAATTAAAGCAATTTTTACACATTACATCGTCCACTGAAAACAAGCTACACTAATAAACCACTCATCATTAGTACAGTACACTCACTCTTTTTTTTCTATTTTTTCAGCAAATAAGCTGACAATATTTTTTTGATATAATAAGCTGACAATATTGTAAGACTCCGAGGTCAGGAATTTTCCATTTTCTAAAAATCAGTACACTTGGGGCGGAGGGGAGGAAGGGCCGGTGCTCACTGGCGTTGTCGGTAGATTGTAAGAGAAATATAAGTCTAAAATTAATTCTAAGAGAAAAAAAAGTCCAAAACTCATAATTCAATCCACTTTTCAATCAATTCAGCACTTCTTCTATAGCTTAGCTCCCCTTATCTGCTAGCTTGTCTGGTTCCGCCACCAAATACACTGCTACAAGATAGATTAGGAACACGACTAGAGATGCATTTAAAGGAGAGAAAGAACTGAAGCTACTGTAGTACTACCTCCGTTACTAAAAGAATGCAATTTTGGAACAACGTCATGTTTTAGTATATTAAGTTTGACCAATTATATATAAAAAATTATAAATATTTATAGTATCAAATTAATACATTAGATTAATTACGAAATATATTTTCATAATAAATTAATTTAGAGCCATAAATGTGAATACCATTAACTAGAAATTTAATCAAACATGAATCACTTTTCGTGGCATGCAACTCATAATTGCATTCTTTTAGAGACGGATGACGGATATATCATCACCTAGGATATATATTTACACATTTGTTGAATCAACGATATATTTACACATTCGCTGAATCAGTGCACACAACTTTTTTTTTTTGCAAAGGTTTGCATTAACCCGCCGAAAATGTATATATTTCCTTTGTTTGATGCACACCCCCATCTCGCTCCTCCTAAAATACTCTGGTGGATCTCCAATCCGATCTCTGAAAAGGGGGAAAAGGCCACATACATACAGCCTCCGGAGCTCCTTTTCAACTCCTGTGATGGTGCACGCTTTACCTAAACCCGCCGCCATGATTGGTCACCAGTAGTGCTGATGGTTACATGTCTCCCTCTATCCGATCCACCTCTTGGGGGCAGGGGCAGGGGCAGGGGTCCAACAAAATGCAGTATTTATTTATTATTGTAATACAATAAGTCAATAATGGATTAGATTATATATATGGCAGCCCTTAATAATGCCCCATGGCACTTGCATGCTTCTCACATGAGCATACACGTTACGTGCTCAGACGCCCGGGCCCTAGCTTCCTGCTAGCCAGCAGCTTTATATACACTCATGTGCACAATTGGGTATTGCGTAGCGTATACGGCTGTGAACGAAGCTACGACCGTATGCAATGCAACACGTACCATGTATGTAAATCATGGTCATGGCAGGGGCCAGAGGCGTGCGCGCTGATCATCAATCAATCGTTAGGCTCCATCGGCTGCGTGTCTGCCGTCGTTTAATTAGCTTTATTATTTAGCTGATGAGAAATAAAGCAAAACTGGCACATGCAGCGGCCGCTCGCAACGGCTCCTATCGTCGTCCGGCGTACGTGCGGGGTCAGGGTCTCCCATGTTCGTCAGTCACGTCCGTGCGCCCCGTGTGGTCAAATTTTTATGGCGGCCTAATTAATATTGTATGTAGTAAAAATTTCATAGATCATATATAATTTAGTTATATATTTATAAATACTTTTTAACAAGCATACACCTAAGTAAATCTATAAGTAAGTGAGTATGAAATTTTTACTACAGATCAAGCATACAATAATTAACCACCACAAAAATTTCACCATAATTAGACTATAGAAACTGCAGCTATGAATTAATTATAAAAAGCATAAATCTAAAGCTACAATAAAGAATTTGTACTAAAGCATACTATATTATATGTTACTGTGTAGATCTACTCATGTGGAGTCCAACAAAATTAGATTTTCTATTTTATGATTTTTTTGTGATTATATAATTTTTCAAAGATTCAGCCGAAATAAATAAAAAAGAAAAAGATAAAACCGCCTTTAAAAACCACTCCGAGGTAAAACGAGCGGTTTTAAAAGTTCAGCGAGGTGATTTACCCAGTTTTAGAGTTCAGAGAGGAAAAACATATTTTTGCAAAAGTTAAGAGAGATAATGTGAACTTTTTTCTTTATTTTTCTACTTTTTTTTCCAACCCGCCTTGGCTTGGAACGGCCCAAAAAACTAGGCTTGAAGTGGCCCATGGGATGCTACTGGGCACAAACTTTAGGCTTGAACTCAACTGGTCCACATAATAATGTTGTCTATGCCAAATAGTGTGTCCAAATCAGTATATTAGCCCTACACTAGCAAATATGCTCGTGCGTTGCAACAAGGTGTACATATTATTACACAGTCATTTGGATGACTTCAGGTCGAAGATTTATTAATTGTCACACCATGGGTTAGGATTCATCTTAGAACTGGATTCTCTACTGTTCCTCAACATACGTTAGCCACTCTAACTTACATGAGCACGAGACAGTTAAAGAATTTATTATCTATCGATCATGTTATATGTTCATATTCATTTTAGGATTGTATATTTCGCACCGCATTATGGCTAGTTACATGTGTTGCGCTAACTCATACAGACATGTACGAGAGGACGTACCAATATAAAACGATCTATGCTTTTTAGATAATATAAATATATAAATATAGATTAATTTATTTTTGGATAGATGAAAATATGGTCGAGTGTTCTAAATGGATTGTAGTCAGATAGACATGCCATTAATTTAATTTAACCCATACATAATTTTGACGTTGAGTTTGTTTGGTCACGGTGAAGATATAATAAAAAATTGCTTCGCTTAATTTATATTTGTGCACTTTCTATTTTTATCCTTTTTTATTTAAATTTGGATTCCTATTCAAGCTACTCAGGACTATTTGTCCAATTTCTATTTTTACCCTTTTCTATTTAGATTTTGATTCCTATTCAAGCTATTCAGGACAAAATGGCTTGCATGTTTAATAATATCAAATACAAGTCTACTTGGATTAGAATTCTTATTTAGATTACCTCAAGAAGTCCGGCCAGATTAGTTAGGGAAGGGCCGGACCAAAAAAAAATAGGTGAAGAGAAATTTTGCCTCTTTAATATTAGGTATAGATATAGAAGATATAGATATAGATTAAAAGTTAGACATTGAAACTAAAACCTCACGTTCACATCTTAAAAATTTAGTGAAATTGATTTGTTGAAAATTATTCTAGGTGATATAAAGCTACTTTGTGCCAATTTACGCGGCAAAATCAATATGCGGACCTCACTAAAAAAAATCGAACATTAGAAGTAAAAAATCATGTTCACACTTTACGATTTTAGCTAAATAGACTAAAATTTGTTAGAAATAGTTTAATGTAACACGAGTACATTGTGCTAATTAGCATCTCCATATGAGCATGTGGGTTCACATAAAAAACCGGACTTTGGAAACAAAAGCTCGTTCACATCTCAAAATTGTAGCAAAACCTACTCAAATTTGTTGCAATTGATTTAATGTAACAGGAAGCTACATAGTGAGAATTAGCACCTCCAAAATGAATATGTGGGTCGCCCAAAAGAACAAACCCTCAAAGTAAGGCAGTGTTTAGTTCCTTCAAAATTCCAAAAATTTTACAAGATTTTCCGTCACATCGAATCTTTGGACATATGCATGGAGCATTAAATATAGGTAAAAAAATAACTAATTACACAGTTTGATTGTAAATCACGAGACGAATCTTTAGAACCTAATTAGTCCATGATTGGACACTAATTGCTAAATACAAACGAAAAAGTTACTGTGCTTCTAAAAATTTTACAGGGACAACTAAACACACCCTAAAAGCTTGCATTCACTCTTTACAATTTTAGCGAAAGATGTATAGTGAAAACTATGTATCAAGAAAAAGCACGAATAATTTATTTAGAATGAAGAGAGTAAAAAGCTATATCGCGCCATTAACATGCACAGATGAATATGTGGATCCTACATCAAATTAACCTACTGTCCACATCGAGCACACCAAACCAATTTTAAACAAGTAGCAATATATACCCATACAATATATGTAAACCTAACATTAACCCATAAGTTCAACCCCCCGTTCAAATAAAAAAAGAACCTAATCCAACTCTATCAAATTTAAATCTCCTGGCAATTCATTTTCTCTCAATTTACGTGACGAGATAGCCTATATAAAATAATAGTAAAAAACAGATTTCCAATCGCCTCGACGGGCAAAATTTATTCATGAGCGATTTAACCAAGAGAGTGGTGGCACATACTAACATATCCCTGCACAAGAAAAAAAAAGAGCAGCATGGTAGCCGCTAAAAATTCAGTCAATTTAGAAAGCCAATGCGAATGGACACAGAGAACCTGATGGGTGTCATTAATGAACCAAATGTCAGAGGGTTGATGATGGTGTCAATTTCTTGCAGTAAATCTTCAGCTGCGGCAATAGTATGTGGACTTCCTGGGAGTTGCACGCGCAAGGTGCGCACCCCTATTAGCCACGGAGAATATATTTGGCCATGCAGCCTGAGGCCCGGCAGCCCGTCACGAAGCCCGGCTTTTTGGCCCGACCTGAGCCCGGTCAGCCCGGGGGTCATCTGGCTCGGGCTGGCCCATCACGGGGTACCAGGCCGTGCCTGGGCCGCCACTCAGACCCGTGGGTTGGCATGGCACGGGCCAGCTTTTAGGGGGTGGACCGGCAGCGGCCCGACACCTCCCCCCCATCCCCAGTCCTCCACGGCCCAGCAGCACAGCCCAACATCTTCTCCAATCGTAGGCCTAGCCATTGAGTCATTGACTACCTCGGACAATATCCAATTCCCCACCCCCACCGCGACTCGCGAGTCTGCTCCCCACGCCGCCGCCCGCACTCGCTCGCCCCACCTCACGCTCCTCTTCTTCCTTCGCCTCGCCTCCTCCACGCTACCGGCGGCTTGCTTGGCCTCTTCCTCCGCGCCCTACGCCCCCATAGTCTCCACCTCCCGGCGCCGGGCTGCGGCTTCAAGCGGAGTGGATCCAGCCGTGAGCGAAGAAGAGGGCGAGGAAGCAGAAGGATCCAGCCTTCTAGGCAGCGGATTCAGCGTCCATCTCCCCCCTCCCGCGGCTGTGTATTTTTGCCCCCGCTGGCCACCGCTCCCTCTCTCTAGCTCGACTGCGAGTCTGCGACGAAGAGTCTTTGCTGCACTTGGTAGGCCACGGGCCGGGCTGGCACGGCCTGCTAAAAATTGTCGTGCTTAGCGGGCCGGGCCGGCACGAATTTCAGCCTGTAGGCCCGTGCTTGGGCCGAAGGCCAGGCACGAGGCACAGAGTGGCACGGCCCGGTAGGCACGGCGTGCCGTGCCGGCCCGACACCCTGTGGGACGTGCCTGGCCCGTGCTCGTGCCGTGCCGAGCCGGGCCGGCCCGATGGCCATCTATAATGGAGAATAGTAGCCTAGCAAGCTGTCTGTACAGAAGCAACTCCCTAGAACTATAATCTAGTATGGTGAAACCATATATAGCCTGTAAACAACCAAGGGTTTGGAAAGCAGCATCTTCATAGGGGTCAGAGGTATCAGAGTCTCTAGAAGACCAAAAAAACAGCCGGCGCGGGACATCCCGATTGAACAACGACGGCAACTCTTAACTCAACACCATATAAGTGTACCCCATCATGACCAACTTCATGTATGACCGCAACATATGGCAGGTGACAACGGTGTGCAACCTCTTGTAAAATAGATACACAAGACACTCGAATAACAAACATATCAATCAGGTCACAAAGATACCGTCGATCTCTTCGGCAACGAGCTAAACGAGGATGTCCTCGAAGACAAGGACAGCAAATAAAAGGAGCCGAAAATGGAGAGGCACCACGAGCACCATAGTGAAAAGGAGCAGAGGGGGGAAAAAGGCCTCCTGAATATTTTTTTTTAATTGTGGGGAAAGGGACAAAAGAAAAAAAAGGAACAAATAGTCTGTGTTAGATGGTGCAGGAAAGCATGCTAAACAAAAGGTCAGGAAGCAACACAAATAGACTATGCAACAGTAACACAAAGAAATAATCTGTGGACCAGAGGAAAGGTTGAAATTACCTGGAAGGGAGCAAAATGCAGGTATAGGCGGATGTGCTGCTAAACAAACAATGACCGGTCAAAAAAAGCTAGTAGCAACAATAGGCCAACACCGACGGGCAACCTGTGTTCAAACAACAGAAGAGAAGAGAATGAGAACACCGACGGGCAACCTGTGTTCAAACAACAGAAGAGAATGAGAACGAAAGGAACAGGCAGCCTGTGACAACGCGAATGATCAGACTCACCACAATGAACCTACAACGTTGGGAGGGGGGGGGGGGGGGGGTGGTGCGGGGGAAATAAAAGCGGATAAAACAAAATTTTAAAAGAGGAATCCTATCATGACAACGACATAGGCACATAAAAGATGCATAGGTACATGGAAGTCGGCACAATGCAAGTGATGCAGCGTCGTATCACACAATAACTGTAAGTGTCACAGTGGAAGGCACGAATACTAGGAGGCGAATCGCAGCAGGTAAAATGTAGGAGAACAGAACCAAAACGAAAAGATTAGCAGGAGGAAGGCCGCAGAAAAAGGAAACGAAAATGAGGACACCAAGAACAATATGGCGCCTGTGAGATTGACAGAGTGTGTAAGCAGTGCACATGTAATGGCATGGATGCGCCTCACGCACAGACGTGGCAGAACCATAGGAGCGTGTCGCTAAGGAATAAAAACAAGGGTGCAGGGAGCATCACCCCCTAAAACAAGCCGCATTGGCCAAGGACCCATCTGACATGAGCATCGCAGCCGCATGACAATGTGAACCGTGTACGAAGCAACTGGGTAGTGACGTAGTCCAAGAGCACAACAAACATCGTCAAGAAACAAGCAGCATCGACTACAAACCTGCAACACGGACATGACCGCCGCATGACATACTGAGCCATGCACGAAGCAGCTGACCCACAACCGAGCATCTTGTACAAACAGGTGTTATGAGCGTACCATTTACGACATGAACACTACAAACACACTGCATTATGAAGACATGGTAAGAGGCTGGGCAGCCGCACAGCAGCGTGCACCCGAATCACTGCAGCCTACAGCGGCAATTAGGCAGGGCAAAGCATGGACACAGACACCACGAACTGAGAGCACTAAAAAGAAACTGTTCTACAGCCAAACACAGAATGAAATGGCTAATCAGAACGTTGAGCACGGAGGACAAGGGTGAGACAACCCAACGGAAGGTAATCTGCAGCTATGAGCCCCTACACAGGCAACAAACAAGCGGCACCGAAAACATGGTAGCACTAAATGCACAAAGAACTCTACATCTGTTGTTCAACATGGAAATAAACTCGTAGGGAAGAAATGCAGAAGGCTAATAACGCTAAATAAGACAGCAGTATGTTGTGAATTACCGCGTACGACCGAAGAGATGAGAACCCAACAAGAAAACCGCAGCCTGGCAGCGGCGGCCGTCGGCGCAGATCCGCCGCGGTGAACCCGAACAGAGCCGGCAGCCGACGAAGCCGCTCCGGAGCTCCAACGACGCGGAGGACCGTGCCGAGAAGAGGAAAGACGACCAATGCAGTTCGTCGCCGGCGGCTCGACGGAGGTAGGGTTTGGCGGCGCGGCACGGGAGGGCCAACCACGGCGAGGCACGGCCTACCGCCGTGACAGGGTGGCTCCCCTAGGCCAGTTCGGACCTGCGGAAGTCCCCGCCGGAGAAGCGGAGCGCGGCCATAGGCGCGCAGAGACGGAGAGGCAGGCTGGGAGGCGGACAACGAGAGGGAGCAGGTTAGAGAGAGGAAATTTACATTTTTACCATTATATAACACTCGTCCAAATATCATCCAACGACAATTATAAATTTACCAAATGAGAGAAGTTTTAACATCTGATTTACTATCTTTGCGCATATAGCACACCACGCTAGGCTGATACGTTGGCTCCCAGTTAATCAGGGCATGTCAAAAGTCCTTCCTATGTCTTGCTCCTCTCTCTCCCTATCTGACAACCGGGTCCTGCAGCTCCTGTCACTGCTAGATGGGCCCTACTCGTCAGCTTCGTCTCCTACCTCCAGCACACCTCTAGGTTGCGTCGGGACCAAGCTTGCCATGGCCACAGGGGCTGAGTTTGCCGAGGCAGTCTGTGTCAGGGCTGAGCTCGCTATGGCAACCTGCGTCAGGGGCGAGCTCCCCATGGCCACTGGCGCCAAGCTCGCCATGTGTAACATCCAAAAAAAATCACATTCAAAAATCACTTGTATTAAAAATTATTTTCAAATGCATTTCAAAACTATAAATCATTTGAGCTCTATTATCTCCTTCTAACTCCTGTCCATATTATATCCATCCCAGCTACATCTTTTCAATTTATCATGCACCGTGGCATTGGCATCACCTGTGAAAGCCCAAGTTTGATTTTGGTAATTAATGACACCAAGTTGCTAATGCCATGTGTTAAGTGTTTTGAGTCAGGCATAAGCAACACATGTGATGAAGGTGTACGTGGCAAGGAGTGGTGGCCACAAGATCACAAAGAAATGGTGCATGGACATGAAATGTTGATCATGATGGAATGCACATAAAATGATGGACATGATGATCAAGTGGAGGAGAATGATCTAAGAGCGCAAGGCAAAGGTATAACCATAGGGTTTTTCTTTTGCCGGTCTAAGTTGAGTAGAGAAGTGATTGACCGGATTTAGTATACATAGCCGACTATCAAGAGGGGCAATCACGGTTAGCTCAGGAATCAAGTGCCACTGGATCAATGTCTTAAGCATATGCATTAGGATCTAGTTGAAAGCTAACATAACGCCTTGACAAATGACTGTGAAAATACTAACACACATGCACATGGTGATTTACACTTGGTGGTGTTAGCACATTTGCGAAGGCGGTGGAGTTTAAGCGGTAGAGAGGGGTTTGGGTTCCTCTCTCCCTCCCGCCGAGCTTGCGAGGCGGGATTCAACGCTTTTTGGGGAAGTGAAACGCCTATTTTCTACTGCGCCAGAAGTTGGAAAAAAACGGAGGCGAACGGCGGTCACTGTGGTGACCGGACGCTGCACCGGACGCAGTCGCGGTTTGACTGGACGCGTCCGGTCAGTTCTCGCTGCAGTCAGGCGCGCGGGTGCTAGGGTTTGCAACCGGCGCGTCCGGTCCCCCACGGAACCGCCGCGTCCGGTCAGGCACCCAGAGGGGCAGAGCCGGTCTTAGAGCCGACCGGACGCTCGGCGCGTCCGGTCACGTGAGATCGGACGCGTCCGGTCGCTGTGGGAGCTTACTGGACTCCGACCGGACGCTAGGTGCAGTGCGTCCGGTCAGGGCAACGGCTACTTCTGACGCGCACTGTTCACGCTTGTCCTGTAGTAACCGGACGCGTCCGGTCACCCTGACCGGTGTGTCCGGTCAGCACGATTTTAACTGTGTCGTCCGGTAACGACTAGCTGCGTACCCCTTCGCTATAAATAGAAGTTGATCGGGGTTTGAGGGCAACTCTTGCACATTTTAAGACCTAGAGACATCCTTTGAGCTAGAGAACAACCCCTCCACTCATCTCTTTGCTTAGTTGCTTATCTTAAGTGAGAATGAGTGAGATTCAAGTGCATTGCTTGAGAATTGCATTCTAGAGGCACTTGATCTTCGAGTTACTGCGGATTTCTTGTTACTCTTCTGTGTTTCCCGACACGGTAGACGGCTTGGAGCAGCGGAGGTGATTGAGCTCACAATTGAAGATTATTGGAGCCCTCACCAAGTGTTGTAAGGGGTTCTTGATCCCTCCCCGTGGGAGTTCGCAAATTGGATACTCTAGTGGAGCTCGTGGCTTGGAGGATCCCCATCTTGTGTGCGGTTGTGCGGCGCCCGCCGAGGGCTCGACTCTTGATAGTCGATTAGCTCGTGAACCAATAAGTGGGTGCATCGTCACGAGGAGTAGCTTGCCGGGAAGCAAGTGAACCTCGGTAAAAATCTTGTGTCATCTCTTTGCCGAGGATTTTTCTTATGGTTAATCATTGTGATTGATTCTTCGAGTGCATTACTTCTCTACATCGTTGGTATAAGAATCAAGTCATTTACTCTTTACCTTCTTGTACTAATCCTAGTGTAGTTTTCTTAGTGTAGCTTTTATCATATAGGAGTAAGTAGCTTAGTGACTTAGTCTTGTTGGTGTGTATTAGAGATCATAGCCTTGCTTCACTAGAATTGTATAGGTGACTTGCATAGTGTAGTTGTGCTAGTGCTAGAATTAGCTTAGCCATCTTTTATAATAACGTGATTGTTTAGTGAAGCTTGTAGATTTTTAAATAGGCTATTCACCCCCCTTTAGCCATTTAGACCTTACAACCTGTCTGTTCCCCACCTCCCTCTCTCTTTCGCTCGCTTCGCTCGATGCCCAACAACGGCGCATGCGCCGACCCCACCACCATCGCCGCCGCAAAGCACCCGCGCTCGGACCCCCCTTGCCGATAGTGGCAGCTCGCACGCCGCCACGACAGCAGGTCCTACCTCCCACCTTTTCCTCCATCTCCCTTCTCCATGCATAGCAGTAGCACGAGCAACAACCATATATGAAAAAGCAAATAGAACAAGGCAAACACGTCAGAGACAACTACCCACGTTTACCATTTAATGCATGAACCATATTCAGCATGCAAGAATCTCAACTTGATCGTACAAGACACCACCTCGTTTCCTTCAACCATGCATATAAATTAGGCACCGATCATACATGCAAATTAGACACCATCGCCTCGCTACATGCCGCACCGCCCGCTCGCAACGCTGTCCCATCTCCCTATGCAGCTATGGTGCCACAGCGATGCCATCGTTGGCTAGCAGGAGAGCGGTGGCGTAGCTCCTCCTCAGCCGCCTATAAAAAGCAACGCCGAGCTGCTCTCGTGCACCAGCACCACCACGCTGAGCTTGCCGTAGTGCCGTCCACCTCCTTCCACCTCGCAGAGTCAACCAGCTTCGCTGCTCGTCTTCCCCCGTGACGACCTGTAATCTACGAGGTAGCACATTTGCGAGTTTCCCCTCATCCTCCTCTCCATCCCCATACTATTGGATTTGAGAACGGTGGCCGAAATCACTAGGTAGCCGAGTTTCCGTAGCCAGCAATGGCGGACGAGCACGAACGCCTGAACGCGGTCACTGCTCTGTCTCTCTGTCCTATCTCCGGTACACCCCCTCCCTCTCATATTCACTCACATGTGGGCCCATGGCCAAGAGCCGAAGCTCATTCACCCTGCACACACCACTCCCAGGCTCCCAGCCAATGACGTGCCCGAGCTCAACCAGCAGCAGCAGCACGTGTTCACCTGCCTCTCCAAAACACTTTGTTTATTTCAGTAGACAGTCATCTTCTAAAATTAATATTTTCCTCATCCGAAGTCCGATTCCATGGATTCTTCTTCCTAAATTCATCTAAAATCATGATTTATTCCTCATATAAATTTCATGATTTTTAAAGTTTATTTAAATTTATGTGATTATTTATCTATGTTTATTTATCTGTTACGCTCATTCCGTACTTTTAGCTGACGGAGTGAACGAGTCGGAGAACGAGGACGTCGGAGGCGAGTACCGCGAGTTCGACGCCGAGGATCCGGACGGTCAGTAGGAGTTTGCCGAGGACGCTGACGGAGGCAAGTTCCATCTAATCCCCTTTGATGCATGTTGATCCTATTTTTAAACACAATCCGTAGAAGCCGTTTTAAATGTTGCATGTACGATTATACGTACGAGATATTTTCACTGCTTAGTTAAACCCTTTGAATAGCCATCATTGAATTGATATTACTTGATAGTTGTCTTGTTCAAACTTATAATTATTTAGTATGCTTAGGATTTGATACTCATCATGGATACTCATTACTATGTCTTCTCAAACACAATGATTTTAAAAGAAAAACGGTGTGAGTTATAAAAATGAATTGTGGGTACGATGAAAGGGTTAATGAATAAGAAATAGACGGTGATTATCCTAAAGATGGGGTGGATTGATGTTCCTTTTGTGGGATGCCTTGTACCTTTTGTGGTTAAGCATGAAGATATCCGCCTTGTCTCGATTAAGGACTGAGTTGATGATTCATCTTGCATAACTCATTTATCGTACAACCACTCGCCTTGCATGGAAAAGGCTTAGCCTAAGTCCCTCTAGTGGGTATGGCAATCACCTGAAGATAGATGTGCAACGAGACACTAAGAGATGTACGTGGAAATTGATGAATATTGTATGAAATGTAAAGAACTCTGTAAATTATTGTATTATGATATGTGGCCTTAGTGTTCCTGTGGTGAGCGTCATTGCTTAGCTATGGAGGGTAATGGCTTTGATGGATCTGTGCTTGCACGACGGTGTTAAGCTACGGTATCCTACTTGTGGGGAAAGTATACAACATTTTTCAGAAATACTATTATATATGGAGAATATATGTTTTCTGTAAATGTATTTATAAATGAAACCCTGCATGTGTAAAAAGATAGTTTTATGCAAATAAACCAAACATTATCCTTGATTTACTCATATGCATGTACTGTTATTCCATTCCGTAGGGTAGGGTTGGATTTGCTGAGTACTTTGTACTCACCCTTGCTTTAAAGAACAGAGGAAGATCCAGACTTCAATCCTGATGTGGCGTACGATTAAGGTCGTGTCTATACCCAACTAAGCATGTGGCATTGGGATCCGTCAGATGATATGTATTAGCGAGACCTCTTTTCTGGTTCTGTTGGACCTGTATTGTGTTGTTGTTACTTTTAATTGTGGCATGTCTTCATTGTCCACGCTTGTCGAGACTACTGCAATGAGACCTATCTGATATAATAAATGTGTTACTAGCCTCCTGGGACTAGTATTGTATCACATTTGAATTGCTGGTTAACCAGGGGCGCTTCACCATGGCCGCCAGGGCCGAGCTCGTCGGGGCAGCCTGCGTCGCGCTGAACTCACGGGCTGAGCTCACCCACGGCCGTGCTACGCTCGCCATGGCCGCCAAGACTGAGCTCGCGTCCTTCCCATGGCTAGAGCTCGAGTAGAGGTCATGCTAGCCCCTGTCATGGCCTTGCGTGACGCGCCGCACCCACCCGCTACTTCTCGTTTGACATCCGTGGCCACATCGCCCTCCCTCGAGACATGTCGTGCTCCGAGCCACCATGGCTGCAAGCCGCTGCATCGCCTCGATCTCCCTCCTTGTTGCCTCCCCATCGCCAAGACCATTACCGGCGAGTACGCACTGCTTCCTTCATTGTCATTCGCCGCTAAATGGAGATTCCCGGCCGTGGCCATGGCCACCAGCACCACCTCTGCAGCGGAGCTCGCCCCCTCTACACGAGAAGCAGCTCTGTGTCCGGTGAAGTGCCCACCCCCAGAGCTAGAGCCATGGATGGGGACGAAGCTGACAAGCTCCCATCCAGATGCTAGAGGTGAGAGACAAAAGCTGACAAATGGGGCCCAGCTGGCAGTGAGGAGTTGCGGACCCAGCTATCAGAGAGAGAGCGGGGCGGGGGCAGGAAGGACTTTTGACCTACCCTGGCTGACTAGGTGCCAACGTGTCAGGCTAGTGTGGCATGCCACATATGTAAAGATGGTAAATCCGATGTTGAAACTTTTCTCATCTGGTAAAATTATAATTGCCACGCTAAGGATGATATTTGGACGAGTGACGATCATTATAATGGTAAAAATATAAATTTCTTGTAGGATTGGAGGAAAAGGGGAAGAATAAAAAAAAAGAGGATGATATCTCGACGAGTGACGATCGTTATAATGGTAAAAATATAAGTTTCTCGTAGGATTGGAGGAAAAGGGAAAGAATCTAAAAAGGAGAAGCGGAAGCCGGGCAATATATTTGCTGGGACAGCTCCTGAGGAGAAGCCAGAGGACATAGAAGAAGCCGAGAAAACTTTGAGGAGCTCTGACAAGCTGTTCGCGGCAGAATCCGTCGGAAGCAATCCTGAGAATCCGACGGGCGAAATATCGGGCCGACGTGGACGCGGTTCTCGCTGGAGGAGCGGGCGGGAATTATAGTGGAGAAAACGTGCAGACCTCCAATCCTCCGGCCAGCATCGCGCCGCCCGCTGCCTGATCGCTGCAACCTGCAGGGCAGCGGCCACCGGAGACGGCGAGCACCTACACCACCTGCAGGCGGCGAGTGATCGGCGAGCTGCGTTGCGTTCCCCCCGCTTTTCTTCCTGCCTCTGCTTTTTCTTTCTTCTCCTCAAGTCCAGCCTCGTCGCCGCGTTCCGCAACCACCTTCTCCGCTCATCGCAGCTTAGGCTTAGCCCACCTTGCATATCCAGTGGCGGCTACCTTTCTCTCCGTGATCTCGAGGAATAACTTCCAGATCCACTCCGCTTCTCCAAGCCATGGTTAGCCTCTCGTGCTTCTCGCCTTCTCCTCCCCCTTCTCTCCAGATCGTTTCCTTCCTTGCTGAGAGCACCTGTCATCTGTTTTTAAAATGCAGCCGGAAATGATCTGCATTATACCCCAATGTAGAATCATGTCAATATTCTAGAGGTAGCTGGAGGACGAATTGCGATTCAAATGCATGTATTTTTGTCGGTAGTACAATGGAATCTACACTAGGGCTGAATCTCATTTGCTTCAAATATCGAAGCGAGGAATTAAAGCGAGCCCACATGTGACAGCACCTATCCTTCGATAACTTCAAATTGAAGGAAACAAGGATGAAGAAACTTTGGTGGAGGATGAACCAGAGTGCAGGCTGTGCTGCTAGTTAGCAGCTTCTTGCTAGTTATTATGGCCTTTAATATGTCATAAATTCGAGACTTCCACTATGTTAAATAGAACACATGAGCAACATATTACTGTTTTTCAAAATAGTGAAGCGTATCTGCGTACTGGGTGTTCAGGGAAAATAGCATAACCCTGATATCTTTATCTTTCTGATAAACATATGTGTATCGGTATTGCATAGCTGCATACAGATATTTCTGCTTAATGGGTGAACTGCTCTCGAAATATTTTCGCACTGTCACTGTGGATCCTATTACATTTACATACATATAATTAATCACTTCATTTTCTGCAGTTCAAGCTTGGATTCTGGATCTATGGCTTCAAGCTTGGAGATTGTAGTTCAGCAAGTGCTGGATCGAATTGTTATGAAAATAAAGATGAGTTCTCTAAAGCAATCCGACAAGAAAGCTGTCCCGGATTTTGCAGCATGGAGTTTCAATGTTACTACATCAGTTGGAATCATCATGGTCAACCAAGCTTTAATGGGTACTTATGGATTTAGTTTTGGTATACTAGTGTTTTTGTGAAGATTGATCTATAATTTTATAACTACTTCTTTTTATGAAAAATCATTCTTACCTCAATAGTCAATATGAGTGATGTATTCTTGTGTCAATAAAACTTTAACTGCAAATACCAATTTGCACGAAACCTCTGAGGGCCTGTTTGGAATGCAAGAATTTCACAGGATTCGCACAGGAATTTCAAGCAATCAGTTCACATTTGTGGTTGTAAATGAGCGAACAATAATTATAGAACAGGTTTATAAAACTTCAAGTAGTGGAGGTTTCTGTAGAACCTAAAGCAGTGAAACCTATTCTGTTCTATGTGCTAACATTAAACTTCCTTGGCATAACATGGTAATCCTTCTTTTGAGGGTTAGTGGCCTCTATGGAAGCAATAGTAACATGGTAGCATTATTTAATTTCTTGCCAGATATTAGGTACTTGCAAATTCGACCAGATTTCTACACCTCAACAAAATGTGAATGGGAACTTGGATGTCTCTTTCCAGGCCATTAATTGCATTTTTTTATTTGCAGCCACAACATTAACTGGGCTTCATTTTGTGACTACCACCTTGATGACTATTGTATTTCGATGGTTAGGCCTGAGCCAACCCTCCCACTTACCGCTAGCAGATCTGATTAAATTTGTTATATTTTCAAACTTGTTAATTGTTGGGATGAATGTGAGCTTGATGTGGAACTCTGGGCTTTTATCAGGTTAGTGAATTTTTAGTAGCTAAACTCTTTAAATTGTTAATAACTAAATTCATTCTGTTACCTTGTCAGATAGCAAAGCTGTGCATGATACCTGCATCCGGTCTTCTAGAGGTTGTCTTTGATCATGTACATTATTCCCGAGACACAAAGCTGAGCATAATGGTTGTGCTTATAGGAGTTGCAGTCTGCACAGTTACTGATGTTAGTGTGAATGCAAGAGGTCTAATTGCAGCTGCTATAGCTGTTTGGAGTACAGCTTTGCAACAATATGTATGTCTGACCATCTTAGTATACTGATTTCTTGTATATTCACCACTAAGATTGCTTCCTGTGACTACTCTGCTTCTGTTTTCAATTAGCTGCAAAGAGCAAAGTATTAAAATATGCACCATAGTTTCAGTGATGCTTGTTCGCTGCAAGGTTTATGGATGATTAGCAGCTACTGAATCATTTGTTGGTGTTGCCGCTGCTTTAGGATGTAGCTCCTTTGGTTAAACATTAGGATATAGCTACTCTAGAACTCTAAAATTAAGATATAGCTGTTGGTCCCTCGCTGCCCTGCACAGGTAAGCAGTGAGCTTACCAGCGCACACACTCACTCACTGATGGCTAGAGGTAGAAGAAGAGGTGAGCACAGCACACACACACACTGCAGAAGCTCCAGCGTTGGCCAAAGCTCTGCCTTTGGTTGTGGCAACTGAACTGAGAATTACATTACCAGTGCTACACTATAAATACACAGAGGAGTAGGTTCAGTTTGTGTATGAACTGAAACCAGAGAAGGTGGGCTGCTATACTGCAGTCAAAAATCTACTGTCCTAGCTGCAGGATAAGCCTGCAATACTTATTAGCTAAGGGACACAATGGCCTACCAAAATTCTGTGTCCCCACTACTCCTAGTCAAGTGTTCCCACTACAGCTTGGCTGCTGATCAAAGTTTGTCTGCAGTTTCATATTTCTAGTCACCAAGTTGCAGACTTGACTGAAGATTGGTCTGCAGTTGCAGACTTGTGCAAGACCAGCAGCAAATTATTCAACAATTCTTCCCCTAATCTTGCTGCTCTTGCTTGATTTCCACCATTCCAATCTTGGTCCTCAGCTCCATGAACCGAAGACGGCCGAGTGGCTTGGTGAGGATGTCCGCGAGCTGTCGTCCGGTTTCGACAAACTCCAGAACAATCTGTCCTCCATCGACACAATCACGGATGAAGTGAAAACGAGTGTCGATGTGCTTGCTGCGGTCGTGGAGGACTGGATTCTTTGCAAGGGCGATGGCGGGCTGATTGTCCACCATCAGGGCTGGCGGGTGAGCTTCCTCGCCAGTCAGCTCGCCCAGCAGCCGGCGCAACCAAACAGCCTGGCACGCCGCCGTGGCTGCTGCGACGTACTCCGCCTCACACGTCGATAGCACCACAATCTTCTGCTTCAGCGACTGCCAAGCAATGGGGGCTGCTCCAAGGAAGACGAGCACACCGGAGGTGCTCCGTCGACCATCAATGTCGCCCGCCATGTCTGCATCACTGAAGACAGTGAGCTCCGGCTCACCTTCCTTTGCCTTGGGGGGTGCCTCACTGAAGACCGTGAGCCGCAGCCCACTCTTGCCGCCACCCTTGGGGAAGATGATCACTTGATCGAGCGTCCCCTTGACGTAGCGCAGCAGCCTCTTGACCGCCGTCCAATTATCTTCACGTGGGTCCTCCATGAAGCGGCTGACGTACCCAACCGCGAACGCAATGTCCGGCCTGGTGTGGGTGAGGTAGCGCAGCCCGCCGATGATGCTCCGGTAGCGCGTCGCGTCCACCTTCGCCGTGACGCTGTGCTTGCTCAATTTCAGCCTCTCCTCCATTGGCGTCGCGCAAGGCTTGCACTCCGCCATGCCGCTGCGTTCCAGCAACTTCTCCGCATAGGCACGCTGGCCCAGGGAGATGTGCTCCTTCCCCTACCTCACCTCAATGCCGAGGTAGTAGGAGAGTGCGCCGAGATCGCTCATCTTGAAATGAGCAGCCATCTCGCGCTTGAAGCTATCAATGTCCCCCGCCCGCGCTCCAGTGACAATCAAATCGTCCACATACACGCCGACGACGAGCTCCTCCTTCCCCCGTCGCCGCGTGTAGAGCGCGTGCTCTGTGGTGCAGCGAGTGAACCCAAGCTCGCCCAAGGTGGCATCGAGCTTGGCATTCCACGCCCGAGGGGCCTGTCGCAGCCCGTGGAGCGCCTTGCGCAGCTTGAGCACCTTGTGCTCAGCGCCCTTGACGGCGAAGCCCGGAGCTTGCTTGACGAAGATCGTCTCTGCGAGCTCGCCGTTGAGGAACGCAGACTTGACGTCAAGGTGGTGGACGCGCCAATCCTTCGCTGCTGCCATAGCTAACAGCAAGCGAACGGACTCCATTCGCGCCACCGGAGCAAAGACTTCCTCGAAGTCGATGCCCTCACGCTGCACAAAGCCGCAGGCAACAAGCCGGGCCTTATACTTGACAATGGCGCCGCGCTCATCCCGCTTCACCTTGTAGACCCACTTTAGCCCAATCGGTCTGCAGCCCGCCAGTGGATCCACCAGCTCCCATGTCCCATTGTCCTCGATCGCCCTCATCTCCTCCAACATCGCCCGACGCCAATTGGCGTCGCGTTCAGCCACTGTGAACGTCGGCGGCTCCTCTGCGCTGACAAGGAGTAGCTCTGGGTCATCCAGAAACCGGCTTGCCAGCCCAGGAGCTCCCCCTTCGCCGACAAGGTTGTCCACCCGCCTGAACCGAACCTCCTCGCCGTCGTGGAAGGCGTCCACGTACTCGTCGATGTCGGTGGGTGGAGAAGCGAACTCCAGTGGCGGTGTCCCCTGTCCTGCCATCGCAGGGGACTGTGGTGGAGGTGAATGCGCCGCTGCTGGTGGAGACTGCTCTCCAGCAGCAGCAGCAGCCTGTTCTCCAGCAGCAGCAGCTTGCGCTCCAGCATCTCCTCCTTGGATCACCAAGTGCTCGATGGTAAATGAGCTGCTGACACCAGCAGCTTTCCCCAAGCCTGAGTCTTCCCAGTCCCAAGCCACCATCTCATCGAACACCACATCCCTAGAGATCACCACCTTGCCTCTCTTGGGATCATAGAGCCGATAGGCCTTGCTGCCCTCCTCGTAGCCCAACAGCACCATCGGTGTGCTTCTGTCTTCCAGCTTGCCGAGGTGGGGCTTCGTGTTCTTGACATGGCCAACGCAGCCAAATGTCCTTAGGAAGGAGACATCCGGCTTGCGTCCATGCCAAGCCTCGAACGGTGTCTTGCCCTTCAGGGCCTTGGTGGGTGCGCGGTTGAGGATGAACACCGCCGTGGTCACCGCCTCGCCCCAGAACTCCGCCGGCATCCTTTTGGCCTTCATCATCGACCTCGCCATGCCGACCACAGTCTGGTTGCGCCTCTCCACCACGCCATTCTGCTGCGGTGTGTAAGGCGCGGTGTGGTGGCGCACCACACCTTCCTCCGCACAGTATGCAGCGAACTCCATAGAAGTGAATTCGCCGCCGCGATCAGTCCGCAGCACGCGCAACTTTTTGCCGCTCTCCGCCTCCGCGCGCGCCTTGAACTTCTTGATCGCCTCCGCTGCTTCGCTCTTGCTGGTCAGAAGCTGCAGCCACATGAACCGGCTGCAGTCATCTACCAGCAAGATGAAATACTTGCGGCCTCCATGTGTCGCCGGCATGATTGGCCCACAGAGGTCACCGTGGACCAGCTCCAGGGCCTCAGCCGCGCGATACTTCGCCATCTTCGGGAATGGCAACCTCCTTTGCTTCCCGGCCAGGCAGCTGTCACACAGCTCGCCTACGTGCTCGATGTGAGGCAGCCCCCGAACCATCTTCTCCAGCTTGCCGAGGGCGTCGAAGCTGAGATGGCCATAGCGAGCGTGCCACAGCCACGGCTCCTCCGTGCGCTGTGCAGCCAAGCAGATGGGCTGCTCCACCTTCAAATCAAGCAGGTACAGCCGGTTCCGGGACCTCTTCACCTTGGCAAGAAGCTGCTGCTCCCGGTCCCTGATCTTGAGGATACCATCCTTGATGTTCACCTCGCTACCGCGCTCGTCCAGCTGCCCGATGCTGATGATGCTCGAGCGCAGCTGGGGAATGTAGTAGACGTCCGTCAGTGCGCGGTGTTCACCGTTCTGGCACCGGAAGATGATGGTGCCACGCCCTCGGATCGCCACCCTTGAGCCGTCACCAAACTTCACCGTGCCGGTCACGTTCCCGTCGAGCTCGGAGAAGGCCGCCTTGGAACCCGTCATGTGGTTGCTGGCACCGGAGTCCAGGTACCACCGCTGCTCCTGCTCGCTGCCCACACGTCCGAGGTGGACTTGGGCGCGCGGCTCGTCGAGGTTGACAGCCTTCAGAGCCATCCCGTGCTCCTGTACTGCCATCACCTCTCCCTTCTCCTTGGCCTCAACGTCGTGCAGTGCACAGAACGTCGCCATCAGGAGAGTAGCCTCATCATCATCATCAGCCTGCGCCAAATGAGCCTCGGCCTTCTTCTCCTGCTTGCGATTTGGGCACTCCTTTGCCCAATGGCCTGTCTTCCCACAGCGCCGGCAGGCGTTGGGGTCGATCTTCTTCTTCTTCTTCTTCTCCAAAGAAGCCTTGCCGCGGCGCTTGCCGTCGCCACCGCGGCTAGAGGAGGCTTCCCCGGACTTCTTCTCCTTCATCCGGGCAACCCATTCCTCCTCTGTCAACAGCAGCTTGCCACTGTCCGTCGTTGCTGTGGCCTGCTCCATGCGCTCGTCCACCGCCCGCAAACGGCCTATCACATCCTCAATGGTGAGGGTGGACAGGTCCAGCATCGTCTCTATGGAGAGAGCGATCTGGATGTACTTTGGTGGCACGGAGTGGAGGTACTTGGAGACCGCCTCTTCTTCGTTGATGGTGACGCCGTAGCTCCCCAGCTTGCTGATGAGCGACTGCAGGCGAAGGGAGAAGTCCTCCACCGATTCACCATCCTTGAACTTGAGGTTGGCGTACTCCTGCTTCAGCAGCTGGGCCGTCGCCTTCTTTGCGCGATCAGAGCCGACGCGCATAGCAGCAATGGCCTCCCACGCCTCCTTAGCAGTCTTCTTCGCCCCCAACGGCTCCCTGTACTCCGTCGGCACAGCAGCGAGGATGGCCTCCATCGCTGACATGTCGTCTTCTTCTACGTCGGTGCCCTTCTCGATGGCATTCCAGAGCCGTCGGGCTCTGAGCTTCACCTTCATGGTCACCGCCCACTCGCCATAGTTGGTGCGAGTCAGCATCGGCCAACTTGTGCCGCTGACCTCCCGCACGGTGCGCATAACGACCTCCTGTCGTGGCTAGGCAGCCCCAGCAGCCTCGCTGCCGGTGCCAGCAGCCTCGCTGCTGGCGCCCGTCTCCGAGCCAGGTGCCATCGCTGGCGGTTAGTCCGACGACGCAGCTGTACGGCTCCGATACCACTTGTTGGTCCCTCGCTGCCCTGCACAGGTAAGCAGTGAGCTTACCAGCGCACACACTCACTCACTGATGGCTAGAGGTAGAAGAAGAGGTGAGCACAGCACACACACACACTGCAGAAGCTCCAGCGTTGGCCAAAGCTCTGCCTTTGGTTGTGGCAACTGAACTGAGAATTACATTACCAGTGCTACACTATAAATACACAGAGGGGTAGGTTCAGTTTGTGTATGAACTGAAACCAGAGAAGGTGGGCTGCTATACTGCAGTCAAAAATCTACTGTCCTAGCTGCAGGATAAACCTGCAATACTTATTAGCTAAGGGACACAATGGCCTACCAAAATTCTGTGTCCCCACTACTCCTAGTCAAGTGTTCCCACTACAGCTTGGCTGCTGATCAAAGTTGGTCTGCAGTTTCATATTTCTAGTCACCAAGTTGCAGACTTGACTGAAGATTGGTCTGCAGTTGCAGACTTGTGCAAGACCAGCAGTAAATTATTCAACAATAGCTACTCACCATGCCAACACTTTATAGTGTAAGACTTGATATATAGCCATTTTGTGAACTGATATAGGCATATAGCTACTGTAGAACTCTTAAATTCAGATATAGCTACTCTACTAGAACTATAAATTTGGATATAGCCATTTCGTGAACTGTAAGACTTGATAGTGTCCTCATTATATTAATGCTTATTTTTTGCATGTTACCATTTCATTTCCAAATATGGAACATGTAATTTTATTTAGTGTTTTGTCAAATTCTCAACTATTTGATTACGCTTACTGCCCGACATCTTCAGTAACTGTTCAATTAGCATTGCATGCGCACTTTGGTCCTGTCATATACACTAAAAAGGTGATTTTTTGTTTTTGTATTTTTTGCTCATTTTGCAGTACGTTCATTTTCTCCAAAGGAAGTACTCACTGAACTCGTTCAACCTACTGGGCCACACTGCAGAGCCCAGGCAGGTTCCCTCCTGCTAGTGGGACCATTTGTGGATTTCTTGTTGACAGGCAAAAAGGTGAATCACTTCAATTTCTCATCTCTTGCTCTGGTAAGGGAACTTTCCCAATAATGTTTTTGTTTCTGTGAGCATATGGTGATTTGTGCTCTGCTACTTTCCATGCATAATTCGTCTCTTTGTTTGCTTAGAGATAAAATGGCGACTAGCCTGCATTATCTGGTTGAAAATTTGTGGATCACTTGTATTGTGGCTGAAGTTTCTTCATCTTTCTGCTAGCCCCTTGTCAATAATTTAGAGCAACTCTAGCTTCATTTAAGTGCCATCCTTTGTTGCATTAGGAGTTTTTATTTGAATGTCATCCTTACAACATTGTACCCTTATTCTGCAGTTTTTCCTAACCCTCTCATGCTTCATTGCCATTGCCATTGGTCGGTTTTCTGCTGTATCCTTCCAAGTCTTGGGCCACATGAAGACTGTTCTTGTGCTGCCCCTCGGGTTTCTTTTCTTTGGCAAGGAGGGCCTGAATCTTCAGGTAGTTCTTGGGATGGTCCTTGCAGTTCTTGGAATGATATGGTATGGGAATGCATCAGGTAAACCAGGTGGCAAAGAGCGGCGTAGTGTCCTGCCAGTGAGGTCTGCCAGTCTCAAGCGAAGCTCAGATGAAAAGGTTGGTGCCGAGAAATAGTCACTTCATTTGAGCGGACCATTTTTGCTCTGAGGTTAAATTTCTGGTAGAGCAAACGTCACAAAAGTGGAATGCTTTGTGTTTACCGCGGATGCCGAACTGTTCGCGTCTAGACAGTAGAAACCCAGTTACAGGTATACAGCGCCTCAATTTTGGCTTTCCCAAGTCCCAATCATATACAGTGAGGGGATGATACTTGTTTTACAAGACTTGAAGACATTTAACATAGTGTAATTGTTTGTGAAGCATTGCTTTTTGTATTTGGTGTGAATTTGTGGTGGCCTAGTACCTTTTTTTGACGACTCATTTAAGTGACGAATTTGTGCTCACCCTTAGGGCACCAGTGATCTTTACGGATCAGCCACCGCCATCTCCTTTTTTTTTAAAGAGAATTAACTCTGCTTTTATAAAGCAAAAGGTAGCCATACAAGGTACGCTGGGGTTACCAGCAACAAGTTGAAGATCAACAACTAGTCCTGATACAGCATTAAACTACTACAGAATTACACTTCTGAGATGTCTGAAAGTAGAATAGCATTTGGGCAAAAGTTCTTCATCCAGGACAAGACATTCTCCAGAATATGATCAACGCGTTCCTTGTACCGAAAGAGAACGTTTTAAAGTCCATAAACCATTCTCCTTCATCCCAACATTCTTGAACATAACAGTTGCTATTTCTCACCGTTTTATAAATGTCCTCATATGCAATACTTAAAGGCACCTGCAGCACCCAGCAGTCATGCCAAAATTTGCAATTGGAACCATTCGTGACCTGAAACAGGCCCACTTAAAACAAATGCTTGACCCTATGAAGCCCCTTCCAAAATTGTGAGCCACCCTTGGCACTAGATTCAAAAAACACCCTTCCTCATATATTTAGCCTTGATGGTTCTGAACCACATAGCATCGGATCTAATGGCACCAGCCAGCCAAACCGCCTCAAACTGTGTGTGTGTGTGTGTGTGTGTGTGTGTGTGTGTGTGTGTGTGTGTGTTGACCCCACTCTCTGAGAGCATAGAAACAAGATGGAAAATTCGGAGTACGTGGCGAAGACATATCACTTTAGTCTTAGAAAATAAGGAGAGAGCCCCTAAAAAAAAAGAAAATAGGGAGAGAGTGACAGAAAGTTTGAGAAGTTGGGGTTGTCAGCTTCCTCTTCGGGCCTAAAGACAAATCTTAATGTGATCCTTTTAGTTCTATGTTTCAACCATGCAAGGGGTGAGTAAATAGCATAGGCTAAGGTTAGTTGCACTAAACTTTCAGAGCCTAATTTAACCCTCCTCTTGGGCAATTTAGTTCTTTCACTTACCTACATGAACATGATGACCACGAGTTGAGTATGTGTGGACGTAGACAACCTTAAGCAGTGGCTAGCGCCATCGATGATCGTCCTTGTGTACATTTGGAGAAACGTTGCTCCCCGAACAAGCAGAGTACAGGTAAGCACCGGATAACAGCCACAAAATAGATCAGCAGTACAATTCTTGATTTTTGCAACCTGTCGATAGTCTCACAACAGAGTTCTCTGATAACAGGGCACTGAGTGTACTGAGGTAAGCTTGACATGACTTAAAACTAGATCAGTGACAATGCCACTAAAAACATGAACTTGGCATGTTATTACCACACAACGTTTTGACTTTCGTGTTCTGGAACAGGAAACACATGGGCAACAGGAACCCTGTACTAACAAAAAATACACAAGGCAAGATCAGTGGCTGGACAAGGTTGAGCCTGTTTAGTTCCTCTCCCAACCCAAAAAAGTTTGTGCAGTACCCGTCACATCGAATCTTTAGACGCATGCATGGAACATTAAATGTAGGTAAAAAAAATAACTAATTGCACAGTTTGTCTGTAAATGTCGAAACGAATCTTTTGAGCCTAGTTAGTCCATAATTGGATAAATTTTGTCAAATAAAACGAAAAGTGTTACAGTAGCCGAACCCAAACTTTTTCACCAACTAAACAACCCCGTTGTCAATTTGTCATCTCGTGGCCAGGCGCTTGCTCCTAAAAAAAAAGCATAGTACCTGTGAAACAAATACCAATTCCATTTCATCACAGAAGAGTTAACAATTCATGAACCTGAGGTTGGGCAGAAACATTTTGCTTCCCACAGAAGTGAGAAACATACAAATGCTGCGCTGGACTTCAGATATGGGACTATACCAAAGTCCACCTAGACAAAGTAAATATATCGTTTTGAGTAGCATCTTAACAAGTGGTAGAGAGTGAATTGCAGTGTTTTAATTGAAACTAGACTATGATTTACTCCCTCTGGCCACAAAAAACTTGTTTAGGGCAAGAGTTGGTCAAACCTTGAAAACTACCAACATCAATAACTATTACATTATTTAGTTTGGAAACATGTAAGCTATATCTGTAGATTTGGATTCAAAATACTTGCAAAATCTCTTAAGGATTTTAAGAATATATGAGAAAAAAATTAGTGGTCAAAGATATGCATTGAAAACCATGCAAGTCAAATGTGTCAATATCTTTGACAAGAGGGAGCTCTCTTTATGTTTGTGAACATGAAATGCCAGCATCAATAGTCATTACATAAAAGAAAACAGTCAAAAAAGAAACAGCATGATGATATGTGATGTTTTGCCTCTGCATAATCGATTCTTCATAGTATATGATGCAGGTGAGTACATAATTTTCCAGCTGGAAGGCTGAAACCACATGATAAAAGTGCAACTAATAAAATTTAAGTAAATAGCAAATACTTTGTCACATTTAGGACAGCCTAAAACTCATCTTGCAGTCTTTTCATGCATTGCTAAAGCCTAGCAGTAGCTGGTCAATCAATCTAACAGAGTAATAAAAGGGAAATGGACATATGCAAAGGGAAAAAAGAACATGACTGGAGCGTAAGTAGTAGCAATATATAGCCGTCTTGCATTTGATACATATAGTTGCTTCGACCTTAACTAAATGCATACAGGTGATGAACCAGCACAAACAAAAGAGGGCCAACGCTCAGGGCCTCAGATATTAGTTTACGTACACTTGTGGTATAGTATAATTACATTATTGCATGCAAGGCACAGAACATGAGTTCACAGCAAATAAAACACAATTCACTTGTTTGGTGAAATAAAGAACCGTGCCCCCATAAATAAGCTCTAAATAATAGACCAGTCAAATATCATCTTTTAAGTCAATCTTATTTTCTGAATATATCTACATAAATGTATAGTCATGTATAAACTTGAACATGCACAAACCAAAATGGAACTGTAACAAAATAATAAAGACCACCTATTTGTTTGGGCTCGGTCAACTGATTTGTTATTAGTGTCCCGAACCCAGACATGACAGGGGAGCCACTGCACAATCAACTGCCAGCGTCAACAAGGTTGTAAACTTGTAATTACCGTGACAATACTCTTACAATCAATCCAAAAATATGCATGTACCTTCTAACCTCCAGTTTTATATTGCCAATTTTAGATCCATCGATCAACTGTTGCTTAAAATACCGACAGAATAAAGGATACAGAACAGGTGGTATGAATTAGCAAGGTGACCAAAAAAAATGTAGGAAAACATGAAAACATTTACTGGTCCAGGACTTTTGCCCTTGGCCATAAATAAAATGCCAGAGACATTATGATCGTGTATTATACATCAATCAGATAAAAGTAATCATTATATAGAGGAATTCAATCATGAGCCAACCACGTCTACAAGAGGTTTATGAGATGGGATTTGGAAGGTCTTTATAAACAGAAGGGTGGATATCAACAAAGTATAACCATGATTGGACGTACATCACATGTTTTGACCTATACCCAGAGAAATTTTGCTGGCACAACACAGGTATATAAACTTCACAGATCATGTCGTAGCTACAACACCTATTACCAGGCACCAGGCATCTTGCTTCTAACCTTCCATGGAAAAGGGGAACCAAACAGCCTTTCTTTGTATGCCATGTGGTGTGACTATAAGCAGATTACCCCTCTGAGCTAAAAACTGTACATAGAACATTGTCTAAGTTCTCTTTCTCTCATCCGAATCATTTACCATCTCAGCAAGATTTAGAAGATCAAGATAACTACAAAAACCTCTACTTTGCCAAGACCAGCAGCATTCCATCAATAAGCACTATGGGCCATGAAATATACCTCTCTTCAAGTAATGATGATCAAAGCGGCAACCGACAACTGGACACTACCTAAATCCATCTAGAGCAGCCGCAACATCCTCCAGTCCAAACTGACGACCACCCAGCCGCACCTCCTTACACCTTGCTGCAAAGTAGAACAGAAGCCATACTACCATGAAGTAAACCTGCGCAATCGAATGCAGAAATCCACCAAAAACCTTTCCACCAAATGTCACCATGATGAGCCGCCCCATGCTGCCACACACAACTGTTTCCCAGCACTTGAGCAATGTGGCATCAGTTGGCATCAGAGACACAAGATAGCACCCTTCCTTCACAGCATTGCGCCCAGGTGGCCGTGGATCACGGTCCATGACAACCACCCAAGGCACCACAGTGAACAAAACCGATACAACTGCATCAAGAACAGCCCAGGCAACAAAGAAACCATCGAGCTCTGGGCCTGCAACTGCTGCACCAAGCCATGGGTTAACAGACGCGGAGAATGGCATGAGTTTGGCAACCACAAAGAGCCTGAACAGCTGGGCCTGGTCGTGCACATCAGCAAAGAACCAGAGGCAGAGCATCTGCACAATGGCGTCCCGCGTGGCCCACCGGAGGAACGCGAACCCTGTGAGTCTCTTAGCGCCCCTCGCAGCACCGGTGAGGAGGAACACTAGACGCCGCCCGGGTACGTGGTGCCCCGCCACGGACGCAAACACTGCGCCCAGCGCGGCGGAGTGCACGGCGATGTACCCGAGGATCGCGAAGATATGCGCGGAGGAGAGCAGCGCGATGAGGTTGATGATGGCCACTGCGTCGCGCCTGGTCAGGTCAAGCAGGCCGAGCTCGCTGCCCCGCGGTGAGGCGGGCTTCGGAGGCGCCGTCTCATTGTAGACGGCGAGGAAGAAGGGGGAAGTGGAGGCCGGAAGCGGGTTGGGGAGCGGCAACGGATAGGGTTTGGGCGCGGCGGAGTAGGAGGTGAATAGGACATGGTGGTTGGAGGTGTTGCGGCGGCGGGAGGGGGCTGAGGCGGCGGGATCGAGGGGGCTGACCAGGATATCGTCGTCGGAGAGCGAGGACGAGGAGGAGGTGAACGGTGAGCGGCGCCGCGGGAGGTGGTGCGGGGGAGGCGGCGGCGATGGCGGGTTGGGAGGGGAGAAGCGGGCGAGAAGGGAGCGGAGGGCCGGGTCGCGGTCAGCGAAGGAGGCGAGGCGGAGCGTGCCGGCCAGGAGAGCGGAGCGGAAGAGGAGGAGGAGGAGCGCCGCGAGGAGGAGCGGCGGGAGGGAGGCTGGGTGGAGAAGATGCCCCGCCGCGCGGCGCAGGATGCGGCCGCCCGTGCGCGCGTCCAGGCTCGCTGGCGTTGGATGCGGTGCGCGGGCGGGCGCGGCGGCGGCGGCCGGCATGGCGCGTCGTAGCGTGGATCGGCGTTCAGCGAGGTGAGCGAATGGGGAATTCGGGCAGAAGGAGGTTGACGCGCGCCGCGCGCGTGACGAAGGGGACTGGAAACGTGGGTTTGGGCTTGAGCTTGGGCTTGGTGGTGGGCTCTAGCTGGGCTAAATGCTAGGCTGAGACCTGAGAGCGAGATTACGCTGTTTTAGATTTTTGATAGATTTTATTATTCATACCGGTGGTATGCACGTGTAGCACACACCTGTCTATGGTATGATATGATTTTTGATAAAATATGGTAGACATATATGGACAGAGAAAAAAAGAAGTGCTTAGAATGGTACAATAATTAAGAAATTATATGTACATCCATGAATAGAATCAAATCAATAATATCTTATAATATGCTTATATAATATGAACACTTGGCACTTTTTTGCACCAAAAAAATAGGAAAACTTAAAAGGGACCATGGCCATACTGAAATAGATTCTTGGGTCATTTCTACAAAATCACTAAACATAGATCCAAGGCACCCTAAAATAGACCTAAATCAATCAGAAGTAGTCCATACATGCTATAAAATCATAGCTCTAGCACAAACAACACCCAAAACATCATTGTTCTAGTCTCAGTCCCTTTGAATCTGAAAACAAGCAGCAATATTCTCAATCCCTTCGAAGCTGAAAAACATGCAGCAAGTTCTACTCTTACAATTAGACAATAAGCCATGACCATGGAGCTTCAAGGTTGCAAGCAGCAATATTTTGATACTGGTCTTGACACGAAGTACAAGCCTCAACCGTTTCGGCTGGCTTTAAAGCTAGCCGCATGGGCTGCTGCTGGCATACGAAGACACAAAATACACTGAAAAACAGTGAGGTTCAGCAGCAATGGCGTGTTGTTGCTAAACCTCACTGTTTTTGCACAGGTCACCTACGTGTGCACAGGTCACAACGATGCTGCCAATCCTACGCAGCCTGCACGCGCGCCATGCGAACTGCGACCAACATGCACAGGTGGAACATGAAAGAAGTGTTCGAGGAGCCAGGAGCGGAGGATGTTGACGGAGTGCTTGAGGATCCATCCTGCACCATCACGCCCATGTGGTGGAAGGCGCACTTCTACCAGAGGCTCTCTGGCCAACGATGCGCAGACATGGGGTCTCGCCCTTGAGCCCCGAGCCCCCGAGGCTTACCGGTGTCCTTCTCGCCTAGCAGCTCTGGATCCTTGAGGGCACCGGAAGTACCGCGACGGTGCGACGTGGCCTTCTGCCTCAACCGCCCTGTATGGGTCGTCATGCTGAACCCATCACCGATCGAGTTGAAGTTCACCACCATCTGCATCAGCATAATTAGTAAACAAAAATTACTCCATCCGTAGTAAAGCAAGGTAATCGAGATGTGGAAAGGAGAGCTTGGAGAGTGGGAGATGAATGGCTCATGCCAAACAAATTGTGACCAACAGATGCATGAAGAAATATATAAGAGTTAAATGCATGGTAGGCCCTTGAACTTGTCTTGGGGTGTCACTTAGGTCCACAAACTCTCAAATCATACTTCCGGCACCCTAATGTTGTTTAAGTATGCCACTTAGGTCCATAACACTTCGGAAACAAGGTTTTGGCCAACGTGACGTGGATAGTGTGGCACTGACTGGTCCAAGCGCACGTGAGCCACGTATGAGCCTGGTTTGGGCAAGGGTACGAGGCAACAATGCATTGGTGATGGTCATGAGAGTGATGCGTTGGGGAGCCCATGAGGTATATGCGTCGGGGAGGACTTGCATCTCCGACGTCTTGAGATTCAGAAGTCGATGATGTCAGTTCTGTTGTATGGCGAGGAAGAGGTAGGCGCCATCGTACGAGCTGAAGTTGCGCACGTCGGCTCGGTCCTTGTACTGGTAATGAGTTTGGCTGGCGCTGAGGATGTAGGCAAGGCGTGTGACATCGTTGGGCGTGAGTAGGAGCATTGGGAGCTCAGGTGGTGGGGGCAGAGCTGCGACGACCCTCGCAAGCCATGCGTGGCAAGTGGCGGCCATGCGCAGTGGTCCCATTCGCACGGGACATGATGGACAATCAAGGATATCACGCCTGGCGGGAGGTCCGCCCAGGACGAAGTCGAGGTAGCTGCCATGGAGAGTAGGGATTGGGATTTGGGAGTTGCTAATGGTAGAAGCGAGGAAGACGACAAAGTTGTCTTTTATTCTGGAAGAAGGAAGTCAGCTTGGTTTTATAGCGGACTAGCAGTGAGTTGGTCCCAGCTGTCGACGCTCTCCAGTGGGCCATTTTTGCTTAGGCCGGTTAGATTGGGCCAAAGCTGCAATGCAGTCCCCACATAACTGTCATGCTAGATATGTGGAGCTGGAGACTCTTGGAGACACTCGCTGCTCGAATGTAATATGGCACGCTTGTAAGCCCTAGTTTGGTTTTAGTTAATTGACAAAGCCTATTGGACTAACCCTTTGTCTAAGTGTGAAGATAAGCAACGGTGGTCCAAGCCAAGTGATGGAGCTACAAAATGATGATCAAGGTGTTGGTGATGACCAAAAGATGATGATCAAGCTCTAACTTGCAAAAGAAGAAAGATAAAAATAAAAATGGGCTTAAGGCAAAGGTATAACCTATATGACCATTTTGTTTTGGCACTCAAGACACCATAGAGGGTGTGAGTGTATTTAGGATCGATAGCCATACTATAAAGAGGGGAGAAATTCATTGTGAAATGCGGTTATCAAAGTGCCACTAGAAGTTCTAACTCATTACATATGCATTTAGATTCTAGTGAGCTAACTATCCCTTGAAAAACATGTTTGTGAAATGCTAACTCACGTGCATAAGTCATGGAACTTTGTGGAGTTAACACATTTGCACAAGGGATGCAGAAAGGAGAAGAGAAGGGGTTCTCTAGAATGACCGGACGCTGGCCCCGTTGGGACCGGATGCGGCCAATGGCTAACCCTAGGCGCAGCCAGTCGGTCTGGTTCGACCAGACGCTGGCTCGGGGGCACGACCGGACACGCCCCTAGCACTATTCATGGGACGACAAACGCGTAGCAGCATGATTGGACACTAGGTGAGTCCGGTCACCCTTGACTGGATGCGTCCGGTTGTGAAAATCACATTTTGGACCTCTCTGGATCGTGATCGGATGCGCAGCCTGGTGAGTCCGATCGTTCGAGCATCAAGTCCGGTCAATTGACTGTGTGAGCGCGCGCGTAGAAATGTTGGGCACCAACGGTCATTTCAAATGGCTAGTGGCATGTGGTGACTCTGGAATGACCGGACTTGATGGGCACATGGCTAGTGCGTCCGGTGCAACATAAAGGGGCTAACAGCTATGTCATGGCATGCCCTTCTATTAAGGGCATTGGCCGGCTTGGGCTCACCCTCTTGGCCATTTTCATTGAGAATACAACCTTGTGAGCCTAGCTATTCACTCTCACTCACTTTTCTTGATTGGTTCATCATTTTAGTGAGATTTGAGAGCATCCAAATGCATTGCTTGAGTGATTTCATCTAGTGGCACTTGGTGATTGTGTTTCGCTGTGGGTTTCTTTTGTTACTCTTGGTGGTTGCCGCCACCTAGACGTCTTGTTCGTGGCCATCTGCCAGTGATTTGTGAGGGGTCTTGTGCCTTCCCCGGCGAAGAGCCGAAAGGTAACTCTAGTAAATTGCTCATGTCATTGAGTTACCCTCACCTATGGGTAGGTTCTTGTAGCTCCCTAGTGTAGGGCTTGGCATGGTGCCAATTAGCTCGCAAACCACCAAGTGAATGGTTGACACAACAGGGACTAGCGTGCCGGCAAGCAAATGAACATCGGGATAAAAATTGTGTTATTGGTCCCTTGGTATTCACTTGGATTTCATTGATTGATTGATCATCTTCTCTTGCCACGTGCGGTATAATCTCTCTACACTCTTGCATTTACATTTCTATCACTTGTGTAGAGTAGCTCTCTTGAGTAGAGGTAGTTAGTTGAGTAGCTAAGTTATTTGTTTAGTTAGCTTTTCTTGGTAGCTAGCTCAACTAGAGTAAGTTAGTGACTTAGTCTCTCTTGTGTGCCTAAAGATTGTAATTAACTAGAATTGTTGGTATAGGTGGCTTGCGACCCTTGTAGAGCTAGAGCAAAAAGCTTCGTTTTGCTCTAGTGTTTTGTAGAAAATTCTATTAGGCTATTCATCCCACTCTAGCCATTAGGACCTTTCAACGCTGCGTTTGGGCTCTGGAGAAAGAAGAGATAACTGAACATCTTTGTCATATTGAGGAGCAGGACGCGTGGGGCTGGTTAGCCGTGATGATGAAGTCCTTGCGACACAAGGACCTGGTCCGAGTGGCTGTTACCTTGTGGGCAATAATCTGGTATGTGAGGAGAAAAGCGGTGCACGAAAACATCTTTCGAAGCCCGCTCTCCACACATCAGTTCGTCGCCAACTTTGTGGCAAGTCTCTTGCTTGTGAAGCCACAAGGGAGGGCGCGACTTGAAGCACAACAAAGCCCGGTTCAGTGGATCCCCCCACCAAGCGGACTGATGAAGATAAATGTTGACACTGCTTTGGCCAAGAATTCAGCAAAGGTCGTCGCAGCGGCTGTTGCTCGAGATATCAATGGGAAATTCCTAGGTGCCTCGACTGTGGTTTTGGAGGGCCGAATGGAACCAAATAAGGTCTCGCCAGCGATTTGGTTCTGCGTGATTTCAGACTAACGTGTGACAATGCCGGAGTTATCAGGAGCATCCGAGAAGGGAGCATGGGCTCATTTGGACATGTAGTTCAGGAGATCAGAGCTAGATCACGAGTTTAATTTTGTTGATTTTGTCCATGAAGGGAGGCAATCAAATATCGATACCCATAATTTAGCTAGAAGTAGTATTTATGCTGATTATGGTAGACATATTTGGTTTATTTCTCTGCCCGATGGCGTTTGTACTTCTTACGAAGATTAATAAAAGGTCTGCTTCTGCTAAAAAAACATAACTATCGTGCAACAAACAATTAGCTTTGTTTATACTATGTACTTTTATTTTTCAAATCACAAGTACATACTTAGATACTCATGAAGAAAGGCGCACACTTACCTCTACAAATACATGAATGCAAACTCTATCCATATGAACGTTGTTGGCAAGCATGTCGCCTTACCACTAAAAGAAGCATCACTGACAATTAGTTTTGTTTATACTCAATATTTTTTAAATCACCGGTACGAACTTAGATACCCACAAACACATACACTTGCCCCTACAACACACACATACACAAAACCTACCCTTTGAACGCTATCAACAGGCAGGCCGCTTACTGCTAAAAGAAGTCTCACTGTTGACGGGTACGTCGCTTTACCACGGAAAGAAAAACATCGTTAAATCTTGGATAAATCCAAGAAAATATGAGCACCTGTTGTGTTAGGTCTAGGACTTACACCCCGGTAGACTTCCATCACAAGAAACCTTAGCTGAACTACGCTCAGTCGCAGCTTTGTTTATACCTTAAAAAAAACAAAGAGACTACGAATGCAGCAATCAATCACTGGTAAGTGCAACCATTGTCGTTTCTCAAACTGAACTGTTTGTCCCAATGTAGTACTTCGTAGCATAAATATTAAGCTTTTCTATATTTGATAATCGGCCTTGAGGTTTAATTTCATTGAACATAATTTGGGAGCATGATTTTCATTGAACTTAATTTGGGAGCTTGCACAGGTTCCACATAAATTGTTGCTGCAGTTTGAAGCTTCATTGCTCACCAACATCGCATTAGGTACATCAGAGAACACCAAGGTGGTGGTTGGGCCTGGTGCTGTGCCCATATTTTTAAGCACGTCTGAATTAAAAAGCAGTTTATGGAAGCAGTAAGTTCTTATCTTCTAGCCCCACAGTATTTTTAAGCATGTCAGAAATAAAAAGCAGTTTATGGAAGCAGTAAGTTCTTATCTTCTAGCCCCATAATGTTAATTAATCATGCTTTTCAGACCTTATGCCAAATTGGAAGCACTAAAAATCGAGCCGCAAGCATCACAAGTTTGTATTTTCGTTGTTAGTCAACTGACCCTCGATTAATTGCAGTAGCTCTAATCCAAAGAAATCCATTTACCATTCATCTAAGGTGGGACAAGTAGCGGAGTAGCAGTGGCAGGATGGCAGAAAGAAAGACATGCCCTTGAGAATTATTGTTTTCTTGAATTCTTGTCAACCTCAGGAAAAACATCTCAAAACATGTTTGGATGCTTATAATCGAAATAGAAAGGATTCTGGGAAAACAAATCAAGCGCATGATATTCACTTCTTTTTAAGAAAAATGTTTTATTAAGTGCTTATTAGCTTGTCTTGTTTTTTTTCATTTGAGAGTAACTTTATTTGTGTGCAAAATTTGCGCACCTAGCCATGTATTACCTATTGCAGGCACTATTTTAGAAGAAAAGGAAAATTCATGGAGTAGTTTTCTGCAGAAGGGATTACATTGATAAATCTATGTCTTGGGTGTTACCAGATGCTATTTGTCTAAATGTCTTGTGTCAATGTCATTACATATTACATAAAGAGTGGAGGCCTAACCTGGTTAGTCTTCAAAAAATTTTTATGGTAATTTAGATGCTCAAATTTTCTTTTGATAGAGCATACTTGTTCTCAGATTTGGCTTACTGATTCATTTACCTTCTGTGTAGGTCAATTTAACTCAGTTTTTTCCTGGAAGACCTGCCGTGCCGAGCTGCTACGTCGTTGAAGACGATTGGGGCGTCATCCTCGGTTTCAGCAGCGGCTCCTCAGCTGTGGCAGCTCTACAACGGCGTTCTTTTTCTCTTCCTCTCTTCTCAGTCCTCCTCTCAGGCTCGGTGGGTGGTTTGGATGCCACCAGTGGCAACGGGGTGGTCTAGGGGTCGCTAGGGCGCTGGGGTGCGATCTTTTTAGGCGCGGCTCGGCCATGGCGAGCGGCGGATGACAGGGAGTGCACAGGGGGTACATGTAGGGTGATCAGGGCCTCGGGGTTAGGGTTAGGGTGCGGCGCGGGGTGCGCGGGCACTTTGTCGCCTCCAATTTGGAGCGGTGGGCGAGTACGGTGGCGTCAGCACAGCGGGGCCGCAAGCCGACGTCACCCGCTCCGCGGGCGCTAGTTGGGGAAGGGCGGCGCCATGGATTGTGGACGTGGTGCACATCCGGGTGTGCACGGACAACGTCTAGGGCGCGGATGGTCAGGGATGCGAGGTCCAGCCTCGGATTCCTCCGACGCGGGCGCTTTGCCTCGACAAGGGGAAAAACAAGGGAAGGGCACGATGAAGGGGATGGCAGGTGGGCCAACGGGGTCCACTTGTCAGCCTCGGGTGTGAGAGGGAGCGGGGGAGCGGGCGGCGGTGTACTTCGGTTGGGTGCCTTCGGCGGGACACGGGCGTTGCGGGCTGGGCCAGGGCGCTGCTTGGCCGTGGGGGCTGGCTGGGCCAGCTGTTGGTGCTAGGCTCTTTTCTCCTTTCTATTTCTCCTCTATTCCTTTCCTTTTCTATTTCTATTTCTATTTCTATTTCTATTTCTATTTCTATTTCCCAAGACCTAGCTCCTATCCTTGTATACCACCTTAGTGGGGTCCACCTAGGTCAACACCGAGGTTTAGGTCAAGCCAAGGCCTTGGTCCCATACACAACAAGCATTTATTTTAAAAAGGGATGCTCAAGTTTTATTAACAATCATAAGATCAAAAGAAGCAAATCACATGTTCGAGTTAATGCAATGCTCACACATCTAGTTTAGGGTCTACTTTTGCAACTAGGGTGGCTTCCTAGCATGCATCACTCACCAAGCGAGGGTTTTTAGAAAAGGTTTTTGAAAGTTGGGATTTTTGAGCTCTAGGATTTCAAGGTTGATACAACAGCCACCATAGCAAGAGAGCACTAACAATGAGGCGACAGAGTCAGACGGAGAGGAGGAACAGGAGTGGGAAGAGTACGAACAAGGTGAGGGTGAGCAGCAGGGAGGGGATGGTCAGGGACAACAGGAGGACAATAACACAGAATATTATGTGATTGACATGGAGTAGGGAGTGGAGACCCAGACACTTCAATGAGATGATCTTCACACGGTAGGACTTTTTTAGTTCCTCTCAAAAAGTTTACACCCTGTCCCATCGAATGTTTGAACACATGTATGAAGTATTGAATATAAACTAAAAAATAACTAATTACACAGATTGCGACTATTTTGCGAGACGAATCTTTTAAGCCTAATTAGTCCATGATTTGACAATAGAGTGCTACAGTAACACATGTGCTAATGACGGATTAATTAGGCTTAATAAATTCGTCTCGCGGTTTACTGATGGATTCTGTAATTTGTTTTTTATTAGTATCCAAACATCCCTTACAACACCTCTGTGTGACACCCGATGTGACATCCCAAAACTTTACGTCCTGGAACTAAACGAGGCCTTAGTTCGGCCTTGAGCGGTCAATGATGCAACCTCACTTCCACAATCTGGCGTAGCAGGAGCTTTTCTGCGGGCACTTTGACTTCAGGCCTATTCACATGATCAAGTACATTGATTGGGCATGGATTGAGAGGCTTGAGCAGGTGGCACCGATAGCTCAGATGTTCCATACGATTGGGTTGAGGTCAGTGATGAAGTTCAGTGCGCCTAGAAAGAAACCATCGCGAGGCAGTTCTATGCTACCGTGGAGATCGATGCTGAAGCAGAGAGTTTCACTTTGATGAATAGGGACAGGAGGTACACTTCCACGTTCAGGGGGTTTGTGACAGCGATCAACCTGAACTATGACCTGACGTAGACGGGGCTACCGCCACGTTTGATTTTGTCCCTAGAGGAGCATGAGGTTGCAGCCATGTATGTGTGCACTACAAGAAATCTGGGTTTACGTGACAATCAGATTATGATGATCAGAGCCTGTTTTCTGTCACTGTCTACCTGCAGCGATGAGGTGACTGTCATCACGGAACGTGAGTCACTAACCAGCTTCTGTGATCAACAGAGGACATTGTCATTGAAACAGTGACAATAGTTCTCCTGTCATTGACGCAGTGACGGGACTAAACTCGTCATAACATATTGAACAGAATTATGCCACGTGTATGGTGAGATGGCACATATGACATGGCAAATGACGTGGCAAGTGACGTGACCAACAACAAATAAATTTAAAAGTATGAGAATTTCAAATAAATTTTTGAGATAAAAAGGGACTTCAAAAGAAAAGGTGGTCAACAAAAAATTTGAATAACTCATCGAGATCTACAACTTTTGTTTTGCTCATTTCTCCATCAGTTTGAACAATTTGAAATTTGAATTTTAAAATATGAGAACTTCGAACAGAATTTTAAGAGAGTACTTGATTTCAAATGAAAAAGTAGTCAACAACAAAATTGTAGAACTCATTGAGATCTATAACTTTTGTTTTGGTCATTTTCCCATCTGACTTTGTTTAAACAAATCAAAATTTAAATTTTAAAATATAAGAATTTCAAATAGAATTTTGAGATAAAAATAATTTCAAATGAAAAGTTAACAACAATAAAGTTGTAGAACTAATCCAGATGTAGAACTTTTGTTTTGGTCATTTCTCGTTTCGACTTTGTTTGAACAATTCAAAAGTTGAATTTCAAATATGAGAACTTCGAATAGAATTTTGGAAAATTAAATGATTTCAAATGAAAAGTCATCAAAAATAAAGTTGTAGAACTCATCGGTAACTACATCTTTGGTATTGATTATTTCTTTATCCAAGTTTATTTGAGTAAAAAAATAATAATAGTTCTATATTTTATGACAATCAACTATTGTCATCGATCTACCATCTCAAAGCACATGCAGGGTATACTATTACGATGTTTATGACAGAGACACAACTTTGGGTGTGTTCACTTCCCATGCAAACCCAAAATATTTCCTCTTCCACCCATCACATCGAATCTTTGAACGCATGTATGGAGCATTAAATATAGGTAAAAAAGATAACTAATTGCATAGTTTGTCTGTAAATATCGAGACGAATCTTTTGAGCCTAGTTAGTCCATGGTTGGACAAATTTTGCCAAATAACAACGAAAGGTGCTACAGTAACTTTTCACTCACTTTTCACCAACTGAACACACCCTTGATTAAAAACAGTTGTTATCTTGTGAACAGTCATCATAAACAGCCTCTGTTTGTGACAGATAGGTGCTCTGTCATCTAGCAGTCGTCATAGAAACCCAGATTTCTTGTAGAATTTTCTATGCTACCGGTCATAGAAACAGCCTCTGTCCACACGGAGAATTTTCTATGCTACCGGTGCTTGTGCACACCCAATGTACTCTAAGGGGCTTGTAATCTTGCGAGATTACACCAACTCATTTGTGTGTGGCCGCTGATGGTACGAAGAGAAATGAGGCCTGCAGTGTTTTGGTTGAAAGCTCAACAGTGGAGACAACGGGAAATGGTCTGGGAGAGGCCACATGGAGACCTTGCATGTGGAATAGACCTGTGGACTAACCGCTAAATTACCCTGACTTGGAGGCTGGCCCTTAAGAGAGCATCTTTCCGAATGACTCCAATGAGGACTAGAGAGAAGTGTGAGCTTTTTCATACCTTAGGAAAAATTGTTATCATGGGAATTTGCATTCTCTAACTTAATTATGTTTCCACACTTAATTGCATTCCTTAGGTTGTATGCTTACATTTCCTTATTTAGCTTGCTAGGTTAGTTGGATTAGAATTTAGGATGCAAAATTATTTTGCATTAGAAATAGTAACACTTAGCAAAACCATAGTGCACATTTAGATAGTATCTTGCATAGATTTTGATAAGTAGGTTTTAGAGACCTTTAGATTTTAAGTTGCCTAATAATTCACCTCTCTATTAAGCGTCATGGTCTTCAAAACATAAACCGAACATGTAGCAAACACAAGATACAAATAGTTCACCTCTGCTACCATAGGTCAGATATTGATAATGTGGGCATAATTGTCATTTAGGTGATACTCCCAAGCACATAAGGACATTATTTCTCACACAGATCATCTCATGTGTTATTCACAAGTGGATGACCACCCGACAAAAGTGATATCTGTCTTCAGAATGTAGTTTGATCCCACAAGAGAGTAATTATGTTAATAATAATTCCACTATAAAAGTACAAGTTTTTTGAGAGGGCTCTCACTCTATAATACACATCCGATCTAGGCATCATTTTATCTGAGCCTCCCTTCATCGATGTAAGATCAGTAAGATAGTAAGATGTCCTACACCCTCACGCCTCTGTTCCAATGAACATGACATCTCTAGCCAAATTTGAGTTCGTTGAAGATCAAATTTGTAGCTGATTATAGTCTAATCTAATCTAATCGTGCATGGTTGCTCGGCCGAGGGTCCAATGGCTGGTTGTTAGTATTTCTTATGCTCATTTAGAATATTTCGCAAGCGCACAGAATACTGTTGTAGCATTTCACCCAAGGGTATTCCAGGTTATCGTATCTATCCATAGGGAAGCAATGGTTAAAAGAAGGTGATAGTTAACCATCATGTATCTACTAACTAACTAGTATACCAACTAGACTAAAGTGGAGGTAAGTGATATACGATAACAGGAGAATTCCATGGTAAGATAGCGGAGTAGACGAGCTAAGTTAAGAAGACAATGGGTGAGTACAAGGTTCCTACACACTTCTCTATTACTATGGTTCCATTGTAGAACAGACAAGGGGATAACTAAGCAATGGGTAAAACATAGCGATCACACACAATAACACTTTGGGACATCAGAACACTAACCACAGACAGGGATGAGAAAGAGGCTAGGAAGCTTCGACTATGGTCCTACAAACATCAACCCGAACGTGGTGGACTACGTCGGCCGTCAGGGCTATCACCACCTGGGATTACCACAACTATCCATGGAGTTGGGTGCAAACTTAGGTAACCTATAGTCTAGACACCATGTCTATACTATCGATTACTACTCTAGTCACATATTATAACTAGAGCACTTGATGCGAGCGGAGATCCCATGCTAAGGTCTAGTACAACTATACTAATCATACTTAGCTAAGCAACTCAGGCATGAACTAGATGAACATGAAAGGCATACAAGTAAATAGAGAAGATAACTATATTAAAGCATGGATCTTACAAAGGAAAGATATAAAAACATACCAGACCTTCGAGGACTCCTCTGGACCCGAGCATAGCTCAGCTCTCCCAGTCTCCCAACTCACTATTCTACTTCTACATCTTAAAAGTAGAGAGAGCTTCTCTTATAGTGTGTGTTACAAGTGAGGGCTGAGGGTCCTATTTATAGTGGAGACGTGGAGTAGGGTCTACTCCATGCCATGTCATCAATCCATGCGACATCAATTCTCCACCCTTGGATCAAACCGCCTCAAACCGACGCTTGAGATTGCTATATTTTGTGCTTCCTTGCATGCTGTCCAAAGGAGAGGCGGTGGAGTGAAAGTGGGGCGTCGGCCGATGCTCTATTCCACCGACCTTGCAAAGCAATGGCATGGTTGCACTCCTCATGGCGGTTGGAAGCCAACCAACCTTGTCCGAGGTGGTTTGGTGGACCTTGGGCATCACCCGACGTGGCTTAGGGCCCTTTACCGTTGATCTTGAGTCGGTGCACTTCATTTATGGTATTTTGGAATGTGGGTACAAAATTTGGTCGAAATCGGAATTCCCTTCCTTCGGTTTTGGGCTTGTCTTGGCTTGTGTTGGACTGGGCCACCTTGTCCGGGCTTTCCTAAACCCCCATGCGATCCAATGTGGTGAACAGGCTTCCCATGGGCTCCTGGGTGAGTGTAAAGGCCCTAGACCAAGTTTGATAGGGTTTGGGCTCAGTTTGGGCTCGGTCGACGTGTGTCCACGTTGGTCGATGCCCTATGTGCCCAAATCCAGCCCGACCCATCTTGCGATCTTCCAGAAGGCACATAACTTTGTCATCCGAATTCCGAATTGGGTGAACCAAAACTTCATTTCGTGTATCTCGATGAGCTCTTCGACATGGTGCAGTCAAAATGGGCATTTGATGAAGTCTTTTTACCATGTGTATAGCCATCTTGTTCCTACACTCACATAGTCATCACAACTTGTGGAAATGGTTAAAAATAAGCCCTATGACTATGGTTTATGTCATTTGTATCACTAATTTAGGCATAGTTGATGGTCTAAAATTGATGTTTAAGGACCATCAACACTAGTCTCTACACCCTATAAATAGCTGAGACCCTAAGAGGTATGATATTTTTTTATAAAATGGACAGGCTAGCGCCTGGACATCGGCCCTATGCCTGCGTCCGAACGCTGCTCCTCGCACCCCGGGCCTACTCTGTGCCTATTGGTATTCATTAGTTTAGACCCCTATACCTATGTTTGGTGCTAGAATTAAGTATATGTAAGATATGTTGACGGTTTATGATTGATGTTAACAACTGTCAACAAGCTCCCCCAAGCTTAACCTTTGCTCATCCCTAAGCAATGCTAAATTCAGCAATGGATCAAAAGTTGCATCATTGTTTTTACTCCTCAAAAGTACACATGCATTTAATAAAAAATTCTCCTCTAGATTAGAATAAACTGATCTGACTTTCAAATTTACCCATATTACCTTCAACCATGGGGCTTCTTAGCCTTCACTTGGGTCTTGAGCAATTGAAAGACAGAACGATCAAGTCAAGCAGTATGTCTCAAGTTCTTTGTTCCACCATTATTCCAGAGTTTTTTTATATGTTTTCAAATAAAACTCAAAGATTCCATTGTATGACACTCTCAAGTCTCTCAATATATGTGGTATTTATGGATCCTCGTCAAGGCATAACTTGTTGTGCCTTTTCTCTTCCTACCACTAAACTTATATGGAGTTCATAGGTAGGGAGAAAGCTAGAGCATACTTGCAATGCATATATGGTAAAGTCAAACCTCGAATCCAAAGACAAATGAGTCATACAATCAAATCAAGATGTGCATGTGTGTGGATATATGTGGTGGATATATATATGGTGGCTAACCTAATTCTACTTTGCTCCTTGAAAACTTATCTCTCTTTTAAAACTTAGAAATATTTTTTGCGAGAGAACAGGGGCTATCTTTATTTTTTTCTTTCTTCTCTTTTTTCAGGCAGGCATCTAAGTACCCATTGTTTTCAATATCTCGGACACTTTTGTGTCCATTTTTCTCAACTCTTTTTTATTTTCTTTTGCATAGCTCATGCCTCTTTTCTGCAACAAAACTTTTAAGAGAAAGCAAGAAGAACTTGGAGCATTTTTGTGGTGGGTGAAAAGCCTATCAAGCATGTTTTTATTCACTCCCAGTGTAAGAGTAGAACGTTTTTGGGTGGATCTGGAAAGCATGTTTTTGCACCTACCTCCAGTGTAGGAGTAGTGCATATTTGGGTAGTGTGTACGTGATCTTGATTTTAAGAGCATGATAAATCTCTCATAAGGGTCACAAAGCTTGACAAAACTCAATGCAAAAGCAAGTAGCATATATGTGAAAGTTTTCTTAGCCTAAATAACACGTATGGCTCTGATGAAAATTCAAGTTTTGTCATACAGGAACTCATCATAGCATTTTTGTGTTTTTCAAAAAGTAAATCTCCAGAATTTTGGTGTCACTTGGAACAAGATAAACAGCAACTCAGACCTTCTCATATCATATCCGTCCATTACCTAGACTTAGATCAAGCATATGCTACCCACGAGTTTCAAATTCAGAGTAAATCTTTATATCAAAACAGTTTTATCCAAAACTCGGGAGAATTCAATGCTGAAAACTGGGTTTTGAAAGGAATTACAACAGAGCAACTATTCATCATTTTTCATTTAGGAGATTATGCAGAGTCCTCTTTATTTGTTAACAACTCTTAAAACAAACTATCATACATACTCTTTTTATTTTGTTTTAATTCATCATTTTTAACTATTTAAAATAAAATAAAAACTAAAACAAAGGGGAAAGAATACTTACCTGGATACACGGGGGTGCTTCTCCTCTAGGCTAGCTTTTGATGTAATTTGTTTTATCAAAGTTTTTACATATTTTATTTTGTTTTTATATGCAGATAAGTTATTTTATGCAAACGCAGAAAATAAACATGCTAAAGGAAATTTATGCAAATAGAAATAAATATGGATAACTACCGAGTTACCTTTCAGTGAGGGTTCGGTGTTTTAAGTCCTTTGAACGAGACTTCTCCTTGTGAAGTTCATTGATAGAAATTTGGAGAATCGACTAACTCCCTCACACTTTTATTGAAGTGTGTCCTGCTCATAAAGACAAGATAGAGATCAAGTGCATGGGCTCTGTTGGTGGGAAAACACCAATAAAACCAAAACTATATTCTTCTTTTCTAAACTTAGGCACATTGAACAAGATAAAGTTGATGTTTATGTACTTTGTTCATTTATAACATGGGTGATAAGATAAGAAGATTGAGCATGAATGTAGCATTTAAAGACATTTGACAAAAAAGGCAGAGTTGCTTAACCTACGGAAGGATTGTCCAACTTTTCATCAAACTTTACATAATTACGACTATCATCTTCTAGGGATAAGATATACATTTTACCTTATTTGATTAAGACTATGAGATCAAGAAAGTGGTGCTATGAACAAACTTAAAGAACTAAACATGTTGAGCTAGTCAGGTTGGATCAAATAATAAAGTTGTAACCCAAACATGTTTGTTTCTTATTTATGTGCCTACCAGAATCAAGGAAAAACTTTTTAAATAATGACTATTTACCTTATGATGCTACCTTTGTCATTGGAGTGTGATGACACCATGTGACAAAGAGTAGATGACTCGTGATGGTCCTTCCTTTTTGCTTAAAGTTTTCCTTGTTCAGCTAGCCTCGCATCTTGAACTGTTCATGAGTACCTTGTCTCCTAGATCGCACCCTTTCTTTCTCATCCTTTGTCATGCCATCTTTTTGCTCTTTGATCTTCTGCTCCACTTATTGTTTTATGCCTCAAACCTTGATTTGTTTACACAAATGATCTCCTATTGGTGAGGGCTTTTTAAGTCCATTGACCAGAACCTCTGCTTGTAGTTAGCTTGTCTATGCACCGAGATGAGGACAGTTACTTATTCTTCTTTCATCAACCCTTCTTGATTATTGTTGACTCTTGGTTGACAAGATTGTGTTCATTGGAGCTGTAGACTCGAGTTCCTCCATGATGATCTTTATCTCCTAGTGGCATGGCAGAGAGTTATTCTTAGCAATATGCCAGCTGTCCTGATGGTCAAGGGAGGAACCTTCATTGGTTCTTGCGTGAAAGCTTCATCTCCAATGACCTTAGGATGTCATTTTACGACCATGGTTGTTCACAACCTCACATGGCACCATCGACAAACCTCCACTGATATGACATTTGTTAACATGAGGATGCATGACATGATGTAATCGCATCTCGTCAGCCTGGTCCTTGCTGCCTACATACGAATTGATGTCTTCGAAGATTATGAAAGCAGACATCAGTTTGGCTAGGTGAGTTCATCCTGCTTATCATTATCATCCTTGCTTGAGTCTTGGGGAGATCAATACTAGGTTGTCTTTGACATTGCTTGTGACCTGTTGATTTATTCATCCACTTCCTATGAGTGAGTGCTTTTATTATAGATCTTGTTTTATAGGACTCATCTTCTTCCTTTTGTTCCATAGCTGCAGTGGTGGTTGGGTTTGCAGATTCATGCCAAACCATGAATAGGCATAGCTTATTCTCATCCATTCAGTTCTTTCATCCTTGATGAATGAGTTGTGTCTTCTTTGTGCAATGTTATTGGAGTTCATCATGTGCCTTGCTTCAAATCTGATTTGAATTCATCTCGTGACTTACCCAAATTGAATTGGGAGTTTCCTACATGGGTTAGTCAATATATACAACTAAATTCTATACAAGCATGTTTTAATCCAATAATCATGTTTAATTAATACTCCAAATCGAAACATACTAGTGTAGAAAAGGTAGAATGAGTGAATAAAGAGATTCATTTAAAATATAAATAAGAACATGTGTGGCAAATCAAAGGATCATGATTAATTTAATTATTAAGTTTTTATTTGCATGATTATGTCTTTTTAGCAAGTGGAGCACAGCCTAAAGGTAGAGACAAATAAGATTAGCAACATGGCATAAGATTTTTTAGAGAAGTTCATCCCCCATACTTGGATTTTGCAGCAAAATTATGTTTGGATGATAGAACTCTCATGTATGAATGTGATTCAATGTTGCATGATGATCGGTTGGGCATACCTTGTGTTTTCATCCTTTTGCTTCCAACCAGAAATGATTATAACAGAAAATACCCAAAGGAATATTTTCACAATTATATCTCCATGCTCATCTCGCAAAGGCATTGTAGCAAAAGGTGAAAGCTCAGGTTGTCTCCTAGAAGTGCTTGTTTAAGGACAAAAGCTCGTCCTTGGGAAACCTTCTAATTTTGCCCCATGTTGGTGAAGTGGTTTCCCCTCCAACACCAATCTTTATATACCTATCTCAAGATTCATGCCAAAAACACAACAAGATTTGCAATATTTATGATATACAAACACATCTACAACCACCCTTTCAAAATTTTTATGAACAGGAAGTATGATGGGGTTGAAGATCTTGTGTGTGGTAGTAGAGAGACCAATTAATTCAGGAGATTTCTCATGTGAACATGGATTTGATGAGGTGTTCATGAAGTAGCTTCTATGCTTGTTGATGTCATCTTCCTTTTCAAGTTCCAAGGTTGATTCTTCATGAATGTCCAAAATTTTACTTGGATTGGTGACTCTGGGGTTGATTTTGTTTAAGGCCTTCTCCAAACTTGGATGAGTCATGTTTATTAAGTAGATTGACTTAAGCTCACCGTTTGGATCCAAACTAGTTTAAATTCTACCCTTAAGGTTTTGTCCTTGTCCATCCATTCTTTACTAGCAATGGCATATAAGTTCTTGATATGTTGTAGCCATTGTTGTTGCTCTTCTTGATCATCCTTGTGGTCTTCATGACTCCTATGCTTTGGGTATCTTAGTGGATTTCAAGGATCATCATGAGACTCAGGAGAAAGAGCATAAGGGGAATCATTGGGGTTAAGGATGGGTTTAGATGAGGCATCTAATGTGGGCATAGAAGGGGAGAGGATAGGAATGGCCTCTAAATGGCTTGGCTCTCCTTTGATGGATTCACTAGACATGTCATCCTTGAATTCTTCCCAATGTCCTACATGAGAATAGGAGGCTTCCTTAGCTACTTTCCTTGAGAGGATTTGAATTATATTCCCTTAAAGGTCTCTTTTGTAGATGAGAATTTAATGTTCTCCCAAAATCAGCATCAAAGAGGTCATCCTTAATTTCAAAAGGGATTTCCAAAGGTTGAATTTCATCTTTCTTTGGAGGATTTAGATTTTAGGGTATTTGTTGATGCAAAAGTGGATCTACAAACACAAAGGGCTAATACCCGAAATCGATATCCAAAGCGTGCCAGTCGATTTGACCTGTTAATCGACAAGGATGAAGATATGAGCACTTTGGTCCTGACAACAGCGATACGCCCGGAAGTCACGGCCAAGAGGTACTCACGCGGAACTCGAGGATCGTCGAAGATTGCACTGGAGCAATGCAACTCACCGAATTGATGAGAACTCGTAAAAAGGAAAAAGTATGCAAATTGACGAAGTCGCCGAAAGTAGATGTAAATAAGAGTAAAAGCTGTTTTTGATATTGATTGATTCATCATTACATTGCCCTTCACCCTATATTTATATCCTGATCTACAGAAACGTAACCAAACACGGCTAGGACACTAAACCCAAATCTAAGGAAACACATGACTTTGATACAACTCAGACTCTAATAAACGTATACAAGGAAATTAACTCCTATTTTATTCCATAGTCCGCCTCAATCACGATGGTACTCTCATCGACCTTCTTTCCATCGGCACACTCCCTGTTCCATCGGCAGCAACCTTCAAGTCTCTTCCATCGGCACACTCCCTGTTTCATCGGCAGCAGTCTTTAAGTCTTCTTTCATCGGCATCGGCATCGGCAATAATACCCTTAACCTTATCGGCAACACTTCAATTTGAATCCACATGCCACCACCACTACTCATAAGCAGCCTTCTTTACAAGCTCTTTTTCATCGGCTATCAATCTACACAGTAATCTTTCCTCTACTGATTAGCCCTTCCTGACCATCTTGACACGTGCTAAAAACGATGTCAACACATGCCCCTCAATTTCAGAGTATAAGATACTGATACTCCAAAATTTACTCCAGATAATGCTTGCTGTTACCTATTTTTCTCAATCCATTCACCAAGCATAACACGATCTGTTACTAAATTTAATCAAATCTAGTTCTAATCCATGTATATCAGTAAATATCGCACAATTTCCAACTGTTTTTTGCCTCAATCACGGTTGAGATACCAAAATAACAATCCATCGGCAAGATCTTATCATAGCAACATCACCATTTTAGAACTGAAAGATCCTGTGTCAAGATCTCTTCAAAGTCATGATTACTTGCCATCAAATCTTCTGTACAATCCCTTGATTATCGTGCGAATAGTTACCATATCCATCTGAACCACCTTGATCCACCCACGCACGGCATAGAGATAAGTCAAGAATACCCCTACCCCAAATGGCCTATAAATAGATTTCCCGGGACTGCTCATCTTCTACCTTCAAACTTCAACCTTTGGCATTATCTCTCCGGCGGCAACCCTAACCAACAACTGCGCGTTCTTCAATCCACCAAAGCTCCTTCCATCGTCAACTTCAAGTCCCCAGCTCGTGCCCTCATCCTTCTCAAAGCAATGGCGGTCAACTTCAACGTTCCTGCGGTTCGTTCTTCTTTTATTACCTTTACTTTGATCCTTCTGGTTCCTTGCGAGTTCTTATAGTTGGTATTTTTCTACTTCTTCCATTCTTTTGATCTTCCAAACTCAGGAACTACGCAACACATTGGTTATTCCAACCAACCAACCTCCACTCTATTGCCTAGGTCCAATGGGCGACCCAGATCCAACTGACTTGATCAATGCAGAGGCTAACCGAATTCCCTTCAAAGCTCAAAATTTCTCTTTGAATCTATGGAAGGATACATTCCGATCTTGGTCCAAACCCACCAAAGGGTGGAAAGATTGGTACTTGAGGGTCAACAGATCGATGCAAGTGTTCTGGGCAGAGCGGAAGATAGACCAATGCATCAGGCTATCCATTACCGACATGCAAAAGAATGAATCTATGATGATAGCCGCCGCTCACTTCTGGTCAGATACCACAAATACCTTTATGTTCGGTCATGGCCCATGCGCCCCCACTCTTGCCGATGTATACATGCTCACCGGCTTGGATATCTCAACCGTCGATGAAGGCCACATCTATGGCAGGAAAGCTGAATATAGAGTGAATACACGCAACATCGGCGGCTGGACAGGATACATCTAGGAGTACCAAAAGACTGGTACTGTTAATCAAAGGGAACACGCCATATTCCTGAACATGTGGTTGGAGAAGTTTATCTTCTGTGGCCGATCGGTAGGACCAACTAACGCCTTCCTCCCAGCAGCCGAACTCTTGGCCAATGGTGTCAGATTCCCACTTGGCCGATACCTCTTGAGCTCGACCTACCACCTCCTCCACCAAGTGTCTCAGAAGCTTCTACTTGGTGAACCCATCGGTAATTTGGGAGGCCCGTGGTGGTTCATCAATATGTGGTTAAACGCTCATATGCATAAGCGTCTACAGTGGGATTTCTTCGCCCAAGAATTCCCACGAGAGATTGCCGAAGATTATGTTCTTGGAGACGAGGAATCGGCAACACGCCCTCCTCTCAACTTCGGCGAAGCTATAATTGTCCTCCCTGGAACAGAGGCTAATGAAGATCAAATCGGCAGGTTTTTTCAGAATTTTTACCATGGTCTCCCTCGTGATCTTAGGGCTTGGGTACCCTATATTGATGAGGATAACAAGTTCCCCCTTCTCTTCAATTTTGTCGATAGTGATCTGAACCAAGATAATGAGCTTATGATGGCCATTATTACTCCCAGGCAATCCCGGTAAACACATTTGGTAGCGGGAAGAATTCCAATACCACTTATGAATTCTACAATCCATCGGCAGTATCTCGCCAACTGGCTTTTGGGCAACTGCCAATCAAGCTATGCTTTGCCGATGTGATCAAGCCTAGAGAAACCATCACCGCTGGAACTGAGTGGAGTAGGGTAGTAAGACTTGCTCCCGATGACGATATTTCAAATGTTGATCTCTCCGCCTGATGAGGACATCTCAGCCATACGTGCTTCCTCGAGTGACAATCATTCACCATCCAACATGAATATCACAAATCCAGGACCACTTACAAGAAGTCGTGCTAAGAAACTACAAGAGCAGGTGAATTCGTTCCTAATTGATCTTAATTCTAACACTTGTGAGAATGTTATACTACCTAAGAGTACTACTTTGGTTGTACTTAGGAAAATACATGAAGAGGAGGAAGAATCCGACCACCAGCTCGGACCAGACCACCGACCACCAGCTTGGGCCAGTCCAGCGCGATGGAACCAGCAGAAAGAATCGACCATAACTCTTGATTCACAAAAGCTATGAAGGTCCATGAGGACATTTTGGAAAGCTTATCAAGTCTATTTTCCAATGCAATAAGCCCCGACCAGATTGGAATTTTCCCCATAGTGTCCGACCAGATTTAGTGAGGACTAGTCAGGTGGTCAACAGCTTGCATATTATTCAAGTTCCCGTGCAAAACTATACCAGTCTACGATGTTACATGGTGCATGGCATATATGGATGGAAAGCTTGTTGAGTCTAGTTTCACACTCAAGAAACGGATCGTCATTTGGACTTCCCACTAGGGAGTTATGACACTTTTAGTGGAGACTGCTTTGGAAACTGACAGCCGCGTGGACTCCTGGAAACTCATTTCGTGGAAGCCTTTTTACATTCTAGTCTTTTTATTTTCCATCTCGTGATCACACCTATACAGGAGGGTTGTTCCTTGTATAAATACTCCTATGCTTGTAAAGAAAAGAGGACTTTTGATAATCTGAATACAGACCACTTTGTTCAGCTGTGTGCTAACAAAAACCAGAGAGATCTCTACCCCTTTGCTCTTGTGTCTTCCTTCGCGGAGATTACAGAAGCGGCCACGTCATCGGCACCCAATCCGTGCTCCTGGTCCATTGATTCTAGGTTGCGTAGGTTGGTTTCTTTGAGAGTGTGGTTGGGCGAATCCTTGGTTCAGGCTGCCGTATAGAGACGGTGGTTGGCTCCTTGTGCGTGTCGTCAGGTTGCACTAGTTATCGCTGTTTGCAGCAAGTTATCGGCTGTTTATCAGCTAGTTATCAAGATCAAGATCCTACGTCGTGAAGATCGGGACAACAACCTCATCATTTGGTATCAAAGCCTTCGTTGCCACGGTAGGAATCTTTACCCTTAGCTACATATATATCGTGTTCGTCCTATCCACCAAAAAGCTAGAAAAATATTTTGCTATAGCCCTTTGTTTCAATCTGTTATTCTTGTGAGTTTTGTTAAGTTTCAGTCCATTAGAGTCTTTGTTTTAGTTGCTGATCATATTATCCTTCGTGTGTCCTTTGTGCCTCTTTGTTTTATATATCTCTGAATTTTCCCATATATATATAAAAAAAATCAGAAACCCGTATCATCCTTCGCGTTAACTTTGATCCTATCAAGTTATAGCTGACGGTTGTGTCTTGTTTCTAAAAAAAACAAGCGTGCACGTGTTATATCTGATCTTGTTCTTAGTTATATAAAAAAAAGTGTCAAAAAAGAAGAAGAAAAAAAGTTAAAAAAAAGAGAGTTGAGAAAATAGTGAAAGAATAGTTGAAAGATCAGTTTGTTATATGCACAAGTTCTAAAATTTTCATCAATTACACAACCAGATAGCTATCCTTTCTTTAGTGCAAAATTTTGCTTGGGTTTGATTGCAACACTTGCATCCTAAGCATACTCCTTGTTTGCATCAAATCTGAATTTTCTTTGCACGCGTGTTTGATCCATTTACATCACTCATAACTTGTGGTCAGCACTAGGCATTAAACTTCTAGTTTGGACTATGATTTAGCTTTACAATATCTAGAATTCAGATTGCATTCCTTGTGAATTTTTCTCCACCAAGCTCCACCTAAAAGCCACTGTCATAGGAAAACTGATCTTGTATTCGCTTAACCATCACTTTCTTGTTACCACCTCGCATTGGCCTTCTGTAATCCGCAGGAATTCATAAGAGCTTCGGTTGGTAAGAGAGGTGAGGTTGAGAGATTCCATATATATATTTCCTATTATACATATATTGTTGTTTGACCTAGCTAACTTTACAGGAAGATGAGTGGAAATGAGATTGAGGATTATGTCACTATGGCACAATTTAATGAGCTGAAGCAAAGTTTGGAAGATAAGCAAGATCGATTGTCACGAGATTTTCAGACTCTTATGGCTGAAATCAGAGATCAACGCCAACCTCGTGATGGTGTAAGCAACCATGGAGAAGATGCTAATGAAGCTAAAGAAGAAGCTGCTGCTCGACTTGCAAGAGAACAACGGAGACGTAGAGAGCGAGCTGCTGTACATGTGAGAAGGCCTCCACCTCTAGGGCGTCGAGGAGGTGGTAGAGGTGCTGATCATGATCGTGGGAGTGTTGGCCTAGAAGAAAGTGGGACTGAACAAGAGGATGAAGAAGAAGAAGAGGAGGAGGTTGAACAGCCCCATAATGATGGCCGTCGTCACCGAGGTAATCGTGGGCGTAATCGGCCCAATGAAGAGAGGTTTGGCAAATTAAAATTCAACATGCCTAAGTTTGATGGAGGATCTGATCCTGAAGCCTATCTTACATGGGAGTTGAAGGTTGATAAAATCTTTCGCTTGCATAATTATTCTGAGCAAAAGAAGATGGCCATGGCTGCTCTTGAGTTTGATGGATATGCTCTAATCTGGTGGGAACAAATGCTCAATGACAGAGAAGAAGCTGGGCAAGGTGCAGTCCGTTCATGGGCTGAAATGAAAAGAGAAATGAGGGCAAGGTTTGTCCCGAAACATTACCGTCGTGATTTATTTGACAAGCTACAGAATCTGAAGCAAGGAAGCCTTAATGTTGATGAGTATTATAAAGAGATGGAGAAGGCAATGATTCGAGCCAATGTATATGAAGATGAAGAGCAAACTATTACACGTTTTATGTCAGGGCTGCATCGCAATATTCAGCGCATTGTTGAATTTCAGCAGTACCGTAATCTCATTGAATTGATACATCAAGCTAGCAAGGCTGAGCGTCAATTGCAGCAGGACATGAAGTCCAACAGAGGAGTATCTTTCAGCACAAGAAGTACACCAAGTGGTAGCAAATTCACACCAAGAGGTAGTGCAAGCAGAGGTACAACTTCCAACTCAAGTGGTGGTACAAGATCAAATAATTTTGGTGCTTCTAGTGGGAAGGAGCTGGCTGCTCCAAATGAGAAGAATAAATCAGCAATCTCATCACCTACTTCAGTGGGTTCTTCAACCAAGAGTAGTGAAATTCAATGCTTCAAGTGTGGAGGTCGTGGTCATGTTATACGGGAGTGTCCCAATAATAGAACCATCATTGTGAATGACCAAGGAGAATATAAATCTGCTAGTGATGAAGAACATAAAGATACTGAAGGAGAAGATAATCCTGAAAAGGAAGTCTGTGCATTTGAAACTGGTGCTGCTCTTGTTGTAACTCAAATTTTGAGTGTGCAAATAAGTGAAGCTGAAAATGGACAGCGGCACAATCTTTTCCAAACTAGAGCCAATGTTGAAGATAAGGTGTGCAAGGTAATCATTGATGGTGGAAGTTGCCACAATCTTGCTAGTAAAGAAATGGTTGACAAGCTTGGTCTAAAGCTGCTGAAACATCCTCATCCCTATCATGTCCAATGGTTAAATAATTCGGGTTCCATTAAGATTACACAAAGAGTGAAAGTTTCTTTCAAGATTGGTGAATATGTTGACACTGTGGAATGTGATGTGGCACCCATGACAGTGTGTCATATGCTGTTGGGAAGACTATGGCAATATGATCGGTCATCTCTGCATTGTGGTCGGACCAATGAATACACCATCAAGTGGAAGGGAAAGGAGTTGATACTTAAACCCATGACACCACAACAAATCCTAGCTGAGCACTTGCAAAAGAGCTCTGTTGTGAGGAATGAGAGTGGAAAAGAAGGAGAGAAAAAGAATTTGAGTGCCTTCCACAAATCAGAGAGTGAGAGCCACAAGCCAAACATGAGAGATAACAAAAAAAGAGAGGGAGAGAACTTAGTGATGATAGCCACCAAATCTGAAATGAGAGATGTGAGGAGAAACCCAGATCAAATATTAATCATACTTGTGTGCAAGGACACATTGCTTTCAGCTAATGACTTAACTTCTGTCCCTAGTGTTGTTGCACGTGTTTTGCAGGAATATGAAGATGTTTTTCTAGAAGAAACACCTGCTGGACTTCCTCCTTTGCGTGGCATTGAACATCAAATTGATTTCATCCCTGGAGCTGCACTCCCAAACCGTCCCGCATACCACACCAACCCCGAAGAAACCAAGGAAATTCAAAGGCAAGTACAAGCACTTTTAGATAAAGGTTATGTGCGTGAAAGTTTAAGTCCTTGTGCTGTCCCTGTGATTTTGGTGCCAAAGAAAGATGGTTCATGGAGGATGTGTGTAGATTGCAGAGCCATCAATAACATCATTGTTCATTATCGTCATCCTATTCCTAGGCTAGATGATATGCTTAATGAATTGAGTGGATCTATGATATTTTCTAAAATTGATTTGAGAAGTGGTTACCATCAAATTAGAATGAAAATTGGAGATGAATGGAAAACTGCATTTAAGACAAAGTTTGGGCTGTACGAATGGTTAGTTATGCCTTTTGGTTTGACTAATGCACCTAGTACATTCATGAGATTGATGAACCATGTCTTGCGAGCATTCATTGGAAAATTTGTTGTTGTTTACTTTGATGATATCCTAATTTACAACAAGACATTGGAAGAACATGTTGATTATATTCAGCAAGTGTTAGACGTGCTTAGGAAAGAAAAATTATTTGCTAACCTAGAGAAGTGCACATTTTGTATAGATCAGGTTGTGTTTCTTGGTTTTGTTGTTTCAGGTTTAGGAATTGAAGTTAATGAATCAAAGGTGAAAACAATCAAGGATTGGCCAACTCCTAAAAATATAAGCCAGGTGAGAAGTTTTTATGGACTTGCTGGTTTTTATAGGAGATTTGTGAGAGATTTTAGCACAATAGCTGCTCCATTGAATGAGTTAACGAAGAAAGGTGTTGCCTTCCAATGGGGTGAGCCACAAGAGAAAGCTTTCCAAGAATTGAAGAAAAGATTGTCCGAAGCCCCCTTGCTTGTGTTGCCGGATTTCACAAAGACCTTTGAGGTTGAATGTGACGCAAGTGGGATTGGAATTGGAGGAGTTCTCATGCAAATTGGACAGCCTGTGGCCTACTTCAGTGAGAAGTTGGGAGGAGCACAACTGAACTATTCGGTGTATGACAAAGAGTTGTATGCTTTGGTAAGAGCACTTGAGACTTGGCAACATTACTTATGGCCAAAAGAATTTGTTATTCATTCAGACCATGAGGCCTTGAAATATTTAAAAGGACAATCCAAACTGAACCGTAGACATGCTAAATGGGTTGAATTCATTGAAACTTTTCCATATGTTGTGAAATATAAGAAAGGTAAGGAAAACATTGTCGCTGATGCTTTATCTCGTAAAAATGTTTTGTTAAATCAACTCGATGTTAAAGTGCCAGGACTTGAACACATAAAAGAATTATACTCTGCTGATCATGACTTTTCAGAACCTTATGCAAAATGTACAACAGGTAAAGGTTGGGAAAAATATCATGTACATAATGGATTCTTGTTTAGAGCTAACAAATTGTGTGTTCCCAATTGCTCTGTTAGACTCTTGTTGTTACAGGAAACACATGCAGGTGGATTGATGGGTCATTTTGGATGGAAAAAGACATATGACATGTTGGCTGACCATTTTTATTGGCCGAAGATGAGAAGGGATGTCGAAAGATTTGTGCAAAGATGCATCACTTGCCACAAAGCTAAGTCAAAACTGAACCCCCATGGTTTATATACTCCCTTGCCTGTTCCTAGTGCTCCTTGGGAAGACATTAGCATGGATTTTGTTTTAGGTTTACCAAGGACAAAGAGGGGGAGGGATTCAATTTTTGTTGTTGTTGATCGGTTCTCTAAAATGGCACATTTTATACCATGTCATAAAAGCGATGATGCTTCCCACGTAGCCTCTCTATTTTTAAGGGAAATTGTGAGGTTGCATGGCATGCCCAAGACGATTGTTTCAGATCGTGACACTAAGTTTTTGAGCTACTTTTGGAAGACGTTATGGGCAAAACTCGGTACAAGGTTGTTGTTTTCTACCACTTGCCACCCTCAAACGGATGGGCAAACTGAAGTCGTGAATAGAACACTTTCTATGTTGCTGCGAGCCTTGATCAAGAAGAACTTGAAGGAATGGGAGGAGTGCTTGCCACATGTGGAATTCGCTTACAACAGGGCAGTACACTCTACAACTAATATGTGTCCTTTTGAAGTAGTATATGGTTTCAAACCACTTGCTCCGATCGATTTGTTGCCTTTGCCATTGCAGGAAAGAGCTAACATGGAAACCTCCAAGCGCGCATCTTATGTCAAGAAGATTCATGAGAAGACCAAAGAAACAATTGAGAAAAGGTCCAAGTACTATGCTGAATGGGCGAACAAGCATCGCAAGAAGGTGACATTTGAACCTAGAGATTTAGTTTGGGTACACCTTCGCAAAGACCGCTTTCCAGAGAAGCGCAAATCCAAGTTGATGCCACGAGGAGATGGTCCATTCAAAGTGCTGTCCAAGATCAATGATAATGCTTACAAGATTGATCTCCCTGAAGATTATGGTGTTAGCAAATCCTTCAATGTTGCTGACTTGACACCATTCTTTGGACTAAAAGAATTAGAGTCGAGGACGACTCCTTTTCAAGAGGGGGAGGATGATGAGGACATCTCAGCCATACGTGCTTCCTCGAGTGACAATCATTCACCATCCAACATGAATATCACAAATCCAGGACCACTTACAAGAAGTCGTGCTAAGAAACTACAAGAGCAGGTGAATTCGTTCCTAATTGATCTTAATTCTAACACTTATGAGAATGTTATACTATCTAAGAGTGCTACTTTGGTTGTACTTAGGAAAATACATGAAGAGGAGGAAGAATCCGACCACCAGTTCGGACCAGACCACCGACCACCAGCTTGGGCCAGTCCAGCGCGACGGAACCAGCAGAAAGAATCGACCATAACTCTTGATTCACAAAAGCTATGAAGGTCCATGAGGACATTTTGGAAAGCTTATCAAGTCTATTTTCCAATGCAATAAGCCCCGACCAGATTGGAATTTTCCCCATAGTGTCCGACCAGATTTAGTGAGGACTGGTCAGGTGGTCAACAGCATGCATGTTGTTCAAGTTCCCGTGCAAAACTATACCAGTCTACGATGTTACATGGTGCATGGCATATATGGATAGAAAGCTTGTTGAGTCTAGTTTCACACTCAAGAAACGGATCGTCATTTGGACTTGCCACTAGGGAGTTATGACACTTTTAGTGGAGACTGCTTTGGAAACTGACAGCCGCGTGGACTCCTAGAAACTCATTTCGTGGAAGCCTTTTCACATTCTAGTCTTTTTATTTTCCATCTCGTGATCACACCTATACAGGAGGGTTGTTCCTTGTATAAATACTCCTATACTTGTAAAGAAAAGAGGACTTTTGATAATATGAATACAGACCACTTTGTTCAGCTGTGTGCTAACAAAAACCAGAGAGAGATCTCTACCCCTTTGCTCTTGTGTCTTCCTTCGCGGAGATTACAGAAGTGGCCGCGTCATCGGCACCCAATCTGTGCTCCTGGTCCATTGATTCCAGGTTGCGTAGGTTGGTTTCTTTGAGAGTGTGGTTGGGCGAATCCTTGGTTCAGGCTGCCGTATAGAGACGGTGGTTGGCTCCTTATGCGTGTCGTCAGGTTGCACTAGTTATCGCTGCTTGCAGCAAGTTATCGGCTGTTTATCAGCTAGTTATCAAGATCAAGATCCTACGTCGTGAAGATCGGGACAACAACCTCATCACCGCCTGGTCACCAGCGTCTTTCATCACAGAATCATATAAACAATGGTGGCAAGAGTGAAAAGAACAGTTATTTTCAACATCCGTTCACACATATCGGCACATGATCGATCCTGACTACGCCATACCTGATGATGCGGTAAGTTCCTTTTAACTTTTTTTGTCTCTCTCCCCCTTTTATATATATATTGGCAGCTAATCTTTCCTGTAACAGGCCAATGATCCAGTTCCATCAGTAAGCAAGAGTGGGAGACCTTTCAACCTCCACCCTATTTCTCCAGTCTCAATAATCGGCTACAACGCCCCTACCTTAGACGCCTTAACCTTCCAAAGGACCCGTGCCAAAACTATCACCTCCAGACCAAGACTGGCAACATCCAGGGCCACTCCAATGGCTGCTGCTACAAGCCTAATTAAGGCTTTTAAGGTAATAACCTTGCTTATTTTGTTTTCTGCTGATACAAACTATATTAACATATAACTATCAGGGTGTAAGAGCTGCAGCTGGATCATCATCGGCAACTCCTCCAACATCAAGCACCACGACCTCTAACCAGCCTTCAGAGGTATTCTTTTATTTTTATATTTTTCCTGTTAAATATCCGATCTCACACCCATTTTTGCAGCAACAAATGGGTACATCGGCAAGCACACCAAGCACTCAAGCTCCCCAATCAACAAGTGCCGATGCCCCCCAGCCAATTGTCGCTGAGACCCAAACAAAGCGCAAAGCTTTAACCGATGCCGAAGCTCAGCAAAAGCTACAGAAATCTACACCAGCCCCTGCGTCCGCCCCAACACCTATTAGTCAGCCAATTGATGTAATTGAACAAGCTGACCCTCCTGCACAAAATATATCATCGGCCATCATACCCCAAGGGCCAACTACTGATGAGGTCGTAGAAGACATCCCATCGGCATCCTCTGCTGATCCTTTGCATGACCCTCTTCAAGCTGCTCCCTCAAGCCAGGCCCAAGAAATTGCCCTGAAGCAGGTAAACCGATTGACTATTTGGTTTATAATATCCCCATCTATCCTCAGATAGGATCTCTAAATTTCTTTTCTTCACAGGAACAAGATTCTCCCGATAGCTTGTTTTCTTTTGCTATCGACGTCTTCGATGATGACGGAGAAGAGGCGAGTTCTTCCCTGGCATTGGGAACAATATCGGTAGACATCTATGGCCAACTAGAAGCTCTTCTGAATTTGCTGCAACAAGATACTGCTCAACTGGTAATCGATTCAGACCCTGTAAAGACTATCTTCAAAACGATCCGTGGCCAAGTCCCTGCCGATGTTGAAGAAACCATCTTCCCAGCAGTCCACCTAGAGAGTAGACAACTCCAATATCAATGGGCTGCTCATCGTATTGCCGACAGAGCAGCTCAAACTCAACTCAAGGAAGAAATGCTGCAACTGAAGCAAACTGCCGATGAGAAGCACAAAAGCATCAGCAACTTGCAAGCCTCCGGTACTGATCTTAAGCAGAAAATCCTAGATTTATCTGCAAAAAGAGCAGCTTTGCTAGCTGAACTGGAAGAGGTTGAAGCAGCTCTGACTCAAGCCAAGCAAGAAGAAGACCAGCTTCCTGACGTTATCAAAGCCCTTCAGCAGGAACGAGATGCCCAAGCTCGCAAGGCCTTGGCCTTGAAAAAGAAACTCAAACCTGTGGAAGGAACTGCCGATGAAGATGCCAAAGAATTAAAGGAAGCCGATGAAATTCGCCTGCGTGCGATATCGGCTATCCAAACTTTGTTAAATTAACGCATCGGCAACAATACATTGATACTTTGTTTTAACTCTAGCCGATAGGATTGTTATCGGCAATTACACTTTTATGCATCTATCCAGATACTAGGGCAATATTTCTTTAAGTATTTTCCATTTAATGCTCTGGGAAATACAACTCCTTTGAGAGTTTTGAGAATATACACACTACCAGGAATAGATTGATTTATCTGATATGGACCTTCCCAATTAGGTGACCATTTGCCAAACTTAGAACTTTTAGTCCCAATCGGTAAAATCAACTTCCAAACCAAATCTCCATCGACAAATTCCTTTACCTTCACCTTCTTGTCATACCATCAGGCTACCCTTTTCTTATTCTCCTCAATGCTAGCTAAAGCTTTTAAACGATGACCCGCTACATCTTCCAACTCATCTTTCATAAGGATATCATAGTCATCGGCTGTCAATTGATCTTGAGAGCGTATTCGCCTAGAACCAGTCTTAACCTCCCAAGGTAATACTGCGTCATGTCCATACACCAACTGATAAGGTGTTACCTTAGTTGCACCATGACACGCCATCCGATATGACCATAAGGCTTCATTTAATATTGTATGCCACTTCTTAGGATATTCTTTAATCTTGCGCTTAATAAGCTTGATAATTCCTTTGTTAGAAGCCTCAGCCAGACCATTAGCCTGGGCATAATATGGTGAAGAATTCAAAACTTTAATCCCCATACCTATAGCAAACTCATCAAATTCACTCGATGTAAACATGGTACCCTGATCGGTAGTGATGGTTTGAGGAATACCAAATCGGTAAACAATATGCTCTTTCACAAAATCAATCATATTAGCCGATGTCACCTTTTTCAAAGGAATTGCTTCAACCCACTTTGTGAAATAATCGGTAGCAACCAGAATAAATTTATGCCCTTTACTTGATGGTGGATAAATCTGACCGATGAGATCAATAGCCCAACCCCGGAACGGCCAAGGCTTAATTATGGGGTTCATAGCCGATGCGGGTGCCCTCTGAATATTACCAAATTTCTGACATTCCTGATATCCTTTAAAATATTTAAAACAATCCTCAAGAATAGTTGGCCAATAATATCCATTCCTTCTGATCATCCATTTCATCTTGAAAGCTGACTGATGAGCCCCACATACTCCTTCATGAATCTCACCCATCAAACCTTTTGATTCATCGATGCTAACACACCTGAGTAAAACTCCATCTATGGTACGGTAATATAATTCATTATCGAGGAGCAAATACTTGGTAGCTTGGAACCTTATACGTCTTTCAACCTTTTTAGATGGATTCTTTAAATAATCAATAATTTCCTTTCTCCAGTCATTGGTATCAACTGTCGATGTTAACACTTCTTGAACAGGCTGATATCCTGAAGCATGTTGAGCCAATCGATTAGCTTCTTCATTATGCAACCGAGAAACATGTTCCAGATGAAAATTCCTAAACCCTTTTAACAACTCCAAACACTTCTCATAATATGAAATTAGAATTTCACTTCGGCATTCATAAATCCCAGCCAACTGATTTATAACTAGCATAGAATCACCAAAGACTTCAACAACATCAGCACGTACTTCCTTAAGCAATTCTAACCCTTTTATCAGGGCTTGGTACTCATCTTGATTGTTTGTTGATGTAGCAACAATCGATAATGAGAACTCATACTTCTTCCCCTGAGGGGAAATTAACACGATACCGATGCCTGCCCCTTCACCACATGTAGACCCATCAAAGAAAAGTGTCCAAGGAGCAATCTCTAGAGAATTCACCGTGTTGCAATGTTGAGTAACAAAATTGGCCATAACCTGTCCTTTAACTGCCTTAGCCGATTCATAACGTAGGTCAAATTCTGATAATGCTAAAATCCATTTGCCAATTCTACCATTTAGTATCAGCATCGACAGTATATACTTGACCACGTCATCTTTGCATATGACAGTACACTCAGCCGATAGTAAATAATGCCTCAACTTAATACAAGAAAAGTATAGACATAGACATAATTTCTCAATAGCCGAATACCTGATTTCAGCATCTATTAACCGTCTGCTCAAATAATAGATAACACGTTCTTTCCCTTCAAATTCTTGAATAAGAGCTGAACCGATAACAGTATCATCAGTTGATAAATACAATCTGAAAGGTTTTCTATGTTGAGGTGGAACTAACACCGGAGGATTTGTTAAGTAACTCTTAATTTCATCTAGGGCTAATTGCTGTTCATCTCCCTATTTAAATTCCTGATCGGCTTTCAATTTCAATAATGGACTGAAGGCCTTGATCTCCCTTACCAAGCTTCCGATACATCACATAAGGCATAATATTAATCGCAGCTCCTCCATCAATAAGTATCTTAGATACAGGCTGCCCATCAACTCTGCCTTTTACAAACAAAGCCTTGAGATGTTGTCTCTCATCATCGGCAGGCTTCTCAAAAACAGCCATCATTGAATCTAGCGTTAATTGAGCTATTTGATCAGAGAAAACAGCTTCTTCCTCATTATCAGAGAGTGCCAAAAATTCCATCGGCAACATAAATACCATATTGACATCTGCCGATGGGCCTTTATTTTTGTGCCTTATCTGCCACTGCTGATTACCAGATCTCTCATTGGAGGAACTTTCTTCTTGGTATAAGTCTTTTTGGCGCTCTCGCTGCATTTTCCTTTTCTGTGTCTTTGTCAAACCTTCTGGACACCATTGAGGAAGTTTAGTTTTCCACACTAGCTGGTAGGTCCTGGTTGACTCCACACGACGTATATTAGGATCCCTATAAAATATTTCTTCATCAAGAACTCTTGCATTTGTCATCTCTTCAAGTTCCTCTTGGTTTCTCGGAAAATATGCAACGCGTTTACCAAGCCTCTCATGTACACTGAGCCTGCCCCCCAGCCGATCATGTACTGATGCTTTACCTCTGATCGGCTCATTAATGGACAAACCTTGATTACCAGATTGAAACCTCCTTTCTGGATGATTAACCCCATAATAACCATTGCATTCTGGGCAATCTTCAACAGTAGGTAACTTAATACCCTCTTCCCAACAATGAATGAAAAACGGACACCTCCAATGATCCTTATGCCGATTCCACTCCTCTCGGCGTCTTTCTTCTTGCTGTTGTCGATATCGGTCCCTTCGCTGACGCCAGCCTTCCTGTTGCCTTTGATGGGTAATCATAATGCCAGATCGAGGAGGCTTTCTAGAACTGCCACTTTCTCTCAGTAGCCCCTTGCCTTTTGCATCATCGGTAGTTATCCGATGTTGGGGATCCACTGATGCATTTTTCTCAGCAGCTTTCGATGTCAACACCTTAGTTTTTCCTTCAGCATCCAATATATTTGCTAGAAAAGGATGTTGATCAATCTTCATCGGCTTCTAAATCTTGGAATTGCTAAATTTTATTCTCCCAGACTTAATAGCTAATTGTAACTACTGTCTAAACACTTTGCACTCATTTGTACTGTGTGAAGTTGCATTATGCCATTTGCAATACAACATTTTTTTCAACTCTTCTGCCGATGGGATCACATGATTAGGTGACAACTTAATCTGGCCCTCTTGAAGCAAAAGATCAAATATCTTATCGGCTTTGGTGATATCGAAAGTAAACTTCTCTAGCTCTTTGTGACCAAAGGGACAAGATATCGGCTTTTTATTCTTAACCCACTCAGCCAAACCGATAACTGGTTCTTCATCCGAATTAGAATCTTCTACTTCTCCGACAAATGAAACCTTCTTGTTCCAATTCCTTTTGGGTTCAAAGATCCTAGTGTCTTGATCAGAAATCCTTTGCACTAGATGACTTAGGCTTTCGAACTCCTGAGAAGCATATCTGTCCTTAAGGTGTGGCAACAATCCCTGAAAGGCCAAATCGGCAAGTTGCCGATCATCCAATACCAAGCTATAACACTTGTTCTTTACATCTCTTAGCCTTTGCACAAAGCCTTCCACCGATTCATCATTGCGCTGTTTCATCTTTACCAAATCGGTAAGCTTCTTTTCATGAACTCCAGCAAAGAAATATTTATGAAATTGCTTTTCCAGATCAGCCCAAGTAATAATAGAATTTGGCTGTAATGAAATAAACCATGTAAATGCTGATCCAGATAGAGATGATGAAAACAAACGAACTCTCAATTCATCTCTACTAGCTGCCTCTCCACATTGAATAATAAAACGATTAACATGCTTCATGGTTGATGTATCATCTTGCCCAGAGAACTTAGTGAAATCTGGCACCTTGTACCGATTTGGGAGAGGGATTAAATCGTATGCCAGAGGATATGGAGTCCGATAAGAATAGGTATTGACCTTGGGCTTGATCCCAAACTAATCCTTCATAATTTCTGCTATTTTATCGGCCCAAAAAGCATCAACATCTTGTTGACGATATGGTTGAATTTCCACCGGAGGTACTTGCTGATACCCTTCTGCATATCTTTGTGGCCCACAATCTCCAGCAATTGGCATATTTGCCACTATTTGTGGTCCATTAACCTGCTGAAAAGGATTCATCGGCTGAGCTACCGATGCTTGATTCTGAAAACCAGCATGCATGTGACCTTGATGAATACCTGCAGCTTGTTGACTTGGCTGAACTGTATGTTGAGTGGGAAACTGCCCTGACCAATTATTATTAGCGTTCATCGGTACAAAATTTACCGATGGCTAGTAACTTGTTGGCATTGCTGGATAATTACAACCAACTTGAGGTATAACCTGGACTCCAGGTTGACTTACGATAGGAGCCTTCTGTTGCATCGGTAACAAATTTGCCGATGGACTTGAATTAGATGTTTGACCCAAAGACACCTGGAAACCCCCTAGAGTTGGTTGCACAATAGTTGCTGTAGTATATTGAGGTACTTGAGCTATCGGCGAACTAGCCGATGGCATAGGAGCTTTTCCCGCTGCGTCAAACACTTGAGGTAATCCAGGGTTAAAAGCAGATGGCTCTGAGGACATACCGTATCCCCACCAATTAGTAGGAGTCTGATTACTCTGTGGCACAGGACCTGATAAAGCCGATGCTGATAGATCTGTATTAAGCTGAACTCGTCCTGATAATGCTGAATCTGGTCGCATCGGTGTAGAGTGTACGTTAGATAAACCTGCTGATACTGGAGGAGAAGAAATCTCTGTACCCACAACGGCTGGGAGAGCCGATGGAGCAATAGCATATGCTAATTCTGGTTGATGATAAGCAGGCCCAACGTAACGAGGTGACGCTTGCCCTTCTTTGAAAGTTCGAATCACAGCATTATGAACAGTATTGGACAGCACATTGGAGTGATTAATTAAAGCATGATTTACTACAGAATTAACCATCTCTTGAAGTTTACCCGGATTAGAATCAAAGGTAACTTGCCGAGGCAACGACAAGTCTTGCTTCTGGATGACTTGTCCACTTTTGTTCAAGCTGAATGACTTTAAGCAGAGCTGTCTGTATTCTTCTATAGCCCTTTCCATAGCCTGCTTCTGTTCTTCCTTAAGATCTTCTTCTGTTACCGCGATGATGTTCCCCGCATCGATCTCAGGATTGAGCATATTGACTAGATCTGTCCCACCGGACGTGCTAAAAGATGTGTTGATGCAAAAGTGGATCTGCAAACACAAAGGGCTAATACCCGAAATTGATATCCAAAGTGTGCCAGTTGATTTGACCTGTTAATCGACAAGGATGAAGATACGAGCACTTTGGTCCTGACAACAGCGATACGCCCGGAAGTCACGGCTAAGAGGTACTCACACGGAACTCGAGGATCGTCGAAGATTGCACTGGAGCAATGCAACTCGCCGAATCGATGAGAACTCATAAAAAGGAAAAAGTATGCAAATTGACGAAGTCGCCGAAAGTAGATGTAAATAAGAGTAAAAGTTATTTTTGATATTGATTGATTCATCATTACATTGCCCTTCACCCTATATTTATATCCTGATCTATAGAAACGTAACCAAACACGACTAGGACACTAAACCCAAATCTAAGGAAACACATGACTTTAATACAACTCAGACTCTAATAAACGTATACAAGGAAATTAACTCCTATTTTATTCCATAGTCCGCCTCAATCACGATGGTACTCTCATCGACCTTCTTTCCATCGGCACACTCCCTGTTCCATCGGCAGCAACCTTCAAGTCTCTTCCATCGGCACACTCTCTGTTTCATCGGCAGCAGTCTTTAAGTCTTCTTTCATCGGCATCGGCAATAATACCCTTAACCTTATCGGCAACACTTCAATTTGAATCCACATGCCACCACCACTACTCATAAGCAGCCTTCTTTACAAGCTCTTTTTCATCGGCTATCAATCTACACAGTAATCTTTCCTCTACTGATTAGCCCTTCCTAACCATCTTGACACATGCTAAAAATGATGTCAACAGTATTGATGGTTCAGGATTGATAGCTAAATCTTGAGATCGGAGTGGTTGTGATTTGGCTATCAAAACCTTCTCTTTTTCCTCAGGGGATGATTCCTTCTCTTCCTTGGGGAGTTCATCATGAATGCTAGCGAGGGAGTGTTTCCTATAATTTTATTAAGGATAGTCCTAGCTTCACTAACAGATAAACAAAGAAAAGCTCCTCTAGGCTATATCAAGGGTTTGCACAGAATCCTTGCTAAGACCCATATAAAAATGTTGAAGCATCAGATCTGGAATAGCAAGGTCTGGGCCAGTGGTGATTAGACTATTAAAACGATCCCACGATGTGCTAAGAGACTCTTTCTCTAATTGTTTAAAGGTTAGAACTTCTATTCGAAGGCTGACTACTCTAGAGATGGGAAAGAAAGATGAACAAAATTTAGAGCATAGCATTTTCCAATCTACTCATATACTTCTTACAGTTTTATTATACCATTGATTAGCTCTTTCCATCCAAGAGAATAGAAATAACTTCCATCTTAAGGTTTTGTCCGACGTGCCAGCGATATGCAAGCATGCACAGGTCTGTTCAAATTCTCGTAGGTGTGAGTATGGGTTTTCATCACCTTCTCCCGAGAAGAATTGTTCCCGAATTATTTTTATTAAACTCAGGTGCAGCTCATATAGCCGGGTGTTAGGATAGACTTTGAAGATTTTGGTGGCTCTAGGCATGCGCTCGTAGGTTTAGCATATTGATATAGGTGTGTTAACCATGCTAAAAGAAAAATAAAAACAAAAGATACAAAGTTAAGCTAGGTTCATAGTTAATTCAGCAACCGTCTCCCCGGTAATGGTGTCAGAAAGCTCGTTAGTATTCATTAGTTTAAACCCCTATACCTATGTTTTGTGCTAGAATTAAGTATATATGTAAGATATGTTGATGATTTATAATTGATGTTAACACCGTCAACAGTATCACACGCCCCACTCACTCGGGTTCCGCACCACTCGAGTGACTCGCGCCCCACCCATGCCGCCCACTGCTCTTCGTGCCTTGTCTATGCTGCACACCCGCTCGCTCGGGTTCCGTGCCACTCGAACGACTCGCGCCCCATCCACGTCGCCCATCCCCACACGGGCCCACACTGCCCAAACATCACCAGCATCGAGAAAGAGGAGGAAACATGGAGACGAGGCAGCAGAAGGCGAGGAGAGAGATGCAACACACGATCTTTTGAAACATCCAAATGAAACAATTGCATCATATGTTTGGAACAGTTAAAACACTTGCAACATACGTCTGAAACACACCTAAAAACGCTTGAAAAAGCCATTGTAAAAATACATGCAACATCCAGATGAAACACATGCAACATATGTGTGAAACATATGCAACATCTAGATAAACACACTTGCAACACGCGTATGAAAAAATAGATAAAACATTGGGAACAAAAGCTTTGCAACATACGTGCACAACCATTGCAACATATGCAAAATCTCGATCTACTTTTGCAACATCCATATAAAACACTTGCAACATACTTATGAAACATCTGAAACACTTGAAACATACACTTGCAACATGTGTTTTTCACCCTTCTTCTTCTTCCGGACAACACAGAGTAGAGCGGGGAACGGCCAGTTCCGGCCAGCCGGTGGCCGAAGATGGTGGCACGGCATGGCTGCGCCAACTATGCCTACGCCTGGCCTAGTCTAGCCACTCCGAATCTCTGATGTTGTGTGTCAAGATATAGGCCTAGGCCCATATTGGCCCATATGGCCCCTAGTATATACACACTCACACAGCAGGCTCTCCACATCTCTCCATACACTTCACTTCATCCTTTCACCAAAGGTAACATGGTACCAGAGTCCTGGGTTAGGGTTCGCCGCCCGCCCGTTCGTCCACCGCCCCGCCTCACCCGTCGCGCGCCGCCCATCGCGGCCCCGTCCTTGCCCGTCACGCGCCGCCCATCGTGGCCTGGTTCTTCCGAACGCACGCCGCTCGTCGTGGCCCCATCCTCGCCCGTCGCGCGCCGCCCATCGCACGCACGACGCCCGCGCGGCCCTGTTCTCGCCCGTCCCATCCTCGACCGTCCCATCCTCGTCGCGGATTCTGTCGAATCCGTCCAGCCCGTCCTCACCGCTGTCACTTCGTCACCATCGGCGCGCCTCCGTCGTCTGTGCCTGGGTCTTCGTCCGAGACTGCTCTCCTTCCACTTCGTCTGATCAGAGGAGCAGAGAAGAGGAAACAGAGGACCCTGTCATCCAGCAACGGTGATAACTAATCTCTGCCTTCCTCTTCCTGTTGGTCAGTAGCCATGTCGACCACTAAGTCCATGTCACAGATCAATACAATTGTTATCAACATCACTTTAGATGGTCAGAACTATCCTGAGTGGGCTTTTTCTGTTGAGACTGCTTTAAGGGGCTGTGGTCTTTATTTTCATCTAACTGATGATCCGCCTGCTTGTAAGTCTGATGGTAGTAATGCTGATGCTATTAAAACCTGGGAAATTGATGATGGAAAGGTGATGGCAGCCATGGTCAATAGTGTTAAGCCAACTATGATCATGAGTCTTCGTAAGTTTAAGCAAGCCAAACCCATGTGGGGTTATTTGAAGAAACGCTATGTTCAGGACAGTAGTGCTCTTCTCCATAATCTCATGCAGCAAATTCATGACATTGAGCAAGCTGATATGTCTATTGATGATTATTATTCTCCTTATGATCGTTTGATGGGTTCATTGACCTCCATGGTGCCAGAGTGCACAGCTGATGACTGTCCAGCACACAAATTCATTGAAAAATTTCTGACATATCGCTTTGTCATGGGAGTGAAGCCAGAATTTGATTCCATTCGTACACGGTTACTTCACAATGCTTCTAATCTAACTATGGACCAAGCCTTGGCTGAATTGCTTGCTGAAGAGACACGTCTCAAGTCTCTGTCTTCCTTTTCTTCTATGACAGTGTCTCACAGTGTGTTGGCAGCCTCTCAGCGGAACACTGTACCCAAAGGTACTTCTTCAGAGCCATGTAAACATTGTGGCAAGACTACACATATATCAGAAAATTGTTTTTCTGCTCATCCGGAGAAGTTAGCTGAGTATCGTGCACGCCGAGCAGCTCGTGCTACTCGTGGCCGTGGTACTTCCTCCATTGCTAGAGGTGGTGCTGCTGCTTCACCCATTGGTGCCTCTCAGCCAGCTGTCTCTATTGCTGCTGCTTCACCCATTGGTGCCTCGCAGCCAGCTTGGGTTCTGGATTCAGGGGCTTCCTTTCATGTGACATCTGATCAGTCTCAATTGGTCTCCTCCAAGCCAATCACTGGTGGTGCTTCTATTCAGACAGCCGATGGTACATCTTGCTATATCACTCATCAGGGTACTCTTTGTAGTACCAATTTTTCTGTACCTGATGTTTCTTTTGTTCCTCATTTGTCCATGAATCTTCTTTCAGTGGGCCAAATTGCTGATCATAATTGCTTTATTGGATTTGATGACTCATCCTGTTTTATTCAGGATCGTCAAAGCAGGACTGTGATTGGGACTGGCCGTCGCCGTAGAGGTTCTCCGAGCCTCTACATTTTGGACACCTTGCGTCTTCCTTCTTCCGCTGCTTTTGTGTCAAATGTTGCATCATCATCTACGTCATCCTTCGCCAAGTGGCATCATCGACTTGGTCACCTCTGTGGGTCTCGTTTGTCCACATTAATACATTAGGGCTATTTAAGTCATACATCTGTCGAGTCTAACTTTAATTGTAAGGGTTGTAAGCTTGGCAAACAGATTCAGCTTCCTTATCCTTCTAGTATATCTCACGCAGCTAGACCCTTTGATCTTATTCACTCTGATGTCTGGGGCCCTGCTCCTTTTGCTACGAAAGGTGGCCATAAATATTATGTTATCTTTGTTGATGATCATTCTCGATACACTTGGCTTTATTTTATGAAACACCGGTCTTAGTTGTGTTCCATTTATCAGTCTTTTACTCGCATGGTTCATACTCAATTTTCCACCTCTATTAAAATTTTTCGTTCTGACTCTGGTGGAGAATATGTCTGATCGTTTTCGCCAGTTTTTGACCTCTGAGGGCACTCTTCCTCAGCTCTCATGTCCTGGTGCCCAGTCACAAAATGGCATAGCCAAACGCAAACATCGCCATATCATTGAAACTGCTCGGACCCTTTTAATTGCCTCCTTTGTTCCCTCTCACTTTTGGGGGGAAGCAGTCTCAACATCTGTTTATCTTATCAATCGACAACCGTCATCCAAACTATCTGGTAAGTGTCCTGGTGAAGTCCTTTTTGGTACACCTCCTCACTATGATCATCTTCGGGTTTTTGGATGTACTTGCTATGTTCTGCTTCCACCTCGTGAGCGAACTAAGTTGACGGCTCAGTCGGTTGAATGTGTTTTTTTGGGATATAGTCCTGAAGATAAGGGTTATCGTTGTTATGATCCTTCCACTCGTCGCATGCGTATCTCTTGTGATGTCACCTTTGTTGAGGACCGTCCTTTCTTTTATAACCCATCTATCCAATCATCCTCCTCTTCTACAGAGTCCACGTCTTTTCTTTACCTTCCTTCTATTTTGTCTAATGATGATGTTCCCTGTTCTACATCATCTCCTTCTCATGACCCCCCACCAATCCTAGCTCCTCAGTCTCCACCACCTAGGCCTCCATCATGTAAACCACCCATCACACATGTTTACACTCGTCGTTCCACCAATTCCATAGAGCCTCCATCTAATCCTTCTTCCTCGGCCAGTCTTGATGCTCCTGTTTTGGTTGATTCTAATGCTTCTGATGAGTCATAGGTTCGACCGAGATACAATTTGCGTGATCGCACCACTATTGCGCCCCCCTGATAAATTGGGATTTCCACGTGCAAGTGCTATTATTGATGAGCCATCCACTTATCATGAGGCTTCTCTCATTCCGGAATGGCAGGCTGCTATGTCTGAGGAGCTCGCTGCACTTGAGCGCACATGTACTTGGGATATTGTTTCATTACCACCTCATACAGTTCCTATCACATGTAAATGGGTGTTCAAAGTTAGAACCAAATCTGATGGTTCTATTGAGAGATATAAAGCTAGTCTAGTTGCTAGAGGTTTTTAGCAGACTCAGGGTCGTGATTATGATGAAACATTTGCTCATGTTGCTCATATGACCACGGTTCGTACTTTGATTGCTGTGGCTGCTTCAAAGTCCTAGAATATCTCTCAGATGGATGTTAAGAATGCTTTTCTTCATGGTGATTTGCATGAGGAAGTTTATATGCAGCCACCACCAGGTGTTGATGCCCCTTCAGGACATGTTTGCCGTCTTCGTCGCGCCTTATATGGTCTTAAACAGGCTCCTCGTGCTTGGTTTGAGCGTTTTGTATCGGTGATACAGGATGCTGGTTTTTCACCGAGTGATCATGATCCTGCCTTATTTATTCATCTCTCTCCGCGAGGGCGTACCTTGCTCCTTCTATATGTTGATGATATGCTAATCACGGGCGATGATATGGACCACATTTCTCATGTGAAGGAACAACTTAGCAAGCAGTTCCAGATGTCTGATCTCGGTCCTCTTAGTTATTTTCTAGGGATTGAGGTGTTTCATTCTTCAAAGGGTTATTATCTCTCTCAATCCAAGTATGTACATGATCTTATTGCTCGCTCTGGCATTTCTGATAATCGGACGGCTGCAACACCCATGGATCTTCACTTGCAGCTTTGTCCTACTGATGGCACTCCTCTGGAGGATCCCTCTCGATATAGACATATTGTGGGTAGCCTTGTTTATCTCACCGTTACCAGACCCGACATTGCTCATGCAGTTCATATCTTAAGCCAGTTTGTCAGTGCTCCTACTTCAGTTCACTTTGGGCATTTGCTCCGTGTGCTAAGATACTTAAGGGGGACATCATCTCAGTGTTTGTTCTATGCTCGTGATAGTCCACTTCATCTTTATGCCTACTCGGACTCCACTTGGGCGAGTGATCCTACAGATCGCTGTTCTGTCACTGGTTATTGCAATTTTCTTGGTTCTTCTCCCCTTGTATGGAAGTCCAAGAAGCAATCAGCTGTATCCCGATCCAGTACAGAGGCAGAACTTCGAGCACTTGCTACTACCACCGCAGAGATTATATGGCTTCGATGGCTGCTAACTGATTTTGGTGTTTCATGTGATGCTCCAACACCTCTTCTTTGTGATAATACGGGAGCTATACAGATTTCCAATGATCCTGTGAAACATGAGCTTACAAAACATATTGGTGTTGATGCCTTCTTCACCCGGTCTCATTGTCATCAAAAGACGATTGCTCTTCAGTATGTGCCATCAGAACTGCAAGTGGATGATTTGTTTACCAAAGCACAAACTCGCGAGCAACATCGGCTTCATATGCTCAAACTCAATGCTTCACATCCTCCACCTCCGCCTTGAGTTTGAAGGGGGGTGTCAAGATATAGGCCTAGGCCCATATTGGCCCATATGGCCCCTAGTATATACACACTCACACAGCAGGCTCTCCACATCTCTCCATACACTTCTCTTCAGCCTTTCACCAAAGGTAACATTGTGAACTGAGGACGAGCATCCAGTGACACCGATGTTGAAGTGGCTGCGACCTTCTGGTGGGGAATGGCATCGTCAGTAGTACCTCGGCACCACCTCAACGTGGCAGAGGATGGGGCACGACGCTCAGCTGTGGAGCACGGGGCATGCCACATAGTGCGTGGGATGGGGCACCTCGCTGTGTGGGAAGGGGCGCAGCGATGGAGTGTGGCACAACGACACACGCGCTGAGGGTGGGGGCGAGTGGGGATTGGGGATTTCTATTTTTATTAGAGAAGGTTGTGGCCAAAGAGTGGGAATTGTTGGACGCGTGTTGGACGCGTGTTGGACCCGCGCTACGGCCCAGGAACGGGGCGTCCAGACCGACACGTCTAGATGTTGTTAAGATTCGTGCCTCCTAAATATCTTTCAGGAGATTATTGTTTATGTTATCTTCCACTTTTTTTGTATGGTCTAGATGTTGTTAAGATTCGTGCCACCTAAATAACAATTTCCCTTTGCTGTCAGTTTTGTGGGCTGATCTAAGTTTTGTGGTTGTCGTTTGTGACTCCATTATCCCACTGCCTTTTGTATTGAAAACAATTATCTAGTTGGCTCATTTCAGTTTCGTGTTTATGGGTGTTGTCGACGGTGCCCATGGCCTTGTCAGCGGTTGTGGCGGAGGTGGCGGCCGCATTGTCTACAGTGGCCGCAGCGTTGTCTTCGGCGGCAGCGGCTTTGTTGGAGGAGGCAGCGGCGATGGCGGTGTTGTTCAAGGCGGTGGTGGCGACTTTGTCGGAGGAGGCAACACCGATGGTGGTGTTGTTCGAGGCGGTGGCTGTGGTGGCGGCGGCGTCTTTTTTAGATCCGGCGGCGGCAGCGACGTTCCCACGGTGCTGTTCTGTTCTCTTGTATTTTGGTTTGATTTGTATTGCAGTTGCGTCAGTCACGGCGTTGGTTGCGGGTTTGGCCGGGGCAAGCTCGCCGGCAAGGTGGCAAGGCGCTTCGCAACCTTCGCCCCTCCAATGTCAATCCCTGATTTGGATGTTGTGCTTGTCAGGAAGCCTTGCCCTTGCTCCTCTAGTTCGTGCCATGTTTTGGCATTCCACATCCGTGGATATGTTATTTTTTCAGTCAAATGTGGGATTGGTTTATCTGTTAATGTTTTTTTGGTCCATTGTTTGCTATTTCTAGTGATTAGTCTTGTTTTGCTTATATAATGTGTACATATTACCAACTTTGTTGCTGTTCACTATGGTTTGTGTGTATGTGTGTGGAGGAGGCACATGTTTGCCAGTGTCACCATAGTTTGCTTGAGTTTGCTTTTTAATATGCTTGATTTTGTGTGTCAATAGTTAAAGATGCTAGTAGGTTGTGCTTGCTGAGCATCTGTTGCATTCCATTGCATGTATCTTGTAATTTGGTTTTACTTGGTGAGGTTGCTATGACTGTGAGAGGATGGATAAGTGAATAAATTAAATGAGGAGACTGTCCGCGTCAGCAGCATGAGCGGATGGATCATCAAGCATCATTGGATATGATGTAAAGCTCTGCGCTCAAGATCGTCATGTAGTCTCGTTGCTGGCCTAGTGCTGCACTCTCGTGTGGTGTCTTTGTGCTTGTGTGCGTCTATGTACATGTGAGATTTAATTTGCCAACTACCGATTGATTCAGCAATAACTATTGTTGCTTCACTACTATAGATGATGTGCAAATAGTTAGAGCTTGTTCTTTTGTTTATTTTTTTCCTATTGTACTTGATGGGCTGCAGCTAGCAATGAGGTCATTGACATGATCTTTTAAGTTATTTATTTGGTTCAAGAAATGAAGTAGGATGGTTTTTGTCATTGCTACATTTGATACTAAAGGGTCTGTGACTCTGATGTGTTGTTGGTTAGCTCGAGAATGGTATGTAATTATGGTATATTTAGCATTCTTGTGTCTGACAACTCTTGCAATAATATGGTCACATTGATAAGAATGAAAACTTGAAAAGTCAAAGTTTCGGCAAGGTATCTGTGGTGCTTATATTCAGAATGTTGGATGTGTGATCTTTTGGCTGTTTTATTCGTTCATTTGTTCTGATCGGACTGCAGCCAGGTAAGGCATAGATTCCACGTTTGTGTTTCTCTGATGAATTAGTCATGTTCAGATTCAGGTTTCATTATAGGTTCAGGTTCAGTTTAATTTAATTGTAGTTTTAGTAAGTCATGTTCAGGTTCTTGGTTCAGGTTCAGTTTTATATATTTTCAATATTCAGTTTCAGTTTTGTTCAGGTTTAGGTTTAGTTCAGTTTATAATTTATGTATTAGGTATTTCAGTTTCCTCCATGTTATCTTTTCAATTTCAATCTTCAATAACAGTTAGCAATTTCAGTTTTTAATTTCATTTGTGTTTTCATTTTCTAATATGTTTCATTACAGGTTCAGATTCAGTCTAATTTAATTGTTGTTTTTGTTGGAGTGTATGTGTATTAGGCCCATGAGGCTAGGCCCATATGGCCCATGTATGGTTACCTATATAGCTACCCTCCTAGGGTTAGCCCAATCATATAGAAAATCATTCCCTAACATGGTATCAGCAGCCTAGGGTTAGGTTTCCTCTTCTTCCCCCACCCCAGCCACCGCCTGCTGGTTCCGGCCGCCGGCACCATGGCCGGCGCCCCACCCCCTCCTACTCCTTCCTACTACAGCTTCTTCCCTCCCCTTCCCTCCTCCTGGGCCCAGATGGCTGCCCATCCACCCGGTGCACCTCCTGGCGCGGGCGCCCCTCGCGCGGCCGGCGTCCTGGGCGCAGGCGCCTCCGGCGCTCTGGCTGCCTCCCCTGCAGGCGACGCTGACGCTCCTCACCCCCTGCCCAGCGCCGTGGAGGAGGGCAGCGCTAAAGCTGCCGTCCGCCCACCAGGGGTCCAGTCGCCGCCACCAGAGGTCCAGCCGCTGCCGCCTGGCCTAGCAGCCACCACTGCTGGTGGCTTGGGCCCGCTGCTGCCGCCTGGCGGCGCGGCCCTGCTGCCTGGCGGCCCTGGTCTTCTCAACCCAGCGCCGTCTGTTCAGCCACTCCACCCGGCGGGCGGCCTCCCTGGTGGGACTCGTCCGGACTCCGCCCTCGCCGCCGCCCTCGTCGCCGCACGGGCTGCCGCCATGGAGGGGCAGGCCCGGGTGCGCGCGGTCACCCTGGCCCGCCAGATCACCGAGGCGGAGCAGCTCCTCGCCTCTCCCGCCTCCCAGGACGCTGGCGCCACCTCCTCCGCCTCGTCGGGACGCCGCGTGTCCCACACCGCCGTCCTCTGGCACGACCCGGCCGACCCGCTCATGACTCAGCTGCACTACCAGGCCGGGGGGTCCAGAACATTCGCCTCCTCATGCCGGTCGTCCTCGAGCCGGAGTCGCCCTCCTACGCCCGCTGGCGGGATCTGGTGCTTCTCACTCTCCACCGCTACGCCCTCGACGACCACGTCCTTGTTGACGCCTCGGTCGCCGCCTAGACTCCGGCGTGGCTTCGTCTCGACAGCATCGTCCTCTCCTAGATCCTGGGGACAATCTCCCTGGACCTCCACGACCTCGTCCGCACCTCCCCTGACGCGCGCCGGGCATGGCTGGCCCTTGAGGGATAGTTACTGGGCAACGCCGAGGCCCAGGCTCTGCGCCTCGCCGTGAGCTTCCGCACCTTCATTCAGGGTGACCTCTCCGTCAGCGAGTTCTGCCGTCGGATGAAGGGCATGGCCGACTCTCTTGGCGACCTTGGCTGGCCCGTGGAGGATCGCATCTTGGTCCTCAACATCCTCCGCGGGCTCAGTGACCGCTACGCTCACCTCAGGACGTGGATCACCCGTCAGCGGCCCTTCCCCACCTTCCTGGAGGTCCGTGACGACCTGGTCATGGAGGAGCTCACGCAGGGCATCCAGCCGGGGTCCACCACTTCTCCGGGGTCCTCATCTTCCTCGACGGCTCTGGCTGCCACTCTGCCCCGTCCGTCTGCTCCACCACGGTCGTCCGCTCCACCGCCGCCGTCTCTCCTGGGCCCCCCTCCCTCCGGGCCAAGCGGGGGTGGGGGGGTCGTGGCGGTCGTCGTCGCCGGGGCGGGGGTGGCCGGGGCGGTCACACCAAGGCTCCGGCACCGAGTGGGCCACAGGGGGGGGCACCATGGCCTTCCTTCCAGAACCCGTGGAACGGGTGCATCTCTATGTGGCCCTTCCACGCTCCTGGGGGCGACCCGCGTCCACCGGCGGCCATGCTCATCGGTGCTCCACCTTCCGGCGGCTTCCCTGCTACGTCGTGGGCTCCACCCTCCGGCACCCTACCTGGGGTTGCCGGCTGGGACCAGGCGGCTTTGGCCCGCTCGTTCAGCACCATGGGTCTGACACCTCCGGTCGGACCTGAGTGGATCGCTGACTCGGGAGCCACCTACCACACCACCCCTGACCCCGGTATACTTTCGTCTCTCCACTCTCCCTCTTCTTCTCTTCCTTCGTCCATTATGGTCGCAAATGGTTTGTGTCTTCCAGTCACGTCTATGGGTACCGCCGGTGCTCATGGCTCCTTCCATCTTCCTGATGTTCTTGTTGCTCCTTCTCTGGTTCACAACCTTCTTTCTATTCGTCGTTTTACAGCTGACAATTCCTGTTCTGTGGAATTTGACTCTTCTGGTCTTACTATAAAGGATTTGGCTTCCTGACATCCTCTGCTCTGATGTGACAGCTCCGGGCCCCTTTACATCCTTCGCTTCCCGACGGCTACTTCGTCTTCTCCGCCGTCCATTTTGTCAGCTGCCTTCGCCGCTTCTACTTCCTCTACTACTTGGCACCGGCGCCTCGGCCATCCTGGACGTGATGCCCTGATGCAGCTCAGTCGTAGTTCCGGTCTTCCATGTACTCGGGCTCCTGATGAGCAACTGTGTCATGCGTGCCAATTAGGCCGACATGTTCGTCTCCCTTTTCATAGTTCTACTTCCCATGCGGCCCGCATTTTTGATCTTGTACATTGCGACCTATGGACATCTCCTGTTATCAGTCTTTCTGGTTATAAGTACTATCTTGTGGTGGTTGATGATTTTTCGCATTATTCATGGAATTTTCCCCTCCGTGCGAAGTCAGATACATTTCCCACGCTCCTTCACTTCTTTACTTGGGTGTCCACACAGTTCGGCCTCACCATCAAGGCCGTCCAGTGTGACAATGGTCGTGAGTTTGATAACTCCACCTCCCGAGCATTCTTTCTCTCTCACAGTGTTCAGTTGCGCATGTCTTGCCTATATACCTCTTCGCAGAATGGCAAGGCTGAGCGGATGATTCGCACCACCAACGACACCGTGCGCACCCTTCTGTTTCAGGCCTCTCTTCCTGCTCGCTTCTGGGCTGAGGGCTTGCACACCTCCACCTACCTCCTCAACCGTCTTCCTTCCGCTGCCTGTCCCGCTCTCACGCCACACCACGCCCTCTTCGGTACCCCTCCTCGGTACGATCACCTACGCGTGTTTGGGTGTGCGTGTTACCCTAACACCGCTGCCACTTCTTCCCATAAGTTGGACCCCCGTTCCACTCTTTGTGTCTTCCTCGGGTACTCCCCGGATCACAAGGGGTACCGGTGCTTTGACCTTACCTCCCGACGGGTCCTCATCTCTCACCATGTGGTGTTCGACGAGTCCGTCTTTCCCTTCTCCAGCACCACCACCCCTCCTGTTCCCGACCCCCCTCCCTTTTTCCCGCTGACACGGTGGTCCAGCCACCTTTTTCGTGGTCTCCTGCAGGTACCGCTTCGCCGCACTCCTTGCCGGCCTCCTGTCCCGGCTCCCCAGTGGGTCCAGGCCCGTCGTCCTCTGGCGCGGCCCCGACCTCTCCGATTGGCGCAGACCCGGGGCCTTCGTCCCCCGCTTCTGCCCCGGGGGGGCCGTGCCGGTCGCCGTCGCCGGATCCTGCCCCGACACCTTCGTCGAGGTTTGCCGCGCCGGTACGGGTGTACCAGCACAGGCCGCGGCCGCCGCCACTCGTGGTCCCTTCTTCGCTGGGGACACCGACACCACCACCGCAGTCCCCGCCGCCCTGTGGTGCACCGCCGGTCTACCACCCACCGCTTCTTCACCGACACCCGCGGCATGTTCACCCGATGGTGACACGGCATGCGGCTGGCACACTGCCGCCTCGGGCACTTGCGGCTTCGACCGTCGACGCGGTGGTCTCCCCGGTACCCTCTTCTATCCACGACGCCCTGTTGGATCCTCACTGGCGCCGCGCGATGGAAGAGGAGTACGCCGCGCTTCTCGCCAACCAGACGTGGGAGTTGGTGCCCCGGCCGCCGGGCTCCAACGTCGTCACCGGCAAGTAGATCTGGACCCACAAGAGTCGGGCTGATGGCACTCTTGAGCGCTACAAGGCTCAATGGGTTCTCCGGGGTTTCACTCAGCGCCCTGGAGTCGACTATGATGAGACCTTCAGCCCGGTGGTCAAGCCGGCCACCGTCCGTACCGTGCTCTCGTTGGCGCTTGCTCGGTCATGGCCCGTCCATCAGCTGGACGTCAAGAATGCCTTTCTGCACGGCCTTCTCACCGAGACAGTGTACTGTAGTCAGCCGGCGGGGTTAGTTGATTCCTCCCGTCCTGACATGGTCTGCCGGCTCAACATGTCTCTCTACGGCCTCAAGTAGGCACCCTGGGCGTGGAACCACTGGTTTGCTGCTTTCTTGCTGACACTGGGGTTCGTGGAGGCTAAGTCTGATACATCACTGTTCATCTACCATCATGGGGCTGACACTGCATACTTGCTGCTCTATGTTGATGACATTGTCCTCACAGCCTCCAGTGAGGTCCTTCTCCGCCGGATCATTGCTGCTCTTCAGCAAGAGTTTGCTATGAAGGATCTGGGTGTGCTCCACCATTTTCTCGGGGTCACTGTTGAGCACCGTCCTGCCGGGTTACTTCTTCACCAGCGGCAGTATACTCGGGATATCCTGGAGCGGGCTGGGATGACTGACTGCAACCCCTGCTCCACTCCGGTCGATACTCAGGGCTAGCTGTCCGAGGCTGACGGCCCCCCAGTGTCCGACCCCACTGCATACAGGAGTCTCGCCGGTGCCCTTCAGTACCTCACCTTCACCCGGCCAGACATCACATATGCAGTTCAGCAGGTCTGCCTTCACATGCATGATCCCCGGGAGCCTCACCTCACGGCTCTCAAGCGCCTCCTCCGCTACCTTCGGGGCACGCTCGACTACGGCCTTCTCCTCCACCGGGCCTCCTCCGCCGACCTCGTCGTCTACACTGATGCTGACTGGGCAGGGTGTCCGGACACTCGACGCTCCACCTCCGGCTACGCTGTCTTCTTGGGCGGCAACCTGGTGTCCTGGTCATCCAAGCGCCAGCCGGTGGTCTCCCGGTCCAGTGCCGAGACGGAGTACCGCGCTGTCGCTAACGGCGTGGCTGAGGCCTCCTGGCTCCGGCAGCTTCTCGCTGAGCTGCACACTCCGCCCTCCCGGAGCACACTGATCTACTGCGACAATGTCAGTGCGGTCTACCTCTCCACCAACCCCATCCAGCACCAGCGGACGAAGCATGTGGAGATCGACCTCCACTTTGTCCGTGATCGGGTGGCCATGGGCGAGGTGCGGGTCCTTCATGTTCCGACTACCTCCCAGTTCGCGGACATCTTCACCAAAGGCCTCCCGTCCTCGACCTTCGCCGAGTTTCGCTCCAGCCTCAACATCACCGGTGGCTAGTTGCGTCTGTGGGGGGTTGTGTGTGTTCTTTCTTGTTCAGCCTGGAACTCCGCTGCGCCGGAAGTTCAGACTGCGGGGGGGTGTTGGAGTGTATGTGTATTAGGCCCATGAGGCTAGGCCCATGTGGTCCATGTATGGTTACCTATATAGCTACCCTCCTAGGGTTAGCCCAATCATATAGAAAATCATTCCCTAACAGTTTTCAGTTTTAGTCATGTTCAGGTTCAGTCTTATTTAATTTCAGTTTTCAGTTTCAGTTTTGTTCGGGTTCAGGTTTATTTCAGTTTATAATTTAAGTATTAGATATTTCAGACTCCTCTATGTTATCTTTCCAATTTCAGTCTTCAATTGCAGTTAGCAATTTCAGTTTTTAATTTTATTTTGTGTTTTCATTTTCTAATTTCAGGTAGTTCTTTCAGTACTTGCAATATCAGTTTTCATTTTCAGTTTGTATTTTCATTTTTTGTTTTTAGTATGAGAAAACGCTTTCAGTATTGGATACCAGTCCTACAGTTTGGGCAAGTTTGGATGCTTCAGTATTAATTGAGTGACATCTAAAGTTTTTGTCCATGGGCACTTTGGCTTTGTTGATGAACCAGTGTGTTTGTTGATGATTTACAGACTATAGTTCATGTGCAATGGCATCCTACTTATGGAAATGAATATATATTTCAGTTCAGTAAATTTAGTATGACACTGCTACCAAGCTTCTTAAGGATAATTTATTTGATATGAAATATGCACAATCTGATAGCTAGAGTGTTCAGCATACATCAGAACTTCTTTTCTATGAATAAATAGTCGGTGAGGTGTGCTTGGGTATTTTTTTTTGTAGTATCCCCTTTGTGTCATGTTTATCAGACATATCAAAGTATTTTTGCTGTCTCAAACAAAATTCTTTTTAAGCTTCTTTCTTGTGATTCTGTTCGGTCAATAGTGATGACTAGCACATTTGGATTCAATATGATAGTTACTGACACATGATGAGAATTATTCACAAGGAGTGTAATATGTTAGCAGGCTTTTGCTCTGAGGACCTAATGGTACCTAATTCAATCTGTGAAACTTGATTCAGCTATTGTAATTGGTGTGGAGGATTCTAAATGTGATGCATGGTTGCCTTTGCTTCATTTGTTGCTTTAGTGTAGTTTGTGATCTTCTGTTCTGCCTATGCTGCTACATGATGTGTCATCAATTTGCTTGATTGGCAAATCTTTACTTGAAAGCATCAAGCGTCATGAGTATTTTCTTGCATGGTAGCTTGGCTTGAAACCAGGAATGAAGGTCAGTTCTCCTATTGAAATCTGTTTGTGAATTGTTTTTTCTGCTGTTGCATGACTAGAGGATGTGTGGTTTTCTTTTTTTAACTGTAGTTTTTGGATGTGGGCTGCGGAATAGGTGGACCGCTGGCTGTTGAAAATAATAAAGTCATTAATGACCTTTTTATGCAAAACTGCAAATCTTTATTATGCTAACAGTTCTATGCATTTGCATGGCTGTATAAAGAAGTTGCAAGGTTGATGCTTTCATATGGAGCTTAGAATGCTGTCCACATTTTTTTTTCATGTTCTTCTATGTAAGTGAAGATGCTGGTCCTTTTGAACAGAAGGTTGCCTGTTGGAATTATTTGAATTATAGTTAGCTAAAGGACAATGCTCATATTTCTCTGTAATGCAGGCAGACTTCATGAAGATGCCGTTTGATGATAACACTTCTGATGTTGTTTATGCAATTGAGGCAACTTGTCATGCACCTGATCCAGTAATAAGATTTAAATTGCTAATCAAATTGTCATTTCTTTTGTAGTAAGATTTTTCATCAACACATCTGTTAACCTTGTTTTGTGTTCAGGTCTTGCAACCTCATAAGAGCAGAGGTAAAAACAATATTTTCCTTTGCTGCTACTAGCTAGATCCCACATTGCCTTTATGAGATTTGCATAACACAAGGAGATGCATATTTTTCATGTATTGATTTTGTTTTTGTTACGGCGCCATTTTTTTTCATTCTTCTCCAATCAAGTATGCTTTATCTGTGTTGTCATTTGGTTGAGATTTGGCCACATCACTTTCAGGAAGTGGAAGATAACTACCCTAAAAATCTTCCAGACATGTGACGTACAGGTGCTTTTTTTATTTTTGTGTTTTGTTGTACAATGTGACGTGGCAACTTATGATTTGTTGAAAAAGTGGAAGAAAACAAACTGAAACATCTTCCACAAGATGTGTCCACAAGATGTGTAGTCATTCCCTAAAACACGTAAAATAGCCGAGACCTTGAGAGGTACAGGATTTTTTGATTCACACATACCTAGCGGAAGCCCACACCGCGGTCAGGCTGTTGCAGCCTCACATCGCCAATATGAGAATGAATGGATGTTCATGGAGTTTGAATCTCATTAATGCTAATTATTTAGTCTTTCTAATATAATGTTCATTGTGATGCTTTCCGATAGACACGTGTGTGCTGCACGTACATATTTGCTAGTAATCTCAAAAGCTCGAAGACTTCACTGCCGCTTCAGTGTGATTGTCTTTCCATGCTCAATTCATCAACTAGAAATTCAGATCTAGGATCCAGCATAATCTACTGTCCCTCTGTCAATATCACATGGGTGGTTCCTCCTGACAATAAACTCTATTCTTTTCTAATACACTGAAAGATATACCAATAATTGAGACATAAGGTTCATGGAGTTTTTAATGCAGTTATGGCAGCATTTTTGGTTAAGCTGCTAAAGCATATAAAACATAGTTAAAATTTTTTCTGGAATTGAACCATCTATTTTTGTTTAGTTTGGCCATAAATGATGAGACCTTTGATTATTTGCAGGCATGCATTCACAAGGCAAATCAACGGGACTATACAGAATACAAAACAAACTGATCCAGTGAGACCAGCTCACAATCATCAATCGGTCTGATTAAGCTGAATGCAATAACATATATGCAGAATTATTTTATGATTTATAACAGAAGTTAACAAGTGGTAAACACAAGCCAAGATAAACTATGTTCTGTATTACTCCCCATGCCAATAATACGCACACGGGGCACATTATCCTTTTAGAGTTCCTGAACCCCTATAGCTCAGATTACGTGCTAATACCATAATAAGATAATGTCTAAGCATTAGTATCACATATGCATTATATATAGGTGTCACTGAAAATAGTTTTAAGTAGCAAAGGCATTGTTCCTTCCCAAGTCCATCAAAGCTCTATCCGTGTCTAACCATCATTGGATGACCCGATGATGGTGACATCTGCCTTCAGCATACAGTTTGATCCCACAATATAGCATCTAAATGGATCCATGAGTGTCTTGAGTGGAATGAAGTTGGACCATCCCCAGCCATTCTTTGCTGCAACTGCAAACACGAAGCGACCTGCGTTTGTGGCAAAGTAAGGTCATATCCAAACAAAAGTAGTCACTACTCAATGTTTTCTATAATGTCGATAGATATTATGGAGCTGAACCTGTAACTGTGTAGTGTTCCTCATGCTTCTGGTCCAAGATGAAGAGAGTCAGTTCAATCACCATCCCAATCTCAAGAGGGATCTTGTTCAGATCATGCAGGTGTAAGAAGAGGGAAAGTGAATTGGTGCTGTATTGGTCACCAAGTGGGTACATGTTGATGTACCTGAAAGGAATGAAAAAAATCTGTCATTATCGTTAATGCTTGACAGGTAAGAAAAGAAAAGAAGAAAGTATGATGCTAGGCTCCTTGAAAGGTGATGTTGTTGGCAGACTTGTGCCCAAGCCAAGTGACAGTTAAACAAGATTAAGCTTCCAGAAACAATAGATTCAATAGACTGGAAACAAATATAAATGGCTGTTCAAAACATACTTGTACTAGTGCCATTCAAAACATACTAGTAATAGTGTTTTGTTTCATACATAGAGATAAGAATACAAAAAACTACCTCTATCCCACAATACAAAGCGTGGTTTGACTTGGTACGACCATAAAGATCACATTTTTGCCACTATTTTTTTATGGTATATCATTTGCGGCAACAAAAGCTTAATCATTTTACTAGAAAATATACCCGTGCTTTGAAACGGAATGTTCAGCTTGTTTCAGGGTCACCATATTATCCACGTGGCTAGACGTGTGTTGTTCTAACTCGTATGAGCACATGTCGTAAGTTTAGGTCATGCACAAAAAAGAGAGGTGCATGAGGGCATTGTAGAAAGTAAAATATGATGGGCCGAAGAATCCTCTTTGACTTTAAAAATAATTATGATCGGTAGATTTCTAAAGATGATCCAATGTAACCACTTTTGTAGTACACACTTTTCACATGCTTGACTAATTTTTGGTCAAAGATAACAAAGTTCGAGCCTTGAAACATGTTCACGCCTTATATTTTGAGATAAAGGAGTAGTGAAAATATCTAAAGGAGCAAGAGAGATTCTGTTGCAAAAAGAAACCCACACATGATTATAGTATAATACAACATTCACTAGTACTCCCTCCGTTCCAAATTATAAGTCATTCTGGCCTTTCTAGGTATATTATTTTTGCTATGGACCTAGATATAAGCTATGTCTAGATACATAATAAAAGCTATATATCTAGAAATGCCAAAATGACTTATAATTTGGAATGGAGAAAGTAAGTAATAAGTAATAATGTTGGTGGCATGAATAACTATTACTACCAACTGAGTCAAAGGCTACTTGCACAATGAATGATTAATGCCATATGCATATTATATGAACCAATTACACTGGAACAAAAATAGATGCATACCATTTATGCCCGCCAACTTCAAATGCAGCAGAACGGACTGGGACCTTCATGTCAAGGAAGTTGTTCATGGTCCAGGTGTAGGTTCCTTTGATGAACCCCTTTTTCTGGAGGAAGACGTTCTGAACTGTGATAGGCTTCTTTGGAATCACAATAGGCTTATTCTGAGAAGAGACTTGTGCCTTTAATATCCTCACACCAAAGACACAGCTATCATCAACCAGAAAATCAGATGATTTCAGTAGTTCTTCAAGAGGAATCAGGTATTTTTTCTCTGATCGCTTCTTCTTGATATTGAAGTGGTAGCTAGCTGCTCATACATAAACGAAATATAACAGTATTATAAATAAGTGTTGAAGATTAGGTACTCAAGCACAACGTAATCTGTTTCCACTCCTAGTTAGTTATTTTAATTTAATTAATTTAAAAAGTTGATAAACAGCTATGCAGGGCTAGCTTTTTGTGAACTGCAACTACATAATGACCAAAATAGTAACAGCAGAATGTCTATTTACTCTGAAATATTGATCAAATAAGAAGACAATACGAAGTGAACGAAATAGTGAGAAAATCTAAAAGATAATGTGGTGAGTATTTGACCATATATCAAATTCCATACCAATTGAGTTGCAAGGGTAAATTATAATATGATGCTCAGTAGTTTCAGTTTCAGGGAGCTATGGCCGAAGCTTAGAGCATGGAGGTATAAGGACTCCTATTTGTAATAATATGTTTGGGCTTGACATAATGAGTTCAGAAACTACCTTTGCATCCATGATATGTCCCTTTTGAATGGTTGTACATTGACAACTCGAACACAGTGCTCAAGATGTCACCTGCCTTTAAGTCGTTTCGGTACACTGAGAGCGAAAGAGCAATATGTGGAATTTTGTCACCGGATTTTTTATGCATTGGGCTCACTTGCAGGAACCTGTTAAATGAATTAATGAGCAGATATGTTACTGAGATTAGTAATCAATGCTGAAGAAAACAAAAGGCTTTTCTTGAGGACTGTGATAGAGTTTGAAATTTTACAGCCATGAGCGTTTATACATTTACTAAAACATCATTTGTGACTACCTGACAGTCTAATTAATATTTTTGACAGACAACTATGTTATCTTCCCAAACAAACTAGATAAGATTTTGAGTGTGTGCATGGTGCCTGCTTAATATGGATTCATTTCGAGTATGGTACATACCAACCATATCCACAACAGCGAAAAATGGCAGAATTGGCTGTAACAGCCCCCCTATCAAGTAGAGCTGAGAAGCCATAGAACTTCCATTTGAAAACTGGATCACGGGTCTTTCCCAGCAGTGCAGGAGCTGAAATTGTTACAAGAACAATCACACAAAGTTTGAGAAAGGCAAAGGGAAAATGTAGAGATTACATGCTATGAGGAGATTAGGGAGCATGCTAGTTCAAAATAATAAACTCCAAAATAGAAACTTTATGAAAGGAAATGGCAGACAGAAGAATAGTTCTGTACAATCTGTATAGAAAATAATATTGCATTCAACTTTGAACTGTCTGGATCAAAATATATAACACAGGTTACTTGTGATAGATAACTCAGCTTATACCGTGATAATTGGTTACTTGGCCAAACAGAAGTAATGATCTATGTGCTTTTGCATAGCTTACCACATAATACACACACTACTCTTTCTGCACACTCTATAGTCAAAAGATAAGTAGATATCTTAGAAATTTAAGCATTTTCATATATTTCCAAATAAATCTTCTAGGCAATAGCACACGTACATGCCATTGTTCATAGTATTCTACGTATTGTAACATTGATAACGCAAAATCATAGTGGCCATGGGTGGCAGCGGTGTCATTAAGACCTAAAGTATCTGTTATGTTTTTTTCCGTGCATTCTCAAAAAAAAAAAAAGAAATTTTTGGAGAGCGAGGGTTCCAGTTTTGCCCGACTATATATTCAAGGGATTATCTCAATTTCATGGAAATCAAGTCATATGAGTAGGGATCTGAATCTAAAACACAAATCAACCAAAACAAACTATGATGAAGTAATGACCTTTCAAAAAAAAAAGTATCGATCAACGTTCTAGCAGAATAATTCAATTGACAAGCAAAGGAAGCTCAATCGGATCCTTACAGGCACCAGTGACGCAAGAGTTGCCCATGGCTCTTCCAACTCCTCTGCTCAGAAATCCTCTGCAGGTGAAATCAATCGCCGTGCAGTAAGCAAAAAGTGCAGAGTCAAGAATCAAGAGAAAACGGTGGTTATAGGTAAAACCCCCATCCTACAAACAAACAGGTAGATCAAAACTTTGTAAGAAACAAACTTTACTCTGAGAACGAACAAACCCCTCCCCTGCTATTGCCACGGAAGCTACGAACTTGCATTGCCGAAAACTCAAACAATCCGCGGACACTAGATCGGGCTACTCCAGAAAGCGATCAAGTCCCTTCCTTCCAATTCCCCTCGATGTTCTTTTTACGGACCATGATTGTAGAAGAAGATAAACCAAAAGAGAAGACTTTGCTACGGATCGGTAGATGACTCAAAGAGAGAGAGGGGATCGGGGAGAGACTGAGCACACGCACCTCGGCACCTCGCAATGCTTTCCGCGGCGGGTGAAACCCTTGGCCGTAGTGGCGAGGGGGTTTTGGAGGCGTGCAGGGGCAAGGGAGGGGGGCTTTGCTGTTTTAACACAAAGAAGCAGAACAAGCGTGCACAGAGAAGGGGCAAAACTGGCATTTCAGCGTGTACTCAAGGACAGGTGGCTAAGTTTCATAGGATGTATGTACGTACATGGCTTAAGTTTGCTCGTTAATTTAGCCTTTCCTCATATAAAATATGTAACTACCATGTTTAGAGGATAAATTAGTGAACAACTAAGGTTATATGTCTATTCTTCCATCATGTAAACTAGTTTGCAGAAGTTTATTACTAAAAAGTTATTTATAAAATCTGGGTTCATGGATGTTTGGATATTCCCTAGAGAGTAAAAGCTTGAATAAGCTGCTTTTGAAAGAAAATGTCCAAAGTACGCTTACTCTTTAGCTGTAGGAGTGCAACTAAGAGAAAAACAGAAGTACAAGATGATTTTCTTCCGATCTAGCTAGAATTCTCTCAACTTACGGGACTATGGAAGTTGGTTGTAATTGAATTATAGAAGCTAAGGTAAAAGCTATGCTGTTTGGACTATCTCCTACCCCCTCCATTCCAAATTACACTCCAAATTTGTTGGAGAGTCAAATCATATTATAATTTCACCATCTCATCAAGCCATTCTCAGTGGTTTCAGAGTATTGTTTCCAAGCGTATGATGTTATGAAACATGAATGAAATGATCAGTGTCAATATGTAGTTTCATTCTTTTGTTTCATAGACATTTATTAATTTTGACTTGTATATGTCGTTGGTAATAATCTGAGTCAGAGAGCTTCATCTACATGAAACTCACATCTTCTCTCTCTTCTTAAAAGAATTCTACACAAAAAAAAGTTTATGTGGCAACTTTATTAAATATAGGTAAAACTTTGATGAAACTCCCACGGTATAAACTTCAGAGAGGTAGGAAGGAAATAGGAATGGCCGATGGCGTTGCCGTGCGCGTGCGTGTTGCTCTCAAATAGGCAAAGCGTCATGTGGATCTACAAAAACTTGCCGGCTGCTTACAAGGAAAGAAGATTATAGGAGTAGAAACGCGTGCATATGTTGTTTTGATTTGGAACGAAAATAAAGAAATGGAAACCTCAAGTCACGTAAGGAAGTTTTTGTGCATTTTTTTGTTCGGAGTCTTATACTTTTCGGAAGAAAATTTAAAATTGAGCAGACCAGTAGTGGTCGATCATGGATGGTGACTTTTGACAAGTTACGGCAAGGGCCTTTTTCTAGTTTCTATTTTTGGAACAAGGGCACAGCACTGCATATGCTTTGTGTGTTCGTCTTCTCTATCTTCTATGTCAATGGCTCAGGCCCTGTTTGGTTGGGCTTTTGGCGGTGGCTTTTGCCTCTAAAAGCCAAAAACTCAACCAAAGGGCCTATAAGCCACATCAACTTTTGCCCAAAAGCAGCTTTTATCTTAGTACAAATTCAAAAGGCACCTTTTCTCCTGCTTTCACTGGCTTTTGAGTCCAAAAATTACTCACCTGCCACGTTATGGGGAAGAAAATAACGATTCGCTCTGTTTCTATTCCGCATCGTGCTTCTCCCGTCGCCCCCTTCCGCTTCCGCATCTCGCGAGCGGACGGCATCCTTCCGACTCCGGCGAGCCCACCTCCCTACTGCCCACTCTGGCGAGCCCCCGTCACCACTCCCCACTCCAGCGAGTCCCCTCGCCCCTCTCCACTCTGGCGAGCCCCTTGCACAATCCGGCGGTGGCGCATCCTCCGAATGTGAGCAACAGCTAGCAGAGGAGCGGCAGACATGGACCACTCCCTTGCTGGCGACCCTCCTCCCTCTCCGGCGACCCCACGGCCCCGGGGTGCGGCTCCTGCGGGCGAGCCCCTTCGCGAGGGCATGGCCCCTTCGCATGGGCAGCTCCGTCGTGCGGCCTCGCAGGTCGCAAAAGGGAGCAGCTCCGCCGCAGCCAACCCCAGCCAGCGGGCGTGGCGCGGCCATCCCCGGCCGGCGGGCGCAACCTGCCCCGGCGGGCGCGTCCAGCTCCAGCAACCTCAGGCATCCCCTGATGGCTAGAGGAGGAAGAAGATCTAATGTGTGCATGACATGTAGGGCCCGCTTGTAAGTGAGACAGCTTTTCCAAAAGCTACAGCTGCTTAATCAAACAGGCTTTTCCAAAAGCCACAGCCCACATTCCATAACAGCTTTTTCAAAAGCCACAGCCCACAGTAGCTTTTTCAAAAGTCACAGCTCAACCAAACGGGGCCAATGTTGTGGACGCTGTTGTAGGCAATGCCTATAAGCCGGTGACACCTACGTTGTCCACAACAAGTGGCTGAAAGGCCACGTTTTTAGTTCAGTTTGTTAGGCTCTGCATGCATGTAGATTAGTTGGAAAGAAGAGAGTAATTTCTGAAGATTAGTTGGCCTGTGGCTATGTCCTTATAAACACTCGGTTGAGGAAGTCGAGCAATCAAATTCCTGTTTATTCGGCTGTTCAGAGTCTCTAGCGGTGGGCAAGTGTTGGGCATTCTTAACGTCATTACCAAAAGTAGACTTAGTTTTCTAATTCTGATAACGGCGCCAAAAATGCCGAACCTATCCCTCATGCCACTTAAGCCAAGTTGTCATCCCCAGCATGACATGAGAGACGCGGTATTGAAATATGCAACTGCTCTTCTAAATGAATAATAAATAAGATCTGCAAGCGCACAGATTAATACCGATGTAGCATTTTAACCGGGAAGTATTCCAGGTATCGTTATTTATATTTTTACCACTGGGAAGGGATTACTAACATCAATGTTGATTATGGAATGGAATATAGGAATGAATATCAATCATTGCATGTATAAGTGAGAGCATTCATCTATCTCTTGCATACAGGGGTAAGTATCACATAAAATATGGATAAAGTATGAATGGTGACAAAGATAATTAATCTGATCAGCTAGCCGCATATAATAATGATAAGCACCTCAACAGATATTCTAGCAAGTCATTAGCATGGTATTAGGACGAACTACAAGGATATTTCCTAAGTTATTCTTAACTATAAAGTCTAGCATATCATAGTTAGTGCAAGTACACTTGGCAATCATTGCGAGAAAGGACTACGCCCATGCATAGTGATATTATCAAGGAAGATGAGAAACATAGCAATCACTCCCCCGTAATAATGTTGCTCTGCCTGCCTTACACATGGGAGGGGGACTATATAAGAACCAACGAAGCTGTCACCATCGCGGACCACCCCACGATCCGGCATATAAGGTGCAATCGCAGATAAATATGGTCTAAGCACCACGCCTACATAATATTTATCATTTACCCATGGATCCGATGGATAAACGCTATACGATCCTAAACATGTATATAATTCCAATCTAACTAAGCCAAGCGTATAACTACGATAAACTAAGAACAATATAATTGCAAACATAAACAAGTAGAGCATAGTCATAATCAATATATTGAAATAGAACAAAGTTGTATTCATAATATTGAAGAACAAAGATGAACAATGAAGAACAGTAGAGGAATTACCAAGAATCCTCTTGACAGATCCGGAAACCAATCGAAGATTGACTCCTTCTAGTTCTAATCCTATGTAGCTATGCTATACTAGAGATCTAGTTGATGTGGTGGCTCTAGGGCTTGATCAGAGACTCTCCTCCTGAGATTAGGGTTTGAGGAATTGAGAATGAGGGAGTGCCTCCTCCAGGGGCCAGGGGTCCTGCTTATATAGCCCCCTCAAGTGAACGTGGGCCGTCGGATCAAACCGACATTAATCGCACGGTTTTCCTTGATCCCTTAGGTCGGTGGAGCATAATCCGCGAGACGGAGCCTGATTGGCTCTCAGGCCAGGGCGGCCGCCCTAGGGGGCAGGGCGGGCGCCCTGCCTCCGGGCCCGTTCGGCCTCCTATTCGATCTCGTGGCTTCTGGAGTCTTCTAGATGATAGAAAATCGGTGAACACGTTATTATCTCTATGTAAACCCGACGTGTGGGCCTTTCCTCCGTATTTTCTGATAACCCCCTGCAGAAACAGACAAACACCAAAATTCATGGAATTCTGTCAGATAAAACCCTAAGTCTAGGTGTTGGTTGCATTTGGATCCTTTTCTTTATTTATTTAATAACTATATTTGGTACTTAAGGACCGTCAACAGCAAGCACGCCTCTGTATCTTGCTCCTTCCCTAATCCCTAGCTACCATATCATCTTTGGTATGAAAGCCCTTCATCTTGCGACCCACTAATGCATCTGAGCACTATGGCACCCACCTCTTCCTGCCCAGCTCACTTTGGTCAACTTTATCTTGTAAAAGTCCAAGTTCTTACACGCATTTGTAATTATAGATAGCCAAACAGGCCTAGCCCGTTGGGCGGCACTAGCCATGACCCGACGAAAGTCCATAGTGCCTAAAGTCCATAGTGCCAGTGTCGGCAAGGGCATGACCATAATGCCGTGCCTTGGCTGCAAGTCCGGCCTGTAATGATGGCAGGGGCATGACATGATTAGTGGGCCGACACTATTCTGGCCCGATCCTACTCAACCGTAGATATAAATGGCCTGCATCTCCACCTATTCCCAATCTTCCATCTTATCTGGTTCACCATCTCCCAACTCGGGAGTCACGGACGCGCTCCGGATCCACACGATGTTGCTCGGCCTCCGCCTCCCTCCCTCCACCCCATGGATCCGCATGATGTCGCTCAACCTCCACCACCCCGCCTCAATTGGCCGCCTATCCTGCTCAGCCACCCCCTCCGCCCTTCTTCCCTGGCCCCTCTTTGGCGGTGAGGCAGCAGCGCGACACCCTCTCCGCCCTCTCTCGGTGGCAAGGTAGCGGCGTGGCCATGCGATGTAGGGCACAGCAGCACGCGCGGCAGCGTGAGGGCGACGATGGCACAATGGGCTCAAGGTGGGGAATGGTGACGTGACTACAACGATAACACGGCATGGACTCGGCCTTGCACGGGCCCGGTGGGCCACCGTGCCCATCAGCACAACACGACACGACTAAGTGCCCATAGGGCCATGCCTGGACCAAGAGTTGGGCACGGCGGCCCGACACGACTAGGCACCATGCTGATTAGTGTCGTGCCATACCAGGCTAGGGCCATCTATATTTATAATGACCTAGTGTCCAAATGGCTAAGATCCACTTTATACATCGAGTGAGTCACACACTATCGCCAATCCACTTACATTTTTGTCCGCGATTCATGTAAACCTAAGGTTAGTGGTATTATTACAATCTGATGAAAGTCTTATGTATTAGTCCAACCCACCATCACCATGTAAAGTGGAGATGAAACCACCACAATCTCACGTAGTCACGTGAATACACAATAAAAGTCATCGTAGGCCAAATTCAAACGTATGGACGCAGGAGAGCGACCTCACAGCATACTGTCACCAGGGTTCAAAATTTCAGCGAAATTTCGGCCGGATTTCGCGAAATTCGGTAATTTCGGTGGTGGCCGAAAGAAAAATCCAAAATTTTATAATACACTAATACATGTGTTATATAACTTTAGACTCAGATTTTTTATTGTTTATATTGCATATTATTGTATTCAATAGATATGTGTAGTCATAAATCATACTAATATTTTGTTTAGATTTAAATGTTTTTTAGAAAAGCATACTTTATGTGTTAGTCTCTAAAAAAAATTCACCGAAATTCAGTAATTTCGGTGATGGCCGAAATTTTTGGAATACCGAAATTGAAAACCCTGACTGTCACAGCAAATAATTGTCAAGCATTATGTAGTGTACAGCCACATTCAGATTCGGAGTTCAGAAAGACACGACCAACAAAACAATACCGACGCTGCACAATTCCAATGTTGGCTCGACACACGCACACAAGTAGAGTCTATGATCCCTATTCCATCTTGGACGATCCAACGATGGCGACATCTGCCTCGATTAAGCAGCTGCCCTTCACAAGGTACCAGTCCTTGAGAGACTTCGTCGCCATGAACTTTGCCCATCCCCAGCCATCGCAGTCCTCTGTCGCTTGGAACTGACACCGGCCTGGACGCACACAATACATATCCCAAATTCATACTACAGCATAAATAATCGTATCGGTCTGAACATCTGGATCATGTTACAGTAGGAGCAGGTACGAGCGACAAACCTGCCTTTGTGTTGCGATTGCTGGTCACCTTGTCTTTGATGGATAGACTGACTTCTACCAGCACCCCTGAGTTCTGTAGGGAAGCGTCTCCGTCTGGCTTGGCCATATGCACCCCTGAGAGGAATTCCTCATTACCGTCGATGCCGGAAGGGTACATGGTAAGGTACCTGAAGGATCACAGAAGTTAGTGCATCATGGATGAAAAGGTTAACAACTTGACGATACTTGCATCTTAGGTTTTATCATTAAATTGAGTATTTATATTTCTTATATATGTTTGTTATTAGCTACTAGCTAGTAGTATGCAAGTATGTGGTACAGTGGTACCATTTTCGTCCACCGAGCTCAAACTCAGGTGAGTAGCACCGGCCCTTCAGTGTTAAGAAGTCATCGATGACCCAGGTGGGCTTCCCGGGCGCTGAAGTCATTTATCTTCTGAACATGCAGCGTTCCTGAACTGTGCTTGTCCTTAGCAGTGGTGAGCTTGATGAGCTCCACTCCGAAGACGCAGCTGTCGCCAACGATGAAACCGGAGGAGGGTTCCTTGAGTGTCTCGACGAGGATCATGCATGAGATCCCGGAGCTTCTGCTGCTCTGTGTAATCTGGAATTGGTGGCTAACTAAAGCAAACAGTGCAGATCAGCTTAGTAGAGTTCCATGTACCAGCTATAGCCTACCAGGTTAGACTGTTAGAATGTGATTTGAATCTTACATTCATGTTCGCTATGTCGTCCGTATGCTTGATCGTATATCAAGAGCTTGAATGATGCTTCGACGATGATGTCGGGTTTCAGATCAGAAGTTTTTGACAGCACGAGGATAAGAGAGACGTAGTCTCTTTCGTCGCCACTCTTCCGGTCCTTCAGGTTGTACCTGCAAACAGGTCAAAATCAAAATAAAGAAATGAAAGACTGCTCACCAGATGTTTGCATACATGCATTGCGTATTCAGCAATTCTGAAACTAAACGGCCGGATTTGAAAATGTTCTACTGAAGACGATGCAAAATATAGCTTTGCGACAGATAGCTCTGTAAAACTAAGGCAAAGGCACACAGTATGGAAGGTTACCATTTAAGCTCCTTGATCTCAAAATATCCAGAGTTGGTCCATCCTTTTTGCTTGTCAAGAAGCGAGGAGAAGCCATCGATCCTCCATGTGAAGCTGCTCTTTTCTTCCATCTCGGAAGAGGCAGCAGCACGGCCTGCCTGCACGGCCGGAGTAGATGGAATTGCCACAACCTTTGCGGATTTCTGGTTCTTGCCATGATTTGATCGACCTGAAATGAAACCACAATCCATATATATACAGTAGGTGATCATACCAAGTGTAATAATATCACTATATCAGGACAAATTGGTAGAAGAAAGCAGAAAAGAAAGCGAAAACGATGTGTTACCACGAGATGAAGAGGCGTAGGCACCCATGATTGATTGATTGCTTGCTCGAAGAGTCTTCCTGTTCTTGCTTAAGGCACCTATGATTGCACGTTATAAGTACAACTCTCTGTAGGTCTTTGAGAATTTGCGGGTAATTGAGGTGAGGTTTCTTCTTTTTGGCAGCTAGGACCAACACAAAAGGACAGAACCCAGAGGTCTACGCCACCAGAAATTTCCTAGCATTGGACGGACGCATTACAAGTCTATGGCGTCTAAATTTTATCCAGCTTTCATGACCCAGAAAAAAAAAATCTCTCTGTAACTGAATAAACTTGCACATATTAAATCTTTTGTCATTAGCAAAATAACCCTAAAAGTCCAGGTCAACTCTTCTGTGGCTCCCAATTCCCGAAGTTGTTAAGCCGCAATATATAACCACTAAGCAGCAAACAATCTATCTATGATTATCTATCTTGAGTGCAAATGTGTCATCTAGTCATCTGATAGTCACCGCTGTGGCCATCATCCGCTGCACGGGTAAAATTTTACAGATTAAAATTTCACTGGAAAACGAAAGGTGGCTATGCTAATAATTGGAATCTTTGAAAAATGAAGCCTGACGAGATGATTTGTTCGGCTTTCAAATTTCCACACAAGCAGATGCCGTTCCAAATTCCAGTTTGTCATGGTGACAGGGAATCCTAGCGCTGTAACTGCACATCTCGTCAGTTCTTAAAAGTTAGCCGGCAAGCTACCTTGTGCGGGATACAAACTCCTCGTAAGTATATCTATGTTTGTCGTAGCGGCAATGCTCTGGACCGGGTGTCTGTCCGCCTGGACGCTTCGTTGTTGGGCTATCGAAGGACTGAAAATGGTGACCAGAGGGGGGTGAATGGGAGCTGAAAATTTTCTTTCGAAACTTTTTGGCCGCTGTCCCAAAATCATCACCAAAAGCGCAAACAAAATACCATGATGTCCACGACCCAACTAGTGAGTGGATGTTCCTTGGGAACACAGCGGGACACTACAAACGAGCACGGAACAAGAACTAGACCGAGGGTCGAAAAAGAGATACTCAACTTATATGGAGAGGAAGTGAATTCTTGACCCAAAGTACCCATGTCAACTGGTGACAAGAATACTTAGAAAATGTTCCTTGAGATGCTAGAAAGATAAAGCAAAAGACGGATCTCAAAACGAGCACTCGAAGAGCCCAAACATAAATTTTTAGCAGCAGGTCCGGAGGCTCCGCGTTTTTTTCCCGGAGGCTCCGCGCTGTGCAGAAACAACAGCACGAGTCGAGGAAGAACAGGTTAAAACTCGATCAAAACAACTCGGATTGACTTGAAACTTTGCAGGTAGGTTCTTGGGAGTGTTGAGAAGATATTTTCAAGACATCAACACCTAATTTCAAGCCTATCACGAGAAATCGAAGAACGAAAAAAACACCGGTTCTTGAGACCTAACCAAGAAATCGTTCGATCTGCGAGCTCGTGAGGAATTAGTTGATTTTCTTCGGTGGAAAGGCTCAACTCACGTCATAGCTCAAATCAATACAACAAGAACGAACCAAAATGGTCTAGAAACGAAGAATCGGCTCAAGAACGAGAGGGGGAAGAAGAAGAACGCGAAGAACACATCAAGAACGCACGAATTGATTCAAACTCCGAACACCGGAGGACACAAGGTGATTAGGGCCACCATTCCCTCAAAGATTCATGGTTCTTACACTAATCGGTGGATTAGTGGACCTCTCTCACACAAGCACCTAGAGGAGGGGAAACCTTAAAGGAGAAAATGAAAATGGAGGAGGTGAGGGAGATGGGGGCTCCCTCATCCTATTTAACAGTGCTATTACACAATCCCAGTTTTGCCCCTAGATACAAATGAGTCAAACCACTTAGCCCAAGGACGTTATGGTCCAACCCGGTGTCATCTTCATCCGACGGCCACCGCGCCTCCTCATAAGTAGCTTCGCCTCGACGCGAACTCCCTGATGCCGCCACGTGCCGTCCGTTCCTCCTCAGAACCTCCGCCTGGGTTTTGAGGCCCAAACCCATAAACCCACCACCGATGGTTTTGAGGCCCAAACCACCAAACCCGCTCGCGAGTAGCGTACTCCGTACGCGTCCCCCGCCGCTCGACACGTATCACCGCCGTCCTCGACCGGCCGGCACGCCAAGTCCTCCGAGCCTCGCTCGACCCGCACGTTCGCCGTCTTGACTCGATCAACACCGTCACTTCCATGTCTTCTTGCACTTGTCGATGTCTCAAGTGTCAGCCACCGTGGCTAGTCACCCGGCCTCTGGGTCCCTCGGTCCAAGCCTCACGTCCGTCCTTCACCACTCCCGATCCGTCGGCACGGCACGTCCTCCTTGACCTTCACCTCGCCGTCGACTACCGCATCCGAGCTCCACACCTGCACAACACAAGCCAAGAGACATGTCGCACACATAGCTTTCACCATGGTAGAGTTAGTCACCACTCAACCTACTTCGTGGATCACATTGACAATCACTCATCACAAAACGAACACACTCGGGTACTTGTCAACCTTGTGTTCGCAGCTATGATGCCAGCCCAACAACTCATGCTCCTTCGTTTCTAAAAAAAATTATCCATTCACTTATTCCTATTCACTCATTCTCCTTTCTATTGCTCTTATCCGCTTGCCTGTCGCCTCCGAGCACACGATAGTTGGCCCTCTGACGAGCAGCGCGCGTGCCGCCTCCGTGGCGCACTACTCGGCCACTGGCCTTGCCACGGCGTGCGGCCGCCTTCGAGTCGTGGCGCTCAGCTGCTGGCCCTGCCAGGCGCGGTGCCCTGCTGCCCTCTCCAAGTCGCGCGGCTGCGGCCTTCCCGCCGCTCGTGCGGCCAATGCCTCCCTTCCATGACGTGCAGCCATTGCCGCTGGCCCGCCGCCTACAAGTGCTGCCGGGGCCTCCGGTGAACACCACACATCGACAAAACCTCTATTCTGCTGAGCAGCAAGGAAATGTTGAGTTGACAGCGCATGTTGCAAGAGTATCTTTTAATTGTTTCAAATATTGCAGAGGTATGTTGCAAGTGTTTCATATGGATGTTGTAAAAATAGATTGTGATGTTGCACATGTTGCAATGGTTATACACGTATGTTGCAAGCGTCTGTTCCAAATGTTTCATCTGCTTTTCAGACATATGTTGCAAGTGTATTTATTTGGAAGTTGCATATGTTTCACACATATTTTGGAAGCGTATATTCGAAATGTTTCAGCTGTTTCAGTCTTATGTTGCAATAAATGTTTTCATGTTGCAAGTTGCAAGTGTTTTATTTGATGTTGCATATGTTTCACACACATGTTGCAAGTATATATTCTAAATGTTTCATCTGCTTCAGACTTATGCTGCATTCAAGTGTTTCATGTTACAAGTGTTTTGTGTTTCAGAGATATGTTCAGAGAGTCATGGGGCACCGCCCGGGCTCTTAGGGAAGGGCGCAGCATGCCTAGGGTCCTATAGACAGGGCGCGCTTGTCCTCATCCCGGCTCGCGGGTCCCGCCCGCGCGGAGAGAGAGGAGGAGGGTCAAGGGGAATGAGCGGCAGGCATAGCGCGGGGCGAGACGGACAGGGGCAGGGTACGCGTGCGTGGCGGGACGAGGCAGATGAGGAAGGACTACAGCGATACGTTGGGAGTGTGTCGCGTTTCTGCTAGGCTATTCGGTACTGTTCGACGGAATCCTGTCCCATCGGACGTCCGGGCGCCCGTAATTCCCTTGTCCTAATTAAATCACACCACGAAACTTTGGCAACTACACAAAATATGCTATCTTCAATGAAAAAGTGATAATCATGAACTACTTTTGGTGATCACTACTGGAAACGACTGCCTTAAATCCAACAGGGAAAGGCCGCCATCGGAAGTATTCTTTTACTGACAGAGAAAAACGGTCAAGGTTTAAAGGTTAGCTCGACAGGGACTAAAATTTGCTAGTCGGTTGGCCATAAAGAAACTATTTCCTTACAAGAACTGTTGACAGGAAAATCTGTATTTGTGAGGTTTTATTTTTTCTATTCTCGTCATAAAACCTAGATATGGAAAACGTTGGTAACATCAGGAAAGTGCATACCAATTTTGTGTTGTAAATCTATGTAAATTTTTAGATGTTGATGATCAAAGTTATAGAAAAATTAACTTAGGACAAGCCTAGATAGATTTTATATAATTCATCAAAATAAGTTGTACCTCCTAATGCAAGGTTTTTACACTGTTTGCAAGGTACTAAGAGGCAACTGGTACCACCTCAATGATATTAACCGTTCATTACAACGTCCATGTTCTACTCTTCTGACCATCTAGGGCGCCGGTAAGGCGTGTTGTATTAAACTTTTCTCTATCTTAAGAGATGCGCAAACCTTTTGCGTGATCAAGAAAAAAACTATTCATTACTAGGGTAACTTAGCCATCGAAGTTTCTTTATAAAAGGCATCGTAATGTTTCTGTAAGCTAAAGGCAACTAGTAACAGCTCTCAATTGTCAAAATCTTGTGCATGCTAATAAAGTTCTTCATACTTCAATTATTATATATGCCATTGGCTATTCCTTTCCCTTTTTTATTTGAAAGGTATTCCTTTCCCGCTTTGGTTGCTCCCTAGAACATTTATTCTACTTCCTTCGTCCTAAAATAGATGACTTGTCTAAACACAGGAATTAAAGTGGAGTGAAAAAGCATGATGTCCAGGAAAATAAGGAGAGAGAGAGATATATATATTGAAAAAATAAAAAAGTGTATTGTTCCTAGTTTCAAGTAGTGGTCTTTTTTTGAAAGTATTTCAAGTAGTGGTCTTAAACACAATAAACACGCCCTAGCAGGGTTGTAGTTCTTTTGGGCCATATATTTACGGCTATACCCAAAAAAATATTGTTTTTGTAATGAATTTATTGCCTAATTTCACTATTAAAAAAAGAGAAAAAGCGCAAGGCATCACTTTGGCCTATTTGGTATAGCTCAGCTTCACTAGTGAATCAATTTTTGTTGGCTTTGGCTTCAAAAGCGGCCTTACCGGTAGAGCTAAATATGTTTTCATAAACGTTTGGCAAAACAACTTCTTAGAGAAGATAGCAGAGAGAAAGTTGGGATAAACTAGTATTTTTAGCTTCACCTCGATTTCTGTGCTAAAAAAGAGCTGAAAAACAACTTTTAGGGAGAAATTCATGTGCTGCGAAAAGAGCTGAAAAACAACTTTTAGGGAGAAGCTATTTTGAAAGGACCTATTTGACAGAAGAAGCTAAAAACAACTTTATAAAGGTGGGATAGAATCCCTACCAAGCAGGCCCTTGATGCATGCAGTGGCATACAATAGATGATTCCGCACCAGGAACACATGGCAGACAAGCTGAATAATATCTTCAGCCCCGAACCTTTATTTGGCATTTTACACTTTCATTATCTTCAGCACGAACAAAACAAACACAATACAAGACACATAACACGCGCGTCAAAACCTCAGCACCATTGCGATTCAGCCCACAAATATAGACAAGGATACACTACTCCATCTTTGAGGAACCAACGATTGCAACCTCAGCTTCGATGCAGCACTTGTTTTTCACGAGATAGCCATTTGAGGAGTCCTTGAAATCCTCCAGCGAGATGAACTTTGCCCATCCCCAGCAACGAGCGTTGTTTGTAAACTGGCTCCGGCCTGCATTTTTCCCAACGAAACAATCAAGAATATATATTATGATAATTCGGCATTTGCAATAATACTGTCTAGGTAGGCGAACCTGTTCCTTTCCAGTGATTGTCGCCTTCCTGGTGTTTGATCGATAAGCTGAATTCTACCAGGTTCGCAGAGTCATTAGGGAAATCATTTGTTTTTTTCATGCACAGGTCCAAGGTGAGGTGGTTCCCATCGCAAGACTTGTAGATACCGATACTCCTGCAAATTGGACAGCATGTAACAGTTCAGTTCATGATGCATAAAACAAAGTATTGCGTTTCAGGTGTCGAGCATTAAAATTGCGTGCTGAGCATGTAACCATTTGTATCCTCCGACTTCAAACTCCGGCGAGTAGCCGGAGTTCTTCAGTGCGAAGAAGTCCTCGATGTCCCAGGTGTAAGTCTTGGCCTCGTTGAAGATGCTCGGCTTCTGAACAAACAGCGTTTCTGACGTCGTGCTCACTTTGGAAGTGGTGACTTTGATGAACTCGACACCAAAGGTGCAGCTGTTATTGACAATAAACTTAGAGGGCCGTTCTTTCAGTTTTTCAAGGGAAATCATGCATGAGGCTCCGGAGCTTGTGCTTGCAGTCTGAAAACTGTGCCTAACTGCAGGCACAAATCATGGGAAAAGATGAAATTCTCGTGTATGAAAAAGGTATTCGATCTAGTGTAAAAAACAAAAACAAAAACAAAAACAAAAACAGAAATGAAATATTATTAGAGATATGAATATGTTGTTAATTAACTTGATGCTAAAATTGTCACTACAATTTACCTTGATACTCGCTGTGCTTTCCGTACGACTGGTCATATATCAGCAACTTGAAAGAGGCCTCCACGATAGTATCGGGCTTCACTGAGCTGCTCGCCAGCTGAAGCATAAGAGAGGCGTACTCCTTGTCGTCACCGCTCTTCTTGTCCCTTGCATTCAGTTTCAGGTACCTGCAAAGAAGCGAATAGATCACTGAGAATCTGCAAACACTGCTGTAGTTACAGGAACTTTGTGATGCAACCAAGCTGTTAAAAAGATCAGACTGTTAATTAGCATACCAGTTGTGGCCCATAATCTCAAACACTCTGGAGTAGGTCCATCCTTCACCCTTGTCAAGGAGTGAGGAGAATCCATCGACGCTCCACTTCATGGTCGTCTGCTGGCCCTGCCTCGGCTTTGATCGCCCTGAAACAGCAATTAGGAGATACAGAAACGGTACGAAAGATCACAGCAACAGCTAAAAATAGCGCTGCAAATACAGAAGAATCATATATATCCGAGTGTATACCGCGAGATGAGGAGTTGCCCATGACGTTCCGTCAGTTAAGCCTGGTATTGAGGCTCTTGGTTTGTGCACAAGGTGTTCCTTTTCACTATATGTAGGAGATTAGGTGCGCGAATAGTTTCTCGGCAAATAGGGTGAGGTTTCTGTCTATCATTGGAGACTTTGGAATTTGGACAAAGCCAACAAGAGCAAAAATAATGCAAGTAGAGGGGGTGCGTAAGTCACTAGCAATTTCCAAGCAATGACTAGCAGGTTTCCTAAAAAGTGTAGTGTGAGTGTACCCAGCACGCCTGCGCAGTACTGTTTCCTCACGCATAAGAAGTTTCAAGTGTCAACTGAACAGGAAGGTAACCCACACAAATAACTCGGCTAGATCAGCTATCGTTACAATTTTTTGGATTGAGTTTTTATTTTTTATATTCTCTATACTCAGCAAAGAATTTAGAAATTATGTTCTCCTTTTTTGAAAGAATCTACAATCAATCTAACCTATATAGATGCAACTCACTATGGATCGTTTACTCCGATTTCTTTTCAACCACATCAAGCCATATCATCGCTTTTGTTTCAGGTGTCCGATCTTAAGAAGCCATCTAGATCTTGACCATCCATTATATTATTTCTCTTCTAATCCATAATGCCACTATTACTGCAACCTGAGCCGATGAAACCGCCATCAAACCCCTCCGCGGGGTGGGAATCCGAGCAACGACCAGGCTATGAGCTAGTCGCTTGGCCCACGACGAATTGGGTAAGTGGAGCACAACACGAAGACCTGAACCAGATGCCCCGAGAGATTATTATCTGGGTCCCATGCACTCAGGCTTGGCCGGTTTGAGCTCACTGAAGGCGTCGCCCATCCTAGAAGTTGGGTCGGCGTGCTTCCTATCCACCAATACCGATGGACATCAACCTAAGTCCAGATAGGCCGCGGCCCGGCTAGACGAACAGCCAAGGAACGATAATCCTCTGGTGGTCATCCCAAAGACGACTTGGAGAGATAGCGAGGGGCTCAAAGGCTCATGATGAATATCTAACACCAGGGTTACCTAAATCTCTTACTCGGAGAGACCGCGAAGGGCTCAGGGGCTCATGATGAATATCTAACACCAGGGTTACCTAAATCTCTTACTCGGAGACACCGCGAGGGGCTCGGGGACTCATGATGAATATCTAACATCATGATGAATATCTCCATAACATAATTGACCCCCTGATTGATTTTGCTGATCAGCAAGGGGCTCGGAGGCTACACCCAGTGGATGCGATCGCGCGTCCTCACTAGACATCGACCAAAGCCTTGAGGCTCATAACTCCGATCACTTGGGGGCTCCACCCGAGCAAAGCTAGCTCGAGAATAGGGCTAGAGCCCCAGGATCCCCATCATCTGGGAGTCTTGTCCAACCAAACGAGGCTCGACAGTAGGCTTGGGATCCCTCATTAGGGCTATTGCAAGAGCCTAACCAAGCGGTGGTCCATTGAGCGATGGGCCAGCCGCAAGGATCCAAGCACCCTGGGATGCCTCGAACCTCCCAATAGGTCTCTGTCGCGTGGCAAGAGTCTGACACCTCAGCAGAGGCACATGGTCATCACCTTTGGCAGATACTGTTGTCCTGTCTTAGTGTGGCGTTGCCCACCTATTTCAGCAAGGGGTCATACTTGAGGCGTGACAAAACATGACAAGGGGCGTGTCGTGGCTTGCCACTTGCAAAGGAGATGGATGCTCGAACCCACGCGTCAGCCTCCCCTAGGCCTCATCCCCCTTGGAGCATGACAGACGCCAAAGGGACGGTGGACCAAGGACAGGTGGAACGTCCGAGTACCAACCTACCCCTGCTATCTGTAAAAGCTACCACAGGCGGTTTCTACATTGTCAACCACGACCACACATGGAGTAGGATGCGCCCAACGACATGAAGATCAGGAAGAAGAAACCCTAGCACTTCCCTTAGACACCCAAGGAAGCTACTAAACCTAATCCTTATACTCCCCTTGTCCCCCAAAAATATAATGAGGGGTAGGGATTCCGTAGAGGGGGTCGACCCATCAAACCCTAGATCAGTTGAACCTCGAGACAGTCAAGTCCTCTTTCTCTCCTATCCCCTATTGTAAGCTCAGCACTCTAACATGAAGAACTCTTTGGCTAGACGTAGGGCTTTGAGGCTTGAACTAGGATAAACCCTCCTATGTCATTGAGTGTTAACCACTGAAGCCCACACATCGACCACTAATTACTAGCTGTGTTACGAACCCATGACAACATACAGCTTGCGTTGTCCCCACCATGCTACGTAGAAGGACTAGGGCAAACACCGTGTCCGAAAGAGACGTAGTGTCTAGAAGCGTACCTCAGTGCAGTCCAACATGGATTAGAGATTACGAATTGGAAATCGATACCACGGGGAAAAAACCTAGTTGTCTATTTGCCTCACTTGCTTGTTCTAGTTTAGTGGTTAGTTCTAGTTTGTGTACTAGAATCTTGTGTGACAACTATGGTTGTATGCTAGAGTGTATAGGGCTTAATTTTGCAACTAAGAAGAATATCTTTGTGTGCCCTTTTGTTGAGGATATGTTTAGTATGATGGCTCTAAGAACTTGATGTCAGTGTGAACCTTTTAGTCTTAAGACAAGTACCATAAGTGGGTTGTGATAGAATTGCATAGTCTAACATTCGAAGCTAGCCGGCTGGAGGGCTCCTAGCTGCTTGGCGGTGCAGGGTGACTACTCCGGCAGGGACGATCAAGGATCCGTTTTGTGGTTGGCTAAGGGTGGTTGGGTTGGCAGCGGTGTGGCAAGGGGTTGTAAACAGTGGGTAGGATGGGAAACCTAGCAGTCTAACACGTGAATGAGGATCAAGTTTAGCATAAAAGATCTTCGGATAGACTCGTTTTTTTAAGTTTTTAGGAGTAAATTATTGAGAACGCGGAGGAATGCAACAAATAAGCTCCCTACTTATTTTAGCCTCTTGGAATACTCACTGATTTACCAAGTCTTTTTTTAGAACTCTTGAAGATGAGCTAGTAACATGGTATTACTATACTTAATTTTCCTCATGTCATTTCTTACTCCTCAAACTAGAACTTCAGTGTGTGTTTGGTGCAGGGGCGGCTGGCGGCCATGGGCTAGGACGTGGCGTGACCACGGCGAATCTTGGCCTAGGGGCGGTGGACGGCCACATGACGGGCCAGGATGTGGGAGCGGCCGTGGCGCGAAGCTTGGCATGAGGACGGCGACCAGCTACGATGGAGCTTGGCGCGGGGTGGCCGGCCGAGCGGCGGTGATGCGTGACTTGGCAGTGACGATGGTGCACGTGGCAGCAGTGGTGCATGTGACTTGACGGCGACGGTGCATGCGGCCAGTGGTAGAAGGGGAAGAATATAAGGTTGGCTGGTGGGGTCCACTAGTGACATGTGAGGCTCCGACGTCATGTAGATGACGGTGTTAAAATTCTATCCATCGTATCTTTCTTATTACTCCAACTAAATAGAAGACAGGGTCATCCCCTTAACTAAATAGACAGCTGGACCATCCGTATCCGTGAGAACAAGGACGATGACCCTGTCTTCTATTTAGCGAAGAGCCCTGATGCTTGACCGAACAAGGACGATCGCCAAGTCACCGCGGTGTTCCAGGCCGCGACAGCGTCGACTTTGGGAAACGGCGAGACCACGTTATTCTGGACTGATAACTGGCTGCGGGGATCTTGCGTGCGACAGCTTGCTCCTGCGGTGTTCGCCGCAGTACCGAGGAGGAGGAGGCACATCTCAGTGGCTGATGCACTCCAGGGAAGGACCTGGGTGCGGCACATTACAGGTCCAAGAACAATGAGACTGTTGCTCGAGTTCTTCAACCTCTGGAATTTGATCGAGCAGGTTCAGTTGTCGCCGGGTGTGCCGGATACTTTTTCGTGGAAGCTTACTCTCGATGGTCAATACTCTGCATCATCGACTTACGGCGCCATGTTTGTCGGCTCCTCTACTCCTCTTGGAGCAAAGCTACTCTGGAAGACGTCCGCACCACACCGTGTCAGGTTCTTCTTTTGGTTGGTTTTGCATAGACGGTGCTGGACGGCGGACCGCCGCCGACGTCATGGCCTCCAAGACAACGACACTTGCATCATTTGTGACCAGGACGCTGAGACGATGGATCATATTCTGTTGGGCTGCATTTTCAGCCGCGAGGTCTGGGATATCGCCTTGAGAAGCTACCGGCTAAACAACAACGTAGCGGTACAGCAGCAAGACGTCATGACTTGGTGGACGACGGCGAGAAAGCAGCTGCCGAAGGAGCTTCGCCGCGGATTCGACTCTCTTGTCCTCCTCACGAGCTGGATGCTTTGGAAGGAGAGGAATGCAAGGACGTTCAATCGCATCGCATCGACGCCGGCGGAGTTGGGAGCGGCCATCAGGCTTGAGGCTGATCTCTGGGTTGCTGCGGGCTATAAGCGCCTGGCTGTGCTTCAGTCGCGTGTAGCATGAAGCTGCTCTTTAGTCGCACTGTGTATTATCATGTAATCGCAATCTCGTGCGGATTAGAGGTAGCCTAGGGAGTTGTCTTGAGCTTTGGTAATCTACGGTTTACCAACAGCAAGGGTGTAGTACCAAACTCTTTTTCTGCTTAATGAAATATGTGCTCGCACGTTCTCGAAAAAAAAGTCATTACATACGCAATGATAATTTGGCATCTAGATTCTTGCTCGTAAGAAAATCCTGCTAGGTAGACGAACCTGTTCCTTTCCGGCGATTTCCAGCTTCCTTGTTTTTGATGGATAAAGTGAGTTCTACAAGGTTTGGAGTGTCATTGGGGAGATGTCTTTTTCAGGTTCAGATACAAGGAGAGATGGTTCCCTTCACGAGATGGATACATACTGATATACCTGCAAATGGGATAGCATGTAAAAATTCAGTTCATGGTGTATAAAACAACTATAATAATAGCATTGAATGACCAAATCTTTTTGGTAAAACAATTCAGATAAAATCAACAATATTCAGTCATGTCAAGCGTTCCAAGCTGAAGATGGCATCACCATTTGTATCCGCCGACTTTGAACTCCGGAGAATAGTCGGGGTTCTTCAGTGCAAAGAAGTCCTCGATGTCCCAAGTGTAAGTTTTGGCCTCGTTGAAGATGCTCGTCTTTTGGACAAACAGCGTTTCTGACGTCGTGTTGGCTTTCGAAGTGGTGACTTTGATGAACTCGACACCAAAGACGCAGTTGTTGTTGACTAGAAACCCAGAGGACTGTTTCTTCAGATTCCTTAGGGAGGTCATGCACGAGACCCCAGAGCTTTTGCTTGCAGTTTGGAAATTATGACTAACTGCACATACAAATATCTCAAAGCTTAATTCGTTTCCTTTCTTGATAACCAGCAACTTGTATACGAAAACACGAATACTCTTGGAGAATAACAGAAACGTGAAAATACAGAAACATTAGTGGGTGGGAGTAATAGACTAATAGCTGACAACCTAGCAGAACTAATTTGCCATTTTACCTAGGTGCTTGCTGTGCTTTCCGTGCGACTGGTCATATATCAATAGCTTGAAAGATGCATCTACAACAGTGTTGGGTTTCACTGAGCTACTCGCTAGTTCAAGCTGAAGAGAGATATACTCCTCGTCGTTGCTACTCTTTTTGTCCCTTGGATTCAGCTTCAGGTACCTGCAAACAAGTCAAAGAGAGATCATTAAGAATGTACTACTCCCTCCATCGTGATACAATTCTAGCATAGTGCCAAACTATCTTAAATTTAACCAAATTTATACAAAATATATACTAATATTTATCATACTAATAAATATGTATCATTAGCTTAGTCGTTATGCAATATATTTCATAATATGTCTATTTGGAGTCATAAGCGTTGATAATATTTTATATAAACTTAGTCAAATTTAAAATAGTTTGATTTAGACCAAACATAGAACTGCATCCTTTCTAAGACGACGAAAGTAGTAAAATTCTAGACACAGGGACTATGTGAAGCAATAAATAAAGCAATTAGGAGCTGTTAATCTGCTAATACCAGTTATGACCCATGATCTCGAACACTGTTGAGTAGGTCCATCCTTCACCCTTGTCAAGGAGTGAGTAGAATCCATCGATGCTCCACTTGAAAGTAGTCTGCTGGCTCGGCTCAGCTGAAGAAGGCGCCACCTTGGATCCATGGCCCTGCCTCAGCTTTGATCGGCCTGAAACACAGCAATCAGACGATAAATAGAAGTATGAAAGATCACAGCAACAGTTAAACTCAGTACTGTACTACAAAAGCAAATTCCAAATACCGCTAGACGAAGAGTTGCCCATGATGATCGTTCAGACGTCAGTGCAGTCTGGTATTGCTGATCCTTCTACTTGAACAAGAATGTACAATATATGTAGTAGCTGGAGGAACGATATTAGATGGTGCCAAAATTACTCGGCAAATGAGATGAGGTTTCTTCGTTCCACGGAGACTGAGTTTGGATAAGCCTCAAGTACACACAAAATCGGGGTTGATTAAAGACTGCTCGGGATTGCTCGCACCTCCGAATTCGGAGCATCGGTGGCTTCTCCGGGTGCTGACACGCGTCGCTGCCTACTTTTGCAGAAAAGCCCTCTAGATTTTTGGAAACTAACCCGCAATCCAGTCCGTCATCCCTGAGCAGTGCGCACGTTGGAATATTTTTCGTATAAGCCCTTGTTGTGAATTTTATTCTTACATGAAGAAGAGAAAATTCGAGAGCTGCCTCAACTTTTGTGTGACCCCCTGGAGATTTTGCAGAGAAACCCCACACTCGGTCTGTCGGTCCAAACCCTAATCCCCTCCTCATTCCTCACTTCTTCCAGGCGCCGATGTAGCTTGCCACGCACGCCTCCCGGCTCGCCGTCGTACGCCTCCACCTCCTCCACGGACCACGGGTGTTCTTCCGCCAGGCTACCGCGGCCTTGTCTCCCCTCCGCCGCTCTCTCCCTCCTGTCTCCTTTTTCCCCTTCTCTCTATTTACATCCCATCTCTCTCCGTTGCTGGGAGCGGCTCGGGTGGAGGCGGTGAGCTCGAGCGCGTAGGGATCACGAACCTCCGTGGATCCATGGGTTGGAGGTGCCATCAACTCGCTAGGATCCCGGCGCCCCCCACAAGCAGGCAGTTGGACTCTCCACTCGCGATGAGAACCGTGGCTTGCTTTTCTTCAGATCTGACTGTCACCTCTTCCTTCAAATTTGGCACGGTGGGGACCTAAGACCTCGAGTGGCGCGCGGGCCGCCGGATCCACGGGGGCGAGGGCGGACCGGATCCACTGGCGGGCAGGCGGCCTTGTTACGCGGGCTCGCCGGCGTCCTCCTTGATCTTCGTCGGCTGGCACCATCGGATCCGCCAGAGGTGAGATGCTCTCACGCTGCCTCCTCCTTCCACGTCAACTGCTATAGCTGGGTCAATCCATTACTTAAATATATTGTGAAATAACTGTTGTAAGTTGCAGATTAGAAATGACTGCTGCAAGTTGCAGATTAGAAATGACTGCTACAAGTTACAAATGCCCGAGTCTAAGCTTGCAGCAAACGCCTGCGTCTAAAGGTCCTGGAGGATTTATATTCTGATCTGATTTACTTGCAAACAAGTGTCTGTGCTCTTCCCTTCTTTACAGTTTTGTTCTGACATTTCTTTATAACTTTGGCGTGGTTGGCCTTTCAGTTTGTTAAACTACAGTGTGGTGTCAGTAATTTACTCTGTTGTATTTCCTGTCCATCTACCTGTGTTTCTATTTTCTAGCTAGCTATTTGATATATACTAGATCAGCTCCTGCTTATGTTTCGGTCTCTGTAATCAGCAGTGTGAATTCTTGCTGGTACCAACCTCAAGGAGTTGACCGATCCTCACCCAAAGAGACAATGCATCATTGTTCTCCATTGCTCAAGGTTCAGCTCTAACTGTCCTTACTGGGCCTGTTCCAGGTGCTCCAATTGTGCTTGTTTTCAGAAAGCAGGAGTATGTCAATTCTTTGGCCTGGATATGTAAATTCAATAGCAGAAGTTCCTGTCCAGCCTTATCATGTTCTTTAGAGATAGATACCATCAATTTCAATGTTTGATCGCCATGTTGATTACGTATAAGCCATAGAGTACTGAAGTAAATGGAGCAGATGGTTCTTTCACCTTTTGTTATTTTGCAGTGGCATAATTTCAGTATTCACAATGAAGTGTAGGTTAACAGATGTGTTTGCATGTTTCATATCTCAGGCTTATTGACATAACTAGCAATCTCTTCTCATGGTGGAAAGTATGCCCGTGTGTTAGCATGCCCCAACCTGCCACTAGATGATGATGCTCGTGATTTGATTTTTCATGACCACGGTGGCACTACAGGAGGCTACAAGATTATCGATTTAGATATACCATTAATCTATTATATGCATCATGGATAATAGGTTTTATCTTTGGTCTTTTTTGTTGTAAAACTGTATCTAAATTGTTGAATAAATTTGTCAATAGATGAATTCTTTAGTTAAAGTTACTATACTTTTGGTCTTGTCACTCCCTGAAAGTACCTCTGTGATCTCTTAGGTGGCGTTTGGATATTGGGACATGGGAGGTGGGATAGGGATAGTGAAATGAATGAATGGTTACGATTAAATGAGGTGTAAGAACGGATGGCTATGATTGAATATCTCCTATCCTCATCCCCATCCCCATCCAAACACCGCCTTATGTTTTGCTCATCTATGCCTTTTGCACTGTTTTACATGTCAACTCAAAAATATGAACTATTTATGTTTTTTTTTCTAGGAAATTAGACATTATGCTTTTCGCTGTTGATGAATAGCAATTCCCTGATGACCTTGCTTAAATTCAATGTTGTGGAAAAGAAATCATGGCAGGGCGCCCAAAGGGCGCCCGAAGCTCTCCATGGATAATCAAACTGGAGTTGCTCTGGCGTGGCGGGAGCGCTAGCTGCTGAGCTACAGGTGCGGCAGCATACAAGGTGGTGCTGTTTGTTTCGATTTCTTTCTTCATCATTGGTTGACCTATTGAGATTGGTATGCTCATCTAACTTGATTTTGCCTCTCCTTCGCTCTGTGCTTTGGGGCCTCTTTGTTCATGCAGCACCGCCCGTCTAGCAGGAGCAACTCCAGTTTCTGGACCACCAGGTCTGGCACCTCGTTTGGAACAACTCCACGTGTTTTTGGTTTTGCTGTGAAGTTCTACACCAGATAAGGTCCCAGGATAAGTTTTAACTCACCTCATAGGGAAAAGAGATATATCTTACCTGTTTAATTTTGTTATGTTTTAAGCAGTAACATTCTTTTCATAACTTCTGTGAGTTCGATGATGCATCTTGGCAAATATTTTTTTTCTGTGAAATATGACGAAGGCATTCATCTGATTTCAGTCTTTCAAAGTTTCAATCTTTCGGTTTTTTTATTCGCAGTTGATGTCCAGTCTTTCAGTTTATGTTTTTGCCTAGCATTGTTCTCTAACTGGCAAAAACAGAGTTTGTCTTCAGTTGATTCATCATTAATTTTTATCTAAATTTTTGGCCATGTAAATTTATTTCTTAGGTTTAGTCTTCAAGGTTTTTGTTTCAATATATGTCGAAAGACACTTCCAGTCTGTGTTCAATTCAGTCTTTGTAGGCACTACATGTAGTTCTTTTCATTAAACTTTTTTTTTGATGAAACAGGAGGGGTGAAAAACCCCTACTGGAAATTTATTGAAAGTAAAAAAAAATTACATGTCCTGCAGAGAGGACTCAAGAAACATAAAAAGTCAAAAAGAAAATAGCTAGGATTACACAAAAGCTTCTAGCCATTGATCTATACAAGGATGAGAACTAACTTTTGCTCTTAGACTAACTAGAGCAAATTCCTGTTTAAAAACAGTCTTACACCTGTAAACTGAATGAGCAAGATTTCTGAAGATGATGTCATTCCTCATCATCCAAATAGCCCAGCACATGGTGATAATTATTTCCATAAAAAAAGATAGTCTGATCTGAATTTTGAGGCCTTCAAGAATGATGAAAATGTCATCTGAATTTGGGATAATGAGATTCAGACTATACCAACATGCCATAGCAAAGGGGCAGTGAAATAAAAGATGGAGAAAATCTTCCTCAATATTAAGGTTGCAGAAAACACAGGTATAGTCAGGCAGGTGCATATTTCTTCTTCTCAGTAAACCCCTGGTGCTAAGTCTGTCTTTAAGGACTAGCCAGAAAAAGAATTTTCTCTTGTTTTGGCAGGAAGACCTCCATAACCATTTATAAGCAGCGTGAACTTGACGATGACCAATTAAGAATTTATAAACCTTTCTGGACTGACAGAGAGGACTTCCCCAAAGAAAAGACCAGGCATCATTACTCGGGCCCAAAGGCAGAGACTGTAAAGTTGATGAAATCTGTTGAAACTGCAGATAAGCCTCATTGGAAAGTGGTAGAGAAAACAAGTCCTGAAGAAGAGGTGTGGAGGCTGCAACATTAACAGAAATGAGTTTATTTTTAGCATATGAAAACAACTGAGGGTATCTCTGGTTCCATGGTTGATCATTCTAGCCGTCGTACCATAATAAGCAAGAAGTACCATTATTTAAAAGAGGAGTGTCAACTTCCTTGAAAAGAGTCAATAATTTAAGAACATCACGCCACCAAAAAGACCCTTTAAAAACTCTCCCAGAGAAAGGAAGCTTTCCCATTGTGAAATGATGATCCCAAACAAGCTGTACCCAGGGTACAGTGTATCTGTTGAAAAATTTGTGAAGTTGTTTCATCAGGAGACTTTTGTTTTGAGCATTGAGGTCAATGACACCCAGACCTCCTTCTTCTTTGGGTAAACAAACTTGAGGCCAAGCTGCCTTTGGGGGTTTCTTATTGTTCAAGTCAGAGCCTCTCCACAGGCAGTGCTTTCTGTATTTATCAATTTGCTTGAGTACAAATTTAGGCAAGAGAAATGTGCACATTGTATAGGTGGGAAAAGCTGAAAGCACAGCATTAGTAAGTTCAAGTCGTCCAGCATCACTAAGATAAGAAGAAAAAGCCACCAGCCTTCTTTCACATTTAGACACTAGAGGCCAAAAGTCAGCCACAGTTGGCCTACTTATACTCAATGGGAGCCCCAAGTAGGTGAAAGGTAAAGAAGCAATGGAACATTAGAAAGTATCAGCAAGGATCTGCATCTTCTCATCGGGAACATTAATTGGGACCATGCAGGATTTAGTAAAGTTAACCTTAAGTCCAGAAAACTCAGCAAAAGAAAGGAGCAAATCCTTTAGGTGAAGTAACTGATTAACATCACCATGCATAAAAATTAAGGTGTCATCTGCATATTGTAAAATAGGGAAGTCACTGTCATTATGCAGAGGGATTGGGAGGGTCAAAAAAAATTCTTCTTCTTTCAGCATTTAACATAGATTGAAGGTAATCGGCTGCCAAGACAAAAAGCAAAGGGGATAGGGGATCCCCTTGTCTGACCCCCCTTCTACAATGAAACACTTTGCCAGGGGAACCATTCAGTAAAACAGATGAAGTTCTAGATTCAAAAATGAGCTGCATCCAGGCCAACCACTTTGCAGGGAAACCTTTCTGTTCCATTATTTGTAACATAAATCCATGTTCTACCTTATCAAAAGCTTTCTCAAAGTCAAGCTTCAAAATAATGAGTTCTTGCTTAGAATGATGGCACATGTGCAAATACTCAAGGGCCCAAGCAATGCAGTCCTGGATTGTTCTATTCTTGATGAAACCACATTGGTTTTTATGCACCAAGGAGGGCAACATTAGCTGAAGCCTATTTGCTAAAACTTTGGTGAGGATTTTAACAGAGGTATTCAAAAGAGAGATAGGCCTATAATCTGCTAGGCTGAGAGCATCATCTTTCTTTGGAACAAGAGTAATGTGAGATCCATTTATGCTTCTCAAGCAAACCTGCTCACTAAAAAATCCATCAAAGAGCTTGTAGAAATCCTGACAAATAAGAGACCAGCATTTCTTCAAGAAATCAGTATTAAAACCATCAGGTCCTGGGGCCTTGTCAGAAGGTAGGGCTTTAACAACTGCATCAATCTCAGTTTTACTGAAGGTCTCTATCAAAGAAGATAAGTCTGCAGTTACATTACCAAGATAAGTGGGATCAAAGGGAACTGGTGAAAAACTAGATGTACCCAGTCTTTCCTTGAATGATTGCCAGATCAACAATTCTTTATCTTTATGGGAGACCAGCTCAGCACCTTGATCATCTATGAGCTTTGCCACTAAGTTTCTTCTAAACTTAATAGTTGCTTGAGCATGAAAAAACTTGGTTGGGGCATCTCCAAGAGTGGCCCACTTTATCTTTCCTCTCTGCTTCCAATAAGCTTTCTGTTGTTGTAGGAGGGAGACTAGCTTGTTTTCTAGGAGAGTTTTGAAGTTCCATTCCACCAAAGACAAGTCCCTAGATTCCTCCATAAAGTTCAACAGAGACAAGGTGAGCTTGACATTGGAAATATTTTGCTTTAAATTTGAGATTGATTTCTTCCATTCATTTAACACTCTCCTTAAATTCTTGAATTTAGCTGTAATTGATTTTGCAACATCAAGATCAGAAGTGTCAATATTCCATCCCTGAGCAACCTGTTCAAGAAAATCATCTCTCTGCATCCAAAAGTTCTCAAATCTGAAGGTGTGGCTTTTTGGAATATCAGTGGAAACAGAGATCAGACAGGGCACATGATCTGAAGTTTCCATTGTAAGGGTTGAAACGCTTGTGAAAGGGTAGGCAGTGGTCCAACTAGACGAAGTGAGAAACCAATCCAGCCTTTCCAGAAGAGGTGGGTGTTGCTTATTAGTCCAGGTAAAGCGTTTGCCTTTAAGAGGTAGCTCTACTAATCCTAAAGAACTTATGGCTTCATTAAAAAGGAAAATCTCAGAAAAGTCAGCACCAGGCCTATTTCTATCTTCTGGGCTTCTGTACAGGTTAAAATCCCCAACAATCAACCAATCCACATGTCCTGGCATTGCAATATTCTTAAACCAGGAAATGAAGTCTCGTTTACCAGAAGGAGTACATGGAGCATATACATTTGTGAGCAACCAGTCAGCATTATTGTGTAGAGAGGTAAACTGAACAGAAGTTGCATAGTCATTATGGAAAACTCTAGTGCCTGAGAGGGATGTACTCTTCCAGATAATGATGGAGCCACCAGAGGCACCAACCGATGGTAAGTAATCAAAACGATCAAAGAAGGGAGGGCAAAACTTATGGATGAAAGAAAGATCAAAGTGAGAACGCTTTGTTTCTTGCAGACAAATTACATCATAGACATGTTCGGATAAACGGTCCCTTATAGCGTTCCACTTCTTTTCAGAATTTATTCCTCGAATATTCCAACATAAAATATTCCAAAGTTTGGTATTCATGATAAAAGACATAAAGTGCAACTATTGGTACTTAGACAGCTAAGCATCTAAGAAAAGGAACTGAAGTTCAGGCTTTGTTGTTCTTGGAGGGCCCTTCATCCAAGCATGTATCATCTTTCTTGGTCCCATCTTCCTTCTTGGATTTTTTGTTCTTGGGCCGACCAACAACACCTTTCTTGGAGGGCTTGGCATTAAGAGCTTCATCAGAGAGGGAAGCCTTGTCCAACTTGCAAAAGGTTTCACCAAGATCACGAACTACAGATGAAGATAAAAGAGGTGGGTTAGAAGAGCAGCCCAAGCAATCTCTATCTCTGCAAACTTGTGATTTGAAGCCTTTATTGACATCATGGAGTCTATCACTTCGATGAAGATTGGCTTCAGAGATGGGAGGGCGCTTACCACGCTTGACTCTTGGAATAGTCTTGACACCAGTCGCAGATGGAGGGGGAGTCTGATAGGAACAAATTCTTCAATGACCACTGGCGGGGGGGCCAGAGGGCAGGTATCAACAGTGAAGCCTGCATCTTCAGGTTCAGAGCAGAGAGAATCAGTGACAACAAGGGGGGAACTAGCATCACCAGAAGAAGTACATGATATCTCAGTAATAGAAACAGTAGGTTTTGAAGGAGGAAGAGTAAAGGAGTAAACAATACCAGTGTCAGTCTGAGAAATGGCATGCCAGGCTGAAGACTGGAGAAATTCTTTAGCCCAGGCAAAGGAAGATTGCTTCAATAGCAGCATGGTGAAGAAATTCATCCACTGGGTTAGAACTGTAACTGTGGGCAGAGACTGATCCACTGTGCTAAAGAACTTAGCCCACAGCCTTATAACATCTGGGCTTGGGCCTGAAGAAGTTGTCTGAAGATGGGTCATTGGGTCCACAGGAGGAACAAAAGTCTGCACAAAGCCCAGTTGTATATTTTCAAAATCCTGAGGGGGGGCTTCAGGGAGAGGTTGATTTGGTGTCAAGTCATTGAAATCCACTAGGTCTTCAAGCTGCACTTCTTCCACTTGCAAAGGTTGAAGATTCTGCATATTGGGGAATTCTGGCATTGCAACCTCGAGATCATCAATCAGGGGAGGCATCTGGGGCTCAACCTCTGACTCATCAGTGTTGTCATCCATAGCAAGAACATGCTCTGCAACTAGCTGAATTGGGTTCTCAGCAGGGTGGCCTTCAGCCTGTACAACTTCGTCAACAGCAGGGAGCTGTTCTTCTTGATTAGGAACTGCATTTTCATTGATTGGAACCAAGTCTGGTACAGCATCAATAGGTTGCTCATTTGGGTTGGGCCAGACCTCCCATCCCACAGCTTGCAGGTGCTCCAAGTTGGGATGAAACGGGGCATGAATCTCAGGAGAAGGTGGAGGGCCCTGACCTTGCTGACCAAATCCATGAAATTCAAAGTGGTTAGGATCACAATCATCATCATCTAGCGGGAACTGTTCATCAACAGCAGCTCCACCCAACATCCTAGCCTGTAGAATCTCACACTGCACACTCCAACTTTCAGATTCAAAATCAATCCCTTCTGTGAACACAAAGAACCATGGGATATCCTCTAGGCTTGAAACTCTCACTTTCACCATTGCTCTAGACTGGTAGAATAGATCCTCTTCCCAGATTAGCAGACGTCCAAAGGATGAAACAACCTTGTCAAGCAAAGGTTGTGTCCAGAGGTCCAGATTGAGGCCAAGCAACATGATCCATACTTCATGCGTCATGAGTGCGGTACGGTTGTTCCACGCACGATTGTGAGCCAGAAAGGATATAGAGCCATTACCAAACTAATGGGGGCTCTCAGTAAGGATGAAAACGGTCGGAAACGGTCGAAAACGGACTTACGATATAGAAAAACGAAAACGGTCGGTTCGGGATATTTCTACATTTAGCAATTAAAGAGTACAAAAAATGGTTGAAAATGGTTGTGAAACCAATTGAAACTGACAATTTTTCATGTTAAAAAATGGTTTATAATATAGAAAACGAAAACGGTCAATTCGGAATATTTCTGTTCCGTTTTCATCCCTAGCTCTCAGCAATGAGCAGATCACGTTGAAGAATATAGTTGAAGCGCACGTAGGCTTGACCAAACGGACACGGCTGCATAGAACGAAAGCCAATACCTCTGTGACGAAGGAAGTTTTCAATGACGTTATGAATCACCATGAAGTTGATAGGACCCTGTGGCATTGGGTGAAGGTTAGCAATGGCGACATCATTGTTCTGCTGGGCAACGTGACCAATGACGACACGGCGCATAACTGGGCGACCATTCACTACACGGCGTTGCGCACCCAAAGGCATGAAGGGTTCAGGATCAACCAACCGGAACGCCATATCTGACTGCAAAGGGGAAGGATTCACTGTAGCGATTGGGGTTTTCTCCTCCCAAAGAACATGAACAGTAGGCTTACGCGGAAGACCAAGAACAACAAATGCGAACTCACCAAAGCATGAGAAAATGCTCGGAGCAGAGCTGGGGAACGGAGATGCAGTCACCAGATTTGGCACCTCGCCGTCGTCGTCACAGTCGATGAACTCTGGCGCTGATATGCGCCATGGAGTGAACCAGGGGACGGTGATGGGGTTTGGCGGAGTAATACCAGTGAAGTGAGTAAACAAATCCCCAAAGGATGCGACGAGCCGCGGTTGGGGGGCACCGGGCATGGTCCCGGTAGTCATAGACTTGGAAGGGGTGATGTCAGTGGGATTCCCAGAATGACGCTTCCCAAAATTACGCGCCAATCGAGGGGGAAAATTGCAGCTACTAGAAACGTGCCCAAAATGATAGCAAACTTGACATCTAGGGCGGTTGCCACAGAAGGCCGAAATATGGCCTCGGCCCAGACAGCGGGAGCAAGTACTCCGAAGCGAGACAGGGGGCCCAGGTAACGGACCCAAAATACTAGGAGCATTTCTATTTAGGGGAACAAAAGATTTGACCGATGAATGCTTGCCAAACATAATGCGACTGAAGACTGATTTACGCTTTGATTGAGAGCCATTAAAGGAATTCGAATTTGAATTTGAAGAGTTGATCGGAATACGATTTGCACCTATCAACGGCGGAGACCTCATCGGCGAAGACGGATGCCGAGCAACGGTGGACCACTTTGCTGCTTCCTCTGCTTCCCAGCGGCGATATTCTGACTGAAAGTTTGGCCCTCCATTGTGCCAAAGGTTAAAGAAGAGCTTGAACTGGGTACATTCAAAGGAGCGAAGATTGTAAATATGAAAGCCCACCGCCGGAGAGGCGACCGAGAAACGGAAAACACGTTCTCCCAAGGAACGAACATGGAAAAGAGCCGCAAAGCCACCGATGACAGCCTGAAGGATGACTGCTGCAGATGCTTCTGACAGACGAAACTTGCAACGGCCAAACGAGAGAACCAGGAAAAACTCAGGGGAGGAAGAGGAAGGGTCATGGCAAACCGGAGATCGAAGCCTGCGAAGGATTTCGGCTTCCACCACACGCCCTAGCCTAAAACTTAGGCCAGGAAGCTCCATTGCCGAGCCGTCGAGGTCTATGTTCCCGAGGCCTCGCCAGACAAGGTCAGGCCAGGCCACGGGAAGGATCGCCGATTCTAGCGTCGTTTTCCGAAACATCAACACGCCTTAGCTGTGGCGATTCAATTGGGCGACTCCCTCTTTTCATTAAACTGGAGCAATGCTATAGTAAAGTATGAACTAGCAACTGCTCTGTCATGTTTTTTCCCAAAAATAATCGAACCATGCTATGAAATAACAGCATATAGATGCTCCTCTGTAATGCATTTTTTTGCTGGTAAATAAACCATCAGCTAGCAGCTGGTCTATCGTGACCCCCCTCCCCCCAAGATAACTAAACCATTCTATGAAATGTCATCAGCTGGATGGTCCTCTGTAACGAAGTTTTTTTCGGATTACCGAACCACGCTAATACATTGTTTTTAGAATCATGCTAATTGAAACGTACATTTATGTCTTGAAAACAATCTATTCATTTGTCTTGAAACAGCTCACTGAGTTATGCCTTGAACAGCTGTTAATTATTATGAGTTTACGGCTAGAAATACTTCATGTGCACTTGATTATTTATGCGAGGGTTAGCGTCATAGGACTAAAACGAAACTCTTGCTTCTCATTTAATTGTTATATAGGGATTCTATAATTTGCTTCTTTCTTGAGTGTTTGAATCATAGTAACTCTTTTACCATGCTTCATTACAGCCTGCTGCTATATATTCGCTTTGCCATCGAACAACCAAGACACAAAGGAGTGTTATGAGGAAGAGGTGACCTTCTCTACTAGAACGTCTGTTCACTTTTTTACTTGAATTAGTTGCTAGGCTTTACCAGTTAGTGTGTTTAAATTACAATGATACTTAGTTATGCATATCTCTAATATGTTTCCCCTTTCCAGAGTAGACATGGATTCTTTGACACAAAGGAGAAACAGTCATTTTGTTTTCACTTACTGTAGCCAGGACTCTTCTATATGTTTCATCTCCACCTGCTGCTCGACATCTTACGTTTGGCACTGGAAAACTAATTGCAGTTTTCTGGTGAACCATGTAGCTGCAGACATAATTGATTCGGAATCCAAACATAAATTTTCATTACATTTATGCCTTTGCTCTTGCTTCATGGCATCCATGATTAAATATTGTCCTATGTAGTTAGGACATAATTGATTCGGAACCCAAACGCTTTCTTTGGAACACGATACTTTGGAATTTTTGTTTCATTTAAAAGTTAGGACAAGATATATCAGATCTTAGGTGTTCATATTGCGGTTATTGTAACAATGCTTCTATTTGTGATCATATTTTAGCTTCCATCTAATTATAAGTTTATATCTATCAAACTTGGATAGTAGCTTTTGTTTTTTAAGTCATTGTAGGGCGCCCGAAGGGCGCATGATGTTCTAGTAATATGCAAGTAGATGGGTGCGTACGTCACCGGGAATTTCCAACCAAAGTGGCCAGGTCAAGTCGTCTTGAGCTGCAATGCGAGAAAAGAATTTGTATGTGTTTATGTATACGGAACGACCAGTGCCCAACCGTCCGGATGGACACCGCGTCCGGACATGGCTTGCACTGATACATGGGAGACCGGGTCGCCTATTTTTTCGCCCAACCATGTGGACCCCACACTGCTTCCTGCTCTGATCGTCGCGCCCACTCTGTTTCGTCCGTGCACGCAGGAATTGTGCCCCACTGCCCATGCTGCTTTCCGCCCTGACCGCCACGCCCGCGCGTGGGAAACTACGTGGGTCCCGGTCACCTGCCCCGCCTGTGAATGCGCGTCGCGGAGGCATCTGTCGGCCTCAGGCACCCACATGGTGACCCACGGTGGTGCCCCAGCAGCGCAGCAAGTGACTGCGGCTGGTGGATCCCATTGCAACATATATAACACCAGATTTACTTTTCCAACATCCATATGAAACATTTGCAAGATACGTCCGAAACAGCTGAAACACTTGCAATATGCGTTTGAAACATTTGCAACATACATCTAAAACACTTGCAAACACCTAAAACACATGTATAGCCATTGCAAACATATGCAACATCTAGATCTACTTTTGCAACATCAAGATAAAACACTTGTAACATACGTATAAAACACCTACAACACTTGAAATATACGCTTGCAACATGTATATGCAACATCCAGATGTACTTTTACTACATCCAGATGAAACACTTGAAACGTACATCTGAAACACTTGAAACATACGCTTGCAACATGCATATATAGCCAATGCAACATCCGGATAAATTATTGAAACATACATCTGAAACAACTGAAACACGGCATCGCTGGCGGCCACGGCTCATCGCAGCAGGGAGTTTTGCGACGGTGGTGTCACAGCTCCCTATCGTGGTGTCATCGGCCAGCGACGACCTTGTCCTGGTGGCACTGGGGTGGTGGTGGCGTAGTGAACGCCGCCAGGAGAGGCAGAGTGGGGTGCGGCGCCGCACGGGATTGGGGCGCGGCGGATGATGGTCGTGGCTGTGAGGCGGAGCGGGGCGGGTGGACGGCACCGTGAAGCCGCGCAGATGAGGCAGAGTGGGGAATTGTCGTGGGGTGCATACGTGCAGTAGAGAGTAGAGAGATCTTTTGAGAGAGTGGGAAAGACGTAGAGATGAGTAGGCCTGAATTCAAAAAAAAGAGGCGAGAAGGCCTGTTGGGCTGGTCCGCTTCGCAGACCTAGGACGAAGCCGCGTTCGAACATATGGACACCCGCATTCTAAGCATTATCATTATGTATATTGTATTCAATTCATCTAGTTTGTCGTTCTGTGTCGCCATCTAAATGAGCATTACGAAATGTATTTTTACGTATAATTTAACATATATAAGTGACCGGCCCATAGATTTCCAGCCCACCACCTCGAGGCCCTCAATGCACACACATGTTATTTATTTATGGAAAAAGTCCATTTTACTTTTACCTCCTTGAACTATCCTCAAAATCTAGTTTTTCCTCCCTGAACTCCAAAACTAGGTAAAACACCTCCCGCAACTTTTAAAACCGTTTATTTTACCTCCCTAACCCAGTTATAGGTGGTTTTATCTTTATCTTTTTTTATTTATTTTGGCTAAATTTTTGAAAAATTATAGTAAATCACAGAAAAATCATAAAATAAAAAATCTAATTTTCTTGGACTCCATATGAGTAGATCCACATAATAAATATATAATATGGTATGCATTAGTACAAAGTTTTTGTTGTAGCTTTAGATTTATATTTTTCTATAATTAATTCAAAGCTGCAGTTTTTATGGTCCAATTGTGGTGAAATTTTTATGGACTAATTATTATATGATTGAACTATAATAAAAATTTCATGCTCATTGGATCATATATAAGTGAGTTATAGATTTATTAAGTTTTATGCTTGTTAAATAATTTTAAAATAGTTAAAAGTGTGTAAAAATAGAAACGAGTATGAAATTTTTACTACAGTTAAAGCATACAATAATTACACCACCATAAAAATTTCACCATAGAAACTATAGTTATGAATTAATGACAGAAAAGTATAGATCTAAAGCTACAACAAAAACTTTGTACTAAAGCATACCATATTATATATTTACTATGTAGATATACTCATGTGGAGTCCAACAAAATTAAATTTTTCATTTTATGATTTTTCTATCATTTACTATGATTTTTTAAAAATTCAGCCAAACTAAATAAAAAGAAAAAAATAAAACCGTCTTTGAAAACCATCTATAACCGGATCAGGGAGGTAAAATGAACGGTTTTAAAAGTTGAGAAGATGGTTTATCCGGTTTTTAAGTTCAGGGAGGAAAACTAAACTTCGAAGATAGTTTAGGGAGGTAAAATTGACTTTTTCTTTTATTTATTTATTTATTTTGCCCATAACTGTCGGAGGGTTGGGGCTGGGCCGAGCCAGCCCGAGACTGACTCGACAGTCTCGACACCGATATTGGGTCAAATTTTTTCGACAGTCGGACTATTTCTCGAAATTTTTTAGATTTTTGCACGGCACACTTCGTGGCGGGGGTGAGCGGCGGCGGACGGGGCGTGACTCAAGATGGCAACGGGTACGTACCCGACGGGTAGTGTCCACCCGTACCTGTACCCGCACCCGTAAAATTTTACCCGTCGGGTTACCCGTACCCGCATGCGGGTAAAAAAATAGTTCCATACCCGTACCCGCCGGGTAATTCTCACCCGACGGATAACCCGTACCCGATAGCATACCCGAAAATTACCTAAAAATATCAAATAGTCACATGCAAAAATAAATCATTCTAAACTTCCAACAAGTTACAAACATGCTAACAAACATTATTAACATCATTACAACAAAAACAATCTACTAGAAATATAGTGGATGTCTCGATGAGCTAAATTCATGACTTATATGCGCTAAAATAACTGAGGTTGGCTAGTTATTTTTGCGGGTATGTCTTACCCGCGGATATGCGGGTATAGGTAGTATACACTCGCACCCGTACCCACCATACCCGATGGGTATAGGATTTTGTCCAATAACGTACCTACGGGTAGAAAATTCATCCCACACCCGTCTCTTTATCGGGTAATACCCGTCGAATACTCGGGTTTCAGGTATCCGTTGCCATCTCTAGGCGTGACGGGGGCTAATCCGCTCGCCCTGGGCCCGTGCCGTGCGGCCCGGTTTAGGTGCACCAGAAGACAGCGGCACCGCACCGAACCCAACCACCGCGTCCGTGCCGTGATCCACTCCCCATTTGCCCCCGTGCGTGCGCGAGCGATCAGCGCAGAAACGCAGGCAGCCCGCGCAGCCCAGCCCACGCCGCGAGGAAGCCTGAGACCGAGCAAGCGTCACGCGAGAGCTGGCTGGTGCTCCGGACCACCACGCGGATGGGCTCGGGCGACCCGGCGGCCGACCCCCTCTCTTCCTTCCTCCGCCACCCCGGCGCGTTCTCCCTCTCCCGCCGCGTCGCCATGGCGCGCGACGCCACCGCCACCGCCGTGCCCGCGCTCCGCCCCTGGCTCGTCGACCTGCTACCGCTCCTCGTCGTCCTCCTCATCGCCGCCCACGTCCTCGCCCTCGTGCGTCCTCCTCCCTCCCAACTATCCTCCGCTGCATCTCCTGTTATTGCCACCTGCTGGATGAGATTCGGGGTGTGAATTTGGCTTCCCGTCGCAGGGTTACTGGATCTACAGACTCGCCACGGACGGGTCCAGGCAGCCCGCGCGGAGCAAGAAGCACTAAGGAGACGGCGCCCGCGGCCGGATGTACGGCTATTCACATCTTCTCTCTCATTAGCTCTGATGCTGTCAGTGAATGTTAATTATCGGAGGGCGAGGAATTCCTGATTACGCGATTGCTGCCTGGTGCCTGCTAGGCTCAGGCAGATGCTCGAGATGCTGATTGCCGAAATGCTACGTTGAGAACAGGGAATTTGGTTGTTCTTAGCAATTGGCATGTTGGGTGCTAACTCTGATCCGCGCATTTTTGTGATCTTTTACTTATGCATCACACCAGTACTAGTTCGGTCTTCTCAAAAGCAAAATTTTACTAGTTTTCTCAAGATTCTTTTGATGGCAACTGGTTTGGGGCTTTAGTCCAATTTAAGTTCCTTCTCTATTAGGGAAAATAGGGATGATTCATTTTAGGTTTGGTGCCTTGCTTGTTGAGCATTTATTGAATAAAAATGTAAGACTGAAGATATCTGATAGATATTTGGGGGGCCCTCGGATTGGATATAGATACAGTAGGACATGGGATGGTGATACTTTTGGGATGGTACGGTTGGTGGATTAGATTGCTTTCTTCGGTGCCACTTCAGTGTGCAATTATTGAACCTTTTTTAGGAGAACAATTATTGAACCCCGCTCATTTTTGTATTTTTTATCCGTAATTGATTTGTTAAGCAATTTATCAAGGTTTTTTTTTCGTTTAAAGCAATTTATCAAGTTATCCTGCTAAACATGGGGTTTGTTTTTCTAAATTGTGGAGGCATAAAAATGTTTCTGTTAGACTCATGTAGTCATGTTTTGAAGAGAAGTATTTGATCTTCTGAGTGCTTCATATGCTCCCGCACATTATTCTTGCATTTGGTACATTATGCTGTTGTAAGAGAAGTTAATTTTCTTCTCTCCTCAAATTCTCTGTGTTTCTAATCAAATTTTGAACTGGTCTTGAGTGCATTAACTTTTTTTGTTCGATCATGGACTGGTAGTAAAACAAATTTCCAAATGTTTTTATCTTCACATTTCAATATTTATTTTCTTTTCTGAACCATCTATATTGCTGTGCTTACCTTATAGTATATGTGCTTTGACTGAGCAGAAACAAACATATATGAAAGAAAGAGAAAGAAAGAAACATTACTCTTGTTGTATGTTCTCTCAAAAAAAGAGTAAATAGCCCTGTCCTTTGAAAAGCCTCTCTCTCAAAAAAAAAACAATGATTCCGAGCTCAGATGAAATCAGCAACTTGTATTTTGACCTAGACAAAACCTAATCTTTTCAAAACAATATGGCGTGCCCCCGAAATTGGTAATTTGCTAGTTCACTCTAAGCTACCATAAGGGACCTGGATACCGTCTTTTCCATTGTACATTAACTTCGAAAACGATTGATGAGTCAAGATTTAATGTATTTGTATGATGTGTCTATTTGTGAGCCTTCTGTATGAGGATTTGGACAAAAAGTCTCCTCTGCAAAGTTTAATTTTTGGTCTGTTGCTTTCTTAGGCTTGATGACAGGCAAACCCATGGTTAACATCTATTTTAACTTTCTCACTTCTATGATGGAGTCATGTTGGTATTCAAATAATCTAACAGCACAAAATAATCTAACAGCACAAATCCCTGTTGTTACTGCCCTCCTCCCCGGTAGTTAGTTAAGTGTTTAGCTCAGTCGCCTTGTGTGTTTTCCCGGGTGCTAATGTAATTTCTTCAGCTGGTGGGGCATGAGTGTGTGTGTGTGTGTGTGTGTGTGTGTGTGTGTGTTTGGTGTTTGTGGGGTTGTTTGGGCTCTTGCCCTTTTCTCTTCTTAATATAATGATGCACAGCTCTCCTGCGTTTTCAAGAAAAAAAATCCCTGTTGTTTCCGACATTGTTACATTACGTGACTGAGTACAACATCATTGGAGCAGTAACCAGGAGCACGTCCCATTGCCCATTTTCACCTTAATGCTAAAGTCACTGTGTTCTGTTTCTGCATTTTGTCTTTAGAAGAGAAGGGGCTGACAAAACTGTCTCTGCTTTTTCGTAGTTATTAAATTTGTCGTTCATTTGACCATAAAACAGCAAATCGATGTTTTGGTTTGCTCCAAATCTGCTTAGTGCTTGAGTAATATGCAACATTAGATAGCCTCTCAAAAAACACCAGTAACCTTTTGGGATTGATCGATTCCATCCATTTTGTTACAGGCTTGCAATCAGTTTGCTATTTCAGTCCTGCATCCTTTGCTTGTTGATCTCCAAGGCTTCCAAGTTCCAAGTTTCCAATGTCAGGTGATGGCGTGGCAAAGTTCCTGAAAGGACTAGGACAGGGAACCGATCTCATCCAGTGGTTTGTCCAGATGTTGGTATCGAAAGTGACGATAGCTGATATGTGAAAGGAGGCCCTTTTGAGCATAAATAGTTTTCGGTTGCTGGATAGGTCTGTCATCTGTCGACGTCTCCGTGTAAAGAACAGTAGCTAGACAGGTGTGCCGTTTCATATGTTGTGGGCTTTTGTAATCCATGAGCAGCATTTCATTTGGGCGATCCAAGAAACGGGAAATTTCAGGTTCCAAGCTTCTTGGGGGCCTGTTTGTATCCTACTAAACTTATCTTAGCACTTGTTAGCAATCTCTACCTTAACAATACCCCCTATCACGCCATGTGGCAGCCTAGCTCAGTAGTCAGCACAGCAGAAGCTTATCTGTTTCTAAGATGTCTGTCTGTCTGAGTACCTGGGCTGCCTCAAGTAGTCAAGTGTGACAAAAGCGTCGGCAACGCGTTGTTGGATGACTGGATCATCAGTTCATCACACTCACACGGCAGCGGCTTCTCTTTGCGTTTCTTGCTCAAACAAATAGAGGATTCTTGTTCCGGCGTTGCGCCTTTTCGCTTTCGTCGTGGGGCGGCACGACAAACGCCACAAAAGCGCAGCAGCGCACGTCGCGGATTCGCAAAGCGTGTCGAGTCTGCCAGATCCCCTGAAAACGTTTCTCGGGTCTCGAAGGATGCAGAATAACGGAAAGACATAAGAGCACAGCGTCGTCAAGAGTCCCTGGAAGTGGGATCCAATCCGACACGGGGGGTCGAAGCCTCTTTTAGGAAAAGAGAGAAGAAAAAAGAAACAATGTATAGAGCTACAGCTGATTAATCACACGGCAATGCAGAGAGAGAGAAAAGGGTTTTATCAGGTCATGTTGTACAAAGTCAATTTAACACTAGCACATGGTATGATATGATCACAGCAGAGACGGGGCTGAATATTTTTCTTCTTTGTGGACGTTCAGCTAACGGCAGATGATGCAGAGGACGACGGCGACGATGATGATCAGGATGAGCAGCGGCAGTGAGATGATGAGCACGAACTCCATCTGACCTCCCAGGCCCTGCAAAATGAGATGGAATGGAACCTTATAATTTCACGACTGGCAAATAGCAAAAAATGCTATCATCTGTTAGCTAAATTGTTGCGATACCTATGTAAGCTTTGTTACAGTTAAGAGTCTAGCATCAGGTTAGCGTCAGTCAAGTTAGGGGAGGCACGATCGAAGGCATGCTCGGTTGTGATCCCGGTCTGGTCCGGTTGAGCCACGCCGTGGCGCGCACGGCGCATGTGGCGCGTCGCGATGTCGCGCACCTGTACGACACGGCGTGGGTAGTAATCTTGTAAAACTCTAAGTCTATAAATATAAGAATAGAGGGTCCAGAAAAGCTGCGGTTTTGCAGCGACATAATTGTACTTCTCTAGGGTTTCGTTTTGCATCTACTTGTTTGCTCCGACGGCGCCGTGGTCACCACGCCGTCGCCGTTCGTCGTCGTTCCTGGTTGATCGGTGGTTCGGTTCCAACAACTGGTATCGGAGCCGTGAGGAAGACGTTCGTTGGCGAGGAGGGAGGGTAGAGGAAGCCTGGTGATTTGATCTTTTGAATCAGAGAGAGGGGAGTCGTGAACGCGTAGCAGGCGTCATGGGTGATGGAAGCGGCGAGAAGGAGGTGATGGAGCGGGCATTCAACCAGGCTGCCGGTAATCTCACTTGGCCGATGCTAACAAGAACCAACTATCAGGGTTGGTCGTCGCACATCCAATGCAATCTTGAGGGGATGTTCCTCTGGGATGCGATCGAGCCGGGTGGCGACAAGATCGAGAGGCGACGAGATCGCCTAGCGCTAGGAGCCATGCTCCGTGGCGTGCCACAGGAGATGCATTCGATGCTTCTCAACAAGAAGACTGCGAAGGAGGCTTGGGAAGGAATCAAGACGATGCGTCTTGGAGCAGATCGAGTAAAGGAGGTCAACGCTCAAAAGCTTCTAGCAGAATTCGAATCTATCACGTTCAAGGCAGGTGAGACGATAGATGATTTTGCTATCCGGGTCACCAAACTTGTCACCGATCTGCGTGGTCTTGGAGAAGAAAGCGTGACAGATGCACGCATGGTGAAAAAATTTCTCCGTGTAGTGCCATCTCGCTACAGTCAAGTCGCGGTAGCTATTGAGATGTTTAAGGATTTAAAAACCTTGACCATTGAAGAGCTGATCGGCCATCTGAGGGCGGCCGAGGAGAGATTTGAGCCTTCAGTGGAGCAGGTCACGGAAAAAGCTGGAAAACTCTTGCTTACGGAGGAAGAGTGGGCTGAGAAGAACAAGAGTCGGATGGTGTCAGAATCCCCATCGGGCAAAGGTGGAGGCAATGTACACCACAGGAAGAAGAAGGAGCCCTGGAAGCGCAAGACCAATGGCAGAGGTGATGGACGTGAGTCTGAACAATCGTCGTCGGGTACGCCTCGACGGAACGGCAAGTGCCGCAAGTGCGGTATCTTTGGGCATTGGGGGAGGGAGTGCAAGAAAGCACCTCAGAAGGAGCGGCAAGAGGCCGCGCACCATGCCAATGCCGATGGCGAGAACGGAGCCCTGCTGGTTGCACAAGTTTACAATGTTGTTAGGCCGACCGTGTCGGTGAAGCAGCAGGTGTTCCTGAATCAGGAACGTGTGTTCCCGTCATCATACGACAAAGGAACGTGGGTACTCGATACAGGCGCCACAAATCATATGACTGGGTGCCGAGAGTCGCTGGCATCGCTTGACGAGACAGTCAAGGGTGCTGTGTGATTTGGAGATGGATCGAAGGTGGAGATCTGCGGGATTGGTGCTGTGACAATCGCAGGGAAGAACCAAGATCATCGTGTGCTCACAGAGGTATATTACATACCTTCGCTTCGTTGTAATATTGTTAGCCTTGGACAGCTTGAGGAGGCAGGTTGCCGTGTGGAGATTGATCATGGGGTGATGGAGGTGTTTGAACGATCACAAGGAAAGCTGAGCGTCTTGATCAGGGCGGAGAGAAAGAGGAGACTGTATATAATGCAGGTGAATCTCACCGTTCCTGTGTGTCTACTGACTAAGATGGACGAGACAGCGTGGTTGTGGCACGCCCGTTATGGTCATCTCAATTTTAGGTCACTTCGTGATCTAGGGACGAAGGAGATGGTGGAGGGTATTCCATTGATCCAGCGTGGGGAGCAAGTGTGCAACGGCTGTGCACTTGGAAAACACCACCGCGCACCTTTTCCTCGACAATCGGCGTACCGTGCAAATGGGGGACTTGAGCTAGTCCATGGAGATCTGTGTGGACCGATCACACCGGCCACACCGGGTGGCAAGCTGTATTTCTTGTTGATTGTTGATGACTTTAGTCGTTATATGTGGCTAGAGTTAATAAAATCAAAAGATGAAGCATTCACAAGTTTCAAGAAGATCAAGGCAGCTGCTGAATCTGAATCAGGAAAGCGTCTGAAAGCATTCAGAACAGACAGAGGAGGTGAGTTCAATTTAGGTGTGTTTACAGTCTAGTGTAATGAGCATGGCATCAAACACAATACAACTGCACCATGGACCCCACAGCAGAACGGTGTAGTGGAACGAAGAAACCAGTCAGTTGTTGAGATGGCTAGGTGTTTGTTGAAAAGCATGAAGGTTCCTAGTCGTTTTTGGGGGGAGGCAGTGATGGTGGCTGTGTATCTGCTGAATAGAGCGCCTACAAAGAGTCTGAATGGGAAGACACCCTATGAAGCGTGGTTTGGCAAGAAACCTGGAGTTCGTCATCTGAGAACATTTGGGTGCATGGCCTATGCCAAGAAGCTTGGTCCAGGGGTGTCAAAACTGTCAGACAGATCAATTCCTGGAGTTTTTCTCGGCTATGAGCCGGGGTCTAAAGCTTATAGGATCTATGATCCGGTGAACAGGAAGCTTATTATCTCTCGTGACGTATTGTTCGATGAGAGGAAGGGCTGGAATTGGGGGGAGAAGAGAACAGGCGGCACGGCTGACACAGAGGTTGAGCCGAGTTTTAGCGTGTTCTGGCCTGACGAAGAACAGGTTACTGTAGCAGATCCGACAATAGACGATGCTACTGATTTTCAAGGAGAAGCAGGCGACTCGGTTGATCAGAACGAGCCGGCCTCACCTGTTCAGTCAATTCCACCCCATGGTGATACGGGTGGTGAATCACCACACACTCCATCATACTCTGTTGGTGGATCCAATGGAGGAAATTTGATTCAATGGGCATCACCGCCGACTGGTGGCTCTATCGACTCCGAGGGAGTGCCGCTGCGATACAGGACTCTACCGGACTTGCTGGACACAACAGAAGAGGTACAGTTGGAGTATAGTGGGGCGTGCTTGATAGCGGCAGAAGAGCCGAGCTCAGTTGACCAAGTGAAAGTCCCTAGTTTGGTTTTGGCTAATTGATGAAACCTAGGACTAACCTTTGTATCTAAGTGGATGATTTAGATAAAGGTGGTCATTGCATATGAGACATGACATTGACTCATGTGACCAAGATGGTGAAGACCAAGATAAGGCTTGGCTCGATGGACCGGTTGTGAAGGTGAAGGGCAAGTCGAGGCTTCGAAGCGAAGGACCATGCGATGGTGAAGCTTGAGCAAGACTTGGCGCCGATGGACCGATGCAACGGTGAAGAGCAAGTGAAGTCAAGGTCGATGGATCGAGACGGTCATGTGATGATATGAAATGGATCATATCATTTGGAGAAACAAAATGGGCTCAAGGCAAAGGTATAACCATAGGGCCATTTTGTTTTACACTCAAGACACCATAGAGGGTGTGAGTGGTTTAGGATCGATAGCCGAACTATTAAGAGGGGAAGTCTTATCGGTTATTCGACGCATGGGTGCCACTAGGTGAATTCATGAAGTGCATTGCATGTAGGGCCTAGTGAGCTAACTGGAAAAACCTTTGAAAATGATTGAGAAAAAGCTAACACACAAGCACATGGAGATGTACACTTGATGGTGTTGGCACATTTGCAAAGGTGGCGTTGGTCGCGCTGTGGTTTGCGGGTAGAGAGGGGTTTGGTTCCTTTCTCTCTCCCGCCGAGCGTGCGAGCGCGGGATTCAGGCGATTTCGGGGAAATGAAATGCCTATTTTCCATTGCGCCGGAAGTCGGAAAAGTAACGGAGGCGAACGCGGTCACGGAAGGCACCGGACGCAGCACCGGACGCTGCACCGGACGCGGTCAGTTTCGACCGGCGCGTCCGGTCAGTACAGCGTTAGGGTCTGGCGCGCGAGCTAGGGTTTGACACCGGCGCGTCCGGTGACCCACGGGACCGGCGCGTCCGGTCTGGCGAACAGCGAGTCACGAAGTCTTCGGACGCGGTGCGCGTCCGGTCCCTCACCATCGGACGCGTCCGGTGGTCCAGGGAGCTTACTGGACTCGCACCGGACGCGGGTACTGTGGCGTCCGGTGGTTGAGAGGAGCGCGTCCGTTGATGTCTTCGCGCGAGCGGGTGCTGTGCGCACCGGCGCGTCCGGTGGTTCGCAGCAGCGCGTCCGGTCGCTCGTTTGACCGTTGGCGCGCAGTGACCGTTGGAGGTTCTAACGGACGATTTTGAAATCAGGGGACACCGGACGCGGTTGAGCGCGTCCGGTCTGTTACCACCGGCGCGTCCGGTGGTCCCGCGAAAATCGTGAGTGGAGTTGTAACGGCTCTATTTGGATGGGATGCTTATAAATACTTGTTGGCCGGCCCTTGGGGAGGTCTCTTGGCATTTCTAACATACTTGTGCATCCTTTGAGCTAGAACAACTCCTCCCACTCATCTCCCTTGCTTGATTGCAAATCAAAAGTGAGATTGAGTGATCCCAAAGTGCATTGCATTGCTTGAGGGCATTTAGTGGCACTTGTGGGTGGTTGAGCCGGTGGATTTCTTGTTACTCTTGGAGAGTACCGCTCCTAGCCGGCTTGGAGATTGTTGGAGGCGTTGGCAAGAGAAGGTGATTGTTCTTGGCCACCTCCGGTTGATTGTAAGAGGTTCTTGTGCTTTCCTCGGCGGAGTGCCAAAAGCAACCCTATTACATTGCGCGTGTCATTGAGTTACCTCACTTGAGAGTGGTGTCTTGCGGTGCCTTGCGGGGCGTGCCTTGAGGGGCAAGTGACTTGAGGGTCACACCGGAGAACCATCTAGGTGTTGGTCGACACAACCGGTGACGTAGCTTGTCGGTGCACAAGTGAACACCGGGTGAACAAATATTGTGTCTCTTGTCTCCCGGTGATTGGTCTTCATATTGTGTTGTTGTCAATATTGTTTGTTTGTATATCATCTTGGTGATTGGCAACATCTTCACTTCACCGTCGGTATAATAATCACAATCCTCTCTCTTGCATTTACTTTCACTAGTTTATCTTGTGTAGCTCTAGTAGTAGCTTTGCTAGTTGTGTTAGCTTGTTCTCTAGTGTAACCTTAGTGACATAGCTCTTGTGTGAACTAGAGATCTTAATCTACTAGACTTGTGGATAGGAGGCTTGCATCACAACCTTTGGCTAAGCAAAACTCGCTTTACGCCGTTTGTTTTTCTAACAAGTTTGCTTAGTGGTTCTTGTAGAATCTTTTAAATAGGCTATTCACCCCCCCTCTAGCCATCTAGGACCTTACAAGTGGTATCGGAGCCGTGGTCACCGTTTTATTCAAGGCTTAACATCCTTCGGTGTGAAAAATGGCTCAAATTGTGTTCAATCATGTTGGGGGCAAGCCACCGTTCTTTGATGGTGTTAGTTCTTTTGCTCATTGGAAGAGAAAGATGACAATGTACCTTGGTTCCATTCATGAGAGAGTATTGCAAGTCACCGAGAATGATTTTGCTATCATTGATCCCGATCATCTCACCGATGAAGATAGAGCAAATAGAACATGCAATAGAATGGCTCTCAATACACTTTACAATGGCATTGACACAAAAGTATTTGAGGGCATCAAGGATTTAGATTTGGCAAATGAAGTGTGGACAAGGTTGAGTGAAACATATGAGGGCACTAAGGTTGTGAAGAGTGCCAAGCTATATGGGCTCAAGAGTGAGTTTGAGAACTTCAAGAAAAAGGATGATGAAACAATCATTGAAATGTTTCATAGATTGCAAGTGATAGTCAATGATCTCAAGAGCTTAGGGCACAAGACTCAAGATCAAGATTTTTGTCACAAGTTCTTATTGAGCTTACCTAGAAGATTCAAGATGTTGATCATGATGTTGCAAAGAGATGGGCTTGAAGCAATGAAGCCTAATGATTTGCTTGGAGAGGTATTGACCTTTGACAAGTATGATCAAGATGTTGATGAGAAGGAGGAAGAAAAGAAGAAGAAGACCGTGGCATTCAAGGCCACCTCCTCAAAGGGCAAAGCTTCAATTCAAGAAGAAGATGACGATGAAGAAGATGAAGAATTGGAAGTTGATGATGAGGCACTTGCTCTAGTTGTCAAAAATATTGGCAAAATGTTTATCAAAAGAAGAGGCTTCAAAAAGAGAAATGACAATTTCAAGAGCAATGAGCAACAAAGGAGGTGCTTCAATTGTGATAGCACCGAACATCTTCAAGCCGAATGTCCCTATGACAAGAAGAAGAACAACAAAAAGGGCAAGTTTGAGAAGAAGAAAAGAGAGGCCAAGATGACATTCAAGAAAGGCAAAAATGGTGCCTATGTGATCACTTGGGAAAGTGAAGATAATGAAGAAGAAGAAGAATCATCCAACAAGGCTTTTGCTTCCATTGCTATCAACAAGAAGCCATCACTATTTGATTCATCCTCTTCATGCTTCATGGCTAAAGAAGCTAAGGTATTATATGATGAGAGTGATGATGAAAGTGAAATGGAATATGCTCATGATAGTGATAATGATAATGATAATGAAAATGATGATGATGAACCAACTAAAGAACAACTATATGACTTGATGCAACAAACTAGAGACATAGCTATTGCCAAGCACAAAGAATGTAAGAAGCTTTCAATGAAAGTAGAAATACTTGAGAAAGTTCTTAGTGAGCTTAAGACCACTCATGAGAGTCTAGTGGAAGACCATGAGGATCTTGATAAGGCTCATTCCAAGCTTGAAAAAGCTCACTCATTGCTACTTGAGCAACAAGCAAAGAAGGAGGTTGTTGCATCATGTGATATAGGTGTTACATGTGATATAATTGATGAATCCTTTAATGAACCTATCATCATGTCAAATACTAACCCTTCTTGTAGCTCTTCATCCACCACCACTAACTCTACCTCCACTACTAGTGATGGTTTCACTTGTGATGCCTCACTAATGGTTGAGAATGAGACTCTCAAGAGAGAGGTGGATGAGCTCACTCACGCCCTAGGCAAGGCCTATGGTGGTGAGGCCCGCTTGCTTAAGTGCTTGGGTAGCCAAAGGTTCTCTCTTAACAAAGAGGGATTGGGCTACACCCCCAAGAAAGGCAAGTCGGCCTTTGCAACTCCAAAGCCTAGCTTTGTGAAGGGCAATGGTCGGTTTTGCAATAGATGCAAGCAAGTTGGGCACCTAGAGCATAATTGCAATAAAAAGAACCAAAGCAAGAACCTTGTTAATGCTATACCTTTTGATTCTTGCTATGTGCTTACCAAGGGTGTGAAGGGTGTGCAAACTAAGTTTGTTGGTACACCAATTGTGGGCCCAAAGAAGAAGGCTATTTGGGTACCAAAGAGCTTAGTTACTAACCTACAAGGACCCAAGCAAAAATGGGTACCTAAACTTCATTGATTTGCTTGTAGGTCAATTACAAAGCCGGAGGAAGGCATTGGATTGTTGATAGTGGGTGCACTCAACACATGACCGGTACATCAAGAATGTTTGACTCAATCAATGACAATGATAGTGGTGTTGATTCTATCACATTTGGCAATAACAAGAAAGGCAAGGTTATTGGCTTGGGCAAGATTGCAATATCAAATGACATGAGTATCTCCAATGTGTTACTAGTTGAAAGCTTGGATTTCAATCTTCTATCCGTGGCACAAATATGTGATTTAGGCTACAAATGCATCTTTGGGGTTGATGATGTGGAAGTCATTAGTGTGGATGGTTCAAATGTGGCATTCAAGGGCTTTAGATATGAGAATCTCTACCTAGTTGACTTCAATGCTAGAGAAACTTCTTTGACAACTTGCTTAGTCTCCAAATCAAGCATGGGTTGGCTTTGGCATAGAAGGCTTGGTCATGTTGGCATGAAACAATTGAAGAAGCTTACAACTCACAATCTTGTCAATGGTTTGAAAGATGTTGAATTTGAGAAGAATAAGCTTTGTAGTGCATGTCAAGCCGGGAAGCAAGTTGGAAGCTCACATCCAAAGAAGAGTACAATGAGCACATGCAAAGCATTTGAGTTGATGCACATGGATCTATTTGGACCAACAACATATACAAGCATAGGTGGTAACAAGTATGGCTTTGTCATAGTGGATGACTTCACAAGATTCACATGGGTATTCTTTCTTAGTGATAAGAGTGAAGTGTTTGACACGTTCAAGACATTTCTCACTAGAGTTCACAATGAGTTTGAGATTAGAATCAAGAAAGTGAGAAGTGACAATGGAAGTGAGTTCAAGAATACAAGAATTGAAGAACTTTGTGATCATTATGGTATTGGACATCAATTCTCGGCCAAGTACACTCCACAATCAAATGGACTAGTTGAGAGGAAGAATAGAACATTGCTTGATATGGCTAGATCAATGCTTCATGAGTACAATGTTAGTCAATCTTTTTGGGATGAAGCAATCAATACCGCTTGCTACTACATCAATAGACTATATTGTCATCCATTGCTAGAGAAGACCCCATATGAGCTACTTCATGGAAGAAAGCCCAATATTTCTTATTTTAGGGTATTTGGTTGCAAATGCTATATCTTGAAGAAAGGCACTAGATTGGGGAAGTTTGACAAGAGATGTGATGAGGGGTTCCTACTTGGTTATTCAACTACAAGCAAAGCTTATAGAGTTTGGAACAACTCAAGTGGCATTCTAGAAGAAGTCCATGATGTGCAATTTGATGAAACCAATGGGTCACAAGATGAAGAAGAAAATCTAGATGATATTGGTGGAACTCTATTAGTAGAAGCAATGAAGAACATGGACATTGGGGACATTAGAGCAAAGCAAGTAAGTGATATTCAAGATGATAATAAAGATCAAGTGCTCAATTCACCATTCAAGCAAGTTAGTGACTCTCAAGTGCAAAATCAAGGTGCTAGTTCATCTCATCAAGATACATCAAGTGATCAACCAAGCTCAAGCAATCAAGTGCAAGTACTCCAACCACAACATGTTGCAAGAGATCACCCCATTGATAGTGTTATTGGTGATATTAGAAGTGGTGTGCAAACAAGATCAAGATTGGCTATGTTTTGTGAGCATGCATCATTTGTGTCAACCGTAGAACCAAAGAAGATAGAAGAAGCTTTGAGGGATGCCGATTGGATCATGGCTATGCAAGAAGAGCTTAATAATTTCACAAGAAATGATGTTTGGGAGTTGGTAGAAAGGCCAAATGACTACAATGTGATTGGAACCAAGTGGGTGTTCAAAAACAAGCAAGATCAAGATGGCATTGTAGTGAGAAACAAAGCAAGACTAGTTGCGCAAGGTTACACTCAAGTAGAAGGTCTTGACTATGATGAAACATATGCTCCCGTGGCAAGATTGGAGGCAATAAGGATTCTATTGGCTTATGCTTGCGCACACAACATCAAACTATATCAAATGGATGTCAAAAGTGCATTTCTCAATGGGATTATCAATGAGTTAGTCTTCGTTGAGCAACCGCCCGGATTTGAAGATGACAAGAAACCCAATCATGTGTACAAGTTGAAGAAAGCTTTATATGGCTTAAAGCAAGCACCTAGAGCATGGTATGAGAGGCTAAGGGATTTCCTTCTCTCTAAGGGATTCAAGATGGGCAAGGTTGATACAACTCTATTCACCAAGAAGATTGGAAATGATCTATTCATAGTGCAAATATATGTTGATGACATCATCTTTGGATCAACCAATCAAGCTTATTGTGAAGAATTTGGTGCTATGATGGCCAAAGAGTTTGAAATGTCTATGATTGGTGAACTTAACTACTTCCTTGGTCTCCAAGTCAAGCAATTGAAGAATGGGACATTTGTGAGTCAAGGGAAATACATAAGGGACATGTTGAAGAAGTTTGGAATGCAAGATGCAAAGCCAATTTCAACTCCAATGGGTACAAATGGCAATTTGGATAGTGATCTTGATGGCAATATGGTGAATCAAAAGGAATATCGGTCTTTGATTGGAAGTCTACTCTATGTCACCGCATCAAGGCCGGATGTCATGCTTAGTGTTTGCATGTGTGCTAGATATCAAGCCTCACCTAGAGAGAGTCATCTCACGGCCGCAAAGAGAATATTGAGGTACTTGAAGCAAACAAGAGATGTTGGACTATGGTATCCTAAGGGGTCAAAGTTTGAATTAATTGGATATTCGGACTCCGACTATGGGGGTTGCAAGATCAATAGAAAGAGCACAAGTGGCACATGTCAATTACTTGGAAGATCACTTGTGTCATGGTCCTCAAAGAAACAAAATAGTGTGGCAATCTCTACCGCCGAAGCCGAATATGTGAGTGCGGGGAGTTGTTGTGCACAATTGCTATGGATGAAATCAACTTTGAAGGATTATGGTCTCAACTTCAAGAATGTGCCATTGCTATGTGATAATGAGAGTGCAATCAAGATGATACAAAACCCGGTTCAACATGGAAGAACAAAGCATATTGACATAAGGCATCATTTCATTAGAGATCATCAACAAAAGGGAGATATTGCCGTTGAGAGTGTTGGCACCGATGATCAACTTGCCGATATTCTCACTAAGCCACTTGATGAAAAGAGGTTTTGCAAGCTAAGGAATGAATTGAACATTCTTGATTTCTCAAACATGAGTTGAATGCACCCCACTCACTTATTGACATGCCTCTCCTTCGACATTGCAAGGTAAAAGTTGATTGACATGTCATTCATCCTATGCTAAGGACTTGCTAGAGCATGTAGACATAATAAGTGGCATGCATGAGCATTCATGATAAAATCAAATGAATTTGATGGATATATGTTACCACTATTGCCTCTATGTTTGATTTGATCTAGTGGTGGCATATGACATGTTTGTGAGCTTGCAAACCTAGTGTTGAATCTAGAAGATTTGCTATAAGTGTTTAATTCAACTTAGGCAAGATAACCCTTATTTGGAGGTGTGAAGAAGCTTGTCTTTGGTTCAAATCGAATTAAATATCTTTGGCAAGTGTTCTAGGTTGAACCAAATTTGATAAATTTTAACCTACTCCATTAAACCTTTTTTTCTTCTCTCCACAATTTGATCCCATTTTTGGGTAAGTTGTTGACAAAGGGGGAGAGAAAAGAAAAAGATGATTCAACATGATAAAGGGGTAAATAAAATTTTTGATGCACACAAGTAGGGGGAGCAAGCTCATAAACAAAGTTGTTGCATTTGTTTGTGCATTTTCATATGACTTGCTCATTGCACATGTATTTAGATTCAATACATGCTTGTGTGGTGTAATGCTAGTATAAAACTTGGATGATGAAATGATCTACTAGCATGCATAGGATTAGTTTTACATGTGGTATCTAGTCTTGCCTAAAGCTTTACAAGTGGTCCAAGAACATTTACATATAATGTTGATCTCACGGGGTTCTTGAGTTTTTGATGGTTGTCTAGTTACTTCATGATGCTAAGGATGGTGTAAAAGGCAACTCCGATTGGTATCACGCTTCAAAGGTCCATTTCTTACACCTTAGCATCATTTTGGTAGGATTACTCTCCCAACACGTCTATCTATGCATATGTGCAAAGCTTTCAATCCAAACTCTATGCACATATGTAGGGGGAGCTAATGCTACCAAAACCGAGCTTGTGATAATTGTCCAAACTTTACTTATGAGCAAAATGATTGGACAAGTATGACAAGTTCAAAACTTTTATTATCAAAATCATCTTTGTGAGGGTTGTCATCAATTACCAAAAAGGGGGAGATTGAAAGTCCCTAGTTTGGTTTTGGCTAATTGATGAAACCTAGGACTAACCTTTGTATCTAAGTGGATGATTTAGATAAAGGTGGTCATTGCATATGAGACATGACATTGACTCATGTGACCAAGATGGTGAAGACCAAGATAAGGCTTGGCTCGATGGACCGGTTGTGAAGGTGAAGGGCAAGTCGAGGCTTCGAAGCGAAGGACCATGCGATGGTGAAGCTTGAGCAAGACTTGGCGCCGATGGACCGATGCAACGGTGAAGAGCAAGTGAAGTCAAGGTCGATGGATCGAGACGGTCATGTGATGATATGAAATGGATCATATCATTTGGAGAAACAAAATGGGCTCAAGGCAAAGGTATAACCATAGGGCCATTTTGTTTTACACTCAAGACACCATAGAGGGTGTGAGTGGTTTAGGATCGATAGCCGAACTATTAAGAGGGGAAGTCTTATCGGTTATTCGACGCATGGGTGCCACTAGGTGAATTCATGAAGTGCATTGCATGTAGGGCCTAGTGAGCTAACTGGAAAAACCTTTGAAAATGATTGAGAAAAAGCTAACACACAAGCACATGGAGATGTACACTTGATGGTGTTGGCACATTTGCAAAGGTGGCGTTGGTCGCGCTGTGGTTTGCGGGTAGAGAGGGGTTTGGTTCCTTTCTCTCTCCCGCCGAGCGTGCGAGCGCGGGATTCAGGCGATTTCGGGGAAATGAAATGCCTATTTTCCATTGCGCCGGAAGTCGGAAAAGTAACGGAGGCGAACGCGGTCACGGAAGGCACCGGACGCAGCACCGGACGCTGCACCGGACGCGGTCAGTTTCGACCGGCGCGTCCGGTCAGTACAGCGTTAGGGTCTGGCGCGCGAGCTAGGGTTTGACACCGGCGCGTCCGGTGACCCACGGGACCGGCGCGTCCGGTCTGGCGAACAGCGAGTCACGAAGTCTTCGGACGCGGTGCGCGTCCGGTCCCTCACCATCGGACGCGTCCGGTGGTCCAGGGAGCTTACTGGACTCGCACCGGACGCGGGTACTGTGGCGTCCGGTGGTTGAGAGGAGCGCGTCCGTTGATGTCTTCGCGCGAGCGGGTGCTGTGCGCACCGGCGCGTCCGGTGGTTCGCAGCAGCGCGTCCGGTCGCTCGTTTGACCGTTGGCGCGCAGTGACCGTTGGAGGTTCTAACGGACGATTTTGAAATCAGGGGACACCGGACGCGGTTGAGCGCGTCCGGTCTGTTACCACCGGCGCGTCCGGTGGTCCCGCGAAAATCGTGAGTGGAGTTGTAACGGCTCTATTTGGATGGGATGCTTATAAATACTTGTTGGCCGGCCCTTGGGGAGGTCTCTTGGCATTTCTAACATACTTGTGCATCCTTTGAGCTAGAACAACTCCTCCCACTCATCTCCCTTGCTTGATTGCAAATCAAAAGTGAGATTGAGTGATCCCAAAGTGCATTGCATTGCTTGAGGGCATTTAGTGGCACTTGTGGGTGGTTGAGCCGGTGGATTTCTTGTTACTCTTGGAGAGTACCGCTCCTAGCCGGCTTGGAGATTGTTGGAGGCGTTGGCAAGAGAAGGTGATTGTTCTTGGCCACCTCCGGTTGATTGTAAGAGGTTCTTGTGCTTTCCTCGGCGGAGTGCCAAAAGCAACCCTATTACATTGCGCGTGTCATTGAGTTACCTCACTTGAGAGTGGTGTCTTGTGGTGCCTTGCGGGGCGTGCCTTGAGGGGCAAGTGACTTGAGGGTCACACCGGAGAACCATCTAGGTGTTGGTCGACACAACCGGTGACGTAGCTTGTCGGTGCACAAGTGAACACCGGGTGAACAAATATTGTGTCTCTTGTCTCCCGGTGATTGGTCTTCATATTGTGTTGTTGTCAATATTGTTTGTTTGTATATCATCTTGGTGATTGGCAACATCTTCACTTCACCGTCGGTATAATAATCACAATCCTCTCTCTTGCATTTACTTTCACTAGTTTATCTTGTGTAGCTCTAGTAGTAGCTTTGCTAGTTGTGTTAGCTTGTTCTCTAGTGTAACCTTAGTGACATAGCTCTTGTGTGAACTAGAGATCTTAATCTACTAGACTTGTGGATAGGAGGCTTGCATCACAACCTTTGGCTAAGCAAAACTCGCTTTACGCCGTTTGTTTTTCTAACAAGTTTGCTTAGTGGTTCTTGTAGAATCTTTTAAATAGGCTATTCACCCCCCCTCTAGCCATCTAGGACCTTACACCAAGCTCTGACAGAATTCTGTTGGAGGAATGCTATGAAAGTTGAAATGCAGGCAATTGAGGCAAATAAAACTTGGGAGGTAAGTACTCTTCCGAGGAATCATAAGGCCATTGGTCTCAAATGGGTTTTCAAGGTTAAAAAGGATCCAGAGGGAAACATTGTAAAGCATAAGGCCCGGCTAGTAGCAAAGGGTTATGCTCAAGTGCAGGGAGTTGATTTCGACGAAGTTTTTGCACCAGTCGCCAGGATTGAGACAGTGAGGGTTCTCTTGGCTCTTGCAGCACAAGGGGGATGGCAAGTACACCACATGGATGTGAAGTCCGCTTTTCTGAATGGAGACTTGTCAGAAACAGTCTATGTGAAGCAGCCTCCTGGTTTTGTTGTTGGTGATGGTGACAAAGTGTTGAAATTGAGGAAAGCTCTTTATGGCTTGAGGCAGGCTCCCAGAGCCTGGAATTCCAAGCTAGACAAAGAACTGCTGGCACTTGGTTTTGTGAAGAGCAAGCTGGATCATGCCGTTTACAAGAGAAACAGCAAGGCTTCCTTACTTGTTGTAGGAGTGTATGTTGATGATTTGATCATCTCAGGACCTGATGTGAGTGACATCAATCAGTTTAAAGCAGAGATGAAGAAAAAATTCAGAATGAGTGACCTCGGGCTCCTTAGTTATTACTTGGGGATCGAAGTGAAGCAAGGAGAGGAGGGGATTACTTTGAGTCAGGGTTCATATGCAGTGAAGATCTTGGAGAATGCAGGAATCTTTACAAGACGAAACCAGCGGACAAGCTCCGGCCAGAGAGCGTGCCACGTCACCCGCCGTTCCCGGCCGTCCGATCGGGCGCGTGGACGGTCCAGATCGCACCGTCCTCGGTCTTTTTACAAAAAAGTCCTCGTACTTTATGGAAATCAACCCGCAGTCCAACCTCCTCTCACAGTTTGTCATTTTGCAAAAAAGTCCTCATCATTTCTCGAAATCAACCCGCCGTCCAACAACCTCTCACAGTTTCATTTGCAGAAAAGACCTCAAACTTTGTCAAAAACAACCCGCAGTCCAGGCCTTTTAATGGGCCACGCTGCCAATCACTAGCTGGGCCTTAGTGGGCCGAATTCAGCCCGAAGATGTTTTCACTTATACATTAATCTTTTTCTTTTACAAATAAATTGGCTCAAACTTTGAAATTGTGTAGCAAATCACGGAAAAAAGGTAAAATATAAAATCAAATTGTTTCAGAAAACTCATGAATAGATCTATGCAGTAGATCCAAAATACAACATATTTTACTACAAAGTTTTAACTATACATTTTTACCCTATGTTTTTGATGGGTAAATATGAAAACCAAATAAAAAATACAAAATGAAAAAAGGTTTAATTCTAACTCTGATTTCCCACCTAAACAAAAAAAAGTTACTACCACTCTTTACCCACAACAAACATAGCCAAAAAAAAAATACATATACCTCTTTTTAAAAAAAAACTTTGGTAAATTATAATTTCGAATTACCACGACAAACACCATTAATGTATTTTATAAAGAACAATTCAGTTACCATTATTCGTACTCATCTATCTAACTACAAAGAAAAAAAATGATGGACATGCACGGCAACGCCGTGCAGTTTTTCTAGTGATAGACTGTAATCCATGTGACACTCCAATGGAACCAAGACTGAAACTCTACAAAAGCAAAGAGGGAGAAGCTGTGGATCCTAGGCGTACAGAAGCATAATAGGGAGTCTCCGGTATATTGTTAACACCAGACCTGATCTAGCTTTCTCAGTTGGTATGGTAAGCAGATTTATGGAGGCTCCGGGCAAAAGTCATTGGACCGCTGTCAAACGTATCTTGAGATACTTGAAGGGGACCATGGGCTACGGCTGCAAATATGTGAAGGGGACAGAACTGAAACCGTTTTTACTTGGTTTCAGCGATAGTGATTTTGCAGGGGATGCCGAGGATCGGAAGAGCACTACGGGTGTTGTGTATTTTCTTGGCAGTAGTCTGGTAACCTGGGCATCGCAGAAGCAAAGAATCGTTGCCTTGTCTTCGTGCGAAGCGGAATATGTGGCAGCGGCGGCCGCAGCTTGTCAAGGAGTGTGGCTGAGTCGACTAATAGCTGATGTGTTGGGAACAAAGGAAACGCCAGTGAAGCTGTTGATGGATAACATGTCCGCAATAGCTTTGAGCAGGAATCCGGTGCATCATGATCGAAGCAAGCATATTGATACGAAGTATCACTTCATTCGGCAATGTATTGAGGAGGGAAAGGTGGAGGTTGAACATGTCGAGACTGACAAACAGCTCGCCGACATCTTCACTAAATCGCTCGGGCGGGTAAAGTTCGTGGAGCAGCGCAGCGCTCTTGGCGTCGTCGAGGTGCAACAAGTTAGGGGGAGATTTGTTAGCTAAATTGTTGCGATACCTATGTAAGCTTTGTTACAGTTAAGAGTCTAGCATCAGGTTAGCGTCAGTCAAGTTTGGGGAGGCACGATCGAAGGCATGCTCGGTTGTGATCCCGGTCTGGTCCGGTTGAGCCACGCCGTGGCGCGCACGGCGCATGTGGCGCGTCGCGATGTCGCGCACCTGTACGACACGGCGTGGGTAGTAATCTTGTAAAACTCTAAGTCTATAAATATAAGAATAGAGGGTCCAGAAAAGCTGCGGTTTTGCAGCGACATAATTCTACTTCTCTAGGGTTTCGTTTTGCATCTACTTGTTTGCTCCGACGGCGCCGTGGTCACCACGCCGTCACCGTTCGTCGTCGTTCCTGGTTGATCGGTGGTTCGGTTCCAACATCATCTGTATACGGCGGTCTCAGTACAGACTGGCCAGATTCTATAATGCGCAAGGCTGGCTATTGTAGCACAACGAGTTGTATTGTATTCAGAAGAATGGCATCCGTATTCTTGATCATCAGCCACTACATTTGATTTGAGTGTCTGTTGCAAAACAGTCGTGGACTCGCAGAGAAATTCAGGCGCATTGGGTATCTGGAGGAACCTATCAACCGCTTCGATCTTTGCTATTCAATACACATGAACATGGCTTTTTTGCTTAGACAAAATGCACGACAGTGGCTTATCGTTGGAAAGGTATTGGATCCGATTCCCCAGTGGAAACGGCACACCTTGCCCGGCCGGCCGGTACGAATCGATTCTTGATCAGTGTGGCGCTTTGGGTCAAATAAACCTGCCTTTGCATTTTTAGAAGAGAACAACACATCACAGAAGGCTGTAGGAGGTGTTGGTCCACTACTGGTCCCCTCTAGGACTTGGCTGAGATGCGAGTAGAAGGTATCATCTTTTCTTTTCCCTCCCTCAGCGAGGCGCACAGCGCACTAGAAGTAGGTTTTTTCTGCTCCTCCTAAGAGTTCATGGATCACTGCTTCGCTAGTACAGTACTAGTAGTTGGAAGCAGTCAAACTTGGACACCGAAGTCTCGCCTAGATCACTCACCTTAGTCAACAGATGACTCTTGCGTCTGGAACTTTGTCCAGAATAATAGTGAGGCACAGTTCTTGCTCCCTCAACTACTCCATTTCCTAACCTAACCTAAGCCGATATAAAATATATGCTGCTGCTAGCTATGTCTAAACAACTGTTTTGGTTTCTGCTGAAAGCTACTCAAATCGAAGTAAAATTCATGAGCACACGTACTAGCGTTGGTTGATCTAACAAGGACGTCGTAGGCGTAAGCGTATCCCACTCGCAGGACTACTAGCTAGCTAGAGTCGCCAAGGCATGGACGGAAGCAACCAAGATCGAAGGGTGATTTTGTCGAGAACAAAAGCAGGTGGGAGGGAGAAGCCACGGCTACGAATTCAAGATTCCATGGGGGCGAAGCAGATCATGAACAACTCACAACTCTGAATCTGAAAAACCTGAACTGGACCTACAGGATCGAGCGCGGAGCCCTGAAACTGGTGAGGTAATAATAATATCTGCGACGGCGGCGCGCGGAATCCTCTAATGGACTGGGGAAATAATTGAAGGGCAAGAGGGACAGAGTCGAGGGACCAGTACCTGCGCCTGCGCGGATGGAGCTGTACTTCCTGCTCTTGCTGGGTCGGAGAGCGCAGTAATGGGGACTGCGACGGAGGAAGACGAGCTGGGCAAGATGCCAGAGCCGATAAAGCGAAGGAGAAGGCGATGGCCGATGCCAACGGGTGCGGTGGTGGGAGCCCGTTAAATTATATAACCTGTTTGCTTGAGCTACTTTTCAACGCGGCCTAATCGGCCGGGCAAGCAAGCGAAAACGCGTGCCACGTGCCCCGGTGGCCGGTGGCGCCGCGCCGGATGCCTGAATCTAGCTGGACGGTGCTATGCTACTGCTTTGCTTCACAGGTCAGAGTGGAGAATGAAGCCAAGCCAGCGGTCGCTATAGGCTATAGCTGGTAATAAGCTGGTCTGTCTTAAGGGCCGGTTTAGTTCTCATTTTTATTTTGCAAAATGACACTGTAGCAAAATTTCGTTGTTATTTGGTAATTAGTGTCCAATCAAGGTCTAACTAGGATTAAAAGATTCGTCTCGTTCATTTCGTCTAAACTGTGTAATTAGTTTTATTTTTTATTTATATTTAATGTTTCATGCATGTGTCCAAAGATTCGATGTGACGGGGAATATTGAAAAATTTTGCAAAATTTCTGGCAACTAAACAGGGCCTAAGTCTTAACCGGTCACTGGCCATTTCGTCACTCATCAGTGAACTAACACAAGCTTACCTACATCTGTGGCCAGATCAAGACTCGAAGGCTTGAGAAATCTCTAGTTGCTTAGTTACGAAGACAAGCTAGTGCAGACACAGCATGCACACACAACGGTGTGTCTGATGCCTTAGCTTTAAGAGTCCAAAGATAAAAAAAAAAGAAGGAAAAGGACATGAAAGGACCAAATTAAAAACCAATCAATACCCAAACCGTAATACACACCGAAGTGGAGACACACGCACGCACGCACGCTATTTATGTCGTTGTTATTACAAAACAATCAGGTCCTCCTGATAAGCTGGCGACGGCGACGTTGCAACGCATCATGTGTGGTGGTCTGTGAAGAGGTGAGATCTGGGATCAGCGGCAGATGATGCAGAGGACGATGGCGACGATGATGACGAGGGCCACCAGCGGCAGCGAGATCACCAGCACCAGCTGCATCTCGCCGCTCCGTCTGTGTACGCGACGCGACGCGACCGACCGACCGACCGACCGACCTGAGTACAATACCGAGGAAATAAATAAACAAGATAGCACTTCATTCGCGTATGAACGGAGCAATCGTACGTATTCTTCATTTGCGTGCAATTGAAGTGGACAGCAGTAGCAGGTGGCCCAGCGAAAATGAGTCGTCCATCTATCTACTGTTTTTTCACACTAGTGACGACGGCCTAGGAGACGTGGTTTGCCTGCTTGGCTCGGCAGAAAAAATAGTCTCGCAGTTGCGCGTACCTGGAGGCAGAAAATATGACTTGACGCGAGGTGCCTGCTCTGCTCCTACCGGCGGCGTTCTTGCTCTCGGGACCGTGGCGTGCAGAGCTGATCGCCTGCCTGCTTAAATGGCGCCAAAGGGTGGCGCAACGCAGTCGGTCCAGGAATTTTGTCGGTCTGGCCTGGCCGGAGCGCCTGCCGTCGGTGAAGTTAAATACTACTGCTAGCAGGAGTTGGAAGAGAATCGAAGCAGCGAAAGGGGGAAAAGGCGTGCGACGTGTTGAGTTTTTGGGCCTTGCTGCTTTCCATGCGTCATTCCGTCTCATGCATGTCGCGAAGCATCTAAGCCGCGCTGGACACATCTGTCAAACACATGGAAAAGATGTTTATTTACTAGATATAACCATCCTCGCCGCAGTCTGAGATCTTGACACTACGGTACTAGCTAGCTAGCCGGCATTAAGAGAGCCAAAGCAAGTGCTCGATCTTCACCGAAGCAAGCCGTTTGAGATCGGGACACTTGAAACCGAAAGGTGGTGTCGTGGCCTCGTGGGCTTTTGTTGGCCACGGGTTCAGACTCCAGCGTAGGCCTCTCTAGCCCGCACGCGGATTGTCGGGTTCCTACGGAAACGCGGGCGTTGTGTGTGCGGTTTGGACATTTGGCGAAGGGTCGGACCAAAGATGGCAGGGCTAGGATGAAACTGGGCACCTGGCCAAGACAAATAGAGGTTTGCGGACTAATTATTTTTTTAAGAACGTTTGCGTACTAATTAAACCTTGGGCTTTTCTTTTTTTTTTGACGTAAACCTTGGGCTTTTCTTATCTTATAATATATAATAATCTCCTTCTTGACTGATTTTTTAGGGAAATCTTCATGATTCATGCTTCGTTTTCTCAATATCGGTTCATGTCGGCCCACCGCGTGCCGAGTTACATGTGATTCCTTCCGACTTCCATCTAAAACGCACATGCCTTTCGCTAGTCTATCCCTAATAATAATAAAAAAGTAAAATTTTAGGCTATTTTTTTCGTCCAGGCCATTCTAAACTGGCCTATTCGTCCTACCACTGGCTAGCTTTCGGCCCAATTGCGGCCCATTGGCTTAGATGGAAAACTCACGCTCCACTCCTCGTCGCTCTATCCGTAGTTCTTCTTCTTCTTCTCTAATAAAAAAGGCCGCGCCCGAGGCCGCCGCCGTCACGCTCCGTTGCGTGCCTCCTCCAGGACGGGATGGACACCGACTCTACACCGCGCTCGAGGCCGTCAACACCACGCACAACTTCGCCGCGTGCCTCCGTCGCGAGGGCGGCTCTCGCGCCGCCGCCCGCCCAGCCATTGGTGGCACTGTGCAGAGCGGCGGAGGCGCAGTGGCACAAGACGAGATTTTGTCGGAGCGAGTCGGAATCGGAATTTGATTGGAATTGAATTCCATTAGAAAAATCCAGGGTATGTTTGACATGAACTCCAAAGTTCGACATGGATTTTTTTCTTCTCCGTGTTCGACACGAATTTCTTCTGCTTTTTTATTGTTTTTTGGTTGGAACTATATAAAATTAAAAGGTGTCATTGGGATATCCTCAGTGTGCAGAAGGAGTTTCTGATCTCGCCGACCAGAACAAGTGCAAACCTAAACTTTGAAATCTGATCTCGCCGAGCAAAACAAGTGCACGCCTGACTTTCGAAATTCGGATCTCGCCGAGTTGTTAATCTACAAGCCATCCTTTTGTAGTGACCGTGAATACATCTTTGGTGGATGCACATGTGAACCTGCTTAGACTTACTATTGTGTTTTAAAGGTATGTGTAAGTATTTTATTAACAGATACTCATGTAATGTTATGCTCCCTTCGTTATCTGAAGAAAAAATATTCATATAATTTTATAAATGCTGCATACAAAGGCCACCATGTTGTTGGCACCGCTCACCCTTGTTTAGGTAAGAAATATGAGAAAATTTCCTATTTGACACCGAAAATAATGCTCCTCTCTTATTTGGCACTGAAACTAAAATTCTTTCCTATATGTCCTCCAGTTGAGTTTTTCTTTCCTATTTGACATTTCCGTCAGTTCAGACAGCTAACGGTGTCAGGTCCTAGGAGAAATGTCTGTTTTACCCCTATATTGTATAACTCCTGTAGGCTCCAGTAGTGTAGAATGGGGTTGATCGGTTACCTGCAGATGGTCTTAAGCAGCATAGCACTGGACGATTTTTATATTTAAATCCTTTTTTAATAAATATTTTAATATTAACCGTCCCTAGAAAATAATTTACATCCGGTAGTCCTTTTTGGTCGCGTCATTCCCAATGGCGCGACCAAATAACATAGTCGCGCCATATGCGTTGGCGTGATAAGATACGACATATTCGACGGCATTTCCAACATGAAAAAGTTTATCGCGCCACCCCTGTTGGCGTGACAGTACAGTCTTGTCGCGCCACCGGGAATGGCGCGACAAGACTGAATTTTTGAAAAATCATAACTCTTCAATACGACGTCGGATGAAGATGATTTTTATATGAAAATTGTAGCTCTCGATGAGATCTTCAACTTTGTAGTTTTGAGTTTTTTTGTTTGACGACGTTAAGATGCTCAAAAAAATTATATAAACTTTCAGCATCAAAAAGAGCATTTTGGTCTTTTGCTGTTGCCTTACTTAGCCAACTAACGGTAGTTGCTAACAGAGCTGACGGAAATGTCAAATAGGAAAGGAAAACTCGAAGGGAGGACATATAGAAAAGAATTTTAGTTTCAGTGTTAAATAGGAGAAGAGCATTATTTCTAGGGTCAAATAAGAAATCTTCTCAAGAAATATTGCTTGGTTGCTTTTGACCGGGAGGCGCCAAGATTTATTGCGCTCCCCTCCCAAGCTCCTATGACAGAAAAAATAAACATATCATGGTTAGGTGTATGAAAAGTATTATTGATTTAGCCAGCCCTAATTATTTGACTAGGACTTGTCTCGTGCTACATGCATCATAGGGGATCAGCTATGATTTGGCGTCGCCAAACACCTCATCGAGAAGTCCACGTCCAGTCAGCATCAGAATCAAATTGAAAGGGAAGAGACAAGCTCGGATAAGGGAGTCCCAGGTAGACACGAACTCCTTCCTTTTTCTCTTTTTTATATTTAGAGATCTGTGCTGAAAGTGAAAATTGAGCTGCAATTGTAAGTTCTTGATCTGGCAGACTATGAATCTTGATGTCTCCAAACCGAACGACGCTCCTGAATCCTGATCTCGCTGGACATGAACAAGCAAGGTCTGCATCATGTTGCTGCTACTCCAGTTTTCTTCATTATACTATTTCTTTCTTTTCTCCTTTACATTATAGTATGAAAAATATTTAATGTCCCTGATTTCTTCTTATGGTACTCACATAATGACAAGAGTAGCACAATATTGGGGATTTTTTTTAAAGTTTGGTACACCTAATATCTAGAATACTGACTAGAGTAATGCTGAGGAATTAAACATACCTTGCTTGGAACAATTTTGTTAATCTGGTTATTATCTGAAACTGTAACTCTGATTGTGAGTTATGCTTTTCTATGAAGTATTTATTTACATCAGCAAAAGCAACTAATAATTTGTGTAATTCTTGAACTCCATGCTAACTGCACATTTGCTATTATGAGATGTTTATTTACAAGCAACGAAAGCAATTAATAATTTGTGTAGTTTTTGAACTCCACAATCTAAATTCTTCACCATGCTAGACTTCTTCTAGAGGTTCTAAATCCTCACTCAGTTCCATGTGCCTCTTATATGCTAACGCCAATAGGACCATGTGCCTCGATGGAAGGAATACGAGGACATGCAAGTGTAGCAAATTGTTGGGAAAAATATGTGGCTGGTGATTGGTGCAAGGCTGTGGTCAAAGCCATGTTCTTTGATTGATTTTGCGTCAAAGGAGCTGCTGTTGATGGAATGGTAGTGCTTGCAGGTTTACAGTGAAGGCGGAGAGTTGGAGTGCAGAAGGTATGTCTAGGTGAACCAATTTTTCATGGGCTTAGTGTTTTTTGCTTGATTATTATTTACTTAATTTCATTTCCATCTGATGATTGACTTGACACCCACCATATCAGAATAGCACTTTCTTTTTCTTTTTCTTTTTCTTTTTTGAAGGGAACAGGAGGGGTTTCTCCCAACTGGAAATTTATTAAAACATTAAAACAAAGAGACAAATAGTACTTTCTTTAATGACACAAGCTTAGCAAAAATACTTATGAGAACAATGAGTTATCTATGTCCTACAAGTAGAATGATATGCTTATCTATCATAATATGCTCGATCAGAGTACCATAAAACCAGGACAATGGAACTGCATTATGTCTGGAAGTGAGCACGTTTTGAGATTGCAAATTTGCTTTAAGCTGCCCCTGATATCATGTTTACTATCAGCTTACCCTTAATTTCTTGCTTATATATTTGCTGTCCCCCTTCTTCTGCAGTGACAATGAACACAAAATTGTTTGTCGAATAGTTGTTGCACATCAGAAATATATCTCAAATGCATGTTGAAACTCCATATTATGCTGCTGTAAATGATGTTCATGTATTCTTCAGTTGCATCATAGACCGGACTGATTTACTAGAAGAGCATATGGATGCCGGCCTGTTAGCAACCATTACTGTCGGCGTTCGGTCCCGTGGGGGTCCTAAGCCAACGAGTGAATTAAATGCTGCGTGTCCCTAATCTGGATGGTGATGCAAGGAGGATACACGGGGATTTATCCTGGTTCGGGCAAAGGAAGACCCTACGTCCAGCGGGGAGGAGAGAGTATTGTATTTCCTTGCACCTAAGTGCTTACGTAGGGGTTACAAGCTGCGAGAGAGGGAACCGAGCCCAGGTCTCAAAGGAAAAATGAGAGTACAAAGGAGATCGGTTTCTCGTTGTCTGTGGTTCATTGTTCTTCTGTCTTTGCTTCCCCCATCTTTTAGAGCCCTGGCATGCCCTTTTATAGGATAAGAGGAGGCAGGGACGCCAGGGTGCCTTTGAAGTGAAGTTTTATCGATCCCTGTGGAGGTGGCTATAGCGACGTGCCCCGGGAATGGCCGGCCATCCCTGGACACCATGGTGACGTAGAGGACGAGACGGTCAAAAGACCTCGAGTCCTGTGCCACGTCGGCCTTTTCTCCCTGCTGACCGATGGTAGGTCGAGGCTGGGTCGAGGCCAGGTCGAGGACGGGTCGAGGACAGGTGGATAAGGCCGAATCCCCGAGATCGTGGGGTACGGTCCTTGTCGTATCCTCCCTCGAGGGTGATCGGTGGCAAAATAGTGCGCGGTATGGTGCGTACAGTGACAGGTTTTCACCTCTCATCCCGGGATGGGCAGTAAAAAGTAAGATTTAACACCAGTACTGCTTCCACGTTGGTTACTGCTGTGGCCATGATGGTAGGAAGTAGTAGGTAGTCGCATTAAATGCTCTGACTTTTGTCTCAGAGTTGGTGAACAGGGTGGGTCGAGCGGCCCGACCCGGGGTCGTGCGAGTCGGAGATTTTCCGATAGTCGAGATATCTTGTCGAGCGAGCCTCGTGCGAGTCGGAACGTGGTCGAGGCGTCCCGTCGAGGGTGCCTAGTACGAGTCGGAACGTAGTCGAGGCATCCCGTCGAGCGTGCCTCGTACGAGTCGGAACGTAGTCGAGGTGTCTCGTCCGCTATTTTGGCTCGTCTCGTTTGTGGGTAGCATTAGTTTTAGGTACCTGACAATTACCATTACTCAAGCATGTTGAGTTTCATGAAGGAAATGTTGCTTGAGAAGTGCTTGGTAACGACATTGCATTGTTGCTGCTGTTGCCGCTACCATTGGCCAGCTAATGCTCGTGGTTGTCTGTACAGATCCGTGAAGAGAGCAGGGAGCAAAATGAGGAAATAGATAGTTGATTTACGGTAGCTATTGCTATTTTGGGTACAACTAAGATTAGTTTTTTTGTTGTTGAGGTGGGTTCGGTTGGGGAGTTTGATTTTTTTGGTCCAGCAGATAATGCTTGGGTTCTCAAATTTCTTGATCGGAGGTGTACAGTGCCTTTATGAAGAAGAATGTCAGTTTCCCTTTGATAGGCTTCATAACCTTCTAACTATATTTCACTGAGACACTCCACATTAGTGACAGAACTGATAAGAACAATGCCAGTTTTCGTTTGATAGGCTTCATGGCACCTTACCTGATGTTAGTTTTTTTTTTCAGGGTGCGAAGTACATAATGAACGAGAGAACTTCTCATCGGCTCATAACATCATCCGAACCTCTGTGGTCATAAATGTTTTAAGAGCTTTGCTAGCCAGGAGCCAGCATTTGCATCAATAGAGAGATATGCGACGAGCTGGGAACAAATGCAACTTTTCTGGTATCCATGAAAACTCCATACCAAGTTGTTCTACTTTGTTCATCTCACGTTGGAGCCTATGATTACCATTTTCACAATATGTGCTTCCAGTTTACAGCACTCAAATTTCTTAGATCAGCTTGTATAGTCGTGCGGAAAAGAACTCTCAAGACATTTTAACCTTTGCTTGTATCCGTTTTTGCTCTTTTAGTTGTCAAAAAAAAGTGAAACAATATTCAAATCGAATCAATTAAAAATGCCCTTCATCCGTCCATAGCAACGCACGGGCATTTTTCCTAGTCTTAACCTAATGCAAAACGTATCACGACCAGTAAATTACCAATAAATTTTATTCTAAAAGAAGTCGCTGTATTCGCCGGAGAACTAATAAATTACCATATCTCTCATAATCTCTCATCTCTCATCTCTCACAAGAGTAGACACCATTTTGGTGGTAGCAAGCTTGCGGTAGACGGCGACGAACTTGGCCTTGAAGGCACGGAAGGCGACCTTGTCCTCCTCGGTGTCGCACAGATCCTCCTCGTCCGCCTCCTCCAGCCGCTTCGCATGTTCCAGCATCTCCCGATTGCCCCGCTCCCTCGCCTCCAGCACCTCCTTCGACCCTTCCAGCCCAAATACCACTTCCAGAGGCTTGGACGGCAACTGCTCCCGCTGCCGCTTGTCGTCTGACCCTCGAGGCAGAGGGACCGCCACAGGGGACCAAAACGCTGGCACGAACGGCAACTTACTTAACCCTGTCGGTACCAAAGTAACCTTCACGGGCTGGCGTGGGATCCCCCTCCATCGTCCGGGCTTCCTCTGCCTCCCTGCCGTTGCCGACATGGCACCAGGCGACGACCCGCTCCTTGAGAATCCTTCTGAGCCTGAGGCCGCCGCCTAGCCCGGCGGTGCAGCAACGTTGCCTCCTTCCACGGGATCGGCTAGGGTTTGGTCTTCCATGTCTAGGTCGGGCTGATCGATCTACCAGAGCTGGAGGCGGGGGCGCCCCTCGGCGTCGCGGAGATGGTGGGAAGCGCGGCGGAGGCACGGTGAGCGAGGACGGCGACGATCTGTGGGAGTTTTAGTAAGGAAAAAGTCCAATTTTCCCCCCTCAACTTTGGCGTGCGTCCGTTTTTCCTCCCCGAACTATAAAACCAGAAATCTTTCCTCCTCCAACTTTGAAAACCGTTCGTTTTACCTCCTTGGCCGGTTTTGGACGGTGGTTTGCTACAGTAACGGTGGATTTGCTACAGTGACGACGTTTTGTTTTTTTCTTTTTTATTTATTTCGGCTGAATCTTTAAAAAATCATAGTAAATCACAGAAAAATTGTAAAATATAAAATCTAATTTTGTTGGACTCTACATGAGTAGATCTACACAGTGAACATATATTATAGTATGTTTTAGTGCAAAGTTTTTGTTGTAGCTTTAGATATATATTTTTTTAATTAATTCATAGCTACAGTTCCTATGGTCCAATTGTGGTGAAATTATACAAAGCCAAGGCATAAAAATTTACTGCAGTTCAAACATACAATAATTAGTCCACCATAAAAATTTCATCACAATTAGACCATAGGAACTGTAGCTATAAATTATTCCAGTTAATTATAGACAAAATTAGATTTTCTAATTAATCTAAAGCTATAGCAAAAACTTTGTATTAAAACATACTATATTATATGTTCACTGTGTAGATCTACTCATGTAGAGTCCAACAAAATTAGATTTTCCATTTTATGATTTTTCTGTGATTTACTATGATTTTTTAAAGATTCAGGCGAAATAAATAAAAAAGAAAAAGACAAAACCGCCGTCACTGTAGCAAATCCACCGTTACTGTAGCAAAACCACTGTCCAAAACCGGCCAGGGAGGTAAAACGAACGGTTTTCAAAGTTGGAGGAGGAAAGATTTCTGGTTTTATAGTTCGGGGAGGAAAAACGGACACACGCCAAACCTGAGGGGGGAAAATTGGACTTTTTCCTTTTAGTAATAGCTGAGGCATTGATGGGCCTTTTCTTTCTCGATGAGACCCAAAGAAATCTTAAAGGAAGATGAGCATTCAGCCCACTAACCCAATGCCGTCTGACGGCATGTCATTCAGCCCACTAACTCCAAGCCCAAAAATATTTTGGCCCATAGTCATTTTCACACTTTTCCTCTCCACACACACAAGCAAAGACCCCGACCGGAGTTCGGAGCACACGCGCCGCCGCTAAGCCTCGTTCACATGCCCGCCGCCACCGCCACCGCCACCGCCACCGCCGACAAGCGCACGGAGGCCCTTCCACAACCATAGGCTGCCGCCGCGCTCCCCCGCCATGAGACCCTGCCCCACATCGGATGCCCTTTCGACCACACATCCCCCTCCGCCTCCTCCTGCCTCACCTCCAGCACCGCACTCCCCGCCCACCCAGACCTCCACGTAGACCGCTCTCCTACTCTCCCGCGGCGGCGTTGTCGGCGGCTGGAACAGAGTCCGAGGAGGAGGCGGTTGTGGGTAGGGACGCGCCGCTAGCCCCTCCCCCTGCAGGCGGGGCGGGAGGTGGACAGCCTGGGCGTGGCTGGGCACGGCAGGTGGCGCTCGATGAGGACAGGGCGGAGCTTGAGCGGAAGGCCTCTATCGCCGCACGGTTCAGGCACTGCCATGAGCTTCTGTGGCAGACTAGGTGGCGGGAGATGCGCGACGGGTTGGCCCAGATGGTGGACGAACAAGGTGAGCTCGGTGTGAGTGCTTGACTGCTTGTGTTTGTATATCTAAGTAGCTGTTGCTCTTGCGAAAGCACAGTTATTCATCAATCCTAGCTGCAATTGCCATGCTATTCCCTTAATTTTGTCTGAGGGGAACAGTATTTGCCGAGACTGGGTTGCATTTTTCATGCTGTTAATTATATTTTGATTAAATCTAGGATCATCTGTTAATATACTGAAATTCCTATGCTGGTAATCGTATTTGTTTGAAATTTGTGATCACCTGAGTGCTAGTTGTATATTTGGTGGAAGTGGTGAAGAGACAAACTATGTATCTATACAATAGCATATATCTAGGTGCATAACAAAAGCTATGTATCTAAAAAAGCCAAAACGACTTACAATTTGGAATGGAAGGAGTAGTAGTTTTGCCTGCAGAAAGCAAACTCATAGCAGGATCACTAGCGTGGAAATTTTGCAGATTGTCACTTAGTGTATGCATAGATATTCTTTCACATGTCTTGAAAATGGTAGGATTTATATCTCAATGCATTCAACCATAGAAAACATTTAAACATAACCTTTTCTGCATTCAATTTTACCATATCTTTTGCTGTAGGTTCTGATTCTGCTCCGATTCTATGTGATATTTTGTGGAGTGGATTCAGGGAGTGGGATTCAAGCAGCATTGTGTGGGATGCTCTAGCAAATAGTTATGCTAGAGCTCAGATGAATCATGATGCTCTTTATGTTCTTAGTAAAATGAGCAGCCTAAACATGCAAATCTCAATAACCACCTATGACAGTTTGTTGTACAGTCTAAGAAAGGCAGATGTGGCACTGGAGATTTTTAAAGAGATGGAGTCATGTGGTATTCCCCCCAGTGATTATTCCCATAGCATTCTCATAGATGGCCTCTGCAAGCAAGATAAAATTGGAGAAGCTTTATCTTTCCTTCAAGAGATTAGGAAAGAGGGGAAATTCATACCCTTGGGAATGACCTTTAACACCCTCATGTCTGCATTGTGTAATTGGGGGTTCATTCAGGATGCAAAATCAGTTTTCTGCCTGATGTTGAAGTATGGATTAAATCCGAGCAGGCACACATATTCAACCATTATACATGGTCTATGTAAAATAGGTTCTGTACGTGAAGCATTCAATATTTTTCAGAGTGTGATAGAAGAAGGAATGGAATTTGATATTGTCACTTGCAACAGCCTTATTAATGGCTTTCGCTTGCATGGTCATACAAGAGAAATTCCAAAAATGATTGAGATAATGAGGGGCCTAGGTGTTGAACCTGATATTGTTACTTATACTATACTTATTGCTGGCCACTGTGAAGGTGGTGATGTTGAAGAAGGGATGAAGATAAGAAAGGACATCTTAGGCCAAGGTATGGAGCTGAATATTGTCACATATAGCGTCCTTATCAACGCTCTTTTCAAGAAGGGCCTGTTCTATGAGGTCGAAAACCTACTTGGTGAGATATGCAGTATTGGTCTGGAATTGGATGTCATTGCATATTCCATCCTAATCCATGGGTACTCCAAGCTAGGAGAAATTGGAAGAGCACTTCAAGTCTGGAATCTAATGTGCTGTTCTCAGAGGGTAACTCCAACTTCAGTAAACCATGTATCTATTCTTCTAGGCCTTTGCAAGAAAGGATTCCTTGATGAAGCAAGGTCATATTTGGAAACTATAGCTAGCAAATATCAGCCATCTGATGTAGTCCTCTACAATGTAGTTATTGATGGTTATGCAAAAGTGGGTGATATTGGTAATGCTGTTCAGCTGTATGATGCGATTATTATGGCTGGTATGTGCCCAACCATTGTAACATGCAATTCTCTTCTATATGGTTACTGCAAATTTGGGGATCTGCATATGGCAGAGAGCTATTTTACGGCTATTCAGTTAAGTGATCTGCTGCCAACAACAGTTACATACACCACCTTGATGGATGCACTCTCTGAAGCTGGGAAAGTTCATTCCATGCTAAGTCTTTTTAAAGAAATGACTGGAAAAGGTATCAAACCAAATGCAGTAACTTACAGTGTAGTTATTAAAGGACTTTGTAAGCAGTTCATGTTCCATGATGCCAAGAATGTTCTTGATGATATGTGTAGAGAAGGTTTTGATGCTGATCCAATACCTTACAACACGCTTATACAAGGTTTTTGTGAAACGCAGGACGCCAAAAATGCTTTCAGTGTGTATGAACTAATGGTATTTCGTGGAGTGATGCCCACACCTGTTACTTATAACTTGCTGGTTAATGTGCTGTGCTCAAAGGGACTAGTTATTCACGCTGAAATGAAACTGGAGTCCTTCAGAAAACAGGGTGCCAAGCTGAGAAAATTTGCATACACAACACTTATCAAAGCTCAATGTGCAAAAGGGATGCCTTACAAGGCCATTATGTGGTTTGGCAAGCTTCTAGATGCAGGGTTTGAGGCATCTATTGAAGACTTCAGTGCAGCAATCAACCGACTATGCAAAAGACAGTTCACCAAAGAAGCTTTGATGCTCGTACCGATCATGCTATCTGTTGGTGTTTATCCAGATATTCAACTATACCGTGTATTGGGTACAGCTGTACAGAAGAAAAATGAGTTATTCTATTTACCCATATTGCAAGCCCTTGCTATCAAAACTGGTATTTAGTACTTTGAGCATGTAAGTGAAACTGCCTGGTCACTGTTCTTAACAAGCCACATCACACAGGCTGACTAACCCCTTTTGTATTTTGCATCCATGTTTGTTGCTCTGCAGCTTGTGGTGTTCAGTTGCAATATCTTCCATGTTTGAATTGATGGGCATTTAGGACTGTTGCCCACTGTCAATCGCTGGGTCAGTATGATTGTGCCAAAGCACAAGGTTAGCTAAAGTTTTGACATCCATTTACATCATTACATGATGCGATCAGTATATTTTACCAAGAATGCTAAGATCCTAAGATCATAGTTTGTATTTGGTTTTACCACATGTTCTTGTGCAATTAGCGCCAATGAAAATGTACTTAACTTAAGGTTACCATTTTGGTACTATCCGTTATCTTTCAGTTACATGTTTATGATACTGATCCTTATCATGATTTCTAATTCAGACTTTACTATCACTAGATTTCGCTGGCTTGCCAAACTATTGACCTTGTGCATGTAAAGCACATGTTCATGCAGGCAAATGCATGCATCAGCTATGAGCTATCCAGCTACACCTGCACACAAGCAAATATTTTGCCTAGTTATATGTGTCATGAAATGACTTGTTTTGTTTGAAAAAAAAGGAATCGTTACTTTGCTAGTTTGCTTATTCTTTAATCTTTTACCAAGCAAGACGTGCACACGTGAACTTGTATTTACGGTCCAATGGTGACGCGGAGATGGTGCGGAAACTAACTTGTTTCTTTTGGTAGGTCAAAGATACCTTTTCCTTGGCTGAATTTATCTTTTAGCCCTACTTGACTCTTTTCATGTGCCGTGGCCTGGTAATGGGCCCATCAAGTTCTAAGGGCTGAACTTGAATCCTAACTCATGGGTTGTTTCTTTTGGATCATGTATGGGCTCTTCAAAGAAAGGGGCTGGATTAGATTGGATTTTATGTTAGAAGGATTGGATTCTCGACGTGGCCCTACGTAGCCGCGTGGATCATTGGATTGGAGGGTTGAGCACCCAGCACATCAGCCTGCCAGCTAGGGTTGAGCAGAGGTGGCGGTGCCATGCATCTCTGTGAGGCGGCGGTGCTGTGCATCGCTGTGAAGCGGACTGCTCCATCCTCTCCAAGATCCTGCACCATTAGGGGTTCGGGTGACCCCTGAGGATGGTGGTTACCTTGAAGATCCCGGTGCCATTGCTTTTTCGCTACTTGGCCTCTCCACCGCCAGCATCCAACCCAGGTATGTACCATTCCTCCCCCGGTCTTCTCTATCATTCATCCCTCCTGTCTCACAGCTCCTCGTGATGCCCTGCATGTTTCACAGCTCTCCCAAGCGTTTGCTTCAAGCATGGACCAGGGAACGAATCTAGCTGCCTATTCTTGACCCCTTCTTGTCCAAGGAGGAGCAGGCAGGAACTCCGGCATACGGTGGTCCTTGACAGCACCTTCGAGCATCTCCATGTCGGCCACCGCTGCCTTCTCAGAGTTTACTTGGATGCAGAGCAAAGCAGGAGAGATGATTTAGAATCTCTCGGTTATGTTCTTATGTACTTTCTTAGGGGCAGGTTTGTTTGTCATCAATCTTTTCACCGGTCTGTTGTAAACATGTAATGTTTCCACACATGCTTCTGTGAATGGATTTAACATTTCATTGGTCCTTTTGTCTTTGAACAGCCTACCATGGCAGGGGCTGAAAGCAGGACAGGACCAAGAAGCAGAAATATGACAAAATCAGTGAGAAATAGATGCTTACTCCCTTGGAGGTGGCTCACAAATTAACTCTCGATAATTGATTTTTTTATGAGAACTGCAGTAGGCAGACATTCAAAAATTCTTTATTATGGGTTAGGTACTCTGCAAAATCATATCCATCAGAGTTTATCTCCTACTTTCACTATTGTCGTTCATTGTGGTTTGAAGACAAGCCTGATTATTCTTACCTGAAGAGACTATTCTGTGATCTCTTTATTCGGGAAGGTGTGATTTTAGTGTGCATGTTTATTATTCTTTTTGCATTTTCTACCAGGACATCCTGTAATTGGTATTTCTAATTGTGTTACTAATGCAGGATACCTGTTTGACTATGTGTTTGCTGGACCATTTTGAAGTATCCTCAGGCTGCAACCCGCGGATGAGGGTATGTAGTCGTCTTGTGTTTCTGTTTGATGTACATTTTGTAGTTTGTTGGATTTATCCCATCTGTTTGTGTTGTCTAGGCAAGTGAAAGAACTAGTGGAGGTGCTGGACCTTCAAATTGAGAAGACCTCAGGTTTGTGCTTCTGCTCTTGAAAATTTGTGTAACAAATGTATGATACAAACCGGACATACGTTTGAGCATGCATGCTCCTTTTTGTGCAGGAGAGCCCACGGAGTCAGGTACCCATGCGGCTTGCTTGCTTGTCTGGTGGGCAACGCTTGCTGTGATGGCCCTGGTTCCTAGAGTAGGATCAGCCTGTGGGCTCAAAAAGGATCAGAGGTGTATAAAGGGCCAGAATCGGATTGAGCTGAATGAAATCAGTAGGGGCTGGGCTCACTCCCAAATAGCCGATAGGATTGGAGCGGGGTTGGGGTCGGATCCTGACCCACTATCAGGCCTTATAACTGGTTTATCGTTTAGATATATAACCACACAATTTTTGTAATATATAATATCCAACGTCAGATCTATGATTGTATAATGCGATATAAAGCTCTTACCGATAGGAGTGATTTTCTGTATATCCTTTGACACAAGATTTTCTGTATATCCTGGTGCACCATCAAGTATTCAAGGAGGATTACTAGTCATAGCAATTAAAACATGGGAAATGAAGTGCCATAAGCCATTTCATATCTTTCTGCTTTGCTCCTATTCAAGAGTCAGAATGTATGTCTGCTTTCAATGAGCAGAGTTTAGGAGTCCTTTATCTCAGAAGAAATGTGTTCTCTTCTTCGTAAAACCATTAATGAGACAGGCTGGCAGATGTGCTAAGAATTTAGGCCTTCTTTAGTTTCTCCCCTAAAGTTTAGTCTCTATCCCATTGGATGTTTGACACATGCATAGAGTATTAAATATAGATTAAAAAATAACTAATTACATATATTGTGACTAACCTGCAAGACGAATGTTTTAAGCCTAACTAGTTCATGATTTGATGATGTTGTACTACAGTAAAGCTACAGTAAAGACGTGCTTGTGACAGATTAATTAGTCTTAATAAATTCACCTCACGGAGTACTAAAAACTTATGTAATTTGTTTTATTATTATCATCTGAACTCTTCTATGTGACACCCTTAAACTTTAGCCCCTGGATTTGAACACCAGTTTAATCTGAGCCATCAGCATCAACCACCGCTTTGACGTCGGTGGCTGAAGCTTGCAATGAAGAAAGATAGCACAGCGTAGGAGGCTGCAGTGAGGCTGTGGAAACAATACATCGGCACCAGAAGCTCCTTGGTGTCCGCAACATTGACATATCACTTCAACACACTGCAGGACGCGAAATGTGTTCCAGCTTTCAAACTTGCCAGAAGCCAACAACGAGCGAGATGCCAAACCGGTTCAATTTCGGTCACGCAACATGACAATCGTTGTGTGATTCAGTGATCACTGTGTGGGCATCATTGCTGAAAACCAAGTTGATCTGGGGGAATCCATGAAGCAGATCACGTACTTATTGGATGTGGACGAGGGCAAAGGACATGGCTACTAGGCGCCTAGGCCGGCCTCCCCACGGAGGGGCATATGGGCAGGGTGGCCCCCGACCGAGATCTATCGACCAAGTCCCAGAGATCTCGTCACCAAGCTAGCATCATGTCCGGAGATCTGCGTGAGCATCTGGCGCATGGCCGAAAGCCAAAACTTCAGGGCTGGGCGGAGTCTGTGATTGTCGACTAGCTCTGAACGATCGCCGTCCTTTCTCCTCCGTTTGCTCTAGTCGTTTTCAGTCTTTAACTGGGTGAGATTCTTGTGTTTCCCTCGCTATCTATCTATTGTGTGTGTGTAAATTGCATACTCGGTTGGTTGTTTATGATGTATAGTCGCGTTCGTGATGAGATCGTGACTGCAGGTCAGAGAGAAATAGCACATGTACAGTACAGAATAGACAGCTGCTGAGCTGCCCAGCATTCTGTTTTCAAGCAGTGACAATGCATTTTATTTACAATTAATCTATATTCGATGCGAGTGAAATGTAGAATTCGGTACACGTTGCTGTGGGTATTTAGCCTTTGCGTAGTTTGTTTTTTTTCGCGTGGAAGAACCAATTCTACAAGTTGTTTTGTTACCCATCAGGCCATCACCCTCGGTCTGTCAGTCACATTTCCAACCACATCTGCAGTCACCGGCAGGATTTCGAAGCTATAGATATGCTAAGGATAGGCATGGAATGGCGACAAAACGTCGAGGCGATGCCCAAAAAGCTCGAGGACGTCGTGCTAGAGGACAGGCTTCCAAAGGTTGTGTTCACTTCACGTGGCAGCCCAAAATATTTCCTCTTCCACTCATCACATCAAATCTTTAGACGCATGTATGGAGCATTAAATGTAGGTAAAACAGATAACTAATTGTATAGTTTGTCTGTAAATGTCGAGACGAATCTTTTGAGCCTAGTTAGTCTATGGTTAGATAAATTTTACCAAATAACAACGAAAGATGCTACAGTAACTTTTCATCCATTTTTCACGAAGTGAACACACCCAAAGTTGGTTTTGGAGATGTCAGATGTGTGGAGGGACATGACCACGGTTAAACAACAAAAATGTTGGGCAAAAATGTTTTCACAGGCTGTGCGAAGGGATAATTTTCGTCAGCTACCTCATACAATTCGTGATCCACACGACGCCTAGCTCTTCGGAGACAGGAGCAGCAGCAGATCGATGGCATCCACAGAGCTTGGTTCCTACAAGTTCTCTGCTGCTCTCCTCTGACGCTGACTCTGGGCGCGGCAGATGAGGACCGGATTTTCGGCGTCCGTCTTGGCAGCGGCAGGGGTCGAGCAGAATGATGCGCCAGGTGCCGCCCCGTCGCCCCGGCACGACGGTGTCCCGAGCGCCGTGCGCGCACGCCCCAGGGCAAGGAGACACGACGTACGTGCTGGCTCATCTTGGTGCCGTGCCCGGACCGGCCGTCCAGGCTGCACGGTGCGGTCGCAGAATGTTTGGTTTGAGCCCATGTCACAACTGTCTGGCACATGCGTGGACCCTCGGCGTTCGATTTTGGACGCCTAAGGCCGAGATCAACAGAAACAAGCACTGTGGCTGGGATCAACAGAAACAAGCAGTGGACATTGAGGCCGCGTTTAGATCCCGGGGCCGAATTTGCACAGTGCGCATTAAACGTGCACTGTAGCAATTCGTTTGTATTTGGTAAAAATTGTCTAAAATTTGATTAATTAGGCTCAAAATGTTCGTCTCGCAAAGTACAACAAAATTGTGCAATTAGTTTTTAATTTCATCTACATTTAGTACTCCATGTATGTGCTGACATTTTAATGTGATGGGAATCTTCTTCTTGTAAAGTGGAATTTAGGGTTGAAATTTGGGATGTAAACAAAGCATGAAGGAGCTGTTTCGAGGGGGGCTCCATCCAACAAAACAGGCAGTGGACAGCATGACAGACAGCTGGGCATCATCCCTGGGTCTGGGCGCCAGAAAGTTGGGGGCGCCGGGCACTGTTCTGACTGTACTTTGCACACAAATGGTAAATTCAAGAGTGAGGAAAAGCACTACTCCCAGTTCCAGACTCTGCCTGTCAAGCTTGCATTGGCACCACTGTAGGGAACAGGTCACTTATCACTTCCGACTCCAGCCGAGCGCTCCAGCTCCCGCCCACCATTCCCGTTGGGCCGGCGCCGGCGCCGGCGCGGCCGCGGGCGGTGGGGGCTGAGTTGGACCGCCGGCCGGTTCAGTGAGTGGCAGCTAAGCGCTAAGCTAGACGGCCCTTTGCGTGCGTGGCTGCCTACTCGCTACCCGGTCTACTCGATCGCCCGCTCGAGTGACCGACGGCCGGGTTCGTGTCCGAAATGATGCCGCGGGGGACAGCGAGCAGATGGCGCCGGCCGGCAGCGCTGGACGCCTGGCGTTCCTGTCGCCGGGCTGCCGGGCGGGCGGGGTCGATCGGTCGACCTGCCTCTGCCTGGCCCCGTCGCGGTGTTCCCGGTCCCGGCTGGGCCTGCCTCCTTATCTGCTCTGCCTCGCACCCCTGGCCTGGCCGGGCTGGCCTGCACGCTGCCACGCGCTCGAGTGTGGCCAGCCCAGCCAGCCGGCCACTGCTTGCTGTCGATCGTCGTCGTTGCCGCCGTGATTCAGTACCTGATGATCAGTGCCGTGCGAGAAGATCGGTAACTTTAGCTGGGTGCGGTAACAGAGTGAGTGATACGAGTACTACGGATCGGAGTTACGTACGTTCTTGCTGCTCGCCGTGTTGAGTGGAAGTGGACAAAGGGGTAGCAGAATTGCCTTCTTTTCCTGACGAACACGTTTTATCAGTGGGCGACACGCAAAACACAGGCTCAGAGAGGAAGAGTGTTTGACAAAGATGCTACCAACTCCTATTCGCGCATATGATGCGCAAGTGGCGCAACGACGCACGGACGTCTTCCCTCGCACCCGCGTGCGTGGAGACCACCGACGAACGCTGAACGCGCGCGGCCAGTGGCCGGCGGCAATCGGGACCAGGCCAGCCAGCGCTGCACGGCGTCGATCGTGTGATCCACGCGCGCGGTTGGGTTTGATCAGCCCAGCTCATGACGTCGGATGTGGTCTGAATCACATAACAGAAAGGGCATTGAACGTCCGAGTCGCTATGGACCGAAGAATGCAGTAAGATATCACTCTTTCGTGGTGAAGTACGGAAAAGTTTACAAGCAAACCACCAAAGGATAACTAATTGCGTTTACGTGACGAAGAACCGGCTAGTTTTCAGGCAAACTAGTAAAGAAACCGTCGAAGCTCTTGCCCGGGAGGAACCCTGTCAGGGCAAGGACGTCGCCGGGTTGCCCTAGGTTGGTCGGCAAGCCTAGGACATCATCCTTGGTCGTGGATCAAGGGATGAACAAAATGGAGGTCGAAGGAGAAAAGAAGAGGGATAAAAGGAGTAGATTGATTTGTTTGTACGACGATTGGATAGATGGGATCTCAATCGGCCATGATCCTCTCATATATATAGAGGGGTGGTCTTATCCCAATAGAAAACCTCTCCAAGCCTTATTTTCTAAGTTTTCCACGAGTTTAGAATAGTTCGGATCGGAATCCAAAAGGTCAGACCCGAACAGTCATTTTTATTAGGTTTGCCGGAAGTTCAAGCTTGAGCCGGGAGTTCTGGCTCGGGTGCGGGCCGGAAGTTCAAGCTTGAGCCAGAAGTTCCGACTCAGGTGCGGGCCGGAAGTTCAAGCTTGAGCCGGAAGTCCCGACGACGGAACATTTTCTCGGAGGCATAACTCTCTCATCCGAACCCATAACTTGAATGTTCCATATGTTTTTTTTTTACCATCTCGACGAGAGAAATACAATAGTGAAGTCCGTTACATATTTTGACAACTTCACGAGATGAACATTTTTTTTTTGGTTGTCAACACCAGCGCTCCACTTTAGCCTGGGGCCGGGGGGCAAGACGACGCCGCTGTTTGACTCCGATTCGCTGCTGAAATACATGCTGAGGACGACGGGACTGGACGATGTCTCGCTGTCGTCCAACGTGCCGTGCTTCGCTCCCGTCGTCGGCGCACTGACACGGCCCGGACCGGGATAAGGATCAGCGCAGCTGCCAGCCAGGCGGAGGCATAATCCGAGCGTGCTGTCCTCAATTCCCTCGCTCCACACGCGCGTGTTGGTGTTCCACTTCCACCGCGACTCGTGTTCATTCATGTCTTCCGTTCTCGCGTCGCCGTCGCCGTCGCCGCTTTGGCCTTTGGGCCGGGTAGCGCGCGGGCGCTTTAGCTTTTCACCGTGCGCCCCCAACTCATCGTGTCGTCTTGATGCGGTTTATGTTGGCGCGCACGTTTCTGTCCCGGGTAGGTTTGGGATGGAACAACTCGCCAGGTAGCATGTATATGCAGTGGGGTCTCCATTTCGCAGCACCTACCTTCTATTTGCATTGCATTGCACCTACACGTAGACGCCGACTAATTGAGATGCATTGAACTCAGATTTTGAACGCAAACATTGCATTCACTCCTCCAAAAATGGCATGGTCTTCCACGTGCCTTATTTAATTTTAGATGACCACTATTTTTGTTAGTATACAGTATAGGAGTATATAAGTACTCCAGATTCTAGAAGAGGTGTTATACGGTGGTGACGTGGTGTTTATCCTTTAGGTGACCTGAGTTTTGAATGGAGTTGAAAAACTCACGTGGAGTAATTTGATTGCGCTAGCCAACATTCATACTCAATACTCCGCAATATACTATAAGACGTTCTGACTTTTCTAGATATATAACTTTTAGTATATAGGGACATGCTATATCCCAGTCGCCTGGGTTTTTAGGAAAAACCCAGGCGACGTCCAGCACCGTTGGATGGAGATCCAACTGCCAGATCTGTTTCTGTGCTGTATCTGTGAGTCTGTCTTCCTACCGGGTTCGTAAAGTGACCTGCAAACGCATACCGGGCCCGCAAACGTTAACGGATCCAACATCCGAAACCCGATAATACTTGGAGTTCGTTTCACTGAATGCGGCCTTTTACAACGGGCTTTACACACTGGGCTTTACATAACTGGGCTTTACATAACTGGCTTTCCCTGCTGCAAGAAAGAGACAGATCTGGATCCATCGGATATCCACAAATCAGCTGCATGCAGTACTTTCCCCTACTGCAAGAAAGAGACAGATCTGGATCCATCGGAGATCCAGACGCTGGCGAAAAAATCAAGCACACATGATGGAGAAAATACATCAATTCCATGAACCAAGGAAGAAGGTACTTATCTGTACTTGTTCCAGTACATTGCTTATCTCCTCTTGTTCCTTGCTTCTGTCTTGTTCTTGTTCATCTGTACGATTTGGCTCAGAATCTATAACCAAGTTACATAACCTGCTGGGCAGTGTCTTCACCTTGTTCATCTCCAGGCCCACCTCTGAACACATATGGAAACAATTAGTTCTTTTATTTGCTTTTTGACATTACTACAGTGTGGACACTAATCAGTACAAATCAAAAATCTAAACCTGCCTTATGTATGTAGTACTCCTGCATATGGACCATAGATTGACAAAATTTCATATACTCATCACCACAATTGCAGTAATGTGTATTTGCAATTTACAGTATTAAAGTTTGCAATTTACAATAATCTATATTTACTTATGACCAATATACAAAATTCACTGTAAATCTATAGAACATACACTTCTAAACCATTAGTGGAATTTGAACAATTTGCAGAAAAAGGCAACAGCCAAATAAGAACCATTCCAAGTAGATCAGGATGATTTCAATGTACACCAATACTAGACACAAACTATTTGTGCAGGTTAATGAAATATCAGATGCAGATTTCTTTGAGGAAATGGGTTTTGGATCTGAAGATAGTGCACTGGAGCTTACTCAATTGTCTGAGATAACAACTAACATATATTGTCAGCAGGTTTGGAAAAAAGACTTAGGTCCATTTCATGAAATTTATGTGTTTTCCTTTATACCATATTATGCATGAATCAATTTATCTTTGTATATGCAGCATACTTTGGCAAGAGATTTAGAAGAAAATATTGAAAGTTACTACAATTTTGATTCAAACATTGTTAACCACAATTATACTCAAGAGGTAAATAGAAATTATAGTTATTGCAAATTAAGAAGACAACAATTGCAGTGGGACAAACTTGCAATTTACACTATTCCTAATTGCAACTACTGATATTTGACTTTTTTTGGCTTGTTTCTAATGAACAGGATATTTCAACAACACTAGTGCAAGACAACTGCTATGGACAAGACCAACAAAGAGAAGAAATGAATGTTAGCTTCTAAAATTTCAAAATACTAAGTTTAAATAACTTAAAACACACATATTCAAACATACACAGCCTTATAAACTAACCCATATGTCTTTATCATATCCAGAGTACTTCCACAAAGGATTTGGAATTCAATCCTGAAACCTTCTACAGATTTCAGTCAAATATTCAAAATGTCAGGAATGCTAATGAGGTACAAAGGAAATCAACTTACTTTGTCTATCTTCAATCTGTTATTCCACTAATTTGTCATCCTCTTTATATCCTTGACATTTCACTCAAACCATGCTTTACCAGGAGAGCTCAGCACCACCAGTGAACTACAACAACTATGGACAACAAGAAATACAGACAAAAGAAGTGAGATTCCTAAAACTCACAGTGCATTTTTTTAAATAAAACTTGATACTAACAATAAATCTAAGATTTTATTGTTGTTGTCAATACCAACATTTACAGCTCATCACATCACAGGGAGGAACAACTTATGTCCTATCACAGGGAGGAACAAGCTATACAAGCCTTATCAACCAAGTCATAGCTGAAGCAAAATCTTTAAATCAGAATTATAAAGATATTTTATCATCACAAATGACAGGAAGTTACATGGACATGCTCAACGAGCCATTTCCACTGGAGGTATTTACTTGTTCTCTATATATACATGTAGATTACTTTGTTTTCTTCAAATATATGTTCAAATGTGTAACAGTAAACATTTTTTCTTACCTATGACTACAGAACCAGATGTACATTAGTACTAGCAGAATCTCAGAGCATGAGCCAGCACAAGACCATCCAAAAGGAGACTTTTGGATGGTCTTTAACAACATGGTGCAACAACATGGTCCTACTGAGGTTGAGTCAGTACTAGTACCAGACTTTGGCAGTGAAGAAAACATGGTGCAACAACAACCACAAGAAGAACAAGCCAGAGAAGGGGAACAAAATGCTAAGGGTCAACAACATGTACAGCCTACAGATGAACAAGATGACGAAGAGGTCAGAGCTATACAAGCTGAAAATGAGAGTATTATGGCAGCTGAGCGTTTGTCTCAGGAGGAAGCTAGCAGACATGTTCCTCGGCTTGGCATGAAATTCAAAACACAGAAAGAAGCATACAAATTCTACAACGACTATGCATTTATTGTGGGGTTTTCGTTACTCAAAAGCCACACATACAAGTGCAAAGATAAAAAAGATCCCAATTATGACCAGGTAACAAGAGTCACACTCAAGTGCAACATGTCAGGTGGAGGAAAGAGGGATCATAGCTCTGCTGCTTCAGGAGTGCAAAGTGCAAGAAAGAACAAAAAGAAGATTTCTGGTACACCACCAACACCCAATCCGGTGGCAAACAAACGGAAAACAAGTACACTTGTACCGACCCAGTGCCCCGCTGAACTTGTTGTCACTCTACAAAATGGAGAATGGACAATCACTAGATTGAATCTTGAGCATAATCATGCGTTTGCAGGCAAGAATCAAAAGAACAAGCTGTTTTCACAGATTAGGATGACTGAAATGGAGAAGCAACTAATTGAAACATTCAACAAAGTCAACCTACCGGACAGGAAGATAATGGCAATCCTATCTTATATAAGAGGCGATGTCACTCCATACAACAAGAAGCATATCAGTAATGAGAAGACAAAGTTAAACAAGGCAACATCAGACAATGATATGCAGTAAGTGTATGACTGGTTCTCTAAGAAGCAGGCAGAAGACCCCATGTTTTTCTACAGGTTTTCCATAGATGAGAACAACAAAGTGAAAAACATTTTCTGGTCCAATGGAACAAGTAGAAGATACTATGAGGAGTTTGGAGATTGCATCAGTTTCGATACAACCTACAACACCAACAAGTACTCCCTCAAGTTTGCACCAATTGTAGGAATTACAGGGCATGGGGACAACTGCCTCTTTGGCTGCGCCTTCATCATGGATGAAACGACAGAAACTTTTGAGTGGCTCTTTCAGACAATGCTCATTTGTATGCAAGGGAAGCACCCTAAAACTATAATCACAGATCAAGACCTAGCAATGAAGGCTGCCATCAGAAAGATACTACCACAAACTATTCATCGCAACTGCTTCTTCCACATTGTTAAGAAAGCACAAGAGAAGGGTGGAAGGGTATTTTCAACCGAGAAGAATAAGAAGCTCCATGATGATCTCTTTGACATCCTAAGAAACTCGCTGACAGAAACTGAATTTGAGCACATGTACAAGAAGTTGCCACAAACATATGATGTTAGTGGCTTCAAATACCTTGGCGAAATGTGGTTGAATAGGAAAAATTTTGTTCCATGCTACTTCAAGGAGCATTTCTTCCCTTTCATCAACTCTACAGCAAGAAGTGAAGGCACAAATGCACTGTTCAAACTGGATGTCGGACCAAGGTACAGCATTATGAGATTTATGAATGAGTTCCAAAGAATCTCAGATACAACAGAAAAGAATCAAGAAGAACAAGACTTTCAAACTAGATCAAGGCCTTATTTGAGTACAACATATGAGTTCGAAAGGCAAGCTGCAAGGCTATACAACAGAAAGATCTTCTTCAAGTTCCAAAAGGAGATCACATTGGCAACAAAGTATGTGGCTCAGGAACTACAGAAAGACAAGGTTTATGCAGTCGTCAAATCTGAGTACCATAGGCAGTTTGAGTTCAGAACAAGAAGGTACATTGTCATAGTGGACTTGCCAAACAAACTCTACAGTTGTCTATGTTGCAAATTTCAAAAAGATGGCATAATCTGCTGACATATCATCAAGGTGCTGACAAACCTGAATATAACTCAGCTTGATGACAAGTATTTCATTGAAAGGTGGAGGAATAAGGAGAGGAAACAATTGAAAACGCATAATGCTGTACCACAACTAGATATTGAGAAGAGCAGGCCTTTGAGGCACAACATTTTGTCAAACAAATTGAGCACTATTGCATCAGATGGATCAAGAACTGTGGAAACGTTCAACTATGTTCTACAACAAGCAGAGACAATGGAAAGAAAACTGAATGAAACAACAGAAGAAGTTAGGGTGCATAAAACACAACCTACTCAACATAGTCATACAGAGGTGCTTTCAGAAGATGATGATAATGCAGTCGGGATGGCTCAGGCAGAATCAACACAATAAAATGGTACAGTGGTACTACAAGATCCTGATAATGCTAAGAAAAGAGGAAGACCCAAAAAACCTACCAGGCAAATAGGAATAGTTGAGGAACTCAGAAGCAAAACCAAAAGCAGATTTGTATGTACACACTGTCGGAAAGAAGGCCATAACATCAAGACGTGCAAAAATAAGCACCTTCCTCAAGTCCCAAAGCCTTCAAAAACAAAGAAAAGGAAATCAGGTAACACAGACAAACATAGCCAAAAACTATATATTAGCACTGAATCAACACTTGTGGCCTGTGTCATATGTATATTCATCTAATATTGTTGATATTATGATGCAGGAGATGTTGACAACCAACAGTAGCAGTGCAAAAGTCAAGCAAGCAAAATTAACAAGGGAAGATTAGGCAAATGAGAGAACCAAAAACAAGAAATGGAATGCTAATAGCTGCAATTTCAGTGGCAAAATTATTTATGTAATTTATTAGCAATAGAGCAATTGTAATTTCAGTTTATGTGATATTGTTGTCATCAACGAAGACAAGCACACTACATTTGGTCGCAACAGGAATTGCAGTGCTGGACAATTACAATTTACATTCTAGCAGCAATTATGAAACTGAATATTCAAATTGTTTGGTTTACATAAGCTCGGAAATCAGTGCAACAATTCGGTCCATCTCAAAATAACTAGCAGGTATATCCTGATTTGCGACTCTGAATCATAGAAAATATGTAGCACGTGGACTACAAGTGACAAGGACAAAAACTTAATATATGCTTGGTTATACTAACAAAGCAAAAGTTACTTGATTTTAACACGTTTCATGCATACATCACGTGACAATTCCAGTCAGTGAGTTACCTCTGAAGCCTCAATGATGTGCATCAGACCATCATCTTTACAAAGAACAACAGAGACCTCCACAAACCCTCAAAGCTTCTCTTTGTCATCGATACCAAAAGTTAATAAACTGACCCATAGTGCACAAAAAGTCTTCGCTACCAAAATTATATAAACTGATCCTTAACTAGTAATAATGGTAAAAAAAGAGCAAGCATCAAGCAACAAAACAAACCATCCAATCAGAATATTATCATCCAATGTAGTTTATGGTTACAACCAATTTATAACCAATTGTTCTCATCCCATACAAGACAGGAACCTAAACAAAACATCTAAAAAAACACAGGATGCCATGATCACTTGTAGTACTTTTCATACACCTGTGGAAAAAATAGTAAAACAACAATCAATCGAGTACATCAAGGAATAAAACACAAAGTACAAAATTGCAACTTGTATTACCTTAGCATCATATTCCATGACTTGAGATCGACCATCAGTAGAATAATTGTATTCATTGAAAATCATGTCGTTGACATACTTGATACGAATATGCCCAGTATCAGCCTCTGAAAACTTGTCCTCCAAAGAGACATTGATGTCCCAAAGTTCCAGATTCTTCATTGCCAAAATACCACTATCATTGGTAAAGCTGAAACATGATATCAAAAAGACAGATCAGAATAATATAAGCAACACAAAAAATCAAATGATCTAAAAAAACTGTATTTCACCTACTTCTCAGTCTGTTGAGGTACATCTGCATATTTAATTTCATATCCATGGAACCCATAGTCAATGTTAACAGCTTTTTTCCAAACTGCTGTCAAGTTTCCTACCTAAAAGCAGCAAGAGACAAAAATTAGAGATATATGATGACAAGCAACGCTCAAAATTGAACTCACTATAGTTATTTGAGTCTAATATTTCTACAGGTAGCAAATACTGATGCCAAAAGAAGAGACACCAGTTGGTCAAGGAGAATTAATATGCTACTTACAAATTCATCACGGACAGCTTTATCAAAATTTGAGCCAGCTCCAAAATGCAGCGTACAAGAATCCAAGACATAAATAAATCTTCGATTCAAATACACAACAACAACATACCACCGATCTTGGAATAGAATAGGAAAATAAAGCTGTCAAAATAACACATAATGAAAAAGAAAGAGATTATTAGCACAACTACAGTGGCACACAAGATACATGCTACAAGCTTAAAAAATTATAAAAGGATGTTACTCACATATTGGCTGTAAGCTAACGGCCTAGCAAGAGAAGCACCCTTAAAGCATTTCAGTGCATTATCAAATAGCTCCTTCTCCTTGCTATCATTAGGTCCATGATTTCCAATTAAATAGTCCTACAAAAACAGATTGCTCAATACTATTTCATTGATATAGTTACTATATTTAATTGAGGGGGAAAAAGGCAAAATGACACTTACACCAACTTTAGAGAAGAAGTAATGTTTGTAAGATTTCTTAGGGTGCTTCCTATGAAATAACAATCTACACAATGCATTCATCACAAAGTAATGGACATTTCCTTGAGGCTTTAGAGAACTTGCAAGTACACCTAACTTGACAACCACATGCCCATAATCAATTACAGAGAGACTGAAACAAAGGAAAACAAATCATTATTACTTCATTCAAGTGTCATTTTCTGAAAACACAAAAAACATGGTTCCAACCATTTATAACTCACTTGGAATGTTCATTTTCTGCCATCTTCAAAACGACATCATACATGTCAGCTTCAAGTCTGGACACTATTATCTTTGATTGAGGGATCATATAAGGGCTCAACTTGTATTTGCTTGGGATCAATGTCCTCTTAGAACGATGAACAGCCAACTTAGCACTAGAAGAGCACCAAGGGACTTGGTTCGAAAAGGACTCAGATTCTTCTGATAAACCATTGCTTCCCACACTTTTGGCACAAACAAAACTTCCACCTCGATGGGATGGAAGAGGTGTAGCCACCTGCAACATCAGAAAAAAACATAAAATTGCTCGGAAAACATAGAGTTAAATTGAAATAGCAGGCCACATGCTATTTTATTCTATTCTCCAACTACCTAACACACAAGCACACAAATAAAAGCAAATCAAAAATGCTAAGTTGCCTTTATTATAAAAATATACAACAGTACTACCACTAACGTACAATAGAGTATGGATAGTCCTACAACTATCCATACTACATGGCTGACAGCAGTCCCAAGTACTAACAATTGTCCTTCCAATAACAACGATACAACAAAACCAAATCAGTAGGTTATCTCACAAGACAACTGTTCCAAATTCATAAAACTAGTAACGCAATTTTACAAGATCAATGTGTTCTCCGGAAGGGCTGACTGCAGCAAGAGGCATAGGAGCAGGAGCATCTGGATCTTCAGGAGGAGTCTCTGTAAAAGGTAAAGACTCCATATGCAGAAAGTCCTAATCAAAGAAACACTAGCATATTAGTAACACAACAAAATAGGGGAAAAAATCACAAGATATGTGACAAAACAAATTTGACCCAACAAAGCTTACATTTTCAACATTGACATTTGTCTCCGACTCAACACTCTCCTGATTGCTCACATTAATGGGACGACCAAATGGATTAGATCTCATCTGGTCAATAAAAGTCCATTTTTCTGGTCCAGGGCAAAACTGAAAGTAGAAACTGGTCTCACATTGAACCTATCAAAAAGAGAAAGTACATCAGATGCTATAACAAAGAACAATTTACAAACACATATCAGCGAGTAAATAAGCTACAAACATACATTTACAGGAATAGCTCCATGGCTTACATTAGCACCATGATTGTCTTCTGAAGTACAAGTTGTTTTCAGCTGCAGCAACACATAATAAATAATTAAAAAAAGGAATATACATACACTATTGTGATGTACCAAAGGTAAAATAGGAAATGGCAGAAACATGTACCACAGACTTGACTTTTCCTTGCGTATCACTGGCGACAGCATGTGGATAAACAGATTTCACAACATCAATAGGACAAGCTGTACCAGATACTGGACCAACAGGACGTCTCAAATTAGGATCTTCAACATAATTTCCTAAATCATCCTCATCTTCAAATATTCTAAACGATGGCATGCTAGGACTATTAAAGTAGGGAGCATTGTTCTTCATATTAGTTTTATCAACAGGTGCTGTCACCGCTTAATTAAAAAACAAAATGGTAAAGAATATTAAAAACTACAGTTGACAAATATTCATATGTTAAAGCTGACATATATGAGAAAAAACATATATTGCCCAACACAAATACCATAATTGCAGTAAATCAAATGTGCAATCTACTAATAATGAATGTGCAATCAAGAAATAGGTAGTAAGCATGCTCTAACATGTGTCAGGTTTGTATCATAGACTTTGTTTAACATTTTTTCATGAGTGAGAAGGACAAACAAACCGGAAGTGTTCTCAATCTTATTGATTGACAGTCCAGCAGCTCTAGTAGATCCTTCAACTACCTGAACAAGAACAATAAAGTCAGCTCCAAGTACAGGAAAACTACAAGATTCAATCAAATGCGAAACTTCACATGATGCAAACTGACTGCAGTTAACAATAATCAGGTAAGATTATTACTTTACTACAATTTACTAAACACACAGACACACTAAGAGAAAGTCACTTCTATTTTCACCTTTCGACGTTTGGTTGTAGGTTCAGAAGCTAACACTGGCCCTTCTTCAACTAGTACAGGTGTATCCTTTGTGCCTTCATGGTGCTTGTCACGTGCATTTGCAACTTTTGAAAGACCAGGAACAGCCCTAGAAGCACTTTGGGCATTCTTCACTCCATCATTACCATCATCCACACGACTAAGAGGGGATCTACCAAGTTTTTTAGACACTCCACGTGGAGACTTGCGGGATACAATGGCAGGGCTTGAAGATTGAGGTGTCTTCTGATTCCTCTTGCCACCAATCTTTGTATGACACACTGCAAATGAAAAGAAATATAAGGAAAACATAAAGCATCAAAACATACAAAAACTAGACTCAAAAAGGATAAACTAATAGGGACAATAATCAAATCAACCACCCCAAGTCCAGAATAGAAATTCAGCTCACTAGAAGCATCAAATCCAACCCTTAGCTGTTTACAGTATTCTTTCACAGCCTATAGATGTGTAGCAGGTTTGAAAAAAGATTTAAAGCTAGAACCGGGGGGGGGGGCGGGGTGGGGGGACCAGTAATCTAAAGATTAGCCCTCAGATTGACCAGTATGAGGTCCTAAACAACCTAGGAAACAAAAGAACAAGATTTCCCACAAATACCTAGTCCCAGGCGCACTGGGATTAGGATGGGATGGAAGCCACCTGCTTAGAGCAACAGAACAAGAGCAAAAGTAAGAGGACAGAAGACAAAAACAAAGAAAACAAGAGACCCTCACACACAATATGACAAGTACAATGACAAAAAAAAATTTAGGATGTGTTATCACAGATGACAAGTAACAATTTTTTCTATGGAAAAAAAACCAAAAATACAATGACAAAAAAAAAATTTAGGATGTGTTATCACAGATGACAAGTAACAATTTTTTTCTATGGAAAGACAAGGACAAAATAAGAGGTGTGAGCTTCGACAAGTCACAAATAACAAAGCTTCAAACGTGTTTCCACAAACGTGTTACAAACTAAATTAAATCACAGACAAATACAAAAAAGAACAATTCACCTGGTGAGACATCCGAAGTGATTTCTTCAATTGACGGGGAAGATGCATTGGCTTTGCTCCTCCCTTTCCTTCCACGCTTAGAAGTTTGAGCACCGGCTTCTTCAACAATTACAGGGTTGTCCACTGTAGCTCCAGGTCCACAAATGGGACTAAATCCAGCAAGCCTTGTAGACATCCTTAAACTCATCTTCCGATTACTCATAGAGCCAACACTGTCAGGACTCAAAGATTGTGAAGTGTTGCTTTTCCTCTTCTTATTATTTCTACATGAAGCTGCACATGAAAATATTAAAAAAAAGTATGCAACAGATTCAAAAGCTGCAAATGACAAATATGCATTAAATAGTTTCAAACAAGCGATACAAAAAATAAATTTTAGTCATGAAACAAATGATACAGAACACTTCATGTACCTTGAGCAGATGAGCTACTACGAGGAAGAATCTCAGTTCCCTGAGAACCATACATGCCATCTGATTCAATTATCTCCGTTGCTGAGGCTTCTTCTTCATGAGTCTTAGCAGCAGAGGCATTCTTGGCTTCAAAATCTTCAAAATTGGGATCTTTACCAGCAGCACCACCTTCTTCTTCCACAGTTCTAACACTTGGACAAACAACAGCAGCAACTTGTTCCACTCCTTCACCGTTTGGACCAGCAGCATGATCAACATCTTTGACATCTTTATCGCTTGGACCAGCAGGGAATCTAGCATCCAAGCCAACTTCAGGGGGTACAGCATCAACACCTTCATCATCAACGTTAGCTTGTACAGGAGAAGGTACCCTGCCAGCAGAACTCTCAGCATGTACGTGAGCACCACGACGAGCTAATGAAGCCTCATACAAGTACTTCAACACTTTGGAAACAAGTGTGGCCGGATTCCTATAGCCAACTCTAGTGTGGTGCTCTTCAAAAAGCTCGCACATACCATCTTTGTCCTGTAATGTCAAGTTAATATAAACATATGAATCATGTCAAACTCAATATACAAGAAGCTCATAAACATAGTACACAAGGCACCAACCTCTTCTTTGATGAAATCACAATGTTTATCCAAAGTCTTTCTAAAAAAACCACAATCCACTACGTAGCAAGTGTCCTCAAATGATTTGACCTAACACAAAATGTATTGAAGTCAGCATCCTGAAAAGACCCTTACAAACAGAATGACAAAAGAGTGAATAACAAAGAGGATAAAAAGAGGAACTACTATGACGAAAATTGCGTATGCTAGACACTAAAATTGTAGTCCCATCATGTGCAATTTACATTATTAATAATAGCAATTAATTTAATTCGTATTTTTATTTGTAATCTTTATGAAGAAAACAGCAAAAATTTCACAACAGTCTACAACTTCTCAACCTGCCATTGAATCCCACCAAGCAGATTTATCAATTAACATCCACACTATCTCATGACACAACCTGTAATTGAATTTCAATGTGTATTATCATTGGCTTAGGATTCAGGCTTAGGTCAGTTAACACACACACAAATGGATTTAGGCTTATACCAGTAAACACACACACAAACATAAACCATTACACAGAAACTATAACAAGGGTGCATAAACAATACTTACCGGACGTTTTCCAAACTTAGAATCAGAGACACGATCATATTTAGCATAATCTTTGATCATCGATCCTTTCCAACATTTAATTCTTGGCAGAGTTGGGGGAAGCTCACGAACAAACCCAAAGTCCAGAAAATCCAGATAGTAAGCCTACAAAGAACATTGAAAAAGTAAACAGTAAGATACATTAAATATAGATGACAAATAAATAAATAGGAAAGAAAGGACAAGTGGAACAAGACTTACTGCTAAAAAGTATATGCAGCCACCTATTGTCTGCCTATTGTTTTTCTTGTAACTTGAGATTGATGAAAACAGCCAGTCAAAGACAAACTTTGACCAATCCCAGTCTTTCACAGTAGAAACATCAAGCAAAGGACCAAGATTTTTGGGACTAGGAATAGTGCTTGAGTTTGGGCATAGAAAGAAAGACAGAGCAACAACCATGAAATATCAAAATATGTCATCTTCAGACAATGTGTTGCCTTTCAACTTGTCGCCAAATGTGCTTTTCAGTGGCAGAGACTTCTCTTTGATTGCTAAAAGAAACTTGGTCTTCACAGAATCGTTATACTGTTGCTTGATATCTTCACCACCAAATGGAATTCCCAAGCAAAGATGAACAGATTCTGGACTACAAGGGATTACTTTCCCTCCAACAAGTATGTCACGGCAATTTACATCAACTTGATCAGCAATCCACTGCACAAATCCTCTTGGAACAGAACAACCATCATAATCTAACAACCTACCAAACCCATGGCCCCTGATAATGTCTTTCTTATGGTCATCCAATGCACTTATTATATCTCCAAAATACTTGTTATTGCACCTGCTTGCTGCCCTAGAATATGAACTAGCACCAGCAGTTGATTTTCGTTTGCCCTTGCCTTCAACATGACTAGTATTCTGGGAAACAATGAAAAAAAATTGGATGTTATCAAACTAAGCATGATTTCATTAAGCATGGTGTCAAAACAACAAAACGACATGCTACTAAATTTACCTTTCTAGTACGTCTAGCTCTACCCCTCTTCTTAAAAGAATTAGCATCATGAAAAAAAGTATCAATAGTTAGTTCAGAACAAACACAGTGGAATCTAGTATAACTGCAGGACAACAACAAGGGACAAAGATCTTTGTGCTCATTACTCAAGGTAATATGCCAAAACACAGATAAACAAACTATGCACGGTTCAGTCCAAAAGGTTTCAGGAACATACTCCAGACATGACTCCTCTAAGACCCTTCAAAGCTTCAACAGCTCCAACAGGATCAATTTCATCATCTGAGCAATTTGAGTCCTAAAAGCATAATAAAATGCAAAATATTGAGCCAAGCAAACAAGCTGAGAATAATAATCAGGCAAATATTAGGAGATTTAGCCGGAAAATACCATATTCAGCACAAGCTTTTAAGTTCAAAAACATCCAACTTATTCATGATCAAAACATACTGTTGCACAACAGTTTTAGGACACAACCAGTCCTTTAAACCAAAATCAGAGACATAATATAATAACACCATGTAAAAGAAAACAACAAAACTTATATTGTCTTTGCATGTGCACCACTAAAGACGCCATTGGTCAACTCAAATGCATGAACCAACATATACTGGGAAAAAAACAGTTTGAATAATCCTATTCACAAAAGAATGTGAAAAGGACTAACAACAAGTAAAATCAAGCAACATAAATTAGTACAAATAGTAAAGCATTCAACTAAAGATATCCCACAACAAATAAACTGTTAAGCATAATGTATAAACAAGGTAAAAGTGGAATAAAAAATGAAATAAATTGTCAAATACATGTAAGAAAAGATGTCGCCATTTGTTTCATTCTGAATAAAGTACTACTATACGAGTGCTACAAAAAAAGTGAGGAAAGCAATTCTTCACAATAGCCACATGCATCAACAAATGTTCCTAATGAAACTGCTAAGTGGACAATGGAAAATGATTTTACAACAAACTGATAGTGTCATATAGATTTTCACATCTCAAATCTCACAGGTAACAAGCAAACAAGGCAAACAACTACAACCACAAAATACGAGTTTGCATAGTCCTCTGATATCTAGGTTAAGGGTATGCTCCATAACCCCTAATGCAATGCAACACTAATGTGAGGAACCAATCAAACCCTACAACAGAAGGAATTCATACACTGGTTACTGCTCAAACCGCATTCACTGAAACTATTATGGTCCAGAATATGATGACAAGAGTAACTACTCACTACCTTTAGTTCATGATAGCTCGCAAAAACAACAACAGAGACAACAAACCAGAGACGCAATAAACTAAGAGAATTACCTCACCAACATTCAATGATTCTGAGTTCTCATCTTCAGACCTCATAGAAAAATCATCATCACTCTCAACATTTCCGGAGTCGTCAGCCATGGCTATATATATATATATATAAAGAATAATTAATCACCAAGTTGCTAGTTGCAGCCAATCAAATAACAAACAAAACAAGTTGCATTTAACATTCTAATATTAGTGACAAACAATCTGCATTTCAGTGATACTTTGGAAATTAAGGATAGGAAATAAAAAAGGTAACAGCAACAGTTAACCTGTGTGATTGATGAATTTTCTAATACACTTTTCTCTCTAGTTTGGCCGCAGATGCCCTCCTATATTAGCACCAAATTTTAGTTTTTATATACGAGACTAAATTTTTAATGGTTCCGTCATTATAAATTGTACTATACTTTCTCACTAATCTAACATCTCCACTTGCTGATAAATTTTTAATGGTAATTTGGCCCCCCCTTAATTATTACTCACGCTCCGCCACTGGATGCAGTAGTACTATGGACTGATGCAATGAAAGTAGAAAAGGCACAAATCATCATTTAATCATTGGGACGAATCATCATTTTGGGTGCAATAAGCATGCAATCTCTAAATCACCTTTATTCAAGTCTATTGTGAATCATCTCAACATAAGAATCACAACTCCCAACTGAAGCATAGAAATGAATCTGCTCATGGACAAGAACAAATGCAAACACCACAAATGCAAGATCCAAATACTGTAGAAATGGAACAAATGAAAACCCCACCACCCCATACATCTGCTTGCCACACGACAGCCCTGCCAGCAAGCCCCACCCCCATTTTGCCATCCCAATCGCCATGCCTGCCGTCAGAGTAAGCAACCAGGGCCACAACCAAAATCCAACACCATACCATACCATGATGAACCAAGTCTGCAAGAAACACACCACACTCACTGCTACAAATGCATGCTTCTCCAGGACATGCACCCATCACAATTCATAATCCACAATAGAACAGAGCAAACAACTACCATGGAGAAGCATGCTCATCTCCAGGACATGCTCATATCCAGGACATGCTCCTCCCACTTGCCATGCACGTCTGAGCAAACTACCATAGATATTTGAACTAGTCTGAAATCATGCAGACACCAGATCTACCAAATAGAAACAAAAAAATAGAAAAGCCTAAAATAGAGTATGAATCATGCAGTTCCCCATTTCGCAAAATCCCCCACTCCTAGCGCCACATCCACCGCTGCAACCAGTCCTCGTCCCCTCTTCCGTATCCCCTCCCCATAGCCTAAATCAACAACGAACCGACAGCATCCCAAAACATATATGCAGCGGATCCCTCATTTCGACCAATCATCCATCACAAAGACAAATCCCCCGCCCAATCTTCCAACCATGCATGGATTCGAGCCAGATCTAGAAGAACAACCTCCAAGCAAACAAGCACAAACTAGAGGGAGAGGGAGCCGCGACCGAACATACAAGACAACGACGCTGAGGAAGGACCTCCGGTAGGCCTCCAAATCGACGAGGGAGGACCTCCGCTGCGCCTGGACGAAGAGGAACACGAAGAGGAGCAGGGGAATCGCCGGTCGCCCCGTCCGCCTGGACCCCCAAACACGAATCCCGTTCTGTCTGGGCGCGATGACCTAGGAGTTTGAACAGTGTCCTGTCCGGATTCCAATCTAAGGCGGAGCCGGCAACATTTTCGGTAACGGGCGCGCACAACAAATTTGGACCGGACCCGAAAAAAGGAAACAACCCGTTACCCCGCGTGGCCGCGCGTTGCCAGCGTTCGCGCTCGCGCGCGCCGCGTGTCGCCTGGCCAAACGAACAAATCCCAGGCGACCATCAGATAGGAAAAGTGTAGTATATATATCTAAACATAGTGTATATCTATATGCATAACAAAAGCTACGTATCTAGAAAAATCAAAACGTCTTACAATTTGAATGAATTGCGGTCATTTTAATATTTTGATGTCATATTGAGTTGCATACGCGATTAATTCAATTCAATATATCAGACTGAGTATTCACTCATGCTTTAACAGCTTGGAAGAGATCTCATTTGATCATTATATATAGTAGCAGTTCGATTTGAGTATATCATCGATCATCCTAAAAAATAGCTAGCATCCCCTACGTATACTAACTTTACTGAAAGAAGTAGGAAAAAGTTTAAATTACTCCCCTTAAGTTTGGCATATGTTCAGATTACCTCCTAAACTTATATTTGGTTTAATTTACTCCCTCCAACTATTTCAGTTGGTCTAGTTTACTTCTTAACATAATTTGTTATTTTTGTTTTTCCACGTATAAGTTGAGTCTTAATATCAACTTTTGTGATATGATAGAAAACATCACAAGTTATGTTAGAAAAATATATCTTAATTTTTTGCCACTATTTTGATAGCTTAGGAAATTTAATAATAAATTAACACTAGAGATACAGTATCATATAAAACATAATGATGAAAAATCTATAGTGCATTTTTCTAACAAAAAGTACGGTGATGTTATCCTTTAGGCAATGTTTTCCTAAACGCTAAACGGTAAACAGTCGGTCACCCTTCGTTTAGCGTTTAGACCGTTTAAACGGTGTTTAAACGGAGTTAAACGGTCTAAACGGTTTTGTACAATAACAATAAAATATACATATTTATGTAGGTAAAAATAAAATTTGCTAGAACACATACATATTTACACTTGTAAAAATCAAATATTCTACCAAATAATCTTGTTGGAAGAAATTTAAATCCCACAACACTTTATATAATTACAATGTTAATTAGTTTCAGGTTGATTGTGATAGACGTAGTCCTTTAATTCACTAAATTATGGATTAAATGGTTGTTTAGCTCATTTAATCACGTTTAATCTGATTTTGTTTAGACCGTTTAGACGGGATTGAACGGTTTAAACGGGTTTAAACGGCCCAACCGTTTAATTCACCGTTTAGGACCTAAACAACACGACTGGCTTCTGTTTACCGTTTCCCGTTTAAACGGACTAGGCGAACAGTGCCTTTAGGTGACCTGAGTTTTGAATGGAGTTGAAAAACTCACGTGGAGTAATTTGATTGCGCTAGCCAATATTTAAACTCAATATCTTTTAATATTTTGATGCCATATTAAATTGCACCGACTAATTCCATCGAATATGTTAAACTGAGTGAGTATTCACTTATCCTTTAACAGCTTGGAAGAGATCTCGTTAGATCAATCAATATATACTCCCTCCATCCTAAATTATAAGTCATTCTAATTTTTTAGAGGATCAAAACATCTCAAATTTAACCAAATTTATATAATAAATAAAATAGTAAAAATTTACAATACCAACTAAATATCATTACATTCTTCATTAATTATATTTTCATAGTATACCTATTTTATGTTATAAATCTTTATAATTTTCTATAATTTTAATCAAACTTAAGATGTTTTAATTTTCTAAGAAAGTTGGAATGACTTAATTTGGAACATAGGGGGTATATATCAGTCATCCTAAAAACAACTATTTTATTGGAAGCTAACATGGGCATATCTTTCACTTTTAGTATATATTTGACTTTTAGTTTTTTTATTTGAGTATATCTTTCACTTTTAGTTTTTTCAGTAATGCTACAAACAGGACGTCCGCACTAGCGACTCCCTCCGGACGAACGCATGGCGTGACGTGCACCACAACTTTGCCTTTTTTTCTATTCCCTACTTATTTCCATGTCTCTTATTCTCATCCACTCATTGCTTTCTTATTTGCATCCACCGTGTTAACATTCTTCTCTGCTCTGTTTTCCTTTTTCTAGTCTACTTTGTTACCCCAAACGACACAGCCAGATCCTCAGGCCTAGCTGCTTGTGAAGACGAGGTACCTAGAGGTGGCTCGCATAAGCTTAGAGATGTTCCTTGCGGTGAAAGGTGTATGCAAGGCAGAAATGCGCCACCCGCCCTCTGCGTCACCGTCGCCCATGCTGCCCCCACACGGCCCTCTATGTTGCACCGCCTAGCTCCGCGTTGCCAACGAGCTTTGTGCTGGCGGCAAGCACACCGGTGACCTCCACGCGCCAACCACCCGCCCTCTGTGCGCCGCTACCCAGCTCCGCGTTGTCGGCGAGCTCTGTGCCACCGGCGAGCACAGCAGTGACCTCCACACACTGACAAGCCTACATTTGCAAAGCAGCAAGGATATGTTTGCGCTGAAAGAGCACGTTGCAAACATGTGTTTCGAGTGTTTCAGGTGTTTCAGCTCTATGTTGCAAGTGCTTTATATCAATGTTGCAAAAGTAGATCGGGACGTTGCATATGTTACAATGGTTGTACACATATGTTGCAATGGTCTGTTACTAATGTTTCATCTGTGTGTTTCGGACGTATGTGGCAAATGTATTTATCTAGATGTTGCATATATTTTACATATGTTGCATGTGTTTTATGTAGATGTTGCGTATGTTTGCAAAGGTTTTCAACTGTTTTCAGGTGTTTTTTTGATTCTTACCGTTTTCTCACCAAAAACACTTTATTTTCTTAATTTACTTATGTGTGCAATGTACTCCAATATCCCGAGAAAAACACCGGATAGAGAGTGGATACGAAGTTTCTCTCGACTACAAAAACTTTGGAGAGGATATTATAAATTTCTTTATTTTAAAGGAGCTATTTTACCAAACTATTGTAGCAGACTTTTTTTTCTTTTTAGTAAAGATAAAAAAATAGGGAGTTGTTTTACAAAACTCCTGTAGATGCTCTAAATTTGGTCACCTCAAGCCTCAACCAACTAGCCTGTATGAAGAGACTCTTTTTCTAAATCCCGACACCCCAACCGAGTTTCAACACATCGAACTCAACTGTAGTATTGAAAGCTTTTGAGTGAGGAATAGGTGTGAAATTTATGAAATTTTAAAAGTGTCTTTCAAGACAAAAAATTCATGTTCTTAAGTGCCCCAAACTAAATATTTTTAAAATTACTTGTATTCAGAAATTTGGCCAAGTACCAAGGAAATATACATGTTTTCACTAAACATGTTTTTCTCCGATGCAACAATTTTTCTCCCTGGAGTAAAATGTTTTATGTTCCTACCAATAAAAAAAGTTGTTCCACAGAGAGAAGGAACAAAAAATGATACAGCTACCAAGAAAATTTGTTTCCCAAAAATAGAAAAATTTTCTACTCGAGAAGAAAAAATAATGTCTTATACGAGACATGACGTACATCTCACAAATAATAATGTCCAAAGCACCAGAGTGAGTATAACCACTATAAGTGGTCTGAGTGACAAATGAATATTAAATCTAAAAAATAACATATGTTGCGAACATGGGTTGTGAACATATGTGGCGAACCATCTCGCAAATAATCATGTTTAAAGGGCAATATAGTCGTTTCGTAGCAAGGGTAATAGCTTTCTCCTGGACATCACTTCTTTGATCAATTAAACAGGAGACGTCGTTTTCTTAACCTATCCGATTTCATTGTGGCTCAAAAGTGCGTCAAAAGTGCGCTATAGATTTTTGTGTTGGCACCTTTTCAAAGTTATGTCGTAGTTTTAGGGGTGGAATGTCACATGATTTCCAATTAGAAAAGTTACAACTGTTCTCGGCTGTCGGAGTCAACAAAATTTTACAATTTTGCTATATCATGCCCCGGTTGAAAAAAATTCCTCGTACATCTGAATTTTATGAGCGTGTTATAAGAAAAAGTCTGTCTAGGCAACAACTAGTTGATTTAGCCCATCACATCAACTAAATTTTCTCTATATACTTACATTGTCTTATAGCTATATTTATACCAATTTATTACTATATTTACAATGATTTCTTCAGTGTAATTTATTAGAAATAGTGATGTAATTTGGGAATAACACAAATATATGCCAACTTTTTTTAAAAAAAATTATAAATTATTTCTATGGATTCCAGACATCAGAAAAATATTGTCAAATTGTTCACAAATTTCAAAAAAAATACAAAACCATACAAAATTGCTGCAATCGGAAGGGGCGGGCGTTTTTTTAATTTTAATCATTTTTAAATAAATACTTTAATAATAACCACACAGAAAAAGCATTTTCATGCCATAGCCCCTTTGGTCGCGCCAGGACGCGTGGCGCGGCATAACCACACTGTCGCACCACATGCAGTGGCGCGACAAAGGGCGCCACGGTGGCAACGGGGTTTGACCCGAGCTGGCGTGGCGGACCGCGGGACCCGCCCTGTCGCGCCAGTGCATGTGGCGCAACAGGTTTGTCACGCCAGAGGCGCTGGCGTGACGAGTCCATAAAAGGGCTCCGCCCAGCCGCTTTCTCTCCTTCTCCACTCTCTCTCTCTCAGTCATGTGAGCTGCACGAGATGTCATCTAGTTTCTTTGTCTTCTCTTCCTCCCCACTCTATAGCTCTCTTTGATGAAGTTTTGTTTTCGATTTTAGGTTCCATCCCTCTAGTGCATGAGGTATGTCTCTCTCATCCATGGTTTTTTTTGTTGAGTGTGGTTGATGGTTCTAGAATGCTATGATTTGGACTTGTGTTTGTAATCTTTGCTTATGTTTTGGTAACTTAAGGTTTGTTGGCCTAAGCAATCTTGAATGACTACGATTCCATGATTACGTTTAAGAATGTTGTACTTTTTGGATTGTTTGTGGATGGCAGTGTTCTAGGGTTTGGGGCAAATGGTTGTACACTTGTTTGGTTTGTGTTGTGGTTACCAAAGTTGCCTCTAAGTTTGTGATTTCAAGTTAATTTGTATACGTATAGATGGTTTGAAGTGGAAATTTTTAGGGTTCCAAATCAAGGGTGTTCATAATTAAATAGTTTAACTATGCTGTTGGTCGTGTGTATTGTGGAAGTTGTTGTACCTAAACCCATGATATTTTGGATAAACTCTGGAATAATAGTGCTTGACAAATTTAGTTTTATTACTTTGTAATAGGTTCAATGGCGATTCCTAATGAGAATCGGTTCGTACACCATCCGAATGATCATGGTGGCATTGGTCCATTCCCACCAGCTCTACCAACACTGCTGTGTGCTTGTGGCTTACCGGCTTTTGTGAAGCAGTCAAGGCATCCTGAGTCAGCCGAGCATGCATTCTACTGTTGTGAACTTAGGCGTCGTCTCTCCCAACTTCGTTCATTCATTGACGGATGCAACTTCTACCAGTGGATCGATGGCGATGAAATGTTTGATTCGAGCATTATGTTGTTTCCTTATGACCCTTGAAAGAGTAGTCCATATGATGAGTTTGTTCGATGGGGGCCACCGCCACCGAACCCTCCTAAAATGACATAATTGGAGAAGGTTGATGCTGCTCTGAACCGTTTTGTCAATCGTCCTAGATGCCACTGTGACATGGTTGCGGTACTCCAACTTCTAAGCCAGAAGGGAATGTTTACTCCCTTCTACCGGTGTGGTCAGCGTGATTATGTAAGTGCTCATGCAATGAATCTATTTTTCGAGGTGGCATGTGTTTTTCACATTCTAACATCTCACTTGCAACTTTATCTTTTTCAGAGAGGTTTCCCAGCTTGTGACTTTGAGGAGTACAATATCTAAAGGCAAAAAACCAACCAATCCATATCCTCCATCAACTACCTAGGTACATGCAACACATAGTTTACGACGAATCCATGGGCACACAATATCCTCAATTGATTGTACGCATCACATTGTATGAACGAACGCTAAATACCTTCACAATTTACCAATTTTCCTAACCCTACTCATGAAACCTATGAGGCAAAAAACCAAGACATCAAGGGGGAGGAGAGGGAGGAGTTGTACCTACCGTCGATGGGGGAGGATCCCCTAGAGCCGAGGACGGTGGTGGAGCAGGTTGGGGGCACCGCCGGCGGCACCGGCGCCGACGTCGGCCAAGCACAGGAGGCGGCGCTGCGTCCTACCTCCTGCCCAACCGTGCGGTGCATCCTGCTGCCTGCAGCTGGCGGCGTGGTGTGGGGATGCGAAGGAGAAGGCCTAGGCACGTGGGGGCAGTGGCGTGGCGGTGGCCGCGCGCAGCATGGAGGCGGCGGCGCACTGGCGGCATGGAGGCGGCGCCCACAGGAGAGAGAGCAACAAAGATAGGAGAGAAAAATGAGCTGGGCCGGAGAAACCTAAATCCATCTGTCACGCCAGCCCCCCTGGCGCGATGAGCCTGTCGTGCCAGAGTCGATGGCACGACAGGGCAGGTCCCGTGGTCCACCATGCCAGCTCGGGTCAAACCCCGTTGCCATCGTGGTGCCCTTTGTTGCACCACTGCATGTGCACGACAGTGTGGTTATGCCGCGCCACGTGCCCTGACGCGACTAAAGAGACTTGTCGGTGTTCGGACCCGGGAGGGCCCTAGACCAACGAGTGAATGTGTGCTGCGTGCCCCCTGATCCGAATGGTGATGCAAAGAGAATACACGGGGGTTTATCCTGGTTCGGGCAAAGAAGGACCTACGTCCAGCGGGGGGAGAGTGTTGTATTTTCTTGCACCTAAGTGCTTGCGTAGGGGTTACAAGCTGCGAGAGAGGGAGCCGATCCCAAGTCTCAAGAAAAAGGTAAAAGGGTGTATTGCTTGAGGTGTTGATCTCAGAAGTGGAGGAAAAACGTCTGACTTCGCCGTCTGTCGTCGTTGTTCCCTTTGGAGAGTCCCCTTCCTTCCCTTTTATAGGGTAAGTGAAGGCCGAGGGGTTCCTAAAACCCTAAGGTGGTGCCTTAGAGGTGAAGGTTCGGCAGGCGCTGTGGATGTTGCTATAGCGACGTGCTCCGGTGATGGCCGTCCATCCCTAGGATGATGCGGTGGTTGTTGACGATGGGACGGTGATACATCCCGGGTGTTGTTGAAGACGTGCGATTTCCTGTGGTCGTCGTGCGGGTGTGGTCCCTTTGCTGACTATGGTGGTCGAGGCCGGGTCGAGACGTGTTGAGGGGGGTCGACGAGAAGTGGATAAGGCTGAGCCCCAGAAATCCCGGGGCATGATGGTCAGACAGTGCTAGTCATGGCGTGAATAGCGGCTGCTTTTCATCGTCCATCCCGGGATGGGCAGTAAAAAGCAGGGTCTGACGCGGGTGCTTCTCCCATGCCTATGGCGCTGTAGCCACGTAGGTGGAAGTGGTGGCATTAAATGCTTTTGTCAGCGGGTAGGTGACTGAGAGAGTTGGGGGGTCGACTGACTCGACCCTCGGTCATGCGAGTCGAAGATTTTCCAGGGTCGAGGCTTACAGTCGAGCGAGCCTCGTGCGAGTCGGAACACAGTCGAGGGTGCCTGGCGTGGCGACATGGATGCGGACCGAGCTCATTGTATCCGTGTGGGTGGAGTTTTTGGTATGATTTCTTAGAGGGTTTTGGGGCACGGATTCCTCGGGGGTTTGCTTCTTTTAATCACCAGTTTTTGGTACCCCTAACTCAGGTACTCGACAGTAGCCCCCGAGCTTCTGCGCGAGTGTGGACACTCGCACGGAGGCTCAGCGAATTATGAACCATAGTTGTAGCGTCGTCGCTCTCCAGTGGGTGCGCGCGAGCGCACCCACCGGGTGTAGCCCCTGAGGCCTCGGAGGAGTGGGTGACTCCTTCGAGGGCTTTAGTATGTTGTATCATGGGACGCTCCTGCATTTGAGCCCCCGAAGTGCGTTTGGACCTCTTTCATTGAGGTTAGCTAGTCATGGTCGAGCCCCCGAGCCTCTGCATGCGCGAGGTCGATCAGGGTCTTGTCTGTTTTTATCGTTCGACCCTCGCGCATCCTTTAAGTAAGGAGGAGGGGTGGGAACGCTGTACTACCCTTGATGGGCGAGTTCCGACGATCTTCGATGAGCTGTTAGCGGGAGATTTGAGTGGGAGCCTATGCCCCATTCGATAGGGGTCGGCTAGCGGCCGCGGAGGCGCTCTCCAAAAAGTGCTAAAGAGATGTCGTATGGATCTCGGCTCCATTTGATAGGATCCAAGGGCTCGATGCCTCCCCCTGAGGGGATTCCATTGTCGACCTCTCCTTTAGCCTCGAATATGTCTGAGAGCGTCTTGAGAAAGTGACTTGAGCCCTGGCCTTGTACGGGTCCGCTCTTAGACATCCCTTACTCTGTTTACTCGAGGGCAGCTGTCGAACCCTGGTCGCGGGCCAGCTTTCGAACCCTCGAGGTTCATAGCGGGCTCAGAGCTCGTGGTTCTTTCGTCTGGGAGTGTCCATCCGTAAGCCTCCCTTTCCACCCGTCGGGGTGCGTCTTTTTAGGAGGGAAGCGAAATCGACACGGTAGTGCGCGGCGTGGCAGGCGGTTATCGAGCGAACGGTCGACACGTGCCTATACGCGCGGGTTTCGAGGGAGCGGTTAGGTAAGAGCATTAAATGTGGAAACTTTACTTGCCTCTTCACTGGATCCACCCATTGGCCTTCCACCGGGGTATAAATACGGAGCCCAGGGTTTCGTTTGTTCCTTCCTAGCCCTTTGCAACCGCTTCCTCCTTCCTTTGCCTCCATCAGCCGTTCTCCACCGCCGCCGCCATCCTTTCTCTGCCGCAACCGTATTCCAACCCCTGCGCTCATGGTGGGAAAGAGCCAGGTCCTCCCTGTGGAGGCGTGGACCCGTTCCTCGGTGATGGAGAGGAGGCTGCAGGAGCTTGTACGCGACGGTCTCCTACGACCGAAGACAAGCCGGGACCTACAGGAGTAGAGGGTGCCGTCGACCAACCACCGGGAGCCGGCGCCATCAGAGGGCTACGTGGTGAGCTTCGTCGCCTTCCACAAGAGAGGGCTTAGGATGCCACCGAGCTGATTCATGCGGGCCATCCTGCATTACTATGGGGTAGAGCTCCATCACCTCGTCCCCAACTCCGTCTCACAGGCCATCATTTTCGTGGCCGTCTGTGAGGGGTACTTGGGGATGGAGCCCCACTGGAAGTTGTGGCTCCACCTCTTCAAGGCGGAGCACTTCGCCAAGAAGGCGGGTGAGAGAGGAGTACAGCGGGCGGTACACGCCGAGAGTTGTACTCTCCAAGTGCGGGCGGGCCGAGGTGACCTCTACATCCCGGCTCAGCTCATCTCATCGAACAGCGGGTGGCACGACGGCTGGTTTTACCTACGCAATGACGATGGCCGCCTGCTGAGCTTCTCCGGCGAAGTCCTGATGTCACGGAAGGAAAACTGGTCATACGGCGTCGTCGAGGAGGAGAAGCCGAAGCTACAGCCTCTCCTTGACGCGCTGGGAACGCTCCGTCTGCGCGGGCTGACCGTGGGCATGGTGGCCTCCGCGTTCCACCATCGGAGGGTGTTGCCACTGATGCAGCATCGACTTCGGTTGGACGAGATGACGTCAGGTGTCTCGTTGGAGGGGAGTCGGATGTCACACGAGACCCTCCCCCTCAACGAGGTCGTCCGGCGTGCTCAGTGGATGGTGGGCAGCTTCAGGCAAGAGGACGTCGACAGAGTCCCGATGTGGCCCAACCAGGGATTCAAGCCTCTGGTAAGTGTTGCCCTCCTGGTGTCGGGCACGCTTTCTTCCCTAGGTCTCGTAGATCTAACTCATCGAGTTTCTTGTACAAGATCTGTCTGCGGTCAAGGATTCACCGCCACCGGTCCCAGAGGATCGCGCTGCTCGACAGGTGAGGTGTCTTTCCGTAGCCCAGGTGAAAAAGGAAAAAGACACCACGAAGACGTGGCGCAAAAGGAAGATCCGCGAGTGCGAGGCGTTGCTAAAACGCCATCGCCAGCAATGGCTCGAGGGTCTCCCTATAGAGGAGTCCCCCTCTGAGACAGCCTCAGAGGAGGAGGATGGGGACAGCGAGGACGATGACGCTAGGTCGCGGTACGACACCGTGACTTTTCTCGTGCATCTTCCTGATGTACGGTCCCTGCATGGGCTCGCCAGTGGGGGGTCGACCTCCTAGGCGTCGGGGGCGGCCTCGGCACCCGTCTAGGGGGAGAAGGAGCGAGCGGAAGGGAGGGCCCGCGAGGGGTCTTCAGAAAGGAGATCCGTCGAGCCAGGGGTTCCTCCGATGACGTCGGTGGTGCCGCGCACGCGTGCCCGGTTGCCGCGCACCTTGTCGGCGGGTGGAGCGGTGACGTCAACGCCTAATGTCGGGGTGCTGTCGTCAGGTGTGAGGACCCAAGGCCAGACGGCCCTAATGGCGCAGAGGACCCTAGGGGCCTCGTCAGCCCGGGCTCTAAGGAGTTCCGGGCCGATCAGAGGCTCGACAGAGGGGCCGTCGCAGGGGGCCTCAGGTGGCTCGAGAAGGCCAGGGACTAAACCCCTGATCCCCATGTCCAGGTAAGTGTTCCGCTTTGTCTTTCAGACAAGTTTATTTTGTTTTTTGTTCTCACATTTTGGTTTGCTGTGCAGCCATAAGGCAAGGCGGAGCCGGCGGTCATGACGCCTGCCAAGGTGCTCAAGCCCCGCGCCACCCTGATAATGCGGACACCGGCAGACGACGACGCCTAGGTCGCAAAGTACCAAGCGGCGACGGAATGGCTTAAGGCGAAAGAGGCCGTCGTCAAAGCCGCTGCGGGCGCTGAGGGGGCGCCAGAGTTGGGGACGCCGCTCAGTGACCTGAGTCGGTCGAGGCAGCCCCGGGCGCTACCGGGCTCGGCCGATCCGAAGGTGATGGTCTGGAGTCGGGGTCGACCACGAGGACCCTAGAGACTATCGAGGCCGGGGAGTGTAACACCCCTGGTGTTACTAGCTCGCTTAGCACCGTGGTTAAGGTCTAAAAGAAATTAACTAAACAAGTTTCCCGGAGGTTAAATTTAAAACACACATGAAATGATACCTGAATCTTATATGACTCACTTCTGTAGTTAGAAAAAACTATATGAGTGTTGTAAGTTAGTTTATTTTAGGTGGAAATATGCTAATGGGATCCTAATAAGAAAAATAGAACAATGTAGCTTCTGAACCTAATTTAAATTCGAGCTTCTGGATTATGTGCCGGATTGTTTAATCGCTAGCTCGGCGGCTTTTGTGGTGTATTGTTGTAGTCAATATTTTAGAGATGGTTGTATATACGTGTCTATATTTGTTAGTTGACTAATTTAGCAAACAAATAAAAATATTTAGAGAAAGCTATACACTCACATATTTGTTTCGATAAACATTCTTCTGATATAAATATATATAAAAGCATACAATGGATATATGCATATGAGTACGTAGATTAGTAGCAAAAAAATAATGACATGTATCTAGTTGCTCTCTGGTCATGGTGATTGCTCTACTAGATAGCTGGTATGGTTGTCTTTAGGATAGGGGAATTAGTTGAACCTCAGTCGTGATCGTTAGCAGTTTTTGCTTCACTTAAAAAACGTGCTTGTCACTGTTTCGGCCGTTTGGCCCCGTGGCCATGGTCACGCGCGCGGGTGCTGCCGGTGGCGGTCTCAGTGCCATGGCCGTGCTCGCTGGCCAGCCCTCGGGTCGGCCGGCTACGTGCCAAACCAGGTATGGCTGCCACCGCTAGGGCCGTCTCCAGGAATTTGGGGCCAGGAGCGAAATGTAAGTTTGAGGTTCTAAATTTCAAAACTTAATGTCGTCTAATACAAATAAGCTATACTTTCACTCAATTATATAAATTTAATATGTGTTATTTTGTGCAATATTTAGAGATATATCAAATATAGTAAATTTAAGAGAGTAAAGATAGTACTAGCATTATTATACTCAAAAGCACCGTGTCTCTGGTATTTTTGAAAATAAAATCTCTAACTTATATTTTGAACCGTATCAATTTATATAAAAAATAATAAATAAAATTCTGCTAGCGAAGTGTAGATCTACTTTGCCAACAACAGCTATGAACTAACATGTAATTAGTCAATTTATACGGAACTTATCAATGGTTCAAATGATTAAATTAAACATTAATTAATTAGTTGAGAAGCAAGAACCGAACATTGCGCCGAGAGCAACGGTGCAGCATCAGTTGGTTACGTACGTGATGGCCTGATACCTGATGGAGTGCTGGCCGTTAGGCAGTCAGCAAGGCAAACCGGTGGCCAGAGAGACTGGCCGTCTGGTCAATCTCGCAGGTACAGGCTTGAAGGCATTGCTGTAAGGTGACAACACATTTTGTGTATTAGATCCGTCACTTTATTACAGTCGTTGGAGACCAGGCAACACGCAAACATGACTTGACTAGCCTGTGGCCAAAGCGAGAGAAAAAGAAAGCAAGAGAGAAGGAGAGAGGACATGGAGCATGTAGCACGTCGACAATTTTTCTTGGTCTTCGGTCTTGACGATTGATGCACCACCATGTCTCCGTGAACTCTCTTCATCACTAGCAGTTGGTGATAATTTTCTTTTCAATCAAGAACCATTTCACCAAATTCATACTTCCTTTACATATACAATTAATTAATATAAATTAAATTGCAAATCTATAAACTAAAGCACATGTAAATGAAGAATACTAAATTGTCCTGCATGCGCCACTTTAGCGCAACTCTCTTTTAATATACTGTATAAATACAGGAATTATGAGACATACTGACGTAGTCCCTTTCAAAATTATAAATATTACGTACAAAAATACGTGACATGCCATAGTAATAGCCATTAGATTTTTCTTAACTGTACCGATCATTTGAGAGATTAATTACCAAATAAAACATGATCATACTATTGGATCCTTGGACACAGTGGCGAAGCCAAAAAAAAGTCTTATAGAAGTCCAGATAATTTCCTTTCCTAGTGCAGTGAGTTAATGCTACACTGCTACTTTTGTTGACCTGCAGTGGTGCGTGACTTTGGGTTTGGGGGGGTGCAAACACAGTGAAGACTTAATGCCAATAACTGACTTCCACTTTTTCTCTACGTGCGGCTGCACCCGCAAGTCCCTACTTAGCTCTGTCCATAGCCAGCACCAGCTCATCTTTTAGCTTTGCAGCGACTCAGCCTCGGGTCGTCTTGTCTGAAATTTTCGACGAAGAGCACAGCCGAGCAGTCTGAGCTCTTTATAGCACCGGTAGCCCAGCACTAGCAGCCAAGCAATCCAAGTTAAGTAGTAGACCCTTTCTTCCTCATCTCCCACCCGCTCGGTGCCCCGACGTGAGCATCCTGGCACGCCCGCGCCACCGCCTTCGTGCACCGGCGTAGCCACGCTGCCATTACCTCCGCAAGCATGCAGCCAGCGGTGACTACACGTGACTCCGTCTCTGCCGACCTGTTGCCCTGGCTAAGCTCCAACTTATCTCTTTCGTCTTTTAAATATCTTGTTTATGCATGTTTCGCTTAGACAAGCATATTGCGTTTGCATACCATTTAGGAACGACGATAAACCGATGGATCAACTAAGATTGTCAGCGTCACGCGAGGATATGGTGTAACGGTGACTCGGTTCTGAAGGTGATGGTGGACGTATACTGAAGGCAAAGCAATACTAACTTAGTAGCGTACAAATTACCCAGGCAAGCCCCGGTGCATAACCCCTATTATTCTGCACTTTGATTTATGCCTGTGCATTAAGTTTAAAGGAGTTGAATGAAACCTACTTGCATATATATCCTTATCCTATGAGTCTTACTAGTATGATAGGATCGTGTAGCGTGCTATGCTATAGGATTTCGGTAGAAGCTGAGTGATTACCTGTCACTCACGAGAGATAGGAATTTTTATTATTGTTATTATTATCATGTTACTACCACATGGAATATATTTGAATGATAATTGGAGACCGGGCGGAACGGGCTTAGATGGATTTGGACCTAGTTGGGCAACAGAGCGGGGCTCTGGTTGCATTTGTTCCACCTGTGTCGATTAAGGACCGTTCGTTGCATTGGATTCCATAGTCAGGTCACAGACCTACTTATCCCGAGCATATACTAGCGGATGGGGGCTAGAAAGACTTGTTATTCTCTTGTCATGGGTTCCGGCTCCATCCGGACCAACAGAAGGTGGATTATATATGGGTATTAGGAGGTCTAAACACCACGAGAGGGCGGGGGCTTGGAGTCCCAGTATGGACGGGAACTCGGTTCTCTTGACAGGAGGATAATGAGTTGGTCCCGTTTGTACCTCGGTACGGGCGGGGCGTGTGTTTTTCGGGGTACCCAGCTAGGCTACATTGATTCGCGAATCGCCGCGTAAGCGGTCCGATGTGACTATAATCTGGCACCGTAGTAAAAACTAGAAGATGAAAGATGGAAAAATGGTTCTGATGGCTCAACCTTTGCTTGAAAGTAGAACATGTGCTTACCTAGAATGGTTGGTTAATGAACTACTGATAACTGCTAATAAAAAATGGAATATAAGGATGCACCTTTAGTAATGCTTTCTGCAGTTGCAATAAACCATAAGCCAGATAGCCTTGTATATCCTTGGAGTCTTTTCTTTCCTTCTGACGGGTAAGTCTTGCGGAGTACAATTGAGTACTCAGGGTTTGTTCTACCCTGTTGCAGGTGACAAGTTTCTAGAGCTGACATTTGTGTGTGGAAACCTCCTGGTGGGCTCAGTGAGGATTTCCTTTACGTCGCGGATATATAGAGTTGATTTATAACTCTCACCAAAAATGTTTTACAAAGGAAAGATTTACCACATGTTATCATTTCATGTATATGAATGTTCATCACGATAATATTTAACTCATCATTAAATGATTTTATTTCCGCTGAAACTCTGATAACATTTTATATTCCGCTGTTATAATCAAATAATGAATTATTCTGATGTTGTAATAAAAGTGATGTAAGAAATGACAAAGATGTTGTAAGCTTTATCTCTCATCTCTGATCCTGATGAAAAATGTGGATTTTCGAGTTCTTCCTCGGGTGTGCTCGACGGAATCACAGAGTTTAGTGTGCTCCCTTGGGTACTTAGTGTCTAATGGAAGACAAGTACTCTTGGGAGGGCATTAGATTAGGCGGTTCTGCCACAGGGAGGCCACAACATCCGCCCGCAACGCAGGGTAGGCAGATGTGGAAGAGACAAGGAACATGGTGGAGACCCCGTGGGATGCGAGGAAAGAAGAGGAGCCGCAACAGCAGTGGTGGCGGCGGCGGCAGGAAGATCGGCCGGTGCAGCCGCAACCGGAAGTGGAGCAGCGTGAACTGGGCCAGCCGGAGGGGCTGGTGGGTGAGGCGGAGCGGGAGGTGGCCGTGCCGCCGCCCGACTCTCAGGCGGAGGCGCCGGCCAGCGGGGAGCCACTTTCGCCCCTAGGACCGATGCCAGCCGTGATCGACCTAATGTCCGACGACCCCCATCTGATAAGGGGAAGCAGAAGGCGGACGTCGAGATGGTCAACGCCTCGGATCGACCCAGGACCTCTGTGGCGCCAGATGGTGCCACGGTGGAGGCGTCAGCCGGGTGGCCTGACTTCATGGAGCTGGCGCTTGTGCGAGCAGAGGAGGAGCTCCCGCGCTAGGGTCGATCGACCCTCAAGTTCAGGGATGCGACTAATCCCGCCACTGAGCCATTCTTCGCCCTCGATGATAAGGATGAAGTGTAGCACTGGGAGTACGTCGAGGGGCTCCGCAAGCACTTCGTGCAATCCCTATGGATGGTCACAGATACCTTGGTACGGCAGATGTCAGAGGCCTTCGAGGTGAGTCATGTTTGTTATTTTATTTGGCTCGTACCCCCCTTTTCCCTTGGTTCTGATTTTGGGTTTGGCCATGGTCAGGAGCTCAAGGAGCGATCGCGCCGCAAGTCGTTATTCATCTGCCACGAGAGCGGTGTGTGGGCGGCGCTTCCTCGTCAACGTGCTCTGGTCGAGGAGGCCAACAGACGTTTGTCCAAGAAGAGCACCAAGGCGGATGAGCTTCATGTCGTCACCACGACACTTAAGGAGGAGGCAGAGCAGGCTCGGGGCGCTGCGGCCAAGGTGCGTGAAGAGGTGGCCAAGGCTCGAGAGGACGCAACCAAAGCCCGCGAGGGCCTTGCGTCGCTATTAGCACGCGTGAAGGAGCTTGACGAGGACGTTGCTCTTGTCAGTGGCCAGCGCGATTCCCTCAACGTCCAGATCGGGCTGATGTCCGCTCACGTCGGGACCCTGAAGAACGAGGTCGTGATGTTGAAGGGAACCATCCGAGAGAGGGACGAGGCTCTCTCGAGCACCGGCCGAGAGATCGAGACGCTGAGGGCGACCGTCCGTGACAAGGACGAGGTTCTTCAGGCGGCTGAGAAGACGCATGACGAGCTGCACGATGAGGTCGTGGGCTAGCAAACCCATGCCGAGGGTGAGTTTCCACCCTGTTCTGATCTTAGGTCAGAGTTTTTATATTTTTGCTAACTTGGTCTCGTGATTCAGTGCTAGAGAAGCAGCAGCGCGAGGCTCAGGCGACGGCCACCTCGTTTCAAGCCCTTCTCGAGGCTGAGGTCGGATGGAACCAACTGCTCCAGGGCGCAATCACCATGGTGTGCGATAGCCTAGGGGTCGAGCCCGACGTCGACACCGAGGAGGACATGCCAGGGAACTCGTTCGTGCGTCAGGTGACGGCGTTGGGCATCCTCGTACGTGAGAAGGTGCAAGGCGCGCTACACCACGAAGTGAAGAGGGCCCTGGCAGTCGTCCGCTCCGGGTTCGAGTATGATATGGGACTCGTCGCAGATGGCTTCACCTCCGACCCGTCCAAGACTGAGGAGAATGAGGCGGCGTGCCTGGGACTAATCGAGGCTGCGGAAGAACCTGGGGGTCGTCTTGCTAGGATTTTTTAGGACGAGGTGCTCCCGCCTGCTGTCCATGAGGGCCTGTGAGCCAAACCTGGGCATGAAAGCCCGTATAACAAGTTAGTTATCGTTTGAGACTCGTGCCATCATGGCCCCAGGGGCCTTAAAATATTTAGATGTAAATATGTACTAAATATCTTTTTTTGTTCGAGCCTTACGTTCCTTTTTTGTTCGAATCGTATACTTACACGGTCTTCTTGGCGCACGGTCGCACCCCTCGGTGTGGGGTGCGAGTGGAGATACCGTAGCCTGGAGGCGTAGGTGGTCTCACGGCTCAACTGCCTCTTGTCCTTAGGATGGTCTTACAGCCTTGTCGACTATGTAAGAACTCAAATCGAAGTGTATAGGAACGTTAGACGTAAGTTTTTCGAAATCACGAACTTTTACTAGGTCTTCTTGGCGCGTGGTTGCACCCCTTGGTATGGGAGAGTGAGTGGAGGTACCGTAGCCCGGAGGCGTAGGCGATCTCGCAGCTCAACAACCCTTGAACCTTAGGGTGCACTTGCGGCCTCGTTGATTATGTAAAAGTTTTTTGAAAAAATGCAAGTTTTTTAGGGACACAGGGGTTCCCCCCTTGCCAGCCCCCGAGGGAGGTTCGACTCTGTGAAAACAAGGTCAAGCCTTCCTATTTTTTATGAAAGAATGCATTGAACACTGATGTATTCTTTATTCAATCATGGAACTGAGAGAAAATTTACAAAGCCTCGAGGCTCTAGAGGTAAAAGCGACGTAGCTGCTCGATGTTCCATGCGTTGGTGAAGGTTTCACCCTTGTCATTTGATAGCTTGTAAGTCCTGGGCTTCAGCACCTCTGTAACGATGTAAGGGCCTTCCCATGGTGGGGTGAGCTTGTCTCGTCCCTTGTTACTTTGGCTTCATCGAAGCACCAAGTCACCAACATGGAGGTCTCGATTGCGCACGTGCTTGTCGTGGTAGTGTCTGAGATTCTGCAGGTATCTTGTGGAGTGCAGTAAGGCTATATCTCGAGCCTCCTCGAGCTACTCGAGGGCATCCTCTCTGGCGGTATCATTGCTTTGTTCATTTTAGGCTTTCAACCTCGAGATCCATATTCCAAATTGGTTGGAAGTACAGCCTCGGACCCATAGACCAAGAAAAATGGAGTGACCCTCGTGGCTTGGCCCGGCGGTGTTCTCAGGCTCCATAGGACCGAGGGGAGCTCGGTGGCCCATTTCTTGCCGTGTTTGTTCAATTTGTCGAAAATTCTCGGCTTTAGGCCCTGTAAAACCATGCCATTGGCACGCTCTACTTGGCCATTTATCTTTGGATGAGCTACGGCCGACCAGAGCACACGGATGTGATGGTTGTCGCAGAAATCCAAAAACCTTTTGTCGGTGAATTGGGTGCCGTTGTCCGTGATAATGCAGTTGGGAACCCCAAAGCGATGGATGATGTCGGTGAAGAATAATATGGCTTGTTCAGACCTGATGCTGGTGATGGGACGGGCCTCGATCCACTTGGAAAATTTGTCGATGGCGACGAGCAAGTGGGTGAAGCCCCCGGTTGTTCTCTTTAGGGGGCCGACCAAGTCGAGCCCCCGAATGGCGAATGGCCATGTAATGGGGATGGTTTGCAGGGCATGAGCCGGGAGATGGGTCTGCCTCGCATAGTACTGGCATCCTTCACAGGAGCGTACCAGCTTAACAGCGTCGGAGACCATGGTCGGCCAATAAAAGCCTTGTCAGAACGCGTTTCCAACAAGGGTTCGAGGCGCCACATGGTGACCGCAAGCCCCTGAGTGTATATCTCTAAGCAGATTCCTGCCTTCCTTGGTTGTGATACAGCGCTGTAGGATGCCTGTCGGACTGCGCCGATAAAGCTCCTTGCTGCTACCGTATATCACAATGGTCTTGGCCCGGCGAGCGATCCATCGAACCTCGGTTTTGTCCGAAGGGAGTTTCCCTCGAATGAGACAATCGAAGTACGAAATACACCAGTTAGACTCGAGGTCGGCTGGTGGTGGCGAGTCTTCCGTCTGCATGAAGTCAGCCTCGTGCGAGTCGGAACGCAGTCAAGGGTGCCTGGCGTGGCGACGCGGATGCGGACCGAGCTCAGTGTATCCGTGTGGGTGGAGTTTTTGTACGATTTCTTAGAGGATTTCGGGGCGCGGATTCCTCGGGGGTTTACTTCTTTTAATCGTCGGTTTTGGCTACCCCTAACTCAGGTACTCGACAAGACTATGACATGAAAATACTTTTTCTATGTGGTTATTATTAAAATATTAATTTAAAAAGGATTAAAATTTAAAAAAAAATCCAAGGGGCGGCGCCCACACACACGCGTTCCCAGGCAAAACGAAACAGCATCGGCCTCTCATGCAGAAAGGAAACAAAGGGAGCAGCGCCTCTGCTCTCTTGGTCAGCCGGCGTGGGCCCCATGAGCACTCCCTCTCTCCTTTGCTCACGTACACACTGCACTACTCGGCGTTGGACACAAAGCCTGGGCGAGCAGGCCGCCTACGCGGCTCCCTCGAGAGAAGCCATGGGGGACGACAGGGATGACCGCGAGGCCAAAGTTATCCAGTTGGTTCTCCATCAACAGCTGAGGGCGGGCGAGCGAGAAGGATCGAACGCCATCCGATGGCTAAAAATGGTTGAGAGATGTCCCTAAATCAACCGGTTAACCATTAGCATTTCTCTATAAGAAAATACATTTAGATGTAAGTTTGGCACCTAGATTAAAGGTGTTGTAGGAATTGGGTAAAATATTCCTTCCCCACATCTAAATTTTTAGTTGCACCAATTCTACTAAGAAATTACATAAAAAACGGTCGGGGTTGTAACCCCAGGTGTCTCAAGGCACCAATTAGTTAGTAGGCCACTCGGCCCACAATATGTCAGCTAGCGAAAGCCCAAGCGACTGAGGCCCAGCTAAGCCAAGCAAACAAGGTCGAACGCTAAGGCCGGGGTCCGACATGACCCCTTCCTCCTGCCTTAGCCGCAGGGGCTCGAAAGGCGTACAACTTCTCCCCCGTCACGGCCCCTGGAAGGAACGGGGAGAGGTTGAGCCCAGTGAAGCATGCCTGCTCTGACTAGAACAAGCACACCACACTGGCTCTACAAGGACCGAGGGGACAACAGTCACTTTGGTCCGGCCAGGCGCAATCCCTGTGCCACACCGCACAGACAAGACAACAACGCACGACGGTGGCAACTGGTTTCACCTCCTTCTCAAGCTCGAACACTTCACTCTTGTTCAAATGTGCCAACCACCAAATGTATCACCTTGTGCACAGTGTTAGCATATGTTCACAAACATTTTCATGGGTGTTAGCACTCACTAGAAACTAAATGCATATGCAATGAGTTAGAATATCTAGTGGCACTTTGATAACCATATTTCAATACGAGTTTTGCCCCTCTTAATAGTACGGCTATCTATCCTAATGTGATCACACCCACTTGGTGGCCCTATGGAATTCACCTTTGCCTTGAGCCCATTCTGTTTTTCTCTTTCTTCTTTTCTAAGTCCTAGCACCTAATCATCACCATGGCTATCACCACCATCACCATGATCTTCACCATTTGCTCCACCACTTGGACTATGCTTCCCTATTCTTATGATCACTGGAGCAAGTAGGTTAGCACTTAGGGTTTTATCAATTCACCAAAACCAAACTACAGCCTTCAACGGTGGAGACCAGGTCGCACAGGACGGTTGGTGAACCACCAGCGTGCCTACAATGCTGCCACGGCCAGCACAGTAGCACCATGCCACACCATGTCGTGACGTGGCCACAAGACCATGATGACAACCACGCTCGGACATGTTTCTCAAGACGGCATAGCTTCCAAGTCAAGTTAGCTAGGCCCTCCCTCAGGCTCACGACTGTTCGGTCGGGAGAACCTACTGCTTTGTACATGTCTCGGCCCGAACTCTATATAAGGGCAGCCAGGGCACCATCTCTAGACATCCTCTACTATTTTACTCATTCTCCATCGTAGTAGGGCTCCTAGAGCTTCTCTTCAGGCAGTCCATCTGAAAGGTTCTAATGGCTAGAGGAGCGGGGTGAATAGCCTATTGAAAATTTCTACAACAACACTTAGCAAATATTTTAGACAATTAAACGGCGAAGCGAGTGTTGTGTGGCGGAATCACCCAGCTTAGCACGCTTACAGGGGCGCTTGTCTTCCACTAGACACTAAGTGCCCTGAAAGTGAACTCAACCAGATGATTCCGTCGAGCACACCCGATGGGAGAACTCGAACGCTCCACATTTTACACCCGGGATCCAATAATGAGCACAAACTTACAATACTTAGTCCATTTCATACAACACAGAGTCTTGAAATAGTTATTACAATACCAGAGGTTCAGAGTGCAATAGTTAACAGCGGAAATAAAATAACATCTAGCGGAGATGACGAGAATCCGTCTATGCCCATCAGAAGAATCCTCCACATAAGACAAACCTGCTCAAAATGCACCTGCAACAGAGGTAAAAATAAACCCTGAGTACACAATGTACTCGCAAGACTTACCCGACTGGGAATTATATTTCCCGACTCTCAAGGATCATGATAGGCTTTATGGCTTGTGGGTTTCTTGCATGCGAAAACAGCACTAAAAGTGTGTCCTTAATTTCTTAACTTTTAGAAGCCGTATTTTATTCATTAACCAATAGTCTATGTAAGCACCTATGCTATAATCAAGCAAGAGTTGAGCAAAACAGGATCATTTCTCCCTCTTTCAATTTCCAATTCTTACTACGATGTCAGAGCGAAGTCAAGCCGTACCATCACGCAGAAACGGCGATTCGCGAATCAATGTGCCCAGCTGGGTACCCCGAAAAACACACGCCTCGCATGTACCCTAGGCACAAGCACGACCAACCCGTTCCCCTCCTGTCACAGGTTTCTAGGTCCTCGTCCAAACTTGGACTCCTAGCTCCCGCATTCGAGGCCCGGCCTCAATATGGTGCTAAGACCTCCACCTATCCCCGCCTCCAATCAGTCGGTCCGGAAAGAGCCGGAGCCCATGACAAGAGAGTAACAAGTCTTCCTAGCCCCCATCCGCTAGTATATGCTCAGGATAAGGAGATCTGTGACTTGACCAGGGTCCATGCAACGAACGGTCCTTAATTGACATAGGCAGGGAAACAGTGCAACCCAATTATGTCCCGTGGCCGCGGGACACAACTGGCTACACCCACCAATAACCATACCACATCCCTGCCCGGTCGCCATTTCCTTTCCACCGTTTTACCCAAATGTAATAATCATTAGAGTAACTCCCTATTGTGAGCAACGACAGGTTTACCCTACCGATGATCCTAAGCGAAGCAGCTATACGATCCTGTGCTAGTAAGACTCATGGATATAAATATATATGCATGTGGGTATCATAGAAATTCCTGTAACTTAAATGCACAACATTTAAATATATATCAGATTTGCAAAAATAAGGGTTATGCACCGGGGCTTGCCTTGGGCAGGCGCACAGTCAGAGGTGTCAGTAGCGGGCGGCTCCTGAAACTCCTCAGGTACGAAGATTTCCTCCTCGTATTCCTCGATGACCTCCTCGTAGTCCGGCTCCTCCGCGGCCACGCACTCGACTCCCTCGTGATCTACATGCATGCAATAAAAGTACCACACTTAAAAAGGTGACAACGGTAACTCTAATAGCTAATATGCTAAGCTATCATTCTTTCTACTAACAAGGTTGACTTGATGCAAAACGACTCCAGCAACTAACAAGCGCACCACTTTCCGATTACCGATTTACTATAGGCACTACTTAGGGAAAATTAGCTACCCTACAAACAAGCTATTTGATGGCCATAAAAATTACAGTAAGCATCTAACAATATTAAGCAGCTACTTTAAAAATTTTTAGAGCTAGGGCTATCCTAGATTTGCCACGAAAATTCCTACAAAATTGGTTGCATTAATAAACGTCGCTTTATGCATTAATTTAAACGATCGAGCAACACTACAGCACTGCACCAAAGAAAAATTACTAACTGACAGAGCATGAATTTAGAGGGTCAACAAAAGTGGTTTCACGATTTTTGGACATCTACACAGGTCACTAAAATTCCTCAAAGTTTGCTTCAAAAACTAATTTACAAAGTATTTCTAAAATCGCTAAATCAAGAAAACCGTTTTCCCCGGCGTGGCCCACTGCGCACCGTGCGCCTACACACGCCCACGGTCAGGGCGGTCCGGCCCGAGAACACGCGGCGGCCCACGACCACGCCGAGCGGCCCGCGACCGAGCGAAGCCCGCGCCGCCCAGGCGAACTTGCCAAGGAGCCCCCGAGAAAGATTGAAACTACCCACTCCTAAAAACACTATTGCCACCGGTCTGCATCTAAGCAAAAACACCCTTCCAGGAAATCATCTTTACCACAGGGCAGTCCCCGGCGCGCGCCCCCCGCACGCCGGCGTGGCGTGGGCTGGCACCGGTCGGCTACGCCGGCCAGTGGGAACCCCTAGCACGCACCTAAGGGGGAGATGCCCACCCACGGAGTGACGCGCGAAGAAAGGCGGTGGCGCGGAGGACGGAGACAGGGCAGGGCGGCCTCCCCACGACACCGGGCCACCTGCGGCGGTGACAGCTCCGTTCCACTGAGCTACGGCTTACGAGAAACAGCAAAAACGGTGATGAGCACCAGAGACTCACCCCGAAGCTACCCTGGGCGATGGTTAGGTCGGGGATGGTCGGACCAGTGGTGGCCATGTGCGCCCGGGCGACCGGCGGCGCACCACGGTGGCGCGACCGTGCCCACGACAGCCGGGCGGCGAACGGACCCCCAGGGCAGTGCGCACGGTGGAGAGGATGACGAGGCGAGGCTAACGACACCACCAACTTGGGGTTCGAGGCAACGGGGAGGCAGCCACGAAGCACGATCAAGCGTGACCTTAAAGGCACGCCGGGCGGAAAAACTTCGATTGGAGCACGGTGGGGCCGAATTGGAAGCGAGAGGAGGTCGCGGGGTGAGGTCACACAGCGGTGAACTCCAGTGCGCGGTTGATTGGGTAAGGACGGCCTTTCCTGATGAGCTTGGTTGCCGCGGCCCCAACTGGCCATGCGGGCAGAGGATGAGAGGTGGGGGAGTAGCGGTCAGCGCCCAAGCTCCATCCACGGCTAAACTGGGGGGGTCATCGGAACGTGCGCAAGACGCTGGCGAAGCCGAGGCGTACGTGGCAGCCCCAACCGGTCGGGCGGTGCAGAGCCGACACAGGCACAGCGCACCGCTAACCCGGACAGCGCGCCGCCCCGGCACGGTAGGGAGGGGAGAGAGGGGGCAACAGGCGGGAACAACTCACGCACGAGGTCAAAGGCCACAGCGCCACGACACAACGGCCACGGCCGGCCTCCCCCCGCAGTAGCGCGTGGCCCCGCGGTGTGGCCCACTGCAACCCCACAGCGCGACGACGTGGTGACCGCGCTCGGCTGGCCAACCAGCCGCGACAACGCACACGCACGAATTTTAAAGTCCTTGCCACACCAAAACAAGAGATCAAGAGACCGAACGACCCTCACCAACACCAAGAGGGTACACTAGGCTATCGTTCTGAGCCAAAACATACTGCCACCATGGAACTAGATTTCACGGAACGGACTCGCCAACACGGCCTTGCCAAGCTGTCACATGACTTGGAGTTTTTCTAAGTCTAGGGCTGAATTACAAAGCGAGTTCACTTTTCGAGTTCCTGGAAAAACTAGCTAGCGATCTAATTACTTGACGACACAAGTTGCGCTAACAACTACACACTAAGCTCTTCCTATTTCGTTTAGGGTTCACGTATAAGTCTTGTAGCAGTTTCGTTAATAAAAATTTAGTTTCCAACCTAAGTCGCTAACTTCCGGTTGAATCGTCAAAATTCGAATAACCTTTTTATTTACTATTTTTAATTTACTGAAAGGGTTCTACGCACTTCAACATTAAACGAAACACAAGAAAAAGATGCGCATGCTCCGCTTAGATGCATTGCGACACGCGGTAAAACCGAGGGTGTTACAGCTCTACCCCCCTAAAAGAAAATCTCGACCCGAGATTTCCCGTGCCTAGTGTGGAGAAAAAGAGGATAGAGAAACTCCCAGCTTAACGAGTTACCTTCAGGAGCTAGGCAAAAGGTGGGGATAATGCTTCAAAATATAACTTTCAAGTTCCCAAGTTGCTTCCTCTTCCGAATGATGTTGCCACTGGATCTTGTAAAATTTTACCACATTGTTCCTGGTCACTCTCTCTTTTTCATCCAAGATTTTTACTGGATGTTCCTCATATGAAAGGTTCGGTTGAAGGGAAAGTCCTTTAATTTCTACTGCCTCAGTGGGAACCCGCAAGCACTTTTTCAACTGGGACACATGGAAGACATCATGGACAGCTGACAAAATATCCGGGAGCTGAATGCGATAGGCCACGAAACCACGCCGGGCCAAAACCTTGTAGGGCCCAACATAGCGTGGGGCGAGCTTCCCACGGACACCAAAACGATGCACACCTTTCATGGGAGACACCTTGAGATACACATAATCCCCAACTTCAAATTCCAAGGGCCTCCTTCTCTTGTCTGCATAGGTTTTCTGTCGGTTTTGCGCTACCTTTAAATGACTCCGGATAATTCCAACCTTCTCCCTTGCTTCCAGCACAAAGTCGGCGCGAAATAACCACTGTCTCCCACCTCAACCCAGTTGAGTGGGGTCCTGCATTTCTTGCCATACAAAGCCTCAAAAGGTGCCATCTGGATGCTCTCTTGATAGCTGTTATTATAAGAAAACTCGGCCAACTTCAAACATTTGTCCCACTTTTTAGGAAAAGAGATGACACAAGCTCTCAACATATCTTCAAGCACTTGATTCACCCTCTCTGTCTGACCATCGGTCTAGGGATGATAGGCTGAACTTCTGAGAAGGCGAGTACCAAGGCATTCTTGGAGTTGTATCCAAAAACACGACATGAAAACTGCTCCACGATCAGAAACAATAGTAAGCGGAACTCCATGGAGGGTCACAATGCGATCAAAATACAGCTTGGCATACTGTGAGGCTGTATACCTCGTACCCACTGGAAGAAAATGAGCAGTCTTTGTGAGGCGATCCACAATGACCCAAATTGAATCATGGCCCCTGGCGGTGCGGGGTAATCCGGTAATAAAGTCCATGGAGATATCCTCCCATTTCCAGACCGGAATAGGCAGAGGCTGCAGAAAACCCGGCCACCACAGGTGGTCTGCCTTAACTCTTCCACAAATATCACACTCTGCAACATACTTGGTGATATCCTGCTTCATGAATGACCACCAATACAACTGACGCAGATCATGGTACATTTTGTTACTCCCCGGGTGAATAGATAACTTGGATTGGTGGGCTTCCTCTAGAATCTTCCTTCTAAGCTCCTCATTACCGGGAACCACTAACCGGTTCTTGTACTTCACCATACCTTGCTCATCAATGCTAAAGTGCGGACCACGCCCTTCAGACATCAATTTCTTCATGTGGGGAATCTCCAAGTCATCATACCTTTGCTCCGCAATGATTTGCTCCAGTAACTCAGAGACTAAAGCAATCTGTGCTAACACTGCAGAGTGAGAGAGAGGCACGGACTCTTCTTCAGGCACATGTGACTTGCGGCTCAAAGCATCAGCCACCACATTAGCTTTTCCCGGATGATAATGGACCTCCAAGTTGTAATCTTTAATCAACTCAAGCCATCTCCTCTGCCTCAGATTCAACTTAGGTTGAGTAAAAATATATCTAAGGCTCTTATGGTCCGTAAAAATATGCACTTTATTCCCCAACAAGTAATGTCTCTAAATTTTTAGAGCGTGCACCACTGCAGCTAGCTCTAAATCATGGGTTGGGTAATTCACTTCGTGCTTTTTCAGTTGGCGCGAAGCATATGCTATCACACACCCCTCTTGCATAAGCACGCACCCAAGCCCAGTCCGGGAGGCATCACAATAAACATCAAAAGGCTTCTCGATATCCGGTTGAGCCAGAACAGGAGCTGAGGTAAGAAACTTCTTCAAGGCCTGAAAAGCTTCTTCACAAGCCGAACTCAATACAAACTTAGCATCCTTCTGAAGTAGCTTGGTCATGGGTTGGGCTATTTTAGAGAAATCCGGAATAAAACGCCGATAGTATCCGGCAAGACCCAGAAACTGTCGGATCTGATGCACGGAGGTAGGAGACTCCCAATTCAACACATCCTGAACCTTGCTAGGATCTACAGACACACCCTCAGGGGTCAGAACATGTCCCAAGAATTGAACTCGATCCAACCAAAACTCACACTTGCTGAACTTAGCGTACAGCTTGTGCTCTCGCAACCGGGTCAGGACGGTGCGGAGATGCCGTGCATGCTCTTCTTCATTCTTGGAATAAATCAAGATGTCATCGATGAAGACCACTACAAACTTATCCAACTCCGGCATAAAGACTGAATTCATGAGATACATGAAAAATGCAGGAGCATTTGTGAGACCGAAAGACATGACTAGGTACTCATACAACCTATACCTAGTAGAAAAAGCTATCTTTGGTATATCTTGTGGTCGGATCTTTATCTGATGATACCCCGACCGAAGATCTATTTTAGAGAACACCTTCGCCCCAGCCAATTGATCAATACGCGGCAAATGATACTTGTTCTTAATGGTTACCGCATTGAGGGGGCGGTAATCCACACACATGCGAAGAGTGTCATCCTTCTTCTTCACAAAAATGGTAGGACAACCCCAAGGTGAAGAACTAGGACGGATGAACCCTTTATTCCGCAACTCTTCTAACTGTTTCTTCATTTCAGCTAGCTCCTTCGGTGCCATACGATAGGGGCGCCGGGAAATAGGAGCAGTGCCAGGCTCTAACTCAATGGTGAAATCCACATCTCTATCCAGTGGTAACCCCGGCAAATCATCAGGAAAAACATCCGGAAACTCACAGACCACTGGAATAGAGGTGAGATCAGAAGAGACTTCCACATTTGCAGCAACTGACGAAGTGAGTTCTGAAGGAATGAGAAGAGACATCCTATCCTCAGACCCAGGAAGTCGCAACTCAACAACCCTCCGCTTAAGGTCCAACACTACCCCGTAAACCTTCAGCCAGTTCATGCCCAGTATTGCATCAATGTCGTGACCGGGTAGCAACATGAACTGAAGGCGATAACTGTGGGTGGCTAGCACTAAGCTGACAGTATTCATCCGGGTGTTGATAAACACGTTCGCACCCGGAGTGCTGATTCTATAGGCCTTAGGGATGGCCATAATAGGTAGATTATGCCTTTCCGCATACCCCATGCTCATAAATTAATGCGATGCTCCAGAATCAAATAACACAAGTGCTGGGTGAGAGTTGATGGTGAACATACCAGCCATCACAGGTTGATCCTGTAATATTTCCTCAGCCTCCATATAGTTCACCTGTCCCGAACGGCTCACTGGGACTTTTTTCTTGATAACCGTCCTCTTGATCAGACGAGAGTTGGCAGACGGCTGAGCAGACTAAACAGGCCGGTTCTTGGGACACTCTCGAGCAAAGTGGCCCTCCTTGCCACACTTGAAACAGCCAGTAGACTTGACCATCTGTCCCTAACGAGGTGGAAACTGCTGTCCCTGTGGCTGTTGCACCTGCTGGGAAGGTGCACGGTACTGAGTCGTCGGAGCCTGACGAGTCTGGTGAGGCTGTCGAGACGGCTGTCCACCAGGGGAATGGTAGGACATCCTCTTAACAACCTGCATCTTCTGCGCCTGCTGGTGACCAGAAGACCCAGAAATTCCCCGCTTGCGCTTCCACTCGGCCTGAGTGTCACGCTGCAGACCCTCCATAGCAATGGCTGCATTCATCAGGGTGCCAAAAGTCTAGTAGTTCCCAGTGTACAGCTCCTTCTGCAGAACACAAGAGAGGCCACGGTAGAAGCGGTCCCTCTTCTTCTCATCTGTGTCAACGTGAGTGCCAGCATACTGTGCCAAGTGGTTGAACTTGTTGACATAATCCATCACGGACAGGCTTCCCTGCTTCAGGTCCAAGAACTCCGAGAGCTTCCTATTCAGAACCCCCACAGGAATGAAGTACTCTCGGAAAGCGGCAGTGAACTCCTGCCAGGTCACCCGATGGTCCATCTGCTGCATGGCGTTGAAGGTATCCCACCAAGCGCTGGTAGACCCCAACAGCTGCTGTGCGGCGAAGCGCACCTTCTGCTCATCGGTCACCGTGAGCAGCAGAAACTTTTGCTCCAGCACACGAAGCCAATGCTCCGCATCCAGAGGCTCCGCAGTCGGCGCGAACGTGGGCGGGTTAGTCTTCAAGAAGTCCTGATACGAACAGGGCCTCTCAAGACCATGGGCACCGCCCCCGTCCCCACCGTTGCCACCGGGACCCCCACGAGCGAGGCCACCGACAGCCTGTGCCATCAACTCCAGGGCACGGGCCGTCTCACGGCGAGAAGCTAACAACTCCGCCATCATCTCCGCTTGAGTCATCAGAGGCGGCGGTGGCGGTGGAAGAGGAGCCAAGCGTGGGGCGTCGTGACTCTCCCCGACATTCTCACGACCATTCTCCGGGTCACGGCCCTCCAGGTCACGGCCCACTCCAGCGCTGGTACTCCCGTGAACAGACCCAGCTGCCCCGCGACCGGACCTCAGGTTCATCTGTAACAGATAAGAACCAACCATTAGGGCACTTCTCCAGACTGAGATGATGACACGGCCTTCGAAGGGATTGAAGCAATTCATTTTAATTCTTATTCTACCCTGTTACTATCTGTGATTATCGTGAAGGGGTTTTTAAATTAACCAGGTTTTTATCTTTGTGATGCAAGCATCGCCCTACACGCTCACTCAAGCCGGAAATATAGCGGCCTTTCGCTAGACTTTGGCACATCGTACACTCACTTCCAAAACTAGCGTTTCCTTACGCAACGTAAGTTAGTGTACCTGCAGAAGATGGTTAGGAAAAACAGTGCCACTATCCTAGTAAACCATATTTCTAGGGCTTAATACTTAACTACGTCGACTTTACCGCATCCTAATTTTTATAAACCTTTTGTTGGTCAAAGTTTTTAAGCCTTTTGAAATAGGTGATTAAGCTTGTAAGCTCATTATTGGCTCTGGTACCACCTGTGGCGGAATCACCCAGCTTAGCACGCTTTCAGGGGCGCTTGTCTTCCACTAGACACTAAGTGCCCTGAAAGTGAACTAAACCAGATGATTCCGTCGAGCACACCCGACAGGAGAACTCGAACGCTCCACATTTTACACCCGAGATCTAATAATGAGCACAAACTTACAATACTTAGTCCATTTCATACAACACAGAGTCTTGAAATAGTTATTACAATACCAGAGGTTCAGAGTGCAATAGTTAACAGCGGAAATAAAATAATATCTAGCGGAGACGATGAGAATCCGTCTGTGCCCATCAGAAGAATCCTCCACACAAGACAAACCTGCTCAAAATGCACCTGCAACAGAGGTAAAAAATAAACCCTGAGTACACAATGTACTCGCAAGACTTACCCGACTGGGAATTATATTTCCCGACTCTCAAGGATCATGATAGGCTTTATGGCTTGTGGGTTTCTTGCATGCGGAAAACAGCACTAAAAGTGTGTCCTTAATTTCTTAACTTTTAGAAGCCGTATTTTATTCATTAACCAATAGTCTATGTAAGCACCTATGCTATAATCAAGCAAGAGTTGAGCAAAACAGGATCATTTCTCCCTCTTTCAATTTTCAATTCTTACTACGATGCCAGAGCGTAGTCAAGTCATACTGTCACGCAGAAACGGCGATTCGCGAATCAATGTGCCCAGCTGGGTACCCCGAAAAACACATGCCTCGCTTGTACCCCAGGCACAAGCACGACCAACCCGTTCCCCTCCTGTCACAGGTTTCCAGGTCCCCGTCCAAACTTGGACTCCTAGCTCCCGCATTCGAGGCCCCGCCTCAATACGGTGCTAAGACCTCCACCTATCCCCGCCTCCAATCAGTCAGTCCGGAAAGAGCCGGAGCCCATGACAAGAGAGTAACAAGTCTTCCTAGCCCCCATCCGCTAGTATATGCTCGGGATAAGGAGATCTGTGACTTGACCAGGGTCCATGCAACGAACGGTCCTTAATTGACACAGGCAGGGAAACAGTGCAACCCAATTATGTCTCGTGGCCGCGGGACACAACTGGCTACACCCACCAATAACCATACCACATCCCTGCCCGGTCACCATTTCCTTTCCACCCTTTTACCCAAATGTAATAATCATTAGACTAACTCCCTATTGTGAGCAACGACAGGTTACTCACCCTACCGATGATCCTAAGCGAAGCAGCTATACGATCCTGTGCTAGTAAGACTCATGGGTATAAATATATATGCATGTGGGTATCATAGAAATTCCTGTAACTTAAATGCACAACATTTAAATATATATCAGATTTGCAAAAATAAGGGTTATGCACCGGGGCTTGCCTTGGGCAGGCGCACAGTCAGAGGTGTCAGTAGCGGGTGGCTCCTGAAACTCCTCAGGTATGAAGATTTCCTCCTCGTATTCCTCGATGACCTCCTCGTAGTCCGGCTCCTCCGCGGCCACGCACTCGACTCCCTCGTGATCTACATGCATGCAATAAAAGTACCACACTTAAAAAGGTGACAACGGTAACTCTAATAGCTAATATGCTAAGCTATCATTCTTTCTACTAACAAGGTTGACTTGATGCAAAACGACTCCAGCAACTAACAAGCGCACCACTTTCCGATTACCGATTTACTATAGGCACTACTTAGGGAAAATTAGCTACCCTACAAACAAGCTATTTGATGGCCATAAAAATTACAGTAAGCATCTAACAATATTAAGCAGCTACTTTAAAAATTTTTAGAGCTAGGGCTATCCTAGATTTGCCACGAAAATTCCTATAAAATTGGTTGCATTAATAAACGTCGCTTTATGCATTAATTTAAACGATCGAGCAACACTACAGCACTGCACCAAAGAAAAATTACTAACTGACAGAGCATGAATTTAGAGGGTCAACAAAAGTGGTTTCACGATTTTTGGACATCTACACAGGTCACTAAAATTCCTCAAAGTTTGCTTCAAAAACTAATTTACAAAGTATTTCTAAAATCGCTAAATCAAGAAAACCGTTTTCCCCGGCGTGGCCCACTGCGCACCGCACGCCTGCACACGCCCACGATCAGGGCGGTCCGGCCCGAGAACGCGCGGCGGCCCACGACCACGCCGAGCGGCCCGCGACCGAGCGAAGCCCGCGCCGCCCAGGCGAACTTGCCAAGGAGCCCCCGAGAAAGATTGAAACTACCCACTCCCAAAAACACTATTGCCACAGGTCTGCATCTAAGCAAAAACACCCTTCCAGGAAATCATCTTTACCATAGGGCAGTCCCCGGCGCGCCCCTCCGCACGCCGGCGCGGCGTGGGCTGGCACCGGTCGGCTACGCCGGCCAGCGAGAACCCCTAGCACGCACCTAAGGGGGAGATGCCCACCCACGGAGCGACGCGCGAAGAAAGGCGATGGCGCGGAGGACGGAGACAGGGCAGGGCGGCCTCCCCACGACACCGGGCCACCTGCGGTGGCGACAACTCCGTTCCGGTGAGCTACGGCTTACGAGAAACAGCAAAAACGGTGATGAGCACCAGAGACTCACCCCGAAGCTACCTCGGGCGATGGTTAGGTCGGGGATGGTCGGAGCAGTGGTGGCCATGTGCGCCCGGGCGACCGGCGGCGCACCACGGTGGTGCGACCGTGCCCACGACAGCCTGGCGGCGAACGGACCCCCAGGGCAGTGCGCACGGTGGAGAGGATGACGAGGCGAGGCTAACGACACCACCAACTTGGGGTTCGAGGCAACGGGGAGGCAGCCACGAAGCACGATCGAGCGTGACCTTAAAGGCACGCCTGGCGGAAAAACTTCGATTGGAGCAACCGCCAAGAGTAACAAGTGAATCCCACAGCGAAACACGAACACCAAGTGCCTCTAAATGCAAACACTCAAGCAATGCATTTAGATTCTCTCTCAATCTCACAAAGATGATGAATCAATGATGAAGATGAGTGGGAGGACTTTGGCTAAGTTCATAAGGTTGTTATGTCAATGCAAATTGCCTAGAGGGTGAGCTTGAGCCGGCCATGGGGCTTAATAGATGCCCCCACGAAATAGAGCCGTTGGGCACCACAGGTAGCACACTGCGCAGCAATCGGACGCGCTAGTCGGGATGACTAGACGCACGCCACCCAGCGTCCGGTCGTGCGATGCGCGCCATGTGGCCCCTCGGTTCAACGTCGTGTGTTCGATTCCAACGGTCAAAACCAAACCCTCGCGTGTTAAGTTGTGACCGGACATGCTGTCACAAGGACCGGACGCGTCGATCGTGTCAGTCATCCTTCGCGCGCGTCAAGGCCGAGCCTTGACCGAACGCGCTGCTCCACTCGACTTCTCGACGTCAAATTAGTTCCAGAGAGGTTCCAGAGCCGATTTTTCTCGACCAGACGCGTCAGGTCACGCATGACTGGACGCGCGAATGAGTCCGGTCACCTCTGGCTCGCAAAGAAGCAAACATCAGCGTACGTCACCTCATGACCGGACGCAGGCCCTGCGCATCCGGTCATTTTTACTGTGCAGCATCCGATCGCAACGATCGAGCTACCCTTTCTCTGCCGTAATGACCGGACATAGGGACCCCGAGTCCGGTCACACCGAGAGCAGCGTCCGGTCACTGTTCTCTAGTGAGAATCGTCTCCTTTACTTCACCAACTTCTCCACCCTTGTTCAAATGTACCAACCACCAAGTGTATCATCTTGTGCTCATTTGTTAGCATATTTTCACAAATATTTTCAAGGGTGTTAACACTCCACTAGATCGTAAATGCATATGCAATGAGTCAGAGCATCTAGTGGCACTTTGATAACAACATTTCGATATAAGTTTCACCCCCCTAATTGTACATCTATCAATTCTAAATGTGATCACACTCACTAAGTGTCTAAATCACCAAACCAAAAAGCTCCTAACCACTTATACCTTTGCCTTGAGCTTTTTGTTTTTCTCTTTCTTCTTTTTTAAGCTGAGCACTTGATCATAATGACCATCACCACCATGATCTTCATCCATTTGCTCCACCACTTGGAATGTCTACCAAGCTATCTCACATACACTTAGAACACATAGATTAGTGGCTAGGGTTTCATCAATTCACCAAAACCAAACTAGAGCTTTCACCATCTCATAACTCTAGCTCTACTTCCTCTTCCACCATTCTTGCACCTCCAACCGTAAGAACTTCAGAGCATTCAAGCGAGGAACACGCACTCAATCATCTCTGAGACTGGACGTAGGGCTCTGGCCTGAACCAGTAATAAATCCTCTTATCTTTTGGATGCTACCATTGTCTTCCTAAATTAGCGTGGCAATCATATAAATTTACTAGTTCGGTTTACAAAACACCAACAAAAATAATCATTGTAACTCTAGTACAAGTCAAGTGTAGAACTGAAGATCCAACATAAGTTGGTGGAGTAACTAAAAATTGTAGTGCGGGAGATATTTAATTTATTTTACCAGAATTAATTTATTTCCTTCCATGCTTGATAGTATCTTTAGGAAGAAGAAAGGGAAAGAGAAAGAAAACAAAAAAAATAGGGAGATAGGATTTCAACCGGGTACAAAGTAAACAAACAAATAATCCCAAAATTTATCTTATCCTTCGATATTCTGTGTACTATTTATTCATCTCTGGCTCGGAAGGGTAGAGTTTAGAAGTCAGTAATAATACGGTAATGGCTTAATATATGTGCATTTTGCAGCAGTAATGTCCTAACATCCATACTGTATCAAGCTCATTCGAACTGGCAGTACACCATATCACATGGAAAACAAATTAATCATCATCATCATCATCATCTTAGAGAAAGTTATAAAGACAAAAAGGACGAAGAAAAAGGTTTTCACAGGGAGAAAGAAAGGGAAGGGGCCTGGTTGGAGATTCTTGAGCCCTATGATTTTCTCAATATTATAGTGCCGAGCACACTAGGGGGCCGAATCATTCCCGGCAGGTGCAGATGTTGGGAACGGCAAGGAGCTCGATCGGAGCTCCATTGGCTGGTGTCCCAAACTGAGAGCCTGTTTAGATGAAAAAAATTTGGCAAAATGGACACTGTAGCATTTTGTTGTTATTTGGTAATTAGTGTTCAATCATAGTCTAATCAGGCTTAAAAGATTCGTCTCGTGGATTTCGTCTAAACTGTGTAATTAGTTTTATTTTTTATTTATATTTAATGCTTCATGCATACGTCCAAAGATTTGATGTGACGGAAAATGTGAAAAATTTTGCAAAATTCTTGGGGAACTGAACTGAGCCTGACATCGTAGAGCTCCAAGAAGAAGGCTAGCTAGCTGATTATTCTTTCAGCCAGGGTAGCTAGCTGGTGTCCCTGTGTCTGTCTCGTGCTGTGTGACTCCACGGCGGGCGCACCAATTCAGACGCTGAGACTGAGAGGCACCTTGTGCATGGTGTGTCTCATCATCATATACTAGTTGCAGAAAAGTCGAGCCCAATTGTCATCGTAGTGCGTTGAAAATTCCAATTGTCTCTAGGGGAGAGCAACCAGGGATAAGTACTTGAAAGGATACTCTAAAGCTTTAAAATATGAATATAGAGTAAAAACTACTGCACTGGGTACTTTAAAACGATACTCTATCATTTCTCTCACTCTATATTTAGAGTGGTATAGTCTTTACTCTATAGTGGGCAGTGGTGGCCTCGCTAGCTAAACAAAGGAAAAAAAAATGTTATAACTCACAAACCAAAAATCCAAATTAAATTTCGATTGCACCATTAAATTTATCTCAATAAATCCTTCAAAACTAGATTACACATGGATATATTTAGATAAAGTGACAAGTGGGTCCCACAGTGGATAGAGGATGATATAGAGGATGGATGAGTGCGGAAGAATTGAGTATAGAGGAGAGAATCTTACTGACTACGACGTATAGAGGATGAATATAAAGGTCCATGAGTGCAGATAGCCTAAAAGGAAATGGCAGCCGATTGGTTTTAGTTCCAGGCCTTGTTCACTTTGTAAATTTTTTGAACCTGATGAATAGTATCACTTTTGTCTTATTTGGTAAATATTATTCAATCGTAGACCAACTAGGCTCAAAAGATTCATCTCGTGATTTCTAGCTAAATTGTGTAATTAGTTATTTTTTTACCTATATTTAATACTCTATGTAAGCGGCTAAAAAATGATGTGACGAAGAGAGAGTGAAAAAACTTTAGAATTTGAATGGCATCTGAACATGGCCCTAGTATGCCATTCCACCGAACGACCTCTGTGCTGTGCAGTCTTGGAGGCCGCGAGCAAGCCAGGTGTGAGGGGTGCCGTGTGACAGAAAGGCCTACTGCAGGAAGGTGTGCGCATAATTGCCGCTCGGTGCAACGTGCAAGTTTCCTACCATTCCACCGAAGCGCGGTGGCCGTGGGCAGGGCAAAGGGCAGCTGCGCCTGCTCAGGCCTTGTTTAGTTGTCAAAATTTTTGGCAAAATATAACTATAGTATTTTTGTTGTTATTTAGTAATTAGTGTTTAATCATGGTCTAATTAGGTTTAAAAGATTCGTCTCGTCCATTTCGTCTAAACTATGTAATTAGTTTTATTTTTTTTCTGTATTTAATGCTTCATGCATGCATCTAAAGATTCGACGTGACAGGGAATCTACTGTTCATTTGCAAAATTTTTGACAACCAAACAAGGTCTCAGTATCGATGGATGAAACGTACAGGACGCAGGGGCCGGGGGTGCCGCGACCCGCGAATGGAATGGGGCGAGGCTCAGCCCGCACGCAGCATTACCCAAAAGGCCCGTGTCCCCTATCCCCGGGGCACGAGGGGGGGGGGGCAGCAGGATGACCGGCGCATAGAATAAGACTATTCCTAGGCGGCTAATGCTAAGGGCATTGTAAATGCAAGCTCTGCCATGATTTTTATAGCTATTTATTACATTTCTATTTATTGAATTTTGCTGATATGGCACCGCATTTAGAGCTGGTTTAGTTTGCGAAATTTTTTAGAAAATGATATTGTAGCACTTTTGTTGTTATTTGGTAATTAGTGTCCAATCATGATCTAATTAGACTTAAAAGATTTGTCTCGTGAATTTCGTCTAAACTGTGTGATTAGTTTTATTTTTTATCTATATTTAATGCTTCATACATACGTTAAAGATTCGATGTGACGAAAAATCTTAAAAAATTTTAGAAACTAAACAGAGCCTTACTGAAGAAAGAGAGAAAACACGAGAAACCGAGTCTAACATACACTCGACGTCTACTACAGAATCGAGGCGGAAGAAATCATGGACACTCACGTTGGGGAAGTCTTCCGTCGTTTCTATGGAGGCTCTCAGATCTCGTGTGCTATCTCCGTCCCTCCCCATCGCCGCCACTCCGACTGCGCAGGCTCACGCACTATGCGCACCTGGGAGACCGCACACGCTCCTGGCTTCACCTTCCCGAGCGGCGGATGCAAGTCGACAAGACCTCTCCCCGAAGGGCGCCGAACGGATCAATGTAAATCGAAGACGGCGAGCGTGTACATGCGGCGCATGCATGGTGCTCAGCCATTCTGGCCTCATGCTGCTGGATTGGATCGCATGTGTCTCCGAATCCTCATCTTGTTTGCATCTATGTTACCCCGATACTTCCCTGAACTGCCGTATCGGTATCGCGATACGTATCCGATACGGCGATACGCCGATACACCGCCGATACGGTATCGGCGAAGTATCGGGAAATACAGGAATAAAAATAAATAAAATAAACACCGATACTTAGTCGATACAGATATCACCGCCACCGATACTCCTGTCGGATGATCCGCGCGGCTGCGGCCAGGAGCGTCACGGCCTCGCGCGGATGACCGCGTTCTTCTGCTGGGCTCGGGCGGGCGAGCGCTGAATGCCGCAGCCGCCGGAGGTCGTCCGCCCGCCGCTTCCTTCCGAGTTCCGACTTGGTCGAGCCCTCGCCTCCTCGGTTCTCCCGTGCGAGTGCTTGGTGAGGCAGACCAGGTAAGTCCTGGCTGGCTGGGTCGCTCGTAGAGATGGCAACGGGTACCCGAAACCCGAGTACCGACGGGTATTATCCGATAAAGAGGCGGGTATGGGATGAATTTTCTACCCGTGGGTATGTTATTGGGAAAAATCCTATACCCATCAGGTATGGCGGGTACGGGTGCGGGTGTATACTACCTATACCCGCGGGTAAGACATACCCGCAAAAATAACTAGCCAACCTCAGTTATTTTAGCGCATATAAGTCATGAATTTGGCCCATTGAGACATCCACTATATTTTTATTAGATTGTCTTTGTTGTAATGATGCTAATAATGTTTGCTAGCATGTTTGTAACTTGTTGGAAGTGTAACATCCCAGTTTTTTTGAAACCCAAAAATCACAACTGAATTTTTTTCGCAAACAAACCCATGTTTAGTGAGTGGCATACAGGAAAAACACCCATGTAGTTGCACAAGTAGCACCTAATTAGCTTAGTGAGCATATGCATCTAATAATTAACTTGTGAGTTGGCTCTCTCTTGATTTGTGTATTGTTAATAAAATCAACAACTTGTTTTGCTTTTAAATTAATCTTGCTAACTAATTAATTGTGTAATTAATTAATTAACCTTTTGTGCTTGCCCTTGGTATGGTACCTAAAACCCTAGACCCCCCTAAGAGGCTACCCCCCTATCGGTGTACATGTGATGGCACACACATGTATACATATAGAAGCACATGGCGTAGATAGTAAGAAGAAATCAGAAATGATAAAGCTTTTAGATAAAGGGGGAGGTGTGGCAGAGGCCATTTTGGCATGGTGCTCCACCCGGCCCAACCCCAGCTGCTGCCCTCACCTTGCGCATGGGCCATGACCAGCCTAGCCGAACCGGACGCAGCTGGCCCAGTCCCGCGGCACCGGCCCATCAGGCTCGAAGTGAACCAGGCCGCTCTGCTTCCCCTCGTGTCACGACGCACCGTGACACTAGCGCCCATCCACAGCCGCTGCCACCCATGTCCCACCGGTCATCCCCTTCCCCCGCCTGCTCTCTACTTTTGCCGAAGCAGAGCACAAAGCTGGGCACTGGAGCTCGGTGGGAGCAGCCGAGGCGGCAGCACCCCACCCGCACCGTTCGCACGCGTCCGTGATCAAATCAAGGCTCGGGATCTTGCTGCGGCAACGATCCACCCACTCAAATACCCTCGCCCAATTTCAAAGCCCCACCGTGCTGACGCCATGGCCGTGGACCCGCACCGTGACGCCATGGCTCAGTTTCCTTTGACTGGCCATTTCGAAAACAAGCTCAGGCGCGGCCGCAACACGCCGTTGTCTATTTAAGGCGAGCCCTAGGGACCCTGGACTCTTCTCCACCCACCACCGCCACTTGTGGCTTTTCATCCTCCACACGCCAGTAGAGAAGAGGGAAGGGTTGAGGAGGAAGAAGGGGGCAAGAGAGGGAGAGGGAGCCGAGAAAACAGAGCCGCACGTAGCGAGCTCGGACACCGGAGTTGGAGAAGCCGTCGCCGTCTTCTTCCCGGAGTCCGGCGACGTGACTTTGCACGGCCGCCGTTCGTCATTGCACCGCCTCACCGCTGCCGCGACCCGTCTTGCCTCACTAGCCCTCTTCCCCGACACCAAGGTGAGCATTCGTCCCGTCCCGCTCACCGTCCTAGGCGCGTTCACTACCGCCACGCTCTCGCGTCCCAAGAAGGCAAGGCAAAGCTCTTTCACCCTTGGCACCCAGTGCACGACCACGCACGCAACCACGAGCTACCACGTGGCCCTCCCAGGCCACCAACGCACGGGAACAACGGTGCCATCAGGCACGCACACCGCACGGTCACCGCAGGCATGGCCACCCATGGCGCCGCCGTGGCGCGGCCATACCGGTTGCACCCAGTCGCCATACACGGCCTTAGCTAGCCGACGGGCTCCGCCTTGGCCACCCGCACCTAGCCTTGTAACTAGTATAGGAAGAGAGGTCTATCCGCCCAGAAACGTCGGAGCTGCGAAGCACGGCGGCGTTCCGTTGTGTGACTCCTCCGACGAACGAGCACCGCTGTGGCCCCTGCCCACCAGTGACGGGCCCCTTGGTTTGATGGCGTGCTTAATCGAAAGTAAAGGGGCTACCTTTGGCCCCCTCCTGAACCCAGGCACCTAGGTGAATCCTCCCACCGCCGGCAAGCCACTGCCGGCCATCAGGTTGCCCAACCCGTGGGCATGGCCTCGCCTTTAAGCCACCCCCGCGTAGCCCACACCTTCACGAAGCCGTAGTAGCCCCTAGCGGCCGAGCCAAGCCGCCGTAGAGCACCACCGGGTGAGCACACCGCCGGCGGGTGCCTCGCCCCCACAAAGAACAGAGAGGGGAGGGGAGGAACTTGGCGCGCCTCTGTGCTTCTAGTCTACGAGAACCGCTGAGGAGGGGATAGGAGGTGGACAAGGTCCATGGAACGCCGTCCCTGCGGTCCATGCACCTAAGTGCATGTGACCACGATGGACCGGAGCAACAAACCCGTGACCCGATAAGGACCCAGCAGCGCCGTGTGGCTGGTCCAGGCGAGCGACACGTGTCCGGGTCGGGCCGGCCCAACCCGGCCCAAGTCTGGCCCTGACCCGACCCATCCAGGCCCAAGACCCGGCCCGGTCAACGTTGACCGTTGACCGGTGGACCCCACCTATTAGCGACCACGCAGTCCCCATCCAATCACGGCCTGCCACGTGTCACGCCTGTAATTAAATCCACTCTTCTTCTTTTTCCAGAAAATAATTTAAACTTCAAAAATTCATAACTAATTAACCGTAGCTCGGAAAAATGCCAAACCAGAGCCTAAATTTTTCTAAAAATGAGCTCTACGTCATAGGCCAATGTTTGAGTGCATTTGGATCTTTTGGTTTTTAGTTGCTTCTTTGTGCACCTCTATAGGAGCCGCTGACGCGGTCGTATGTCACGTTTTACAGACCCGGAGGAGCCACCGACTGATGAGTTCGACCCCGACTACACCGATGACTTGGGTGACGACCTGCCAGGTGCCACGCCCCACCCGTTCGTAGATCCTATTACGCATTGCAAATAGTAGAACTACTAGTGCTTTACAATAATGATGATGTTAGGATTGCATGGTAGTTACTGCTTTTTGAGCCTTTTACCTTGTCGCAACCTTACTCCTGCTCACCCTGCTGCTAGGTTAGATGCTGCTATATTACTTGTTGCTATTGCTTTTACTCTTACTCTTACTCGCATTATGTCTGTGATGTGATGCTGATGAGTGAGAGGCATATCGAGATAAGGACGAGGTGCCGATAACCTGATAATAACATGATAATGAACATGGGGAGATCTTGGCGTGAGTCTTGGGTGAGTGGTGAGGGTCGAGTCGACCGAGCAGGATCCGACGACGAGTCTCGAGGACAAGTCTTGCCGAGGGGGTGCTACCTCGGCGTTCCCCTGTGAGATACCTGTGGCAGGTACATGTGACAGGGAGAGGTCCCGGGGTGGGGTGTCTTCGTGGGACAAAGCTCCGGGATGAGAGGTGCTGTGATGGCACGGGGTACCGGGTGTTCTGTCGAGCGGACCACCGGTTGGCCCTTTTGTGAAGATATCCTACTTAGTCACCCTAAGGACTGATATGTGTCTGTGAACCGGGTGTTAGGAATCCTTACGCCCCACTCGCCCTTACAATGGAAACGGGATGGACGTACGACTTGCTAGTGCGATGCCACTACTATTGGGAGGTTAGCGGAAAGTGTAGGGAGGTACGGGTCTGAGGACCCACACCCTCCTAAGACAGCGTAGTGACCACCGAGGCCCAGTACTACGTCTCACAGTCTTAGCGTGTTGGTGGTACTCCGACACGGTCCCAGTTCTGAGTGATAGGGTGGTACCGTATCTAGTTGGAAGGCGGGCCAGAATCAGCCTAGACGAGGCGCATCATCCATGATGGTGATCTTGTGGATAGTGTAAACCTCTGCAGAGTTCTGCAGAGTTCTGGTTGATCGATCGATACATATGCCGACTCGTCGGCTATAGACCTTTCCTGAGTACAGCTTCACTTGACTAGAGAGAGAGTCCTTTCGGCTATTTGATATTTTTAGGTAATTTTCGGGTATGCTATCGGGTACGGGTTACCCGTCAGGTGAGAATTACCCGGCGGGTACGGGTATAGAACTATTTTTTTACCCGTATACGGGTACGGGTAACCCGATGGGTAAAATTTTGCGAGTGCGAGTGCGGGTACGGGTACGGGTATGGGTACGGGTGGGCACTACCCGTTGGGTACGTATCTGTTGCCATCTTTAGTCGCTCGGCCAAATGGCCAATAGTGCCTTGAGTGGCCCATTAAGGTCAGGAGTCTTTTTTAAAGTCACAAAAAAAAGGTCAGGAGTCTTTTCTTTTTTGATTTATTATTATTCATTTCTTCATTTTTCAATAGAAAATAAAGGAAAAACCCCCTTAAATGCTTCGTGGCACTAGCAATGTCTATGTTTTGCTATTTTTATTTGTTGAATTGTTCAGCTAGAGTGAAAATTGGTCTGAGTAGGTGTATACTGATTCTTTTTAGTAGGTGTATACTGATTTTTTAGTATATTTATATACTTGCCGTATCGGCGTATCTTTATTTTTGAAAAATAACGTATCGCCGTATTGGTATCCCGTATCGGTGCAACCCAGGTTTGCATCTGTGCCCCGTGCTCGCGCAGGCAGCTGCAAGCTGCCGCAGAGGTCGCGAGGATGGCCGTGGAGCTCGCTTAGCCTCGTTGTGGACCTCGTGAGCCTCGTCGCGGAGCTTGCGAAGACCGCCGCGGAGGTGTCGACGCTCGTCGCGGAGCTCGTACAGGCCACCGTGGACCTCGCGCACGGGTTTGCCGTGCTACCGTGCCACCGTGGACGTCACTCGCGCAGACCGCCGCCCGAGCTCGTACAGGCCGCCGCAGACCTCGCACACCGGCTTGCCGTGGACGTCACTCGCGCAGACCGCCGCGGACCTTGCGCATCGGCTCGCCGTGGACGACGGCCACACCTGCCCGCACGGGATCTGAAGGAATAGGGGAGAGAAGAGGTTGATTATTGGTCTGACTTTTTTTTTTTGCTGAGCCCTGCTAGAAATACTGCATTGGGAGATATGTTGTCTACCGGTGGCGGAACTAGCATTTTATCACAGGCCGTAGAAAATTTTTCTTATACAATCTTGTAAAACCATTTGATAAACAATTATAGAAATTTACAGCGGAAGTCGGTATAAAGGCGCTAAATAATATGAAAATAAGTTTTTAATTCAACAATTAAGCTAGAATGTCTAAGTTTTTTTAATTAGTAGCCGCTTTTTCTATAGGGCCCGAATGTCTCGACTATATTATCTCCATCTACTTTTAACAAATATAATGAGACTAGATAATCATTATAATCATTCAAAAGACTATGACTCATCTTATTCATTAACTTTGTTTTTACTAAAACTATTATAGAAAATATCCTAAATATCTAATACTATTGTTCTAATATTGGACGAACCGATCCCTAATCAAGTGATCTCGCTAGTCTCCCTGATACACAAACAAATTGCTGATAAATAATTAAGTGCACAAGTTACTTACTCTCCGTCCCAAAATATTTGTCGTTTTCGCTTTTCCGAGAAACAACTTTGACAAAATATATATTAAAAAGTATTAATATTTATGGTACATAATTGGTATCATTGAAAAGATCTTTGAATCTAGTTTTTTTAATAAATTTATTTGGAGATACAAATGTTACACACAATTTATATAAATCAAGTCAAATCTGCGACACGTAAACCAAAAGCGACAGATAATTTAGAACAGAGCGAGTATAGAACAAAAGAAGATTAAATCTTAAACCCCGCAACAAACCTGTCTGACAGCTTCGCATGCGGCGCCTCGGCCGGCCGGCCCTCACACCATGGCTACGCTCACACGTCAAGTGCTTCAGCCTCAGCCACTCAGTGTGTCAGGCCACCACCTTGCCATCAAATCAGTTGTCCGTCGGTGGCTCATGCGCTCAGCCTTGGCAGACGCCGCACGAGCGGACGTTGAGTCCGTGACTCAAAGCGCACAACAGCCAACAGGGATGAATACATATACGTAGCGACTGTAAGGCATCGATTGAATGTGTATCATGTATGTTCCTTTTTTATATGTATACATATACGTAGTAGCGGCTGAACTGCAGGGTATGCCGCGGCATGCCGGGCATACCATGTAGGTCCGCCCCTGCTGTCTACGAGGAGTGTCTCGTGGCATAGAAACCATTAGATACTTTCTGTATTGTATTGGGAGTGCCCTGATGCAGTGCAGCACCACCCATTGTATCATCGGTTGCGTGCCGCCTTCGTTCTCTTCTATCCCTCCGATCTCACCCATGCTCAGTCCTGCACTAGTGCTCCCTCCTGGCTAGCTCCTTGGTTGGCTATGCGTGGGCACGACGCATGGGCCACACGGGCCATGGATGGGTGCCTGATGAATGTGTGACTGAGACCAGCCGGCGACCGCTGTGTCCTCCACGATCATTGGACGGTCGACGGTTTCTCCCGCCATCTCATGCTCTCACTTTCTCACCAGCGCCCTTTCCGCAGATGGCTGTCTCCCTCTACTCTCTCCGGTCATCAGAGTAGCGTAAAATTGCATGCATGATTCATACTAGTACAGACTACAGAGCAGTTGTTTTCTCAGACGAACACACACAGCAAGCAGACGTGGGCTAGTGGTAACTGCAAGATTAGAGGCCAAGCTACCTGCGTTTGGCGCCTTTGTGGCATGCGCTGCGATGCGACGCGAGCTCGCCGGCAGTGGCACACTGGCACAAGCGTACTACTCGTAACTTGTTGTCTACTACGGGTAGATGGAATCATTGGAAAACTGGTCGGTATACGACGACACTCTCGGTGGCCGTTGCATGTTCTGTCGCTCTACTAGGCATGCAATGAAGTAACAGTAGTAGGGAGCCGCCGGTCAAACGGCAGTCAAATCCGGGTGTCAGGGCGTGTCGCGGTATTCTTATCCCAGGGTCCACCACCGCCCTGCCCGAACACTACGCATAAAAATAGTGCGGTGTCTGATCGTCATTAGCACCGGAAACCGTGAGCAAAGAAAGGCCTCAGCTTTCCGCAGGTGGTGCGTGGGACATCGAAGCAACATGTCTTGCCTCTCATCAGAAAGGTGGCGCGTTTTTTTTACTGTGGTGCGCGAGCCTGGCGCAACAGAGGCCACCAGCGCAGTGGCGTCGTCCATCCACTCCGTCGATTTGGGGGCGAATGGGCGATCCATCAGAAATTCAGAAGGGTATCCTGTAACCTGCGAAGCGAAGCGAAGCTGCCAAAGGCAACCACCGCGCCTTTTTCCGGTGTATCTGATCCTGCCCGGTTGTGTTTATTTATTAGCTCCAACAACTGATTGAATAATTAGATCATGTGATGAACAAAAGTTTCTTTTTCTTGTTAATAAACAAAAGGTCATGGGATGTGTCGATCGTATTAAGGACCGATCGAGCAAAGTTCAGCTCCGCTTTTCTGATGGTGTGATCAGATTTGTTCCTTTTTTTTGTCTCAATAAAATAAAGGAATTGCTCCAAAGGGTTAGCAGAAAGAAATGGCACTCTGCCGTGGAGAGGCCGTCCTCGCCTGGGAAAATACGTCTCTCGCGCGGGGACCGTGCTGTGCCAGGCGGCTGGCCGAGCGGAACTGGGCCAGTTGCTAGCAGCCACCGGCGGCAAGCGTGCGGCGCGGCGCTCCGGCCGAACGAACCGTACATGCGCAGGCGTAGACAGTAAAAACTGGGTGGGGTAATCGGGACAACCAACAACTCCCGGTGCCGCCGTCAGATTCCCGTCGACCCCGACACGCGAACATCACACACGTGCACGGGCAAGCACAGCCCCAACACACCACTGATCAGTCCCACGCCGGCCACACACGCATCTCGATCGGTATCTATCCAGCGCTGGCTGGCTCCAATTCATCACGAGTGCACGTATGGGCGAGGAGATGGACAGGTGCCGTGCCGCCCGGCAAGGCGAGGCGGTACATCCAGGACGACGCCGCGCACACGGACACGCCGCAGGGGAGGCGTGCCCGCCGCCGTACCGGCCCCCCTGGCCCCGGGGCGCGGACTCGGACGCGCGAGCCGCGCGCACGGAACCCCACTCCGCCCCGTTCCCGACTTCCCGTCACCGCGCGCGCGGCGCCCGCGGCCGGCCCATCCCCCGGTGCCGGCACACCGCCGCACCGGCAGTGTCTCGCTCCAGGCCCCTCTGGCTACGTTTACGTAGTACGGCATGGCCAGGAGTGCGGGCGCGCGTCGGCCCGCGTGCCGCGCCGGCGCGGGCAGATGGCCTCGCACGCGGGCGTTCCGCGTGCGCGCTTTGTGCCTTGTGCGCCCGGCACCGATGCCGGATGTCCCACGGTCGGCGGCGCGCGGCTAGCTCCTCCTGCGCGGGGGAATGGCTCGCTAGTCGCTCCTCCCGTGCAGATGGAGCGCGCATGGGTGCCTGCCGCGGGCTCGTGGCTCGTGCCGGAGAGCATGTTTGCTCGAGGCGTTGTTCATGATGACGGGGGTCAAGCCCGTTCCGGCGTTCCGTTCTGGTTTTCCGAGGCAGCAACGACAACAAGTCCTTTTTACCCCCCGAACATGTTAGAACACGACAATCTAATTTGTTTTATAATAAACACTCTTATCAATAAATATAAAAAATTAGTTTAGGTATTGTGTGGGTACCTAAAGTACATTCAACGTAGGCGCAGGGGTAGAAAGGCTAATCAAAATTTATTGCTGCAGCTATACATTCAATGTAGGAGAATTTTAATTTTAGAATCGAAGGTTCATGATATAGGCTGTGTTTAGTTACCTGAAAAATGCAGTATGCAAAAAAAAGATTTCCCATCACATCAAACTTGCGATACATGCATGGAGTACTAAATGTAGATGAAATCAAAAACTAATTGTACAGCTTGGTTGTACTTTGCGAGACGAACGTTTTGAACCAAATTAGTCAACGGTTGGACACTATTTACCAAATAAAGCCAAAACGTGCTACAGTACACTTTTCAGCCTTTTCAGGGCAACTAAACACAGCCATAGACTTCTCAGCTCTTATCCATTTTTTTTCTGGATTGAATACATCATTCAATTTGCCCGGCAGAATAGTAAAGATTTCATCGAAAACTTACAGCAGCTTGTCAGACTTTTTTTAGTTTAATAACAAAACATATTTATCATTTCGGGACAAGTGAGTATTGTGCTTTATACAAGAAATCATTTTCATCTCTCCCCTCTTTTGGCGGTTACATAAAAATAGAGTGTTTTCTATAAGTCAATGTATCATTTTCTTGTCAATAATGGGGTAAAGGTGTCACAGGAAATTTGGCATATAAAAGTGCCACTAAAATTAAGATTTTCTTGTGGTATTTAAAAAAGGAGGACAATCTAACTAAGGATAACTTAGCAAAGAGGAGGTGAAATGGTAGTAAATTTTGTTGCTTCTGTAGCAAACATGAAACTATCGAACATCTCTTTTTATTGTCATTATGCCAAAAATTTTTTGGCATGCCATCCATATTGTTTTGGGTTCCCCCAACTAACCAATATATCAGACATTTATTTGGTACTTGATTAGATTAGGGAGGACGAAAACAAAATATTCTATTATTGATAAGGGTTGCGACGTATGCTACACTATTTGGCTCACAAGAGAATTACTGTGTGTTTAACAATTGTCAATCGAAAATATTTTTGCAGGTATTGTTCAGTGGGACACATTAGCTCTGGTTTTGGGCTCTGTTACATCGCACTGAGGAACTCAAGTATACTCTTGCCAGCCACTAGAAGTAAGGTCGATGGAGTTCTTCGCCTCCCATGGACGACCTTTTATTTTTCGTATTGAATATTAATGTTAAACACATTGTGTGGAGTGAGCGAAACTTTATAATAATATTTGACTAATGTCTCTTCTTTAAAGAGGTGTGAAGCCGAATTTTATCCATTATCTAAGAAAATATCTCCTCTCTTTTTTTATCACAATGCTACATTATTATTTTACTTAGCACTCTAATTAATGTCATGAAACTATCTTAGGGGCGTCATTGGTATGGCTCCAGGAGGGCTCCAGCTCTACAAGAGTTCTCATAGCATAGAAAATAGCTTTAGCAGTGAAGCTTTATGGGGCGATTGTCGTTTTACACTAGGGAGAAGGAATTAGGATGTGTATCTTTTTAAGAAGACCGAGCTAAATCTAATTTTGGAGAAGATAAAAGTTCTGTCACTAGACCCTTACGTCATGATTGGTAGGCTGCTGCTTCGGGTTGGTACTAGCATGACACATGCAGCTTCGTGGTGATCGGTTGCCAGGACGAGCACCAAGGCCTTGGCGGCATACAACAAGCCCTGCTCAGCTTGGCTACGAAGAAACGAGGATCGTTGCTGTTTCTTCCGGGCCTGTCTCGTGAGGACGCAAGTGGTGCGACAGAGAGGATAACATCTATAAGGTAAAGCGCAGACAACCAAACAAATTGTTCTACTATATATATATATATATATATATATATATATATATATATATATATATATATATATATGTGTGTGTGTGTATATTAAAAACTACGTATCTAGAAAAAATCAAAACATCTTGTAATTTAGAATAGATGGAGTATGTATCTAAAAACTAGAACAAATTATAGTTTGAAAAAATTGAAACAGAGGTAATAATCATCAATTCAAACTTCTTGCCTGGGTTTCGTTCCACTACGTCTGGGATTTTTGGGAGGACGAGGAGGCTTGGCAGCAGCATATGCGGTGTGTGCGGAGGTTAACCATCAGGGGAGAAAGAGGATAAGATCGTGATGGGAACATGTGGAGCGCGTTTCCGTATTGAAAGCTCGGGGACCATGGACGATTTATCTATTTTGACCTCCTTGTTGCTAAGCTTCCGCTCACATGTTATATATGTCATCATTATATGTAGCCGAATTTCTATGGCAACGGAGCTTGGAGGAAAAAAAACTATTATAAATAGAAGAAATAAAAAGTTGGTAATCTATTAGTAACACATGTCATTCATATCAGTTTGGTGAAACTATGAGCACGCTGACACAATATTTGTCAAATTAGATCCATCCCCGCACATGCAAAACTATAAATCATTAGTTCTAGATAGAACATAAGGGAACAACCACTATGGGGAAGAATAATATAGATGCAAAAATATTTATAGATTCAAAAATATTTATAAGCAGACTCATGCACTCATTTCTACCAAGACAGAATTGACACCGGAAAAAATCGTTCTTCCTTCAAAGGCACTCTCGACAATGAAGTTCTTTATCTAGCACCGAGTTAAAATTCCCTATTTGGTGGTACTGTTTATTTCCTTCCCTAACGGTGTTAAGTGGCCACCAAAATATCCTATATGTCCCTTCTCTATATCAGAACTATGTGGTGTCAAATAAGGAAAGCATGAATGCTTGTGGTATCAAATAACGAAAGCATAAATGCCATGGTCTTGAAATAAGGAAGAGATCAGTTCTAGTTTCAAAGGTGGGTTTTTCTAAAATAATACGTAAATTGCTGTAATTCATAAATATTTATTTTTAATTCAAAAAAAATATGAAATTGATACAATTTTTTTTAAAAAAATCTCTCTTCAAGATCAACCACTCCTCAAGCGAGAATAAAGATTTAAAGATTATATATTATGGTGAACAGAGTCTTAGAGCAACTCTAAGTCTATATATTGTTCCTAATTGATAGGAATAATAATTTTGGTTAAAAAATGCTTCCCAACAAGTTCTTTTATTGATTGTCCAAATATAGTCGCCTTTTATTCCAGATTTTTTGGTAGCCAAATATATAAAACAATAATGACTCTCTAGAGTGCAAACAAGATATATAAAACTGTTGGAGAATGAAAAGATATAGAAAGCGATTTTTATACAAATAATTCTCCAAATGAGAGAACGACTTTAGAAATTTTGTAAATGCTCTTATTTCGTACGGCTTGCTAATTTATATACTATGGAACATAGCAGCAGTCAAAACAACGCCTCCACGAAAGATAGGAGCTATCAAGTACTAGCATGTCAGCGCACGCGTCTGCCCCATGGGTATGTTTTTCCTAACAAAATTATATAGTATCAGCAAAGATAACCAAGCACGCATTTTGCCTTGGCGAAAATTCCACCGGCAAGACCCGATAAGGTGAGTCAGCGATCAATAACCAACCAACCAAGCTGCCCGTCCGTTTCACTGTAAAGCCAGCCATCCATCCATCCATCAACAACGTCGCTCGCGGGCCCTTGTGGCGGATGCTGGCTGGGAGCGTTTTTTCCTTTCGTTTCCTCCATGACCATGTGCATGCATTTCTTTCGCCACTCGTACAACACCCACACACACTCCTGTCCTGCTGCTACCACCATGCGTTTTTTCCTTTCGTTTCTCTCTCCTCTCCCCGTCTCTTTTATATAAGCCATGGGTGGCGCACTCGGTGCCGGGCATCAGCTGCTCTCACCAAGAAGTCCATCCATCCATCTCTTTGTAGTGCGCGCTGCTCGCTTGCACTAGCTACTAGTCAGCGGCACAGCCACAGTGCACCACCTCTCGCCGCAGCAGCAACGGGAGCGAGAAGCTAGGAAGCACAGCCGCGCCGCCAGAGGTAGACGACGACATCACCGAGTGAGAAAGAAAGAAAGAAAGAGGAAGCAGCAGCAGACGAAGTTGAGAGAGAGAGAGGCAGGTAGCCATGACGATGAGGCAGTCGAGGTTCAAGAGGATCTGCGTCTTCTGCGGCAGCAGCCAGGGGAAGAAGCGGAGCTACCATGACGCCGCGATTGAGCTCGGCAACGAGCTGGTAACGAACTCTCGCGCCTCGCCCCACTTCGCTCTCTGGTTCTGTCGCGGGCTAATCGCCTCCTTGCAGCTAGTATGCATGACTTTTACCATCCATGCATCTTTCATATTTCAAAAAACAAAGAAAAGAATTCTCCACCATCTCAGCTAGATTAGCTAGGACACGTTCTGTCGTACCGTAGCGCACGCACACACTTGCCCAGTAAAGTCGTATGCAAAATTCTTCTGTAGTAATAATAGTAGCAGTTACCAGCAGGCAGATAGATGAGGTCCCTTGTCTTTCTTCCACTTCCGTCAGCCCGTCCCCGTACGCCATGGCAGAAGGCAGGCACACGGGAGTAGGAGCACTCTGCTTTCTGGGTGCCGCTCACGTTCCTCCATCCTCAGTCCTGTGGCCTGGGGGTCCCTGCACGGCTGCACCCACCCTGCCTCATCCGTCTGCCTGGAACGAAAGTGAAAAATCACGAGTGGCCATCAGCGCGGCATGGGCAGCGGCTGCGCGGTCACCACCAGTCACCGCCGGGCCGGGACTAGCGCATTGACGCGTCGCCCATAATGAGTGAGGCCGGCGGCTAGGCTACCACCAGGTCACGAGACAGGCAGAGCGAGAGCGGGCACCGGAGCACGGCCGGGCCACACCACATGCGCGGACTGCACCGCACCGGGGAACAAACAGTTCGCGCCTAGTCATGCCATGCGTACGACGTCGCCCGGCCAACAAACTACACCTCTTACTAGTACTACTAGTAGTAATCGGTGGCTTTTTATTTGTGTGCGCTGTGCAGGTGGCCCGGAGCGTCGACCTGGTGTACGGCGGCGGCAGCATCGGGCTCATGGGCCTCGTCTCCCAGGCCGTCTACGACGGCGGCCGGCACGTCATCGGGTAAGCAAAGCTAGCAAGCAGTCACCGTCGCCTCATCCCCAGAAGAATGTTTTGTGTGGCTTGCCTTTGCCTGTGTTCCTGTGCTGATCGCTTCTTTTTGTCATGTTGCTGTCCACGCGCAGGGTCATTCCCAAGACGCTCATGACACCAGAGGTATGTCTGCCTGCCTGCCTGCCGTCCCCTGCCCTCTGCATACTAGCACGCCTAGCACTCCCACAGCACACCACTACATATCAGTGTCACAGCTGCTTGATAACAAGGACAAGAGGAAAAAAAAAAACTCGTCAAATCTGATGCCTCTCTGCCGGGCCGGGCCGGGCCCTCACAATAATAATCATGAGCACGCACGCGCTCACGTTGGCGACTTGTTTTTAGCATTCCGAGTGCGTGTAGTAGTAGGGCGTCGTAGAAGTGGTTATGAAATGGGGCTTGGGAGTTTGGGCTCTGCTGGAGTCCCGGGGGACATGGCACTTGACGCACAAAAACAAATCGGCCGTCCTCCTGACTGATGACCAGCAGCAGGCCGCGATCGAGAGAGCCTGCATGCTTTTGGCACGAATCCCAGATCTTGGCGTGAGGATAAACTAGTGAGCTACCAAAAGCGCCGCTTTACGGACGGATGTTTGTTTGTTAATTAGTACTAGTGAGCTAACAAAAGCGTGAGGATGTTTGTTTGTTAATTTCCATTCCTTTGGGCCCCCAAAAGTCCTGCGGTGGCATCATTCGTCACCAGCTGCCTGGTCGCCCCGCCGGGGAAATGGTTTGTAACCTGTACGTACTACTAGTGCTGCTTTATTTAGGCTGCAAGCCTGCTAGGACGGAGAGATTTGTGTTCTCAGTAGGGTCTGAACAAGCTTTATTTAGCGGCCTGGCCTCCCAGTTTCAGAAACGGACACTGAAATATTTTCAGATTTTTTTTTACTTCTGCTCAACTGTCATGTCTTTCTACAGAATTCTACTAGTACTCGTAGTACGTCATATATAATTAAACCATTGGTCCAGACTGCGGTGGGCATTCATTCATAGGGCCGGTTTAATTGGCCAAAGAGGTCAAAAAAATTTTTTTGCGCAATATCTATCACATCGAATATTTGAACGCATGTATGGAGTATTAAATATAGATAAAAATAATAATTAATTGCACAGTTTGTCTGTAAATGTCAAAACGAATCTTTTGAGCCTAGTTAGTCCATAATTGGATAAATTTTGCCAAATAACAACGGAAAATGCTACAGGAATTTACCCAAAATTTTTCACCGTCCAAACAGTCCCATAATTCATTTTCATGTTTGTCGCCTAAGTACTAGCTTTCCCGTGGTCCTCTCCCTGGTTACTCATACGTAACTGTCCGACCTTTTTACCATTTCCAAAGGGGGTGAAGATCTCTAGGGCCGGTTTCTGTTCCCATGCTTCTCCTTGCCCAAACGTAAACGCAGCGCTGCAGCATTCGCGGTGGTCGTATCGGATATCATATCTGAAATTACATTGCGTGTTTTCATGGCATGCAGATAAGTGGCGAGACAGTCGGCGAGGTGCGCCCGGTGGCCGACATGCACCAGAGGAAGGCAGAGATGGCACGGCAGTCCGACGCATTCATCGCCCTGCCTGGTAAGCAGCTTCACGATCCATCATCCATGGCCATGCAGCAGCACTACATTTTTACAGTTTTATATTACAAGTACTACCGGTAGTAGAAGTAGATGGATCTCTCTAATGTACCAGTAGTACAGTGACTCGTGTCTCTTCCTCTGGCGTGCACGTACAGTGGCACGCAGCGCCTCACATGCATGATGCATGTACAGTAGGAGTACGTAGCGTGGCCAATAATTGGCGCAGAGCTGAGACACGTTGTTCACCGCCCAACCACCCGGAGCTAGCATGAATACAGTACAGAGTACTCCTACGTTACGTACTAGTATATGTGTAGTCGAGTCTCGAGTGGTAGACTGGCGTGTAAAGCTGAGTGAGACGCATGGACTGTTTCATTCGAACTTGAAGGCAGAGCTGAGCTGAGCCCATCGACATGGTTTCATTGCATGCACGCAGGAGGGTATGGGACGCTGGAGGAGCTGCTCGAGGTCATCACGTGGGCGCAGCTGGGCATCCACCACAAGCCGGTATGCATGTGCCGTTCATTCTGTGCTACTACTACTACTAGTAGCTAGCTCCTGCATGCAGCACACCGAGAGGTTTTGGTTTTCTCTGACGAACGCGCTTGCAGGTTGGGCTGCTGAACGTGGACGGCTACTACAACTCGCTGCTGACCTTCATCGACAAGGCCGTGGAGGAGGGCTTCATCAACCCCAGCGCCCGCCGCATCATCGTCCTCGCGCCCACCGCGCAGGAGCTCATGGACAAGCTCGAGGTTCGTGGGTGGATCGATGACCAAAACTTGTTGCTCCCAAATTCAGTTCATCATCCGTTGCTGATGGAAGTCATGCATCTTGTACAAATGCGATCGATGTGCAGGAGTACGAGCCCTACCACGACAGGGTGGCGTCCACGCTCAACTGGGAGATGGACCACCAGCTGGGCTACTGACACTACTGCTGCCACCCACGCAAGAGCCGCCAGAGCCAGCGCGGCAGCGCCTGGCTGAAGCAGCCAAGAACGGGGCAGGCAGGCGATTGGGACATTTGATCGATCGGGGAATTAAGGAACAAGCTTAATTAGCTAGCCGCCATCAGATTGGGTTTTTTTTCCTTTTGTTTTTAACTTGATGCAGATCGGTTTGGAGTGCTGGAGGAGAAAAAAAATGGGTTTGGTTGGGGTAGCAGGATCGGAGTACGTACGTACGTGCTGGTTTTGTATATGATGCCTTGTATTTTCTTCCACTGGGGATGATGGCTTGCAGTGTTGTTTGTAGTAACAGTAAAAAGAAACTTGACCGGTTTCCCCGTCCCTGTTGTACGTTCTAGTAATAGTATTAGCAGCCAGTACCTGCCTATGTATGTTAGCTTCAAGATGCTGAATTCGATTGAATACAGCAAATCAACCCAGCAAGCGTGTAATACAATTCAGTGCAGATCTTTTGGATCGAAATCCCCCCCTCTAGCTATTTTTTTTCTTTTGCAGACTTTTTTTGAGTTTCTGATGCTCTAATCTCTTGCACTGTAATTGTGTTGTGCTCCTCCCATAAATAAACCAAAACAGACAATCGCCCACGAATATAAATAGCTAGACATACATGTGCCAGCCACGGTTCTAAATAGCGCTATGCATGCAGTCAATTTTTGAATTTGTTACGAAGCCGCTAATCCCGAAAGAACTATCACCCTGTTCGGCAGGCTGTTTCTGCGGTTTATAAGCCGGCTGTGGCTGTTTTGATGTGAGAGAAAAACACTGTTCTACGGCTGATAAGTCGTGCTGATAAGCTCAGCCGAACAGGGTGTATAGTTGTTGTTGCCACTGTCCAGGAGTAGTAGTAGTTGTTTACATTTTTTCTCTCTCGCCTCTGCTGGCTGCTGCCAATTCGCGAAACTAGCCGCTCAAAACACTGCTGACCGGCCGGAAGATGCTGCACTGGCCACCGCCGCAAAGGAGAGAGAGATCGCGAGAGAAAGGAAAAAGGACATTTGCACCGCGCCGTTAGCCAGTGGTCGACGTCTCGACGAGAGCGTGGCGGTGGCGCTGTGCCCTCGGCGCCGGGCTACAGCCGGCTGCAGGTACTGTTCAACACTTCAACGTGGGGCTTGTTTAGATGCCATCCAAATTCCAAGTTTTTTCACTCTCTCTCCATCACATCAATTTTTAACCGCTTGCATGGAGTATTAAATGTAGGTAAAAAATAATTAATTACACAGTTTAGTTGGAAATCACGAGATGAATCTTTTGAGTCTAGTTGGTCCACGATTGGATAATATTTGTCAAATAAGACGAAAATGATACTATTCATTAGGTTCACTTTTTTTTTGCAATCTAAACAAGCCCCTGATCTGAACAGCTGCCGCTGCGGCTGCACAGCTTCGCCTGTAGCTGAAGCTGTGCAGCGGGAGCTGCTGCATGCAGCCGGCTTCAAGCAGAGGCGAATTGCGTCAGGTGCCGAGGTGCACATGTCCACGGGCCCGCAGCGAACTGGATCGGCAGCCCATACAAGAAGAATTGCCGAGCCAAGCCGGGAAGGGAGCACTTGGACCTGGGCCGGGCCGGGTCGACCGAGCGGAGCGAGATGCTTCGGCCCCTTCTTCCTTCTGGAACCTTCTCCCCTCCTCCCCAACCAAACCGGCCCAGCACGACACGAAACGAACCTCCCCTTCCCCTCCCCTCCACTCTCGGCGTCCGTCTCTCTCTCCGGCAGCTGCGCGACGGTTTGGATCGCACCCTCGTCGGAGCTACCATGGTCAGCCCTCCTCCTCCTCCTCCTCTCTCCCCTCCCCCGCTCAATCTCCGTGTCGCGCTGCCTATGCACGCACCGGCGGTAGAAAACCACCCTGGTCTTGTTCTCAATCTTCTGCTCTCCAGCGTTCGCCTCGTTGGGTTGAGATGAGCTGCGATCAGTAGGTTCTTTGCTCCTGTTGGGGATAGGGCTAGCGTTCGCGAGATTTAGGGTCTGTTGGGTCGCGGATTGCTTGCTGCCCGTTCGAATTGCTGGCGTTCTCGGCGTGATGCGAGCGGGCGCACTGTGGTCGGGCAGCGCGATGGGACGAAATGGGATTTTCGGTACATTTCTGGGTAGACGAATATAAGCTGCCGCTATCTTTCCATGGTCTTATGCGCTCACGCTGTAGGGTCTGACAGTTTTGAATTCGACAACTCGTAAAGAAACAGAATACGCTGTTACATTAGCAACCACCTCAAGGAAACAAAGAAATTTGGGACACCAGACCTAAATAAAGCTAAAAATTTGCACGACAAGGTTGGGGCAAACTTTCTCGCGTGCTACTGAAATTAAATTGCCGAAAACCTTATATTCCACTAACTGCCTCTCTATCATCAGGCTAGGACCTGTGTGTCCTTGTGCTTTGTGGTTTTTAGTCCTAAAAGGTTATGGCCGCAATAATAATTTGAACCAAAATAGGTCTACCATATTCGCTGGCAACTTCTCATTTTCAGGGGTTTCCTAGGTGTACTTTCTCCCGTCTGGTCCGTTTCGTGTTGGATAGGTTGTTGAGTTGTACTCCCCTCTGAAAGAAGATTTGGACATATTTAAATGTTTGATTTACACATTTACATTTGGGTGCTCATTTATGTGCTTCTTTTTTCTTTCTCAGGCTGGGAAGCTTATTGCAAATCTGATTGTCATGGGATCTACGATTATAGGAAGAGCTATGCTTCAGGCATATCGAAAAGCACTTGATAGTAAGTTCTGCTGCCATGAGCTTCTTCATGACCCACGTGTAGTCTCTGCCAGCTCCTTGTTCCTTTTGTAGATAAAAATGATAGGTGGTAGAAGGCGTCCATCAATTTTGCAATCAAGGATTACTTACCTGGTACATTGATTGATGGGGAAATTGGCAATTCTGTTTTTACTGCTTGTGGCATGATGGATCGGTTTCGTAAAAATGAATGATTGACAAAGTTATTGCCATAACTTACTGAACTTTTTGCATTCTCATCTAATCATCTTGGCACAATCCAGAAAGGATAGGTTTCTCTATTTATCTTAGCTTGGAGCCATTTTTTAATCATTGTTTTGTGTATAAATAGTTCTCTGGCTCTAATAAGTTTTCCGTAGCTTAGTCTGTTAGTTGCCTGATTTTTTTCTACTGATATGCCAAGTATGTTTATGCTTCAGCATGTAGCCTCGAGCAACATAAGCCTATCAGACATACTTGAACCGCCAACACTTATGCTCAGAGTTGGGTTATACCTGGTACGCCAGATATATTGATACAGTGGGGCTTGCCTTGATATCGAACTTATGTATTGCTTTCACTTACATTCTATCAAATGAAAGTAAATCTATAAAAAAAAATGAATTTCATGAGAGCTTTGTTTCCTCAACTTAAAGAAATCACTAGAATGAGTCAACATTTATGCTATAAAATTTTAGTATGTACTGCTTAAAAAGAATCCTCTGATTCCTCCAGGTTTTGTTTGTTTACATAAAGAATTGAGAATCTGAATTTAGGAAATTCTGCATTTCTTTGTTTTCTATTGAATGCTCTCTGGACAAATGTTAGTTCATTGGCTTAGAAGTAAGCAGACAATTTATTCAGTAAATGAGGTGGTTTCTAGAAAAAAGGATATATGGAAGACACAATATATCAGGACCATGGCCACAATGTTCTTGGGTATGAGGAATGTGGTATGCTACTTGTGTGAGGTTTACAAGGCAGGGTCGAAAATGACCCCACATACCCATGTTGAGGTTGACGATCTCGGATCGTGGGTTGCTGCCTTCAACCCCGTTTTCCTGATTATGATAGTACTTCATGTGCCTTTTATATTAAATGATTTAGTTCATTGGCTTTTGGTAAACGAAATGCCATGTGCTTCATGTACTAATAAGGGGGTATATCAGGTGTAAAACTATCTTTTGGTTCAAATGAGCAAACTGTTTTATGGTTGCTGCCTCCTACACATTATTTGCTCATCTAGTGGACCACATAATTTGCAATATTTCATGTACACCCTATACATCTTGTAGATGAAAACTTAACCTAAGGTAGCCAGTGGTACTATAGTCATTTATTGGCTAGATTGATTGATGAAAACTTAACCTAAGGTAGCCGGTGGTACTATAGTCATTTATTGGCTAGATTGATTCATGGACAATGTATGAAGTGCCTTTCATTGTCATCTTAGGGTGTGTTTGGTTGGATGGACATTCCTGGATGGGATATGGCCTTCCATGGATAGTATCGTACTGATGTTTTGATTGCTTTCCACTCACTGGAGTCAACAACAAACGGATATTAACTTCTGAATGATATTTTTGCTATTCATTTAATTTTCTAGGAAAGAACGACATTTAATTGCTATATGCACCTCCTTATTTTGTTACCTCCTACCTCTGCCAGATGCAAATAAAACTGGTGTGGCCCATGAGGCAATAAACAATATTCGTAGAGCAAGCAAGGCAATGACCGAACAAGAAGCGAGGCAGATACTGGGTGTCTCAGAGAATTCAACGTGGGAAGAGATTGTACAGGTCTGCTACTTCCCTTTTGTTTCATTTCTCATTCGACTTGCTATTACGTATTCGGATGCACAGTTCTCACTTCAATTTGAACAACTATGTGTTATGCAGCGATACGATAACTTGTTTGAAAGAAACGCCAAATCTGGGAGCTTTTACCTCCAATCGAAGGTTCACCGGGCCAAGGAGTGCCTAGAAACAGTGTACCAAAAGAACAAACAAGATGAGCCTCCTAATTGAAATCCCGCCCCTTAACTGCTTCTGATATTCTTTTTCCCCTCATAAGAGTACTGTACATAGAAGGGCAGGCTTGTTGCAGTTGGTGAGAAGCTCACCCACTGAGCACCAGGTCCTGGGTTCGACGCCACCTCCCTGCATATTTGCGGGGGTAAAGGCTGGCCTTGGTTAAACCCTTCCCCAGAACGCCACTTAAGTGGGAGCTGCCTGGCACTGGGTCTGCCCTTTTTAAGAGAACTGTACATACCAACAACGGTCGCTGCTGTTGTATCAGTAGTATGCAATGTGGAACCAATAAGCTTTGTATGTAGCGACTGCAAACCTACCTTTACAAGACTAATCTGTAAGGTCTCGCTGGGCTCTGGCTCGGTGGCGCCTACAACTTTGTTATTTTGCCATATCATGATTGTACGAAACCATATTCTTGTACTGTGTTCTGTGTCAATATATATATATATATATATATATATATATATATATATATATATATATATATATATATATATATATATATATATATATATATATATATATATTCTTGTACTGTGTTATTCATTCATTATTCTTGATGCCGTCTGCATTCATGTGAAACGAACAAAGGTCCATATATTTTTGTACTTATATGAAATTTTGATTGAGGGTGTCTCTGGATGGAGACATATTGGAGGATGTAGGTTCGGCTTTCGTGCTGGAAACATTTCTGTCCTTTAGCATTGACCGATGTTGTAGGTTAGGTTCGAGCATACTGCATACAAATTTGCATCGGTCTATGCTTGGCCTTGCTGTTAGGCTGCCAAACGGGCATGTTGTCGTTTATGAGCAACTAATGATATTCAGCCCATCAATCAAGCGAAGAACTCTGCATGATTCCAAAGTGTTTGGTCCTGGTCCCAATATACGGCTGATGAATAACGTATTTGCTTGCAACTTTTTGTAGACGAATATTTGCTTGCAACTTGCGCTGTTACATTTCATTTTACGAGATTTGGCAGCAGGTTCAAAATCATTTTTCTTACATGTGTGTTCTAGGCTAAATCATTTTTCTTACATGTGTGTTCTAGGCTAGGCTGGTCATTCCTCAGCAGGCCCTCGCTGGTCAGTGGTCACTGCCTCGCTCTCAGCGATCAAAGGCTTCTTCACCTCTTGTCTCTTGATCGCTCAGGTTTCAGATTCAGAGATTGGTGGCAAGCTGTCTGAAGCCTGATAGTTGGGTGGGTCTCCGCTTTGGACCACAAGTCGTGTTTCTGTTCCAGTTTTGCCGTGCAGAAAATTCAGTATTAGTCGTTTTCATCCATCGATGTTACGAATTACGAAGAGAAGACCTGTACCGATTTGAGTAGTTGTCTACCCCTTTTTCATCTGACGTGATCGCCGGAACGGAACCCGTCGTGGTCGTGCATGGCGCTTGTCAGGAAGCAATTGGTGCCTTGGTGCTTGGTGGGCTGCAGAGTGCAAGGTTGGATAGCGGCGTACGCGTGCGTGATGCTGCTGAAACTGAAACAGCGGCTTCTAACCAAACAGGCAAACAGTTGTATGGTTGCTGCCTCCTACTATTGTTTGCTAAATATCACTGTCACGGCATGACAGGTGGACCCGCATCGTCAGGAGGAAGGATCTGTTGCCAGTCTGGCAATTGAAGGCAGTTGGGCGCCGGGTACATAAGGCGCGGTAGGAGAAGTCTTTCGGCAACGAATCTGTAACAGAACAATCCTAGAAGTAGAAGTAGAAGTAGACAGCAGTTCATCTGCTCCTGTACCCAAACCTGTTACAGTTCGCAATAAAATCGTCCAAATTCGTCCCAAATCCACCATATCTAGCTAGTCCGTTACAATTGGTATCGCGAGCCTGCTGATTCGGGGGGGGGGGGGATTTTTTTTCTCCCGTCCTGGCTCCGAAGCGAAAACCCACCAAATTCCAGTTGGAGATGACGACATCGATCAACGACCTCAAGACCACCATGGAGGCCATGACGAAGCAGCTCGCCGGTGTTCAGGACATGGCGACGCAGTTCGCCGGCTTCTAGAAGATGATGACGACCACCCTTGACAAGCTCAACGACTTGGAGTCTTGGCGCACGGTCGCGGAGACATCCATGGGATCAATGATCCAACTATCGAAGGAGACGACGATGAGGGTGCAGCAGTTGGAGGCGCGGCCACCGCCGCTGCCGCCTCGACCACCAGCGACGCTCCCTCAGCCTTCACCAAACCTAATGCCGCGCCCACCTCCCCTACCACCAGTGATGCTTCCCCCGATGGAGAACCCGCTGACGGCTCCCCTTCCTCAGCACGTTCCCGGGGGCATCGATCTGAACATGGCGCCGGCATCGGCTTCGAGCTCACAATCACCCAACGGGCACGGCCAGCGACACGAGCACCAGGCTGTTGGCAGCGGGGCCCTATGCGCCTTGCCGTCGCACCCGGTCACGGGTATGCTCCTCGACCACAGTCCTCATGCCTTTCCGCCACCGGATTTGGAGCATATGCAGTCGCAGCGCTCACCACCAGTTCCCAAGTTTGATTTCCCCAATTTTGATGGGGAAAATCCGCGACTCTAGCGTGACCATTGTGTTTTGTTCTTTGAGGTGTATGGCGTATGAAAGCATCTAGGCCCCGAGAGTTGGTTTCGGCAATTGATGACAACGCTTTATTACCATGACTAACGTGTGTTTTGCAGAAACTTTGGTAAGTTAGGTCATGGAGGTGATAACTGCTTTGGGCACCATGGTATTCATGCCCCTTAATGGAAATCGTTTCGGTTTTCAAAGGAGTGACGTCAAGATTAAGGACGGTTAGTTCCGGATGTCAAGGTGTTGAGTTTCATTCGGAATAGTCGTTAGGATATTCGTTTTCTTTTTTGGCCGTACTATAAAGGGGAGCATCAGCGGGTAGCTTGACCTAAGTGAGTCCTATGTTTAGGTGTGGTGCACACTTGTTAAACTTAGCACTAGGCAGCTCTAGAATAGCTCAAAGTTCAGTTGGAAGCAACTTGGTTCAAGTTGCGTCGTGTTTCGGAGAGTTTAGAGGGTTTTTCCCTTGACCGGACGCGGTTCTCGGCATGACCGGACGCGTCCGGTCAGTTCAAAACCGCGACTGCGTTTCGACACTGACGACCGGACGCGGCCCTTGCGAGGACCGGACGCGGTGGTCAGGGCCGACACGTGTCACTTGAGGGAAACCTTCCGATCGGACGCGACCTGGGTGTGATCGGCGCATCCGGTCACGTTCCAGTAAGGTCCAGCGACGACCGGACGCGTCCGGTCATCACCGATCGGACGCGGTCGCGCGTCCGGTCTCGTTACAGTAAGCTCCCTGCACGATCGGACGCGTCTGGTCACCCCTGACCGGCGCGTCCGGTTACTCAGCCGAGATTTTAGAATTTCGACCGTTACGAGCGACCGGCGCGTTCGGTCACTTCGACCGGCGTGTCCGGTCACCCCGTATTTTTGCTGAGTTGGCAGGTAATGGTTCGTTTCGACTGTGGGGTGTATAAATACATCCCCACCACCTCTTTTAGAGGTCTCTTGCTCATTTGTTCAGCTGAGAAACACCTTTAGAGTGCAAGGAAGTGCAAGAGCTCTAGTGAGGAGTGTGTTTTGAGAATCAAAACTTGAGAGTTCCTCACTAGCGATTAGAGAGTAGCAAGTGTGCATCCACCTTCTCATCAGGCTCGTTGTGGTCAAGTGAGAGTTCTAGCTTGTTACTCTTGGTGATCGCCATCACCTAGACGACTTGGTGGTGATTGGGAGTTTGGTGATCATGCGGCGGAGCTTGTGGATGACCCAACTCATCTTGTGAGCGGTTTTGGGCGATTCACCGCGACGGAGTGTTGAAGAATCAGCCCGTAGAGAGCACTTGATCCTTGCGCGGATCAAGGGAGAGCTACACTCTTGCGCGGGTGCTCCAACGAGGACTAGTGGGGAGTGGCGACTCTCCGATACCTCGGAAAAACATCGTCGTGTTCCTTGCCCTTACTTTCAAGCATTTACATTCTCGTATTTACTTTCATTGCTTGATTTACTTTCCTAGAATTGCCATGCTAGACTAGGATTTGAAACTAGGGTGCAAAACTTTTTATCGGTAGAATCTCTAGGAACACAAGTAGGCACTAGGGGTGAATTCCGGCTTCTAGGATTTAATTCTTACAATTAATTTTTAGAAAAGCCCAATTCACCCCCCCCCCCCCTCTTGGGCATCTTGATCCTTTCAATTGGTATCGGAGCCGAGTTGCTCCTAATTTAGGCTTTACCGCCTAGAGCAAGATGTCTAACGGGGAAGGACCACCTCCCACCTTTGAGGGGGATGATTTTCCATATTGGAAAATCCGTATGGAGGTGTATTTCGAAGCCATAGATGTTGGGTGTCTTAGAGCCGCAACCCAAGGGCTTCCCACTATCAAGGATCCCGCAAATCCAATTGGTGACGAGGAGAAGTACGACCGGTGGAATGCAAAGGCCAAAAATGCACGCTACCGGGGCTTAGCCAAGGATATCTTCAATCGTGTGCGTAATGCAAAGAACGCTCATGAATTGTGGGAAAACCTTTGTGCTCTCCATGAGGGAACTAAGAGTGAGCATGAGGAACGCTATCATATTGCTTTAAAGAAAATTAACTCTTTTGAGATGCTTCTCAAAGAAAGTGCTAATGACATGTACACTCGATTGAATGTTCTTGTAGAGGACCTCAATGCTCTTGGGCTCACTCAAATGAGCCAATCGGATGTTGCAAGGAAAATCTTGAGTGTTCTTCCCGTTGAGAAGTATGGTCACATTGTCACCGTGCTTCACCAAAGTGATCTTTCCACCGCAACACCGACACAAGTATTGGGGAAGATCAATGCTCATGAGATATACATGCACATCACTCCGGAAGAGGGCTCATCATCTCCCAAGAAGAAAGACTTGGCCTTCAAAGCTAGCCATGACAAGAAGAAGAAGAAGGGCCAAGCCATGATGGTGCAAGAGAGCTCAAGTGAAAGTGATGTTGATGATGAATCACTTGCACTCATGGTGAGAAAGACCACCAAAATGCTAAAGAAGCTCAACAAGAGTGGCATTAAGTTCGATGGCAAAAAAAAAAGAAATTCTTCACAAGTAGCAAAAGAAAGCCAATCTCGGAGATGGATTGCTACAATTGTGGTGAACTTGACCACTTAGCTCATCAATGCCCTAGACCACCAAAAGACAAGTACAAGAACAAAAACAAGGGCAAGAAAAATGATTCAAGTGATGAAGAAGAAGAGAGGAAGAAAAACAAGCCATACAAGAAGAAGGATGGCAAGAAGGAGTTCCATAAGAAGAAGAAGGGAGGAAAGGCATACATTGTTGGTGATTGGCTCACCGATATTGAATCATCTTGTGAGTCCTCCGAAGATGAAAGCAATGATGAGAAAGAGAAGGTTGCCGCATTTGTGATGGGGCCATCATCTTCACCGACATCTTCATCACCACCTTCACCGCCTCCTTCACCATCATCGTCCACTACTCACCTATGCCTTATGGCCAAGGGTGAACGAAAGGTACAAAACCATGATAGTGATGATGATGATAGTGATAGTGATGATGAATATGATGCACCTTCTTATGATGAACTTGTAAAATTGTTGAACAAATACACTAAAGTCATAAGAAGGACAAGAAATGAAAATGATGAACTTCAAAATGAAAATGAATCACTCTCATCTAAGCTTGAAAGTGCTCAAAATGCTAGTGGTGAGCTTAAAGATCAAAATGAAGTTATGTCTTCCACTCTCAAGGAGCTCAAAACTTCAAATAAAGAGCTTAGAGATCAACATGATAAACTTGAGAAGAAGCATGATGAGCTCATCACTAGACATAACTCTCTAAAAGACAAATACACCACATTGAAAATTGACTATGATAGTCTTATGGTTGCTAATGAACTTGCTCTTGAGACACATGATGCTACTAACAAAGTTGTTAAGTGTGATATAGCTACATCATGTGATGACTTGATCATTGAAAGCATTGAGCAAGGTTCTAGTAGCAAAGGCAAGAGTGTGGTTGAGTTAAGCAACTATGATGATTATGCCAAGATCAAGAGTGAAAATGAGAAGCTTGCAAATGAGAACAAGAAGCTAAAAGGTTTGATGGCTCTTGAGAAGCAAACAACAAATGAGTCACTCATTGAAGAAAACAAAAAGCTCAAGCAAGAGAAAGAGCATCTCAAGACCGGCCTAAGCAAGTTCACAAGAGGTCAATATTTGCAAAGTGAGCTACTCATGAACACCGTAATGAAGATGGATAGAAGTGGTATTGGGTACTTGGCAAATTAAGAGAAGAAGGCAAAAGCTCAACAACAACAAAGCAAGTCAAAGCCCAAGCCAAAGAGATGTGTTGAGTGTGGACAAGAAGGTCATTTTGCTCATGAGTGCAAAACTCCACCACCACAACCCTTACCAAAGCATGCTAGACCCTTTGCCTTCAATGCTCATTACATGCTAAGAAAAGATTCAAATGGAAAGATGAAAGTTATGTTCTTGGGTCCCCCAAACAAGAATAGGCCAAAAAAATATGGGTTGCCAAGTCACTAGTTGAGAAAGTCAAGGGTCCCTCTCAAGTTTGGGTCCCTAAACAAAAAGCTTGATCTCTTGTGTGTAGGTGAACTACAAGACCGGTGGATCTCATTGGGTTATTGATAGTGGTTGCACTCAACATATGACCGGTGATCCTCGTATGTTCACCTCCATTGAAGAGAATGGGATATGTCAAGAGAAGATCACATTTGGGGATAATTCAAAGAGCAAAGTCAAGGGTATAGGCAAGATTGCAATATCAAATGATCACTCATTCTCAAATGTGCTCTATGTTGCTTCATTGAGTTTCAACTTATTATCCGTTGGGCAACTTTGTGACCTTGGCTTCCAATGCTTGTTCACACCTAATGAAGTGGTAGTTTTAAAGATAAATGACAAGCAAGTGATATTCAAAGGCTTTAGATACAACAATCTTTATCTTGTTGACTTCACCTCCGAAGATGCAAACTTGATGACATGTTTGTTCACCAAGACTTCACTTGGTTGGCTTTGGCATAGGAGGCTTGCTCATGTTGGAATGAACACTCTCAACAAGCTATTAAAGAAAGAACTAGTGAGAAGATTGAAGGATGTAAAGTTTGAAAAGGACAAACCTTGTAGTGCATGTCAAGCGGGCAAACAAGTTGCAAACACTCATCCAACCAAAGCTTTCATGTCAACTTCAAGAGTGCTAGAACTTCTACACATGGATTTGTTTGGGCCTACAACCTACAAGAGCTTGGGTGATAATCTCTATTGTCTTATGATAGTGGATCACTACTCAAGGTACACATGGACCTTCTTCCTTCATGACAAATCCGAAGTGGCCAATTGTTTCAAGAAGTTTGCAAAGAGAGCTCAAAATGAATTTGAAGTCAAGATAAAGAAGATTAGAAGTGACAATGGCAAAGAGTTTGACAACACAAACATTAAAGCTTATTGTGATGAAATTGGAATCAAGCATGAAGTCTCTTCAACCTATACTCCTCAACAAAATGGTGTAGTTGAGAGAAAGAACCGGACTTTGATCACCCTTGCAAGAACAATGCTAGATGAGTACAACACTCCGGAAAAGTTGTGGGCTGAGGCAATCAACACCGCATGCTATGCTTCAAATCGCCTCTTCCTACAAAAGTTTCTTGGCAAGACCCCCTATGAGTTGCTTAATGGGAAGAAGCCAGACGTCTCATTCTTCCGGGTGTTTGGTTGCAAATGCTACATCTACAAGAAGCGTCAACACCTAGGGAAGTTTCAAAGACGTTGTGATATTGGTTTTCTTGTTGGTTACTCATCAAAGTCCAAAGCATATAGAGTATTTAACCATGCCACCGGTTTGGTTGAAGAAACATATGATGTGGAATTTGATGAATCTAACGGCTTCCAAGGAGCAATTGAGAATTATGATGATGTAGGTGATGAACCTGAAAGCATCTAGGCCCCAAGGTTTGGTTTCGGTAATTAATGACAACACTCTATTACCATGACTAACGTGTGTTTTGCAGAAACATTGGTAAGTTAGGTCATGGAGGTGATAACTGCTTTGAGCACTGTGGCATTCGTGTCCCTTGATGGAAATCGTTTCGGTTTTCAAAAGAGTGACGTCAAGATTAAGGACGGTTAGTTCCGGATGCCGAGGTGTTGAGACACATTCGGAATAGTCGTTAGGATCTTCGTTTTTCTCTTTTGGCCGTACTATAAAGGGGGGCATGAATGGGTAGCTTGACCTAGGTGAGTCCTATGTTTAGGTGTGGTGCACACTTGTTAAACTTGGCGCTAGGCAACCCTAGAATGGCTCAAAGTTCAGTTGGAAGCAACTTGGTTGAAGTTGCGACGCGTTTCGGAAAGTTTCGGGCTGTTTTCCAGTGACCAGACGCGGTCTTCGGGAGCACCGGACGCGTACGGTCAGTACGCTACCACGCTAGGGTTTCGGCCTTGACCACCGGACGCGGTCCTCACGAGGACCGGACGCGGTGGTCAGTGGCTGACACGTGTCACTCTGGGAGAACGCCCGTCGGACGTGACCTGGCTGTGATCGGCGCGTCCGGTCAGAGTCTAGTAAGGTCCAGAGAGGACCGGACGCGTCCGGTCATCAGCCATCGGACGCGGCCTCGTGTCCGGTGCGAGTACAGTAAGCACCCTTGCACGATCGGACGCGTTCGGTCACCCCTGACCGGCGCGTCCGGTGGTTCAGTTCAAAATCACGTTTTGACCGTTACGGGCGACCGGCGCGTCCGGTCAGTTCGACCGGCGCGTCCGGTGAGCCCGTGTCAGAAAGTAACGGTTCGTTTTCTTTGAGGGGTGTATAAATATAACCCCTCCACCTCTTTTAGAGGTCTCTTGCTCATTCAAACATCTGAGAAAACCCTTTAGAGTGCAAGGGAGTGCAAGAGCTCTAGTGAGGATAGAGATTTGAGAATCAAAGTTTGAGTTTCCTCACTAGTGATTAGAGAGTAGCAAGTGTGCATCCATCTCCTCATTTGGGCTCGTTGTGGTCAAGTGAGAGTTCTAGCTTGTTACTCTTGGTGATCGCCATCACCTAGACGGCTTGGTGGTGATTGGGAGTTTGGTGATCATCCGGCGGAGCTTGTGGATGACCCAACTCAAGTTGTGAGCGGTTTTGGGTGATTCGCCGCGACGGAGTGTCGAAGAATCAACCCGTAGAGAGCACTTGATCCTTGCGCGGATCAAGGGGGAACGACACCCTTGCGCGGGTGCTCCAACGAGGACTAGTGGGGAGTGGCGACTCTCCGATACCTCGGAAAAACATCGCCGTGTTCCTTGCCCCTTTACTTTCAAGCAATTACATTCTCGTATTTACTTTCATTGCTTGTTTTACATTCCTAGAATTGCCATGCTAGACTAGGATTGGAAACTAGGGTGCAAAACTTTTTATCGGTAGACTCTCTAGGAACACAAGTAGGCACTAGGGGTGAATTCCGGCTTATAGGATTTAATTCTTGCAATTATTTTTTAGAAAAGCGCAATTCACCCTCCCTCTTGGGCATCTTGATCCTTTCAATTGGTATCGGAGCCGTGTTGCTCCTAATTTAGGCTTTACCGCCTAGAGCAAGATGTCTAACGGGGAAGGACCACCTCCCACCTTTGAGGGGGATGATTTTCCATATTGGAAAATCCGCATGGAGGCGTATCTCGAAGCCATAGATGTCGGGTGCCTTAGAGCCGCAACCCAAGGGCTTCCCGCTATCAAGGATCCCGCAAATCCCACGGGTGACGAGGAGAAGTACGACCGGTGGAATGCAAAGGTCAAAAATGCACTCTACCGGGGCTTAGGCAAAGATATCTTCAATCGTGTGCGTAATGCTAAGAACGCTCATGATTTGTGGGAGAATCTTTGTGCTCTCCATGAGGGAACCAAGAGTGAGCGTGAGGAACGCTATCATATTGCTTTAAAGAAGATTAATTCTTTTGAGATGCTTCCCAAAGAAAGTGCTAATGACATGTACACTCGCTTGAATGTTCTTGTAGAGGACCTCAATGCTCTTGGGCTCACTCAAATGAGTCAATCGGATGTTGCAAGGAGGATCTTGAGTGTGCTTCCCGTTGAGAAGTATGGTCACATTGTCACCATGCTTCATCAAAGTGATCTCTCCACCGCAACACCGACTCAAGTATTGGGGAAGATCAATGCTCATGAGATGTACATGCACATCACTCCGGAAGAGGGCTCATCATCTTCCAAGAAGAAAGACTTGGCCTTCAAAGCTAGCCATGACAAGAAGAAGAAGAAGGGCCAAGCCATGATCGTGCAAGAAAGCTCAAGTGAAAGTGATATCGATGATGAATCACTTGCACTCATGGTGAGGAAGACCACCAAGATGCTAAAGAAGCTCAACAAGAGTGGCATCAAGTTCGATGGCAAGAAAAAGAAATTCTTCACAAGTAGCAAGAGAAAGCCCATCTCAGAGATGGATTGCTACAATTGTGGTGAACTTGGCCACCTAGCTCATCAATGCCCTAGACCACCAAAAGACAAGTTCAAGAACAAGAACAAAGGCAAGAAAAATGATTCAAGTGATGAAGAAGATGAGAAGAAGAAGAACAAGCCATACAAGAAGAAGGATGGCAAGAAGAAGGAGTTCTACAAGAAGAAGAACGGTGGAAAGGCATATATTGTTGGTGATTGGCTCACCGACATTGAATCATCTTGTGACTCCTCCGGAGATGAGAGCGATGATGAGAAAGAGAAGGTTGCCGCATTTGTGATGGGGCCATCATCTTCACCGACATCTTCACCACCACCTTCACCGCCTTCTTCACCATCATCGTCTACTACTCACCTATGCCTTATGGCCAAGGGTGAACGAAAGGTACAAAACCATGATAGTGATGATGATGATGATAGTGATAGTGATGATGAATTTGATGCACCTTCTTATGATGAACTTGTAAAGTTGCTAAACAAATACACTAAAATCATAAGAAGGACAAGAAGTGAAAATGATGATCTTCAAAATGAAAATGAATCACTCTCATCTAAGCTTGAAAATGCTCAAAAGACTAGTGGTGAGCTTAGAGATCAAAATGAAGTTATGTCTTTCACTCTCAAGGAGCTCAAAACCTCTAATAAAGAGCTTAAAGATCAACATGATAAACTTGAGAAGAAGCATGATGAGCTCATCACTAGACATAGCTCTCTAAAAGACAAATACACCACATTAAAAATTGACTATGATAGTCTTGTGGTTGCTAATGAGCTTGCTCTTGAGACACATGATGCTACTAACAATGTTGTTAAGTGTGATATAGCTACATCATGTGATGATTTGATCATTGAAAGCATTGAGCAAGGTTCTAGTAGCAAAGGCAAGAGTGTGGTTGAGTCATGCAACCATGATGATTATGGCAAGATCAAGTGTGAGAATGAGAAGCTTGCAAATGAGAACAAGAAGCTAAAAGGTTTGATGGCTCTTGAAAAGCAACCAACAAATGAGTCACTTATTGAAGAAAACAAGAAGCTCAAGCAAGAAAAAGAGCATCTCAAGACCGGCCTAAGCAAGTTCACAAGAGGCCAATATTTGCAAAGTGAGCTCCTCATGAACACCGTAATGAAGATGGATAGAAGTGGTATTGGGTACTTGGCAAATCAAGAGAAGAAAGCAAAAGCTCAACAACAAAGCAAGTCAAAGCCCAAGCCAAAGAGATGTGTTGAGTGTGGTCAAGAAGGTCACTTTGCTCATGAATGCAAAACTCCACCACCACAACCCTTGCCCAAGCATGCTAGACCCTTTGCCTTCAATGCTCATTACATGCTAAGAAAAGATTCAAATGGAAAGATGAAAGTCATGTTTTTGGGTCTCCCAAACAAGAATAGGCCAAAGAAAATATGGGTTGACAAGTCACTAGTTGAGAAAGTCAAGGGCCCCTCTCAAGTTTGGGTCCCTAAACAAAAAGCTTGATCTCTTGTGTGTAGGTGAACTACAAGACCGGTGGATCTCATTGGGTTATTGATAGTGGTTGCACTCAACATATGACCGGTGATCCTCGTATGTTCACCTCCATTGAAGAGAATGGGATATGTCAAGAGAAGATCACATTTGGGGATAATTCAAAGAGCAAAGTCAAGGGTATAAGCAAGATTGCAATATCAAATGATCACTCACTCTCAAATGTGCTCTATGTTGCTTCATTGAGTTTCAACTTGTTATCCGTTGGGCAACTTTGTGACCTTGGCTTTCAATGCTTGTTCACACCAAATGAAGTTGAAGTTTCAAAGATAGATGACAAGCAAGTGATATTCAAAGGCTTTAGATACAACAATCTTTATCTTGTTGACTTCACCTCCGAAGATGCAAATTTGATGACATGTTTGTTCACCAAGACCTCACTTGGTTGGCTTTGGCATAGGAGGCTTGCACATGTTGGAATGAGCACTCTCAACAAGCTATTGAAGAAAGAACTAGTAAGAGGATTGAAGGATGTAAAGTTTGAAAAGGACAAACCTTGTAGTGCATGTCAAGCGGGCAAACAAGTTGCAAACACTCATCCAACCAAGGCTTTCATGTCAACCTCAAGAGTGCTAGAACTTCTACACATGGATTTGTTTGGGCCTACAACTTACAAAAGCTTGGGTGGTAATCTCTATTGTCTTGTGATAGTGGATGACTACTCAAGATATACATGGACTTTCTTCCTTCATGACAAATCCGAAGTGGCAAGTTGCTTCAAGAAGTTTGCAAAGAGAGCTCAAAATGAATTCGAAGTCAAGATAAAGAAGATTAGAAGTGACAATGACAAAGAGTTTGACAACACCAACATTGAAGCTTATTGTGATGAAATTGGAATCAAGCATGAGGTTTCTTCAACCTACACTCCTCAACAAAATGGTGTAGTTGAGAGAAAGAACCGGACTTTGATCACCCTTGCAAGAATAATGTTAGATGAGTACAACACTCCCGAAAAGTTTTGGGCCGAGGCAATCAACACCGCATGCTATGCTTCAAATCGCCTCTTCCTCCAAAAGTTTCTTGGCAAGACCCCCTATGACTTGCTTAATGGGAAGAAGCCGGACGTCTCATTCTTCCGGGTGTTTGGTTGTAAATGCTACATCTACAAGAAGCGTCAACACCTAGGGAAGTTTCAAAGACGTTGTGATATTGGTTTTCTTGTTGGTTACTCATCAAAGTCCAAAGCATATAGAGTATTTAACCATGCCACCGGTTTGGTTGAAGAAACATATGATGTGGAATTTGATGAATCTAACGGCTCCCAAGGAACAATTGAGAATTGTGATGATGTAGGTGATGAACCCTTGAGGGAGGCCATGATGAACATGCCCGTGGGAGACATCAAGCCAAAAGATGATGAAGACGATGTGCAAATCATTGATCCACCATCTTCAACACGTGTGCCTCAAGATGATGACAAGAATGAGAGAGTTGAAAATGAAGATACTTATGTCTCTCATGAACTAGCCGAGGCACAAGCACAAGATGTTGATGCTCCCAATCCACCTCCTCAAGTGGTTGATAGAAGAAACTCACCCCTACTTCAAGCTCATCCACAAGAACTCATCATAGGGAGTCCTACAAAGGGAGTAATGACTCGATCTCAAAAGCTAGCTTCTTTCGTTGAACATCACTCTTTTGTCTCTTGTGTTGAACCTAAGAATATAGAAGAAGCTCTTCAAGATCCGGATTGGGTGAATGCCATGCATGAAGAATTGAACAACTTCACCCGCAACCAGGTATGGACACTTGAAGAGCATCCTAAAGGTGCAAGAGTCATTGGAACCAAGTGGGTGTTCCGGAACAAGCAAGATGACCAAGGCATAGTAGTGAGGAACAAGGCAAGACTAGTTGCAAAGGGGTTCTCTCAAGTTGAAGGCCTTGATTTTGGAGAGACCTTTGCACCCATTGCAAGACTTGAAGCCATTCGTATCCTCCTTGCATATGCATCACATCATGATATGAAATTATATCAAATGGATGTGAAAAGTGCATTCTTAAATGGCTTTATAAATGAACTAGTCTATGTCAATCAACCTCCCGGGTTTGAAGACCCTAGATATCCTAATCATGTTTATAGGTTGTCCAAGGCATTATATGGGCTCAAGCAAGCCCCTAGAGCGTGGTATGAGCGCCTCCGGGACTTCCTCATTGAGAAGGGCTTCACCATCGGGAAGGTCGACACCACACTATTCACCAAGAAGCTTAATGGGGAGATCTTCATTTGTCAAGTGTATGTTGATGATATCATCTTCGGGTCAACAAATGAAGATTATTGCAAGGAATTTGGTGAATTGATGTCGAAGGAGTTCGAGATGTCAATGATTGGCGAGCTCACATTCTTCCTTGGTTTTCAAGTCAAGCAAATGAGAGAAGGGATTTTCATCTCTCAAGAAAAGTATACCAAGGATCTTCTCAAAAGATTCAAGATGGAAGAATGCAAGCCAATCAAGACCCCAATGCCATCAAATGGACATCTCGACCTAGATGAGGGAGGTAAACCGGTTGATCAAACTCTCTACCGTTCTATGATTGGTAGCTTGTTGTACCTTACCGCATCTAGGCCCGATATCATGTTTAGTGTGTGCATGTGTGCTCGTTTTCAAGCGTGCCCTAAAGAACCTCACTTAAGTGCCGTAAAAAGAATCCTAAGATATCTTAAGCACACCCCAAGCATTGGTCTATGGTATCCCAAAGGAGCTAGATTCCAACTAGTTGGCTATTCCGATTCAGATTATGCCGGTTGCAAAATTGATAGAAAAAGCACATCCGGAGGGTGCCATTTGCTTGGGAGATCCTTAGTATCTTGGTCATCTAAAAAGCAAAATAGTGTGGCTTTGTCCACCGCCGAGGCGGAATACATTGCCGCGGGGGCTTGTTGTGCACAAATCTTATATATGAAACAAACCCTCCTAGACTATGGAGTTGTTCTTGAAAAGGTGCCACTTTTATGTGACAATGAAAGTGCCGTTAAAATTGCTAACAATCCGGTACAACACTCTCGCACCAAGCACATTGATATCCGCCATCACTTTCTAAGAGATCACGTTGCTAAAAATGACATATCACTAGAAGGTGTACGAAGTGAAAATCAATTAGCGGATATCTTCACTAAACCTTTGGATGAGGCTACCTTTTGTAGGCTAAGAAGTGAACTTAATGTGCTTGATTCAAGTAACTTTAAAAAATGAGCGCGTGTTGTCCCTTGCATTGCATTGTATCATATGTCACGTTTACTTTGTCGTAATGCATTTAGGGCTTGGCTAACACGGTTACGATAACCCTCCTTTGGAGGAGTGAAGAAGCCTAACCGTGGATCAAACTTGACAAGCAACCTAGCTTTACTTTCTTGTATTGCATTGCATATGCATGGTTGTTCGTTTGTCGTTTCTTTTCGGTTTAGCTTTGAGCAACCTCTGTGTTCGTCCATGGATAGAGAGAGCATTTGACGCTCCTAGAGTCCAAAAACTCTATTGCATGGCCATACGTTGCTCCTCGGGTGTTTATTGCCTATTTTCGTAAAAATAAATACTAGCCTAAGGCAAAATATTTTGAAAAATTTGAGGGTTTAAGTGAGGTCACTCATATCAGGTTCCAATTGGTGTTTATTTGTGTCTCTTTGAATTGGAGCTTGATTGGGAGAAGTCGCATCGAAGTTCGGAACGAAGAATGGCGAAGAACAGCGACCGGACGCTGGACCGGACGCTGCACCGGACGCAGTGATGCTTCACCACCGCGTCCGGTCCCGGCGTCCACCAGCGCGTCCGGTCATCCAGAAGACAAAGTCCAGACCTAGGCACCGGACGCTGCACCGGACGCGCCTCTGACGACCACCGCGTCCGGTCCCGGCTACCACCACCGCGTCCGGTGCTCCGCGATGAATTCCCGAGCTCTCAGCGATCGGACTCTGACCGTGTCCGGTCAGTCCACACCGGACGCGTCTGGTCACTCCAGGCGCTTACTGGAGTGTGACCGGACGCTGCACCACCGCGTCCGGTCATAATGACCACCGCGTCCGGTGATAGCGTATCGAGCGGATCTCAGCCCCTCATAAAACCGTTCATCCTCGACCGTTTCTTTTTCACCCGCACGCGATTTCCGCCGCCGCCGAACCCTAAGCCACCGATTCGCCGGAGCCACCGCGCCCTCGCTCTCTTCCTCGCCTCCGGCGAGCTCTGCCGCCCCCTCACGCGCTCCAGCCGAGCCACCTCGCCCACTTGGCCGCGCGCGCTCGCTGCCTCGCCTCTGCCCGCAGCCTCGCCGTGCCTCTGCCGCTGCAGCGCCGCCACCGCCGTCGTGACTGCTTGCCTCCACCAGCCTCGCCGTGAACCTCGCCAGCAGCTGCCGCAGCACCCCCGTGCCAACCCGAGCGCCTCGATTCCATCCTTTGGCCGCGCTCTTCACCTAGGGTTTTGCCCTAACCCTAGCTTAGGGTTTGCAATAACCCTAGCTCGAGGTAACGAATCGATCGTTTTCATTCAAGTCCTTTCAATTTCATCGTTAGGGCTTACCGTTGACCGTAACTCTCCATTACCTATCTCGCTCGGTCGTTTCAGTGCTCGATCGCCGATCTCGGGGGTTCTCGCGATCTAGGTCACCGCGTCCTTTCACCGTCGTCTCGTCGATCCGAGGTAGCTTCGCGTCACGTTTCACTTCGTATCTCACGTGCTTGCTATCTAGGGTTTCGTATCTTTAGATATATATGTGCTTATAGTATATCTCTCTATTCCATACGTGCAGCGAGTCAGTCGGTGTGTCAGGGTCAGATCTATTCGCTAAATCCGAGGCCAAGCCTGCGGATACGGATTGAGGCCAAGCCTCTCGAGTGTCAGTTCATCATCTCACAGAGGTTCTTAGGCAGTCGATCAGCATGGTGCGTTGCAAGAACGCCGGTGGTGCTCCTGGTGACGGGGACAACAGTCCTCCCCGCCGTGATGAGATTGCGCGTGGTAAGCGCATCAAGATTGCAGCCAGGAAGAAGAGGAAGACATTGTCAGATGCAGAGGTTGCTCAGGCCGTAGCAGACGCTGCAGAGCAGGCAGAGAGAGGTGGTAGATGCAGTGGCATACACATAGGCGAGCGTCGCTTTCACCTTGAAGGTCGACAGCTCGGCACTGAGGCCACTGAGGGCACCGAGGCTACTGGACCTTCCGAGCAGATGTCAGTTGATCCACCCACAGAGCAGACAGAGGCTACACAGGCTACTGAGTCTACCCAGGCTACTGAGGCTCCACAGGCCACTGAGGATACAGAGGAGCAGGCAGCTCAGTCTCCACCACGTCGCCGCTCCACACGTGCTCGTACTCAGGTGACACCTAGGCCAGAGGGCCAGCGTCGTGGAGCACGACCTCCTCCCAGAGTTAGAGGGTCACCCCCGGTCGAGCACTTAGACCTGAGGGGTGCTTCAGCACGTCAGGTGCAGAGTTTGAGGTTTGTGGAGGTCAGCCGATGGTTTCCACCTGTCAGAGATTCCAGAGCTTCAGAGGGTTTCTATACCCCACTTCAGGAGGATTTCTACAGGGCCCTAGTTGATAGTGGCATTGCTTTCAGACCTCAGAGGGTGTGTCGACTAGAGGCATTGGTTGATGTTGTGGGAGAGCAGCTTCGTTCGCACCTGTCCTATATGCCTGGCTTATCAGATCTTCTTGGACGGACAGGTGCATACTGCGGCACATGGGTCAGGGAGTTCTATGCTTCTCTTTGGATTGATCCTGCCCATGAGTTCATACACTTTGCTTTCAGAGGCCGCGATCACAGATTATACAGCTCCAGAGCTCGAGAGATCCTCAGACTTCCAGCTTCTGACACGAGGATCCATCAGTTGTGCTATGGACAGACTCCACCTCCCAGACGCCCTCACGGCGGTTCAGTGCCACCTACCGACCTGGTTCGACCCTGCTTTCACGAGCCTTTTGGCGAAGGGTCACGTCGTACGCCTGCCAGCCTGACACCACTTGCCAGAGTCTTGGATGCTATACTCAGACGCACTTTACTGCCCAGACTTGGCTACAGAGAGGGACTGACGAGGATGCAGCTTTGGGTTGTTCACCACCTCCTTTCACAGCGACAGTTTGATATCTGGGATCTTATCCTTAGTGAGATGGAGGACACCATTGCTGAGGGCTTCAAGGGTAACCGTCAGCTTCCCTATGCCCACTGGATTTGTTTTATCATCAGATCTGCTATCCAGATGCCACCAGAGATCAGGGCGGAGATTGCTAACACTACTACAGCTTTCCCTGATTATGATATCAGACAGCTTTGGGCCTCTGTTACTAGAGATCAGGCCCCAGCGCCAGGACAGCGTGAGCGCCCAGACGTTCCTGAGACAGCAGCTGAGCAAGACGCTAGAGTTGACGAGCTTGCCGAGGCAGAGCTCACAGACCTTGAGACTCAGACTGCTGAGATACCTGAGGATGTCACTTCTGACAGCACAGATGAGGACTACCAGCCCATCCCCAGGTACCGGTCTCCTCGGTCTCACGACCACGAGGCCGGTGGATCTGGCTCAGCCTCCCGCTCAGACCCAGCCATGGTGGCTATCCTTGAGAGGTTGACCCAGGCTCAGGAGCAGCAGCAGCAGCAGATACAGCGCCAGGCACAGGATACAGCTACAGCACTAGCACAGATTCAGGCTCGCCAGGACGAGTTTCAGAGACAGCAGCTTGAGATCCAGAGGCAACAGGTTGAGATGCAGAGACAGAGTCAGCAGCAGTATATGGATCTTCTGCGCCATCTCATCACAGTTGGGGTTCCTCCGCCTGCATCTATCATGGCTCCGGCTTTGCATTCCAGTGGTCCGTCGAGTCAGGGACAGCCGAGCTTTCAGTTTACATCTCCACAGCAGCAGGTTCCCTAGTGAAAGGTCTAGATGGCTAGAGGGGGGGTGAATAGCCTTTTAAAAACTTTCTACAAAGACAAACTAAACAAGTTTATCAATATAACAAATAGCGAGATGCGAGTTTTGCTTAGCCTACGGGGTGTTTGCAAGCCACCTATCCAATTCTCAATACTAGTAAAAAGGCACTCAACCGCACAAGTTAAACCGAGAAGGTAACTACAACTACAACTAGCTAGCAAAGATAACTAAGAAAGTAATGCGGAGTTGAGTTAGGAGAGTTTCACCGAGGGGCGAAGTAATGAGCCAACCAATATGATCAACAATGAATACCAAGATAACCGAACACCGGGATCAATCAATCACAATTATGAAAGTGATGACACGAAGATTTATCCCGAGGTTCACGTGCTTGCCGGCACGCTAGTCCCCGTTGTGTCCCTCTTCACCACGTGGTTCGGTGGCTAATCGGTCTCACACCGAGCCTCTCAAAAGGCGCCACAAGAACCTACCAAATGGCAAAAGGTTGCAAATGACACGAGCAATCCACTAATGTTGCCTTTGGCGCTCCGCCGAGGTAGGCACAAACCCCTTACAAACACCGGAGGTGGCCAAGAACAAACACCAACTCTTGCCAATGCCTCCAAGCTGCTCCAAGCCGTCTAGGTGGCGGCAACCACCAAGAGAAACAAGAATCCCGCAGCAAATCAACCACCAAGTGCCCACTAGATGCTATCTCACAATGCAAATGCACTTGGATCACTCAATCTCACTTCGAATATGCAAAGAAGCAAGAGAGATGAGTGGGAGGGGAGTTGCTTAGCTCAAAGTGCTCACAAGTATATCAAAATGTCAAGAGATAGAGCCTTGAGCCGGCCAACGAGTATTTATAGACGTACCCCTTCGAATATAGCCGTTAGGAACGAGATTCAGCTGAACACGCGCTGCACCGGACGCGCTGGTCCGACCCACCGGACGCGCTGGTCGCGTAACGGCTAGTTTCTGAACTACTGACCGGACGCGCTGGTCCGACCCACCGGACGCGCTGGTGAGGACCGGACGCGCCGGTCCCGAGACTGACCGGACGCGCCGGTGAACACTGAGTCGCGCAAACCGAACTAACGACCGGACACGCTGGTGAACCGACCGGACGCCACAGTGCCCGCGTCCGGTGGGAGTCCAGTAAGCTCCCTGGACGACCGGACGCGTCCGATGGACAGTGACCGGACGCGGACCGCGTCCGACGTCCTCGGTTCCCTCAGAGCGCATGACCGGACGCGCCGGTCGCACAGAGCCCGCGTCCGGTGCAGCGTCCGGTGCTGCGTCCGGTGCAGCGTCCGGTGCTGCGTCCGGTCACTTCCGTGACCGCGTTCGCCTCCGTTTCTTTTCCGTTTGATTTCCGACTTCCGGCGTAGTGGAAAATAGGCATTTCATTTCCCCGAAATCGCCTGAATCCCGCGCTCGCGCGCTCGGCGGGAGGGAGAGAGGACCCCAAACCCTCTCTACCGCTCAAACTCCAACGCCGTCGCAAACGTGCTAACACCACCAAGTGATCATCACCATGTGCATGTGTGTTAGCATTTTCACAATCATTTTTCGAGGCGTTATTAGTTCTATCCAAATGCATATGATCATGAAATGCACACCTAGAGGCACTTAGGAGTTCATTAGCCGCGTCATTCCCCTCTTTATAGTACGGCTATCTATCCTATAATGTAACCACACCCACTAGGTGTCTTGGTTACTAAAACACAACCCTTAAGCATATACCTTTGCCTTGATCACGTAGGGTTGCGTCCAAATCCAAGTGTGGCCATCATGATCACCATGTCCATCTTGCCACCAACCTTGGAATGTACTAATCCTCATATGCTACACACAACTTAGGCATAGGATTAGTACTTAGGCATTGTCACTAATTACCAACACCAAACATAGGACTTTCAATCTCCCCCTTGTTGGTAATTGGTGACAATCCTTTCACAAAGATATTATGATAAAATTTTGATTGAACCCATGTCACATTGTCCAAGTATATTACCATGTGTAAGAAGTATAGACAAGTGATCATGAATTCAAATTGATAGCAATGGCTCCCCCTACATGTATGCTATATGTTTGGATTTTGGAAGCATACATGTTAGATAGGAAAGATTAGGAGCATTGACTATCAATAGGTGCTAAGTGTTTTAGATTATAGACCTTTGAAGCGTGATACCATCGGAGTAGCGATAAACACCATCTTAGCACCTTGTGTAGTTAGATATCACTTGAAAAAGCACAAACACAACTAGAAACCTCGTGAGATCAACATTATAAGCAAGGTTCTAGTACCGCTTTGGAAAACATGAAGCAAGAGAAATCTAACTACTTCCTATTCATGCTAGTACTTCAATTCATCATTCAAATTATACTAGCAAGTCACCACACAAGCAATGTATTGGAGAAAAAGAAATGCATAACAATGCATCATACATATGAAGTGCACAAAGAAATGCAACATTCATGTTTAAGAGCTTGCTCCCCCTACTTGTGTGCTCAAAATTTTAGTTGATCCCCTTCTTTTATCATTTTCTCCCCTTTAGGTTTTCTCTCTTTGTGAACCACATTTTCTCCCCCTTTGAGTTCTATCTTTGTGAATGACAATTTCTCCCCCTTTGGCACCAATGACCACAAGGGACCAATTTTAGATAGATTATCATGTTGAATTATGGGGTGAGGATCAAGTTTGTGGTTCAACCTAGATTGCTTGCATAAATAAAATGCTTCGGTTTGATCCAAGGGCAAGCTTCTTCACACCTCGCTAGAAGGGTTATCATGCACCATGTTGAAGCAAATATTTAGACAAGTGATCTAGATTAAACACTTAGGATCACAAGCTACTCAAACAAGTTATATGCTACCACTAGATCATACAAGTCATGGAAACAATAGTGGCACCATATAAACTTCAAATTCATTTGATTTTTATGAATGAGCCTAGAACATAAGAAATCATGACTAGATGCACTAAACATGTCCTTAGTATAGAATGTATGACATGTCAACCAATTGTACCTTAGGGCTTGAAGAAGAGGCATGTCATAACATTGGGGTGCATCAACTCATGTTGGAGAAGTCAAGTATGTTCAACTCATTCTTTAGCTTGTGAAATCTCTTCTCATCAAGTGGCTTGGTGAATAGATCGGCTAATTGATCTTCGGTGCCCACACTCTCAATAGCAATGTCACCCTTTTGTTGATAATCTCTAATGAAATGATGACGAACATCAATATGCTTTGTTCTTTGATGTTGAACCGGATTGTTGGTTAGCTTCACGGCACTTTCATTGTCACATAGCAATGGCACATTCTTAAAATTGATTCCAAAATCCTTCAATGTTGCCTTCATCCACAAGATTTGTACACAACAACTACCCGCGGCAATGTATTCGGCTTCGGCGGTAGATAGTGCAACACTATTTTGCTTCTTGGATGACCATGAGACAAGTGATCTTCCCAACAATTGACAAGTCCCGGAAGTGCTCTTTCTCTCCACTTTGTCACCGGCATAGTCGGAATCTGAATATCCAACTAGCTCAAAGCTTGCACCTTTGGGATACCATAATCCAACATCTTGTGTATGCTTCAAATACCTCAATATTCTCTTTGTTGCCTTCAAATGACTTTCTCTTGGTGAGGCTTGAAATCTTGCACACATGCATACACTAAACATCACATCGGGTCTTGATGCCGTCACATAGAGTAGGCTACCAATCATTGATCTATAAAGCTTTTGATCCACCATGTTGCCACTCTTGTCACTATCCAAACTTCCACTAGTGCCCATTGGGATTGCAATGCCCTTTGCATCTTCCATGCCAAACTTCTTGAGCATATCTTTGATGTACTTGGTTTGGCTAACAAATGTTCCTTCCTTCATTTGTTTGATTTGAAGTCCAAGAAAGAAACTAAGTTCACCGATCATTGACATTTCAAATTCCTTTGCCATCATTTTCCCAAACTCATCACAATAATCTTGATTGGTTGAACCGAAGATGATATCATCAACATATATTTGCAATACAAACAAGTCTTTCCCAATCTTCTTGGTGAAGAGAGTAGTATCCACTTTGCCCATGACAAATCCTTTAGATAGCAAGAAGTCCCTCAATCTTTCATACCATGCTCTAGGTGCTTGCTTCAATCCATACAAAGCTTTCCTTAACTTGTATACATGGTTGGGTTTCTTGTCATCTTCAAAACCAGGAGGTTGCTCCACATACACCTCCTCTTGAATGTACCCATTGAGAAATGCACTCTTCACATCCATTTGATAAAGCTTGATATTGTGAGCACAAGCATAGGCAAGTAAGATCCTAATTGCTTCCAATCTTGCAACCGGGGCATAAGTTTCACCAAAGTCAAGACCCTCTATTTGTGTGTAACCTTGAGCCACTAGTCTTGCTTTGTTCCTTACTACTATTCCATCTTGATCTTGCTTGTTGCGAAAGACCCATCTTGTTCCAATGACATTATGATTCTTAGGCCTTTCAACTAGTTCCCATACTTCATTTCTCTTGAAGTTGTTGAGTTCTTCATGCATTGCATTTACCCAATCCGGATCTCTCAATGCTTTATCAATGTCCTTGGGTTCTTCCATTGACACAAAAGAAGAGTGAGCACAAAATGATGCCAATCTTGATCTAGTTTGAACTCCCCTTTGTATGTCACCAATAATGGAATCCAATGGATGGTCTCTTGCAATGTTAGTTGGTTGAAGCACTTGCACTTGATTGCTTGGATGTTGATGTTGATCATGAGTTGGAGATGATGAACTAGCCACTTGTTGATCTTGTTGCACTTGAGATGATGTACTAGCTTGATTTTGCATTAGAGAGCCACTAGCTTGTGTAATTGGACTTTGGAGCACTTGATCTTTATTGTCATCCACATCAATCACTTGCTTTGGTCTAATATCACCAATATCCATTTCTTTCATAGCATTGGTCAATTGAGTTTCTCTCACATCATCCAAGTTATTTTCCTCATCTTGAGAGCCATTTGTTTCATCAAACTCAACATCATGAACTTCCTCAAGTAAACCACTAGCCAAATTCCAAACTCTATAAGCTTTGCTAGTAGTGGAGTAACCAAGTAAGAATCCTTCATCACATTTCTTCTCAAACTTGCTCAATCTATTGCCCTTCTTCAAGATGTAACATTTGCAACCAAATACCCGAAAATATGCAATGTTGGGCTTTCTTCCATTTAAGATCTCATATGGTGTCTTCTCTAGAAACTTGTGGCAATAGAGGCGGTTGCTATAGAAGCAAGCCGTGTTGATTGCTTCGGCCCAAAATGAATGACTCACATTATACTCATTCAACATTGATCTTGCCATATCAATCAACGTTCTATTCTTCCTCTCAACTAGGCCATTAGATTGAGGTGTATACTTGGCCGAGAATTGATGTTTGATTCCAAGCTCCTCACATAGCTCATCAATTCTTGTATTTCTAAACTCACTTCCATTGTCACTTCTCACTTTCTTGATTGTGGTCTCAAACTCATTTTGCACTCTCTTGATGAACTTCTTGAATATGTCAAATACATCACTTTTGTCCACAAGAAAGAATACCCATGTATATCTAGTGAAATCATCCACAATCACAAACCCATACTTGTTGCCACCAATGCTTGTGTATGTAGTTGGCCCAAATAAATCCATGTGCAATAACTCAAATGCCTTGGAAGTACTCATGATGCTCTTCAATGGATGAGTGTTGCCTACTTGCTTTCCGGCTTGACATGCACTACATAGCTTATCTTTCTCAAATGTGACATCCTTCAAGCCTCTAACTAAGTCATGCTTCACTAACTTGTTCAATTGCTTCATGCCAACATGACCAAGTCTTCTATGCCATAACCAACCCATACTTGATTTGGTGAGCAAGCATGTTGAAAGTTGAGTGTCACAAGCATTGAAATCGACCAAGTATAGATTCTCATATCTAAAGCCCTTGAAGATCAAATTAGAGCCATCAACACTAATAATCTCCACATCATCAACACCAAATATGCACTTGAAACCGAGATCACACAATTGAGCAACCGAGAGAAGATTGAAGTTCAACTTTTCAACTAGGAGCACATTGGAAATGCTATGATCATTTGAGATTGCAATCTTTCCAAGAGCCTTCACATCACCCTTGCTATTGTCACCAAATGTGATACTATCAATGCCACTATCATTTGATTTGAGAGAGTTGAACATTCTTGAATCACCGGTCATATGTTGAGAGCACCCACTATCAAGCACCCAATGCCTTCCTCCGGCCTTGTAATTTACCTACAAAATAAATTAATGTTTCTTAGGTACCCATACTTGTTTGGGTCCTTGGAGGTTAGTAACTAAGCTCTTTGGTACCCAAATAGCCTTCTTCTTTAGACCCACAATTGGTGTACCAACAAACTTAGCATGCACACCTTTCACACCCTTGGTAAGAACATAACAAGAATCAAAAGGAATGTAATCCATTTTAGCATGAAACTTGTTGTTGTTCTTGTTCATTTTATTACAATTAATCTCTAGATGCCCAACTTGCTTGCATCTATTGCAATAACGACCATTGCTGTTCACAAAGCGAGACTTTGGAGTAGCAAAGGCCGCCTTGCCCTTCTTGGGAGTATAGCCCAAACCCTCTTTGTTAAGAGAGAACCTTTGGCTACCCAAGCATTTTAGCAAGCGGGCATCCCCACCATAGGCATTGCCTAATGCGCGGGTGAGATCATCCACCTCTCTCTTGAGAGTCTCATTCTCAACCACAAGTGATGAATCACTAGTAGTAGAGGTAGAGTTGGTTGTGATGGATGATGATGAGCTACATGAAGCATTAGTAGGACCAACAAATAAAGAATCATCAATAATATCACATGTTAGTCCAATATCACAAGTGACAATCACTTGCTCCTCCTTAGCTTCCTTCATGAGCTTCTCCAACTTGAGGTCCTTCTCCTTGATGAGCTCAAGTAGAGAGGAGTGGGCTTCCTTAAGCCTAGTGTGAGCAACTTCAAGGTCCTCGTGGTCTTCCTTTAGACACTCACGAGAGGCCTCTAGCTCATCAAAGGATTTCCTAAGAGCTTTGAGCTCTTGTTCAATTCCTTTGCACTCCTTACTCTTTTTGAGAGCAACAAGCTCCTCCATCAAGGCATCATTTTCATTGCTCTTGGCAATGAGCTCTTGCTCCAAGATTTTGCACTTCTTGGTTGTCCTCTTGTAGCCCTTGCTCATTTGATCTATTATGCCCAATAGATCATCCTTGGAGTAGTCCTCATCCTCCTCATCATCACTCCTACAACCATCACTAGCACAAGAATCATCATCACTATCATCATATTTTACCTTGGTAGGCTTGGCCATAAGGCATGTCGATGTAGTGTCGAAGATGGATGACTTGTTGGAGAGGGCGATGCTTGCAATGGCTCGCCGAGTGGTCCTCTCATCATCACTAGAGCTTTCATCATCATCACTATCGGAGTTGTCACTATCCCAAGTGACCACATAACCACCACCCTTCTTCTTCTTGTTGATAGTGAAGCTCTTCTTCTCTTTCTTCTCCTTCTTGTCCTTCTTGTTCTTCTTCAACTTCAACTCCCCATCATGATATCTTTTATCTTCATAGGGGCACTTTGCCACTATATGATCGGGGCTATTGCAATTGTAGCAAAGCACCTCCTTTGCCTTCATGAAGTCCCTTCTCTTCCTTGCACCATATCCTTTCTTCTTCATGAACCTCCCCATCTTGTGCACTAGGAGGGCCATGGTCTCATCATCGAAAGGATCATCATCATCACTCTCCACCTTGCTCTTGCCCTTAGAAGATGAAGCCTTGAATGCAATGGGCTTCTCTTGCTTGACCTTGGTCTCCTTCTTCTCTTCTACCTCATCTTCATCATCATTGTATTGGGCATCGGTCATTATATCTCCAAGCACATCGGTTGGTTTGACCTTGTCCAATCCCTCTCTAAAGATCATTCTTCTCAAGGTGGCAAACTTCTTGGGTAAGCACATCAAGAACTTGTGTGAGAAGTCCTTGTCCTCAACCTTCTCTCCAAGCCCCTTGAGATCATTGACAATGACTTGGAGCCTATAGAACATCTCCGGGATGGATTCATCATCCTTCATCTTGAACGTGGAGAACTTGTCCTTGAGCATATATAGCTTGGCACTTTTTACCGTTGAAGTGCCTTCATATGTTTCTTCAAGCCTTATCCAAAGCTCATTTGCCTTTTCAAGATCTTTGATTTGCTCAAACACTTTGTCATCAATGGCACGGTAGATTGTGTCAAGTGCCGCCGTGTTGCATTGTTTGTTGATACGGTCATTTGGAGTGAGATTTTCCTCATCAAGAATGATGTATCCTTCATTGGTCACATCCCAAACCTTCTCATGTATATTGCCTAGATATTGCTTCATCTTCCTTTTCCAATGATCAAAGGAAGAGACGCCATCAAAGAATGGAGGCTTGCCATTAACATGGTTGAACATAACTTGAGCCATCTTGCACCGAGGTTGTTAAGCCTTGCAAACGGTGACCACGGCTCCGATACCACTTGAAAGGTCTAGATGGCTAGAGGGGGGGTGAATAGCCTTTTAAAAACTTTCTACAAAGACAAACTAAACAAGTTTATCAATATAACAAATAGCGAGATGCGAGTTTTGCTTAGCCTACGGGGTGTTTGCAAGCCACCTATCCAATTCTCAATACTAGTAAAAAGGCACTCAACCGCACAAGTTAAACCGAGAAGGTAACTACAACTACAACTAGCTAGCAAAGATAACTAAGAAAGTAATGCGGAGTTGAGTTAGGAGAGTTTCACCGAGGGGCGAAGTAATGAGCCAACCAATATGATCAACAATGAATACCAAGATAACCGAACACCGGGATCAATCAATCACAATTATGAAAGTGATGACACGAAGATTTATCCCGAGGTTCACGTGCTTGCCGGCACGCTAGTCCCCGTTGTGTCCCTCTTCACCACGTGGTTCGGTGGCTAATCGGTCTCACACCGAGCCTCTCAAAAGGCGCCACAAGAACCTACCAAATGGCAAAAGGTTGCAAATGACACGAGCAATCCACTAATGTTGCCTTTGGCGCTCCGCCGAGGTAGGCACAAACCCCTTACAAACACCGGAGGTGGCCAAGAACAAACACCAACTCTTGCCAATGCCTCCAAGCTGCTCCAAGCCGTCTAGGTGGCGGCAACCACCAAGAGAAACAAGAATCCCGCAGCAAATCAACCACCAAGTGCCCACTAGATGCTATCTCACAATGCAAATGCACTTGGATCACTCAATCTCACTTCGAATATGCAAAGAAGCAAGAGAGATGAGTGGGAGGGGAGTTGCTTAGCTCAAAGTGCTCACAAGTATATCAAAATGTCAAGAGATAGAGCCTTGAGCCGGCCAACGAGTATTTATAGACGTACCCCTTCGAATATAGCCGTTAGGAACGAGATTCAGCTGAACACGCGCTGCACCGGACGCGCTGGTCCGACCCACCGGACGCGCCGGTCGCGTAACGGCTAGTTTCTGAACTACTGACCGGACGCGCTGGTCCGACCCACCGGACGCGCTGGTGAGGACCGGACGCGCCGGTCCCGAGACTGACCGGACGCGCCGGTGAACACTGAGTCGCGCAAACCGAACTAACGACCGGACACGCTGGTGAACCGACCGGACGCCACAGTGCCCGCGTCCGGTGGGAGTCCAGTAAGCTCCCTGGACGACCGGACGCGTCCGATGGACAGTGACCGGACGCGGACCGCGTCCGACGTCCTCGGTTCCCTCAGAGCGCATGACCGGACGCGCCGGTCGCACAGAGCCCGCGTCCGGTGCAGCGTCCGGTGCTGCGTCCGGTGCAGCGTCCGGTGCTGCGTCCGGTCACTTCCGTGACCGCGTTCGCCTCCGTTTCTTTTCCGTTTGATTTCCGACTTCCGGCGTAGTGGAAAATAGGCATTTCATTTCCCCGAAATCGCCTGAATCCCGCGCTCGCGCGCTCGGCGGGAGGGAGAGAGGACCCCAAACCCTCTCTACCGCTCAAACTCCAACGCCGTCGCAAACGTGCTAACACCACCAAGTGATCATCACCATGTGCATGTGTGTTAGCATTTTCACAATCATTTTTCGAGGCGTTATTAGTTCTATCCAAATGCATATGATCATGAAATGCACACCTAGAGGCACTTAGGAGTTCATTAGCCGCGTCATTCCCCTCTTTATAGTACGGCTATCTATCCTATAATGTAACCACACCCACTAGGTGTCTTGGTTACTAAAACACAACCCTTAAGCATATACCTTTGCCTTGATCACGTAGGGTTGCGTCCAAATCCAAGTGTGGCCATCATGATCACCATGTCCATCTTGCCACCAACCTTGGAATGTACTAATCCTCATATGCTACACACAACTTAGGCATAGGATTAGTACTTAGGCATTGTCACTAATTACCAACACCAAACATAGGACTTTCACCTAGTCTTTTCAGTCCCTGAGCTTCACTCCTATACATACGGGGTTTACACCGTCAGACTAGCCTCGCCCGCATCTCCTGACAGGCACACCTATTGGTGATTTCAGTGCCACCTACAGTGAGTTGACTGGTCAGCCGACACCTTCGCACACTACTACGTTTCACACTTCGTCAGGGTTGTCAGCTCCCGAGGCAGTCGTTCCACCAGTGACAGGGACCGGGACTACAGAGACCATCCCTTCTTCAGTTGCCTCGACAGATCCCCCAGCTACTGGCGCACTTCAGGCTCAGGTTACTCAGACAGATCCACTTATTGCTACACAGTCAGTGCCTGTTCCTGCTCAGACCCAGACCGCTTCGCAGCCACGTGCTTCTTCAGAGGGTCAGCCAGATAGCTCAGATTCCGAGGGCGATTCGCTTCACTTCGTGATCACTCCGCGCACCTCGGCACCCGACACGACTCCGTCTGTCCCCCCGTCAGATTAGATTAGTTTTTTGGCGCTTGATGCTAAAGGGGGAGAGAGAGTAGTTTCAGGGGGAGTTTGTTAGTGGGTTTTCGTTCTTTGTGTGCTACATTCATGCATATCATGTTTACTTTTCAGCATTGCATTCGTGTGACATTGTCGTCGAGTCGTAAACCTTGAGTCTTAATGTGTTATCCGTCTCAGTGATTAATACATGTCACCGTTTTAGTTATAGCTCTAAGGTTGTGCTTCCGTGCCTTACTCCGATTACTTATGAGCTATATCTTTATGTGTACTAACGCTTTTTGTCTTATCTTATGAAGTACACTCTTTTGGCTTGGAGCACATAAGCAATTCCTAACCTTTTATGCTTATTGTCTTTTGCTTATGTGAACCAAGCATGCTCGAAAACCTTCACTCTAATCCATTGAAACTTAGTGTTGTCATCAATCACCAAAAAGGGGGAGATTGAAAGCATCTAGGCCCCAAGGTTTGGTTTCGGTAATTAATGACAACACTCTATTACCATGACTAACGTGTGTTTTGCAGAAACATTGGTAAGTTAGGTCATGGAGGTGATAACTGCTTTGAGCACTGTGGCATTCGTGTCCCTTGATGGAAATCGTTTTGGTTTTCAAAAGAGTGACGTCAAGATTAAGGATGGTTAGTTCCGGATGCCGAGGTGTTGAGACACATTCGGAATAGTCGTTAGGATCTTCGTTTTTCTCTTTTGGCCGTACTATAAAGGGGGGCATGAATGGGTAGCTTGACCTAGGTGAGTCCTATGTTTAGGTGTGGTGCACACTTGTTAAACTTGGCGCTAGGCAACCCTAGAATGGCTCAAAGTTCAGTTGGAAGCAACTTGGTTGAAGTTGCGACGCGTTTCGGAAAGTTTCGGGCTGTTTTCCAGTGACCGGACGCGGTCTTCGGGAGCACCGGACGCGTCCGGTCAGTACGCTACCACGCTAGGGTTTCGGCCTTGACCACCGGACGCGGTCCTCGCGAGGACCGGACGCGGTGGTCAGTGGCTGACACGTGTCACTCTGGGAGAACGCCCGTCGGACGCGACCTGGCTGTGATCGGCGCGTCCGGTCACAGTCCAGTAAGGTCCAGAGAGGACCGGACGCGTCCGGTCATCAGCCATCGGACGCGGCCTCGCGTCCGGTGCGAGTACAGTAAGCACCCTTGCACGATCGGACGCGTCCGGTCACCCCTGACCGGCGCGTCCGGTGGTTCAGTTCAAAATCACGTTTTGACCGTTACGGGCGACCGGCGCGTCCGGTCAGTTCGACCGGCGCGTCCGGTGAGCCCGTGTCAGAAAGTAACGGTTCGTTTTCTTTGAGGGGTGTATAAATATAACCCCTCCACCTCTTTTAGAGGTCTCTTGCTCATTCAAACATCTGAGAAAACCCTTTAGAGTGCAAGGGAGTGCAAGAGCTCTAGTGAGGATAGAGATTTGAGAATCAAAGTTTGAGTTTCCTCACTAGTGATTAGAGAGTAGCAAGTGTGCATCCATCTCCTCATTTGGGCTCGTTGTGGTCAAGTGAGAGTTCTAGCTTGTTACTCTTGGTGATCGCCATCACCTAGACGGCTTGGTGGTGATTGGGAGTTTGGTGATCATCCGGCGGAGCTTGTGGATGACCCAACTCAAGTTGTGAGCGGTTTTGGGTGATTCGCCGCGACGGAGTGTCGAAGAATCAACCCGTAGAGAGCACTTGATCCTTGCGCGGATCAAGGGGGAGCGACACCCTTGCGCGGGTGCTCCAACGAGGACTAGTGGGGAGTGGCGACTCTCCGATACCTCGGAAAAACATCGCCGTGTTCCTTGCCCCTTTACTTTCAAGCAATTACATTCTCGTATTTACTTTCATTGCTTGTTTTACATTCCTAGAATTGCCATGCTAGACTAGGATTGGAAACTAGGGTGCAAAACTTTTTATCGGTAGACTCTCTAGGAACACAAGTAGGCACTAGGGGTGAATTCCGGCTTATAGGATTTAATTCTTGCAATTATTTTTTAGAAAAGCCCAATTCACCCCCCCTCTTGGGCATCTTGATCCTTTCAGAACCCTTGAGGGAGGCAATGAAGAACATGCCGGTGGGAGACATCAAGCCAAAAGATGATGAAGACGATGTACAAATTGTTGATCCACCATCTTCATCACATGTGTCTCAAGATGATGACAAGAATGAGAGAGTTGAAAATGAAGACACTTATGTCTCTCATGAATAAGCCGAGGCACAAGCTTAAGATGTTGATGCTCCCCATCCACCTCCTCAAGTGGTTGATAGAAGAAACTCACCTCTACTTCAAGCACATCCACAAGATCTCATCATAGGGAGTCCTTCTAAGGGAGTAACGACTCGATCACAAAAGCTTGCTTCTTTTGTTGAACATCACTCCTTTGTCTCTTGTGTTGAACCTAAGAATGTAGAAGAAGCTCTTCAAGATCCGGATTGGGTGAATGCTATGCATGAAGAATTGAATAACTTCACCCGCAATCAAGTATGGACACTTGAAGAGCATCCTAAAGGTGCAAGAGTCATTGGAACCAAGTGGGTGTTCCGCAACAAGCAAGATGACCAAGGCATAGTAGTGAGGAACAAGGCAAGACTAGTTGCAAAGGGGTTCTCTCAAGTTGAAGGTCTTGATTTTGGAGAGACCTTTGCACCCGTTGCAAGACTTGAAGCCATTCGTATCCTCCTTGCATATGCATCACATCATGATATGAAACTATATCAAATGGATGTGAAAAGTGCATTCTTAAATGGCTTCATAAATGAACTAGTCTATGTTAATCAACCTCCCGGATTTGAAGACCCTAGATATCCTAATCATGTTTATAGGTTGTCCAAGGCGCTATACGGGCTCAAGCAAGCCCCTAGAGCGTGGTATGAGCGCCTCCGGGACTTCCTCATTGAGAAGGGCTTCACCATTGGGAAGGTTGATACCACACTATTCACCAAGAAGCTTAATGGAGAGATCTTCATTTGTCAAGTGTATGTTGATGATATCATCTTCGGATCAACAAATGAAGAATATTGCAAGGAATTTGGTGAATTGATGTCGAAGGAGTTCGAGATGTCTATGATTGGTGAGCTCACATTCTTCCTTGGTTTTCAAGTCAAGCAAATGAGATAAGGGATTTTCATCTCTCAAGAAAAGTATACCAAGGATCTTCTCAAAAGGTTCAAGATGGAAGAATGCAAACCAATCAAGACCCCAATGCCATCTAATGGACATCTCGACCTAGATGAGGGAGGTAAACCGGTTGATCAAACTCTCTACCGTTCTATGATTGGTAGTTTATTGTACCTTACCGCATCTAGGCCCGATATCATGTTTAGTGTGTGCATGTGTGCTTGCTTTCAAGCGTGCCCTAAAGAACCTCACTTAAGTGTCGTAAAAAGAATCTTGAGATATCTTAAGCACACCCCAAGCATTGGTCTTTGGTATCCCAAAGGAGCTAGATTCCAACTAGTTGGCTATTCCGATTCGAATTACGCCGGTTGCAAAATTGATAGAAAAAGCACATCCGGAGGGTGCCATTTGCTTGGAAGGTCTTTAGTATCTTGGTCATCTAAAAAGCAAAATAGTGTGGCTTTGTCCACCGCCGAGGCAGAATACATTGTCGCGAGGGCTTGTTGTGCACAAATCTTATATATGAAACAAACCCTCCTAGACTATGGAATTATTCTTGAAAAGGTGCCACTTTTATGTGATAATGAAAGTGCCGTTAAAATTGCCAATAATCCGGTACAACACTCTCGCACCAAGCACATTGATATCCGCCACCACTTTCTAAGAGATCACGTTGCTAAAAATGGTATATCACTAGAAGGTGTAAGAAGTAAAAATCAATTAGCAGATATCTTCACTAAACCTTTGGATGAGGCCACCTTTTGTAGGTTGAGAAGTGAACTCAATGTGCTTGACTCTAGTAACTTTAAAAAATGAGCTTGTGTTGTCCCTTGCATTGCACTGTATTATATGTCATGTTTATTTTTCCGCAATGCATCTAGGGCTTGGCTAACACGGTTACGATAACCCTCCTTTGGAGGAGTGAAGAAGCCTAACCGTGGATCAAACTTGATAAGCAACCTAGCTTTACTTTCTTGTATTGCATTGCATAATGCATGGTTGTTGCTTTGTCGTTTCTTTTCGGTTTGGCTTTGAGCAACCTCTGTGTTCGTCCATGGGTAGAGAGAGCATTTGACGCTCCTAAGGGTTCAAAAACTCTATTGCATGGCCATACGTTGCTCCTCGGGTGTTTGTTGCCTATTTTTCGTAAAAATAATACTAGCCTAAGGCAAACTATTTTGAAAATCTTGAGGGTTTGAGTGAGGTCACTCATATCAGGTTTCAATTGGTGTTTATTTGAGTCTCTTTGAATTGGAACTTGATTGGGAGAAGTGGCGTCGAAGTTCGGAATAAAGAAGGGCAAAAAACTGTGACCGGACGCTGCACCGGACGCAGTGATGCTTCACCACCGCGTCCGGTCCCGGCGAGCACCAGCGCGTCCCGTCATCCAGAAGACCAACTCCTGACCCAGTGACCGGACGCTGCACCGGACGCGCTGCTGTTGACCACCGCGTCCAGTCCCGGTAACCACCACCGCGTCCGGTCATTCGCGATGACTTTCCCGGGTAACCCTCGACCGGACTCTCTCCGCGTCCGGTCAGTCCTAACCGGACGCGTCCGGTCACTCCAGGTGCTTACTAGAGTGTGACCGGACGCTGCACCACCGCGTCCGGTCATATCGACCACCGCGTCCGGTCATCGTTTTCCGAGCGGATCTAACCCTTCATATATTTCTTCGTGGCCTGTTCGTTCTTCTTCAATCTCACGCGCCCGTGCCCTAGCCGCCGCACCTCTCACCGATTTCCGCCGCCAACTCGCCGGAGCTCGCTCCTCCGCCGCCCCCTGCCCTCTCCAGCGAGCCGCTCCTCTCCTCCACCGTGCTGCTCCGCCCGAGCTTTGCCCCGCCGCGCTGCTCCGCCTTGAGCCGCGCCTGCAGTCGCCCGCGCTGCCGCTGCCCTAGCTGCGCCCATCCCACCGCCGCGTCTGCGCCACCTCCAGTCGGCCACAACCACCTGCGCCACTTTCGTCCGGTCCTTGCAATCCTCGCGATCAACTTCGTTCATGGCCTTCGCGCGTTGCCCTAACCCTAACCCTAGGGTTCGCGTTGCGGCGTCTCCTTCGTTCGTCGTCGAAATTTTCGTCGCGCGACATCTTCATTGTGAGGTTGTTACGCATCTCCTTGATATTCTTGTTAGGGTTTGCCGAAATTTCATTATTGTTATCCTAATTATCTTGTGTTTCGGCAAATCAGAGCTCGTCCAGTGTATTCGGGAAGTCTCACGAACTAGGTCATCTCTCCTTTTCACCGTCTACTCGTCGATCTGAGGTAGCTATCGCGTTTTGATTCATATCTTACCTTATATGCTTGCTATCTCTAGGTTTTCGTACCTATTAGTTTATATATGTTTCTTATAGTAGATCCATCTATTACGTCTTTTCAGCGAGTTTGTCGGTGTGTCGGGGTGATCTCAGTTCAGTTGCTGAATCCGAGGCCAAGCCTGTGGATACAGATTGAGGCCATGCCTCTCGAGTGTCAGTACACCATCTTTCAGAGGGTTCCCGACAGTGTGACAGCATGGTTCGTTGCAAGCACGCCGGTGGTGCTCCTAGTGACGGGGACGACTGTCCTCCTCGTCTGTCTGAGGTTGCGCGTGGAAAGCGCATCAAGATCATGGCCAGAAAGAAGAAGAAGACACTTACGGATACAGAGATAGCTCAGGCAGTTGCAGATGCAGTAGAGCAGGCAGAGAGGGGAGGCAGGAGCAGTGGTATTCGTATTGGCGAGCGTCGCTTTAATCTTGAAGGATGACAGCTTGGTACAGAGGCTACAGAGGCCACTGAGGGCACAGAGGGCACAGAGGATGCAGATGCTATGTCAGTTGATCCACCTACAGAGGCTCCAGAGGGGACAGAGGAGCAGCCAGCTCAGACTCCACTGCGTCGCCGCTCCACACGCACATGAGCTCTGGTGACTCCTAGGCCAGAGGGCCAGCGTTGTGGAGGACGTCCACCTCCCAGGGCTAGAGGTTCACCCCCAGTCGAGCACTTTGACTTGAGAGGTGCTACAGCACGTCAGGTGCAAGGGTTGAGATTTGTTGAGGTCAGCCGGTGGTTCCCACCTCAGAGAGACTCCAAAGCTTCAGAGGGTTTCTATACTCCTCTACAGGAGGATTTTTACAGAGCTTATGTTGACAGTGGCATTGCCTTTCGACCACAGAGGGTCTGTCGTATTGAGTCACTTGTTGAGGTAGTGGGTGAGCAGCTTCGTTCACACCTGTCCTTTCTACCGGGCTTGTTAGATTTTCTTGGACGGACAGGTGCATACTGCGGCACTTGGGTTAGGGAGTTCTATGCTTCATTGTGGATTGACCCGACCCATGAGTTCATACACTTTGCTTTCCGAGGCCGCGACCGCAGACTGTACAGCACCAGAGTGCGGGAGATTCTCAGACTCCCAGCTTCAGACACAAAGATTCATCAGCTCTGCTTTGGTCAGACTCCTCCACCCAGACGCCCTCACGGCGGGACAGTGCCCCCTACAGATCTGATTTGACCCTGCTTCCATGAGCCTTTTGGTGAAGGGTCTCGTCGCACTCCTGCCAGTTTGACACCGCTAGCCTGAGTCCTGGATGCTATTGTCAGGCGCACTCTTCTTCCCAGGCTTGGTTACAGAGAGGGATTGACCAGGATGCAGCTATGGGTTGTTCACCACCTCCTCTCACAGACACCATTTGACATTTGGGATCTTATGCTTAGTGAGATGGAGGACACTCTGGCAGAGGGCTTCAAGGGACATCGTCAGCTGCCCTATGCTCACTAGATTTGCTTCATCATCAGATCTGTACTTGAGCTTCCTGCAGAGATTAGAGCTGAGATATCTGATACTACGACTGCTTTTCCTGAGTATGATATCCGTCAGCTATGGGCTTCAGTTACGAGAGAGCAGGCCCCAGTGCCAGGACAGTGCGAGAGACCTGAGGTACCTAAGACAGCGGCTGAGCAGGACGAGACCGTACAGGGTCTTGCTGAGGCAGAGCTTGCAGATCTAGATGCTCAGCCCGCTGATATAGCTGAGGATGAGGCCTCTGACAGCACTGACGAGGATTATCAGCCCATCCCCAGGTATCGGTCTCCTTGGCCTCACGACCACGAGGCAGGTGGCTCTGGTTCAGCCTCCCGCTCAGATCCAGCCATGGTGGCTATTCTTGAGAGGCTGACCCAGGCACAGGAGCGACAGGAGCTTCAGATACAGAGACAGGCTCAGGACACAGCTGCCGCATTTGCATAGATACAGGCTCGACAGGACGAGTTCCAGAGACAACAGCTTGAGATACAGCGCCAGCAAGTCAAGGTGCAGCGTCAGCAGTATGAGATGCAGCGACAGAGTGCAGCTAGTCAGCAGCAGTACTTGGATCTTCTGCGCCACCTAGTCACAGTTGGGGTTCCTCCACCTGCTTCTGTCCTGACTCCAGCCTTACAGTCTAGTGGACCGTCGAGTCAGGGACAGCCGAGCTTTCAGTTCACTTCTCCACAGCAGCAGGTCCCCCAGTCGTTCCAGTCCCCGAGCTACACACCTATTCAGACGGGGTTTACTCCTTCAGACCAGCCTCGCCCTCACCTACTGACAGGCACACCATTCGGTGATTTCAGTGCCACATACAGCGAGTTGACTGGTCAGCCGACGCCCTCGCACACTACCTTTGCTACTTCTTCAGGGTTGTCAGCTTCAGAGGCAGTTGTTCCTCCTGTGACAGGGACGGGCACTACAGAGACAGTTCCTTCTTCAGTTGCCTCGACCGATCCTCCAGCTATTGGCTCTCTACAGGCTCAGGTCACAGAGACTGCTCCACTTGTTGCTACTTCGTCAGTACCTATTCCTGTTGCTCAGACCCAGACCGCTTCACAGTCGCGTGCTTCTTCAGAGGGTCAGCCAGATAGCTCCGAGTCCGAGGAAGACACTCTGCAGTTCGTGATTACTCCGCGCACCTCGGCACCCGACTCGACTCCGTCTGTTCCCCCGTCAGATCCCTAGATTAGTTTTTTGGCGGTTGATGCCAAAGGGGGAGAGAGAGAGTAGATTCAGGGGGAGTTTTGATAGAGGGTTTTCGCTTTTATTTGTGTGCTACATTCATACATCATGTTTAATTTTTAGTATTTTATTCTTGTGACATGTGGTCGTGTGAGATACTTTGAGTCTATGGTTTATCTAGTCACAGTTTTAAATCATGTCACTTGTTTGGTTATAGCTCATAAGGTTGTGCTTCCGTGCCTTACTCCGATTTCTTTTGAGCTATATCTTTATGTGTACTAACGCTTTATGTCTTATCTTATGAGTACACTCTTTTGGCTTGGGGCACATAAGCAATTCCTAACCCCTTGTGCTTATTGCTTTTTGCTTATGTGAACCAAGCATGTTCGAAAACCTCAACTCCTATCTTTTGAATCTTAGTGTTGTCATCAATCACCAAAAAGGGGGAGATTGAAAGCATCTAGGCCCCGAGAGTTGGTTTCGGCAATTGATGACAACGCTTTATTACCATGACTAACGTGTGTTTTGCAGAAACTTTGGTAAGTTAGGTCATGGAGGTGATAACTGCTTTGGGCACCATGGTATTCATGCCCCTTAATGGAAATTGTTTCGGTTTTCAAAGGAGTGACGTCAAGATTAAGGACGGTTAGTTCCGGATGTCAAGGTGTTGAGTTTCATTCGGAATAGTCGTTAGGATCTTTGTTTTCTTTTTTGGCCGTACTATAAAGGGGAGCATCAGCGGGTAGCTTGACCTAAGTGAGTCCTATGTTTAGGTGTGGTGCACACTTGTTAAACTTAGCACTAGGCAGCTCTAGAATAGCTCAAAGTTCAGTTGGAAGCAACTTGGTTCAAGTTGCGTCGTGTTTCGGAGAGTTTAGAGGGTTTTTCCCTTGACCGGACGTGGTTCTCGGCATGACCGGACGCGTCCGGTCAGTTCAAAACCGCGACTGCGTTTCGGCACTGACGACCGGACGCGGCCCTTGCGAGGACCGGACGCGGTGGTCAGGGCCGACACGTGTCACTTGAGGGAAACCTTCCGATCAGACGTGACCTGGGTGTGATCGGCGCATCCGGTCACGTTCCAGTAAGGTCCAGCGACGACCGGACGCGTCCGGTCATCACCGATCGGACGCGGTCGCGCGTCCGGTCTCGTTACAGTAAGCTCCCTGCACGATCGGACGCGTCTGGTCACCCCTGACCGGCGCGTCCGGTTACTCAGCCGAGATTTTAGAATTTCGACCGTTACGAGCGACCGGCGCGTTCGGTCACTTCGACCGGCGCGTCCGGTCACCCCGTATTTTTGCTGAGTTGGCAGGTAATGATTCGTTTCGACTGTGGGGTGTATAAATACATCCCCACCACCTCTTTTAGAGGTCTCTTGCTCATTTGTTCAGCTGAGAAACACCTTTGGAGTGCAAGGAAGTGCAAGAGCTCTAGTGAGGAGTGTGTTTTGAGAATCAAAGCTTGAGAGTTCCTCACTAGCGATTAGAGAGTAGCAAGTGTGCATCCACCTTCTCATCAGGCTCGTTGTGGTCAAGTGAGAGTTCTAGCTTGTTACTCTTGGTGATCGCCATCACCTAGACGACTTGGTGGTGATTGGGAGTTTGGTGATCATGCGGCGGAGCTTGTGGATGACCCAACTCATCTTGTGAGCGGTTTTGGGCGATTCACCGCGACGGAGTGTTGAAGAATCAGCCCGTAGAGAGCACTTGATCCTTGCGCGGATCAAGGGGGAGCTACACCCTTGCGCGGGTGCTCCAACGAGGACTAGTGGGGAGTGGCGACTCTCCGATACCTCGGAAAAACATCGTCGTGTTCCTTGCCCTTACTTTCAAGCATTTACATTCTCGTATTTACTTTCATTGCTTGATTTACTTTCCTAGAATTGCCATGCTAGACTAGGATTTGAAACTAGGGTGCAAAACTTTTTATCGGTAGAATCTCTAGGAACACAAGTAGACACTAGGGGTGAATTCCGGCTTATAGGATTTAATTCTTGCAATTAATTTTTAGAAAAGCCCAATTCACCCCCCCCTCTTGGGCATCTTGATCCTTTCAGCGTACATCCGGCGATGAGGACGCGGTTCGCGACTCTCAATTTCCAGGGCTCTGCAGCGACTTGGCTTCAGACCATGGAGCGCCATGGCCGCATCACAAATTAGGACCATCTATGTGAATTGGTCTTCGCCAAGTATGATAAAGTTCAATATCAGAAGCAATTAAGGCTATTGGAGACATTGAAGCAGTCAGGATCCATGACCGAGTATCACACTCAGTTCGAGAAGCTTGCTCATGCGGTTCTTCTCTACAACCCATCCTATGATCATGTGTATTTCGTCAATCGGTTTCTGACAGGCCTCAAGGAAGAAATCAGAGCACCGATTGCTTTACATCGGCCGCAGGATGTCGATACGGCAAGTGCCTTGGCTCTGTTACAAGAGGAGGAACTCAACGCAGCCAAGAACAAACCCTTTGGGCGGGGATTCACCAAAGGGGTTGGCAGAGTGGTAACTGACAAGGTGGCAGTGGGTGTTGCAGAGAAGCAGGCAACCAAGGGTTAGAAATCAGACTCTGATGAGAAGCTAGCGGTGCTCAAGCAGTACAGGCGCAAGAACGGGTTATGCTTCAAGTGTGGAGGTAAATGGAGTCCTAAACACTCTTGTCCGGAGCAGATTCCATTACATGTGTTAGAAGAGTTATGGGATGCATTGGATTTGGCTGCTTTGGACGAATCTGTTGATACTCAGTCTGACAATACTACAGCAGACGATTCAGTATTTGCATTACAGTCTACGATACCTGACAAGCATGAGCGTCGTCACACTCTGAAGTTGTTAGCACGCATTGGGAAGCATCAGGTGCTAGTATTGATTGATTCAGGAAGTGTTGGTACCTTTGTCAACGATAAGCTTGTACAAGCTTTGGGTCTCCACACTGAACCCTGTCAGTCTGTTACCTTCAAGGTAGCAGATGGGGGACAGTTGCCCTGTTCTGAACAGGTAACGACATTGCAATGGTGTGTGCAAGGCCAAAGGTTCAAATCTGATGACAGGGTGTTGAATTTGCATTGCTATGATATGATTCTTGGTGAAGACTGGCTGGAAGCTGTATGTCCGATCTGGGTTGACTATACTACCAAGGCTATGCGTATTACAGTAAAGGGGAAGCGAGTAGCGTTGCATGGCATTCGAGATAACATTGCTACTTGTCCATATATCGGTGCAAGGAAGTTGCTAAGTCTGATTCAAAATGGTGGCATAACTTGTTGTATGCAGCTGTGTTCTGAACCTAAAGAAATGCTACTGTCGGACGAGTGTCAGTCTCTCTGTGTGATTCAGTCAGCAGATGCAGTTACTATTCCAGAACCTATGCAACAATTGTTACAGCAGTTTGATCATCTGTTCAGTACACCAAATCAATTGCCTCCACCACGAGATGCTGATCATAAGATTGAGTTGATTCCTGAGGCTCAACCAGTTTGTATCAGACCTTACCATTACTCTCCGATTCAGAAGAATGAGATTGAAGCTCAGGTTCATCAGATGCTGCAGACTGGAGTGATCAGGCCCAGTACCAGTGAATTTGCTTCTCCAGTCTTACTAGTCCGCAAGAAAGATGGATCATGGCACTTTTGTATCGATTATCGCCACCTCAATGCTATCACAATGAAACACAAGCATCTCATGCCAGTGGTTGATGAGTTGCTCGATGAAATCAATGGGGCTAAGTTGTTCACGAAGCTTGACTTCAGTTCTGGATATCACCAAATTCGGATGGCCAACGGTGATGAGTACAAAACAACATTTCGTACTCACCAAGGATTATATGAGTTTTTGGTTATGCCATTTGGCCTAACAAATGCATCGGCAACGTTTCAAAGCCTGATGAACAAAATTTTTGCATCATTACTTCGCCGAGGAGTCTTAGTCTTTATGGATGATATCCTTATCTACAGTACTACACTAGAGGAACATGTAAAATTGTTGATGGAAGTATTTAAGATTCTAGAGCAGCATCACTTTTACATCAAGAGATCCAAATGTCTGTTTGCCCAGCATTCTGTGGAGTATTTAGGTCATGTCATTTCAGCTGAAGGGGTGGCTACTGACCCCTCCAAGGTGCAAGTAGTACTCAATTGGCTCACTCCTAAAAATGTAAAGCAGCTAAGGGGATTTCTAGGCTTAACAGGATACTATAGAAAGTTCATCCAATATTATGGAATGATGGCAAGACCATTAACTGATTTATTGAAAAAAGGTTGTCATTTCCAGTGGACATCACAGACTGACCAGGCTTTCCAGCTTCTTAAGCAAAGATTGGTGAAAGCTCCTGTTCTAGCTGTGCCTAATTTTGATTTACCATTCACTATGGAAACTGATGCAAGTGAACTTGGAGTAGGTGTTGTTCTAATGCAAGCAAACCATCCAGTAGCTTATCTAAGCAAACATTTGTGCCCAAGAAACCAAGCCCTGTCAATCTATGAGAAGGAATGCTTGGCTATTTTGATGGCAATAGATAAGTGGCGTCCATATCTGCAGCACAAGAAGTTCATTAGAACTAATCACAAGAGCTTGTTGCTTTTGACAGAACAGAGAGTCACACCCAAAATTTAGCACAAAGCCTTGGTGAAGCTAATGGATTTAGACTATCTGATTCAATAAAAAAAGGAATTAACAATGCAGCAGCAGATGCTCTATCAAGATGTGTATCTGATCGGGAAATTTTGGTAATATCTGAGTGTGTGCCATCATGGGTACAAAAGCTGAGGCAAGGGTATGAGAAATATGGAGAAGACAAGAAGCTTCTTGCTGAACTAGCGGTCTCTAGAGAAAATGACAAAGGCTTTGCCTTGGTGGATGGAATCATCAGGTTGAATGGCAGAATTTGGGTAGGACACAATGTCCTTGCTCAGCAGCATATATTGCAAGCTCTTCATACAAGTGGTATAGGGGGACACTCAGACATTTCAGCAACATACAGTAGAGTGAAAAGCACTATTTGCTTGGCCCAATTTGAAACAAGCAGTTCAGCAGTTTGTTCAACAATGTGAGATTTGTCAGCAAGCAAAGGTGGAGCATACCAGGTTACCAGGGTTACTGCAGCCCCTACCAGTACACTCACAGGCTTGGGAGGTAATCAGTTTAGACTTTGTGGAAGGGTTACCTACATCTGACAGGTATAATGCCATACTTGTGGTGGTGGACAAATTCTCAAAGTATGGGCATTTTATTCCTGTGCATCATCCATATACAACTCTTCATATTGCTAAGTTGTTCCTAGATCATGTGTATAAACTGCATGGTCTGCCTAAAGCCATCATATCAGATAGAGACCCAATTTTTACAAGCAACCTATGGAAGGAACTCTTTAAGTTGACTGACACTCGGTTATTGATGAGTTATGCTTACCATCCACAAACTGATGGCCAGACAGAGCGTCTTAATTAGTGCTTAGAGGGATTTCTCAGGTGTACTGTACATTCTTGTCCAAGGCAATGGAGTAAATGGCTGTTTGTAGCTGAGTTCTGGTACAATACTGCTTACCACTCAGCAATAGGCAGATCACCCTTTGAGGTATTGTATGGTCACAGTCCAAGGCAACTAGGAATTTCAAATATCAATATGTGTTCTATTCTAGATTTGGAGCAGTGGATGAAAGAGAGAGAGATGCTGACAAAGATAGTTCAACAACAGTTACAACGAGCTCAACAACGAATGAAATCACAAGCTGACAAGCATCGCATGGAGAGGGAGTTTCAGCAAGGAGACTTGGTCTATATGAAGTTGCAGCCATATGTTCAATCCACAGTGGCAGCTAGATCAAATAAGAAGCTCTCATTTCGATACTATGGGCCCTATAAAGTTCTGCAGCGTGTGGGCAAGGTTGCTTATAAGCTGGAGCTGCCAGAAGGAAGTAGAATTCATCCAGTCATTCATGTTTCCCAGCTCGAGAAGCATGTTACAAAGGAATCTTCAGTATCTAATGATCTAACAACGGTCAGTACTGATCCATTTCAAATTCAGCAACCATTGAAGATTCTGCAGACTCGAGTCATTCAGCGCGGCTCTAAGTTGATCAAGCAAGTGCTAGTTCAGTGGAGTTCGATGACCGAAGAAATGGCCACTTGGGAGGATGAAGTAGATGTGCCGCGTGATCAGGCGCAGGTGGCAACAGGTTGAGGACAACCTGTGATTCAAGGAGGGGACAGTGTCACGGCATGACAGGTGGACCCGCAGGAAGGATCTGTTGCCAGTCTGGCGATTGAAGACGGTTGGGCGCCGGGTACATAAGGCACGGTAGGAGAAGTCTTTCGGCAACAAATATGTAACAGAACAATCCTAGAAGTAGAAGTAGAAGTAGACAGCAGTTCATCTGCTCATGTACCCAAACCTGTTATAGTTCGCAATAAAATCGCCCAAATTCGTTCCAAATCCACCATATCGTAGCTAGTCCGTTACAATCACCAATCTGCTACTCATCCAATGGACCACAGAATTTGCAAATTTGATCTATGCCCTGTACATCTTGTAGATGAAAACATAATAAGGTATCACACTGATGCTTTGATTGCTTTCCACTCACTGCGAGTCAACAACAAACGGATATTGCCTTCTGAAATATATATATATTTGCTATTCGTTTAAGTTTTTCAGGAAAGAGCACCATTTAATTGCTATATGCACCTCCTTATTTTATTACCTCCTACCTCTGCCAGATGCAAATAAAACTGGTGTGGCTCATGAGGCAATAAACAATATCCGTAGAGCAAGCAAAACAATGACCGAACAAGAAGCGAGGCAGATACTGGGTGTCTCAGAGAATTCAACGTGGGAAGCGATTGCACAGGTCTGCTCCTTCCCTTTTGTTTCATTTCTCATTGGACTTGCTATTGTTCGGATGCACAGTTCTCACTTCAACGAACAACTATGTGTTATGCAGAGATACGATAACTTGTTTGAAAGAAATGCCAAATCTGGGAGCTTTTACCTCCAATCAAAGGTTCACTGCGCCAAGGAGTGCCTAGAAACAGTCTACCAAAAGAACAAACAAGAGGAGCCTCCTAATTGAAATCCCGCCCCTTAACTGCTGTTGACAATTTCCCCTCATAAGAGAACTGTACATACCAACAACGGTGGCTGCTGTTGTATCAGTAGTATGCAGTGTGAAATCCCGCCCCTTAACTGCTGTTGTTATTTTGTCATATGATGATTGTACGAAACCATATTCTTAGTACTGTGTTATTCTTGATGCTATCTGTATTGATGTGAAACGAACAAAGTTCCATTTTTTTATTTTTATTTTACTTTTGAATTTTTGGTTGAGGGTGTCTCTGGATGGAGACATATTGGAGGATGTAGGTTCGGCTTGCGCGTTGAAAACATTTCTGTCCTTTAGCATTGACAGACGTTGTAGGTTAGGTTCGAGCATACTGCATACAAATTTGCATCTGTCTATACTTGGCCTTGCTGTTAGGCTGCCCAACGGGCTTGTTGCCCCTGTTTGGCAAGGGGCTAGAACTAGTTTGAGCTAGTTTACATTCAACTAGCCTAAAAGTAGTTAAATGGGAGGGCTAGAGCTAGTTTTTTTACAACTAGCCCACTAAAAAAACTATCCCTCTCAAGGGGTGATTATTGGGGCTAGTTAGGGCTAGTTCTGATGGGACCCAGAAAAAAATTATTTTTTTCCTCCTCAGCCGCACCTAGTCCAATGAGCCTACAGAAAAATTAATTAATGATTGAAAAAGTACATTTTATATCAATCTAACCATCCATCTAACCCTTAGATCCAAACGTCTCTTTGACTACAGCTAGTTCAGGGCTAGTCCTAGATTAGAAACTAACTCTAATCTCTAGCCGAGCTAGAGTATCCGAACAGGGCCGTTGTCGGTTATGAGCAGCTGATGATATTCAGCCCATCAATCCGGCGAAGAATTCTGCATGATTCCAAAGTGTTTGGTCCTGGTCCAATATCCAGCTGATGAATAATAACGAACCAAAAAAAAACGTATTTGCTTGCAACTTTTTGTAGACGAATATTTGCTTGCAACTAGCGCTGTTACATATCATTTTACGGGCTCAAAATCATTTTTCTTACATGTATGTTCTAGCCTAGGCTGGTCATTCATCGGAAGGTGCGTGCTGGTCACTGCCTCCCTCTGTCTGAGCCATCAAAGGCTTCACCTCTTGATCGCGCAGATTTCAGAGGTTGGGACTTGGGAGCCTGATAGTTGGGTGTGTCTCCGCTTTGGATCACCAATCGTCTGTCTGTTCTGGTTTCGCCGTGCATAGCAGTCGTTTTCATCCATCGATGTTCCGAAGTACGAACAGAAGACTTGTACATATTCCTGTGGTCGTCTACTCCTTTTTCATTTGACGTGGTCGCCGGAACGGAACCCGTCGGCCGTCGTGGTCGTGCATGGCGCTTGTCAGGATGCAATTGGTGCCTTGGGCCTCGATTAGATTCCCGATTCGGGGGCGCCCAAATAACTGTTGAACACTGTAGTAATTTTGTTTTATTTGGTAATAATTATCCAAACATTGATTAATTAGGTTTAAAATATTCATCTCACAAAGTACAATAAAACTGTGCAATTAGTTTTTGATTTCATCTACATTTAGTACTCCATATATGTGCTGATATTTTGATGTGATGAGAAATTTTCTTTTTGCATAGTGAAATTTAGAGGTGAATTTAGATAAACAAGGCCTCGGTGGGTTGCAGAGTGCAAGGTTGGATAGCGGCGTACGCGTACGTGATGCTGCTGAAACAGCGGCTGCTTCTAACCAAACAGCAGTTGGGGTGAGCCAGTCGATGTATCGAAGTGGCACGATGATCCATGTACGTTTATATATACCCCCAAACAAAAGGGGAAAAAAAAACGTAGGATTCCTAAAAACGTACGTGTTCCGGGCTCTGTTTTCTCAGTGCTGAGAGGAGAGGACTAGTATAGGACTACTATTATTATTAAGGATGAAAACGGTCGGAAACGGTCGGAAACGGACTTACGATATGGAAAAACGAAAACGGTCGGTTCGGAATATTTCTACATTTAGCAATTAAAGAGTACAAAAAATGGTTAAAAATGGTTGTGAAACCAATTGAAACTGACAATTTTTCATGTTAAAAAACGGTTCATAATATAGAAAACGAAAACGGTCAAATTCGGAATATTGCTGTTCCGTTTTCATCCCTAATTATTATGCTAGTAGTTAGCCTAGGATCGAATGAAATCGTGGTCTCGTGGGTGGGACCCCACACCTCGACCCGGCGAGGCGAGGCGGAGGCGAAGGTGATGCGACGCGATCATGCGACCGACGGCGGGCGTTTGAGCTGTTCGCCACCTACCCTCCCTCCATTCTCTTGAAGACTTCCTCCGCCTCACGCATCTCCTCCACCACCCCTTCTCCCTCCTCCAATCCAATTCACAAAACACACGGGCAATCAATTACCAAAACCCGCGGCCCCCTCCTCGGACGGCTCGCCCGTTCTCCTTCCTCGTCCGAAGATCCGATCCATATTCGAGGACTCGCCGAGAAGAACCGCGGATATAGATAGATAAATAAAGGATCCTCCGGAGGACCAAGAGGTGCGTACGATGCCATCCCCCTCCTCCCCCGCTCCCCATGCTTTTTTTCCCCCTTCCGGATCGCTCGATGGTTTACTTCTGTCTGTTCGTCCTGTCCCATCCATTCATTCGTCGATACGATACGTTTGCTCGTTTTGTTTATTTTGATTTGATTGATCGTTGAGAACAGGATTCTGCTTTCCTTTCGGGGGAGAAAAGAATCAGGATTCTGTTGTGTTGATGGGGGCCTGCGTTCGAGTTGTTGTCTGCCGAGAAATCTAGCAACATCTTGGTTGCCCCGTTTCACCTTGTTGATCTTATCTCGGATTGGAAATGTCTACCGTGATACCGTCCGACGCCTTCAGTTACCGGCGCTTGTTTAGATGATCGACGCGCACAAGCTCGTCCCGTTTCGTGAGTGCATTGCCAATTTTTACAAACAAAAATTAAGACAAGGTGTTCATGTGCATCTTCGTGCGTCATGCTACTGGAGCGTACTACGTATGGCTCTGGGCATTATCTGGGTGCATCTGCATATTGCAGGGCAAGTGGTGTATAGAATTAGCCAGGGACGAAGCCAGGAAATAATCAAGGGCGGCTGAAGGTTGTCTTCTACCTTTAACCGCTCCTCCTACACCTTCATCCATGGCTAACAAATCAAGGAAGGACTGAGGGGGCTCCACGTGTTTGGTGCCGGTAGGGGGGCTTGAGCCCGGCTTGCCCTACCGCTGGCTTCGTCCCTGGAATTAGCAACGCGGAGTTGGTGGCCAAACTGCATAACGTGTGTGTCCCCTCCGTGATCGTCCGTATGAACTACTATGAAGTAGGTCAAGTTGGTACTAGTATTAGTTACAGAATAATCTTGGTTAAACCAACTTAGACGGACAAGGAGAAGGTGCGTGGTCGTCATTAGTTGTGCACTCCAAATCAATACTGGCAGTAGCAAACTTTCTGGGTAGACAGGCCATGGGTGTGCAGCTAAAACAACCGGGTATTCTGCTCACATAAGCGTGCCTCGTCACTGTTGCCAAGCTGGTAGTCAAACCAACGAAGGGGGTCAGGATCAGCACAGGCGCGGCCTAGTGCCTAGTCCGACGTGGCAGCGCTGCACTGGCCTGAGGAGCCCCTTGTTCGCCCCTGTGCCAACCTTGCCTTGCTCATCGCGTGCGTGGCGGGGGCGGCGCCTAAATTCCGGGCAGACGTCGCCGTCGGTGACGGTGAGACAGGAAAGAAAAATATCTCCTGTCCTCACCACCCTGCTTTGTCTGCGTTCCTTGTGAACAGCACTCTCGCCCGTTGATTCAACGCGTGAATATAGGGGTTGTTTATTTCCTCTCTAAAATTTCACCCCGTCACATTGGATGTTCGAGGAGTATTAAATGTAGACGAAAAAATAACTAATTATATAAATTACGATAAATTTACGAGACGATTTTTTTAAGTCTAATTAATCTATGATTTGATAATATTGTGCTGCAGTAAACTTATGCTAATAACGGATTAATTAGACTTAATAAATTCGTCTCGTGGTTTGCAGACGAGTTATGTAATTAGTTTTTTTATTAATATCCGAACACCGTTTCTAATATCCCATAGAGTATCCGATGTGACACTCAAAATTTTTCAGCCTTCAAATGATCCAGAATCTGCAAATGGTACTGCTGCCGAGCCTCATGTTCTGTCCGGCAGTCTCTGTTCTCGCCCTGAAATGGCCAAGGCCTGGGCCCTAGGATCACTGCCGCTGCGCTGGAGTACACTGCACAGGGATCTGGGGCAGATGGAAGTTTCTCTGACACCGTGCACATCGACCGCGGGCTCCACCTTTTGCACGCACGCAGTAGCCGGTCGCAACACCGAAGCTCCACGCATCCACACCCGGATCCCGCCGGTTTCCATGCCGGGCTCCCGTTGACCTGCCTCTTCTTGGTAGGGTCATACGTGCCTTAATTATCATCCCGAGATCTTCGAGAAATGCTTTGCAGCACCGACTAATCAATGGACCGTAGTACTCCAGTAGTGCTACTAGTATTTATTTCCAAGATTCCAGAACATATTCATCTTTTACCATGTCGCCTTGTGCCAGCCGATTTACATTGGTGACTGAGTGACCGTAGATGTTTTTTTTTCTGCCTAATCGGACGTATTATACATCGCCATCTTTCTTCCTAGTTGTATTGGTGTTGCCACACTGCAATACTGACAGGTGTGCTGGTGACTAACCACCTAATGAAAATAGACATACAGAGTGGTCTCAAATTGTCACAAAGACACTCCAGGTGGCTACCTACTTGAACCTGCTTTCTTCCAATTGTATCCTTGCCACTAAGCACCAAATCAATGATTTGGCCCAGGTCACTCTGCTTTTTGTTGGACGGTAGTACGTAGCACTCACACATGTGTTCAGACTTCAGGCCACCAAATGCAAGTTCATGGCCGATGGATTCTTGCAGCAATGCACTAAGGGCCTGTTTAGTTGCACCCCAAAATGCCAAATTTTTCAAGATTCTCCGTCACATCAAATCTTTGGACGCATGCATGAAGTATTAAATATAGATAAAAAATAAAACTAATTACACAGTTTAGACGAAATGGACGAGACGAATCTTTTAAGCCTAATTAGACCATGATTGGATAATATTTGTCAAATAACAACGAAAATGCTACAGTAGCGTTTTGCCAAAAATTTTGGCATCTTAACGGTGCCAAACAATCTCGCTGTGGGAATGGGATGTGCAGACGCGCACACGACTGAACATCGGTTCAAATGTTTTCTTTTTGATCTACACTGACACAAGTGCAGATCATGCCATGTGAACACAGTACTTTTTCCACTCCCTTGCCTCGGGATTTACTGCAGGTCCGTCTGACGTGGCAATGTCAACGCTATGGAGCGAGCTCATCACGTGCGGGCGGGCGTGTGTATCCAGTCATCCTGATTCCTAACGAGAAAAGAGACATCGAGATTCACAGCCTGCACGTCTAGGGATTCGCCCATAGCAATCGTTCTTGTTCATTCATGGCTTCGTCTGCACCAGCAGGAGGGAAGTCACGGGCCGTCGGCGGGGAGGAGATGTCGGACGGCGCGGGCTCCCGCACGGGCGTCGCTGGCGCGCTGGGCCTCTCGGTCACCTCCTCGGTGGCCATCGTCATCTGCAACAAGTACCTCATCAGCACTCTCGACTTCTTCTTCGGTCAGTATGTGCACGCGTTTCAGAGTTTCAGAACTTAATGATACCCCCTAAGGCAAAGTTTTTGGCTAAAGTTTCTGATTTTTTGTTGCTGCTGGCGTTTTGGGGTCGAATGCAGCGACGACGCTGACGAGCTGGCACCTCATGGTGACCTTCTTCACTCTGTACGTTGCCCAGCGGCTCCACTTCTTTGAGCCAAAGCCAATTGACGCGCGGACCGTCATCTCGTTCGGCCTGCTCAATGGCATCTCCATTGGCCTCCTCAACCTCTGCCTCGGATTCAACTCTGTTGGCTTCTACCAGGCAAGCATACACAGACTAATCCGCTACTATTTGCTGACCAATAGTATTATGTTCTTGCCTCTGAATTTGCCATTGTTTCTTGTAACAGATGACCAAGCTGGCCATCATACCCTTCACCATAGTCTTGGAAACCATCTTTCTCAACAAGAAGTTCAGGTCATACCCAAAATTCTTACCACATTCTGCCCGGTGTTTAATTTGGGCTGCTCTTGCTCCGTGTTGTGAAAAAAAAATGACTCATACTCGACGAGCTTGAACCTTACAGTCAGACCATCAAGGCCTCCCTCATGGTCCTGCTCCTGGGAGTCGGCATCGCATCGGTCACGGATCTCCAGCTCAATCTCCTCGGCTCCATCATCGCCGTGCTCACCATCGCTGCGACATGCGTCGGGCAGATTGTATCCTTGTGATTGCTGTTCAGCAGCTCAAGCTAGCTGCTGCATCTTACAGTCTTTCATGCACCCTGCATACACTGCATCCAGCCATCCACATGCTGGCTTGCCATCCTTAACCTTGGTGTTGAACAAAGCTGACCAACCAAATCCAGAGGAGGCTGAAGGTTTCCTCGACGCAGCTGCTGTACCAGTCGTCGCCGTACCAGTCCGCGGTGCTGCTCGTCACTGGGCCGTTCGTGGACAAGCTCCTGACCAAGCGTGATGTCTTCGCGTTCAACTACACCACCCAAGTCGTGGTAAGTACTTTGGCACAACAGATCTCGGTTCGCCGGACCGATCGATTAGACATCTGCAGCATTTTAAGCTGTAACCATGCTCGAACAATGCTCCGTGGCGCGCGTTGTGCAGGTGTTCATCCTGCTGTCCTGCTCGATCGCGGTGTGCGTCAACTTCAGCACGTTCCTGGTGATCGGCACGACGTCGCCCGTGACGTACCAGGTGCTGGGCCACCTCAAGACGTGCCTGGTGCTCTCCTTTGGCTACATCATCCTCAAGGACCCCTTCAGCGCCCGCAACGTGGTGGGCATCCTCATCGCCATCTTCGGCATGGGCCTCTACTCCTACTACTCCGTCGTCGAAAGCAGGAAGAAGACCGAGGCCGCTAGCTCGCTGCCGGTCGCCGCACAGGTAACTAACTAATAAGCGCATGCATCACCCACTTCATTTGTCTGAAACTGTGGAATTCCGGAGGCCAGAGGTGACAACTTGGATGTCCATACATTATTGCAGATGAGCGAGAAGGACTCGGCGCCACTTCTTGGCGCCAAGAACTCGCCACGGACAGAGAACAAGGCCGAGGAGACCTTCGATTACATGCCGAGGACGGCGAAGAGCGCGTTCACCGGCCGGTGAGCCTGTAGCTTGTACGAAGTACGTACTTACCTTTCTAGAGTGGTGGTAGACGACGAACAACACGGCAAAACGGGAATGTGATAGTGAAAGATGTAACGGCGCGGCAAATGAAATTCCAATTAGAATTTTGCGATTTCTCCTCTGGGTGGTAATGGGTTGCCAGAGCCTAGATGACAGAATGTGTTGTTTCTCGAGCTTGAAATAGCAGATTGGATTGGTGATAGTACAAGACGTCCCGTCAGGTTTGCGCCAATTTTAAAGGCAAGGTCTCTTTTTTTTCGTTGTCGTCCTAATACTGATGGTATTATTGGATACCATAGTCGGATTGGTGATGTGGATTAGGGATGAAAGTAAAACGGGAAGATATCAGTTACCGAGGCTTTACCGTGTTTTTTTTGACAAAAGCAAAAATGGTAGAATATCGTAAATACCGTATCTGTAAAGGTAGAAAAAATATAAAAACGATAATTATAGCAGTATTTGCCGTTTCTAACTATATAAGCGTGTTATCGTATTTCTGCGGTAAACACCCTGTTCGGCTGCCCTTATCAGCACGGCTTATCAGCCGTGGTATAGTGTTTTTCTCTCACAACAAAACAGCCACAGCCGGCTTATAAGCCGCAGAAACAGCCAGCCGAACAGAGTGAAAATATTGAGTATATCACTGTAGAGAAAAAAGAGGCTCTCTCTAACTTCGTGAGCCTAGGCCTCGCAGGCCAGCAACATTACTCTGAGCCCTGGCTTCTATGCACACCGTACACCTTGTAAGCCCATCATAGCAGGCCCAAGTTGCCTAGTGCCACATGCCCGCACTTCAGTCGTGCCACCATCCACTCGCAATCTACTGGAGCCTAAGGGCCTATTTGGTGAATTTTTTTATTTTTAGCCCAAATTTGAAACAATTTTTAAATTTAACCCGTGTTTGAAATTTTTTTTAAATCTAACCCGTTTGGCCCCGCCACCATGCATGGCGGGGCAAATGCACTGAACCCCGCCATGCATGGTGGCGGGGTGCATGGTCCACGTGGCAGGGGTGGCAGCGCGCCTCGCCAGCGTGCCAGGGGTGTACCCCGCCATGATCCGTGGCGGGGTACCCCTAACCCGCCACCGGTCATGGCGGGGTACACCCCGCCACCGATCATGGCGGGGTGCGGCCCAATATAAGCGGCCACACCCCGCAGTCGGCCGCACCCCGCCACGCCCCCCGCGCGCCGCCCTCGCCGCCTCGCCGCGCCGCCGGCCCCCTGCGCCGCCCACCCCGCGTGCCGTGCCGCGCCTCCCGGCCCCCGTGCCGCGCCGCCGAGCCGCGCCGCGCCGCCGTGCCGCCCCCGCGCCGTCGTGCCGCGCCCGCGCCGCCGTGCCGCCCCCGCGCCACCGTGCCTCGCCCGCGCCGCCGTGTCGCGCCGCCGTGCCTCGCCCGCGCCGCCGTGCCGTGCCGCCCCCGTGCCGCCTTGCCGCGCCGCGCCCGCAGCCCGTCGTGTCCGCCGCGCTGCCGGTTGCCGAGCCCCCGCACCCCGGTCCGGTCTCCGCCGCCCGACCGACCTCGCCGCGCGGCCTCCCGTCTCCGATTAACGGTATTTTTTAATCTTACTTTGTTATTAGTTTTATTAAATTATTATTATTAGATTATTTATTAGATTATTATTATTAGATTATTATTTGTTAGTTATTATTTATAAGTTTTATTAGATTATTATTTATTTGTTTTATAATATTAGTTATTATTTATTAGATTATTTAATATTAGAAGTTTAATATTAGTGTGTTAATATTAGTTATTAGTTATTAGTTTGTTATTAGTTAGTTAGTTAAGATTAGTTTATATTAGTTATTTGTAGTTAGTTAGTTAATATTAGTTATTAGTTAAAAATTAAGTTAGTAAGTTTGTTAGGTGGTAGTTAAGTAAGGTTAGTTAGTTAGTTAGTTAGTTAGTTATGTAGTAATTAGTACTACCATATTGGTTAGTTGATAATCGGATGTCAAATCGTTTTGTAGATGGATTACGGTGTAAGAGTTTTTTACGGAGGAAGTGTTAGGAGAGAGGATTGCCAGTTTGAGGATATGTATGAAGAATTGGAATGGTTTGATGGCACCCCTAGTTTCCGCGATCTATGTGACCGTTTGAGTTTGAAGTTTGGCGAGGCTTTCACACTAAAGGGTAGGTTCGATGTTGGAAAGAATAGGGCACACTATGTGATGATGGACTTGTGCAACCAAGCAGAGTGGTCCTGATACAATAGGGTCATCCAAAGTTCGAATGTCGGCATAGCTGAGTTGGTGCTAGAGAATGTTGAGAATGAGGAGCCGTCCTTCGACAGTGGTACTCTAGGAGATTGTGGTGTGCAGATGCAACAAACTATGGAGAGTATGGACTTGGATGGTAATTTGACGCAGGAGCGTGTTCATTCTCCTCCAGTTGGTCATATAAGCAATGATTTTGATGTAGACGAGTTTAAAGAGGAGGAGGAGGAGGCGGCAGAGGAGGAAATGATTGGTGATGATGTTAGCACTGATTCTGACGATTCAGGAAATGAGGAAGGAGGTCCACAGGCCATGCGAGCACCGGTTGAAGCCATGCCCTCTGGAGGTGCACCTGCCATGTGTACACAAGTTCGTGGCATGCCCTTAGGAGTACCGCTTGAGGTACTTCATGGCATGCAGAGTCAGGGCACATTAGCCACCGGTTATCCAGATGATGGAGTGGAATATGAAGGATGGAGCAGGGTTAGGGAGCCACAACAATACGTTGCACCACCCTCTTATACATCGGCAGAGCTTACACAGCTGAGGGAGGCTGGCTTGCCCTTTACCGGTGTGCCAAATTATAACGATGTAAGTATGTCGCATATGGCAGTTTGTGACACGGGTTTGCAGATGTGTAAGGAATCATTGTACAACCATAAAAATTTAATACTAAGGAAGGGAATGCTTTTTAATACGATGTCGGAGATGAAGTTGTTCCTTCAGGACTATGCTGTGTATCATCATAGGCCTTACACGGTTCGACATTCTGACAAGGAGGTAAAATTCCACATATTATGTAAGGCTGGATTCCCATGCTCGTGGAAGTTGAATGCACGAAAGAGGCGGAGTGATGGTAAGTGGAAGGTAACTTCGGTGGAACAGCCGCACAGATGCCAGACTAATGAGGGTAAAAGGTACCATCCCCAGTTGACGGCTCGGTATCTAGCCCGTCGTATATTGGGTCTTGTAGATAAGGACAACGACGTATCAGTGTCTTTCTTGCAGGAGACCATAGTCACATTTGTTGGGTATGAGGTCACGTATGGAAAGGCTTGGCGGGCAAAGCAAATTGCCCTGGCAATTCGTTGGGGTAGCTGGGAGGAAGCCTATAACAGGGTTCCACGCATTTTGTGTGCGATGGAACACTTCAACCCTGGCATGAGATCGTTCATATACACAGGGGGGTTCTGTAAGGTCCTAGATGGCTAGAGGGGGGGTGAATAGCCTATTAAAAATTCTACAAGTACCACTAAGCAAACTTGTTAGAATAACAAACGGCGTAAAGCGAGTTTTGCTTAGCCAAAGGTTGTGATGCAAGCCTCCTATCCACAAGTCTAGTAGATTAAGATCTCTAGTTCACACAAGAGCTATGTCACTAAAGAAACACTAGTGAACAAGCTAAAAACACTACTAGCAAAGCTACTACTAGAGCTACACAAGATAAACTAGAGAATGTAAAAGCAAGAGAGAGGATTGTGAATATTATACCGACGGTGAAGTGAAGATGTTGCCAATCACCAAGATGATATACAATCAAACAATATTGACAACAACACAATATGAAGACCAATCACCGGGAGACAAGAGACACAATATTTGTTCACCCGGTGTTCACTTGTGCACCGACAAGCTACGTCACCGGTTGTGTCGACCAACACTTAGATGGTTCCTCGGTGTAACCCTCAAGTCACTTGCCCCTCAAGGCACGCCCCGCAAGGCACCGCAAGAGACCACTCTCAAGTGAGGTAACTCAATGACACGCGCAATGTAATAGAGTTGCTTTTGGCACTCCGCCGAGGAAAGCACAAGAACCTCTTACAATCAACCGGAGGTGGCCAAGAACAATCACCTTCTCTTGCCAACGCCTCCAACAATCTCCAAGCCGGCTAGGAGCGGTACTCTCCAAGAGTAACAAGAAATCCACCGGCTAAACCACCCACAAGTGCCACTAGATGCCCTCAAGCTATGCAATGCACTTTGGGATCACTCAATCTCACTTTTGATTTGCAATCAAGCAAGGGAGATGAGTGGGAGGAGTTGCTTTAGCTCAAAGGATGCACAAGTATGTTAGAAATGCCAAGAGACCTCCCCAAGGGCCGGCCAACAAGTATTTATAAGCATCCCATCCAAATAGAGCCGTTGCACTCCACTTGTCCGTTTTTCGCGGGAGCACCGGACGCGCCGGTCGTAACAGACCGGACGCGCTCAACCGCGTCCGGTGTCCCAGCGACGTCCACGTGTCCTCTAATTTCAAATTCGTCCGTTAGATCCTCCAACGGTCACTGCGCGCCAACGGTCAAATGACCCATCGGACGCGCTGTTGTGAAACACCGGACGCGCCGGTGCGCACAGTCCCCGCGCCCGCGAAGACAACACCGGACGCGCTCCTCGTAACCACCGGACGCCACAGTACCCGCGTCCGGTGCGAGTCCAGTAAGCTCCCTGGACCACCGGACGCGTCCGATGGTGAGGGACCGGACGCGCACCGCGTCCGAAGACTACGTGACTCGCTGTTCGCCAGACCGGACGCGCCGGTCCCGTGGGTCACCGGACGCGCCGGTGTCAAACCCTAGCTCGCGCGCCAGACCCTGACGCTGTACTGACCGGACGCGCCGGTCGAAACTGACCGCGTCCGGTGCAGCGTCCGGTGCTGCGTCCGGTGCCTTCCGTGACCGCGTTCGCCTCCGTTTCTTTTCCGACTTCCGGCGCAATGGAAAATAGGCATTTCATTTCCCCGAAATCGCCTGAATCCCGCGCTCGCACGCTCGGCGGGAAGGAGAGTGGAACCCAAACCCCTTTCTACCCGCAAACCACAGCGCGACCAACGCTACCTTTGCAAATGTGCCAACACCATCAAGTGTACATCTCCATGTGCTTGTGTGTTAGCATTTTCTCAATCATTTTCAAAGGTTTTCCCGTTAGCTCACTAGGCCCTACATGCAATGCACTTCATGAATTCACCTAGTGGCACCCGTGCGTCGAATAACCGATAAGACTTCCTCTCTTAATAGTTCGGCTATCGATCCTAAACCACTCACACCCTCTATGGTGTCTTGAGTGTAAAACAAAATGGCCCTATGGTTATACCTTTGCCTTGAGCCCATTTTGTTTCTCCAAATGATATGATCCACTTCATATCATCACATGACCGTCTCGATCCATCGACCTTGACTTCACTTGCTCTTCACCGTTGTATCGGTCCGTCGGCGCCAAGTCTTGCTCAAGCTTCACCATCGCATGGTCCTTCGCTTCGAAGCCTCGACTTGCCCTTCACCTTCACAACCGGTCCATCGAGCCAAGCCTCATCTTGGTCTTCACCATCTTGGTCATATGAGTCAATGTCATGTCTCATATTCAATGACCACCTTTATCTAAATCATCCACTTAGATACAAAGGTTAGTCCTAGGTTTCATCAATTAGCCAAAACCAAACTAGGGACTTTCAATCTCCCCCTTTTTGGTAATTGATGACAACCTTCACAAAGATGATTTTGATAATAAAAGTTTTGAACTTGTCATACTTGTCCAATCATTTTGCTCATAAGTAAAGTTTGGACAATTATCACAAGCTCGGTTTTGGTAGCATTAGCTCCCCCTACATATGTGCATAGAGTTTGGATTGAAAGCTTTGCACATATGCATGGATAGAAGTGTTGGGAGAGTAATTCTACCAAAATGATGCTAAGGTGTAAGAAATGGACCTTTGAAGCGTGATACCAATCGGAGTTGCCTTTTACACCATCCTTAGCATCATGAAGTAACTAGACAACCAACAAAACTCAAGAACCCCGTGAGATCAACATTATATATAAAGGTTCTTGGACCACTTGTAAAAACTTTAGGTAAGTCTAGGTACCACATGTAAAACTATTCCTATGCATGCTAGTAGATCATTTCATCATCCAAGTTTTATACTAGCATTGCGCCACACAAGCATGTATATTGAATTTAAATACATGTGCAATGAGCAAGTCATATGAAAATGCACAAACAAATGCAACAACTTTGTTTATGAGCTTGCTCCCCCTACTTGTGTGCATCAAAATTTTATTTACCCCTTTATCATGTTGAATCATCTTTTCTTTATCTCTCCCCCTTTGTCAACAACTTACCCAAAAATGGGATCAAATTGTGGAGAGAAGAAAAAGTTCGATGGAGTAGGTTAAAATTCATCAAATTTGGTTCAACCTAGAACACTTGCCCAAGATATTTAATTCGATTTGAACCAAAGACAAGCTTCTTCACACCTCATAATAAGGGTTATCTTGCCTATGTTGAATTAAACACTTATAGCAAATCTTCTAGATTCAACACTAGGTTTGCAAGCTCACAAACATGTCATATGCCACCACTAGATCAAATCAAACATAGAGGCAATAGTGGTAACATATATCCATCAAATTCATTTGATTTATCATGAATGCTCATGCATACCACTTAATATGTCTACATGCTCTAGCAAGTCCTTAGCATAGGACGAATGACATGTCAATCAACTTTACCTTGCAATGTCGAAGGAGAGGCATGTCAATAAGTGAGTGGGGTGCATTCAACTCATGTTTGAGAAATCAAGAATGTTCAATTCATTTCTTAGCTTGCAAAACCTCTTTTCATCAAGTGGCTTAGTGAGAATATCGGCAAGTTGATCATCGGTGCCAACACTCTCAACGGCAATGTCTCCCTTTTGTTGATGATCTCTAATGAAATGATGCCTTATGTCAATATGCTTTGTTCTTCCATGTTGAACCGGGTTTTGTATCATCTTGATTGCACTCTCATTATCACATAGCAATGGCACATTCTTGAAGTTGAGGCCATAATCCTTCAAAGTTGATTTCATCCATAGCAATTGTGCACAACAACTCCCCGCACTCACATATTCGGCTTCGGCGGTAGAGATTGCCACACTATTTTGTTTCTTTGAGGACCATGACACAAGTGATCTTCCAAGTAATTGACATGTGCCACTTGTGCTCTTTCTATTGATCTTGCAACCCCCATAGTCGGAGTCCGAATATCCAATCAATTCAAACTTTGACCCCTTGGGATACCATAGTCCAACATCTCTTGTTTGCTTCAAGTACCTCAATATTCTCTTTGCGGCCGTGAGATGACTCTCTCTAGGTGAGGCTTGATATCTAGCACACATGCAAACACTAAACATGACATCCGGCCTTGATGCGGTGACATAGAGTAGACTTCCAATCAAAGACCGATATTCCTTTTGATTCACCATTTTGCCATCAAGATCACTATCCAAACTTCCATTTGTACCCATTGGAGTTGAAATTAGCTTTGCATCTTGCATTCCAAACTTCTTCAACATGTCCCTTATGTATTTCCCTTGACTCACAAATGTCCCATTCTTCAATTGCTTTACTTGAAGACCAAGAAAATAGCTAAGTTCACCAATCATAGACATTTCAAACTCTTTGGCCATCATAGCACCAAATTCTTCACAATAAGCTTGATTGGTTGATCCAAAGATGATGTCATCAACATATATTTGCACTATGAATAGATCATTTCCAATCTTCTTAGTGAATAGAGTTGTATCAACCTTCCCCATCTTGAATCCCTTAGAGAGAAGGAAATCCCTTAGCCTCTCATACCATGCTCTAGGTGCTTGCTTTAAGCCATATAAAGCCTTCTTCAACTTGTACACATGGTTGGGTTTCTTGTCATCTTCAAATCCGGGCAGTTGCTCAACAAAGACTAACTCATTGATGATCCCATTGAGAAATGCACTTTTGACATCCATTTGATATAGTTTGATGTTGTGTGCACAAGCATAAGCCAATAGAATCCTTATTGCCTCCAATCTTGCCACGGGAGCATATGTCTCATCATAGTCAAGACCTTCTACTTGAGTGTAACCTTGAGCAACTAGTCTTGCTTTATTTCTCACTACAATTCCATCTTGATCTTGCTTGTTTTTGAACACCCACTTGGTTCCAATCACATTGTAGTCATTTGGCCTTTCTACCAACTCCCAAACATCATTTCTTGTGAAATTGTTAAGCTCTTCTTGCATAGCCATAATCCAATCGGCATCCCTCAAAGCTTCTTCTATCTTCTTTGGTTCTATGGTTGACACAAATGATGCATGCTCACAAAACATAGCCAATCTTGATCTTGTTTGCACACCACTTCTAATATCACCAATAACACTATCAATGGGGTGATCTCTTGCAACATGTTGTGGTTGGAGTACTTGCACTTGATTGCTTGAGCTTGGTTGATCACTTGATGTATCTTGATGAGAAGAACTAGCTCCTTGATCTTGCACTTGAGAGTCACTAACTTGCTTGAATGGTGAATTGAGCACTTGATCTTTATCATCATCTTGAATATCAATTACTTGCTTTGCTCTAATGTCTCCAATGTCCATATTCTTCATTGCTTCCACTAATAGAGTTCCACCAACATCATCTAGATTTTCTTCTTCATCTTGTGACCCATTGGTTTCATCAAATTGCACATCATGGACTTCTTCTAGAATGCCACTTGAATTGTTCCAAACTCTATAGGCTTTGCTTGTAGTTGAATAGCCAAGTAGGAACCCCTCATCACATCTCTTGTCAAACTTTTCCAATCTAGTGCCTTTCTTCAAGATATAGCATTTGCAACCAAACACTCTAAAGTAAGAAATATTGGGCTTTCTTCCATGAAGTAGCTCATATGGGGTCTTCTCTAGCAATGGATGACAATATAGTCTATTGATGTAGTAGCAAGCGGTATTGATTGCTTCATCCCAAAAGGATTGACTCACATTGTACTCATGAAGCATTGATCTAGCCATATCAAGCAATGTTCTATTCTTCCTCTCAACTAAACCATTTGATTGTGGAGTGTACTTGGCCGAGAATTGATGTCCAATACCATAATGATCACAAAGTTCTTCAATTCTTGTATTCTTGAACTCACTTCCATTGTCACTTCTCACTTTCTTGATTCTAATCTCAAACTCATTGTGAACTCTAGTGAGGAATGTCTTGAAGGTGTCAAACACTTCACTTTTGTCACTAAGAAAGAATACCCATGTGAATCTTGTGAAGTCATCCACTATGACAAATCCATACTTGTTGCCGCCTATGCTTGTATATGTTGTTGGTCCAAATAGATCCATGTGCATCAACTCAAATGCTTTGCATGTGCTCATTGTACTCTTCTTTGGATGTGAGCTTCCAACTTGCTTCCCGGCTTGACATGCACTACAAAGCTTATTCTTCTCAAATTCAACATCTTTCAAACCATTGACAAGATTGTGAGTTGTAAGCTTCTTCAATTGTTTCATGCCAACATGACCAAGCCTTCTATGCCAAAGCCAACCCATGCTTGATTTGGAGACTAAGCAAGTTGTCAAAGAAGTTTCTCTAGCATTGAAGTCAACTAGGTAGAGATTCTCATATCTAAAGCCCTTGAATGCCACATTTGAACCATCCACCCTAATAACTTCCACATCATCAACCCCAAAGATGCATTTGTAGCCTAGATCACATATTTGTGCCACGGATAGAAGATTGAAATCCAAGCTTTCAACTAGCAACACATTGGAGATACTCATGTCATTTGATATTGCAATCTTGCCCAAGCCAATAACCTTGCCTTTCTTGTTATTGCCAAATGTGATAGAATCAACACCACTATCATTGTCATTGATTGAGTCAAACATTCTTGATGTACCGGTCATGTGTTGAGTGCACCCACTATCAATAATCCAATGCCTTCCTCCGGCTTTGTAATTGACCTACAAGCAAATCAATGAAGTTTAGGTACCCATTTTTGCTTGGGTCCTTGTAGGTTAGTAACTAAGCTCTTTGGTACCCAAATAGCCTTCTTCTTTGGGCCCACAATTGGTGTACCAACAAACCTAGCTTGCACACCCTTCACACCCTTGGTAAGCACATAGCAAGAATCAAAAGGTATAGCATTAACAAGGTTCTTGCTTTGGTTCCTTTTATTGCAATTATGCTCTAGGTGCCCAACTTGCTTGCATCTATTGCAAAACCGGCCATTGCCCTTCACAAAGCTAGGCTTTGGAGTTGCAAAGGCCGACTTGCCTTTCTTGGGGGTGTAGCCCAATCCCTCTTTGTTAAGAGAGAACCTTTGGCTACCCAAGCACTTAAGCAAGCGGGCCTCACCACCATAGGCCTTGCCTAGGGCGTGAGTGAGCTCATCCACCTCTCTCTTGAGAGTCTCATTCTCAACCATTAGTGAGGCATCACAAGTGAAACCGTCACTAGTAGTGGAGGTAGAGTTAGTGGTGGTGGATGAAGAGCTACAAGAAGGGTTAGCATTTGACATGATGATAGGTTCATTAAAGGATTCATCAATTATATCACATGTAACACCTATATCACATGATACAACAACCTCCTTCTTAGCTTGTTGCTCAAGTAGCAATGAGTGAGCTTTTTCAAGCTTGGAATGAGCCTTATCAAGATCCTCATGGTCTTCCACTAGACTCTCATGAGTGGTCTTAAGCTCACTAAGGACTTTCTCAAGTATTGCTACTTTCATTGAAAGCTTCTTACACTCTTTGTGCTTGGCAATAGCTATGTCTCTAGTTTGTTGCATCAAGTCATATAGTTGTTCTTTAGTTGGTTCATCATCATCATTTTCAATATCATTTTCATTATCACTATCATGAGCATATTCCATTTCACTTTCATCATCACTCTCATCATATAATACCTTAGCTTCTTTAGCCATGAAGCATGAAGAGGATGAATCAAATAGTGATGGCTTCTTGTTGATAGCAATGGAAGTAAAAGCCTTGTTGGATGATTCTTCTTCTTCTTCTTCATTATCTTCACTTTCCCAAGTGATCACATAGGCACCATTTTTGCCTTTCTTGAATGTCATCTTGGCTTCTCTCTTCTTCTTCTCAAACTTGCCCCTTTTGTTGTTCTTCTTCTTGTCATAGGGACATTCGGCTTGAAGATGTTCGGTGCTATCACAATTGAAGCATCTCCTTTGTTGCTCATTGCTCTTGAAATTGTCATTTCTCTTTTTGAAGCCTCTTCTTTTGATAAACATTTTGCCAATATTTTTGACAACTAGAGCAAGTGCCTCATCATCAACTTCCAATTCTTCATCTTCTTCATCGTCATCTTCTTCTTGAATTGAAGCTTTGCCCTTTGAGGAGGTGGCCTTGAATGCCACGGTCTTCTTCTTCTTTTCTTCCTCCTTCTCATCAACATCTTGATCATACTTGTCAAAGGTCAATACCTCTCCAAGCAAATCATTGGGCTTTATTGTTTCAAGCCCATCTCTTTGTAGCATCATGATCAACATCTTGAATCTTTTAGGTAAGCTCAACAAGAACTTGTGGCAAAAATCTTGGTCTTGTGTCTTGTGCCCTAAGCTCTTGAGATCATTCACAATGACTTGCAATCTATGAAACATCTCTAAGATTGTTTCTTCTTCTTTCATCTTGAAGTTCTCAAACTCACTCTTGAGCCCATATAGCTTGGCACTCTTCACAACCTTAGTTCCCTCATATGTTTCACTTAACCTTGTCCATACTTCATTTGCCAATTCCAAATCCTTGATGCCCTCAAATACTTTTGTGTCAATATTATTGTAAAGTGTATTGAGAGCCATTCTATTGCATGTTCTATTTGCTCTATCTTCATCGGTGAGATGATCGGGATCAATGATAGCAAAATCATTCTCGGTGACTTCCAATACTCTCTCATGAATAGAACCAAGATACATTGTCATTTTTCTCTTCCAATGAGCAAAAGAACTAACACCATCAAAGAACGGTGGCTTGCCCCCAACATGATTGAACACAATTTGAGCCATTTTTCACACCGAAGGATGTTAAGCCTTGATTAAAACGGTGACCACGGCTCCGATACCACTTGTAAGGTCCTAGATGGCTAGAGGGGGGGTGAATAGCCTATTAAAAATTCTACAAGTACCACTAAGCAAACTTGTTAGAATAACAAACGGCGTAAAGCGAGTTTTGCTTAGCCAAAGGTTGTGATGCAAGCCTCCTATCCACAAGTCTAGTAGATTAAGATCTCTAGTTCACACAAGAGCTATGTCACTAAAGAAACACTAGTGAACAAGCTAAAAACACTACTAGCAAAGCTACTACTAGAGCTACACAAGATAAACTAGAGAATGTAAAAGCAAGAGAGAGGATTGTGAATATTATACCGACGGTGAAGTGAAGATGTTGCCAATCACCAAGATGATATACAATCAAACAATATTGACAACAACACAATATGAAGACCAATCACCGGGAGACAAGAGACACAATATTTGTTCACCCGGTGTTCACTTGTGCACCGACAAGCTACGTCACCGGTTGTGTCGACCAACACTTAGATGGTTCCTCGGTGTAACCCTCAAGTCACTTGCCCCTCAAGGCACGCCCCGCAAGGCACCGCAAGAGACCACTCTCAAGTGAGGTAACTCAATGACACGCGCAATGTAATAGAGTTGCTTTTGGCACTCCGCCGAGGAAAGCACAAGAACCTCTTACAATCAACCGGAGGTGGCCAAGAACAATCACCTTCTCTTGCCAACGCCTCCAACAATCTCCAAGCCGGCTAGGAGCGGTACTCTCCAAGAGTAACAAGAAATCCACCGGCTAAACCACCCACAAGTGCCACTAGATGCCCTCAAGCTATGCAATGCACTTTGGGATCACTCAATCTCACTTTTGATTTGCAATCAAGCAAGGGAGATGAGTGGGAGGAGTTGCTTTAGCTCAAAGGATGCACAAGTATGTTAGAAATGCCAAGAGACCTCCCGAAGGGCCGGCCAACAAGTATTTATAAGCATCCCATCCAAATAGAGCCGTTGCACTCCACTTGTCCGTTTTTCGCGGGAGCACCGGACGCGCCGGTCGTAACAGACCGGACGCGCTCAACCGCGTCCGGTGTCCCAGCGACGTCCACGTGTCCTCTAATTTCAAATTCGTCCATTAGATCCTCCAACGGTCACTGCGCGCCAACGGTCAAACGACCCATCGGACGCGCTGTTGTGAAACACCGGACGCGCCGGTGCGCACAGTCCCCGCGCCCGCGAAGACAACACCGGACGCGCTCCTCGTAACCACCGGACGCCACAGTACCCGCGTCCGGTGCGAGTCCAGTAAGCTCCCTGGACCACCGGACGCGTCCGATGGTGAGGGACCGGACGCGCACCGCGTCCGAAGACTACGTGACTCGCTGTTCGCCAGACCGGACGCGCCGGTCCCGTGGGTCACCGGACGCGCCGGTGTCAAACCCTAGCTCGCGCGCCAGACCCTGACGCTGTACTGACCGGACGCGCCGGTCGAAACTGACCGCGTCCGGTGCAGCGTCCGGTGCTGCGTCCGGTGCCTTCCGTGACCGCGTTCGCCTCCGTTTCTTTTCCGACTTCCGGCGCAATGGAAAATAGGCATTTCATTTCCCCGAAATCGCCTGAATCCCGCGCTCGCACGCTCGGCGGGAAGGAGAGTGGAACCCAAACCCCTTTCTACCCGCAAACCACAGCGCGACCAACGCTACCTTTGCAAATGTGCCAACACCATCAAGTGTACATCTCCATGTGCTTGTGTGTTAGCATTTTCTCAATCATTTTCAAAGGTTTTCCCGTTAGCTCACTAGGCCCTACATGCAATGCACTTCATGAATTCACCTAGTGGCACCCGTGCGTCGAATAACCGATAAGACTTCCCCTCTTAATAGTTCGGCTATCGATCCTAAACCACTCACACCCTCTATGGTGTCTTGAGTGTAAAACAAAATGGCCCTATGGTTATACCTTTGCCTTGAGCCCATTTTGTTTCTCCAAATGATATGATCCACTTCATATCATCACATGACCGTCTCGATCCATCGACCTTGACTTCACTTGCTCTTCACCGTTGTATCGGTCCGTCGGCGCCAAGTCTTGCTCAAGCTTCACCATCGCATGGTCCTTCGCTTCGAAGCCTCGACTTGCCCTTCACCTTCACAACCGGTCCATCGAGCCAAGCCTCATCTTGGTCTTCACCATCTTGGTCATATGAGTCAATGTCATGTCTCATATTCAATGACCACCTTTATCTAAATCATCCACTTAGATACAAAGGTTAGTCCTAGGTTTCATCAATTAGCCAAAACCAAACTAGGGACTTTCAGGTTCTATCTTCAGAACCCGTTGAGGCATATTCTGTACCGTGTGTTTTGGTATTTCGATCAGTGCAAACTTGCATTTCAGTATTGTAGGCCAGTTGTTCTTGTTGATGGCACGTTCCTCACCGGCAAATATAGGGGCACATTGATGATGGCTGCTGCTGTAGACCCAGAGAACCAGATAGTGCCAATGGCTTTTGCTTTGGCGGAGGGGGAAAATAATGATTCATGGTCATGGTTTATGCGTCTGCTCCATGTTCATGTGCTTGGCCCTTCTCGCACCATTTGTCTGATTTCGGACCGTCACATTGGAATTCTAAATGCTGCCGATGAACACATTGATGGTCACCCGCCCCTAGTGCATCGTTGGTGCATGCGACATTTTGCCGCCAATTTCTGGCGGCGTCAACACAAGAAGGATGTGGCTGACAAGTTAAAGGAGCTTTGTAATAAACGTACGGAACGCGAGTTCAACGAGACTATGGTAGAACTAGAGAAGATGCTCAACCAAGCTGGCAAGGCATGGTTAGACCAGCAGATGGAAAATAAAGCCAAGTGGGCATTAGCATTTGATGAGGGCGGCTTCTGGTACGGCATCATGACAACAAACTCCTCTGAGTCTTTCAATCGTGTGTTCAAAGGCGTTCGATCTCTTCCAGTGTCTGGTATTGTCGAGTTCTCTTTTAGGAAGTGCAATGAGTATTTTGTTAAGCGGTATGGCCTAGCCCTGAGGAATGAAGAGGAGCTTGGAAAATGGGGGAAGGCGGCACACGAATATTTGAAGGAGGCTGAGGAATTGGCCAAACAACAGGTTGCCGAGGCTTATGGACGGGACATGCTTGTTTTCTGCGTACGAGCTAGAGGGGGCACAAACCTGGACGGCGAACGATTTGGTGGCCGAACGTACCGTGTCGATCTTGCTAAAGTAGAATGCAGTTGCAACGTCCCTCAGATCATGCATGCCCCTTGCTCACACATGATCACCTCTTGTTGGCTTAGAGGTTTTGACCACACAGTTGCACCATACATGTCACCCTTGTATCTCCGTGCCAACACCCTCAAAGTTTGGGAGAAGAGTTTCGAGCCATACCTTGACGAGTCACAGTGGCCTCCATACTATGGTGAGGACTACGCGCCTTATCCGGACCTGAAGAAGGTAGGGAAGGGAAGGAGGAAGAAGAAGCGATTGAAAGGCGATATGGACAATATGAAAGGTTACGGCGCCGACATGTATGGTGGCGGGGACTTTGACGAAGAACGTGCGCAGAACCTTTGCTCCATTTGCAAGAATCCTGGTCATAACGCTAGATTTCATAGGCGGGCGAGACAAGAGGTGGTATATATTGTAAACATGCATTTATGATATTATAATTTTCAAATGTACTTATCTTTGTTTTTTTATAACGTTATTAATTGTTCTAATGTTATTAATGTTTTCTTTGTTTTTTTCAAACAGGGAGTTTCAGGCTTGCAAGATGGAGGCGCGGGCTCCTCATCCGCGCTTTAGCCTCATTGAGGCCGACTACGACAAGGACCACCGGGCCCAGGCCTTGTCGGAGCAGCAGAGGCCGTTGCGTCCGCTTCGTGTTCGCACGCACCGCGTACATAGCTGGGACGAGCGATACGCGCCCTACATAGAGCGGGCGGGCTTCCTTGAGATCGTTCGGGTGTACAATAGTACACTCCCCACACTAGACCCTCCACTTCTTACTGCCTTTGTTGATAGGTAACATTGCTTTTTTCATTTATTGTCTTTGTTTTGTAAAATTGGGCTGTCAACTTGCCTATAACTAGAAACTTGTAATGATGCAGGTGGAGACCGGAGACGCACACCTTCCACACACCATGTGGGGAAATGACTGTCACGATGCAGGATGTGAAGATGATATTGTGTCTCAGTTTGGCTGGTCATCCGGTGACTGGGGTCGCCGACGAGTCTAATTGGGTACAGTTGGTGGAGCAGTTCTGTGGTAGGAGGCCATCAGAGGCAGAAGTTAAAGGCACAAAGTAAGTTCATATTTGCGCCCCATTGAAATCACTGATACAACCATTTCAGCTACATCTATTTTTGTACAATAATACTTCAATTGCAATTGCAGGAAGACCTCAGGAGTGTCGACGTCATGGATAACCCAGCACTTTGGTGCAGGGCCTCCGTTCGGTGCTCCAGATCACGAGGTCGAGGTGTATGCAAAGGTGTGGTTGTGGCACTTCTTGGGCGCTTTCTTGTTCCCCGACTCCTCAGGCGACAGCATCAGCTGGATTTTCTTGAGGATCCTAATCCAGCCACTTGAGAATATTGCAACGTATAGCTGGGGTACCGCGGTCCTTGCTTGGACATACCGTCAGCTTTGTACCGCCTGTCGTCGCCAGTCGAACAATGCTAACCTAGGTGGCTGCTCATACCTACTTCAAGTATGGATTTGGGAGCGGTTTCCGGTTGGGAGGCCTACTAAACCTCCGCATTTGCCTGTGAGTACATTGACAACTTTGATATCTTCATACGACTAAAGAGATTAGTGACACCTTGTTTGTGTAAACTTGTAGGAATGGCAGCATCAAGACGTTCGACCCACTGCCCTTTTCATCTGGAAAGACGCTAAGGTAGTGAGGGGCGAGTTGGAAAGGAGGTACAAGCAGTACACGTATGCGATAGACGTGTTGACACACAACTACGTAAGTTATATCCACATTTCCTACTAAAGGCACTATCAATGAGATTGATACTAAATTAAGTTTCTTTACTTTGCAGGTAACATGGACACCGTGGTCTAGGTGGGAGCTAGAGGACTACCTTAGTCCACGCTGCGAGGAGGAAGCGGACGAGTGGCTTTACGAAGGGCCACTTATCTTCTTCCATATCGTCGAGATGCACTACCCTTTTAGGGTTTACAGACAGTTCGGGAGGTTGCAAGGAATTCCACCGCTGTACTCCACCAACGCTCAGCTGCATGGGTACGATGCCAATATGTTTATTCTACTTAAGCGCCTCATTTCTAATGCAATATGGCAATGCAGGATCGATCGGAGGCTTCGGACCACGCAAAAGGATTGGGCGTTGACGCACGAACCACATTTGAACAGATGGTATAACAGGCATCGTCGTCACATCAACGAAATTCCGCCACACCACCCGGCAAGATGGATGGAGTACCTGCAATGGCTGCAGCGAAGTACGAGGACTCATCTCATGGTCCCATACACGAACATGCCTGCAGATGCGGCCGATGAGGATGACATCGCCGATGCGTTCGACGATGCACAAAGGGGGCAAACACAACTTCTTAGGGCCCCTCTTAATAGATATGTGGTAAGTACTTTGCACTTACATTCTCAAACGAGGTAAGGTTTTTAAAATTCAATTAAAATGATCGAGTTAACGTTGTGTGATGTTGTAGACACAACAGTTGTCGAACTACTCCGAGGAAGCTTCCAGGCAACTTTTTCGGACTAGGGACGACAAGACCAACCCTCTTCGCGCCTTTGTCAAGGTACTTTTGATAGTAACATTCGTGACTACAACTCAGTTACCTTTAAAATTCACGCTTAATAATGCTTGTTGTCATCTAAACCTGTAGAGAATGAAAAAAGGCTGCAAAAAGTTGGCTCAAAAGCTGAGCTGTGCGGATACGACTTTGGACGTACCGTACAACCCCACGTGGTCCAGGAGCCAGACGATGTCCACCACAGCTGCTTCTGCTAGCGACACCAGGGCTGCGTCCTTGTCTATTCGTACTCCGCAGGATAGAGGGAAGGGTCCAGCGGCTCCGGACGATTTGGATGAGGCACTTCAGTATGACACGACGAGTGGCGACGACGACGACGACGAAGAGGACGTTCCCCAGTGGGATTACACCGGTCACGAGGAGATGGGTGCCTCACAGCTATACGGTGCTCCTTTTGGTACACAGGGGGTCGACTACACACAGCAGGAGAACTACACACTAGCCGAGCAACAGGTCCGTATGCTTTGCTTTCTCTTTAATTCTACTGTTCTTAGCTCAACATTTAGAGTAGCTCATCAGGTTGCTTGCTTGCAGGGGCCGTCGTCGACGCAGCAGCTCGATCGTGGACATAGGCGGCAACGCGAGAGGCAGCAACGGGACCGCACAGACGTTGGCTGGAGAAGCAACGTGGTCCCTACGAATCCAAGGAGGCGACGGAGACCGCGAGACCCCTACACCCCTGGCGATTAGTAGAGTAGTCATATTTAGCAGACGCCGGACACATGTTATCATAGTTATGTAGTGCTAGAACAATTAAATTATGTGTAGGTGTAGCAGCAGTACTCTACTTGGTTATTTCGATTCGACTAATGTAGTTGGTAACACTCGTTTAATCTTTGCCGTAAACGCAATTATTTCTGCCATAGCTTCCGTAAACTTGCTGTAAATCACTCAACATGGCATTCTGCATTTGTGACGATCAGTTGACACAAAACGAAAGCATAGTTCCTGCGCGGTCGTAGTTTCAGGGCAACCCCGCCATGGGTGGGGGCGGGTTAGGGGTACCCCGCCATGTACCATGGCGGGGTACCCCTAACCCGCCCCCACCCATGGCGGGGTTGCCCTGAAACTACGACCGCGTAGGAACTGCACTAACAAACTGCATTTATAAACTGCATCGATAAACCACACAACAATCTTAGTGAGTGGACCAACAAATGAAATGAATGAAGATGTGATAATGAAAATTATTACAATGACATGTTTCAAAGTACAACACTGACAAACTACACGACACAAAGTTTCCAAGCCACTAGAAACGACATACACTAACAACGACAACGTGAAGACGTGACGATGCAAATTATTACAATGACACTTGTACGTCAATCAAATTGCGTGCACCACTGCGTAAGCAACTCGTCTTCGGACTCTGAATCCTCCACTACCACCTCCTTACCCTTGGTGGCCTCGACTGCCTTGGCTTGAGAGGCCTGACGCCGGTAGTGGTAGTAAGCCGCCTCCGCCTCGTCCGCGGCCTGAGAGTACAACTCGGCCTCTTCTTGGGTCATGTCTGTTGGCCCCCATGCGTCGAACAGCGGTGTCTTATGGCTGTGGTACGCTGCGTGACCCTCCTCTACTTCAACATCCTCCTCGGGCATCGGTCCTAACTCCTCTGCAAGACGAAGTAGCTCGGCTATCCTTCCCATTTCGTAGGCATCCTCGTCCTGAGGGTACCCCAATTCTTCGGCTAGACGAATGAGCTCGCCTATCCTCCCGGTGTCGTCGTCTTCCTCCGGCTCGGCCTCCTCTTCAACCACAATCGGACGGCTTGCAGTGGCACCAACTCCTGCGTCCCGCTTTAGTGTCCTATTCTCCGTGTACCTAGCACGAGCCACATCTGCTTGCCAGCCGCCGGTGCATCCAATCTCTGCAAGTACAAAATGCAAACAATTAACTGGATCTTTGCAATGACTTTATTGACAGTCAAACAAAGAAGATTGAATTTCCAAAAACGCAATGACTCACTCGCACATAATGAGTCAATAGTATCATTCAAGCCTTGCATCTCTGCTCTCGCAGCCTCCTCTGCAGCCTTCCTTGCATCCTCTTCAGCCTTCCGTGCCTGGTACTCCTCTACATCCTTCTTCTTTTGCTCGTACCACTTCTTCCACGCAATACTCTCCGGGTTACGAACACGTAGGTCTTGGGCCTGTCGTAGCATTTTCTTCTTATGGTTCTTAACGAAATCAGTGACGTAGCTTGCAGGATATCCTCTGGTATTGCGAAGTGCTACCATTGTCTTATACTCATTCTTGAAATTATACACATCATCATATGATTCCCAGTTGTATTTCTGAGTGCTCTGTTGCAACAAATAGATGAATACAAAGTTAGCGTACCAGAGTTAACAAAATAAAACATTAGCACCAACTGTCAACAGTCCTAGCAAACCTCGTCATAATCGATCATGTGGCCACAGAAGTGCCCAATACCAAGGCCTGAAGGGACAAGGCCGTAGCTAGCTTCAACACCACATTTGCACATCACAGGAGGCGCAATAGACCTCCTCTTCTTCTTCCAGTCTGGCACCTCCTCATTCTTCTCCGGCTCCGGCCAATGGCTCTTTGGACCATAGATCCATTTCTTGAAACGGCACTTTAGAAAATCATGATCCTACAAAATCAAAACAGTAAAACACACATATAGGACATGACATTCCAAGGTTCACTCAAACCTTACCTCATGTCGTAGAGGACAAATGAACTCTTGTTCATTGCGTGGGTTTATCATGGCTTGCTCTCCGCAAAGGCACTTTGGAGGATCCTCGAGCTGCCGTGCCGATGCTACGGCCTTCTCTTCCTCCGTCATAGGAGGAGGGTTTGGAGGGGGCGGAACCCAGCGAGTAAACACCTCACGCTTGCAATGATCAATGCCGGGGTAGAAAAGGAGAATCCTTGGATCAAACTTGTCCGGGCCGTCGATCCATTGGAAGAAAAAGCACCGAAAGTAGGGCTATACAAAAGTTTCAATTATCTCATCGCGAATACAACATCAGAAACCAATAAGAACAACAAAGGGCACAATTACTTACGCTACAACTATAACATGTGTAGAAACAACGAGCCGCAGTATCCGGATGTCTCGACTGGCCCACGTGTGCCGGATGACCACAGTCACAATTAGGTATAGGTTCCTCGGGAGGAACGGGCGCATCCTTGCAAGACACGTCGGGGTACATCTCTCTAGGACGACCCTTTTTCCTCCAAATCGACTCACGATACGAGTCCTCCATCTAATAACACGAAACGATTTCAACACAAAACACTTTACTAACTATATTAACCAAACATACTGCAACGATGCACGCAGAGAAGGGGTGGCCGGAACAAGGTCCGACGATGGGCCGATACCTGACGGGGAGGAGGGAGGGACGTCGGAGAAGGCCGCTGAGGGGAGGGGAGCTCGGTCCTGGGGCGGAGAGGGACGCTGCGGGAAATGGAATGGATGAATGGCCAAAAACAAGAAGTGCCCGGGCTTTTAAATGGCCGGGGTTGTACCCCGCCATGCATCATGACGGGTTAGGGCTACCCCGCCATGCATCATGGCGGGGTACACCCCTGCCACGCTGGCGAGGCGCGCTGCCACCCCTGCCACGTGGGCCATGCACCCCGCCACCATGCATGGCGGGGTTCAGTGCATTTGCCCCGCCATGCATGGTGGCGGGGCCAAACGGGTTAGATTTAAAAAAAATTTCAAACACGGGTTAAATTTAAAATTTGTTTCAAATTTGGGCTAAAAATAAAAAAAAATTCTATTTGGTCACCGCTGTTAAAGTTTAACAAACACGGTAGCACTTTCGTCTTATTTGACAAAAAGTTTTAAATTTTGAACTAATTAGGCTTAATAGATTCGTCTCGTAAATTACTCCTAATCTGTGCCGACATGCATGCAATTAGTCTACGTTTAATACTCCATGCATTTGCCGCAACATTGATGTGATGAGAGTTAAACTTTAACATTCATGAACCAAACAGGGCCTAAATTGACCGGAGGCTCTATTCTAAAGAAATGTGTCTTTCTAGTTTTTTCATAAAAAAATATGGGTCCCACTAAAAACCTTAACCCAACCTAGCTATATCCAAACAAGTGACTGTGCTTCGTCAATGTGATTATGTGAATGTTATGTGACTATATGCCATAGACATGGTCAAAGTAATGTCTATGTCTTAATTGTTAGTTTATTTGTATGAGATGGAGTAGGTTATATACTTGCATGGCTAGTACCGTGTTCTATGAATTGACATGTATATCGTTCTTCAATTATCGTTTTGTTGATTCTGATCGTTATTGATCGTATAGTGTAGTTCTCGACATTACCGAAATATGAACACCATTCTTAGTTTCCGATATCGTATCGTTTTGTTTTTCACAGGGAAATATTAACGGAAAGTGACGAAGCCTTCTTCGGATCGTGCGGATCACCCGTAGTGCGGCTCACATTGACCGGTAACAGTATGAAATTGGATTCGAGCATAATTCACCGAATGCCGAAGGAAAATGGAGGTGCTGCCGTCCGGACGTCAAGACTGACATGCCCGTGCGGATGCCGCGCAACCTGCCCTCGTCCACTGATATTTCCCCCACACGTGCATCCCATCCCGTCGCAGCGCCCGCGTGCCTGGAGGACTCGCCTCGCACTCGTAGCTCGTCCTATTCGCCTCAATTCGAGGTCATTCGCCCCACCCCTATTGCGCCCCGACCGACGCCTCCGATCACGCCGCGCGCCCCGTCCGCTGGCCCCTAGCTCGCCGAACCCTATTCCTCGGTGTCGGGTTGTGCCATCATCACTCCCCGCGGCCCTGACTCTCCGAACAACATGAAAGATGTGCAACATGAAACACTTGAATGTAACAGATAGAACATACACCTTACAACATATGTGTGAAACATTTGTAACATCCAGATAAAACATTTGCAGCTTGTAACATGAAAACACTTACTGCAATATAAGACTGAAACAACTAAAACATTTAGAACATATTATTGCAACATATGTGTGAAACATATACAATATCCAGATCAGAACATTTGAAATATACTTCTGGAACAGATGAAACATTTTGAACAAACCTCTGAAACACTTGCAACAAATACAACATATGTAACATCCCTCAATCTACTTTTGCAACATACCTCTGAAACGTCTGAAACACATACTTGCAACATGCGCTTTCATCGTAACATTTTCTTGCTGAGGTCATGCATCGCGGTAGTCATGGCGTTGATAGCGGCCACGACCTTCTGGTGGGGAACGACGACGTCGGCAACACCTCGGTGCGTGCGGGGGACGAGGCACAGGGCACAGTAGCGGGGGCACGGCGCGCAACGAGCTGGAGCGGGCGCGGCGGGGTATGGAGCGCAGTGCTGGATGGGAGAGCTGTGCGGCGCGAGATGGGGTGCGCAACGAGGAAGACGGCAGCAGCGAGCGCATGTAACATCCAGTCCTGGCATACATGGCCTAGGCCCACTCTACCGAGGAGTGATCCCACCTGCGTAGCAACCCACTTGAACTTTCGTCCTCGCTTCGCTCAAAACGGTTAACCGAAGGTTACTACGTGTCCCTGGTCCAGGTATTTAAGTCGGTCAGTCTCACTCAGGATTCATGGTATGCTACTAAACCACCGGTTGCACAGTACCCGGAGTCCGGATGTACAGTAGCTCTCAGCCACAGTGACCGACCCACTACCCCGCTACAGTAGTATCACCCCATCCCGCGAATTGGGCCCACTTGGTCCATTTTGGGGGCTGTTACAGCGCACAACGCAAAGCAACATGTAATGAGCAAGAGCGATGGGGTGATATTTTTATGAGAAGAGATTTTTTAGGAAGTTGGGAGATACGGAAAGCATGCAGGTCTGTTGGACCAGTCCAGACGGACGGACGTCCGCTCAAGAGCATTACCCCAAGAGAAAAGCATGAGATAAGCATATGAACAATGTAGGCCCGGCCCAACATCATTGCAGCAGGCCCGGGCTGTTCTTTCGCATTGAGACCCCGTTCACTTCCCATACATACCTAAAATATTTCCTCTTCTACCCATCACATTAAATCTTTAAACGCATGCATGGAGCACTAAATGTAGGTAAAAAAAATAACTGATTGCATAGTTTGTCTGTAATTTGCGAGACGAATCTTTTGAACCTAGTTACTTCATGGTTGGATAATATTTGTCAAATAAAAACGAAAGATGCTACAGTAACTTTTCACCCACTTTTCTCCAACTAAACACACCCTGAAATTTTATGGGGACAGGGCCCAGGCTTGCGGACCAAATTCAGTTTCTTTTCCCCACCAAGAGCAAGAGGACAAGATAAGCATACAACAGAAGCACCTCTAAAAGCAAGGGGAAAAAAATAGACCAGAGTGTTATTGAAGAAGCTTCCTTGCGTGAAGAGATGTTCCTCCCTCCCTAAATAACTGTCATCGGTGTGCGTGCTGCAAGTTTGACTCGATTTATAAAAAATACGTGCAACATTTGTATCTCCAAATAAATTTATTAAAAAACTAGATTCAAATATCTTTCCAATAATACTCATTATGTACTGCAAATATTAATATTTCTAATATATATTTAGTCAAAATTATTTTTTAAGAAACATAAACGACAGATATCTAGGGACAGAGGGAATAAATGGTTAGTGGTCTAACACATCAACCTATACTACCTACTTATTATAGGGTTTAATCGGTCTAAAAAAATTAACATATAATTTAGTTCATAGATTAGCCCACTTAGGCCCTCCACAGCGTGGAGTGGTGCCTAAATGCCAGTCGCACGGAGCAGATTTTGGCATCACGCCTGCAAGGCCACAGCGTGTGAGCGTAATGAAGCATCGCTAGGAGCCCCACGCGATATATTAAAAAATGGTAAAGATGCCGCTGGTTGCTTGCTTCTCGTTAAATGGCGATAGGACTCTAGCCTTAAAAAACAATTTTTGAGGAAGATGGCATTTGTGTCTGTACTTGATCCGCTCCTAGTTTTACAAATGCCAAGCATCGGTGGCTGCAGACTATCGACATGGATGAAGAGCATCAATTCCAGCCCTGTACCAGTGGCTAGTGGTGGAACACATCTCAGGGGCCGATGAGCTGCCGGCCGGCCGGGGATCGAGCATCATATTCATATCCTCGTTCACTATCTCCGCTACTATGCGGGTCGCGGGCACGATTATTCGTAGCCAGCGGGATGACCGTTTGTTTTGACGGCCACCGGCCACGAGGGTATGTAGTGCCAATTGCACTGCCAACCGGCGGATCTCTCTGCATGCCAATAATTGCTCCTGATAATCTAATCCTAGGGCTGGTTTAGATTCGAAATTTTTGGTAAAATGGCACTGTAGCGCTTTTCGTTGTTATTTGGCAAATATTGTCCAATCATGATCTAATTAGGCTTAAAAGATTCGTCTCGTCCATTTCGTCTAAACTGTGTAATTAGTTTTACTTTTTTATCTATATTTAATGCTTCATGCATGTGTTCAAAGATTTGACGTGACGAAGAATCTGAAAAATTTTGCAAAATTTTGACAACTAAACAGCGCCCTACTCGACGAGCAGGAATGCAGGACCGTTGATCGATGCCGTGTCGTGCTGCCGGCCGGCCGGCATCGGCAGGTGTCCCGTGTCCGGTCCTTGGCGTGCAGAAGGTCCGATCCGGTGGGTGCGATGGAGTGTCTGTTTGCATGGCGTGTGACGACTCTGGGCACGCGGAGCGTACGCGGCGGTAACACGGCTGACGTCGTCGAGCTGACAGCGCGTCGGCGCCAGTCAAGTCTATTCCAATGCGGAGCGTCCCAGTCCACCTTGTCGTCTCCGCTAGCCGGCCGCCGCCTGGCCTGCCGCGTCGATACGAGAGAGCCGATGAGTGAAGCAAGCGAAGGCCTCGCACGGTCGCGCCTCGGTTCGGTTGGTGGAAGCCCACACCACACACAGCAGCAGCGGCGGCGGCGGGGGTTTCCGAGCGACTCACTCTTGCACTTTGTTCGTTTCGTTGGTTTATTGTGCTAAAAGTACTGTTCGCTGGTTTGTTGTGAGAGAAAAACACTGTTGAATGGCTGCTGATTCCGCTGATAAGTCCAAACGAACAGGGTGTTGATCAGTGAAGACTGAAAAGAGTCCCAGACCTCCGAAAACCACAAGATTCATTCACATGTATGTCACGTGCTCAAGGGTTGGTTGTACGTCCATCCATTCGAGATTAGGGTCACGGCAGAAAAGGCGCGTGTTATGTACCAGAGGCCTGTTTAGATCACTGAAATTTAGTTGTTAGTATAACTAGAGTTTATTAGCGAGTAAAATATAGGCAACTAAAACTTGGTCTTGTGTTGTTTAGATATAAGAACTATTATAAGAGACTAACAGTAAGTTCAACTAAACTACAAATTAGTACACCTATTAGTCCATCCGTTTAGGTACCATAAGAGCAAATTTTTATAGTGGTTACTCCCTCCATCATAAAAAAAACGTTAGATCTCGCTTTTTAAGAAGTTAAAACTATATTTATAAAAATATTGTCGATATTTGTATATCTTTTTTTTTACAGAGGAAATCTCTACTTTTATAAAGCAACGTATGCGACAAAATGGTTTATGCTAGGGTTACCAACTAACCAGCAGAGAGCAACAAAGCAAAACAGAGAGAAACTATCATAGCGGAACACTTAACAAGCATGACAAAAGAACTCCTAACCATAAGATTGCAATCAGATAACGCCTTTGATAAGCATGTCCTCAGTTCGCTTCCAGAACGCCTGCAACCACGCCTCGACCGAGTCAATCTTGTCGGTCCGATATGTAACATCTTCCTCCTTCAGAAGCACGTGCCATCTCTGTAACAGGGAAAAAATTATGAAATGCTTCGTTAGTAGACCAATATTTGTATATCTTAATATATTTATCATGAAAAATATTTAATCTAATGATGCATATTACGAATCATAGATATTGATATACTTTTTTATTTAGCTAGACTTAAAAGAGTTTGTTTAGCTCACTCATCTAAATAATCACTAGCAAACTTTATGGTTGAGTTTCTTAGGTAGAACCAACTCACCGAAGAAGCTCTCGACATGACATAAAAATTCATATTTTTCTTGATTTATTTTATTTATGATTTAACGATATTGTTTATTTAGTGGTAGACTGCAAGAAGTCTGCATTATCTTTGTCAATCTTAAGTCGGGAAGAAAAATCTAAACAATCACTAAGACTCGTCATATTATTCAATTAACGTTGGAGGGGAATCAACGTGGGAGGGGACAAGGCGCCGCAAGAGCTCGTGCTAGCCACAAAGCCAGCACCGGTCCAATCACATGTGGCATGACTGTGCACATAGATAAAGATGCTGCCTGCATATATACCAGTCTATATTCCGTAGATACCGGGTGATATTCTGTACTCCGTCATCCACAAAAGAATGTATTCTCGTTTTTCGAGAAATAAAACGGTTTAAACTTTGATTAAATTTACATAACAAAATAATAACATTCATGATACAAAATAAGTAGCGTTAGATTTGTCATAGAATATATTTTTATAATAAATTTATTTGCATGAATAAATGCTAATACTATTTATCATAAATTTGGTTTAAGTTTATTTGACTGACACAAATTCCATATTCGTATTCTTTTATCAAGAGAGTGAGTAAGTCCCACGGAAGTTTTACGGAACTATGGAAGGAAGTTGCTCATTTATCATGCTGCCTTAGGGCGCGCAGGTCTTGCCCTCAAGGGTTATATATATATTTTTTTTAACAAGAATCAAGAGCTTCCTGTTCGCTTGTCTTATAAGCCGTATTTTTTCAGTCAACAAACAGTATTTTTCTCTCATAACACATCAGCGAACAATACTTTTAGTCATGCTTTTTAGCTAAGCGAACAGAGTTTGGATGCTAGGATAAGAAAACTAGGGAACCAGAGTTCGGAGGGAAAACATGACATGCACATAGCATGTCTTTAAACCCACGTGAATATTTTCTATGGATCTTTGAAAACGTGAAGGGATAAAAGTTCTCGATTGTTGGTATAAATTAAGTGCAACTAAAATATGAAGGATCCTGTAAGCACATAGAATATACCATTGTAACATTTTACCGGAAGTATTCCAGGTATCGTTATTTATATTTTACCACAGGGAAGTAAGGGTTAAAGAATCTGATAATTCACCATCATGTATCTACTAACCTAGTAAACCAACTAGATTATAGCAGGGGTAAATGATATATGAAATGATAGGATTTATGTAATATGACACACATGGGATAAGTCACTAAAGATATGCAACTAGTTAACTTGGGGGGTCAACGGGTGAGGTAGATTCCTATGATATTCTTATCACATGGTAAAGGTATACCCAACTATGTTAAGACTTACCATACTCTTGTGCACTTCGGGACGCCACTAGACAGGAGAGAGCACCACAAAGGATACCTCTACTGACATGACTACGGTCCTACAATTTAAGAACCTGCTCGATAGATATGGATGGGGCTGTCACCTCCCGTAACTACCATACAACTAAGGAACAGGGTGTACTCATAGGCAGAGCATCATGTAAACACCACGCTTATACGAGGCTCGGCTACTTAGCCCAACCGGTAAAGCCTAGACTAAGCGCTTTATGAACTAGCACACAAAAGCAATGATAAACTCAACTAGAAAGATATATTCAAAGTAAGCATATGCATGTAAATAAGAGAATAAGTATAAGTCTTATAGAATGTTGAAGTGAAGATACAAGACTTTACCAAGCCTCCATAACTAGATCTGGAACCTTGAGCAAGATCCCAACTCGACCCTCTCTCCCAAGATACTAATCTACTATATTAGAGAAGCTAGACTTAATCCCCTAGAGAGGTCATCCTTTCATGGGACACCTCTCCCCTGATCTCGGCTGGGAGATAATGAATTAGGGTTTTAAGGGATGCCTCCTCCAGGGGCCAGGGGCCTTGCTTATATAGCCCTCTAAGAAACACCACAGCCCTCAGATCAAACCGACCTTAATCTACGGTTTTTATTCATCCTCAAAGACGGTGGAAGCAGGATCTGCGAGGTGGAGCCTGATTGGCTGAGCCACTAGGGCGGGCGCCCAAGGAGGGGGGCGGGCGCCCCACTTCCAGGTCCGTTTCGCCTCCCGTTTGTTTCTAGAGTCTTCTCGTACCTTCCACATTCCAGAAAAGTTTTGTGTAGCCGCTTTGTCCCTATGTAAACCTGACATGTGGGTCTTTCTTGGTTCTTTTCAGCTGACACCCTGCAGAAACAGACATTCACCAAAACTTATAGAATTCTGTCAGTAAACCCCCCTATATCTAATTGGTAATTATTGTTTAATCCTTTTTCATATTTCATTGACGGTTAAAATTGACACTTATCTACCATCAACAACTCCCCCAAGCTTTCCCTTTGTTCATTCCTGAGCAAAGATAAACTCAGTGATGGATCAAGAGTTGCTACAATGCTTTCATGCCTCAAAAGTACACATGCGTTCAAACAAAAACTCTCCTCCAGTTTAGAGTGAACTATTCTGACTTTCAAACTTACCCATATTACTTTCCACCATGGGGCTTATAGCCGTCTCTTGGGTCTTGAGCAGTCGAAAGACAGAACGGTCAAGTCAAGCGCTATGTCTCAAGCTCTTTGATCAACTATTATTTCGGAGTTTTTGTAAGATTTTCAAAATAAAACTCAGAGATTCCTATGTATGACCCTCTCAAGTCACTCATTTGTGGTATTTCTGGATCCTCACTAAGGCATTTATGGTGTATGCCTTCTCTCTTCTCTCAAGATATGTGGTATTTGTGGTATTAGGCATAGTAGCATTATGCCTTCTCTCTCACCCTACTTCTAATAGGCTTATATGGAGCTCATAGGTGGGGAGACAAGGAATCCTTACTTGCAAACATTTATTGCACAGTCAGACACATGGATCCAGAGGGACAAGTCCGGCCATATAGTCAAATCAAGATGTGTATGTGTGTGATCCTAAATATGGGTTGAGTGGATATTTAGTGGAAATGATGGTGGATGTAATATATAAGTGGAAAATGAAGGGGTAGAGAAAAAATGGTGAATATCTATTTCTACTTTTGCTCTTTGAAGAAATACACACCTCTCTTAATCTTTGAAGAATTTTGAGAAGAACTTGGGCTGCTCAAAATCTCTCTATGTTGGGACATTTGTCCTCTTTCTTTTCTTTTTCTTTTTCCTCTCTCTTTTCTTCCTTCTTTCTTTTTTTTCTTTCTCTTTTTTTAAACAACTGAATACGGTGGAATAATTCCCAAGTATCTTTTTGGAAACATAGATAAGAGGTAGCAATGGAAATACTAGAGCTTAAAATAAAAGGGGCTAGCAATGGATGAAAGGTTTTGTTCACTCCCAATGTAGGAGCAGAACAACTTGTTGGGTTGTGTCTAATGGAAAAATATTTTGATACGTACTTCTAGGGTAGAAGCAGCATAAGTAGGTGGAGTGCACGTGAATCTGGATTTTAACCGTATGACTAATCCCCTAGGGTCAACACAGACTGACTACACTCAATGCTTACAAGCAGCTAAGCTAACAAGTGAAAGTCTTTCCTAATCTAGTAAGCATATATATATATGGCTGTGGTAGAAATTAAACTCTCGTCATACAGGAACTCATCATGCAGGATTTTTAATTTTCAAAGATAAATTCTCTAGAACTCTAGTATCTCTAGGAGCATGATAAACAGCATCTCAAAACCTTCCCATATCATATCCGCCAACTACCTAGACTTAGATCAAGCATTCGCTACTCACAAGTTTTAGGTTCAGAGCAAATCTTAGATCAAAACAATTGTGTTCTAAAACTTGGAAGAGTTCGAGGTTGAAAACTAGGTACTTGAGAGGAATTACGACAGAGCAACTATTCATCATTTCCATATAAGAGTTTATTCTAGGGGTTTATTTTAGAAAAATGAAACTTAGCACACTCTCCTATATTTATTTAGCAAGCTTAAAGATCATACATAAATATATAGAAAGGAAAATATTTATTTGGCTTTCTAAAGGTTATGCATTTTTTATTTGTTTCATATATCAAAGAATAAATATATAAGTAAATAGAAAGGTAAGAAAACACTTAGCTGGATACATGGGGGTGCTCTCCCCCAAGCTGGATGTTGATATAGTCTTGTTTGATGAAGCTGGTAGACAGTGAAGTTGTACTTCCCTCATCAGAGTGCTCATGATGATGATTGTTGGGACAACACTCCGACAGGGGGACAGATTGTCTTTCTATCTGTTTGCTTTCCTTGATCCTTCAAATTCTGTGAAGCTCAAATAGACAATAAAGCTTGTGGAACTTGATTAAGTGTTAGTGATAAACCTCTAAGCCTTGAACATTTAGAACCTCTTAACATATGAGTCTCTTTCTTCAGCAGGATGTTTCTATTTTTGTACTTTTAGTTATATACTATGCAGAAGAATCAAAACTGTGATGAATGCATATTTATCTTATTTTTATGCCACCACAGCAAATAGACTTATGGGTTTTGTGCCACAAATTTATTCACATGGGGCGTAGCAGTTTTGAGATGCAATGCAAGACATATTTATTTTATTTTCTAATGCAGATGTAACAAAGTAAAATATTCAACAAGAATTGATTATGCTAATGTGGGAAAATAGATATGCTTAATGAGAATGCAATGCCAAAAAGGGAAATATGGATAACTACCAAGTTTACCTCCCTGGCGAGGGTTCGGTGACTTAGGTCCTCTGAACAAGACTTCTCATTATGTTCACTCCTTAGGTGCACCATCTGATCCCAAAGGTAGAGACCTTGATAACTGCACCTCTTGAGATTGTAACTTTGTAAGGTTTGGGAAATCAACTAATTCCCCTTCATTTTTCTTGAAGTGTGTCCTGCTTGCAAAGACAATGTAGAGATCAAGTGCATAGGTCCTGTTGGTGGAAAACACCAACAGAACCATAACCCTATTTATTCTTCTTTAACCTTAGGCACATTGAACATGATGAGATTGATGTGTCTTATTCATTTTATGGGTGGCAAGATCAGAAGGATGAGCATGAATGTAGCAATTAAACACTTTTATCAAAAAGAGTGGAATTGCTTAAACAATGGAAGAATTGTCAACCTTGTATCAAACATTTTCATGATTAAGACAATCATCTCCCAAAGATGCAACATTCAGTTCATTTAATTGTGACTATGAAATCAAGGGTAGTGATGTTATGAACAAACTTAAGAAACAAGACATGTTGAGTTTAGTCAAATTGAATCAAGCAAGTTGTAATTCAAACATGTTTATCCTTTCTTTATGTGCATACCAGAGTCAAGGAAAGCTTTTTAAATATTTACCACTTATCTTAAGATGTTACCTTTATCACTGGAGCACCCTGTGATAAAGAGTAGATACTTCTAGTGGTCCTTTCCTTCTTCTTGGGGTTTGTCTTGCTCGATTCACCTCTCTCCTTGACTTGTTCATGGTCATCTAGATTTACACTCCTTTCTCCTTTCTCTTCTCATTTTTTTCATTATGTCCAGACCTTTGGCTCCACTTATTGTTTCTTCTCTGCAGAGGATTAGTGGACAATACATACCCGAAGGAATGTACAAACAATGAAAAGGGCAGTGTTGTTCATAGAGCTAAAGGTCATTTTCTATGCTACAAAAAAGTTGGTTTGAACATTTTAATTAGCATAGAACATTTACTCACCATTACTTCTTCTCTTAAGGATTGGTTTTATTTTGTCTTAAGTTTGATTTGCATATATGTTATCTATAGAAACATTCAAACTTATAGAGAGAAAGTAATTATGAGTGGAGGGATTGCAAACCGGCGTGCCAGAGTGACGGGGGCATGAGAAGAGGAAGAGCACTGGATCATCATTAGAGGAGTCAGCAGCCTTCCTCCCCCAAGCTTGAGCCTTGCTGTCACTCATCACTTGAAGCCAAATGTGAGTGTTGAATCATCCCTCAGAGTGTGTTGTAACTCCATGTCCTTAGACACTGTTCGTCCTCTGTTATTAAATCTGTCAGAGAGGGCTCTTGATTCTAGGTCTGTTGAGCAAAGATCTCTCCTCTGCATTCTACTTTTCTTTAGATTATCCAATCTAGGAGATGAGGATACAAGTGGCTGTATGATCTTCTTTCATCAACCATTCTTGATTTTTTTGAGTATTGGTTGACGAATTGATGTTCATTGGAGATGTAGACTCGAGTTCTTCCTTGATGGTATTCGTCTTCTAGTGGCATGGCGAAGAGTTGTTCAGTTAATGATACACCATCTGTCTTGATGATCAAGGAAGGAGCTTCATTAATATTTGCATGCATGCTTCATCTCCAATGGCTTAGGGACATCATCTTACAACCATAGTCATGGTCTTTCAAGGCTTGGTCGGTAGTCAACCCTTGATTAGTGATTGGTTGACACAAGGATGCATGCTATCATGTCATCCCTGTCCTCACCGCCGACGTGCAAGATGGTGTCTTCAAGAACAATGAGAGCAGGTCTTTGGTTGGCTAAAATGAGGTGAGTTATGCCCTGCTCCTTATCGGCATCCTAGCTCGAGTTTTGGGCTCAATGCTATGATGTCTTCAAGGTTGCTCATAGCTTGTTGCCTTGTTCATCCACTTCTTTTGAGTGAGTTCAAGATGTTGATCCTTCTCGTGGCACTCTTCTCTCCTTCTTTGTTCTATCACTGACGTGGTGGTTTGGCAGGTTCATGACAAACCATGAACAGACACATCGTAGATTCTTTCCTACAAAATGTTTAGTGGACACATACCCGAAGGATTGCAACAATTCAAACTATGGGATATTATCCACTATCTATTTGAATTTCTTCTATGCTAAAAAAGAGATGGTTTTCAAGTTACTTTAGCATAGGATTTATTTATCATGTTTTCTAACAACTTTTTTATGGCACTTTAGCATGGTTCAAGGCAAAGGTAATTTGCAACAAAAGACAATGTGAATGATATTTGATACTTATAATTCTTCGATGAATGAGCTATGTCTTTTGTGCGAAGTTGTTGGAGTTCATCATATGCCTTGCTTCATCTCTGAAGTGAGTTCATCTCTTGACTTACCCAAATTGGATTTGTGAGTATTCTGTAGGGGTTAGTCCGACAAAATAACCATTGTCTACACTAGCAATTTTTAGTTCAATAACTAAACTAGACTCCATGTCTAATTAGATTAAGGAAGGCTATTTAACCTAAGCACCATGCTTAATTTAAAAGCCTCTAGAAACACCCATACGGACATATGTAGCACTTCTAAACCAAAGCATACTATAGCAGATAAAGGTAACATAAAAGTGTTATAGAGATTTACTCAAATGGAGATGACAGAGCATGATCATGGTGAGGAATATTTTTATTTTTAGATGCAGGCGATATGAGTGCATGCAAGGAACTAAACATGCAATGGATGAGAGAGCATAATAAACTAAATAGAAAGGATGCATGAATGATATAAAGTAAACATGCAGTGTGATGCACAATTAAAAAGATAACTAACCATTAATTTTAAAGTCCATCAACAAGACTATCTCACTTTTATTGATCAAACTTACCATGACTCACAATTTGAGATTTGTGAGTAGTGCAACATCCATGTTCGTCACTTGAGATGTGATTTGAATTCTTGTGACGATGACCTTTTTCTCCAATCTGCACATGGTTAGAATAATATATATGTATACACAAACCTATGAGATGGCAGGGTTCCAATGTTGATGAATCATGGATGTTCAGGCACCCTAGGTTCTTCAATGTGTCTCTTTTTTTCTTTTCTTGTGGAAACTTGTCGAAAGGTCAAAACAGCATCTGATGCTCTATCTATTCCACAACTCAACAGAACAAGGGTAATCCTACTAAAGCTAGTGATGCACTAAATTAGCAGACATCAAGATCATTATCAAAATCTTTACACCAATTGCTTCCCCGGCAATGGCGCCAAAAATGCTTGTTGGTATAAATTAAGTGCAACTAAAATATGAAGGATTCTGCAAGCGCACAGAATATACCATTGTAGCATTTTACCGGAAGTATTTCAGGTTTCCTTATTTATATTTTACCACAGGGAAGCAAGGGTTAAAGAATCTGATAATTCACCATCATGTATCTACTAACCTAGTAAACCAACTAGATTATAGCAGGGGTAAATGATATATGAAATGATAGGATTTATGTAATATGACACACATGGGATAAGTCACTAAAGATATGCAACTAGTTAACTTGGGGGTCAACGGGTGAGGTAGATTCCTATGATATTCTTATCACATGGTAAAGGTATACCCAACTATGCTAAGACTTACCACACTCTTGTGCACTTCGGGACACCACTAGACAGGAGAGAGCACCACAAAGGATACCTCTACTGACGTGACTACGGTGAAAGGTCTTGATGGCTAGAGGAGGGTGAATAGCCTTTTAAAAATTTCTACAAAGACAAGCTAAACAAGTTTATCAATATAACCAATAGCGAGATGCGAGTTTTGCTTAGCCTAGGGGGTGTTTGCAAGCCACCTATCCAATTCACAATTCTAGTATATTTGCACTCAACCGCATAAGTCAACCCGAGAAGGAAACTACAACTACAACTAGCAAGCTACACAAAAGAGCTACTCTAGCAAAGCTAACTAGCTAGCAAAGGTAACTAAGAAGGTAATACGGAGTTGAGTTAGGAGAGTTTCACCGAGGGGCGAAGTATTGAGCCAACCGATAAGATCAACAATGAATACCAAGACAACCGAACACCGGGATCAAACAAACACAATATGAGAGTGATGACACAAGATTTATCCCGAGGTTCACGTGCTTGCCGGCACACTAGTCCCCGTTGTGTCTCTCTTCACCACGCGGTTCGGTGGCTAATCGGTCACACACCAAGCCTCTCAAAAGGCACCACAAGAACCTACCAAATGGCAAGAGGTTGCAATGACACGAGCAATTTACTAACGTTGCCTTTGGCGCTTCGCCGAGGTAGGCACAAACCCCTCACAATCACCGGAGGTGGCTAAGAACAATCACCAACTCTTGTCAATGCCTCCAAGCTACTCCAAGCCGTCTAGGTGGCGGCAACCACCAAGAGAAACAAGAATCCCACAGCAAATCAACCGCCAAGTGCCAACTAGATGCAATCTCACAATGCAAATACACTTGGATCACTCAATCTCACTTTGAATAAGCAAAGAAGCAAGAGAGATGAGTGGAGGGGAGTTGCTTAGCTCAAAATGCTCACAAGTACGTCAAAGAATGCAAGAGTAAGAGCTTTGAGTTGGCCAACGAGTATTTATAGACATACCCCTTCGAATAGAGCCGTTAGGAACTTGAAAACATTGCAGTCGCGTTGACCGGACGCGCTGGTCCAATTGACCGGACACGCGAAGCTCGACCAGACGTGCTGGTCCCGTAACGGACCGGACGCGCTGGTTAAGCCTGAGCTGCGCACAACGAAACAGCGACCGGACGCGCTGCAGAACTGACCGGACGCCACAGTGCCAGCGTCCGGTTGGAGTTCAGTAAGCTCCCTCAACGACCGAACACGTCCGGTCGACTGTGACCGGACGCGCTGCGCGTCCGATCAAAAAGCTGAAACACGCGCAGACGCTGAACACTGACCGGACGCGTCTGATCACACAGAGACCGCGTCCGGTCACCTCTGTGACCTCCGTTCACCTCCGTTTGATTTCCGACTTCCGGCGTAGTGGAAAGTAGGCGTTTCAATTCCTCGAAAATGCCTGAATCCCGCCTCGCAAGCTCGGCGGGAGGGAGAGCCAAACCCTCTCTACTGCTCAAACTCCACCGCCTTCGCAAAAGTGCTAACACCACCAAGTGATCATGTCATGTGCGAGTGTGTTAGCATTTTCACAATCATTTTTCGAGGCGTTATTAGTTCTATCCAAAAGCATGTGATTATGAAATGCACACCTAGAGGCACTTAGGAGTTCAATAGCCGCGTCATTCCCCTCTTTATAGTATGACTATCTATCCTATAATGTAACCACACCCACTAGGTGTCTTGGTTACTAAAACACAACCCTAAGGCATATACCTTTGCCTTGATCATGTAAGGTTGCGTCCAAATCCAAGTGTGGCCATCATGAACACCATGTCCATCTTGCCACCAGCCTTGGAATGTACTAATCCTCATATGCTATATATAACTTAAGTATAGGATTAGTACTTAGGCATTGTCACTAATTACCAACACCAAACATAGGACTTTCATACGGTCCTACAATTTAAGAACCTGCTCGATAGATATGGACGGGGTTGTCACCTCCCGTAACTACCATACAGCTAAGGAACAGGGTATACTCATAGGCAGAGCATCATGTAAACACCACGCTTACACGAGGCTCGGCTACTTAGCCCAACCGGTAAAGCCTAGACTAAGCGCTCTATGAACTAGCACACAAAAGCAATGATAAACTCAACTAGAAAGATATATTCAAAGTAAGCATATGCATGTAAATAAGAAAAATAAGTATAAGTCTTATAGAATGTTGAAGTGAAGATACAAGGCTTTACCAAGCCTCCATAACTAGATCTGGAACCTTGAGCAAGATCCCAACTCGACCCTCTCTCCCAAGATACTAATCTACTACATTGGAGAAGCTAAACCTAATCCCCTAGAGAAGTCATCCTTTCATGGGACACCTCTCCCCTGATCCTGGCTGGGAGATAATGAATTAGGGTTTTAAGGGATGCCTCCTCCAGGGGTTAGGGGCCTTGCTTATATAGCCCTCTAGGAAACACACAGCCCTCGGATCAAACCGACCTTGATCTACGGTTTTTATTCATCCTCAAAGGCAGTGGAAGCAGGATCCGCGAGGTGGAGCCTGATTGGCTGAGCCACTAGGGCGGGCGCCCAAGGAGGGGGGCGGGCGCCCCACTTCCGGGTCCGTTTCGCCTCCTGTTTGTTTCTAGAGACTTCTCGTACCTTTTACATTCCAGAAAAGTTATGTGTAGCCGCTTTGTCCCTATATAAACCTAACATGTGGGCCTTTCTTGGTTCTTTTCAGCTGACACCCTGCAGAAACAGACATTCACCAAAACTTGTGGAATTCTGTCAGTAAACCCCCTTATATCTAATTAGTAATTATTGTTTAGTCTTTTTTCATGTTTCGTTGACGGTTAAAATTGACACTTATTTACCGTCAACACTGATCAGTAATTAGAATTTGGTAGAAGACAAAATTAGAGAATTCAGAAAGGTTGAAGCAAAAATTTCAGAAATTTATGAGCACTGCTCACACAAACATTAACCAAATCCACATCAGAAGTGTACTAGCTACATCTCTGCTCCATTTTGTGTGAATAATTACCCATTAAATTATTTATTCAATGCTTGAATGTTTAATCTGCACTATGTGACAGAACAAAAAGGAAATATTGCGCTCACATTGGGAGAGGGGATCTTGCCATCTTGGCTGTTCTGTTTCTACTCTCGCCTCCATTGCTTCGTCTTGGTGAAGTAGCTTTGCCTCTCGGTAGTCGGCACCCACACGGAAGGAAGCAATGGCGATCCGTGCAGCCGAGCTGTTCGCTTGAGCTTTCAGCCGCTTATTTTCAGCCAGCCAACAATATTTTTCTCTCGCAACAAATCAGCCAACAGTACTTTCAGCCGCTTATTTTCAGTCCAAGCGAACAGGCTGGACATGAGGGGAGTGACTTCAAGGCAGAGGTAATGAAGGCAGCGTACATGGAGGAACATGAAACAAGCAATTGTGGTAAGGCCGCCTAACAACACTTTGCACGCAGATGTAGAGGCTCCAAGCAAATTGTCAACGCGGAGACGAAGAATCGAGATGCAGCTTCAGCCTGATAGCGATACAGGTGTGGAGACTACGACTACGAGCAGATCGGGTCGACGATGATGATGATGAATCGAGATCCAGCCAGATCAAGAAGGAAACTTCTGAAGTCGCGAGGTGTGTTTTTCTAGATTTGCGTGGATGGACATGAAAGAAAGGAAAGGCGCGTGCTTTTTATCAACCTATGTGATTTCTAAACGTTTGACGAGGCTAAGCACGGGAGCTAATCCATGGCAGATGCAGAGATGCTCCCAGGGCAGCCATGTTCCCAAAAGAAAACAGGAACGTTGAACGAAAATGATTAGGCGATATTTTATGACATGAGAACATAAATGTTTTTAATCAAAACGTGGGCGTTTTCAGAACTACCCTCAGGGTTTAGACATTCAAAGAAACTCTCAAGGTTACAGGATCTCTTCAATATATATCACTAGTCACTAAGATTAGATGGAGATTAGCTATCCAAACCCCATTTTACTATACGTGTAGTGTTGTGATTAAATCAACACATATGCGTTTATATAATTACGTACTTACTTATTTCACATTTGTTTTACTATCCCATGAATTTTATGGTTGCATATTGTTGTTGGGTTGGCCCTAGTAGATTGATCCCTCCAATATTTAAATCTGGCCTAGTTCTTTGCATGGGTCACCTATACCTACTTATTAGGACAGTCTCAACCATAAAATTATTATATGGTTTTCATGACTTTGAATTCCGAAATTTATGTAGGCACCGGCCACCGGCTAGCTCAATTATATACGGAAATTCTTTGCATTTGAGCAAGATATAGAGTTCCTGTAGCCATAAGCTAGCGGCAGCTGGAACACCAGCCAAACATGCCCTTAATATTTATAATACATAATTAATATCATTAGGTGAATTATTAAATATATTTTTGTAATAATTTATTTAGTGATATAATTATGGTTAATATTTTTTATAAAGCTAATTTAACTTAATAAAGTTTGATCACCATGAATTTCATAGCTTTATCTTTTTTAGATAGATGGAGTACTTTTTAATACAGAGGGAGTATCGGTATCGGAGTGACGGAGTCGGACAGGCTACTGTACGTCGCTTTCTCCGATGAGATGTAGACAAGTCACCTGTTGGCTGGTGACTGACTGGTGAGTGGTGTTAACTTTGGAAAACTTTGAGCATCTGGCCGTCTCTTTCCGTGCGCACACGCTACGCACGCCATAAACACTTTTTTCTTTACCTTTTCTCTGATGATGAGTCCGGTTATGTATTTGTTCTGCATCAATGTTTGTTTCAACCAGTAGTTACAGTACCATTCCGATTTATATGAAGTAACAGACAGCGCGCACGATCACAGCGTGGCAAGGGCGTGTTTGCATGAGCCGTAAAAACAAAATCTATGGGTCACGGACCTTTAACCCATAATAAAAACAAGGTTGTTGTCGCAAAAAGATGAGAAACTTGAGAGTGCCAACTTTTCGAAACTTTCGACGGGGTTAACTGGGTCACCACTCACCAGGTAACCAAATCTGTAGAGCCGCCCTTCAAGTCAATAGGCGCGCCCTTGAAGCTAAAGCTATAAGCGCAGAGGAAGAAAATGCAGCCAAATCAGGAAGAAGCCGTGCGACGAAAAACGGAGGGAATTAGACATTCAGCCATTCAGGTGTCAACTATGCGAGCACACTCCACCTGATTCATATGTCACGCACGACGGCACGAGAAGAAAGGGTATATTGAAGACGACTACATGAGCATATTGAAGACGACTACATGAGCTTCACCTTCCACGCGCGAGGCACAGTGGCGAATCTAGGCAGAAGACCATCGGGGTCTCCTTTGAAAATAGATGGGGTCATTAGAAACTATCAACGTTGTATACAATATTTTCTTATTGGAATTCACAAAAATCGTCGGGGTCCGCTGACCCGATGGTATACTGTAGCTCCTGCCATCCTAAACTAGAACCAAAAGTTGAGTTGTACATGCTCCGTTTCTAAATATCTGTCGTTTTCGTTTTCCGAGAAAATAACTTTGACTAAATATATATTAAAAAATATTAATATTTATGATACATAATTACTATCATTGGAAAGATATTTGAATCTAGTTTTTTAATAAATTTATTAAAGATACAAATGTTGCACGTATTTTCTATGAATCGAGTCAAACTTATGGCACACGCACTAACAGCGACAGATATTTAGGGACGGAGGGAGTACTTATGATGATCAGGGGTTTGTTAGGGACGCAAAAGCTCCATTCTCTCGGTAGGTTTGCTTGTTAGTCAATTCGTAATCTGCGTCGCCCATGTGCCGGGTCAAGCCATCTCTTGACTGATGACTCGCACGGGCTCTAGCCTAAATTAATTAAGCCCCGCGCGGGCGAGTAGGCTTTTTCTTTTCTCCTGATTAACATGGTGCGCGAGCTCCACGGCTCCACCTTTAATTACCTTTTTTTTTTTCCTCCCAGAGGACTGTCTCACGGACAAACAATCTTGGAGTAATATAATAGTACTCTCTAATCTTAATTAACAGCGGCCTGCAGTCCAGTCTCCAGATGATGGTGTCTGATTGATGACGACGGACGCGAAAGACAAGTGACATGATGATCTCGGCAACGTGCCTAATGGTCTACCCGGAGGGCTAGCTAGGACAGACAGAGAAAATGACTCTTGAGAAGCTGAGTAAACGGAGAGAAAGAATTAGATCCGTTTAGATCCTTTAGCATTAAAAACTAGCAGCTAAAAAATGTCCGAATAAGTCTAGTAATTATTAGTTGAAGGACGGTTAACTATCAGTTTCATTAGCAGATTTAAAGTTTCTAATAGTAAGTGAGGAAGAAAATGCAGCCAAATCAGGAAGAAGTCGTGCAACGAAAAACGGAGGGAATTAGACATTCAGCCATTCAGGTGTCAACTATGCGAGCACACTCCACCTGATTCATATGTCACGCACGACGGCACGAGAAGAAAAGGGTATGGTACCGTTTAGATGCCAAAAATTTTGCCAAAATTTTCAGATTCCCCGTCACATCGAATCTTTGAACGCATGCATGAAACATTAAATATAAATAAAAAATAAAACTAATTACACAGTTTAGACGAAATGAACGAGACAAATCTTTTAAGCCTAATTATACTATGATTGGACACTAATTATCAAATAACAACGAAACTGCTACAGTTACATTTCGCCAAAAATTTTGTCAACTAAACCAGCCCTATATTGAAGACGACTACATGAGCTTCACCTTCCACGCGCGAGGCACATTGCATCCTGCCATCCTAAACCAGAACCAAACGCTGAGTTGTACATGCTCCGTTCCTAAATATCTGTCGTTTTCACTTTCCGAGAAATAAATTTGATTAAATATATATTAAAAATATTAATATTTATGGTACATAATTACTATCATTGAAAAGATATTTGAATCTAGTTTTTTTAATAAATTTATTAAAGATACAAATATTGCACGTATTTTCTAGAAATCGAGTTAAACTTATCGCACGTACACTAACAGCGACATATATTTAAGGATGGAGGGAGTACTTATGATGATCAGGGGTTTGTTAGGGACGCAAAAGCTCCATTCTCTCGGTAGGTTTGCTTGTTAGTCAATTCGTAATCTGCGTCGCCCATGTGCCGGGTCAAGCCATCTCTTGACTGATGACTCGCACGGGCTCTAGCCTAAATTAATTAAGTCCCGCGCGGGCGAGTAGGCTTTTTCTTTTCTCCTGATTAACATGGTGGCGAGCTCCACGGCTCCACCTTTAATTACCTTCTTTTTTTCCTCCCAGAGGACTGTCTCACGGACAAACAATCTTGGAGTAATATAATAGTACTCTCTAATCTTAATTAACAGCGGCCTGCAGTCCAGTCTCCAGATGATGGTGTCTGATTGATGACGACGGACGCGAAAGACAAGTGACATGATGATCTCGGCAACGTGCCTAATGGTCTACCCGGAGGGCTAGCTAGGACAGACAGAGAAAGTGACTCTTGAGAAGCTGAGTAAACAGAGAGAAAGAATTAGGTCCGTTTAGATCCATTAGCATTAAAAATTAGCAGCTAAAAATAATATCCGAATAAATCTAGTAATTATTAGTTAAAGGGCCGTTAACTATTAGTTTTATTAGCAGATTTGGAGTTTCTAATAGGAAGCGGTAATAATTCATACATATATAGCTTCAACTCACTATCGAACTACCTATTAGCAGGTGGATATAAAAACCCTCTGCTAAAAATTATTCGCTATTAGCTATTAGCTTCTCCTTCTGATCCCGAAAGAATAAATTCCTAGCAACTTTAAGACAGATTAGCGACGAATGAACATAAAAGACCATGTTGCTCCTCATTAAACTGTTGAACCTTAATAGACTAAGAAGCCTAATTAAGTAGTATCATTCTGAGGTATTCAATAGCAGTGCAGGTGAGAGAGGTTGTGTTAAATGCGATCAAACTGCGAGAGAGATTAATGTGGATATGTGGACCGTTCACCGTCAGAAATTGATTCTTTTAAAGACAAATTTTTAGGTTAAAAATGGATTCTTTTAGGACAGAGGAGTACCTAATTTCTGGTGCTTGCTTTTAACGAAAGATTATCGGCAGGCAATAGCAGGCAATAGCGCGCACGCTGATGATTCATTTGAGGCTGGCGAACACGTCTCTTCGCTTTTGCTAGCACATGCCTCTACGTCGTGCAGGAAATTCAAGGGTGATGTTACAGCTCGTCTGGGCGGATTCCATCCCATGAGGCCATGAGATCTTTCCTAATCAGCGATTGATCGAGTTCTATCGCGATTGCACCATTGGTTGGCGGGTTAGCGGTGGTGCAAAGACGGCAACACAGCACAGTCATCATAAATTAAGGGTGCATGGCTATCTTTTCTTGTCTGGGACGGAAATGGGAACATACTGTGCGATGCTGTTGCAATTCGATCTCACGATGGAGGAAGGAATCAAAGGGGTAAAACGTGTGTAGATAGATGGAGGTGCCATAGGGTGAGTGTGGCCGTGTTTAGTTGCCCCGAATTGGGGCCCGGCCGAAACACTGTAGCACACTATGTGGCACTATAGCATTTTATTTTTATTTGGTAAAAATTGTCTAAACATTGATTAATTAGGCTCAAAATGTTTGTCTCGTAAAGTACAACAAAACTGTGCAATTAGTTTTTGATTTCATCTATATTTAATACTCCATGCATGTGCCGGCATTTTGATGTGATGGAGAATCTTCTTTTTACACAGTGAAATTTGGAGAAATATTTAGGATCTAAACAGACCCTGTGTCCTGGTTTGCCAAACATAACTACGAGCCTGGTTAGTTGCCTTGTCCACCTAAAAAGCAAACCTAAAAAGTGCTACAGTACCTGTCACATCAAATCTTGCGACACATGCATGGAGTACTAAATGTAGACGAAAGAAAAAACTAATTACACAGTTTGTCTGTAAAATGTCGAGACGAATCTTTTGAGTCTAGTTAGGCTATGATTAGATGAATTTTGCCAAATAACAACGAAAAGTGCTACAGTAACCGAATCCAAACTTCTTCACCATCTAAACAGCCCCTACATGTCACTAGTACTTTTTGGAACACCATAAATGTGTCGGTAGGAATTCTTTTTTCCCCTTCCCTCATACCATACCAGACACGTGAAAATAAATTGGAGTATCTACCTACTAGTACTAGACATACGTGAAGTATCTACAAAATTTATGTGCGCTAGTTTGAACTTGTCATCAGTGTCACGTCAGCTTGGTTCCCGCCATCTGGTCGTTATCGGACAAAATAGATAAAGAGTAAATTACATGGCCGGTCCCTAAACTATTGGTGGGGTTTCATCCCGGTCCCCAAACTATCAAAACGGTCATTTAGGTCCCTAAACTATTGTTGAGGTTTCATCCCAGTCCCCAAACTATCAAAACGATCATTTAGGTCCCTAAACTATTGGTGGGGTTTCATCCCGGTCCCCAAACTATCAAAACTGTCATTTAGGTCCCTAAACTATTGTTGAGGTTTCATCCAGGTCCCCGTCCATGCCTGGAGAGAGGTGGAAGATGGAGCTGACATGTGGGCCCCACATGTCAATGACCCATAGTCGTTTTGATATGGGTCACTGACATGTGGGGCCCACATGTCAGCTCCATCTTCCACCTCTCTCCAGGCATGGATGGGGACCTGGATGAAACCTCTCTCCAGGCATGGACGGGGACCTGGATGAAACCTCAGCAATAGTTTAGGGACCTAAATGACAGTTTTGATAGTTTGGGGACCGGGATGAAACCCCACCAATAGTTTAGGGACCTAAATGATCGTTTTGATAGTTTGGGGACCGGGATGAAACCTCAACAATAGTTTAGGGACCTAAATGACCGTTTTGATAGTTTGGGGACCGGGATGAAACCCCACCAATAGTTTAGGGACCGGCCATGTAATTTACTCATAGATAAATTGCCCCTATTCGGAAAAAAATGAAGACTATTCAGAACAGAGAAAAAAATCTAAGAAGATGAAGAAGCAAAGGGCTCATTTACTACCTGAAATAAACCCCTTCCCTCAAATCCGAAAATGGTTGGGGAATTCTTCGCATGCCAATTTGCCACCGCGTCCTCCTGCAACCCCATATAACGCCTTCACCAAACCAAACGACCCGACTCTTTACCGCAGATATACCCGTCACAGTCACCAGAGCCCTCGTTTTCCACCGAAAATTCCGAGACACGCACGCAGGTGTGGGGCTTGTTTAGAGCCTTTTTAGTTGGCTCACCAATCCAAAAAGTGAACCCAAAAAGTGCTACAGTACCTGTTACATCAAATCTTGCGACACATGTATGGAGTACTAAATGTAGACGAAAGAAAAAACTAATTACACAGTTTAGTTGTAAATCACAAGACAAATCTTTTGAGCCTAATTAGTTCATGATTGGACACAAATTGCCAAATAAAAACGAAAAAGTGCTACAGTAGCCGAACCCAAACTTTTTCACCAACTAAACAACCCCTTAGTTCCTCCCGATCTCACCGTGAAAAAGAAGATTCTCCTCACATTAAATTTGCGGTACATGCATAAAATATTAAATATAGACGAAATCAAAAACTAATTACACAGTTTGATTATACTTTGCGAGACGAATATTTTAAGTCTAATTAGTTAATGGTTAGATAATTATTACTAAATATAAACAAAATGCTAGAGTACGCTACACTACCACTGCTAAATTCGGGCAACTAAACGTGGCCTAGGCAGAGTCCCGATTCCCGACCCGTTCATCACGGTCTCTCCCACGCGTCACTCCCTCCTCAGGCCGTGTTTAGTTCTCAAAAGTTTCCAAGATTTTCTGTCATATCAAATATTTAACACATATATAGTTTGGTAGAAAATTACGAGATGAATGTTTTAAACCTAATTAGTTCATAATTAAACACTAATTAACAAATACAAATAAAAGTGCTACACTAGCTAAAGCTAAAAATTTTCATCACGAGCTAAACACACCCTCATCGTTTCCGTCATCCTCTTCCTCTTCTCTCTCCTCTCTCCCCTGATTGTGCATAGGAGGGAGAGAGAGCGCACGCGCAGGCAGAACAATAATCCCAACCACCAGCCAAGCCAGCGGAAGTAACAGCTCATCCATCAGAGAGAAACAAAAGCACGGCAGGGGCCCACCGCCGACTGACCTCCGCCCCGTCCTACTACTCGCTCTGGCCACCCCTGCCTCTGCCTGCCGCAGCGCTCAATTCAATTCGACTGCGGAGAACAAAACAAACAAAGGCCCTGTTTAGTTCCACGAAAAAAACACTATACGAAAAAAAGATTTCCCGTCACATCAAACTTGTGATATATGCATGAAGTACTAAATGTAGATGAAATCAAAAACTAATTGTACAGTTTAGTTGTACTTGACGAGACGAACGTTTTGAGCCTAATTAGTCAACAGTTGGACACTATTTACCAAATAAAGCCAAAACGTGCTACAGTACTTTTTTTTACACCATTTTTACCGTCTAAACACACCCAAAAGCGCAGCGCAGGAGAAGGTGCCCCGCGGCCGCAAGCCAAGCCAATCCCAAGCGAGGCGTGGCGTGGCGTGGCGACGCGGAGGCGCGCGCGCTGCCGCGGGCTCGTCGTCGTTGGCGAGAGGAGGGGGCCCGTCCCGGGGGGTCGAATTCGGCGGGGGCAGCCAGCGCGGTGGGGCGAATGGCTGGCGGGGCGGAGGTAGCGGTCGTGGAGGACACGGCGGCGGTGGGGGCGCCGACTGCGACGGCGGCGCCGCCTGACGTGGCGGCGCCTGCCGGTGGCGGGGAGGAGGCGATGCGGATGGAGGGCTGGCTGTACCTGATCCGATCCAACCGGTTCGGGCTGCAGTACTCGCGCAAGCGCTACTTCGTGCTCGAGGACGCCGCGCTCCGCTGCTTCAAGTCCGCGCCATCCTCCAAGCGCGAGGTAACGCACAACGCCTCGTCTCCACGTACCAGTGGTTTTCTCTTTCTCCTCTGTGTTGGCGGGGGAATCGCCTTGATTTTTCCTCGCATTTCGTGGTTGGTTGGTGGGATCCTGCGTGGGCGTTTGTCCGTTCCGTGAACGCAATCGCTCGATCGGCTCTGACGCTTTCCTCCACCGCCCTGGTGATCTGTTCTGGTGCTGGAATGGAATCGGGAATGTTAATTCTGATGAAGAGAAGTTGATTTGGGGTTGGTGTCTGTTCGTTACACGGCCGTTGGGTTGTTATAAATGCATGCGAATTATGTAGGTAGGTGAATTGCATCGCGTGCCTGCCGCTGTGTGTTCCTCGTCTGTTTGGATTATACTCACGATTAATGGCACTCCGACAGTAGGAAGCAATGATTCGATGCTCTGACCCGGAATGGCACTACTAGAACAGTGGTCCCATACCCAGTTTGGACTGTTTGTAAGAAGTCTTGTCCAAGGCTCTTTTATCGGGACAATGGTTGCTGAGACAACAAGTGTCATGGTTCGTACCTTCACGCAACGTGTTAAGATTTAGGCTGTGTTTAGTTCTCCATGAAATGCAAAATACAAAATGCCAACTAATTTGGAATGATGAAATGCAAAATGCTAAAATTTTCATGGGTGTGTTTAGTTCCATCCAAAATGCCAAATTTTTCATTGGGTGAGTGAGGGCTTTTTGGTTTTTTGGCTTTTTTTTTTTTTTTGCCTCTTGAGGCCAAAATCTAAAATGGAGAATGGATATCTTTTTGCCAAATTTTTTGCATGGTGTTTAGTTCCATTTTGCAAAATGATGGACCAAAACCCAAAAAATTTTGGGTGAAATGGGAACTAAACACACCCTTAGGAGGAAAACAAAAAAATGTGTTGTTCAATTCAATTATCAATCAGGGTGGCTGTTGTGTGGAATCAAACTAATGGTACCTAACGTTTGAAGCTGAAAGGTTGCATTCATTGAACTCTATACTGCCTCTGCCTGTGTTGTGAGTGGCTTCCATATAGGGAACGCGCATGCTGTCCCTTCTGAAGGATATGGCATCTGTACTACTTTTTTTTGGCTCTCCACATTCGCGATTGCAGAATCCTGCATTGATTCTCAGTTTGTTACTCAATGTTTAGGCAATTAGGAAGAGAGCAAGGGATTATGATTATTAAAACATGCTGACTTGGCAATATAAACTAGATCACTAGGATGAATGCTGATTGTCTATGTGCTACTCCGAGCTTAAATTGGACTAGGAATATTTGAAGCTATCTATTGGCTACATTAAATTCTTGAATGAAACTTTGGTTTTCCAATTCTATGTCCTTTTGAACCATGACACAATTTCCTTTTTCTTCCTTTTTCTCCGTTTTGGGTGCAGGATCCTGTTAGAAGTGCAATAATTGACTCTTGTATTCGTGTGACAGACAATGGCAGAGAAAGTTTACATAGAAGTGTAAGACCTATTCTTTTTTTTGTTACTTTATATAAGGCTTATGCAAACACTATCTTAAGCATTTTCCTCATCTTTTATTTGACAGGACTTTTACATATTCACACTTTATAATGCTTCCAATCATTATGATCAACTTAAGGTAAGGAGTAATGTTCAACTCCCTTCATTGGACAGCTTGTATTGCTCTGCTTGGTTGTGATAGTAAGATTTCCCTTTGTCTCTGTTGACCAATGTTTTCAAGTTGGGTGCGAGAAGTTCAGAAGAAGCAGCTAGGTGGATCAGGTGCTTAATGGAGTCTGCCTTAAAGGTTGGAGTTTTGCTTATTTTGTTGTTCCACTTTGCTATCATATTGTTCAACAAAACACTCACATGTTTTCCATTCTGTTAGCAGTCCCCTAGAAAAGATGAGCACATTGTTGCTTGTTCACACAGAAGATGGCAGGCTTTCAGGTACCTGCAGATCACACTTTCTTTTGTAATTTATTCAGCATATGAACTGGAAGCAGTGTTATAAAACTTTCACACTTGGTCAAAGAAGTTTGACTTAGGACAAAGTTCAAGTGACCTATAATTTGGAACAGAGGAGTATTATACTTTTGCTATGTTCAGTAAAACTATATAGAATAGGAATTGGTGGTCAAAGTTGTGTCTTGGAGGCCATGGTGGTGCCCAAGACAACACTTATTGTGACAACTGGATTTGGTGAAGCAGGGACAGAAGCCCAATTAGGTCCGGATGCGTATTCTGCCTCATGTGGAGGCTGAGTGTTAAGCAAACTCCCAACCCTAATATGTTACACTTGAACATATGTCTTGGTCTGACTGAGTTTGACTGATTGCCTGTAGGATGCTAGCCATTGCAATTATTTGGTCTATGTGATGTTATAAGTATTTTTGGGTAGAAATGGCACTATAATTTGTATTCATAATTTATGTAATAGTATATGTAGCTTCTCTATTTGTCTAATTGGTTACTATGGCATTGCAGGTTGAGCCGCCGCAATAGCCGCATGCACTCAATAGGTAACTTATATAGTTTTCAGTTGAATGAGTTATTTAGTAAAATAATAAATGTTTGTAGAAGTAACAGATCTCTTGTGCTCTTTAATGCCACACTGATCTTATTTTCTCTTTGTGTGAAAATTTTATCAGATTGGACTTTATTTTCATCTGCTCATAATGATCCAATGGCATCTGATGTTATTGCACCTTCTCCATGGACAATATTTGGCTGTAAAAACGGTAATGATATAAATTTCTTTGTTTCCATCAATGAAATTTCTGCTAAAATCCAATTTACTTGCTGTAGGGTTACGTTTGTTTACTGAGGCAAATGATGGTGGCTTTCGTGGGAAGGTATATCTTATTCTCAGCAATGCATTGTGCATGCGTATGGATGTATTGTTAAATTCACAATAGTTTGCTTGTTTCCTCAGTATTGGGATGATCATCCGGCTATTATGGCAGTTGGTGTGGTTGATGCGAATTCTGAGGCTGTCTTCCAGACTCTAATGTCCCTTGGCCAATCAAGATCTGAGTAAGACAGTTGTTCCCAGCTCAAGCTTTTGATTTATGAAAAAAAAAATTGCAGTACATTTTGTCACATATGTGTAAAAGCATTAGTGTGCACTACTGGTATTCACATGGCCATAACACAACTTACGCTGGAAGTTGATGATTTGCTGCTTACAGAAAATATGAAAAAAAAAACCACTGTATTTAGGTGACTGTTGGATGTATGCAATAGGAATTAAGCTTGCGACTCCACTGAATTCTTCTGCCTTGTGAAAGAAGAAAATGAACTTTCACCTCATCAACTTAAAGCTTCTTTAATGCACCTATTCCGCCGAATTACATTCTAGTTTTATTTCTTAAAAATCGTGTTGACACATTGTTTATGCATGCCCATAGTGTCTTTCCTTATTCATATGAGGTATTAAACTCTGTACAACAAGGACAATACTCCCATAGAACACAAGGACTCAAAAGTGGTATTAAACTCTGTACAACAAGGACAATACTCCCATAGAACACAAGGACTCAAAAGTTAACCTTCTGCCATGTTCCACCCGTCCGAACAAGCTAGAGGATTGGAAGTCCTAAAGACCTAAACCGACCTACTTGCTTGCCTGCACCAGCTGATCTGTCTTCTCTGGCTCTCTGTATACTCCTTCCACGCTTTCCTCTGCCACCACCCAGATAGACAAAATCAAATGTGGATCTGGCATGATCCAAGTCACTTCAGGGAGGGGCTTGGGTACAAGGCTGCTACTGGCCATGGCCAGAGCGGCACAACCCCTTCACTGCCTAATCTCCTTGTGCCAAGCTACAAGTCGCTGTGTTCAACCGTTTCTGCCAGCTATTTCCTCTGCTTTTAGAAACACTTTCCTTTTGAGAGTTTGGACCCTATACCACACTCGACATAGGAAGACCATAGGTTTGTCCTCTCCTCCTAAAGATACATCAGCCCTTTGAGGAACTTTCCCTCCTTAACCTCCATTTCCAGTGGCAACATGGCAACACCAGCATTGCAAATGGTGAGTGTCCTGGGACAACTTTTCAGATTCACAACAGTATCTCTGTGTATTGCTCAGTGACCACGGTACTACTGCTTCTTGACACCAACTGGTTAGTTATCATTTCTGGCATATCAGAATAAGATTAGTAGATAGCAAGTACAGAAATTTGCTGGAAACTTTGAGCCCCCCACCCCACCCCGCAATAATTAAATAAATAAATAAAATAAAATAAATCTTATTGTACATCCTCTGTACTACTATAACTTTTGTTTCTCCAAAACAAAGCTTACGTAATGTATCTAGAGAGGGAATGAGTACATTGCTTTTTACATAGTTTGTCCCTGTTGATACTCACCTAGCTTTCTAAAAGTGATACCAACAAGCAACAAATAGGTGGCGGCCTAAACAACTAAACTAGCATCTATTCTAAACCTGAGATTATTAGTGTTAAACTCAAACTTGGCATGAACAATTCATGTGTACTAGCTAAAGTAGAGAAACTCTTCAAGAATCTGTATTTTCTTCTTAATAAAATGACACCTAGTTCCTCCTAGGCTGCTCTAGTTTTTTTAGACTGTTAGTTATATTTCCAATGTGTTTAGTTAACTACCTGCTCTACTGTTCTCTCAGTAATAAACTCAAGGCTGTATGACAATGATATGCATACGCCTGACTTAATTTTGTTTCTTTTTCAACCAATTAATAGTTGAGTTCCTTTTTCAGATGGGACTTCTGTTTGCGGGAAGGAAAGGTGGTCGAGCATCTTGATGGGCATACAGACATAATCCACAAGAAATTAAGAGGCGACTGGTTACCATGGTCTGGTGCTGGATTGATTATCCTGCTATTTTTATATGCATGATTTGTTAAGTTGTAATTGCATTATATTTAGTTTTCAGGGGAATGAGAAAGAGAGATCTATTACTTAGACGATATTGGAGGCGAGAAGATGATGGAACTTATGGTACTATTGTTTGACAAAAAGTGATACGTATCTTGAATGAGAAAGAGAGATCTATTACTTATCTAGATCTGACACTTATCTTGAATTTTCAGTAATTCTATACCACTCTGTTTTCCACTGCAAATGTCGTCCTGAGAGAGGCTACATCCGTGCATGTCTTAAAAGTAATGTATGCTTTACTTTCAGTCAAATCTCTGTGGGAACTAAACTTACTATTGTATTTTCGTACACTTAATTGATATGTACCTTGTTGATTATTTAGGTGGAGGTTATGTAATATCACCAGTCAATCAAGGAAGACAATCAGTTGTAAAGCACATGCTTGCCATAGATTGGAAATTCTGGAAGTCTTATCTGTTTACATCATCTGCCAAATATATCACTATACGTATGCTAGGCAGAGTAGCAGGTATGTCTTGTAATACGTCAATACATCTTGCCTGATGCAACCATGAATTTTCTCTTTTTGCAAATTTTGATAATACTCTGCGAACTTACATTTTTTCAGCACTACGAGAATTCTTCCGAGCAAAAAATGGTAATTGTGCTTGCATGGAGTTCTCATCTGGTGAGTTGACCAGGGACATGGGACTACCACAAGGTGAAAATCAGCGAATAAATTTGGAAATTCAGCAAGAAAATGAGAACAGAAGACTTGAGGGTCCTACTGAAGGATCAGTGGGTGGTTCTAACAGGCACTTAAGCAGTACCGGTTCCTTTATTCAACTTAATGATGCGGCAGACGAGTTCTTTGATGTGCCAGATGAATCAGAATATGATCAGAGAGAAGTTATGTTTCCTTCTGATGAGAGCACGCATGCTTCGGTGAGTTCATTGTATTTGCATGATCAAACTTTGCCATGCTAATAACTTACCATTGTTCTTATTCACAAAGTCAGTTCTTCTATATCGCATCTTCTGAACTATTATCTTCTGGTCATAGTACAGATGTGAGCCTGTGGTACTGTTTATCTTCTGGTCATAGTAAAGATGTGTCTGTGTGATTTATATCAATATGCTGATGACCTATTTTTTCCCATTTCCCATTGAAAATTCTGTGGCATTCAAATTTATTTAAGACAAATAATGTTGAATGAAAACTCGACCTGCGCCCCCACCCATACACTGCAGAAATGTAACCCTGTCAAAACCGGGCCGGGCCTTAGACCTGCACTTTGGTTGTGGGGACGGACGAGGGGATTTTTTTTCTGCCCCCATCCTGAAATTCGCTCCTGTGGGAAGTCAAACTCATTCGCTCCTGTGGGAAGTCGAACTCAGGACCTGGGGGGTGCTACTGAGGTTCTCTAGCCGACTGAGCTAGAGCCGGTTCGCCAAATAATGTTGAATGACCCATAAAAAAAAGTTCGCTCTGAATATTTTGCTTACATTGAGTGTGCTTGCGGCCCTCTTAGTACATACTATAGCTTCTACATTTTCAACAATTAAAATAAGAGTTGAGCATATTGAATGTGTCCATGCTTGAAAAGGTGGAACCTTTTATGTCAGAACAGTGAACTGTGAGCAGCAACTTAATTACAAAGAATGGCATTACTTAAACAGGACATACAAAGTCAGTAACTATTTTTACTTGTCATATCTAATGTTTTGGCATTTCTTCTGCAGGATCAGCGTCATGCTAAATTGTCCACTGCTGCTGTTTTTGTAAAAAGGTTGCATGATCTTGCAGGTGTGTTACAGTTACTGCCCAATGACCAAAGTTTTTTTTTATTTTTCTTTTGTTCTAGTTTTGATCTTTCTTCTCCTCCTTTTCCTCTATTTTAGTTCAGAAAAGAGGATACGTTGACTTACAGGGAGCTGCAGATGCTGATAATGGGCCATGTTGCTATGGATATACTCTTCCCAAAGATTCAAGCTATACAGTACCTTCTACTTGGGCAATGACAGATCCTACGACATTCTTAATCCGGGGAGAGACTTATTTGCACGATCGTCTAAAGGTTGCTTGATATGCTGCAAAGATCAAATCCTGAAAAAAAAGAAATTTAAATATCTTAGTTTGGTGCAACCATCCTGAACCTCTTTGGTAGTGGATTACTGTGGGGATGGGCAGCTTACAGGATAATTGTCACTAGCCATGTTATCACTACTGCTACCTTTTCGAAAAGTAAACTGTAGGGAAACACCGTGGTTCAATATAAATCCTAAATGGTTGGTTGAAGTTACCATAATGATGCTGATACAACTTACATGTAACTTTGACAGATCAAGGCAAATAGTACCCTGATGCAAATGGTAGGTGCTGATTGGATAAAGTCTGATAAGCGTGAGGATGATCTAGCTGGTCGCCCTGGGGGACTAGTCCAGGTATCTTATGCTAAAGCCAGTAATTTTGTTTCATCAGCAGTAATGAAGATATTTACCAATAACTTTTATGTAGAAATGCGCAGCACAAGGAGGCACCAAATTCTTCTTCGTTGTAAACATACAGGTGAGATATTTTTCTGGTGTATATATGGGTTGATACTTCATATGTCACATGCTGTATAACGATTTAATTCCTTCCTTATAATCGGATGGATACAGGTTCCTGGTTCAACCACATACAGCTTAGCTTTGTATTATATGATGGATACACCATTAGAAAAGGTCCCTCTGCTTGAAAGATTTGTAAATGGAGACAATGCATTTAGAAATTCAAGGTTCAAGCTCATCCCTTACATCTCAAAGGTTTGTTTTGCACTTTGAGCCTTATTTGATTTGTTTTAAGCTGTACTCAGTAAACTGTCGATGTCTTATGTTTGGAATGTGTGTCCATTTAGGGATCTTGGATTGTTAAACAGAGTGTGGGCAAGAAAGCTTGCTTGGTTGGACAAGCATTAGAAATCAATTATTTCCGTGGAAACAACTATTTGGAGGTAAGCTATAAGCATGTCATGTTAGCTTCTGTTGTTGCATTCTACTATGATTTATCATCCCAATGCAGCTTTGCAGCGTGCTTTTCGTTCCTACTGGATTTGGAGCAGTTAATTTGACTTGTTATGATTATATTTCTCCCTGCATAGTATACAACGGCAAAATAATGTCAGCTTCAATTTCTTTTACCACTACTATATCTTCTTTTTTTGATAAGGACACCAAATATTCTGGAGGTTACTTTTGACTTGTTACATATCCGTTGGATTTAAACTTACTTTTCTGACAACGTTGCATGTTACAACATAAATATATGTTCTCTGTGATCCCAGAAGGTATATTCAGCTCTGAACAGCTTTGCCTGTAATTTTCCAGCTTGGAGTTGATATAGGTTCATCTACAGTGGCACGAGGTGTCGTGAGCCTAGTGCTTGGCTACTTGAACAATCTGGTGATCGAAATGGCCTTCTTGGTACAGGTAACCGATCGTGCATCTAGCTAATTCACAAAACGCTTGTTCACTTAAAAATTGCCTTGAGGTTGAGCATACATCAGTAAAGATCACAGAAGATTTATGATGATCGTGCAACTAGCTAATTCACAAAATGCCTGTTCACATGAAAACTGCCCTGAGGTTGAGCATATATCCGTAGAGATCACAGAAGATCTATGTTTCTTTCTCACTCTCATAGCACATGCTTTAATTTCATGATTTGCCTCATGCAGGGCAACACATATGAAGAACTCCCAGAATTCCTACTAGGTACCTGCCGACTGAATTACCTGGATGCCTCGAAGGCAGTATCCATAGACGAATGCTAGAAGGACCCCAACTGACCTCATTCTTTTTGAAGACAGTACATCAATCAAAAGACCAAAAGGCTGAATCCATTCCTTGCTGCCGACACAATCGATGCTCCTTGTATTGCGCCCCCACCAAAAGTGGGGGAGCACTGCAGACGTTGTACATTCTCCTCTTGCCGACTGCTCAGGTATTGTGTTGTAATGATGATAGCAATCCATGATAAAAGGCCCCCATTCTTTGGCATCTTATCACCACGGAAAAAAAAAACAGAAAGAAAAAAACTGTATTCTAATCCTTGTACCATGTTGTCCCATCTGACCTGAGTGATGTCAGATCGTCGGATCTAACAGCAAGCAAACCATTAACTGTGCATTGACTCGGAGAGCAATGGCTGGAATGATTGTATTTGAGAACTCGCGGTTCCCCCCACATTGAACTGAAAGGGATACCCAACCAAAATTTGCAGTGATCATATGGGTGCTCAGATCGCTTGAACCGAAAGCATCAACAAGGAGTGGAGCTTGCATCTATCCCTTGAATCCTCGCCCCTCTACAAGGACAGCATGATAAAACGGTGGTGTCATCGTCGCTGCATCATCGCGCTCGGGCGCACTGTTTTATGCTAGCGGGGTAGCGGTAGCATCAGCTTTTCGAATGTTCATTGTTCGCCACGCTGTGTGGTGCTGGTGCTTCAGTGCTTGGAGCCGCCGATGTGACGGCTGAACGGCCGGAGTCGCTTTTGATGTGCCAGTCGCACTTTTGATCCAACGACGTGTCGGTCGCGTGCAATCTTGGTTCTGAGGTTTCGGTCAGCGTGCGAACATGCACGGGGACGGTGGGACTACTGAACTGGATCGCGCGATGCCCGGCCGCGTACCGGCCCGGCCCTTCACGTGTGTCCGGTGCAGTGCAACGCAATTAGGGCTCCTCTCTAAGGATACCTCTGCTAGCTCGTATAAATCCAGGTCAGCAATCTGCTGCCATGGACTAGCTCATTCAGGTCAGCAAATAGTAGTAGAAGAGAGAACGACATTTTTTATTTCCATATTAAGTTCAGGGTGTGTTTAGTTCTTATTTCACCCAAAAAATTTTGGGTTTTGATCCATTATTTTGCAAAATGGAACTAAACACCATGCAAAATTTTTGGCAAAAAGGTATTCATTCTCCATTTTAGATTTTGGCCTCAAGAGGTAAAAAAAAAGGCAAAAAACTCTCACCCACCCTATGAAAAATTTGGTATTTTGGATGGAACTAAACACACCCATAAAAATTTTGGCATTTTGCATTTTATCATTCCAAAGTAGTTGGCATTTTGCATTTTGCATTACATAGGGAACTAAACACAGCCTCAGACGGACTACTAAAATTTTATTTTTCTTGGGAGACCTGTTTAAGTTGTCATTTAAAAAGGATTGTGAAAAGGAGCAGAGTAGTTTTTGCACTAACCGGAGCCATTCGATGTTGCACCATGAGCTAATGAGCACCAGAGCTCTTGGGAAAGCTCACCGGAGTTGAACGGCTAGTTTAAATTTACCGTTGAAGTTACTGTTGGAAAGCTCCGGTGTGCACCGGAGCTCTCCGATGCACCCTTTTTGCCCTACCAAGTTTCCAACGGCTAGAGCTGTTTGTGGATTATAAAAAGAGGGTATAGCCGTGCATGGCACACCCCTTGCCCCCCCCTCTCTTGCTGGATACACACTAGAATTTGAGTTAAGCCTTTATTCACATTGGCTTGCTAGTGATTGCATTCTTTGGCGAGAATGGAGTGATCATAGTTATTTGCTTGAGAGATTGCATCGAGTAGCAGTTGGCACTAGAGATCAAGTTTGTTGTGGGTTTGCTTGTTACTCTTGGTGGTTGCCGCCATCTAGGCGGCTTAGAGCAGCGGTACTCTGCCAAACCACTCAATTGAAGATTATGAGGTGCTCCGGAGGTGTTTGTGAGAAGCTATTGGGTTCATCCCCGCTGGAGGAGGCAAAAACCACTCTAGTGGAATCGAGGCTTCGAGAAGCACCTTGTGATTGAACTGGCTCAAGATCAAGTGCCCACATCGGAGCCAACCTGTATGATTGTATGCTTGATAGAGGAGCTATGATCCATGGGCTTGCCTCAATGTGGACGTAGATATTCATCAAGTTGCTGACCCACGGGGATATATCTTTGTGTTTCCTTGTGTGGGATTGATCACTATGAAAGCTCTAGGCTCCTAATTCGGTTTTGGCGATTAATGACCATGCAATCATTATGACTAACATGTATTTTGTAGAGGCATTATGAGTTAGGTCACAATGATGATTGATTAATGAGCAATCAGTGGTTTCCATGCCCCTATTGATGGATTTCATTTCGGTTTCAAAAGATGAGTGAAAAAGTTAAGGACGAACAAGTTCTAAGTGTTATTTTGCGTTGAGAGACAGTTTAAAATCTTGAGGGCAAAATCACAAAGTTTAAAAAGTAGAATCAAAATCACCATTGCAATCTAGAATAAGGCCAGAAACACTAAATTCCCAATTTTAAATTAGGCCATTCAACCTCTACCCCCTGGCCATCCGAAGATCCTTTCATCAGTTTTTGTTGTTAGTCCTTTGGACTTGATTAGCAAAGGCCCAATCAGTCATATGTAGATCAATATAATGATAGTTCACTAGGTGCTGGAGGTTGTAGTAGTCGTGTTTTCAGGAATGAATGGCAAGTAATGTCAAAACTCTGTGATTGAATAGGGGGCAAAACCAAATGTTGCATCGGCATGTAAATGTGAATACATGCTTGTTATATTTTCATTGATTTGGCTAGAGTTATTATTAACATGTGAAGCCGAATTGTGAACATTAAGATTCATACAAGGTGTTGAATTTGGAAGTGAAACCTCTCCTCTAGAAGTGTATTGTGAAGGTTGAGAATAACTAACTAGATAATTAGTATTAGTATAGCCAATTCTCTCATTCACCAATATGTTTTGTGGTGAAACCACACATTGCAGATTTGTTCATGATGAATTAAAGGAAACGACATGCTGTATATTAGCAAAATCATTCACATATAAGGTCTCATAAGAATTGGTTGAACTCAACATTTAGTTTAGCATTGATAGTTGTCCATCAACATATAAACCTTTTCCGCTACCGATGCACAAGGATATACTACCTACGCATGTCATATGTTTCTAGTAGCATTAAAACTCAAACAATGCATAGTATTTAGAATTATAATTTGCATGATAAATACCATTGCTTGAATGAATATTAGCTAATGTAATATGTTTACGACCATTATGAGCAACACCAATATGATAATTCATGGTTTGTTGTAGTAATATTGTGGTGCAATACCCCAGTACTCCTCCATGATCGATAAAAGGAAGTTGACCTCTTGATTGCTTCTTGTTGATCTTCACAGCAATAATGACACTATAGATGATCAACAATGTTGAGATGCTTGTAGAATAGCAAGCATGGAGGCTAAAAAAAATAAAATAGTGATTTTTTATATTTGATGAACTGGATATCCCCTCATATTTATAGGGTGGGTAGTTTTATCCCATTTCGAGGTCATTTACGACTCGAGATCCACACCAATGGCCAAAACCTATCAGGACTAGGCAACCCGGTTAGCGGGTTTTATCAGTAATGCCACAATAAGACAATTTTAATCGTCAACACCATCTTCCTCAATCAGCAATTTTAAAAAAGGCCGCAACCGTTGCTGTTCACTAGATACTCCCTCTGTATCGGATTTAGAAGTCGTTTAGGACAGCGACACGGTCTCCAAAATACAACTTTGACCTCTTGTTTTTATAAAAAAAATATTTATGAAAAAGTAATATATGTATACTTTTATGAAAGTATTTTTCAAGACAAATCTATTCATATAATTTTTACATTTGCAAACTCAACAACTTAAAAGTTATTGATGATTTATATTCCCAATGTTTGACCCAAACCTTATAAAAAACGACTTCTAAATCCAATACGTAGGGAGTATAAGCAAGTGAATATCCTTGCCTCCTTGGTGGCTACTCCGGGTTCATGGGAAGCCGTGGTGCTAGAATCAGCCCAGGTCACCTGGTTTGCTTCGTGTACCCATTTGTTATGTGCATTCTCTTCCTGTGTGCCGAGGTGTCGAGCTGCAATGATGACAATTGACAATAATCGATGCTAAGGGCTTGCCAGTTCTTTGTTGACTTGTCATCATCAAGGAAATAATTAGAAAGAAAACTGTGTCCTAATCGTCCTCATAATCTGATCTGATACGGCACGTGTCGTTCGTTCTCACCTGAGTGCTACGATGAACAGGTCGATTAGATCTGACACCAATATGAATGCGATAATTAAACCCACTGAGCACTGACCAAGTGCGTGTTTGCCGGAATGGCTAGTATTTTGGGACTTGGATTGGTGCCCAACACCAAACTATAAACAGTACAGTCTTCAAGAATTGAAAGGGGCCTGCAACCAAAATTGCAGCGAGATGATGATCGAGGTCATGACCACCCTATTCTTTCTGTCCTGTTGGGTAGAAGTCAGATCCCTTGACCATGAAGGGATGAACGAGCAGAAGCACTGGAGCTGGCATGCCTTGGATCTTGAGGGGGGTCAGGGCCGCGTCATCGCGATCATAGGCCACTGTGTTTCGCTAGTGCTTGCCACCTGCTTTGCTTTTGTAGCCTGGTGAGATGTAGCAGCATGTCACGCGGCCGCGTCGCTGTGCGAGCGCCTTGAGGCTGTGGTGGTGGCCGCCGACGTGACGGCCGAACCGCCGCAGCAGCTTTGGCGAGCCGGCGGCCGGCGCCTTTTGGAGCACACGACGTGTGTGTCAGCCGCTCCCGCTGGTAGCCTCGCGGAGAAGGGGGTCGGTAACGGTGCGCGGGTGGAATGGATCATGGACATGGATGGTGGCCTGGCATGCCCATACAGGATCGCTACTTTGCCGTTGACCTGCTGAACGGATCGCTAGGCGCGCTGCCGGCGGCGGCGGCACCTGGGTCGGTCGCGCGATGCACGGGCGCGTTGCCGGCCAGCGGTGTCCCAGGATCACTAGGCGCGTTGCTCGCTTCACGTGGTGTGAGAAGCGGAGGCGAGGCGAGCGATCGAGGACGGTGACGACGCCAGGCCAGCGGTGTCCCAGGATCCATATCGGTTGTTGGTCAAGCCGCTGGACGTCACGCCGAGGCACAGGCACGCATTTGCGCCACTGATTTCAGGGCGCGTCACCATGGCTGGTGTTCCGTCAAGTGGATCATTAACGAGACTTGATCTGTGTTGTTTACGCTCGGGAAGAAGACTGCAGCAGAATCCAGAGGCAGGAGTATGAATTCCAGACGGCAGTTCCGAGGGCGATGCTCCCCAGGTTGGGTCAGCTCCGGGCGACGTCACGCACGCATTGGTGCGCACCGAAGAAATTGCCGTGTTGGGATTCATTAATTTGTGGGTGCCCACCTCGTCTCGCTCGCTGTCGCTGCGTGCTCTGCTTCCGGTCAAAACTGCCGATCCCGAGGCAATCTCTGAAACCCTGCCACTGATTCTTCGTGTACAGGAGTAGTAGTGGCAAAACTGTCACAGTAATCGCCGCGCCCGCGCGCGGTCACAACAAGGAAGACCCACCCGGCCAACACACCCATGTGAGCACGCGCGATCCAACCTCCGAAACAGCGGATGGCCTGTTCATGTCGCCTTGTCCGTCTCGCTTCCCTTCCACTGGCCTGGCCACTGCACATGACATGATGATGCACCGCGCGACGCCGCAGCTAGCGAGCGAACGCGGGCCAAAACGGGAAACGCCGGCATCGGCGGCAAACGACGATGGATGATGGGCGAATGAAACAGACGTCCGGGGGATCCGGCATTCCGGCGGCCCCGCGCGTGACGTCGCGTAGCGGGACAGTGACGGGTAGTACGGTGGTGGTAGCATAAATGACGACGCCAACTGGACACGAAAACGACGACACCATACGATACGCATCGTCGCTACGCTACGTACGTACGCAGACGTTACGTTACGTACACGTAGAGCGGCGCGGTGTACGGGGACGGCGGGGCACTGTGCAGGGACGAAGCCAGACAAAATTTTAGGACGGGCTGAACAAAAGTTTACGGCGACTTAACTCTACTACGATCTCTCACAATAGACAAATGTATAATAGCTTGAAGTAATCTTATATTAAAAACAACGATACGATGAAATTCACAAAATTACATCAAGAGAAAAGGATGCAGTTGATTCATACCGGGCCCAATTATGAATTATTAAACTAATAAACAGTGCGTGACGTTGCCACACATTATTCGTCCGAAGTAGCAACCTACACAAGTAGACATAATTCATTAGTCAAACATATATGGAACTCCAAATTATAAATTTAGAGTTGAATAGAGCGTACCACTATTTTTTTAGGCAATAACATACGGCGCTTTTTCATCTCTTGGTTGATGTGCCGCGCCACTTGCTGCGCCACTAGCTGGCCGCTGCTGCTCACCTGGTTGATGTGCCGCGCCACTTGCCGTGCCAACCGCCGGCCGCCTTGTCCGGTCGTCCCCCAGATCCAAAGGCCAGAGCGGCGCCGGCGCGCCTGGTCGCCTGTGCCTGGCTGTAGCGCCCGCAGGCCGCAGCCAAGGGGCGAGGGCCGAGGAGGCAGCCTGCTCGCGGCTCGCCCTCACCGGTCACCTGCGCGCCCGCACCCGCACACACGAGCCGCGCCGCCTGGCCCCTGCAGTCGCCGTCTGCGCGGCAGTCTGGAGGGATGAGCGACGCGAGTCGAGTCACGATGGGGAGCAGCCGAACGGTGGATTGGATTGATAGTAGAGCAGGAACGGTGGATTGGATTTCCTACCGGGCCTTGGGCTTAACTCTCTATTCTCCATAAATAAATGGGCCCAAAATATTTCAGCCCTTCCTATCCTAATTGCATATACGTGAAAATCTAAGGTGGGGCTACGGTGGGGCTCTACGTACGCTGTCAACGTAGGTGGGGCTCGAGCCCGGGTTGCCCGGCCGTTGCCTCCGTCACTGGCACTGTGTACAGTCAAAAAGGCTCGGCCGGACCCGGACGGCCTGCAATGCGACAGTGCGTGCGTGTCCGGATCGGAGGAGATCGCTGTCGTCAACAGTGGAGAGTAGTAGTGTTCGTCTGGTCGACGTACTGCACCGTAGGAGTACAATGATAGGGTGTCCTGGTAACTAGCTGTACACGTACTTACTACTTACGTACACTACGGTAAAAAAAAAATCATAAATGCTTAGTAGTACAGGACTCCTGGTAACATCGTCGAGCACATCTGTAGCTCAACTCGCATATTTTTTACTCTTGAGTCTTGGCATCATGCTACAGGACTTGATCATTTGTGGCTTTATTACTCCTAACATATACTGTATCTGACACTGACAGGCGCAGCCGAGCACACATGAAAACAAACCGTACTGAAGAGTCACTGCCGCGCGACAGGAAAACGTCCTTGCAGATAACGCTACAGCGACGTCGTCGTACGTGGTCCAGGCCGGACCCGACCCGACACGCCGCCGCCCCGGTCCATACCGGTCCAGTCGGCTCCAGCCCCCCCACCACGTCCCGGTCCGACCGGCGGACCCAGGTGCCAGGACCGCGAACGCGAACCCGCCGCGGCGAAGAACAGAACAGCCAAGGCACCGGGCGCCGGCCGCCACGTCATCCCCCGCAAGGGACAACGCCGCGGAAAGCAACGGGACGGACGGACGGGGAGGCGTGGCCGTGACGCCGGCGCGCCCGTGAATGAGGGGTCGCTGTCGGCTGCCGCCTGCCGCCGTGGGGCCACGTGCGCTTGGACGGGCCTTGGTGGTCGGTGACGTCAGCGCACGGTGGGGTCCGAAGCACTGTTCACGGGTCAAAGGAGACTTGGCTTTTCTTCTCGCTGCTGATAAGGTGGTGGTTGAGATCCGACAGCTGGGGTTGGGGCTGGGGACGGGGATGAATGAGAGGAACCCGGCGACAAATTGGGAAAGGGCATTCAGGGCCTGTTTAGTTCCTCTTCCAACCAAAAAAGAGAACCCAAAAAGTGCTACAGTACCTGTCACATCAAATCTTACGGCACATGCATGGAGTACTAAATGTAGACGAAAGAAAAAACTAATTACACAGTTTAGTTGTAAATCACGAGACAAATCTTTTGAGCCTAATTAGTCCATGATTGGACACAAATTGCCAAATAAAACGAAAAGTGCTACAGTAGCCGAACCCAAACTTTTTCACCAACTAAACAACCCATCAATTTCTACTAGTAGTTTCAACAGTACAGGTATAAGCTTTCTGTAATAATACTACATGGTCTACTGCTCAGTACTACTCCATTGTCCTAAAATATAAGGTATTAAATGTTTTAACTTTGTCTCAAATTATAAGTTTTTTTAAAAAAAACTGTCCAATGCTAACTATATGTGCCTACCCCTTAGACCTCATTTATTAATGCCTTTTAAACTCTATTTTACATAAAATGACTCATGTAACCGGTGGTCGAAATCAATAGCATGCATGTATGCCTTTCTAAACTACGGAGTATGTGTCACTAGACAATTAAGCAAATTGACAACTGAACTAAATAATTAGTGAGGGACAAGTTAGTCTTTTATCAGACTCCTTTTTGTCTAATACCTTATATTTTGTAACGGAGGAAGTAAATGCAGCAGTTAGTGCATGTTTGGTAGAGCTCCTCCTGCTCCTAATTCGCTATGAGAACCGATTATGTAGTTCGAAGTGATTCTCTTGGATTTTCTAAGAGAAACTATAGGTAAAAGATGTTTATGTGCAAGAAGTGATCAATCAGAAAAGGCTATTTCTTTAGCTTCCAATCGCTTAATTCATCTCAGTGGCTCACTCTATGCAATTAGCATAGAATCACTTCTCCGCGAAATACTATTTGGTAAAGTTTCTCCTAGATTTTATTCTAGAAGTTTGTTTTGTAAGCTTTGCTAAGCAAACTTTTACTAGTATAATAGTAGTGTACAGCCATCTGGAGACAAAGATACTTCGTCTTGGTTTTAATAATGCCGAGAGGTAGTAGAAGCACCAATCGATTGCTTGCAAACAAATCCACCGAACCCGCGAGGGAGTGGCACCATGGAAGAAGACGCAACAAAGATGGCTAGAGTTTGATGGAGTTTTCTTTCGCAACTCCGAAATTGTCTCTAGAGCAAGGTCTTAAATAGTAGACTAACCTATCTAGGGGCAACCTTCTTTAGAAACTATAAAAAACTATAATGAGATATTGCATCTATCACAAAAGAGAATGCATATATCGGATTTTAAAGAGTCAACAAACCTCAAGTTTAAACAATTTTATTATTATATATTAAAGAGCAAAGTGGTTTTTTTTGTCGTTCTTTTACTTCTCAAAGTGTCCTCACATATCTTCTAATCTGTATTCGAGTTAGACACACGACCTATGCTTATACGAGTTACAACTGCACATGTTTATGCGCTCAGCGACGATACAAAGCTCAATTTCAATACACATTGGAACATATGAATAACTGTTGCATAAATTTTCAAACCACAGGATGTGTGCTCTCTGCAACACATGTACATATTTGCTAGTATATACTAAAAATAATAGTATTTATTGGAACCGTCACATAAATTTCTGAGCCATAAGATATACGTTCATTGCAAAGAATGGACACATTTGCTAATATATATTTAAAATAATAATTGTTAAGATATTAGACAAATTTCATTGATTAATCATGCAATATTTTTTTCATAGTAAACCTGCTTAAGTATATAATAAAATGCCTGCATTATTTTTAAAAAAATAGTTAAATTTTAAATTGATTAGATTTTAGAAAAAATAATATGTGCATTAATTTTGGGACAGAACGAGTACAGTGGAAGCTACTTATATGAGAAAAATGTCGCTCGGCTCGCTGAGAGAACGAAGGAGGAAGCCTCCAGGCTCCATCGGCACCGGACCGAGCACACGCGCGCAGCTGCGGCTGCGGCTGCGGCCGCGGGACTCGGCCGTCATCAACACGACACGAGTGGCCTGGGTGCGCGCCCGGCGTTCCCGAGCATCGCATCATCACCCGTGCGGCCGTGCCGTCGGCTCCGCTCGCAGCTGAATGCGACGACGACACGCAACAACGACGCGATGGGATCCCTTGATGATGCGGACGCCTCCACTAGTCCAGTTTGTTCAACTGCACTGCACCACCGCCGTTTTCTACGGGCCTTGTTTAGATGTACTCTAATTTTTTCACTCTCTCCGTCACATCAATTGAACCCATGCATGAAGTAGGAAATGTAGGTAAAAAAATAACTAATTACACAGTTTAGTTGAAAATCACGAGATGAATCTTTTGAGCCTAGTTGGTCCACGATTGGATAATATTTGCCAAATAAGACGAAAATAGTATTATTCATCAGGTTGAAATTTTTTGCAATCTAAACGTGCCCAAGCCATTCTTGGCCGCGCGCGTTAACCTCAAAAACATTCGCTTCCGTTTTTTTTTCTGGCAAAGTTAGTTACGCCCAGTCCAAATTTGACCTCCTCTCTTTCACTGTCAAGTGAACATGGTCGGTCGAGCAGTGAGTGGTGCCATTTGTCAGTTGTCACTGTGTGCTGGATGTCTTTCTGCACCGCATTGCGTTGTTCAAAAACAGAACAGACGCCTCGCTAGCCACACACTCGCACGTAGGAGTACAGAACACTACCACACACTCGCACGTACGGTTCCACCCCGCCAATTCAATCGCCGCAATCCGCATGCAACCGTGTGGCCGCGCGTACAAATGTGAGGCAGACCACCCTGGCCCATAACCTCTCGTGATTCAGCCCTTCTTTAGGTTGGGAAAAAATTTCAACCCGATGAATAGTACCACTTTCGTCTTATTTGATAAATATTGTCCAATCGTAGACTAACTAGGCTCAAAAGATTCATCTCGTGATTTATAATTAAACTGTGTAATTAGTTATTTTTTTACTTACATTTAATACTCCATGCAAGCGGTTAAAAATTGATGTGATGGAGAGAGTGAAAAAACTTAGAATTTTGATGTCATCTAAACAAGGGCTCAGTTCCTGCGCTGGAAATGGCGTGCCGTACGCTGAAGATCGGGGCGTCGGTTCATGATGCATGCTCTGGCCTCCGAGGAGTTGGAGATGGAATGGACATTCCACATGATGATCCGGCCCATTTCCACAAATGCGTGAACTTTCTACACAAGGGCGAGCAGCGTGTGCTCTTCATCAGTCGGTCCAGCTGGAGTCCCGTCGCAGCAACTTTGGCATCATGCCCTGTGGGCGTCCCCATCTGAAACGTTATTTCCAGTAGCTCATCTAATCTTTTGAATCTTTTTTCATAATTACTATTAGTAGTAGCACGTACTGTTCCACTTACGAATAATCACCCTGTTCGGCAGGCTATTTCTATGGCTTATAAGCCGGCTGTGGCTGTTTTATTGTGAGAGAAAAACACTGTATCACGACTGATAAGCCGTGCTGATAAGGGCAACCGAACAGGGTGAATCTGTGGGTCAGTCGGTTGAGATAAACCAGGAGGCTGTTGGACTGGTAGTGGATGACCACCGATCATCTCGAAATGAATGAATTCAAACAGGACACGATCTCACCACGACATGACCGGCAAAAACGGAACGGAGTCACCACCACCACCGCGAGTTGCCCGGCCGCACCCACACCCCACCGACAGCAGAAAATCCGCCTCCCCGGCAGGCGGGGGCCCCGCGCGTCATGCCCTCCCGATGGTGGGAGTAGGGGATCGTCTGTCCCGTGTACCTGCCGAGCGGCTGTCGGCTGTTCGTGCGGGCGCGGCGGATCCGGTAGGGCCGCGCTTCCACTGGGCTGTGGTGCTGTGTGCTACTGCAGCAGCTGCAGCGGGGCGAGCGGCACTCATCACCAACAAGGAGAGAGAGGCGTCCCAGGCCACTTCCCTCGCCATAATTCCAACCCACTGTTTGTGTGTGTGTGCCGCTGTAGCAGCGCGCGCGCCACCACCGTCAGCCTCTCTTTCTCTCCCCACCTCGCCGCCGTCGAGATTTCGTCGTCTCCTGGTGCGAGCGAGGGCAACGGAAGCAAATCGTGGGGGAGGCGTCCTCGGACAGAGCCGTTGCCTGGGCCGATTCCGGCCCTGATGTAGATTTCTCATCCGCTTTGCCCGGTGCCAACGTCTCTTCTTCCGGAGTAGCGGTTCCGGCGCCCCCATGATCTGCCAGTTGGAACCCTTGGGCGTTCGTGGAGGAGGTATCGCTTCTGCTGTCGCCGTTCCGTTCCAATTGCTTTGCTTTTCGTTTCGTCTCGTTCCGTGGGTTGCGTGGGGTGGTTTGGTACTTGGGTGGGTTCGTGTGAATAACGGGGGACGTGGCAGGTTACTCTGCTGGACAGTGATCGCATTTGGTGGTGGCGGTGGAGGAAGACGACGAGTAGGAGGGGGCCATGAAGGAGGCGCGCGAGGAGAGGTGCCTTGACCCGCAGCTGTGGCACGCGTGCGCCGGCGGCATGGTGCAGATGCCCTCCGTGCGCTCCCGTGTCTACTACTTCCCGCAGGGCCACGCGGAGCACGCGCACGCCGGCGGGGCCGCCGACCTCGCCGCCGGGGCGCGGCCGCTCCCGCCGCTCGTGCTCTGCACCGTCACTGGGGTGCGCTTCCTGGCCGATCCGGACACCGACGAGGTCTTCGTCAAGATCCGCCTGGTGCCGCTCGCGCCCGGCGAGGTGGAGTTCCGAGAGCCCGACGAGTTCGGCCTCGGCGGCGACCCCGCGGACGCACGGGAGAAGCTGTCCTCCTTCGCCAAGACGCTCACGCAGTCCGACGCCAACAACGGCGGCGGCTTCTCGGTGCCGCGCTACTGCGCCGAGACCATCTTCCCCAAGCTCGACTACCGGGCCAACCCGCCCGTGCAGACGGTGCTCGCCAAGGACGTGCACGGGGAGGTGTGGAAGTTCCGGCACATTTACCGGGGCACGCCGCGCCGGCATTTGCTCACCACGGGATGGAGCACCTTCGTCAACCACAAGAAGCTCGTCGCCGGGGACTCCATCGTCTTCCTGCGCACCGAGCATGGCGAGCTGTGCGTCGGGATACGCCGTGCCAAGCGGGTGTCCTGTGGTGGCATGGAGTGCATGTCTGGGTGGAACGCCCCGGGGTATGGGGCCCTGTCGGCCTTCTTGAAGGATGAGGAGGGTAAGATGACGAGGGGTCTTGGTGGGTACATGAGAGGCAGGGGGAAGGTGAAGATCACAGATGTTGTTGAGGCCGCAAGCCTAGCGGCGAGCGGCCAACAATTTGAGGTGGTGTACTACCCAAGAGCTAGTACACCGGAGTTTGTTGTGAAGGCTGCATCGGTGCAGAACGCGATGAGGAACCAGTGGTGCCCAGGGATGAGGTTCAAGATGGCATTTGAGACAGAGGATTCATCAAGGATCAGCTGGTTTATGGGGACGATAGCTTCTGCTCAGGTTGCTGACCCAATCAGATGGCCAAATTCACCGTGGAGGCTTCTTCAGGTTTTTGCTTGATCCCATGTTTCCCATACTTATGTGCCATACTGCATTATGAACTGATGCATGCTATTTTTAACTTGCTTCTTTTTTGGGGTTAATAGTGTTGTGTTTCTGGTATCTATGCGACTATGAATGCTTCATGCCCTGTGAAATTAATTGCTGCTATGGAACTATTGGTTCAATGTTAATATGGAATATGCATAAATCACTTAAACATGATGTTTGCTTGAGGTGCTCTGGTTCACACTAGAAGGTGCACGTAAAAGATGACCAGCACACAGTGCATGGTGCTCAACTGTTTGTAGCCCACATGAAGCATCTGGAAGCCTTCATATTACTAGACAATAATACAATTATGAAATTGGGCATCTGAGGAATTATTGGGAGAGATACTTAGACATGCAAAAAACCACATCTCTAGTTGTGTTAGACTAGGATGGAAACAAGGTTTGTACAGGTCTAAACATAAAGAACAGCTTAGAAAAAACAATTGGACTACTTTACCTATAGCTATAGTGAACTATACCATCTGTTTGATTCAGTTACTTTCTCTTCTGGAACGTATAGTTTTCAAAATTTTAGTTTGTCTTGTCAGTCTTTTGTGGTCAATGGTCACTGAGATCAGGTTGTCATATTCTACAGCATTATTTCTCATCTCCATGTATCCTATCATCGTAGGTGACAGATTCAGTTTGCAGCATCTTTTAGCTATGTAGCTTTTTGTGTCTGTTTCTGCACAATTTGGAAGATGGTAAACATCGTTTTGTTAGCATCAGGAGGCATTAGGGAACACTGGAGGTTTTGTTTGATACACTTATGAATCCTCCCTTACAAACTTGATCTGCTTTATATGTGTCTAGCTGAAATTGAAATGTGGGGAGTGAACTGATTTAGCATTCACATATTTCCAACAAAACATCCATTTATATATAGGTCTTTCAGTCCTGGACTCCTGAATCAATTGGTCCTTTTTTTCCAAGTTAATGGCAGTACCTTACATTTGCCTATGATCAATGCCCTTATAAGATTGCTAGCTGATCTTTAATTGCAGCATAGCATTGTACATCCGTACCTTGATAAAGAGATTGATGCACCAACAATAATATTGATCTAGCATTAGTTTAACTTTAATGCGCTACCTGTTGGTTCTTCATCTGTCCTTACCCTAGCATGTTTTTGTTTCTTGGAATTGCCTTGGTACATAGCTTGACAGGCAATGCAGGAATACGAATGTAGGTGTCTTACTAGCAGTGTTAAGTGAGACATTTGAAGCTCACCAGCTTATATTGTCTGATGTTATCAATTATAGCAGATGCAGAAAGAATTTACTTTTGAACACTAAAAGAATTTACTTGTGAAATTGGTACACAATTTATTGTTAGATGATGCTTCCTTTGTCCTTATTAGCTCTGCAAGCATCAGCACATTCTAATTGTGTGCACTATGTCTTTTTGCCCCTTCACATAGTTGCCAATTTATTGCAGGTGACATGGGATGAACCTGACTTGCTGCAGAATGTGAAATGTGTCAATCCATGGCTTGTGGAGATTGTATCAAGCATTCCACCGATTCACCTGGGACCATTTTCTCCACCTAGAAAGAAGTTGCGGATGCCCCAACATCCAGACTTTCCATTTGACGGTCAGCTGTTGAATCCAATTTTCCACGGCAACCCACTTGGTCCAAGCAACAGCGCTCTTCGCTGTTTCTCGGACATTGCTCCTGCAGGCATACAGGGAGCCAGGCATGCTCAATTTGGTTTAGCCCTAACAGACCACCAGCTTAGCAAGCTGCACCTCGGTCTTTTCCAAGGCGGCGGTTTTAACCGGCTTGATGCTATCACTCCGCCATCCCATATATCCAAGGGTTTTGTGATCAGCAGTGCACCAGTCAATGAGAGTGTCTCTTGCTTGTTGACAATTGGCACACCACAGGCCACAGAGAAATCTGATGACACAAAGAAACCCCATATAATGCTGTTTGGAAAGCCGATCCTTACTGAACAGCAGATGAATTCTAGAGGATCAAGGGAAACATTCTCCCCTGAGATTACTGGAAACAGTTCTTCTGATGGCAATGTTCAGAAGACAGGAAATGTATCTGATGGTTCTGGTTCATCGATTTGCATCGGTTTCTCATCCCAAGGTTGCGAGGCTTCTGAGCTTGGGTTAGAAGCCGGGCACTGCAAGGTATTTATGGAATCAGAGGATGTTGGTCGCACCATTGACTTATCTATCTTTGGTTCATACGAAGAGCTATACGGTCAGTTAGCTGACATGTTTGGAATTGAGAAGACAGAAATAATGAGCCACCTTTGTTACCGTGATGCTGCTGGTGCTGTCAAGCATACTGGCGAAGAGCCATTCAGGTGAGCGTTTCCTTGCTGTCATCAGCTTTTATTGACCTTGTATATAATCAGTGTCTACTATATACTAGTACATTTAAACTATATATTGTGTGTGTGACAGTGACTTCATGAAAGTAGCACGGAGGCTCACCATAATAGAGAGCACCGAGGGGAGACTGCAGAAACCTCTCATCGAATACATGATGGAGCGGGCTTGATTGCGTGACTGGTTCAATAAGGCAATCTGAAGCTTGTGGAAGACTGAGCTTAGAGCGAAGTAACTGCTGTGTTTGCATTTGTGTTTGTCTGCCGTGAAGCAGAATTGCGATGTTTGTCTGGTCTTGTGGAAAACCTTGGTGTACGGATTTTCATCTGTCGTGACTTGGTCGTTAGAACTCTGTCGTGATCAGTTGTGTTGTGCTTGGTCGAAGTTGATAAATATCCTCTTTGACGAATTAGCTTGGAATAAAGTTCGAGTTGTGTTAAGGAGTGTCAGTGCCATGGCAATCCAGTTGTCATTGTCGATTTAGTTAAAACGCTTGTATCTGCTGCTGCAGTTTGACAGCACTTGCCTCTGTATATGCTAAACTTATGGTTGTTTATATGTTCATTTCATCAGCTTGAAAATCACCATACCTGTGGTTGGTTATATGAGAATCACCAGACATGGAAATGGTACATCAGTAAATATTTGTTAAGGGAGCTGGCATGAATTGTGAAGCACGCATGCAGATCGCAGAGGATGCTCCGGTGCATTGTGCCATGCGCTTGTCGTTTGAAGGACTGGATCCTTCACGTGTTTTACACAGGATGGAACATGGAAGTGCAGTAGTGAAGTCCCTTGTTACTACGCGTAGCCTGAATCGATCGTACGGGCAGCGATGCTGATGCAGTCCCGATAGCTGCCTAAGGTCAGGCAGCACGACTGCAAACGTGATGCGTGATCGATGGCTGCAATGGCATCCAGGCCTATACACATCGATGCAAGTGTTTAGGCGTATGGGCTCCTTGCTGCCTTCCTGGTGGCCACAGGCATTTCCTACCTCCTGCGCTGATCCTGGTAGTACTAGTACGTTCAGCCATAGATGTGACGCATGAACCAAGGCTAATTAGCTAGCAATAAGCCCTCGTGTTCTAGATGAGGCAGAACCGTACCGTACTGGTCCTGGTTGCCAGTGCCACTAGGAAGTAGCGTTGTGGTTTCTGGCAATGGCATCTGGATCTTTCTTTATGGTTGTTGATTCGTGGTCGATGCGCCTACTAGTTCTGCGTTTGCGCGTGCCAAGATTCTTCAGGAGGCCTCCATCCACGAAGCACAATGGTTTTCAGTCCACACGCCTAAATGCCTAATTCCAGCCGAACCCGGGACTCTCCCAAGGCCGAACGTGTTTGGGCCATGCAGCCAGCCATCCCCCGCGGTTACTATGCTTTGCCCCCATTGGCCGCCCTTGGCCATTGGCCCCTTGCTCACCAACCGGCAACCGTGTTTGAGCAAGACGTGAGAACAGCCGTGGAGAGCTTGCTCCCCGGACGGTGGCTCTAAGGGCGACGTTAGTTTCGATTAGAGCCACCAACCAGGAGTAAAGTCCTCGACTAATGCTCACATTAATCCTGGGTCCAACTCTAACTGGAACTAAAGATAAAAACCAAATGTTTGTTCTCTACTAGTGTCGGTAAAATCATAATCTTAGATTGAAAAAAATCATAATCTTTGTTAAAAAGTTTAATAAAACATTAAAAACAAAAAAATAATGGGTTATTACATCGCCACTCGGTGCAAATCACCTCTTCATTAAAATATAAAGAGGAAAAAATGTCTGAAAATGAGAAAGTTGAGGGCAAAAGTCAATAGGTCTATAACGTGCAACTCAGATAGCCAAAGGAAAAGACAAAACGTTCTATTGACCCAACAACGTACAATTTACATCTGTGGAATCATGGAGTCATTATGAATTATAGAAGACGGGATAAATTTAATTTCGGAAATATATAGTTGACACATAATCTGAGGCTCAGACAAATAGACAATAATTGAGTAGGTAAATAAATATAAATACGAGTAACTTCTTAAAAAAAGAGAGAAAACGTTCTACTTCTAATGGGCCAACTACGCGCAAGTCAGATTGGAAAAGTGCAGTTGCAGCCCATCTAGCCCGGCCCATTAACCACTCGGAAGTCAGGCCCTCGATTCGATCTACAACACCGCAGAGATCGAGCTCGGTACGCTCCTCATCCGATCTCCTCTTATTCGGGCGCGCTGCAGTTGATTTTATCGTTTTTCGACAAGGATCCAAAATTCGCGATAACATCTGTACTTTTCATCTTCTTTATCGGCGGCGCCGGCGAGTACAGAGCTACCGGTGTGCTATACAGACCGACGGCGGAGTGATGGCTGAGGAGAAGCTGCAAATTTCTGTAGGGCCTCCATTTTATTCAAAAAAAATATGGGAGGAGCTGCACCAGGCTGTCCGGAAGCATGGGGAGCTTAAGGGTTTCTGCTTCGACTCGGATCAACAGGGTGACTGCCTAATCCGCGATTTTAACAATTGACTTGTTCATCGCACGTTTTACTGGATGCTAATGCAGAAAAAACAAAACCTTCAATGTTTTACAGGTTACAAGGTTGCACAACAAACTGTTAGTGGTGACAGGAGCAAGGGTAAGGGTTTGGACCAGCAGTGCACTGTGGATATCAAACATGATGTTGTGGCTGCGGGGAAGAAGGTGTTGCCAAACCAGGACGTTCCGGAGCCCCTGGCACTGCAGAAGAATTTTATGAACCCCTTGTGGACAAGCGATGTCCAGAGTAAGGAGCTTCTCATGTTGCTGCAGAAAAAAGGCCAATTCACATGGGACGAGGTGGTGGTGATGGTTCTTCACATGGTCCGGTGCAGAGAATTCACTAAATACGACCCCAAAATCAATCTTGTTGTCTGTACGCGCTTTTGTCTATTCAACATAGCCTTCTTCGACCTCAATAAAGAGTGTGAGTGGATTCGCCAGATAATCTTTTTCATTCATCTTCCTTGTCTATGCCTATGGAGTTATTTTTGTCTTGATCTTGATCTTCATCTTTGGCCTTGATTTTACAGCGGAGGTTGTGCCGCGCCCACCAATTAGCAAGATCCCTGTCTCTGATCTGTGGCGCTTGGAGGACTCAGTCAACGTCATCTCGATCAAGGTTGCTGAGTCCGACGTTGGTTACCCAATCAACGTATATGGCACCGTGCTGGCAAGGGATGAGTATGACTACAGATGTATCTATTTATTCAAGCGTGGCAGGGACAACCCCCAACTCATCACATCACCGGTGTGTATCCATTTATTCCTCCCTCTTGTTACTAGAAATCCATCTGAGTGCCATTATCTATACTTTTTACGGTGCACTCAGGCAATGAAATAGAATCACCGCTAGAGCTGTTTGATTGTGTAACAGAAGCAACAAAAGTGATGTCCCTGCCTAATAAAATATAATAAGGGAGTTGGGAATGTATTGACCAAAGATCCCAACCTTTGGGGGTATACACCAACAGTAGACAAAAAAATGTTTTCATCTGCTTCAAACACGCAAAGAAAACAAAGAGTTTATGATCTTTGGGGGTATACACCAACAGGAGACAAAAAAAACAATTTTTTCATCTGCTTCAAACACGCAAAGAAAACAAAGAGTTTATGGTCATCCTGTAAGTTGGTGAATCATAATGTTTTTCTCATTTGGAAAAATGAAAAGTACTGTACATAATGTCACAATCTGATTTGCTAGCATTACGTGATTAATTAGTGGGATGAGAGGAAAGTTAACACAGTGGTCGATTTATGAAGTATTGGGCCTTCCTGTGTAATTTGAGTGCGCACAGTTCTTTTGGTGGTAACTGCTAAATACCTATTAACTCGTGGTGTTTACCTAGGGCTCATATCTTGTGTGTTCTCTATCCGAATTTCTTATTTTATAACCTTGGACTGGTATGGATTATTTTTGTCATTTTTGACATGTGTTCCCCCTGACCCCTTTGCAGGAGGATACGCTAACTTTAACAGGCCCATGTCGAGCATTTGCTGTGACAGGTAATATGTTCTTTGAGGTCCATTTGAAGATTAAGAGAGACGGGGCAATTGACAAAGATTTCAACAAAGCTTTGATACAACACAATACCAGCCATCATACATGCGAACCTATGGTTGTTTCACTAGTAAATTGTATCAGTACAGTGGTGATGGTGTATTCACCTGTTACCTGTGCAGTGGAAGCTTCCCTTGAAGTCAATATTTTGAATGGGGCATCTAATTTCACTGGTGAAATAGCCGCTTGGACTACTGCAAGTGATGAGGCAATCATTCTGTATGACAGTGAAGTGGCAGGCACTGATACAAATCTAGGAATTGGTGGATCTGTTAAATTATCTCGTCGTATTGTAGCTGTTCCGGTGGATGAAGGTTTGGTGCTCAATGTTTCTAACGAAGATGGGTGTCTTGAGTTTGATGTGTGGCATGATTTTGAAGATAACTCTGAACATACTTTCATACTCGGCCCTTATGAGCTACAGTTGAAGGTTAGTTGGACTGCGGTGGAAAGACAGCGACGCCACAAGATGTTGGAGGATATCGGGCAGGTTCAGGTGTTGTGGTGATAGGATGTGAACCTCTTATGGGAAAGCTGCGCTGTTACATCTAGGATGAGTCAATCTGTAATCAGCATTGATCGAAATCAATAATTTATTAACTGTTAAGAGGAGAGTATGTAAAAAAGATCAATTTGATCCCAGGATACATGTTTCAGTGCCTCAATGACAGGGCAGCTGTTGTTGTGGTTACTGTTGCTACATGAGTAAGTAGGCTGGTATTGCCTTGCTTGCAGAGCTAGGTTATGTGCTACCCTGTCTGTGCCGCTGCTAATTACTTGCTGAACACTGGCACCGCTAGGTGATGTGCTACTCTGTTTGTTTGTCTGCCAATTTTACTTGCTGGGTCCTGATTGTGTTCAGTTGTTGACTGCCAATTTTACTTGCTGAGCCCTGATTGTATTCAGACGTTAGACTGCCAATTTTACTTGCTGAGCACTGATTTGTGTAGAGTTGTTGACTTGGAACTCTGTGAGCAGAGGTTTGAGTATCCATAGTGTTTCTTCCCCTTGGCCGGGAGGGCTTTTCTGACACGTCGCCGCTCACCGCCTTCTTTTCTCTGCAATGACCAAGGGAAGGCCGCGGCATGTTCATCCGCTTTGCTCATGGTCTCTCGCCAGTCGCCACCCCTCCAGTGTTCCTTCGCCTTCCCCATGAGCCCTTGGCGAGTGCTTTTGCTTGGTCGGTTACCGCTGGCAACTGTAGGTCCTCCGATCCCCAAGAGCTCGGACAAGACAAAGCAGCTCCATCCGGGCATCCGGCACATGGTCGTGGGCTCGTGGCAAACGTGTAGGCGTCCCTGGCGTCGAGCTGGAGGCCTGGGGGTTCGAGGGCCAGGCATCGGCACTGCCGACAGCCGAAACTGTCGACGAACGTCAGCACTGCCGACGTCCATAGTCACTGCGCGAGCAAGTGACCGAATGTCAGCAGTTCTGGCGCGAGTCAGCACTTCTGACCATCAGAAGTTCCGACATACGTCGATATTTTCGACACCTAAAGTCATAAAAACTATTCTACGTGCTCATGAAGTGCTGGAGTGTCTCTCTTTTGATTTAGTTTTAATACTTGAACACTCTATCTTCCTCAGACCAACTATTTTACATCCTTTTTAATAGTATGGCATACCTAAACCTAAAACCAAGAAAAGATAAATTTTGAAGCTCCGCTTTGAGTTCGACGCCATTTAAAACTTCAAGGATTGAGGGATACCATATCATCTTTATCAACTCTTTAAATCTTTCATGGGACTAATAGGTGCAACATATCTCATTAAGATCATATTAGTCCCTAATTTAGATGTCATTAATACACCAAAACCCACACAGGGGGCAAATGCACTTTTAATCTCCCCTTTTGGTAATTGATGACAACCAACTTAGATTTTTATAAGAATGAAAGAATTTAAAGCTTTTGAACCCCAAAATTTATGAAGAGCTCCCCCTTGATATATGCATGACTTTGAATTTCAATGTGAGTCATTATATATGAATTGCATACATCAAGACAAAAAACCCCCCCTAAATTTTGCAATCCATGGGGTGCCACAAGTGTGTGTGAACAATTATATCCGTGAAAAAAGGATGCAATGTGACATGTTATATTCACTCAACAAATGAAAAGAACATGATGGCCAAGATCTCAAAGTGAATCTTGAAACAACACATGGCCATCCAAAATATCATACATCATCACAAGACAAGCATAAGCTAGATAGGATAGATAGATAACCATTACTTGTCCTATAATCAATCATCACACACAAATATATAGTTGTCCATCACATAGTGCCACCACACGACATAGTTCATACAAGTTAAAAGTTTTAAAGTCTCGAAGCTAGGCTACCAACTAACTATTACATGATAGATCAAAGCCTAACACTCCCCCTTTGTCAACAAGTGCCAAAAGGGGTAGGCTACGTGAGAGAAGCAAACTAGTCATCGTCGTAGTCCTCGTCATCACCATCATCGCCATCATCTCCATCATCATCGGCGTCATCTTCCTAGATGTAGTCCTCATCCTCAAGAGGGGCCGTGCTCTTGCCACGACGGTGAGAAGAAGCCTCATTTGCAAATGTCGCACAAGCCTCATCATAAAGTTGCATGGGGTCACGGGGAGGCACATACGGTGGGGGAGGAGAAGACACAATACCAGCCGCTACTCCATGCGATAGAGATGCTCTTGCATGTCATGCTCCCTTTGAGCACTAGCACAACATTGTCCAAACATGTAGTTCATGAGAAACTTGAACTTGCTAGGCTTCTTGCTCTTGCTAGAGGAGGAAAAGTGAGTGGCTCGGCACTAGTGGAGCGGGAAGGAGCAGCTGAAGGAGAAGCACCACCACGATGCGAGCGAGAGGTCGAAACACCCTTGCCTCTGCCTTTAGCGGTTTCAGCTGCCCTCTTGAGCTCTCTTGCAGCTGAAATAGACATCTTGTTGGCGAGCTTGAGGAGCTTGTGCTGAGCATCAGTGGGGAACCGGATGCCTGACACTTGCTCAATGACATGCATGATGTAGGGCGCGTAGGGAAGACTCTTCATAGGATCCTTAGAAGTATCATGAATTTTGTTCCAAATATAGCGGCTGATCGAGAGCTTCTGGAAGTCATCACCAAAGCGATCAAGCACCTTCTAAGAATCATCCCAAAGATCGGTAGTATCACCGATCTTGGGATACAAAATCCAAAGTAGTTGGGAACAGCATGCACCGACCGCCACATACTCGGCTTCAGCGGTTGACAAGGCTACGGTGTTCTGCTTCTTAGAGCTCCAAGACACCAAAGACCTACCAATAAATTAGCAAGTCCTGGTAGTGCTCTTTCGGTTTACTTTGCAACCGGCATAATCCGAATCAGAATAGCCAAGTAAGTCAAAAGTGGAGCCCTAAGGATACCACAAGCCAAGATTAGGAGTGTGCACTAAATACCAAAAAAATTCTCTTAACATCCATCAAATGACATTCTTTCGAATTAGCTTGAAATCTTGCACACATGCACACACTAAGCATAATATCGGGCCTAGATGCACAAAGGTAAAGGAGTGATCCAATCATGGAGCGATATACCTTTTGATCGACGTCCTTTCCTCCTTGATCAAGTTCAAGATGTCCATTGGTTGGCATTGGTGTCTTGATGGGCTTGGCTTTGTCCATATCAAACTTCTTCAACATGTCCTTGGTGTACTTGGTTTGACTTATGAACGTGTCATCCTTGAGTTGCTTGATTTGAAATCCAAGGAAGAACTTCAACTCACCTATCATGGACATCTCGAACCTATTCGTCATAATCCTACTAAATTCCTCACAAAAAACCATATTAGTACTACCAAATATTATGTCATCGACATATATTTGACAAACAAAGATATCATTATTGACTTTGCGGGTAAATAAAGTAGGATCGGCTTTTCCTATCTCAAACCCTTATTTGAGTAGGAAGTCCTTTAAGTAATCAAACCAAGCTCTAAGGGCTTGTTTGAGCCCATAGAGCGTCTTGTCGAGCTTATAGACGTGGTTGGGATATTTGGGATCTTCAAAGCCCGGTGGTTGCTCTACATATACCAACTTGGATAGGGGGCCATTGAGAAATGCACTCTTCACGTCCATTTGATATAACTTGAAATCATAGTGAGCGACGTAGGCTAATAGAATACGAATGGATTCTAGCCTTGCCACCGGTGCATAGGTCTCCCCAAAATCCAAGCCTTCGATTTGAGTGAATCCTTGAGCCACCAACCTTGCCTTGTTTCTAGTCACCACGCCATGCTCATCTTGCTTGTTGCGGAAGACCCACTTGGTCCCAATCACATTTTGCTTGGGCCTTTCCACCAAGGACCAGACTTCATTCCGAGTGAAGTTGTTCAACTCCTCTTGCATGGCTATCATCCAATCCTCATCATCAAGTGCCTCTTCCACCTTGCTAGGTTCCAAGAGAGAAACAAACGAGTAATGTTCATAGAAATTTGCTAAATGGGAACGTGTTGTTACCCCTCGTCGTATGTTCCCCAATATGTTATCAACGGGATGCTCCCGTTGAATGGATTGATGCACTCTAGGATGTAGCACTTGAATTGATCTTTGGATGGGGCCATCATCTTCATCATCATGGTCATGATCGAATGGAGGATCACAATCATGAGCTTGTGGAGGATTGTCTTCACTTCTTTCTTCATTGTTGAGTTGAGGTTGAGCTTGCACATTGTTGGCACCATCTTGATGAGAATGACCTTGTGCATCATTTGATTTTCCAACTTGAATGTTTCTTGTGGCAGAAGCTTCACCATGCCCATTGGATGGAACATGATGAATGGTAGGATCATGATCAACATGCACAACATGGTCTTCATCTTCATCTTCGACAGGCTTTATCTCACCAATAGCAAGCTTCTTGATAGCTTGATGTGGAGCTTCTTCTTTACCTACAATCTCAACATTGACTTGCTCCTTTTGAGAGCCGTCAGTTTCATCAAAAGTCACATCTATCGCGATTTCAATCAAACTGGTGGTTTTATTGAAAACACGATATTCATGTTCGTTAGTAGCATAACCAAGCATGAACCCTTCATCAACCTTTGGTGCAAACTTTGAGCTTTTGGATTTCTTGTTAAGTATGAAATACATAGATCCAAAAACTCTAAAGTAGTGCACCTTGGGCTTTTTACCGGTTAGAAGTTCGTAGGCGGTCTTGTCTCTCATCTTGTGAAAATATAGGCGGTTGATAGCATGACACGCCGTGTGAACCGCTTCCGCCCAATAGTTGACCAGAGTCTTGTATTCATTCAACATTGCTCTTGCGGCTTCTATGAGTGTCTGGTTCTTCCTCTCCACAACACCATTTTGTTGTGGAGTGTATGGAACCGAAAACTCATGCTTGATTCCTTCCTCATCAAGGAACTCTTCAATGTTGGTGTTCTTAAACTCCATCCCATTTTCACTCCTAACTCTCTTGATCTTGACATCAAACTCATTTTGGGCTCTTCTTGCAAACTTCTTGAAGATGCCTTGGACTTCACTCTTATCACACAAAAAGAATACCCAAGTGAAATGAGAATAGTCATCAACAATTATAAAACCATATTTGTTACCACCAATGCTTATGTAAGCGATGAGTCCAAATATGTCCATGTGAAGTAATTCCAGTGGCCTTTCAGTTGACACTATGTTCTTGACGAGATGTTTAGCTCCAACTTGCTTTCCTGCTTGGCATGCGCTACATATCCTATCTTTCTCAAAAGAAACATTTGTTAGTCTAAGGATGTGTTCACCTTTTTGAAGTTTGGCCATGTTCCTCATCCTAACATGGGCAAGCCAGCGATGCCATAGCCAACCCATGCTAGATTTTGCCATTAAACAAGTCTCGAGATTGACTCTATTTGATGTGAAATCAACTAGATAGAGTTTCCCTTTTAAATGACCTGTAAATGCAATAGAGGCATCCTCCCTTCTATAGACTTCCACACCCTTATCCGTAAAAAGACAATTGTAACCCATCTCACAAAGTTACGAAATGAACAACAAATTATATCTCAACGAATTCACAAGTAAAACATTGGAAATAGAGTTATCATTTGAGATAGCAATTTTACCCAACCCAAGGACTTCTCCTTTTCCATTGTCACCAAACACAATGTTTCCACTTTCATCATTACTAGGTTGAAATGATGAGAACATATTCTTCTCTCCGGTCATATGATTAGTGCATCCACTATCCACCACCCAACTTGTTCCACCGAATGAATATTCCTACAAAGACAAATCAAGCTTGTGTTTTAGGTACCCAAAGAGATTTGGGTCCTAGGGGGTTAGTCACATAAAACTTCGGCACCCAAACACTTCTCATGATCTCCTTTCTCTTTTGGGCACCAACATACTTGACTACAATCTTGTCATCCTTGCCCCAACAACACATGTAGTCACTAGCATAGCACCATGGAAGTGGTGCTTGTGGCTTGGGGGACTCGGATTGCTTTGTCTTGATTGTCTTGTTGCTTGTGGATTGGATCTTGGGAATGTAGACCTTGTTGTTTGCCTTGCACATAAGCTCATCAAGGGCAACACCCTTGTTGAACTTCACATAAGGTACACCATTGATCATGTTCCTTCCATTTGCCTTCCCATCATACCTATTGTAGCCAAGGCCTTCCTTGATAGATGGGTGTCTAAATGCCTTGTATATAGTCTTGTTGGATTGCTCTTGACACTTGCACCCATTCTTCAAGGCCATCTTCAATCTATTGATCTCCTTGTCTCTCTTCTCTAACTCAACAAGGTTAGTATCATATGCATTTACATCAATTTTATAGCATCTTTTACAACCATTGCTAGTGGAGACATTAGAGTCTTCAGTTGCGTTTGGAGAAGTTGAAGTGCTAGCCCAAAGAGCGCTATAGTTTTGCTCAAGATTTTTGATATTTTTCTTCCAAGCGTGTGAGGCTTTCTTGAGCAATACTTTTCTCATTCTTGAGGCTAGCTATTTGATCATTAACCAAGGAATGTTCTTTAGTCAATTTTCCAATTGAGTCATTGGCTAAAGATAATTCAACGGTTAACTTCTCAACCTTTGACTTTTCCTCGGCGATAGATGCTTCAAGAGCTTGGTTCTTTTCTCGCTCTTGAGTGATTATATCTTCTTGCATCTCCAAGCATCTATCCCTTTTCTCTAATTTCTTTATTAGCATTTTTATTTTAGTGTAGGCATTTTTACCAAAATTTTTTATCATGGTTGCTTCAAGTTATTCTATGTTCTCATCACAACTATCATACTCATCACTAGAGGAGTTGGATGAGGATTGTATCTTCTCCCCCTTAGCCATAAGGCAAGTTGGAGTGTAGTATTCGTTGTCGATGAGGTTGGAGAAGAGCCTCGGTGATGAATTCAAGTTGGGTAAGAGCTTTGGTGGTGAAGCCGAATCAGGAAAGTTCATGATTGGTGATGAATAGTGGTGTATAGCGATGTTCGCAGCTCCCTTCTTCTTCTTCTTCTTCTCATCATCACTTGAATCACTATCATCATTTGACTCCCATTCTTCACCAAGATGATCTTCACATTTCTTCTTGCCTTTGTTCTTCTTGTCATCATCCTTGTTGTTCTTGTTCTTCTTCTCTTCGAGACAATCAGCAATGAAGTGATCGGTTTTACCACACCTATAGCAAAACCCCTTCTTGTACTTCTTCTTACCATCACCATAAGTATTTCGGTTGCTCTTCTTCTTCATAATTTTTCTAAGATTCCTAATCATAAACGCAACCTCCGCATCGGAATCTTCTTCTTTACTTGAGGAATCATCCTTCACTTTCTTTTTCTTCTCTTGACAACAACCATTGCCATCATGAACATGAGTTGCTTTTAGGATTGCATTCTTACTGTATCCCATTGCATTAGGATTTTGATTGTGAGCATTGATTGCATCTTCATCTAGACACTCATGATGCTTGAGCTTTGAGAGAACTTCTTGGGGTGTCATATCATTATAATCGGGCCTCTCCATGATCACAGAAGCTACCATGTTATTCTTGTCTCTATAAGTTCTCAACATCTTCCTAGCACCCTTGTTGTCATCCCATTCGGTGCTTCCAAGAGCTCTTATGTTGTTGACCAAAGCCATAAGCCTATCAAACATTGCTTGAGTTGTTTTACCTTGCAAGAACACAAATCTTTTCAATTCACCATGAAGTAGCTCAATGTTGCCTTTCCTCACACTCTTGTCACCTTCAAATGATGTTCTCAAGATTTCCCTAATTTTCTTAGCACTTTCCCTTCCATTCACCTTGTTAAACTCATCTGGACCTAGACTTGACACAAGCAAGGCCATGACTTTTGCATTTTGATAAAGAACATGCACTTCTTCCGGTGTTATCTCTGTATCTTCATCGGTAGGAAACATCACACCAACATCCATAACTTCCCAAAGTCATGCAACAATGAGGTGCATCTTCATCTTGTAAGCCTAATTGTTGTATCTTGTTCCATCAAAGTGAGGTGGCTTGCCAATGTTGATGGAGGGAGCGTGTAGAGGATGACCTTTGATTAGTTGTGCATAGTCAAAGTTCATGTTTGAATATATTTCTTTTCCTTGAGCATGCTCACCATCTCCAACATCACTTGCGACATCTTTGTTTGCATCATTCTTGCCACTTATTGCTTCATTCTTGCCACTTATAGCATCTTCAACTTTCTTGCTGAACTCTTTATTCAACTTGTTCATCTCATCTTGCATCTTCTTCATTTCATCTTTGAAAAGCTTTGCTTGTTCAGCCATCAACTCTTTTGCAATAGTCTTGGCCATCTCGGTGGCTTCGGCTTGCATCTTATCGGTCTCCGACATTGTTTCCTCTCACGCGGTGAAGCGCCCGAGAAGACCTTGCTTTGATACCAATTGAAAGGATCTAAACAATGCCTAGAGGGGGGAATAGACGTATCTAAAAATTTCTACACATATCTTAAAGTTACTTGTCAGCAACTGTCAGAAATCCTGATAGTTTGGGTCAGAACTTCCGACGTGTCAGAAGTTCTGACACAAACTATCAGTAGTTCCGACACCTACGGGGAATGAACTACATGTGCTCAAATGAACTTTGTGAGACCGATAACTTACAACACCACTTTCTAGTGGTAAGGTGAAGATGTTAGGCCACTTTCTTGACGCCGAGAACCCTCCAATCGTAGATTGTGACCAAACCTTAAGAGGGAGGATGTGTGTGAGAGAGAGAGAAAGAAAATACAAGTAATAGCAAGCAAATCACAACAACAACAAGCACACGAGACAAAGGATTTATCCCGAGGTTCGGCAACCCCACTAAGGAGCTCCTACATCCTCATTGTTGAGGTGACCATAAAGGTCGAAGTCTCTTTCACCTCCTTGCCTCTCTCAAGGCAACCACAAAGGTCACTCGAGGTTTTCACTAAGAAATCAAGGGTAATACAAAATTCCTAAGGTCTTCCACAAGATAGAAGCTCTTGGGCGACGCCTAGCCGGCTAGGGGCAAAGCCCCAAGAGTAATAGACGTAAATCCAACCGACTTAACGAAGAAATCAAGTGCTCAAGCTTGCGGAAAAGAATTTCTAACTCAATCCACTCTCCTATCACTCAAATCCATGGGGAATCGAAGTTAGAAGCAAAGAGGAGAGGAGAAAGGGCTCTTGAATGCTTGAGAGTTGTTTTGGCCGTGAGTTGGTGAGCAGTAAATGAGTGGGTAACGGTTAGAAGTGAGGAGAGAGCTATTTATACTCGTAGTAGAAATCTACGCGTTCAGATCTACGTCGGCACTGCCGACGCAGATCTTGGGACTTCTGACCTTAACTAAAAGTACTGATCATCGAAGGTCAAAGTCCCTGCGTGAAGGTCAACGTCGGAAGTCCTAACATACGTTGGGACTGCCGACCATTAGTACTGTCGATGCAAGCGCACGCCAGAGCTAGCTAGAGGGCCAGGCGTCGGCACTGTCGATGTCCATAGTCACTGCGCGAGCAAGTGACTGAACGTCAGTAGTTCTGGCATGAGTCAGCACTTCTGACCGCTGAAAGTTCCGACATACGTCGGCACTTCCGACACCTAAAGTCATAAAAACTATTCTACGTGCTCGTGAAGTGCTGAAGTGTCTCTCTTTTGATTTACTTTTAATACTTGAGCACTCTATCTTCCTCAGACCAACTAATTTTGCATCCCTCTTTATAGTGCGGCATACCTAAACCCAAAACCAAGAAAAGATAAACTTTGAAGCTCCGCTTTGAGTTCGACGCCATTTACAACTTCAAGGATTGAGGGATACCATATCATCTTTATCAACTCTTTAAATCTTTCATGGGACTAATAGCTGCAACATATCTCATTAAGATCATATTAGTCCCTAATTTGGATGTCATTAATACACCAAAACCCACATAGGGGGCAAATGCACTTTCAACTTTTCTTGTTTTGCGATGACTTTGGTTGGTGTGGCTGTAGGCGTCTGCGACATAGAGTTGATTGCCCTATGTGGTACTAGTGTCGCTTTGTTGATGAAGGACGAGGCCTATGATGGCGACAATGTTGTAGTGTTATTGTTGTTGTTGTTGTTGTTGTTTTTGTTCTTGTAGTGGGCACCTATGACCTCTGTGGTTGATGTCGCTGGTGAATATGATGTAAGGGCAGATGTTGTAGGATCATCTAAGGTCGTTCCTAGATTTTCGCTGACCCTCTGTGTAGTAGATGGCGGCGAAGATGGTTGGACCTGCATATGTTGTTGTCGCTAACGGTGTTGCAGCTGGCGTAGGTGGTGCCGACATTATGTCGATGAGGCAGGTTGTTGGTGTAGGTGTAGATGTTGCCAGTTTTGTCGCAGTAGGTGGCATCCTATATGTAGCAATGTTGGCTGATGAAGAAGTCATGAGGTTAAATGTGGTAGTGTCGGCCTTGGTTGCTCCTAAGTCCCTCGTAGCCCTCCATGGTGTAGTTGGTGAAGGTGATGCCAATTGCGTGGAAGTGGTGCTCACCATTGATGTTGTTGACGAAGGTGTTGTCGTCGGCGTAGGCGGTACCAGTGAAAGGTCTTGATGGCTAGAGGGGGGTGAATAGCCTTTTCAAAATTTCTACAAAGACAAGCTAAACAAGTTTATCAATATAACAAATAGCGAGATGCGAGTTTTGGTTAGCCTACGGGGGTGTTTGCAAGCCACCTATCCAATTCACAATTCTAGTATATTTGCACTCAACCGCACAAGTCAAACCGCACAACTTAGCTTACAACTGAAGCTAACTAGCTACACAAGCTAAGAGCTATACTAACAAGCTAGCAAGGTAACTAAGAAAATAATACAAGAGAGAGTTAGAAGGGTATCACCGAGGGGCGAAGTATTGAGCCAACCAATCAATATGATCAAGAGATGAATTCCACAATACACAACCACCAGGATCGATTAATCACAATAAGAATGATGACACGAAAATTTATCCCGAGGTTCACGTGCTTGCTGGCACGCTAGTCCCCGTTGTGTCCCTCTTCACCACGTGGTTCGGTGGCTAATCGGTCTCACACTGAGCCTCTCAAAAGGCACCACAAGAACCTACCAAATGGCAAAAGATTGCAAATGACACGAGCAATCCACTAACGTTGCCTTTGGTGCTTCGCCGAGGTAGGCACAAACCCCTCACAATCACCGGAGGTGGCCAAGAACAATCACCACTCTTGCCAACGCCTCCAAGCTGCTCCAAGCCATCTAGGTGGCGGCAACCACCAAGAGAAACAAGAATCCCGCAGCAAATCAACCACCAAATGCCAACTTGATGCAATCTCACAATGCAAATGCACTTGGATCACTCAATCTCACTTTGAATATGCAAAGAAGCAAGAGAGATGAGTAGGAGGGGAGTTGCTTGGCTCAAAGTGCTCACAAGTATGTCAAAGAATGCAAGGGCTGGAGCTTTGAGCCGGCCAACGAGTATTTATAGACGTACCCCTTCGAATAGAGCTGTTGAAAGCCCAAGTTTGGTTTTGGTAAATAATGACACCAAGTTGCTAATGCTATTGTATCAAGTGAAATGAGCTAGGCATAAGCAACATGTGATGGAGGTAGAAATGGCATGGAGAGATGGCCACAGGACCACATGATTTGATGCATGAAATGATGAGCAAGATCATGAAGAAATGCACATAAAATGATGAACATGATGATCAAGTGAAGGAGAAGGATCTAAGAGCGCAAGGCAAAGGTATAACCATAGGGTTTTCCTTTTGTTGGTCTAAGATGAGTAGAGAAGTGATTGACCGGGTTTAGGATACATAGCCGACTATCAAGAGAGGCAATCACGGTTAGCTCGGGAATCAAGTGCCACTAGATCAATGTCTTGAGCATATGCATTAGGATCTAGTTGAGAGCTAACATAACGCCTTGATAAATTGTGAAATGCTAACACACATGCACATGGTGGTGTACACTTGGTGGTGTTAGCACATTTGCGAAGGCGGTGGAGTTTGAGCGGTAGAGAGAGGTTTGAGTTCCTCTCTCCCTCCCGCCAAGCTTGCGAAGCGGGATTCGGCACTTTTTGGGGAAGTGAAACGCCTATTTTCTACTACGCCAGAAGTCGGAAAAGAAATGAAGGCGGACGGTGGTCATGGCTAAGGCCGCTAAGGTATCATCCGAAGATGATAGTGATCATGATAGTGCTAGTGATAGTGATAGTGATGATGATAATCTAACTAAAGATGAACTAATCACTATGCTAGAAGATTGCACTCAACATTTCAAAGAATCTAGAAAGGAGTGCAAGGACTTGCTTAAGGAAAAGAAAAACCTTATGCAAGAACTTGATGAGCTTAGGGCATCTTATGAGAGTCTAAAGGTAGACCATAAGAAGCTTCAAAAGTCTCACACTAAGCTTGAAGAAGCTCATTCCTCTCTAGTTGAAAAATGTGAAAACATGCCAACTAATGTTGAGAAAGCTAAAACTTACAACATAGGCATATCATGTGATATAATTGATGAATCCTTTTATAAGCCTATTGTTGTCGCTTCTACTAACCCTTCATGTAGCATATCCACATCATCCTCATCTAGTAGTGACGGTCTCACTTGTGATTCCACACTAATAGTTGAGAATAAGAATCTCAAGAAGGAGGTAAAAGAGCTCAATCACACCTTAGCCAAGGCTTATAGTGGTGAGGACCGCTTGCTTATGTGCTTGGGTAGCCAAAGGGCATCTCTCTATAAAGAGGGATTGGGCTATAACCCTAAGAAAGGCAAGGCTGCTTTTGCTCCTCACAAGACTCGTTTTGTGAAGAACAATGGTAGCTATTGCAAAAGTTACAAGCAAGTTGGTCACATAGAGCAACACTGTATGAACAAGGAATCCAATGCTAATGTATCCTCAATTAAGTTTGATTCTTTCTATATGCTTATCAAGGGTACAAATGGTGTTCATGCTAAGTTCATTGGTGCACCATGGATGGGCTCAAAGAAGAAAGTCATTTGGGTACCAAAGAGCTTGGTCACTAACCTTGGAGGACCCAAACAAGTTTGGGTACCTAAAAAGAATTGATCTTGTCTTGTAGGTTAATTACAAAGACGGAGGAAGGCATTGGGTGCTTGATAGTGGGTGCACTCAATATATGACCAGGGATTCATGTATGTTCAAATCAATTGATACAAGTCAAAATGGTAGTTTTGATGCTATCACTTTCGGCAACAATAAGAAAGGCTAGGTCAAGGGGCTTGGTAAAATTGCTATCTCAAATGACATGAGCATATCAAATGTATTGCTAGTTGAGAGCTTGGATTTTAATCTTTTGTCGGTAGCACAACTTTGTGATCTTGGCTTCAAGTGCATATTTGGTAGTGATGATGTTGAAGTCATTAGTGTTGATGGATCAAATTTGATATTCAAAGGATTTAGACATGGTAGCTTATACTTGGTTGACTTCAATGATAGTGAGACACAATTGACTTCATGCTTGCTTAGTAAATCTAGTATGAGTTGGTTATGGCATAGAAAGCTTGGTCATGTTGGAATGAAACAATTGAACAAACTTTTGAAGCATGACTTAGTTAGAGGCTTGAAGGATGTCACCTTTGAGAAGGATAAACCTTGTAGTGCTTGTCAAGCCGGTAAACAAGTTGGAAATGCACATCCTAGTAAGAGTGAAATGAGCACTTCTAAGGCATTTGAGTTATTACACATGGACTTGTTTGGACCAACAACATACACTAGCATTGGTGGGAACAAGTATGGTTTTGTGATAGTGGATGACTACACTAGATACACTTGGGTGTTCTTTCTCTATGACAAGAGTGATGTACATGATCTATTCAAATCTTTTGTCAAAAGGGTGCAAAATGAGTTTGAGAATACCATCAAGAAGATTAGAAGTGACAATGGTAGTGAGTTCAAGAACACAAGAATTGAAGATTTGTGTGATGATCTTGGTTTGAGACATCAATTCTCACCAACATACACTCCTCAATCCAATGGTGTAGTTGAAAGTAAAAATAGAACCTTGATTGATATGGCTAGATCAATGCTTAGTGAATACAATGTGAGTCATTCATTTTAGAGTAAAGCCATCAACATGGCTTGCTATTGTAGCAACCGTCTCTATTGTCATGGGAAGCTTGGGAAGACACCATATGAGCTATTGAATGGAAGAAAGCCCAACATTGCATACTTTAGAGTGTTTGGTTGCAAATGCTATATTCTCAAGAAAGGCACTAGATTAAGTAAGTTTGAAAAGAAATGTGATGAAGGGTTCTTACTTGGTTATTCTACCACAAGCAAGGTATATAGAGTTTGGAATCTCACAAATGGCACCTTGGAAGAAGTTTATGATGTTGAGTTTGATGAAACCCAAGGGTCTCAAAATGAAGCTCAAAACCTTGATGATGTGAGAGGAGATCAATTATCAAATGCAATGAAGAACATGAACATTGGTGATGTTAGGCCAAGGCAAGTTGATAATGATGATGGTACTCATGTGATCAACCAAAGTGTGCAAATTGATATAAATCAAGCAAGTTCTAGTGGTTCTCATGATGAAGTGCAAGATCAAGGTCAAGCTAGTGGAAGCAATCAACTCCCAATACTCCAACCTACTAGCATTGCAAGAGATCATCCATTGGACCAAATCATTGGTGGAATTCAAAGTGGTGTTCAAACTAGATCAAGATTAGCATCTTTTTGTGAGCACTACTCATTTGTGTCACTTGAAGAACCTAAGAAAATAGAAGATGCATTGAAAGATTCTGATTGGGTAAATGCCATGCATGAAGAGCTAAACAACTTCACTAGAAATAAAGTTTGGGAACTTGTTAAAAGGCCGAAGAACTACAATGTGATTGGTACTAAGTGGGTCTTTAGAAACAAGCAAGATCAAGATGGTGTAGTTGTGAGAAACAAAGTAAGATTGGTAGCACAAGGTTACACACAAGTTGAAGGTCTTGACTTTGGTGAGACATGCACCGGTTGCAAGATTGGAGGCAATTAGAATCTTATTAGCATATACTTGTGCACACAACATCAAGCTCTATCAAATGGATGTCAAAAGTGCATTTCTCAATGGCTACATCAACGAAGAAGTTTATGTTGAGCAACCTCCTAGTTTTGAAGATGACAAGGAGCTCGACCATGTTTTCAAGCTAAAGAAGGCATTGTATGGTTTGAAGCAAGCACCTAGAGCATGGTATGAGAGGTTGAGGGACTTTCTTCTCTCTAAAGGTTTCAAGATGGAAAAGGGTGACACCACTCTCTTCACCAAGAAGCTTGGAAATGACTTATTTGTGTTACAAATCTATGTTGATGATATTATTTTTGGATCAACAAATCAAGACTTTTGTGAAGAGTTTGGAAAAATAATGGCAAATGAGTTTGAGATGTCTATGATTAGAGAGCTTAGTTACTTTCTTGGACTCCAAATCAAGCAAATGGAGAATGACACTTTTGTAAGTCAAGGGAAGTACATCAAGGACATGATCAAGAAGTTTGGATTGCAAGATGCTAAGCCAATGAGTACACCAATGGGCACTAATGATCAATTGGGTATTGATGCTAGTAGAAACATGGTATATCAAAAGCAATACCGGTATATGATTAGAAGTTTGCTCTATGTCACCGCTTCTAGGCCGGATGTGATGTTTAGTGTGTGCAAGTGTGCAAGATATCAAGCTTCACCTAGAGAAAGTCACTTAAAAGCAACAAATGAGTTTGAGATGTCTATGATTGGAGAGCTTAGTTACTTTCTTGGACTCCAAATCAAGCAAATGAAGAATGACACTTTTGTAAGTCAAGGGAAGTACATCAAGGACATGATCAAGAAGTTTGTATTGCAAGATGCTAAGCCAATGAGTACACCAATGGGCACTAATGATCAATTGGGTATTGATGCTAGTAGAAACATGGTAGATTAAAAGCAATACCGGTATATGATTGGAAGTTTGCTCTATGTCACCGCTTCTAGGCCGGATGTCATGTTTAGTGTGTGCAAGTGTGCAAGATATCAAGCTTCACCTAGAGAAAGTCACTTGAAAGCAACCAAGAGAATATTGAGATATCTTAAGGGCACTCATGATGTTGGACTATGGTATCCCAAGGGATCTAATTTTGAGTTGATTGGATATTCGGATTCCGACTATGGTGGTTGCAAGATTGATAGAATGAGCACAAGTGACACTTGTCAATTACTAGGAAGGTCTCTTGTTTCATGGTCATCAAAGAAACAAAATAGTGTTGCACTATCTACCGCCGAGGCCGAATACATTAGTGTCGGTAGTTGTTGTGCACAATTGCTTTGGATGAAGGCTACTTTGAATGACTTTGGAATCAAGTTCAAGAATGTACCATTGTTTTGTGACAATGAGAGTGCTATCAAGATGACTCAAAATCCGGTTCAACATTCAAGAACCAAGCACATTGACATAAGGCATCACTTCATAAGAAACTATCAACAAAAGGGTGATATTTGTATACAAGGCATTGGCACCGAAGATCAACTAACCGATATCTTTACAAAGCCACTTGATGAGAAAATGTTTTACAAGTTGAAGAATGAATTGAACATACTTGACTTCTCCAACTTGAAATGAGTGCACCCCCACATTCTTAGATGACATGCCTCCCCTTCGACAATGCAAGGTAAAGTTGTTTGGCATATTATTCATACTTTGCTAAGGACATGTTTAGAACATATAGACATATTTGCATGACAAATAGGCTCATTCATAAAAATCAAATGATTTATATATATATGGTACCACTATTGCTTCTATGTTTGTTTGATCTAGTGGTAGCATATGACATGTTTGTGGGCTTGCAAACCTAGTGTTGAATCTAGAAAATGAGCTCATGATGTGTAATTCAACATGGTCAAGATAACCCTTATACTTTATGAGGTGTGAAGAAGCTTGTTCTTGGATCAAACCGAATTACATATTCTAGGCAAGTGATCTAGATTGAACCATTTTGGACTCCCTCATATTGATTGACTTGACTCTCACTAAAATTGGCACCTTTTTGGTGATTGTTGACAAAGGAGGAGAGAAAAGTCACAAAGATAAAAAGTTAAGTTGCAAAGGGGGAGAAGTAAGTCACAAAGGCATAGTAAGGGGGAGAAAGATATAGTAAGGGGAGAGAAATCAAAGATATGACGCTGGAAAGGGATCAATTAAAATTGAGCATACGAGTAGGGGGAGCAAGCTCATGAATTATTTGTTGCATTTGTATGTGCATTAACATGATGAATTGTTGCATTGCAAAGCTTAAATTCATATTCATGATTATATGGTGTTTGCTAGAAATAGAATTTGAATAATGATTTGTTGAGAGTAGCTTTACAAGTGGTTTCTAGACACCCTTTGCTTATAATGTTGATCTCACGAGGTTTTTTAGTGTTTGTGATCTTTACAAATGATGTATTACAAGTGGTGTCTAGCTATTTTGGTGCTAAGGATGGTATATTTTGGCAACTCTGATTGGTATCACGCTTCAAAGGTCCATTCTATATACCGTAGCATCCATTTGATAGTAGTAACTCTCCCAAAATTCAAATCCATACATATGTGCACAATTGAACCAAACTCATGGAAGCACATATGTAGGGGGAGCTAATACTATCAAAATTGAAAATTGATTTCATTTCATATCTTTGTGATGGTTGTCATCAATTACCAAAAAGGGGAGATTGAAAGCCCAAGTTTGGTTTTGGTAAATAATGACACCAAGTTGCTAATGCTATTGTATCAAGTGAAATGAGCTAGACATAAGCAACATGTGATGGAGGTGGAAATGGCATGGGGATTGGCTACAGGACCACATGATTTGATGCATGAAATGATGAGCAAGATCATGAAGAAATGCACATAAAATGATGGACATGATGATCAAGTGAAGGAGAAGGATCTAAGAGCGCAAGGCAAAGGTATAACCATAGGGTTTTCCTTTTGTCGGTCTAAGATGAGTAGAGAAGTGATTGACCGGGTTTAGGATACATAGCCGACTATCAAGAGGGGCAATCACGGTTAGCTCGGGAATCAAGTGCCACTAGATCAATGTCCTGAGCATATGCATTAGGATCTAGTTGAGAGCTAACATAACGCCTTGATAAATGTTTGTGAAATGCTAACACACATGCACATGGTGGTGTACACTTGGTGGTGTTAGCATATTTGCGAAGGCGGTGGAGTTTGAGCGGTAGAGAGGGGTTTGAGTTCCTCTCTCCCTCCCGCCGAGCTTGCGGGGCGGGATTCGGCACTTTTTGGGGAAGTGAAACGCCTATTTTCTAATGCGCCGGAAGTCAGAAAAGAAATGAAGGCGAACGGTGGTCACTGTGGTGACCGGACGCTGCACCGGATGCGGTCATGGTTTGACCGAATGCGTCCGGTCAGTTCTCGCAGCAGTCAGGCGCGCGGGTGCTAGGGTTTGCAACCAGCGCGTCCGGTCCCTCACGGAACCGGAGCATCCAGTTAGGCACCCAGAGGGGCAGAGCTGGACGTAGAGCCGACCGGACGCGCAGCGCATCCGGTCATGTGCGATCGGACGCGTCCGGTCGCGGTGGGAGCTCTCTGGACTCCGACCAGACGCCGGGTGCAGCGCGTCCGGTCAAATGCTGAAGCGCGTCCGGTCACGGCAATGGCTACTTCTGACGCACACTGTTTTCGCTTGTCCTGTAGTGACCGAACGTGTCCGGTCACCCTGACCGGTGCGTCCGGTCAGCACGTTTTGCACGGCGTCGTCCGGTAACGGCTAGCTGCGTACCCCTTCGCTATAAATAGAAGTTGGCCGGGGTTTGGGGGCATCTCTTGCATTTTTTGAGACCTAGAGACATCCTTTGAGCTAGAGAACAACCCCTCCACTAATCTCTTTGCTTGGTTGCACATCTTGAGTGAGATTGAGTGAGATTCAAGTGCATTGCTTGAGAGTTGAATTCTAGAGGCACTTGATCTTCGAGTTGCTGCGGATTTCTTGTTACTCTTCCGTGTTTCCCAACACGGTAGACGGTTTGGAGCAGCGGAGGTGATTGAGCTCGCAATTGAAGATTGTTGGAGCCCTCACCAAGTGTTGTAAGGGGTTCTTGATCCTTCTCCGCGGGAGTTCGCAAATTGGATACTCTAGTGGAGGTCGTGGCTTGGAGGATCCCCATCTTGTGTGCGGTTTGCGGCGCCCGCCGAGGGCTCAACTCTTGATAGTCGATTAGGTCGCGAACCGACAAGTGGGTGCATCACCACAACGAGGAGTAGCTTGCCGGGAAGCAAGTGAACCTCGGTAAAAATCTTGTGTCATCTCTTTGCCGGGGATTTCTCTTGTGGTTGCTCATTGTGATTGATTCTTCGAGTGTATTACTTCTCTACATCATTGGAATAAGAATCAAGTCGCTTGCTCTTTACTTTCTTGTACTAGTCCTACTGTAGTTTGCTTAGTGTAGCCTTTATCACATAGGAGTAAGTAGCTTAGTGACTTAGTCTTGTTGGTGTGTATTAGAGATCATAGCCTTGCTTCACAAGAATTGTATAGGTGGCTTGCATAGTGTAGTTGAGCTATAGCTAGAATTAGCTTAGCCATCTTTTATACTAACGTGGTTGTTTAGTGAAGCTTATAGATTTTTTAAATAGGCTATTCACCCCCCTCTAGCCATTTGGACCTTACAGCCGTTAGGCACAGGATTCAGCAGCAGTCGCGCTGACCGGACGCGCAAAGCTTGACCGGACGCGCTGGTCCCGTAACTGACCGGACGCGCTGGTCAAGCCAGAGCAGCGCTCCAACGAAACAGCGACCGGACGCGCTGCTAGTCGCACCGGACGCCACAGTGCCAGCGTCTGGTTGGAGTCCAGTAAGCTCCCACAACGACCGGACGCATCCGGTCGACCATGACCGGACGCGTCATCATGTCCGATCAGAGAACTGAGACACGGACACACGCTGAGCACTGACCGGACACGTCCGGTCACATAGAGACCGCGTCTGGTCCAGCGTCCGGTCACCACTGTGACCTCCGTTTGCCTCCGTTTGATTCACCCTTTCACATATGAGCTAGACTAAGTATGTGTGTCACTTTAGCACATGTTTTAGCTCGTGAAACAACATGTGACAACGCCTCCAAATCTCGACATTGGCGTAAAGGAAAAATAGGCGTTTCAATTCCTCAAAAACGCCTGAATCCCGCCTCGCACGCTCGGCGGGAGGAAGAGAGGACCCCAAACCCTCTCTACCGCTCAAACTTCAACGCCATCACAAATGTGCTAACACCACCAAGTGATCACGTCATGTGCGAGTGTGTTAGTATTTTCACAATTATTTTTCGAGGTGTTATTAGTTCTATCCATATGCATATGATTATGAGATGCACACCTAGAGGCACTTAGGAGTTCAATAGCCGCGTCATTCCCCTCTTTATAGTACGACTATCTATCCTATAATGTAACCACACCCACTAGGTGTCTTGGTTACTAAAACACAACCCTTAAGCATATACCTTTGCCTTGATCACGTAGGGTTGCGTCCAAATCCAAGTGTGGCCATCATGATCACCATATCCATCTTGCCACCAATCTTGGAATGTACTAATCCTCATATGCTACATACTACTTAGGCATAGGATTAGTACTCAGGCATTGTTACTAATTACCAACACCAAACATAGGACTTTCAACCGGCCATATGGTGATGTTGCAGGCATGTGACGCAGGTGTAGACGTGCCCAACTCTATTCTAGTGATGGTCGCTATTGTAGGTTTTGTCAGGGGGTAGTGATGGTGCTGATGTAGATGTATCCGATGAATAGTATGGCTTGAGCGATGTTGATGCGGTTGCTGCTGGTGTAGATGTAGGCACTGAGGAGATCGCATCTGAAGACACTTTAGATGCATCTATAGAAAAAATTGGGGGTAATTTGATTATCGAATGCGGTGGAGTCATCATCGGTGCTCCTCTTTTGAGTGAGGTTGGCGCCCCTGGTGTGTTGCTCTTCGGCTGATTTAGATCTGTTGTTGCTAGAGAGCTTTGGTACCATGCAAAAATTCCGTCCAACTCCTTTTGCATATGCTCAGATGTTGGCAAGATGGCAACGGTGGTGGAGTTGCTATTGGTTCATATGCTGTCAACGCCGGCGATGGTTTGTTGTTCAATGCGCAGCCGTTGTTGACGAATTGGTAGGGGTTGTTCCCGTTTCTTGATGTAACTAGAGACAGAGAAAAAAATTGGTGGAAATTTTGGTGTAAAATCCACTAGTTGCTGGAGCTGTCAACAGGGGAATGAAGGTAGACACATGTGTCCAATGGTAGAAGCCGCTGCAGAAGTCTCCCATGGTAATAGATTGAAACGCGGCTTCAGATACCAATTGTCACGTGCCTAATCTGAGGGGGTGACTTTCCTTTGATTAGAGGCAGAGTTAGGGGGATTTGAGGGAAGGAACGACAGCCCTAGGGCTGGTCGCGCCTAGAGAGAGGGAGAGAGCGGTGACAACAGGGTTCTGCTGTCGATTGGGCACGTGGAAGATGGCATGTAGACCTTGTTTAGGGGAAGAATTGAGAAGAGAGAAGGAAGATTGGAAGGAGGAATTGATTTAGAACAAAGTTGTTTTTTAGCAAGGAGAGGGGATGGCGGCCGCAGGAGGCTGTGGCTAGCCCGGCCCGTGGTGTGCAGCGGCGTGGGCGTGGGGTGACGGCAACGTGGGCGGCGGCGTGCGCAAGAGGTAGAGAAGAGAGGCAACAGTGATGAGAGAAGAGAGGGAGAGGGTTTTACTCCGAATTATTTTTGCTTAATTGAAAGGATACATCTCCCCTACATTTATACATTTATAGAGAGCACTTGACTCGACTCGACTTGACTTGTGCAATCCTAGCATCTAGCATCTAGACTCTTTCTACTTCTAAGTCTAGATAGGATCCGTAGATAGGATGTGCAGCCGCTACAGTACCCATGGGCACTGTTCACGCTGGGCCCAATTGACCTGTCTTGGGTCCCACACCTGTGTAGCCCGTCATGGGGTGGATTGGGCCGCGATAATATATGAACTTAGAGGCAGAGTGGGGAGGATATCTGAACTTAGAGGCAGAGTGGATCGAGAGGCTGAGGCTCTGTGACGAAGAGGAATCTAGAAAAGGCAAGTGAATTCTAAACTGAATAGCTTTGTCCTTTTTGGGGTGAAGGTTGATTGCATTGACTGAATGTTGATAGCGTTGACTTGTGATAATGAAGCCAAAAGGCTAAATAATGCTACTGTACGTTTTGTGTAACTGAATCGTGATTCGGATGTGGCTATCACGTGATCCCATATCTTGAGGAAAGCAGCAGCCCGTTTTGCAGGTACAGATACTGGAGATAGGCGGCAGCCGAAGGCCAGCGGCGCCAGCTGAACCAAACCGTCAGGGTCCTCGACTGGAAGAGCACCCTCGCCAGGTGCAGGTGGTCTTCTTCCGCTTGGCCAAGATGGTGCTCCCGCACAAGAGCGGCAGGCGCCCCCGGCCCCGCAGGACGGCCACGCGCTTCATCTTCTTCGGCATCGACCTGCCTGATCTGATCTGATGGGGTGCGCACTGGTTGTGAACGTGATTTTGCCCGCCCTTCAGTGTCGGTGTCGCGGTCGACCTCCGTGCCGTGCACGCCCTGTTGGTTTGAGCTACTTTTCAGCTATGAAATAATATTTTTCTCTTGTAACATTTTAGGGTGTGTTTAGTTAGTGCAAAGTGGGTGAAAAGTTACTGTAGCACCTTTCGTTTTTATTTGATAAATATTATCCAACCATGAAGTAACTATGCTCAAAAGATTCGTCTCGTAAAAATCAGACAAACTTAGCAATTAGTTATTTTTTTTACCTATATTTAATACTCCATGCATGCGTCTAAATATTTGATGTGATGAGTGAAAGAGGAAATATTTTGGGTTTACGTGGGAAGTGAACGGGCCTTAATATAAACACCAACGTAAACCAAATCTCAGCATAAGCAAACCAATTCTCCAGAAAAGCTAGTGTTCCTCTCGCACTTGCACATCAATTCGGTCTAACTAGTACCCATATCATCAGGAGCATCGTACTACGTACGACGGCACAGCTTTTTCCTTGTCTCGCCGTCTGCTAGTTCCTGCATAGCTTTTAGAGATGCTTCGAACTCTTCTCGTGCACGAACAACCCAAGGACCACGTAGCCCTGTGGGCCACTACCATCAGACTTGCTTGTCCGTCGTCTCGTCTCGGTCAGATCGACGAACGACCAGCTAGAAGGCATCGGTCGAGATCGTCCGAAACGCACGCCACCGCCGACCGCTGGGTGGGATGGGACCGCGGACTAGAGGCGAGGACGACGATTCTGTTGCCTTGCCTCGTCTTGCACGCGTTGGAAGAGCTAGGGGAGGCTGCAGCAGTTGCATGCGTCACGCGGCATTTTTTCCTCGTGGCCAATGATCACGATTCACGAGCTCACGGACTAGACAATCACAATCTGCTGATCTGATCCCTCCACGTGAGGCCGGCGAGGAGGCTGCAAGGAGCTTCTGCAGCGGGTTACTGCACTGGCAGCAGGCCACCGCTTCACCGGCCGGCCCAATAGAATGATGGCCCCTTTGAAAAACACGCGCGATGAATCATGGCGCCTGGCCCTCTCTGCCTCAGAGCCAGCGGGAAAATTGGGCAAAGACAAGGGAAACTGTATGTACGCGGCCCAACTGTTGGGCACTGCCATAAACCATAAAGCCAGCTACTCATTGTTGCAGCGACGAATGCCTGGTGGGCTCAGCAGATGAAAATGCCATCGTCCCGATCACCCAGGATTACCACGTCAGATATGTGTAATTGTCTCAAGTCCATATATTTCCCACCGCTAAGTAAAATTCTTACCACAAATGAAGTTATTGTGCTAGATTGAACAATCTAGTCCACCAAAAACAGGTACTCCTGCGTGGATTAGAATCTTATGTGACGTAGGTATTAGAAGGTATCTTTGCGCTCTCTTTCTTTCTAAAACAATACCATGTAAGCTATATTTGGTTCTAATAAATTTTAGCTAAATTGCCTATACATTTATTTTTTCATCTAAAATTGTACCTTTCCGGCTTTCCCTTTACAACACCGTGTGTTTTGAACCATACATGTTCAGGCCTTGTTTGGATGTGCATGTATTCATCTCAATCCACATGTATTAAAGTGGATTGGAGTGGAACTAAATTAAATTCCATTCCATTCCACTCCAACACATGTGGATTGGAGTGGATACACATGCATCCAAACAAAGCCTTAATTGGAATCTTAGCTCTAATTATATCAGCTCTTGTCGTAGTAGACCTTGTTTCAACGCACCTCCACGAGTCCTAGATTTTTTTTGTATTTATATAGAAAGTACTTCATGGTATTTTATAGTAGAATAGGTCGGTAATTTAGTTGTATATTTAATGGTCTATTTTTAGTTTATTTTTAGTAGTGACGATGGTGGTAATTCATATGCAAATTAAGGGGTATATTTAAATTTTCTTTCCGTAGCACATGGGGATAATTCATATGTAAATTTGAGAGTTTTTTTTATATTATCTTTCATAATATATAACATTGGTGGGTAACTTAATTAGATGTAGATTTAGTGAGTCACACTTGTTCTCTTATAATATCAAAGATGAATAATTTAGAAGCAAATCACACCAGATTGCTACTATTGTCAGTGAGTTGAGTAGAGTTTACTGATGAGTTGATGTCCGGATGGTTTTGTTTTCTGTGAAAAATTCTATGATTCATTCTTTCTGCAGCACGCCTTATCACATAGCAATAGTAGAGTTTGAAGCATCTGTAGCAACAGCCCAAACAGCTACAGCAGTAGCTGCAGCGAGCACAGCCAGTAATAGTAACACACACACACACACACACACACACACACACACACACACACATATATATATATATATATATATATATATATATATATATATATATATATAAGTAGAGTTTGAAGCATCTAGATATTGGTCCTGGAGTCCTCGAACTGCAGCCTCTCACCAGAAAAAAAAAACCCACGGCGTTGCGTGAGGCACACCCAATAAGGTCGTTTGGCATTCAATTCAATGTCTAGTGTCGTAACAACTAATGAAAAAGGCCTCCATCGATTTAGGTGTAATTTGGAGCCGTGCTGCAAGCAATGCAACAAGCTATATATATCCATGCTACAGTACATCCCGGCCGTTGCCCGTCCGCACTTCCATTGACTATTCGACTTACCGTATTTTCCAGCTGCGAGCCCTGTTCGTTTGGCTGATAAGCCATGATTGAAGTATTGTTCGCTGATTTGTTGTGAGAGAAAAACACTGTTCGTTCGCTAAAAAAGTACGGCTTATAACACAAGCGAACGTGCCCCAGGTTTGTTTGGTGACCGTCGTCATTTCTCAGTGAAGACGAAGTCTCCCTACAGCCCTACAGCCAACAAGAGCCAGCTTCAACTATTTCACTAATGTAATATCACTATAAAGCATGCACGCTCACGGCCAATCAGGCTGTGAAACCGCTGTCCCTTCACCAATCACCATCTAAAAGCAAACGTACCCGGACCAAACAAGACACAGCAAAGCACGCCGCAGACGCGAAGACCATCACGGCTTGGTGCCTCAGCCACAGTGCGTAAGCTACGTGTCGTCCGCGCGGCATTTCGAGCAGCAACATGTTTCTCATGCTAGCTGATTAACATGCGATTAACAAGCTTGACTTTGAGATAGCTAGCTGATTGGCGCCCTAGCTAGTCCTAGGTAAAATTTTCTACGAGTACTTGCTCTCCTTTTATAGGCGTCGGCGCACGTACTGCAGGTCATCCGAAGATGGCTGGCAGTTGTCGTCTTCAGTCTCCGGCCAGCTCCATCTGTTTCAGCAACTTGTTTGTCCCTTTAAAGTTAATCTGGAGTACTCCCTATATATGTGCCTGAGAGTCCAGCGCGAGTAGTCCAGTGTACAAAAGAAGGTGTGATTAGGTAGCTGTTGCATATCCTATATCCGCGTTAATTTTTTTACTACTCTCCATATTTGGCCGCATGTTAATCGCACGGTTCCAAAACAGGGGGTTTTTTTTCCTGTATTTTCCTGTGAGAATGAACTAATTTCTCTGAAATTATTATACGATTTGAGTGAAATTCAGGCAATTTAAAGGCGCCTGCAATACTACTACTACTACAATGCAACTGTAAATATATATATAGAAGTGAGTGCAGACGAAGATGCATGAGCATGATGAGTGCCGCGCCCACTGCATGCTCGGCCAATACATAAAGAAACAAACGATTGCTGCCCATGCTTTCGCATGCGACAGCCACGGCCCCCCATTCTTGGCTTCCAAGGCTCATCCAACGTGAAGCACCAGGCAACGCCCTGCACGCGCCGCCTGCATGCGTACATACCTGCTTGCCCTTGGATGGATGGGCCTCGCGATTCTTTTGTTCGCCGGCCGGGCGTTGCTGCTGCTACTCACCGGCCCGTGCAGGCGTGTGGAGCAAACAAAGGCGATCGAGTGGGGTACCTCCTAACTGCCTAGCTCAGTTATTTGCTGAGGTTCCTTCTCCCAATGCAATGCACGCAAGAGGAAACTAAAAATCGGCGAAAAGTTGGGGCAAAGCGGCGCCGGAGAAGGAGGAGGAGGAGGTCCCTAGCTAGTAGCGACGCATGCATCGTAGGGACACCCGAAATTTTGGACTCAAGCAAGGAGAATGCGTCTCACTTGGACACTCTTGCAAGAGGAGAGGACCGCTTGCGTCTGCATCATCCGTGACCGTGCAACCTCATTGGGTCTGGGCCTCTGGGGTCCCAGAACACCTCCATTTGTTACGCATAGTATAGTATAACGTGTGGGTGCATGTGGATCGGATGTCCGTCCATCCAAGACGACGATGGACGTGCTCCACCGCCGTATATATCTCGCCTGGTCCTGGGCCTGGCGACATCGATCGATCTGGTTTGTCCGATAATTTCGTCGCCTTGTGATACTACACCTTAACACCTGTCTGTATGCGCCCCCACCCATAACTCGTTTGTTCCGTGCGCAGGCATTATAATCAGCGCATGGCGTTTTGCATGGAAAAGACACGCATCTCCCGGCTGCCGTACAAAATTGGTGCCCCTGTATGGTATGGGTCTCCTGTTTTCATGCATGCAGGTTTTCGTTCTTTTCTGGCCGCACTAGCTGAATCTGAACTCAACGTGCCATGCATGTAGTAGATATCTCCTCCTCGTGTTCTAGCTTCGTTCATTCATCAGAAGGCACGGTTTATAGCTAGCTAGGGGGAGCATTATTGTGGCACACGCAAGCGCTGAAACGCATGCGAGAGGCGCCCCGGCCCACAAGCTAAGCGGTACGGCACGGCGAGATTGGCACAGCCTAACAATCAAAAGAGAAAAAGAACAAGAATTTGGTCGACATCGAGTGATGGATGAAAAGGACCAACGCCGTGCAAACTTTTTTTTTGCCCACCTATGATGGATTGCGAGCTGAGAGGCGGCCAGGCCAGGATCAAGCTAGCCAAGAGGCAAGAGGACCACCGGTACGGCGGTTGCCCGTGCCCGGCCGGCTGCTAGGTGAGGTGAGATCCATCGACCAGATTGGTGTTGTGAGTTGTGACCTTGTCCTCCTTGTCGTCGATGTTGGTTTGGTTCCGCCCCGGGCTATAAAGGAAGGAAATGTTGATTCCTGCGGCTGGTGCTGTTTCAACAATCGGGATAGATGCACCTGTTTACGTACTAGCATGATGCAACAAGCTCATCAGTATTCATGGTCCAAATTCAAAATTTTCTTGCAACATCAAGTAGCTAGCGGTCCTCTCTGACTACGCAAAAAAAAAAAAGATGTGAAACTGGCCTTAAATAAAGCTGAAAAAAATGATCAGGACCACTTGCTTATATAATCCGTGGCTATAGCTAGTTCACGGCGGTCGTTCCACCATGGGCGGGCCTACCTGATGAACAAAGAAATGGTTTTCATTTCGACGGAAAGGACCCCAGAGAAGCTGCCTTTGAAAATATGCCGAGATTTGAGCGGCACAGGGGGGCCCTGGGGAGGATTCTTAAACTCTGCCCTCAAAGATGGCCGAGCACGAAAACCATTGAAAACTTCCAAAAGCTCGCATGAAGGGCCCTACGTGTGTTGTATTGTTTACAATGTGGCGTGCGTTGCAGCTTCTTTAATTTGACAGTACTAGTCCCAGCAATCTGCATCTTTCGATTGCACCTTTGTCTTTAATTTCCCTTTTACTTTTGTGTTGTATGTAAAGAACTTTGAGAGGCTACATAATGCCTGCTTTGCTGAAGGCACAGCAGGTCGGTCAGTCGGTTTTTAGTTGGTTGCAGCAAAATAGTTCGGTGCTTTGAGAGGCTACATGCGTGCTTTACCGGGCTGATGGATGCAGTCTGAGTTCGGTGCACATTTCTTGCTCGACGAAAGGCAAAATCATGCCGGCATCCTGTAGCACTCCTAGCACAGTACATTCCAATTGCATGCTACAGTCCTAGGAGTATCTAGCAAAGCTTGGTCGTCGCAGCAGCATACGAGCATGAGCCCCTATGATTGGCCGGGATCTACGTACTCCAAGGAACGGCGCGAAAGGGATCACGATCACGATCAACGCTCGACACGAGTCCTCGAAGAAGGCAGCACAGCAGCCGCAGAGAATGTTTTGCCCCGGCCCCAGCGGCCAGGCCTGCACTGCATGCGACCGCGAGGTGCGATGGGAGTAGGGATGCATGAGCTGACTACACCCAGACCCAGGGGCAGCAGCACCGGCCCGCCCGCGTGGTTTCCGGCTCCCTCCATTTCCCATCGGTTAATCGCCGTCGCCGGGCGCCTCCTGATTCCTGAATCCTTCCTGCCCCGGCCACATGGCCCCGGCGACAAAATGCTTCATGGCATGTGCAATTCTTCCTGAATGCGGGGCGCAAGACGGTGAGGTAAGGTAACGCAGCGAAAAGAGAGGCCAAGAAATGGATGGATAAATCGCTGATGATCACACCAAAACCGGCGCTGCCCGTATGGAGCGAGAGGGAGGGATTAAGGCGGGCCCACGATTGTGTGGGAGCCATCAGATGACTCTACTTCACCGAGTCGTCAATCAAATACTAAAAGTCTAGCACTAATCTCTGCCAGTGATTCTCGATGGTCATTTTAGCCTGAACTGAATGCCTGACTCGGCGGTTAGTGACGGGGCATCCGCCTCCTTTTCTCGCGTGCCTACTCCTAGTCCTAGGAGTACTACTGTACACACGGGAAACGTGAGATACCCGTAGTTATTTGCATTGCATGCGGGCGACTGAGGCGGCGGCTCTTGTGCCTTCCTCCTCTTGGGGAAAGGGTGGACCGCCGCTTGGAGTTTGGACGACGGCAGGCCAGCCAAAGTGCCGTGGACGGTGGACCCGTGAGAAGCTGTATGAAATACGTAGGCTCCTATATACCTGACCGTCGTTGTTTTAGCGACCAAATTTCATTGCATGCATCATGCATGCCGGCCCGTTCTGGAGAGCACACTAATTTCATCGGTCCACATTCCACAAGGAGTTGCGAGAGATCGTTACAAGTGCTAGTTCGTTACAACCTTTCATGTTTCATGGCTTGCTGCTGCTGCAATGCAATGCAATGCAAGTAGCACTGGCACCTGCTACAGTAGCAAACGTACAGTAGTCACTTTTCCTGCCTACTCTCACAGACTTTTCAAACTTTTTCCCCTCTCTCCCGTGTCTTGTCACGCCTCACGAGAAGTTTTCCATCTTTGCTTCTGCTTTACTACTACTCCCAGTGGCAGGTGGGCCTGCACCCTTCTGGCCCCACTACCCCGATGCTAGCAGGAGCGTACTGTAGCCTCCGATGTTGCAATGCATATTCATGAGGAGTCGTGGCCGAACCAGTCAACCAGATATCCCTATCCCTATTCATGAGTCGCTAGCTGCGCCTGTGCATGCACCGCCGATGCCGGCGCTGCGCAGTTACAACTTGTCAAGACCAAGAATCTGCACGGAAGCACCCAAAACGACATGGCAGCTGCGGCGACGTAGGAGTACGACTGACCCGTAACTACTGGCGCCTCCGCGCCTGAACCCGGGCCGACACGGGCAAATCATTTTGAGACAGTGCATGTGGCTACGACGATACAGCATGCATGCACCCGGACTACGTACGGCGACACACGATCGCGATCAGTAGTGTTCATCTGTGTCTCCAACGAACGACCACAAGGTCCACAACGCGTACTGTGCTCCTACCAAGCATAGCAGCATGCCGTGGGTCAACGATTATCGGCCCCATATATGCAAGCCCTATTTGACAGCAGGCTGAGCAACTCCCACTCATGACACAATATTATTTTATGATCAGAAATGCTTGGTCAGAGCGTCCAATAGAATCCGTGGGAAGCTGCCATCGGTGGGCCGTGGCCCTTGGCACCGCGTTGCTAAAAAAAAATAATATTCCGCTCTTACTTTTCCTTTTCTCTGGATTCTCCGTAGCACTCGCACCCATTCCGCTCGTTCTCCCGCACCGCGACCGCATCGCTGTGCCTGCACTGCCGCGGCGTGCTCCAACATGGCTCTCTCCACCGCGCCCGACCGGCTGCCATCCTTCCTTTCCACCGCACCAGAGCACAGCTGCCCGCCTTCGTCGCTCTCCACCCCGCCACGACCTTTTCCAGCGCGCCGACTGCCTTCTCCACAGGAGCGGGGACAACTCGCTGCAGACCAGCCATGGCCTTCTCTCCACCAGAGCGACGAGCTCCGCGTCACTGGCGAGCTCTACACTGATGAACTCCACGCGCCAACAAGCCTCCATTCCCAAGCAGTAAGGAGATGTTGCACTGAAAGCGCATGTTGCAAATGTATGTTTCAAGTATTTCAGATGTTTCATAAGTATGTTGCAAGTGTTTCATATGGATGTTGCAAAAGTAGATCGGGATGTTGTATATGTTGCAAGTGTTTCGGAGGCATGCATGTTGCAAGCGTTTGTTCAAAGTGTTTCGTCTGTTTCAGACGTATGTTGCAAGTGTTTTGATCTGGATGTTGCATGTGTTTCACCCATATGTTGCAAGAATATGTTCTAAATGTTTCCATTGTTTCATTCTTATATTGCACTAAGTATTTTCATGTTACAAGTTGTAAGTGTTTTATCTGGACGTTGCATATGTTTTACATGTATATTGCAAGTGTATGTTCCAAATGTTTCATCTGCTTTAGATGTATGTTGCATTTAATTGTTTTATGTTGCAAGTGTTTCGTGTTTCAGAGATGTGTTCAGAAAGTCATGAGGCCATGACCCAAGCACTAGGGGAAGGGGCGTGGCGAGCCAGGGGCCGGCGGATGTGGCGCACGACGCGCATGGGGTCCTGCGAATGAGGCGTGCCCGTCCTCGTCCCGGCTCCCTGGTCCCACCCGCGCGGAGAGAGAGGGGGGTCAGGGGGGAGGAGCGGCGGGCGCGGGTCGGGCCATGGCGTACGGGGGCAGCGTACGCGTGCGGAGCGAGGTGGACGGGGACAGATGCACACGTGCAGCAGCGATACGGGGCAGTGGCTGGCACGTGCGGGCGGGCTAGCGACCTTAGTTGGGGTCGCGCCACGGCGTTTCTGATGGACCGTTCTACTGGGCTGTTCGGTGGGAGTGCACTCAGGTTAGCGTCTAACGGAATCTTATCTATCGGACGTTTGGGCACCAGCATGTCCATATTGTTATCTTCCCATTAACAATGCAGTTAGTTAAATTTTTAAAATAACTTGTCTTCACTTAAAATTGTATTACACTATGTGCTTTTTAACACAGAGGAAGTACAGGCGGGCTGGCGCAGGTGGATGGGGTGCATGTGTACGGATGGCGGTTACCGAGCATGTGGAGTAACCCATTTTTACCACACCTCCAAAGTAGTATGAGTATGTTAGCTTCCAAGAGCCAAGATCAACACAATTGAAGGTCGAAGATCTTCCATTACTATTACTAGCGGCGAAGCCAGGATTTAGATTTAGAGAATTAAATGTCAACACGAAAGTTATTTATCACTTAATTGCATAGTAGTTTAGTTTTTTTTGAAAAGGGAATATGTTAATATACCAGCTTTTGCATCGACCAATACATATAGTTTTTTCTTATTACAACACAAACATTGTAGTCCACACAATCTCAAACACAAAGTATTGATCGAAAGTGGCTAAAAGAAAGGTTTCCAAATTCAACATCTAAAGAGCAATTCTATTTGTCGGGTACCATAATTAGGGGTACCTAAATTAGGGCGAAAGCCCACCATAAATTAAACACCCGACCTCCCCTTTAAAGGAAAAAATCAACAAAGAAAGACTCATGGGCCAAATCTCTCCTTACTGGGCCTCCAGCAAGCCACGTGAGCAAACAAGCCCATATCCCCGCTTCATCCGAGGCCTCACGCAGAGGGGTCTCAGATCACCACCAATTCACCCGAGGCCTCCGCCCTGGGGTCTCGGACACAGGGCAACCCCCGGCAGCATCACCGCCTCGCTCGAGCCCCAGAGGCGGCATTGTCCATCTCCGACTCGCCTGAGACCAACCTCTAACGCCGCTCTTCCATTGGTGCGCTCAAGACCTCCCGTGACGTCACCCACGTTCTCGCGTCTGTTCAACCGGACAGGCCGGGAATGACCGGGGTCAAATCACCATGCCCTCAACTGCAACAAGCATGGGGAAGAGCTGCAGACCACTATGCCACCCATGACGGCACTATACGCACGATTCGTGCGTGCTCGGAGTATGGAACAACTGCTCTGGGGCACTATTCCCATGATCAGGATGAGGTCGCATCGCATTTCCCGCCCCCGAGGCCTCGGTCCCCTATGCCAAGTCAAACTACAAAGACAAATACGCCACGCCGGCTACAGGACCAGGTATGACGAGGCACGTCGCTACAATACCGAAAGACAGAAACCCCTCCCTCAGCAGTGGCACGCATGCCTGACCATGTAGCAGCAGTGCCAAAAGTACCGACGCCATGACTCTACAGTACAGATCACGTCGCCACCGGATAAGGCCCCCCCGAGGCCCCGAGGCTGCTTCTCCGGCAAGGATTTCTCACGTACCAACATCTTGTAACCCTGCACCTCCTTAAGGCTATAAAAGGAGCATGCTGGGACCGTTCTAAAAGGAAGAAGAAAAAAAGAAAGAGGAACCCTCACACAAGCACAAGACAATACACGAGCGCACAACTCTCCTGGACCTTGCGAGGGCTCTAGTAGGGTCACACACACACGCACTCCACTCACACCTTGAGACTTGGGAGCCCCTCCCTCTCTCATATTCGCTTGTAACCCCTATTACGAGCACTTCGGTGCAAGATAATACAGAACTCTCCTCCCCCACTGGACGTAGGGCATTTCTCGGTCCGAACCAGTATAAATCGTCTGTGTTCTTCTTACACGCCATCCGGACCCCCGACGTGTAGACACTCATTACTTGTTGGTGCTAGGACCGTCGTTTCTTACACCGACACTATTACTAAATCTCTAACCGTGTCTTGCAAACACCTCCATCGCGGTTGTCGCAATATTCTTGCATCCCATCTTCATCATTTGGCGATCCTTCTCTTTATGTAATAGGGACTAGGACCTGGTCCAGTAGGTCCTCCTGAAGATAGCCTGCAAATAAGATGGTACTACGACCTTGTCAAAAATTATATCATTCCGGGTTAACCATATCGCCCAACAAATTGCACTTGCACCCACAAGAATCTTAAATTTCATTTTCCTATTTATCTCGCATAACCAGCCTGTAAATAAATTGTGAATGCTAGTTGGAGGTATTAAATTAAAGGAAACACGAACAGTTCGCCACATGAATTTAGCAAAATGACAGTCAAAAAATAGATGTTGTATAGACTCGTCAGAAGAACGGAAACAACACTTTCTATCTCCTTGCCACTGCCATCTTGCTAAATTGTCCTTTGTTAAGATTATTCCCTTATACAAATACCACAAAAATTTTTTGATTTTGAGAGGTAGTTTTAGTTTCTATATTAATATGTTATAAGGTATAGCCTGAACTCCTAATAAGGCTCTGTACATGGATTTGACAATCCATTCTGACGTAGCCCCCAAACGAAACGATCCCTCTAATTTGTTAACTGTACATCTGCGACCATAGCGACCACATCGTACCACGCTTGTAAATTAACACTTACCAGAGATCTCCTGAAAGCCTCAATTAACGGTGTTATAGACAACACCGTTCTTACATATGCGCATTTTTCTAACAATATTATATAATGTGGGAAAGAGAGATTTTAAAGGACGCGGTCTTATCCACGAATTCTCCCAAAATCACACTTGAGACCCGTCACATAAATCAAACTTGCCTAACGAGAGGAACTCCTCCTTAACCTTCATAAGGCCAACCCAAAACTGAGAGTCCCTAGGCATCTGTGTCAAAGTTTTGTCTCTTAGATACTTATTCTTAAGCAATTGTTGCCAAACCCCATCTCCATTCAGCAACCTAAAAAGTCATTTACTTAGGAGACACTTGTTATGAACGTCTAAGTTTAGGACTCCCAACCCCCCTTGATCTTTCGACATACAAACTACCTCCCATTTAGTCAATCTATATTTTTTCTTATGCCCTCACTCTGCCAAAAAAAACGTGACCTAAAATAATCCAACTTCTTTAGAACCCCTCTAGGTACTTCAAAAAAGAAAAGCATAAACATGGAAAGACTACTCAAAACAGAGTTAATTAGAACAAACCTCCCTCCTACCTACAATATTTTGCTTCTACAACAATTCAGTTTCTTTTGAAAACGTTCTTCAACATGCTTTCAGTCTTTATTCATGTGCTTTCTACTATGCATAGGGATTCCCAGATACCTAAATGGAAACGACCCTAGATCACACCAAAAAATTTGTGCATATTCATTTTGATTGGCTTTTGGCTGCTCCATAACAAAACAATTCGCTCTTATGGAAATTGATCTTGAGTTGACAACTGTTCAAAAGCACAAAGTAAAAGCTTCGTGTTTTTGGTCTTCTCTAGATCATTGTCCATAAATATGACAGTGTCATCTCCATACTAAAGGATTGAAAGTCCCTCATCTACCAAATGCGGAACACCCCCTTGTATTTGTTCAACCTCTTTAGCTCGTAAAATATAGTCAACATGTCAACCACTATATTAAACAGGATTGGAGGATAATGGATCCCCCTGCCGCACTCCTTTCCTAGTTTGGAAATAGTGGTCTACATTATCATTGACCTTTACATACTGCAACACTTTCTCTAGACGTGACTTTTGAAATCCATTCACACCAAGTTGGTGAGAATCCTTTCATTCTGAGGACCTGTTGTATAAACGGCCACTTTAATTTGTCATAGGCTTTTTTAAAATCTAGTTTTAAGATCTCACCATCTTATTTTTTCCTATGCAATTCATGAATCGTTTCATGTAACATCACAACTCCTTCCATGATATAGTGACATGGGATAAAGGCTGTCTGCGACGGTCCTATCAATTTAGCTAGATTATTAAGAGTTGTAACATCACAGCTCCTTCCATGCATAGTAGTATAGCTAGATTATTAAGAGTTGTAATATAGAAAAATACCATAGTTAGGGTGGGCGCTCTGTCTTCGGTCTTCACCACTGACTACTACCGTAGATACGTGTGCACTGCTAGTAGAGCTGTTTGGTTCTCTCCTTACAGATTCTGGCGACGGGAGCTTCTCTACGCGGGGTTGAGATCTCTACCGAGCGAGGGCTGTCTGGAAGGCTTTGTCCAACGTCCTAAATGGAGCATAGCACCATTTCTACCACCTAGCGGCGTCCAGCAAAAAAGCAGCATAGCACCGTTTCTACCACCTGCCGACGTCAAACACTGCCAGGCTGGTGCTAAAATGTTGACACTGTAATATACTACCGTTGTCTGGGCACTTGGGCAGAGAGCCAAGCGTACTCATTCTGTCCTAAAGTAGTTGTATATTAAGTTTTCCCAAGAAGATTAATTCAATAAATAAAAATATGCTAATATTTGAAGCATAATTCTAATGTAAATAGACTTTATAATAAATATATTATGAGATACTAATGTTGATAACTCAACCTGCGGGGTAAGAAGACCCTTGCCCCACCCATACACAGGGTATCATAGCTCATGTGAGAGTGACCATGACCGAGGTCAGACCCTTAAACCTGTAGTTTGGTGCGGGGCAGATCACGAGATTTTTTTAGCCCTAGGCTGAAATTCACTCACATGGGAGTTCGAACCCTCCCACACGATTTCAACCCAGGACTTGAGGTGTACTACTCAAGGCACCTAGTTAACTCAACTAGAGGCCCTTTCGCATATATTATATTGATAATTTTAAAAGTAAAATGAGATATATAGTTACTTTAGCGTGTGAGCATAGAGCTCTGAAGATGAAATAGAACCTCATTGGTTGATGGCTAATATTTAGTTGCCAAAACTTAGGGAAACCAAGATTTAGGGGGTGTTTAGATGCAAAAACTTTTAGAATTTGGCTATTATAGCACTTTCGTTTGTATTTGGTAACTAGTGTCTAATCATGGACTAATTTGGCTCAAAAGATTCGTCTCGTGATTTACAACCAAACTGTGCAATTAGTTATTTTGTTATCTATATTTAATGCTTCATGCATGTGTTCAAAGATTCAATGTGATGGGACGAAAAATAAAAATTTGGAATTTTGAAGGCATCTAAACAAAGCCTTAGTTGCCTTTTGGTTTGCTATAAAATTTATCAATATACCACATTTGGTGCACTAAATCTATAACGTATATTTTTGTCCGTAAGTTCAGAATTTAATGACGTTGTTCATTGGTAGGTAATATGCTGGTCAATAGAGAGATGCCTATGGTGGCTTCATTAATGTCGATATCTATCAACTAGTTTCAATTTTTTAGAGGTGCTTATAGGAGTAGTGTATATGTGTGTGGGCGCTCACGTTCATATGGGTGACATGTGGTGAGTGTTTACGTTGGTACTATATTTTGTTTAAAAAAATCCCTCTCGATAAGTAAAATAATTTTGAATTTAACCAAGTTTATATAAAAATCTAATAACATTTACGATACCAAATAAACATCATTAAGTTAGTTATGAAATATATTTTTATAGTAAATTTATTTAAAGACATAAATGTTGATATTATTTTCTATAAGCTTGATTAAATTTTAAGAAAGTTTAATTCATTTAGAATTGAATTTTTTTTGTTGGAATGAGTAATCGTATCTTTTGCTGCAGTAATTGTCAAATCTTTAGCCCTTGTTTAGTTCCCAAAATATTTTGTAAAACATCGAATCTTTGGACACATGCATAAAACATTAAATATAGATAAAAAATAAAACTAATTACACAGTTTAGTTGTAAATCACAAGACGGATCTTTTAAGCCTAATTAGTCCATGATCGGACAATAATTACCAAATATCAACGAAAGTGCTACAATAGCACTACAATTACATTTTGTAAAATATTTTAGGAACTAAACCAGGGCTTAGGCCTCGTTTAGATTGCAATTTTTTGAGCCCGATGAATAGTACCACTTTCGTCTTATTTGACAAATATTGTCTAATCGTAGACCAACTAGGCTCAAAAGATTCATCTCGTGATTTCCAACTAAACTGTGTAATTAGTTATTTTTTTACCTACATTTAATACTTCATACAAACAGCTAAAAATTGATGTGATGGAGAGAGAATAAAAAAATTCTAACTTTTAGATGCATCTAAACATGACCTTAGTAACCAACCAAGATGCCTGGGCCTGCCGAAGCTAGGCAAGGCGCCCGTGGCCAGCGCAGGCGCGCAGCAACGCCGAGAGCCGTAGGCTGTGCATGCCAGGCCTCCCACCGGTCCGTTTCGGTAGCCCAGGCTGTTGAAAAAGTTTAGGTAAAGTTTACGTAGCACTTTTCGTTGTTATTTGGTAAAATTTATCTAATCATAGACTAACTAGGCTCAAAAGATTCGTCTCGACATTTACAGACAAACTGTGCAATTAGTTATTTTTTACCTATATTTAATGCTCCATGCATACGTCCAAAGATTCGATGTGACAGTTACTGTGTAAATTTTTTTGGGCCTTTTTGGCAACTAAACAGGCTTTGTGTTTAGTTGCATTGAAAAGTGTGCTATGCAAAAAAGATTCCCCGTCATATCAAACTTGCGATATATGCATGGAGTACTAAATGTGGATAAAATCAAAAACTAATTGCATAGTTTTGTTGTACTTTGCGAGACGAACGTTTTGAGCCTAATTAGTCAACGGTTGGACAATTATTACTAAATACAAATGAAATACTACAGTGTCGCTACAGTGCATTTTGGTACTCCAAATTTGGGAACTAAACACAACCTAATCAATTTTTACTGCCGCGGCAGGCAGACGCTCCCTGTCAGGCCGCGCTTACGTGCTCGCCAACCACGCGCCCTTAGACTACTGCATACCCGTCCGTCATCAAGTTTAGCGTAAAAAAACACCCGCAGTGGGTACTGCATCCGGTCCGCTACGATGATCGTGTTCGTTATATTCGGCGGGATACAGCAGGTACATTAAGGCTATCCGCACTCGTGGTATTCTAAATTCATTCTCTATATATCTTGGTCATCGAGATTCTCTCCTCTATATTTAATTCTTCCGCATCTATCCATCATATATATCATCCTCTATCGACTGTGGGATCCACTTGTCACTTTATATAAATATATCAATGTGAGATCTAGTTTTGAATGATTTATTGTCATGAATTTAATGGTGCAATCGAAATTTAATTTGTTTAATTGATTCGTGATTTATAGCATTTTTTAGTTAATAGCAGCAGTGGGGCCCATGTCACATGCACTTTCTCCCTCCTCTCTCGTGCTGCAGCAGCAGCTGGGCCCATGCACATGCGCTGTAGCGTGTCTCCGCTGTGCCGCTGAATTTGGTGGATGTCGTCTGATAGCGGACGGGGATGCAATATCCGGTACAGGCCATTTTTACGGTACATGATACACTATGATGGATACCGGATGTGTTTGGAGGACCCGATCCAGACAGTCTTAGTGTGGTGTTTACAGGACCCGGTGCACCATATTGTTACGGTAACTACTCCTCTATCCCTTTACCGAATGCATATAGCGTTCCCGGTGCATTCGGTCTAAACCAGGCGAGCCCACCACGCGCATGCGGAAGAGGTCCAGTGGCAGGCCCCGCTGCTTCAACCAACAAAAAAAAATGTTATAACTCGTAAATTAAAGAACCAAATTAAATTCTGATTGTACCATTAAATTCGTTTCAATAAATACTTCAAAACAAGATGTCATATGGATATATTTAGATAAAGTGACAAGTTGGCCCCACAGTCGATAGAGGATGATATAGAGGATGGATGGATGCGGGAAAATTGTATATTTTATGGTGACTAGAATGAAATATTCCTTTTAGATAATGAATATAGAGGTCCATGAGTGCGGATAGTCTAGCTGCACTCATGTCCGGTAAACCATACGGGAAAGCAAAATGACGGATAAAATTGCTGCACCGCGGTCCGCTACCGGGTATGCTATGGCAGCGCATGGTTGTTCGTCCGCCATTCCTAGCGCCTATTCAGGACCTCTGCTAAAGGCATGGAACCCACACAACAGTGACACAAGCGAGCATGCAGATCGACAGAGTGCACGCGCGCGCATGCGCCAGAGGAATAATTGACGGGGCCCACCTTTTTCAACTAAATAAAAAATGTTATAACTCACAAACCAAAAAATCAAATTAAATTCTGATTATACCGTTAAATTCGTTTCAATAAATCATTCAAAACAAGATCTCACATGGATATATTTAGATAAAATTTATTTATAAACATGTGAGCCCCACTGTTGGTAGTTGATATAGAGTATGAGATATAGAGGATGATGGGTGTGGAAGAAATGTGTATAGAGGAGAGAATCTCGATGACCAGGACGAAATATTCCTTTTAGAGAATAAATTTAGAGTACGAAGAGTGCGGATAGTCTTAACTCCGTGGGACTGGCCAATGGAGCGCCGCAGAGTCCAGAACTGCAGACCCTCCGGCCTTTCCACCTCAAATCTGGCGATACACTGACATGCGGGGCCCGGAAACCGCTAATCTCCAGGCCCCAGATGTCAGCAAAGGCGTTGACGGGCTGGTTGCAATAGGCCTGTAGGAATTTAGAGGATGTTTGGTTGCCGACCGATGTTCGCCTCGCCATAGATGCGGCGGCCACAAGAGCTAGGCAGCTGTTCGGTTCCTGCCGCCGCACGCCACGCCACTAACTGTGGCAGCCACTAGTACTGCGGCCGGTGTTTGGTTTGTATCCGAGATGTGGCAGCCACGGAGACTTCCAGTACAAAAGCATGCCAAACCTGTGGCGGTGTGGCAGCCACGGAGACTTCCAATACAAAAGCACGCCAAACCTGTGACAGCCAAATACACCGCCTAACCTTCAGCGTCGCCTTCGTTTGCATGGTGGCGAGCCACAACCTGAAAAGCAAAACTTCGGCGGCGCCACACATGACATGGTAGGCAGAGTGATGAACCAAACAGCCCCTCCGTGCCCCCACACCACAGCAAAGTGTGCCCATGCTTCGTCCCGTGTCCCGCCTGTCGCGGCGGTGCGCCGAGCGGGCAGGGTCAGCGCACGAGCAACCACCCGGACGCGGTGCCGTGCGGGCGGTGGTGGGCGCTCCGCCGCTCCCTCCTCATTGACCGGTTGCCCCACCGGCAGCACCCGCAGCCACCTCGGCAGTCGTGTCCGTTTCCGGGGCGGTGGGGCCCTCGTCCGCAATTCGCGTGGCAACGACCCAGCCAAACCCACAGCCGAGCACATTGCAGACTCTTGTCAAATCAAAGAAAAAAAAGCACACACACCACAGACACGCTTCTACAGATCGGTCCGTGAGGTGAACTGTGTTCAAACCGCACTTTAACAGCCGAGCAGGCTACTTAATTTGGCTGCAAGCGGAGCTGCGTGGACTCTTCCACAATTATGCTCGGCCGTGTACTGCGCGCGGTCTAAGGGCACATATAGAGCGTTGACACGAGTCGTCTGCGTCAGTGGTGGATCCAGGATGGCATAAGGGGGGCTAATCCATAAAGATGTTGATTGATAATGAAGATTTCATGGTAATTTAGAGCTGTTGCTACAATGATTCAATGGAGAAATCACCCTCACGGGGGCTCCCCTCCCCCAGCCCCCTGGATCCGCCAATGGTCTGCGTGTCGTGCTTTTTTCAAAAACAACCCTCGCGAGCCAAGAGACGGGTGATGTCGTCGTCTCATGAGGCGACGATGAGGGCTCGTGCTCCCAGGCCGCAAGCGACGAGAAACACGCGTTGTACACAATCGTTGTCTCCAAGCGATGGGACGTAGATCCGGCTGCGGCGCGTGAGGGCACGCGGGAGAATCCGAGCTGCGCGCCAAAATCCTCACCCATCGTCGTGACGGCACCCGTCCCCCTTGGGGCGCCACTGGCCCTCCAAGCTCCAGCCGCGGGCGTCACCGATCCACCATGCAGGCGCCGCAGGGCCTGGCTGTCCCATGTGAGCAAGCCGCCGGTCCGCCCTGCAAACCTCTGCTCCAGATCGACCGCGCCGGTCTCCGGCTGGCACCCTTCGTAGCCCTTGATGTCTAGCACCCATCCCTCCCGGAAGCGGATGGGAGACGAGGCTACCCAAGCATCGCTGATTCTTCCCGTGGCTGAGGTATGTATTATTGTGAAAACCTGATGCACTCTGCTGTTGCCGTGTACATGCTGCTGCTGAGATCTAAAAAAATTTAGTTGTATAATATATCACTTGGCTTGATGATCTAAAAAAAAATTGCAATCATATTCAAGGTATTTATGCTTGCTCTAGTTTGTATCAATTAGCAACACAATGGTCTACAAAAATGATACTCATGATTGATCATAGTTGCATGCAAACACTAAATGACTTATAAGCAATCAAATAGACAATCCTTACCTGTGGACTGTACGAGTTGTCTGTGTCGTTAATTCCAAGAACTTACAGACAACTCCTCGTCTGTGGGCTGTACATGCCCTAATGTGCTGACGGAGGAGACACATGGCCAACACCCCAGTCCTTTTGTATTACCTGGGCAGAGTTTTGTCCGTCGCCGTGCATCAACTTCGTTTCCGTTGCTTAGGGCGTGTGTGACTTCCCATATTTTTCTCCTTTTAACACATCTAGCTTTCCAAACAATCAAACTTTTAAAGTTTAACTAAATATATACAAAATTTAACTAATATATATATATGATATACAATAAAAATATTATTAACTTGAGTATAGAATTTACTTTTTGTAATAAACCTATTTAGAAATATAAATATTAATATTATTTTTCTATTTGTATTTAACTTAAAAGTTTGCCTTCTTCATAACTGAGATGTGCTAGACAGAGGGAGCACAAATATATATATTGTATAGAGTTAATTCATTTCACAAAGAACATACAAAAATTCTCGCGTTCTAAAGGTCTAAGGGCGGTGAGAAACGTTTCAGATTCTCATTAGAATCACTGTCAAACGCCACAAAGAGAGAAACATTTGAGGGAGAATCACTTGGAACCGAATCTCGTTTTTGCAGAATCCAAATAAACATCCTAAACCTGGTTTCTCCTGATTAGAGTTCTAGTTCCAAGAATCCAATGAGCTAGCCAAACAGTTAGCGGAAATTATTCTAGTTTAGCAGAGAAATGTTTCAAAAGAGAATCTAGATCTAAAATATTTCTAGGAGAGCCTAGATCCTAACAAACACACCTTAAGGATCGCCCGAGTTTCTCACATGGGTAGTAGTGCTACGCGCTGTCTATGAGTGGGGGAGGGTTTGTGGTACCCCTACCGTGTCGAGTTTTTTTTACGTTGACAACTCTTTTTAAGCCGTTTCTACATCCAAAGTATCTAAATTATTTCATTTCTTTTTTAATCTAAGAGCTCGCTATCATGTTTTTTTGCTAACCTGGCATTACCATTAGCTTGGACCGTCTATTGTGCTTGTTGGACTGCCCGTGTGAGCTTGATTCTAACTAATTTGCACAACAGATGTCAGACTTTCTACACAACAGTGCCAATTTTGATAGCATTTGACATATATTTTTTGCAATTATTCTTTTAAAGATGCTTATGATCATGATAATGATGATCATCAAGAATGTAATGTTGGGTCGTTACACTCTCAATCGACTGTGGTCCTTTATATTTATGGGGTGGGAGGTCTTTCCCTGATAAAGTCAAAACTCTTACAAATTTTGTGTCAAAATACAATTCCTAAACAATAAAGTCAAAACTCCAACCGGTTCCCATGGGGGTGGATGTGGATCTTTAAACCTGTAATTCACACTCACATGTATTAATCGTAATAATGAGAGATACATAATGTTGAAGTCCATTTGCTGATTTGATGAAGTTGTAAAACTAGCCTCACCGATTTTTTGAAACTAGCCAAACCGGTTTTCTTAGAACACACATGACTGGCCAGTTTTAGGTGCGAACATTCTATTTATAATGTATTTGGTGAAGTTTCTTCTTTAGCTATGGGATATATCCACACCACTCTGTTCACATCTAGTTGCCATTTAACCATGTTTGTCACCACCCTCTTATATCTCAATCACAATATGGCTCTAGTTGCTCCTCAAGCTGTTTGAGCACTTGACGCCGTCATCCCTTCTCCACGTGCTGCTTCGCGTTGCTCAATAACAACGGCTGATCCTCATTTCCCGTCTTGCTTTTTGTGTCCTCCCTCCTTTGGTGAGTGGCATGCTCTATTCTTCCTTTTCTTCAACAACTCTTGCTGATTTTGGAATAAAAGAACTCTTGCTGATTTTTCTTGCCTTCCTTCATCACCTTGATTTAATTTTGTTACATCACTATGCTGAATCTAGAGGTGTTTTCATAGACATAGCAATAACAAGCTCTTAAAACCTATACGAGTTATCCACTGGACGATGGGTAGGACAGGTCGTTCTCAGATTCCGCTCCTAATTTATGGTCGCCACTCTAAGGGGCCGTTCAACTAGCCTGTTTTCGGGCGTGAAACGGTCTGAAATCATTCCGACGCTACGTAAATTAATGAAGGAACTAAACAATAATTCATACATAATCACCTGATATGTGGTGAATGTCTTTCCCCCACTAATCTTACTCTACATTTACATTATTTCATACAAATAGAACCGTTTGGCCCTATTTGAACCTGACTGTTCCTATATTTTTTATTTTTATAAATTTTTGTGCAATTCCTATAAGATTTCTATGTTCCAAACAGATTGTAATAACCTGTAACACTCTCTCTATTACAAATTATAAAATATTTTAACTTTTTTAGATATATAATTTTTTTGTTATGCACTTAAATATGTACTATGTGTAACGTTATAACAAAAATAATATATCTAATAAAATTTTTTGACTTCCTGTGAAATGAGATTTACATAGCCTCGTTTAGTTCACAGAATAGGAGAGAAAACACTATATCAGAATTCCTGTAGCATTTCGTTTGTATTTGGTAAAAATTATCCAAATTTTGACTAACTAGGCTTAAAATGTTCGTCTCGCAAAGTACAACAAAACTGTGCAATTAGTTTTTGATTTCATCAACATTTAGTACTCCATGCATTTACCGACATTTTGATGTGACGGAGAATCTTCTTTTTGCATAGTGAAATTTGGGGAGAATTGGGGAACTAAACGAGGGCTAGGCTTGTTTAGTTCCCAAAAAGCAAACCAAAAAAGTGCTACAGTACCTGTCACATCGAATCTTACGGCATATACATAGAGTATTAAATATAGGCGAAAGAAAAAACTAATTACACAGTTTGGTTGTAAATCATGAGACAAATCTTTTAAGCCTAATTAGTTTATAATTGGACACAAATTACCAAATAAAATAAAAATGCTACAATAACCGAACCCAAACTTTTTGACCAACTAAACAAGCCCATCGTTTTGTTTTTGAGTAGTTTAAAACAGAGCGAGTAACCGGTAAACAGGCCCGGGTCACGCGACATTGCAATGTCACTCACGGACAAAATAATGACGTCTTTTCAGCGAAACAGTAGCCCGCGATGCGGCCGCTATACTTCTGTCCGCGGGCCCCACCCCCACCCCAGCTTCGGGGGCTATGTGAACCGAGTCCAGCTGCTCTCGTGGGCGTGCTTCCGCCCTCCCCGGTCCTCAGCTTTCTCCACCTCTTCTGTACAGTACTTCTTCTCGTGCGCCCTCACAGTAGACGTGCTAGGCTGCTAGCTAGGAGTAGCTCGCTGCAGTGCTGCCACACTACTCTCTCTCTCCTCTTGCTGCTTCTGGCTAGCTCGTCTTTAAAGCTGTCGCCTTTTGGCGCTCTCGGCGACGGTTCCTGTCTCCTCTCTCTCCTCTACTCCTCCTGAACCCGCTGGGTTCCTCGTCTGTCGCCTCCTTCTGTTTCGACAGGATCCGGCAACCCGGCGGGCGACCGAGGGAGCACGCTGCTGGTTCTGGGAGGCGTCGCTGGGGGGAGGGTGCGCGCGTGTTTTGCAGTCGATGGCCGAGGTTCCGGGCACCACCGCTGGGGGCGGTTTGCGCGGGGGTACGCTGTGACGCCGGTCAGGAGCTGGCGACGGTGCCCGTGCGTCTCTCGGTTGCTAGTGCGCGCGCGCGCGGAAAGCTGATCAGGTGACGGCGTCGTTCCTCAGAGCCCCGTTTCGCGTACCTCTGCGGTGAGCCATTGCGTGTTCTTGCGATTCTTTTTTGTTTTGGATTTCTTGCGACTCTGTCAAGCGATCTTTTCGTTGAGCTTTTATCTGCTTTTGCGTGGGAAACATGGGTGGGATAAAAAAAATGCGGCCGCTCATCCTGCGCGTTAAAAGATTTTTGTGGCCTGCAATCTCGTCTTGCGTTGCGGAATCGTGTGGTTCCAGCGTCGTTTCCCCGGTCCCCTGTTTCCGCCGCGGCTAATCGGCCACATTTGCGTGTTCTGTTTCTGCAGTGGCCGCCCTTTTCCCTCCTCGGTTTCAAGCCAAAAGCTGACTCCTTTGCGTGCTTTTCTACGTTTCTTTTCCTGATGGATGGAGGGAAGGTTGTTAATCGCCGGCATTCAATTTTTTCAGGTTAAATCATTTCCAACACCGATCTTGTTGCAATCTCGCAGGTTTTGATCGCTGTGAGAAGGTGGAATTGAAGGTGAGCGAAGGGAAGTGGTGGTCTGAGGCGGAGAGGACGGCTGCGTGTTGGAGCTTTTTCTTTCGGTGGTGCTCGGTGGCCGGGCAACGATGGCAGCAGCCGTAGCGATGCGGAGCGGGAGCAGCGATGGCGGCGGCGGGTACGAAAAGGGCGGGATGGACACGGGCAAGTACGTTCGGTACACGCCGGAGCAGGTGGAGGCGCTGGAGCGGGTGTACGCTGAGTGCCCCAAGCCCAGCTCCGCGCGCAGGCAGCAGCTGCTGCGCGAGTGCCCCATCCTCTCAAACATCGAGCCCAAGCAGATTAAAGTCTGGTTCCAGAACCGGAGGTGAGCGCCCACCGTCTCCGGTCAATCAGTCAGCAAATCTGTTGGAACTTATCTCCGATGAAGTGAATCTTGATGAATCCTTTTGTTTCTATATATCGTAATGATGCGATAGGTAGAAGTAGAACGGAAGAGTTATGATAGCCGTAGAAATTTAGCATGAACGACCCCAGATGGGGGTGTTGTGCAAACCTGAAAGTCTGTTCCATGCTATTCTGAGCAAATGGCCAAAACGTAGTTTGTCTTTGATTTTGCCAGTCCCGTGCATGCTGATTCTTTTTGTCCGCTCTAGCTGAATTCTGCGTCCATTCTTTCGTGGTGTTAGGTGCCGTGATAAGCAGCGGAAGGAGTCTTCGAGGCTCCAAGCCGTGAACAGAAAATTGACCGCAATGAACAAGCTTCTCATGGAGGAGAATGAACGATTGCAGAAGCAGGTATCCCAGCTGGTTCACGAGAATGCGTACATGAAGCAGCAGCTGCAGAATGTAAGCCCTGGTTTTGTTAACAGTTAACCAGAAGCCATATCGTGACATTTGTTTTGCATATCTGCATGTCCATTGCTGCCTTTTGTTTTTCTCCTCTGATACCATCTCTTCGCTGCTTACAGCCGTCATTGGCAAATGATGCCAGCTGTGATTCAAATGTGACCGCTCCTGCAAACCTAAGGGATGCGAGTAACCCGTCAGGGTAAATAACCAAAGCTTGCTGTGAAACTTTCTCACTTTACTAGGATTTAATAACATACTGTTTATACTAATCCTTTTCCCCTTTTGGGCCAGGCTCCTTTCAATTGCAGAGGAGACCTTGACAGAGTTCCTCTCAAAGGCTACAGGGACTGCTATTGATTGGGTCCAGATGCCTGGGATGAAGGTGGATTGATTAACTTTAGAGGTTCCAATGTTCCATGCTCTGGCATGAAAATTAAGTCGATTGAAACATGCTTACCTCGATCTCTTTTTCTGTGATTAGCCTGGTCCGGATTCTTTTGGTATTGTGACCATTTCACATGGTGGCCGTGGTGTTGCTGCCCGTGCCTGTGGTCTGGTGAACCTAGAACCAACAAAGGTAGCTTATGCTTCAGCACTTTGTTCAGAACTTGATACGCATTGAAACTCTACTGTTGGTTTACATGAATACGCATTGAAACTCTTGTACCTGTATTATGCTATAGGGATTTTTCATCCATACCACTGTTTGAGGTGCACTCTTCATCAACACCACCAAGCTATCTGATGACACGTGGGTCTGGTTCTACATGTCATTGAGAAAGGCTGTTGGTATAGATGAAAGGTGTAGTTCAGGCGGTGGTACAGACGATAATATTCCAAAGCTACAACTAAGCTTTATCTAGAATTATATAAGATGAGACTGAGAGAGGTTTTAAGTACCTCAACACAAATTAAGCATTATGTGTGGGTTAAGATTGTGTCTGTGCTTGTTTGGTCAATTAACATCTTTAAAACTGGTGGCCTAGGTTCCACATCAAAGTATTCTTTACCAAATATTCTTTTATAACTAACTTGCCATGTTGACATTGATCAACGTTTTCTGAAACTTTTTGGACATACAGTCTGTAAATTATCTGGAGGTTTCTTATGCCTGTTTGCTTGATAGATTGTGGAAATCTTGAAAGACCGCCCATCTTGGTTCCGTGATTGTCGGAGTCTTGAAGTCTTTACAATGTTACCAGCTGGAAATGGCGGGACTATTGAACTTGTTTACATGCAGGTTAGCTATATTTCGCTGATCATTCCATTTGTTAAAGAATAATAGCGCTCTTATATGTAGTTTTGGGGTTTTCCTTCAGATGTATGCTCCTACTACTTTAGTTCCCGCACGGGACTTTTGGACACTGAGGTACACAACCACTATGGAGGATGGCAGTCTTGTGGTGCGTACAGATTTGAACACTTTGTCTTTGCTTGACTTGTTAACAAGGTAAATTACTGAAATGAATTATTGTTTACTTTGTGTGTGTTCCTGTATGTTTCAGGTTTGTGAGAGATCTTTAAGTGGTTCTGGAGATGGTCAAAGCGCTGCCGCAGCACAACAATTTGTAAGAGCTGAGATGCTTCCTAGTGGCTATTTAGTTCGCCAATGTGAGGGTGGGGGCTCGATTGTGCGAATAGTGGACCATCTGGACCTTGACGTATGATTCCCAAATTCTACATGCTTGTTACACTGATGTTAAATTTCCTTCATCTAGTTACCAATTCAGTGTGACTGTATTTTACAGGCTTGGAGTGTTCCTGAAGTTCTTCGACCCCTCTATGAATCGTCTCGGGTAGTTGCTCAGAAGATGACAACCGCAGTGAGTTATTGCAACCTTTCCATATCTACAGTTATATCTGACATTCCATAATAAATTTGTAGCATGCGTAAAAAATGTCCACCTTTCTAATAACTCTTAAACCAATTTATATTGTATAATAAATTTATGTTGAGTCTGAGGCTTAGTGTGTACAGAATCATCTTGGATCCCTATATTAAACATTTTCACACAATACACGTGAGAAGTGTTGAAATCTGGCTAATAGTGCTATCGTGTTCCAGTGTTCCTGTTGTTTTTTGCTTTCTATAATATAAATGAGATGATTCATGGACCTCATGTATGTGGAGTTTGATTCATCATTCATTTATCACTGTGGGAACTACTCTCCTTGAGAAATCATGACCATCTATGGTTTATATTTTCTGTTGTCTATACAAGTAGCTCTTATTTGCATTTTTGGAGCAATGGATTTAGACCTTGCTACGGTAATCTGGTTACCTCCTTAACTCGTGATCAGAACAGTACCAGTTTCTTCCCTTTGTTGTGGATCACTGCTGAAAAAATCGCTGCGGATCACGTTAGTTTTTCCTGTATAAAAATTGTTACGACTAAGTCACTACTGATTTTTTCATGTTACAAAAATAAACATGTTAGAAACTAGTTTAGATCTCATCCACATGTCATATTATATCAAATAGGTAATTTAGATCATGCATGTATATTAGATCTAATAGGAAGCTATTTTCCTTATTTCTCCTATTACCTCCTAGGAGGTAATAAATGATAATTTGCCTATGTAATGTACACTGTTTGTTGCTATCAAGGCGCTACGGCACCTCAGACAAATTGCTCAAGAAACAAGCGGAGAGGTTGTATATGCGATGGGGAGGCAACCAGCTGTTCTACGAACGTTTAGTCAGAGGCTGAGTAGGTGAGTCTTAGATAACGATATTACTCTTGCATCCTCGGCACCTTTTCTTTGGGAGGAGCATGCTTTTTATTATAACATCAATCTTATTCGCTTCTAGAGGCTTTAATGATGCTATAAGTGGTTTCAATGATGATGGTTGGTCCATTATGGCTGGAGATGGCATAGAAGATGTTATCATTGCTTGCAACTCGAAGAAGATTAGGAGCGGTAGCAATCCTGCAACTGCTTTTGGAGCCCCTGGAGGTATCATCTGTGCTAAAGCATCCATGTTGCTGCAGGTGAGAGTGCACTAATTTCACATAAATTAGTTACCTGTTGCTATATACAACTACCTATAATAGTTAGCTTGGAATTTGGGGCCTAAAAGTATCAAAGCAATAGTTCACTTTTAAATCTTGATATGAATATATTAAATAGCTATGTTGTTGTTGTTGTTGAATATATTAAATAGCTAATTTGATGCCACACGAGAAACATATATATTTACCGACCTAGTATCATGAATTTATGAATTTCATTTGGCTGTGACTTATTTTGCATCTGCGCTGGGTTCTATATAGTGGTATTGTTACACTAGTAGTTCATCTAAGTTTTGCTTTGCTGGCCTTTAACGGAAACCATAAATACTGGAAGTTACAGTCAAGTAGATGAAAGCATCTACCCTTGTGAACAATCTGTTGGTTCATTCAAATATATAGTTTGAAAAACCTGTTGGTTGATTAAAATATATAGTTGTGTCCTTACATATTGTTGTTTCATTGTTTGTTATTTCAGAGTGTTCCACCAGCAGTCCTTGTTAGGTTCCTGAGAGAACATCGGTCTGAGTGGGCAGATTATAACTTCGATGCATATTCAGCTTCAGCGCTGAAAACAAGCCCTTGTTCCCTTCCTGGGTTGCGGCCTATGAGATTTTCTGGGGGCCAGATCATCATGCCCCTTGCTCACACGGTGGAGAATGAGGAGGTAATGTTCAGTTCCTTCCGTGGAAACTGACTTGCTGCAAGTGCTGTTATCGTTCACGGTCTACTCAGTATTGGAAATATATTTAGATTTTCTGTTGCTTACCATTAGAGATTATATAGCCTAACTACCTGTACAGACCTAGAGATTGTATACTTGTAACACAAGTTGTATGAAGCTCTATATATTAACCCCCTCCCTCTCAAAGAGTGGTGTTGCCCATCTCTCTTTCTAGATGGTACCATGAATCTGGGCTCCCATCCACTTCGACTCCTTCCGCTGCCTACTTCCAATCCTAATCTAGCGCTGCTGTTTTTCTTTCTGGTCATGCTTGCCGTCCTATCCACGCCATTGCATCCCACACCTGCGTTCACCTTCCCTTCACAACACATCTCTTGTGAGTATGGCCACCGTCCTGGTCACCACGTAAGCACAGCCGCCACTAGCCACAAGCCTCTGACATCATCAATGTATGAGATCGCCACCGCCCCATGTCCTCGTAACATCTGCATCGACCTGTCCTGCCTCATCTATGTGTGTCACCGTATGTGTGTTGCTGCTGCACCTACGTTCACACACCTCTCGGCATGTCCAGCACTGTGCCCTTGTGCCTGATCTGTGATCACATGGCATGCTCACCTCCTGCACTATATTTTTTGATGTGTGTAATCAGATTTATATCCAGATCATAGTATTTGGACAAAATAATACATAATTTACAGGTGTGAAAGAGAAATTTATGTGTTCTGCTGCATTATATATTTTTTTTTATTTGATGTGTGTAATCAGATTGTTCCCTATCATAAATATGCAGATCTTAGAAGTTGTTCGGCTTGAAGGACAGACTCTTACACATGACGAGGGCCTTTTATCCAGAGATATCCATCTGCTTCAGGTAATAATAATAATCTGCTTTGTAGGTTTTTTACGTGCAGTCTTGTTGCCAGTCTGCTACAAATTAGTGCTAACATAGTTACAGTTAACCCCTAAAAAAACATAGTTACAGTTAAAACAAATCATTACTAGGACTAATTCACTTGATAAATATGGAATTTTACTGTGTCAATTTTAGGGTATTGATATGCCTGTTGGATTTCTCAGTTCTTATGAGCCATGCATAATTATAGTATTGTAGGACTCCCTTATAAAGAAAGAACTATCAGAATCTCTGAGTTGAGTATTTTTCAGCTTTGCACTGGAATAGACGAGAAATCAATGGGATCCTGCTTCCAGCTTGTCTTTGCACCAATCAATGAGCTTTTCCCTGATGATGCTCCATTGATTTCTTCAGGCTTCCGTGTTATCCCGTTGGACATAAAAACAGTTGAGTGTTTCTTACTTGTTTATCTGTTTGAGATAAAGTTTGTGCTCATTTACTTGCATCGCTACTGTAGTCATGCCTTGTCTTTTCTTGCCACCACAGTAATATATTTTTACATGTCTGTTATCTGCATTTAAACCACACTATTTTTCCCCACCTTGTTATGTTAGTATGTTTTCTATTTTCGTACGCTTAGCTTTTAAACATCTTTATCTTCCATTCCACAGGATGGACTATCCTCTGGAAGAACGTTAGATTTGGCCTCTAGCCTTGAAGTTGGTGCAACCACACAACAAGCATCAGCGGATGGATCTCAGGATGTTTGCAACCTGCGATCTGTGCTGACAATCGCCTTTCAATTTCCCTATGAAATACATCTCCAAGATACCGTTGCAGCTATGGCCCGTCAATATGTTCGAAGCATTGTCTCTGCTGTTCAAAGAGTGTCAATGGCTATTTCTCCCTCCCAGTCTGGCTTGAATACTGGGCAGAAGATAATTTCTGGCTTCCCTGAAGCTGCAACACTTGTTCGCTGGATTTGCCAAAGCTACCGGTAAGTGCATTTGTCCATTTTAGGAACTGAGCCTAGCTCAGATGGTTAAGGCCTAAGGATGTGGATGTATGCTCACCACCCAAGTTGTTCCTAGGTCTGGTTGTGCATTGGTCCACCTTTTTTTTTCTTGAACACTGCAGGAGACCTGAGTATTATTTATATTAAGAAGAAACATTGGTCCACTTTTGCTCCGTTCCTATCCAAAAGATTGTTTGTTGTAAGGGATAATGATGGACTTTTATGATGGTAATGAGCTTTCTTCATGCTTGCAGGTATCACTTGGGGGTGGATTTGGTCAGCCACTCGGATCAAGCTGGGGAATCACTATTGAGAATGTTCTGGGATCACCAGGATGCAGTCTTTTGCTGCTCTTTCAAGGTAATTGTTTCTCTGTCATTCATGTTTATCAAAACTGGTTGGTCCTTTTTAGGATGTAATCTGATTTGCATCTGATTCTGTAGAAGAAACTTTTTTTTGGTGTGAGCTGTAGAAGAAACTATAGCTAACTTGACATGGCAAGACAAACATGACTTTTTTTGGCTCACATGTTTCTGTCCTATATTCTCTTAGGAAAAGCCTGTGTTTACTTTTGGCAACCAGATGGGAATTGACATGTTAGAAACAACTCTAATTGCTCTTCAAGATCTCACCCTGGACAAAATCTTTGACGAGCCTGGTAGAAAGGCATTACACGCGGAGGTTCCGAAACTGATGGAACAGGTACATCTGCTGCTCTCACTGTCCAAAGGATGGCTATGTCATGTTTAGGTGTTGGAAACAAATAATCGAACTTGTCTTCTCTGTTAGGGCTATGCGTACCTGCCGGCTGGGGTGTGCTTGTCTGGGATGGGCCGCCATGTCTCCTACGAGCAAGCTGTTGCGTGGAAAGTTCTCGGTGAGGACGGCAACGTACACTGCCTCGCCTTCTGTTTCGTCAACTGGTCCTTCGTTTGATGCAGTCTAGGCGCCCTGTGCAAACTTTACGATCAGCATCCATTTTTGCATTCAGTGTAGACGAGAATGGTACGGTGTTGCTGTTACTGTTACCTAGGTAACGGCATGTTCAGGTAGTCTTGGGGAAAGCCAGTATTGTAAAGATGTTTCTGCCTTGTAAATTTGCGCTCGTTTCCGCTAACTTAACCCGCTGAACTTGCTCCTGTTTGTGAAGGCAAGGGGCACTCGTACTAGCTTTGGGGGTCTGAATGGTCGTACTTGAAATTATTTGTGAGATTAAAGGCAAGGAGCAGTGACCAGATGGCTTTGAGACATTTGATGTGCCTCAATTAGAAGTTTGGCCTGAATTTCTTTTGACGAAATCCTGATCTCTTTCATATTTCCATCTCAAATATTTCCATACAAAATCCTGTTCTCTTTCATATTTCCATACAATTTTCATAGTACGTAAATAACATGAACATCCAGCATACATTCGGATTTATTCGTTACACCTCTTTTGAATAGAAGTTGCTCAAAAAAAAACCTCTTTTGAACAGAAATCGTATGGCTTGAATTAAGCAACACCGTAGATCTAAATATATCAACGTAGCTTGGTGATATTCCCGCAGAATAAGCAGACCTCTTTTGAGTACAACTGTAGAAGTCCTATGGCCTGAATAAGCAATACAGTAGGTCTAAACGTAGCAATGAAGTTTGGTGATCTTCATTCTTGTAGTGCAGGAGGGAGAGAAATTGGTGTAATTGTAGATTGTATTCCTAATCCTCGTGGACGTGTAAGGGAGTTGCTATTCCTGTCCCGGAGACCAATGGCAATTTAGAATTTTTAAGCAAGAAATTAGGTTCCAACGGCTGATCTACCTGTGATTCTAAAACGGTAATTTTTCGTATAGGGCGTCCGTCTGCGTCGGACGCTCCAAATGGTGGGCCGCCCGTGCCAGCCCAACGACCGTCCCCTTATGTGCTCATCCACTCGCTCCCAAACTAAAAAAAAAATCATCTCACCGTAGCACCGCAACAGGTCTCCACGAGACCATGACCGTGCTCCGCTGCGCTGCCTCGGCGTCCGCGCTCCGCCGTGCTGCCTCGGCGACCACACTCTTCCATCGCGCCTCTGCTCCGCCATGCGGCATCTCCACCGCGCCAGAGCGCAACAGCCGGTCTTCCTCCCTCTCCACCACGTCCCTCACCCGCCGCGGCCTTCTAGAGCGCGTGGACCCGTCGCGGTCTTCTCCATCGGAGCGGCGAGATCTGCGCCACCGACGAGCTCTACACTGTTAAACTCCACGTGCCGACTAGCCTCCATTCCGAAACAACAATGAGATATTGCGCTGAAAGCGTATGTTGCAAGCGTACTCCTTCCGTCCCTAATAACTGTCGTTCTCGCTTCTCGATGAATAACTTTGACGAATTTTATATAAAAAATATTAATATTTATGGTACATAATTAATGTCATTAGATAGATCGTTGAATCTATTTTCATAATAAATTTATTTGAAGATACAAATGGTGCACGTATTTTCTACAAATCTAGTCAAACTTACGGCACGGAAACAAAAAAACGACAGTTAGTTAGGGACGGAGGGAGTATGTTTCAAGTGTTTTAGATGTTTCAAAGGCATGTTGCAAGTGTTTTTATGCGGATGTTGCAAAAGTAGATCGGGATGTTACATATGTTGCAAGTGTTCCAGAGACATGTTGCAAGTGTTTCAAAGGCATGTTGCAAGTGTTTGTTCAAAATGTTTCATGTGTTTCAGACGTATGTTGCAAGCGTGTCGATCTAGATATTGCATATGTTTCACACATATATGTCGCGAGAGTATGTTCGAAATGTTTCAGCCGTTTCAGTCTTATTTTGCAATAAGTGTTTTCATGTTGCAAGTTGTTGCATATGTTTCACACATATATTTCAAGTAGATGTTTCAAATATTTCATCTGCTTCAGATATATGTTACACTTGCATCAAAGTGTTTCATATTTCAGAAGTAGAGAGTCACGGGGCACAGCTCGAGCGTCGGGAGATGGGACGCGGTGAGCCGGGGCTGTCGGATGGGGCGTGCTGGGGCCGGCGGTCGAGGTGTGTGGCACACCTTGGATCGTGTGAACGTGGCGTGCTTGTCCAGTCGTCCTCATCCCTGCTCCTGGGTCTTTGCCGTGCGGAGAGAGGAGGGGTTCCGGGGAAGGAGAGTGCGCGTGTGTGGCGTAGGCCGTGAGGAGGAGACGTGGCGTCTGGACTCATGGAGAGAGAGGAGGGACAAGGAGGAAGGGGTGGCGGACATGGCATTTCTGTGGGCGTGCGTGAGGGACGCGTCCGGAGGCGCGCTTACGTGCGCACGTCCGGGTGCTGGTATCTCCCCTCCCCTTTGCCAATTCCCGCGCACGGCACCCCTTCCCGCTGGAGTTCTCTCCCCGGGCATGAGTTCCAGTCGTCCTCCTGCGCGAGTTGCTCCACACGGGATCTCCCTCCCTCCGGCATGACCGGCAAGGCCTTCCCTAGTTTCTGAGCGACATCGATCCCTCCCCGTGTGCGATGTTCCGCTCCCCACCGCATGTTACTGCTCCTCTCCGTCGTCACCGGCGCCACCCGTGTGCTGACTGCCCCGACGGCTTGGTCGGGCGCTGGCGCCTCCCGTGGGATGGGGTTGTGGGTGGATGTTCAGTTGCAGCACCTATACGTTCGTCAGTACTCAATAGGCTGCTGAAAGCACAGCATTGCATTATTCTACTAGCGGCATGGCCCGAGTTTGCCGTGTTCACCTCATGGTATTGTTGGCCCTTTGGTCAATCATGACATGTCTTCTTTAACTCCAAGGAGCAGCAATGACAGATACACAAACGGGACAAGAGAGTGCTAAATAATACAAGGTTTAAAAGCAGCAGGACCAAGTCCGTGTACCTAATAGCTGTCCATATATGATTCTTGTGATAATTTGTTCTACCTTCTGGTTCCCTTCTTATGCAGGTAGCGACTTTTTTCTATTTTGCAATATTAAGTTCATCAAATTAATTCACCAGCCAATTTGCAGAGAGCCATGAAGAAAAGAAATGCGAAGGATGCGTCCAGTGCGTCTATGAGAGATGCTACGAAACATGCAAATATAAGTACCATGACCATTTCACTGCCTCAATCAAGGACTACCATGGTTATCCTGATGAATGCTGCTGTATAATCTCGAAGTAACATTGGTAGCCCATGTAATAAAAGATGTTTTGTTATTATGTTTTTGCCAGCAGGTTGATGTTTAATGTGTTGGCCTTCCAAAAATAAAAAACAAAACTCGATTCTTGAGGTATGCTATGAAACTTTGACAATGCCATGTAATGATAAAAAGTTACCATTTTTCGGTGGTTGGCCTGTGTCTAAGCAAAGCTAAGCAGGTAAAGCAACTATGTCAAACAACTCCTAATAAAAACTTAAATGTACATATATAAATAATAACATAACGACCATTAAGCAATATTCACGAGATAACACAGTTTTGCTGAAGCATACAAACAGTATTTTGTTCAACGACTAACATCAACATTGATCAATGTGTGGCTATCATAATCTTGTCAACAATAATGTCAGCAGCGACAAATGATTAATCTGCATCACTGGTATAAGCTGAAACAAAGTATTAATCAAACCATATATAAGACAAATCAATTTTGAGCCCATCAGTTCACAAGTGTTCAACAACTTGCATGGGATTTCATTAAAGCACATGTATTTCAGCAGTCAATCCAGGCCATTAGGATGTACTCAGTACTGAAGTTTAAAAAGTCAAATACAGTTGCTTGAGCACATACCGGGTACTACAACTGCAGAACTGCTACCGGCTACTGCCCCTTGTTTCCCCATGTACCAACAAAAAGATCAGAAATAAGCTAAAATAAATAGCTTGGGTGGATAGTGCATCACCCAAATGATTTGAAAATGTTGATCAGTGGCCACTCAAGAAGAAACATATCCCCTCTTAGTTCCACAGAACCAGATTCTGATTTTGTCAGTTCCTCATAACCTTTTATAAGATGATGCCATAAGAATCATGAAGCAAATATCGATGCAAAGGATCACAAAGCAAATATCGATGCCATAAGAGAACCAGATTGAGCAACCTGCTCTTTGTCCAGTAGAATTTTTCCACAAGGAGTTACAGCAGTGTAAAACATATATTCAGGACAAGGAATAGATCTATTTCTGAAAATGCCACATCATCATCAAGCACTGGTTCCATTAAGGGAACAAATCCAACATAGTTTTCATCTTCTTGATCGCATAGAAAATCAAGTCAATACAGAGTAACAGTTTCAGTTTCATGGACCCAATGTCCTGATAGACCTTGAACATTTATCGTTCCATGAAGCTCCTTCCTTTTGCTTGATCGTTCCCCCCTAAATGGAGAAAGGGCAATGAAAAACCTATAGAATCATGTTCAAAAGGAGCACTCATAGCTGTTGCCATACTTAACTGGAATGCTAATGTGGACTTCCATTTGCAGACTAAAGCATGGAGTGCAATGCTCAAGTGAAAACAACAAAGTAGATAGAGTGGCTGGACACCCGAGCTCAATGGTCCAGAGACACTTGATTTTGACTTGATTGAAATTAAGTGGCTGTAGTGAAAAAAGAAGTTGAATTAGACTACTATTTCAATCTATTAATCGATCTATGTGTAAAAAAACAAGTCAAAATATACAACCCAGTATATGAAGAAAGTTCCGCTACAAGGCATTATGATGCTCCATGCAAGGCAACAAAAGGATTATACCAGAATGAGTCCATTAAGTTTCAGGTGAAAAATTTTAGATCCATTGTGCCAATCATTTTGAATGCTTAGTGCTAGAGTGCATGGTTAGATCTAGACCCAAACGGATCTACTAAACCAAGGGCGCGAAAGCATAATAACCATCATAGAAGAAAACACGCAAGCAGAAACGATATCGAATCACGATGTTTTTTAACGAGGTTCAGTGATGTGCCTACTCCTTGAGGCATTGACTACGGGCGCTCGATCATCCCCATAAAACAGTAGCTACATTGGCATTCGGGCACTACTGCAGTCTCACCACTGCCCAAACCAGCTGACAATGCATGTCGTCTCATGGTTACAATAGGGTTGCCTCATATTTATGGCACCCTAGAGTACAAAGTCCGAATCTGACTCTTTCTAACCCCTAATACAACTCAAGTCGTACTGTGACCAAACTCTACACATATTCGATACATGTCTAACAAGCTCCACCTTAGTGAATATGCACGCCATCTTGAAGTCGTCCATGCTCGAAACTTCATGCACCCCAACCTAAGCCACCACAAGAGCTGCCCGACAAGTCTCATCAGAGACCCACCGCAAACAAGAAACTTCGCTATACCTGCAACTCCATACTCCATGACTTCACTTGTAGTTATGCACCCTTCTGAAAGCCCTAATTTGGTTTTGGATAATTGATGAAACCCAGTACTAATCTCTATGCTAAGTGTGTGAATTAGATAAAGTTGGTACGTTCCAAGTGGTGAAGCTAGAAAATGGTCCATGGAGGTGATGATGGATATAGATAATCAAGTGCTCATTATTTGGAAAAGAAGAAAAAGAAAAACAAAAATGGGCTCAAGGCAAAGGTATATGTGATAGGATCATTTTTGTTTTGCACTCAAGACACCATAGAGGGTGTCTGTGATTTAGGATTGATAGCCGTACTATTAAGAGGGAAAATTCTCGGTTAAAACGGTTATCAAGTGCCACTAGGTGAATTCATATAAGCATATGCATTAGGATCTAGTGTGAGCTAATATCGACCCTTGTAAAATGCTTTAAAAAATGCTAACATACGTGCACACAAATTTTACACTTTGTGGTTAGGGCGAAGCGGTTATAAACTTAGAAAAATGAAAGGAGATGAAAGTTCACGACCGGACGCTGGCCGCCGAGTGACCGGACTCACCCCGAGCGCGTCCGGTCAATTATAGCCAGAGTGGCAGCGTTGGCCAAGAGCGAGGAGGATTGACCAGACGCTGCCCTTGCTTGACCGGCGTGTCCGATCACTTGATGGCTGACGGCGTGATGGCACGAACGGACGCGCATGGCGTGAGTCAGATTGGTCGTGACGTCAGCAGGGTTCGCACAGGCACAGACGCGAGGAGCTGATCGGACTCCTGGGCGCGTCCGGTCACTTGTGACCTGACGCGTGCGGTTGACGAAAATCGCCTCTGGTTCTTTACTGGACTTGACCGGACCCTGAGGCGGCCGTGCTCGATCATTTCTTCAGGCGCGTTCGGTTGTCACTAACTGCACGGGCATTCGGCTAAGTGACCGTTGCAATCCGGTGGCTGAGGATTGAATGAGGACACGTGGCGGCCATCGGTGCGACTGGACTCGGGGTGACCGGACGCTGGGGTGTGTCCGGTCAACCCGCGAGCAGAGCAACGACTCTATTTTCGTTGTAGAGCTCTATAAATAGATGGGGTCGGCTCCATGGCATTTCTCTTGGACTTTTGACATTCTTGACATCCTTGTGAGCTGAGCAAACTCCCTCCCACTCATCTCTCTTGTTTGATTGCGAATTCAAAGTGAGATTGAGTGATTTCAAATGCATTTGCTTGAGTGATTGCATCTAATGGCACTTGGGGATCGTTGTGGCTGTGGATTTCTTGTTACTCTTGGTGGTTGTAGCCATTTAGACGGCTTGGAGCAGTTGTGGAGGTCTGGCACGTGTTGGTGATTGTTCGTGGCCGGCTCCGGTGATCTTGTGAGGGGTATTGCACCTTCTTCGGCGAAGCGCCGCAAGGTAGCTCTAGTAAATTGCTTGTGTCATTGAGTTACCTCACTTGTGGGTTGGTTCTTGCAGTGTCCAATGTGTGGACGAGGTTCGTGCAATACCTCTTAGTTGCCCGACCACCAAGTGTTGGTCGACACAATGGGACTAGCGTGCCGGCAAGCACGTGAACCTCGAGAGAAAAATCACTTGTCTCTTGTCATTAGACTTCTCCCGGTATTCATATTGTGTTGATTGATTGATTGGTTCATCTCCTCTACGCAGCAGTATAATCATCTTGCTCAATTATTTATATTCCCGCAAACTAGTTGTAACAAGCTCAATATAACTAGTTTTGAGAGATTGTCTTCCCTTTGTTAGTTTAGCTTCTCACCTAGTTGAACTCTTTAGTGTAGCTAACTTTGAGATCTCTTAGTGACTTAGCATTTGTTTGTCTTAGAGATTATAACAACTAGAATTGTTGGGATAGGAGGCTTGCAACACTTGTTAGAGCTAGTGAAAAAGCTTAATAGCCAATTAGTTGTCTAACAAGTTTATTTAGTGGTTTGTAGTTTTTAAATTAGGCTATTCACCTCCCCTCTAGCCAATCAGGACCTTTCACCTTCTTCTTTGTCATCATAGTCTCTATCAAGAAAAAATTAGATTCATCTCTTGTCCTAACATGATTGACTCAATGAAGCATGTCTGCTCCCTGTTGGGCACCACATGAGTTAACTAAATCCATCTGACTGCACATTTAACATTGAGAACTTTTCAACCACTATTTGAGTCACATATGGGCTACATTAGCTTGCTCTTCCGTTTCCGATGCAATGCTACGCCTGACGTCTTACACCGTAGCTTCCTGCAGCCCCGACCAACCAGATTACTCCAGTTGCAAGTATGGACATACGTCGTTATAGCAAAACTGCATGAATCCGTTGTTGTAGAGAAACTGCATGAATCAGATCAGTAACTAATCTCGGTACAGAGAAACTGTTCAGTTTGGTGTCAAGATATTGTGGGAACGAGCAACTAGGAGGACGAGAAGTTACAAAGTTTAGTATTTATGATGATCAATCTTTGTTTTATTGGAAAAACAATGTGTCATCCTTGCCCATATCGGTTGCCTACCTTCTGTTATTCTGTACATGGTCATATGCGCTTCTTCATCTTAATAATTTATTTTTTTAAAACAAACCAACAGGAGAGCTGCATGTTATATTAAAAAGGAGAAAGCCAAAAACGGCCACAGTAATACTGTACAAGGCACTTTAGCCTGTCATGCCCTCAAAGTAAAATATAACCAGAAAAGGATCAAGAAAAAGGTAGAAGAGTTGCCAGATGTTTTGCACCGGGCGCTTTCCAAAGCCTCGCTTCATCTCTAATCTTGTTTAGTACTTGTTGATTTGTTGTGCTGTTATGCTAAAAAAAACTCTTGCATTTCTTTATTTAGCTCTAATTTAGACGCCATGTTCAATTTATTTAGCTATAATATAATATATAAATTTCTAGTGGGAGTTCTCTTTACTGCATGAGTCAGATCAGTAGCTAATTTTATTGCCTTCATTTTTACATGACCCCAAATTGTGCGCAAAATTCATGTGACAAATCATATAGCAGCCTAATAAAACCAATAAACGCACATCGCTACAATCAGAAGCCCAGAACGGTGTACTGATGATGCAGTCGTCGACCCATAGCAATGCACCGCTCTACACCTATCAACATGTATGTTCTAATATCGATAAAACCAACATAATTACCATGGACGTGTATAGCAGTTGCGCGCGCAGCCAAGCGCGCATACCGTGCTAGTATACATCAATCAAAGAAGAAATCAAACCAAATCGTGCAGGGCAGCAGGCACAAGTAGCCGTAGGCGACGGAGATGCGGTACGTGGACTGCTCTGTGGTGCCATATAGCCAGACCGCGTGACGCAGAAGCCAACACCAACGCCGGGCAAAGCAGCCAGCAGCAGGCAGGCTATAGGCGCGCAGGCCACCGGGCGCAGTTGTGGGCTTGCGGCTACCTGCCTACCGGCTGCAGCGCAGGGTGAAGGCTGAGGGGCGCGGGGTGTCGGGGACGGCCGGACGGGCGCGGCCGCGCAGGGCCGCCTGGCCGGGAGCGGGATTCGCCGAGCCACGGAGGGCCAAACCCAGGAGCCCTTTTTTGAACTCAGGAAAAGTGCCACCGCCGCCTGCTATCTATCGCCTATCGAGTCGAGTCGGAGTGGGGAGCGGCTACCTTGTGCCTGCGACTGTTGCGGTAAGGCCTCTCCTCTCGATGGACCAATGCAGACGGCCCAGCCCCAAGGCCCACGACTCCACCAAGGCACTAGCAGCCTGCAGAAACTTCACTCGACCTCGGAATCAGAAGTTCAGAATGGCCTTGCAGTCACCGCGTCTACCCTCTGCCCTTGGCTCAGGGATTGTAATCCCGAACGAGGGGAGGCAGGGCGACCGCCCCACTTCGCCCTATGGGTAGGTCCGCCTCTGTCGTCATTAACCCGATTTCCATTCCCCTGTTAATTGCATCTCATTGGATGGTTCGAGCCACTCGCTCAGAGTTTTCAATGTTTCTCCATGTCATTCCCCGAACCACCCGTCCAAGCCTTGAGCTTCGTGGAACATATCCATTGCACCTCCGTACATTTTTCTTTTATGAACATGACTCTGATACCATTTGTTAGAGTGCATAGTAAAATCCAGGCTCAAATGGATCTCTACTAACCGAAGAACGCGAAAGTTTAATCACCATCGGCAATGTGCCTATATCCTCGGAGCATGACTACGTACGCTCCTCCCTATAAAACAGCAACTATAACGGCATATGGGCGCTCCCGTGGCTTCGCCACCGTCTAAACTAGCTACCAAGTCGTCTCATGGTTACAACATGATTGTCTCGTATTTGTGGCACCCTAGGGTATGTACAGAGTTCGACGCTAACTCTATCTAGTCCCTGATACAAATTAAGTCATAGCGTAACCAAATTGTACACATATTCGAGACATATCTAACACTAATTAAGTTTCTCAATGAAATCATCTATCCACAATGGAAACTGCATACATAACTATATAGAAATGAAATCAGTATTGTCTTTCAAACTATCACATTTATGTGATCTACAATATCGATGATTTGGGGATTCAAATTTGCCTCACTAACAATAGCTTTAACTACACGGGGTGCTCGAGCCCCTCCTACCTCTGTCGCGCCATTGGAGTCGCTGCTTAGCCCCATAGAATTTTCGGCCATCAACGCTAGGGTACCAGGGGCATGGGCGAACGTAGTGGAACTCCTTCAAAAACATTGGAATCCTCCACAACAGACAATAATCCTTTCTTTACGGTCATATGAACCACACATATAGAGATAACAAAGCAGACTGCTCACCCAGTATGCAAAGTTCATGTTCTGTTGTTTCAAAAAGATTAATAATGTTTAAATATTTCATATTTCTTAGCATTGGTGAGATCCACTTTGGCATTTTTAGGAAATAAAAATTCGAGGTCTTCAAAAATCTTTAGAGAGAGAATGACAAAGGGGACCAAGAATCAAAGAATTTCAAAGTGCTAGAATTTGAGTTAGAAGACCATAACGATTTAGTCTGAAACTACCAAGCATGCATTGTGAGGACATTAACACCTCTTGATACCTCCTGTTCTGATCACATCTTTAAGCAACAAATTGAATACAAGGCTCATTCAATTTTCTGAGTTTCCACATATCATCCACTGCAGTTGTCGAACTCACGGTAATATCAAATCCTGAAAGAACTTGTAAATTCTTCATATTCCCAAATCCCATCAGGTAACTTTGTTACCCCATGACTGAAGAAACTTCCAATGAGTAGCCATTGAAGGTTCGTGAGATGAACAATACCAAATGGTGGCTCAGTGCCCCTGTTCCTCTTAGGTCTAGTATCTCCAAGTCATTTAGCTTGACGATCTTGGATGGAATCTCTAATATCAAGGCATCACACAGGCTTAGGTATTTAAGGTGGGCAAGTCTGTCCACTTTATCAAAGTTGTAGTTATCCATACCCAAGCACCCCCTCGAAATAAAGAAAACGAAGATTATCAAATTTAACAAGATGAGGGATACTTTTAGTGTGACCAAAGGCACTCGAACATGGGCTAAATCCTGCCTCTGCAGAACAGACGTCTCTTTCTCATCTTGTTGGATAGACAATCTTCTTATATTGCCTCGTGGATGCAGTACAAACCCTTGGCAACCTATCATAGTGATGAAGTCAGGCATCTAAGATATAGGAAATGTGATTAATTTTTTTTCATTGTTCCTGAGGTGGGGGGGGGGGGGGGGGGGGGGGGGGGGGGCATGGCCCCCTGGTTCCGCCGTTGGCCTTGCCATCATAGCCAATACCTATTGGTTGAACCATGCTTCTTTTGATGAGTTCATAGAAATAGCTCTCAATGACATCTTCAAGCGCCGAAGCCCGTTCATGGGCAACGAAAGCCTTGTGCCAGCCATCTGTTCACTAATCTATCTCTTTCTATAATGCAATCTTTTGGAAATACACTTAGATATAGAAAGCAAGTCTTCAAATTGCGTGGAAGATCGTTGTAGCTCATTATTAGTATGTCATTGAGTCCTAGATTTCTGTGCTTTTCTAGTGCAGAACCAATTGAATTTCTCACCTTCTCCCACTCTTCCTTCATGGTAGGTTTATTTGCTGACAAGCCAGATTAGTAGATTACTTATGATGGCCAATGGAAGGCCTCCACATTCTTTAAGGATTTCATCTGAAACCTCTTGAAGTTGATCAGGGCACTCATCAGAACTAAACATTCTTTTGAGAAATAACCTTTTTGAAAGATGGAAAGTCAGTGGTTTCATTTCATAGACACAACAACCTATAGATGAACAACATTTTTGAGCTACATCAATAATACGTGTTGTAGTTATGATTCTACTACTGCATTTATTCTCTGGAAATGCACATCTAATATTCTAATACCATCCCAGGTAGATGTAGACTATCATCAATTACAACTAGGAACCTAATAGAAAGTTGATACATGTTAAAATTTTATATATGCAATATAATCAATAGAGATAAAATGCATTTGTTTGCAAAAATAGAATGAGGAAAACAATTCAGATTCTATCTGCCATGGCTTTAAAACTACTTATAACCATTAGCATAGATGCTACGCTACTTCTGTCTGCATTTAACATACTACCTATGTGATTACCGAGACAACTAATATGATAAAGCATAGTTCCTATGATGCACTCCCTCCATCCTTAAATAAATCAATTCCTAGAATCTGCGTCAATCAAACTTTTTTAAGTTTAACTAATTTTATAGAAAAGAGTAACAACATCTATGACATAAAATGAGTATCTTATGAAAATATATTCTATGGTAAATCTAATTATACTAATTTGATACCATAAGTCTTGATGTTTTTCTAAAAATTCAATCAAAGTTTAAAAAGTTTGACTTAAGATAACTCTATTAATCTATTTATTCAGGGACGGACGGATTATTTGACTAGAAGACGAGTTCACTCCTCTGCCCAACCCTAACAGTCTAATTGAGGAATTAAGTGAATGGAGAAATGCAGAGTATGAAATGAACAAGGAGCAGGCTGTTGTGCAGCAGTCTGCTAATATGAAATGGCACTGGCACAGTGGCACCTTTGTTAAGACTGTCCGCAGTGGGATACTCTAAACGATACTCTAAAGCTTTAGAGTATGAATATAGAGTAAAAACTGCTGCACTGGATACTCTAAAACGATACTCTATCCTTTCTCTCACTCTATATTTAGAGTAGTACTGTGCTTACTCTATACTCTATAGTGACGGGCCCCACTAGCTAAACAAAGAAAAAAATGATATAACTCACAAACCAAAAATCCAAATTAAATTTCGATTTTACCATTAAATTCGTCTCAATAAATCCTTCAAAACTAGATCACACATGGATATATTTAGATAAAGTGACAAGTGGGTCCTACGATTGATAGAGTGGATAGAGGATGATATAGAGGATGGATGGATACAGGAGAATTGAGTATAGAGGATAGAATCTTGCTGACTAGGACGTGTAGAGGATGAATATAGAGGTCCATGAGTACGGATAGCCGAATATGAACCTGGAGGTTGCTGCAGTGACCGAATTGGTTAGAAACCGAAGCTCAATGTTGAAGCAGAAGTACATTGGCTGTCACTCGTTTTACCTGGACTAGTGCCAAAGGAAGTGGAAGCAAAGCATGAATTCAGGAAGCTACTAGACTCTAAAGACCAAAGTCGGTAGTTTTCAGGCTCGAAAATTTCTGCTGACTTATCCTAGTTTTCATGACGCTGTCTCTCAAATACGGGAAAATTTATTTAGCTCCTGAAGTTAATGAAAATGCTTCTGAATCTGTTGGTCGTAGGTTCACAGTTAACATGGAGTCAAACAACTAAAAAGGATTTGAGTATTACGACCATGTTCACTTGTCTTATAAGCTGTATTTTTTCAGCCAACAAAAAGTGTTTTTTCTCACAACAAATCAGCGAACAGTACTTTCAGTTATAACTTTTCAGCCAAACGAACAGGGTCAATGCATGATTACAAGGAGGGATTATCATATCCCTTGCCGGGAGTGGCGCCACAATAGCTACATGATCAAAGGAAAAGTATACATATTGCTCATTTATTGACCGGTAACGATCATTGGATCTTGCTTCATGTATTTTTGTGATTTTAGATTCCGTTTATCTTGTTCTTACTTGTGTTCTCGATTTGTTTGCAGGAAAACTTTTTTGGCGGGATCGATCGCGTTGTGCGTAGTTGATAACCAACGGAGCATATGTGTAATAGTTGTGGGAGATGATGAATGCCGAGTTCTCCACCAATCGAAGTTACCACCTTTCGGAAGATCGGGCCGCGTCTACAACAAGTTCTATAGACGCAATTTGCAATTTTCGGCTCGAGAATAACAAAAAAACCGTTAGTCAAAATCACAGACCCGACAAAATCTAATTTGTGTTGGTACAAAGACAATTAACAATTATTTTTATAGTACAATGACAAAATTGATATGTTAAAAAAAAGACAGATAATAAATTATAAAAATAACAATTTACATGTGGGGGTGTTTAGTTGCTTCAAAGTTCTAAAAATTTTACAAGATTCCCTATCACATCGAATCTTTAGACATATGCATGGAGCAATAAATATAGGTAAAAAAATAACTAATTACACAATTTGGTTGTAAATCACGAGACGAATCTTTCGAACCTAATTAGCCCATGATTGAACACTAATTGTCAAATAAAAACGAAAGAGTTTACTGTGCTTCCAAAAATTTTACACCCTCATCTAAACACAGCCGTAGTAGTAGGAAGTGATATAAGGGCCCGTTTTGGTTTTAATGTGTTAAAGTTTAACTCATATTATATCAATGTTCCCTCAAATGTATGGAGTACTAAATATAGACTAATTGCATATATATCGACATAAATTATGAGTAATTTACGAGACGAATCTATTAAACCTAATTAGTCTAAGATTGAAAACTTTTTATCAAATAAACCTAATTAGACTAATTGCATGTTTGTTAAACTCTCACTCCTCGAACCAAACCCTGGATAGATGATACTACTTGGCACGGACGGCACAAGCGCGCAGTACTGCGAAAAGCAGCCAAAGTCGTCTTTTGCCTCGTAGGATCATGACTCATGACTCATTGCGTACTAGTACTTGCGCCTCCCGTATTCCGCAGCGACTGTACAGGGGTGTTTAGTTTGCAAAAAAATTTGGGTTTGGCTACTGTAGCTTTTTGTTTTATTTGACAATTACTGTTTAATAATGGACTAATTAGACTTAAAAAATTCGTCTCGCGATTTCACGGTGAACTATGCAATTAGTTTTTTGTTTCGTCTACATTTAATGTTCTATGCATATGCCATAAAATTCGAGGTGATGTTTTGAGTAAAAATTTTTGGGAACTAAACACCCCTACGTCGTCCTACCCTAGAAGAGCCTGGCAGGCGAGCACACGCTAATCTCGAGGCGAGACGGGCACGCGAAGGCCGCAATAAACTCCCCGTTTGGACGCCATCAGTGCGCCATAAATCGGCGCCACCTGTTAGCTGCGCCGTCCATGGCATGCTGCTGCGCATCTATGGTGCGCTAGCTGCCTCTGCCTGCCGCCCCCTCCAATAATTGTCGTCTCTGTTTTTTTTTTTGGGCACAGCAGGCAAGAAAACGATGGTGGTCTTGTCCGCCCCCTCCAATAATTGTCGTCTCTGTTGGGCACAGCAGGCAAGAAAACGATGGTGGTCTTGTTTAGATACCCAAATTAATCTAAAATTTCACTATGTAAAAAGAAAATTCCCTATCATATTAAAATATCGGCACATCCATGGAGTACTAAATGTAGATGAAATCAAAAACTAATTGCACAGTTTTGTTGTACTTTGCGAGACGAACGTTTTGAGCCTAATTAATTAATGTTTGGACAATTATTACCAAATAAAAACAAAATTAATACGGTGCAGCACAGTGCTACACAGTAAATTCGGGGATGGCCGAATCGGGCATCTAAACAAGGCCGGTGTCCGGCTTCTCCCTCCTCGCATCTGAGGGGTTGTTTAGTTGTTGAAAAAGTTTGGGTTCGGCTACTGTAGCACTTTTTGTTTTATTTGGTAATTTGTGTCCAATCATAGACTAAATAGGCTCAAAAGATTTGTCTCGTGATTTACAACTAAACTGTGTAATTAGTTTTTCCTTTCGTCTACATTTAGTACTCCATGCATGTGCCGCAAGATTTGATGTGACAGGTACTGTAGCACTTTTTGGGTTCACTTTTTGGGTTGGCATGCCAACTAAACAGGCTCTGAGACATCAATTTTTTAGGCACATGCATAAAGTATTAAATATAGATAAAAAATAAAATTAATTACATAGTTTAGCTGTAAATCACGAGACGAATCTTTTAAGCTTAGTTAGTCCATAATTGAACACTAATTACCAAATAACAACGAAAATGCTACAGTCTGCTACAGTGGTTTTTTGCAAAAAAATTTGCAAACTAAACAGGCCTAGAGATGGCAGCGGATCGGGTTCGGATCGGATACCCGCGGGTTTCGGATCCTGCGGGTTCGGGTTTGGGGATGGTTTTTCACCCACGGTTTTCGGGTTTGGTTTTTCAGCCGTGGATATCCGAAATAAATCATTTAGAATTAAAACTCATATTTTATAATATGCTAATAATAACTTGTTTACTTAGATTATTAAATCTATTCAAAATTGACTCATGAAAATATTTAGTATTTGTTGCCTCTTATTTATACACGTGAATATGTGTATATTTATCCGCAGGTTTCGGGTATCCGTTCGGGTTTCGGGTATCCGTTCGGGTTTCGGATATCCGCGGGTTTGGTTTTGATGATGGATTTCCAACCGAATCGGTTTTCGATTCGGGTTCGGATTTCGGTTTTAGATGCACGGAGACTCCACCCGATCCGAACCAACTCGTTGCCATCCTTAGACAGGCCCCATCGAAATTCATTGCGAGAATTGCTTGCCCGTGGAACCACTGATGAAGCAGGCCGCAGGGCAGCCGGCAGGGGCAACCCCTACACTACACGCCTCTGCCTCGCCCGGAGTGGCATTCATGCCCGCTGTACTGGCACGTCGTGCTAATTCCTACTCCTGCATGCCGTGGCCCATGGCCCGGCCCGGCCCGGTCTGTACCCAGTGCTATCCATCTTTTCTCTGTTTCGGCCAGACCGCCAGAGTGTGCAGTGCAACAGAACGGCAAGCGGACAGCGACTGGCGGCTTTGTTTGGACGCGGGCCAGCGGCCAAGACGCAGTTGCCACTTGACGGCAACGGGTGTTCTCGCTTGGCTTGTTGCCGAGCGTTGCGTTGGGCGTTGGCCCGCCGGCGGCCGGGTTGGGTCAGCACGCTGTAGGCAGGTCAAATGGGCAGGAACCGCGGCGGCAGGCGCCACAGGTGAGCATTTGTCCATCATTGTGGAGATCAGGCCGCACACATGCTCGTAGGCATGCAGCCTGGCCCTGCCCGGTGCCCGCCGCCTGCCTCGCAGTGCAGCAGCAGTTCAGTGCAGCGCGGCAGCTGCGATTCTGCCTTCTGATCGCCTTTTTGTTCTTTCCTGGGGAGAAAAAAGAGCGGAGGAGATGCGCTTCAGATCGGCTCATCATCAATTCTTCAGCCGTGGCTGGCTTTTGGCCGGAGCCTTGATGCATTGCCATTAGAGTAAATTGCACCGTAGGTACCTAAATTATTAGGTGTTTCACAGATGGGTACTCCAACTGAAAAACGTAACTTCTGGGTACTGGAACTATACTTACGTAACTTCTGGGTACTTTAACTAAAAACGTAACGTCTAGGTACTGGAACTATTCTTACGTAACTTCTGGATACTGGCGCTTGAGCAGCACCGCACCCATGTCGACGGCGACGGCGCTCGCTCGCCGTGGGACAGGCGGAGCAGAGCTCCCGCTCGCACACACCGCACATGCCGCCGCAGGCGAGCTGCCGTGGGAAACCATGCCTTGCCTACGGCCGCACAGCACCCGCACTAGGGCCCCACCGATGGCTGCCTTCGCCGACATGGACTTGCTACGCGCTCTGGGTGTGGAGTCCGGCGGCACTGACGGCCACGCTCAGCACCGACCACAATCAGGAGTTGTTCTCTGCCGTGTCCCACGATCAGGAGTTCAAACGGGGCTCGGCAGATTGGCCGTCAGTGCCGCCTGGAGCCGAGCGTGGCCGTCAGTGCCGCCGGACTCCACACCCAAAGCGCGTAGCAGTCCATGTCGGCGAGGGCGGCCATCGGTGGGGCCCTAGCGTGGGCGCTGCGCGGCCGTAGGCAAGGCGTGGTTTCCCACGGCAGCTCGCCTGTGGCGGCATGCGCGGTGCGTTCGAGCGGGAGCTCTGCTCCGCCTGTCCCATGGCGAGCGAGCGCCGCCGCCGTCGACGTGGGCGCGGTGCTGCTCAAGCACCAGTACCCAGAAGTTACGTAAATATAGTTCCAGTACCTAGACGTTACGTTTTTAGTTGAAGTACCCAGAAGTTACATAAGTATAGTTCCAGTACCCAGAAGTTACGTTTTTCAGTTGGAGTACCCATCTGTGAAACACCTAATAGTTTAGGTACCTACAGTGCAATTTACTCTTGCCATTATATAGGAGTACTTATGTATTTTCTTTTGCAGAAGCCGAGTGTCTGGTATGTGGTCACGACCCAACTACCAATTTAGTGCGACCAAACTCATTTCTCTTTTTTTCATCCCTTTCGGACGATGACGAGACGGGCCTGGTCCCAACTCCCAAGTACGGTTGCCACACAAGGGCTGGACCGACCAACGTCACGGTCACAATCCCTGCCTGGCCTCTTGCTCTTGTGCAGCACGCCTGCATCATTCAGACGGTGCCTCCAAAATCCAAATGAAAGTGGTTCAGATTACCCACAAGGATGACGCGCAACAGACCATCTCTCTTTCATCATCGTACTATAGTAGCCAGGACGAAAAGCGGCAGAAAAAACCATTTCACCCGTCAACTTTTCATCATACACCAACCACCAATGCATCATCATTTGCATTGTACTACTGGAAAAAAAAAGAAGCTGAATAAGATTGCGGCGGATCGACAATAATAAGGAATTTAGATGTAACTGCCGCCAGAATCCTTCCCTAGAGGCACCACCTCATCATTGGGGTAAAAGCAGACCAACTGCATATCCAGGGAAGTATAACCGTCTCCAACTAAACACTGGGCAAACCGCCTACCACCACTTCAAGTTTTTTTTTTTCGCTCTCAGGTTTTTTCTCAACAGAAAAACTAAGTGTTCCTACCACAATGCAGCTTGCCCAGACAGCCCTAATCCGAACCCCAAGACATACAAGAACTAAACAGAACGGAATGTGCACGGGAGGCGGCTAATTACAAAATCTGGGAGAAGATGCCGGCGCGCATTTTCTTAAGTCAATTGATCTCCAGCTGCCTGATGGCTGCCTCTGCCACAGCTTGAGCCTCGGCCTCGTGCTTAGATTCCGCCTTGTCGTCGTCCCCATCCGCAGCCCTTGATTGTCTTGCCAAGAGAATGTCTGATGATGTACTGCATTCCACAGCAGCATTGTTGGCATGAGCAGAAGATGGCACTTCGCTGGTAGCACCAGCTGAAGCTTCCTTGCCTTGAGCAGGCAAATCAATCTTAACGGAAGGTCTGATTGCTGGAATTGGAGCTGCCAGTGATTCCATTGGGGCTTGGGTTTGCACGTCCTTCATCTGAACTGGGATTGCAGTTGATAGTGATCCCACAAGAGGCTGGCGTTGTGCATCCTTTGCTGAGACAGGAATCACAGGAGACATTGAACTCTTCCTTTGTTGGTATTGCAAATCCTTTACCTGAACAGGGATCACAGATGCAGCTGTTTCCTTCCTTGATTGATCTTGCACATTCTTTAACTGAACAGGCATCACAGGTTTCGGCCCTTGAACTGCAGCTGAGGAAAACATTGGAGAGGCTGGCCTCATGCGAACTGGAGATGCCATCCGAATCGGTGGTGGGTGGCTCATGAGTGGAGGAAGCTGCTGTGGGCGTGCAGACGGAGGTGGGAGAGGTGGAGCAGAGAACACAGGAACAGCAGTCCTAATTGTGACTGAAGGAGCCATGCTGTGGCAAGGCATACGGTAGTGCCCAACTGGCACATAGGGGGCTGCCTCTGCAGCTGGAAATCTTGACCTTGGACTTGGAGTGAGGCTATCCATGGCCCGACCAGGAATTTGTGATACACCATCAGTAGATGCTGGGGACTCTGGTCTGGATCTTGAATTAGATTTAGGGCGGAATAGAGGGAGAATCTTCGAGTAGCTGGACTGAGAAGATTGACCAAAAGAAGGCTTCCTCTCTGGCTGCATGGGAAATTTCTTAGGGAATGGTGAAACATGAGGATAATTGGCCATCGCCATCTTCTCCTTCAAGCGATAATTGAGGAGGGCTCGGGCAATCCTGATCTGCTCCTGCTCATCATTGTTTTCTGGCTCATTGGATGAATTCACTTCCTCGCGTACCACTGTTGCAGAGAGATGAAACAGTGCGGAGTCAATGTATAAATAAAGAATGTCATCCCAAGATATTTCACTTCTTTCAACGAGACCAAACAGAAACAGGCATAATGCACAAGATAAACTTGGCCCAATTCCACTAACATAGTAAGTGAAACCAGATAAACTACTTGCTTAGCTTTTCACGCTAGCATGACTTTTTAAGTATTAAAGGAAGAAAAACTAATTCATGTTTAGCTTGATGAAGGGGTTCCAAATGAATTCAGAACATACAGTCCAAATGAATGAGAAGTAGCAATGCTAGAGATGAGATATCACCTGACTTACATATAATGGTATAAAACACAAAAGTACAAATGTTGGATGACTTGACTTGATAAAAATATAATTAGTTGAAAAATTGCTCAAATTTCTCATGATAAATTACTAAGTCAAGATTGAGTCAATATCCATATCCTAACCTAAAAAATATCTTTTCAAGTCATGGTGATACCAATTTTAACCAAGTTGCAATACTTCTCTTTTTGTCAATTATAGTTATTGCAGGCAAACATGAATAAGCAACATAGCTACAATTTCATTCATCAATTTGCAATGCACAGAACGCAATAAGTGATACTCACATTGTTTAAGTGCTGACCATGCAGCTGAAGCAGCATTTTTTTCAGCCTGTTTCTTATTCTTAGCAGGATCACCTGTAAATGTAATACCAGCTAGCTCTACTGTGCATGTGAAAACCGGTAGGTGGCCAAGGCCAGATCGCTCTGTTGTATACAATGGCAATGGCGCCCCAACTCTTTGAGCTACTTCCTGCAGAAGGTTCTTATAAACCCCTGTTTCGTCCTGTGTAACAGAAATCATCACCATAAGCAAGTGACTGAAATTACTGTAAATCAAAGAATAGAAGTTGAGGATGCAACATTCTATGAAGGTTAAAGAATAATCAATCACATAAAAATATTAAAGCCCAACCGACAGATTGTTGAGAATTTTTTGCCAGGGCAAACACGCGTTATACATTTTAGTCAGTTAAAAAGCTTTTATTCCTGGTCATTGAAACAAAAGTAATTGAATCAGAAAAAGTAAGGGCTTCCAGAATGCTAAGGAAGATGACTTCTGGATCAAGACAATGCTAATCAGATAATACTTCAACTGCAAGGATTATGATTCAAATGATGCTCAAATAAGTTGAAGTGGTAGTTGAGCTGTCCACTAACTGACTATAAGTGGCAATGGATACAAAGGGACATCTAGTAAAGTATAAATCCAAATCGCAAAACCATGATTCACTGAAGTATTAATCCAAACAGCAGAACCATCAGTTCCAAAATTAAACAGGCAGACAGTGGATATAAGCTAGCCAATAAAAAGAAAATAGCATTTCTTGCAGATCAGTTCTGAATATACTGACACAAAAGGTTTTAGACAATAATGCCAGCAGCAGCTGAAGGACAGAAGGTACCTAACCATAAAAAATCACTGAGGGTGTGTTCAGTTGGTGAAAAGTGGGTGAAAATTACTGTAGCACGTTTCGGTGTTATTTGGACTAACTATGCTCAAAAGATTCGTCTCGACATTTACAGACAAACTATGCAATTAGTTATCTTTTTTACCTATATTTAATGCTCCATCCATGCGTCCAAAGATTCGATGTGATGGGTGAAAGAGGAAATATTTTGGGTTTGCATGTAAAGTGAACACACCCTGAGAACAAGTAGTGAGAAGCTACCTGTACACTACAAGGTAAGATCTACGGATCTTCAGATATATTTTTTTTTCATAAGACATGGATGTCATAATGTTCATGACAGGATACATTTCCAAGCTGCAGGAGTATGAACTCCATACCTTGCAGCTAGTTATTATTTACCACCACATACCAAACCATAGCCACCTACAGAGTTTTCTCATTTTCTTTGATTTTGATCTAGAAGAATTAAATATTTTTCAATGATGACGTCCCAGTGAAACAGCAATCCTCCAACCAGGTGAATCACTCCTGTGAAAGTCCAGATTCCAATATTTTACACCCCCCCCCCCAACCCCACCCCACCCCCCCAAAAAAAAACACCTGATACAGTCAACTATGAGGATCATTGACCATGCCTAACATTTTGCTGACCCGATGTTCAAAGTTATTGTAGCAACCAAACCATCCAAATACGCATTGACCAGCGATAGTAACCTGTCTACTTGGAGACCAATCTGAACTTACATGATACCGCAGGAGCATGTCACTCCAAGCCACCTCATTTTGATTGATACGAATACATCAAAGTAAGAACAGAAACAATGAAAAAAAATCAGAAGCAGACCCCTCTGCCATCCAATTCCAGAACAGCCTTTTTAAAAATTCTGGCCAAAAAGTAGCTGCTTTTTTATCATGTTGTCACAATCCAAACTCTCAAATTCCACAGAACAAAACCCCCTGTGCTGCTGTGCAGAACGCCAGACCGACAAGAACATCCACCATTCAACAAGGCGGCCATCGCACTTGGCCCGCAGTCCTGCACCAAGAACCCTGCCTAAAAGGCGGGGAGCAAAGCGACGTTCCCGCACTAGCACCAGCAGCCACACCCACATTGTCCCATCCATCCACGGATCAATTCGAAGCCAGCCAAAGCGCAGACAGCAAACAAAGCACCAGGGAGGGAGGCGCACTTGCGGTAGCAAGCCGGCTCCCAGCACTGGCAGCAGCCCATGGCTGACCTGATCTGACCGGACCGTATCGAGAAAAGACACCACGCATAGGCGCAACAACGCCAGCACCACCCCTTCTCACTGCCCTTGCCCCATCGTGGGCTGTGAGGGGCCCGCCTGCCACTAAGCCACCGGGGCCCACCGGCATTGACCTGCGATGCCCCGGTTAGGTGCGGGCGGTCTCCAATTCAATTCCTCCCACCCACCCGCATCTCTTAACACGATTCACGCACCAAAAGAGGGCCGGCCAGCGTGGCCACGTCGCCCGCTTTTCCCGACCGTCGGATCGGCCCCACGAACGGCCTAGATCATCGCGCTCCTGACTCTTCTCGCCCGTCCATGCTCTCTCTCCGGCTCTCTCCCGAGGCGGCGCTGCAGCCCACCGGCGAGGGAGGCCCCAGGCGCGGCGGCGTGGCGGCACTGCAGCGCGGGACGAGTGCCCTCCCCTCGACGCGGCGGTGCGGCGCCGGCGCGGCGGCGCTGGCGCGGCGGCGCTGGCGCGACCGCGCCCCCTGGCAGCAGCGCGTGGCAAGCACCCTCCCCTCCCCCACCGCGGTGGTGCGGCGGCGCCCCACATGCGACCGCTCCCCGGCCTCGAAGTGCAGTCTCTCTCCCTTCCTCCTCCTCTCCTTACCTCACCGGCTCCCTCCTCCTCTCCTTACCTCACCGGCTCCAGAGTCAGGCGTCGGTCTGTGCTTGTCGCTGTTCTTTGCTGGGTCGATCTGGGGCCTCCAAAACCGAATCCAGGAACTTCATGGCTGGATACATTCGGTCCCCCACTGGCTCTGGCCTGCTGGCGTCCTCTTGCGGTGTCCGGCGTCGAGGGATGCGGCATAGGGACGTCCTGCGGCACTGCGGCTCCTCGTCTTCCACGCACCGCCGTGTGTCGTCGCCTCCCCTCTCCCACCTTTTCCTTCTCTCCGCTTGTGCGTGATGCAATGGAGACGGCCCTGCGCTTATTGGCGCATGGTGCAGCCTTTCTCTAGCATCTTGTGCGAACGAAGACATCCATGTGGCTGTGTATTGCCCGCTGGTTACCATGAGTGTTGAGCGGCGACAGCTCCGGGCTGGCGCGCCGGCGGCTGGTCTAGAGCTGCTGTTGCCCGCCGTCTACATCAGGCGTAGAGCAATTGCAGAAATGCCATGCCTATACCTTGTTGCTACAGACAGGTGTGTGCAATCTACCACTTGATTTTTTACATCCCTATATGGTTCTTCATATGCTGCCTCATCCGATTGATTTTGTTCAGAACTGTATGAATGGTGGATGATGATTGCCTAATGTCTCTGTACTGATTTATCCACAGATTAAGCGGCTTCTTCATGCTGTTTGAGCTCCTACCCTTGGTGAGTTTTCTTCTCTTTGACCACCAAAATGACAGCAACTATTCTTCCTGGATACGTCGGATCATTGGGTGCTTGTTAAAATCGCTGATATGTTAATCCTCTGTTCTCACTCATTTTCAAATTTGCTATTTCAACAGATTAATTCATGAACTCTTAATTTGTTTTCAGCAACGAACTAAAATGGAAATCATATGATTGTCCTTCCTCTATTTTCATTCATTTTCAAATCCGTTTGTGCTTTCATATGATTGAAGTGATTTGAATGACCATTCCAGGCTACTACAAACACTAGCTCAAACTGCAATCTCATATCGTTTTTACAGAAATAGTGATAACATCAGTACTCTCCATGGTGATTATGGGCTGTACTGCAATTTCAACGTGGTCATGCATAATATCGAGATGAAGAATGACAACACTGGATATGATGGCATGCATTCATGCTTCAGTAGACGAAGCGAAAGGATTTAAAGACAGGCCAATGTTTATCAAGGTAACTGAGTCTGATAGTAGTATTTATTTACTAATTTACTCACTCCTGCCTTTCCTGTATATTGGATTGTTGATGACAAAATGAACAATCATCTTTTTGTATATATTTTTAGAGTTCGAATTGCTGAAGCAATATGATATTGATTTGGTGGTAAGCAGTTCCTATAAGGTTGTTATAGCATCTTTGTTGAGCATGAACACTAATTAGATTTGAGGTCTTCTGGACAGACCTAAAAGACATTGATCTTTAGATTAATTTGGACATCAAATAGAAAAAAAGGAGCATAGTCAGTTGACCACCTTTCCTTTCCATCTTACAATAAGTTCCGCGCATCTGCATCGTCAGTTTCTCCCATGCGTTCCCAGTTTTCACTGTGTTGGTTGCTCTTCATGGATATCAAACTGAACAATTCTCTTCATGCCTGATTTATTTTAGTCCTATGATTAGTGCATTTACAGTTTCTTCTATCTATGCCTAAATTAGTGCATGCTGATCAGTACGTGCGGCAAGCTGTTGTGGCAAAATAATTATCTTCCTATATTATGAACAAGTTCAGTGGTTTTGTAATATAAACTTTCCTCCATTTTTTTCTTAAATCTTACGGAATGAATATATTAGGTAAAGTTTATCGGTTAATTACATTTTCCCCAGCTCTGCATAGGGTGTCCAATGTGCTTGCGATATTAACACCGAACAAACGAGGTAACCAGTATGTAGTCTTTATGTTCAGATTTGTACTGTAATTCTGTAAAGGTAGCCAACTTTTACTTGATCAAAGAAGCAATGACAATAACTTAATTCAAGTTAATAAGCTAATTTGTAAAGCTAGACAAAATTTACTTGATCAAAGAAGCAATGACAAGAAGATAACTCAGGTTAACGTCACTGTCTAAGTTAAATGCTGCTAACTCTAATTACTTACAACAAACTTCTTTGCAAGTTTTCTGTTTATAGAGATTCAGCTATTATCCTTATTTTGTCACAAATTGATTTTTGTAGAGACATAAATGTTAATTTGAGTGGCTCATTGTATTGTTTTTTTAATCATTAGTTAATTTGCCTTCACAATGTGATTACCTGAAACCTATTTGTTGAGTGCTACACAAGACTGACTACATACTGGTTCTTTTCAAGGGTCACAACATACTCTGCCGTTGTTAATTCTACCATGTGGCAGCAGGCAGCAGCAGTATTAAAATAGGAGAAGAACGATTTCCTTATTCGGTTGTCAATCTAATCCAAATCTTTCTTGCACCCATTCCAGTATTGCTGTATGTTAGTTACTGAATTTTTTGTTGCCTGGGTTTCAAAAACAGTTGCTTGTGCTGATAACCTACTCGGCAGAATGTCTGCCCTTGCCAGCTGTCCAAAAATGGCAACAACTTTCTTAGACATATCAAAAGAACAAAGGACATCATCACTGCTACCTACGTCAATAGAGCCATAGAGCGAACCTTTTTATGACCCATTGCTATTTATTAGAGTTCTTTTTTTTTGCATTTCAATTTAGTACTTTGCAGTGAGTATTCATTCAGACAGATTCAATTCATACAAAGCTACTTGAGTCCACGTTTAGTTCTCTTTCTCTGACGACAATACCATTACTCTCTCTCTGTTCAGGGAGCAGTGAATGAGATGGCAAACTCTATTTGTTGAGTGCTTTCACTCAAATCCCATTCAAAGCAAAGTTCATTTAGTTCAGAAAAAAAAACAAGAATCCATAATCGTCTATGAATTCCATCCTCCCATTCTCTTATTGATAAAACATGTGCGAACTGACCATTTAGAATACAAGAAGAAATATCTCTGTTAACAATGTCATCTTTTATTATAATCTAAGTTCATCAGCTCACGCAACAAATTGGTGCCTTTACATTAAGCCATCACCAGCTGAATTCATCTATGACATACAAAATAATCCAATGGCCTCGACAACTGGCCTCCTCCAAGCAGGGCGCGGCAATGCCGCGCCGGTCTTTCTAGTTAATACCAAATAGCACCACTATAAAGACCGAAAACCAAATCCCCCCTCCCCACCGTTTCACACTGACAGTTCCACGCGCTGGTTAATCCCGTTCCGTTCAAAACCCCGTGTGTATGTACTCTGCATTGCAACTAGGCTTCCAAGTCAAAGCGTACGCGGCAACTTTTTAATTCCACCCCACATCAATGCGCCCATTAATAGACAGGTTTGGCTAATCGGGGTTTAGCAATTAATGGCACGCAGACTTTCCTAGTCTAGCACCAATAACGGTGCGAGGACGGACGAACCCTAGCGGTAATTCCGAAGCTGTAAGAATTTACTAATCGGCAGTTAATAATGCAGGGTGTGTAGAAGCACCGTCGCCGTTACGGCGGGAGAGCACATCTAACGAGAGATTAAAGTATAGTGGCGTGTTAATAGCCGGCGCAGGGTACGAACAAGTTAAGAGGCTTGATTGCGCTTAGTACACATCCATCGCGTAGAGTGGGGAACTAAGCTCTGCTCATTAACTAATCCGCGCCCACTTTTATAATACAAAATGAAATTACAGTGGCAAGAGTACGACATGATCGTATTTTGGTCACACAAAAAAAGATGGGGAACAGGGGAAGAGTTTCTTTAACCCGATGTCTGGGGGAAAAAATAACCGGACTCGACTATTGCGACTTTTTCTCTCGGATTCAAAGGAATCCCCTTTTATAAAAAACAAAAAAAGAAAAGGCACCGAGAGAATTTTTGGCACGAAAAGAGTTGCAGCTTTCCGTACCAAATATCCGCTGCAATTCATGCCGCTCACGAGCCCCAATCCAAGCAGATTCTCGAAGCTATGACTTTATAGCTCGTTTTTTTCCAAAAAAAAAAGCTAGAAACCAGATCAAACTACGAGAACGATTCAAGGGCAACTGGTAATGTGTTGCTAAATCTCTCCAAAATCGCCAACATTATGCTGAAATTTAATAAAATACATGCCGCGGCGCTGGAACAGGAGTTATGAACTAAGCAGTCAAACGAGACGCCATTTTTAACCCGAGCAAACGCAAACGACTCGCCCTGGACAATCAATAGCCCACGAGAATTCCGTGACGAATTGCAGTAGCAAATGGTTCGAGCGATCTACTTGCGATCAACTATACTGGGACTAGAAACACCGGCAGATCCCCAAATTCCACCACCGAGAAGCGTTTGAAACAAGAACCGCGACAAATACAGCCAAAAAAAAAACCACGACAGGAGAAACGATTCGTAGGGAAGCGAGGGGCATGCGGAGGAGGATAGGGGCAGGGAGGTGGGGGGTGCCCGCGCGGGCGGCTTACCAGGATGCGGGCAGCGAGCGAGTAGGACGGGCCGCGTCGCGCGAGCGCGGCGAGCGCAACCTCCGCGGCGGCGTGCTCCGCCTGGCGGAGCGTGGTGAAGAACCCGGGACTCTCGAACTGCTCCCCGTTGAAGTTCACAGCCGCCTTGAACCGCGGCGCATGGTCGGGCCCCTCCCGCAGGCACGTGTAAGCCGGCAGGTTGAAGCAGCTACGCTGCGCCAGCTCCTGCAGCTGGTTCTTGTACATGGCCGCCGACCTCCGCCCCGCGCTCCACCGCTAGTCCGAGTGCCGGCCGCCGTGGCCGGAGACGGCGACCCCGGGAGATCTGCCGTCTACGAGAAGGAGGTGTGTTTAGGGGGAGAAGAGTGAAGTGGTGCGGGTGGAACGGGAGGGGGCTGTTTATATTTTCACTCTTTCTTTATTGTGTTTCATTTTTGGAAGGTTTTAATGCTGCCTGCCTACGGTTACTACTCGCTAGCCAGGCGCATGACAGCTGGGGTCCCAGCACCAGGCACGCTCCTTCGTATGTTCGGGGCTTTTTGTTTCGAGCGGAGAAATTTTTTTCTAGCTCTGCATATTTTTCTTGTAAAATTTCCGTATATTTTTTTATTAAATTCTTAAGTTACAAATGGATCATTTAACTTTCTACTTTCTCCGTTCTAAAATAAGTGATTTTTTATTTACCTAGGCCAAACAACTTCAAGTTTGATCAAACGTATAAAAATACATCAATATTTATAACACCCAATAGAAAGAATACAAAAATATATTTCATGGTGAAAAAATAATCTTTCTATATCTATCTATCTATATATATATATATATATATATATATATATATATATATATATATATATATATATATATATATATATATATATATATATATCTCTAATCTAATAGTCAGGCCGCTTGGGCTGATCTGGCTGGCCGAAAGTACTGTTGGCTGGCTTTTTTGAGGGAAAAACATTGTTGGCATGCTCGCTGATTTGGCTGATAATCTCAAACGAACAGGCTGTAATATTAAAGAAGCAAAATTTCTCCTCACCTATTTTTTTCATCCACCTCCCTCTAATACCTCGATAGTGGACAGTTTCTTCCATCCCGCCTTTTTTACTTCCCAAACTGCACTCAAGCCCTCTGTCCCGTATGTGACTCGTACTCATGACTGATACTCATATGAGTTATGACAACTCTCATCTAACGATGATGAATACAGAGTTCGATTCTAATACGTATTGGTTAGCGCCCTACGTATCTCGTATGTAACCTGGGCTCATGACCTGCGCTCATACGAGTTAAAATAACTTGCATCTAGCGATAATACGAAATCTGATTCCAATACATATTGGGTTTCAGTCAACATACAAGCACGTTTGATAGTAATACTTATTTAGTATCACAAACATTAGTACTCTTTGCATAAATTTGGTCAAACTTGAAATAATTTGACTTAGGACAAATCTAAAACATCATTATTTGGAATGGGGGGAGTATGTGATTGTGTTTTTTATCCCTTAATCGTTACTATAAATGGGATATGTGGGCTACAATACTTTCTATGAAGCTTGACATAAGAGAAAAATAAGTAGGGTTTGTCATGACCCGATCATGACTTGTTCATAATCATTATCACGAGCATCATTTGCATTTGAAATTCAAAATTGGAAACTAAGTTGCACATTCTTGGGTACTGCATGTCCTAGCGGATCATCCGCCGCACCAGCGGAATGTTCTGCTGGAACATTTACACAGACTTACGGCTATTCTAGACTATCAAGCTCTGACGGATCATCTGGTGCTCACGCGGACTATCCGCTAGAACACTTCATGCACAGAATTGAGGTGTCGCTTGGGGAGCTTTCCTAGCCCCACAAGTCAGGCCACACGTCTCCACTTCGTGAGAGGAGAGCACCAGGCACCAGAATGCCCATTCACTCACTCTCACACTCTCACTCTCTCTTGTTCATCTCCCTCACTCTCTCTACACTCACACACCAAGATTAAAGGATAAGGCAAGGGAAGAAGGAGAAGGGATTATAGGCTACCACCAACAACAAGGAAGCATAGAGCTCAGGTAGAAGTTATTGACCACAAGAGGTTGGGGATAGAAGAGAGAGGAGCCCTCTCTCCCTAACCATTTGGAGCTAGGAGGAGGAACTTTCAAGAAGAAGGAGCACAAGGAGCTAAGGGTTTGATCCAGCTTCTCGACTACATTGGGGAGCTCAACAACAACTTCTAGCAACCCGTGGCGAGCTTGATTCGAGCTCAAACCATTCTTTCACGAATCACATTGCTTATCACCTAGAAATAACCTCTAATGACCTAGATGATGAGGGGATGCAATGTAGGTTCTTTTGACTAACTAGATATGCTCTATAGTGTCCTAGAAACATATCCTCGTAGTATATTTGACATGCAAAGACCATAGGTGAAGATCTCCATTTTGAGATATATATTGGAGTGATATGACCATGTTATTATGAAGCTCTATCATATGGTTATGTTTTAAATTGGAAGCCTCTCATTTACTTGATATTATATCATGCTTAATCTATAAGGGAAGCTCCATGTTAAATCGTTGTTTAATTCAACATGGGGTTTTAATAGCTTGTCAAAACAAATTTGCTTGCCGAGATGTTTCATCTCACCCTTGCATTACTCAATCTAGGTAGTTGATGCTCGCATGGAAGGGAAGGGGTTTAGCGACACATCTTCATTGATTCACCCACACTTAGAGATAATAATTATGTGTTTGGCTTAATGTAACAAAATTACTTTATTAGTCAAGGTGATCCTTTGTGGTTTAATAAAATCATCTGAGGTGGAACCTTTCTTAACCAAGTTTTTTTCTTGTTGCTTCCATGTTTTACTTTGTTCATAGGTTTTGTTACCGAGTTTTAGACTTTGGCACGAGAGAAGGAACGTTAGTGACATGTTTGGCTTTTGTGGTGCCAGGGTGTTATAGCCCTAGTGGCAGAAGCCCCCCCCCCGGTCGACCTTGCTTGACAACCTCCATCCATGGCCCTCCCCTGTCCTCAGGGAGTACCAAGAGTCCAAGACTGATCGTGGACAACCATGCCTAGTAGGAGCAAGCGGCTCTTAGCGCTGAGCATCCGCCATGAAGGAGCCCGCCACAGTGCATGGCGGCGGATAGGCTTGACAGCCATCGCCTTACCCTTGCCGTTGTTTGACACCTCAAATGATGGCAAGACATAACCCATGTCGACCAAGGACTCCCTAGATGATAGGTCGAACCGCAGCCTCGACGCTGCACCCAGAGAGTGTCCTCCTCACGACCAGGATGGTACTCACCATCTCACGATGGCTCACCCATTGTTGAAGGGGAGGAAGGGGAGAAGGGAAGGAGAAGACTAGGGTCGAGGAGGCCGCTGGTGAGGTGGACACCATGGCCGAAGGGCCTACGATTATGATGGGGATGGGGTTCTCAATCTTCTGTCAAGTTTAAGATAACTATCAATTTGGTGGAGATTGACACACCGATCAGGCTTCAGATCACAAAGAGTCGAATCCTGCAACCGTAGCACCACATCTCCTCTAGTCATCAACCGTGTCATAATCCGATTGACCTCGCTGAGAAGGCTAATCCTAGCTGCGAATCAAAGAACATAAGCAAGAACAAGATAAAACGCAACTCAAGTGAAGTGACAATTGTGGATGTATGATTAAACTCTTGAAAATGGGTTTCACAAACCGGTAACAGTGACTATTCAAACACAGATTGATATATAGCAAAAACCCAAACCCTAATGCAGGCGGTGACTATTGAATATAGAGCCTAAAGGGCATGGAATCACCCTTATTCGCATCCCCCTTATGGGCCTACACATGACATGGCCTAACGGCCCAAAAGACAGTGACACAGCACCCTGACATATTCTGGATGCTGAATTATTTTGACCATTCTCGTTGACTCTGGTGGAATTTGGACCTCAAACTAAATCCATTGTTAGCTAATGAAATTATCTTTCCATTCATATATGGATCATTAAAAACGGAGTACGGATACGCCCTAGGCTTCCATTTTATTGCAGTCTGGTCCTGAAGGCTGAGGCAGACTCGAGCTCAAGTTGGCCCGAGCATCTGGCTTGGCTTGGACGCCCTTGATAGCCTCCTAAGGTGGTTTCCAAGGAGGAGGACATCCAAGAGCTTTGTTGGTGTGTTCTCCATCCCCTTAGGACGTGCTCCAACTTAGGCCTAGGCCCCAACTTTGAATAACAAGCTTGCAACAACGTCGTAGTACCCGACAGAAATATCGATGGTATCTCTTGATGATTTGAAGACCATGCTGACATGATATTGAGGTTGGACTAGATCTATTTGAAATCTTATCAAATAAGCTTTCCATAAAGTGCTCATTGACCTCAATCGCACTCTGAATGGATGAGTTATGACCTTCGCAATGAAGCACTGTCGAGCCGCCGACAAACCGACCGTTGAATTGTGATGAGCTTGCACTCCAAGATCGCTCTTGTTCATGGCATATCCATACTCTGTCATCATCATCATCATTCCTAAGCACGTTTAAAATACTGATATTAGATAGTAACAATTTCTTAATTTTATCATTATGCAAGCATAGGAACGAGCTCACCTTGTCTTTAGCTTTCATGGGCGTATCTATAGGTGTCATGTCCTCATCATACTCCCCTTCTTAATAGCAAACCATCATCACTTTGAGCTTGTTTGAGAACATGTTGTAGGTAGTAGCCAATATTGCTCCACTCCTTGAAGTATAACATGTTTCTTTAAAACAGAACTTGAGGATCTCGACATGACATGATTATAGCTATTGCAGCCCTCTAGTTGGTCATATTGTTGCACAACAAAAGGAGATTTTCAGATTTGGACAAAGGGAGATACGATGCACCATATACTCTCCTTTATAATTATATTTGTCAATAAAATGATATGTACATCTAGACAACCATGGCAATTCAACACATTTAAATCTTCCAAACTACTCAAAGCACATAGAGTATCAAATTCAATGTAACCCAAAGTATTTAAAGAAGGAAACTATTTCAATTCATCTTTTTCAGTAGGAATTGGAAGCAAAAGTTTGTTTTCAGCACAAGTATTTGGTTCAAAAACAAGCATAGGAACGAGCTCACCTTGTCTTTAACTTCCATGGACGTATCCATAAGTGTCATGTCCTCATCAGACGGGCTCTCTAGCTCTCATATCTCGTCTCTCTCGCTCGCTCTCTCACTGAGAAATAGCTTCATGAATGTGCAAAAAAAGCATGGTTACTGTGGCAGGATCGCCTAATCTAATGCCCTCCCAAGAGTACTCGTCTTCCATTAGACACTAAGTACTCAAGAGAGATCACTAACTACGCGATTCCGTCGAGCACACCGCAAGGGAGAACCCGAAGATCCACATTTTTATATCAGGATCACAAATGAGAGAATAAAGCTTACAACATCCTTACCATTTCTTACATCACTTTTAGTACAACATTAGAGTCATTCATTAATTGATTATATCCGTGGAATAGAAACATTATCGGAGTTCAACGGAAATGAAACCATTTAATGACAAGTTAAAATTAACAAAAAGAACGTTTAAATGCATGAAATGATGACAGATTAATAGTATTTTCCTTGTAAAACTGTTGGTGAGAGTTTTTAATAAATAAACTTTACTCCGCATCGTAAAGGAAATCCTCGCTGAGCCCACCAGGAGGTTTCCACACACAAGTGTCAGCTTATCGGCACCTGTCACCTGCAACAGGGTAGAACAAACCCTGAGTACTCAATTGTACTCCGCAAGACTTACCCGTCAGGAGGAAAGAAAAGACTCCAAGGAGTATGTAAGGCTTTCTGTCTTGTGGGTTTCTTGTTTGTAAGAAGCAGCACTAAGAGTGTGTCCTTAATTTCTTACTTTTAATAGCCGTATTTTATTTCTTATCCAACCTTCTATGTAAGCACCTAGTCTATAACCAAGCAGGGTTGAGCAAACGGAAACCATCTCTTTCTCTTTCAACTGCCAGTTCTTACTACGATGCCAGAGCGTAGTCAAGCCGCACCGTCACACAGAAACGGCGATTCGCGAATCAATGTGCCCAGCTGGGTGCCCCGAAAACACACGCCTTGCTTGTACCCCGGGCACAAGCAAGACCCATCCGTTCCACTCCTGTCAAGGGGTCCAGGTCTCCGTCCAAGCTCGAACTCTAAGCCCCCAACACTGCAGGCCCGGCCCCAGTATGGTGCTTAGACCTCCTCAATCCAATATATATAACCACCCTAAAAAGCCAGTCCGGAAAGAGCCGGAACCCACGACAGGAGAGAAACAAGTCTTTCCGCTCCCATAAGCAAGTATATGCTAGGGACAATAAATCTGTGACTTGACCAGGGTCCATGCAATGAACGGTCCTTAATTGACATAGGCGGAACAAATGCAACCAGAGCCCCGCTCTGTTGTCCAACCAGGTCCAAGTCCATCCAACCCGTTCCGCCCGGTCTCCAATTATCCAGATACATTTATATTTCATGTGATAGTAACATGATAATAGTAACAATATTATAATTCCTATCTCTCGCGAGTGACAGGAAATCACTCGACTTCTACCGGAGTCCTGTAGCATAGCAATCTACACGATCCTGACATACTAGTAAGACTCATGGGATCAGGATATTTATATGCAAGTGGGTTTCATTCAACTCCTTAAACTTAATGCACAAACATAAGTTAAAGTGCAGAATAATAGGGGTTATGCACCGGAGCTTGCCGGGGTAGAATTTAACCAAGTTAGCATTCCATCGCGATGACACGATCATCAATACACCACCTTTCTGCCACTCCAGTCGACTCCTCGATCCATCGTCGTCCCTATAATGATATATGCAGATGCAACGTAGAGACGTGAATAATCAATGGAAATCGCAACGCTTAAAGTACGATTTCGATTTCAAGGCTAACGGCTAGCTCTACCGGCTAACGTACTAGGCCAGGTATCCACGTTGTCGATTTAACGTTATTTCCCAATGAGTGTTTAGTTATACAAACCCGAGATGTCACATTATTCATTTTATCGATTTACTACATATCCAAACTAGGCTTGTTAATTACCCTAGCAACTAATTATTTTGGAGCTACCAAGATCACAGTGAACATAAAATAATACTAGGAGCTCACTACAAGATTTCTAGAATTACTACCGTCACGGATGATTCATAAAAATTCCTATAAGTTTATGTTTGAGAAAATTAACCGTCTCGAAGTAATTAGAGCAAGCCTAAAAATTTTAATAAGACTACGTGAACCAATTACGCCTCTAGATAGATTCTGATTTTATGAGTCTAACCAAATTGGTTTCACCAGTTTAGAACATCTACAACATTGTATATTAATTACACAAGTTTACATGGAAGCTAAATTGAAAATTCTTTTTAGAAAAATCGGAAAGACCGGCTACACATTCAGCTCGGCGGCCCACGCGAGGCGCGGCCTCTACGCGCGCGCACGCGAGAAGCGGCCCACGCGGAACGGCTGTGCGCGCGGCCGGCCGGCCCAGCAACGGCCCAAAGCGAGGGCTCGCGCGCGCAGACGGCCCGTGCGGGGAGAAGCCCGCACGCGCCGGCGCTTTTGCGAACAAGCCCCCAAACTTGACCCAAAATACAACTAACGCCAGTCCCTATTCCGCCCTCTCGCAAACCTCCTCACATACCCCCCTCGTCTTCTCCCAATTCCCGCACGCACGCCCCCGAGGCAGGTCGCACGGCGGCGCACAGCGGGCACAGGCACCAGCCGGCCACGCCGACCAACCAGGGCCCACAACGGCCTATATAGCGGGCCGACCTTCACCTACTGGCCTAGCGCCTGTGCTGTGCGGCTGTACGAGAGCGGCGGAGCTTGCGGGAGCAGTGGCCATAGCGAGCGGCCATTTGCGATGGTGACGCGACCGTTCCGGTGAGAACGGAGAACTATGAGGGAGAAGGGATGGCGCGTGAGCACCAGTGCCATACCGCGAACACATCCGGGGTGACGGTTAAGTCAGAGATCATCCGAGCAGGGCTCGCCACGTGCGAGCGGCGGGTGCGATGGCGCTCCGACACGGACAAGGTGGCGTCAGCTCGTCGCCGGTGGGGTCCCTGTTCAAACCGAGGCGAGCACCAAAAAGGGGGTGTCAGGGCGGCTCTGCGGGTACAAACAATTGGAAAACCATCGATTCTACGGTCCCTACCTCCAAACGTCGATACGGCGGCGCTTTATGACCGACGGCGAGGGAAAACCCGAATCTGGCCGGCAACACAGCACGTCCACGGCTTGGAGCGAAACAACTGCTAGCTCGCTTCCTATGCTATGTGCTGGCGTGCGGAATTGGCGAGGATGCCCTGAGCTGGCGAACGGCGCAAGTTTGCTGGCTCGCCACGAAAAGTGGCCAAACGGTAGCGCTCTGCTCTGGGCTCCTGGCGCTCGCGCGCGCGGCAGTAGGGAGCGACCGAAAACAAGAGAGAGCAGAGGGAGAGCAGAGCTGGAGGGAGCGCGAGGAGGAGGGGAACCTTGGCCTCCACTTGAGTGCGACCACAGATGTAGGGCGGCAAGGGCAGAGCAAGGGCTCCGCGACACCACGATGGGACGCGACTGACCGCTAGCGGGGTCAGGCGCACGCGCGGGTGCCGCGGCGGGCACCACAGGACAACGAGGCTCAGGAGAACGTGCGTGCGCCTGCCGCCTCGGCCACGGCCACCGACCCGACCGAAGCTAGGCACGGCCACGCCACGGCAGCGTGCACGCACCCTCACGCAGAGCGCGCGCGGGGCCAGCCATAGAGAGACACGACGGCAGCCCGACCGGGGAGCAGAGAGGTAACGCAACGCACTGGGCGCGTCCTTGCGAGGTGACCGCATACTCTGGCCGAGCCCGAGCGAACGTTGACGCACATGAAGTTTAAAGCAGAGCAACAGGCCACAAACAAGCTCGACTACGACCACCCAACTCCAAGAACCCCCAGTCGACACTATCACCGTGCTAAGGAAACAACACACTCGCCCAGAGGGTCACCAGACCGGAAACTAGGAGTACGCCAACCCGAGTTTGTCGTGCCGAATGCCAGTTTGTGAATTGAGCCCGAGACACGGTGCAACGCGTGTTCTAGACAGTTAGGCCAATTTTTACGAAGGCGACGTGACACCCAACATGCCTGCCACCGAAACCAAAACCCGCGCGCTCACTATGATACAACTAACGGTACAAGAATATACGCTAGCGTTTAAGAAATTTGGTTAGAATTTTTAATGTCAAAACGACATTGTCATTACTCCCTGCGATTTTAGATGAGACCAGGAGGTTTAGGTAGAATTGAATTTCGAATTTGATTTACGGAGCTTGCAAGATATTAGCTAACAATAGTTATTTCTCAACTAAAAGTTGTATTTTCATCTGCTCGACTGGCACTTCAAATTTCTATTAAGTACTAGATATGGTAGTATTCTTATTTTTGTTTAAAAAATCATTTTTCATGCCATACAATTAACGCTATGCATTATAATTTTCTTAATAGACTTTCCACTAATAGTTTTAACACTAACTAACTTAACTTGGATTTTTATTTGCTTCCTCTTAGGTATTAATCTAGGTGCTAAGCATGCTCGTAACATCAGGGGTGTTACAGTTACCATGTTGCAGGTTAATATTAGCTACTCTCACTACTACGTGATTCCATTCCAATAGCTTTTTTCCACTAAAGGCCTTCTAAACTCAACATTAAGTGGAATCGTGTTAATATATCTACAACCTTTGCTTGTTTTCTACGAGCAACATTGAACAAAGCTGGGTATTGGGCTTTAGTGGTTGGTCTTTGAAAGGTCCTAATATGGCTAGAGAGGGGTGAATAGCCTATTAAAAATTCTACAAACTCGCTAGAGCAAAAGGTTAGTATAACAAATGGCGAAATACAATTTTGCTCTAACTCTACAAGGGTTGCAAAGCCACCTATCCAACGATTCTAGTAACTATGATCACTAATACAACCAATGGCTAAGTCACTATGAGCTCTCAAAAGCTAGTTACACTAAAGAGCTCAACTAGGTGAGAAGCTACACTAGCAAAGATAATACAAGCTCTCAAAACTAATTACACTAAAGAGCTTGTTACAACTAGTTTGTGGATTGTAAATAAAGGGGATGTGATCTTTACCACCACGACGAGGAATGAATCAATCACAATAAGATGAATATCAATCACCAGGAGAAATCCAATGAATCAATCACAATGGAGACACACGATTTTTCTTCCGAGGTTTACGTGCTTGCCGACATGCTAGTCCCCGTTGTGTCGACCTACACCTCGTGGTTCCACGGCTAATTGGCAATCCAAAGCCAAGCTCTCCAAGAGCACCGCAAGAACTTACTGCAAGTGAGGTACCTCAATGACACGAGCAATTTATTAGACTTGCCTTTGGCGTTCCGCTGGGGAAGGCACAACACCCCTCGCAAATTACCGGGAGGTGGCCAAGAACAAGCACCACTCTTGCCATAACTCCTCTGCTGCCTCCAAGCCGTCTAGGTGGCGGCAACCACTAAGAGAAATAAGAATCCCGCAGGCAATACTCACCCAAGTGCCAACTAGATGCAAACTGACAAGCAAATGCACTTGAGATCACTCAATCTCACTTTAATTTGTCAATCAAGTAAGGGAGATAAGTGGAAGGGAGTATGCTCAGCTTAAGAGGATGTTAGGATGTCAAAATATCCAAGAGTATTGCCCTTGACCCGACCAACAAGTATTTATAAGCCCCCTCGAAAGATAGAGCCGTTACAAACACGAAGGGTACTCTACGTACCGATCGGACGCACAGGTCGATATGACTGGACGTGTTGCCCTGCGTCCGGTCATCCTGTGCCATCCACATGTCGCCCGCTTTCAACGTCGAACGCCTGATCTCAACGGTCACCTGCCATGCGCCAAAGGTCAAGAGCGACCAGACGCACAGGTGCAACATACCTGACGCACGGCCAGCGTCCGATCGCTCACGCACACGCACTCGCGAAGCCTGACTGGATGCGCAGCTCGCTCGATGCACCGGACGCTACAGGAGCTGCGTTCGGTTGTTTTTAGTAAGAGTCCAGAGAGTAAAATTAGCAACTGGATGCGTCAGGTGGAGGATGATCGGACGCACTTCAGCGTCTGGTCAACACTTCGAGTTTCATTGCTCTCGCGCGCTGCTTAAGTCACTCGGACCGGACGCTGACGCATTGTGTCCGGTCGCTCGCACTTGACGCACAGGTGCGCGTGCTACAACTTCCCCCGTGGCTTGAATTGACCGGACGCGACCCTAGCGTCCGGTCGATTTGACCACCGCATTCGATCAATAGAAAATGGTCCCAAATCCATCTGTACCGCTCAAACTCCACCTCCTACGCAAATGTGCTAACACCACCAAGTGTACATTATCACGTGCATATGTGTTAACATTTTTCGCAATCATTTTGAAAGAGTTAGGTTAGCTCTCCACTAGATCTAAATGCATATGCAAATGAATTCTCATCTAGTGGCACTTAAGTGATCAATAGCCCTGAAAATTTCTCTCTTTATAGTATGGCTACCGATCCTAAATGTGAACATACACTCTATGGTGTCTCGATCACCGAAAGCAAACCCCTATGATATACTTTTGCTTTGATTTTTATCGGGTTTTGTTTTTCTCTTTTTTTTTTAAATGTGAAACACTTGATTATCTTTTGATCATCACCATCATCACCATGATTAGGCTTCACCACTTGGCATGAGACTTTATCATTTCATGTCTATACACTTAGAATAATGATTAGTCCCTAAATCTTATCAATTATCCAAAACCAAACTGGGGCTTTCAGTCTTCCAAAAAGGTATCTTCCAAGAACCTGATCAGATTGGTTATTACCATCATTTAACCTGATAGTAGTGTTTTGCTTTCAGATTAAATCTCCAACGAAATGGTTCTACGCACGAAGCATTTTGCACAGTTAAAGCTCGCGTCACCTGTTTTGTGTGCCTTCGATCACGTTGTGTACCTCCTCCGTCCCTAAATGTCTGTCTCTAGAAAACCGTGTTTCCCTTACAGACACGTTTCCCGGACGACCAACATTAAGGGACGGAGTAGTAGGATGCATATAATTATGCGTATGGCCGTACGTCTAGCATGTAATCTTCTATCCCTAAATATCTGTCGTTTGTAGAAACAACTTTGATTAAATATATATTAAAAAATATTAATATTTATAGTACATAATTAATATCATTAGAAAGATTTTTGAATCTAGTTTTTTAATAAATTTATTTAGAAATATAAATGTTGTACGTATTTTCTATAAATCGAGTCAAATCAACCACAACAGATATAGAGAGACGGGGGAGTATGCGCGTGTGTACGTCCAACACTCCAACTTACTGCACTATCAAATGAAAACACAAATTTAATACCAAAGCCCCGTCGTGTACGGTTTAAGTGAGGATGCGAAACGAATAAGCCAAGTTACATACGAGTGGCATTACCGCACCGAACATCCACGCTTCTTTTATTTAGTTCTTGTCGTTAGTGTGTCTGTTTGGATTCCGTTGAAGAAAGGCATCACGTCGGTGGACCTGGTTTAAGTGAGGATGCACGACGACGACGTCGCGTTCAATTCCTCTTTATATGTATGTTTCGTGCTCCCTCCATTCTAAATTATAAGTGATTCAAGAAATTTTTTTTTGACAGTCAAAGCATCTCAAGTTTGATCAAAATTATAAAAAAACTATAAAGATTTATGATATTAAATAGATATACTATGAAAATATAATTAATAAAAAACTTAATGATACTTAGTTGATATCATAAATGCTATTATGTTATCATATAAATTTGATTAAACTTGAGATGCTTTAACTTTTCAAGATTGTTGGAATAACTTATAATTTAGAACGAAGAAAGTAGCTGTGAACAGGTGCGCAAATGCAGCGGGCAGAAAAGCCAAAGATCCCATTGCAGTGAAAAGGCCCGAAAAGTGGTCGTGGAGATTGTGTGGTTTGTCAAATGAAGCCACTCCAGTTGACATCCATCATGCTTCTGGGTCGGGGCGTATATGTCAAAGGAGGTGCTTTGTTGGGGAGTAATTTTTTTTTGTCACATCGGATATATCGGAAGAATGTCGGGAGGGATTTTCGGATACTAATAAAAAACAAATTACAGAACCTATCAGAAAACTACGAGACGAATCTAATGATACTAATTAATCTGTCATTAGCACATGTTGGTTACTGTAGTACACTAGTACTTAAGGCTTTTCATGGACTAATTAGGCTTAAAAGATTTGTCTCGCGATTTCTCCAAAACCTGTGCAATTAGTTTTTTTCTGTCTACATTTATTACTCTATGCATGTGTCCAAAGATGCTCTTTTACTGTAGAAGGTAAATTTTTTTGAAACTAAACACTACCAAAGTATAAAAATCCACGTACCATGTGTAATTAGCTTCTGACCCGTGTAAACACTTGCGTACGTGATATTAAGCCTTTCGTTATGTATACGTATGAATATGTGTAGCGAATTCACAGTATGTGACCATGATTGCTTTGCTTTATGGAGATTGTCTCTAATGATTTTTTTTCCATGAGCAGAGTTTTTTTTTAGAGAATTAGCGGTGGAAATTGATAGAGAGCACTAAGATAGGAAATTGAATTTTAATCTTAATCTGTTGTTTGGTTCGTGCAGGAAAATAAGAGATGGAGTTTTTTATGACTTAAATAAGAGACGGAGTTGAGAAAAAATTCATGTACCTTATTTGTTGCAGCAGTGCTAGTGCCCGGCCTGCACTCCCCACATGAGGGCCACGCCGTCCGAACGTCACTCAGCCTTCTAACCCTAAACAGAGTCCGCTCGCTCGGACACCTACTGTGGCAGGTGGGTCCCCGACTACAACACCCGATCTGTTTTTAAAACATTTAGATGAAATATTTACAATATACGTGTGAAGACCGATGAAACGCTTGAAATATGCGTACGAAACACTTGCGAAAACACCTGAAAACACTTGAAAAGCCATTGAAAAACATCTGCAACATCAAGATAAAACACATGTAACATATGTGTAAAACATATGTACATTCAGATAACTTGCAACATATGTGTAAAGCATATGTAACATTCAGATAAACACATTTGTAACATACGTTTGAAAAACAGATGAAACATTTAGAACAGAAGCTTGCAACGTACGTGTACAAACATTGCAATATATGAAACAACCCGATCTACTTTTGCAACATCCATATGAAACACTTGCAACATACCTCTAAAATAACTGAAACACTCAAAACATACTCTTGCAACATTCACTTTCAAGCACAACATCTATTTGCTGCTTGGACGAATAGAGGCTCAGTGTAGGGTCGGCCGCGCATACCAACAGCATGCTGGAGGGCGGCACTAGCGACGGTGATGTGCCGACAGATATCCACCTCGGCGAACGCGTGTAGGAGATGAGGGAGGCGAGGCGAACGCAGAGGTAGCATGCCTGGGTGGGTGGAGGGCCACTAGGGACGGCTCACCCTAGTTACTGTCTTATGGTCGTGACAAGTAGGAAAGGGGGGGATTTGCTCAGCGAGCATGCACAGGGGAAACTACGAGCCTAATGTGGCATTGGTGGAGCTAGGAGTGAGGCGCGGGAGGGCCAGAAGGAAAGGGAGCAATGGCGACTGAGGAGCTCCCTGTTCGACCAACCCTGTCCGCACGTGCGAGCAGCAACTAGAGATAGAGAGAGCGGCGCGACGAGAGAAGGGAGCGTGAGAGAGGGGGAGGAGCCGACATATTGGGCTCCACATGCACAGGAAGGATGGCGCTTGCGGTAGGGCTCGGTAGAGAGGGTGGCTGGCGCCGTGCAACGAGCAGAAAGTCGCAGCGAGCGATGCCAGGTGAACGAGAGAGGAAAGCGGACGAGTAATACGGATATTTAGGATAGAAGTTGGTACCGTACGTTCGATGGGTAGAAAGATGTGAGCTGTTAGGCCGTCATGTTGTGTCCGGAGATTAAAGCTGTTTGGCCGGCCTAATCCTATCAGTTCCGTATTTGTTGTGGGGGTTTTGAGAGGAAAATTATACGACAAATCATGATGAACGGTGAGGATGTATTTTTTTTTATTAAGAGCACAATTTCTACTCAAATTACCACCTCTCTCTCTCAGGGAATTGATTAGTGGACGTTAGCCCTTTAAACTCGTCCTTCCTCCCACCGAAACTCTCGGTCCCACAAAACAAACAAAAAAAATTCTAAACTCCTGCCTCTGAACTTTTATTCCTTCCTTTCAATTACTTCCATGCAAACAAGCAGTGAGGAAATTCCCTGAGCAGAGGTGAGGAACCAAAACCAACCAACAGGCCCAATAAAAAAAGGGTGCACGTGCTTTTCCAGCCAGGAGATAGTAATGGACCTTTGGGCTCGCTCGGACGACGAACGCGGCAATGAAAAGGTATCCATGGGCCGTTGCCTGCGTCACAATCACACCACGCATCCGCCGCTGCCTGCTGAATCCCTTCTCCTGGCTGCCTGCTGCTGTCGACACGCGCGCGCCAAGCTCGCCCCGCCGCTGCCTGCTGCTCGCACGGCGCCGTCGCTTTCCCTTCTAGAGATTCGAGGCACGCGCGAGGGCGTAGAGTGGAGGTGGAGCGACGCACGCCGCGTTCCCTGTCGCAGTCGCAGTCCCGCCCGGTCGTCGCATGCAGCCGGACGGCCGGGCCCTTTGGGCAAGGTCAGCAGCATCGGCGTCGGCCGTCTATTCACCCTCTTTGGCTCGCTCGTCTCAAAGGACGGGTCGCCGTCGTGCGTCAACGTCCCGGCCGTTGGCTTTTCGCCCCGCCCCCCCCCCCCCCCCCCCCCCCCCCCCCCCCCCCGCTATTATATTATATGCCAATATCTTCTTGGACTGCCGCATGCATGGTCCTGGGATGCTGCTGGGCACATGCGTCATCGACGTGCTGCTGGTCTGTGTTGACTTGCAGATCGATCAGATGCAGTACTGCGTGGTCAAAGATCGGGAGAGCGCACAACTGTATCACGGAGACGACACGTGATATAGGGCCTGTTTAGCTCTCGAAATTTTTTTAGAAAACAGTACTGCAGCACTTTCGTTGTTATTTGGTAAATAGTATTTAATCATAGTTTAATTAGGCTTAAAAGATTCATCTCATGAATTTCGTCTAAACTGTGTAATTAGTTTTATTTTTTATCTATATTTAATACTTCATGCATACGTTCCAAGATTCGATGTGACAGAGAATCTTGAAAAATTTTGTTAAATTTTGAGAACTAAAAAGGCCCATAATACAAGAGGATGGGTTAACTAGTGGTTAAGTTCTTCCGATCCACTGACGTGCGGTCAGTTGACAACGCAAACCATAGCTTCTAGTACACCAGGTCGTTAAAAGCCGCCTAGCGCCTTGTTTAGATGCACCTCAAAAGTTAGAATTTTATCACTCTCTCCGTCACATCAATCTTTAGACCCATACATGAAGTAGTAAATGTAGGTAAAAAATAACTAATTACACAGTTTAGTTGAAAATCACAAGATGAATCTTTTGAGTCTAGTTGGTCTATAATTGAACAATATTTATCAAATAAGACGAAAATGGTACTATTCATCGGATTTATTTTTTTCAATCTAAACGAGGCCTAGTTGTACTCATTTGCACAGCAGTACAGCACCGACAAGTGACATGATTGCCTTTTAATTTCCTCGAGGCCTCAGAATTTCCCACTGCGGTACGAAAGGGCATTTAGAAACTGTTCTTACCGTGCCAAGCTATTACCGTCCAAATCTCAATGTTTATGAATGATAACTCTTCTTCTTTTCATTTGGATAATTTTCTCTTTTCCGGAGCATGCCAATGCACTCATGTGTAAATCGTAATGGTTTCTCTTTTTCAGAGCGTGTTACCACACAGAGTGATGCACATGTCGGAATAAAATTTCTTTATCTAAAACTTTTTTAGAAAGCTCCCTGCTTCCTGAAAGAAGAAAAAAAAGATAGTTTTTACTCTCTTTTTTTTGAGAAAAGGGTAGGATTTTATTGCTACAACACTTTGACATCCTTGTGAGGTCCTCATGGTCATCTTCCCGTCGCCGGTTGGAGCCGCCTCTGCTCGGTGCTCCGTCTCGCCACTAGACGGAGGAGAAGAACACCAAGAAGAAGCAAGAAGCCGACACCCATGCAGACGAAGGAACTTCCAGATTTTGAATCGCCATCAGTGACACACCGGGCACAACATGTACTTCAAACGCTGAATGCTCCGGCGGACGGCTAACAGTCGTAACTTCGTCGCGAAGGAGGGGATCTGACGCCTCCCGCCTCAACAGGAGACCCACTCAACGGCGAAGAAAGAACTCAAAAAGGGGATTTGGATATCCGAACCCGATGCCGCGAGTTCAAGGTACACATACCTCACGAGTGAACCGCAGGATGACGCGTCGGCATCACCAGAGCTGGCTCGGAGGGGCAAAATCACCGGTGAAGACCTCACCGCCGCCACCGTGACCCAAACTGCAACCGACGCCTCCGGTTGCAGGAAACCTACCCTAAAAACTAAAAGAAAAGAAATACATACTAGTATGGACAACCGCTCACTCTCAACCGGACTCCCCACATCCCAGCGCCCAAAGACGCCGACGGAGGGAAGAAATCTGGCGAGGAGTGGAGCGGAATCGAGAATCGTCCACGAGTCGCCTCTGTCAACTGTAGAAAGGGGAGAAACGGGGACGAGAGAGAATAGCCACACCTGGCAGCTTGTTGGATTGGGGTGGAGAAGCTCTGATAGAGTTTTTACTTGGCATCATCATTTTGCTCAGCTTTCTTCTTGGCTAGGACCAGTCCAATTCAAATCCAAGTACTGCGGCCAGACCTGGGCCACAAGAGATGCTGGTCGCGACTTTTGGCCAATCAGTGGGCTGTTGCTGCTGTTGGAATTGGAGGCCTTTGGTGAAGTTTGGCGGCCCATGTATGCAATGGAGCTAGATAAGGCCCGAAAGGGTAATGGACCAGATATCATATTCACGATTCCATAACTTTGACCCTAGCTGTGTTGGAATGGAATGTGCACTTTAATATATGGTCATTTAAATGATTTGTGGCTCGGAGATTCATGTCATCTGTTCCAATATGAAGGTTGGAAGAATATCCATTTTAACTTTTTTGAATATTAAATATAGATATAGGTTAGACTGGTCATCTCACCAACGAACTTTTCGTTTTTGGCGTCCTACAAGTGAGTGAAGAACATGTTCCTTCACTCCATCAGGCAACCAAACAAGAGTACAAGACCTAGCTAGTGCGCTTTTCTTAGACAAAAGATAACAATAATGCTCAAGAGTAGTGCACAGCTTATAAAGGCTCAAACAAAGTAAAGTATATCGAGATCCCAAGTTGTCGACATACAGTATGTGAAATGCAACTATATTACTGATGAAAAGGCATACATGTCGACATATGTGAAATGCGACTATATTACTGAAGAAAACATACAGAACGCTACATACTATATGGTCTGGGTGCGCTCTCTATCTCTCTCCGTTCCCTCCTGGAACGTCAAAGCCAGCAGTCCCACGAATCTCGGAGCGCAACCAAAATGCGTTCCCTGACAGAAAGTGCAGATCAGCAGGCCATAAAACCCATCCGGTTAACTTGAGCACCCACAACAGCTGATTACATTCCGGCGGGAACCGTCGTGCTCGTGATCGCAACGTGGCGGCGCAGGGTGTGGACAGTAACGCGCATGTTCTTCTCCTGACGATGAATGATGAATGATCCAGGCGATCGGCAGCCCCCATTCTTTGTCGCAACTCGCATGGGCCACCAGGTCGTCATTCTGACGAGACGAGCGAGGAAAGGCCTGCTGTGCTCCCAGCAACAGCAATCGCTTTGCTGTTGGAAGTGGCGAGCGTGCATCGACACGAGTGAGCACTGCGTGACTGTGCACATGATCACCACGCACTCCTAGCGTCCATTAAAAAGTGCATTATGTAAAAAAAATTCTCCGTCACATCAAACTTGCGATATATGTATGGAGTACTAAATGTGGATAAAATCAAAAACTAATTGCACAGTTTAGTTGTACTTTGCGAGACGAACGTTTTGAGCCTAATTAGTCAATGGTTGGACAATTATTACCAAATACAAATGAACTGCTACAGTGTATTTTGGTACTCCAAAATTTAGATCAAAACACAGCCGATAGCTCAAAAGTCTGCCAGCATGCCTCAGCTGATCGCTGACGCAGTCACGCAGAGGCAGATGCTAGCTGTCGACGCTCCACGCACACACCGCATATCCACATCGGAATCCAGATCGGCGATCCGCCGTGGCCACCGACCAGCCACATGCCCGGTCCAGGTCCGACCGCTGTCCATGGAGGCTGCATGGAGGCGCGCGAGCGCGCTCCCGGAAACCAAAGGCCGTGTCCGCCGCGGCGGGCGCATTCGCGCATGCGCGGGCGCGACGCCTGGCCGCCGTTGCGAGTTACGGAGTAGTACGACCGATGCGCGCGTGCGCGGCTGCCGTTGGTTCGGTCCTGAAACCGATGCCGCGGGGCGCGATGTCGGCAGCTCGGGTTCCCTTCCCGTGAAGGATTCCGACGCGGTTGGGGTGGGTTTGGGTAGCCTTTTTCGTTCCCCGATGGCCTCGTCGATCTCCAAATATACGCCAGCGCGGCGGGGGGCCGGAGGGCGTACGTGCGGTGGTCTGGGGCTCTGGGACCGTGGCAAGTGGCGATCGTATGTCTCACGGCATTTTCCGGCTTGCTAGCTGCTTCAGAGAGCCTCCGTCGCGACGTGGAACATCTGTCTGGCGTCTAAAGTCTAAACAACACAAAAGCGATCAAAGGGTATGGAAAAGGCATTGGTGAGAGGTGGTCACAGATAGTACACCACTCTGTGGCCTCTCTGCGTGTTCCGTCCCCTTGTCCAAACCTACCGCGCGTGTCAAGGACGCCTGCTTGGCTGAAACAACTGTAGCATCCACTTCGTCTCTATCGATCAGACGTAGTTTGTGCCCACCAGGCCACCTTAGTCAAATACACTGTTTTGGTTGGCTTTCTGCTTTTTGGTAGTAGAAGTAATTTTAGAAGCTGAACCAAAGACAGCCTTAACATAGTTGTTTAGGTCTTTGCATGCACAACAGTTATCCAACATAACACCAATGTAACAGCTTACAACCTTGCTTCTAGTGCAAGATTCTCTTGTGTTTCTCCTGTTCAAACCCTGCACATGTGCCTATGTGCTTCCTTAGTTCTCTTTTATTTCAGGGCTTGTTTAGTTGGTGAAAAAGTTTAGGTTCAACTACTGTAGCACTTTTCGTTTTATTTGGTAATTTATGTCCAATCATAGACTAATTAGGCTCAAAAGATTTGTCTCGTGATTTACAACCAATCTGTGTAATTAGTTTTTTCTTTCTCCTATATTTAGTACTCCATGCATATGCCGTAAGATTCGATGTGACAGGTACTGTAGCACTTTTTGGGTTTGCTTTTTGGGAACTAAACCGGCTCTCAGTCTTTTTGGGAGCCTTTCTCCCTCCTCCACGTAAGTTGTTCTTAAACTTAATAAAAACGCTCGTTATAAAAAAACTAGAACATCAATGTCTTGGCATGTATATAAAATTTCATCGAAGCACTTCGGATCCACACACACCACTTTGGATGCAGTAGTGGCTTCGATAAACACGAGCAACATTATCATGAATCCGGTGATGTTTTAGGACAAAAAATGTAGTTGTAAATACACAATAGAATATATAAGGTGATCCAACAATTAAACTTAGGAGAAGGCCAAGGAATTAAACAATTTGTGAGAGGTTTGGATTTTTTTTTCAGGAGTAGAGTTGAAACTGATGGTTACCTTGATTTGGCATCCGTAGAAACTGCACCGCCATAGGGATAGTAATAGGAAAAAATGAAGATGAGAGAATAATATCTTTAAGCTTAAAAAATTCATCGACGATAAGTTCATGGAGTTCGTGTTGATGGAGGAAAGAACCAATACAATAAATAAAGAAAAAAAAGAAGAAATATAAATTGTTATTAGAACAAATGACTAGCTATCGGGGCTATTTACCCGGGCATCATGCTGACTAGAATTCCTAAGGATGGAGTACTGTTGGCCTATAACGTGCTCACAATCATGGACATGGTAGGTGGCTACCGATGACAGGATGTGGTCAAGAAGATTGCCCAACTAGCAACTAATAGGTGAGGTCAATTATAAGCGCGCCTACATCTCACACTAGCGGCTCACCTCGCTGATTTTTGAAACTATAATAATAGCTTCGTTTATTTGATGGACACTTGAACAAAGCAACTACTGTAGCTTTCTAGGAGGTACTGTACTAGCTTGGCCTTTAGCCCTTTACCGTTTCACGCACGCGTGAAGATTCCTCCTCTCTTGTCTGTCATCTGATCACGATAACTAGCGAGACGTCAAGGGTTGTCCCCACTCCTCAGCCCGTCGTCACATACAGCACAGATTGCAATTGCATTGCATGTGAGATCCCTGGAAACACTGATCGTCTGGTCCTAAACCAGGACGATGTATAGGAAGGAAACAAGAAACAGCCCATGTTATTTCCGTTGCCTCGCGTGGTAGTGGTACCACCACCTAGTGTAGTGACGACACCACACTACAGCAGTTACGGAGTATGGCCCGTTCGGCTGTGCTGATAAGCCGGCTGAAAACAATAATGTTGGCTGATTTATTGTGAGAGAAAAATATTGTTCTGCCTAAAAAAAGTATGGATTATAAGTCGGATGAACAGAGCCTATGTCGCCTATCTTTCAGCTAGAGACTAGAGACTACTTTTTAGTCACTTTGAACCAAACAGGACAGGAGGGATTACTAGAGGGACTTTTAGTCTCTAGTTCACTTGTCTTTTAGAGGAGGCTTTTTAGGACTAATAGACCAACTTTATAGCCCATACCCCTCACCCTCTTTCTTCTCCCTACCTCGTGAGTCTCTCTCCTCCCCCGAGTGACCTTTTCATGTCTTCGCGTGCTCCGGTCGCATCCGTGTACTAGCTCCCGCGCGGTCACAGCTCCAGCATGGGCTCCGGCGCAGGCGCGAGCGCCTCCCTCCGTCCGGATTTCCCTCCCTACGAGACCCGGTGGGCTCCGGCGGCAGCCCCTCTACGGTGACCTCGCGGCGCTGCTCTTCATCGGCGGCGGGCGAGCGGTCCCAGATCTGGCAAGGCAGTCATGGACGGTGCCTTCGGAGGTGCTCTCCTCCGCCTAGGGCTTCGGCACCGGCGGACAGGAAGGAGAGAGAGAGATAAAGAGAATAGAAGGGAGGGGCGTTTTGTTCTTTGTTCAGCAGCTTTAATGCCCTGTAGTCCCTTTTAGTCCGTGAAACCAAACATGCTATTTAGTCCCTCTATTACTCCATGATTAGTCTCTAGTCTTTGGTCCCTAGAATCAAACTGGACCTTATCTTATTCATGAATCCCCACTCTATTTCGCACAGCTCACTGATGGCAACCACCGCTCGCCGGGCACGGCCAGCCCCCCCTTTTGCTTTGCTTGTCCTCGCTGGTCCGAACCGAACCTAACGTTGTGCGCCCGCGCCCCTGCTACACACACGGTCACACGGATGGACGCGGCGGCTATAAAGAACCGACGACCATCGAGCTACGGTATGTCGTCATCGTCTCATGGATCGTCTTGTGCAGCAGAATGGCCTTGTTTAGTTCCTCCCCTAGAGTTTAGTCCATATCGCATCGAATGTTTGGACACATGCATGAAATATTAAATATAGACTAAAAATAACTAATTAGACATATTGTGACTAATTTAGGAGATGAATCTTTTAATTTAATTAGTCCATGATTTAACAATGGGGTGATACAGTAAAGCTAAAGTAAACATGTTCTAATGATAGATTAATTAGGTTTAATAAATTCATTCCGCGAAGTACCGAGCACTTCTATAATTTATTTTATTATTACTACCAAACACTTTCAACACCTCGACGTGACAGCCGACGAGGCCGCTGGATTTAAACATCACTTTGTGCAAAACTTGCGCCGCAGTGCGATCGCTTGGCTACCCTTTTCTCCCTGTTGGCGACAAAAGCTGGGTCAACCAGCGCACTGCACAACGCCTACCGCCCACAATTAAACAACGAAAGCGACCGTGCCCGTGCTCCAGCCTCCAGGTCCCGTCCAGGGCGCCAGCGCCACAGCCAAAAGCCAACGGAAACGCGGCGTTCCGCTACCGCACCACCGCCGCGCGCGGAGATTAAACAAAAGCAAAAGCATCCGCTGGCCGCTGCGACCTGCCTCCCCCCGATCTCTTTCTTTCTTTCCTTCCTTCTCTACGCGTCGGAATCAAATATATATATATATATATATATATATATATATATATATATATATATATATATATATATATATATATATATATATATATATATATATATATATATATATATATATATATATATATGCCGAAAACAACGGGCGCGTGCGCATCTCACTCAGGCTCTCAGCATCTTTTAGGAAGGAGGGATGTGGAGAGGGGGAGGCGTCGCTGCCGCTGGCTACTGGCTAGGCACACCACTCCGGCGCCCACGCTTTTCAACGGATTACCTGCTCGGCACGCGTTGAGCTGAGTTGCCGCGCAATTACGACACTCTCTCGCCATCGCTCTTTTTCCTCCATACAGCGAATATTCGCTGCCTGTAAACGGGGTTTCTACTTTGTACACTACATAAAAATGCCAATATACGGAGCTGTTGTCGAAATACCGTTTCTCGGCAATCGGGGAATTGCTGTATTCTAGAAGAAGCGTGCATGGAAAAAAAAACGTGTGTAGCAAGTCTCGTGATTCACATATGATCCAACGCTGTGCCCCAGTTTCTGTTTTATGCGTCGTATTGATACTGTTCACTTGGCCATGTACAGAGCGCGGGCGCTAGCCTATACAGGTGCTTTGCCGGAATTTTCCAGTTATTATATCTACCACCGTGGTCCGTGGAGGCTGCTGCGAATGCTTCAACTTGCATCGCTGCCTATGCAAGCGCTCGGCTTTCGGTGCTGCTTCCATGTGAAATTGACAATTTTTAACATGGGGGAGCACAGATTAGCTTGGAAAATTGGTTTCCCCTCATTGTAGCGTAAGACTCTTTACAAAGACGTTTTATTACTCTTTTTTAAGCATCTCTGTGTAAGGGATCTGGCATTGTAATCTTTTGTTGTTAGCAATGCTCCCATGTTGATGGCTACTCCCTCTATCCCTGATTAAATCAATAGCCCGTTTGTTTTGGTCAGTGCACTCTTGGAAGAGCAAACTGGTGGGGTTAGATTGGTGGAGTAGTAAATTCTTCGATTAAAAAATAGTGCACATAGAAGCAAATGAACTACATAGTAAGCATTTAATAAGTTGCCACATAGCAAGCTTCATGACAACATAGAAGAGAGAAATGAGAGTTTCATGGAGATGAAACTTGACTAACTCTAAATAAGTCATAAATTAAATGATTATGAGAAAACCGAAACTTTACATTAAGAGTGATTGGTTTATCTACTATGTTTTATTACATTCTAAATTTTTGGAAACAATGGTATGAAACTCTCTGCTGAGAATGTCTTGAGGCCTCACCAATTAGTATCTAATTAATAAAAGATGGAAATTAGATTAATAAAAGATATGATAATGTTTCCTCTATAGCAATATTTTGTCCTGAACTTTCTAGAAGTTAATTTAATCAAGGAAGAAGGGAGTATGTCTAGATAAATAATGCATGAAATAGTAGTCTTCTTCACTCAAGAATAATATGAAATAAAGAAATACCTGTAAAAAATGCGTTTGATACATAGGAAAGTAGTGAAATCATTTTGCAATTAAAAATCCGCATGTCAGTGTCAAGTGTCAACCACTAATCGCACCGCTGAGCACAGTTTAGTTTTCTTTATTTTTTTAAGAAAAACTGAGCTTAGTTTAGTTGATCAACCTCCTGACCATCCGGCCCAAATGCAAGGAGGCACACCAAGTCATGCTCTTTCACATTAGGCCAGGGAGTCTGGGAAGTGCCGTGTGCGGTGCGTGTAGGCATAGCATTTCTCATGTGGGGGCAATTGGGAACCGGCATATTCTCAGTTCCTCACTTTGCAATAACTACTCCTACATGTATGTGCTAACCAACTATAGTTAATGCGAAGTGTCGACATATAGCCCCCCTCCTGGCCTCCTCCAATCAGCGAAGGGGCCCACGCCACCCTTCTACAGTAGTATTTCTTGACGAGTTGCTGTCATTTTCAGATCGTTTTGTTTATTTATTTATTATTTTTCCTTTCCACCCTCCACACGTCCAAATCTGTCCGGGGGGTCCCATGGACGAGTAGCAATCTCCTTTCATGCTTTGCAATTGCCAATAATCCAACGCTAAGGGCATGTTTGGTTAGAGATGTTAAAGTTTAACAATAGCATTTTCGTCTTATTTGACAAAAAGTTTTCAATTTTGGATTAATTGGGCTTAATAGATTTGTCTCATAAATTACTTCTCATCTGTGTCGACATACATGCAATTAGTCTACATTTAATACTCTATACATTTGCTGCAACATTGATGTGATGAGAGTTAAACTTTAACATTCATGAACCAAACAGGCCCTAATGGTGTGTTTAGTTCGCGAAAAATTTTGGTTTTGGCTACTGTGACACTTTCGTTTGTATTTATCAATTAGTGTCAATCATGAACTAATTAAGCTCAAAAGATTCGTCTCGTAATTTTTCTACTAAACTGTGTAATTATTTTTTTTCGTCTGCATTTAATGCTCTATACATGTGTCCAAACATTCGATGTGACGGAGAATCTTGAAAAATTTTAGGACCTAAACACCCCCTAATGCTGCCTGAGACTTAGCACAGGACATCGGATATTTACTCCCTGCTAAATGCTAATGCACCACCAAACAAACTGACAATTTCATGATTAGAGTACTGAAACAGTAGGATAACTACAGTACCAGTATTACTAGTAGTTAGGACCCAGCTAATTAAGCAATGTTCATCAATTGCTCTAGAGCGCTAGCCTGGGAATTTTGTCGAAACACTTTTTTTTTCTTGCGGAAATAATTTAGGCTCAGTAGAAACGGTATAAAATATCCTGGATCGAAATGGGTTCCAGATTTGAAAAGAGTTCTGGATTGGCAGGTAATTGCAGTACTTGCAGTAGAATAAAGCAGATCATTAATACTAGTCGTAATAAAGATGAATTAATTTTAATAGTGGTAGTACATCGACGGAGCCTCTCCGGGAAAAAATGCCAAAAACAGAGGCTTTCAATCTCTACTCTCTTCTTCCTCAGCGATCACGACTAGAACGACAAGAACCGAAATACAACAAAGAAAAAAGAACTCATCGAATTAATCCAGAAGGATTAAGGCCACACTAATCAAGCGAAAGTTCCTCTCTTCCTCCTGCTCAAGGCGAGAACGGGATCAACGAGGCCGCGGTAGACATTGCCGTCAAAGGTGGGCGGCGGCGGCGACGGTGCTCAGTCCTGGAAGCCGGTCTTCTCCCAGATGGCGTTGCGGACGCGGCGGAGGTCGCGGCCCTTGAGCGTGCGACCCACGCCCTCGCGCACGGAGAACGACGCCACCGCGCGCTCCCGGACCTGCACCACCTCGTGAGGCGGCACCCAGCGCCGGCCCCCGGTGCCGCCGACGACGTCGTCGGCGAACGCGTCCGCGCGGTCGTCGTGCGCCGCCCACCCGGCCGCGCGCGCCGCGGCGCAGCTCCCGGCGTACTCGGCGCCCAGGATCTTGGACCAGTCCGGGATGTTGACGGGCACCGACGCCGGCCCCGGAGCCGGAGCGCCACCCGCGCCACGCGGCTTGTGCTTGGACGGCGCGGCCACCGGCGGCGACCGCGCGTACGGGTCGGCCGCGGCGGACAGGAACGACGGCGACGACGGCGAGGACGACGTCGGGTAGCCGCCGCCCCAGATGACGTCGGCCTCGTCGAGCTCCACGCCATAGTCTGCGGCGGCGCCGCCCACAGGGTGCACCGCCGGCGCGAACAGCCGGTGCGACGCGACCATGGAGAGGCTGCTCCGGCCGGCCATCCCCTCCGGGGGAGAGAAGAGAGAAACGGCTGCTGTGTGACTGTGAGTGGACTCACGAACCACCGCGCGCGGGTGAGGGAGGGTAACCTATGAAGAGTGAAGTGGTTCGCGTCTGGCAACGGGTGGAGGCGCGGGCTTTATAGCGGTGCGCGGGGAGAGGGGTGAGAACTGAGAAACTGGAGGGGAGATGTGGATAAGGTTGATCGGCGCCGCGCCGTGACGGAAGTGGGGCGGGGCGGTTGCTGGCCCGGGAGAGTGTATAGTACACTAGCGTAGCGTCAGGGTACGGGCGGGAGCAGCAAAAGACAGACGTATGGGCAAGGCGTATTGCTGCGCACTGTGCTTGCGTACTGCGTTCTCGCGCAAGACGACATGGCTCCCAAATCCGACGTGCCAATGCAGAGCTTGAGACAAATTAAAGGTGGACGAATTTGAAAAAAAACCAGTGAATAGTAATTGACGCAAGAAATGAACTGACAATGCATATAATATCATTAATATATACATTCGTACTTATATTAATGGCAATTATAGCAGCAATATAATGTAGGCTCTTCTATCATTTTCTGTTTGTTATCTACAGCCAGACTTATTCCTCTCCATGCATAGCTTCACAAAAACATAATTTTATAGAGCAAAAAGAAAAAATAATACAATATACAATGGCAAAGCATGAAAAGAAGGGGGGCAGGTGCCCAGCTTCGCCTCCATGAAGCTCCGCCAGTGGTAGGCTTTTTTGTCGAGCATGTGTATGCTAGTGCAGCGAGTAAAGATCGACGGATTTGGATAGAGTAGCAGTACCATAGTCCATAGCTAAAACAAAGACAATTTTGTGCGAGTGCGGTAGGAACGGATCTTTGAAAAAGAGGCATTGCAAATTCATTTGAGAAAGCAAATACAATAATTTCCTAAATCCATGATGTAGTGTTTACCATTGAAATTTCATATTTAATCCTCTTGGTCCAAATTTGTGTTGTTTTATTACTCTTATATTGATATAAATTTGATTGAACTTTTTTTTTACTATATAAAAGAGGGCTCATACTCCTGACCAAAAAGGTGAAATAGTTATTTTGGTCCATCAACTCTTGTTTGAGACTCGGTCTCATTCATAAACTTTCAGAATGGTCGTTTCATGGCCGTTTTAGTCCTCAAATTATGCTTTTTTTTGCTCAACTTCATCCATGAACTATCAAAGTTCAGGGACTAGACTGAAATGATGTATCACATAGTTGAGGAAAATCAAATGGAAACTATTTTGATATTGTAGGTATTAGTGGACTTTTTCTCTAAATTGTCAATGGTTAAATTTATTGACATTGAACAAAACTAAAATGCCATGTACTTTGGATAGAGGGAGTATATATTACTCCTTCCGTCTAGAAGAATGCAATAGTAACATAATAATAAGTTAAATTATCTTGAGCTTGACTCACTACATAAAAAATTAATATTTATGATATACTTATGATATTAAGTAAGTATCATTAAATTTATCATGAGATATTGTCGTAGTATATCTATTTGGTGTCACAAATATTAATATTTTTAACTATATATCCATCGAGCTTTAGATACTTTAACAAAAACACTACTCCTAAAATTGTATTTTTTGGGGGCTCTGGGGTGCGGAGGTAGTATAGTATGCAAGAAGTTCATGCAAAATAATTTATTTTGGCTGTGTTTAGTTCCTTCAAAATTCTAAAAATTTTACAAGATTTCCCGTCACATCGAATCTTTGGACGCATGTATAGAGCATTAAATATAGGTAAAAAATAGCTAATTACACAGTTTGGTCGTAAATCACGAGACGAATCTTTAGAACCTAATTAGTTCATGATTGGACACTAATTATCTTCTAAAATTTTTACAGGGCACCTAAACACACCCTTTGCCTTACAAATGAACCGTCAATGTGAACGCGCTCTCCAGATTTTATCAAGATGGAACGGCAGATTTGCCTCTGTCAGATGCGCATTGTGTCCAGGCTTTTGTAAAAGAGCTTACAGTAACTCACAGTACCGGCGCCAAACCTGTACTAGTACGTACTGTAGGTGGGGAAACGGGGGCACCGGCGCCTCTACGGCCTTTTTGCGGCCTCCCTCCCTCGCCGTGTCGCGACGCGCGGGCCAGCGGCGGAGCGCCGCGTGTCGAGTCCGCAAGATGGCCGGCACTTGTCACGCCGGGAGAGGCCGTCCGGCGGGCGTTCACGTGACCCGCGGGACCCGCGTGGTAGCGGGACTGTCGCCTTCTTCCGGCTTTCGACTGGGGGAGGGGCCCGCAGGATCCGAGGCCACGACGCTCCAGTCCGGTCTCTGAGAGGGGTGGTGGGGCGTCGTGTACTCGTGTTGGTGTTAAGGGAGCAGCGAGCGTCCTGCGCCTTGTGGTCCAGAACCGGTGGTGGCGCCTCGCTGTGATCCACCACCACCCGCCGTCTGGTACCTGTAGGAGCGGCTACGGACGGCGTAGAGGAGGGGCCTGCAGACTGGTCCTCTCTAGTCTCTACCCAACAGGACGGTGTGTACGTACGCGAGGAGACGACGTACTGTACTTTTGTGCGCGTAGGAGTACTGTAGAGAGCAGCATTGGAGCCGTTCGGCTGTGCTGATAAGCCGGCTGAAAAACACTGTTGACTGATTTGTTGTGAGAGAAAAATACTATTCCGACTGAAAAAAAACAAGCTGAAAAAGACGGATTACAAGGCGAATGAACAGGGCCAGAGAAGCCGTAAGCGAGTTGACTTGGGATGCGAGGGAGAGAGAGGAGGAGGAGCTGCAGCCTGCAGGGAGACGTGAAGCTGTAGAGGGACGGACGCGTGTACTGTATCTCTATCGGTCCAGATCCAGGGCGAGGGGTTTTCTGAACTGAACCGGTGCGAGGCTGCCGCCAGGCACACGTCACGCGTGTGCTGGGGTGGAGCGAGCCACGACCACGAGGGGACGGGCGTTCTTCCAAGACGACGTGGTTAATCTAAACACAACCCGTAGTACGTAGGTCAAATCGAGCAGGTTTTTAACATATATATATCCACCTGCACCATCTCTCAGGCAACCAACGTTGACCAAACACCAATGATGCACGGTTCGTTACTTGTTGACCTGTTCAAAAGCTTGGTTAGCTGAGTGACATGTCCAAGCTGGCTCCCAAGTTTAGTGTTACCGGTGATTTGACCGCAGCTGAAGCCGTATGTATGGTCAGCTGCTGGAGCGAGAGCTACGCCTACCTACTGTCGCGCCCAACACGCAAAATGAAAGGAAGCACAAACACGCCGGATGGCGGCCCTGTCGGCGGATTATTCCGACGAGACAATAATGTGCTCATTTCACCAAGCTTATATGGAGTAGTTCACTAACCTCTCTCCCTCTCGCAAGTGCCGCATCTGTGGATGGAATGCCGGTCAATGCCCGTGCGCATCGATCCCGCCACTGTGGGTGAGTGCGTCACTTCACTTAATCCACACATCACACGCGCACACGCACACTTGAGTGCAGAGGCCTGGGTCTGGCTAAAACAAATCCTAAATTCCTAATAATCCCCAAAGTGGAGATGCTTGCCGCACCAGCACGGCCGCTGCGCACATGCGTGTGGGCCGCGCGCGTCCGTGCGCGCCGGTTTTAACTAACCCTAACCCCAACTTGCACTGCATTAGGGAGCATAGACCGCCGCGCGCGCAGCGCTGTGATCGAGCGCCCGCCTTGGCGCCTTCTCCAGTTCGCTTGCCCCGGCCCTGCGCAACCGATTTCGGAGAAGGAGCCGATTGCCCGATGGTTTCGCGACAAACGCCGGCCGTCGGCACGTCGGCGTCGATGATCTCTACTGATCTGCGATCGCATCGTCGACCTGCGGTTGGCGAAGCAGTTTACCAGTACAGTACAGGTGCCCACTTGGTGTGTTGGTGCAAGGCTGTCCATTCATGCACGCATCTGATCGATGAGCTTTCTTCAGTGCGTCTCGCGCCTGCTGATTATTGGGTGGTACTGTACACGCTTTAGTTTTCTACTGCCATTGTTTATCGCAGGATTGTTTAAGGCGTGAACAGCTAGCTGTAGTTTGCCCTCAGAACAAGGAAAACTGGAAAAAGGATCGCGTAGAAGGAAGGGAAAAAAAACTCAGAGATCAACTATAACAATATACTCCGGGGATTCGCGGCCTGGATAATGGCCCTGTTCGGCAGGCTATTTTTTGACTTATAAGTCGGCTGTGGCTGATTTGCTGTGAGGGAAAAACACTGTTCCACGGCTGATAAACCGTGCTGATAAGCTCAGCCGAACAGGGGAATGCTATCTGGCAGCCAGGGGGCACGATCTTATCCACTCACCACCGTCTCACGTAGCTTTGGCCCTTCAGCGCTTTGTTTTTTTTGTGTTTTCGGGAAAGCTTGCGTTGCTTGATTCCAGCGTATTATTGAAGCTGCTGCGCCGGTGCAAGTGCGCGCGGCGCGGGCGTACTAGTAGTTTACTGCCATGTGGGCAAGTGGCACATCGCATCTCAGAGTTTATTACTAGTAAGTAGTGTGTGATGAATATAAGGGTTTCTTTACGGGTTCTGTTACCCTCATGATTTGTACCAGTGCCAGTAACTTGTAGAGTTAATTAGTGATGGGAATAAACTTCAGAGCCGAAAGATAGCACCACCGTGACATGCTGCCGTTGGCACTTTGCACTTTGGTTTGGTTGGAGCTTGCCCTTCCCGTGTGACAAGACTGTCGCTATGTCAATTGTCAAATGACGACGTTTCTGCAATGGAGACAGAGGTAATTAGGCAATTATCTGGTCTCATCAGTGATCGTGATGGTAAAGTAAAGCTGCAGTGGTTCACCGATTCTTACTAAATCGATGACCAGCTGCAGCCTGCAGCTTAGGGAAAGACATCTGCGTGGAGACTGGAGAGGAAAAGGTATTAAGTGCTCCAGTTCCGACGGGTGTCAATCGGGCTTTCGACAGAACATTCACGAAAACAAATGTTACCCGATCCAGTCCATGGTTGTTTGATTTGGGCTCTCGGTCCTCAAGACCGAGTTGCATCGAGCTGGTCATGGTCTCATATATGGCTAGGTCAGCTTAACCCCCCTTTTAGGCCTGTGTGTTTGAATCCTGTGCTGATTTCCCAACGTGCAACATTGACTTTACGGGCTGATTTTTTTTCTTTTAACCTCACGGGCTGATCTGAAGCCAGCCCCAACCGTTTGCTGTGCTTGCTTGGCCCAAAAATTTTCACATTGACATCTGAATATTTCTCTGGGAAAAGAAAAGGGGCCCGTTATTCAGTTGATTACCACGCACGATTTCGCATGCCGGCAGCAGCGCCACAAGCAAGCGGAGTGCGGCGAGAGTTCGCCGGCAAGGACTACGCCGACCCGCCGCTGCACCTGCAGCCGGTTACTGGCCTCGTCCGGCTGCGGAAGTGGTCGCTGTACCGCGCGGCGATGGCTGAGTTCGTGGCCACGCTGCTGTTCCTCTACGTGACGATGGCTACACAGTCATCGGGCGCAAGCGCCAGTTGGACGCGGACGGCTGCGGTGGCGTCGGCGTCCTCTGCATCGCCTGGGCCTTCGGCGCCATGGCCTTCCTCCTCGTCTACTGCATCGCCGGCGTCTCCGGTGAGTCCGGAATTTGACGAGCAATCCTGCGGTTTGAGTGTGTAGAAACGGTTCACGTGAATTTTCGTCAGTGTTTTGTTTTCGAGCAAGTTTTTTTTTTGAGGAAATGTTTTCGAGCAAGTGAAACTTCTGAGCTACAGCAGGTGCGAACGAACAAACAGTAGACGTCGATTGAGCTCGGCCCGGTCCAGCCCAACCAGCCCAAAACTTCGGTCTCGCTGACGCTGGCGGAGCGGGGCCAGGTGCCACTTGATCCGTCCCAGTTTGAGCCCATGGTCTCTGACGTGTATAGTAGCCCAGGCGGACGCATCAAACCGGCGGTGACGTTCGTGCAGCTCCTGGCGCGGAAGGTGCCGCTGCCCCCGCGCCGCGCTGCCCGCGCAGCACAATGCGTGGGCGCCGTCTTCGGCGCTGGCCTCGTCGGCAAGAGCGTCTCCAGCAGCTCTTCTATCCCGATCCAACCACCATAATTGGAGGAGTTAGCACAAAATCATTGCTCGAGCAGATCCTAATCCCACCCCTATTTATTGGTGGCCACAAAAAAAAAAAAACAGGCCAACTCTCAAATAGATGGGGAGACAAACTCCCCTAAAAGACTCACCCGCATCCCAACCGCCGGAAATTTCCTTCCCGCACGCACGCCGACCTTCCTCTCCGGCGAGCTGTTGTTGCTTTCGGCTGCCATGAACGGAGGAGGTGCTCCAGGCTCCCGCACGACGCGATGCAGTACGGTTTGCCTGGACGCGTGCGGCGTGGTGGGCGCGGGCCGGAGGCGTGGACGATGGCTTGTCGCCGGCCGGACTCCGCATGTGGGCAGGGCTGCAGCGAAGCCGGCGTGGTTGTCAGGGAGCTGCCTGTTGGGATTGATCTCCCACCAAGATGGCCCAACGGCCACTTGGCCTTGACTCGCGCCCTGATCGGGGGCGTCCAGCCCAAGCACGGCTGGTGGGCCCCCGTCGCCCAGTGCCATAAATAGGAGGTGGGAGCCACTGGCAAGAGGGTGAGGTTTTCACAGCCGCCACTCCACCGTCCTAACCCTAGTCTGATCCGGGAGGCGCTGTCAGCGACGGGAAGCGCCACCACTGCACAGCGACGCCACTGTCTCTCTTTCGTCACCAACGCCATGGGAACGTTGAGCTCCTCCGCCAAGCCCGACGGTTTGTGTCTCTACCGCTCTCTCTTTCTCTACCTCTAAGTCCTCTGTCACTACTCCTTTATACCTAAAGGAAGTCAAGTACCCGCCTAGATTTACTGCTAGTGATCCGTTAAATAAACAATGGCATCGGAGCTGGTTGTAGTAGTAGATCTAGATCGGGGAATGAAAATCAAAAGAAAATAGAGGAGAACCGTTTTCGAATTGGATGAAGAACCCTAACTCTAGAAAGAACAGAAGACGGAGCAGTGCGAGTAGCCCTACCGGGGTATTCTCGCCGCCGTCATCACCGCTCTCATGCGGGACAGAGAAAGAGCCAAGACATGGGCTCGGGCTCAAAGCACAAAAGGGAACCGTGGGCTCCAGCAAAGAACACCACCGAGGCGCCACCGTCTTCCGCGTCGCGCCGCTCCGCCATGGTGTTGAGTGCCGCTAGCTGCTGTGTGCACGACAGAGAAGGAAGAGGAGCTGCAGTCGCCGCTGCGGTGAAGAGAAAAGCCGGATTCGATCCGGAAAGAAATTCCCAAACCCTAACCCTAACTAAATCCCCAAATCAAAGAAAAGTGGTAGAAGAAGGGAGGGGCCTACACTGGTCTTCCCTTACTGCCGCGGCGGCGCCGCAGTGCGGGAAGAAGGACCCGCCGCCGCCTCGCCGGCGCGCGGGAAGAAAAGAGGGCCGCCGCTCGTCGCAGTGTGTTCGAGCTTTGGACAAGGGCACCGTCGCAAGGCCTCTCGACGGCGGCGCGCTCAGCCTAGGGCGAGCGCGCGCACCGGCGAGAAGCTTCGCGGCGGCACCGCCACCTTGCTCCTCCGGCAGCCTCGGGTTGTCGCCATCACCGTTGCTTTCATCTGGTGGCGCGTGGAGGAGAAAGGGAAGGAAAAGAAAAGAATAGAGAGAAAGAAAGAAATGGAAAGGGGAAAGGGAGCCGCCGTCACCAGCTCCGGCGAGGCGACCACCTCGCCGTCGGCCAGTCGGCGGCGGCCGTCACAGCGCCTCTATGCACTAAGAGAAGGGCGTGGCCCGATGAGTGAGAAAAGGAGAAGGCGGCGAGGCGCGCTGGACTGGCTCCGGCGACCGCTTTCCTCACCGGCGCCGGTGGCTAGGATGGCCGCCACCGCTGCGTTTTGAAATGGGAGAGAAGAGCAAATAAAAAATTAGGGTTATGGGACGACAGCTGGGGGGTTTTGATCCTCCGAGATTCATTCCTCGCCGTTCGATTGAGACCAACGGGCGAGATCGGCCGGCGGCTGGTTGGGCTGAAATTGGCCCAGGCGGGATAGGCGATTCCCGGCCCAGGCCCAGGTTTCGGCCTGGGCGCGGGGAGCTCGGGCGCCAGCCTCGGCCATGGGCCGGTTTCGGCTCTAGACCGCGGGAGGTAGTGGGCCGACACACTGGACCGCACAGGAGGCACCGCGAGCGCGCGCAAGGCCCGCTGGGCCACAGGCCATTTCGCTGCTGGGCTGCGAATAGTTTTCGCGCAAGCGGGCCTCTGGGCCACGGGCCGGAAAGAAAAGCGCAGCAGGCAAGCAGGCCTTCGGGCTAAAATGTACAGTGACTAGTTTGAAGTCAGTTTTAATTTTTCAGAAGCATATTTGATGAATTTGATTAATTTTTATGCAAATTTTCTGTACAATTTTATCCAACGATAATTTTGTTCAGTAAAGTATTGTAAAGTGCTTCTGAAAAATAGAATTATATGATTTTTATTAACGTTTTTCACTGCAAAGAAAAAGTTTTGTCTTCTCATTAAATCCGAATTAACAGGAGGATTTAATTTGAAGAGCAGTTATAGTTATTCAGTAAATGGTGAAAAGTCTACCCTCCAGTTAAAATTGGAACCAACGGGGAAAATTTTAATTGGAGGAATAGTCGGTTTATAGTTAAGATAAATTATGATATTGTTATTTTCTGACCAACGTTGATGATAACAATATTATAAGTTTATTTAAGAGTTTAAGTTTAAAGAAAATTATGATATTGTTATTTTCTGACCAACGTTGATGATAACAATATTATAATTCTATGAGTTTTATGTTTAAAGTTTAAATCTCTGATAAATTTTGCATCAAAGTGACCAATTTCAGAGAATAGATAAGAAACAAAAGATGCTCCAGAGTGAGCAAAATGTAATGATTTTCATGTTTCCGCTGCAATGATGATGATGATCTTCAAAATGTAATGATTTTGAAGAGGGTTATAAGATAATTGAGTTTTCATATGTTAATTCCATTTTTGCCCAACGGTGATGTGAAATTGATGTATAAGATTGATGGTTTTGTTCTATTTCTGCCCAACGGTGATATAGAATAGAACTTAAAGTTTAAAAGTTTAATGTGCATGTCTTTAACCAGACCAATGTAGGGTTATTTTCATGCTCATTATTGATGATGTTTTTCAGATAAAGAACTTCATGCCTTTATTCTTAAAGGGTGAAAAGAAAATGAGCTGGGTACTTGTGACTCAGAAGATGAAAAGTGCAATTTTTTGCAGAAAGAAGACCATTGTGCAAGGGACTGCGGTCTCTTTAAAGTTTGGCTTCAAAAGAAAAAGAATTCTAGGATATTGATCCAAGAAAATAGAACAATAAGAGTTTAGTTTAAAAGATACCTTTTATGTACTCCTTATGAAGAAGATTTTAGTTATCATCATGATAAAAGATGTAATAAGTAAAATAATTTTTAGTCTTAATCATCATGATTTCAAATGTAATAAGTGACATGCATGTTTAATTTGACCAACGTCGGATTAAGCATGTGTGTTAAAGAGTATTTGGATTTATTTTTAAATTTGATGATTGAATATGAGCCAATATTGAAATTTATGTCCCTTCAAGAAAATTATCTCGCATGGCGGGAGAAATTTGACATAGTATTTATCCTGCATGGCGGGAGAAAGTTGTGATGACTCATGTGCTTTGAGTGTATTCCGCACAGGGAGAAAAGTTTAGGGTAACTCTTATATTATCCTAATATAAGTTTAAGAAGAACAGAAAGTTACAGACGGACCTCAAGATAAGAATGACATGCAAGCTTGACTTGCGAAAGTATCAATGATAAAAGAGTCTGTTGAGTTCTTAAAGTGAAATGAGGGAAAAGTACTCCCAACGAATTAAGAAATAATTTTATTTGCATGATGTAATCATGTGGAAGAAGAAAGTAATCAAAGTTTCCTCATTCACAAGAGTTCTGAATAGTTTTTGAAATTGTGGTAGAAAAGTTCGTACCACATTTCGAGGGGGAGAAAGGTGAGATTAATTAAGAAAGACAATTAAGAAAGATACTTCCCCATAATTCAGACAATGCGATGCATACTAAAGTGGTCTATAAAAGATGAATGTGATCGTCGGGGTAGTAAGACGGTCATAATATCGATACCCCTAAAGTAAAGAAATAGCTAAATCCATGGACCTTTGATGGACCTTTGACAGTTCTAATAGAAAGATAGCATATTCAGCCAGTATTCATACTGGACATGTTCAGATTTTTAAAGGTGGTGCTAAATGCACCATATGAGTTTTAGCAGATTAAACCCAAAATTAGAAAGTTTGAAGATAGGACAATCTGGGGGAGCATGGTACAAAGAGACCTAACTCCGCAAGGAGGATGAATAATGTAAACAAGGATCTTGTTACACAGGACCTTGTAGAATCAATTGTCTTTTGCTAGTAGCTGAGGCCCCAGAAAGTCTCAAAGAATAATGATTATAAAGTCTATATTAGTGAAATTCAAATGGAGGGTAATCCCACCTAATTTGAAGAAGTCATGAGAGGCGTTCACTCGTCCAAGTGGCAAGAAGTAAAGGAAGATGAAATGAAATCGATAATACCAATAATTTTTGGGATCTAGAATAAATTCCTAAGGAGCCAAAACAGTAGGCCGTAATGGGTCTACAAGACAAAATGTGACTCCAAAGGAAATATGTAAAGATGTGGAGCGCGACTTGAATCAAAAGTTTTGCGCGAAGCGAATGAATAGATTACAATGAGTGCTAGTGGCACATTATGATCTGAGTTACATCAGATGAAAGTAAAGATAACATTTCCCAATGGAATTTGTATGAAAATAATTACGTGGCACAACCCAGAGGTTTTGTCATGAAAAGAAAAGAACGTAAGGGATGCCACCTGTAGAAATCTCTTATGGACTGAGCAAATCTCTAGACAGTGGCATTTAAAGTTGAAGAGTCAATTAGAAATTTTGGGTTAAAGAGAATGAGAGGACAATTGCGTTTGTACAAAGTTATAGAATGGGAAATTCATTTCCTAATCCTATGTGGATGACACCCTAATTGTTGGTAGTGATGTCAATCTACTGCATGAAAAGAAGTTCTTGTCCTCAAGGTTCGATAAGAAAATTCTCGGTGAAATATATCTCGTTATAAGAATTGAAATTCACCGAGATAAAAGAAAAGGGGTATTATGTCTATCGCATAGGCATGCTAAGAAAAGTTTCTAAAGAAATAAAGTACCTATGCGGGTAAACCTACGCCTGTTCTCATGGTCAGGGTAATAGTTTTGAAAACTTTAATGCTCCAAAAGCAATGTAAGATTGTTATAGATGGACGTCCTATATATTTCAGCTGTTGGAAGCTTAATGAGTACAAAGATAAGACCTTGCCCTGACACAGTTTACGTATCCGGGTTGTTTTGGCAAAAGTCCAGTCCAGATATAGATCACTGGAATGGAGTTAAAAAAATGTCAGCCTCATGCTAAAAAGGAAAGAACAAGTACTCTCAAGTAGTTGTGGGTACAAATGTTATATTTTGGCGAGATGTTTAGTGAAACCCACATAATAGCTAACACTCGCAGTTGGAGTTTTATTGTGGAAAAGCTCAAAAAAAACAGTTCTAGTGTCATTAGTGATGTAAAGTTATAATATAGCATGATATGAGGCTGAGGGACATGTGAAATGGTTAAGTAACTTGTACCTAGAATTGATAATGGTTGTCAACAGCAATGACCATTTAAGTAGTTTGCTCCTATAACAACGAGTCAAGTGTGCTGCCAAACACATTCACATTAAAGTTATACGTTGTTAAGGAGAAAGTCCGGAATCATACCAAAGGGTATTAAACATGTAAGTGACAAGAAAGCGCTTGCGGATCCGCTTACCAAGGCTTACCACCCAGTGTGTTCGGAGAACACACAGTCGACATGGGTTTATGGTATAGCCTATGATTTCCGGACAATAAAGGGCCCAAAAGTTAAAGAATCTGTTTCAGATCAGAGATGTGTATTGTAGCTGTTGAATCTATCGGCGACTGACCGTGACGATAAGGCGTGCTCTATACACTAATTTGTGATGAAACAAATAAAAATGAAAGCAATTAAAGTCAAAGTTTAAAGTTAAAGTATAAGATGAGATCAAGGGGGAGAATGTTGGGATTGATCTCCCACCAAGATGGCCCAACGGCCACTTGGGCCTTGACTCACGCCCTGATCGGGGGCGTCCAGCCCAAGCACGGCTGGTGGGCCCCCGTCGCCCAGTGCCATAAATAGGAGGTGGGAGCCACTGGCAAGAGGGTGAGGTTTTCACAGCCACCACTCCACCGTCCTAACCCTAGTCCGATCCGGGAGGCGCTGTCAGCGACGGGAAGCGCCACCACTGCACAGCGACGCCACTGTCTCTCTTTCGTCACCAACGCCATGGGAACGTTGAGCTCCTCCGCCAAGCCCAACGGTTTGTGTCTCTACCGCTCTCTCTTTCGCTACCTCTAAGTCCTCTGTCACTACTCCTTTATACCTAAAGGAAGTCAAGTACCCGCCTAGATTTACTGCTAGTGATCCGTTAAATAAACACTGCCGTCTCTAGATCTGGGGCAATCGTTGTCCCCAACCATGCCGTGATGGGGATGCGGATTGACAAGTGCTGGGGAAGGAGGTGGTGCCGGTGATGGGGATTGACCGATGCTGTGGAAGGAGGTGCTGGGCAAGATGCGACGGCGGCCGAGAGAAGTTGGAGCGAGTGGGGGAGAGAGTGATGCGTGCGTCGGTGCGTGGGAGAGACTGCGTGCATGGGAGAAGAACCGAGGGGAGAGAAAATAAATAAATTTTTTGCTGACATGTGGGACCATTTGTATTGGGGGTGCTGCTTTTGCTGATTGATATCTTCTCCAATAATGTATAAAGTAGTATTGTGCTACCTCCATTATCAATTTATTGGGAGAGTTGGATTGAGGAGCTGCTGGAGATGTTCTTAGGGGATCCACTCCTTGGGCTCGAACAACTTGGCGCGGGTCGGTGACGGCGCGAACGTCCTGGACGACGCCTGTGGAAAGAGCACAGGGCTTTGCCGCCGAGGTCGTGGGTACGGTCGTCGGTCGTGCTCGTGTAGTCGACTAGTCGTGTACACCGTCTCTTGGGCAACTGATGCGATACGGGCGCGGGACAGCCACCAGCCACATTCCGGTAACTGATTCTTTTTAAAAATAATAATAAAAAAGCTTGTAACGAATTTACTGTGCGGCGGCAGCAGCGCCAAAGTTTGATGTCTTCAGTAGATGATGAGGGAGACAAGGAGTTGCTTGATCGGATGGTCTTGCACGGCTGCCGTTTTGACCGGCTTCGCGGATCGCGGTGCACATAGGCAGTGGGCACCATTCCCATCACGGGCACGGGCATCAACCAACGAGTGACCAAGACAGCCATGCTTAAACATATATAGCTCACTACAAGACGGTAATCAGCAGACTGACATCTATAGAAACTCAGAGCCCGTTTACTTCGCTAAAAAGTTATGGTTGTAAGTACTTTTCGTTGATTTGTTGTAAGAGAAAAACACTATTTTAACTAAAAGAGAAGCTGAAAAGTACAAATTATAAGACAAACGAACGATGCCTCAATCGTGAAGTTACGCTCATCAAAAACAAAACATTTCCTTGCAATCGAGTTTTGAACCCCAGCCCCTCTCGCCGCACCGCGATTGATCATTTCGTGTGCAGTGGATCTTCTGGCCTGGGTAGGGCCTGTCATCGGGGCGGCCATCTCCACGCTCGACCACGAGCACTTCCATGCGGGCAAGTGCTGTCAAGGCACTGGGGCACTTTTCAAGGCTGGATAGTGAAAGGTCGGAGTTCTTGGATCTTGCGATTATCAGTCGTGCCTGGAGCGAAGAGCATGCAGTCGGAGACAATGGTGCTCGGACGGATAAAGCATAATGATCACCTCCTGTCCTCCTTAAAAGTTGCACTGCGCAGCCTTTCCCCCCTCTTGTTGGATCATGTTCTATATGTACCAGCCTTGAGACTCTTGGAAGTCATGTACTGGTGGTGACAGGCAGAACTGGCAGTCCTAATTGGATGACTAAGATGATTTTCACAAATATTAATTAGAGTGACAGGTAAATAAAATTGTGATGTGGCATAGAAAGTAAGGAGGTAGGAGAAAGAAATGGTTTCTTATACAATAAATTATTATGTCTACATAGGAATTAAAATAGGAAGATGTGTGATACTTAGATGTTAGGCAAGATAAGACAATGGATTCGCTGAAAAGGTATTTGTAGAAATCATTCAGGATAGTGATATTTCAAGTAGCTCATATAGATCCACCTCAGCATTTTACCTATGTGGAAGGAACAACATAGAAGGAAAGAAAAGGGCTATCTCTTATCGTTTTACTACCTCCATCGCAAAATAAATCAATATTCTTATAATCACTTAAAGTCAAACTATCTTAAATTTGACAACTTTATAGAAAAAAGTAACATCATCTATGTAACAAATAAGTATGTTATACAATGTATTCATGATCTATCAAATGATACTAATTCAGTATTATAAATACTATGTTCTTTTCTATAAATTTGATCAAACTTAAATTATGTGACGTAGGACAACTCTATAAGTTGATTTAATATGTGACGGAAGGAGTATTTCCCAGCGAGAGGTTTGAACTGTTGAACAAACTACGAGGTTGTTATTGGGACACATGGTGAGGTGTGGGTGAGGGAAAAGAAATGATGTCGGATCCATAGTGAGATGTTTAGAGTTAGATTATCGAATAGTTTGTATTATATACTGTATTAATTTTAAATGATGTGGTAAAATATGAGCTAGTTTCCTAGTTCAATCAATCAATCCTTAAGGTGTCCTTAGGGCTTGTTTTTCTGCACTTCAATCCCCCCTAATTCACATGTTGCACTTCAAATCCGCTCCAATCCCTCTCAACCTATGGTGCGCCGTCATCAATTGTAGCAAAATATTCTGATTCTGATCTCGCACCTTACAGCCATATCGTAACGAGAGGGAAAGGAAAATGCAAACCATAGCAATAGCAGCACTGCAGCAGAGAGCCATTTCTTTACCATCTTTTCCGTATCCATACTCCCTCCAACAAGAGAAGGTAATCATACAATCTAAGCCATGCCTCAATGGGTATGATTACTCAAACACAAATAAACAAATACAAGATTCCAAGCAACATTCTGCACCCTGTGAACAATGTCAATTGTCTAACATACTAGCCATTGACAGTTGCATCTTACATAAAGGTACATGCAGAATGTGGCATCCTTGTCCTTCTTGTCCATCCCATTTAACAAAGAACCCTTAGTACCCAATACTCAGAGAGATTCCTAGTAATATACTACTAGGCCTTGTTTAGATGGAAGAAAATTTCAAACCGATGAATAGTACCACTTTCGTCTTATTTGGCAAATATTATCCAATCATGGACCAACTACACTCAAAAGATTCATCTCGTGATTTCCAACTAAACTGTGTAATTAGTTATTTTTTTTACCTACATTTAATACTCCATGCAAGCGGCTAAAAATTGATGTGATGGAAAGAGAGTGAAAAAACTTGGAATTTTGAGGGAAACTAAACAAGGCCCTAGTATTTCTGTGTTTCTGAAGAGTGGCTGGCTGCTAGTATAACAGCACATTCAGACAGACAGGTTCTGCGTTGCAAATTTGCAAGGCCCCTGCGTGACGTGGAAAAGATGGAGGAGTAAAGGCGACGTAACGTGGGGGCATGGCTGCATGCCACGCCTGTTCAATTGCTCGAGGCCGCGGCAGTGGCGGCCGCTCTTCGAATCGATGGGATTTGGCACGGCAGACGGCGGTGCTCCTGCGCAGTGCGCAGGCAGCAATCATGCGTGCTGTGTTGGTGCGGCAGGCATGGCTGGATGGGCCAAGGGAGGGGAGGTAAAAATCATGCCCTCTGCTGCATCCCTGCAGGTGCTGCCTGGGCTTTTCTGGGCCTTGGATGGTTTATCTAGTGCAAATTGGGGCCTGGATCGTAAAAGAAGCTGGAGTGGATCATTCAGGGCTGGCGTGTACAATTAACAGATCCTCCTAGCTACTTGCTGAGACTAATCTGCATTGGTGCCTGCTAATTTTGTTCATTGAGTTATTAACTACTGTGTGGTTATTTGGTTCTTGTCAGATTAGCCCTTTTACCAATCAAGAGTTACTTCTAATCATAACCAATCACTAATTCAAACAAATACTGCATAACTTCACGTCTTCACCAATATCAACTAGATATTCAACTCAATCACAATTGCCGCAGGCCAAAGATTACAAGGACTCTTTGCTCATTCCCTCTGTGGCAAAGAATGTTTCCATCATTAATAGCCTGAAAGCGAACATAAAGGCAACCAAAAGTTGCTTAAAAGACCTGCTTTACAAACAATAACAAACTAACTGTGTTTCTGAAGCACATGTCGGAGTGACTATGATTGATCCCTTAACTAGTCTGAATAAACAATATTTTTGATGAATTAGAATAAACAAGACTGATTAAGGATGTGTCTCACCCCTCCTCCATATGGATATCTTCTGCACTGCACCTGGAGGCTGGAGCTTAAAGCTCCTGTAGAACATCATGCCATCTCTTCACACCTTGTCATCATTCTGCTCCCCTTTCGCTTGCCACTACAACTTGTTTGAAGTAGAAGCAAAGCCTCACGGACCGTACCTTTGTTTGCTTACGGCTAGGCCCTCTATATAAGCACAAAGAATTCAAGCTCGGTCACACTCGCCTGCGAACTTATGTGACCAAGAAGATCAAGCTCCAGCCCAGCTCAACCGAAGGTGCAATTCGAGCCATGGCTAAGATCACCGCAATGGCGGCGGCGGTGGCGGTGATCGCTCTTGTGCTTCTACCCGTCGGCGGGCGCGGCGAGGAGAGGCCCACCGCAGCGCACCCGCACGGGCTCCCCTTCGAGAGCCCGCTCGCTCTGTCGCCGGCCGCTTACGACTTCTTCCACCCCAGCAGCGCGCGCACCCGTCGAGCTCACCCTGGCGTCGCGCCGGCGCCGGCGGTCGCGCCTCGCGGACAGCAGCAGCAGCTGAGGGAGTCCGCGGTCAGAGGAACATCGTCGGCGGGCGTAGCGAAGGCCGACCAGGAAGAAGGGACGGCCGTGGCGCCCGTGGAGACGCACCGGCGCCACAACCACACGGTGAAAAGCGTCTTCGTCGGCGCCGCAGCGGCCGCGCTGGTGGCTATCGGCGTGGCGTACGCCGTGGTGCGGCGCCGGGTCGTGGCGGCGCGCGGTGGCGCGGCCGCGGGCGCGCCCAAGTCGACCGCGTAGTTGCTGCAGGGCCCGCGGACTGGTTTGCTACGTGTGTGTGTGGTAGCTTTAGGTGGGCCCAGAGAGTTGGGCCGGGCTGTTTATATAAAATATGGAATGCAAGGTGCTGTTTTTTTTTTTGTTGGGTGCCCGTATCGAGTCACTTCTCTCGTCTCGTGGCTCCTAGGTTCAGAACCATGAGCAGCAGCGGCACCGTTGACCTTGCTCCAGCTTAGAGTCCATGTTGCACACAGACCAACACACACCACCAGCGTCCAGGCTTGATTCGCTCCTGGTCTCTCCCAATGCACAGACCAACGAACCACACTTTGGCCTCTCTTGATTTTCATTTTCAGTATCACACGTTCACAGTGGCCGTCGTTCGCCTCCATGAGATGCGGGTCGCTTCTGTGCCCAAACCGACTCCATGCTTTGCCGGTGCCAGGAAACCAAGACGGTGCCTCCGCCGACGTTTTGTGAGCGTGATGGGCCCACATCCGTGGATGCTTTTGCCGCGTCGATAGTTGTCGTCTCTGGCGGATGCTTTGCCGCCATGTTGCTGCTTGGGTGGCTGCTTGGCCACCTCGTCGCTTCGGTCTCCACGCTCCGCTGCCGAGCGTGTGATGACCCTCATTACGGATGCTTTGCCGTAATGGTCATATCCGGCGGATGCCTTGCCGCCAATGTCGTCCCGGTCTCCGCTCTCAGGCAGATGCTTGCCTGCTGTGAGTGTGATGGCCCCTCATCCGCGGATGCCTTGCCGCATTGATGGTCGTCGTCTCTGGCGGATGCTTTGCCGCCATGGTCTCTTCTCTAGCAGATGCTTTACCGTTGTTGTCGCACTGGCACCCTTGACGGATGCTTTGCTGTCGAGGCTGATTGCCAGTTGGAAGCTTGCTCCATCGACTTTGCAGTTTCACTACACCATTGGCTATCACCGTGTTGTATTCTTGTATCAGGCTCAGTTGGTTGGGGTTTTATGGTGGAGGTTCCCCCTCGTGTTTTTCTTGCTATGCATGTGTGCCTGTGAGGTTTTGTTGATAATCCTAGGATTACTTGCGAGTTCTTTGTATCACTTTTCTAACTTCTTCTTAATGAAATACACGTGAAGTCGTGTTCTAGAAAAAACTAGTGGAGGAGATATATGGTGCTTGATGACAATTTCTCACTGCAGCTAATGGGTGATGCAACTGAATCATGAGTAAAACTGAATTTGCGATTGAGATTATACATACAGGTATATTCAATGACAAACTGAAACCTGAGTCACAGATGGAAGACCAGAACTGATACTGAGGGTGATCGGGGATGGACAGGTAACTGACCATTAGAATGGTCATAGTTTCCATTGGAGTGTTGCAAAGTCAGCAAAGCAACGTACATTCTTTATTAGCAATACATATATGCAAAATAGTTAGACGAATCCTGGCTTTCCCAGGGCCACACAACATTGGCCTTGAAGTAACATCCACCTGTTCAGGGAAGCGTGCGGTAGAATCAGCTCAGTTCGAGATAAATCGGTCATTGGGAGTATCTTTTCTTCTAAAACAAAACATGTTCAATCCGGGTACAGAGAAATATGAGCACATCAATGGCTTGAAAAAAGAGTCTGTGCTTCCTCAGTTGCATGTTCAACACGGTGCTTGAATCACCATCCACGAGAGCTAAGGTACACAACAAGCCGCCCAAGAGTCTTGTCCACCGCCTTGTTCCATACATGAGCCAGCTCAGTTGAGCTTCTTCGACTGGCAATTTCACCAGGCTGTGCAACAGGAAAGATTTTGACACTGAGGATAGATTCATCAAGAGAAAGAAGCTGACACATGTATTTGGAAAGATAAGTAAAACTTTGGAACATAACAGTTTCGATTTGTTGCCATGGCTGCTGGAGTTATGAAAGGAAACGATACTACTAACTACTAACCCCATAAAAAACATAACACATCCATGCTAATAGGCTTACCACTGTTCAGCTTTAGATTCTGATACTGTTTCTAGTTATGCTTTCCACTTGAAAAACAGTTTAAATACACATGTTCCACGACCACATAACATTAATTTTCCTACAGAACTGCTCACTGCCACGGGTGTGATATTTACAGTTCATTTGCTCACGTACTTTGCTACAAATTTGGCAGTATATCAAGTTTATCTTGGTATGCAAGAAAACTGATGGGATAACAGTTCTAGACGAAGATAAAAAAAGGAACTGCAACATTTCTTAAAAAATTGTATCATATAAGCATGTTGAATTTGATTGTCACGGTTCCTCCTTTGACAAACATGAGATAACCCTTTAATACGTGGGATGTGTCTAAACCTCTGATGAGAGAAAATGCATAAGTCATAGCAGTGTTTAAGCGGTAGTTTTGGATTTCCATAACTCTATGGAGGTTTTGTTCTTTGTATCTTGTATTCTTGTGATGTCACTGGTTTGGGAATATACAGACATTAATTTCACAAGCTCCAAGATTTCTGAAGCGGAATTTGATATTTTCTAACTTGGAGGTTTCTAGTAATATTAAATCTTTTTAGTGCCATTATTACCAGATACCACACTAAATTCTAGTCCCTTTTAGTAAAGCAGCGACCAGCGACAGAAACATCAATCCAAGCAGGACTTAATTCATGAAAAAATACAACCAAAGGACGGAACAAAGCTGTGCACATTTTAGTATTCCTTTCTTCCCAAGTTCCTGAGTTTAGCTTATGTTAACATTCCCTCAGTTGCTTTTTGTAAGGCCGATTTTGATATGATAAAATCTTATAGTTCATTGTCAATTTTACAAAATCAATAGCATATTAAAAATACTACTTTTTGTACACTAAAAATGCATATAAGATTAATTGTTGGTCAAAACTTAGGAAGTTAAACTTTTTTCAATCAAAGGCGCTGTATAAAATGGTGAGTATTTTTTTTATCTATTGAGTTTGCAATGTCTGCCTTACTGAATGACTATTTTTATTGCACTAGCATCATAAAAAGGCCAAGAGGATTCTTCAAGCTACTAAAAATCTGTAACTAGACCCAAGGAATGGAACCTGCAGAGATTATACTTTGCCTATGGTCAAGCTAGGTCTAGGGAGAGGCAAAAGGTCACGTCATAAACAAAAAAAAAAATGATCATTTTCTGATGGCCACTATAGGTTTGTCGTGCACAATCCTACGGAAAATTAAGCCATGAATCGCCACAATAGTTCAGAAAGCAGACAGCAGCTGGGCTGTAGGTTCAGAGGAAGCAACCAGATGCTGACCTGGTAGAAGTAGGGCGACCCGTCGGCTTCAGCGATTGAGCGGTAGATGGCGCGGCGCTGGTGGAGGACGAAGCCGCCCATGGAGACGGAGCCCAGGGCGAACCCGAGGAGGCGCTCCTGCGCGCAGATCCGGAGGCCAAGCCACGAGGAAACGAACCGAATCAGCCACCACAATCTAGCATGACCCCGTCGAATTCTCGAGTGGTTAGAGGGCCTAAGGTAGGTTACCTGCGCAAGGATGCTGATCATGGCGGAGATGGTGGTGGCCGCCGGCGGGACGCGAGATTGGGGCCGTAGGCTTTCTTTCCCTTTGTCCTCCTCGTCTACTTCCACGGCGCTGGCCGCTGGGCGATATGCCGCCGGTGACGTGGTAGGCTCCGAGAATGATGCTCATGGGCCATCGTGGTGGGTTTGTGGGCTGGGCTGAAGTGAAATGGAGCTCTGGTAGAGGTGGCCCAGCTCCTCATCTGGACCCCTCAAAGAAAAAAAAAAAACTCCTCATCTGGTTAATGCTTACAAGGACCTCGATGTAATTCTCTTTTACTCAAAATGCCTTTGTAATGAATGTAATGTGCTCTCTTGGTTCCAAATTAAAGTGCACACTAGTTTGTTCTAAATTAAACTTCTTTAAATTTGAATATATGTATATTAATATACATCAATATATACAACATTGAATTACTTTCATTAAAATTTATACGAAATATATTTTAATAGTACATTTTTAAAACTTAAAAATATATATGTTTTAAAAATCCGATCAAAGTTAATAAGGTTGACTTAGAATAGGATCAAATTAGACTATAATTTAAAGCTAAGGTAGTATCACATTCTATGGATAAAAAAATACAACCTCGCTGGATGGTTTCTGGCTGGCTAATTCTAGCTGATACTGATTAGTTGTGAGAAAAAAACACTGCTGAATGGCTGACTGATTCTGGATTTCTTTAATAAAGAACAAAAGGTCCTTATCTACCTCTCTAATAAGAAAGACAATGAAAAGAAAAGGTAGGTGTCTCCATTTTTATAATGTCCATGCAACTCCATTTTTTTTTTACCATATTAGTGCAAATCGAGGCTTGCTAGGAGGATTGTCAAGAATCCGGAGGGAAGTGTAAAATTTATGGTTGTATGTAATCACCATAGTTATCAGCAAATTAGTTCATATAAAAACGCTATCTCTATACTTCTAATCCTGAGCCAAGCTCAGGCCGTTCATTGGGCCACGTCACCAGTTTTTCTCGGCCGTTCGATTCACGTGCTGAGTTCAATCGAGCCGTCCGTGCAGGCACCATTTGTTTCGGCCCAGTTCCAGAGCCGTCGGAATCCAGAGTTTTGCCGAAGCTGCACGAACTCGCGGGACAGAGCCAGGGTAGATTCGCCAATGCACGCTGCTGTTGCCGCCTTCATCCACCATGTCCAGCTCCTCCGAGTGCTCCAGCTACGACGGGTTCTCGTCGTCGGAGGCGGAATCGTCGCAGCACCGCCACCTGTGGCCCATATGCACGAGCGTCGCCGCCGCCACGGCAGCCGCGCGGGGGGCGAGACGCCCGCGCCTGCGCCGGAGAAGAAGGTCACCAAGAAGGCCGGCGCCAACATCCACGCCAAGCTGACAACGCCATCTCCAACGACAGGCGCGGGCCGTCGGCGTCACGTGGGGCGGAGTCCGCGTGCTCCACGGCGTCCTAGTACTCGCGCTCCTGCCTCAGTAAGACGTCGTCCACGCGGGGCCAGCAAAAGCGTTCCGTGCGGTTCCTGGACAGCGGCGCCGAGGCGCCGGCCGCGGTGCTAGCTGCTGCTGCGGGGTGGGGGCTTGTGGTCACCACATGGAGCAAGTACTTCTGCAGTCTCTATGAGCTGTTCGTCATGGTGCACTAGCAAGCCAGCCTCTGCTCAAGTCCTCTTCGTCTACTTTTTTCACGTCCTCGTCATCTATCCTGCATGTCATATGTTCGACAAAATGCCTATACCACTTTGGTAACATGAACTGAGAAGTTTTAATTTGAGGACTTGCGATGACAATTCATATAAGATGTTTATGTCATTCAATGGCAATTAGTTCACATGACTTCATCTGGGAATGCTCAACAAAAAAAGTCTTCACAAGTCCTTTTCGTGCCTTTTCTTATTGCTTTGCATAATCATTGAGTATTCTACTGTTTAACATGATTCTTCTAGCAAACATAGTTTGATCTAACTAAAACAGTTATTTACAAATTACTATATGCAGAGATGGAACAAGGTGAGGATTACTATATCGACAAGCGAAGATTACTATATGGACGAGCCCTAGCTGCAGAAAATTACATCCAAGGAAGAAGCCTATTAAAATGAAATTTCTCTAATCAATACTTTGCTAAAATTCTCGGTAAGAGGTAAGATTCTCACTAGTAGTTGCTTTCGTTTTGTGCTTCTTTTGGGCATTTACCTAAACTTGCAGGTGTTGTTTCAACCAAACAGAGCCTGGTCAAAGAGAGTTGAACGTGAATGCCTTTGGAGAACGATATACCAGGTTAGCCATGAGGAAACAATAATGTATAGCTCAGTATGGCCCTTTTTAAGTTAAACTAATCTTCAGTACATATTGAGGACAATATCAGCATTGTCATATTTGAGATAGCTTCTTCATGTTTGGCCACAGTGCCACACCTTTTTTTTTAAGATAAAGGATAAAATATCCGGCTTCATCTGTTCGAGGATAGAATCAGACCAATTATTACAAACGACCGACACGGGCTCAAAGTTTGTTGTAACTTACAGCCACTCACACGACTACAAGAATAACAAAAAGTTCTGGACTAAACAAAACCAACATGTCTTTGCGAAATCCACCCATTGGAACCAAAGAAAACTAAAGCCGACGTCTCTAGGTGTTTTGCCGCAAAGATTAATTGATCTTTAAGATCTTCATGCCGCTGCAGGCTGGCCCATTGACGTAACCAGTGCGTTCCTCTAAAGAGTACCTGCAAAAGAGATTTGAGTTTACATTTGTCAAAAACTATTTCATTCCTTGTTATCCAAATTGCCCACAAAAGTGTTGCTGCTGCCGTTAATAACAATGTATTATTTTTTTTATTACCCAGTTTCGACCAATTCTCAAACAAATCCTCTATACTAGTGGGGGTTGTAAGGTCCTAGATGGCTAGAGGGGGGGTGAATAGCCTATAAAAAATTCTACAAATAACACTAAGCAAACTTGTTAGAATAACAAACGGCGTAAAGCGAGTTTTGCTTAGCCAAAGGTTGTGATGCAAGCCTTCTATCCACAAGTCTAGTAGATTATGATCTCGAGTTCACACAAGAGCTAAGTCACTAATTTTACACTAGAGAACAAGCTAACAACACTACTAGCAAAGCTACCACTAGAGCTACACAAGATAATCTAGTAAAAGTAAGTGCAAGAGAGAGGATTGTGATTCTTATACCGACGGTGGAGTGAAGATGTTGCCAATCACCAAGATGATATACAAACAATCAATATTGACAACAACACAATATGAAGACCAATCACCGGGAGACAAGAGACACAATATTTTTGTTCACCCGGTGTTCACTTGTGCACCGACAAGCTACGTCACCGGTTGTGTCGACCAACACTTAGATGGTTTTTCCGGGGTGACCCTCAAGTCACTTGCCCCTCAAGGCACGCCCCGCAAGGCACCGCAAGACACCACTCTCAAGTGAGGTAATTCAATGACACGCGTATTCCACTAGAGTTGCTTTTGGTGTCCCGCCGAGGAAAGCACATGTAACACTCCGGTGTTACGCAAGCATTTGCATGGCAATCATAAGCATGACATTTCATATCATCCATAATCATATATGTTAATATTATAATTTGAGTGAAATAAAAGCTTGGAAATGGTATTTGTGATGTAATATATTAATGTGCTGATCACCTTTCATCAAATTTGTGCAACTACAAATTTTATATCACTTAGAACTATAGTTCAAATTTTTGGAGCAACTAAATAACTCAAAGTTTTGTCAAAAACTTGTTTCAAAAATATTAATTAAAAATATTCAAAAATACTTCCTATTTTAGCTTTTATTCTCCAATTCAAAATCTATTGAGAATTTTTAGTTGGCCCTTAATCAAAGTTGTAGAGAATTAAATTCTAAGCAACTTTTATTTTTGGGTCAATTCCAGAAAAAGTCTTTTTCTTGTTCAAAATGGGGTTTGAAATCTGTGTTTGAATTTTGTTTGAAATTAGAAATTTGAAAAAAAAATCAAACTGACCTAGCAGGCCGCCGCCTCGGTTTCGGCCCGCTGGCCGAAACGGCCCGCGCCACTCCCGCGCGCACCCGCGTCCGCCTCCGCTTCGGCCCGGCCCAGTCAGCCTCCCCCTTCCCTCTTCCCGCTCGCGCGCGCGCACGCTGGCGCCCCGGCAGAACACGCCCGCCGCGTGGCGGCCGCATGCCGGCGACGCCACCGCGTGGCCGCCCGTGGACCCCGCGCTCGCGCTCCGCTTCAAATCGCCCGGGCACCTGGTCTCCATCCCGCACGCCACTCATTCGCTCCCTTTCTCCCTCCCTCCGGAGAAACCGAGCGGAACGCCGCTCGCCACCGCGCGCCTCCACCTTCACCGCCGTGTTCCGGCACCGGTGAGCCACCACCGTCCGATTGGTCGTGCACCAAGCTCCGCCTCCTTCTCACCTCCTTCGAACGGGCGCTGTCATCTCCTTATTTGCTCCGGTAGGGCTCCCTTTCTCTCGCCCGCCGCGCCACCGCGTCGGTGCCGCCGAGCTCGCGCCCCGCGCACCGCCTCACTCGCTCCCTCTCTGTCCTCCCGAGCCTCCCTCTCGGGTTCGCCATTCCCTTGCGAACGTCGTGCGCGCAATCGCTGGTCTTGGCTTGGCCGGAGCTGGCAGTTGGCCGTCGGCCACCGCCGCGACGTCGAGGTCACGGACGCCGACGAGGACGCCCTGTCCTCCTTCCCCCTTCGGTCTTCACTGGACTGGGCTACGCCCTATGGGCCGCGCCCCGAGCGGGCCTGCTCGTCCGTTTCCCCGCGCGCATGAACCAGGCCGAGATCGGCCACGGGCCGGTTGACTCCCCGGGCCGGCCGAGTACCGATATTGAAAAAAATTATTTCTGTTTTCTTTATTATTCTTGATGAAAAATACTTTGGAAAATGTTTTTGTAGTCATTTCAGCTCCAAAAATTGTGAAATAAATTTCTATAGATTCATTGGAACCAAATCTACAATATAAAAATATTGCATGTCAAATTTGAAATACTTTTCTGTAGAGTTTTATTTAACTATTGAAATGGCTGTTTTCTTGATAAATGCTTAATAAATCATAGAAAAATCAGAAAAATATGATTCCAAGTTTGTTAATCTTTTTGTGCCATGTACTTGCTAGAAAAATTTTATATCATGTCTGTTCTGTAGAAAAATGTGTAGGTGTAGCTCAAATGCTTTCTATCTCTAGTATTTGTTATTTTTGATAATTAAATAAATTTGAATAAAACATGCAAGTAATAATTTTTCTACAGTGCTTGTCTACTGTGTAAAAAGTAGGAAAATTTCTAAATCTGTTGTTTGATACTTTTCATAAGGCAAAGTATTTTCATATTCATTTTTAGGCCTTAGCTTGTTATTTTTGTATAGGCAGTTCTAGTAATTCAAATGCAATAAAAATTTTGTGGCAGGCTAGTATTGATATTAGTAATCCACTGTAATTTTCTAAGATTTTTCTGTGCTACTAAACTATGTGTTGCTGTTCAAGCATAGGGCTAATTAGGGTTTACATTCACTCCTTAATGCAAGATTAGTTAGTAAACTATACTTTGGTGTATCTTTGAAGCATCTTGAGTGTCAAAGTGCCTTTGCATGGTAGAGAATAGTGGTGGTAGTTTTCGAGTAAAAGTTCTTGGATGACGTAGATTACCTTGTAGAAGAGTCGTAAGTTCCACGTAATCCAAATAAAGTAACATGCTCATTTACATCTCATGCATTCATCATCATCATCTCATGTCATCCCTGCAATGCACCTAGGCATGAGCACTTATACTTCTGCATCATACAGGATCGCAGGAAGTGACTCCGGTAGCAGTTCCCGAGGACCCAGAAGAGCAGTCCGAGGTGCCAGAGCAGGAGTTGACCGAAGCCGAAGAGGAGGTCGGTGAAGATCTTCTGGAGTGCCCCGACCACCGTCCGAGCTCTTTTGAGAGAGGCAAGCCCCGGAGCATTTCTCTCCCGGTTTATAAATAATTTATCATTAACTTTACTTAATTTGATGCATTACGTTTAGGAGTTATTTGCAAACGTTGCTGCATTATACCTTGATTCACCTTACTTTACCCGCTCCTTGTTACCCTGGTGTCCACGATCAATAATTGCTTGGTTTGCTTAGACCGGTAGAAGTCGGGTGATTGCCTGTCATCCGCGAGCTATAGGGGATTACCTGGGTTTATGTGAAAGTATGCCATATGTGAATAACTAAGTGTCAAAATGAATCTGAGACCGGACGGAAGCTTGCATGGTTTCAGACTGTAGTGTTTTCCATCTGTGTCGATTAAGGACCGATCGTTGTTGGGCCTCGAGTCATGTTGAACGCATGCCTCACATTTAGCTGGCCGAATAAAGTACCTTTCGACCGCGAAGCCGGGAGATTATTCGGGCCGAGTGGATTACCCGCAACGCACTATACCGGAGCAGTAGTGGCAGGAAACGGGGGCACGATGATAAGGCCAAAGAGCAGTCGGGCGGCCCCCGGGTACATGTGGTTCCTGGCAAGCTCGCGACTTTACCTGAATGGTTGACTCGGTGACCAATACCTCACTTTAGCGGGTAAGTGAGGTTTGTGTGAGGAATAAACTACCAGCTGGTTAATAATCGATTCGAATCGCCATCGTTCACTGGATAGTGAACACTTGACTTGAGCTACTTCATCGTAGTAATATTGATGAAACACTTGGATAATTATGTGGAAGATGACATGGTAATTATTGTTAATGATCAATGGTAATCCTTACTTGCTTAATTACATGGTTACTCTAGTATAAGTGCAAACATAGTTGACAGGGTAATAAAGATTAAAATACTGCATGCTTTTGTAAAAGAACTGCTAAGTGAAAAAATATTTTTCTTGCAAATGAGTCAGCTACCCCACCAGAAAGCCTATCATTATCCTTGGTGTCATTTTATTTTGGTTCTGTCGGGTAAGTCTAGCTGAGTACCTTCTCGTACTCAGGGCTTTGTTCCCACTTGTTGCAGATGGACAGATGTATTACGGCTACTATATCAACTGCCTCTATCCTACGATGGGCAAAGCTTAGGACCATGGGCAATGGTCATTCACTACTTCTCGTCTGATGCTTTTGCTGGAGATGATCACAAGCTGGCACTTTATTTCAAAACGCTGTGTGTGTGCGTGATTTGAACTACTGCTTCCGCTACTTTTATTCGAACCTGGTTTGTAATAACTATGTTTAAACTCCGATATATTTTGTGCCGTGAACTTTTATGTAACTTATGACGGTGACCGCTAAACTTAGTACGATCTTGGCTGTTATGTGAATGGTTTGAAATCCGTCGAGATTTCACGGACTACCGGGTTATACGGGCTTAAGTTTGTTAAATTGTCCTCTCGTTGGATGATTTTCCTACTTAATCTCGTATAATTGGGCGGTTCTGTTACAACACAAGAACCTCTCACAATCAACCGGAGGTGGCCAAGAACAATCACCTTCTCTTGCCAACGCCTCCAACAATCTCCAAGCCGGCTAGGAGCGGTACTCTCCAAGAGTAACAAGAAATCCACCGGCTAAACCACCCACAAGTGCCACTAGATGCCCTCAAGCTATGCAATACACTTTGGGATCACTCAATCTCACTTTTGATTTGCAATCAAGCAAGAGAGATGAGTGGGAGGAGAAGATTTAGCTCAAAGGATGCACAAGAGTGTTAGAAAATGCCAAGAGACCTCCCCAAGGGCCGGCCAACGAGTATTTATAAGCATCCCAAACAAATAGAGCCGTTGCCACTCCACTGACCGTTTTCTCGGGACGACCGGACGCGCCGGTCGAAACTGACCGGACGCGCTTCACCGCGTCCGATCGCCCTGCGCCATCCACGTGTCCACCCAGATTCAAACGCGACCGCTAGATCCTCCAACGGTCACTGCGCGCCAACGGTCAAACGCAATGACCGGACGCGCTGCTCAAACAACTGGACGCGCCGAACGCACAGTGCCGCGCACCCGTGGTGCAACGACCGGACGCGCTCCACGCAATGACCGGACGCGACAGTGCCAGCGTCCGGTCGGAGTCCAGTAAGCTCCCTTCGCGACCGGACGTGTCCGATCACGTGTGACCGGACGCGCCGCGCGTCTGCTCAGCCCTTCGCTACGCACAGTTCCTCTGGGTGCCCGACCGGACGCTCCGGTCCCGCGAGTGACCGGACGCGCTGGTTGTAAACCCTAGCCCGCGCGCCTGACTGCTGCGCTATACTGACCGGACGCGTCCGGTCAAACCGTGATCGCGTCCGGTCCAGCGTCCGATTACGCTGGTGACCTCCGTTCGCCTCCGTTACTTTTTCAACTTCCAGCGTAGTGAAAAATAGGCATTCCATTTCTCCGAAATCGCCTGAATCCCGCGCTCACACGCTCAGCGGGAGGGAGAGAGGAACCCAAACCCCTCTCTACCCGCAAACCACAGCGCGACCAACGCCACTTTTGCAAATGTGCCAACACCATCAAGTGTAGATCTCCATGTGCTTGTGTGTTAGCTTTTTCTCAATCATTTTCAAAGGTTTTCCAGTTAGCTCACTAGGCCCTACATGCAATGCACTTCATGAATTCACCTAGTGGCACCCGTGCGTCGAATAACCGATAAGACTTCCCCTCTTAATAGTTCGGCTATCGACCCTAAACCACTCACACCCTCTATGGTGTCTTGAGTGCAAAACAAAATGGCCCTATGGTTATACCTTTGTCTTGAGCCCATTTTGTTTCTCCAAATGATATGATCCACTTCATATCATCACATGACCGTCTCGATCCATCGACCTTGACTTCACTTGCCCTTCACCGTTGCATCGGTTCGTCGGCGCCAAGTCTTGCTCAAGCTTCACCATCGCATGGTCCTTCGCTTCGAAGTCTCGACTTGCCCTTCACCTTCACAACCGGTCCATCGAGCCAAGCCTCATCTTGGTCTTCACCATTTTGGTCATATGAGTCAATGTCATGTGTCATATTCAATGACCACCTTTATCTAAATCATCTACTTAGATACAAAGGTTAGTCCTAGGTTTCATCAATTAGCCAAAACCAAACTAGGGACTTTGAATCTCCCCCTTTTTGGTAATTGATGACAACCCTCACAAAGATGATTTTGATAATAAAAGTTTTGAACTTGTCATACTTGTCCAATCATTTTGCTCATAAGTAAAGTTTGAACAATTATCATAAGCTCGGTTTTGGTAGCATTAGCTCCCCCTACATATGTGCATAGAGTTTGGATTGAAAGCTTTGCACATATGCATGGATAGAAGTGTTAGGAGAGTAATTCTACCAAAATGATGCTAAGATGTAAGAAATGGACCTTTGAAGCGTGATACCAATCGGAGTTGCCTTTTACACCATCCTTAGCATCATGAAGTAACTAGACAACCAACAAAACTCAAGAACCCCGTGAGATCAACATTATATGTAAAGGTTCTTGGACCACTTGTAAAAACTTTAAGCATGTCTAGATACCACATGTAAACTATTTCTATGCATGCTAGTAGATCATTTCATCATCCAAGTTCTATACTAGCATTGCACCACACAAGCATGTATATTGAATTTAAAAACATGTGCAATGAGCAAGTCATATGAAAAATGCACAAACAAATGCAACAAACTTGTTTATGACCTTGCTCCCCCTACTTGTGTGTATCAAAAATTTTATTTACCCCTTTATCATGTTGAATCATCTTTTTCTCTCCCCCTTTGTCAATAATTTACCCAAAAATAGGATCAAATTGTGGAGAGAAGAAAAATGTTTGATGGAGTAGATTAAAATTTATCAATTTTGGTTCAACCTAGAACACTTGCCAAAGATATTTAATCCGATTTGAACCAAAAACAAGCTTCTTCACACCTCATAATAAGGGTTATCTTGCCTATGTTGAATTAAACACTTATAGCAAATCTTCTAGATTCAACACTAGGTGTGCAAGCTCACAAACATGTCATATGCCACCACTAGATCAAAACAAACATAGAGGCGATAGTGGTAACATATATCCATCAAATTTATTTGATTTATCATGAATGCTCATGCATACCACTTATTATGTCTATATGCTCTAGCAAGTCCTTAGCATAGGATGAATGTCATGTCAATCAACTTTACCTTGCAATGTCGAAGGAGAGGCATGTCAATAAGTGGGTGGGGGTGCATTCAACTCATGTTTGAGAAATCAAGAATGTTCAACTCATTCCTTAGCTTGCAAAACCTCTTTTCATCAAGTGGCTTAGTGAGAATATCGGCAAGTTGATCATCAGTGTCAACACTTTCAATGGTAATATCTCCATTTTGTTGATGATCTTTAATGAAATGATGTCTTATGTCAATATGCTTTGTTCTTCCATGTTGAACCGGGTTTTGTGTCATCTTGATTGCACTTTCATTATCACATAGCAATGGCACATTCTTGAAGTTGAGGCCATAATCCTTTAAAGTTGATTTCATCCATAGTAATTGTGCACAACAACTCCCCGCACTCACATATTCGGCTTCGGCGGTAGAGATTGCCATACTATTTTGTTTCTTTGAGGACCATGACATAAGTGATCTTCTAAGTAATTGACATGTGCCACTTGTGCTCTTTCTATTGATCTTGCAACCCCCATAGTCAGAGTCCGAATATCCAATCAATTCAAACTTTGACCCCTTGGGATACCATAGTCCAACATCTCTTGTTTGCTTCAAGTACCTCAATATTCTCTTTGCGGCCGTGAGATGAATTTCTCTAGGTGAGGCTTGATATCTAGCACACATGCAAACACTAAACATGACATCCGGCCTTGATGCGGTGACATAGAGTAGGCTTCCAATCAAGGACCGATATTCCTTTTGATTCACCATTTTGCCATCAAGATCACTATCCAAATTGCCATTTGTACCCATTGGAGTTGAAATTGGCTTTGCATCTTGTATTCTAAACTTCTTCAACATGTCCCTTATGTATTTCCCTTGACTCACAAATGTCCCATTCTTCAATTGCTTGACTTGGAGACCAAGGAAGTAGCTAAGTTCACCAATCATAGACATTTCAAACTCTTTGGCCATCATAGCACCAAATTCTTCACAATAAGCTTGATCGGTTGATCCAAAGATGATGTTATCAACATATATTTGCACTATGAATAGATCATTCTCAATCTTCTTGGTGAATAGAGTTGTATCAACCGTGCCCATCTTGAATCCCTTAGAGATAAGGAAATCCCTTAGCCTCTCATACCATGCTCTAGGTGCTTGCTTTAAGCCATATAAAACCTTCTTCAACTTATACACATGGTTGGGTTTCTTGTCATCTTCAAATCCGGGTGGTTGCTCAACGAAGACTAACTCATTGATGATCCCATTGAGAAATGCACTTTTGACATCCATTTGATATAGTTTGATGTTGTGTGCACAAGCATAAGCCAATAGAATCCTTATTGCCTCCAATCTTGTCACGGGAGCATATGTCTCATCATAGTCAAGACCTTCAACTTGAGTGTAACCTTAAGCAACTAGTCTTGCTTTGTTTCTCACTACAATACCATCTTGATCTTGCTTGTTTTTAAACACCCATTTGGTTACAATCACATTGTAGTCATTTGTCCTTTCTACCAACTCCCAAACATCATTTCTTGTAAAATTGTTAAGCTCTTCTTGCATAGCCATGATCCAATCGGCATCCCTCAAAGCTTCTTCTATCTTCTTTGGTCTAAGGTTGACACAAATGATGCATGCTCACAAAACATAGCCAATCTTGATCTTGTTTGCACACCACTTCTAATATCACCAATAACACTATCAATGGGGTGATCTCTTACAACATGTTATGGTTAGAGTACTTGCACTTGATTGCTTGAGCTTGGTTGATCACTTGATGTATCTCGATGAGATGAACTACCATCAAGATCTTGCACTTGAGAGTCACTAGCTAGCTTGAATGGAGAATTTAGCACTTGATCTTTATCATCATCTTGAATATCAATTACTTGCTTTGCTCTAATGTCCCCAATGTCCATGTTCTTCATTGCTTCCACTAATTGAGTTCCACCAACATCATCTAGATTCTCTTTTTCATCTTGTGACCCATTGGTTTCATCAAATTGCACATCATGGACTTCTTCTAGAATGCCACTTGAGTTGTTCCAAACTCTATAAGCTTTGCTTGTAGTTGAATAACCAAGTAGGAACCTCTCATCACATCTCTTGTCAAACTTCCCCAATCTAGTATCCTTCTTCAAGATATAGCATTTGCAACCAAACACCCTAAAGTAATAAATATTGGGCTTTCTTCCATAAAGTAGCTCATAAGGGGTCTTCTCTAGTAATGGATGACAATATAGTCTATTGATGTAGTAGCAAGCGGTATTGATTGCTTCATCCCAAAATGATTGACTCACATTGTACTCATGAAGCATTGATCTAGCCATATCAAGCAATGTTCTATTCTTCCTCTCAACTAGGCTATTTGATTGTGGAGTGTACTTGGCCGAAAATTGATGTCCAATGCCATAATGATCACAAAGTTCTTCAATTCTTGTATTCTTGAACTCACTTCCATTGTCACTTCTCACTTTCTTGATTCTAATCTCAAACTCATTGTGAACTCTAGTGAGAAATGTCTTGAAGATGTCAAACACTTTACTTTTGTCATTAAGAAAGAATACCCATGTGAATCTTGTGAAGTCATACACTATGACAAATCCATACTTATTGCCTCCTATGCTTGTGTATGTTATTGGTCCAAATAGATCCATGTGCATCAAATCAAATGCTTTGCATGTGCTCATTGTACTCTTCTTTGGATATGAGCTTCCAACTTGCTTCCCGGCTTGACATGCACTACAAAGCTTATTCTTCTCAAATTCAACATCTTTCAAACCATTGACAAGATTGTGAGTTGTAAGCTTCTTCAATTGTTTCATGCCAACATGACCAAGCCTTCTATGCCAAAGCCAACCCATGCTTGATTTAGAGATTAAGCAAGTTGTCAAAGAAGTTTCTCTAGCATTGAAGTCAACTAGGTAGAGATTCTCATATCTAAAGCCCTTGAATGCCACATTGGAACCATCCACACTAATAACTTCCACATCTTCAACCCCAAAGATGCATTTGTAGCCTAGATCACATATTTGTGCCACAGATAGAATATTGAAATCCAAGCTTTCAACTAGCAACACATTGGAGATACTCATGTCATTTGATATTGCAATCTTTCCCAAGCCAATAACCTTGCCTTTCTTATTATTGCCAAATGTGATAGAATCAACACCACTATCATTGTCATTGATTAAGTCAAACATTCTTGATGTACCGGTCATGTGATGAGTGCACCCACTATCAATAATCTAATGCCTTCCTCTGGCTTTGTAATTGACCTACAAGCAAATTAATGAAGCTTAGGTATCCACTTTTGTTTGGGTCCTTGTAGGTTAGTAACTAAGCTCTTTGGTACCCAAATAGCCTTCTTCTTTGGGCCCATAATTGGTGTACAAATAAACTTAGCTTGCACACCCTTCACACTCTTGGTAAGCACATAGCAAGAATTAAAAGATATAGCATTAACAAGGTTCTTGCTTTGGTTCTTTTTATTGCAATTATGCTCTAGGTGCCCAACTTGCTTGCATATATTGCAAAACCGACCATTGCCCTTCACAAAGCTAGGCTTTGAAGTTGCAAAGGCTGACTTGCCTTTCTTGGGGGTGTAGCCTAATCCCTCTTTGTTAAGAGAGAACCTTTGGCTACCCAAGCACTTAAGCAAGCGGGCCTCACCACCATAGGCCTTGCCTAGGGCGTGAGTGAGCTCATCCACCTCTTTCTTGAGAGTCTCATTCTCAACCATTAGTGAGGCATCATAAGTGAAACCATCACTGGTAGTGAAGGTAGAGTCAGTGGTGGTGGATGAAGAGCTACAAGAAGGGTTAGTATTTGACATGATGATAGGTTCATAAAAGGGTTCATCAATTATATCACATGTAACGCCTATATCACATGATACAACAACTTCCTTCTTTGCTTGTTGCTCAAGTAGCAATGAGTGAGCCTTTTCAAGCTTGGAATGAGCCTTACCAAGATCCTCATGGTCTTTCACTAGACTCTCATGAGTGGTCTTAAGCTCACTAAGGACTTTCTCAAGTATTGCTACTTTTATTGAAAGCTTCTTACACTCCTTGTCCTTGGCAATAGCTATGTCTCTAGTTTGTTGCATCAAGTCATATAGTTGTTCTTTAGTTGGTTCATCATCATCATTTTCATTATCATTATCACTATCATGAACAAATTCCATTTCACTTTCATTATCACTTTCATCATATTGTACCTTAGCTTCTTTGGCCATGAAGCATGAGTGTGATGAAGAGAATAGTGATGGCTTCTTGTTGATAGCAATAGAAGCAAAAGTCTTGTTAGATGATGATTCTTCATCTTCTTCTTCACCACTTTCCCAAGTGACCACATAGGCACCATCTTTGCCTTTCTTGAATGTCATCTTGGCTTCTCTCTTCTTCTTCTCAAACTTGCCCCTCTTATTGTTCTTCTTCTTGTTATAGGAACATTCGGCTTGAAGGTGTTCGGTGCTATCACAATTGAAGCACTTCCTTTGTTGCTCATTTCTTTTGAAGTTGTCATTTCTCTTCTTAAAGCCTCTTCTCTTGATGAACATGTGACCCATCTTCTTGACTACAAGAGCAAGTGTCTCATCATCAATTTCAAATTCTCCATCTTCATTGTTGTCTTCTTCTTCAATGATGGTAGCTTTGCCCTTGGAGGAGGTGGCCTTGAATGCCACGGTCTTCTTCTTCTTCTCATCTTCCACCTTCTCCTTGTCATCAACATCTTGATCATATTTGTCATAGGTCAATACTTCACCAAGCAAATCATTAGGCTTCATTGCTTCAAGCCCATCTCTTTGCAACATCATGATCAACATCTTGAATCTTCTTGGTAAGCTCAACAAGAACTTGTGGCAAAAATCTTGGTCTTGTGTCTTGTGCCCTAAGCTCTTGAGATCATTCACAATGACTTGCAATCTATGAAACATCTCTAAGATTGTTTCTTCTTCTTTCATCTTGAAGTTCTCAAATTCACTCTTGAGCCCATATAGCTTGACACTCTTCACAACCTTAGTACCCTCATATGTTTCACTCAACCTTGTCCATACTTCATTTGCTAATTCTAAATCCTTGATGCCCTCAAATACTTTTGTGTCAATACCATTGTAAAGTGTATTGAGAGCCATTCTATTGCATGTTCTATTTGCTCTATCTTCATCGGTGAGATGATCGGGATCAATGATAGCAAAATCATTCTCGGTGACTTGCAATACTCTCTCATGAATAGAACCAAGGTACATTGTCATTTTTCTCTTTCAATGAGCAAAAGAACTAACACCATCAAAGAACGGTGGCTTGCCCCCAACATGATTGAACACAATTTGAGCCATTTTTTACACCGAAGGATATGAAGCCTTGATTAAAATGGTAACCTTGCTCCGATACCACTTATAAGGTCCTAGATGGCTAGAGGGGGGGTGAATAGCCTATAAAAAATTCTATAAATGACACTAAGCAAACTTGTTAGAATAACAAACGGCGTAAAGCGAGTTTTGCTTAGCCAAAGGTTGTGATGCAAGCCTCCTATCCACAAGTCTAGTAGATTATGATCTCTAGTTCACACAAGAGCTAAGTCACTAATTTTACACTAGAGAACAAGCTAACAACACTACTAGCAAAGCTACCACTAGAGCTACACAAGATAATCTAGTAAAAGTAAGTGCAAGAGAGAGGATTGTGATTCTTATACCGACGGTGGAGTGAAGATCTTGCCAATCATCAAGATGATATACAAACAATCAATATTGACAACAACACAATATGAAGACCAATCACCGAGAGACAAGAGACACAATATCTTTGTTCACCCGGTGTTCACTTGTGCACCGACAAGCTACGTCACCGATTGTGTCGACCAACACTTAGATGGTTTCCCGGGGTGACCCTCAAGTCACTTGCCCCTCAAGGCACGCCCCGCAAAGCACCGCAAGACACCACTCTCAAGTGAGGTAACTCAATGACACACGCATTCCACTAGAGTTGCTTTTGGCGTCCCGCCGAGGAAAGCACAAGAACCTCTCACAATCAACCGGAGGTGGCCAAGAACAATCACCTTCTCTTGCCAACGCCTCCAACAATCTCTAAACCGGCTAGGAGCGGTACTCTCCAAGAGTAACAAGAAATCAACCGGCTAAACCACCCACAAGTGCCACTAGATGACCTCAAGCTATACAATGCAATTTGGGATCACTCAATCTCACTTTTGATTTGCAATCAAGCAAGAGAGATGAGTGGGAAGAGAAGCTTTAGCTCAAAGGATGCACAAGAGTGTTAGAAAATGCCAAGAGACCTCCCCAAGGGCCGGCCAACGAGTATTTATAAGCATCCCAAACAAATAGAGCCGTTGCCACTCCACTGACCGTTTTCTCGGGACGACCGGACGCGCCGGTCGAAACTGACCGGACGCGCTTCACCGCGTCCGATCGCCCTGCACCATCCACGTGTCCACCTAGATTCAAACGCGACCGCTAGATCCTCCAACGGTCACTGCGCGCCAACGGTCAAACGCAATGACCGGACGCGCTGCTCAAACAACTGGACGCGCCGAATGCACAGTGCCGCGCACCCGCGGCGCAACGACCGGACACGCTCCACGCAACGACCAGACGCGACAGTGCCAGCGTCCGGTCGGAGTCCAGTAAGCTCCCTTCGTGACCGGACGCGTCCGATAACGTGTGACCGGACGCGCCGCGCGTCCGCTCAGCCCTTCGCCACGCACAGTTCGTCTGGGTGCCCGACCGGACGCTCCGGTCCCGCGAGTGACCGGACGCGCTGGTTGCAAACCCTAGCCCGCGCGCCTGACTGCTGCGCTGTACTGACCGGACGCGTCCGGTCAAACCGTGACCGCGTCCGGTCCAGCGTCCGATTACGCTGGTGACCTCCGTTCACCTCCGTTACTTTTCCAACTTCCGGCGTAGTGAAAAATAGGCATTTCAGTTCCCCGAAATCGCCTGAATCCCGCGCTCGCACGCTCAGCGGGAGGGAGAGAGGAACCCAAACCCCTCTCTACCCGCAAACCACAGCGCGACCAACGCCACTTTTGCAAATGTGCCAACACCATCAAGTGTAGATCTCCATGTGCTTGTGTGTTAGCTTTTTCTCAATCATTTTCAAAGGTTTTCCAGTTAGCTCACTAGGCCCTACATGCAATGCACTTCATGAATTCACCTAGTGGCACCCGTACGTCGAATAACCGATAAGACTTCCCCTCTTAATAGTTCGGCTATCGACCCTAAACCACTCACACCCTCTATGGTGTCTTGAGTGTAAAACAAAATGGCCCTATGGTTATACCTTTGCCTTGAGCCCATTTTGTTTCTCCAAATGATATGATCCACTTCATATCATCACATGACCGTCTCGATCCATCGACCTTGACTTCACTTGCCCTTCACCGTTGCATCGGTTCGTCGGCGCCAAGTCTTGCTCAAGCTTCACCATCGCATGGTCCTTCGCTTCGAAGTCTCGACTTGCCCTTCACCTTCACAACCGGTCCATCGAGCCAAGCCTCATCTTGGTCTTCACCATTTTGGTCATATGAGTCAATGTCATGTCTCATATTCAATGACCACCTTTTATCTAAATCATCTACTTAGATACAAAGGTTAGTCCTAGGTTTCATCAATTAGCCAAAACCAAACTAGAGACTTTCAGGGGTAAAATTCCAAAAAGTAAATGTATAGAGCGCCACAAAAACTTGGCAGAGAAGCAATCAAAAAAAGATGTTGAATTGATTCGGAGAAATGGCAGAGGCAACAAGACTTGTCTCCAGTCCAATTTCTCCTAGCTAAGTTATCTTTAGTTAGAATCACTTCTCTCTTCAAGTATCACATAAAAATTTTAATTTCCATTGGTAACTTTGTTTGCCAAACATCTTGCGACACTCTAACTCCATTATTAATTAACGCAGCATACATAGACTTGACTGTGAAGGTTCCAGATGCATTGAAACCCCAAACAAACACATCTCGTTCTTGGAGTAAGTTAACATGTTGTAAAGAAGCTACAATACGCTGTCAATTTATCAAATTTCTACCCACCAAATTTCTCCGAAAGGAGACATTTAGTAAAGGAGAGCTCAAAACTGTAGCAATGGAATCTTGCTTCCTTCTCACAATGTTAAACAACGCAGGAAACTTATCCTTAAGAGGTTTGTTGCCCAGCCAAGTGTCAACCCAAAATCTAGTTTGTGAACCATCTTTGACATTAAAGTGACCAAAGCCTAAAAAAGTGTCTTTCACATTCATAAGACTTTTCCAAAAGTGCGAGTCCATTGGTTTCTTCTCACAGTTTCCTAGCGTCTTATTCTTTATATATTTATTTCTTAACAATTCTTGCCACAAACCATCCTCATTTAATAATTTAAACAACCACTTACTAAGCAGACATTTATTTTGAATCTCTAAATTCTGGATCCCCAACCCACCTTGGTCTTTAGGTTGGCACATGATTTCCCATTTGACTAATCTATATTTTTTTATGATTATCATTTTGCCAATAAAAACGAGATCTAAAACAATCCAACTTTTCCAGAACTCCTTTTGGCATTTCAAAGAAAGACATCATAAACATCGGTAAGCTAGAAAGCACCGAGTTTATGAGAACCAACCTACCACCGGTTGTTAACATCTTACTTTTCCATCCACTAAGTCTTTTCTCAATTCGTTCCTCTATGTTCTTCCAGTCTTTAATAAGCAGTTTCCTGAAATGCACAGGGAGTCCCAGGTATTTGAATGGGTACTTACCCACGGCACATCCAAACAGTTGCGAATAGAAGTTCTCGTGATCTTTGGCTTGTCCAAAACAAAAGACTTCACTTTTGTGGAAATTAATTTTTAGGCCAGATAGTTGCTCGGAAGTGCTTAACAATAACTTCATATTGACAACTTTCTCAACATCGTGGCTCATAAAGATCACTGTGTCATCCGCATACTGAAGGATGGACAAACCATCTTGAATAAGATGAGGGATAACCCCTTCTACCTATCCAGCATCTCTAGCTCTGGCAATCAGTATGGCCAACATATCAACCACTATATTAAATAGTATGGGCGACATGGGGTCACCTTGCCTTAAACCTTTTTTTGTCTGAAAGTAGGGTCCTAACTGGTCGTTAACCTTAATATTTACATTGCCACCTTGTGAAAAGTCGAATCCATTCACACCATCTTTGAGAAAACCCCTTCATTCTTAGTGTTTGTTGTAAGAAATTCCAGTTTACTTTGTCATAAGTCTTCTCGAAGTCTATTTTAAAAATCACTCCATCTTGTTTCTTTGTATGTAGTTCATGAATAGTTTCATGTAATATGACAGCGCCCTCCATAATATTTCTGCCTGTTAAAAAAGCTGTCTGAGTTGGTCTTATCAGTTTTTGGGCAATCGAAGACAATCTATTTGTCGCCACTTTAGTGAAGATTTTAAAAGAGATATTCAACAAACAGATAGGTCTGTATTGTTGAATCACTCTTGCATCAGTCTTTTTGGGCAACAAAATGATATTGCCAAAATTGAGACGATTTAGAGGCAGTGTTCCCTGATAGAAATATGAGAACAATGCTATCAAATCATCTTTAATAAGACCCCAGAAAACTTGATAAAATTCCGGAGGAAAATCATCCGGGCCAGGCGCCTTATTATGTTCCATTTGGAAGATTGCCACTCGAACTTCTTCCTCAGTGAAAGGAGAAGTTAAAAACTCATTTTCCAAATCTGAAACTTGAGGCATATCCCCCGTCTGTGATTCATCTAAAATCATTAGAGAAACATCAGACGGACCGAACAGGCTTTTGTAATAACTAGTAATATGTTGTTTAAGTTGAGCATCACCAGCTATAATACTATCGCCGTCCTCAAGTTGGAAAATACGAGTTTTTCTGTGCCTTTCATTGGCTAATAAATCGTAATATTTTGTATTGGCATCTCCTTCTAATAGGTGTTTCACTTTGGCTCTTTGGTACCATTTAAGTTCTTCTCTCAAAAGTTCCACGAGTCATTGAATTAGAACATGTTTTAAATTCCTCTCAGAGTCATTTAGAGCAGCAAGCTCTGCTTTTTTGAGTGTAGCTGCGCAAACAAGCTTAACTCTTTTCTTTAATTTTCAGCTCATCTGCACGGTTGGTGGTTGCTTTTTAGTGTTCATATAAGTTTAGTGTACTCCAAATTTGTAAATTGATCAACTCAGTTTATATACGTTCGAATAGAAAACAAAGTAATGCCTATTCTCTGATTCTGTTAACCAAGTTTCGTTTGCCAACATACTTCCTGCAAGTTGTCCTTCCTCACAATAACAGTAATATACTTGTGTATGCTGAAATCTCTACACCCTGAGTCCTCCATGCAAGATACTGGATACACTACGTCTTACAGAAAAGATAAGAAAAAGCGAAGCGGGAAGGGTCACAGAGAGCTTATTTTGGGCTCTGTTCCTGAGGCATACTCAGATAGATAGATAGATAGATAGATAGATAGATAGAGAGGTGTCAGGCTAGCTTTCAAACAATGTTAGCAGAAAACATCTATATAAATTCTCACACGTCTTCGATTTCCCAAACCCACTTATATTATGTGCACTATCACCTTCTGGTAGGTAATGTAGTTTTTGCAATGTCTGTGAACTACTGAACTGGATGGAGAGCACAGATGAGAAATGGTCTGCTGGTATTTTTTTTCTTCCTCTTGCTGAAACAGCCCTGATGCACATCATCTGTGGACTGCCATGATTTCACCAACAATGTCAAGTTCTAAGCTACACTCAAATATTCAGAATTACTGTTGTTAGACAAATGAACAATCACATCACATGTTAATTTTCTCCCATAAGTACCATAATAGTTTTATGAAGTTCCAGGTTTCAGATAATAGTACGAATCTAACATGGGCCATTTGGGCACCAAAAAACACAAACGCTCTATCTATTCAATGATACTTGAGCACCAAATCAAACAATTGATGATGAAATACTTCTTTATCAATATTTGCAGCATTACCTTGAAAGGAACCTTGAAGCTACAGAAAGGAACTCAATCTTGACGAAGAATCAAGCAGAAAACACTCAAAGGAAAAGCCAAACCACAGGAATCTTAGATATGGTCAACAGCTCTTGGGATAGTCCTTTCATCTTCTTATAAACCCGTCTTTAATGTTGTATAATTCACAGTTGATTGCATGTTTCCAAATTAATTGACTGTAAAGCCTTTCTATGTAACCCTTTCTTAAAGTTAAATTTAGGCCTATAACAGTTTATTCTGGCACTCGGGTGTTTTCCATGGCTCAATAGTTCATATCGGGATCTGCGTTTAATAAAATAATTATCAAAACATGATATCATACAAGTTTATCCATGAATTCAAATTTGATTTCAAGTGTTCCTATTATCTCCATTGGTGGCACATCATCAAGCCTGGATATAGGTAGAGTCAATGGTATATAAAAGCTGAAGAAATTTCACATTTTCCTCAAATGATAGGCTGATTCAAGTTTAATAGCTGTACCACTGCAGTTCCATGATGAGGTACTTTGTGAACAAGCACCAATCCTTACATCTTTTATTATTTATCTTCAGATTTCGAATTTTTGCTCTAGCAAAGACCTCCACAATCAAATGGGCTGGTTCACTCCAGCAGCAGCGCGGCAAAGCCGCGCTTGTTTTCTAGTATCCAACCCAACTTATAGTGCATAAACGTACGAAAACAGCATTGGCTCAAATGGCCTTCACAATTGCCTATACCCACAAACCACAGATAAGATGAAACACAACCCCAGATTTGTCAGAGCAAACCGTACAAGGGAGAGGAAACTTAGCGCTGTCGTGCTGAATGATTGCCGGACATCATCCAATTAAGGTGCTGCCAGTTTGGCATCAACACTAGCCCGTGAACACCCGAGTATCAGTAACTCTGTATTTACAATTTGGAGTGGACTAGTGGAGTAGAATCCGATCGCAATCAACAAGCTTTGAATTTGAGCTCGACATTAACGAGCAACGTGTGAGCTAAAGCTAATTGCGCGAATGTCATCCAAAAGCCAGCACGAGCTTAGATGTTCCTACGCTATTTACAAGTCCCATAATGATTATACTACTGCAGGGTGGTACCCAGTCGGCGGTATGTTCTCCAGCCTCGGCATGTTGCTCACGTTCCTCCTTGAGCCCCATTCCTGACAGCACTCAAGGGCTAGACGAAGGGCGGTTGCCCAATCCGAGAACTATAAGAACGCCTGCAAACATCGCATTGGTCAGGTTATTCAATGAACAATATTCACTATGCAAAATGTCTTTCAAGTGAATCAATGCAAAAGTAGTAGAACCAAAAGTATGAAGCATAAAAAAACATATTGATTACCCTTCCTGATGTCACATAATCTAACAAAATTTCCAACTGTCAATGACTTCGATGCTGATACATACATAATCACTACCCATTCAATCTCAAAGAAAAAAAATGGCTGTTTCAAGAGCCCGTTATTCTAGTGCTTTATTTATTTAAATCGTCTGGGAATTCAGAAGTTTTGAGTTGCTTGTCTACCCCTGAAAACCAGTAGATTTCTTGTGATCCTAAGACTAAGCCCAAGACTTCAAGATGAGGACCGTCGCAAAATACAATTACTAAGTCAGTCATTTTGTGAACACGATGATAATATAAAATGAAATGACACTAGGAAACAGTATTAGCATGAACATCAGATGAAACTAAATTTCGTCCAGTGACTTGTAATTTTTCTTTGACATGAAAATTTTGTAGTTCCAAACTCCTATTTGTCAATCTAATAATATTAGGTTGACCATTTTGCTTATGCAAGAGGAGAGTAGTCAATTATCTATTGCCAAAGAACAAACTGTAAGGTTAGGTACGTACAATGAAGCTAATTCATGTCCTGCCTTCCTTTGCCTTTTTTGAATTTAACAATAACAAAAGATTAAAAAGAAGAACTGTAAGAATATGGTAGAAGAAAACATTGTTCCATACCAATTATTATATTGACAGGGAGCGCAGAAACACCAAGAGAAACAGATATCAGCACATCCAATAAGAGACCACCAATCAAAATTGCAAATGCAACCCAAAGTGGGCTAAACCATCCCTACACACAAAAAGAGAAACAAAATAAAATATGAAACACAATGAAAAATACAGGCTCAACAAAAAAGAAAACTTGCACATTGTTACATGATCAATAATCATTTTTTGATATAAAGAGTCAGGTTAGTGCTTTTGTTTCTTATTTATCATATCCAGTGATAAAAATACCCTTTCACGTCCTCCTCGTCCCCTTCCATAAGTCGAATCAACCCTCCAAACCCAATAACTTGTCTGTTGAATGAAAACAAGTAAATTTCACAAGTAGAAAGAGGAATTCGACTTGTACTTTTATCAATACTGTGCCTCCTCAAATTTCAGGATGGCCTTCATTTATGTAATTGTGGAACAGAAGTCTTCCATAACAAAGCCAATTGAAGTTGTTATATTTAATGAGGTGTTCTTAAAACTACAAATAGATACGAACTGACAACAGGTAGTTTAACTTGGCTAAACATAAACATAGACCAGTTTCTTAGTTAGAGCATAAATGACAATGGATATACATATGAACTAGGAAGCATACATTCTCCAAATGATCCAATACAGATTGAAAGATATAAAGTGCAATATTGTAAACATACACTTGCTTGTGTCTCTGGAGGGGGGATATTGACAGCAACCTGCCTGTATAGTAAGGAAAATCAGTATGGCAAAGTAATTCGAAGCAACAGTCAAGAACCATCTATGTAGAACACTTACTGGCATATCTCACACTTGTTTGAACCTCTAGTACGAAACCAAACATCAATGCATGTGCGATGTGCTTTTGCAAGATCACCACGACATCTGCATCCAAGGTCAACCAGAGGTTCTTCTGTCTTCTGTTGACAAACTCTGCAGAAGTTAAAAAGGTATTCATCCTCCAGAAAAAAAATAAGGTAGCAAGTGGTAAGAGTCAGTAATATATAAAAAATTGAAGGTAAAGAAAATGCCTGTGTACTGAAGGGCCTCTAGATGTGTGTTTTACATGACTCGACCTAATTATGGGATGGTTGGTATGGCGCTTAGCCTTGCTACGTAGCGCGTATGGTGGAGAGTGGAGAGGTTGGCTCTGGCGATGGCGACGGCGAGGTGCCGTGGTGGCGCTAGGGCAAACGAGACGGAGAGAGAGAGAATTAGGGCACCAGGCGCCCAAGGGTGTCAAGTTGACACAATCCCAGGCTATCCCATTAAGTTTCAAAGTATGACTCTTATACAATTGGACTCAACCTCCTGAAGCTATAATTAAGGAAACTCTAATTAAGGAAACTCTACATCGAAACAAATCTAATCCAACTGACTCAACCCAAAGACTCGGCCTGTGGCCGGTGGTGACCGCACCCAACACATGCGCACGGTCAGCCACTTTGCTCCTTGGCTCGGCGCTTATACATCCTGCCGACCATAACAATGGCATTGCGATGTCTAATAGTAAAAAAATGTATTTCTGTTAAGAGAAATGGTGTCTTTATTAACTTATGAATTCTACATTGTTCCTTCCAAAACAAGATAACCACTTGGTCCCCTGGTACCTTAACTGGGACCTGGGCTTATTAAAAGTACGAGTGTTACTCCTATCAAACAAATGACCAATATTTGATTCCAGGAGTTCATATTGGTAAAATTAAGCTCCTAAAGATAACCGTTCAGATTGGATCGTAAGAAACTAGAATATCCAATGATCCAAAACATAGTGCTCCCTTCAATATTTAAAAATGTCAAAGAACCAGGAGAAAACACATTGGATGTGTTATTACTTGCATCGAGTATATCAAAAAGATCAACACAAGCACATCAATACATGGCAAATCAGTCCATGCTCACAGCCCATTTGTGGTGCACGAAATGCTCTGCCAGAAGTTGATTATCACTTTCCAGCATGCTTTCTCATATTGTTTTTCACCTGCAGCCTCCTAGCTGCCAGTTAGCCTTTCATAGCCAAGAAGTAAATACCATATATATTCATCGAATTATTGAATCTATGAAGTCCTAATCTATAATAGTTGTACACGCAAAAGATCTTGTCATCAGCAAACTTGAGCATGAAGTTGCTGTAAGCTTAAATCATTCTGAATATCCTTTGCTTCTACATTTAAAGTCAACTCAACTGCATTGGGAAGCCTAACGTAGTAACCTACTTTCTCATCAACGCCTAAATACCTTCGAGACCCTAAGATATCGTAATTACCAGGAATGCTTTGTAGTCCCATTTGCCATAGTTATTAAGGCGTCGCCTAGGCGTCGAGGCGCTAAAAGAAACCTGGGCGTCCCCAACGCCACGACCAAAAATAAGCAAAACAAGAGAGGAGGGGAGGCAGAAGAGAGAGGAAGAACTGGAGGAGGACTGGGAAGGCCAAGCACTTGTCTCTGCTCCATCCCGATCAGCTCCAGATGCTATGGCCGTCGCAAACTTCTGCGACACCGGACATCTGGGAGGACCAGCAGCAGTCAGCAACTCTCGATCTGCGATCTGCAGGCAACTGGAGAGGACGGGGGAGAGGAAGAGGTAGGGAGGAATGGTTGCGGGCAGCAGCAGCGCAAATGGAGAACGGGAGAGGGAGGGACAGAGAGAAGAGTCCCGCACAGAGAGGGGCAGTGGCGGTGGAGACGGAATGCTTGTCGATGGGGAGGGCTGAGGGAACAGATAGGTCACCACTCACCAGGAAGGATATATGGGCTGGCTGGTGGGCTGGGCCTTTCTTAGTGTCTTGTCCTTCTTCTTTTCTTTTTCTTTTTCCTTTTTTCCTTCCTCTGTGCTGCTGCTTTGAAGTTTCTTATAATCATATGGCGTTGCCTTGCCTTGCCTTGCCTTATGATCGCCTAGGCGATTGGAAGGGGGTGGCTCGCCACGTCTCGCCTTAGCTCCTTAATAACTATGCCATTTGCACTCCATGACAGCCTAACTACACTAATATATGGGCTCTAAGTCACAAGCTCAGGCAAAGTCAATACTAACAAAGATGCAGATAAACTGTTATGGACGCTGTTGGGATCGAGAGGAGAGAGTCGAGGGAAGCGGCGGCGACGGACGCGCTACAGTACCCGCGGGTACTGTTCACGCGAGAGAGAGGGGCAGAGGACCGGTGGCTAGGGCTGTGAGATGTGCTGGGAACGCCGGCCGCGGGGCTTCGCCCACGGCCGGCAAGAGAGAAGGTTTTTCCTTCTAATCTCTTGCTTGATTAGATTGATACATCTGCTCTCCTTATATAGAGAGGATTTCTTGACTTACAAGTAAGACTTACTTGACCCCTAAGCAAGCGACTAATTAACCCTAACGGGCTAAGGCCCAATAGGCCCTTGACTCTTCTAACACTACATCCCACCTGGACATGCAGCTCGTCCTCGAGCTGCAACCTAACTCGACTCGACACGAACTTATCACTTAAAAACAAGCCTTTTACATCTCGGCTTATTTTATTGACCTGAAATAGACTGCGACTCTTTATTTTTGATTTTTGGAGATACGGCGGACACCCTCCGCGTGGACCTGCACGTGTGGAGCCACCTGGATCCCATGGAGCCCACCGGAACGAGAGGGGTGCACGGGTATAGCCACCTGGAATTAGTAGCGATAGCGACCAACGGAGACGTCCTCGCGGCGGCCGGTGTCGGAGCACGGCAGCGCTAATTAAGGTCCGCCTATGGGTGGCCACACACCCGCGTCCCCAAATGCCGGCGCTGTAGACGCCGAGTTCGCCACCCAAGGTGGCGATGCCACGCCCGATCTTCATGACGCAGCGGACGAGATCGGGGCCCTCCATGTGGCGAAGCGTAGCCTGGTGGTGAAGCAAAGAAGCACGGGGCACAGGCACCAGCTGCAACCCACGCATCTCCCGCGCCTGCCGTCGCGCCAGGAGTCCGCGTGCTGCAGCCTGTAACCGCACCGCCGCCAGGACCGCCACCCGCATCTTCTGGCGCATCTCCTGCAGCCGCTGCCGTGCTCGGAGACCGCGCGCAGCAGCCTGCAGCCGCACCACAGCCGACACTTGGTGAATAAGCATCGGCTGCGCTGCGATGTCCTTTCGCTGCTTGATCTGCTGTGCGGTGTCTGCCTTCGCGCGGCGAAGCACCGCTTGGAGGAACTGCGACGGGGTGCGGGGCTGAATTAGCTGCAGATCGCACAGCCGCCGCACTAGCCGGCGCGCCAGGAGGCCACGCGCCGCCGCCTGCAGCCGCACCGCCGCCGACACCTGGCGCGCAAACGCTGCCTGACGAGTCTCCATGGCGGCCAACCATGCGTTGACGTCGGCCATCGCCTTGGCGAGCTGATTCCACAGCGGCTCATCGAAACCTGACATCTCCGATACCAGATTGTTATGGACGCTGTTGGGATCGAGAGGAGAGAGTCGAGGGAAGCGGCGGCGACGGACGCGCTACAGTGCCCGCGGTGCTACAGTACCGCGGGTACTGTTCACGCGAGAGAGAGGGGCAGAGGACCGGTGGCTAGGGCTGTGAGATGCGCTGGGAACGCCGGCCGCGGGGCTTCGCCCACGGCCAGCAAGAGAGAAGGTTTTTCCTTCTAATCTCTTGCTTGATTAGATTGATACATCTGCTCTCCTTATATAGAGAGGATTTCTTGACTTACAAGTAAGACTTACTTGACCCTAAGCAAGCGACTAATTAACCCTAACGGGCTAAGGCCCAATAGGCCCTTGACTCTTCTAACATAAACTGACAATGAAAATGTTCCCAAACTTATTCACATGTTATATGTGACGAACAACATTTACCCAACTGCAGTAAAAAAAAAATCCATTGGTGTAATCACAGACAGAAAAAGGCAGCTAGGATAATCGGTCCAGTTGACATGATCCATATGCTAGGGCGACTCCAAGAAATGAATCACTACATCATAAAAGCCAGTTCGTTCATACACCTACAATCACTTCACTGCATGAGCAAGCAACGCCCCAAGACAGGGATCACCCAAAGCTATCGCAGGTAATTCATGGATGGATAAAACGTGCAACCGCTAAACCTAACTAGGTAACCATCCAAAATTTGAACACTCCCAAGCAGAACACACTCTCATCCCCGTCCCGATTCGCAATTCACTAAAATGGCCTGAGCTTGCTTATAGGGAAACCCACACCGACTGGTTACCTGCATTGCTCGTAGTCATCGAAGCTGTCGGACCTTGCCAGCTCGGCTTCCTTGGCAGCCGCTGAAGCAGTCAAGGAAGTCGAGGTGGCCATAGCCTTGCCGTCACCAGCCTGCGGGGAGCACGCCGGGGAGCCACCCTTTGCATCCGGGATCTGAACCTCGTCCCTTGGCTGCGAGATCACAATGGTGACCGCTGGCACCAGCACCTTGGCCTGCAACGCCACCATCTCCGGCTGCAGCGCCGGTGACGGAGCCTGTAGCACAGGTGGCTCACGGCCTGGTGGCTCTGGGATCATTCCCGGGTCAAGGCCCGTGCTGGGATCCGATCCATCCGCGCCGCTCGACATGGGCGGCCCGCCAGATCCTGCCACCTCCTGCTCCTCCTTTGCGGCTCTAAACAGATTGGATGTGTTATTACTTGCATCGAGTATATAAAAAAGATCAACACAAGAACATCAATACATGGCAAATCAATGGTGCAGTCCATGCTCACTGCCCATTTGCGGTACACGAAATGCTCAGCCAGAAGTTGATTATCACTTTCCAGCATGCTTTATCATATTGTACTTTCCAGCATGCCTTATCATATTGTTTTTCACCTGCAGCCTCCTAGCTGCCAGTTAGCCTTTCATAGCCAAGAAGTAAATACCATATATATTCATCGAATTATTGAATCTATGAAGTCCTAATCTATAATAATTCTACATGCAAAAGATCTTGCCATCAGCAACCTTGAGCACGAAGCTGCTATAAGCTTAAATCATTCCAAATATCCTTTGCTTCTACATTTAAGGTCAACTCAACTGCATTGCGAAGCATAACCTATCTTCTCATCAATGCCTAAATACCTACGAGACCCTAAGATATCATAACTACCAGGAATGCTTTGTAGTCCCATTTGTACTCCATGACAGCCTAACTACACTAATATATGGGCTCTAAATCACAAGCACAGGCAAAGTCAATACTAATAAAGATGCCGATAAACTGACAATGAAAATGTTCCTGAACTTATTGTTCGCATGTTATATGTGATGAACAACATTCACCCAACTTCAGGAAAAAAAATCCACTAGTGTAATCAAAGACAGAAAAAGGCAGCTAGGATAATCGGTCCAGTTGACACGATCCATGAGCTAGGGCGACTCCAAGAATGAATCACTACATCATAAAAGAAAGTTCGTTCATACGCCTACAATCACTTCACTGCATGAGCAAGCAACGCCCCCAAGACAGGATCACCCAAAGCTATCGCAGGTAATTCATGGATGGATAAAACGCGCAACTGCCAAACCTAACGAGGTACCCATACAAAATTGGAACACTCCCAAGCAGAACACACCCTCGTCCCCGTCCCAACTCGCAATTCACTAAAATGGACTGAGCTTGCGCAGAGGGAAACCCGCACCGACTCAATACCTGCATTGCTCGTAGTCGTCGAAGCTGTCGGACCTTGCTAGCTCGGCCTCCTTGGCGGCCGCCGAAGCGGTCAACGAAACCGAGGTGGCCGTAGCCTTGCCGTCACCGGCCTGCGGGGAGCACGGCGGGGAGCCACGCTTCGCATCGGGCGTCTGAACCTCCTCCGCTGGCCGCGAGATCACGATGGTGACCGCTGGCACCGGCGCCTCGGTCTGCGACGCCACCGCCTCCTGCTGCGGCGCCGGCGACGGAGCCTGCAGCAGAGGCGGCTCACGGTCCGGCAGCTCTGGGATCGTCCCCGGGACAAGGCCCGTGCTGGGATCCGATCCGTCCGCGCCGCTCGACATGGGCGGCCCGCCGGATCCCGCCACTTCCTCTCCTCCTCCTCCTCCTTTGCGGCTCTCCGTCGACCACCTCGCGTGGGCGTGATGGGGTTCCACTTTTTGGTGTTGGAGGGCGGGGCACGGAGCACCTACTCCTGCGGCTACTGGCTGCTCGGTTTCGCGACGGCGAGGGGAAGGAGGCGGTGGGGGCCTACGCCGACGGGGAGATCAGATGGGGACGGGTGGGATGGGCCGCTGCCGGTGGGGATCGGGGATAAGGACGAGGGCTTTGCGGGGGAAGCTGGTGTGGCTGATCGGTGGGGCTTTAACACTGTAGGACCCACATGTCAATCGTAGCAGGTCGTAGTCGAACGAGTATGGAAAGTTGCCGTTATAATATTCCCCCGTTGGCATCTGGAGAGACAGAGAGAATGCGGACCTGTGTCTCTGGTGGGTGTGCCACTGAGAGCAGATGCAGCCGGCTGCGGGCCAAAAAAATGCGGGCCACGTGGGCCTGTTTAGATGGCGAAAAAGTTTAGGTAAGGTTTCTGTAGTATTTTTTTTTTGTTATTTGGTAAAATTTATTTAATTATGGACTAATTAGATTTAAAAGATTCGTCTCGACATTTACAGATAAACTGTGCAATTAGTTATTTTTTTACCTACATTTAATGCTCCATGTATGTGTTCAAAGATTTGATGTGACAGCTACTGTGCAAACTTTTTTGGGCTTTTTCACCAACTAAACAGGCTTAGATAAAAACACCCAAAATTTTTTGCATAGTATCCGTCACATCGAATCTTTGGACGCATGCATGGAGTTTTAAATGTAGATAAAAAAATAACTAATTATACAGTTTGTCTGTAAATGTCGAGATGAATCTTTTGAGTCTAGTTAGTCTATAATTGGATAGATTTTACCAAATAACAACGAAAGTGCTACAGGAATTTCTCCCCAAAAATTCTGCCATCTGAACGGGGCCTGAGGACTGAGGCCAAGTATTTTAAACAGCTGACGAAAAACATTTTTATTTTTAATTTCCCTTATTATGGTATACCTCTTCCAATCTAAATTATAAAAGTCGGTGTAACTTTTCAAGATACATAATTTTTATCAGGTATCTAAATATATCATAGATCTAGATGCATAGAAAAACAATATATCTAAAAAGACAGAATGACTTGTAATTTGAAATGGAAGGAGTAATGTTAATTTCATGTATCAAAAGATTTAAAATATTAAATCAAACTATTTAAGTCTAATCAAATTTACACAAAAGAATACTAATATTTATGTACCAAATAAGTACTATCACATCGAACATATATTTTTATAGTACAATCTATGTTGTGTCGCAAACACTAAAAATTTTCCTTTTTAGTGAGGAAAATTTCCCTTATAGATGTGCTCAATCTTAATATTAATTTGGCTTAGGATAACACTTAAACATCAAATTTTTTCGAGGCTGAGATAGTATTTGCTAAAGAATCAATATCATGTCAAAGACACTTTAGTACAAGTTTTATATTCCAAATTTGTAAATGTTTAAATAATTCTTGGTCAAAGGTTACAAAATTTGACCTTTTAGTATACCAAATAGGATTTCACGAAAGAGGAAGTACCATTATATATTATATAATCTAGATGTATAAGACTATAAGGGCAGTCTTAACCCAAAACTACTAAATAGTTTTCATATACTTTTTAGAAAATGAAAAAATTCGAGCCTCTACACACCAAAATGTTGTTAGTTTATTTGTTGACAAAAATAAGGAAAAAGAGCACACTTAAATAGAAGAAAATCATATGCAAAGCCTATTATTACTTTGCCATCAATTCTTGCACATCTAAAGCGATAACATCAAACACTTTGCATGCTAATATGTCTTTTATCTTCACGCTGCGCTGCAGTAGTGCCTATAGCCGCAACCAATATGGTCCTTTGAAAATAACCTGTATAAAATAAATATTTATTTTTTTCTCAAAAATAATGTAATTATGAGTACACCAAATTGCCCAAATAATAGCAGCAGCCTTCACAAAAAACTGACTTTTATCCTCCCTCACAAAAATAATAGCAGCAGCCTTCACAAAAATCTGGCTTTTATCCTCCCTCACAAAAATAATAGTAGCAGCCTTCACAAAATATTTTTTTCTCTATCTTTTTGGTTCTCTTGCCCATTCCCATCCTGCTATCCAGCAACGTGGTGACGGGCTGACGACGGCGCGGGTGTCGGACACACGGACACAGGCGCGTAGGCGTGGCGGACGCAGCCTGCCAAGCGTGCAGACATGCGGTGCGCGGGCTGGAGCCACATAGCCGATATCCTCTTTCGCCGATGGCATGTAGATCGTTTTCATATTTAATCCGATTAAATTTGTATTTTCGGACAATCTTGAATTTGGTTCGAAATTTGGAACATCAAATTCGAAATCAGAATGAAAACGGTTTTGACATTATTCAGACCGTTTTCTACTTTTCTACTTTTAATTCGGAATATTTTAAATTCGAAATTTTGGTTTCGAAATTCTGTTTAAACCAAATTTGGCCCATTAGAGGTCCAGTTTTAGAAAAATTATATCTTTTTTATACGATCTCGGATCAAAATGATTTTTATATGAAAATTGTAGCTCTCGACGAGATTTACAATTTTCTAGTTTTTAGTTTTTTTTATTTGAGGTCTTTAAGATGTTAAAAAAAATTAAACAAAATTTCAACGGTATATTAATCGTGTACAAACGCTTGTTGCCTTAGAAAAATCATATCTTTTTACATGGTGTCGAATGGAGATACTTTCAAGAAGAAAGTTGTAGGACTTGTTAATTATTACTCACTTATTAATTGTTATGCACATCATACGGGTCAATATTTCGTATTGATATTTCGTATACCGACCGTGTTCGACATAATTTCACTCGAATTAGTTTGTTATCGAAATTCTTGATATTCCGTAAGTTCGTGTTCGTTTTCGTGTTCGCCTTTCCCGCATTCGCTTTCATTTTCGTATTCAAATGCAGAAGTAGAAAATGGTTGAGAGGTTTTCCGACCGTTTTCATCCCTGTTGGCACATGGCCTGGTGACAACTACTATACAACGAGCAGCTAGCGAGCAGCGTGTCGTCGTCGCCACAGCATGTTAACATGTAGTAACGCATTTGCGATGCCCAGGCCTTGGTGTTCTTCAACTCGGAACTCAGGGCTTGATTTCAGCTTTTATCTTACTTCTATATCAACCAAAAGCAAGAAGCTAGAAAAAAAACCAACGGTTGAGTCGACTTCAAAAAGCTGAAAAAGTAGTCACGTTTTGAACAACTTTTCTAGATTTTGGTACGTTCAGAAAACTGAAAAGTTATTAAAAAAACAATAGCAAAAAACAAAAAAAAAACCAGTTTTTGAGTCAGAATCAGTTTAAACAAACAAGCTCTCATGAATTTGATCATTGACGTCGCGTTGTGCTCGGCTCTGATCCTCACCTCTCACCAGGGAAAACATATATATGGCCGTGTCCGGATATCCACCTCCGTCGCGGGGAGCATGAGCCTTACCGGATCCCTGCCTCCATCTATCGGCAGGGTGCTAGTGCTACCCAAGTTATTAGAACCGGACCGGAGATCGAACCGGCGAGGCCGTCGGTTCACTGGTTCACTGGTCTAACCGTTTCGAACCAGTTGAACCGCCAGTTCAATTGTTTTGGACCGGACAAATCGAATCGGTCATAAATACTTTGAACCGGTATATATATATATATATATATATATATATATATATATATATATATATATATAACTATTATGCTATAATTAATAATTGACAGATGATAAACAACATAAATTTAATTGTACAACTATAAGGTTCATACATATGTATATATAGAATGACATGTTCATAATTCAAAACATAAGTGCCTGATAACAATAACATAACTTTCATCTTCATACATAGTTCATACTTCATACATCATTGAAATATAGAAAATATAGAATCACGGCTCACGAGCACGGAGTCACAGGAACACAACCTCGCAGGTTCTACAAAATATTAAGTGTGTGATAACATGGGATAATATACGGACATGCTAAGAGTTCCAAACACATAACAAAACACATGGTAGATGGTACTCAATCAAAATTGAGGGGATCCCATTCATCTTCAGGTGCAGCATCACTTGGTCCACCAACATCAAGTGCAATACCATTGTAATCAAATAGATCTTCCTCCCTTTCCAGGTTCCGAATGTCCTGAATCTCGTCACTTTCTTCCATGGCATCAGCCTCAACAACATCCAAGTCTAGCACCAATTCTGAATTTTTTTTATCAATATAGATATGATGTTAAATGAGAAAAAAATTGTATGTATGTTGAACTGATTTCACAATTGACAAGAGACATTACCATCACTGCATTGTATACTTAGTGCAGACAGTTCACTACGAAAGGCGTTCAACTCTTCCGAGTTAAGGCGAGGTGGATTGTCTTCTAAGATCCAAGCTTCATTTCCCCTTCGAATTTCTTCCAAACTTATTGGGTCATAATTTCTAGTACTGAATTTGGACCTAATGTTCAAATAGTTCAAACAAGAAAACAATGAGGACTATTATCCAATTGACATTAATATTTGACAGTAACCAACAATCCTAAAGTGCGGTTGCTACCTACAGCTAATATCATTTTCAAGTTACAGAATAGACTAGCAGCTAACTCTGCAAGTTTTAGCCGAACAAACAATATCATTTTCAGGTTACACAATAGACTAAGCTAGCCATGCAAGTTTTAGCCTTTCAGGAGAATAGACAATATCATTTTTAGGTTAAAGAACAGGCTAGCAGATAGCTGTGAATGAATGTAAGGAACTAGAGAAGGGGTACCTTTGACGCAGTCTTAAGTTACAATGAACATACACAATATCATTTAGCCTTTGATGCTCTAATCTATTTCTTTTTTTGGAGTGCACATGCTCAAAGTAGCTCTAACTCCTCTCACATCCAGAAGCACTACAAGTTTGGCTCAACACACGCAGGGCAAGCTTCTGTAAATTTGGTGCGCTGCAACCATAAGTTTGCCACCACTCATCTGTGTGACAAAATAGAAGTTAGTGATGCTGAAATAAACTGGAAAAGTAAAAAAACAACAATCTAGAAGTAGTAGTGAAGTTACCAGCAAGCATGCTGGAGCGATCATTTATAGCAGATGAACGTCCAAAATCACCTTCTCCATTCCTAAAAATCTTCATTTCTTTTGTCAAAGCACTTCTAAGAGCAATATTTTTGCCAGCATATCTCTCTATGACATCAAGAACTCCAGAAGTAGTAAACCTGTACTTATCTCTTAGTTCAATATTGTACTGGTTATTAGGATTGAACCAAAAGCCAGTAGCATGGAGATTCTTATCAAAGTGCTTATCCCACCGTGCATCTATGTATTCCAAGAAAGGCTTTGCTAACTCTTTCTTTCGCTGAAATCTCTTCACAATTTCATTTCTTGCAGCATGGAATGCTGCAAATAGATAGCCCATTGCAGGTCTCTCATCACTGTCCGCTATTCTGAGCACCTGAACTAGTGGTTCTGATAATTGGCAAACAATAGCACAATTTTTCCAGAATTATTGATCTAGCACAGCTTTGGTGAACTTTTTAGCTTGTGGTTCCTTATAATATGCACAGGTTGTCCACTCATTGGAGATAACCATTGCATGCAGTTCAACCTTGTGCTTATATATGCTTTGCAAAGCAATACAATTAGTAGCAAAACGTGTTTGGGCTGGGCGGAGAATCTCATGACCTTTAGTGAACTTCCTCATTAGATACAATGGGAAGCAATGGTTATAGAGATATTTTGTAATGCCTGATGCATGAGCTACAGTAGTCTTCACTAAATCCTCCTTACCAAAGTCAGACAATATCAAATTCAAACAATGGGCAGCACAAGGGGACCAATAAATGGATGAGAACTACCAGCAGCAACCATGTTTGAGGCATTATCAGTGACAAAATTAACCACATGTTCAGGCCCAACAAAATTTACTACATCTTTGAATAATCTAAACAAAAAATCTGCAGTTTTGGAGCTATCAGTGGCATCAACTGACTTGAGAAAAACAGTACCTTTGGGACAATACACCAAGAAGTTGATGAGGGTCCTTCTCTTTCTGTCAGTCCACCCATCGGCCATAATAGTGCAACCAGTTTCCCTCCAAGTTCTGCGGAAACCATCAACAAAATTCCTAGTTTCCGCAACACATTTTGCAAGCAATGGACCACGCAGCTGATTAAAGTTTGGCCCCTTGTATCTAGAACCATATGCACACACAGCATCAATCATCGGCTGGTAAAAAATAGAATTACTTGCATTAAATGGAATAGATGCATCAAGAAACCATCTTGTCATGCACAAATCTGTCTTCTCCTTTACTGCTTCTCCTTGAAGAACACTCTTAATTGTTGGTTGATCCCCTGGGCCAGTTCTAGGCTTGAAGTACTTGCCAACACTAGGAGTAATGATATGTCTTTTTTTTCCTTTGTTTGCTGCAGGTGCAGCAGCAACATGCTGGGAAGGGGCTGCAGTTGCATTAGCAACAGAGACTTCAGCAATGTCATCTTGTTCTCCAGGTTCTAGCCCATATGCATTCCCTTCCTCATAGTCCCGTTGTGCCTTCTTTTTCTTCTCTTTTCAATCTTCAATGTTTTGAAACATTGTATGCTCAACCTCAGGATCCACACTTTTACATGCCGCCACATTACCTGGGTATTTGGCTAAATGCTCCTTGAACCGATGGATCCCTCCTCCTGCAAATACATCATTACAGAACATGCATTTGATCTTCTTTTTTCCTCCTTCAGTGAACTGTGTACAATATCCCCATGCTGGATCAGATTTCCTTCTTGTCTTTACTTCTGTGGATGCCTCTTGAGTAGAAGGTGTTGAATTCCGGTTACTGTCAACCGGAGTTGGAGTGTCCGAAGAATCCACTGTGTGCAAAAGAAAATACATATCAGTCCATGTATAACCTTAGGTTTCTATGACATTAATCAATAATCAGAGCCATGTTTCTAATATATCAGTCAATTAACAAAGCAATGCAGGCCATATATCTTACTGAATATATCTAACAAATCTTACTGAATATATCTAAAAAATCTTACTGAATATATCTAACAAATCTTATTGAAAGCATCTAAAAAAACTCACTAGACAAATACCAAATAAATGCAGGCCATATAGTGTCGTGGAGTGGAGGTGCTGTCATCTAATAAATGCAGACAAATACTAGACAAGCTCACCATTAGTAGCCATGTCGTGGAGTGGAGGTGTTGTCTGGACTTTGGAGGCCGGAACGAAGATTGAAAAAGCAGAGCAGCAACACAGCTATCTGGATCTGGATCCGCCCGCCGCTCGTTGTCCTTGGCTCCTTGCTCGCCGCTGCAGGTGCAGTGCAGTGCAGGATCCGCCTGCTGAGGCTGCTCCTTGCCTGCCACTCGCCGCGGTCACTCCTTCCCGCGGCGGCCCGCCGAATCCGCCCGTCGCAGCTGCCCGCCGCGGCCCCTTGCCTGCTCTGCACTCTGCAGTCTGCACCACGCCTGCTACGGCTCCCCGTCTGCTCTGCAGTCTGCACAGCTACCCGTCGCCTGCTCTGCACCGCCGAGCCCCTGGCTATGCGCGCGCCGCTGCTAGGAGGAGCAGAGCCGCCGCCGCCGCCCAAATGACCGCGAAAAGGATAAGAGTGAAATTTTTTCCCTCCCTCAGCCAGCAAACAACCCTAAAGGACTCATTTTTACCGATGTACATGGATGCCCCCAGATAGATAAGGTTGTCCTGAGTATATAGAGGGGTAATTTTGGAAAAAATCAAAAACCCACCGGTTCGCATGGAATCGCCCGGTTCACCGGTTCGATGAAAAACCGGCCGGTTCAACCGGTTTATAGCGGTCCGATTGCACAGACGGTCTGTGAAGTGAACCGGACCGGTGTAGGCTCTGGTTCGGTCTTTTACCGGTCCGACCGCAGGTCCGGTCCGGTCCTAATAACATGGGTGCTACCTCACACATGGAAGCAAGGGAGGCAAGGGTCCAGGTTCAACTCATCCATGAGGTTGCGCTAGTGGCACGCACGAGTTGTCAGCGGCAGTCGTAGAGTTATTGGTATTTTTCTGTCGGTATATGACATCAGAAAATATTTTTTTATCGATATTTTTTTTTCTGATATGGCACTTCGAGTTCCAGTAGTGAATATTATTGTAACTACCGTTTGGTGTTAGAATATTAGGCAATTTCTATGTTATTTTAATTCCATAAGTTAACATTATGATGATGACATATAAAAAAATAATTTATAAACGAGATTATGATATTAATCATGTTCATAACAGCGATAAACATGCAAACAAGAAACATGTGAAGCATATATAAAACATGATCGTATATAAAAGGAACATGAATCAAAACTGAACTGCATGTGAAACAACATATCAAAACTACTGAAACAGAAGAGCAGCAACATGTGAAACAACGTAACTGAACCATAAAAACATGCAGACATGGCATATATCTTATAGCAGAAACAGACACGAAATATAAACAGAAACGATATAACTGAACATACGAAACAGACTCATAGCAGCGTTTGAAACAACATGGATATACTACTGAAACAAGCATGATCTAAAAAACATAAAACTGCAGGGAGATGAACCAATCATACCCTCCCATGCGCTCTGAGGATCCCGATCCTTATCCAACCTCCTTCGTCATGTCATAGGAGATGATGAAGATGAACTCCTCCAGGAAGAAGATGAAGAACTCGAGGAAGAAGACGACGAACAACGGCGACGATTCTGGCATTCGCGTAGACGCTCCCCAAAAACCTAATTGCCGATCCCTCGTGCAAGGTCTCGAACGACAAGGGCTTCGGAGGCACCTGCCCTCTCCCTTCTCCATGCGCGCAGATTGAGGAGATGGAGAAACCTTCGTTGCGGCTGGAGTTATGTTTCTGGTGTGTTTGCTCGTTTTGTACCGAAGAGACAGGAGTCTCATTTATCATGTGCGGCCAAGAATGGAGAGGAGGAGAAAGGTCTCAGGCAGTTCAAGAGTTAGGCATCCGGAGAGATCAACTCAAAGTTGTAACTCCTGTCATTATGGTAAGTGAGTGCTAAAAATTAACACAACCACACCACGCCTCGCCCGCTCACCGCCTGCCTGCCTCGCCACGCCCACGGCCCGGCCCGGCCATCGCACGCGCGCGTGTGGCACGCCTTTGTCCGTTTTTTTAACTTCTCAATTTAACTAGAATAGCTTCCACCATATAAGTCAAGTTAAGGACCCTTGGAATTCCAATCCGGTACAACTAATATTGTCCACAATTACACACCATAGAGTTTATTGATTTATTAAACTTAAATAAGCCTAGCCCATAATAAATCCAACAATCCCCACCAAACTCTAGGGTTTGTAGTTGTGAAGTGCCAGAACCACAATCCTTTGATATACCAGTGTTTCGATGGAGACTGTTAAGTTGAACATCCACCTAGATCAAGAGTTTCACTCAGTCACAACTGAACAATGGACTATGCCTTGAATTGACAGTTTTGTGTGAGAAGAGATTCACTCAAGTCCTTAGCTGATACTAGGTTGCAAAAGACATCCCCTCTGTTTTGAAGCATATAAGTCACACTTCTGTGCCTTTCATGAGTATTTAGGGATTACCCAAGTCCTATAGACTGTGACCAGCAGTCTGACTCATATAGGTGTACTCCTCAAAAGATGTTCTGTAGGACAACATCTCACCTTTATAAGACTCTTGTCATACATTAAGGTAAATACCATCCTGCCTTATAGATAGGAAAGATGTGCATCATAAATGAGTCAAGAAAGGGATCTTTCCTCTCAATATACTCCTAGCTTGTTTCACCACTCTACTTCACGGGATCTCCGATCACATAGAGCAGGTTACCACTAAGTAGATTTCATGTGGGTCTCATACCCATTTCTCTCGATGCACTTTCTATCACATTGCGTGACAGATGATGAGGACATGACACCAACGGATACGACCATTGATTATAAGGTGTGCTCGTTCCTACATTTGCATAGTAATTTTGGGTACAATTCACTTGGTTCCACATGTACATGTCGTTATTTGAATGTAGGTACAAATGTGTCTCAAAGTATAAATCCATCAAAGTTGAACTTTCGGTTCGTCAGCAGCCCGATAGTGTTTCATTGGGAAGGCCATAACTCATCCATCCGGAGTGCGATTGAAGTCAATGAACACTTGATGGAAAGCTTATTTGATAATCTTTCAAATAGATCTGGTCCCACCTCAATATCACACTGGCAAGGTCTCGAAATCATTGAGACATTCCGCCACTATTTCTGTCGGGTGCTACAGCGTTGTCGCGGGCTTGTTATTCACACTTGGGACCCAGGCCCAAGTTAGAGAACACCCCAAGAAGATGAAAAACACCTAAGAGATGCCCAAGGACGCCCTCCTCCTTAGACACCACCTTAGGAGTCAAGTAAGGGCGTCCAAGCCAAGTTAGAGGCCCAATCCATATCAAGTTCGAGTACATCTCGGGCTCCAGGATCAGTCTGTAGTAAAATGGACGCACAGGACGCATCTGGACTCCGTTTTCTATGATCCACATATGGATGGAAAGATAATTTCATAAGCTAACCAATGGCTTTGGTTTGAGTCCCAAATTCCATTGGAGTCAATGAGAATTGACGAAACAACTTGACGTCCAGAATCTGTCAGGGCGCTGCGTCGCCGTCTTTTAGGCCGTTTGGCCCTTGTAACGTGTCGAGACTTCTTAGCGACGTGAGTAGGGGTCCTTGGATGCCCCTTAGGCTTTATAATCAGTAGGCGCCGCCTATGTTAGGGTTTGGGTTTTGCTTAGATTATTCTGTCCATTGACTGTCGTCGTCTTTTGGTTTGCGAGACCCCAACTTCGAGTGCTTAATCATTCATCTGCAATTGTCACTTCAATTGAGTTGCATTTTATCTTATTCTTGCTTGTGTTCTTCGATTCGCAGCAGGGATTAGCCTTCATGGCGAGGTCAACCGGATTATAACACGGTTGATAACCAGAGGAGACGTGGTGCTAAGGTTGCAGGGTTCGGATCTTTGTGATCTGAAACCGGATCGGTGTGTCGCTTCTGACCAAATCGATAGTTACCTTGAACCTGATGGAAGATCAGAAATTACAAACCCATCATTTGGTGTTAGAGCTGGGCCCTTGTTTAAGGGGGTGGGAATGATAAGGACATCCTCCACAATTACCCGCTGGCAAAGACGCAACAAAAAAAAGGCCAAGTAGCCTAGTTGTCGTCGGGCGGTGACCGTGTGAGCCTCTGAATAATCCCACCTTGCTTAGCTTGGGAGGAGGAAGCCACCTTAAAAGAGAGAGAGCCACCTTTTCCATATGGGACTAGTCTTTTAGGGACATTGGGCCTTTCTCCGAGTAGGTGTGCATAAGAACTGTTGGGGTCCGGGCAACCTTAATTTATTGGGCCTCGGCCAACCCCACCTGGGCCGGATGTATCAATTGTGTCCTAGGTAAAGGTCTTATTGCTGGTTTAGATTGTGTTCTTTTCTAGTTTGTGTTGATCCCTCCATCTATCATCATTCCGTCTCATCATCAGTTTGCATCTTGTGTCCATAAAAAAACCCTGATTCAAGCAGTTTTCATAAAACAGTCATAACTTTTGCATCCGAACTCAAATCGGGGCAAATTTTATATCTACGGAGAATGCAAGAAAAATTTAGCTCTGTTTCATCCCAGCATAGCTGGGTTCATAAAATTTAGAATTATGAAATTCGATTAGGAACATCGAGTTTCAGGGCCCACAAGTTTTGGCCAGCTTTTTAGATCATAATCCTGAATTTGTATAGGCCACATCTTTTGTTCAATTGAGCTCAAATTTTTTTTAAGATTTGTTCTTGTGTGCTCCTTGATGAGAAAAAAATATCAAAAGATCAAAATCTAAAAAAAAGTTTGGACAAAAAAAGAAAAGAAAAAATAGTAAAAGAAAAGATAAGATAAGAGAAAAGGGAGCACATAAGGAACACCTCAATAGCTCTATTATTTGTGGTGTCTTTTTACCTTGTCCGTATTTCCATTGCTACCTTTCATACTTGTTTCACTCTCTTGTTTGTCACAACTGGTGCTAGGAACACGTATAGGCCAGCAACTAGGACAAGTGCTCTGGATATTTATTTAATATTGTTATCTGTTACTGATTTGTGTGTCACATATATATTTGTTCTTTGTGTGCCTTTCAAACTCCACATATATACTCCAGATTAGTACAGAAAACGATCCTTGCAATCTTAGTGCCACGCCCTCATCGGTATCACAAACCAGTCATCGGTTGTACCATCCACTGCTTGCGTTGGTAAGAACTTGGTAAGAATTCGATAAGACGTGTGTGAGGGTGTGATTCCACTAACCCATAAATAGTTGATAGGGTACTTATTTTGATTCTAATAAATATATGCCAAACAACGAGTTTCTTTTTAAGAGTGAATTGCAGGAAATCATGGATGGACTATCTACGGAGTTTGCACAACGAGTGCTTAGTTCTCAAATAGAGAAGACGGAGCAAAACCAGTTCAACATCTTGTTTCAAACATACTTTGTTGTGAAGGAATGGCGTTGTCGTGTTATGATTGATGGCGAGACTTGCAACAACCTTGCAAGCTTAGAGATGGTTGAGAAGCTTGGTCTGACCACAAAGCCACATCCATGTCCATACTACGTCCAATGGGTAAATTCTTGGGATAAGATAAAGGTAACTGAAATTGCACGCATTGAGTTTTCCCTTGGTTCTTATAAGGATAGTGCTGAATTTGATATAGTACCTATGCAATCATGTCAATTGTTATTTGGTAAACCATGGATATCTGAAAATAATGTTGTGCGGCATACAATTACTAATAAATATTTGTTCAAATATAATGGTACAAAAATTACACTTATACCTATGACTACTTCTCAAATTTTAAGGGAAGATCTGTTAAGGGCCGAGAGGAGAAAGAATGAGCCTTTTAGAAAAGAATGGGTTATTTCAAATGTTACAATACCTTCATCTAGATCTGAATTTTTACAAAATGAAGATATTACTTTGCCTCTTGTTGGAACTAATATTTTACAGCATGTATCCAAAAACGAGGACAAAGTGACTGAGAAAGAGTAGGTAAATGTATCAGATAAGAGCTCTCTTGTTGTAATGAATTTCCCACCAATGATGCTAATAGTTCTATACTAAAACCTTCTATTGATTTACCTTTGTCACATGGTGAATGTTCTACTGATCTTTGTGATAAAGAAAAGTTGTGTGATAGTGGTATGATTATTCATGAGCAGCAACCAGTGAATGAGAATGATTCTTTTGTTTTGGAACAAAATACTTGTGCTAAAAATAAACAATTGCTTTCAATTGCCACTGAACAAGATGAACTAAAATTGTTGACTTCTTTAAATACTTTGGGATATATTGAGTTTGAAACACTATGTGCTCTGAGTAGTTTGGAGGAGAGATTTTTATGTGCTGAATTACCATGGTTGTCTACATGTATATATCAATTTATTGGCAAATATAATTGTAAAGGAGAATAATGGTACACCGAGTTTATATTTGTTCAAATCTGAAATCTCTTTTTTCTGTACATCAATATGACCAATCAAAGGGTTGCATTAGATATAATCATGTCATGTCAAGATCCTCAAGTTTTGTTATAAAGAAACAGGTTAAATTTCAAAAAGAGAAGCAATATTGGCTACAACCTACAATCTGTCCTCCAACTAAGCTCAAACCGAGGACGGTTTGTTGTCAAGAAGGAGAGGATGATGAGGACATGACACCAACGAATACGACCATTGATTATAAGGTGTGCTCATTCCTACATTTGCATAGTAATTTTGGGTACAATTCACTTGGTTCCACATGTACATGTCGTTATTTGAATGTAGGTACAAATGTGTCTCAAAGTACAAATCCATCAAAGTTGAACTTTCGGTTCGTCGGCAGCCCGATAGTGTTTCATTGGGAAGGCCATAACTCATCCATCCAGAGTGCGATTGAGGTCAATGAGCACTTGATGGTTTCAAATAGATCTGGTCCCACCTCAATATCACACTGGCAAGGCCTCGAAATCATTGAGTCATTCCGTCGCTATTTTTCTGTCGGGTGCTACAGCGTTGTCGCGGGCTTGTTATTCACACTTGAGACCCAGGCCCAAGTTGGAGAACGCCCCAAGAAGATGAAGAACACCTAAGAGATGCCTAAGGACGCCCTTCTCCTTGGCCACCACCTTAGGAGTCAAGCAAGGGCGTCCAAGCCAAGTTAGAGGCCCAATCCATATCAAGTTCGAGTCCATCTCGGGCTCCAGGACCAGTCTGTAGTAAAATGGACGCACAGGACGTATCTAGACTCCGTTTTCGATGATCTATATATGGATAGAAAGATAATTTCATAAGCTAACCAATGACTATGGTTTGAAGCCCAAATTCTATTGGAGTCAATGGGAATTGACGAAACAACTTGACGTCCAGAATCTGTCAGGGCGCTGCGTCGTTGTCTTTTGGGCCGTTTGGCCCTTGTAACGTGTCGAGACTTCTTAGCGACGTGAGTAGGGGTCCTTGGATGCCCCTTAGGCTTTATAATCAGTAGGCGCCGCCTATGTTAGGGTTTGGGTTTTGCTTAGATTATTCTGTCCATTGACAGTCGCCGTCTTTCGGTTTGCGAGACCCCAACTTCGAGTGCTTAATCATTCATCTGCAATTGTCACTTCAATTGAGTTGCATTTTATCTTGTTCTTGCTTGTGTTCTTCGATTCGCAGCAGGGATTAGCCTTCGTAGCGAGGTCAACCGGATTGTGACACGGTTGATAACCAGAGGAGACGTGGTGCTAAGGTTGCAGGGATCGGATCTTTGTGTCGCTTCCGACCAAATCGATAGTTACCTTGAACCTGACGGAAGATCAGGAATTATGAACCCATCAACAGACCCTTAGTGAATTGATCTGCAAGATTATTCGACGTGTGGACATAATCCACCGTTATAACTCCGGAGGTTTTCAGCTTTCTGACAGACTTTAATCTTCTCTTAACATGCCTTGTAGACTTCATGTTATTCCTGGAACTGTTGACTTTTGTAATCACAGTCTGGTTGTCACAATTCATGGAAATAGCCGGTATCGGTTTTTCAACTACCGGTAAATCCATCAGGAGATCACGAAGCCACTCGGCCTCCGCCCTAGTAGTGTCTAATGCTGCGAGTTCTGCTTTCATTGTAGACTTCATTATGATAGTCTACTTGCAAGACTTCCAGGAAACAGCGCCACCTCCAAGCAAGAACACATATCCGCTTGTGGCATGAAGCTCATCAGCATTAGAAATCCAGTTGGCATCACAATAGCCTTCTAGCACTCTTGGGTTTCCAGTATAATGAATACCATATGTCATAGTACCTTTCAGATAGCGCAACACTCTCTCAAGAGCACGCCATCCTGGTTTTGAAACAAACCGGCTCAGCTTGCACACAACATAAGAGATGTCAGGTCTTGTTGCACTCGCAAGATACATGAGTGAGCCAATGATCTGAGAGTATGTCAATTGATCCCTTGTAATTCTTTGATTTTTTTCTCAATATCATGCTAGGGTCATAAGGTGTAGGAGCAGGATCACAGTCACTAAAACCAAAGCGACTCAACACATTTTCCACATAATGGGATTGTAACAAAGTTACCCCACCATCACCTTCTCTAATAAGCTTGATGTTTAGAATGACATCAGCTTCTCCCAAATCTTTCATATCAAAATTGCTTGATAGAAATTTCTTTACTTCCTCAATCATATTGAGGTTTGATCCAAAGATCAATATGTCATCAACATAAAGGCATAACATAACAGCCTCACCCCCACCATACCGATAATACACACGAGTCTGCTTCATTCACAACAAAACCAGCAGCTGTAAGAGTATGATCAAACTTTTCATGTCATTGCTTAAGTGCTTGTTTTAGGCCATATAATGATTTTAACAACCTACACACCTTGTTCTCTTGACCATCCACAACGAACCCTTTTGGCTGATCCATATAGATCTCCTCATCCAACTCTCCATTTAGGAAAGCTGTCTTAACATCCATCTGATGAATGATAAGACCATAAGAGGCTGCCATGGCTATTAATGTATAAATAGTAGTCAATCGAGCCACTGGTGAATAGGTGTCAAAGAAATTTTTGCCCTCTTTCTGGGTATATCCTTTGGCCACAAGTCTTGCCTTGTACCTCTCAATTGTACCATCAGGCCTAAGCTTTTTCTTGAAGATCCACTTGCAGCGTATAGGTTGACAACCATAAGGACGATCAACGACCTCCCAAGTTCCATTAGACATAATGGAATCCATCTCACTCCTTACTGCTTCCTTCCATAAGTCAGCATCAGGAGAGGAATATGCCTCTCTAATGGTGGTTGGTGTGTCTTCCACAAGGTACACTATAAAGTCATCACCAAAAGATTTTGTAAATCTCTGTCTCTTGCTCTTTCAGGTGACTATAGTGTCATCCTCCTCAAGGATGTGCATGTGAGAATCCTCAGCATGATCTATAGGAATAGACAGTCCTTGCTCATGGGGAATTATAGTCTCATGACTTGTTTCACTAGGTATATTCTTCATGGGAAACTCATTCTCAAAAAATGTAGCGTCTCTTGACTCCATGATAGTATCAATATACATATCAGGCACATCAGATTTTATAATTAAGAACCTATATCCAGTGTTGTGGAAAGAATAGCCTAGGAATACACAATCAACAGTTTTAGGCCTAAGTTTACGCTTTTTGTTGATTGACACATTTACTTTAGCCAGGCAACCCCAAGTGCGCAAATATGAGAGATTTAACCTTCTCTTTTCCCATTCCTCGAATGGTGTGATCTCTTTGTTCTTTGTTGGAACTCTGTTCAGGACATGACATACTGTCAAAATTGCCTCACCCCACCATTCCTTGGATAACCCCGCTGTACTCAACATGGCATTCACCAAATCAGTTAGAGTGCGGTTTTTCCTTTCAGCAATCCCATTGGATTGTGGTGAGAATGGAGGTGTCCTCTCATGAACAATTTCATGTTCCATGCAAAACTCATCAAAAGCATTAGAGAAATATTCTCCACCTTGATCGGACCTTAACCGTTTTATTTTCCTTTCAAGTTGATTCTCAACTTCAGCTTTATAGGTCTTAAAATAATTAAACGCTTCATCTTTTGTTTTTAAGAGATACACATAGCAAAATCTGGTGGAGTCATCTATAAAAGTGAGAAAGTATCTTTTACCGCATTTTGTCAAAATTCCATTCATCTCACACAGATCAGAATGAACAAGTTCTAGAGGTGCCAAATTCCTCGCCTCAGCAGCCTTGTGGGGCTTGCGGGGTTGTTTTGATTCAACACACACATGACACTTAGACTTTTTGACCAAGTTGAATTTAGGAATTAAATTTAGATTTGCTAACCGCATAAGACAACCAAAATTTGTATGACAAAAACGTGAATGCCATAAATCTGACTCATCAGAAATATCAACAGAATTCACCAACTTATTACACACATCATGCAACGATAAGCGGAACAAGCCTCCACAATCATATCCTTTACCAACAAAGATTCCATGTTTCGACACAACACATTTATTCGACTCAAGAACAACTTTGTAGCCATCTCAACATAACATAGATGCACTAACAAGATTCTTCTTTATGGAGGGCACATGCTGCACGCTCTTCAATGGCACCGTCTTCCCTGAAGTAAACTTCAGAATAACCGTACCAACACCAAAAACATGAGCACGCGACTCATTCCCCATCAACAAGGCGCCAGACCTCCCGACCTGGTAGGAAGAGAACAAAGAGACATCAGCACACACATGAATATTTGCACCACTATCCATCCACCACTCAGGTGAATTACAAATTGAAAGAACAAATGGTAAAGAATTACCATACCCAGATGTTCCATCTCCAGTCTCATTAGTTACAACATTGGATGATTTATTGTCCTATGTGGACTTGCGGTCAGGGCACTCTCTTGCCTAATGCTGATCACTGCCACAGACAAAGCATCCTCCCTTTCCCTTGTTATTATTGTTCTTCTTCTTAAACTGTGCTGTTTGAACAGACTTAGGTGTATTTTCTTGCTTGTTATGGTTTTTCTTCTTGTTAAACTTGCGGAATTTCTTCTGCACCACATTAGCAGTAGAGGTCTCAACACCTTTCCCGTTGTCCTTTGCTCTAACCCTCTCCTCAACATCAAGAGTACCAATGAGTTCTTCAACATTGAACTCCTGTCTCTTATGCTTGAGGGAGGTGGCAAAGTCCTTCCAAGAAGGTGGTAACTTGGCGATTATACCGTCAGCCACAAACTTGTCAGGCAAAGGACAAGGAAACAGTTCAAGTTCCTTGGCTAGTGACTAAAACTCATGAGCCTTTTCCACTACAGATCGGTTCTCAACCATCTTATAGTCATACAGCTGCTCCATGAGATACAGCTCGCTACCAGCATCAGTAACTCCAAACTTTCCAACAAGTGCATCCCACAGATCTTTCCCTGTAGGGAGAATGATATAGCTTTTCTAGAACTTTGTGTCAAGTGCGCTGATCACTGCACCTCGAAAGAGATTGTCATCAACCTTAAACTTAGCCTCATCCTCAGAAGACAAGTTAGCAGGCTTGCTCTCAGCGGCATGATAACATGACATAGCAGTTAGCCACAATTTCATCTTAGCTTTCCAGATCAAGAAGTTTTTAGCAACAAAAGGATCAGGCTTCAACACAGCAGCAAAACCTCTGACAGAAAAATGCCTATAATTAGGTTTTTGGATTGTTAGAATATTAGACAATTTTTGTGTTATTTTAATTCCATAAATTAACATTATGATGATGACATATAAAAAATAATTTATAAACGAGATCATGATATCAATCATGTTCATAACAACGATAAACATGTAAACAAGAAACTGTGAAGCATATATAAAACATGATCGTATATAAAAGGAACATGAATCAAAACTGGACTGCATGTGAAACAACATATCAAAACTACTGAAACAAAAGAGCAGCAACATGTGAAGCAACGTAAATGAACCATAGAAATATGCAGACATGGCATATATCTTATAGCAGAAACATACACGAAATATAAACAAAAACGATATAACTGAACATACGAAACAGACTCATAGCAGCGTTTGAAACAACATGGATATACTACTGAAACAAGCATGATCTGGAAAACGTAAAACTATAGGGAGATGAACAAATCATACCCTCCCATGCGCTCCGATGATCCCGATCCTTGTCCAACCTCCTTCGTCATGTCGTAGGAGATGATGAAGATGAACTCCTCCGGGAAGAAGATGAAGAACTCGAGGAAGAAGACGAACAACGGCGGCGATTCGGGCAGTCGCGTAGACGCTCCCTAAAAACCTAATTGCCGATCCCTCGTGCAAGGTCTCGAACGGCAAGGGCTTCAGAGGCACCTGCCCTCTCCCTTCTCCGTGCGCGCGGATTGAGGAGATGGAGAAACCTTCGTTGCGGCTGGAGTTATGTTTCTCGTGTGTTTGCTCGTTTTTGTACCGAAGAGACAGGAGTCTCATTTACCCCGTGCGGCCAAGAATGGAGAGGAGGAGGAGAAAGGTCTCTGGCAGTTCAAGAGTTAGGCATCGTCATTATGGTAAGTGAGTGCTAAAAATTAACACAACCACGCCATGCCCGCTCGCTGCTTGCCTGCCTGCCACGCCCACGCCCACGCCCCGGCCCGGCCGGCGCGCGCGCGTGGCACGCCTTTGTCGGTTTCTTAACTTTTCAATTTAAGCAGAATAGGTTCCACCATATAAGTCAAGTCAAGGACCCTTGGAATTCCAATCCGGTACAACTAATATTGTCCATAATTACACCACCGTAGAGTTTATTGATTTATTAAACTAAAATGAGCCTAACCCATAATAAATCCAACAGTTGGCACGTATAGAATTGTCCCCAAACACCGTACGTGTTCCTAGCTAGAAAGTAAATACACGCAGTGGCGGATCCAGGAATAGATCAAAGGGGGGCTGAACAATAAAGGCCAATATACTTGAGTGTATTTGGTTTTGGCTGCAGCTCGCTAGAAGTGCGAAAATCCAGTGCTAAAAATGCAGCTAGCAAGAAATGGAAGAAAGAGGAGAAGAAAGGCTGATTTCTATTCCCTAATGGGCTGATGGGCTTCTCTATTTGGGCTAAAAAACACATAGCAGGCTGGCTCAAGAATAAACGCATCGTCGTATGTTCATCTTCAACCTCCGTCGACTGCAGCTAGCCATCCCCTCCCCAAGCTCCAATGGTAGAATTTTTCAAAGGGGGGTTGAGGGGGGCTCCACGAGCATGGCCGCGGTAGGGGGGGGGGGGGGGGGGGGGGGGGCTCGAGCCCCCCTGGCAGATCCGCCCTACACGTAGTGCTTGCGTGCATAACGACCAGTACGACATAGGACTACTAGTTGACGCACGCTTTGACAGATTATATTGTTGTATGTATTGTTTTGTGGCTATCGTGTGGCTTTGTCAGATTATATACAGATCCAAGCACTTGTACTGTTGTACCGATAGGATGTGTACGTATTAGACTTTGGCTCTTTTGTTGGATCGATCGGTAGACGCCATGCACATGCAAGTCGATGCATGACTACATTTCCTTGTCAAAGCGTGCATGCCAATGGGGTCCAAAATCGAAATGCACGTACGGTAGCCATCGCAAAAGCCCATCGATCAAAACCATGCACGGCTACGTACGTACAGTGATTTATTAGAAAATAAACTAAAAGCTGAAAACATGCATGTTTTGATTAGTTTTTTTAGCTTTTGGTGTGTTGAAAAAACTAAAAAAATATTTAAAATAATAGCAAAATACCAACAGCTAGAAAAAATAGAAAACCAGCTTTTGAGAACAGCTCAAAAGTTGCAGCTCGATCAGACAAAGATGCCCTCATGAATTTGATAATTGACACTGCATCATGCATGTCGTGCAAGGTGCTACCTCACACATGAAGGGAGGCAAGAGGCAAGGGCTACCTCACATGGAACATGGAAGCAAGGGAGGCAAGGGTCCAGGTTCCACCATGAGGCTCCACTACTAGCACGCACGGGTGGTCGGCGACGGTTGTAGAGCGAGCGTGGGGGTGTGAGCAATGGTTCGTGCAAGGTGAGCCCATGGGGATGCGGAAGATTCTCCCCAATGTGATTTGGGTGGTTTCTTCGGTGTATGACTGTTTTTACAAAGACATGTTTGTCTGTCTTGGAAAAAAAACTATTGTAGTAGCGACCCATGATTTCCGGCAAATATACATACTCGCTTTGTCTAGAAAAGAATTCAGTTCTAAGTTAAATTATTTTAAGTTTGACTAATTATATATATATAAGATACCAATATTTGTTATATTATTAAATAATTATCATTATATTTATTATGGGATATATTTTTATAGCATGTCCATTTGATATCATAAACGTTAATATTCTTACCTATATATTTGGTCACACTTTAGATACATAGTTTAGACGTATAGAATTGTCCCCAAACGCCGTGCATGTTGCTAGCTAGAAAGTACTAGCTGTTTGGGACATTATTAGATTTTAATATACGTAGTGCTTACGTGCATGACCAGTAAATATTGGACTACTAGCTGACGCACACTTTGACAGATTATTGTTATATATATTGTTTGTGGGTTATCGTGGCTTTGGCTTATACATTGATCCAAGCACTTGTACGGTTGTACCAAAGGATGTGTACTAGACTTGGCTATATTGTTATGTCCTGGATCGGAACTTCTCGGAAGACGCCGTGCACATGCAAGTCGATTAACTACATTTCTTTGTCAAAGCGTGCATGCCAATGGGGATCCAAAACCGAAATGCAGGTAGCCATCGCAAAAGCCGATCGATCAAAACCATGCACGGTTACGTACGTACATGAGAGCAGACTTGGAATACCAGGTTGTGGCCGAGTTTTCCCATGCGATCGAGGACAAGATGTTTGATTGTTTGTTCCTCTCTCTGTCTCGTTTCAACACATCGTGCGTTCCGTGGAAATTTAGGAGAGAGACATGGTAGTACCGTGTTGAAGAAATGAAGAGACAATCATATACGATTTTCCAAATCGTTGTGTATATCTAATTTCTCGGAAGTTGCCGAATGCTTGCTTATCCGTTGGAGAGTAAAATGCAACCCTAGTCATCTAACTTAGCCCCAGATGTTATCCAAGTTCCTAAACTTCCAAAATATATATCTGAACTCCTTAAATTTACTAATTGTCACTTGAAGTTAAAATAACACCCCCATAATCATCATAACTTGAGTTAATTTACCAGCGTGACATGGCGCCGACAGGTAAGGCCCATAGGCCGGTCTCATCTCTCTCTCCACTGGCATGCGGGCCCTACACATGCTGATGCCATGTTATGCCCAATCAACATGTCACACCATAGATAAATATAACTCAAATCATGTTGATTTGAATCTCAGAAGCTGACCGGGGCAGTCAATGAAGCAACTACGTACAACGAGAAGGGAAAGCACCTGGAAAGGTTCAGTGAGCGGCCGGACAATTTTTTTTTCCTTTGAGGGTGGGGGGTCTCGGTCTCATTTATCGGGTGCAGTAGCCGGCCGGGTAGAATTTTGGAGGGTCCGCGCTCACGCAGGCCAACATGCTTTCTTCTGGTACACAACAATTGCTGCGATGTCACGTGTGGAATGGAAATGGTTCATATAAGCCATCTGATTGAGGATATATTGACATAAAACAGTCGTCGAAATTATAGAATGGACATTGTTAGTAGAACATCTCTTCCCTTATCCATCCTGATTACTGATTACATATGCATAGTAAACTACACCACTCTACAATACAAAGAAAATAAACGCCCAAACTTATGGCTAAACAGTGTTTTCTCCCTTAATTAGCTCGAGATTCAACTTCATCTCTAAACTTCTAAAATAGCAATTTCAGCCTTTTAACTTTATTTTATAGGCTTAATTTTATCTCTAAACTACCAAAGTGGTCGTTTTAGTCCTCAAATTTTAACTTTAGAGCGTAATTCCATCCATGAACTATTAAAATGGTTGTCTCGGTCCTTAAACTTTGCTTTCAGCATGACCTCATCCCTCATCGTGTGTGACACACCATCCTGTCACACCTCGTCAACTTTGGTACCACCACCGACCAGAGATAGATGAGGTCGTCTCGTTAAATGTTGGTGCTGAGAGAACATAATGCTAGTGGTTGCCCTATATATGGTTGTCATTGCAACTATACAACCCTCAAAGTAATCTCAGGTTCATCCTTCTTTGAGAGGCCAATGTTGCAGTAATAGTGGTCATTCCTAGGGTCGTCCAATGACACGTAGTCGCAAGTCGTGTGTCGCTTCGAATGCAGTTGACACCCAAGCACGGTGGCTACAAGTGGAAATCATCACATGCTTCACATGCGGTCATCACCCCAGTAATATGTCACCCATGCATATCCCATTCTCCCGGTTCGAATCAGCCCACGGTTCTCTCCAGGGTGACCGTCCATCTCTAGTCACGAGCAGTGTTAGAGCTAATGAGGCACAATAACATGGTGTGTCATGTAGGACGAGAGGCATGAGTTTGAGCCGAAAAAGGGTTTGAAAATTGTAACGACCACTTTGATAGTTCGTGATTTGGGGTCCAATGCAAAAGGTAAAATTCGAGGATAGAAAAATGGTCATTTTGATAGTTCTAAGATAAAATTAAGATAAAAAATAAAGTTTGCGGGTTTACCTGGTCTTTTATAAGTTCACGGACAAAATTAAGGCTCAAGTCAGTTAATATAAGAGACAACATGACCATTCCGCCAACTTAGACCATGCATGGTTTAGAGAAGTATAGTAAAAGGCTATAAATGGGCTGTATGTTGAGATGGAGGAGAGAGGAAAGGAAGAGAGAGAAGAAGCAGGATGTAAGTTTATTGGTGACTTAGACATGAGAACCAATTTTTTTATGAAGACAAAGAGACCATGTATTAATAGCGAAGAACTAACGCTATATGAATAGACTGAGAGATGAGTTGTAAAGATCCATACAGCGACAATACAGCGAGCAATAGGCCATATTATTAGCATTGCTCTCGTAGGTGCTGCACCTGCTTCCGAAAAGGTCCACGCTCGGTTCCCTAGCACATGAATGATGCAGAAGTGTGCACTCTGACTTGACAAGGTCCACTGCATTCGTCCTTTAAGTTGTTTTAATTAATTTTCAAATTTAAATTTCTCTAATGTTAGTAAATTATATATTATATACTATATACCAAATAAATCCCTATCAAAACATATACATTGTAGATTTAATGATATTATTTAGATGTTGTAGATGTACCTGTACTTTTCTATAAGCTTATCTGTTAAGGTTAGAATAAAGTTTTGAGTTAGACTCTTGTGGCTTTTCTTTTTTATATTGTATCTTTTGGTCTGATTCTCTTGGTTTCAAGAGATGAAGCCAGGTTCGTTTCCTTAATCTGTTAAGGTTAGAATTGTTTAATTTAATTATATGAAACTAAAACGATTTATATTTTGAAACAGAGAGTAATGATCAATGTTGTAAAAAGAGTGCTACGTGCTAGAGATAGGCATTCAGGGCTCTAGTACTCTCTAGGCGTGTGTACTTTTTAACAAATTAATATATATATATATAAGGGAAATCTGGTACGTTTACTAGGATTATTATTTTACAACACAGTTTACAATGTTTATTACTAGGTACAACAGAAAAAAGACTGATGAAACGGTTAGCACTAATAAGCGACAGGTTTCTTCGTCTAGCACTAAGCAGAGAGATACTAATAAACAACATGAATAATTTTCAAAACAAGGCAACAATTTCGCACCAATGGGGAGGAAATGCAGAGCCAGGAGACGTCATCCTATAGCATCATGGAGGCCTAGTTGACGTGTTGGACAAAAGAAAAGCTAATGTCAATTGAACCAATCCCTCTGGTCGGAACCTCATGCACAGCACATACTCCGTATATCCGATCCCAAGGAGTGTATATATACACCCTCGCCCTGCTTCCAGTAACTCACAACAATCCTGCTAATTTCTTGCTTACGTGCACGACGAACACCTGTAGTCTCGATTCTGTGCTTCCACATCCAACAGAGAGCAGATAGCAGCTGGCCAGCTGAGGAACGTCGACACGATGGGGTTCGTTTACCGGATCGCGAGCCCGTCGGAGTACCTGGCGATCACTGGGTACGGCATCAACGACGTGAAGCTGGCGAAGAAGGCGTGGATCGCTCCCGGGCAGCGCTGCACGCGCTTCGACATCTCCCCCGTGAACTACACGTTCGAGGTGCAGGCCATGAGCGCCGAGAAGCTCCCCTTCATCCTGCCGGCCGTCTTCACCATCGGCCCCCGCGCCGACGACGAGGAGTGCCTCCTCCGCTACGCCAAGCTCATCTCCCCGCACGACAAGCTCTCGCACCACGTGAACGAGCTGGTGAAGGGCGTGATCGAGGGCGAGACCCGCGTGCTGGCGGCGTCCATGACCATGGAGGAGATCTTCCGCGGCACCAAGTCGTTCAAGCAGGCCGTGTTCGAGAACGTGCAGCTGGAGCTCAACCAGTTCGGCCTCATCATCTACAACGCCAACGTGAAGCAGCTCGTCGACGTGCCGGGCCACGAGTACTTCTCCTACCTGGGCCAGAAGACGCAGCAGGAGGCGGTGAACCAGGCCAAGGTGGACGTCGCCGAGGCGAGGATGAAGGGCGAGGTCGGCGCCAAGGAGCGGGACGGCACCACGCGCCAGAACGCCGCCAAGGTGGACGCCGAGACCAAGGTGTACACGGTGAAGCGGCAGGGCGAGGGCGCCAAGGAGGAGGCCAGGGTCAAGGCCGAGGTGAAGGTGTTCGAGAACGAGAGGGAGGCGGAGGTGGCGGCGGCCAACTCGGAGCTCGCCATGAAGAAGGCCGGCTGGGAGCAGCTGGCACGGGTGGCTGAGGTCGAGGCGGCCAAGGCGGTCGCCATTAGGGACGCCGAGCTGCAGGTGGAGGTGGAGCGCCGGAACGCGGCTAGGCAGACGGAGAAGCTCAAGGCGGAGCACCTCAGCAAGGCCGTCGTTGACTACGAGATGAAGGTACGTATACCCAGCCGCATACGTATGTTGACCCTGCATTTATTGGACATGGAAAGTGTCATCTCTTTTCTTTGTCTCTCTAGGTAGCCAATATATTTGCTAGACAAAATCTAAGAGCATCTCCAAAAGTTCCCTAAATTTTTCTCCTAAAAACTCCATATTTTTCAATTCCTAAGAATGTATTAGAAGAAAAAAAAAGTCATCTTCAATAATATCTAATATTTCACTTAAAAAATCAAAATTTGGTCCCACTTGACTATTTTTTTGCAGTCTTTTTTCCGCGTGAAAGTCTTTGTGCTCGTGCATACCCACGCCGCCGCCGCCGCCGCCTTGTTCTTCTTCTTCCTTCGTCGTGCCCTAGTCCTGCAGTTCCAGCTGGTGGCAGGCAGGCACCCGGCCACCCCAGCTCTCGTCCAGCACCTCCCAGCCGGCCATCTAGTAGTAGCAGTACTGCAGTAGCAGCTAGCCATCAGCAGCAGCCGGCCATGTAGTAGTAGTAGCATTTAGCAGCAGTAGCATGCAAGCAAAGCCGGCCGGTAGCAGCAGCAGCCGCCCAGCAGCACTTCAGATTCTCCTCGACAGGCCACAGCCGCGCCTAGTATCGCGATGGTGACCACCAAATAACGCATCTGTACCAACAGCAATGGCAGCCGCCGAGAAGTCCTGGCCCCTCAGCAAGGTCACCGACGGCGCCCACTGGGACGCCGAGGACCTCTTCGGGCGCCTGTGCATCGTGGCCGACGCCGCTTTCCCCTCCGCTGGCTTCTTGCCGTGCGACGCGCGGCCGGAAACGACGCCCCCTGGTCTGTACGACGCTTTCCTCTCGGGTGGCATGGACGACGCGGCGGCAACAAACAAACCATCGGCCAGGGCAAGAAGCAAAGATCGATGGATTACGTACCTCCTCCAGTCGTCCCAAGGTCAGCGGCGGCGACGATAGCCTCCCCTGGACGGTGCGCTTTGGCGCGAAGAAGATGAGTGGCGCTAGAAACTACCGCGCCAAGGAGGAGAAAGTGCGGGGAATTAAGAAGGATACGCACGACGGAGAGTGCGCATAACTTTACGCGAATGTGGGGTTTTTTTTTCAAGTGCTAAAAGTTTAAGAGTTATTGGAGATGGGTTTTTGTCATCCTACTAAAATACAAGAATTAGGAAGAGAAATAGGAAATTCTTGGAGATGCTCTAATGATCGTTCAATTTCTATTTTTTCTAAGTCAAACAGTATAACTCTGATCAAAATCATATAAAAATATGTTAATTGTTAATACATTTATAATAATAAATAAATGAACTATCAACATAGTTTTAATGAAGGTACGTAGCCATATATGCTGACCCGGTGCATTTATTTCATATTAAAAATGTGGAGTTTGCTATTTATTTGTTGACATATTTTTTTTACTAATAAACCTGTCAGATTTCTATACGTTTGATTGTGCTTTGGATTTGTGCTACAACTGTTTACTACGTCGCATTTATAAAAAATATAATAGATTTAACCACATAAAATTTGTTGACAAATAACTAGACACTCTCAAAAAACAATTCAGGAAAATAAATTATATTAAATAGACATTGAGGATCAATAAAGAAACATAGTTTACATAAATATATGATGACAATAACTAATAACTAATAGATGTCAAATGACGGCAATACTTAAGCCAATAACATATCAATGACATTCTCACTACTACAAGTCGTATCTGTAGGGCTGTAGATGCTCCACCGAGGCAGCTGTGTCTACTCCTCCGTTGCTAAAAATCAACGTTTTATAGCGGCGGCTGTCCAGCTGCTCTAGAAATAATATTTCTAGAGGTGGCTCTACAAATCATTTTCTAAAAATCATTCAACAAATCATAAATCGGAGAAAAAATAGCAAAAAGATTTATTTTAATTTGGGAAGCCCCCACTAGATCATGTGTTGCAAGTGACAAATCATATGGTTATCATGTGCTGCACCAGAGGGTTCGAAGCTCCTCTAACCACTCCACTCCAAAGACACTCGTATAGGATACAAACATTCACCTCGTATTCACTTGACCCGATTTTGAAATAAATGTTTGGAACCCAAATTCAAATGAAATGTTTTCAACTGCAAAGTTGTAGATATTTGTCAAGTACTACAACTTTGGTTTGGGTCACTTCTCCATCCGAGGCTGTCTAAAAATTTTGAATTTCAAATATGAGAAATTCAAACATAATTTTTCTTGGATAGATGATTTCAAATTAAAAAGTTGTCAACTACAAAGTTGTATAACTCTTCGAAATCTACAACTTTGGTTTTTTTATTATTTCTCCATTCGAGGTTGTTTCAAAAATTCAAATTTTATTGTGCTGCACCTAATTTTAGAGATGGTTTTAAATACAGCTGTCTCTACAAATTGTTTTTAAAGACGGCTCTAGATTTAGCCGCTTCCAAAAATCAATTTGTAGTGAGACGGTTCCATCTAGAGTCGTCTCTAAAGATGGGGGGGGCATTAGTAGAGGTGGTTCAAAATAGCAGCCGCCCTTATAAATGCATTTCTAAAGACGAATCATTTCAGGAACCATTTTTAGAGGTCATTGTAGATTGAGTCACCTCTATTCAAAAAAGGACGACTCTCTACAAATCATATTTGGAGTAGTGTCTGCCACATAGCACCATGGTAATATGACACCTTCAGTTCAGCCACACTGAATATTATTTTTGATACACTAACTTGACATATTTTTAATACACCAAATGGCTAATACAAGTGGTTGTGATTTAGCCTAAGTCCTAGCCATATTGTCCATAGCTTAAAACAAATATGTTCACTAAGTATATCAAATTTATAATATATAAAAATTATGCTAAAAACTAACATCATAGGCACAAGTACATCTACTCAATCAAAAGATAGAATGCATCTAGCACCACTACGACAAAGCTTGAAAAAACATAGATTTAAAATAACAATGAAAACATATTATATTTATGGTTATGACAACAAAAAATCTAACAAAACTATGAGATGTGGGGAATACTATGGAACAACATATTTGGATCGTAAATTAAGCATGATCAAGTTACTTTAAGTTGCAATGATCATTAAATAACATATTCATTTTTCACAGAACCAAAATTTACATTAATAAAATCGAAACAAAATAAATTAACCATGGCTAGCTCTTAAACAATCATAGGATAAAAAATGGATTAGAAGAACAGAATGTATGCACAGCTAACATATAAAAGCAAATCATATATTCAATTTCAAAATAATAATGGAACATTAACATATTTTCTTAGAAATCATTAAGCTTTATATTTCTATTACGATGGCCAACGACCTCCACGGCGTACAAGAAACAAAACTACACTTCCCTTCAAAGTTTAGATTAATGTATAATCTATTAAAAATAAATACTCATTACTTACTGTTTAAGACATAAAAAATATAGGAGAAAGAAGTTCGTAAAAAGATTTATTAACTTCTAGAAATGTAGCTTATAAGACACAAAGTAGCTAATTAAACCTTTACAATAAGCAAGTTACATACACATATAAACTATAAATTCAGCAATTTGTAGCTAGATTATGATGGACATATACAAATTACATACACATATAAAATAAGTCAACAACAACGATGGACATCCTTTGTAACTCGCACAAACTTTAATAAAAAAAAAGTTCAGATATACACTAACAACAATCCTTATACACTTTAATAAACGGAAATTTTAGTAATAATGATTTAGTGTATGACATGAAACTAAATGCACTTAAAACAAGAAAAAGCACATAACGAGCATTAATCATTTTTTGTGAGAAAAGAAGCATTAATGATATGCAACATCAAATCCGTAGAACCAAGCAAAATGAAATAATTGAAAATCAAAGGTAAAACCTTAAACCTTGAGAGGGAAATGGAGAAGGATGGACATGACAAAGCATGATGGGCAAGGGCTCCTTACTATTATTTGAGAGAGAGAAAATAGAGAAATAGGGGGGGATGAGAGACGAGCATTAACAAAAAGAAATACAACCTCATTATAACAAAAAGAAAATGCAACTCCATTGTAATAAAAAGAAAAATATAACAACAAAACACACATATAGTAAAGCATATGCAATGGTATAACATCTGATTTGTCTCGTAAAAGTCGCGCGAGAGATAAATTGCAATTGTCCTTTTTCAAAGTTTGTATATTTAAATAAATTAGATTTACCATCAAATATATGCAACTACATTAGATCGAATTTAGGATAATTTGACTTAGAATAAAACTAGAAATGCATTTTTTAAAGGATGGAAGCAGTAAAAACACGGAAAACCTGTACGTGAAATCGATCTTATGTACATAATATATGTGTAGGTGCAACAAGCAAACTGGGAGCTGTACAACCGGCAGAAGGCCGCGGAGGCACGGCTGTTCGAGCAGGAGAAGGAGGCGGAGGCACGCCGGGCGGTCGCCGAAGCGGCCTTCTTCGCGCGGCAGCGCGAGGCCGAGGCGGAGCTGTACGCGAAGCAGAAGGAGGCCGAGGGGCTGGCGGCCATGGGCCAGGCCCAGAGCGCCTACCTCTCCGCCATGCTCGGCGCGCTGGGCGGCAGCTACGGCGCGCTGCGGGACTACCTCATGATCAGTTCGGGCGTGTACCAGGAGATGGCCCGCATCAACGCCGACGCCATCAAGGGGCTCGAGCCCAAGATCAGCGTGTGGAGCAGTGGCGCCGGCGCCGGCGGTGGAGAGGCCGGCGATGCCAGCGGTGGCGCGATGAAGGAGATGGCTAGTGTGTACAAGATGCTGCCGCCGCTGCTGACCACGGTGCACGAGCAGACCGGGATGCTGCCGCCTGCGTGGATGGGCACTCTGACGGACCGTCCGTAGACGTCTAGCTGAGCTGAGCTAGATGTGAAGCTTTGCACGCGTTTGCCAGGCGACTGTGCTAAATATACATCTTCGATCGATTATCCGTTTGTGTGAAGTTTAATTCGATGTGCTGAATCAGAAACCTCGTCTCCCGTCATTAGTTGTGTTTAACTGTACGTATGTGTAATGTGTGCTTTCTACATTCGCTTGTACAAGATGTAGTGCGAGGGCTTGTAACTTGTACATCGTCTCCTTGGGTTTGACATTACTTTTAAATGTGCGTGGACATTTTTATGTCAAAATAAAATCATTTGAGCCTCCTTAACGTGGTGCATGTAATTGTACAATTGTTAGGAAGCAGGAAGTACATTTTTTAAGTTAACTTAAATAGAAGTTCATATACAATAATCACACACAATAAGAACCTCACAGAAACAGAAGGTCGCACGACTGACTATGGACATGTTCCATCACACAAAAATCACAGAAAACATATATAAGGCTCCTAAGAACAGATTTATTTTCACAGAAACTGTATAGGATTTTCACGGGAATAGATTTATTTTCCTAAGAAGTGACAACAGCGTAGGAAATAGAAAAAATTCACGGTGTTCCATAAAAAGCCTAAATGATTGAAGACTTAAATTCAAGTGAACAAGTTCCATAAAAAATATAACAAGCCGAGTAATCCTCAGTTTAGTATTTGACCATTTTTAATTGGTAGTTGAACATTTTTATATGCTGTTTTTTCTAATAAACCGACAGGAAAGCTACATGTTATATTAAAAAGTAGAAAATCCAAAGAAGGGTACGAGAACGACTCACACACTGAAGAAGGCATTCCAGGTTCTTTGCTCCTGTCGTTATACAGAGTTGCGCTTCTTTGATTTTTTTAGCACTCTACACTACTACATAAACAATTTTCAAATATCTTTTTTTTTCTAGAGGAGTCTGCATAAAAAACCACCACTAAAGGCCCCAGATGATGGATAGTTTCTCTGGAAAAGACCTCCCGTTCCTAGGGGCATTGATCGCCGCCCCTGGAAATGAGTTTCCAAGAGGATGTGGCCCATTATATAAGCATCCACACTTCTTCCTCCTTCAAACAAAAACTGTAGCCCAAAGAGGAAAACAAAGAGTTTACAAGAGCACAACTCTAAAATTGAAAATCTAAGGAATGAAGGTTTTGCAAATCTAGAACTGCAACAAATGTAGCAAGGACTATACTACCACTTAAATCGCGTCAAGGAGAATAGGCAACAGGGTAGCACAACTCGTGAGTCCAAATCTCTGACATAGGTGTCATTCTCAAAGAAACCGCTATTTTCTCTCAAATCAATCTGTAAGACTTACCGTAGAACATGAATTGTACGAAAGGATCAATCTCTTGGAGTTCACAGGTAGCAAAGCCTCGACTCAGTGCGGGATTAGAGCATCTCTTGAGTTTTCAAAATCCATTTCCATTTGATTTTTGACAAGATTAAAAAAAACGCTGTTTGAGAGCCGAGACCTACCGTGCCCCGACCGGAGCACCCGTCCCCCCCCCCCCAGTGTCCCCGTCTGCATCCCCCTCACGCCGCGCGCACAGTCCGCCTGCCACCCCCCCCCCCCCCCCCCCCCCCCCCCCCCCCCCCCCCCCCCAACTCACCCCCGGGCAAACAACGTAAAACACTTCCAACACGAAAACAAATTGATGCAACATACGTTTTAAAATAGATAAAACACTTGGAACATGCACTTGTAATATGTGTGTGGAACACATGACCCAAAAAATAACACTTGCAACATAAAACCACTTGCTGCAATATAAGACTAAAATAGCTGAAATATTTTAGAACATACTATTGCAACATATGTGTGAAACATATGCAACATCCAGATCAAAAATGATTGCAACATACGTCTGGAAACAAATAAAACATTTTAAACTAACGCTTACAACATGCATCTGAAACACTTGCAACATCCCTCGATCTATTTTTGCAACATCAAAATGAAACAATTGTAACATATACATCTGAAATGTTTGAAACAATTGAAACATACATATGCAACATAGAGGAGAGGGGAAGACTAGGGCCGGTCAATTCCAACCGTCGGGGTCAAGGTCAGAGCCGGTAGGGAGCGACGGCGCGAGAGCACCACCGCCACCAGCAGCGGGCTTGGCTCGGCCGGACGGGCGCACTAGCACCAGTGGCACGCATTCGCACCACCGCCACCAGCAGCGGGCTTGGCTCGGCCAGCTGGGCGGCGCGCGCTCCGCCGAGCACAATGGGCAAAGCGAACACCACCAGCACCAGCACGCGCGACGGGAGGGGGTGAGAAGTGCTCACCACGGGACGGACAGAGTGGCAGCCGCAAGGCGCTATGGTGGAGAGGAGGGAACGGAAGTGATAAGACTAGGTGGACGGACGCCCTGTAGCCAGCATTACGAAGCACAAATTTCACCTGTCAGGTGTCGACGAGACAACTTATGCTCTGACGAGACGGAGATGAGCGGATACGGATACGGGTGATTGTCTTGACACACAGCACTCAAACTCACTACCACGCTACGGGTACAGTGCAGGCACTGGCGGAGCCCTGTGAGGGCCATAGGGGGCCATGGCCCCCCCTGCCTCCGAATTTCCTGAAGCCCACTGTTCCTGCATGCGCTGTATTAAGTCTGCGAGTGAGCCAGCGACCGGCCAACGGCCAGGGTCAGCCATGCATGCCCTATACATAGCAATCGTGTAGCATTCCCTCCATCCAAAAAATAAAAATACAATTGTGTAGCAGTGCTCCCACCGCTGTTACTATAGTAGCCTGTTTTCTTTGCTTTTGTTGCTATATGCGCCATTTTGAGTCTGGTTGATTCTTCTATCTTTTTTCCTTTCTGATTTTTCAATCGGTAAAATCTACATAGTATGCGTACTGGAAGTGGCTAATTGAGTAATATTTTGGTGTCAATAGAGATCTTATGTTGCGATTTTAGAGAATTTTTTATGCTCAGCTATTTTATTGTTAAATGTATTTTGCATACTATGACTTAATTATAACTACTAATATTAATTTTTTGGAAAAAGTCTAGATCACCCCCCAACTATAGGGGTGGTCTACTTAACCCCAAACTATAAAATGGTCTAATTTATCCCCTGAACTTTCCAAAACCGTCTACTTTACCCCTGGGCAGTTTTGGACGGCGGTTGCTACAGTAACCATGGTAAAATGGAAAATCCAATTTTGTTGGACTCCACGTGAGTAGATCTACACAATGAATATATAATATGGTGTACTTTAGTACAAAATTTTTGCTGTAGCTTTAAATTTATTGGAAAATCCTAATAAATTTTTGATGCTGTCCAAACTTCAAACTGAGAAACTGAACGTGTACGTAGTTCATAAACTCGTTAATTCGATCTTATGCGTTTGCCCTTTTTCCCCCTTAGAATAACGTAAAGTGTTTGTCTTCTTTTGATTCGAAGGCAGCGCGCGCTACAACAGGGGAGGGGGTTGGTGTGGGTGTAAGAAAAAAAACTTTGAACAAATTGTTTAGTGGAAACGAGCGACGTACGTACGTGTGAACGGAAAGAAAGGTTCACGTCTCGAGCTAGGTTGGTTGATCGTGACAAGGGACCAAGCTTGGGGCACAAACCATGAGGCAGAGAATATGGGAGATAAGGCTATCCACCATCAGCACCACAAACCGTAAACTTGTGGCACGGAAATAAAAAAAGTAACAGATATTATGGGACTGAGGGAAGAAGTATTTGCAAGCCACATCAACCGGAAGCTTCGAGGAAGGTGCATATGCTATCTCTTCTTTCTCTCCCGTTCACAGGTGTCAGTCTGAATCTGAAGACATAAAAAGGACGGATGGCCCGTACGTACTGCATCTTACCATTTTCGGAAGGTTGTGTGCGAGTCCATTGCGAATTGCCTGCTTGTGAGTGGTGAGTTGGTGTCTTGGTGACTCGTGAGTCGTGACCGGCCGGCCCATCGATCATCCGGAGCCAAGGCGGTCAGTCCACATGCATGGCCTTTGGCCTGATAAGCCGGCTGAAAAATACTGTTGGCTGATTTGTTGTGAGAGAAAAATACTATTTTAGCTGAAAAAATAAGCTGAAAAAGACGGATTATAAGCCGGGTGAACAGGCTCCATGCTTTATGATGTCATCTTCTCCTTTACTAGGATGTAACTGCTCGCATGCTCTGTGAGCCTTGGTATCTGCTGCTTGATTCCCCGTCTTTGCGTACTTGCACATTTGTCCTTTATTAATATAGTGCCCGTGCTAACGGTACGGCTACATTTAGACGTATGCAAATTAGAATGGAATATATGCAAACTAAAAGAACCAAAAGATGGTTCCGTGCGCAAGATTTGGCCATTACAGATCAACACATCACAATGCAACCCAATCGTACGATTTGGGAAATCCTTTTTTTGAACAAATCCAATATCTTCCTTTTAAAACAATTACATTGTAACTCCACTGATTACCATATAGCCAAATATATAATTGGAAATATATATTATATTATAGCTTCTAAAATTCTTTTCGTCTAAATTGGTCTGTAGTTTTTTGAAAGAGTAAAATGATGGCAGCCACCATACATCTTGATATATTTTTTTTCGTTGCAAAGCACAGAAACATTTAGACACGGATCAAAAAGGTAGTATTTTTCTACACACGAGCCCACACGGCCTCCCCCACCTCTCCCTTCAGCATGGCCATTCTGGGCCCAGCCCCCACGACAAGCCCACCGGCCTAGCCGGCCACCCACTCTCTTCCCTCTCCCTCTTGGGCCTGAAGTTCCATCACAGATCAAAGAATATATGTGTTCCATCACTTGCTATTTGCATCAGAGAGATTAAAAACAAAGTAGCTGTGTTTTGTTGCTTTGATGATTATCCAAGTTGGTGCTTATTGCCAAAAGGTGCCAGCAGCAAAAATAGAGATATGCACTGAATAAATGGGAACAAAGAAGTATGAATATTCAGATTTTGATTAGTTAGAAACTGAATACCTTGAAGGATTTGATTGACTATCAAATTTTCAATTTGGGATAGGTGCAAAAAAACGGCCTCTCCTTGACTTTTAGTAAAGATACAAAATTATTAAAAGTGTCCATATGCTTCAACAAGCAATCAGACTGATGCAGAAACACAACAATTTCATGAATTTGGTCATTTGATACAGATTGGATATGATTCGTGCACAGCTCTACAACTTGAGCAACTGGAAATCATTGAGAAACAGATATGATATCACCAAACTCACACAGAAATGTCTACCTTTCTGCTTTATATCTGAATCTTCAGAATCTGAAAACATTATAAAGGCAAGTGAGGATGCTAGAAAAAAAAAAACAAACCCAATCCCTTTGCGTCACTGCCTGGTTTGGTAGGTTCTTGTACATGAATAATCATAGCATAAGGCACTGCTATAACTAAAATTTAATAACTATAGCAACTAGTTCTTCCAGAAAAATTTGGTTCTGCCAACCAGTTGTATAAGAATTCTTGTCAACTGTTTACGTTATGATAGCTATCCATTCCTTGACTCTCACCCTCTATCTATATATAAGGGTACAGTCCGACCAATCAGATCACTACTCCATGAGGAAGGAAAGATTGAGACCAGGGAAGGAGGAAGGGGATCGTATTGGGGTTTTAGCCGACGGCGGCGGAGGGGGCCGGGAACGATCTGGGCTGGCTCTGTTTAGTTGTTGTGCCGGTGGTGGCCGTGGTCCAGGTCGAGTCCTGATGACTCCTGAGTCCTGACGAATTAAGCAACAACGATTGTGGGTCCCCGACCTAGCTAGGTCCACACATATGCCGTAAATCTGAACGATTCATCCGGTAATACGTGAAAGGAAATCATAATCTGTTTGCAAAAAGGGATTTTTATCTGTTTCCTCGTAACAAAACCAGATCGCGTTGTAATTTTGTACGTGTTCCCACGCCGTCCCCGTCGGAGCCTACCGCTGTAATGGAAGGCATCTTCCTCCCACGATGCTACAACCCCGGGCCCCCGGCACGCCACGGTTATTTGGAGTTGAGGTGCGCGTCCGCTCATCCTGAATTCGTGACGTGACGTCGTACGTCCACAACAGGTTGGGGACCCACATAACACATACTCCCTCCGTCCCAAAAAAAAGTGTCGTTTTAGGTTTTTCAGACATCGTGTTTGACCGTTCGTCCTTTTTAAAAATTTTGTGCAAATTATAAAATAAATAAACCATTATTGAAGTATCTCTAATGATAAAATAAGTCATAACAAAATAAATAATATTTATTAAAAATTTTTGAATAAGACGAACGATCGAACACGATGTCTGAAAAACCTAAAACGACACTTTTTCTGGGACGGAGGGAGTATGCATGTGCTGTGTGTGTGACTCCTGTCCTTTGCAGTGTGTATACATACTAGGCCGCACACCCTTCTCTCTTTGTCATCTTTTTTTTTTGGGCGATGACTTGCTTGCTTTGCTTCTCTCATTGTTCATCTGTTACCACTACTCCTACTACTAGAGTAGTAGTGATGATCTAGTGTGCTACCAACGGAGAGATTTGTGCTTTCGAGCCTACCATTGCGTATTTTGCGTTTGATGATGCTCTTCAAACTGAGAAACTGAACATGTATGTAGTTCAACTCGTTAATTCTTACACTATGTGTTTGCCCTTTTTTTTTCCTTAACGTAAAGTGTTTTCCTTCTTTTGATTTGGTGAAGGCAGCGCTACAACGTGTGTGTACTAGCCAAGGTGTAAGAGTGTGCTATGCAGGCATCGATTTGCAGGTGCCAACAACCCCTGGCTCATGACTCGTCGTGTCATTGAGAGGGATCGAGAATGTGTGTGTCAGCCTGGTCACATCTCCACCGAAAACCGAACTGAACCGAGCTGAACCGAACCGAAGTTTCGGTTTATTCGGTCTTTGGTTCGTTTTTCGGAGCAAAGTTTGGGTGTTGGTTTCGGCTTCGGTTTCTGGGTGAAACCGAACCGACAAGCCGGTGAACTGATCCTATATACGTAAGAGGCACTCAGGCACAGTGACCAGGCGACCAAAGCCGAGCACAAACACAGCGGCATCCGCTTAGGTCCAACCTAGCAAGGCAGCGACGGCCCACCAGAGTCCACATAAACAGCAGACTTCACCCAGCCCCCAGCCGCACCACTCGTGACTCCTAACTCCTAACCCTATCCCTAAGCTTCAGGCGGCGGCGGCGTGCGGTGCCAGGCAAGTGGCGGCAGCGACGGCCACCTTCTGGCGAATCGGCAGTCGACGCCGATGGCAGCGGCTCGCTGGGCCAGGCGAATCGGTGGCGGTGCGATCAGCAGCTGGGAGGTGAGAGTGGCGCGGCGGCACCTGCGAGGCGAGCGGCTCGCTTGGCTAGGCAAATTGGCAGCGGTGCTCGTCGCGAGCAGCACGCCAGCACCTGCGAACTCGAGTGGAGCAGGAGGACATCGGAGCGTGCGGCATCTGCGGAGCTCGGATCTGTCAATTTGTACTTCGCTGTTCTCCCCGCCGATTTGTACTTCGCTGTTCTCCCTGGGGATTTGTACTTCGCTGTTCTCCCCGTCGATTTGTTCTTCTCAGTTCTCGCCTCGGTTGGATTGATAGAACCGAGAAACCGAACCGACAAAACCGACGCTGAACTCGTCGGTTTTTGGTTACGTAGAAAACCGTAAGATTGTTGATTCCTGGAAATCGAAGTTTACAGCAACCGAACGAACCGGACCGATTCTAAAACCGAATGCCCCACCCTGATGCGTGTGAACGGAATGAAAGGTTCACGAGCCAAGTTCGTTGATCGTGACAAGCTAGGGCCCAGTGCAATGGCGCAAACCATGAGGCAGATCGGAGATAAGCAAGGCTAGTCACCATCAGCACCATGCTGCAAATTAAACAAGATCAAGCGCGTCCAGTTCTTCACCAATGGCCTTTATACATGGCTACTGCTCTATATGCGTGCCCAAAAGGCAAGCCATCAACCGGAAGCTTCCAGGAAGGTGCACTTGCTAGTACTATCTTTTTCTCCCTTGTCCCTTCACACAGAGTTCACGGATCAGTAATCTGGGGCTTGTTTAGTTTCCTAAATTCATCCTCAAATTCCACTATGTAAAAAGAAGATTTCCCATCACATCAAAATACCGGCACATATATGGAGTACTAAATGTAGATGAAATCAAAAATTAATTGCACAGTTTTGTTGTACTTTGCGAGACGAACATTTTAAACCTAATTAATCAATATTTGAACAATTTTTACCAAATAAAAACAAAATCGCTACAGTGCTGAATAGTAATTCGGCAGTCCCCGGAATCTAAACACCGCCCTGAAGACATAAAGGACGGACGGCTAGTACTGCATCTTGCCATTTTCGGAAGGCCGTGCGCGAATCCAGTGCGAATTGCTGCCTTGTGAGTGGTGGTGAGTTGGTGTGGTGACCGGCCGGGAGCCAAGGCGGTCAGTCCACATGCATGCTTTACGGTGTCATCTTCTCCTTTACTACGATGTAACTGCCCGCGTGCTCTGTGAGCCTTCGTATATCTGCTGATTTAATTTCCCCCATCATATGGGTCTTCGCGTACTCGCAAATTTCCCCTTTATGAGATCATCTGCTTCTCTATGCATGGCTCGGATATGTTATTCATTCAAAAAAGAAAAGAAAAGAACATGGGCATGTTTGGATCCACCAAGTAAACTTCTCGCTAAATTTTGCTGTTAGGGATCAAACAGTCCAGCTAAAAGATCAACTAAAATTTAGCTTACTTCAACCCAGCTAAAGATTAGCTGAGTCTATTAGCCGGATAATCCAAAAACCTCAATTAAAGTTTAGCTAGGAGAACTTTTAGCTGGCTAAAGTTTAGCTTTGAAATTTTATCTAGCTAAATTTTAGTTGGGTGGATCAAACAGACCATACCCTGTATCGGATGTGCTAAATCATATGTTTCTATCATGACATATATAGATGGAAGAAAATTCTCTGTGTGCCATAATAAAACTATAGCCGTCCTTTACACACTATCGAAAAAAATTGAAGGTCTCTTTATTGCCACTAATTTTATTTTATTTTTTGCTCTCTTATTATATACCACTATCGTCATTTTCCAAAAGAAGTGAAAAGTTCGTTAAAATAGATGGACTTGCAATTTGTTCTCATATATACTATGTACTTAGATATATATACTATGTGTAGTTATACATAGTATAAGTAAACGTATCTAGAAAAGCCAAAACATCTTGAAATTTGGAACAAAGGGAGTAACTTCTTTTCATTCGTATCTAATATTACTCTAATTATATCTAAATATATGTATAAGCTATTATAAAAATATTCAATAAGCATAAATTATGTTGTATATGTTTTTAATTTACACACCTCTACCATGTCAAATTAAACTAAAAGGAAGTATCAATGCTATGTTCCACTGTCGACGAAATGTGGTCGGCAGTCCATCGAGGGGTATACCCGTGATGGTAGATTAGTCCGTAGACAGGTGCGCAAGACACGAACCGGATGGTAACAGGACACAAGACATAAGATTTATACAGGTTCGGCCGCCATTGTGGCGTAATACCTACGTCATGTGTCCCGTTATTTTGTATTGACTGAGGATGAGATAGATTTCTCTCTGGGTTTTTATGAGATGTATGACCTGTCCTCTAGGGGACCCCTTCCTCTCCTTATATACTCTGGAGGAGGAGGGTTACAAGTAAAGTATCTGATTTGGTACTATTACAATGTCTAGTACACCTTGTAGCCTTGCGGTGTACGCCTTAATCTTGTGGGCCAGACCACCTCGGATGGTGCGGCCCATGTATAGCCATGAGGGTATCCAAGGGTATATCCCCCACATCCACCAAAGCCAAAAACACATGCATACATTAGGAAAAATATTTATTTTAATAGTTTGTCAATAGTCAAAAAAAAGTTCCCTTAATAAACAACATAACAATGATACAAGCAATTCAGGTTGAATTATATTACTAATACTTCTTGGGGAATAAATTTTATAAGTTGTCATTTTTACAAGGTTATAGATGTTGATAAAAACATTATGGAATATCAATACTAGTAATATAATTTAAACTCTCTACATTTTTATAGTACAATATTACTACACATATAATTATTATACAATATAGCAAATTCAATATCTTAAATGAGGTTGAAAGGATTATTTATGCCATTACAGTAACGAAGAGTGTAGTTTATGATCTCAAATAAAATTTTTAATAAAATACAAAAGGAAATTTTTTAATAAAACATACAGTAAGCATTAGAGATTTAACTTAACGCATGGATAAAAAGATACAACATCTAATAAGATAAAAAATGAGATACTATAGATTCATGATGTTGAAAAAAATGCAATAAGAAATGATATAAGATAAGCATATTTTAACTAAATATACATTGAAGGGCCACATATGTGCAATGTAAAGATAAAAGGTTCCACATTAATCCTCACAAGATATGTTACACAGAAATTGACCACCAGGGATTCTCATAATATTCACGAACATCTGATATTTGTAATTAGGTTCACTCCAATTATCATAAAGAATAATAGACATTGGATCAAAAGTTAAAAGCCTAAGGTTTCAACTAAATATATATTAAAACCTACGTATGTGCAATGTGAATGATGAAATATATCCATAGAGATCAAGGAGTACCTAAATGGGTATTGCGTTAGAAAAGGAAGAGAGACTAAAGAGAACAAACTTTGATCAGTTTTATATACGAATTTATCAACAAATTTTTAATACTTAGGCCTTGTTTGCCCGGGTTTGGTTTCTCCTAAAGCGGTGACGGCAGAAAAAACACGTTTCAATGGCTTCATATTCTAGGCAAAAAATAGTTTTGGCTTTAGGGAGAGACTAGCGCCCGGACGTCCGGACGCCGCGTCTGTCTAGATGCCCGCGCCTGCTGCCCACCCACACTCTGCTTGAATCAATCATAAAAGGTTAGTGGGGCTTGAGTTTGACCGTGTGATCACAGCGACATCAAAGAACAAGGCATGCAACTTCTGCCTGCCCACGCGCTGCTCTGCCGCGCATGCCGGCCCGGCCCCGCCTACTGCAACATATGTGTATGGCCACTGCAACATATGCAACATCTAGATAAAACACTTGCAACATACATTTGAAACAATTGAAACATTTGAAATGTACAATTACAACATGAGTGTATAGCCTGTAACACCCCAGGTGTTAGGCTTGCATTTTGGCACTTGCATTGCATGAGCCTAAGCGTCATTTGTTCATATATAAACATGGAACATCTGTGATGCACTAGTGAAACATATGGAACATACTAGTGCAACATGGGAAACATGTATATATGGAATGTGCTTGATACATCTCCTTGAAACATATGCAACATACCCTGTTATTCTGTGTTTCAATGTGTGTATGTTTGGTGCTCATGCCTGGTAATGCAAGTGAGGGTTGATGTCACATCTTTCATGTGTCTCACGTCACTCTCTATCTATAGTGACCCCTGGAAAAGTTTCATGAAGTTTGGAATCAAAAAGTCACATAAAATGATAAGTTCTAATCCTATTGGAATGACATGATTAAGTGAATGAAATTATGGATCATCAACCAAACCTTGTAACCTTGCCCAAATGACTCTAGATGAACTCTACAACAAAAGTCATGAAGGGTTACTGTTGAGCAAATGCCAAGAAAATGCCTGAATTGGCTTAAAACCCTAGTTTAGGCTTTATCAAGTTGCTGCCTTGACCAAAGTGAAAGTTTGAATTCTATACTAGTTATGAGGTTTGACCTTAAACAAAAGTTGTAGTTTATCTTGTGTAGAACAAACTTTGTTTAATAATCAAGAGCTAGTTTGGCCTCTAACCTAGTCAAATAGAGCTCCCAAGATTCAATGTAGCTGCTGTTTTTGAAGAAGCAGAAAATATTCTAAGTCCCTGTTGGCAGCTGTGAGTTGACATGTTTGCAACATTTTATCATCCAAATTCACATAGTAACTCAATTAGATTCCTTAATATGTGTTGAAGTACCATTCATGGTGGAAATAATGAATCAAGTGTCATCACATTTGGAGTATATTTGGATCTCCAAAATTAGTTGCTAAAACAACAAGATTATACTTTGTCGCTTAAATGACCTTGACATTGACATTCTGCGTTCTCTAAATTTTACTAAGCAACTCAAGTTGATACAAAAATAAAAGTTGGAGCTAACCATATGGGGAAGGTCTAGGAAGAAGTTGACTAGAGTTGGACCCCGTTTTGATCACCCTTTTTGGGTTTCCTTCATCTTGGTCAAATGTGTTGACAATGCTAACTTGGGCTTTAATTAGCTGCTAATCCAGAGCCCTAATGCATGTGGTCCCTTAATCAAAGTTGTAGAGCATCATCAGCACAATAAACTTTGTATTGGGCCCATGTCCAGATTCGGCCCGTATCTGGCCCGAAATGGCGTCCCACCTTGCCCACTTCCGCGCGCGCCACGTGCTCGACGAAATGCATCGGTGGCGTTCATGTAGAGCAGCCGCGTGTCCACGTCCGTGCCACACGCCACTGCCTTCTCCTCGCGTCAATGTGGACGTTGAAACCCCAGCGCCGTGTCCCAGCTCACCCTCTGCCTCCCTTATGCCTCCTGCCCGCCCTCCCTCGCTCTTCTCGCCGCCAGAGCACGCGGACGCCATGGATGGCCATGCCGAGCTCGCTGCCACCGCCGTCCTCGCTGCTCCGCTTCTCCTTGCGTCTAGCAGCGGCCGTCATCGCCTTCGCCATGTGACGCCAAGCTCGCAGAACCACTCCTCCGGCCGTCCCTACCGCCGGAGCCCCGCGGCTAGGCGAGCCGCCGCCGGTGAGCCGCTGCTCCGTGTGGCCCCACCTCCTCGGACCACCTCGAGACGAGCCGTGGCCACGCACGGGTGCGCGCCGGCCTCCTCTTGCTTCCCCCTCCACTTCCCTGTCACCGGCGAGCCCCCTCCGGCCGGCACCGCGAGCTCCGACGACCCCCTCTGTTCTAATTCGCGTCAGGGACATCACGCTCAAATTCGAGAAAAGGCAGGGGCCTAAGTGCATAGCCACTGACTCATGTGAATAGTACCCTTAAGGACCTCTTTGTTTTAAATCGACTAAATCTTTGAAAATTTATATCTCATGCTAGGAAGCTCCAAAAATAGTAAATGAGGACTTTTTGGAATCCCTGTGAAATTCTCTATGCAGTAGATCTATAATATGTCATGTTTTAGTTTAAGGTTTTAGCTGTAAAAATAGATTTATGCAACTATGTTTTGAATGCTAGCTGCATTTGTCTTTTTTATAACTGTAGTTGTAGGGCTCCAAATGAAGTGAAATTTTTGTGACATGCTATTCATGTGATGTTTGATGTGTGGTAAAAATTTCATGAATTTTGGTTGCTGTATGAGTGAGTTATTAGTGTATCTTGCTCTCACATGATTTCTTGCAATAGCAATTTGTCTTTTTCATAGAGATTGCTACGCTTACTCAAATGGAATGAAATTTATACAGTAGACTATTGGGAGCATATGTAGGCTACTGTAATTTTGGTAGAATTTATTGTGCACGTTTTATATGTGTTCATAATTCCACCTAATTATTTAAATAAATTAAGAAAATGCATTAAAAGAATTTATTTAGGAATGGACCCTATATTTTTTGTGTTAATTAGTCATGTGTGACATGTTGGTAAAGTTTTTTTTGTCCAATTATATGTTTGCAACATAAGTTAATGATTATTTCTTGCAAATGAGGTTTTCGAACAGATCGGGGAACTTAGCAAAGTTCTTCATGATAATGTGCTTGGTTGTAAAACTTGTTTATACAAAAGTCATAGATAATTTATGTATCTAGCTACTGTTAAAATTTGGTGTCATTTGGCCATGTGGTTTAGGAGTTACAACTGTTCAAAGTTGGATCACAGAATCTGTTGCTCTCTGTCATGTTAAACCTAATTCTGTGTTTGTATAAATTCGACATGATAAACTTTGGAATCATGCTGTGATGATTATAAATGAAATGTAGAGAATTTCATAAGCTTTCCAGAATATCTTCTTATAAGTCATTTGGATTTGTGTAACTCCAGTTATAGCTAAATCTTGTAGCTGCTGTTTGTATGTCCAGAAATTGACAGATTCCAATTATAGTTGTTTGCTTGTGTATTGTTAAGTGCGACTCATGCCTGTGATGATGGTTAAGTTAATACACCTGAGACTTTAGGAAGCTTGTGTATTTGCTTGATATGCATGTTATATCTCTTATGGGTTGGGTGTTATTTAGTGAGTGACTTTGAATGCCTATGTCTTGCTTAATCTTGTGCTTGTCCTAAATACTCCTATGTGTTGCATCTTGTGTTGCCATTCTTCATATTCATGCACTTGCATTTCACATCTCATCTAGGTACGCTAGATGCACCACGTGAAGGATGAGATGTGGAGCTGAACCCGAAGATGGTGCTGGTGGATCCATCCCGAGGATGGAAGGACCCTGGAGTGCATGCCTGGAGTGGAGACATCGTCAAGACGGTGCAAGCTTACTTGATTGACTCGTGTCGGATCCTAGGCAAGCCCCGGAGCATTATAAGCCTCCTAATTTCTGAAATACAATTAAGTACTATGTTATATATTGTGGTATTAAGTTACAGGTGTTGGATGAAAACACTTGCTGCATTAATATCCAATCCTTGTCCTGAGAATATACCATGAATCTTATGTAGCTCAGGCTCGAGTAGATGCTTAGCCCTGCTTTAAGCGGTAGAAGTCAGGTGATCCCCTGTCACCTGTGAGCTTTAGGAATATTTATATATGGCACGGTTGGCTATATTTGCTATCGTAGAAAAGAACCATGTGTTAATAAAATGAAATGAGACCGGACGGGATGACGATAGTGAAGCAACAATGCATGGAGGTCTTGGGTGTGGATATATTCCTATCTATGTCGATTAAGGACTGATTCTTGGAGCCTTTCCTTGTTATGTTGAACGCATGCCTCTCTCTTAGCTGGCTGGGCCCGAGTGCTTGACCGCGAATCCGAGTAGCTCAACTCAGGCCAGGCTCCGGTAAGTATAAAGTTCGCCTCGAAAGGGAGCCGTAGGTATGAGTCCAAGGACAGGTGATTTAAAAGTCCTAATCGTCCTGACAGAAGGGTAATCCCTGAGAGTGATGACGCTGACCGAACCCGCGAAGTTGGTTCTTGAGTTGTCCCAAAGGTGACCTAATGCTCTCCGACGGGGGAAGTCATGGGTGAGAGTTAGGAATACCCCCTCAGCTGAATTGTAATTCAATTCGAGTCGCCGTCTCTCACCGGTTAGTGAGAACTTGACGGGCTTATCTCTAAAGTAGATCTCACTAAATAACTTGATGGTTCAGGAATGATGATGATCATAATGATAGCCTTATTATACCTGCTATGGTTAATATTGTTTGCTCCTAATAAAGTGATTGCTCTAGTACAGGTGCTAGTCTAGATGATAGGTTAATGATTATTAACTTGATGCTTAAGCATTAATGATTACTTATCTGTACTAAGCTTTTATGCAAAATGTTGTCAAGCTAGCCCCACTTACATCAGCCTTGCATACTCCTTGGTGTCACTTTATTTCTGGTTTATGACGGGTAAATCTAGCTGAGTACCTTCTCGTACTCAGGGTTTATTCTCACTTGTTGCAGGTTGTGATGTATAATGGCTACTGCAAGAATTGGATGGCTCCTGCCGTAGTGACGGAGTGTGATCATGGGCATGATCCTTCTAAGTTATCTTGTCTCTAATGCTTTTGTTGGAAGTTGACATTGGTACTGACATGTATTTGAAATAAGAGTAATGTTAGTTTCAAATTACTTTGCTTCCGCTACTTTTTAACTTAAGTTGTAATAGTTATGTTAAACTTCGATGTATATTGAATTACTTGTGAAATGGATGTAGCATGTGGCTTGTTATGTTGAATCACTACGATCTTGGCTTGTATGTTGGTTGGTTTGAAATCCCTCGTGATTTCGTTGGACTACCGGAGTTATATGGGTTCAAGTGCGGAAATTTGATCACTTCGGTGATTGTTTTTGTACTTGTGCTCTTATAATTTGGACGGTTCTGTGACATAGCCAACGCAACATATGAAACATCAAGATAAAACACTTGCAACATACGTTTGAAACAACTGAAATATTTCAAACATACGTGTATAGCCATTGCAACATATGCAACACCAGATCTACTTTTGCAACATTAAGATGAAACATATGCAACATACATTTGAAAAACGCATAAAACATAAGGTTGCAACATGTGCTTATATACTTGCTGCCCCCACAATGAAGGCTCATTGATGCAGCGCGGGGGAGCGTAGCGCGAGGCGCCGGTGGCCGCAGCGCAAGGCACGGGCAGGGTGCGCGGCACGAGGCTGGTTCGGCGCGAGGCGTGAGGCGCAAGACGGGTCCGGCTGCGAGGCACATGGGCGCACGGCGCTAGGCGAGTCCATCTTGGCCGCAGCGAGCGAATCGGAAAGAGAAGCTTTGAGATTTTTTTTGAGAAGCCATGAGGGGAGTTGGGCCGATGAGACCTGGTCCGTAGGTCTAGCAAAGGCGCATGTCCGGCCGGCCGGACGCTCGATAGAGAGCATTAACGTTGGCTTTACTGTGTTTGACTTCAGAAGCCACTCTTGTGTCTACACACTTGCGAGAGCTTTTGATTAGGTCCAACAAAAAACACTACCAAAGAAAACCTTATATATAGGTAACAATAAGATTCTAAGAGGTGTTGAAGTAGTTCCCAACACTTATATGTGTTGGGCTTCCAGGTGAGGAAAAAACACTTTTGCAAGGGCAACATTTTGTTTTTTTTTTCTAGAAAACTTCGGTCGTTTTGCCTGCCATTCCGTGGAATATACTTGTAGCTAGTACTATTTATATTTGTCTCTTGGTTCCAGATGGGCGATATCGTTTGGTTTCATCCCGTGAACTGCAAGTTCTTTCCACGGAAACTTGCTGAACTTTCTTCAGGGTACGAAAACAAGAGATGCTGAACAAGAAATCTGTATATAAAATTAAGATTTATTCCCCTTAATAATTTAACGAGAGTGGAAAGCCAACAGATCAGCTAGCTCCGGGAGCGAAGCCAACAACGACCTTCTTGCCGAGATCATACAGCACACTGTACGTCTTCTGCTGCGTGTTCCCGATGATGGCCATGTCGGAGTCGTTGTTGTTAAGCGCGACCCTCAGGCACGCCTACGACGCGCTGACGACGTACAGGATCCCCGACGCGTCCACCTCCAGGCTCGCGCCGCCGTGGAACTCCAGCGACACCGCGGGGAGCACCTTGGCCGTCTTGTCCAGGATCGAGACCGCGGGGGCCTTCTTGTAGCCCAGACCCTCTATGGCCTTGGCAAACGCGGACCGCAGTGGCGCGTAGGCCTTGGGGGGGGAGGGCGCGCGCGTGATCACCGTGCCGGAGTCCACGAGCGCGGCGGCGGCAGAGAAGATGGAGTCCGGCTGGGATGGACAGCTGGCGCCCGTCCACCTTGATGCCCGTGAGCCCCATGTAGTGGAACGTCGGCCCCTTGTCGGTCAGCATCGGCTTGAGGCGCGTTGGCCGCCGGCGCGCCTGGGCCGATGTCCAGGAACCCAGTCCCGGACGACGTCGCCGGGAGGCAGTAGGAGAGCACGCCCATGTACTTGTCGAGTCGTACGCCTGCACCGTCAGCGACGCCTTGCCGCGGCCGAGGCCCGGCAGCCCCGCTGATCGGCCGAACAGCGGTTCTCCTCACCGCACCCAAATCGGAAAGTAGGACGACGAGCACGAGATGTTGGCATACGTGGACGACTTGGCCGGGCTGAAGAGCGGTTCCTTCGACTCGCACTGCACGGCTCACACTGCACCCACGTCGTGTCGCTGCCGGTGTCGAACACCACCGTCAGCCGCGCGCTCCTCGGGCGTGCCCAGCCCGATGGTCTCCACGTAGTTTCCCGTGCCCAGGTCGAGACCGGACGACGCCGGACGGCAGCGAACACTCTGGGTACGGGCTTAGTTGGGCTGTGCATTGTTGCCTGACAACTGGCGTTCTGATGATTCTCTCACGGCCCAGATGAGCTAATTAAGCTGTTCAATGAAGATAGATTACTCATGTGTTGATTCTATCACGGCCGTCGGGCTCTGCCTGTCCACTGCTCGCGGAGTAGGAAATTGTACAAACCACTGAATGACTGAACAAGCTCATCAGGCGTGCCGTGACTTATTATGTTTGGTGCTACCAGTTCCGCAGATAGATCAAAATCACATGAACATCAGAACATGGGCAGAGGACCAGGGGAAAATCGAACCAGCAAACTGTAGACGCTGAACAAGAAATATTGAGAGGTAGAGCTTTCAGCACTTGTGTTTTCCTCTGGCAGACAGGCTCAAGCACTAGGATATACTGTACAGTATAATTTCTACTCCTACACTACTATTCCGTTGCTGGCAACCTGCATGATTCACATCGGCCACCTCATGCAGCAGTTGGATTAAACTGGCGGGCTATGCGGATGCAACACAGTATCCCGCCTATTTTGATGACCAGTACCACAACCGCGTCGAAGACAACCATGGCTGCAGAGTGCAGGGACAAAAAGCTCCATCATCATCACACACTGATGCCAGTTTCTAACGACAAGAAAGAGATGGAAAGAAGGGAATTAAGAGAGAACGAGTGAGCTCACCGTAGGTCAGCCACCGCGTCGTTGCAGGGAATAACGGGACGCGCAGGTAGCAGGAGTAGCCAACGACCACCACCGCGTGGCCGTGGACCAACGACAGCTGCCTCCCTTCCTTCAGCGCTGGAACCACCCGCGCAGACTCGTTCAGGCACCGGGCGCGCTCCGCCGCGGTGCTGGTGGCCATGCACGTCGCGGTCGGCGTGTCGTCGTAGAACCAGCCGCGGTCGGCCCTGTCGTCGTAGAACCAGCCGCGCCACGCCTCTTCGAGGGCCGTGGACGCGTTGGTGTCCGCGTAGGCGAGGAAGCAGCCGGCGCGCCAGACGGCCCCGCGGCGTCCGTGGCACCGTCGGCGACGTCCTGGGCGGCGGCAGACAAGCAATTGAGGCAGTCGCTGGGGGAGGTGCCGCGACGACGCGCGCCGAAGCCGAAGCAGAACGCGCGCGCGAAGGCGCGGTCGCCGACGATGGCGCCGCTGGACTGCGCGGCGGCGAAGCCCCCCGTGGGCGCGGCCGGGGCGGCGGTCGGCGGAAGCGCGCCGAGAAGCGCCAGGACGTTGCCGCGGAACGCGCTGAGGTTGTTAGAGGGCGCCGCACCCGCAGGGGCCGGAGCGCAGTACAGGAGAGGCGGTATGTGGCTTCTCGTGCCTGTCGGCTCCACTCACAGAGTCTCACTCACAGCTGCGCGCCGGCGAGATCGGAGGAATCGGGTGCCCGAGTGAGCGGTAGCTAGCTAGCTTGATCAAGAATCCATCAGTGATCAGTGCGTGGCAAGGGGTCGGGTGGTCGAGCGACCCGTGGTCGGCCGCCAGGTGGTCTTCCGTGTCGCGACAACCTTCGTGGCAAAGGCAGTCGTCGATTCATGGAACTGGAAAAATGTTGGGCAACCCGTCTTTGATCTTTCAGTATAGCACGGTGTGGTTGCTGGGCCTAGGCATGTGCGCGGCATGATGTCTGGTGAGTGAGCCCTACGGCTACCTATACGGCTGTACCTTACCTTACCTTACCTTACCTTGCCTCTTCAGGCAACTCGCCATTTTCGCAAAGTAGGAGCTAGGATGCACTACGGTTCCAAAGTCTGAGCGCGTAAACGGATCGAGGATGGATGCAGGCAGCTAAGCACGGCCGCGTGGAGGGGCCGGCCGACCCGCGCGAGCCTTCCGCGCGCGCAACAAGGCCTCTAGGCTACGCCATTTCGTGGATTTCCCGGGGGAAAGCGCGCTCCGACCGAAAAGATGCAACTGCGGCGCTCTGATTCCGGATGGAAGGTGTGCCGTGTTCTCCAACAGCATGACTGACCGTGCAAAGCATGCACGCACATGAGATGAGATGCAAGCAAGGCTTCTCCCTTGACGCATGCATGCATGCTATCGATCAGTCAAGCTAGCAAAACGGCGACCGTCGATGCACTCGCCCTTTGGACCAGGCAACCTGGGCCTGGCCGTCCACGATATCGTTCCCGCACGACAGCTCGAATATGTGCATGGCGACGCAAATGCAGTCGAACCGGTTCAATTGGGCTTACACTGCTAGCATCAGTCTACCAGATCAGTCTCAAGTATCAGGACCAAAATACAGGTAGAGAACTGTCATGACACTGCCGACATCACTGAGAATAGAACAAAAATCATACGGAGTACTTCTTTCCCTAAAGAACAGGCTGAACAGTAGAAATGCATATATATCATCAGACTCCAAAACGTTCTGCACTACTACTTCACCAAAACGCATACACACTCTTCACTGCGAAAAATTCACGCCGACCAGAAAAGTGCATTTCCCCAGAATGTATAAATCATATAAATCTACTCTTTCTTTCCTACCGGAGCAAAATCAACATTCACAACTCAAATAAAGAAAATCTGCCCTTAACGACATGCCTTCAGCTGTTCAGCAGGAGAGAGATTCCTCCGATAGCGATGCACGTGGGGCATATTCTCTCTCTCTTGAGTACAAAATCAACGTTCATAATTCTATATACATCTTTAGACTTCTTTCTACTGAATAAGCTCAGTATGCTAATTGCATATATATATGTGCGCGCGCGCTCTGTGATCCGTCCAACTGGCCATTAACGAACCGCTGATCCAACTGACTGCAGCTCTGAATGTATCGTGGCACTACCCCCAAGTTTCACCACTGGACGCACAAGTAGACTTGCCGGACGAATTCTGGTCAGACGTTCAGAGACCAGTCGTAGTTCATGTAGGAGATGTTGATCGGGCCGCCGTCGTTCAGGAGATGCGTCAGGAGCCCGGCTTTGGTCGGGTCGAGGTAGTTGAGGAGCCACCGGAGGATGTCCCTGTCCTGCCCAAAATCAGCGCTGTACCTGAGACAATCAAACAAGCCATTGCGATCTTGATCAGGGTCTCTTCTCGATTGAAACCACAATGAACTCACAAGCTGACCTAAAAACCAGTGAACAACTTCTGAAAGAGAAAGACTAACTGGTTGTGGCGTCTCTACATGCACCGAGGCAGGAAGCATGACCAGGTAACAGATACAGAGAGTAGAGAAGCAGAGAAGACAACTCACCATTTGATGATCCTGGTGAGGTGCACGGTCCTGCTCTCCAAGTCGATCTCCACACCACCGTGGAGAAAGAACTCCCTGGCCGCGTGCCGGAGCTCCGGCTCCACGCCCTGCGTCGTGTAGAACCGCACGATCGGGCTCGACCGCGTCGCGTCGCACAGCGCGAAGTGCACCAGCGGGTTTGCGCGCCGCTGTGCCAGCTGCACGGGAGATTATTATAGGGTAAACAAGGATCGTAAGCTATAGAAGAGCAGTGCGAAATTCCAGAGCCGACACTGACTGATCTGACATGTGCAGCATACCTCGAGCCTCCTGTCATTGGAGCCGAACGGCTTGGCCAGCGTGTAGGGCTGCCGCCGGTTAGCCCTGAGGATACCGTTCCTGATCGCCGCGAGCGAATAGGGGTGCCCTCCCACGACGTACTGGAAGTCGGAGAAGAAGGGCCGGCGATCGACGGCGCCCGGCTGGCCGACTCGGATCACGGCGTGGATGGCCATGGCGTTGTGCAGGTTCAGGAAGAACGGCAGCCGCTCCTCCGCGGGGAGCTGGGTCATGTCCGCCCGCTGCAGTTCCTGAACCAGGTTCGCGTACCTGAGTGACGCACCAAAAAGAAAGGCAAGGTCGTTCGTTAGTAACTTGACATTCTGAGTAGTACGTGCAAGCAGGTGACAGCGTGTGTCGCCTGTGCTCCACCTTCTGAACTCCTCGCTGGCAGCGATGCGGCCGTAGTCGAGATGGCGGCGGTCGTCGGAGGCGTAGGCCTCCAGGATGGCGAGCATGATCCTGGTCATTCTCTGTCCGACGGCCGCGGCAGGCTTGGGCTCGCCGTCGTTGGTGGAGCCCCGGAAGTTGTAGTACTTGGGGACAGCGGGGTCGTGCTCCAAGAAGCGGTACAGGTTCTGGGTCCCGTCTTCGAAGTCGTGCTCCCTGCACACCGCACGGCATCATGGACCCGTGAGCTAAAATGGCATTGCAAAAGCAGGTCGCAAGCTGAGCTGAATGTTTGGTACAGCATCTGGTATGGGGATGGTGCCACCGACCTGAAGACATGGTGGATGAAGTGCTTTCTTGCGAGCTCCATGCCGATCTCCACAGCCTGCAACAACAGCTCCTAGGTCGTCAGTCAGTTATTTAAGTCTTGGAACGAGGGTGAAGGAACAGTGGATTGTTTGATCCTAAACTCATGATTTCATTTGAACGAAAATTTCATCATTTTTTTCGATAAGGGAAAATTTCACCATTTAGCACGGGGAATATGATATGCCTCAACCTCAAGCAATGGTTAAATATAAGTTTAATTCACTTCAACAAAAAGATGACCGAGCTCTTGGGCAGTTTCCGTGTACTACTAATTTCATTTATGGAAAAAAAAAACCGGCCCCTCATTTGGTTGAAAGGCACAATGGCGCTCTTCAGAGTTCAGACACCTTCAACCTGAGCACCAACGGTTGTTGTTATCCAAACCCAAATTAATAGAAAGAAACGAAAGCCAAACTGCACTAGAAAAGTTCTTTCGCCCCACCACGAGTCTGAAGCTGCACGCCGAAAAACCCATCAGGTGCTGCAATGTAACCATGACAGCGACTGGCTACGACAGGGACAGCAACATGAGGCGGAGTCAAATTTCGTGGAGGAAAATTAGGGAGGCGATCAATTGTTGGGTCGGTGGTGCTTAGCACCAGTGAGTCAATGACCTCGCCCTATCCTTTCGGCACGCCCCTGCTAGGAACAAATCCTGAGGTTCCAAATTGGAACTTCCACCAACTTCTCAATTTTTTCCAAGACAAGACGACCGGGACACGACCTCACGAAGTATGTTTCATTCATCTACTAAAAACAGCCCACTATGTTGGCGTGGGAGAAAAATATCCACCAGAGAGATGAGATCTGTGCCCCCGAATCAAATCTGATAGCATGCGGACCGGTCAGGGGTCGCGGCACACACGACGGTTGCGTTGAGCCCTCACCACCGCGGCGTGAGTCCGGTGCAGCTACGTGGTCGGCACAAAATTCTCACTCAGACAAGCAGGACCGGCTCAATTATCGAGTCAGACTCAAGATTGCCTCCCAAACGGATTCCGATGGCGTGGCGACGAGTCGCCGATTACTGGCCAAGGTCCCACCCTCGTACCCTGTCAATACTAGTACGCACGTAGCGCGTTCCGCTCATTGGTTCGTAGAAGAGTAGCGTACCGGCCTTGGACTCGTCAGTCTGGATCCGTTCCTCGACGACGACGATGAACAAAAACGGTTCAAAAAAAAAGAAACTGCATGCACAATTCAAAAAATAAATTGAATGGATAATTGGGACCCGTACTGGCAGAAACGGTCAAGGCGTACGCGCAAGGCGCGGACGAGATGGACGGACCGGTTTCCTGTCGTGGGGCCTGGCTGCAACGAACTAACCAGCCGAACAAATCAAATCCGTCGTCACAACGTGCCGGCCCCCGCACCGTCCGAGTCCGCCTCTGCCCACCCCTTGCGGCGCGGGAAAACCAGGTCGAGCGGGCGGGGCGGGGCCGGTTCGGCACGGCAGCACGTAACGCTCCCCCACACGCCCGCCGCACGTGATCCTAGGGACGTTCTAATTTGCGTCCGCCCCCCTGCCTTTTTTTTCTGGAATCCATTCGTTTTGACCAAACAGTTTGCATCCCCCGCGTAGCTGCATTGCATTCAAGGAATGGTATTACTGTGATGAACCCTGATGGGATGATATTAGATCGATCCTCTAGGATTCCATACCATCTTCTGTCAAACAACGAAATGTTGAATCTGGTGGACACCATGCCAGCTTACTATTGTCGCGCGCCTTGATCTTACAAGGGAAATAAAACAATTTTTAGGGAAACCCGCCGTGATCTAGCTACCATATTTATGTTTTCTCTTGAAGGCATCAAACACACTCAATGTGTACAAAAGAGTCATTCTAAACTTGTTTAAACTAGTAAGCTCAAAACTAATGTTCATATCTTGTGAAGTGGCTCGACAAAGATGAAATAAGAACACTCACTAACTGAAATTCTTAAGCTACACATTTTTATCACACTACTAACACCCACGGTAGTTTTGTCCATCCATATAAATGCGGCATCTAGTTGCCATATTAGCAGGAGCAAATGCATTCTCCTCCTACGCATCTAAACTATTTCCACAGCCAAGACCTTGAGTTAGTCAACAATCACTATTCATGCATGCATAGTATAAACAAAGATTAAAAGCAGCAAACAGCCAAGCACCGAAGCACCCAACGAGTAAGAAGTCAAACGATGAAGCAGCAACAGCAATGGCAAATCTAGTACGACGACTCACCTTCTTCCTGCTGCAGTCCAGGTGGTTCACGATGCCGTCCACCATGTCTGTTCCGGAGAAGCAATTCTTGACGAGCTTCACCCTGACGAACCTGTCCTGGATCGGCAGCCGGTGGCGGAGCACCCTCACGATGCCCACCATGGCGTCCTCGGCCGCCTCCTCCCCCTTGCCGCCGCCGGCGGCGGCCCCGGCCTCGTCGTCGAACCCGTACACGGGCACCCGCGGCGCCGAGTCGGGGCACCGGCGGCCCGCGAGGTCGCGCACGCGGCGCTCGAACTCGCCGCTGTTGCGCAGGGAGTTGAGCACCACGAGGCCGCCCAGGAGCTTCTCGTTGAGGAAGATCTGGGGCACGCGCGCCGCGGCGCCAGCGCGGGAGGCCAGCTCGGCCTCGCGCTCCGGGAACACGTCCAGGTTGATCTCCACGTAGGGCAGGCCGGACTGGCGGAAGAAGGCGCGCACGGCGGCGCAGTCGCGGCAGCCCGAGCGGGAGAAGAAGCTGACCCGGCCCTTGATGTGGCCGCCCGAGAAGGAGTACCCGACGTCGTCGTCCTCGGCGGTGATCGCGTCCTTGAGGCGCACCGTGACCTTGACGTTGGGCAGGTGGATCTCCTGCACGCCGTAGGTGTCGACGACCGCGGCCGCCTTCGCCGAGGGCGGCGACGAGGATTCCTTGAGCGACGAGATGCGGCGGGTTATGGCTGAGGACAGCACGTCGCGGCGGTCGCGGAAGAACCGCCCGATGGACACCACGTCGTCCACGATCGTACCAGCAGAGTTCGCGGAGGCCGACCGCTCCACAGGCCTCTTGTGCTGCTGCTGCCGCTCCTCCTCCTCCTCCTCCTCTTCCTCTGCCGCGTACTCGTGCGGCGCCGGCGTGGAGTGCGCCCTGGCCAAGCCCGGCGGCGCCTCTGGCTGCGGCAGGTGCGGCGGCGGCCGCAGCACCATGCCCTGAAGCATCTTGCGCGCGTAGTACACGTCCCCCTCTTCTCCGGCGCCCGCCACGGCGGCGAGACTGGGCGGGGTCACCGACCGTGGGACTTGCGCCGGCGGCTCGCCGGCGACGCCGTCTGCGGGACGATGGTGATGATCCCCTTCCTCCTCCCCCTTATCCGCAGCAATTGGCGGCGGCGGCGTGGGGGCGAGGTGGTGAGGGAGCGCGTCGAGGCGGGCCTGGTGGTGGTGGGGCGCGAGCGGCATCGCCACGAGGGTCTCTTCTCCCATGCTGCCCTTTGTCGCCCGCGCGCGGGGCTCCCGGGGCGGTCTGGGTTTACGAAGGGGGGAGGAGAGGGACCCGAACGCGACGGAACGGAACGCGAGGGCAGCGGGTAACTGGATTCAGGATTTGGTCTCAGCGGTGACCGGTGAGGACTGAGGAGGGACGGATGGAGCGCAGGCCCAGCAGGGGGGTTTAAGAACCGCCGCGGGATGCGCGCCCCACGACGTGGTCCGAGGCGTGGACGCGGTGCGCGGGGCCACAGGGCGCTGACGTGCGGGGCCGGGAAAACCAGCGGCCGGGCGGGGCGGGCGGGCGTGCGCTCCCGCGAAGTGTTCAACGTGGAAGGAGGGATCACTAATCACTCGGTTGGTCAGTCAGGTCCGGAGCGTGAGGCTGAGACGAGTCGCCAAACCAAGACGGGTCGGCGATCTCGGCTGGTTTCTTTCGTTTTCCGGCCTACCGGCCGGGGGCGTTTGGCGCCGCTGCCGCGTGGGGTCGATCGGTGCGGCCTGGAGACTGGAGTCCTCGAGCGGCGCCGGCACGGCGCGGGTTCTTCTTGGTCTTGCGGTCTCGCGCCGTCTGGCCCGCCGCCGTACGCGGCGGGGATTGGAGCTACTGAGTACTGACTACGGTGACGGGTCTATACGCTTGACGCTTAAGGGCGTACTATGTACAGGCGATTGTACTCTGCCTGTGTGCATTCAAGTCAGACGCCGGCGCCTGGTACGGGCAAATCTTGGAGTCACAGATGGAGACGGAGGCTTCCTGGGGCCGTTCGATTGGGAATCAACGTCCCTGTATGGTCCGAGCTTCTGACGTTCGCGCTGGACCGGGCCGATCCGAGGCCGCTCGACCCTCGAGCCACGGCTGGCTTACACGTGTCAGCTCCACCACCCCTGAGAAACGGCCGGCGTGTAGCAGCAGTGTAGCAGGGGCGTACCGGCCTGCGAACGATGGATAGGTCCGGCGAGGTGATGGGATATTTTTGTATGGCATCGAAATTGTCAAAATTCATGGAGCTTCCCCAGAGTTTCCCTGCCGGACGAAAGAGAGCCCGGTGTGCGAATGTGGATCCTAGTCGTTTTCACGCTACGCAGCGAGTTGCGCGCTACGGGACGATCTCTTCCGCGGTCTGCCTGCATCGGGTTCGCCGGACAAGTGCCAAGCAAGGCCTGAAGCATCGACTCTTCCGACATCATAAGGATATAAGGATAAACAAATTTGTATAAACAAACGCGCCAACGTCAGGAAGCACATCATCCAGTTTCTTGTGCCATTTGGTCCCCGTTGAAACGGTGCTGACCCCTTCAAGTGCGCGCGCGCACGGCGCGCGGTCAATCATCGGTGAAGATATTCTTGCCATCTTATCAAAGAAAAAAGAAGATATTCTTGCCAAAAAAATAACATTTATCAGTAATTACCGTAGCTATGAACAACAAGTAGCTCGATCATTTCTTCCTTTTCTTTCCCTTCGAGTTGCGAGATTAGTTTGAAGAATTGGCAATTCTGCATCCTGTGACCGTGAGCCCTGGCTGACCGCTGACCTGACTCGCGTATCACATATACCAATTCAATGGATATATGTATGTATCTATTTAGCACTGTGCTGCCTCAGCTTCCTGCTTCGTCACACTCATGTGTTTGACCTCATACTGACCAGTGAACAGTGAATTTTTGAAATGAATTAATTATATTCATATTTGATATAAAATTTACACCTGAGAAAAAAACCATTATTATTCATCTATCTAGAATAGTTTCATGATAATTTTTTTTGTCTATCTGAGATCTACCACTCTATATATTTAGGATGTAGTTTGACTCGGTTTGACTCATTATTGACCTAACTAACATATTTTTCATATGAAGTGCCCTTGCTGCTTCATTCTCTCTCCACCCTTATGTGACACTGTCATGAACCCACTCGTCAGAATTATCGTATCACTCACTCCCTGAAACGAACTCTCTTGGAAGCTCAAGTCCACGATCCACGGAGGATGTCGCGCCTGTTGCAGCCAGGTAGCCACACCCTATCCAGAAGAGGAGAAAGCTAGCGAAGAGGAGAATATGGTAGCCTACAGATTGGTCCAATAATATCTAATATTTAAATCTCAGAAAGTGATAAAATTCAGGTAAATGGCGAATTAATAATAATAATAATAATAATAATAATAATAATAATAATAATAATAATAATAATAATAATAATAATAATAATAATAATAATAATAATAATAATAATAATAATAATAATAATAATAATAATAATAATAATAATAATAATAATGACATGTTTATAAGGTGGTAAAATTTAATGGTAGGTCTCCAAAGCTTAACAGTCGTAATGGCATGTATGTAGCTAAACCTAAAAAAATATACAACACCCGTCACAGGACCGTGACAGACTGACAGCCGTCCTCGCTTCTAAGCCATAGTTGTTGAGACTTGGACGCTAATTCGACAGCCGTGACCATTTCAATTGCAAGAGGGAAGGGGAAATCGCATACGCCTGGCCTGCCTCACGGGCGTGCATATGCATGCCGATGAACGGTTCAATTTCTGGACTTGGTTTCAGCATCAACACGTCAATTGGTGAAACCACACCCCTTTTGCAGGTTTCAACGACAAGTCGGCAACCAAATGGCGAGAACCGTCAACTGCGCGAACCATGTATTTTATTTGGAGATTTCAGAGGACACGCAGTCCTTATTGGACATCTGCTTTGTGATACGTCGGTAGATTCTGAACGCTGAGATCAGCAATTTATTGAAAGATGGCGTCAACAAGGTCGATCGTTATTAATCGAAGAATAAAAAAATCGTTAAGAAATTACATCATGTGCATGCATATACAGGGGCAGGATGGACCGACGGAGTCCTCGAGACATGGCACGAGGCCACGAGCACATGTGTGGTGGGAGCGTTAGAGACCACCGCAGACACAGCGAGCAACGTGAGCCCATGAGCCAGAATGGACTAGTATTTTTTTGGAGACGACGGAGAAGGTAGCTAGCGCCCAGGTAAAAGGAAATTGATCAGCACGCATGTACCTGTCGCCATGTTACGCTCAGGGCAGGGAACTCGCCTAACACCCGGTTTAGGGCACACACGACCTTATTAAACAATGAAGCCGCTGAACTGGTTACCAAAACATCGAGAGCAGAGAACCTACTACTACTACTAAACACATCATGTCGCCACTTGGGAACGGTAGGTGCATGGACAAATAGCCTGTTCGCTTGGGCTGATCTGGCTAGCTGAAAATACTGCTGGCTGGTTTTTTTTTGAGAGAAAAACACTGCTACCTAGCTGATTTGGCTCTCAAGCGAACGTGCTGAAATACTGGATGGCAAGATCCGTCCGCCACCAGCCACGATTGGACACAGTTCGCCAGTCCTCACGGCACCGGTGCGGACTTGCGGTGTTGCCGGTGCCGGCCAGCGGCGGCCTACCTGATGTTTTCCCCCAAATCCCCGCAGCAACGGGACGATCCCGGGAGGGGAGGAGGCCACCCCAATTGGTAACGTGGCCTGCCGGGCACCAAGGCAGCAACGAAAGACGAAAGTTTACCCCCGGATGATCATCCGGAACGGGCCTGAAAATGGGTGGGAATGGTCCTACACTTTCATATAGATCAGACGTGTGGGCCAACAAGATAAGGGAGACCTTGCAAGTAGCTGTTCCTGCTGCTACCACTCTGATCGCCAGTTTCCAACACTACTACAAGGCACAATAGCTTAGGCTAAGCAACAATGCCAACCCCATAGTTTCCAACACTACTACAAGGCCAAAGAGCTCAGGCTAAGCAACAATACCACAGTTAACAAGTAGCAGCTACTTGAAGCAGGTTCTAACACGACAAGCAGGTAAGCGTAACTGATGAAACACGAGAGCATGAAATGATCATATATTTTCTACAGCAGAGGCAAATAAATGGCAGGTGAGAACTGATATCTGGTATTCATCTTCGTGAATCATGGTACCTTGGTTGGTTTAAGTGTGGCCTTTACCATTAACAAGACTTTTACACACAAAAGCAAGGGAGATATGGGTGAAAAAAGAGAGGCGTACTTCATGTAAAATCCCACCAGCACATCCTACCAAATTCTCGATCACGACATAACCGGACCACAGGCACAAATAAGGTAGGTCAGAGTTCTCAACAGGTCTCTTCTAATGGCAACGCTTCACTTATAACCCCTTCACAACAGCAGGCCTGTAGCAAAATTATGATGACTCCTCCTTTTTCTCTTCCGCAGCCTCCTCAAATGTCTCTCCAGGGACAAGCTCAGGAACGTCGTCATCATCGTCCTGAGCAGCACCTGTGCTGGCACCAGCCTCTGCACCAGAAGCACCAGAGGCCTGCTTCTGGAATTGCTCCGCAAGCCTCCGCAGGTTGTCCAAGTTGTCAGGACCTGAATAGGAGGTAAACCAAAATCATTTCTCTTACAGCATAGTTATGGAGCTCACAAGTAGTAACTACATATATGACTTCAGTAAATCTCCTATATGGATTTTGAAACAAAAAAGAACATATCTATAGTGTTATAGATTTTGAATTCAATAGGTATCCATAAGTAAAGAGAAGAGTACCAAGCTGATTGATAATGGACGGAAGCAGATCTTGCAGCTCTGTTCAAATAAGAAAAATACTAACATAAGAATACTGTTATGCAAATCTAGCTAAAAGAAGTTTATAACTATTTTCTCCTTGAAAATTCAAATTGACAAAAGGCATGCACAACACAAAGAACCAGCTGCCAATGTAGGACATCATTTAGAAAGCCAGCACACAACAGAATGAATAATATTAAGCCATTAAGAGCATCTTAACAGAAGCTAATTAAGCAGATAATGCAAGTCATGAGAACATACTCTTCGTCTGTGGAGTTCCACTGACCACCCATGTATTAGCACCAATTGAAGCTTGCACTGCAGGGGAACCAAAAAACCATTGTTAGAAAAGAAGTGAAGTACTAAACTTGTTGAGTGCTGGAGTATCTTACCTTTAGGATTCACAAACTGAATAACAACATCGTCCTTAAAGATGTTGACCTCTTCAATACCAGGAATGGTGTTCACTCCTATTCTTTTCAGGGTGCTCTGAAGCCTTTTGTCATCTGTGGTTGTAGTCTTGTGGACTGCCTTCTTCTTCCTGCCACCAATCAAAGCGAATTATAAGTACAGAATACAGGGCTTTCCTAGACCGGTACCATACATATGACAACATTGGTACACCATATATATGACAGCACCAGTACGAGTATGATTATGTGCTAATTTAAAGCAAGTTCTTGAGTAGAACATGATTTGAACTATATAACATCATTTGACTACCATTTCAGCTCATAGCATGTTACCAGGTAAAATTGCATAAGTCTGCAGACAGTACCATAAATAAGAAATTATTTTAGGCAAGTTCATGTACAAAAACAAGGATGGGACAGATCGACTTCTGGTGAAGGATGAGGAGATCAAGGACAGATGGAGAGAGTACTTCGACAAGCTGTTTAATGGGGAGAATGAGGGTCCTACCCTTGAGTTGAACGACTCATTTGACGATACCAACAGACGCTTTGTGAGGAGAATTCAGGAGGCAGAGATCGGAGAGGCTTTGAAGAGGATGAAGGGAGGTAAAGCAATAGGCCCTGATGGTATCCCCATGGAGGTGTGGAGATACCTAGGCGCCAGAGCGATAGTATGGTTAACTAAGCTTTTTAACCTTATTTTTCGGTCTAACAAGATGCCTGAAGAATGGAGAAGTATATTAGTACCTATCTTCAAGAACAAGGAAGATGTTCAAAGTTGTACTAACTACCGTGGGATTAAGTTGATGAGCCATACGATGAAGCTCTGGGAGAGGGTTATCGAGCATCGCCTAAGGAGAGTGACACATGTGACCCAAAATCAGTTTGGGTTCATGCCTGGTATGTCGACCATGGAGGCGATTTTCTTATTACGACAATTGATGGAGAGATATAGGGAGCAGAAGAAGGACTTGCACATGGTCTTTATTGACCTCGAGAAGGCATATGACAAAGTACCGAGAAATGTCATGTAGTGGGCCTTGGAAAAGCACAAAGTCCCAACTAAGTACGTTACCCTTATCAAGGATATGTACAGGGATGTGGTGACGTTTGTCCGAACATGTGATGGCGACACCAGTGACTTTCCAATTAAAATAGGACTGCATCAGGGGTCAGCTTTGAGCCCTTATTTATTTGCTTTGGTGATGGATGAGGTCACAAAGGACATACAAGGTGATATCCCTTGGTGTATGCTCTTTGCTGATGATGTGGTGCTAGTTGACGACAGTAGGGCAGGGGTTAATAGGAAGTTAGAACTATGGAGGCACACGTTAGAGTCGAAAGGGTTCAGACTTAGTAGGACTAAGACCGAGTACATGAGGTGCGATTTCAGCGCGACTAGGCATGAGGAGGGAGATGTTAGCCTCGATGGGCAAGTGGTGGCCAAGAAGGATACTTTTCGGTATTTAGGGTCGATGCTACAAAAGGATGGAGACATTGATGAAGATGTTAGGCATAGAATTTCAGCCGGCTGGTTGAAATGGCGTCAAGCTTCTGGCGTCCTCTGTGACAAAAGGGTGCCTCAGAAGCTGAAAGGTAAGTTCTATAGGGCGGCGATTCGTCCGGCGATGTTATACGGTGCTGAGTGTTGGCCTACAAAAAGGCGACATGTCCAGCAATTGAGTGTAGCAGAGATGCGTATGTTGCGTTGGTGTTGTGGGCACACAAGGAGGGATAGAGTCCGGAACGACGATATTCGGTATAGGGTTGGGGTGGCACCAATTGAGGAGAAATTGATTCAACATCGGTTGAGATGGTTTGGACATGTCCAACGGAGGCTTCCTGAGGCGCTGGTGCATAGTGGAGTTCTAAAGCGGACCGATAATGTAAAGAGCGGTAGAGGTCGACCTAAACTAACTTGGGACGAGTCCGTTAAGAGAGATCTTAAGGAGTGGAATATCTCCAAGGATTTAGCTATAGACAGAAGCGCTTGGAGATTGGCAATCAACGTGCCTGAACCGTGACCTCTTTTTCTCTTGTGCCCTTTATATCCCTTTATGTGTCTCCCTGTTTCTCGTCTCTTTTGGGTTTCATCTCTAGCCTACCCCAACTTGCTTGGGACAAAAGGCTATGTTGTTGTTGTCATGTACAAAAACAAAAACAGGCACACGTAAATGAACAAAGGTTGAGAAAAATGATCCTGTTAAATCAAAAGAGTAATTACTCCACATAAGTTAATATATGCACAGGTTGAGTGCAACATAAATGTATGTGCTAACCAAGGTTATAAAAGGCGCTAGGCACTCTCTAGGCGGTGACCCTCTGCCTAGAGCATAGGCGTGCCTAAGCGAGCCTAGGCGTTTTTCTAGGCGTAGCATTTACATATACGTATATGTTTAAAAAAAGAAAAGGAAATAAGAGATAAGTGGACTTTATTAAAGAGAAAGGCCTGTTAGGCCCCGACAAAGCAGGCTAAAAGAAGCCCAATAGCAGTATTTTCAGCCCAAGTCCAACACGTTCATATATATATATATACATATATATATATATATATATATATATATATATATATATATATATATATATATATATATATAGTGAGTAACCCTAAGTGCAAACGCTTCTCTCCCATCCCAGCCGCCAGACTCAGCTCAGCCGCTTTCTTCCCGACGCCTCTTTTCTCTCCTGAAATCCCTTCCGATGGTTCTCCTGCCTCCGACAGCAGCAGCTCTTCCGCTCGCCCTTCGTTCTCCTCCCCCATGGCGACGCTGGCTTGCCCCCGTCCCGCTGCTGCTGTCTGTTGTGTCTCATCTTCCTCCCGTCCACGCCCCAACCTCCGCCTATCACATGCGTCCTCCTGGCAGCGTTCCCAGCCCGCCCTCCTCTCGGCCATGCCCGTGCTCACTGCTAGCCTCCTCCTGGTGCGCTCACCGCCACCCATCGTCCCTCCTGTAGGCAGTGCGGCCCTGGATCTGGGGGGCACACCGCCTAACCTCCGCCTACCCCCTTAGGCGAGGCGGTGCCCCTCTGCCTAGCGCATAAGCGCGCGTAGGCGAGCGCCTAGTAGCGCCTTTTTTGAACATTGGTGCTAACATAAAGCAAAAGCACTAAACAGAAAGTAAATCTCTGCAGAACTGCTGACATGTCATCTTGAATAAATACAGGAGAAGAATAAGCACCTGCGCATGCTACCCTTCCCCCCAGTGCGCACAGCACCTGCCATCTTCTTGAGCTTTTCAACATTCATCTGCATGAAACACAAAAAAAGTTAGTACACAATTTGTTCAGTAAAGGCAGCAGACAAAACCAATATGTAGTACAGTTGTCCGAAAGAAGTAACCGAAAGCAAAAATTACAATGTCAAAGAAAACGTATTTGCACATAGAAAAGGAAAAGGTGCAATCAAACAATGAATGTCATAACATGGACTAAAAGTGCATGGAAGAAGTAAAAGAAAGTGGCAAAATACAACGTTGAGGCGCGGCATAAACAAGTAACCCAAGACAGAAACGGAAAAATTCCTAACCGTAACCAGTTCAGACAACCAATGGCATGCACCCTGGTCCCTGGCTATTTCAGCAAACCCTGGCTATTTCAGCAATAAAAATGAGCATGCACCCTGGCTACTTCAGCAATAAAAACAACATGGCAGAGGCAGTGCATAAGGTAAGCCACGCAGTAGACATCTCCTGAGCCACTAGTAAATCGGACTTAATCTAACTTCTGTGGAGCTAACTGCCCATTCATTTACTAGAACTATCCATGCAGCAGCTACCTATGACAAAATGCTACGAGTCTACCACAGTATCACTCAGAGTGTGAAAACTAAATCCATGACTTCTTATATCGTGCAACGCTACGTAATCTAGCACGGCTGCTGCTATTAAACATCATATCAAGTGATCAATCAGGAACATGGCACATCTTCTCCCCGAGCACAATACCGCAAATCTAATAAAAATGGGATCTACTAAACCCCAGTTCCTTCCTGCTAGCTCCGACCACACATCAAACAACAAAACGGCCCAAGGATAGCCTCCGATTACGACTCAAATCGTCCAAACGCACAAATACGTAACCGGGCCAAGCGTGCAGATCCAGCAGCTCCTAGGCCAAACAAAATCGCGCAAAACACCGCTACTCTATGCGAGAAGGAAGCACTCACGCTACGGACTGGAGATAGGAGGCTCACCTTGGCTCGGGGGAGGAGGGGAAGCCGCGGCGACGGCGGCGGCGGCGGCGGCGCGGATGAGGAGAGGATAGGAATGGGGGAGACCGGGAGGTGGGGAAAAGGATAGGGCTCGGGGAGGTTGGCTGCCACTGCGAGGTCCTTTCTAGCTTAGGGTTTTAACCCTGAGGGATTGTAGGCCGTCCGATTTGTGATGAACGGGTGCCGCGGGCTCTGTCTATAGCGTGCGGGAGTGGAAGGCTCGTGCTCGCCTGTTCGTGGGGTTCAGCCGTTCAGGACTTCAGTTGCGTGGTGTCTGCAAGAGAAGTACTCCAACGAAAGATGTAATTATGGATGCGTGTAAGTCAAATTGATTTAAATTTGACTAAGTTTATAGTAAACAGTATTAATATTTATGTCTCTAAATAAATTTATTATAAAAATGTATTCTATAACTAATCTAATGATACTTATTTTATATCATAAATATTAGTATTTTTTATATAAATTTAGTCAAAATTTAAACTGTTTGACTTTTTAAAAAGCGAGAATTGCATGTTTTTACGGACAGAGGGAGTAGCTCTGAAAGCATCTCCGAGGAGCCCTTAAATTGGGATTTCTAGTTTTGATTAAGAGCCATAGGTCTTTAAATTATATTTTATTAGTAGGCATTGATAAACAGGCCTCAAATCAGGGCTCTCAAGCCCCATTTCAATAGACACTGGCATACAGAATCTCTTCTCGTATGGCCAAATCCATCACTGTTCCAATCTAATAAGCTACGAGGGCGCAAGAGAGAAGATGAGGATCACCAGTACCACGGTGGGGGGCCAAAGAGAGGAAGGGAAGAGCGCTAGTGTGCATTACGCGTGGAGTCGTGGAGGGGAGCCATGGCACGGTTGAGTGCCACGTCAGGAGGAGAGGAGTTGGCATCAACGAGTCAGGGACAGGGCGGGCGCCAAAGGAGAGGAGAAGCGAACGTCGGCAAGCTAGGGGCTGGATGGGTGCCAAGAAGAGGAGCCACACGAGGTTAAGGTGCTCGCTGAGCCACCGGGAGCTACGCCAAGGACTGCGGCATGAGAGAGCGTCGAGACAAAAAACACGAGTGAGTTGGTGTGGAGAAAATAACTTTCCGCGAAGAAGTAGAAGTCCCTACGCACCTTTGAAAAACAGGGTTGAGGGGGAGATTTGAGGCCCTACGTAAAGTAGGAACTTAAGTTGTGGTCCTGTTGGATTTTTTTCTCTGGCACGAAAAAAAGAGTAGGGGCTCTGTTTATGGCCCCGTGAAGTTGTTGTAAATACTTAGACTTTAGGTCCTATTTAGAAATGCTCCACTCTACCAAAACCAGCTTATCTCCACCAACTCATCATATACCTTTTGGATATATTTTTTAAAAAATATTTATAGTCTTGTTTACCCCTAAACTTTTAATTTAATTCGATTTAACCTCTCGAACATGTCACCACGCCAGCAAAACTAGCCTTAAAACTGCCAAAAGTGTCAAAACAAATGGTTTTAAAAAGTTGAAGGTCAAAGACCGATTTTATAGACAAGAGAGAAATTGGAGGACCAAAAAAATTGAGTTTGAAGAAACCTTTGTCGGCTGAAAATATAAATAGCGCCTGGTTGGACTAGGTGTGAACAATCTGAGCTCCTAGCTTAACATGGGCCAAATTCCCAGAAGGCTGGGTCGAAGTTGATTTTGTTCTTAGATTTTGTAGGGAGCACGAAAAATCGGCCATGTTCTTAAGACCTGTTTAGTTCGCAAAAAATTTTGCAAAAAATTACTGTGGCAGACTGTAGCATTTTTATTGTTATTTGGTAATTAGTGTCCAATCATGGACTAACTAGGCTTAAAAGAATCGTCTCGTGATTTACAACTAAACTGTATAATTAGTTTTATTTTTTATCTACATTTAATGCTTCATGTATGTGTCCAAAGATTGATGTGACAGGGAATCTGAAAATTTTTAGGAACTAAACAGGCCCTTAGATTTCGTAAGGAGGACGAAAATCGGTCCTGTTAATTAAGGCTTTGTTCGACTGACTGAGTTTTTTTTGGCTAATGTTGTGAGCCCTTGATTAGTTCCCAAAAACTTTTCCAAAAAGTTCTACAGTAACCGTCACATCGAATCTTTGGACGCATGCATTGAACATTAAATGTAGGTAAAAAATAACTAATTATACAGTTTGTCTGTAAATGTCGAGACGAATCTTTTGAGCCTAGTTAGTATATGGTTGGACAAATTTTGTCAAATAACAACCAAAGTTCTACAGAAATTTCTCAAAATTTTTTTGCAATCTAAACACGCCCTAAGAGGAAAACACTATTACTTATATGTAGGGGTGTGTTCCCTTCCCATGCAAGCCCAAAATATTTCCTCTTCCACCCATCACATCGAATCTTTGGACGCATGTATGAAGTATTAAATATAGGTAAAAAATATAACTAATTGCATAGTTTGTCTGTAAATGTCGAGACGAATCTTTTGAGCCTAGTTAGTCCATGGTTGGACAAATTTTGCCAAATAACAACGAAAGGTGCTAGAGTAACTTTTTACCCACTTTTCACCAAATGAACACACCCTATATATATATATATATTGAGCAGATCTATTATATGGCTGACTGATTTTAACTGGCGAGCACGAGCGAACGTAGCCTAATTTTGTTGGGCAACGGGCCACGGCCTACGTCAGCAACAAGCACTTGGTGTGTGTTCACTTCCCATGCAAACCTAAAATATTTCTTCTTTCATCTATCACATCGAATCTTTAGACGCATACATGGAGCATTAAATGTAGGTAAAAAAGATAACTAATTACATAGTTTGTCTGTAAATATCGAGACGAATCCTTTGAGCCTAGTTAGTCCATAGTTAGACAAATTTTGTCAAATAACAACGAAAGGTACTACAATAACTTTTCACCCACTATTCACCAACTGAACACACCCTTGCTTCTTTTCTCCTCCGGGCACCCCGCCCAAACCCTATAGATAGACTAGAGGCGATCGGCGAGCGCCATATCCCGCGGCGCCGCAGCCTCCGCTTAAATCCACTTTATGCTAGTGTGCCTCCGGCGAGGCCTCTCGCTTGTCCGGCAGCACACCTCCCGCGTCCTCCCCCCACTGTCTCTCCACCCTGCCCGCCTCTTCCTTCACCACTCCGCTGCCGACGCGATGGGTGAAGGTTCAGCTCCTGTTAAGGACGCGAAGGGGAAGGGGAAGGCCAAGGCCCCCGCCCCGGCTTCGGCGCTGGTTGCTCGCGACGACTCCTACCTGGGGGCCGTCACACAGAAGAGGATTCGTTTGTTCGAGGAGATCCAGGCAAGGCAGGCCGTCGAGCGGCTGAGTATCGGCGGCGAAGTTATCAAGTGAGTGCTCTAACGGTCTGCTAGAGAGGTTATTGTCGAATTAGAGTCATGCAGGTGAATCATAATATCTGCACTTAAGTTTAGCTTATGATGAAATTCGAAATACGACACCATGAAATTGACCTGCCGACTGTTTGTAGTTTTTGCTGTACCAACTGTTGTTTGCTTGCGAGGTTATTGTCGAGTTAGAGTCATGTAGGTGAATCAATGAATCATAGTTTAGCTTGAAATTCATATTATGGCACCGTGAAATTGAACTGCCGACTGTTTGTAGTTTTTGTTGTACCAACTTTTGTTTGCTTGCTCGATAATGCTGATGGATTCTCACTCTGAACCATTGTTTGGGGCCATGTCCTCCAGGGTAACTCTGCCTGATGGCGCAATCAAAGAGGGGAAGAAATGGATTACAACCCCGATGGATATTGCTAAGGAGATATCAAGTGGATTTGTAGCTAGTTGTTTGATAGCTCAAGTGGACGAAACAAGTTTGATACCACTGAAGGTTGTGACACTTTCTGGCACTCAAGTGCTCATATTCTTGGAGAGGTGAGTTGGCATTTCGCTTGTTCATGTCTTTGAGCATGTTTTTATTTAAACACTGCCATACTTTTTCATGCTATTTTGTTATTGAAGTGAGTTTCAACATCTGTATGTGACAATTCATTTTCAACTCAGTTAGCACTAATTGTAGATGTAAATTTGCAGTCTCTTGAGAGAGCATATGGCTGCAAGCTATGTATTGGGCCTTGCACCACAAGAGGGGAGGTATGAAAATGATCTGAGGATCGATCATCTTAAAGCTTAGTGAAGTTAACGTAGCCATCTTATCTGTTGTTGAACTGCTTTCTAATGTTTCCACTTGACATGTTAAGGGTTTCTACTATGATGCTTACTACAATGATCTAACATTAAATGACGAGCACTTTGGTGTCATTGAAAACCAAGCTAAAAAGGTTGTTGCGGTATGCTTTGAATTTTCACTCATCATTTAGGCTTATTATGTGAAGTTGTTTTGTGGGCACTATCTACTTGGATGGATTATTTCAATGCATTATATGTGGGTCACAAAGTACATGCAGTGATCCAGAATTTTGGAGTCGCTAATGATGTATCCATGTCTTCCATTGTTTCTGTGACTGTGACACATTGAAGCGCTCTAGCTAGATAATTGTGTTCTTACATGGTTAATTCCTACTTAGTGCAGGAAAAGCAACCATTTGAACGCATCGGGGTCAGCAGGGCAGAAGCTCTTGAAATGTTTGCTGAAAATAAATTCAAGGCAACCTTCCTTGCTCCTGTCTTGTTTGTTTCATTCCTCTATATTGTTTTGCTGCTTATGTTAAACATATGACCTCTATGCATTCTTACAAAAAAAATGAATTATATGTTCAGGTTGAAATCATTAATGAGTTACCTGAGGACAAGACCGTTACAGTATACGGGTGTGGTCCTTTAGTTGACCTATGCCGTGGGCCACACATCCCAAATACTTCCTTCGTCAAAGCTTTCACTTGTCTGAAGGTAATGGTTCTTTGATTATGCACTTATCTTCTGGTTCTCTTTATAGTGGAACTGGCTATTTCATATGTATACACACATGTAAATATTCAGGCTTCATCATCATATTGGAGAGGAAAAGCAGACCGCGAAAGCCTGCAGAGAGTATATGGAATATATTTTCCTGATTCTTGACGTCTCACGGTATAGAATATAATTTCTACTTATGATGCTATCTCCGATGATGTGGACAATTGTAAACTGTTTACTAATCTAAAATCCTGTTGAACATGTCTGTTATATTTGCACTTTAGATACTAGCATAAATTATTTGTTCATGATTCATATGTTGCACCTGACTAGGCAGAAAGTTTCATACATGATGATATGACATGCACTTTTCCCTGAATCAATACCTTAAAACCATGTCTAAGATCTCTTTGCGGTTTTCAAAAACGGTTGGTTAACATGGGTTATGGGGTTAGGGATAATTTGCACTACACATTTGTGAAACTGTTAGTGAGCGTGTCTCTGAGGCACCGATAAGTTCAGCTAACCGTATAATTATGATTATCAAGATAGGATATGGCTTTCAGATCTGTGTTATCGTTATCTGTCCCTGAATGATATGCTTGCATTTTCTTTTGTTATTGTTCTCATTTTTTGCGGCTATGTGTATTACATGATACTTTGTAGGAATATAAACATTTTCTAGAGGAAGCTAAGAAACGTGATCATAGGATACTAGGGAAAGCACAGGAACTCTTCTTTTTCCATGAACTTAGGTACCTTAGCACTCCTTTATGTTTCTTCTCTTGCTTTCATATCTCGATTGCGACATCTCTAGTTAATGGTGAATTGCTGATTGTATTTACAATTGTGCAACCCTGAAAGCTACTTCTTCCTTCCACACGGTGCTAGGATATATAACAAATTGATGGACTTTATGCGACAACAGTACAGAGATAGAGGATACCAAGAGGTTTACACTAGTTTGTTATTTACTCAATTGGATTAGATTATAGACATCGCTGTTCAATTCCACTGTTTTTGTTCCTTATATGCCTATCTTATAGGTGTTGAGCCCAAATATTTACAATATGCAACTTTGGGAAACTTCTGGACATGCTGCAAACTACAAGGAGAACATGTTTGTTTTTGAGGTATGTGCATTCACAGATTATACTGCAGAATCTATGTCAGTTTATTTTATATTACATGTGTCGTAGACTCATCAGTGAGTTACAACCTCTGCTGATTGCTTGTTGGATCAATTCTTGTGCAGATTGAGAAACGAGAATTTGGGCTTAAGCCAATGAATTGTCCTGGACACTGTCTAATGTTTGCTAATAGGGTCCGGTCATACAGAGGTGAGTTTCTTCCTAATTATTGTATTCTAAATTGCTTTGTTTTAAGTGAAACTTTCTGCTTTCACAACAATAGCTTAAAGCAGTTGTGGAACTGTAAATCTCCATGCCTAGGGCCATTATCTAAGTGCCTAAACAACTCATGACAGGCCCACTTACTAATAGTCAACTACTTTACATTGGGTGTACAAAAGAACCAAATAGTTATTTAATCTATACTCACATTTAGTCAACTACTTCACATTTGGAGTACTAGATAATGGTTCATAATCTTACAAGCAAAAAATGCAATACTACAGGTTAATTGGATGAGGGATCTTTTGTTAACAGGAGGTTGTGGCTTTATTACCCCATATGTTAGAACTTTTTGTCACTGATACTAACTCCAAATGGAACCACTTGAGCAATTTAAGCTTGACTATTGCTGATCCAATCATCCTTCTGTAGTATCTTCATTTTTGAGGGCCCCCTAAATTTTCTACCGTTATTGGACATTTGTTGGTTTGTCAAACCTTATGTGTAATGGTTGGCTTACCTTTTGCTACAGAGTTGCCTCTTCGCATGGCTGATTTCGGAGTGCTTCATAGAAATGAGCTTAGTGGCGCACTTACAGGTTTGACACGTGTTAGAAGATTCCAGCAGGTAAGGCTTCTATTCTGTGAGTTGTTTGTTTTTGAGTCCAGTTATATTTAATGATAATTGTGTTCTCTCCATACTAACTAATCTTTTGATGTTTTATTATGTCTGGCGGGACGATGCTCATATCTTTTGCAGAGAGGACCAAGTAAGTTTTATTTGTGTAGACCATGCTTGTTTACTATCCTCTAGAATAGAATGAATCGTGCTGTACTTCCCTTAGTAATCATGACACTGCTACATAAAGCATATGCTGTTATGATAGTTAGTTTTACATGCTTAACACCAGCATCATGTATACATTCGAATTTGCATTAGCAAGTTGCATAGTATATTTACTGTTTCTTCCTTTTCTCTGATAGTATACGTACACCTACCTTTTTTAAAAGTTTGTTTTGTTGCAGATCAAGGATGAGGTTAAGGCTGTTTTGGAATTCATCAATTATGTTTACGAGATATTTGGCTTCAAATATGAGTTGGAGTTGTCTACTTTATTCTTCTGTTCTTTTTATCTTCTATACTGATGGCATTTCTGATAGGAACCATAATCTATGCTTAACAATTGGCATGAAATGATGGCACCTTGGGGGCTGCTAGTTGTAGCTTTAGTATGCAGCATGAACTGCTTAACAATCACCTCTATGGACAACTTTTTTCCTTTTCCTTTTTGCTTTCTTATACTTACTATACTTGTGTGCTAACCACTGAGAACTCAAATCACTAGATCACCACTGAATCTGTGATATTTATGTAATTATGGGCATGTTTTCACATACTTATTTTTTCAGAATTGTTATAAAATCTGGGCAGTCACACTAGTATTTGTTCATGGTTGCTAGTTGCTTGTTATTATCTCACTGGAATATATTTAGATAATGTAGTTTACGTTCTCGCAATCTCTCTTCTAGCATTTGATGTTCTGCATGTCTCCCTGACTCATTAATTCCAAACAGCCTTATTGGATTGATATATCGTCGTCTGGTGATCCAAAAGACCAATTCTTTGAATAACTAATGAGAGTTTACATGTTACATTGTTACTGCCATTGCTTTTGCATCCTTGGTACTTTCCATTTTCATATATTTGGGGCAAAATGCTAAGATTTAATGAATTCTCTAAGCTTCAAAAGATATAACCTTGTGACAGTTCGATGGTTCTTAGTTAGTACTCTAACCTGATCATGATGCCATTTTTCAAAGACCAGAGAAGTATTTAGGTGAAATTGAAACTTGGAACAAAGCAGAGCAACAATTGACAGAAGCCTTGAATGAGTTTGGGAAGCCGTGGAAGGTACCTCCACGAACACTATGATAGCTCTTTTCCTTTGATGTTCCCATGCCTTTATGATGCTAGATTGCTAGACTAGATTTGCATTTGTACACAATATTCAGTATTTTTGGTGCAGTTAAAAGGGCTTTCACTCAATTATTCTGTCATTGTTAAATGTACCTGCACCTGTTCTGACTAAAATCACAGGATTTTGAGTGCTTGTGACAATCATTCCTCTGTTGCTCTATGAGGAAGTGCATATACATTTTGCAGCATTGTTCTGCCATGACATTGCCTTGTATTCAGAGGACTTATATAGATTCCTTCATGCAGATTAATGAAGGGGATGGTGCTTTCTACGGTCCAAAAATTGATATTGGTGTGTTTGATGCCCTTAAGAGGAAATTTCAATGTGCAACTTTATAGGTTCGCTTGAATGTTATTCTATCATTGTATAATTAAAATAACCATTTGTCTAACCTTATATTATCTGTTACAGCTGGATTTTCAGCTGCCCATTCGGTTCAAGCTGGCTTATTCTGCTGAGGATGAAGCAAAAATTGAAAGGCCTGTGATGATACACAGGGCAATCCTAGGTTCTGTTGAAAGGATGTTTGCCATTCTTTTGGAGCATTACAATGGTAAATGGCCCTTATGGCTAAGCCCTCGCCAGGCCATTGTTTGCTCGGTATCTTCTGGTTCAGTGGAATATGCAAAACAGGTAAATGGTCCTTATATCTAAAAACTGACTTGACTTAATAGTTCTCTGTGGTGGCTGGCATTAAAAAAACTTTTGTGGAGTTATATTCCACTTTGTGGTCCTCACCAGTTCTGTGGTGTTTTAGATGATCCTTTGCAGTTAGCGGTGTAAAATTGCTTAGTTTTTGTCTCTAATTCAAACAACAAATGTTTATTGACTTTGAGTTGGTTGATGAGTTCACATGTATGATGTATCCTTTAATGTAGCTCTGTTACCTTTGATAGCTTACCATACTATCCTTATGGGTTCATGTTATATGTGTTCCCTTTTACCGCTTTAGGCAAAATTGGAGCTTGCTCTGATGATATTTTTGTTTCTGATACCAGGTTCTTGCCACGCTGCATGAAGCTGGTTTCCATGTTGATATTGACGTGAGTGACAGGACAATACAAAAGAAGGTACTTCCTGTTACCATGCTCTTTTAGGTTGTTTATTTTAAGTTCTTGTTCTTATGTTTGTTTGTTCGTCCTTTCTTATACAAAAATTCTCAATCACAAAAGACGGAATTGCATGTAGCCAATCTGTGAGACTATCATGTCATTTGTCTTGTTTTTGCTGTTTATTAAAGTAGCATGGTCCATCCCAATAAATCTTCGAAGCCCAAGTATCCCAATTTAACTACATTCTTGTCGTAGGTGCACAAGAGGCCGAGACTGGAAATGTAAGTCCTCTTTACCTCGTGCCATTTTTTCTTCTACTACACACTGTGTACTTGTGTACTAGTATCACCCTTAGATATTGATCCACGCAAAATAGATTTGATTCCTTGCGGTTTCACGTGGATCCTTTGTGTACTGCAGGTCTGCATTAGGGTAAGAGACAATGCCGACCTGGCCACAATGAGCGTTGATGGCCTCATCACACGTTTCAGGGAGGAAATCGGAGCCCGCGGATGATTTTGATGCTGCATAATTTCCTAGTACTTCCCAATCGTTGACTGCTCATTTGTGATTTTGACTGAGTTTTTAGGGAACAGTACTGAGTTCCTCCAAGGTTCAAGTGTATTCTTGTTGGTATGGTTGGAAGCTACTAAAAGTTGTCTTTTTGTTATTAATTACAAGATGTGAAGATAATTACTATCTATAGTAAAATCTACTTGTAGTGTCAAAACTACTTGTTGTATTTGACTTTGCATGGTCTTAAATATATATATATTGACTAATGTTGACATCGTTTTTGGCACGTGTCAAGGTAATTAGGAAGGGTTAATCAACAAAGGAAAGATTACCGTGTAGATTGATAGCCAAGGAGAATATGTTTGTTTTTGAGTGGTGGCAGCATATGTGAAAGCATCTAGGCCCCAAGGTTTGGTTTCGGCAATTAATGACAACACTTTATTACCATGACTAACGTGTGTTTTGCAGAAACATTGGTAAGTTAGGTCATGGAGGTGATAACTGCTTTGAGCACTGTGGTATTCGTGTCCCTTGATGGAAATCGTTTCGGTTTTCAAAAGAGTGACGTCAAGATTAAGGACGGTTAGTTCCGAATGTCGAGGTGTTGAGACACATTCGGAATAGTCGTTAGGATCTTCGTTTTTCTCTTTTGGCCGTACTATAAAGGGGGGCATGAATGGGTAGCTTGACCTAGGCGAGTCCTATGTTTAGGTGTGGTGCACACTTGTTAAACTTGGCGCTAGGCAACCCTAGAATAGCTCAAGGTTCAGTTGGAAGCAACTTGGTTGAAGTTGCGACGCGTTTCGGAAAGTTTCGGGCTGTTTTCTAGTGACCGGACGTGGTCTTCGGGAGCACCGGACGCGTCCGGTGTGTACGTTACCGCGGCTAGGGTTCGGCCCTGATCACCGGATGCCGTCCTCGCGAGGACCGGACGCGGTGGTCAGCGACCGACACGTGTCACCTGGGGAGAACGCCCGTCGGACGCGACCTGGCTGTGATCGGCGCGTCCGGTCACAGTCCAGTAAGGTCCAGAGAGGACCGGACGCGTCCGGTCATCAGCCATCGGACGCGGCCTCGCGTCCGGTGTGAGTCCAGTAAGCACCCTTGCACGATCGGACGCGTCCGGTCACCCCTGACCGGCGCGTCCGGTGGTTCAGTTCAAAATCGCGTTTTGACCGTTACGGGCGACCGGCGCGTCCGGTCAGTTGCACCGGCACGTCCGGTGTACCCGTGTCAGAAAGTAACGGTTCGTTTTCTTTGAGGGGTGTATAAATACAACCCCTCCACCTCTTTTAGAGGTCTCTTGCTCATTCAAACATCTGAGAAAACCCTTTAGAGTGCAAGGGAGTGCAAGAGCTCTAGTGAGGATAGAGATTTGAGAATCAAAGTTTGAGTTTCCTCACTAGTGATTCGAGAGTAGCAAGTGTGCATCCACCTCCTCATTTGGGCTCGTTGTGGTCAAGTGAGAGTTCTAGCTTGTTACTCTTGGTGATCGCCATCACCTAGACGGCTTGGTGGTGATTGGGAGTTTGGTGATCATCCGGCGGAGCTTGTGGATGACCCAACTCAAGTTGTGAGCGGTTTTGGGTGATTCGCCGCGACGGAGTGTCGAAGAATCAACCCGTAGAGAGCACTTGATCCTTGCGCGGATCAAGGGGGAGCGACACCCTTGCGCGGGTGCTCCAACGAGGACTAGTGGGGAGTGGCGACTCTCCGATACCTCGGAAAAACATCGCCGTGTTCCTTGCCCCTTTACTTTCAAGCAATTACTTTTTCGTATTTACTTTCATTGCTTGTTTTACATTCCTAGAATTGCCATGCTAGACTAGGATTGGAAACTAGGGTGCAAAACTTTTTATCGGTAGACTCTCTAGGAACACAAGTAGGCACTAGGGGTGAATTCTGGCTTGTACGATTTAATTCTTGCAATTAATTTTTAGAGAAGCCCAATTCACCCCCCCTCTTGGGCATCTTGATCCTTTCAATTGGTATCGGAGCCGTGTTACTCCTAATTTAGGCTTTACCGCCTAGAGCAAGATGTCTAAAGGGGAAGGACCACCTCCCACCTTTGAGGGGGATGATTTTCCATATTGGAAAATCCGCATGGAGGCGTACCTCGAAGCCATAGATGTCGGGTGCCTTAGAGCCGCAACCCAAGGGCTTCCCGCTATCAAGGATCCCGCAAACCCCACGGGTGACGAGGAGAAGTACGACCGGTGGAATGCAAAGGCCAAAAATGCACTCTACCGGGGCTTAGGCAAAGATATCTTCAATCGTGTGCGTAATGCAAAGAACGCTCATGATTTGTGGGAGAATCTTTGTGCTCTCCATGAGGGAACTAAGAGTGAGCGTGAGGAACGCTATCATATTGCTTTAAAGAAAATTAATTCTTTTGAGATGCTTCCCAAAGAAAGTGCTAATGACATGTACACTCGCTTGAATGTTCTTGTAGAGGACCTCAATGCTCTTGGGCCTACAACATACAAGAGCTTGGGTGGTAATCTCTATTGTCTTGTGATAGTGGATGACTACTCAAGATATACATGGACTTTCTTCCTTCATGACAAATCCGAAGTGGCAAGTTGCTTCAAGAAGTTTGCAAAGAGAGCTCAAAATGAATTCGAAGTCAAGATAAAGAAGACTAGAAGTGACAATGGCAAAGAGTTTGACAACACCAACATTGAAGCTTATTGTGATGAAATTGGAATCAAGCATGAGGTTTCTTCAACCTACACTCCTCAACAAAATGGTGTAGTTGAGAGAAAGAACCGGACTTTGATCACCCTTGCAAGAACAATGTTAGATGAGTACAACACTCCGGAAAAGTTTTGGGCCGAGGCAATCAACACCGCATGCTATGCTTCAAATCGCCTCTTCCTCCAAAAGTTTCTTGGCAAGACCCCCTATGAGTTGCTTAATGGGAAGAAGCCGGACGTCTCATTCTTCCGGGTGTTTGGTTGCAAATGCTACATCTACAAGAAGCGTCAACACCTAGGGAAGTTTCAAAGACGTTGTGATATTGGTTTTCTTGTTGGTTACTCATCAAAGTCCAAAGCATATAGAGTATTTAACCATACCACCGGTTTGGTTGAAGAAACATATGATGTGGAATTTGATGAATCTAACGGCTCCCAAGGAGCAATTGAGAATTGTGATGATGTAGGTGATGAACCCTTGAGGGAGGCCATGAAGAACATGCCCGTGGGAGACATCAAGCCAAAAGATGATGAAGACGATGTACAAATCATTGATCCACCATCTTCATCACGTGTGCCTCAAGATGATGACAAGAATGAGAGAGTTGAAAATGAAGATACTTATGTCTCTCATGAACAAGCCGAGGCACAAGCAAAAGATGTTGATGCTCCCCATCCACCTCCTCAAGTGGTTCATAGAAGAAACTCACCTCTACTTCAAGCTCATCCACAAGAACTCATCATAGGGAGTCCTACAAAGGGAGTAATGACTCGATCTCAAAAGCTAGCTTCTTTTGTTGAACATCACTCTTTTGTCTCTTGTGTTGAACCTAAGAATGTAGAAGAAGCTCTTCAAGATCCGGATTGGGTGAATGCCATGCATGAAGAATTGAACAACTTCACCCGCAATCAAGTGTGGACACTTGAAGAGCATCCAAAAGGTGCAAGAGTCATTGGAACCAAGTGGGTGTTCCGAAACAAGCAAGATGACCAAGGCATAGTTGTGAGGAACAAGGCAAGACTAGTTGCAAAGGGGTTCTCTCAAGTTGAAGGCCTTGATTTTGGAGAGACCTTTGCACCCGTTGCAAGACTTGAAGCCATTCGTATCCTCCTTGCATATGCATCACATCATGATATGAAATTATATCAAATGGATGTGAAAAGTGCATTCTTAAATGGCTTTATAAATGAACTAGTCTATGTCAATCAACCTCCCGGGTTTGAAGACCCTAGATATCCTAATCATGTTTATAGGTTGTCCAAGGCGCTATATGGGCTCAAGCAAGCCCCTAGAGCGTGGTATGAGCGCCTCCGGGACTTCCTCATTGAGAAGGGCTTCACCATCGGGAAGGTCGACACCACACTATTCACCAAGAAGCTTAATGGGGAGATCTTCATTTGTCAAGTGTATGTTGATGATATCATCTTCGGGTCAACAAATGAAGATTATTGCAAGGAGTTTGGTGAATTGATGTCGAAGGAGTTCGAGATGTCAATGATTGGTGAGCTCACATTCTTCCTTGGTTTTCAAGTCAAGCAAATGAGAGAAGGGATTTTTATCTCTCAAGAAAAGTATACCAAGGATCTTCTCAAAAGATTCAAGATGGAAGAATGCAAGCCAATCAAGACCCCAATGCCATCAAATGGACATCTCGACCTAGATGAGGGAGGTAAACCGGTTGATCAAACTCTCTACCGTTCTATGATTGGTAGCTTGTTGTACCTTACCGCATCTAGGCCCGATATCATGTTTAGTGTGTGCATGTGTGCTCGCTTTCAAGCGTGCCCTAAAGAACCTCACTTAAGTGCCGTAAAAAGGATCCTAAGATATCTTAAGCACACCCCAAGCATTGGTCTATGGTATCCCAAAGGAGCTAGATTCTAACTAGTTGGCTATTCCGACTCGGATTATGCCGATTGTAAAATTGATAGAAAAAGCACATCCGGAGGGTGCCATTTGCTTGGGAGATCCTTAGTATCTTGGTCATCTAAAAAGCAAAATAGTGTGGCTTTGTCCACCGCCGAGGCGGAATACATTACCGCGGGGGCTTGTTGTGCACAAATCTTATATATGAAACAAACCCTCCTAGACTATGGAATTGTTCTTGAAAAGGTGCCACTTTTATGTGACAATGAAAGTGCCGTTAAAATTGCTAACAATCCGGTACAACACTCTCGCACCAAGCACATTGATATCCGCCATCACTTTCTAAGAGATCACGTTGCTAAAAATGACATATCACTAGAAGGTGTACGAAGTGAAAATCAATTAGCGGATATCTTCACTAAACCTTTGGATGAGGCTACCTTTTGTAGGCTAAGAAGTGAACTAAATGTGCTTGATTCAAGTAACTTTAAAAAATGAGCACGTGTTGTCCCTTGCATTGCATTGTATCATATGTCACGTTTACTTTATCGCAATGCATTTAGGGCTTGACTAACACGGTTACGATAACCCTCCTTTGGAGGAGTGAAGAAGCCTAACCGTGGATCAAACTTGACAAGCAACCTAGCTTTACTTTCTTGTATTGCATTGCATATGCATGGTTGTTTGTTTTGTCGTTTCTTTTTGGTTTAGCTTTGAGCAACCTCTATGTTCGTCCATGGATAGAGAGAGCATTTGACGCTCCTAGAGTCCAAAAACTCTATTGCATGGCCATACGTTGCTCCTCGGGTGTTTATTGTCTATTTTCGTAAAAAAAATATACTAGCCTAAGGCAAAATATTTTGAAAAATTTTGAGGGTTTGAGTGAGGTCACTCATATCAGGTTCCAATTGGTGTTTATTTGTGTCTCTTTGAATTGGAACTTGATTGGGAGAAGTCGCGTCGAAGTTCGGAACGAAGAATGGCGAAGAACAGCGACCGGACGCTGGACCGGACGCTGCACCGGACGCAGTGATGCTTCACCACCGCGTCCAGTCCCGGCGTCCACCAGCGCGTCCGGTCATCCAGAAGACAAAGTCCAGACCTAGGCACCGGACGCTGCACCGGACGCGCCTCTGACGACCACCGCGTCCGGTCCCGGCTACCACCACCGCGTCCGGTGCTCCGCGATGAATTCCCGAGCTCCCAGCGACCGGACTCTGACAGCGTCCGGTCAGTCCACACCGGACGCGTCCGGTCACTCCAGGCGCTTACTGGAGTGTGACCGGACGCTGCACCACCGTGTCCGGTCATAATGACCACCGCGTCCGGTGATAGCGTATCGAGCGGATCTCAGCCCCTCATAAAAACCTTTCGTCTTCTTCGTTTTATTCTCTCCAGCCGGATCTGCCGCCGCTCGTGCTCTCTCGCCGAATCGCCGCACCCGCGCGTCCTCCTGGCCGCCGGCGAGCCCCACCGCGCTGTGCCGCATCTGCTAGCCCGCTCACCCTCTTGCTCACGCCCGCGCGCGCCTGCTTTCCCGCGCTGCTGCCGTGCGCCACTCGCCGCGCCGCCGCAATCCGCCGCTGTCTTCATCGCCGCCGGCCACCCTCCACCGCCGTACGCTCCACTGCAGCCCGCAGCTCCTCCCCCTGCGTGCCCTAGCTCTCCGTGCCCGAGATTTCTACGGTTTTCACCCAAACCCTAACCTAGGGTTGCTAGGGTTTGCCCTAACCCTCGCTCGAGGTATCGTCACCAATTCGACTTTTTGTTCAAGTCAATTCTTTTTCGTCGTTAGGGCTAACCTTTACCGATTTCATCTCTTGACTATCTCGCTCGGTCGTTTCAGAGCTCGATCGTCGATCTCGGGGGTTCTCGCGACCTAGGTCACCGCCTCCTCTCATCGTCGTCTCGCCGATCCGAGGTAGCTTCGCGTCACGTTTTCTCTTCGTATCTCACGTGCTTGCTATCTAGGGTTTCGTATCTTTAGATATATATGTGCTTATAGTATACCTCTCTATTCCATACGTGCAGCGAGTCAGTCGGTGTGTCAGGGTCAGATCTGTTCGCTAAATCCGAGGCCAAGCCTGCGGATACGGATTGAGGCCAAGCCTCTCGAGTGTCAGTTCATCATCTCACAGAGGTTTTCAGGCAGTCGATTAGCATGGTGCGTTGCAAGAACGCTGGTGGTGCTCCCGGTGACGGGGACAACAGTCCTCCCCACCGTGATGAGATTGCGCGTGGTAAGCGCATCAAGATTGCTGCCAGGAAGAAGAGGAAGACACTTTCAGAGGCGGAGGTTGCTCAGGCCGTGGCAGACGCTGTAGAGCAGGCAGAGAGAGGTGGCAGACGCAGTGGCATACAAATAGGCGAGCGTCGCTTTCACCTTGAAGGTCGACAGCTCGGCACTGAGGCCACTGAGGGTACCGAGGCTACTGGACCTTCCGAGCAGATGTCAGTGGATCCACCCACAGAGCAGACAGAGGCTACACAGGCTACTGAGTCTACCCAGGCTACTGAGGCTCCACAGGCCACTGAGGATACAGAGGAGCAGGCAGCTCAGTCTCCACCACGTCGCCGTTCCACACGTGCTCGTACTCAGGTGACACCTAGGCCAGAGAGCCAGCGTCGTGGTGCACGACCTCCTCCCAGAGTTAGAGGGTCACCCCCGGTCGAGCACTTAGACCTGAGGGGTGCTTCAGCACGTCAGGTGCACAGTTTGAGGTTTGTGGAGGTCAGCCGATGGTTTCCACCTGTCAGAGATTCCAGAGCTTCAGAGGGTTTCTATACCCCACTTCAGGAGGACTTCTACAGGGCCCTAGTTGACAGTGGCATTGCTTTCAGACCTCAGAGGGTGTGTCGACTAGAGGCATTGGTTGATGTTGTGGGAGAGCAGCTCCGTCCGCACCTGTCCTATATGCCTGGCTTATCAGATCTTCTTGGACGGACAGGTGCATACTGCGGCACATGGGTCAGGGAGTTCTATGCTTCTCTTTGGATTGATCCTGCCCATGAGTTCATACACTTTGCTTTCAGAGGCCGCGATCACAGATTGTACAGCTCCAGAGCTCGAGAGATCCTCAGACTACCAGCTTCTGACACGAGGATCCATCAGTTGTGCTATGGTCAGACTCCTCCTCCCAGACGCCCTCACGGCGGTTCAGTGCCACCCACCGACCTGGTTCGACCCTGCTTTCGCGAGCCTTTTGGTGAAGGGTCACGTCGTATGCCTGCCAGTCTGACGCCACTTGCCAGAGTCTTGGATGCTATACTCAGACGCACTTTACTGCCTAGACTCGGCTACAGAGAGGGACTGACGAGGATGCAGCTTTGGGTTGTTCACCACCTCCTTTCATAGCGACAGTTTGACATCTGGGATCTTATCCTCAGTGAGATGGAGGACACCATTGCTGAGGGCTTCAAGGGTAACCGTCAGCTTCCCTATGCACACTGGATTTGCTTTATCATCAGATCTTCTATCCAGATGCCACCAGAGATCAGGGCGGAGATAGCTAACACTACTACAGCTTTCCCTGATTATGATATCAGACAGCTTTGGGCCTCTGTTACTAGAGATCAGGCCCCAGCGCCAGGACAGCGTGAGCGCCCAGATGTTCCTGAGACAGCAGCTGAGCAGGACGCCAGAGTTGACGAGCTTGCCGAGGCAGAGCTCGCAGACCTTGAGACTCAGACTGCTGAGATACCTGAGGATGTCACTTCAGACAGCACTGATGAGGACTACCAGCCCATCCCCAGGTACCGGTCTCCTCGGTCTCACGACCATGAGGCCGGTGGATCTGGCTCAGCCTCCCGCTCAGACCTAGCCATGGTGGCTATCCTTGAGAGGTTGACCCAGGCTCAGGAGCAGCAGCAGCAGCAGATACAGCGCCAGGCACAGGATACAGCTGCAGCACTAGCACAGATTCAGGCTCGTCAGGACGAGTTTCAGAGACAGCAGCTTGAGATCCAGAGGCAACAGGTTGAGATGCAGAGACAGAGTCAGCAGTAGTACATGGATCTCCTGCGCCATCTCATCACAGTTGGGGTTCCTCCGCCTGCATCTATCATGGCTCCGGCTTTGCATTCCAGTGGTCCGTCGAGTCAGGGACAGCCGAGCTTTCAGTTTACATCTCCACAGCAGCAGGTTCCCCAGTCTTTTCAGTCCCCGAGCTTCACTCCTATACATACGGGGTTTACACCGTCAGACCAGCCTCGCCCGCATCTCCTGACAGGCACACCTATTGTTGATTTCAGTGCTTCCTACAGCGAGTTGACTGGTCAGCCGACACCCTCGCACACTACTACGTTTCACACTTCGTCAGGGTTGTCAGCTCCCGAGGCAGTCGTTCCACCAGTGACAGGGATCGGGACTACAGAGACCATCCCTTCTTCAGTTGCCTCGACAGATCCCCCAGCTACTGGCGTACTTCAGGCTCAGGTTACTCAGACAGATCCACTTGTTGCTACACAGTCAGTGCCTATTCCTACTCAGACCCAGACCGCTTCGCAGCCACGTGCTTCTTCAGAGGGTCATCCAGATAGCTCAGACTCCGAGGGCGATTCGCTTCACTTCGTGATCACTCCGCGCACCTCGGCACCCGACACGACTCCGCATGTCCCCCCGTCAGATTAGATTAGTTTTTTGGCGCTTGATGCCAAAGGGGGAGAGAGAGTAGTTTCAGGGGGAGTTTGTTAGTGGGTTTTCGTTCTTTGTGTGCTACTTTCATGCATATCATGTTTACTTTTCAGCATTGCATTCGTGTGACATTGTCGTCGAGTCGTAAACTTTGAGTCTTAATGTGTTATCCATCACAGTGATTAATATATGTCACCGTTTTAGCTATAGCTCTAAGGTTGTGCTTCCGTGCCTTACTCCGATTTCTTATGAGCTATATCTTTATGTGTACTAACGCTTTTCTGTCTTATCTTATGAAGTACACTCTTTTGGCTTGGAGCACATAAGCAATTCCTAACCTTTTATGCTTATTGTCTTTTGCTTATGTGAACCAAGCATGCTCGAAAACCTTCACTCTAATCCATTGAAACTTAGTGTTGTCATCAATCACCAAAAAGGGGGAGATTGAAAGCATCTAGGCCCCAAGGTTTGGTTTCGGCAATTAATGACAACACTTTATTACCATGACTAACGTGTGTTTTGCAGAAACATTGGTAAGTTAGGTCATGGAGGTGATAACTGCTTTGAGCACTGTGGTATTCGTGTCCCTTGATGGAAATCGTTTCGGTTTTCAAAAGAGTGACGTCAAGATTAAGGACGGTTAGTTCCGGATGTCGAGGTGTTGAGACACATTCGGAATAGTCGTTAGGATCTTCGTTTTTCTCTTTTGGCCGTACTAAAGGGGGGCATGAGCGGGTAGCTTGACCTAGGCGAGTCCTATGTTTAGGTGTGGTGCACACTTGTTAAACTTGGCGCTAGGCAACCCTAGAATAGCTCAAGGTTCAGTTGGAAGCAACTTGGTTGAAGTTGCGACGCGTTTCGGAAAGTTTCGGGCTGTTTTCTAGTGACCGGACGCGGTCTTCGGGAGCACCGGACGCGTCCGGTGTGTACGTTACCGCGGCTAGGGTTCGGCCCTGATCACCGGACGCCGTCCTCGCGAGGACCGGACGCGGTGGTCAGCGACCGACACGTGTCACCTGGGGAGAACGCCCGTCGGACGCGACCTGGCTGTGATCGGCGCGTCCGGTCACAGTCCAGTAAGGTCCAGAGAGGACCGGACGCGTCCGGTCATCAGCCATCGGACGCGGCCTCGCGTCCGGTGTGAGTCCAGTAAGCACCCTTGCACGATCGGACGCGTCCGGTCACCCCTGATCGGCGCGTCCGGTGGTTCAGTTCAAAATCACGTTTTGACCGTTACGGGCGACCGGCGCGTCCGGTCAGTTGCACCGGCGTGTCCGGTGTACCCGTGTCAGAAAGTAACGGTTCGTTTTCTTTGAGGGGTGTATAAATACAACCCCTCCACCTCTTTTAGAGGTCTCTTGCTCATTCAAACATCTGAGAAAACCCTTTAGAGTGCAAGGGAGTGCAAGAGCTCTAGTGAGGATAGAGATTTGAGAATCAAAGTTTGAGTTTCCTCACTAGTGATTCGAGAGTAGCAAGTGTGCATCCACCTCCTCATTTGGGCTCGTTGTGGTCAAGTGAGAGTTCTAGCTTGTTACTCTTGGTGATCGCCATCACCTAGACGGCTTGGTGGTGATTGGGAGTTTGGTGATCATCCGGCGGAGCTTGTGGATGACCCAACTCAAGTTGTGAGCGGTTTTGGGTGATTCGCCACGACGGAGTGTTGAAGAATCAACCCGTAGAGAGCACTTGATCCTTGCGCGGATCAAGGGGGAGCGACACCCTTGCGCGGGTGCTCCAACGAGGACTAGTGGGGAGTGGCGACTCTCCGATACCTCGGAAAAACATCGCCGTGTTCCTTGCCCCTTTACTTTCAAGCAATTACTTTTTCGTATTTACTTTCATTGCTTGTTTTACATTCCTAGAATTGCCATGCTAGACTAGGATTGGAAACTAGGGTGCAAAACTTTTTATCGGTAGACTCTCTAGGAACACAAGTAGGCACTAGGGGTGAATTCCGGCTTGTAGGATTTAATTCTTGCAATTAATTTTTAGAGAAGCCCAATTCACCCCCCCTCTTGGGCATCTTGATCCTTTCAATATGGATTTAACTTGAAGGGTTGCCGATGAGGTTAAGGGTATTATTGCCGATGCCGATGAAAGAGGGTTTGGAGACTACTGCCGATGAGACAGGGGATGTACCGATGAAGACTGCAGCCAATGAAACAGGGAATGTACCGATGGAAGGAGCTCGAAGGCTGCTGCCGATGGAACAGGGACTGTGACGTTGAAAAGGAGGTCAATGATAATACCATCGTGATTGAGGCGGGCTATGAAGTAAAATAGGAGTTAATTTCCTTGTGTGCGTCTAGTAGAGTCTGAGTTGTATCAAAGTCATGTTTTTTTCCTTAGATTTGGATTTAGTGTCCTAGTCGTATTTGGTTATGTTTCTATAGATCAGGGTATAAATATAGAGTGAAGGACAATGTAAGAAAGGATCAATCAATACATCAAAAAACAGCTTTTACTCTTATTTACATCTACTTTCGGCGATTTCGTCAATTTGCATATTTTCCTTTTTTACGAGTTCTCATCGATTCGGCGAGTTGCATTGCTCTAAGTGCAATCTTCGATGATCCTCGAGTTCCGCGTGAGTACCTCTTGGCCGTGACTTTCGGGTGTATCGCTGTTGTCAGGACCAAAGTGCTCGTATCTTCATCCTTGTCGATTAACAGGTCAAGTCGACTGGCACGCTTTGGATATCGACTTCGGGTATTAGCCCTTTGTGTTTGCAGATTCACTTTTGCATCAACACATCTTTTGGCACGCTCGGTGGGACAGATCTAGTCAAGATGCCTAATCATGAGATCGATGCTGGGAATATCATCGCAGTAACAGAAGAAGATCTTAAGGACGATCAGAAGCAGGCTATGGAGAGGGCTATTGAAGAATATAGACAGCTTTGCTTGAGGTCATTCAGCTTGAACAAAAGTAGACAAGTCATCCAGAAGTAGGACTTGCCGTTGCCTCGGCAGGTTACCTTTGATTCTAATCCGGGTAAACTTCAAGAGATGGTTAATTCTGCGGTGAATCATGCTTTAATTAATCACTCCAATGTGCTGTCCAATACTGTTCATAATGCTGTGATTCGAACTTTCAAAGAAGGGCAAGTGTCACCTCGTTATGTTGGGCCTGCTTATCATCAACCAGAAGCAGCATCTGCTATTGCTCCATCGGCTCCCCCAGCCGTTGCGGGTATAGAAATTTCTTCTCCCCCAGTATCAGCAGGTTTATCTAATGTACAGTCTACTCCGGTGCGTCCGGATTCAGCATTATCAGGACGAGTTCAGATTGGTACGGATCTATCAGCATCGGCTCTATCAGGTCCTGCACCACAGAATAATCAAACCCCTGCTAATTGGTGGGGATATGGTATGCCTCCAGAAGCATCTGCTCTCAATCATGGATTATCTCAAGTGTTTGATGCAGCGGGAAAAACTCCTATGCCATCGGCTGGTTTGCCGATAGCTCAAGCGCCTCAATATACTACAACTACTGTACAACCAAATCTGAGAGGTTTTCAGGCGTCTTTGGGTCAAACATCTAGCTCAAATCCATCGGCAAATTTGTTACCGATGCAGCAGAAGGCTCCTATCGCTAGTCAGCCTGGAGTCCAGGTTATGCCTCAAGTTGGATGTAATTATCCAGCAATGCCAACAAGCTACCAGCCATCGGCAAACTTTGTGCCGATGAATACTAATAATTAGTCAGGGCAGTTTCCCACTCAACATACAGTTCAGCCAAATCAGCAAGCCACAGATGTTCATCAAGGTCACATGCATGCTGGTTTTCAGAATCAAGCATCGGCAGCTCAGCCGATGAACCCTTTTGAGCAGGTTAATGGGCCACAGATAGTAGCAAATGTGCCAATTGCTGGAGATCGTGGGCCACAAAGGTATGCAGAAGGGTATCAGCAGATACCTCTAGTGGAGATTCAACAATATCGGCAGCAAGATGTCGATGCTTTTTGGGCCGATAAAATAGCAGAAATTGTGAAGGATCAGTTTGGGATCAAGCCCAAAGTTAATACCTATTCTTATCGGACTCCGTATCCTCCGGCTTATGATTTAATTCCTCTCCCAAATCGTTACAAGGTGCCAGACTTCACTAAGTTTTCTGGGCAAGATGATACATCGACCATGGAACATGTTAATCGTTTTATTATTCAATGTGGAGAGGCAGCTTGTAGAGATGAATTGAGAGTTCGTCTGTTCTCATCATCTCTATCCGGATCAGCATTTACATGGTTTATTTCACTACCGCCAAATTGTATTATCACTTGGGCTGATTTGGAAAAGCAATTTCATAAGTATTTCTTTGCTGGAGTTCATGAAAAGAAGCTTACCGATTTAGTAAAGATGAAACAGCGCAATGATGAATCGGTAGAAGGCTTTGTGCAAAGGCTACGAGATGTAAAGAACAAATGTTATAGCCTGGTATTGGATGATCGGCAGCTTGCCGATTTAGCCTTTCAGGGATTGTTACCACATCTTAAGGACAGATATGCTTCTCAGGAGTTCGAAAGCCTAAGTCATTTAGTGCAAAGGATTTCTGATCAAGACACTAGGGTTTTTGAACCTAAAAGAAATTGGAACAAGAAAGTTTCATTTGTTGAAGAGGTGGAAGATTCTGATTCTGATAATGAACCAGTTATCAGTTTGGCGGAGTGGGTTAAGAATAAGAAGCCAATATCTTATCCCTTTGGTCACAAAGAGCCAGAAAAGTTTACTTTTGACGTCACCAAAGCCGATAAGATATTTGATCTTTTGCTTCAGGAGGGCCAGATTAAATTGTCACATAATCATGTGATCCCGTCGGCAGAAGAGTTGAAGCATATGCTATATTGCAAGTGGCATAATGCAACTTTACACAGTACCAATGAGTGCAAAGTATTTAGACAACAATTACAGTTAGCTATTGAGTCTGGCAGAATAAAATTTGGCAATTCCAAGATTCAAAAGCCGATAAAAATTGATCAGCATCCTTTTTCAGTAAATATGTTGGATGCTAAAGGGAAAATTAAGGTGTTGACATCGGAAGCTGCTGAAAAGAATGCATCAGTAGATCCCCAACATCAGATAACTACCGATGATGCAAAAGGCAAGGGGCTGTTGACGGAAAGTGGCGGTTCTGGGAGGCCTCCTCGATCTGGCATCGTGATTACTCATCGAAGACAACAAGAAGGCTGACGTCAGCGAAGGGACCGATATCGACGACAACAAGAGGAAAGGCGTCAAGAAGAGTGGAATCGGCATAAGGATCATTGGAATTGTCCGTTTTTTATTCATTGTTGGGAGGAAGGTATTAAGTTACCTACTGTTGAAAATTGTCCAGAGTGCAATGGTTATTATGGAGTTAATCATCCTGTAAGAAGGTTTCAGTCTGGTAATCAAGGTTTGCTCATTAATGAGCCGATCAGAGGGAGAGTATCAGTACATGATCGGCTGGGGGGTGTTGACGGTCCTTAAGTACCAAATATAGTTATCAAATAAATAAAGAAAAGGATCCAAATGCAACCAACACCTAGACTTAGGGTTTTATCTGACAGAATTCCACGAGTTTTGGTGTTTGTCTGTTTCTGCAGGGGGTTATCAGAAAATACGGAGGAAAGGCCCACACGTTGGGTTTACATAGAGATAATAACGTGTTCACCGATTTTCTATCATCTAGAAGACTCCAGAAGCCACGAGATCGAACGGGAGGCCGAACGGGCCCGGAGGCAGGGCGCCCGCCCTGCTCCCTAGGGCGCCCGCCCTGGCCTGAGAGCCAATCAGGCTCCGTCTCGCGGATTATGCTCCACCGACCTAAGGGATCAAGGAAAACCGTGCGATTAATGTCGGTTTGATCCGACGGCCCACGTTCACTTGAGGGGGCTATATAAGCAGGACCCCTGGCCCCTGGAGGAGGCACTCCCTCATTCTCAATTCTTCAAACCCTAATCTCAGGAGGAGAGTCTCTGATCAAGCCCTAGAGCCACCACATCAACTAGATCTCTAGTATAGCATAGCTACATAGGATTAGAACTAGAAGGAGTCAATCTTCGATTGGTTTCCGGATCTGTCAAGAGGATTCTTGGTAATTCCTTTACTGTTCTTCATTGTTCATCTTTGTTCTTCAATATTATGAATACAACTTTGTTCTATTTCAATATATTGATTATGACTATGCTCTACTTGTTTATGTTTGTGATTATATTGTTCTTAGTTTATCGTAGTTATACGCTTGGCTTAGTTAGATTGGAATTATATACATGTTTAGGATCGTATAGCGTTTATCCATCGGATCCATGGGTAAATGATAAATATTGTGTAGGCGTGGTGCTTAGACCATATTTATCTGCGATTGCACCTTATATGCCGGATCGTGGGGTGGTCCGTGATGGTGACAGCTTCGTTGGTTCTTATATAGTCCCCCTCCCGTGTGTAAGGCAGGCAGAGCAACATTATTACGGGGGAGTGATTGCTATGTTTCTCATCTTCCTTGATAATATCACTATGCATGGGCGTAGTCCTTTCTCGCAATGATTGCCAAGTGTACTTGCACTAACTATGATATGCTAGACTTTATAGTTAAGAATAACTTAGAAAATATCCTTGTAGTTCGTCCTAATACCATGCTAATGACTTGCTAGAATATCTGTTGAGGTGCTTATCATTATTATATGTGGCTAGCTGATCAGATTAATTATCTTTGTCACCATTCATACTTTATCTATATTTTATGTGACACTTACCCCTGTATGCAAGAGATAGATGAATGCTCTCACTTATACATGCAATGATTGATACTCATTCCTATATTCCATTCCATAATCAACATTGATGTTAGTAATCCCTTCCCAGTGGTAAAAATATAAATAACGATACCTGGAATACTTCCCGGTTAAAATGCTACATCGGTATTAATCTGTGCGCTTGCAGATCTTATTTATTATTTATTTAGAAGAGCAGTTGCATATTTCAATACCGCGTCTCTCATGTTATGCTGGGGATGACAACTTGGCTTAAGTGGCATGAGGGATAGGTTCGGCATTTTTGGCGCTGTTATCAGAATTAGAAAACTAAGTCTACTTTTGGTAATGACGTTAAGAATGCCCAACAAGCATTTTTGGCGCCGTTGCCGGGGAAGGTTGATTTACTAACAAGGAATGAATATGGAATTTGAGTCATCATTCGCATCATTAAGTGATTGAGATCATCAATTCTCCCATACAGATTTACCCCTGTATTTTTCCATTCTTATTGTTTTGCAGGGTGATGTATGAATAGAGGACATCTTCTAGAAAATTTTGTTGACAACCCCGAAGCATTAATCAGAGGGGCAAGAGCCAAGCTCAAGAAGTCAACACTTCGACGCAACACTTCATCCAATCCAGAAGACCGCCGAAGTTTCATCCGGAATTTGTCAACAGAGTTCGCAGCCATGGCGAACAAAACGATCCGCGAGTTCTCAGCTCCCACTACGGACAACATCCGCACTGGACCTGCCGCGGACATCGATAAGAACTTTGAGCTCAAGCCAGGGCTCATCAACATGGTACAAGCCAACCAGTTTTGTGGGAAGCCGCACGAAGATGCAAGTGCTCATCTCCAATACTTCCTAGAGATTTGCAGCACATTCACTATATTAGATGTTCCCAGAGACGCCATACTACTTCGCCTTTTCCCATTCTCACTATTGGGGAGAGCGAAGCAGTGGTTCTATGCGACGAAGGATAAGAACACTATGTGGGCACTCTGCTCTACGAACTTTCTGGCTAAGTTCTTTCCCATGGGCAAGACCAATGCTCTCCGTGGGAAGATTACAAGTTTTCAGCAACAACATGATGAATCCGTTTCAGAAGCATGGGAGCGCTTTCAAGATTACATCCTAGAATGTCCCCATCATGGAATGGAGAGCTGGCTACTTATGCAGACTTTTTATCATGGGCTCATCACTAGTGCTCGTGAGACCATGGATGCTGCAGCTGGAGGCGCATTTCTATCACTCACCATACCACAAGCTACAGCCCTTGTGGAGAAGATGGCGTCCAACCAAGGTTGGAACGAAGAGAGGATCCAAACACGCAAGAAGGGTGGAGGTATGCACCAGCTCAAGGAGGTAGACATGCTGTCTGCAAAGCTAGACCTACTCATGAAAAAGCTCGATGACAAAGCTGGAGACAAAAGAGAAGTCATAAACGTCTACGACTCTCACATGACTTGTGAGGAATGTGGAGATACTGGACACTCAGGCAATCACTGCCCTGAGATGCTTGAGGATGTAAGGTACATCAACAACAACAACAACTACAACCGTCCTCAACAAAATCAAGGTTGGAATCAACAGAGGCCTAACTACTCAGGTAACTACTCAGGTAATTATCAAGGTAATAACTCTTACAACAATAATAATAATTTTCCACCCCTAAGAGAGTTAGTGTCTAATCAAGAAAAGCTAATGGATAACATGTCTAAGAAATTGGCATCCAATGATAAAATACTAGAAAACATAAATAATAGAATGGATAATTTCTCTACTGCCATCAAAAACCAAATTAGCTTTAATAAAATAATTGAATCTCAGTTAAATCAAATAGCTGCTGCTATTCCTGCTACTAACCCCGGTATACCATCACAACCGGAAGGATTAGAATCTGTAAATCTTGTAGACATGTTTGATGCAGGTAACTATTGGAGTAATCCCGCTGTCGGAGTACATAATGACCTTCTGCCAGTCAAGAGAGGCGATCCAGGACGCCCCGTCATCCCGATCTCCATCGGCATGGTGGACTTCCCAGAAGCACTCTGTGACTTTGGCTCCAGTGTCAACATTATGCCCAGGGTACTCTATGAAAAATTCTTTACATATCCTTTATCAGAAACAACTATGTGTTTGCAGCTTGCAGATCGGACACTAAGCTTTTCTAAAGGAATATTAAAGAACATGTGTGTCCGAGTTAGTACCTCGTACGCTCCAGCTGACTTCGTGGTGATAGAGACCGGGTCCGATGAGAGGTCACCAGTTATTCTGGGAAGGCCATTCCTGAACACCTCGGGAGCTGTCATCTACGCCAGCGCTGCGAAGATCAACTTCAACATCAAGGGGAGGAAGGAGACGTTTTCCTTCAAGAACAAGATTACACAAATCCCAGAGCAACCCCAACATGAACCAAGGAAGAGGACCAACAGGAGGATCAAGCAGAACAAGAACAACCAAGGATGGACCGAATCAGCTAAGATGGTCACTGCAGTTCAAGGAGGTCAAGATGGTCGACTCAAGTCGCCCTTCCTGAATAAGAAGGACGACCCAGGTATGCCAAGCATTGAGTGCTCAATCAATGGATACTCCTTTCAGAAGGCGCTCTGCGACACTGGATCAGGCGTCAACATAATGGCCACAGTCACCTATCAGCTCTTGTACGGGACCATGCCCTTAAAACCAACATACACTCAGCTCCAGATGGCAGATCAGACATCCCGAAAGGTCGAAGGTATAGTAACCGATGTCCTTGTTAAAATTAACGATCATTTTGTCCATACAGACTTTCAGGTCATTGACATGGGAGACGACGAGTATGATCCACCCATCATCCTAGGAAGACCGTTCCTAGGCACCGTCAAAGCAATCATCTACATTGGAACCGGAGAAGTCCATATGCATTTCCCCTCTGAGAAGGTACGCCGCTACTTTAATGACCCTAACTATATAGTTGAAGATTCTAAGCAGGTCAGGACAAGAAGAAGGCGACGTAACCATAACCAAAGAAGGCAAACCATCAAGGACGTATGGGCAGACTATGAAGGAGAGGTCATAAGGCCCGAGGATACACAACAGGAGACCGAAGCACCAAGTCGGGTATGGAAAGTGAAGACAGTTACATAAGAAGAGGAGGCGCTGCCGGAACCACCGTCTATGCCACCCAAATCCCAGGACAACTAAGAAGAAAAGAAGTCCTGTTCGGAGGACTTAAAAACACCGAACGCCGTGCCAAGAGGTAAACTTGGTAGTTATCATTTTCCCTTTAATTATTGCTCAGTTAATCATGTTCATTCTGTCTAAAAAAATGTTGAAAACAGTAAGCCCCATGTGAGTATGCGAGTGGCATAAAACCCATAAGTACATTCACTGTGGTGGCATAAAAAAATAAATAATATATATTTTTTCTGTTCTATAAAAATGAAAATAAAAATAGAGAGTGACATTTATCAAGGAAGCTCAAACATGATAAAGGCTAGATATTTATGCTAACGCTTAATCAAGTTCCACGAAGCTTTGTTGTCTATTTGAGCTCTACAGAATTCAGGAAGACTAGCAGACGGAGGATATCCTAATCGTTGTCAGGGTGCTGCCGACATTCAAATACACCTCTGCACCTGCTAGCTACATCAGAAGAAATTACGTTAAGATCCAGCTTGGGGGAGAGCACCCCCATTTATCCCGATAAGTATTTTTATCTACATTTATACATATGCTTTATTAAAATAAAAAGATACATAATCATGAAAACCCAAATAAATATTTTGTGTTTATATATATTTGCTTAGTTTAATAAATAAATAAAGTAGCTATGCTAAACTGAATCTTGAAAATAAAACTCTAGCATGGATATGATGAATAGTTGCTCTGCCTAATTTTCAAATTTGTTTTCTCTCTAGTTTAGACATAATTGTTATAATTTAAAACTGGCTCTAAACCTGAACTAGTGGGAAGAGAACTTGATCTGAAGTCTAAGTTGTTAGCGGATATGATATGGTAAGGTTGAGCTGCTGTTTATCTGTTCCTAGAGATGCTAGAATTCTGGAGAATTTTATCTTTAAAAATCTTTAAAATGTTGCATGATGAGTTCCTGTATGATGAGAGTTTAAATTCCTACCACAGCCATATATACATGCTTGTTAGATTAGGAGCCGCACTTTTACTACTTACTGCTTATGGGCATTGAGTGTGGTCAAGCTGTGTAGACCCTTAGGAACTTGTCATGTGGTTAAAATCAAGATTCACTTGCATGTTCACTCATACATGCTGCTTCTACTCCGGAAGTACACATCCACATATATCCACTCATTTCCATCTTCAGATTCACCCAAAATTATTCTACTCCTGACCCGGGAGAGAATAGCCAAAAACATTATCCCATTCCTGTTATTCCCTGTGAAGTTAATGCTCAAGTCATTTCTACTACCACTTGCTATATTTTCAAAAGAGGGAGATTGCTCTAAAAAAATTAAATACGAGGAAATAAAAAGGAGCAAGTGCTCGGAACCTCGAAGAAAGAAAAAGTGAGACGAGAGGTAAAAATGGACAAGTGTCCGACAGTAGAATTAGGGGTACAAGATACCCACCTGAGAGAAAAAAAAGAAAAAAAATAGAGCATCTCATTCCCCTCAAAAGTTTTAAAAAGCAAGAAAGGTATGTATTCCCTCAAAAAGAGCATTAGACTTTTGTTATCACCATACACCACTCATTCACCACACATGCACATCTTGATTTGACTTATTGACTTGTTTCTCTGGATCCATGGTTTAACTATGCAATAAATGTTCTATGAGTATGTATACTGTATCTCCCACCTATGAGCTCCAGATATCAAAGCCTTATTAGAGTAGGGTGCGAGAGAAGGCAATGTCACTACGCCTTATACCATAAATACCACATACTTTGAGAGAGAAGGCATATACCATTACTGCCTTGGTAAGGATCCAGAAATACCACAAAAGAGAGACCCGAGAAAGTCATACAAGGAATCTCTGAGTTTTATTTGAAAAATTTGCAAAAACTCTAGAGCTATAGCTGATCAAGAATAAGAGACATGGCGTTTGACTAGACCGTTCTATCTTTTAACCACTCAAGATGCAGGTGACGGTTGCAAGCCCCATGGTGAAAGGTAAAATGAGTAAGTTTTAAGTCTTGACAGTTTACTCTAACTCAGGCATGAGACCTTATTTGAAAGCATATGTACCGTCAACGTTCAAAGGCGTTGCAGCAACTTCTGATCCAAATGAGTCTATCCTTGCTCAGGGACGAGCAAGAGGTAAGCTTGGGGGAGTTTGTTGACGGTCCTTAAGTACCAAATATAGTTATCAAATAAATAAAGAAAAGGATCCAAATGCAACCAACACCTAGACTTAGGGTTTTATCTGATAGAATTCCATGAGTTTTGGTGTTTGTCTGTTTCTGCAGGGGGTTATCAGAAAATACGGAGGAAAGGCCCACACGTTGGGTTTACATAGAGATAATAACGTGTTCACCGATTTTCTATCATCTAGAAGACTCCAGAAGCCACGAGATCGAATGGGAGGCCGAACGGGCCCGGAGGCAGGGCGCCCGCCCTGCTCCCTAGGGCGCCCGCCCTGGCCTGAGAGCCAATCAGGCTCCGTCTCACGGATTATGCTCCACCGACCTAAGGGATCAAGGAAAACCGTGCGATTAATGTCGGTTTGATCCGACGGCCCACGTTCACTTGAGGGGGCTATATAAGCAGGACCCCTGGCCCCTGGAGGAGGCACTCCCTCATTCTCAATTCTTCAAACCCTAATCTCAGGAGGAGAGTCTCTGATCAAGCCCTAGAGCCACCACATCAACTAGATCTCTAGTATAGCATAGCTACATAGGATTAGAACTAGAAGGAGTCAATCTTCGATTGGTTTCCGGATCTGTCAAGAGGATTCTTGGTAATTCCTTTACTGTTCTTCATTGTTCATCTTTGTTCTTCAATATTATGAATACAACTTTGTTCTATTTCAATATATTGATTATGACTATGCTCTACTTGTTTATGTTTGCGATTATATTGTTCTTAGTTTATCGTAGTTATACGCTTGGCTTAGTTAGATTGGAATTATATACATGTTTAGGATCGTATAGCGTTTATCCATCGGATCCATGGGTAAATGATAAATATTGTGTAGGCGTGGTGCTTAGACCATATTTATCTGCGATTGCACCTTATATGCCGGATCGTGGGGTGGTCCGTGATGGTGACAGCTTCGTTGGTTCTTATATAGTCCCCCTCCCGTGTGTAAGGCAGGCAGAGCAACATTATTACGGGGGAGTGATTGCTATGTTTCTCATCTTCCTTGATAATATCACTATGCATGGGCGTAGTCCTTTCTCGCAATGATTGCCAAGTGTACTTGCACTAACTATGATATGCTAGACTTTATAGTTAAGAATAACTTAGGAAATATCCTTGTAGTTCGTCCTAATACCATGCTAATGACTTGCTAGAATATCTGTTGAGGTGCTTATCATTATTATATGTGGCTAGCTGATCAGATTAATTATCTTTGTCACCATTCATACTTTATCTATATTTTATGTGACACTTACCCCTGTATGCAAGAGATAGATGAATGCTCTCACTTATACATGCAATAATTGATACTCATTCCTATATTCCATTTCATAATCAACATTGATGTTAGTAATCCCTTCCCAGTGGTAAAAATATAAATAACGATACCTGGAATACTTCCCGGTTAAAATGCTACATCGGTATTAATCTGTGCGCTTGCAGATCTTATTTATTATTTATTTAGAAGAGCAGTTGCATATTTCAATACCGTGTCTCTCATGTCATGCTGGGGATGACAACTTGGCTTAAGTGGCATGAGGGATAGGTTCGGCATTTTTGGCGCCGTTATCAGAATTAGAAAACTAAGTCTACTTTTGGTAATGACGTTAAGAATGCCCAACAGGGGGCAGGCTTAGTGTACATGAAAGGCTTGGTAAACGCGTTGCATATTTTCCGAGAAACCAAGAGGTACTTGAAGAGATGGCAAATGCAAGAGTTCCTGATGAAGAAATATTTTACAGGGATCCTAATATACGTCGTGTGGAGACAACTAGGACTTATCAGCCAGTTTGGAAAACTAAGCTTCCTCAATGGTGTCCAGAGGGTTTGACCAAGACACAGAAGAGAAAAATGCAGCGAGAGCGTCAAAAAGATTTATATCGAGAAGAAAGTCCCTCCAATGAGAAACCTGGTAACCAACAGTGGCAGATAAGGCACAAAAATAAAGGTCCATCGGCAGATGTCAATATGGTGTTTATGTTGCCGATGGAATTTTTGGCTCTGTCTGATAATGAAGAAGAGACTGTTTTCTCTGACCAAATAGCTCAATTAACGCTAGATCCAATGATGGCCGTTTTTGAGAAGCCTGCCGATGATGAGAGACAACACCTCAAGGCTTTATTTGTAAAAGGCAGAGTTGATGGGCAGCCTGTATCTAAGATACTTATTGATGGAGGAGCTGCAATTAATATTATGCCTTACGTGATGTATCGGAAGCTTGGTAACGGAGATCAAGACTTAACTAAGACCGATATGATGCTAAAGGATTTTGAAGGCAATGTATCACCAGCTAAAGGGGCAGTATGTGTTGAGTTGACCATCGGCAGTAAAACCTTACCGACAACTTTCTTTGTTATTAATGGCAAGGGTGCATACAATCTGCTCTTGGGAAGGGATTGGATTCATGCTAATTGTTGTGTCCCTTCTACAATACATCAATGTCTGGTACAATGGATTGGAGATAAGATTGAAGTTGTTCCTGGTGACTCTTCTTATATTATCGCATCGGCAGAATCAGACACTTATGAGCGAACCAAGTGCATATCGGGAGAAGCCTGGGAAAAAGAGTTCCTCAAGATTGCCGATTATGAAATTCTACCGATCCAAGCAGTCGGTTCTGAAGAAGAGTTTTAATGGATAGATTTGCCGATGATGGAAAATTAGGGCAAGGATTTACATCGGCAGATGATTTAATAGAAGTAGATATTGGTGAAGGCGATAGGCCAAGGCCCATTTTTATTAGCTCTAAGTTAAATTCCAAGTGTAAACAGCAATTAGTTGATTTGTTAAAGGAATATAAAGATTGTTTTGCTTGGGATTATACTGAAATGCCTAGATTAGACCGATCTATAGTTGAACATCGGTTGCCTATTAAATCTGGATTTTGGCCACATCAGCAGCCGGCTCGCCGATGCAATCCTAATATACTTCCTGATATTAAGACCGAAATAACCAAATTAATTGAGGCAAAGTTTATTCGGCAGTGCCGATATGCAGAGTGGATTTCTAATGTGGTTCCTGTATATAAGAAAAATGGGAAACTTCGTGTTTGTATTGATTTCAGGAATCTCAATAAGGCCACACCAATGGATGGTTACCCAATGCCGATTGCTGATTTGTTAATTGATGCTGCAGCAGGGCATCAGATTATTAGTTTCATGGATGGTAATGCGGGTTATAATCAAATATTCATGGCTGAAGAAGATATTTTCAAGACTGCTTTTAGGTGTCCAGGTCATGTGGGATTATTTGAGTGGATAGTTATGACATTTGGTTTGAAAAATGCCGGTGCTACTTATCAAAGAGCTATGAACTTTATTTTCCATGAATATATCGGCACGTTGGTAGAAATCTATATTGATGACATAGTGATTAAGTCTGGAGACATCACAAAGCATCTAACCGATCTACGGAAGATATTGGAGTGCACAAGAAAACATGGGTTAAAGATGAATCACAATAAATATGCATTTGGTGTATTGGCAGGACAATTCTTGGGTTTTATGGTGCATCAGCGGGGCATTGAAATTAGTAGAAAATCTATTGAGGCAATTAACAAGGTTGTTGCTCCTGCCGATAAAACTGAATTACAGTCCTTGATCGGTAAGATTAATTTTATCAGAAGATTTATATCTAATCTGTCAGGTAAGATCAAGGCTTTCAGTCCATTATTGAAATTGAAAGCCGATCAGGAATTTAAATGGGGGGATGAACAGCAATTAGCCTTAGATCAGATTAAGAGTTATTTAACAAATCCTCCAATGTTAGTTCCACCCCAACATGGAAAGCCTTTCAGATTGTATTTATCAACTGAAGATACTGTTATCGGTTCAGCCCTTATTCAAGAATTTGAAGGAAAGGAGCGTGTTATCTATTATTTGAGCAGACGGTTAATAGATGCTGAAACCAGGTATTCGGCTATTTTGAAATTATGCTTATGCTTATACTTCTCTTGTATTAAGTTGAGGCATTATTTACTATCGGCTGAATGTACCGTCATATGCAAAGATGATGTGGTCAAATATATGCTATCTATGCCGATATTGAATGGTAGGATTGGTAAATGGATTTTAGCATTATCAGAGTTTGACCTACGTTATGAATCGGCTAAGGCAGTTAAAGGACAGGTTATGGCCGATTTTGTTACTCAACATTGCAACACGGTGGATTCTCTGGAAGTTGCTCCGTGGACACTTTTCTTTGATGGGTCTACTTGTGGTGAAGGGGCAGGCATCGGTATCGTGTTAATTTCCCCTCAGGGGAAGAAGTATGAGTTCTCATTGCCGATCGTTGCTACATCGACAAACAATCAAGCTGAGTACCAAGCCCTGATAAAAGGGTTAGAATTGCTTAAAGAAGTACAGGCTGATGCTGTTGAAGTCTTTGGTGATTCTATGCTAGTTATAAATCAGTTGATTGGGGTTTATGAATGCCGAAGTGAAATTCTAATTTCATATCATGAAAGGTGTTTGGAATTGTTGAAAGGGTTTAAGAGTTTTCATCTGGAGCATATTTCCCGGATGCATAATGAAGAGGCTAACCGATTGGCTCAGCATGCTTCAGGGTATCAACTTGTTCAAGAAGCATTGATATCAGTGGTTGATACCGATGACTGGAGAAAGGAAATTATTGATTATTTAAAGAATCCATCTAAAAAGGTTGAAAGACGTATAAGGTTCCAAGCGATCAAGTATGTACTCCTCAATGATGAATTATATTACCGTACCATAGATGGAGTTTTACTCAGGTGTGTTAGCATAGAGGAATCAAAAAGCCTGATGAGTGAAATTCATGAGGGAGTATGTGGGGCTCATCAGTCAGCTTTCAAGATGAAATGGATGATCAGAAGAAATGGATATTATTGGCCGACTATTCTTGAGGATTATTTTAAATATTTTAAAGGATGTCAGGAATGTCAAAAATTTGGTAATATTCAAAGAGCACCCGCATCGGCTATGAACCCTATAATTAACCTTGGCCGTTTCGGGGTTGGGCTATTGATCTCATCGGTCAGATTTATCCACCATCGAGTAAAGGACATAAGTTTATTCTGGTTGCTACCGATTATTTCACAAAGTGGGTTGAAGCAATTCCTTTAAAAAAGGTGACATCGGCTAACATGGTTGATTTTGTGAAGGAGCATATTGTTTACCGATTTGGCATCCCTCAAACCATCACTACCGATCAGGGCACTATGTTTACATCGGGTGAATTTGATGAGTTTGCTATAAGTATGGGAATTAAAGTTTTGAATTCTTCACCGTATTATGCCCAAGCTAATGGCCAGGCTGAAGCATCTAATAAAGGAATTATCAAACTCATTAAGCGCAAGATTAAAGAGTATCCTAAAAAGTGGCATACAATATTAAATGAAGCTTTGTGGTCATATCGGATGGCGTGTCATGGCGCAACCAAGGTATCACCTTATCAATTGGTGTATGGACACGATGCGGTATTAAGTTGGGAAATTAAGATTGGTTCTAGGCGAATGCGCTTTCAGGATCAACTGACAGCCGATGATTATAATATTCTTATGAAAGATGAATTGGAAGATGTATCAGATCATCGGTTAAAAGCTTTGGTTAGCATCGAGGAGAATAAGAAAAGGGTAGCTAGATGGTATGACAAGAAAGTGAAGGTAAAGGAATTTGTCGATGGTGAATTGGTTTGGAAATTGATTTTACCGATTGGGACTAAAAGTTCTAAGTTTGGCAAATGGTCACCTAATTGGGAAGGTCCATATCGGATAAATCAATCTGTTCCTGGTAATGCGTATATTCTTGAAACTCTCGAAGGAGTTGTGTTTCCCAGAGCATTAAATGGAAAATATTTAAAGAAATATTACCCTAGTATCTAGATAGACGCATAAGAGTATAGTTGCCGATAACAATCCTATCGGCTGGAGATAAAATAAAGTATCAATTGTTGCCGATGCGCTAATTTAACAAAGCCTGGATGGCTGATATCGCACGCAGGCGAATTTCATCGGCTTCTTTTAATTCTTTGGCGTCTTCATCGGTACTTCCTTCCACAGGCTTGAGCTTCTTTTTCAGGACCAAGGCCTTGCGAGCTTGGGCATCTTGTTCCTGTTGAAGGGCCTTGATGGCATCGGAAAGCTGGTCTTCTTCTTGTTTAGCTTGAGTCAGAGCTGTCTCAACCTTTTCCAGCTCAGCAAGCAGGGCTGCTTTCTTTGCCGATAGATTAAGATTTTCTGCCTAAGATCGGCACTGGAGGCTTGCAAGTTGTTGATATTCTTGTGCTTCTCGTCGGCAGTTTGCTTCAGCTGCAGCATTTCCTCTTTGAGTTGGGTCTGAGCTGCTCCGTCAGCAATACGATGAACGACCCTTTGGTATTGAAGTTGTCTACTCTCCAGATGGACCGCTGGAAAGATGATCTCTTCAACATTGGCAGGGACTTGGCCGCGGATCGTTTTGAAGATAGCCCTCGCAGGGTCCGAGTCGATCACCAATTGGGCAGTGTTTTGTTGCAGTAGATTTAGGAGGGCTTCTAGCTTGCCGTAGGTGTCTGACGATATGGTTCCCAACGCCAGGGAAGAACTTGCCTCTTCTCCGTCATCATCGGAGACATTGATAGCGAAAGAGAATAAGCTATCGGGAGAATCTTGTTCCTGTGAAATAAAGAGAATTAGAAATCCTGTCTGTGATATATGGGGATATTATAAACCAAACAATTAATTGGTTTACCTGCTTTAGAGCGATTTCTTGAGCTTGGCTTGAGGGAGCGGCTTGTAGAGGGTCATATGAGGGATCGGCGGAGGATGCCGATGGAATGTCTTCTATGATCACATCGGTAGTTGGCCCTTGAGGTATAATTGCCGATGATATGTCTTGGGTAGAAGGAGCAACTTGTTCAGTTACATCAGTTGGCTGACTGACGGGTGCTGGAGCAGATACAGGGGCTGGTGTAGATTTCTGTCATTTTTGTTGGGCTTCAGCATCGGTCAAAGCTTTACGCTTTGTTTGTGCTTCAGCGACAATTGGCTGGGGGGCATCGACATCTGTTGGTTGGGGAGCCTGCATGATTGGCGTGCTTGCCGATATGCCCGTTTGTTGCTGCAAAAACGGGAATAAGGTTGGATATTTAGCAGGAAAAAATATAAAAATAAGAGAATACCTCTGAAGGGGGAGTAGAGGTCGTGGTGCTTGGTAAAGTTGCCGATGATGAACCAGCTGCAGCTTGCACACCCTGATAGTTGTGTGTTAATGTAGAGTATATCGGCAGAAAACAGAGTAAGCAAGGATATTACCTTAAAAGCCTTGATTAGGCTTGAAGCAGCAGCCTTTGGAGAAACCCTGGATGTTCCCAGTCTTGGTCTGGAAGTGATGGTTTTGGTGCGAGCCCTTTGAAAGGTCAAGGCTTCTAAGGTGGGGGCGTTATAGCCGATTACTGAGACCGGAGAGGCTAGAAGGAGGTTGAAGGGTTTTCCACTTTTGCTTATTGGTGGAACTGGATCATCGGCCTGTTTCAAGGAAGGTTAGCTACCGATATGCAAACACAAGGAAATAAAGAGACAAAAGTTAAAAGGAACTTACTTCATTGTCAGGAATGGCATATTCGGGATCGATCATATGCCGATATGTGTGAACAGATGTTGAAAACAACTGCTCTTTCCACTCTTGCCACCACTGCTTATATGACTCTGTTATGAAGGATGCTGGTGACCAGGTGGAGAGATCGACATTTGAGATATCGGCATCAGGAGCAAGCCTTACTATCCTGCTCCATTCAGTTCCAGTGGTAATGATTTCTCTGGGTTTTATCACATCGGCATAACATAACTTGATTGGTAGTTGCCCAAAAGCCAGCTGGTGGGATACTGTCGATGGATTGTAAAATTCATAAGTAATGTGGGAAGCTTTCCCGCTACCAAATGTGTTAACTTGGATTGCTCTGGGGGTGATAATGGCCATCATAAGATCGTTGTCTTGGTTTAGATCACTATCGGCGAAATTGAAGAGGAGAGGGAACTTGTTGTCCTCATCAATGTAAGGTACCCAAGCCCTAAGGTCACGAGGGAGGCCATGGTAGAAAGTCTGAAAAAATCTGCCGATTTGGTCTTCATTAGCATCTGTTCCGGGAAGGACAATTATGGCTTCACCGAAGTTGAGAGGAGGGCGTGTTGCCGGTTCATTGTCTCTAAGGACATAATCTTCGGGAATTTCTCGTGGGAATTCTTGAGCAAAGAGATCCCACTGTAAACGCTTGTGCATGTGAGCGTTTAACCACATATTGACAAACCACCATGGCCCTTCCAGATTGCCGATGGGTTCGCCAAGTATAAGCTTCTGAGATACTTGGTGGAGAAGGTGGTAGGTTGAGCTCAGGAGATATCGGCCAAGTGGGAATCTGACACCGTTGGCTAAGAGTTCTGCTGCTGGGAGGAAAGCATTAGTTGGTCCTACCGATCGACCGCAGAAAATAAACTTTTCCAGCCACATGTTCAGAAATGTGGCATGTTCCCTTTGATTGACGGTGCCAGTCTTTTGGTACTCTTAGATGTAGCCTGTCCAGCCGCCGATGTTGCGTGTATTAACTCTATATTCAGCTTTTCTGCCAAAAATATGGCCTTCATCGACAGTTGAGATGTCCAAGCCTGTGAGCATATAGACATCGGCAAGAGTAGGGGCACATGGGCCATGACCAAACATGAAGGTGTTGGTGGTATCCGACCAAAATTGAGCGGCAGCTATCATCATGGATTCATTCTTTTGTATATCGGCAATAGATAGCCTGATACACTGATCTATCTTCCGTTCTGCCCAGAACACTTGCATTGATCTGTTGACCCTCAAGAACTAGTTTTTCCACCCTTTGGTGGGTTTGGGCCAAGAACGGAACGTGTCTTTCCATAGATTCAAAGAAAAATTTTGAGATTTGAAGGGAATGCGATTTGCCTCTGCATTGATCAGGTCAGTTGGATCTGGGTCACCCATTGGACCTAGGCAATAGAGAGGAGGCTGATGGGTTGGAATCACCAGTGTGTTGCGTAGTTCCTGAGTTTGGAGGACCGAGAAAATGGAGAAGAAAGGAAAATGCTAACTGTAAGAACTCGCAGGGAACCGAAAGGATTAAAGTAAAAGTAATAAGAAGAAGAACGAACCGCAGGGACATCGAAGTTAACAGCCATAGCTTCGAACGGGTGAAGGCACGAGCTGGGAGCTTGAAGATGATGGTGGCTCTTGTGAGTTGAGGATGCGCGGTTGTTGGTTAGGGTTGCCGCTGGAGTAAGAATGCCAAAGGATGGAGTTTGAAGGTAGAAGATGAACAGCCCGGAGAAATCTATTTATAGGCCATTTGGGGTAGGGGTATTCTTGACTTATCTCTATGCCGTATGCGAATGGATCGAGGTGGTTCAGTTGGATATGGTAACTGTTCGCACGATAATCAAGGGATGATACAGAAGATTTGACGGCAAGTAATCATGACTTGAAGGATATCTCAATACAGGATTTTTCGGTTTTAAAAAGTGATGCGTTGTGGTAAGATCTTGCTGATGGATTGTTATTTTGGTATCTCAACCGTAATTAAGGTAAAGAAGGTTGGAAAATGTGCGATATTTATTGAGGTACATGAATTAGATCTAGATTTGATTAAATCTGGTAACAAATCATGTTATGCTTGGAGAATGGGTTGAAGAAATAGATAACAGCAAACATCAGTTGGAGTAAATTTCGGAGCATCAGTATCTTATACTCCGAAATTGGGGGGCATGTGTTGACATCATTTTTGGCACGTGTTAAGGTAATTAGGAAGGGTTAATCAACAAAGGAAAGATTACCGTGTAGATTGATAGCCAAGGAGAATATGTTTGTTTTTGAGTGGTGGCAGCATATGGATTTAACTTGAAGGGTTGCCGATGAGGTTAAGGGTATTATTGCCGATGTCGATGAAAGAGGGTTTGGAGACTGCTGCCGATGAGACAGGGGATGTACCGATGAAGACTGCAGCCGATGAAACAGGGAATGTACCGATGGAAGGAGCTCGAAGGCTGCTGCCGATGGAACAGGGACTATGACGTTGAAAAGAAGGTCGATGATAATACCATCGTGATTGAGGCGGGGTATGAAGTAAAATAGGAGTTAATTTCCTTGTGTGCGTCTAGTAGAGTCTGAGTTGTATCAAAGTCATGTTTTTTTTCCTTAGATTTGGATTTAGTGTCCTAGTCGTATTTGGTTATGTTTCTATAGATCAGGGTATAAATATAGAGTGAAGGGCAATGTAAGAAAGGATCAATCAATACATCAAAAAACAGCTTTTACTCTTATTTACATCTACTTTCGGCGATTTCGTCAATTTGTATATTTTCCTTTTTTACGAGTTCTCATCGATTCGGTGAGTTGCATTGCTCTAAGTGCAATCTTCGACGATCCTCGAGTTCCGCGTGAGTACCTCTTGGCCGTGACTTCCGGGTGTATCGCTGTTGTCAGGACCAAAGTGCTCGTATCTTCATCCTTGTCGATTAACAGGTCAAATCGACTGGCACGCTTTGGATATCGACTTCGGGTATTAGCCCTTTGTGTTTGCAGATTCACTTTTGCATCAACAACTAATTTCTTCTATAATACTCCCTCTGTTTCAAATTATAAGACGTTTTGGATTTTTTAGATTCATTGTTTTTGCTACGCACCTAGATATATGTAATGTCCAGATACATAGTAAAAATTACAAATCTAGAAATGCCAAAAACGTCTAATTTTTTGGGACAGAGGAAGTCCAATCTTAAAATGTTGAGACTCTGCAAGTATTTTAATTCAATTCGTAATATACAACTTACATGTTCTTAAACTGAATAATTTGTTTTTTGAAATATTGATGTTTGTATAGTTTTAAAGGTTTGATGGTGTATAAAGTTTTCCTGACCGGAAGGAGTGTATTAGTTTCCTGGCTGGAAGGAATATATTAGTTTTATGTTATATAAAATTATTTGTTTCTTTTATTTAGAAGGTATTATTATGTACTCCCTTTATTAATTTAGTTAAACTTAAGATAATTTGACTTTGATTATATTCTTTTGTTAGAACAGAGGTAGTATGATTGATTGATTCTATAATAACTATCGGCAACACTATTGGCAACTTGGATGCATTATGTATATTCCGTTTTCTAATTTCTTGCACAGCCATATCACCATTCACTTTAATATATACGCGTCCTTCAAGGTGGATCAAAGATTTTAAAATATATCCTGCTGCGATGCAGTACCTGTACCGTTTACTAGCAGTTACGACTCGTAGATCCCAAGGCAACTATTTCTCAAACGTGAACCAAAAAACTCTGGCTTAACTCGAGATCGTCCAACATGGTACTATGCAGGAAGCTTCAAGTCTTTATAAATACCATTCTCCAATGTTTAGTCTACGCATCTAAGCGATTTCTTTTGAAACACGGTCTGTCCAATAATCTAAACTTTCATCCTACCCACTGTGAGCATCTCTAAGAGACTAAGAGCGTAAAAAGAAGCCCAGAAACGTGGTTTTAGGTAGTTGTAACAAAGATGTATTGTGTGAAAAAAAATTAGTTCCTTCAATAGCATCGTAGAGTCGCTTTGACAGGGCTCCTCCGCACAAGCTCCGCCGACGGAGTCGGAACACTCGACTCGTAGCAAAAAAGAAAGCAGCTTCGCCTGGTCGAAATGGCTTCGGCTCCTCTTCCATGGGTGCAGAAGCGCTTCTTCAAGTCTGCTATCTCTGTCACTGTTGTCGTGCTCCAGAAATTTTGTCCAGCTCTGATGCTGCGTGCAACACATGCCCGACCGTTGTGTTCTTGTTGCATGCGAGCCTGTAGAAGTTCAACGCCATGTCCATTGGTGTTCCTCCATCAAACTAAGCTGATTGCGAGAAACTCGCTCTGCCCCCATCCTCAAGAGTGACGATGGTGTTGGCCTTGATGAGCTGCCTGTCAGCAGCATTACAGGGAGTGGCAGTGGCAACCCATGGCCTATCTGGGTCAGTCCATTCTGGCCATAAGCATTAACCACCTTACCCTTGTTGTTCTTGGCCGAAGGCCTTCGAACACCGGCTGCTGCGCGAGCGGAATCAGGCACAAAAAACGACGAATACGGGACACAAGTGAAATAAGTAGAATGCTCTTATTCCATTTGTCCTCTCCCCTTTACAATCCCTCGGTGAGGGCTATTTATACATGTCTGTAGGCTTTTCATAGGACATAAATGCTCTTACAACAACTCCATATTCGAGGAATATTCCCCGCCATCCCGGGTCCGTTCGCCTTTTGAAGCTCCCGCTTGCCCTGGACGCCACCCGCCTGAGCTGATCTGACCGGCTCCAGGTGCCATGTCGCCCCCTTGTCCGACAGGGCAGGCCCCGGCCGTCAGAAACTGTTGGCCATCTTCTGGCGGTTAGCTCCTTCAAAAAGCGAAACCTGCAAGGAAACTGATAAGTGCACCGTTGACATATGTTTGCCTAAGCGAATAGCTTGGCTCGGCCGAGCCCTTCCCCTGAACCAACGCCACTCCTCTCGCCATGGCGAGTAGACACACAAAAGTAGACGATGTGGGTTATCGTCATCTCGTCAAGGCGATGAATGGATCATGGTGTCAGCCCCATCCGAGCGGGGCCAGAGCTCAGGTTTTGCCCTTTCGCAAAGACGACGAGAAGGCCTTCATATGTTGTCTTAGGCCCTGTTTAGTTCCCACCTAAAAACTTTTCACCCCGTCACATCGAATATTTAGACACATGCATGGAGTATTAAATATAAATAAAAAAAACTAATTGCACATTTTGCATGGAAACCGCGAGACGAATCTTTTAAGCCTAATTAGTCCATGATTAGCCATAATTGCTATAATAACACACATGTGCTAATGACGGATTAATTAGACTTAATAAATTCGCCTCGCGGTTTCCAGGCGAGTTATGTAATTAGTTTTTTTATTAGCATCCAAACACCCCTTCCGACATCCCATGAAACATTCGATGTGACACCCAAAAATTTTCGCCCCAAAAACTAAACACACCCTTATCTTCATTTCGCCCGTGCGAGACCTCCGGCCGGCGGACGAGCCGCGAGGGGTGCCCAGCGGTGGGGCCTGCCCCCAGCAACCCTTAAGCTCTGTGCAGATCCAGGTCTAACATTCTCAATCACCCCAAAATTTCAGCCTATTTTCCTTGGCCCATCAGACCAAGCGATGTCCACCATTTGCATCGGCCGATCGCCGGAGCTTTTCCAGAGGAAACCTCTTCTGATCCTGTCGAGTTTCTTGATTATCCATTTTTCCAGTGCACTGAGTTTAGCAGTTTCAGTCGACCAGCTTCGTTCAGAAGCTTCGCCTTCCAGATGGGCAGCTTGTCAGCCAATTTGTCGATGAGTGGCAATATGTCTGGTCGCCTCAGCCCTCAGATAGGTACACAGAAAGATCTTTTGGACACTAACCACTCCATAATATCTTTCATGTTAAGGTCATCACATTTGATTGGACTTTTGCTTGTTTATTAGTAACCAGACCTCCCAAAGATAGACAACATATTCATTACCACTTCTATGAAGATGGCTGCCTATGAAGATGGCTGCATCATCAGCCTACATACTGATCCGTAGTTTTGCAGCACTGTAAATGATTGGGAACAGGACACTTTTAGCCGTGTCAGTGTCCAGCAACTTCTGCAAAGGCTCCATGGCGAGTAAGGAGAGAGCGGGGCTCCATGCTTAATAACTCTACCATGTTTAAATCGCTTACCTCTAGTACCGTTGAGGAACACCGATACTACATACAGTCATACTTCAACCAGCAGAAAATGCACCACACATCCTTTATAGACGGGGATACCATCTAGCAACAGTGACAGAACATATACACATGGACATGAGGTCTGGCTTACTAGATTTCAAAAGGCTAGCTTATTCACCAAAGACATAATTACATGTAAAAATAATGTCATGGGACGGGCATATTTACAGGGGACAGGACACGCTCAGAACCAGCAGATACAATCTCATACGAATCACAATCTACCGCCCAATGCTCATCTGATGCAGTCACATAAACAAGGCCACCTTATCTCTCAGGCTGCTCTTCTTCTTTGTCACGGGTTCACCTAGCTTTGGTAACTCGCTACGCCAGTCTTTCTTCTCTGGTACATGATTTGTAGTCGTAGTCATTGATTCTACAGGCTCTGATTTCTTCACAGGTTCCTCCTGCCTTGGTACTTCGCTATGCCAGCCTCTCTCCTCTGGCACCTGATTTATAGTTCTAGTCATTGATTCTACAGGATCAGATTTCTTTGTGTTGCCAGCAGGTTTACTCAATAGATGTCCGAATAACAGGTTTATCATATCCTGAGCAACATCTTCTGTCGTTTTGATACTTGACAGACACTTCACCTCTTGATGGCTAGTGTTCTTGTCTTCTGTATACTCGATTGCTCTTGTATTTCTTGTGACTGTCGTGCACTGCATCAATCCTTTCACTGATCCATCATTTACTACTGACTGTCCTGTATCTGCCTCAGCGGAAATTGTAGAGCACGGAAGATGCTCTTTCTGTCTGGTAGCCTTCACAGTTTCAAGTTCACATTGTTTTTGTTTATCAGCATTAACAAACTGCAAACAAAAATGCATCAATATAAAATCACTTGTTAGAATAGTTTACACTCATCTTATTAGAAAGGGAAACTGCAAGGTTTAACTTATGACAAGATTAGCAGCTTAAGAATTAGGCAAGCCAAGAAGGCTATACTGAAACAGTTTTCATTGTGACACTCAATATTAACACACAAAATAAGCCTCATACTCAGTATTACCAATGGTGTATCTTAAAAAACTACTACATAACACTCCAAGATGTAAAGTGTGAATTAGTGTCAAACCACTCAAACAGTATGATTTACCTCTTCAGCTATGCTCACAAGATCCTCAACAGTAAGCTCTATGTCATCATCAGTTGATGCTGGTGATGATGGTTCTGAATTGGCATTGTCCAGCTTCCTTTTCCTGCTATTCTTCGGAGCAGCTCTTCCACTCGCTTTTCTTACATTCTTACTCTTTACTTCCACATTTTCTTCAACTTCATCTTTGACAGCATCCTTGCTCTTTCTTCTGGCCTTTTCTCTACCCTCACATCGCCGCAAGACTCCCAGTTCACCAGCAGCCCCTGAATCCAAGCTTTTTAACGGCCTTCTGTTATTCCTTTTGGTGGGCTTGCTCTGATTAAGAGCCCCAATTTGCTCATCAGATTCCAGTACCTGCTTATTCTGATCTTCGGTCTTTTCCACTTGATTACCTGAGGTTGCTTTCAACATCCATGCCGGGAGACTGCGCTTATTCTCAGAATTCGAAACAGTACATGATTCTGCCATATCATATGACAAACAGAATGTGCGCACAGCACAATCACGGAGCTTCAACTGCAAAATATAAACTGTCACAGATTTATGGCGTCTTATAAAGTCGTTGCAAATTCGTCGGCCATCTGAACAGGAATTGTAGGACATGATTAATACCGAATCCCCAATCACAGAGGAAAGAACAATGGAAAAATAGCTTCTTGATAACCAGGGGCGGAGCCAGTAAAGGGACATGGATGTACACATGCACACCCGACTTTTTTGTTTTTGTTGCCAAAAGTTCGAAATTGGGATCAAATAACCAAATAGCTTTAAGTTAGGGTTTGCCGGTTTGGGTGCTCGGTTTCGCACAGCAGGAAGGGAAGAGAAGGTGTGGGAATACCTGCTGGGTGCTCGTTGCCGGCTAAGAGACCGACGAAGGCCTCGGCACCTGGGGCCGCGGCGGCGGTAGCACACCCAGGCGTCGCAGAGGGAGAGAGAGAGGGGGCACGCGCGGGGGATGTGAACCGTCGCCGGGGAAAGACCGACGAAGGCCTCGGCACCTGGCGGCGGAGGGAGAGAGAGCGCACGCGGGCTTCTCCTGTGGGCTGGGCCGCTGGGGCCCTTTTTTTTCTTCATGTTTTTCTTTTACAATTTCTCTTCTTATTTCTTTCTTTGATTTAGGTAAGGAATATTACGTCCTGCTAAAAAAAAGGTAAGGAATATTACGTTTTGGAGTTTATTAGGCGTCGGTAACGGCGGACTTGCTTTTATTTTTTTACTAGAAAATATAGAAAATATGTCATTGCGTTGCTACAGATCAAGGCCACATACATATTTTTTGAACTTAGGAAATCTCCTTAATACGACTCTTGCACCAAAGGAGGCCCACGTCACCCGTATTTCTCGGCCATCGGATCGCTCTCATGAGCGGCCCACATCGTGCTTTTCCCAATCTTTTTTTTAAAAAAACCCTCGAACTTCAATCAAATCAACCCGCAATCCATGCCTCCTCTCAGGTTTTTTTTTTTAAAAAAAGCCCTCGAACTTTATCGAAATCAATCCACAATCTAGGCCAGGTGCGAGCCCCAATTTTTTTTGCAAAAAAGCCCTCGAACTTGAAGCGAATCAACCCCAGTCCATGCCTCCTCTCAGATTTTTTTTTGTTAAAAAGCCCTCGAACTTTAACTAAATCAACCCGCAATCCAGGCATTTTCAATGGGCTGGCCCGCCTCCCGCTCGGGCTGTATATAGCGGACCTGGGCCTTACTGGGTCGAATTGTCACACCCAAAATTTTCTATTTTGGGTTGTGCATGAAAAACGCTAAATAAAATAAATAATTTCAATATTCGAATAAATTTATTAGATAAGTTAAGTTGTTGCTAATTAAATATAGAAAATTGTGGTTTTAAACTTTTTCATATTAATTTGATAATGTGGTGTTTGTGTGATGTTTGTCTTTGGTGTTGGTGAGTGCTATTATTTTCAAAATACCGTAGGACGACGTTTACTTCTCATCGGAAAACTTTTTGGTATTTTCTGGATCCAAAATTCCAATTTCCGTGAGCTTAATCTTTTTCCTTGATCTCTTCATCCATCTTTTCATAAGCTCCAAATACTTTATTTGGGTTCCTCATATTCCATAATGTCTCTAGAAAATTCCCTCGAATTTTCGGAGCTTTCGGAGTATTTTTCGCGGCTTAAATAATAATTCTGGACTTTTCTAGAATTATTTTATCCACGAAATTAATTAATTCCGAAAATAATAAATATCTTATTTTCCACCAAAGCTTGTGTGCCATAATCCTAAATGTCCATTCATTTATTTACTAATGGGCTTTAATAATTAATTAGGCCTATTAGTAAAGATGGAGGGTGCAACGTCAATTAGCACCATATCGCTAGTTGACGTGAAGGTGGAGAGTCTTCCTCCCTATATATATGTCCGGCCTGCCTGCTAGCCCTGTTTTCCGCCGCTGTTGCCGCCGCCGCCGTTGTTGTCGCCGCTGCCGCTATTGCCGTCGCCGCCGCTGTTGCCGTCGCCGCCGTTGTTGTCGCCGCGTCACCTTCTTGCCGCCGCCAAGGAGAGTCTTCCATTCCAATCCATTCGTCTCCGCCGAATCGCCGAGCCCCCAGCTGCAGGGAGGTCCCGAAGATGGAGATGCAGTGGCGGTCTAAGAGCCCCAAATCCGCTGCTCCGGCCTCTTCTTCTCGGTCAAGAGAACCCACCTCTCCTAATCGATCTGGAAAAACCGCCGTCTCTTCTGGCCGATCTGGAGAAAGGTCCTCTTCCGCAGCTCCTCATCGAGAGGATGGAGTTGGGAGGATGCGGCGTCGGAGGATTGAACGCGGAGACGGCTAGCCATCGTCTGGTGAAGAAATCGCCTTCAGGTCGAAGCGTTGGCGCAAGAAGCGAAGGCAAGTCGGCGTTAGGCATTGGATCCCCGGTAGGCTCCTCTGGAAGTTCAATGGTAATGCGCGAGCACCCTTAAAGGAGGCTGAGGAAGAAAGCATCAGGCAAAACGATGGTACCATCTTGATTGAAGGTTGCCTCGATGATGAAGAGCTGCTGATGGACCAATCTGCTCTGCATGCCAGTTGCAGCAGCAGCCAGTCAGGAGATGCACAGGAAGAAGCCTTGTTTGATCGGGAGGGAACAAACTTGCTTCTTAAGATGGACAAGAAGCCGAAACCATGTTCTGGGGACCCTGGCAAGATTGCACAGGATGAAGATGGTGGTAATTACAAGATTGTCACTGCTTTTAATCTTCGCAATTTATTCATTTGATCTCCGATTCGAGTAGTTCCAGTCGCGTTAGTTTCGTCACGTCGAGCTTTACGCGATAGTACCAAAGTTTTTATGTCACGTATTTTTCTATATATCGTTAAATATTATATTAATTAATATGTTTGTACTAGCTTTATAATTAAAAACAATTTAGACTATATACCCACGGTTTCATAAATAAATATTAATTTAATTCATGTTAACATGTGTGTTTATGATTATAATTTAGTTAGTATTAATGTTTTTCATGTCACTTGACCACGAATTTATTAACTTGAATGCTAATTAGATTAATGTTTATTTAATAGCTTTCCAACTAAAAGCGATCTAAGTTTAACTCCGTTTTGGTTGTGGTACAGCTGTGCTCACTATAAGTTACATGTTAGTAGGAACTTTTAACATGTCTCACATCTCTAAATTTTGTAAGTTAAATATTAATTAGATTAATGATTGTGCAAACTGCTTTCCAAATTAAAAACAACATAGAGATTAACATTCGTCCTTTTATGCACCACTGATAACTTGATTAATGTGCATGTAAATATTTTCTAACTAAAAGCAACACATGGTTTAACGATTCGCCTTTACTATATCCACTGTTAATTTGATTAACCGCAACAGAAGTAGTTTCGAATTTATAATATGCTTAGCTTAAACACGTGTCCCATATAATTAGAGTAGATGCTCTCACATGTTTATTTATTTTTGTCAAATAAAGTTTAAATGAATTAAATAATATGAGACATGTTCATTTATAAATAAAAAAAATATGACTAGTTCGAACTTGATTTTCAATTAAAATATGATTTATGGCCGTTTTTCTTTAGTAAAACAAATCCCGAAATACGATAGAAATACGTATATACATTCTTATTTAGACCATATCTTCCACGTTTTAACTCCGATTTGACCCGTTCAAGTTGCGTTAGGTTCGTATTTGCAAGCTCTACATGTTAGTGTAGTTGTACAGTAGGTTTGGAAAATTTAATTTTCGAGTTTATATTAAAATAATTATTTATATATAGGAAATCTTAGAAAATTCATAACTTTCACGTTTTAAATCCGAATTTCGTGATCTTTACGTCTGTGTGATCGTAGCAACGTGTAGAATAGTTTTGTAAGCTTTCCTAAATGTTTTTCTACTGTTGGTGTACTATTCTAATTGTATCTTTTGTTTGCTTCGTGTATGTTTGCTCGGAATGTTTGTATGTTGATGCTTGGTGATCGAATTTAGACGGTGAGCAGTACTACGACGATTAGGGGTATTATTTTGAGTCGGACCAGCAGTATCTATCGGAGAACTTTGATCAAGGCAAGTATAACATGGGACTATCCTTGTTACCTATTCACTATAATCAATATCATATGCATGTGTCTACCTTGACAACCTTAGAGATTATAACTTAGATATTGATATCTTGTTTCCTTGTCACCTATGGGTTATGCATTTGGGTAGCTATTGCTAGTGCTTAATTATGAACAATGATCTTGTAATTTGACTAATGGATTATGCAATCAACCAATTAAGATGATTTTATTACTGTTGAAAGGGGGCTAGAGCATGTGGGTTATTTTGATGCTCTAGTTACTCTCCATAAGGACTTACCTGTAAGTGATAACCGGGATATACAGTACAGCTGTGAGGGCTATATGGCTCTGGCTTTAGTTGTTCAAGAGACCTTTTCTAGCTTGTTAGTGGTTACCTTAAATGGCATAAGAATGGCTTGACACGTTGGGTGTAGTGCGAGCCCTGGCCTAGTGTGTATAGGCTGCGGTTGTTGTGCCACAGGGAAGGGGGGTTCTACATCTGCCTGCCGAGTGAATCTAATGGCCCTAACTTGTTAGACGAACTTTTGAATGGCTTTATATGGTTTTCAATGTTCTGGGCCTTGCAAACCCATGCATTTGGAAATCATGACTCACAGTGAAAGTGTACACCTCTGCGCAGAGTTAAAAACTGGTATACTAGCCGTGCTCACGGATACGAGCGGCCTTGGAACATTTACAGATAGATGATCACCATTGTTATATCATGCTTAATTACTATTATTATTATTATGCTCATGTTAATGCTATTCATTATCCTTATTACAATTGATCATTGATTCATTAATGGGATTGGATTACCTTGATGCTACTCAATTGCTAATTATATGATGACTAAAAGCTAAACGCAGTCAAACAGTGTCTAGCCTTTTTGAGCCTCATGAACCCTATGTTATACTTGTTGAGTTCGACATGGACTCACTCTTGCTATTTTCCCAACACTCCAGTGTGTAGTAAGATGCTACTCGGAAGAAGGACAAAGGTGTAGTGAAGTTTTCAGAAGACTAGTAGAGGTGCTAGGCATATGTTACCCCCAGTCAGCCGTCCCTGAGAAGAATGGAGCATGAAGTTTAGACACCGTTCCGCGATACTCTGATGTAAGTGTTAATATAGCTATGTATACGTTATATAATAACATTGTTTCTGATACTTTTTCATTCTGGCATATGTGTGGACTTCCTGGGCACACATATGATTAGCCTGGTTTTGTTCTTTAGAAAACCGGGTGTGACAGAGTGGTATCAGAGCGGTGTTGACTGTAGGACGTATGCCAAGTAGCACTGGACGTGTTCTAAAACTCATTTTACTATAAAACTATTTTGTCATCCCTTGACTCATTGATTTTGACTATTTCCTCTTCCTTGTCTTGTTGTATCCTCTCCTTGATAGCTTCCTTTGAGCTATTATTTCTTACTCCCTTGGATTTTGTTTTATGTTATTTTTTTTACTAAAAGTTATCTGATCTCATCTTGTTCTAAAGTTTGATGGCATTTCATCATCCATATTTTTCCCTTAGGATGACCACCATTGCTGAAGAAGCACGTGTAGTACCGATGATGTGATGTGTGTTTGTTTTGATTGATGTGTTGCTTGTGTGTTGCCTTGTTCTCATGTTTAAATGGTGGCTCAGAAGATATAAGTCTTGAGGAGTAGTTCGATCCATGATAAGTGGGGTAGGTTTTACGTAATACTCCGCATGCTGATTTCTATAGCACTCTGCAATGTTTCTGTTATATCTCAAGATATGGACATGAGAAATTTATGAAATTTTACTGGGAATAACTAGACTTCTGTATCTTTCCAAACCCACTGGACTTACCTTATTATCTATTATGAGCTAAGAGATATACCTGTTCCAAGTTGGGGTCACTGCGCAGTCTGGAATCATGAAACAGTTTCGGTTAAGTTCAGTTTTTGACTAACTTATGGACAGAATCTGGAAAAGTGTTGTGAATAAAAGTTGTAGATAATTTCATAAGCTTTCCAACCATGTAAAGATCACTTCATTTGGATCTTTGTAGCCCGAGATATGTCAGATTTAATGAACTGTTAAAATTGGAATTCGCCCAGAAATTTTCTGCATTACTTCCTTATCTTGTATAAGTGAATATATCATTGGATATCTTTGAATCTCATTGATTTGCCTTGGAATCTTACATTAGAGATGATTATGGTTATCTAGTATAAAAGGAGATGCAAGTTACTTTGGTGTCCCCTAGTTTCTTTTTCTTAAGGGGTAGCAAAGTTGTGAGTGTTGTAAGATGAAGGTTTCGTATGTCCTAGTGCTTCACTTGGAAGAAATGGTTATCTCTATGATTGGAAGTCTACTTTTGTGCTAGTGTTGTTTGCTTGGGATCAGTGCTTGTTGGATCATCTACAAGAAGCTCGGGTATTTGTCAGGACTAGTCATCACTTCAAGCTATCATCAGTTGGGAGTTCAACATTCAATTCAACATACTCTATACAAGTTAGCATGGATGACATAGGAAGGAGATGTTGGAAGTCTATAGTTAGTTTCATGGAAACTTAGATGACATCACCCCCATATTAAGTATGTTTAGTAAGTTTTAAGTGAAGTGAGTTTTCTACTTAGATAGGTATTCTCTAGTGGAGTTACTATGAAGAAGAGCTCAAGAGAGTTGAATGTGGAAAGCTCTTAAGGCTGTAAGTGTGGCATTTATTGGGATTATAAGAGCGATATCTACGTGGATCACAAGAATCTGAGGGATATCTTCGCTATGTTGGTTTTGAACCTGTGGTATCATCATCAGTTTGATCCTGATCAAGATTTTTATGAATTGCAAAGTGTTGCCTTCAATGACATTGCTAGGTGGAACAAAATCTTTGCTAAGTGGGGTAGTGTCCGTTACTATCATCATCAATCTCAAGCGACGAGGTACGAAGAACTGAAGATCAAACCTTATCTTTCTTGTCATCTTTTGGCTATCCCTGATCTATGTCTTATATCTCATCAACGCAAAGCAAAGAAGCATGAAGACTTGAAGATTAGTGTTATCTATCTCTCTAATCTCTCTGAATCTCATTTTTATCTTATCCTGTCTTTTTAGTGCAGTCTGTCTCCCATAGCTTATATCTCTATTTTTTTTGGATGCCCAAAAATCATGGATAAATTCTGGACAACAGTAGACTTCAATATCTTTCTCTGACATTAAGAACCACCCTGATAGCTATTATGGTTGGGGAGTTATGAAAATCACAAGACGACGCATCTGTGCTGTCAGCAACCTGGAATAGTTTCTGTTGTGCACAGTTTTCGACTACCTTAACTGCAGAATCTGGAGAAGTGTTCTATAAGAAAGTTGTAGTAAATTTGATAAGCTTTCCAACGGTATAAGCTACAACATCATTGGATTCATAGAACTTGAGTTATAACTGTATTTCTGCACTGCCATTTTTCTGCTCGCGAGGAAGTGCTGGTTACTTGTTCTTGCATAGGCTCATGAATCTCTTTGGGATACCAGAAGGACATGATGGTAGTTATCACTCAGAAACAAATGCAATCTATCCATTGGTGTTCTCCAATTGATCTTTTCTTAAGAGGGGTTGTCGAACTAAAAACGATACAAGATGGAGGTTTATATGTTCTGTTTCGTCATCTGGGAAGCATCAGCTATCTACATGATTGCAAAGTCACTATCAAGCGCCGGTATCTTTTCTTAGGGTTGGTAACCCGTTGGAACCATCTACAAGAATCGTAAGGGTCTAAAGGAGATATTTACAAAGTTGGTTTTGAGCTTGTGGCATCATCATTAGATAAGAATTGATCAGAGAAGAGTGAAGACTTGCAGATCAACTTTATCTTTCTCCCTAGTCTCTCTGAATCTCGGGACGAGATTCCTGTTAAGTGGGGTAGATTTGTCACACCCAAAATTTTCTATTTTGGGTTGTGCATGAAAAACGCTAAATAAAATAAATAATTTCAATATTCGAATAAATTTATTAGATAAGTTAAGTTGTTGCTAATTAAATATAGAAAATTGTGGTTTTAAACTTTTTCATATTAATTTGATAATGTGGTGTTTGTGTGATGTTTGTCTTTGGTGTTGGTGAGTGCTATTATTTTCAAAATACCGTAGGACGACGTTTACTTCTCATCGGAAAACTTTTTGGTATTTTCTGGATCCAAAATTCCAATTTCCGTGAGCTTAATCTTTTTCCTTGATCTCTTCATCCATCTTTTTATAAGCTCCAAATACTTTATTTGGGTTCCTCATGTTCCATAATGTCTCTAGAAAATTCCCTCGAATTTTCGGAGCTTTCGGAGTATTTTTCGCGGCTTAAATAATAATTCTGGACTTTTCTAGAATTATTTTATCCACGAAATTAATTAATTCCGAAAATAATAAATATCTTATTTTCCACCAAAGCTTGTGTGCCATAATCCTAAATGTCCATTCATTTATTTACTAATGGGCTTTAATAATTAATTAGGCCTATTAGTAAAGATGGAGGGTGCAACGTCAATTAGCACCATATCGCTAGTTGACGTGAAGGTGGAGAGTCTTCCTCCCTATATATATGTCCGGCCTGCCTGCTAGCCCTGTTTTCCGCCGCTGTTGCCGCCGCCGCCGTTGTTGTCGCCGCTGCCGCTATTGCCGTCGCCGCCGCTGTTGCCGTCGCCGCCGTTGTTGTCGCCGCGTCACCTTCTTGCCGCCGCCAAGGAGAGTCTTCCATTCCAATCCATTCGTCTCCGCCGAATCGCCGAGCCCCCAGCTGCAGGGAGGTCCCGAAGATGGAGATGCAGTGGCGGTCTAAGAGCCCCAAATCCGCTGCTCCGGCCTCTTCTTCTCGGTCAAGAGAACCCACCTCTCCTAATCGATCTGGAAAAACCGCCGTCTCTTCTGGCCGATCTGGAGAAAGGTCCTCTTCCGCAGCTCCTCATCGAGAGGATGGAGTTGGGAGGATGCGGCGTCGGAGGATTGAACGCGGAGACGGCTAGCCATCGTCTGGTGAAGAAATCGCCTTCAGGTCGAAGCGTTGGCGCAAGAAGCGAAGGCAAGTCGGCGTTAGGCATTGGATCCCCGGTAGGCTCCTCTGGAAGTTCAATGGTAATGCGCGAGCACCCTTAAAGGAGGCTGAGGAAGAAAGCATCAGGCAAAACGATGGTACCATCTTGATTGAAGGTTGCCTCGATGATGAAGAGCTGCTGATGGACCAATCTGCTCTGCATGCCAGTTGCAGCAGCAGCCAGTCAGGAGATGCACAGGAAGAAGCCTTGTTTGATCGGGAGGGAACAAACTTGCTTCTTAAGATGGACAAGAAGCCGAAACCATGTTCTGGGGACCCTGGCAAGATTGCACAGGATGAAGATGGTGGTAATTACAAGATTGTCACTGCTTTTAATCTTCGCAATTTATTCATTTGATCTCCGATTCGAGTAGTTCCAGTCGCGTTAGTTTCGTCACGTCGAGCTTTACGCGATAGTACCAAAGTTTTTATGTCACGTATTTTTCTATATATCGTTAAATATTATATTAATTAATATGTTTGTACTAGCTTTATAATTAAAAACAATTTAGACTATATACCCACGGTTTCATAAATAAATATTAATTTAATTCATGTTAACATGTGTGTTTATGATTATAATTTAGTTAGTATTAATGTTTTTCATGTCACTTGACCACGAATTTATTAACTTGAATGCTAATTAGATTAATGTTTATTTAATAGCTTTCCAACTAAAAGCGATCTAAGTTTAACTCCGTTTTGGTTGTGGTACAGCTGTGCTCACTATAAGTTACATGTTAGTAGGAACTTTTAACATGTCTCACATCTCTAAATTTTGTAAGTTAAATATTAATTAGATTAATGATTGTGCAAACTGCTTTCCAAATTAAAAACAACATAGAGATTAACATTCGTCCTTTTATGCACCACTGATAACTTGATTAATGTGCATGTAAATATTTTCTAACTAAAAGCAACACATGGTTTAACGATTCGCCTTTACTATATCCACTGTTAATTTGATTAACCGCAACAGAAGTAGTTTCGAATTTATAATATGCTTAGCTTAAACACGTGTCCCATATAATTAGAGTAGATGCTCTCACATGTTTATTTATTTTTGTCAAATAAAGTTTAAATGAATTAAATAATATGAGACATGTTCATTTATAAATAAAAAAAATATGACTAGTTCGAACTTGATTTTCAATTAAAATATGATTTATGGCCGTTTTTCTTTAGTAAAACAAATCCCGAAATACGATAGAAATACGTATATACATTCTTATTTAGACCATATCTTCCACGTTTTAACTCCGATTTGACCCGTTCAAGTTGCGTTAGGTTCGTATTTGCAAGCTCTACATGTTAGTGTAGTTGTACAGTAGGTTTGGAAAATTTAATTTTCGAGTTTATATTAAAATAATTATTTATATATAGGAAATCTTAGAAAATTCATAACTTTCACGTTTTAAATCCGAATTTCGTGATCTTTACGTCTGTGTGATCGTAGCAACGTGTAGAATAGTTTTGTAAGCTTTCCTAAATGTTTTTCTACTGTTGGTGTACTGTTCTAATTGTATCTTTTGTTTGCTTCGTGTATGTTTGCTCGGAATGTTTGTATGTTGATGCTTGGTGATCGAATTTAGATGGTGAGCAGTACTACGACGATTAGGGGTATTATTTTGAGTCGGACCAGCAGTATCTATCGGAGAACTTTGATCAAGGCAAGTATAACATGGGACTATCCTTGTTACCTATTCACTATAATCAATATCATATGCATGTGTCTACCTTGACAACCTTAGAGATTATAACTTAGATATTGATATCTTGTTTCCTTGTCACCTATGGGTTATGCATTTGGGTAGCTATTGCTAGTGCTTAATTATGAACAATGATCTTGTAATTTGACTAATGGATTATGCAATCAACCAATTAAGATGATTTTATTACTGTTGAAAGGGGGCTAGAGCATGTGGGTTATTTTGATGCTCTAGTTACTCTCCATAAGGACTTACCTGTAAGTGATAACCGGGATATACAGTACAGCTGTGAGGGCTATATGGCTCTGGCTTTAGTTGTTCAAGAGACCTTTTCTAGCTTGTTAGTGGTTACCTTAAATGGCATAAGAATGGCTTGACACGTTGGGTGTAGTGCGAGCCCTGGCCTAGTGTGTATAGGCTGCGGTTGTTGTGCCACAGGGAAGGGGGGTTCTACATCTGCCTGCCGAGTGAATCTAATGGCCCTAACTTGTTAGACGAACTTTTGAATGGCTTTATATGGTTTTCAATGTTCTGGGCCTTGCAAACCCATGCATTTGGAAATCATGACTCACAGTGAAAGTGTACACCTCTGCGCAGAGTTAAAAACTGGTATACTAGCCGTGCTCACGGATACGAGCGGCCTTGGAACATTTACAGATAGATGATCACCATTGTTATATCATGCTTAATTACTATTATTATTATTATGCTCATGTTAATGCTATTCATTATCCTTATTACAATTGATCATTGATTCATTAATGGGATTGGATTACCTTGATGCTACTCAATTGCTAATTATATGATGACTAAAAGCTAAACGCAGTCAAACAGTGTCTAGCCTTTTTGAGCCTCATGAACCCTATGTTATACTTGTTGAGTTCGACATGGACTCACTCTTGCTATTTTCCCAACACTCCAGTGTGTAGTAAGATGCTACTCGGAAGAAGGACAAAGGTGTAGTGAAGTTTTCAGAAGACTAGTAGAGGTGCTAGGCATATGTTACCCCCAGTCAGCCGTCCCTGAGAAGAATGGAGCATGAAGTTTAGACACCGTTCCGCGATACTCTGATGTAAGTGTTAATATAGCTATGTATACGTTATATAATAACATTGTTTCTGATACTTTTTCATTCTGGCATATGTGTGGACTTCCTGGGCACACATATGATTAGCCTGGTTTTGTTCTTTAGAAAACCGGGTGTGACACGAATTCGGCCCGATGACATTTTTCTATTTTTGTTCGAATTTATTATTTATATAAAACGGTTGGAATTTTGTAAAGGACATAATAAAACAAATAAAAATTCTAAAAATACCAAACCAAGTTTGTTGAACTCTACACAACTAGCACTTTAAACACATAACATCACATGTTTTAATGTAACTTTTTTGATATTAATGTGGATCTAGATTTCTCAAGAGTTTCCTATAAATAATTAATAGAGTTAGTTTCTTGATTCAAATTGCTATGAAAATTTTACGGTAGCTTAACCATACCACGCATAAAATAAAATGATTGAAGATTTTACCGGCTTTGCAATCACAAAAAAAACATATATACTTTCTTAAAGAAAATACCGTCACGTCTATGTATTGCAAATTTCACGATTCGAGATCAAATTCTCCTCATATCGCAATAACATTAAGCTTTCGGCTAATCATGCTCCTTTCTTCCTCCATAATATATATAGCCAAAAAAAGTGATAGTTCCATTTCGATAACAATACAATATATTACTTAAATAATACAAATTTTCAAAATATATACCAAGTGCAACAACGAGTTGGAGACCATGACACCTATACGAAAAATAATGAAGCAACGAATTTGTCTTACCTATGTTGCTTAAAAAAAACGTACATCTACCTGCACACGATTATTATTACTCTATGCACGAATTTGTCTTACCTATGACGATGCAATGCAGGCTCCGCGCTCTAAGAACAAACAAGTATTACTGAAATAAATACTAATCCTACTACACTCGACAAAACAACTCATACGGAAAAGGGGTCTATCAAACGCTGCAAACGGTGCACACACCGGCCATACGCGGCAACGCCGCGAGCATTTCTAGTAATTACACGGAAAGGCCGACACGATCGAGACACGGAACAACACCATTGAGGCATCAACCAACGACCAATCACTATTTGTGTATACAATATATTAATTCTTTTTTACAAGAATGTTACAATGTTTTCATTAGAACATTATACTGGCTCATAAGGGCTCCATGATGGTGCCCACAATCATGCCTCTCCATAATATCAGAAACAAAACATTTGTTTTTGTAACTACTGAAGTTTTACAAGTCAATTGAATATGGACAGTGGTTTTGCAATCTCCTATGAGGCCCCGATAAGTAGCATCCAACGTTATGTACGCGACCATTGCTTGCCACCTACACCCAACAACCACATCTTCATTAGTTCTACCAAAACAGTTTCAAATAGGCTGGATTAAGAAAATGATAGAATTTTGGCTCTTCAATATTAGTATAGATTAGGAGTAAATTATTAGAAACTGTTGGCGATGAGGTTAAAATGTTGCAAAACCAGATTTTTGAGTTTTTTTTTGACAACAAACACTTTCATTTCAGCAGCAAAGTACTGCTATCAGTCTGATGGACTGAAGGTTTACATTAGTCAGCACCTCTATGAGTGGGCCCTGATGGTCATGGGATACATAGGAGCATACAGGCTCAATAGCCGGGAGGATCTGTGGAGATGCAGTGAAGGCCTGACGAGCTAATGTATGAGCTGTAGCATTTTGTGTCCTATCAATTTTGAAGATGCTTGCTTGACGCCGGTCGGCTGCATTCCTGAACAATTGAGTGAAGGTTTTGATCCTCCAGTCTGGTCGATGGCTCTGATCGTCTTCATTCAGGAACTGCACGAGCTGTTGACAATCGGATAGGAAGGTAGTATTGGTGTAGTTGAGGCGATCACTGATAGTTGCAGCAAGCGCCAGTGCTGCAGCCTCCGCCATAAGGACAGAGTGTACTCCTGAAACCTGCGCCTTGACGTAGATCGTTTGCGTCGGGCGTACCTGTGGGTTTACAAAGAAAATCCCAAGACCAGCTGATTTGGGAGGCTGGGGTGTGTGGTCAGACGTGAGGGATGCATCGGTATATCTTACTCCTTGGATTAGCGGCAGCATTTGAATCCAGTATCTGTCTATCCGATCAGTGGATCCTGCATTTGAAAACAGCGTACCTGGTACAGTGTTGTGGTTGGCACAAGCAATGGTTGTGACCGGCGATGATGGAGTGGCATCCGCCACAGCCCTGCCATGTTTGGTAGTGGTTGTTGGCCTGTGTTGATGTGTCCTCCGCTGTCCAGCTTCTGTAGTTGCTGTAGATTGACATTCATGTGCGCAGCCACTGAGCCCGTTTAGTTCCCAGAAAATTTTGCAAAATTTTTCAGATTCCCCGTCACATCGAATCTTTGACATATGCATGAAGCATTAAATATAGATAAAAAATAAAACTAATTACACAGTTCAGACGAAATGAACGAGACGAATCTTTTAAGCCTAATTAGACTATGATTGGACACTAATTACTAAATAACAACGAAAAGTGCTACAGTATCGTTTTACCAAAATTTTTGCATCTAAACCGGCCCACAGCATGATGGGCTTGCCAAGGAGTCCAGTTCTTTCTCTGGAATCTTTTGTCATTCCTAGCTTTCCACAGGTACCACGTGGTAACAAAAATTTTGTTCAATAAAGAGGGAGGAGCAGTAGCTGAAATGAAAGCCGAAAGTGTTAGTTGTACTCCGTTATTTTCCTAGGGAAGGTTGTCAGATCTACAAGATCATGTGAGAACCAGTACTGTTGAGATGCTCTTAGACCCCTTTGGAAAAAAGGAAAAGAATAATGTTTTTAGAGGTTTTTTTAATCCTATAGGAAAAATTGAAACATGTTCCTTTGAAACAAAGGATTAAAACCCTATGAAGTTCCATTGTATTCCAATAGGGCGTATAAAACTATAGGAGCTTTGGAGTATGAGGTTAGATCTCATGGAAAACTTTGTCTTAGAATTCCTACATTTTTCTTGTGCTGCATCGAAAGACCATAATATAAACTTTCATGTATTTTGAATTCTTGTATGATTGTTAGTTTCATGTAACTTTAATCATGTGTTTTCCCATTCATATATTTTGAGAACCCTGTGTTCCAAAGAGTCACATTGTGTGTTTGTTTCATTTTTATTTTAGTGGAAATGAGTAAGTCCATATGGGAGTGTTATCCTAAACGCTAAATGGTAAATATTTAGTCACTTGCCCTTTAGTTATTATTCGGGCTAAACATCCATTTAACACAAACAAAATGGCCATTTAAATGAGATGAATGGAGTACCACCGTGTGGTATTTAAACGATCATGTATCATCCAAATTGTTTGAATTGTAGTTTTTAACAATATTTCTTAGTTTGTACCTATAATTTTGAGTTATCATGCATGCTCCATAGTCTCAGCTGATATAATGCTTTTGATTGCATGCTTAGAAAGTGAAGGTGAAAAAGCAACTATAGCAAGGAGAGAGAGTCTGATGTTTTGCACTCTGTTGTCTCGTATCACCGCGAAAATTATGATGTAGCGGCATTTTCTTTATGCAATGTAGCGGTAATTGTTGGTCACTGACCAACGGCAAAGGTGGGTTAGCAGGCGGCGGCTACAATCGGACCTCGTCTAGTAAGTTTAGAGAGACCACTGTTGTTTATTCTGTGGATGCGTGGATTTGGAAACAGTCACAATAATGACTGTTTACACGGTCCATCCAAATAAGAGCGGTCCTTGATGTACAATGACTGTCAATATATACCAGTAGTAGGAGAATGGTTGCACTTTACAACTTTACAACCAACTTGACTAATAATGTCCAGGTATTTTTGAAGGAACCAGACACTTTCAAACTCCCTCTCCTCGTGTGGAATGACTTTCAAACGTTCTGGTTTGTTTACAGAACTATATACTCTACGTTGCTCCCATTACTTATTATATTTTTCTTCAAATCTTTTAGTGTAGACCACTGAAAGAAGAACTTTGAAACATTCTGGTTTATCTACGTTGCTCCCATATGGGGTGTTTGGGAATTGGGACGGCTCTGCTCCACGTTTTTTTTTAACTCCGCTCCACATTTTTAGTCAAATGGTTTCAGCTTCACGCACTCTGTTCGATGAAAAAATGTGGAGTTGTGAAAGCACCTCAAGGAGTGCTCCACAAACTCTAGGTTTTTGCGGAGCTGCTCTACAGTGGAGTTTGTAGAGCAGAGTTCATGGAGCAGTTCCAAACACCCCTATATATATATATACACGTTGCTTCTATTACTTAATATTTTTTTATTTAATCATAGTGCAGACATAAAGACATAGATACTTATACATGTATGCATACTCATTCTACCCTTATGAGTATTGCTAGAAAACTGAGCATGGCAAATCTCAAGATTAGTGAAGCTACCACAGGTCCTTATGAGCACCTCCTGAGACTCTCGGTCAGGAAATTTCAAGATTGATATAGTCATAATAGGCCCTTATGAGCATATTCGAAAGGTTAAGCCGATAAATATCGAGATTGATGAAGTCATCACAGACTCTTATAGATACTTTGAAAAATTAAGCCGACAAATCTCGAGATTGATGAAGTCACCCATTTTAATTACGTAATTATACATGTTGCTCCTATTACTTATACCTTTTTTGAGTCACAGTATAGACATAGACTTGTAAATGGATGCACACTCACCTTACCCTAACGAACATCTCTAAAACCCTGAGTCGGCAAATCTCGAGATTGATAAAGTCAAATCTTAAAATAAATCTAGAAAAATATAAATACATGCGTCAAGTCAAGAACTTAAAAACCTAGATAGACAAGTTCCACAAAAAATCTAACACTTGACGTTCTCATTAATATTATTTGTTTCTGTTTCTTTTGGTATGTGTTGGTATTTTCCAAATTTAATTTAGCAGACTCATGAGCACCTGGACGAATGGGACGGACCTAGACTCAGGCTGTCGTGTACTCGTGTGAGGATAGCAAATTCTGAGTTATCGACTGGTTGATCGGTCGTGGAATGCGTGTTAAGGGATATTGCTACGCGGTGATCATCGTCATCGGGGTGGTGTTCCACGGAAGCCGGCCGAGTAGCAAACTAGCAACCGTGCAGTCCGCCTCTGTGGGACCGAGACTGTTTTATCCTTACTTCTAAGGCCTAAGGTGCTATTCATTCGGCTTATAATCTATTTTTTCAGTTTGTTTTTTCAACCGAAATAGTATTTTTTTTCTCACAACAAATCATCCAACAGTATTTTTCAGCCGGTTTATCAGCACAGCCGAATGACTCATAAGCTAAGGAGCGTTGGATCTAGTTTCAAGTCTTTTAGCTAGAAGTTGGAAAATTTGTTTCTCGCAAAAGTATAGAAAGTCTATTTTCGAGAAACCAATTTTAGAAGTTACTACTTCGTTTAAGTAGTAGAATAGATAGATGGCTTGAAAACTTACTTGTCATCAGTTTTTTGATTAATTTTCACTCGTTTAAAATTCCTCAGAAGCTAAAAAAACACAAACAAAACTGCATCAGTCAGCTTATCCGCCACAGAAACCCTGGGCTGAACAACTCATATACTACTTCCTGCTACAAACTAGTCTCCCACGGCCACATCCCACAACGCTCTGTTCATTCATGGGATTTTGTTTTTTTTTCTCGAATACGTGCGTATCATTGTAACTACAGTCCTACTCCCAGCATGGTTCTGACTGCTGCGTCGCTCTCGTCTCGTGGGCGGTGGGCCTCGATCGGTTCCACTTCCACATGCACGCGGCCTCACCCGCCGGCGGCCGACCCGCGCGTCAACGAGCCAGCTGATGTCGACTTCTTCTCGGTGTTCTCCACGGATTAGACCGAGATTCTTGTCCCTATCATCTCGTCGTCTCCGTCTGTTGGGATCACGTTGCGTTTTTTCCTGAATTAAATTCCACAGCGACTTCTAACGACTGCGCCGGCCGAGGTCTAAGCAGCGGGGTCAATTCCTCATAGCCGCCACCAGAGCTATAATAGCCTTTCTGAAGCTCAGTAGACTACCTAACCCGCCGCTGGATCAAGACCGTGCCGCCTCGGTGAATGCACCAAGTGCGGGCATGACGTCATGATGCGGATCACCTGGAGCTGGAGGCTGGAGCACGCGAACACAGTACTGTATGTATTCCCTCGGTCCCCGAAAGGTTGGATTCCTAGAATCCGTGCCAGTCAAACTTTTTTAAGTTTGACTAACTTTTCGGAAAAGAGCATTAATATCTATGACATAAAATAAGTATTTTATAAAAATATATTCTATGATAAATCGAATGATATTAATTTGGTACCATAAATCTTAGCGTTTTTTTCTAGAAATTTGGTCAAAGTTTAAAAAGTTTGACTTAAGACAACTCTAGGAATCCATTCTTTCAGGGACAGAGGGATTTGGGAGAGCAGGTCTCCGGAACTCTCGTCTTTGCGATCCTGCACCGGGAGAAGACGAATAAGGTTTTTGGGAAGCGCTCTTCGTGCGACTGCTCCTAAATTCTCCACGACGGTTCGTCTTCTGAAGGCTGCATCGACGCGCCATCTACATCTTCATCACCATCTACTACATCTACAGTCGTCAGGTTTTATTCTCGTGATCTAATCTTGTTATTCATAATGTTTCATCTATACTATGCTTACAATCACAATCATGTTTATGCTTATACTATGCATTATGCTGATCTGTCATGCTAGTATTCTATACATGCTTAATCTAATTCATCGATATGTCATGATTTATATTCTGGTTTTAATCTAGGAATTAATCTGGAAATTGCCTAATTCTTAACAATCCAAAAACCTTATTATAGGCCATTTCCAGAATTATCTATGGCTAGTTTTGTTGACGCGCTGAGGCCGGAAAAGTTTTCTGGTACGCATTTTAAAAGGTGGTCTGTCAAGGTCACTGATTGGCTTACTGCCATGAAATTTTTCTGGGTCAAAGATGGCATGCCTGAGGAAAACATATCTGATGAAGATCAGAGAAAATTCCAGTAAGCTAATGATATCTTTGTGGGACCTGTGCGTAATGTGCTTTCAGATTATCTATTTGATACTATGATGCACTTAAGAGACGCAAAGGCTTTATGAGATCATCTGAATGCTACTTATGGTGCTTTAGATACAGGCAAAGAGCTGTATACCATAGAGAGCTTTAATAACTAAAAGATGGTTATTAACAAATCAGTAGTCGAGCAAGCTCATGAGATTTAGCGCCTAGCTAAAGAACTTGAACTCTTTAAATGTGTCTTACCCGATGAGTTTGAACTCTTTAAATCTCGGTCTAATCCACGGGATTTTGTTATCACGCTCCTACGGACTACTCCCTCCGTCCCAGAAAAAACGTCGTTTTAGGTTTTTCAGATATCGTGTTTGACCGTTCGTCTTATTCAAAAAATTTTAATAAATATTATTTATTTTGTTATGACTTATTTTATTATTAGAGATACTTCAATAATGATTTATTTATTTTATAATTTGCACAAAATTTTTGAATAAGACGAACAGTCAAATATGATGTCTGAAAAACCTAAAATGACACTTTTTTTTTGGGACGGAGGGAGTACAGTCCTACTCCCAGGATGGTTCTGACTGCTGCGTCGCTCTCGTCTCGTGGGCGGTGGGCCTCGATCGGTTCCACATGCACGCGGCCTCACCCACCGGCGGCCGACCCGCGCGTCAACGAGCCAGGCTGATGTCGACTTCTTCTCGGTGTTCTCCACGGATTAGACCGAGATTCTTGTCCCTATCATCTCGTCGTCTCCGTCTGTTGGGATCACGTTGCGTTTTTTTTTCCTGAATTAAATTCCACAGCGACTTCTAACGACTGCGCCGGCCGAGTTCTAACAAGGGCGGTCTTAATGGAAGAAACTAGGATATCGTATCAAAAAAGTACTATTTTTTAACCCATAGTTTCTATGAGTAATAATTATTTTTTCTTTTTCCTCCCAACTCTATCTTCTTCCTCCAATGGGAATGCGACACGAGTTCCCTAAAAACTGGTGGTTTCTCTCCAATGATAATTTCATAGTTTCTTGGTGCATTGGGTCAAGAGTAGACCTGATTTCTTCACGAAAAAACCATTTCTATGATTTTTGTTCTCTTTCTCCATTAATTATGTTGCTATGTCAACATTTTACCTACGTGACAAGTCATTTAATAAGGATAGAAACCATCATCAATGCACCATTGAGACTACCCTAGGCAGCGGGTTCAATTCCTCGTAGCCGCCACCGGAGCTATAATAGCCTTTCTGAAGCTCAGTAGACTACCTAACCTGCCGCTGCATCAAGACCGTGCCGCCTCGGTGAACGCTGATGCACCAAGTGCGGGCATGACGTCATGATGCGGATCACCTGGAGCTGGAGGCTGGAGCACGCGAACACAGTATGTACGTATACATTTTTTTTTTGAAAAAAAACACGCGCTATCATGCCCCTATTCTTTTTCCAAATGTTTGGATGAGTGATTGGTGACAGTGCAACAGAAACTAATTCCGCGTTGTCGTTTTGAACTTTTGGTTCGCGAAGAAATGGGCACAAGAATAGGATGTAATCGATTGTAATCTGGCTATAAAAGCGTATGGAGTAGTCAGTTGTAGCTTAAACAAATATTGTTGTAGAATAGAAGAGAAAAGAAAAGAAAACAAAAGAAAAGAAAAGGCATATTATTGTAGTGTAGTGCCACAAGTATTTTTAATCTATTTTGCCACATCGTGCTCCTAATGGCGTCCTCAACGATGCCACTTCAGCTAGCTCGGAGCAATTCATATCAGCTTTTTTTTAGAGAAGAGAGAAGAGAGAAGATAGAAAAGAGCTTATCTCAACACCTATCTCGCTCAAAAAATAAGGTAGTTTGTGGGTTTCCTCGTAAAGATTGAGAGAGAGGAGAGAAGATATAGAATAAAAATTATTTACATGTGTGGTTCACATAATGAAGTAATAATGAGCTAACTGTTGTCCCATACTGTTGAGGACACCCCAAGTCGTAACTTTACCGATCAGTGCTTTGCCAATGCTGCACCTTGGTGGCTCAGACCTATGCTTAAATGCTTTCGTTGTTTGGCTGCCAGCACATGGCATGGCAATTGTTCCTTTAGGGCGCATTTGGATCGCGTCTAATGTGCGCTGCAACTGCCAAACACTCACGCCGCACATCGCCAAAGGTTTGGTGGCTGCCGCAGCTGCCAGTTCATTTTCGGCGCCGTAGCTCGCTAACTGTCTAGTGGACGATTCGTCTGCCACACTCAAGGCGCGGCTACAGCTGTGGCGTTGTGCGGCTGTGGCGGTTGCCAAACAGGCTCCAAAAATTTCACACTCACCTTTACCTGTTTATTAAAGGTGTGTACACCTAAATTTGCCATGTCAGTCAACCACAATTTTTTTGATAGGCAGTCAACCACAATTTTAGTGGGCAGTATTTGGTTCCTGCCAGAGCTCAATCTGTTTAACACTTTTTAACACGTATTATTGACTCTGATTTCTTACCTAACTTTGTACTCCCTCCGTCCACCAAAGAATACAATTCTCACTTTTCTTGAAAAGTCAAACAATTTTAAGGTTTTGAGGAGTCAAACAATTTAAAGTTTGACCAAATTTATATAAAAATATACTAAATTTATAATACAGAATAATTAAGTATTATTAAATTAATTATGAAATATATCTTCGTAGTAAACCTGGTTAGAGACACTATAAATAGTCAAAATTAAGATAGTTTAACTTGCACAAATCTTATAGTTATATCCTTTTATAGATGGAAGGGAGTAGAAGCTTAGATGGCTATTTTTCTTATCCAATAATGTACAAAGACTAAGATTAGCTACCTTTGCTAATAACGTGTGGCAACATTAGTTAGAGCAAAAGTTATGTCCAGGGCATCTCCAACGGGGACCTAAACGTGGTTTCTATTCTACTTGTTGGAGCCAGACAAAAAACATAGTCCATTAGGGTTTCAACTTGAGTCCCTCTTTACGAAGGCCCCCAAATCCTTACTGAAAGCCCAAGTTTGGTTTTTGGAAATTGAGTGACACCAAAGTTGCTAATGTTATGTGATCAAGTGTGATTAAGCTAGACATAAGCAACATGTGATGGAGGTGGAAATGACATGGAGAGATGGCCACAAGACCACATGATTTGGTGCATGAAATGATGAGCAAGATCATGAAGGAATGCACATAAAATGATGGACATGATGATCAAGTGGAGGAGAATGATCTAAGAGCGCAAGGCAAAGGTATAACCATAGGGTTTTCCTTTTGCCGGTCCAAGATGAGTAGAGAAGTGATTGACCGGGTTTAGGATACATAGCCGACTATCAAGAGGGGCAATCACAATTAGCTCTTGAATCAAGTGCTACTATGTCATCTTCTTGAGCATATGCATTAGGATCTAGTAGAGGGCTAACTTAACGCCTTGAAAAATGATTGTGAAAATGCTAACACACATACACATGGTGGTGTTAGCACATTTGCGAAGGCGGTGGTGTTTGAGCAGTAGAGAGGGGTTTGGTTCCTCTCTCCCTTCCGCCGAGCTTGCGAGGCTGGATTCGGCGCTTTTTGTGGAAGTGAAACGCCTATTTTCTATTGCGGCGGAGGCGGAGAAACGGAGGCGTAAGTCCGGTGTGTTTCTTACTGAAAAACAGTGACAGGACGCTGTGGTCGAAGTGACTGGACGCGGCTAGCGCGTCCGGTCAGTTCAAACCACATGCAGACGCGCGCGTGAGAGGGTCGCGGACCGGCGCGTCCGATCCTTCGCGCGACCGGCGCATCCGGTCACGCACCCAGGAGAGAAGCACAAAGGGTAGGTGCGAGCGGACATGGTGGCACGTCCAGTCATGTGCGACCGGACGTGTCTGATCGCGCGGGGAGCTCTCTAGATTCTGATCGGACGCCGGGTGCAGCGCGTCCGGTCATTCGGTGTTGCGCGTCCGGTCACGACAACGACTCTCTCTGACGCGCACTGTTGCTACTTGTCCTGTAGTGACCGGACGCGTCCGGTCATCACGTTTTTCACTGCGTTGTCCGGTAACGGCTAGTTGCTTACCCCTTCGCTATAAATAGATGGTGGTCGGGTTTAAGGGGTTAACTCTTGCATTCTTGCTGACCTTGAGACATCCTTTGAGCTAGAGAACAACAACTCCACTCATCTCTTTGCTTGGTTGCACATCTTGAGTGAGATTCAAGTGCATTACTTGAGAGTTGCATTCTAGAGGCACTTGATCTTTGAGTTACTGCGGATTTCTTGTTACTCTTCCGTGTTTCCTGACGTGGTAGACGGCTTGGAGCAGCAGATGTGATTGAGCTCGCAATTGGAGATTGTTGGAGCCCTCACCAAATGTTGTAAGGGGTTCTTGATCCTTCCCCATGGGAGTTCGCGAATTGGATACTCTAGTGGAGCTCGTGGCTTGGAGGATCCCCATCTTGTGTGCGGTTGAGCGGCGCCCGCTGAGGGCTCAACTCTTGATAGTCGATTAGCTCGTGAACTGACAAGTGGGTGTATCGCCACAACGGGGAGTAGCTTGCCGGGTGAAAGCCTAAGTTTGGTTTTGGTAATTAATGACACCAAGTTGCTAATGCCATGTGTTAAGTGTTTTGAGTTAGGCATAAGCAACACATGTGATGAAGGTGTATGTGGCAAGGAGTGGTGGCCACAAGATCACAAAGAGATGGTGCATGGACATGAAATGATGATCATGGTGGAGATGCACATAAAATGATGGATATGATGATCAAGTTGAGGAGAAGGATCTAAGAGCGCAAGGCAAAGGTATAACCATAGGGTTTTCCTTTTGCCGGTCTAAGATGAGTAGAGAAGTGATTGACCAGGTTTAGGATACATAGCCGACTATCAAGAGGGGCAATCACGGTTAGCTCGGGAATCAAGTGCCACTAGATTAATGTCTTGAGCATATGCATTAGGATCTAGTAGAGAGCTAACATATTGCCTTGAAAATGTTTGTGAAATGCTAACACACATGCACATGGTGGTGTACACTTGGTGGTGTTAGCACATCTGCAAAGGCGGTGGAGTTTGAGCGGTAGAGAGGGGTTTGGGTTCCTCTCTCCCTCTGTAAGGTCCAAATGGCTAGAGGGGGGGTGAATAGCCTATTTAAAATTCTACAAGCTTCACTAAACAAACACGTTAGTATAAAAGATGGCTAAGCTAATTCTAGCACTAGCTCAACTACACTATGCAAGCCACCTATATAATTCTAGTGAAGCAAGGCTATGATCTCTAATACACATCAACTATACTAAGTCACTAAGCTACTTACTCCTATGTGATAAAAGCTACACTAAGCAAACTACACTAGGACTAGTACAAGAAAGTAAAGAGCAAGTGACTTGATTCTTATACCAACGTTGTAGAGAAGTAATGCACTCAAAGAATCAATCACAATGATCAACCACAAGAGAAATCCTCGGCAAAGAGATGACACAAGATTTTTACCGAGGTTCACTTGCTTCCCGGCAAGCTACTCCTCGTTGTGGCGATGCACCCACTTGTCGGTTCGTGAGCTAATCGACTATCAAGAGTCGAGCCCTCGGTGGGCGCCGCACAACCGCACACAAGATGGGGATCCTCCAAGCCACGAGCTCCACTAGAGTATCCAATTTGTGAACTCCCACGGGGAAGGATCAAGAACCCCTTACAACACTTGGTGAGGGCTCCAACAATCTCCAATTGCGAGCTCAATCACCTCCGCTGCTCCAAGCCGTCTACTGTGTCGAGAAACACGAAAGAGTAACAAGAAATCCGCAGCAACTCGAAGATCAAGTGCCTCTAGAATGCAATTCTCAAGCAATGCACTTGAATCTCACTCAATCTCACTCAAGATGTGCAACTATGCAAAGAGATGAGTGGAGGGGTTGTTCTCTAGCTCAAAGGATGTCTCTAGGTCTCAAAATGTGCAAGAGTTACCCTCAAACCCTGGACATCTTCTATTTATAGCGAAGGGGTACACAGTTAGCCGTTACTGGATGACACAGTTCAAATTGCGCTGACCGGATGCTCCGGTTAGGGTGACCGGACGCGTTCGGTTACTTCAGGACAAGCATGAACAGTGCGCGTCAGAAGTTACCATTGCCGTGACCGGACGCGCTCTAGCGTTTGACCGGACGCGCTGCACCTGGCGTCCGGTCAGAGTCCAATAAGCTCCCTTAGCGACCGGACGCGTCCGATCGCACGTGACCGGACGCGCCGCGCGTCCGATCAGCACTCCGCTGCACTCTGCTCCTCTGGACGCCTGACCGGACGCTTCGGTGCCGTGAGGGACCGGTCGCGCCGGTTGCGCGCTCTTCTTCTGCGCCCAGGTGAACTGACCGGACGCGCTGGTCAGGCCAGACCAGCGTCTGGTCACAAACCCTAGGCGCGCTGCGTTGAACTGACCGGACGCGTCCGGTCAAACCGGGACCGCGTCCGGTGCAGCGTCCGGTCACCACAGTGACCACCGTTCGCCTCCGTTTCTTTTCCGACTTCTGGCGCAGTAGAAAATTGGCGTTTCACTTCCCCAAAAAGCGCCGAATCTCTATGGTCACTGCGGTGAAATGCCTATTTTCTACTGTGCCGGAAGTCAGAAAAGAAACGGAGGCGAACGGTGGTCACTGTGGTGACCGGACGCTGCACCGGACGCGGTCGCGGTTTGATCGAACGCGTCCGGTCAATTCTCAACAGTTGTCAGGCGCGAGAGTTAAGGTTTCCAACCGGCGCGTCCGGTCCATCACGGGACCAGAGCGTCCGGTTAGGCACCCAGAGGGGCAGAGGTGGTCGTAGAGCCGACCGGACGCGCGATCGGACGCGTCCGGTCGTGGTGGGAGCTTACTGGACGCGTCCGATCACGTGCGATCGGACGTGTCCGGTCACGGTGGGAGCTTACTGAACTCTGACCGGACACCAGGTGCAGCCGTCCGGTCAAATGCTGAAGCGCGTCCGGTCACGGCAACAGTAACTTCTGACGCGCACTATTCACGCTTGTCCTGTAGTGACCGGACGCGTCCGGTCACCCTGACCGGTGCGTCTGGTCAGCTCGTTTTGAACTGCGCCGTCCGGTAACGGCTAGCTGCGTACCCTTTCGCTATAAATAGAAGTTGGCCAGGGTTTAAGGGCAACTCTTACACATTTTGAGACCTAGAGACATCCTTTGAATTAGAGAACAACCCCTCCACTCATCTCTTTGCTTGGTTGCACATCTTGAGTGAGATTGAGTGAGAATCAAGTGCATTGCTTGAGAGTTGCATTCTAGAGGCACTTGATCTTCGAGTTGCTGCGGATTTCTTGTTACTCTTCCGTGTTTCCCGACACGGTAGATGGCTTGGAGCAGCGGAGGTGATTGAGCTCGCAATTAGAGATTGTTGGAGCCCTCACTGAGTGTTGCAAGGGGTTCTTGATCCTTCCCCGCGGGAGTTCGCAAATTGGATACTCTAGTGGAGCTCGTGGCTTGGAGGATCCCCATCTTGTGTGCGGTTGTGCGGCGCTCGCCGAGGGCTCGACTCTTGATAGTCGATTAGCTCACGAACCGACAAGTGGGTGTATCGCCACAACGAGGAGTAGCTTGCCGGGAAGCAAGTGAACCTCGGTAAAAATCTTGTGTCATCTCTTTGCCGAGGATTTCTCTTGTGGTTGATCATTGTGATTGATTCTTCGAGTGCATTACTTCTCTACATCGTTGGTATAAGAATCAAGTCACTTGGTCTTTACTTTCTTGTACTAATCTTAGTGTAGCTTTTATCACATAGGAGTAAGTAGCTTAGTGACTTAGTCTTGTTGGTGTGTATTAGAGATCATAGCCTTGCTTCACTAGAATTGTATAGGTGGCTTGCATAGTGTAGTTGAGCTAGTGCTAGAATTAGCTTAGCCATCTTTTATACTAACGTGGTTGTTTAGTGAAGCTTGTAGATTTTTAAATAGGCTATTCACCCCCCCTCTAGCCATTTGGACCTTACACCGAGAAGCAAGTGAGCCTCGGGATAAATTCTTGTGTCATTCTCTTCCCGAGGATTTCTCTTGTGTGATTGATTGATTGGTTCTTCTCGTCTGTACACGGTGGTATAATCACTCGAAGCTCTTCTCTCGCGTTACTCCTTGTATCTAGCTTGTAGATGTTGTTGTGCTTAGTGGATAGCCTTGTACTAGACTTGTGTTGGTGGCTTTCTTAATTAGTTAGAACTAGTGCATTTTGCTTCGCCACCTTTTGTACTAACACTTGTGGTTAAGTAATTCTTGTAGAAGTTTTAATTAGGCTATTCACCCCCCCTCTAGCCTATTTGGACCTTAGACTTACCATCACCTCCATCTCCAAGGGGTGTGTAGGGAACTCCCTACTCTACATTTTTTTCATGTGAAGTTTTTTTTCTTTTTTTTCTCCACGCCAACTTCCTCCCACGCCATTTTTTATGACACCGCCCCACACCCTCCCATTGCGTCGCTGCCTCCAATCCTTTGTCTAAAACCTTTGGTACCCAACCTAGCACACAACCTAGTAGTGCAAAGGCATTCAAGAGGGCAAATAACTACAGTTATTAGGAGGACATTCAGTTGTGCATCTCATAGGAGAGCATTAGCACACGTCTTGTCACTACCAATGAGAATGAAAGGATCATTGGAAAAGGATTGTTGATCGCTTTCGTGTCCATAAGTTCAAGATGATCTTGTGGAGCATTTGTGGGCACCCATAACACTAGCTAGTATGAGCTGTTGTAGCTTTATCATAATTTGTTGCTATGTGGTGTGATAGACAATTTCTTTATTTGCCTATATGATTTTTATGTTTGAAAAAATGGATTTGAATTTAAACTATCTTATCTAAAATCATGAATCTAAATGTAATTCATCTGCATGGTTTATAAATATTTGAGTTTGGATTATAATGGTGGATACGAAGGACATACATGGAGATTATATTAAAATATGAGAAAAAATAAAATAGGGGCTTAGATTGTAACACCCTGTGTTTTGCATCATAATAAAATCACTAAAAATTTGAACTTTTTAAAACTTTACAACAAATTAAAACTTGACTAGTTATTTTATATAAGACCATGTTAAAAATGTTTTCTAAAAGCCCTTGCATAAAAAATCCACCATATGCATTTTGAACCTCACATGATTTAAATGTAGTGATATGAATAATTTAGGATTAGAAAATCACTTCGCATTTAAATTTCATTGACTGCATCCGAATTGTTTGAATAATTGATTGCTTGAATGCTTGTTGCTTGAAATGTTTGGTTGTATGTTTGCTTGCTCTAGAATTTATTTAGCACCAAATAAATCTCCTTGGCAATTTCCCTTTTAAATTCCCTTGCTAATCCACCCTTGGACTATCCTTTACCCACCCACCCACCTTTCAAATTCCTTTGAAATTCAAGTTGAAATCATTTCAAAAGTGCCTTAGTTTATTTCTAGGAAAAAGAAAAGGAAATCATAAAAAGGAAATGAACCTCGGGCTCATTTCCCTTCTCTCCCTCTGTCTAGCCCGTGGCCACGGCCCGCCTCCTCCCCCTCCACTCTCTCTGCATTGGGTCACAGTCGTCGACCTAGCCCAAGTGCATGCGTCACTCCTCCTCCCTTCTCTTTACTTGGGCCGGCCCGCAACCGCTCCCCTCATCCCTTTCTTCACTGACGAGCGGGACTTGCGTGTCACCTTCATCTCCTACTTGGAGACAACGACGCAAATACCGCATCGTCTACCTTCGTCGCCTCAAGCTCGCTGCCACCGCCTTGCCTAGCCGAGTGGATAAGGATTTAGGATGCCACGGACCCCACAAAACCTCGCCGCCCTTATCCCCTCCGCCACGTGGCAGCGCCTAAGTGCCCAACCGTTGCCGCCGCCATGGTCGTGCTCCGGTCCAACCCACCTCTAGCCAGACAGCAGATAAGAGCGCACTATGCGCCACTGCCTTAGTAGCTTGAACACTTGTGTGGGAAAGGAGGAAACTTGGAGCGTGCGTAACCGAGGCTCGCGGCGAGAAAATATCTCGCCGGTGCAAACCACCGTTGTTCGCCTATAAATAGGCCCAGTCGGAGCTCCCCTGCCTCACCCATCACCTCTACGAGCTTCGCCTAATCTAGGAACACACCATCTCCCTCTTATTCTCCCCTCTCCTCCCTTCTTCTGAGCCCTGGCTCAGTTTTCCCCAATCCGGTCGTCACGGTCGCCATTGGAGCAAGCTCCACGTTCTCCCTCTCCAATGCACCATAGTCCAATTAAGCTAGATGGCGAGCTCCTGCATTCCCTCTCTACCACCCTCATCGATCGCTGGCCCTCCAGCTCCTCTGTGTTGTGCTGCCTCCGAGGATAGCTCACCGTCGAACCATCAGGGCTACCACCCCCCGCCAACGAGGCATGACAGGACAAGGCGACACACTTTGCATGCTCGCGCACCTACTGTGAGTCTGTGACCACACGCCGCCCCTTCTTGTTCACCAAAACACTCCACAAAGGGCAACGGCCAGTCACCGCGCCACCGCTGCTGCTCCGGCGAGTCACCACCGCCGCAACGAGCCACCACAGTAGTCGAGCACCTCCCTAACAGCTGCGGGACCACCTAGCGAGCACCGACCACCACATGGCAACTGGTTTCACTCACCAACATTGCTGGTGTAGCCAACTCCAACAAGCTTCGGGTGCCCTCCCCTGTTCGCCGCCGTGCCGATGTTGTCATAGTTGACGATGTACCCCCTATGTTCCCCTTGCTCCCACTGTCAAGTGGGTCCGGAATTCAACGCTGTCATTAGCTGTCTGAAGGAGAGGCAAGAGGAGGCCCACATGTCAGTGGTACATGTCATTGACCCGCGGACCTGACGCGATAGCCGGATAGCCACTCTCTCTCCTACCTCTTGATCACGTGGACTCGGTTCACGTGGACCACAAGAAGAGAAGTTTGGTCCACGGCACAGTGTAACATCTGGTGCACCGCATAGTGCTATCATGCTGACCCTGCCCGCGCTGGCCCGCACGTTAGCCGCTAGAGTAGAGTGAAAACGCTAAGTACACCTAGAGAGTGTACACGGAGGAGTAAAAATCCATTTTTCCTTGCATAGAAAAATTCCTAGAAAATTTCTAAATAAACTAGGTACACCCCAGATCCTACCCAAGCACTTTCATCCCATTTTCATTTTCCTAATTTCCATAAATAATTCCCAAAGTATATTCCACATATTCCCTTGCTATTAATTCTTTGGTATATCATATCTTCTTCATCCTAACTCCAAATCCCTTGATTCTTCCACCAAAAATCTTCTAAATTCAAGACCTAATTATTCATACCCTTTGTTCTATTATTTGGTACCCATTCAAATTATAGTTTGATTGTTTTACATTTTCTATAACTAATTTAAAACTAGCTATAGTAGTACCCATCACCGTAGTTGTAGCTAACCCCGTATATCCGTGTATGTGTGAGCACCATGATACATACTCGAATATATCCACACCCAGTCACTTTATATAATAAGATATATATACATACATGGATATGCCCGAGTATAGGATACATAAATACCTGGGTGTATGCCTATGTATGGCTAACTTTACATCCCGCCCTCTTTCCATCCTAAATAACCCTAGGCACATACATATGCATGTGTGTATGTGTCACTAACCCTAGTGGACCTATAGAGGTTAGACAGGTCATCTATGATGACTTAGTCAGGCTTTCTTTTTCAGGTTTACATAATAGTGAAAAATAACAATGTGGTATGGTTTTCCATCAGACCAACCCACTACTTTAACCTAGCCCGTAGAAGCCCTACTCTATGGATGAAATCCCTTCATTCAAATTTTACTTCAAATTGACATAATAATGATAACCTTGGATATCAACCCATCACCCAATAGGACCAATCCATCTAGGAACATTTCCTTCTCCCTGATTAATTATGCTTGTTTTACATGCCTTGCTTGTTATTTTCCTTGTTTGTGTTTTCTTGTTTGTCGACGCTAGACCGCGTAGGATAGAAGACATAGAGAGAACCGTTGGAGTCTAGAAGACAGGAACAGGAGACACATGAATTGGGGAAGGAAATAATCGTCAGCGAATGGAGGCAAGTCCTAACCCCCCACCTATCCCTTTCCCACCACTTTATTTACCATCCTTTAACTATTCCCCTTCTACCACCACCACATTTTGCTAGCCTCCACCATAAACCCACCACACTCTGTCTCCACCAATTAATAAGCTCAACTTATAATACCTAAATCCTCCTTTGTGAATTAATGGAATTATAATGAAATATTAGCTCGGTTGTTATGTGAACATAATGATATGATATGAGTTTGACTATGATAATGTGATTAATGATGATAAGGTAATGGTTAACTTGATATGATATGAGCTCTATGAACCTGACGATAATAACTATGAAACTTAAAACTGGTAAACTTGAACTAAACCATGACAAGGGCACTACTACAACAATTTTAATGGAGGTAGGCAAAAATGGTTAATGGAGGCGGGCATTGCAACCGCCTCCAATCAAAGGTCACGGTTAATCATGATTTAACGGAGGCGGTTGCCCTGCCCGCCTCGGTTAATCCATTAACGAAGGCGAGTGTATTATAGTGCCCACCTCCGTTAAACATTTTAAAATAATAAAAAAAGCCCGAGCTAGCCCAATCGAGCCCACCACCGTCGCGCCCATGCTGCCGCATCTAGCTCGAGGCTCCCTGCTGTGGCTGGATCTGGACCTACTGTCACCGGATCTGGCCCTGCGGTGGCTGGATCTAGCTCCGCCATCGCCGGATCTGGACCTACCGTCACCGGAGAAGGACCGACCGGCTGCAGATCTGCAAAGAGGAGAGAGGGATGTGTGAGGGAGATGAAGAGAGGAAGAGAGAGGGAGACAGGGAGAACTGACCTACCTCTGCCGCACGCCGCCCGCAGACCCGCGCGGCCACGCCGCCCAACCCCGCGCCACCGTGTGCCGCACGCCGCGCGCCGCCTAGCCCCGCGACACCACACTGCCTGGCCCCATGACCACGCAACCCAGCCCCACAAACCCATGCCGCCACGTGCCGCCCAGCCCTGCGGACCCGCGCCACCGCGCCTCCTGGCCACACGCCACTGACACCGGAGAGAGGGAGTCTGTGGAGAGAGAGAGGGACCGGAGGGAGGGAGGGAGGCACTCGTCACACTTCTGTGCGAGAGAGAGAGGGAGAGTGGTGAAGAGAGAGGGATGCGAGAGGGAGAGTGACGGTTGTCAAAGGGAGAGCGGCGCCTGTGGGAGGGAGGCTGGGTAGGAGTGGTGCCTGGTGTCCAGTTAGGGTTTTCATTTAGTTTATATACTCGACACTAGGTATTGGGCCTATAAACGCTAGCAGGCTGGGCCAGAATTTCAGAGGCAGGCCTTATAAAATAACCACCTCCATAAATAGATTTACGGAGGCGGTTGACTTAAGACGTCCACCTCCGTAAATGGACTATTTTTGGAGGCGGTTGTATTAAAACGACTGTCTCCGTAAATTAATTTTAGGAGGCGGTTGGTTTTTGACTGCCTTCGTTAATCGATTAGAGACGGACAGGGCTGTCACCACCTGCTGCCTACCCCTCGACCATAGAAAGGGAAATGCAATCACCCGCCCCTATATGCCCTGGCACCTCGCCTGTGTATATAGTGATCACCCAAGTCCCCCGCGCTCCCTGACCTTACGGATCGACAGGTAAAGAACTTGGGCATACCCAAAGGCATGATGAACCGCCACCTATACTTAGCTCTAAACCCCAACAAACATATAGTACTAATGTTTAAGCATAAAGTTTTATATGATGAAATCCTAGCATAGAAACTATAGTCTAGTTCATATGCTAAGATCATGTCATATGAATATGTTAAGATCATCACACAAAAACTATATGCTAGTTCATATGTTAAGATTATAACATGAAAACTGTACTCTAGTTCTATAGCACAACTATATAAAAGATATGAAAGCTTGAACTTGGAAGAAAACATAGTAGTATTATTCATACCCAAGATCCTTTCTTCCAAGGAGACAAGCCTTCCTTGGTGGCTTAAGCCTTGCTCCTCTACTATTTCTACTCCTAATCTAAGCTAAAGAGTGGAGGTGGAGAGTGGAGTGAGGTGTGCTCCCAAGTTGTGGTGTGTGTAGAGTGAGGCACCCCTCCCCTCTCTTATATAGAGGCTTGGCCTGATCGGTTGGGGGAATATTCCCTGGATCCACCCCGCATCGCCAGCCTCCACATTGATCACTTTCGGCATGTGGAGGATGGGCCTGAGGGGTGCCTGGGCTGGCCTCCGCTTCGTGCTGCCGCCTCTTCTTTGGGCCTAGATCAGCATGGGTAGGTGGGTTAGCCCAGGTTTGGCTCTAGTTGGGCTCCTTCCTCCTCTTGTCCCCTTTATGCTTTCCAGAAAGCGCCTTCTTTCCTATGTTTCACTTGTTTCCGACGCCTGTTTCTGCATTCACATCAATTCTACCGGTATAAGTGGAAATAGGTCAGAAGCATATGTATATGTGTGTATTGATGTGTATTTTCCTCCTTTTTGGGCTTATGTTGGCGGTATAAATTTGTCAATAACGCCAACAAACTCCCCCAAGCTTACCCTTTGCTCGTCCTCGAGCAAAAGCTAAGACATTGATTGTTGATCAGGAGTTGCTACTATGCCAATTATATTTCAAATATGCTAGGTTTATAACAAAGTTTTCTACCACAATTTGAATGAATTGGCTTGTTGCTCACTCGTTATTACCTTGTTACCAGTGGAGCTTTTTGGCCTTCTCTAAGTCTTGGGCGGTTGCAAGACAGAATAGATAAACAGACCTGTTTATTATTTGTTCTTTCGATTGACTATCTTTCTGGAGGTTTTAAAAAGTTTTGAAATTCAAAATGTAGTTCCTCAAATGATACACTCGATCGCTCAAAAGTGTATGTATTCCTCGCCAAAGGCTTTTTTATTTTGCCTTTCTTTCATCCTACCATCTAATAAGACTTTTGTGGAGCTTCGTAGGGATAAAAGTGGCATACTTGCATCATGTCATGTTGCTAAGTCAAAAACCAAACTATAGGAGAGACTAGTCATATACCTTGATCAAGATTGTGCAAGTGTGTAATAATTTCGTATTTTTTTATGAACTCAAATATCATACCTCTCTCTTTTTGAAATCTTTGAGAGTATGGGCTATCTTTATCTCACTAGTGGGTGTCAGAGCACCCATTGTTTTCTCTTTTTTTTATTTTTTGGCTCATGCTCTTTTAGCATGGCATCTTTTATTCTCATATATATATATATATATATATATATATATATATATATATATATATATATATATATTCTTTTTTTATAGCAAAGTGTACGTGGATCTTGATCATAGGTGCATGAAAAGAATCTCAACATTGGTCATAACAATTTGACAAAGCTCACTATGAAGACAAGTAGCATATGACTAAGGTTTTGTATATGAATGTGTCATATGGTTTTAGTAGGAATTTTAGATCATTGAGGAACTTTTAATTTTAGTTTTTGAAAATGAAATCTCCGGATGTCAAGTCTTTCTTAGAACAAAGTCACAGCAAAGTCTATTTCTCTATGTCATGTCAAACAACTACTTAGACCAGATTTATCATTTTGCACCCACAAGTTTCAAGATTTTTCAGGGTAAATAATTTTTCAAGCCAATAAACTCAACATTGGGGAAGACTGAGCTATAAGCTAGGCATAGTTTAAAACATAAGACAGAGCAACTATTCATCATTTAACAAGGATGGAATCAACATTTCTACAACACATATGTATGCAGTGAAATTTGTTTATTATTTTATTTTATTTATTATATTATTTTACTACTACTACTACTATTATTATTTATTTTATTTTTAGTTTCCTATGCATGATAAAATAAATATGCAAAAAGAAAATAAATGCAAGAAAGTAAATATGCAATGCATCATACCTGTGCGGGGCCCTCCCCCAAGCTAGCTCGAGGCCAGAAGTCCGAGTTTGCTTGATAAAGACTCCGAGGCAGGCATTTTATTTGTTTTTAAATTTTTAAATTTTTATCCTTATTTTATACTTAGCAGTTTTTCAAACAATGATCAAATTAAGAAAATTGTTCAATTTGATCAAGGCAGACTAGTCAACCTAAGCACCATGCTTAATTTGAAAAGTCTATGAAAATACGATCGCAGCAAATCATATTCTCAAACCCAAGCATGCTAGTATAAACAAAAGTTTATTCAATAAGATGAATATTTTTGGTTTGGTTTATCATTCAAAGTTTCATATTTAACAAGTTTCAGGATAATGATCAAATTTAAAATTTAATCAAGGTAGGCAGTTTAACCAAAGCACCATACTAGTTTAAAAATCCTATGAAGATACGATCGTACGAACCATGCTTTATATAAAACTTATGAAGATTAACCAACTTTTTATCAAGTTATTATATTTATGAAATATTTTCATTATTTTTTTCTTTTTATCATTACTATTTATACTAGCAATGTTTATTTGCATGAAAATATTAAAAAGGATAACTACCGTTTACCTGCGGCGAGGGCTCTCCTTTTAAAGTTCATTGAACAGGACTCGTCTCCTTTTAGTTCTTGCTTGTTGAAGGTTTGAAAGGATCAAGATGCCTAAGAGGGGGGTGAATTGGGCTTTTCTAAAAAATAATTGCAAGAATTAAATCCTACAAGCCGGAATTCACCCCTAGTGCCTACTTGTGTTCCTAGAGATTCTACCGGTAAAAGTTTTGCACCCTAAGTTCCGATCCTAGTCTAGCATGGCAATTCTTGGAAAGTAAACCAAGCAATGAAAGTAATACAAGAATGTAAATACTTGAAAGTAAGGGGCAAGGAACAAGGCGATGTTTTCCTGAGGTATCGGAGAGTCGCCACTCCCCACTAGTCCTCGTTGGAGCACCCGCGCAAGGGTGTAGCTCCCCCTTGATCCGCACAAGGATCAAGTGCTCTCTATGCTGATTCTTCGACACTCCGTCGCGGTGAATCGCCCAAAACCGCTCATAAGATGAGTTGGGTCATCCACAAGCTCCGCCGGATGATCACCAAACTCCCAATCACCACCAAGCCGTCTAGGTGATGGCAATCACCAAGAGTAACAAGCTAGAACTCTCACTTGACCACAACGAGCCTAATGAGAAGATGGATGCACACTTGCTACTCTCTAGTCACTAGTGAGGGACTCTCAAGCTTTGATTCTCAAATCACAATCCTCACTAGAGCTCTTGCACTCCCTTGCACTCCAAAGGTGTTTCTCAGCTGAACAAATGAGCAAGAGACCTCTAAAAGAGGTGGTGGGGATGTATTTATACACCCCACAGTCAAATCCAACCGTTACCTGCCAACTCAGCAAAATATGAGGTGATCGGACGCGCCGGTTGAAGGGACCGGACGCGCCGGTCGCTCGTAACAGTCAAAAACCTAAAATAACGGCTCAGTGACCGGACGCGCCGATCAGGGGTGACCGGACGCATCCGATCGTGCAGGGAGCTTACTGTACTTTGACCTGACGTGCGACCGCGTCCGATCAGTGATGACCGGACGTGTCTGGTCGTCAGAGTACCTTACTGGAACGTGACCGGACGCGCCGATCACACCCCAGTCGCGTCCGAAAGGTGACTTCCCTCAAGTGACACGTGTCAGCCTGAACACCGCGTTCGGTCCTCGCAAGGACCGCGTTCGGTCAACAGCGCTGAGACACAGAGCGGTTTAGAACTGACCGGACACGTCCGGTCAAGCTAGACACCGTGTCCGGTCAAGGGAAAATGTCTCTAAATACTCCGAAACACGACGCAACTTGAACCAAGTTGCTTCCAACTGAACTTTGAGCTATTCTAGAGCTACCTCGTGCTAAGTTTGACAAGTGTGCACCACACCTAAACACAAGACTCACCTAGGTCAAGCTACTCGCTCATACCCCCCTTTATAGTATGGCCAAAAGAGAAAACAAAGATCCTAACGACTATTCCGAATGTAACTCAACATCTTGAAATCCGGAACTAACCGTCCTTAATCTTGACGTCAATCCTTTGAAAACCGAAACGATTTCCATCAAGGGGCATGAATACCATAGTGCCCAAAGCAGTTATCAACCCCATGACCTAACTTACCAAAGTTTCTGCAAAACACACGTTAGTCATGGTAATAAAGCGTTGTCATCAATTGCCAAAATCAACTCTCGGGGCCTAGATGCTTTCAATCTCCCCCTTTTTGGTGATTGATGACAACACTAAGATTCAGAAGATAAGAGTTGAGGTTTTCGAACATGCTTGGTTCACATAAGCAAAAGGCAATAAGCACAAGGGGTTAGGAATTTCTTATGTGCCCCAAGCCAACAATGTGTACTCATAAGATAAAACATAAAGCGTTAGTACACAAAAAAACATAGCTCAAAAGAAATCGGAGTAAGACATGGAAGCACAACCTTATGAGCTATAACCAAACAAGTGACATGATTTAAATGGGTGATTAGATAGACCACATAGACTCAAAGTATCTCACACGACCACATGTCACAAGATGCAAGTACTAGAATGTAAACATGATGCATGAATATAGCACACAAATAAAAACGAAAACCCTCTATCAAAACTCCCCCTGAATCTACTCTCTCTCCCCCTTTGGCATCAACCGCCAAAAACTAATCTAAGGATCTGATGGGGGAACAGACGGAGTCGAGTCGGGTGCCGAGGAGCGTGGAGTGATCACAAACTGAGAGGTATCTTCCTCAGACTCGAAGCTATCAGGCTGACCCTCTGAAGAAGCACGCGGCTGTGAAGCGGTCTGGGTCTGAATAATAGGAGCAGGTACTGACGAAGAAGTAGCAACCAGTGGAGCAGTCTCTGTGACCTAAGCCTGAAGTGAGCCAACAGCTGGGGGATCTGTCGAGGCAACTGACGAAGGTACAGTCTCTGTAGTGCCCATCCCTGTCACAGGAGGAACAACTGCCTCTGAAGCAGACAACCCTGAAGAAGTAACTAGTGTAGTGTGCGAGGGCATCGGTTAACCAGTCAACTCACTGTAGGTGGCACTCAAGTCAGCAAACGGAGTGCCTGTCAATAGGTGAGGGCGAGGCTGGTCTGAAGGAGTGAACCCCGTCTGAATAGGCATGTAGCTCGGGGACTGGAACGACTGGGGGACCTGCTGCTGTGGAGAAGTGAACTAGAAGCTCGGCTGTCCCTGACTCGAAGGTCCACTAGACTGTAATGCTGGAGTCAAGACAAATGCAGGAGGAGGTACCCCAACTGTAACCAAGTGACGTAGGAGCTCTAAGTACTGCTGCTGGTTTGCTGCCTGCTGTCGCTGTAGCTCAAGCTGCTGCCTCTGGAACTCATCCTGTCAAGCCTGTATCTGAGCAAAAGCGGCGGCGGTGTCCTGAGCCTATCTCTGCATCTGTAGCTCCTGTCTCTCCTATGCCTGGGTCAGCCTCTCAAGAATAGCCACCATGGCTGGGTCTGAGCGGGAGGCTGAACCAGAACCACCGGCCTCATGGTCGTGAGGCCGAGGAGAGCGATACCTGGGGATGGGCTGGTAATCCTCATCAGTGCTGTCAGAGGCCTCATCCTCAACTGGATCAGCAGGCTGAGCATCTAGATCAGCAAGCTCTGCCTCAGCGAGACCCTCAACGGTCGCGTCCTGCTCAGCCGCTGTCTCTGGCACCTCAGGTCTCTCTCGCTGTCCTGGCACTGGGGCCTGCTCTCTGGTGACAGAAGCCCATAGCTGACGGATATAATACTCTGGAAAAGCAGTGGTAGTGTCTGATATCTCAGCTCTAATCTCATAAGGCAGCTCAAGTGAAGATCTGATGAGAAAGCATATCCAATGAGCATAGGGCAGCTGACGATGTCCCTTGAAGCCTTCTGCCAAGGTGTCCTCCATCTCACATAGCATGAGGTCCCATATATCAAACGGTGTCTGTGAGCGAAGGTGGTGCACTACCCATAACTGCATACGGGTCAGTCCCTCTCTGTAGCCCAGCCTCGAAAGAAGTGTGCGTCTCACAATGGCATCCAAAACTCTGGCAAGAGGTGTCAGGCTGGCAGGTGTACGAAGGGATCCTTCGCAAAAAGGCTCACGAAAGCAGGGTCGGATCAGATCAGTAGGGGGCACTGTCCCGCCGTGAGGGCGTCTAGGTGGAGCAGTCTGACCAAAGCATAGCTGATGTATCTTCGTCTCTGAAGCTGGGAGTCTGAGAATCTCCCGCACTCTGGTGCTGTATAGTCTGCGGTCATGACCTCGGAATGCAAAGTGAATAAACTCATGTGCCGGGTCAATCCATAGTGAAGAGTAGAACTCCCTGACCCAAGTGCCACAGTAAGCTCCTGTCCATCCAAGAAAGTCTGATAAACCCAGAAGAAAGGACAGGTGCGGACGAAGCTGCTCACCCACTACCTCAACAAGAGCCTCAAGACGACAGACCCTCTGAGGTCGAAAAGCAATCCCACTGTCGACATATACTATGTAGAAATCCTCCTGTAGGGGTGTATAGAATCCCTCTAATGCTCTGGAATCCCTCACAGGTGGGAACCACCAACTGACCTCAACGAACCTCAGGGCCTGCACCTGACGTGCTGTAGCTCCCCTCAAGTCAAAGTGCTCGACTGGGGGGTGTCCTCGAGCCCTGGGAGGTGGACGTCCTCCACGACGCTGGCCCTTTGGCCTAGGAGTCACTTGAGCTCGCGTACGTGCTGAGCGACGACGCGGTGGAGTCTGGAGTGGCTGCTCCTCTGTCTCCTCTGGAGCCTCTGTAGGTGGATCAACTGACATAGCCTCTGTATCCTCTGTCCCCTCTGTGCCCTCTGTGGCCTCAGTACCAAGCTGCCAACCTTCAAGATGAAAGCGACGCTCGCCAATGTGAATACCACTGCTCCTGCCTCCCCTCTCTGCCTGTTCAGCTGCATCTGCGACTGCCTAAGCGATCTCTGGATCTGTAAGAGTCTTCTTCTTCTTTCTAGTCATGGTCTTTACGCGCTTACCACCCGCAACCTCTGTCAGACGAGGAGGACTCTCGTCCCCGTCACTAGGAGCAACCCTGGTGTTCTTGCAGCGAACCATACTGACCAACTGCCGAGAACCTCTGTAAGATGATGAACTGACACTCAAGAGGCTTGGCCTCAATCCGTATCCACAGGCTTGGCCTCGGATTTGACCACTGAACTGCTGTCACCCCAACACACCGACAAACTTGCTGAAAAGACGAAATAGATGGATCTACTATAAGCAACATATATAATCTAAAAGATAAGAAATCCTAAGGATAGCAAGCACATAAGATGAGATGTGAATCGAACAACGATGACTACCTCGGATCGACGAGAACACAGTGACGAGATGAGATGACCTAGTTTCATGAGAGTTCCCGAATACGCCAGATGAGTGCTGAAAAAGCCGAGACAAGTAATGATGATAAGCGATTGAATGTGACTGTCACAACAAACCCTAATGATGGAATTGACGGGTTGAAAACAAAAGAACTCAATTTCACCTTGAATTCACAGGAGCGAAGGGGGGTTTAGGGCAAACCCTAAGAACAGATGCTCAGCTGATGGTGGTGCTGATGGAGCCTAGGGTTCGATGGCTCGGCACAGGGGGCACGCGCGAGCTGCGGTGGTAACACGGCGACGAGCAGCGACGGCGCAGGCGGACGAGGCAGTGGTGACGTGGCAAGGCGACGGGCAGCGGCGGCGTGGCAAGGCAGCGAGGCGCGTGGCGGTGCGGGCTGGAGTTTGCACGGTGGCGCGGCGCGGCGGAGGAGGACGGCGAGGTGGAGACGGCGCGGCGACGGAGAGGGCGCAGGCACGGCGAGACAGCGAGATGAGGCTAGGGCACGGGGAGTGGCGGCGTACGGCGGGCGAGAAAGAAAACGGATTGGGACGAAAGGTTATAAAAGGACTCAGATCCGCTCGCTGCGTACTGACCGGACGTGGCGGTCGAATGACCAGACGCGGTGGTGCAGCGTCCGGTCACAGTCCAGTAAGCTCCTGGATCGACCGGACGCGTCCGGTTAGGGCTGACCGGACGCAGACAGAGTCCGGTCGAAGGTCATCCGGGAAACTCATCGCGCATGACCGGACGCGGTGGTCAACAACGACGCGTCCGGTCGAGCGTCCGGTCACAAGGTCAAGAGAAAGTCTTCAGGATGACCGGACGCGCTGGTGGTCGCCGGGACCGGATGCGGTGGTGAAGCATCACTGCGTCCGGTGCAGCGTCCGGTCCAGCGTCCGGTCACTGTTTTTCGCCTTTCTTCAATCCGATCTTCGACGCGACTTCTCCCAATTCAAAGAGACTCAAAATAAACACCAATTAAAACCTGATATGAGTGACCTCACTCAAACCCTCAAGTTTATCAAAATAATTTGCCTTAGGCTAGTATTGTTTTTAGGAAAATAAGCAATAAACACCCGAGGAGCGACGTATGGCCATGCAATAGAGTTTGTGAACCCTTAGGAGCGTCAAATGCTCTCTCTATTCATGGACGAACACAGACGTTGCTCAAAGCCAAACCAAAAAGAAATGACAAAGCAACAACCATGCATATGCAATGCAATACAAGTAAGTAAAACTAGGTTGCTTGTCAAGTTTGATCCATGGTTAGGCTTCTTCACTCCTCCAAAGGAGGGTTATCGTAACTATGTTAGACAAGCCCTAGATGCATTGCGGGAAATTTAAACATGACATATGATACAATGCAATGTAAGGGACAACACAAGCTCACTTTTTAAAGTTACTAGAGTCAAGCACATTAAGTTCACTTCTCAACCTACAAAAGGTAGCCTCATCTAAGGGTTTAGTGAAGATATCCGCTAATTGATTTTCACTTCTTACACCTTCTAATGATATATCATTTTTAGCAACATGATCTCTTAGAAAGTGGTGGTGGATATCAATGTGTTTGGTGCGAGAGTGTTGTACCGGATTATTAGCAATTTTAACGGCACTTTCATTGTCACATAAAAGTGGCACCTTTTCAAGAACGACTCCATAGTCTAGGAGGGTTTGTTTCATGTATAAGATTTGTGCACAACAAGCCCCCGCGGCAATGTATTCTGCCTCGGTGGTGGACAAAGCCACACTATTTTGCTTTTTAGATGACCAAGATACTAAAGACCTCCCAAGCAAGTGGCACCCTCCGGATGTGCTTTTTCTATCAATTTTGCAACCGGCATAGTCCAAATCGGAATAGCCAACTAGTTGGAATCTAGCTCCTTTGGGATACCAAAGACCAATGCTTGGGGTGTGCTTAAGATATCTTAAAATTCTTTTTATGGCACTTAAGTGAGGTTCTTTAGGGCACGCTTGAAAGCGAGCACACATGCACACACTAAACATGATATCGGACCTAGATGCGGTAAGGTACAACAAGCTACCAATCATAGAACGGTAGAGAGTTTGATCAACCGATTTACCTCCCTCATCTAGGTCGAGATGTCCATTAGATGGCATTGGGGTCTTGATTGGCTTACATTCTTCCATCTTGAATCTTTTGAGAAGATCCTTAGTATACTTTTCTTGAGAGATGAAAATCCCTTCTCTCATTTGCTTGACTTGAAAACCAAGGAAGAATGTGAGCTCACCAATCATAGACATCTCGAACTCCTTCGACATCAATTCACCAAATTCCTTGCAATACTCTTCATTTGTTGATCCGAAGATGATATCATCAACATAAACTTGACAAATGAAGATCTCCCCATTGAGCTTCTTGGTAAATAGTGTGGTGTTGACCTTCCCAATGGTGAAGCCCTTCTCAATGAGGAAGTCCCGGAGGCGCTCATACCACGCTCTAGGGGCTTGCTTGAGCCCATATAGCGCCTTGGACAACCTATAAACATGATTAGGATATCTAGGGTCTTCAAACTCGAGAGGTTGATTAACATAGACTAGTTCATTTATGAAGCCATTTAAGAATGCACTTTTCACATCCATTTGATATAGTTTCATATCATGATGTGATGCATATGCAAGGAGGATACGAATGGTTTCAAGTCTTGCAACAGGTGCAAAGGTCTCTCCAAAATCAAGACCTTCAACTTGTGAGAACCCCTTTGCAACTAGTCTTGATTTGTTCCTCACTACTATGCCTTGGTCATCTTGCTTGTTGCGGAACACCCACTTGGTTCCAATGACTCTTGCACCTTTTGGATGCTCTTCAAGTGTCCATACTTGATTGCAGGTGAAGTTGTTCAATTCTTCATGCATAGCATTCACCAATCCGGATCTTGAAGAGCTTCTTCTACATTCTTAGGTTCAACACAAGAGACAAAAGAGTGATGTTCAACAAAAGAAGCAAGTTTTTTAGATCGAGTCATTACTCCCTTTGTAGGACTCCCTATGATGAGATCTTGTGGATGTGCTTGAAGTAGAGGTGAGTTTCTTCTATCAACCACTTGAGGAGGAGGATGGGGAGCATCAACATCGCGAGCTTGTGCCTCGGCTTGTTCATGAGAGACATGGGTGTCTTCATTTTCAACTCTCTCATTCTTGTCATTATCTTGAGGCACATGTGATGAAGATGGTGGATCGACAATTTGTACATCGTCTTCATCATCTTTTGGCTTAATGTCTCCCACCGGCATGTTCTTCATTGCCTCCCTCAAGGGTTCATCACCTACATCATCACAATTCTCAATTGCTCCTTGGGAGCCGTTAGATTCATCAAATTCCACATCATATGTTTCTTCAACCAAACCAGTGACATGGTTAAATACTCTATATGCTTTGGACTTTGATTAGTAACCAACAAGAAAACCAATATCACAACATCTTTGAAACTTCCCTAGGTGTTGACGCTTCTTGTAGATGTAGCATTTGCAACCAAACACCCAGAAGAATGAGACGTCTGGCTTCTTCCCATTTAGCAACTTATAGGGGGTCTTGCCAAGAAACTTTTGTAGGAAGAGGCGATTTGAAGCATAGCATGTGGTGTTGATTGCCTCGGCCCACAACTTCTCCGGAGTGTTGTACTCATCTAACATTGTTCTTGCAAGGATGATCAAAGTCCGGTTCTTTCTCTCAACTACACCATTTTATTGAGGAGTGTAGGTTGAAGAGACTTCATGCTTGATTCCAATTTCATCACAATAAGCTTTAATGTTTGTGTTGTCAAACTCTTTGCCATTGTCACTTCTAATCTTCTTTATCTTGACTTCAAATTCATTTTGAGCTCTCTTTGCAAACTTCTTGAAGCAATTAGCCACTTCAGATTTATCATGAAGGAAGAAAGTCTATGTGTACCTTGAGTAGTCATCCACTATCACAAGACAATAGAGATTTCCACCCAAGCTCTTGTAGGTTGTAGGCCCAAACAAATCCATGTGTAGAAGTTCTAGCAGTCTTGAAGTTGACATGTAAGCTTTGGTTGGATGAGTGTTTGCAACTTGTTTGCACGCTTGACATGCACTACAAGGTTTGTCCTTTTCAAACTTTACATCCTTCAATCCTCTCACTAATTCTTTCTTCAATAGCTTGTTGAGAGTGTTCATACCAACATGTGCAAGCCTCCTATGCCAAAGCCATCCAAGTGAGGTCTTGGTGAACAAGCATGTCATTAAGTTTGCATCTTCGGAGGTGAAGTCAACAAGATAAAGATTATTGTATCTAAAGCCTTTGAATATCACTTGCTTATCATCTATCTTTGAGACTACCACTTCATTAGATGTGAACAAGCATTGGAAGCCAAGGTCACAAAGTTGCCCAACGGATAACAAGTTGAAACTTAATGAAGCAACATAGAGCACATTTGAGAGAGAGTGATCATTTGATATTGCAATCTTACCTATACCCTTGACTTTGCTCTTTGAATTATCCCCAAATGTGATCTTCTCTTGACATACCTCATTCTCTTCAATGGAGGTGAACATACAAGGGTCACCGGTCATATGTTGAGTGCAACCACTATCAATAACCCAATGAGATCCATCGGTCTTGTAGTTCACCTACACACAAGAGATCAAGCCTTTTGTTTAGGGACCCACACTTGAGAGGGACCCTTGACTTTCTCAACTAGTGACTTGGCAACCCATATTTTCTTAGGCCTATTCTTGTTTGGGAGACCCAAGAACATAACTTTCATCTTTCTACTTGAATCTTTTCTTAGCATGTAATGAGCATTGAAGGCAAAGGGTCTAGCATGCTTGAGCAAGGGTTGTGGTGGTGGAGTTTTGCATTCATGATCAAAATGGCCTTCTTGTCCACACTCAACACATCTCTTTGGCTTGGGCTTTGACTTACTTTATTGTTGTTGAGCTTTAGCCTTCTTCTCTTGATTTGCCAAATAACCAATGCCACTTCTATCCATCTTCATTACGGTGTTCATGAGTAGCTCACTTTGCAAATATTGGCCTCTTGTGAACTTGCTTAGGCCGGTCTTGAGATGCTCTTTCTCTTGCTTGAGCTTTTTGTTTTCTTCAATAAGTAACTCATTTGATGTTTGCTTCTTAAGAGCCATCAACCCTTTTAGCTTCTTGTTCTCATTTGCAAGCTTCTCATTTTCACTCTTGATCTTGGCATAATCATCATAGTTGTTGGACTCAACCGCACTCTTGCCTTTGCTACTAGAACCTTGCTCAATGCTTTCAATGATCAAGTCATCACATGATGTAGCTATATCAAACTTAACAACTTTGTTAGTAGCATCATGTGTCTCAAGAGAAAGCTCATTAGCTACCACAAGACTATCATAGTCAATTTTCAATGTCGTATATTTGTCTTTTAGAGAGTTGTGCCTAGTGATGAGCTCATCATGCTTCTTCTTAAGTTTATCATGTTAATCTCTAAGCTCTTTGTTAGAAGTTTTGAGCTCCTTGAGAGTAGAAGACATAATTTCATTTTGATCTTTGAGCTTATCGCTAGCATTTTGTGCACTTTCAAGCTTAGATGAGAGTGATTCATTTTCATTTTGAAGCTCATCATTTTCATTTCTAGTCCTTCTTATGACTTTAGAGTATTTGTTCAACAATTTTACAAGTTCATCATAGAAGGTGCGTCATATTCATCATCACTATCACTATCATCATCATCATCACTATCATGGTTTTGTACCTTTCATTCACCCTTGGCCATAAGACATAGGTGAGTAGTGGACGATCATGGTGAAGGTGGCGGTGAAGGTGGTGATGAAGATGTCGGTGAAGATGATGGCCCCATCACAAATGCGGCAACCTTCTCTTTCTCATCATCGCTCTCATCACCGGAGGACTCACAAGATGATTCAATGTCGGTGAGCCAATCACAAACAATATATGCTTTTCCTCCCTTCTTCTTGTGAAACTCTTTCTTCTTGCTATCCTTCTTCTTGTATGGCTTGTTTTTCTTCCTCTCTTTTTCTTCATCACTTGAATCATTCTTCTTGCCCTTGTTCTTGTTCTTGTTCTTGTCTTTTGGAGGTCTAGGGCATTGATGAGCTAAGTGGCCAAGTTCACCACAATTGTAGCAATCCATCTCCGAGATGGGCTTCCTTTTGCTACTTGTGAAGAATTTCTTCTTCTTGCCATTGAACTTGATGCCACTCTTGTTGAGCTTCTTTAGCATCTTGGTGGTCTTCTTCACCATGAGTGCAAGTGATGCATCATCAATATCACTTTCACTTGAGTTTTCTTGTACCATCATGGCTTGACCCTTCTTCTTCTTCTTGTCATGGCTAGCTTTGAAGGCCAAGTCTTTCTTCTTAGAATATGATGAGCCCTCTTCCGGAGTGATGTGCATGTACATCTCATGTGCATTGATCTTCCCCAATACTTATGTCGGTGTTGCGGTGGAGAGATCACTTTGATGAAGCACGGTGATAATGTGACCATACTTCTCAATGGGAAGAACACTCAAGATCCTCCTTGCAACATCTGATTGGCTCATTTGGGTGAGCCCAAGAGCATTGAGGTCCTCTACAAGAACATTCAATCGAGTGTACATGTCATTAGCACTTTCTTTAGGAAGCATCTCAAAATAATTGATTTTCTTTAAAGCAATATGGTAGCGTTCCTCACGCTCACTCTTAGTTCCCTCATGGAGAGCACAAAGGTTTTCCCACAATTCATGAGCGTTCTTTGCATTACGCACACGATTGAAGATATCCTTGCCTAAGCCCCGGTAGAGTGCATTTTTGGCCTTTGCATTCCACCGGTCGTACTTCTCCTCGTCACCACTTGGGTTGGCGGGATCCTTGATAGCGGGAAGCCCTTCGGTTGTGGCTCTAAGGCACCCAACATCTATGGCTTCGAGGTACGCCTCCATTCAGATTTTCCAATATGGAAAATCATCTCCCTCAAAGGTGGGAGGTGGTCCTTCCCCGTTAGACATCTTGCTCTAGGCGGTAAAGCCTAAATTAGGAGCAACTCGACTCCAATACCAATTGAAAGGATCAAGATGCCCAAGAGGAGGGGTAAATTGGGCTTTTCTAAAAAATAATTGCAAGAATTAATTCCTACAAGCCGGAATTCACTCCTAGTGCCTACTTGTGTTCCTAGAGATTCTACCGGTAAAAGTTTTGCACCCTAAGTTCCAATCCTAGTCTAGCATGGCAATTCTAGGAAAGTAAACCAAGCAATGAAAGTAATACAACAATGTAAATGCTTGAAAGTAAGGGGCAAGGAACAAGGTGATGTTTTCCCGAGGTATCGGAGAGTCACCACTCCCCACTAGTCCTCGTTGGAGCACTCGTGCAAGGGTGTAGCTCCCCCTTAATCCGCGCAAGGATCAAGTGCTCTCTACGGGCTGATTCTTGGACACTCCATCGCGGTGAATCGCCCAAAACCGCTCACAAGATGAGTTGGGTCATCCACAAGCTCCGCCGGATGATCACCAAACTCCCAATCACCACCAAGCCATCTAGGTGATGGCGATCACCAAGAGTAACAAGCTAGAACTCTCACTTGACCACAACGAGCCTAATGAGACGATGGATGCACACTTGCTACTCTCTAGTCACTAGTGAGGGACTCTCAAGCTTTGATTCTCAAATCACAATCCTCACTAGAGCTCTTGCACTCCCTTGCACTCCAAAGGTGTTTCTCAGCTGAACAAATGAGCAAGAGACCTCTAAAAGAGGTTGTGGGGATGTATTTATACACCCCACAGTCAAATCCAACCGTTACCTACCAACTCAGCAAAATACGAGGTGACCGGACGCGCCGGTCGCTCGTAACGGTCGAAAACCTGAAATAACGGCTGAGTGACCGGACGCGCCGATCAGGGGTGACCGGACGCGTTCGATCGTGCAGGGAGCTTACTGTACTTTGACCTGACGCATGACCGTGTCCGATCAGTGATGACCGGTCGTCAGAGTACCTTACTGGAACGTGACCGGATGCGCCGATCACACCCCAGTCGCGTCCGAAAGGTGATTTCCCTCAAGTGACACGTGTCAGCCTGAACACCGCGTCCGGTCCTCGCAAGGACCGCGTTCAGTCAATAGCGCTGAGACACAGAGCGGTTTAGAACTGACCGGACGCGTCCGGTCAAGCCAGACACCACGTCCGGTCAAGGGAAAACGTCTCTAAACACTCCGAAACGCGACGCAGCTTAAACCAAGTTGCTTCCAACTAAACTTTGAGCTATTCTAGAGCTACCTCGTGCTAAGTTTGACAAGTGTGCACCACACCTAAACACAAGACTCACCTAGGTCAAGCTACTCGCTCATGCCCCCCTTTATAGTACGGCCAAAAGAGAAAACGAAGATCCTAACGACTATTCCGAATGTAACTCAACACCTTGACATCCAGAACTAATCGTCCTTAATCTTGACGTCAATCCTTTGAAAACCGAAACAATTTCCATCAAGGGGCATGAATACCATAGTGCCCAAAGCAGTTATCAACCCCATGACCTAACTTACCAAAGTTTTTGCAAAACACACGTTAGTCATGGTAATAAAGCGTTGTCATCAATTGCCGAAACCAACTCTCGGGGCCTAGATGCTTTCAAGGTTCATCCGTGTCTAGAGAAGTAGATGCGGATGTTGACCTTTCTGCCTGCCATATCTGCTTAATACTACTTAGTGGTTGTGCCTTGGGCTGTTTGTTTTTGTTGAACCCATTGAATGGGCATCTCATAGTTTGTCCTTGCATATGAAATCTAACATGCCCTGACCCCACATGTAAGACTGCATTTGTAGTGTTAGGAAATGGTCTTCCTAAGATCGGGGGAACCCTATGCTTGTGGCCCATGTCGAGGATGACGAAGTCCGTGGGGATGTATGCATCTCGAATTTTTACCAAAATGTCCTTGGCTACTCCCTCCGGCTTTCGTAGTGATTGATCTGTCATTTGCAATTGAAAATTTGTAGTGGACAAAAGTCCACCTAGGATTTCATCATATGTTACCTTGGACATGATGTTCATGCTTGCTCCAAGATTGCAGAAGGCATTGTGGATGACATGTGGGTCAATTGAGCATGTGATTGTTGGGCGGCCAGGATCTTCTTTCTTGGTGACAGATGGTGATTCTGTGAGATGATCTTGACTTTCCTAACACAGAGGCTTACCAAACCTCGTTGAGACCATTTTAATAGATTTGAGAGAAGTTTCAGGTTGCCCCAAAATTTCTCCAAAATCAACAATAGGTATAGCAACAGACTAAGCTAATTGTGTTTCTATCCTTTTATTAAAGCTCAATTGATTGTTCATAGAAGAAGTTAACCCTTCTATTTTAAAGTTCATAAGTTCAAGCATTTTATCATTAATTTTCAACTTTTCTTTAAGAGTTTCAATTATTTTTGCTTGGCTTAAGACTAAATCTTTCAAGGAAGGTTCATTCCAATTATAAATTGAGTTGAAGTTCGAATTACCTCCTCGATGTTGTGGGCGCGACTGGTGATTCCACCCATTCTGGCCTCCTTGTTGGCTGAACCCGTTGTTGATGTAGGCAGTGGCTCCACGGGTTTCGGGGCAGTCGTTCCCTGAATGGCCAACACCGCCACATACTTCGCACATCATATGCGAGTCCATGGTCTTGACGATGCCATACATTGCTCTTTTTTCAGTGGCACACTCGTCAAGCCTTTTCAATAGGAGGTCCATTCTTGTGACAAGCACATCCGTCTCCTTCACAGTGTGCATGTCTTCTTATTTGGGCAGGCTTCGCTCTTCACCCCACCCACAATTAGCTACCATCTTGTCAATGAGAGTCGTGGCTTCATTGAGGGTGAGGGAGAGGAATGCCCCTCCAGCAGTGGCATTAATGTGCTCCTTTGACATGGGTGTTAACCCATTGTAGAAGTTCTAGAGCATGAGCCAATTTTCCATCCCATGGTGTGGGCATGCTTGAATATATTCTTGCAGCCTCTCCCACGCCTCAAGGATGGTTTCTGTTGATTCTTACTGGAAATTAGTAATTCTTCCCCTCATGGCATTGGTTTTGCCTATGGGAAAGAATTTTGTGAGGAACGCCTCGGAGCATTTGCTCCAAGTATTGACAGCTTCCTTGTCCTTGTAGAACCACAGTTTTGCCTTCCCCATAAGGGAGAAAGGAAACAGATGGAGCCTTACAACATCAGGTGCGACGTCTTTGATGATGATTGTGTTGCACCGTTCAAGGAAGGTCTGTAGGTGTGCGTTGGCATCCTCATTCGGTAGTCCATAGAATGGACTGGCCTATACCATGGTGATCAGCCCGATCCTAATCTCAAAGTTTTTGTCACCAATGTTGACAGCGGGCCTAGTGGGCACGTTGGCAACAGCCAAGACAGAGAACTCACGGAGTGACTTCTGGGCCATAGTAGTGGTAGCAGCTGGTACAGGGGTGAGTAGTTCAGTTGCTGGTGGAGTGGCAGAAGAAGTAGAGGCACGAGACCCCTTCTTCCTTAGGAGTGCCTCCGGATCAGGAATGAAGTTGTCCGACAAGTTGAAACCACTCTTACACTATCCTGTTTTCATCCACAACAAGAGAAAACATGCAAGATTAGCCTGTAAGAGCAATGGCTACCATACATACATGAACATGTCCTACTAGATTCTTTTTAACCAATGCCTTCCCCAGCAATGGCGCCAGAAATGTTTGTTAGCATTTCTTAGCGTCATTACCAAGAATGGGGGTTTAGACCCACCCATGGTAACAATGCTAGAAACGCCCAATAGGTCTTAACATTTACAGATGTTATCCGCAAGCACACAGATCTATCGTTGTAGCATTTCACCTAGAAGTATTTAGGGTATCATTATTTATATTTTTCCCAATGGAAGGCATGGTGTATAAGTTTCTAATAGGGACATGGACAAGATAATATGACTGCATAATAGACAAGTACTCAGTACAGGGGTAAGTCATGATAAGCATAAGATAGTGTGACACACACACATGGGCTAACCTCAAGGATAAAAGGGAAAATAAAGAATAAAAGAATGTTCCTAAGTGGAGCAGGCATGTCTAATATAGTCGTGCAAAGAACAGTTGATGATCATACATATACATGGTTAAGAGTTAGAGCTATGCATGAGAATGGGTCGGGAGGCCACCGAGTACTGGTCTGCCAGCAACCTCATGTGACAATTTAGACTCTTACACCCTAGACGAACGTGGAGGAGTTCAAGGGACGGATAGGGCTGTCACCACCTACCGCCTACCCCTCGACCGTAGAAAGGGAAATGCAATCACCTGCCCCTATATACCTGGGCACCTCGCCTGTGTATATAGTGACCACCTAAGTCCCATGCGGTCCTCGACCCTACGGATCGATAGGTAAAGAACTTGGGCGTACCCAAAGGCATGATGAACCGCCACCTGTACTTAACACTAAACCCCAACAGACATATAGTATGGATGTTTAAGCATAAAATTTTATATGACAAAACCCTAGCATAGAAACTATAGTGTAGTTCATATGCTAATATCATGTCATATGAACATGTTAAGATCATCACACACAAACTATATGCTAGTTCATATGTCAAGATTATAACATGAAAACTATACTCTAGTTCTATAGCACAACTATATAAAAGATATGAAAGCTTGAACTTGGAAGAAAATATAGTAGTATTATTCATACCCAAGATCCTTTCTTCCAAGGAGACAAGCCTTCTTTGGTGGCTCAAGCCTTGCTCCTCTACTATTTCTACTCCTAATCTAAGCTAAAGAGTGGAGGTGGAGAGTAGAGTGAGGTGTGCTTCTAAGTTATGGTGTGTGTAGAGTGAGGCACCCCTCCCCTCTCTTATATAGCGGCTTGGCCTGATCGGTTGGGGGGGAATATTCCCCGTATCCACCCCGCACCGCCAGCCTCCACATTGATCACTGTCGGCATGCGGAGGATGGGCCTGAGGGGCGCGGCCGTGTCAGGGCGTGCGCGCCTAGGGTGGCCCCCCTCAGCCTCTGCTTCATGTTGCCGCCTCTCCTTTAGGCCTGGATCAATGTGGGTAGGTGGGTTGGCCCAGGTTTGGCTCTGGTTGGGCTCCTTCCTCCTCTTGTCCCCTTTACGCTTTCTAGAAAGCACCTTCTTTCCTATGTTTCACTTGTTTCCGGCGCCTGTTTCTGCATTCATATCAATTCTACCGGTACAAGTGGAAATAGGTCAAAGCATATGTATATGTGTGTATTGATGTGTATTTTCCTCCATTTTTGGCTTATGTTGGTGGTATAAATCTATCGACAACGACCGCCAACATGTATCATCTGCACTATTTTGATAGGATGATTTGGTATCATCCGAAACCATGCGATGGGATGATTTGGTATCTTCCTGAGGTTAGTGTGTTTTCTAACCCTTGAGAAGCCGTGGTGGAGTTATATGGAAATCTAAGGTAGCACCCTTTCGGGTATGAGGTCTCGTTAGACCTGTTACTGCCACCGCGCATGGTTAGGAACTGCGTGTATCATGTGGGAAAATTTGTACACCTCTGCAGAGTTTATTGAATCTATTCGAATAGCCACATTCTTGGAATGGGCAAATGCTGGGATGAGATACTATGATTAGACTTCATGAAAACTGTGATAATCTAGTAAGACGCATTTTACTAATCTGGTAATTACAATTAACCCCGAAAACTAGTGAGAATGGTAACACTCTGCCAGGGTCCAACCTATAATTATAATCACTTCACCCTACCTCCACCTAAACCACCTTAACTACCTCCATATATAGCCTTCTCCATCCACCTCACTTTCACCCAAAATTAGGGCTTGCTGAGTACTTTATGTACTCAACCCCTCCATTCTATGTTTTTAGGAGAGAAGCTATAGGAGTATACACGAGGATGGAGCTACCGGAGCGATGCAAGGATAGGACAATAGGAGAACGCTCGAAGATGGAGCCGTACGACTACATGAAGGAGCTACGCTAGGACTATGACAATTGAGACATAGGAATGCGCTTAAGGAACAAGTCTAGGGTTACGTCCGTACTCCAAGTTGTCTGTAAGGGTGAAGCCACAATAGGAGAACGCCCAAAGATGGAGCTGTACGACTACACAAAGGAGCTACGCTAGGACTACGACAATTGAGACATAGGAATGTGCTTAAGGATAAATTTAGGGTTACGTTCGTACTCCAAGTTGCTTGTAGGAGTGGAGCCACGACGATATGGAACCGTTGTCTTCGAACTCTGATATACGATGTAAGGCCAATGGCCCAAGCTATGTAAAACGAACCTTGTAATATGTTTTCCCCATTAGCAATAAAAGTATGATTTTTTATATCAATCTTGTTTGAATTGTGCGTATCAGCTACTGATCTAGGGACTGATACATGATGTACAAAGGACCCTAAATTATGGGCCCGACATAGATGTAGAGGCCTCGCTAGAGTTGGGTGCTAAAAATAGAGTCCAAAAATTAGAGACATCCCTACTCAAAATGTAGGGACTCTATTATTTTAGGGGAGGGGGCACTCTGAAGATACTCTAAGCCACTAAGGTTAGTGTTGATATATTATTGCAAAAGGAAATTTGACCACCTATGTTGTTGGTTTTTATCATCGACAATAATTATGGGGTTATGTATGCCTAATGACGACAATATGATAGTGTGCTGAATTGAGAGCTCGGTGGTAACACAAGAACATAGTATAGGTTTCTGGCTTTAATGGTGAGGTAATACCGTAATATCCTAGTCCTTAGTTGATAGATTGTATTTGATATATACGGATGTATGGTGTCTAGAAGGCATAGAGTGTCTAGTTATCCATGGATGTTGCCTAGCAGTTCTTGGTCTAGTTAGTGTTAATCTAGGGATGACTCTTATATAGTCCGTAGGGGATCTATTGACTCATCCTCACATGGAATAGGTATGGGTAGTACATGTCTTACACTTTTGCCCTTGCTTTGTACGAAAAGATTTCTTGAGGTGCTAGCTAATTTTTGATAGGAGGCCGTTTGAATCCACCTGCTAATAGGTGGTTAGATATTGAGTTAAAGGTACAAATGAACAATTAGTACCTATTAGCAACTCCAAACTAGCTAATGAAATTAATAGTTGATAGTCCCTATCTAATAATTAGCAGGTTTATTATTGTTTAGATTCACTAATACTAATTTTAGCTGTTAATCTTCGGTGCTAATGGCCAAATAGACCCTTACTTGCTTTGCTTCTTCGTGAAGTACACTGTACACTATCAGGTGCTGTTCATGATAATATCGTGCCATAGAGCTAGCGGCATTTTGTTTATGTTTCATTCGATTATCGGGTTTAAGTCCTTGACTTGGTATGGATGCTCGTATTTTTCAGTATTTTAACGGCACTATGCTTTTAGTGATAGACGACGCACCCATCGACAGCGAGGCGTCTGTGGTGACTTCGTGAATCTCGAGATCTGCCAGCTCATTCCTTCGAAGATGCTCACAGAGATAGGTTTACGTATGCACGTTCATAAGGGAGCGTGCGTGTGCACGTGTGTGTGGTGGACGTCTAGGTGGTCCTATAATTTTAAAAAGAAATCACTGTTACAAAAGCGTCCCATGAGTGAAGTCTGCACACACCCAAAAAAAAAAATGAGGCGTCGCTCCATATAGCAGACTAACTATATACTGCTCCGTAATTATTAAGTTTCTCGTAGTTAATACTCTCTTCATCTATAAAATAAAATACAATTCTAACATAGTACTTTCTCCATTCTAAATTATAAGACGTTTGACATTTTTTATATTAAGTTAGACCACTCGTCTTATTTAAAATTTTGTGCAAAATATCACTTGTTTTGTCGTGGTTTTCTTTATTAATAAAAGTTCTTCAACAATGACTTAAATTTGACTATGTTTGTATAAATTTTTTGAATAAGATGAGTGGTCAAACTTGAGGTAAAAAAAGTCAAACGTCTTATAATTTGGGATGGAGGAAGTACTAAGTTAAAGTTTTTTTTTACTTTTACTAACTATAAATAAAAAAACATCAATATTTGTCGTATCTAACAACTATTATTAAATTTATCATGAGATATTTTCATACTAAGTGTCATATGTATTACCTATATTTTGCTAAAAGTTTAGACACGAGAATTGAAAACATGTATAAAATTGCATTTTCTTTTGTCAACGGAGATAGTATAGTCTTTGCATGAAACATAGGAGTAATATACTAGTAGTAGAACTTCCAGATATTTTGTTGGGACCAGCTATTATCCTGTATATCTCATCAAATAGCATTAGGTTATTAGAGTACGGCCTTGTTTAGTCCTCCCTAAAATTTTACACCTTATTCTATCAGATGTTTAGATACATGTATAGAGTATTAAATATAGACTAAAAAATAACTAATTGCACAGATTGTGTGTATTTTGCGAGACGATTTTTTTAGCCTAATTAGTCTGTGATTAGACAATGTTGTGCTACAGTAACATGTGCTAATGATGGATTAATTAGTCTTAATAAATTCGTCTCACAGTTTACAGGCGAGTTCTGTAATTAGTTTTTTTATTAGTATCCGAACACTCCTGACATCCCATGAAACATCCGATGTGACACCCTAAAACTTTACACCCCTGAAACTAAATAAGACATAAGAGAAATACAACTTGCAATCGGCTGTAATTTAGTCTATTTACAACCCACTTGTTTGTCTCGCGTGATTTCTTGCTTCTTATGTATAAGCTGACTATAACTTGTAACTGGCTTCTTGCCTTAGCATATAGTTCACCTTATAACCTTTTATTATACTTGCTATTAGAGTAAGGCTAATAATACAGCCGGCCTGCTGGCAATAAGGTGCTTTGCAGCCTTCTGTTAGCTCACTCATATACAGTAGTTAACTCTTTATTATTAATACATGACTTACTTATCTCTCTTATAGAGTTTCTTGGTTATTGTACCTAAATCAGGTGTAAGCTTATAGTCCATTTCTCCTTTTCTTTCCTCCACCTCAGCATTTAGCTAGCTTACAGCTGTTACAGTATTATACTTGGTCTTAGGTAGGAGTAGAGTATAATCCTTCTGCAGGCGCATCCATCGAATTTGAGCGACACGTGCAGCCCACAGCCCAATGTCTGCTTAAACAAGCGACAAGCGAAGGAGTTCCATGGCCACCTGCAGCTGTTTCGCAGGATATGCCACCCCATCAGGCGGCTATTTATACCTTCTCTAACCAATCAATCACCCGCTTCCTCCAGCTCCAGGCACGCCTCCACAGTACACACTCCCCAGTTCCAATCCGATCCCCATCAGGGCCATCGCCAGTACCAACTACCGCGCCGTGCCGCGCGCCGCCTCAGCGTCGGCGGTGCCTTTACGCCTCATCCCTTCTCCTACCCGTGCACTCACCGGCGTTGGCTATGCACCATCGCATGGGTGGCTTCCTGCTCTTGCCGGCTTTAGCCTTGGCTGTTGCGTCCGCGTGGGCCCCGGTCACCTTCGGCGACCCGCAGGCCACGCTGCTCAACCTGGGGTGCAGCCAGTACAACGCCACGCCTGCGTCTGCCTTCATCGCCGCCCTCAACTCCACATTCGCCAGCCTCCGCGCCAACCTCTCCGCTGCAGGCGGCGGCGGCTTCGCCACCGCCGCGGAACCGCGCGCCGCGGCCCCGGCGTTCGCGATGGCGCAGTGCCGCCCGTACGTCGCGGGCCGTGACTGTGTCGCCTGCTTCGACGCGGCCGCCGCGCGCCTCCGCGCCGCCTGCAGCGCCGCCGCCAACGGCGGGCGCGCCATCCTCGACGGCTGCATGCTCCGGTACGAGAGCGCGGCCTTCTTCGACCAGTCCACGCTCCCGGGCAACACGCAGGTCTGCAACGGCTCCGCCGTGGAAGCCGCCGGCTTCGCGGACGCGGCGCGGGCGCTGGTCGCCGACCTCGCGGCGGCCGTGCCTCGCGTCCCTGGGCTCGCCGCGGCGGCCGCGAGCGGCGGCGTGTATGCGGCGGCGCAGTGCGTGGAGACGGTCGGGGAAGGCGGTTGCGCGCAGTGCCTCAACGTGGCGGTGGCGAACATCGATGGGTGCCCACCCAACTCCGACGGCCGTGCCGTGGACGCCGGCTGCTTCATGAGATACTCTGATAAGTCTTTCTTCCCAGCGAACTCGACCGTGGACCTCGCCGTATATTTGCGCTCCGGTGAGTTCATCTTTGTTTACGTATCATGTGTTTTTGCGTGGGTTATCAACCTAGGCTTCCATGTAGTAGATACTGGCTGCTCCGTGTTACTTGGACAAGTTTTGTTAGTGTTATATACCGGGCCATGTTCCCCGATGTTTCTCACTCGCACCAGTAGTATTATGGATTAAGCCACAAATTTGGCAAAATGACAAGGTAGCACTTTTCGTTGTTATTTGGTAATTAGTGTCCAATCATGGTCTACTTAGGCTTAAAAGATTCGTCTCGTTCATTTCGTCTGAACTGTGTAATTAGTTTTATTTTTTATCTATGTTTAATGCTTCATGCATGTGTCCAAAAATTCGATGTGACGGGGAATCTGGAAAATTTTGCAAAATTTTTTTGGGAACTAAACGGGCTCTAAAAGTTAATCACACTGCTTTGCTGTGGGGGGTAGAAGCAACTCTATAATGCTCAAATAAATTTCCTTTTATCATACATACATGTGCAAAATTTCAGGAAATCCAATGTTTCAGATGATTTTTCAGGAAGTTAGGATCAGTTTATGTGCTCCAGGGATTGGTCTTGCTCGAAATTAGCTTGTAATGGATATTCAAATAGAAGGTTTCAAAAAAAAGTAACAAGTTCCACAAATAGAATGAACGAAATATTATGTCTCCAGTCAAAGTTTTTTCAGTTTAGAGTTCTCAAATGCATGATTGCTTGCAATTTTTTTTTTCAGTTTGGAGTTCTTCAATGCATGATTGCTTGCAGGGAAATCGAGCCAAAAAGGAGCGATCATAGGAGGCATTGTGGGAGGTGTAGCCTTCCTGTTTCTTGTTGGCCTCTTGACTTTCTTATTGGTACGGCGTTCTAGAAAGACAAAGCCTCGTAGAGGTAAATGTTGTGAAGTCTAGCATTTATCAGACTTGCAGTGTTGTGATTTTTGTCTAATTTTCCAATGGAAGTATAAACTATGTCAGATATTTCTGTTGTTTGCCATGAAATTCTCTTACAGGGTTTCAAGTAAAGTAAAATATCACGTGTCAAAAGTTTCTTTCATGAGAACACTGCCCAATGCTATGCCCCTATTGTTTTGTGTTGCATGTCGCATGTTTAGCTTTATAATATAACCAATGGTTGTCAATCATATTATTGATACAAACTAAACTTGGCTGGCTATTCCTGTCTTATGAAACTTGCTGAAAGATAATGGCTTAAGAAGTTAGGTTAGTACATTAACGACTAAAAGTAGAAATTTATTTTTTCTTTTACATAACCATAGGTCCACCGTACACATGTTTTCGGCTCACCATACGCTGGTTTCTTCCTGAAATTAAATTTGTGTCCATTTATGTTTGCTGACTTGGAGTCTTCAGTACTTTTGTGCTTTATTTGTTTTAGCCTGAGCAATGTCTTACACTTTACTTTATATGGCTACTGTCAGTGGCGGAGCTGAGACGGAAATTTAGGTGGGGCGAACTAAGAACATAATTTTTTTTAATGACATCATATGGATGCACATGAATATCCAATATACGGTAAATTCAAAGATTCATTGAAAATGATACTTTTCATTAGAAGATAAGTAGTCAATAGCACCTTAATATAATATAGTAATCCAACAAACACCAAATTAAACAAGAGTCTAAAATCTAACTATCCAAGAGCTAAAATACCTGTAAATTTGAAGAACAAATGAGCATGTGTTAATAAATTAAAACAGCACACAGCAACGAGGAGACATACCACTGGACACTGGACTACTAATCTACTAGTATTAAAGAACAACTAATAATTCTAGGTGGCCTAGGCTAGTCAACAGCACGCAGCCGCAGCAAAGTAGGCAGCCAGCAAGGGGCGCCGGCGGCCGGCAGCTAGCAGCAGGCCCTGCGCCTGCGATGAGCGCCTGAGCCCTGAGCGTCAACCAACAGCTAGCAGGGGGCGCCGGCGGCCGGCAGCTAGCATCAAGCCAACAAGGGCCCAGCCGCCAAGGGGCGTCGGTAGTCGGCCGGTGGCACCACGGCAGGGGCTCCCGTTATCGGCGGGCTGCAGCTAGGGCGTCGAGCGGCGGCTTCGAGGGATTGGGGATCGAGACACGACTCACACGAGGGTCGACAGACGAGAGGTCGAGAGCTAGGGCCGGCAGCCGGTGATTTTTGATGCGGTGGAATCTTGCTTTGCCTTTGCTGGGCTGATGGAGTGACGGGCTCTCTCCTATTGGGCCTTTGGCCTACGCTCGCGTCTCATACTCGCATCCCCCTTCCAAAATCGCGTTGCAGAAGACATGTGGCCGGCCGGACGCCGCTCGCTCGACGCCAGGTGAGCTGAGGACTGAGGAAGAAGGGAGTGGTAGTAGGAGCTTCCCGTCGGCGGTAGGTGGGGCAGCTGCCCCACCCTGCCGCATGGGGAGCTCCGCCTATGGCTACTGTAGAACCACAGTAAAGTAAAAGCCAATTTGATACATGATCTAGGTAAATATTGAGTTTGTCCATTTTTGCTCAGAACAACATGGCAACTTGCAGATTTTCTTAGTCTCAAGATATATTATGTATAAAATGTGTTGGAGTTTATCCAGGATCCATTTATATCTGTTTTATATGCAAAAAGTATAATCAAGTCCTTTTTAAAAATGAAAAAATAGTTTCATCTCTGTATTTTGTAATTAAATTAGTTTGCAGAAAGTCAATTGGAAAAACTGATCAAACACTATATTGTTTCTGCATTTCCATGTCTGAATGTATTATCTTTTAGGAGATATACTTGGCGCAACAGAATTACAAGGTCCAACAAGTTTCTACTATCATGATCTTAAGGCTGCAACCAATAATTTCAATGAGAAAAGTAAACTCGGCGAAGGAGGTTTTGGAGATGTATATAAGGTATGCTGATCATCTAATTTTCATCCTCCATCGAAATTTGCTGATTGTATGCAGCTTTAGAGAACTAGAAAACTTATAATTAAGAAAATTTTAGAAGCAGTGCTTTTCATTTCTGACAGGGTTTGCTGAAAAATGGGAAAACAGTTGCAGTAAAAAGGTTAATAGTAATGGAAACTAGCCGGGCCAAAGCTGATTTTGAAAGTGAAGTGAGGTTGATCAGCAATGTTCATCATCGGAATCTTGTCCGGCTTCTTGGTTGTTCTCGGAAGGGCTCTGAGTTCTTACTTGTCTATGAATACATGGCAAATGGCAGCCTGGACAAGTTCCTCTTCGGTATGTTACTCGGATCTATGATTCTCAGGCATTTTATGCTTCATACATTATTTTCTTTGGTTTTCAGGGCACTTTGTGACATGTTGAGAAAATTCATTTTATTGATGTGTCTATTAGTGCACGTTTGCTTGTGCTAGATGGCCCCATTTGTTTTATCTGAATACCACATCCACACCTATAACTAGACTAAATCCACTCCAATTGTTTGTTTATTTGAGAGGATGATTGCTTTGCATTGGCGAACATAACATTTCTGACATGCACTCTGTGCAATGGTCTCATTTTGATATCACAGGTGATAGACGTGGAACCCTTAATTGGAGGCAGAGATTTAACATTATTGTTGGCATGGCTCGTGGTCTTGCATACCTTCATCAAGAGTTTCACGTCTGTATCATACACCGTGATATTAAATCTAGCAATGTTCTTCTTGATGATGACTTTCAGCCTAAAATCGCTGATTTTGGTTTGGCGAGACTTCTACCTGATGATCACAGTCATTTGAGTACAAAATTTGCAGGAACATTGTAAGTTTAAATATGCAAATATGGCATGTAGTAATATGCACTAGACTAATTTTTTAATTATATTTTTCTTTTGATCAGGGGCTACACTGCTCCAGAGTATGCAATTCATGGCCAACTATCAGAGAAGGTTGACACATACAGCTTTGGTGTTGTCGTCTTGGAAATATTAAGTGGTCGGAAGAGCAATGATACAAGACTTGAGCCTGAAACACAGTACCTGCTTGAATGGGTATCCATCATTCTTCTGAAACCTCCCTCTTCTTGGTGCCCGCATTACCCCATATTGCTGCCAATATCTCATATTTTTCATGCATGGTTTTATAAGTCTGTAATTTATGCTTACGGTTTTATTTTAGTTTCATACTAACTGAGTGAGATGAACACTCCACTGGATTTTCACTATATGCTTCTGAAGGTTTAACAAGCAATTGACAAAGTTCCAGCACACAGCACAGCCTTCTAGTGTTTTCTTATTAGTTTTCATCAGGATGGCTTGGATACTTTCACCAGTTCTTTTTTTTATATCTTTGACATAAAAAGAAAAACCATTAGCAGTGCTGCATGTTCCACATCTGTATCGAATGTAACTAATATTTTGTTCTCTACGAACACATGTGGTGCCTAGATCCTTTTTTGATCATCCCCTATGGTTGCACAGGCCTGGAAGCTATATGAAAGTGACAACTTAATGGCCTTGCTGGATGAGTCACTAGATCCTGAAGAATATAGACCGGACGAGGTAAAAAGGATAATGGAGATAGCCCTTCTCTGCACTCAATCAGCTGTTGCTGCAAGACCAATGATGTCAGAAGTGGTTGTGTTGTTGTTGACAAAAAATGATCCAGAGATCCAGCCCACAAGGCCCACTTTTATTGATGCAACAAGTAGAGTGCGAGGCGAAACATCCTCCTCCAGTTCATCTTCTGCCTCGAAGGCGACCATATCAGTTTCTCAGTTTTCGGGCAGGTAAAAAGCATTGTATATGACTTTCCTTCTTTTTTCTGTAGTAACAACATTTGTAATCAGTATATGTACATATAGGATATATCTATATAGCAGGGAGTGACTGATTACTTGTCAGCATATATGACAGCAGTGTAAATCATTTGAAATTTCCCTTTTGTTCTTGTACTATGTAACTATCCATATGCGTATGTGGTTCACATGCATGTTTTATATATGTGCTTTCTATACATGGCATTGTCTATCTGAGAGCATTTTGTGTCCCAAGTTGTATGCATATTGCATTGCAGTTACTGTATTTAAATTTCTAGCAAGAACTACAAAGTGCATTAACTGGTTGCTAAGCTACCATAGACCACCAGCTGATTTCTCAGTTGTAGTTGATACAGTGAACAGCCTTATAATTTAGTTCTAGTAGCTGTTCAACTAGTTTAAGAAAGGCAACATGAGCAACTTGAGATTCCAACAACTGAAACTTATCCACCTGGCAGAAATCCTCATTTGGAAAAGCTCCCTGACAAGCCCTTTCTGTGTCACAATTTAGAAAGAGAAGTCTATAATAAAGATATCCCTTTAAATACATTCTTCTAGTCGAATACCTTCAGGAAGCCCCTGGGGACTGATTCACTGGCCAAGGCAATGGTCTATTGTGCAGTTCAGCTTTCATTAGTGTCCTGGTGGGTACCCCATATAGTAAGCTGTGGTACTTTAACTCTGAAGTCGTCCTTTCTAACAAAGTTTTAAGGAAACTAATAAAATTCAGTTTAAATACCAGAAGTGTCTCCCCCTCCCATAACTGCATATCTTATTTCTTGAATTGTCAAATGTGAAACTATTGCTGTGTTGTTTGTTTGGGAAAATGGAACAGTATTCTGTCTAATAAGTTAGGGTGAGTATGAAGAGACCTGATAATGGAAACAGCAAAGCAGTGGTCAGTTGATAAAAGCTAACAGAGCGAAAGGGCCTCTAGTTGAGTTGGTTAGGTGGCTTAAGTAACACTCCTCAGGTCCTGGGTTCGACTCCCCATGGGAGCAAATTTCAGGCTGGGGTTAAAAAAATATCTCCTCGCCTGTCCCATTGCCAAAGCACAGGACTAAGGCCCGGCCCCGGTCTTGGTCGTTCTCACATGGGCGAGCGAATTTGAGGCTGGGGTTAAAAAATATCTCCTCATCTATCCCATTGCCAAAGCACAGGACTAAGGCCCGGCCCCGGTCTTGGTCATTCTCACATGGGCTACGGTGCCGCTGTGTATGGGTGAGGCAGGGCTTCGAGGGTTTTCTCGACCTGCGTGAGAAGGTCTTCTTCTTAATGCAATGTCCGGGGGGGGGTGTCTTACCCCACAGGTTGAGATTTTTTCTTAATAAAAGCTAACAGACAGGCTATGTGGTTCCACAAGAACTGTGAGTGCCTTTTGGTATGAAACTATGAATCACACTTTGTAATATTCAGGATCTGTCAGAATGCTGCAAATGCTGTGATCTGATTGTTGAAATTGTCAAAAGCTGCCATCAATGTAAGGATTAATTTATTAGCATACGCGGAACTAATGCTTGTCCTTTTCATCTTATATGTAGCGAGGAATAGTTGCCTTAATTTTTTCTATGTTCTAGACTTCTTGTGGATGACTGTTGACCCCAGAGATTTTTGTAATCTATCATTGCATATTTTATCCTAGGAAATGGTGTGACACTATGGATTATTTTACTTATCTTGTTTGCTTCCCCCACATGAGTGTGTGCCGCATAAGCTGACTTTACCAGACAACATAAAGACAGTAAACTGGCTACGTTCAACTTGTTGCAGAACACTATAATTGATTTCACATTGCTGTTTGATAGAGATGATTCGTCGACTGTGACTGTTTTCACATTGTAGCTTTGATATGGACAGACCGGCTCTCATACTGATTCCCCTTCTATTGTGTAAACAAATTGCATCATAAGGCAATTGTCATGCAGTTTGGTCTAATCTATCATATAGTCACCTTCTTATTTGGGATATAGAAAAAAAAAACTAGCATATTTGGTATCTCCTATTGAACATTATATAAAAATAGGATACTGCAACCTGCTCCTGTATGCCTAATCTATGATATAACCACACTGCTTGACAGCTTGCTTTTTATTCTAATTCTGTACTAGGTTGTTGAGGGTATAAACTCTGAACATTAGAGTTAAGTCCACTCTAGTTCTGATCTGTGAGTTTCAGATTTGACAGGCTATCTTACTATCATTTAGACAGTATGTTGTAAATCTTGGGTATTGAGAGACGGAACACAACCTTCTCCTGTATGCCTTTCTGGGTTCTTTGTATTGGAAAACACACTGTTTATAATGCTTCACCTTTTTGTTGCATGCTTTGTATTTTTTTAAGATGGTGTTTTCCGCTATGTACGGCATCATTTAAATATGTCTGTATTACAATACATTCTCCCTCAAATCAAAATAAGTACTGCTTTGATTGACAACCTCAATAACATAACTTCGACCACCACATTCTGTTCTAGAATATCAGTATAACTTAATAAAACTACTAGTATAGGAAGTACTCAAGACAAATATATTCATGTGGCTGATCAAGTAAAATATCAATGATCAAACTTAAGATAATTTGTTTGCACCTACCCTCTGTCCTAGCTATGCTTCTTTTTATGGTTACATTCTGCATAGGGGACATGAGAACAAATCTGTGATATTTTTTTAATGTAAAAAAAATCTGTGATAATTGAATATGATGCAGACCATGGATGATGTAAGTGCCTCATTAATCTGTATTGCTGCACTTTGTATTGCCCTTTTTTTGCGTAATGGATGATAAGTTTGCCCTCCTATGCATTCTTGAAAAATATTTAAATGGTCTAGTAGTTAACCTTAAAACAAGATTGTGTACCCACAAAATGTCCCTATATAGCTAAATGCGATTTATGATTTATCATTGGCTCATTAACGTTTTGAAGTATAAATAATTAAAATGCTCGCCACATATAGTATATATGAAACATATTTAATATTTCTAATCCTTCGATAGTGTGGCCATTTGCTATTTGGTGAAAATATTTGAGCAAGGTAAAATAGGTAATTTGTACGTAAACTTTAGCAGGCAAAGTTCTGGTGCTACAATGATGCAGACTGTGATAAATATAAAAGACGACCTGTGTGGAATGCCTATCCTACTTGTGTTCTCTCGTTATGTACAGTCCGTACTCCATAGTTTTAACTCATCTTTCTGCTTCCATTTCGCCAACAGCTCTGACAACATTTGTAGTCAAACATACAGAACAATAGTTACTTCTTGAATAGTTCAGTAGGATATATTTCAGGCAAACTTTGCTGATCCTTTTTTAGTTGCTTCTGAGCTGTCCGTGTCCTGTGTCCAAACCTAGCCAAGCAAAATCAAGCATAACCACTTAGCATCTGGAACCAAGTTTAGGAAGTCCGTGCACTGATCTTCCATGGACTCAGCTTGAATCCACTGGAGTTGATGAGCGTGCATATAATTCCTGCTTTTATTGTCTTATTAGGAAAGTGATTTTAGACCCTTGACTTCTCCAGAGATAGTTTAGTAGTTTACAGTTGCACCTGGAACAGAAAGACGTTAGTTATATGTTTTCTCGAAAACGCAGGAGAGCTACGCTTCATTATATTAAGAAGAAAATACGGGATAAGAACCCGAACTCCCACAAACATACACACTCTACACATGTCAAACTAAAGTTTTAGATTACATTTTTGCCTGCTAAACATAAAAGGACGACCACAAAAACCAAACAACTAGGCCACTCTAAGGCAAAGGTGCCGGTGTAGTCAAGGAAGAGAGGTTTTGTGCGCCTGCTATCTCCCAAAGACGCCTTTCCTCGCTGGTAACGTTAAGAGCCCTTGCAATGCTAGGAGCAGCTCTGTCAAAAACAATAGTTATATGTTCGCTCAAAATAACTGGACAGCGAAATGATTTCCAAAGGTTGTCCTTGAACTTAAATGAACGTGGCCAAAAGATGGACATGCAAGAGCAAAGCTACTTGGTTAATTGGTTGTTACTTATTGCACATTAGGTTATCATCATTATCTCTCGAATTTTGAATTAAAAAGAACTCCATAGATTGTTTTTTTTCCTAAAACGAAGAGCATATGTTTTTAAAATAAGCGAACTGTAGTACCAAGTAATCTTTCAAGTCTCAATGTTTCCTGCAATGATTAACTTGACTGTTAGTGATAGTAATATAGTAAGATCTTTATGGGTTATTAGACATTGCTACCACTATCAACAAGTTTGGTGTGCTAAAGTGACGCTTGCATGCGTAAGGATTGGCCACTAGTAAAAATTTGACAGCAACCTGGAGCACAATGCCTGCATATGAAGATAAAATTTCAGGATCAGATTGCAGCACCTCCACATAATTGCTTATGCAATGGAAATGTATGATTTGCCCTGTGATGTTGATACCGAATTACTTAAACTGAGGCAGATTAGGACAGCTTTTCTTTTAGTAGAAAATACAGCTTGTAGAGGATGTAGGATGATGCAAACTATGTTGGGACAGAGGGACATAAGGCACTCGTCTCTCTGCAAGGTCCATTCTTATCTTACATGCAAATCTGACAGTTTATGACAATGCAGATTTTTAGCATGTATTTCTGATGTTCATGTCCTCACGAAGCACAGAAAGAATTGCCCATTTCGATCAGTAATTTGAGGTGACTAGACTGGGGCCTGGGCACTGAGCCACCGAGTCATGCTGATGGATCTTAGTTGAGCCGCCCACTGGATAATCTATCATCTACAATATGGAACATAAACTGATGAACAGCAGGTAAACTAGACCAGTTGTAGATTTAAGGCATCCTATGTTACAGTAGCTGTTAATGATTAAGAAATGGTAGTTCTAATTAAAGCTACATGTCACACTCTGTTTTAAGAACAAGATAGAATGCATATATATTACGTGCGCCCCAGGGACAGTTGCACACATAAGTCAACAAATTACAGGAAGTATGATCACAGTGTATCTTACATCACGTTTAATACAACACTTAGTCTTTACACACAAGCGGAAATTAAAAAGATAACTCTCAGACGTGGTAGCTCCAACACAGGGACGATCAACTGGTTGACTCAAACCTAGAAGTCCTCTAGGTAATCCTCATACCAACTGTCATCTGTTACACATTCATGATTTTTATCCAAAAATAGAAAATGAACAAGCGTGAGTACATTTCGTACTCCACAAGCATAACATGGGGATTCATGAGGCTCAAAAGGTAGACACGGTTTACTACATTTAGCATTTTAGTAAGTCAATATTTTATCCTTCATTAACATCAAGTTATGCTTATAATCCACATGATCATATACTAGAATCAAATAGAGTCATTGAACATCATTATAACATCATCATCATCATCATCATCATCATCATCATCATGAGTTAACAACATAACAAGTATCCATTTATTCTGTGAGTTTTTCGGGCCGCTCGTGACCGTGAGCACGGCTGTTATAACAGTTTTTAACACTCTGCAGAGGTTGTGCATCTTTACCCGTGAGTCGTGTTGCCAAAATGCCCAGGGCCCGTCGACCCCCTAACACTCCCAAGGTGAGAATGTAGGGTACACTATGAAGCCTTCCATAGGTCTCTCTAACATATTAGGGCCGCAAGGTTTTCTCGGCAGGCAGATGTAGGAACCCCTTTCTATGGCACAAATCTTTCGCGGCTATACATATAAGAATAGGGGTAGTCCTATACCCAAAATGGCAAGCCCCTCTTGCGCCATAAAGGTAACCTCTAACAAGCTAGAAGAGATCCTATTACTGAGCTAAAGTCAGAGCCATGTGACTCTCATGGTTGCACTATCAATCCCAGTTTTTGCCGACAGATAAATCCATACGGAGGGTTTAGGACAACATGATCGAAGTCATTTGCACCTTCACCCTATGGATCAGTTGTCATAAAGCATGTTTTACCCTTTGTTCCATAGAACCATTAACTATTGTATAGATCATATTCAGTTAGAGCACTAGCAATCTATCCATGTGCAATTAATCTGTAGGAGTCAAGGGGCATGTCATCAAATACTAGAAAGTCCTTATGGTGGTCAAAATTAGACACATGCAAAATGAGTAGATCATTAAAATGGATAGGACATCAAGGTAGGCCCATGCTATACTTGCCTTAGTTCACAGTCCACCTGGTCTTGCTGTTCTTCGAAGAAATCCGGGTTCCCGAAGTACTCCTCACCGTCTGAACTCGATCAACACGAACTAACAATACGCATTCCGAAGACAATCATACAAGCAAAACAATCATATGGTTAGAATAGTACACTAGCAGTAAATAAAACAAGATAAAAAGTTTATGAAAATCATCTACGTCTCGCTACGATCACATAGACACGAAGTTCACGAAAAAAGGAGCTCGAACGCGAAAGTTACGAATTAAACAAGATTCCTATAGCGAGTTCATTAACTTAACCTAATCAAGAAATTTAAAAGTTGCTAACCCATCAACCAGTAGCATTAACTGGTAGATTATGAAATTACGAACCTAATGCAAGTTGAACGGGTCAAATCGGAGCTAAAACGGAGTTTTTATGAGCAAACAGTGTAGTGGCAATTCTGTAAATAGATTGAACTATTTTTGAATTTAAATAAATAATCAAAATTGGGATTTTCATTTGACCGAGGACCGCGGTTTGGATTACACAAGAACTGGGGGTCTTTTTAAGAAAAAGCCCCGTGAATGGGTACGGTTGATCTTGGGCCGCCGGATTAGATTCGGATGGCTCAGATTCGATGGAGGGGAGGAAGGGCGGCGCGGCTCGCCGGAGTAGGCGGCTAGGGCGCTACAGGCCTCGTCTCGCCAAGCTGAGAGCACCGAAAGAGAGCGGGGGTGAAGGCGAAGCCGTCCCGGGGCAAAACGCGGCCGGAGGACGGCCCGCGCAGCGTGCGCGCCATGGCCGACGGCGAGGAGCTCGCCGGCGCACACAGATTCGCCCCTAGAGACCACTATTCATGACGGCAATGGCTCGAGGAGAGAGAGGGGCACAGGGAAGCTCACCACGGCGAAACCGAAGGCGGGGAGGGAGCGAGTGTGGGGACCACGGCGTGCTTCCTCGGCGGTTTTGCGAGCTCGAGCAGAGGGGAAGAACTGCAACCGGGCAGCAGGGAGGGCGGCGTCGGGTGCGGCTTCCTTTTAAAGGGGTCGGGGCGCGGGGGACGCTCCCACGACGCGAGTGGGCGTGGGGCCGCGGCGGTTGCGCCATGACGCCGTGCGATACGGGAGGTTGGGGGAGGAGCTGACGGGCGGGCCCGGGCTGCAGCGTCAGAGAGAAGGGGGAAGGAGGCAGCGGTTGCCCACTCGAGCTGGGCCGGCCCAGGAAGAGAAAGGAGAGGAGGGGGAGAAAGGAAGGGCGCGCGGGCCGGCGGGAACTGGGCTAGCAGGCCGAAAGTGAGGAAAGGAGAAGGGGAAAAGAATTTGCTTTTCTTTTTCCAAAACAATTTTCCAAATTCATTTTCAAAGGATTTTTAAACCCTTTTGAGTTTTGGATCAAAACCAAACATCCCAATAGATAAAATGCAACAGCATGGTGCATCAACATGTATCTATCCCTATGATTGATTTTAATTTCATAAAAATTATTATTCCCTATATTTGAATGCACACATAATTGCATAAACAAATCAAATTTAACTATTTTCGAAGAATGTAAATTTTAGGGTGTTACGCTACACTTAGGGTAATGCATCTTCTCTTAGATTTCAGACTTAATTGTTGCTACTACGTGCTGATATTTTCTGTTGAGATCGGATCAATGATGTTCCTACGTGCTAACAGTTCTTATAAACCTTAGGATGTCTGGGTGTGAAGCCTTCGCATGTTCCCTTTACTTTCAGTAACCAGCTATCAGTTGCAATATATAAAATAAGATATGGCCATGATAGAACCATCTTTAAAAGACAACCTTGTGCTAAGTTTGTAAATCATAGGCTGGCATCATAAACTCAATCAAGTACAACGACAAATGTACCTTGGTACGAATTAGCACAGATGTGTTTCATATGTCAATAAAATATGAAACGGAAATAAACTATGCATTGCCTTTAACACCCATTGTTTATTATTTAATCTGAGAAGGCAACAACTATCTGTGTTCTGTACTTCCTTTCCTTTGCCCTCATAATTCCAGGCTGTTCCATGTCCATCTGGAGACAATCTTTGTCTTCCTTCTTTCTTTGTACTTTGTGTGCTTTATAAGAGTAAGAACATAAGTGTGTAAACATAGCAATATGCCAATATACTACACTCTCCAATATGCATTGTTGGGAACATGTATCCTGTCAACAGTTTAATATCAGTTTATCACCATTAGCAGGTCATTATTTTAATATGCATTATTAGCGGCTCGCCAGTGCCCCAAAGCAGACATAGGAAAGACTGCCCTTTCAGATTAAGGAGAGATAAGCAAATTAATACGAATAATTTAGTGAGAAAACAGCATGCAAGAAACAAGCGTGGCTCTAGTATTCTAGAAAAAGGGTGGAAACACATACAACTAAGCATGATATAAGACACCAACTAATCTAAATGAATAAATTAGAAGTTGATAAGACAGGACGGGACCATCTGATGAAGTATGTGACAGCATCTGTTGTTTAATCATGCGAGTGGTGAACATGTCACCAAAAAGAAGTGTGCCCATTTGGAAATACTCCTGTTCTGCTCTGCTTTCTTCCCCTCGCTACTTGTACATAGTGTTGTGCTTGCTTGGAAAGGGATTTGGCCTGAAGCGGCCGCGGACGCCTGTGCTGAATTTGGAGGCTATGGAGCTTGAGCTGTTGAGGCCAAGTCGTGGGCATCGGCTGACGACGAAGGCCACAACGCTCAACCTCCATCGGCTGATGTGTCACTATTGGCACAATTGGAGGCACGGCTGTGCATCCCGCTTGAGACCCCGTTGATCAGCAAGCAGAGGTTGAGGAGGTCCACGACACCTGCAACGGTGACGTTGGTGTGTCGGAGTGGGAAACTGGCTGCTAAGACCAAGACCTCTAACCCGACTGTCCAGGCACAGAATGTGCTGAAGCAAAAGCTAGGGATCGCCGAGGCACAAGGTCCGGACCCTCCGGATTTGGATAGCATCAAGGCCTTCTTCGTGGCGCCGTTGTCGCCCTCCAAATAGGAGGCCCTTCAGGTGCTCTTCGCTCCAGATTTTGATCCGGTGGCCATGGAGCTGAACCTCACTGGCTTCGAGCACGACGCTTTTTAGCCACTGAGTTCAGGGCTTGCTGTGTTTGTCCCTAGGCTTGATCCCCCTCATGGTCGCTAAGTTGTTTTCTTTTGTAAACACTAATGTGTGAGATCTGTCGGTGTTTGGCTCAGTAATCACAAATTACCATTACAACTCTAATTTGTGAAACTTTTCTTCTGCTTAATGAATACCGTGTCAATGGCACGTTCGAGAAAAAAGTATACCTATGGAATAACGGGGGACTTTTCTTCCCTGATTAGATATATAGCGTATAGCAGATGTGTTATATATCTGCGATTGTCTTTAGTAAACGCTACGTGGGCCAAAAAAAATACTTCTGTTCTAACTGATAATCTAACATTCACGTGCTGATCAACAATTCACAAGGAAAAAGTGCCTTTTCCCAACTTTTTTTGCCCCTTTGTGTTCCTATTACCGAGTAGTTCTATGATGGTCCTAACTTACAGACCACTAAAACCGAGAAAATTTATGCCTAGTTTTCTGTGACATCATTGGCATATCTTTGCCATGGAATTTGCTTCATTCTAATTCTAATGTACTGTATGATATATAAGGATCTGTCCACATGCTCCAGTAAGGGAATCATTGTGCACTTGGAAATTCGGACTTCAGGTATGGAACTGTTTAGCAAACTGTTTCACATTTTCATTTCATAATTTTGTACTTACCAGTCATATAATGTTTGTTTCTTGAAGCATACTTCTTTCCTGCCCTTATGCTTTTACCTTCTAAGTAAGCCTAAGTGCGCATGCTTTTATTTTCATAAATAGTGTGGTAATAGTATTATCGTTTGCCCTGAAGTAAGCCTCAGTATCTATATACAAAACTTTCTTTGGTGTGAGAGTGTATATTCTGTTGGGTTTGGACTTCCTTTTCCTTCTTGCTAATATACACATCTCCCCTAGTCCCCTTCGTGTTCGAGAAAACAAAAAGAACATGCCATTATCTCACTATCAATATACGGTACTCTCTCCATTCCAAATTGTAAGTCGTTTTGACTCGTCTAGATACATAGTTTTTACAATGTATCTAGACATAATATATGTCTAGGTGCATAGCAAAAACTATGTATCTGAAAAAGCTAGAACAACTTAAATTTGGAATGGAGGGAGTATTTTTATGGCAAACATATTACTATCAATTTCGCTTGGTCTTGAAATATATTTGCTCATATTATTTGTCAAAATTTAGACACCATCTAACATTGTCCAAAATAGCACGTTTACATTGGTGATTTGTAGTACAATAGCCTAGTAAATCTTTGACCACTCATTTCTTTGAGAACCAATAACTCAGTCGCCTGTCACCACCGAATTGCATCGGTGCATTTTCCTCACTTGTATACACAACCCACTATAGAGGACTAAGGGCACCTCCAATGACTACCTCTAAGCTAGCATTAGATGCCACATGGAGAAGAGGGAGGCTAAAGACCTTTGAGCTAGTGAGGAGAGAAGAGCTAAGCTCTTTGCGTGTCCCAAATGCATGAGACACGTACCTCTATCTCTCTTGAAAGGCGAACGAATATATAAATAAAGAACCCTTACATGTGGGACATATAGGATGTATGACATCTAATAGTCAATCGGAGGTGCCCTAAGGGAATCTCCAGTGGCGACTTATGAGCTAGCTCTAAGCATATTATTTTATATTTTAATAGAAGAGAAAAAATTATTTCATATTTCAAAGAGGAAAAAACTATCTCTTGATCAAGAGATAGTCTCATGCTCATACTCCAAGATCATGTGAGGTTGTCATGTGGGGTTATTCATATTATGGGCTATAAAATAGTTATTAGCTCTAAGATAATTTTTCCAATCGTATTAACATTTAGCACATAGCTCATAATATGAAAAACCCAACATGACATAAATCACATGAGGTATGTGCATAAGACTAGCTTTTTCTTAGAGTTTTAGACCAGGACCCGTCTTTTAACTATTGCCAAAAGACACAACATTCACTACAGCATAGCTGTGGTATTCCACCGGTAAACAAGTCCCAAAGTAACCTAGCTGACATCTCAACCTAGACAATACAACTGAACACAGTAGGAGATACACTGAGGTCAGTCTCAGTGGGAGTTTCTTCCACATTTAATAAGTTGCCACGTAGGCATTTTTTATTATGTAGCACCATAATTAAAGAGAGAGAAGAAATAAGTTTCATGGAGATGAAACTCTCCTAGAACAGTTACCAACTCGCAACGAGTCATTGAATTAAATGGTTATGAAACTATCGAATGAAACTATACATTGAGAGTGATTGTTTCATTCAAGTTTCATTGCATTTTATTTGGTGTGGCATTTTTGGAAACAACACTATGAAATTCTTCACTGAGACTGGCCTAATAAGACTAACTTTTCATCAAGAGATAGTTTTTCTCACTCTTTCTTTTGAAAAATTATAAAATAATATGCTTAGAGCTAACTTGGAGGTGAGAAACCAAGCATTGATTGTTCTCTCTTGGCATAAAAACCTATAGAGCCGAAGTAGGGCAGGACCACCATTGTACTCTACCAGCCATATATAATGATGTGCTTGGTGAGAGTGTCGTGAGGCTATAAAGCCCGAATCTCCTTGGGCCCAGCCACGCCATGGCTTTCCATCGCCCCAATACCAGGTAGTTCCAAAAACTAAAGGGGGGCTCAGTGGAAAGGTTGTGCCTGCTCTTTTCCATACAGATTTGCGTTCATCAATGGCAGAGGGGATCTCATGAGGTCATTGGGTTCTTGCAAGTTGGGAGGAAAAGGGAGATCTAGGAAAGACTTAGTGGCCCACCTTTCCCTCTTTCCCTACAAGGACGAGATAATGGATTAGAGTAGGAAAGTGATTCTGAATTGGTCTCAAATCTTGGCGAAGATTACACTGTGTACTCTCCACTCGATCGGCAATGAGGCATTTTGTTATTGCATGATGGCACCCCCCTGGCCTTGCATTGCCGTTCAAAGGACAAGATTGGTCACTAGGATATGGATGTCATGAGGCATGTGGTATATATTATTGTTTTATCTGTGTCATTGAGTATTCAGTTAGTATTCCAGCTTATATATGGTCGCCCATTTGTGAGTTTTGAGGTATATATTGCAGGCCTGCAATGCAACCCATTTCATATGCTTGTCTTTTCAAGGAACTTTCTATGCCATCTAATAGACATTAGGTTTATATCAAAATTAAGCTCGTGGCATACTTTATGCAGAAACATGGACAAGGAGGACGTCGTTTCTTGTGTGAGAGCACATCTTGGTAAGGATTTCGCAAAAGAATAACTTTAGTCCTCTACTGACTTTGTGTTTGTGTGATCTCGTGATTTGAAACCTGTGGTGGTGTACCAAGGCAGCATATTGGAAGGTATCTCTGTTGATATTGCATCCATCCGTGGACAAATTTTTTGATATCGCATACTGTTCTTGGATTCTATTCTTGGAATTGCTAATGATCTAACTAGATTATATTCTCTTGTAGCCTATTGCTTCCATACGAAGAAAACCCAACATTAAGAACTTAATATATATAAAATCATTTGTGAGCTTAGGCAATTCATTTTGGAAAAATTTCAAATTACTACCTCCAAGTATTGCTTATGTCTAGATAACCCCTTAAACTATCGTTTAGTTCGGTTTACCCCCCTTAACTATTTTAGCTGGTCTAATTTACCCCTTATCAAGATTTGTGCTTTTCATTTCTCTACATACAAGTTAAATTTTAATTTAAAAATTTGCCGAACCAAACAATTGTTTAGGGGGCTATGTGGACATAGTCCATACTTGAGGGTAGTATTTTGGACTTTTTCCATTCATTTTTATGCATGATGAATATATAATATTACCTAGCCTATTATTGATACAAATTGGGAGGGTATAAAATGGTACTCTTCCTATTCCAAATTAGAAGATGTTTTGGCGTTTCTAAATGCATATGCTTTGCTATGCATTTAGATATGCACTATGTCTAGAATCTAGATGCATGATAAAATATATCTAGAAAAGCCAAAAACATTTTATAATTTAGAACGGAGAAAGTATTATACTCCGTATTAGATAAACGGTGCTCGGACACCATTAAAATTTTGCTGTGTCATCCTAAGGTCAGCAAAAGTTTGTGTCTTCTTTTGTTTTCTGAACAACTAGATGCCAATATATTTATTGGCCCCGGCTGTGATGATAAGCCGGCTGAAAAATACTATTGGCTGATTTGTTGTGAGAGAAAAATACTGTTCCGGCTGAAAAAACAAGCTGAAAAGTACGGATTATAAGCCGGATGAACAGGGCCATTATCAGTCGAGATCCTTCAGAAAGAAAGAAAAAAGGGGGACTTTGTTTTCGTTTAGATCTTTTGGTCTCTGATTTCCTTCCTGAAACAAATGGAGTAGGTCCTCAGTCCTCACACTTGCCTGTTAGTTGCTTGCGAGCTCATGATTTTCAGCCACACAATCCATGGGCTCCTTCTCCTTGGCCTTAAGTGGTGGCCAATCATCATAAGTGAGTCTAGGGCCCTCTGAACAGTATTACACAACAGTACCCTGCCAAAGATTTGGTATCTAGAGTGAGCCATATTGTGCACAGCTAGTGATGGATGTCAAGTGCAACAGGAGGACCCAGGACCCAGGAGTATAGTATAGGCTCTCCTTAAAAGACTGTTCAGATGGATTAGAGCAACGGGGCAGCGAAAAAAATGGTTGGTTCTGCTTTCCTCTTGCTCCCCGGGTTCATAAATCTGAGAACGATATTTTGCTTCATTTTCATTTCCTATATGTGGGATGCGTCATAAATGGATATTATTGAATGCATACTTAAACCTTTATTTTGGTCCATTGAGCTCAATACTTGAGAGTTGATAGTGAGAGGAGTGAGACAGCTGATCACATGGACCTCCATTTGTTTGAGGACAGTTAACTCTTCCGAAACAGAAAAGAGAGTGCAGTGACCAGTGTGGCCTGTATTGTCTTTGCCCTTGTCCTTTGGCAGGGACAGGGAGCCTCAGGCTTGTCCTCTTTTCTCTACTTCACCTCCATTTATATTGCGCCGGTTGTTTCAGCTGCTCGCCTGCTTCAGCGTCAGAGCTTCCCCTTCTCACTTCTCAGAGAGAGAAGAGAGAGGAGAGAGAGAGAGAGAGAGCGCTAGCCCTCCACTGCTCTGCCCTGCCCTGCCCTTCACCTCCATTTATATTGCGCCGGTTGTTTCAGCTGCTCGCCTGCTTCAGCGTCAGAGCTTCCCCTTCTCACTTCTCAGAGAGAGAAGAGAGAGGAGAGAGAGAGAGAGAGAGCGCTAGCCCTCCACTGCTCTGCCCTGCCCTGCCCTCAGGCATTCTTTGTCACAGGAGGCGAGGGGAGAGGGACAGAGAGGGCTGAAGATCACATGGTGGCCTTTTTTTGGGTATGTGACAGCTTCTGTCTTTGGTCTTTTGCTTCGTTTTCTCTCCTCATGACATGAAACCCCTTTTAAAACCTCAAATCACCACCTCATCGGCTGATCAGTGAGTGCCTTCTGCTCCTTTAAGAGCCCTCAACCTTGCCCTCGTTTTTCTTCATCCCTGGCCTTTGCCCAAAGGGGAAGATCAAAGCAATATGATCATCTGATCTCCTCCCACCGCCATCACAATCCTACACGTTGTGGTGACAACACAAAGTAATAAACGCATCCCCTCTGGCTCTGCTTCTACCACCCTCTACCTCTATATTGCTTGCTGCAAGAAGCAGCTCCAGGAATTGCTCACTCCATCTCCATGGAGGTTGCCATGGTGAGCACAAGAGCCAGCCTGCTCATCCTCATCCTCATCCTCTCCCTCTGCTCTCCATACAAATTCATACAAAGCCCCATGGACTTCGGCCCCTTGAACCTGCTCCCCACCACCACCACCGCGTCCAGCGATTTCGGCAGGATACTCTTCCACTCTCCAGCCGCAGTGCTGAGGCCCCAGTCGTCAGGGGACATCTCCATGCTTCTCAGCTTCCTCTCCAGTTCGTCTCTGAGCAAGGTCACGGTGGCAGCCAGGGGAGCAGGCCACTCCATCCATGGGCAGGCTCAGGCTCTAGATGGCATTGTGGTGGAGATGCGCTCCTTGCCTGCCGAGATAGAATTCCACAGAGGAGGAGAAGGACAGGTTTCCTACGCCGATGTGGGCGGTGGGGTTATGTGGATAGAGCTCCTGGAGCAGAGCCTGAAGCTTGGGTTGGCTCCGAGGTCATGGACCGACTACCTCTATCTCACCGTTGGCGGAACGCTGTCCAATGCTGGCATCAGCGGGCAGACATTTAAGCACGGGCCTCAGATCAGCAACGTTCTACAGCTGGAGGTAGTCACAGGTGAGACACATCACACATACATGCATGGTGAATGAAACAAAAGGATCAGATTTTGTGTTTGCCTTTTAGGCCGTGTCTTTCTTGACCAACCTCTTTTTAACTGATGGGCAGTAGTTTTTTTTTTCCCCTTCTGTTACTCTCTCTCGGTTTCACAGGACGAGGGGAGATTGTGAAATGCTCACCCAGCAAGGATGCCGATCTGTTCAATGCCGTTCTGGGAGGCCTTGGCCAGTTCGGCATCATAACCAGGGCCAGGATCCTGTTGCAGGATGCTCCACAGAAAGTATGCTTCCTGCCTTGTCTTACAACTGTTCCGTACATCTTAGTTAATTAGTATGACATACGTATTATTACTAGTATTGCATTAGTTGTGTATATGTCAAGACTCTGATGTCTGCTGTAATAATAACTGAACAACTTTTGAATAAATATATATAGGTGACGTGGGTGAGGGCCTTCTATGATGATTTCAGCATCTTCACCAGGGACCAGGAGTTGCTGGTGTCGATTCCGGATTTGGTGGACTACGTGGAAGGTTTCATCGTCTTGAATGAACAATCCCTTCACAGCTCCTCCATCGCCTTCCCTGCTAGCGTGCACTTCAACCCAGATTTTGGCACCAAGAACAGCCCTAAGATCTACTACTGCATAGAGTTTGCAGTCCATGATTACCAGCACAAGAACACTAATGTGCACCATGTAAGTAAGCTCCCAAAAATGGTAGTCAAGAATTATTAGGGATGCTTTTATACTAATGTAATATGCATATCTGTTTCAGGTTGTGGAAGTTATCTCAAGGCAGATGAGCCACATGGTGTCCCAGTTGTACAGTGTGGAGGTGTCCTACTTCGATTTCCTGAATCGGGTCAGGATGGAGGAGATGAGCCTGAGGAGCGTGGGGCTATGGGAGGTACACCACCCATGGCTCAACATGTTTGTGCCAAAGGCCGGGGTTGCTGACTTCAGGGATCTGCTCATGGACAACATTTCACCGGACAGCTTTGAGGGCCTCATCCTCATCTACCCACTCCTCAGAGACAAGTAAGTAGTATCACTCTTAACCATAACAAAAAGTTATAGAAAGTACATCCATGAAGATACGCCTACTTTCGGCTTTCCTGAAAGCATTATCTGTTTTATTATTCCCTCTTTCATGCTCATTTCATTAGCTTCCAAGAAGTCCAAGCTGGACAAGCATTTCTTTGTATTATCCAGCAAGTTGCCTCCTTGTGCTACAGTAGTAACAGGCTATTTTAGATGATGAAGTGATGAGAAAAGTGATCTGTGTGGGCTCATCGTGCATTAGGGATAATCCGTTTTCCTTAGCATGTTGGTGTATTTTTCTATGACCAGCAATAGACAATGGTAGGCCGTACACATATTTCAGTGTGGAGGCACCGCCTTCGTGGTCTTCTATTCTTTCTATGGGTCATTTATCATTTGCCTTTGTATTCAGCTCTGCTGAGAGCAGGGCCAACGGGTGTCGACGTCACCGGCTTACCTCTGACGTGGAGGTGAGCGAGCCTGTATATTATACAAAAGTTGAAACGTAAAACGCTAGCGAGTGATTTGTAGCTGGTCTTGCATGCTTCCAAAGGCGCTCGTGGGACCCACGTCATATAGAAGCTGGGAGTAGGACGGAGACCGGGAGCAGTGGCGGATCCAGGACAAAATCCTAAGGGGGGCTGAACTTTACGGCTGGCTCGACCTTCGTCTTCGACCTCTGTCCAGTGTCCAACGCCTCCTTCCTAAGCTCTAATGGCCGAACTTTCATGGGGACTCTGGGGGCTGGTCTCTTCTTCTTCCTCTCTTTCTCTTCATTTTTCTTTTTTCTTCCACCTCTTCTTCTCCCTCACCCTCCTCATATTTCCATTATGCACCAGCTGTAGGGGGCTGGAGCCCCCCTTAGATCCGCCCCTGACTGGGAGAGTGAGCAACAAAATGAAAAACATTGAATGAAAAAAAGTTCTTACACGTGGGATACACGATGAATCGGCACTCAAATAGGTACTATCTCTATTCCAAAATAAATTAAGTTCTAGGGTTTCCTTAAGTTAAACTATTCTAAATTTAATTAAATGTATAGAAAAAAGCATAAATATTTATGACACTAAATTAGTATCACTAGACGTATCAATAAAATATTTTTTATAATATATTTATTTGATATCATAGCCGATGTTACTCTTTTTTAAAATTTGGCCAAACTTAAAATAGTTTTATAAATTGATTTATTTTATTAAGACAGAGGTTGTTGTAGTTAGCTCTATTGTTAAGGTTGCTCTAATGTTCTGAGGAAGAGAACATATAGTCTCATAAAATGAAGCCTGCCCCACTTAAGATCTAAAGCAGCTATTCATCAGCATTCCTTTGTTGGTCCCACTCTGTTCTTGCGGTAAGAAATCGAAGTTGTTGTGGGATGGGTGTAGTAGAGGCTTGAAGTTCAGTGCAGCAGATATGCTGCAGCCTTGCTTCCAGCACACATTTGACGCAAGAATGAGAATATGAGAGCAGCTGTTTATTGCCCTTGTTACCTTTTTCTTTTTTTTGGAGAGTTCTGTCCACAACATTTTTGTTGCAAAGTCCACGGCTACAGTGTCTTCATACTAGTTGATTGCCACGAATGGTTATTTGTATCATGTTTTTACTTGTGGTCCCTCAAATAGAATCGCATCTGTCATCAGCGTTGTATGATTCAACTAAAACTAGCTGAACTCAATCAGTAGCATCTATTTTTTTTATTTAGTGAAACCTTGAACTATACGGTAGCAAACTAGCAACAGGGAAATTATAAACATAGTAGCTCATCTTTGGAATCTTGATTTTTTTTATTTCCATATTAAAAGTATTTTTTGTGTGCGTATTGTTTATATATGTGAAGATAAGTTTGCTTATTCCATTGCGCAATAAATAGTTACATGTGTCCAGATGGAACATCTCATAAACTTATATTTGACTTAGCACATGTTATTCAATTGGGAAGATGCAAAACGTTGCTCACATTTCTAAAGGCAGTGGTTGGGTATGGGAAAGAAACGTTACATGATTTCATTCATGCATTGACCTCAGATGCTAGCGTTTTGTTATATATATGTCCATATATCCTCCGAATAAATTTTGAATAGTTTACATGCATGCAAAAGGGGTTTAAATATATATGTCCTAGATTGCATCCCGGTGTCAACGACTCTGAACTGATTGAGCTTTAATAAAAGATCAAAGTCGCGACCTAAAGATCTTCACCGCACTGGCCTAGTATAGTTTATAGGCCCAACGGAGACTTCTGACTTCTCTCAAAAAACCAAAACAAATAAAAGTCTTTCGAGTCAGAATACACTGAACTGCAGAATGTCAGCTACATATATGATTTTCTGCTCCTGTTTTAAATTCATTCATTCATGATGTCTCATCAGCACAGTACTAGGTCCTAATAAGTTCTCCATTACTATATTAGTAAGGTTTAAAAATCGTTGCTGTCTTCTTCCTCCTTGGGACAGGTGGGACACCAACACCTCAGTGGTGATGCCGGATTCCGGGTCCACGGACCGGGTGATGTACGTGGTTGGCGTCCTCCGCTCCGCGAACCCTGAGCCCGAAGATGGCTGCTCCCACCACTGCCTCCAAGAGCTTCTCCGCCGCCACCGCCGGATCGCCGACGCCGCGGGAGCACGCCTCGGCGCGAAGCAGTACCTGGCTCACCACCCGTCCCCGGCCGGCTGGCACCAGCACTTCGGCCGGCGGTGGGAGCGGTTCGCGGAGCGCAAGGCCCGGTTCGACCCGCTACGCATCCTGGGGCCCGGCCAAGGCATATTCCCTCGGACCCAGGCTGCTGCTGCGTCTGGAAGCGAACTGGCGATACAGTAAGCAGCAAGGGATATTATGATATATAGATTACTAGCTGACTAGGATGCGATCTCGTGTTCTTTCTTTTTCTGCATCTCGTCAGCTTCCTCAGCATTTTGAGGCATGGTGGGGCTGGTTGTTGGGTTATTCTGTGATGCGGCGCGGCGTGGGGCACTTTGAGAGGACCCGGTGGTGAATGTCACTGGGAATTTTGGAACTTTGTACAGGCTGAGGAAGCGCAGGCTTAGCATCTCCGAGAGTATCCTATATTTTGTTCCCAAAACATTGTGTTTGCCAACTCTCAATTAAGTAGGGGGAAGCCATCTTCAATAGTACCACATATTTTGACTTCTAAAATATCAAAATTGCGGGATTTTTTGTTTCCGCGCGAAAGTCATCGTGGTCGCGCAATCCTATGCCGCCGCGCCTCCTTCCTTCGTCTGTCGCGCGCATGCAATCTGCCAGTGTGTAGCATTGCAATCCGGCGGTCGAGGAGATGCAGACGTTCACTACGCAGTCCGCGAGAAAACTCTTTCCTACAATATCGTGGATGAGATCTTACAAAGACAATTGAATTTGCCACCGAGCAGCTCGGCCACCTCCTCGACGTCGGAGAGGGGAACAGGACCGTGCAGGCTGCAGCCGCGGCATCGGAGTTCATCTCGCCAGGCCGCCACCATGAGCGAGCAAGCCGCGGGCACGGCAATCCCAGCGGCCACGGCAATCCCGGAGGCAACGCCGGGCGGCAGGAAGCCCTATGACCGGCTCTTCTCCCCTCGACAGCGCCGACGGTAGGAAGCCCTAGCCCAGCATACTCCGACAAAGATCGAGCAAGAGATGGATGGATTACATACCTCGTCCCTAGGTCAGCGACGCCGACTCCTCTCCCCTCGACGGCATGCTTTGGCACGAAGGAGATGGACCGCAGCAAAAAAAATCGCGCGCCACGGAGGAGACCGCACGGGGAAGAGGATGCGCGTGACCTGGAGTTCATGTATTTTTACGCACGGAGGAGGCCGGTTTGCCAAGTGCGGAAAGATGGAGAAGAGATATGGGGTACTCTTGGAGATGAGTTTTTTTTTCTTTTTCCCAAAAAACATGGATGGGGAAGGGATATGGGGCACTCTTGGAGATGGTCTTAGGGAATAGAGATAATGATTCTATCCCATCTGTGTTCCTTGTTCGATATGGCCAATTGGCCATTATTGATAGTGTTATTATTGTCGTTCATACTTTCGTTCCATTCCTAGGCTGATAAATTACTTAGGTCTCGCTGATAAATCCCTTAGGTCCCGTTTGGCTGGATTCTTTCGGGCTCAGCTTCACGCTGCAGTAACGGAGGAGCCAGGGCTAAAGAAGCCACAAATCATGAGTTCTTTTAGCTTCATCTTCATTTTATCAAAAACGGTTTTGGTTGTTTTCAATTTATATAATTTTGAAACTAGATGTCTTTTATTAGGATGGTCCAGCTACGCCTGTTTTAGGTCGATCTCCTTCGGCGCTCGATTGCGTTGTCTGTATATTTAAACTCTTCTTCTTAATATAATGATACGCAAATATTTTGCGTATTCGACAAAAAAATTATCAGAGAAAAAAAACAGCTACGTACAAAACAAGATGCAGGAGCCAGAGCCCTAAAAGAGCCTGCCAAACACGTTGCGGTATATGCATCGCTTTGTGCAAATCATCTTCTTTTGGAGAAGTGGTGACAACATGATCTGTGGCTACTAGCCAGCCCTACGGCTAGCCTGGTCCTCAAAATCAGAATGTAATCCAGGGTGATATGGATGGGTGCTGGATTCACGGTGAGTTTGACATCCATGTCAAGGCTAAAATGCATGTGCTGGAATTGTACATGCATGCATGATGCATGGGCTATGTTTCCCTTTTTTTCTAGAGTACTCAGGCCCTATTTAGTTTCCACCTAAAAACTTTTCACCATGTCGCATCGAATGTTTGGACATATGCATGAAGCATTAAATGTAGATAAAAAACTAATTGCACAGTTTGCATGGAAACCGCGAAACGAATCTTTTAAGCCTAATTAGTCCATGATTAATTAGGCTTAATAAATTCGTCTCACGGTTTCCAGGCGAGTTATGTAACTAGTTTTGACATCCCATAAAACATTCGATGTGACATCCAAAAGCTTTTCAACCACGAACTAAACAGGGCCTCACTCCTTCTAAAAAAATTTTGGGACGGAGGAAGTATACCCGTACGTATGCATGATTGCCTTCTGAACCTCTGAAAGTCCTGGCATTGGCATTGGCACATCATCTTCCGCAAAAAGGAGGAAAGAAAAAACGCAAACAGAGATCACACATGACACAGCACAGTGGAGTGAAGATTTAGGTTTGTTTATGTACGACCATATATAAAAACAGGAATCCGCGTCTGATCGGATTTCTGGCTTTTTTTAGGGGGATTTCTGACTTATATACTTTTGGCCCTCGTTTACTTCTTGTTTCATTTCAGGCCGCGTTTAAAGTTCTCGCTATTTTAATGTAAAGAAGATGCATGGGTCTCGTATTCTTTCCTTTTTATTTTTTTATTTTTTAAAAAAAAACACGCTAACCACCATGCTTGCTGACTTGCACTATGCACCATGAAAATGTGATACATAACTCTATCTGAACATAAACTACATATTATAGATAGAAAGTATGATCCGGTTGGAACTGCATCATCGATCACATTAAAAAACAGCTTGACTTTACTAGAAGCTACCCCTAAGGCCAGTCTCAGTGGGAGTTTCACTAGAGTTTTATTTGCATTTAATAGCCTGCCACATATGCATTTTTGATGACATGTCAACGTTTTAATGAAGAGAGAGAAGAATTGAGTTTCATAGGGATGAAACTCTCTTGGCACAGTTACCAACTCTCTATGAGTCATAGAATTAAATGTCTATGAAACTATAGAGTGAAACTTTCCATTGAGAGTGGGTGTTTCATCCGAGTTTCATTTCATTCTATATGACATGGCAGTCTTGGAAACAACGAAATGAAACTCTCCACTGAGACTGGCCTAAGTATCCACCTTCCAACATAATCAACGCGAATGGATCCATGACCGATCAACACGTAGCACCTCCCTACATACAAAAACACCCCCCAAATGCTCCTACCGAAGCTTAACGAATCTTAACCTTTCCATCACGTAGTAGCCTTTACTCCTAAAAAAAGTCATAATAACGTAGTAGCCTTTCCACGGGCGAGGCATAGACTCCAATGCTTTAGCTCCTTAAGTCGCACCAAATAGTCATTGTGTAATTACAATCACATGCGAGCTATTGTGGTAAGGACTTCGGTAACCTCATGATTACCGTAGTTTCTTATTCGTGCAACAAACTCTATTCCTGCTTAATGAAAAATGTGTCTAGGCACGATTGCGAAAAAAATAACGCTTTTTACAAAGTACTGTTACTCTACAATCCTATTGAAGCACTCCCTCCACTCCAAATTGTCATAGGTTTTGATTTTTCTATATATATTGCTTTTAATGTGCATTGAGACATAGTGTATATCTACATACAAACTATATATCTAGAAAACTCAAGGGTGTGTTTGGTACCTAGCTCCCACCATTCTTGCATACACTCAGCCGTATACACTCTAAAAGAAGTGTGTTTGGATCCATGTTTCCACTGTTTCAACTCTGCTCCGCTCATGCAATATACGGTAGGATCGTGGCTCTGGGGAGCAGCCCAAATCGAGCTTCACTGGCCATGTAGGGATGGGGTGTGGTGTCCGTGTGTCAGTCGCACAGCTCATACAAGTTGCATCCGCTCAGATTGGCGGAGAATCTATCCTAGCTTCGTGGGATGCATGGAGACTACGCTGGAACGGCCAAAGAAGAAAGGGAGCGGACTCTCTCTTCGCACCGGTGGCATGGGAACTGTGGAAAGAACGGAACATAAGATGCTTCTATGACACCGCCTCCACTATTCCCCAGGTGCTCTCAATCATCAACCATGTCACCAATCAATGGATTGATGCAGGGGCGTGCAACCTAGGTTGTCTGGTACGCGAGTAGTCGGCTTCGAATACCTCGCTAGGGAAGCTACATCAAAATGTAAAATCAACTGTCCTCCCTAGCGCGCCTTCATGGCGCGTTGTGTAAAACAATCTCCTACTTAATAAAAAGATGCGAAAACCTTTTGCGTATTCGAGAAAAAAAAAGATTACACGGTTTAATCAAAGGGCTTCATTTGCAATGCCCAAGATGCAAATTAATTACCTCCTTAACCTTACCCCCTTCTTTAAGGTCAAGCGACAAGAGTAAATTACTCGTAGCCTTTTTTCCCCGGGTCACGCTAGTTGCCAGATCTGCATGGATTTTGAAAGGGATGCGAGATCCGTAAAGCAAGAACCGCAGCACAGGGCGGCAGGACAGGAGGCAAAAGGCCTGGCGTAGCTTTGCGATTCGATGCTGGCGCCACAATGCCATTGCTGCTGCAGTGCTGCGGCTGCCCTTCTCCGGATGACAATGGACAGACGACAGGAGGAAGCGGGCAGCGGGGTCCCCCAACTCTCCTCCATTGCTGCTGCAGGAAGCAAGAGTACGTGACTGCGTGAGCAGAGGCTCGAAAGCGGCAGGGACGGCAGACAGCGGGGATGCTCTTGAGATTGAGGCCGTACCTGGGAAGATCTCTTGTTTTGTTTGCTTGCACCAAATTTATTCCGTTCCAGTGCGTGTGTGTGTGCGCATCGCCTGCGCCCGGTGAATTCTGCGCGACGTCGTGCGGTTCATATTTTCTTTGTCGTTTTGCGTATTGATGAATTGATAAAACCAACTTGTTGATTTTTTATATAAGGATAACAGCATCTTCAAAAGTTTGGTAAATCCACTCCCTACCTTGATTCTTTTGGTAGGATGAAAAAAAATATTCCACCACATTCTAGTGGTTCAACGGAATTGAATCTCTGGCAACCTTTTTTTTAAGATCTAAGAATACTGAGAAGACAGCAAACAATGGAGATTTTGTTTTCTAGGTTCTAGCTGTGAGCTAAGGTGTCAAGTTGGCAGGCAATAGTTAGCCATGGATACGGGGCGACCATCACCGCTAGGTCTGTCAAAATTGGGTCTCCTTCCACTATTTCTTATCTCAGAATACTAGCTTAGAATGTAAAATAGACAATGGACATTTTGTTTTAGAGGTTCTATATGTGTGAGTCAGGTGGCGGGGATGGCTAGGCATAGGGTGGCTGGTGGTGACGACGATGTGGCACGGGGCGGTGACCAAAAATCTAAATGGGTCCGCTTTTTTATTTAAAAGATTATTGGAAACAATTGGTGATGTGGGTTTTCTTTCCTTTTTTAATGATTATTGGAAAAATAATAAAACCAGATCTTTTGGATTATTTTTTGACATCAATGGAGATTGAGGTCGTACCTTGGAAGATCTCTTGTTTTGTTTCCTTTTATTTACTCTTTTTTTTCTTAAAAGAAACTCTACTTCCTTTATTTGTGCAGAGTAATTTCACTTTGTCGGCAAAAACGATTGTTTGGCAGCACATGTGTGACATAAACGGGCCAGCATAAATACAAAGGCAACCTACGTCTGTTGAATGTCGTTCGGTGGTCCATCCAACGATAGCGTTGTGTGATCGAGTGCTTTTGTCATGTCTCGAGTGAATAATGTCATATGTTGTTGACACGTAGACGTAGTACAGGAAAATTGCGTACTAGTAGCTAGGAACATTATACAATTAGTGCTTGTATTCTGGTCCATCCGTTGCTCTCTTCCTCCCTAGAACGATATCAATATATCATCAGTGCTATCGAATTGGTGGTCCTTACACGACAGCTTGTGCGTTGGGGAGGTCATATGTGAGGTTACATCCTCATGTAAATTAGGAATCGTCGTGTATGCTTTATGTATCTATCATCTATGGCTATATACTCAAAATCACATAATTGGGATAGTGCTCTCATTTGGTCGTAAGTTGCTTTACTTATTAAAAGTTATTATTCATGTTCGGTGTTCCCTAACAATTCCTATGAACTTGTTGCTGGCTCGCTAGCTAGGTTTCTAGAAGCTAGTTTTTTCATATGCTGATCCATGAGATCAAGATTAATATGGGCAGCTCCAACAGTGTTAAAAGAGCCAGCTTATATAATATTTTATTTAATAAGAAGGATAGATAATGATAAGAGCAGCTTCAACAGTGACTTATGAACTAGCTCTAAGTATTTTATTTCATATTTTAATAGAAGAGAGAGAAAAAACTACCTCTGGATCAAGAGCTAGTCTTATACAAGCATTTCGAGATTATGTGAGGTTGCCATGTGGGTCTAATCATATTATGAGCTATTACTAAAAGTTAACACCATTGAAGAAGTTATGTTAGAGCTAATAACTAGCTCATACTGTTAAGGGTGCCCTAACTCTTTATGAAGAGCTAAGCTTGCACACTTTTCTATGATTCAAGTGTCTATGATTACGCGTTTTTCTATAATAGCATAATGGGTTACTCCATTTTGTATTTTTTTAAGTTCATATGAGCTAGCAAGTTGACTCTAGTGTTGAGGATGCCCTAATATAGCTAAGTGTTTATTTTACTATAAGTCAAGTTATAAGAGCCAAGTTATACAATAGTTGTCTCATACTTGTCTACATAAACTTTTTGTTATTATTATTATTATGTGATACCATGCATGTCTCGTATTTTCTTTCCTATTGCCCTCACATACACTTGCTATCTAGGTCCACCACTGCATAGGCTCTTGTGTCTAGCTTGTTGCTTGCATAAGAGCTAATCTCTCGTCTTTTATCTCCTCCATATCAGTAAAAATATTGAATAGCTTGGCTATAAGACCGTGGTTGTACTTGTTCTGAGACAATTTGAGCTAGCTAGGGCTATGTTTGGTTGCAAGCTACAACCGAACACAACTAAACTGCGACAAGTTGTGGTTCTAAAATCTTGTGTCAAATTTTTTGCCCAAGGTGGAAACAAAGATAGGGCACAATAGAGTTTCTCAACATGTCTAATTAAGTTCCGTCAACAAACTAAACGAGAGCTAAGCATGCTCAACCTTAGGCCTCATTTGGATTCCATGGCTAGTTGGCTAAAATAAGCGCTAAACTTTAAATCATTTTAGCTCACTCTGAACTAATGATCTTTTTTGTGAGATGTGCTAAACTTTATATAATACTTTAAATTACATACATGAGCTAAAACTGTCTGGAGCATGAAATCCAAACGGCACATGGCGAGTCGTGGCATGCTGCGATCCGCAACCAAACATGTCCTGAGCTACTGCTGTAGGTACCTCCCCTCTCCATCTCCATCCACGGACCACGGTGCAAGTGCTGAAGTGCAATGCTGCTGGCCTGCTGCCAACACCAGGACGCCGGACGGGACGTGGCGTCGGCGCCTCGGCGGGCAAAATTTAGTATTAAACGTAAATTAATTATAAAACTAATTACATAAATTAAGACTAATTTACGAGACGAATCTATTAAGCCTAACTAGACTCATGTTTAGTCTTTCTAATTAAGTCCACCATCCGGCAGGCACCAGCTGTCCAGCTGTCACCGTTGCCGCTCTCCTCGGACGAGAGCGCGGTCACCCAGCAGCAGCCACCCCTCCGCCTGTGCCTGTCCCATTGTTGCTCCCCGTGAAACCACACCACCACTCCACCAGGCAGGCGCGGAGAGGCACCAGCTTCAAATCGCAGCATCCAACACAGTCGGTTGCCGTGTCGCCAAAAGCCGAGAAAAGCGAGCGCGCCCAGCGGCAAGATCTTCGCTCCAGCAAGCAGCTTGCAGGCTTGCAGCACAGCATGGGATGGGATCATCATGCACTGGGGCCAACCCTACCATCGCATCGTCTTGAAATCATACTCCCTCTAGCCTCTAGTCTAGTAGCCAGTAGCCACCTGTGCTGTGTGCCGATGCATCAGCCATGCACACACACGCTGCATCCTCTGTCAAAAAAATATAGTGTTATTCTTAGGCCCGTTTGGTTTGGGTGTGTTAAAGTTTAACTCTCATCACATCAATGTTTCCTCAAATGCATAGAGTACTAAATGTAGACTAATTGCATATATGTCGGTACAGATTAGGAGTAATTTACGAGACGAATCTATTAAGCCTAATTAGTCTAAGATTGGAAACTTTTTGTCAAATAAGACGAAAGTGTTACAGTGTTTGTTAAACTTTAACACCCAAACTAAACGGGGCCTTACTTTCGAAATCAAACGTTTCTAGCACTCCCAGTCTCCCAAGAACAAATGCAGCTATGAATTGCATGTTAATTAAAGTGGTTCACGTTACTAAATTTCTAACAAATAGTATTCACATTTATTACTTCAAATCAATTTATTATGAAAATACATTTTCATAATTAATCTAATGGTATTTATTTCATATCAAGTATTATTAGATTAATTGTTTAATTTATTTTTAGAATAATTTTTTTGAAATATAAAAATATTACTAATAGTTTCTATAAATCTAGTCAAACTTAATAAAGTTTGACCTGCATAACGCCTAAAAACGACATTTATCCTGCTAATATCCATGGCACACAATTGCCAATGTGTGACTATACTTTCCTCACTTACTAGTTACTACTATTTTTTAGAAATGGCTTACTAGTTACTACTAAAGTGCGTATTTATAAAATCTAAAAAAAAATATGTTGTTATGAAAGGTGGTCACTTGAGAGCGAGGATAATAACTGTATTAATGATGGAGTCCCAAACCTTCAGCTGTTTTTTTTTCCATTTGGTAACTGAGGCTGCTGTTTTCTATGAAAAACTTTCACATCCGGATTTTTTCAATTGAACATTCTAAGTTTTTTGTTTTTTTTTGAGCAGCCGAAGGTGACAGATCGCTATGTTACTTTTTTTTTCGCTATGTTACTGATGCCTTGATGGGCGCTACGCGCCCAAAGTGATTGGTTTAAGCACCATTCACTTGCAAGCAAGCAGGCCATGCCCGTGAGTCTCTACCATACCTGGCCCGCTCTACTGTTTCCAGAGGCCAGAGCCCAGCCCAAACCTCAAGCCCGGACGGGCTCGGACGATCATCCGAAGCCAGCTGGATCGACCATCGCCATTTCGCGCTAGCCCGTGGGCCGAGATCGCGTGCGTTGCGCGGCCGCTGCAGGCTGCCGTGTGGCCGTATGCGTGCGGGATGCCATTGCCCATGGACACACCGTCGTACACGCCCGTCACCCAGTACTTCGGACTATTCTACCTGAAGTTACCTGTGAGGAGCAGTCGGCTTTCGTGCCTGGTAGGCTGCTAACCGACAACATAATTACAGCTTACGAGTGCTTGCATTATATGAAGAAGAAGAGGGCAAGGGACAATCATTTGTATGCTTTGAAGCTTGATATGCAAAAGGCATATGATAGTCAGGAGTAGGACTACCTACAAAAGATTATGAACAAGTTGGGTTTTCACCGACTCTAGGTAGACATGATTTTTTTAGAACACTCTAGGTAGACATGGTAATGAGACTGGTTAAATCAGTCTCTTTCTAAGTGATTTTGAATGGTAACAAATTGGATGAGTTTAAATCCTCCCGAGGCATTCATCGAGGGGGACCCAATTTCTCCTTATCTCTTCTTCTTAGCAGCAGGGGCCTTTCATGCCTCTTAAAATTTTATTCTCAGTCATCAAATCTCATGGGTATTTGGGTGGCTCCATCGACTCTGATGGTGAGTGTTGATATTTATTAATGCAGCACTTGTTTTAGTAGTAGTCACTTAGTAATCACTACACATCTAACTATGGAATCAGGTTGTCATCCCCAGTAAATGAAGCTAGATATGTATTATCAAATTGGTTATCATTTCATGTGACTAGTAATATTGAATATATTAAATAACAATAAATCCGCAAGCACACAGATTAATCCTACTATTGTAGCACTTCACCGGGAGTATTCCATGTATCGTTATTTATATTTTACCACAGGAAAAAGCTATTGAAATTGAGCAGCATGAAATAACAAATCATTGTGGATTACTTATGATGAAAATCAATCACATAAGAGATGCCCAAACAGGAGTAAGCCAATGGTAGATAAATAAGGATAATGAATAAATGTAAGCATAAATATTGATAATCCCAGAGATAGAAATAGATACTACACAAATTTAGTAAGACTCGACAGGAGATTAGTTAAGAGGTAGAATCCCCTAGTAATTACTAATTCATTACGTCTTTCGCGTACTCTACCAAATATACAATCATATATAGCACAAATGACTCTTCATCTACACATAAGGAACATTGCTAGAGGAGAGCCAGAACATAGCTAGACTATTCCTCTGCAACCGGATTCTACTAGTTCTATATATGAGGTGTGGGTTATAAAGGACTCAACGGGATTATTGTCACGCTCACGATCTACCACACTTCCCAGCATATAGAGTGCATTTGTAAGCATACAATATCTAAGCACCACGCTTACATACTGGCTACCACTTAACCCACTCGAGTACTAGATTAAGCGCTTTGCGAACATATGCATAAACTCATAATCAATCGTGACTATATCAAATATACTACTAGAGCAAACTAGGAACATAATAAATAGAAATATAATATTTAAATAGAATAAAGTCATAACAAAGGAGAGATATAAAAGATTATACCAGACTCCAGATAACTGCAAATCCGGAATCCTCAAGTGAGAACCCGAACTCTACTTAAACCTTGCTAGCTAGCCTATACTAGAACTTTGAGTAGCTAATCTAATCTCTAGTGGAGAGCTTCTCCTTGGCTTCAACTGATTTCCTCTTGGCTTCTCTCTTCAGGAGATAGGGGTGGGCTCTGTTTATATAGGCCGGTGGAATGAACCGTAGCCTTTTGATCAAACCGACTTGAAACAACGGAGGAGATTGAAACCCTAAGGCGATGGAGCATCGTGTGCGAAGGCCGAGGCTGATAGGTAGACCTCTAGGTCGGCCAACCTAGAGGGCCAGGTCGGTCGACCTAGGTCACTTTCAGGTGGGTCCCACCTTCGAGGGTCTGCCTTCTCGTATCTTCTAAATCCTTCTTCACTTCATGCCGCCGTGGAATATGTTTTTTAGCCTGACGTTTATTCATTTCTCTGTTTACTTCCTGATAACTCCCTGTAGAAACACAGATTTACCAAAACCTATGGAATTCTGTCAGTTAAACCCCTATTCTAAATTTTTATTTATTATTTGCCCTTTTTCATGTTTTATTGATGGTTTGAAATTGATGGTTGACGACCGTCAATAGTGAGTCACCTTCTCTTTGCGGATGATAGTCTGCTGCTTTCCAGGGCGAACAGGGATAATGCAAAAACTGTGAAGAATGCGTTGGACTTATATTGTCGTGCTTTGGGACAGCAAGTTAATCGATTCACTTTGCTAAAGGGTGCAGCAACACTACTCGAAGTGAGATCAAGGGTGTTCTCCAAGTGGATAATGAGGCCTTAAGTGAGAGGTATTTAGGCATGCCGACAGATGTGGGCTCGTCAGTCACAGGTGTCTTTTCTTATCTCAAGGACAAGGTGTGGAAGAAAGTGCAGGGGTGGATGAAGCAGTGTCTATCGACTGGGGGCAAAGAAGTGCTCATCAAGGGCATCGCCCAGGCCATCCCGACGTACTCGATGGCGTGCTTCTGCCTCCCTCGAGGACTATGTAAGCATATTGATGGACTCCTTCGTGATTTCTGGTGGGGCAGCAAAGAAGGGAAGAGAAAAACTTGTTGGGTCGCTTGGGATGATATGTCAATGCCAAAAGGTTTGGGAGGCCTTGGTTTCAAGAACATCGAGCTGTTCAACCTAGTCTTGCTTGGCGCATTTTGCAGGATTCGGATTCTCTCAGTGCAAGGGTCCTCAAAGCAGTTTATTTCCCAACAACCGATGTGTTGGAAGCAGAGGTGGGTTCATCTCCATCACGGGTATGGAGATCTATTGTTGATGGGATTCAGGTGCTGCGCCAAGGTTTGATTCGGAGAATCGAGTCAGGTGCAACGACGAGGATCTAGGAGTCACCCTGGCTCCCTAGGGACAGTTTGTTGCAGCCTTTGCATCCGATGAAGGAGAATCCATCACAGTGGGTTTCTAATCTCATTGACTAGTCGTCTCAAAGGTGGAATAGACAGATGTTGAGAGAGTTTTTATCCCCTCTAGATTGGGAGATCCTTGAGAATATCCCTTTGAGCACGATGCCACTGGACGACTTCTGGGCTTGGCATTATGAGAAGTCAGGCATTTTTTAGTTCGCTCCACTTACCGAATGCTGATTCAGAAGTGGGAGTCGACATCAGCATGGGTGGAAGAGAGACCTGGCTGGTCAGATATGAAGGCACATGAGAAAGAATGGAGTGATCTTTGGAAAATCAAAGTTCCATCGAAGATCCATGTCTTTTTGTGGCGCTTAGCAAGGCAATCCATCCCAACCGGGGATGTGCGACACCGCAGGAACAAGTTGCCTAATGGGGGCTGCATGTTATGTGGTGGCATGGATTCTTGGAGGCATGCGCTTCTGGAGTGCAATCTAGCCAAGTGTGTGTGGGCTCTGGAGAGGGAGGAGATCATGGAGTTCATATTTCAAATGGAAATGTCGGATGCCAGAGCTTGGTTAGTTGAAGTGATGAAGGGTCTCAAGCATGAGTAGCTCACAAGGGTGGTGGTTCGACTCTGGGCCATTTGGTATGCGCAACGGCGGGCGTTGCATGAGAACCAATTCCAGAGCTTGTTTTCTACTCATAGCTTCGTGGAGCATTTCATTAATGAGTTGGAATCTGTTACGCCGAAGAACAAGGAGAAGCCGGTAGTGGGGAGTCCACCAGTGCGTTGGATCAAACCGCTAAGGGGTTTTGAGAAGATCAATGTTGACACTGCAAATCTCTGTAACGGAACCGCCCAATTATACGAGATTAAGTAAGAAAATCATCCAACGGAAGGACAATTTAACAAACTTAAGCTCGTATAACCCGGTAGTCCGTGAAATCTCGACGGATTTCAAACCATTTCACATAACAGCCAAGATCATACTAAGTTTAGCGGTCACCGTCATAAGTTACATAGAAGTTCGCGGCGCAAAATACATCGGAGTTTAAACATAGTTATTACAAACCAGTTTCAAATAAAAGTAGCGGAAGCATTAGTTCAAATCACGCACACACACATTGTTTTGAGATAAAGTGCCAGGTTGTGATCATCTCCAGCAAAAGCATCAGGCGAGAGGTAGTGAATGACCATTGCCCATGGTCCTAAGCTTCGCCTATCGCAGGATAGAGACAGTTGATACAATAACCATAGTACATCTGTCCATCTGCAACAAGTGGGAACAAAGCCCTGAGTACGAGAAGGTACTCAACTAGACTTACCCGACAGAACCAAAATAAAATGACACCAAGGATCATGATAGGCTTTTTGGTGGGGTAGCTGACTCATTTGCAAGAAAAGTATTTTTAACTTAGCAGTTCTTTTTACAAAAGCATGTAGTATTTTAATCTTTATTACCCTGTCAACTATGTTTGCATTTATGCTAGAGTAACCATGTAATTAACAAGCAAGGGTTACCATTGATCATTACAATAATTACCATATCATTTTCCACATAATTATTCAAGTGTTTCATCAATGTTACTACGATGAAGTAACTCAAGTCAAGTGTTCACTATCCAGTGAACGATGGCGATTCGAATCGATTATTGACCAGCTGGTAATTTATTCCTCACACAAACCTCACTCACCCGCTAAAGTGAGGTATTGGTCACCGAGTCAACCATTCAGGTAAAGTCGCGAGCTTGCCAGGAACCACATGTACCCGGGGGCCGCCCGACTGCTCTTTGGCCTTATCATCGCGCCCCCGTTTCCTGCCACTACTGCTCCGGTACAGTGCGTTGCGGGCAATTCACTCGGCCTGAATAATCTCCCGGCTTCGCGGTTGAAAGGTACTTTATTCGGCCAGCTAAATGTGAGGCATGCGTTCAACATGACTCGAGGCCTGACATCGGACGGTCCTTAATCGACACAGATGGAAGGCACTACAGTCCAGAACCCTGCAAGCTTCCGCCCGGTCTCAACTTATTTCAACACTTAGTTATTCTCAATTGACATGATCCCACATAATCCAGGTAAACCCCTATAGCTCGCGGATGACAGGCAATCACCCGACTTCTACCGGTCTAAGCAAGCTAAGCAATTATTGACCGCGGACACCAGGGTAACAAGGATCGGGTAAAACAAGGTGAAACAAGGTATAATACAGCAACGTTTGCAAACAACTCCTAAACGTAATGCATCAAATTAAGTGAAGTTAATAAATAATTATTTGCAAACCGAGGAGAAATGCTCCGGGGCTTGCCTCGCTCAAAGGAGCTTGGACGGTGATCGGGGCACTCCGGAAGCTCTTCACCGGCCTCCTCTTCTGCTTCTGTCAACTCCGGCTCTGGCACCTCGGGCTGTTCCTCTGTGTCCTCGGAAACTACTGCCGGGGTCACTTACTGCGGTCCTGTATGATGCAGAAGTATGAGTGCTCATGCATAGGTGCATTGCAGGGGTGACATGAGAGGATGATGATGAATGAATGATATGTAAATGAGCATGTTACGTTCTTTGGATTACGTGGAACTTATGACTCTTCTACAAGGTAGTCTACGTCATCCAAGAACATGTACTCGCAAACTACCACCACTATTCTCTACCATGCAAAGGGCACTTGAACACTCAAGATGCTTCAAAGATACACCAAAGTATAGTTTACTAACTATTTTTGCATTATATAATGAATGAAAACCCTAATTAGCCCTATGCTTGAACAGCAACACATATTTTAGTAGCACAGAAAAATCTTAGAAAATTACAGTGGATTACTAATATCAAAACTAGCCTGACACAAGATTTTTACTGCATTTGGATTACTAGAACTGACTATCCAAAAATAACAAACTAAGGCCTAAAATGAATATTTAAAATACTTTACATTATGAAAAGTATCAAACAATAGATTTAGAAATTTTCCTACTTTCTACACACTAAACAAACACTATAGAAAAATTATCACTGGCATGTTCTATTCAAATTTATTTAAATAACAAAAATAACAAATATTAGTGATAGGAAGCATTTGAACTACACCTACACATTTTTCTACAGAACAGTCATGATATAAAATTACCCTAGCAAGTACATGGCACAAAAAGATTAATAAACTTGGAATCATATTTTTCTGATTTTTTCTAGGATTTATTAAACATTTAACAAAAAAACAGCCATTTCACTAGTTAATTAAAAACTCTACAGAAAAGTATCTCAAATTTGACATGCAATAATTTTATATCATAGATCTGGTTCTAGGGTATCTAGAGAAATTTATTTCACAATTTTTGGAGCTGAAATGACTGCTAAAATATTTTCTAAAGCATTTTTTATCAAGAATAATAAAAGGAGAAAATGGAAAATGGATTTCTTTATATGGCACTGGGCCGGCCCGGGAAAAACAAGCGGCCCATGGCCGTTGCGGCCCGGCTTGCGCGCGCGAGGAAAGAGCCGAGCCGGCCTGCTCGGGGCGCGGCCCACAGCTCAGCCCAATCCACCGAGGGGGGAGAACACCCGAGCTCGGTCGCCGGCGTTCCCGGTTTCGACGTCGCGGCGGCGGTCGCGGCCAACGGCCGGCTCCGGCCATACCACGACCAGCGAGCTCGCGCACCACGTCCGCAAGGAGCTAGCGAACTCGAGAGGGAGGCTTGGGAAGAGGGAGAAGGAACGAGCGAGGCGGTGGACGGAGCACGGGCTCGGCGGCACCGCCACGGTGGTGCGGCGAGGCGAGCGGAAATTGAGCCCTACCGTGGCTAAGGAGGGGATGGCGATACTCGTTCAGAGAAGGAGAGGATGGGGCGGAGCTCGGTGCAAGATGGATTCGGCGGTGGTGGATTGCCGACGTCGGAACGGGGGAGCGAAGGTGGAGCTCACGGCGGTGAGACGTTCGCCCGCTCGGTTTTGGGAGAGAGGAGCGGCTGGCGAGCGAGGGTGGGAGTGAGGGAGCGAGGAGGGCTCGGGCAGGCGGTCTTGAGCGCGCTCGAGCTGGCGGGAGGGCAGAGCGGAGGCGACGCGCGGCGATCGGCGGCAGCGCATGGCCGACACACGGCGAACGCGCCCTGTCGCGGCGGCCAGCGAGGCGCGCGGCGCGCGGGAGGAGGAGGGAGGCCGGGTGGTCGCGGGCCGGGCCGCCTGCGTCGCGCGGGCGCGCGCGCGGTCGGCTGGGCCGGGCTGCTTCGTGGGCGGACCGAGAAGGGAGGCTGCGGCCTGCTAAGGCAAAATTTGATTTTTCCAAATTTCCCAATTTCAAATCAAATGAAATTCAAACTTCAAACTATATTTTGAACAAGAAGAAGACATTTTCTGGAATTGACCCAAAAATAAAAGTTGCTTAGAATTAAATTCTCTACAACTTTGATTAAGGGGCCAACTGAAAATTCTTAATAGATTTTGAATGGCAGAATAAAAGCTAAAATAGGGGATATTTTTGAATATTTTAATCAATATTTTTGAACAAGTTTTTGACAAAATTTGAGTCATCTAGTTGCTCCAAAAAAATTGAACTAAGGTTCCAGGTGATGTAAAATTTATAGTTGCAAGATTTTTGGTGTAATGTGATTATCATATTAATATATTTCATCACATATATCATTTTCAAGCTTTTATTTTATTCAAGTTATAACATTATCACACATGATTATGATGATATGAAATGCCATGCAATATGATTGCCATGCAAATGCATTGCGTAACACCGGAGTGTTACAATCTCTAAGAACTTTAGCATGGCATCGGTGGTCGTTGTGGCCAGGGATGAAGAAGGCAACTTCCTGTAACACCCCGGGTGTTATAGTTGCTAATTAATCTGCCATGTCATCACATTGCATTACAAAGCATCCAAATTAAGGTAGCAACAAATTAAGGTAGCAACAATGATGCCCTTGGATGATGGTTTGATCATTAAGTAATCACCAATTAAGGTAGCAACAAATTTCAATTGAAAATTCCTCCGAAAACCCTAAATTCCAAAACCCTGTTTTACCCCTTTTTAAATAATTCAAAATCTAAGAAAAATTTGGGAAAAAGTTTAAAAACAAGTTTGTAGAACTTTTCAAGGGCTACAACTTTGGTGTTTTGAGTTTTCAAAGTTTTAGTGTAAATTGTGGAGCAATTTTGAAAATAAGCAAATTTTAGATTTGACCCCTTTTTGTCCCCAAACTCAAATTTTAAAATGGAGGCATAATTTGAAAATGTTTTTAATAGCAAAGTTGTAGGCCTTGGCTAGATGTACAACTTTGGTGTTTGGAGTTTTCGAAGTTTCAATATAAAATCCAAAGTAATTTCTAAATTACCCAATATCCAAAAAGTGTCCCCTTTTGAATTTAAACTCAAATTTCAAAATCTAGTTCGAATTTGAAAACGTGTTCAATACAAAACTTGTAGAGCTTGAAATTCTGAAGATTTCACATCTTAGGAATTTTTCAAGTTGTTGCATGAATTTGGGAGTAATTTGATAAATACAGTTTAATTTCCAAATTTGGGGGGAGCTACAGTGCCCGACCAATGGCGACCGGCCACCGGCCGGTATGGGCGCCGGTGCGCCGCCGTAGCCGTCTAGGCCCTTCCCGCGCGACCAGGAGCGCCAGCGCGACGACGCGCGCCTTCCAGAGCTGATCACCGTGGTCGTGCCTATATATACGACTGAGGTCACCGTTGCATTTCTTTTCTTCTCTGTTTTGCCACCGCCACCGCCGCTAGCACCGCCGCTCGCCGCTGCCGCCGTCGAGCCACCTCCAGCCACGCAAAGCGCACCATCACGTTCACCTCGTCCTCGCACACCTCATGAACCACCTGAGCTAGCCCAATTTCGCCTGAATCACCGCAGCCACCCGTTCCTGTGCCCAACTCCGGTCGGAGCACCGCCACCACCGCCCTCACGTGGCCAGCATCCTCCACCGCCGCTCCGAGCTTCCCGTGTACTTCGCTGCAATCACTGTTAGCTCCTGATGCTTCCCGTGCTCTTGCTTTAGATGCTACCGTGGTAGATCGCCGGGACGCCGGTCACCGTGACCGCCGGTCCGCCATGGCCGTCGGGAGGGTCCGTCCGAGGCCGTAGTGTAGCCGTTAGGAGTGAAAATGGATTCGCCAGGTTGTGTTGATGTTGTCGAGCCGCTCGGTTGGGTGACCGACGCGGTGCTCGCTGGCCGGCCACCGCACGGGCATGGACGGGTCACGGGAGAGAGCGAGGGAGACGGAGGAAGGCAATGACAGGTGGGGCATGGCTGTCAGCGAGAGAGAGAGAGAGAGCGCGGGCGCGGGCGCGTCGCTGGGCCATCTGCTGGGCCGCGCGCGTCACTAGGTTACGCAGGCGCGAGCGCGCGGGCGGGCGCGCGAGCGGGCCGTTCGGCTGGGCCGAGCCAGAGAAGGAAGGGAGTCGGCCCGAGTTTGTTTTTGTTTTTCTTTTTCCAAAATGTGAATAGTACTGATATTTGTTTGTTTCATTAAAAATTCTGTAGAGCTCCAAAAATCATGAAAAATTTTGTGTAAGCTTTTCAAGGTGTAAACTGCCTAGGAAAAATATTACATGCTAAATTTGATTAATTTGTGTGGGATATTTAATTAGTTCAATTAAATATTAAATGCAACTTCCATGAATTTTAATAATTAAATTATTAATCCAAAAATTATGAAATTTATTTTGACACTGTTTTAGGTCATGTTTAATCCATAGAAAAAGTTTAAGCTTGTTTAGATGAAGTATGATCAAATATTAATTATGCCCTAATTAATTAAATGTTAAATAAATGTTAAATTGATAACTTTAAGTGTTGTGTGCCCGATTGAGTGATGTCCTTAGGTCACTAATCCTTGGTAATCTTTGGCACCTTAATTTCATGTTTGAGCTCGTTAGTAACATAATTGGTAATAAAAGCTAGTATCGCCTAAGTTATCGCTATTAGTTAGTAGGTTTTACTGTTTTACGACTGTACCGCGAAGGAAAGTTGTACTCAAGTCGTAAACTGTGGCATATCATCATCAAGCATCATGTTTATCATTGAGCATCATGTTGAAGCATGTTATATACTCATGTAGTTCCTGCTTTCGAAGAAGTTGAAGTTGCCGAGCAAGCCTCCAGAGAAGAGTTATCGTCGGTGGGTTCTAAACCGGAAGTCGGAGTCCTCGAGTTCGAGTCAGTCGTCGCGTCAGAGCAAGGCAAGCCCCGGTGTATTTAAACCCTACCTTGAGATTTAAAAATCTTTACTATTTATACTATGGTTTACTGCATTAAGTAATTAGGAGTTGAGTGATAACCCAATTGCTGCATTGTCATCCTTGATTATTGCGACATCACCCTTGATACCTGTTTTACTGAAAATACGTACTATGCTTCGCTATGCTTATGAGTTAAGCTTTTTAAATGAATGTTTACTTGGCCATGACGGCATACTTAATGAATATTGAATATGAGAATGAACTTGTAAGATCGGGCGGGTGGTTTGGCCACTGCTAACTTGCATTAGGAGAGGAGTCTCAATGTATTGTTTCCGTCTTATCAGTTAAGGACCGTACGTTGTTGGCCCTCGCGTCATGGAGTTTTTATTAGTACTAGCCATGTACCCATGTTGGGTAAAGCCTTACTTCGACTAGTCCATTACGAGAACGTCTAACCTCACATTGGGAGTGGAGAGATGGCGAGAGTAGCGTGTACCCTCGGGGCTAGAATTGGGCCGGGATTCGAGGAATACTGTGCTCTCGGGTAGCGATAGACACGTTCTGGTTTTGGGTTACTCGGGTAAGAGTTGATATATGCGAGATTCGGTTCTACATATGTCGTGTGGTTAGGAATCCCCAGCTGGGTAAATGAAGCGGTTCGAATCGTCGTTACTCCACGAGAAAGGAGTCTTGGCCTTGCACCAACATCGTAGTTAAGAACTGGAATTGAAAGAAAGAATGAGAAAGATCTTGATGATAATTACTTTGATCTAGATTAGGATCACTTAGAATTGTTTAATGAACCATCAATGGTAAAAGTAAAACACTGAAAGTAAGGACTCACTTTAGTAAGCTTTTCTGCAAAAGAAAATTTAATTCTGGAATACCCGTACCTTGATTCCCTAAAGCTAGCATGCCCTTGGAGTCTTTTTCTTAGTCGGGTAAGTCTTGTTGAGTACTCCCGTACTCTGGGTTTGTTGAACCCCTTGTTGCAGGTGCGGTTCATGAACAAGTCTGCCTTGAGTCTTGTTGCATGACCGTTGTGGCTGAAGAAAGTGACGACGAGTAGACTGTGTGGCCTCTGGGCAAGGCATCCCGTTTGTGTGATTGTAATAAAGTTACTACGAATACTTCTCTACTACTGGTTTGTAATAATGCTACATAAGGTTTGAGGTTTGGAAACTGATTTGTAAACTTAAGTTATCGTAAGACTTCCGCTACTTTACTCTGTTGATATTTTGAATAAACTGTTGTAATATTGCAATACTCCTGTGATTGGATCCTGTTTGGAGGAAAGCAGGCCTTTTAAGTTATGAGGAACATAAGTACGGCTGTCAGAGGTCATTATGACAATGACAGGTATATGTGGGTCATCATAATTAGGAGGTTCTGTGACACTTCTTGAGTGCATCGACACTGGTTCTGAAGGGATGCACTGACGCGAAAATAGCTGAGGTGGTGGCGTGCCGTGAGGGATTAGCATTGGCCAATGACTTTGGTCTCCAAACTTTTCGTGTGGTGAGTGACTGCATCAATACAGTATGGAGCATCCATGGACAATGTTTTGGGACACATGGCCCTATCATTCAGGAGATTAAGAGCAGGAAGGATGGATTCACAAGAGTGGAGTTCGTCCATGAAGGAAGAATCTCTAATTTTGATGCTCATTGTATAGCTAGGAGCTATGTTAATTTTTTGGTAGGAAGATATGTTTGGTTTGTTTCGCCTTCTGATGGAGTCTGTACTTCTTATGCTAATATATAATAAAGGCTGACTCTTTTGCTAAAAAAACCCAGTACTTTCACGCAAGGACCTTCTTCTTCGCCGTCATTGTACTGACGGAGAAGGATGCGGAGCATCTTCATTTAAATATCATAAATTTTTGTGATTTTTTCTATAATTTTGGTCAAACTTAAGATATTTTTTACTCTAAAAAGTTAAAATAACTTATAATTTGCAACAGAAGGAGTACATAAGATAGCAATCCTATAGGGTCCACCACAATATTTTTTTTCTTTTGTGCGACCATGCTCTTGTATATATTTTATTAAAAGGAAAGCAATCACAATACACAAATCTAAGTCTACACTTATCAAAGCACTAAATATAAAAACCATAGAAAAAAACATGAAAGGAATTCAGAAAACACCAACAAAAGCATGAACAGGAGAATTAGTAGTAAGAATATCTCCACTAGATCTCCTATTCTTTATCCCCTATAACTAGTTATAGGAGATCGCTCAAAAGTAACTTCGATATAAGAGACTTTTACTCCAGCAGATTACCAAAAACGTACCTCAGCTTAACTTAGGGGAGGAAGAGATCCCTCGTTTCTTTAGGAGAGATGGTGGTAGATTTTGGAGAGCTTCTAAAGAATATAAGGATAGAAGACATGATAGGAGATTTGTCTTATGCTTCCTATTTAAGGGATAGGAAAAGTATAAGAGATTTGATGGAGATGTTATAAGAAAGCTATACAAATAGGACTAAGAGGATCTCCAAGAGTTTCCGACACTAACTTCCCATCTTGATTTTTTTGGCAAGATTGAAAAACAATTGTTCCCCAACAATTCCCTATCTCAACTCTCAATCTTTATGCACTTGGAAAAATCGACCTAATCGAGCAGATATATATGTGCTCATATCCATCTGCCAATCTGAAGGTGGAAGAACGTGGCGAAGGAAAAAGAAGTAGAATAGAGTTCCCGATGCAAATATATAGGAGAGAAAGAAACTATAAAAATAGTTAGAATGATTTAAAACAGACAGAGATTCCTGATGTAAAATTGTCTGTACATTTTAATAACGAGATTTCGGAAAATATTGGAGAGAAACCCAACAAATATGCGCTCAATATTTTTTAGCCACTCGGAAAACACATTGATTTACCCATTGTTATTTTAGAAAACTATTGGAGATGCTCTTACAACCCTAACTGAAAGCCCACCTGAGTTGGATGAGGACGGTCCCCATGGCGCAAGCCTAGGTACTTACCATAGATTTGTGACATGGATCATCCATGTACATGTATCCAAGGCACGGAAGAGATGCAAATTTTCTTTTAATTATTTCTCCTAAATTTAAGCAATAATTTTAGCTTGTGCATGAACTCGTATCGCAAATCCAATGTGGATGCCATAGTTGTTTCATTGTCCCCACCCGATTTTTTCACAAAACAGAGCAACCACAGGTAATCGGCCATAACCCACCGCTATCTTTCAAGATGAGAATAAATACTCATTTCATTCTAAATTATAAGATATTTTGACTTTTCTAGATTTATAATTTTTGCTATGTATTTAGATATAGTGTATATCTAAATACATAACAAAAGCAATGTATCTAGAAAAAGCCAAAACATCTTATAATTTGGAATGGAGGGAATAGTTGATATAGTGACCTTTTAAGATGATTTGACTGTGATGATAAATAAATGGCTAGGTTGGTTGAGAATAATGTCAATAGTCAACTTAGAGTTTTAGAAGTCAAATAGATTATTCAAATTAATATTATACATGCTTAAATTTGTATAATAATAACACATAAAAAACATATAGAAGGCATATACATTTTGCAGAATCTAATAGAATCTCGATACTGGAAAGTATCAATCAATCTACAAGATTCCACCTAGAGGATCCTTGATGTAATGACCTTTTAGTAGTCGAGATGGGAGGTGTGGGCTGGCTCCTACTCCTATGTTACAGACTTGCAATTGAGGCTGTGTTTAGTTCACGAAAAGAAAATTTTTGGGTGTCACATCGGATGTTTTATGGGATATCGAAAGGGATTTTCGGATACTAATAAAAAACTAATTACATAGCTCGCCTAAAAACGTGAGACAAATTTATTAAGCCTAATTAAGCCGTCATTAGCACATGTGGGTTACTGTAGCACTTAAGGCTAATCATGGACTAATTAGGTTTAAAAGATTTGTCTCGCGATTTCCAACCAAACTGTGTAATTAGACAACTTCCAATAAAAAATGCATTGAAGCTACAACTGCAGACATTAAAAGTAACATATCCTAAATAGTATTAGTATGCTAAGGAGATGGTCCTTTTTATAGCGGGAAAATGATTTTTTTAGCCTGATAATCGTACTTCTATTTCTGGTTAACAATGATCAAATAATGAGCATAATTTCATTTGAAGCAATGTGGTTTGAATAGCTAATGAGCAGACCCTAGCAAATTTACAACATTACTTTTTAAAATCTCATAAAGTAGTCCAACAACATCCTATTCTGGTAGCATAAGGTAACCCAGATCAATATAAGGAATCGAAAGAGAACGCTGTTTTTTCTAACTAGGAAAACAGCAGGGGAAGCCCCCACTGTTAGATGACATGAGACTGAATGTTTTGTGCTTAGTATGAACACCATGCATTGAAAAGAAGCATTCCTTACTACAAAAGAGGCAGTCAGCAAGTTGCCAACCTGTAAATCAATCACCTCGTGCTTGCCGTCCCTATCACAGTTTTCTCCACGGACACCTTTTAGTCTGCACTGTTTTCATCTGACATCATATTTTAAAGGGAGAAGGGTCAGTCAAAATGATAAAAAGAAAAGGTAGTACACTATCAGGAAAATTGGTTGCAAAAGGCTCTAAACCAATTAATCGCAGGAACTATCCTATCATAATGTGCTACAATGGGACAACATACCCAGCCCCAGGTCTTCCTGTCCGAACCAAGTGGGATACTTCACCAACATGTGTTGACTTCAGTGGGTTTGCAAAATCTCCTTTTTGTTGTCGCCTTCGTTGCAGGCTTGGACGAGCTGCCTCAGGTAGGCTTAACTTAGCCATAGATCTTGCAATTGGCTGGGCATAGCAGCTGCACATGGATGTTTTAGACTAAAGGTAATCCTTGGAAGGATTTAAAAAATATTAAATCTGAGCTAGGATCTGCAGATGAGGAAGAAAGACAAAGACAAGAGAGAGCGGGAAACTGAGATCTAACCCTAGCTGGTGGAATGGGCACGGCCACGGACACGGGCCTGGGCCGAGATGGAGGGGCGACACATCAGCAGCAGAGTAGTAGGCGAGCAGGGCCGCCGCGCTGGTGGGCCGGCCATGCCGGGGCGGCCGCGCCGGTGCACCGCCGCTGCTCTGGTGGGGGCCGCTGTGCCATGGCCCATCAGTACTCCATGCATGTATCAAATATTTGATGTGATGGGTGAATCTAATTTTTTTTGGAAACTAAACCGGGCCTGAGTCTGAGCAGGAACCGTGAAGCTGCTCGAGTAGCGCTATGTGCTAGTCCTGTTGCGGTCGGATTCGGAAAGCGTGCCATAACTGGGAGTCTCCGTGTTCGGTTGGTCTTCCAATCCAACAAGAAGGGGAGTCTCCGTGTTCGGAACGGTATCAAGATACGCGCTGCCGCCGCCGCCGGGCGTATCTCCTCGGGTCCGTGTTCCGCCTATGCTCGTGTCGTGCGCCTCCGTTCGTATACTATATATATACGGCCGTGGCCGTGTTCGTGTTCGTGTGCACGGTGGACCGGACAAGCACAATACCACACAGCTCCCGCAGCGCCGTCGTGTCGTAGCCAGCCAGCAGCCGCCGGCCGCACAGCCGGAGCCGAGCCACGACCGCGGACGTACGTAGCAGGACCACGCCGCCGCCGCCGCCGCCGTCGCCATCGCCGTACGTCGTCCATGCCGCGCAGCAAGATCCAGATGAGCCTCATCGGCAACGCACGCGATCGCGCGAAGGCCTTCGCGCGGAGGAAGGCGGGGCTTTTGAAGAAGGCGCAACAGCTCGCGAAGCTCTGCGACGTCGACGTCGCGCTCGTCTGCGCGGGCCCCGACGGCGGCGCGCCAGTCGTGTGGGAGTCCGACCCGAGCGTCGTCATCGACAGGTACCGCAAGCTGCCGGCGGACAAGCGGGTGAAGCACACGCACCTCGGCTACATCAACGGCCAGCTGAGCAAGGAGGAGGGCAGGCTCGACAAGAGGCGGAGGCAGGGCCTCAATAAGGCGCTCGCGTGTCCCGGCGAGGCGATGCTCAAGGGCATGAACCTGGAGGAGCTGCTCGCGTCCATCGACGCGGCGCTGCTGGCCACGGCTGAGAGGCAGAAGGCGTTGGGCGTCGCCGACGATGATGGCCAGCAGCTTGGGCAGGTGTCGTCGGACGTTGGGCAAGGGCGTCCTCCGTTCGTCGGCGGCGACGAACTCGACGACATCCAGGCCTGGGTCGACGAGCTTATGTGGGACGGCGTCGAGCCGCTCCCGCTCGATGCCAGCATGACGACGCAGCCCGCGTCCGGCGTGATCCAGTACATCAACGGCGGCAACGGCGTGGACACGGGCAGCAACCATCAGTGCCAGGCGCAGATGCTGGCAGGCAATGGCGAGAACGGCCACGGCCAGTTCCCATGGCACGCCTACCAGCCCAACACCACCGTCTCTTTCCCTGATCACGGCTTCCAATGCGCTGACAACAACTACGTGGACATGGACGAGTACTCTGAGATGCTGATGCCGCCGGGCAATGCCAATGCCGCCTACGAGTCGTCATGGGACGCCATCGCCGGCAATCCTGCGTACAACATGCCACCGCAGCATGAGCACCACAGCATGGGCATCGGTAGCTTCATGGATGCGGGTGGCCACGAGCACGAGACGGGGTGCTTGGCTGATTACTTCCAGTGCCCGGACGCCAGCCAGCATTTTGGAGCCGAGCCGGAACCGCTGCATTACCTCAGTGATATGGCCCAAGGCATTAGCTACTATGATGATCTCGAAGCAGGCGGCTGCAGCTCTGGGAGAGCTCAACTCTTTGCTCAAAGTCACAGCTGCTCTGGGACACCACAGTTTAGTGGTTCAGAGAAGTCACAGTCAGACGTGGGACATCAGTATCAGGATCCAGGAGTCCAGCATTTTTGGGTGATGGAAGGGCCGCCGGGTTCAACTGATGTCGCCACTGCCAGTGCCAGAGCCAGAGGAGGAGGTCTTTACCAACCATGGATATCAGTTTATCAATAGATTAAGCTAAAATGATTTGAACCTCTTTTACTAAGCATAAGAATAGGGAACGGCTAAAGCATCTCATGATGTAGAGGCTAGAATATTTTTTTGTACCAGTACCATTATCTAAAAAAAATAGGGATTTGCTATTTTCCAAGCGCCTGAAAAATAACATCTATTCAAGCAACGATTGTGAGCCATCAGGATCTAAAGTCACACAAAGAAAACTAACAGTAAGACAATTATAAAATTATGATCTAAATTGACACAAAGACAATTAACAATAAACAATTCTTTCTACAGATAGAGCATCTCCAACAACTCCTTAAAATTGACTTGCTATATCTTGAGTTATAGCAAGTTGCTATTTTGTTTGGCAAGAGAAAAAAATATGTGTCTCCAACAAATTGGTATTCTCACTTGGTAAAATTAAAAAAATAGGCCCACCTTTCTCCAAACCGGTATTGGGCCTTCCACGCACGTGACTTTTCACTTACCTGCGCGACGACGCTCCTCCTTCCTACGCGACGGATCGAGATCGGGCGTGGCCGCCACAGCCTTCCACGCATCATATGATTGTATGTCTTATATGATTGTATGATCCAAACATTTTATACTAGCATCCCTTGTATTATTTGGTTCAGTCTGTATGTCTCATATGATTGGAGTGGAGATTGCAGCAATCATATATATCAGTTGCATGTTGAGAGAGGTACTAGTATATATATCAGCTGCACTACGAAACAAACGACAGAGGTACTAGTATATATATCAGTTGCACTACGAAACAAACGACACCAGCAGGTGCTGTCCAACACCTACCTGTCCTGTCCAACAGCAGGCGAGCAGACCATGCCAGCAGCAGCAGCGACGGGAAGAGGGATCGATCGGGGGCACGGCGCGGGAAGAGTTTGGCGCGCGCGGGAGAGGCTATCGCTCGCGCGGGAGGGGACCGTCGGAGCTGAAAACCGCGATACCAAGTCAAGGCCGCGCGCGGAGATATACGCGGGCGGGGAGGGTGTTTAGCAAGTTGGGAAATATACCAAGTGAATTTAAGGAGTTGTTAGAGAGGTGTTTTTGTGTTTTTGCCAAAATAATAAGAATACCAAATGGATTTGAGGAGTTGTTGGAGATGCTCTTACAAATTATGATATGAATTGACACAATGATGTACAAATCTTGAAGCAAGATCAAAGAATCACGTCATCACCTGAACTAAAGATGGATTTTAGGCGCATGTTCTTTAGGAAATTAGAAAAGAATAGGTTCTGTCTGAGAGCAACTCCAGCAGAGCCCCTACTTAAGCCTGATAGCTAAATACTCTAGCAGGGCCCCTACTAGAGCACCCAAATTTGAGTGCACCAAAAGTTTCCCTCTGGCACCTATTCCTAGGGCTCTAGGCCAAGCCCGTAAATCACCGTTGGCGTTCGTTGCTTCCGCGCACCTGCTCGGCCCATTCCCTCCCGCACGCGTCGCCAGCCCCTCCCGTCGCGCGAGCAAGATATTTCCCCACCGTGTGAGATATGTCTCCGGCATATTCTCCCCTCCCTTTGGCGACCCCTCAACTCCACTTCCTCCGGCTCCAGCGCCCGAGGTTCCCTCCCGCGCGCTTTTCGCCCTGGGCTCCCTCCCGCTCATCTCGGGCGAGGGAGGGATGGAGATGACTATGGACCACCTGAGTGTGGCATATGACGACTTCATGGCTTGCTCCCCTTGGCCGCCGCTCGCCTTGGGCTCCCACCCACGCGAGGCTCGTCCGGTCATGGCCGCCTCGGACGAGGAGCTGTCGGCTCCCTCCCTGCAGCCGTCATTGCCCAGTAGGTTGAGCGACAAAGAAGAAAGAGAGAATGACGAGCGGGTCTCATTTGTCATTTGTCTACATGAATGAATTTGAGGGCTCAAATTTGGGTGTTGTTGTTAGAGTAAAAGCAAAAAATTAGGCCCACAAAAGTTGGGGGAGCACCAAATCAAAAATAGGGGCCTTGATTTGGGTGTCCCTGCTAGAATTGCTCTTAGGGGAAAAGGCTAGAAATTTATAACCAAGCAGCTTAGCTTGGAGGAGGTTCGGCAATTTTGTACAAATACTACCTCCGTTTTCGTTTACTTGTCACCAAATTTGTATTGTAGCAATTTTGACCATACATTTTCTTCTGCAAAAGATTTTTACATACATCAAATTTTCACATATATGATTCTTCATTGAACATACTTCATTAGTGTTATATGCTTTAAAGTATCTATGATTTTTTAGAAGAAAAATACAGATGGTCAAATTTGCTACAGTAAAAGATTGGTGACGAGGAAACGAAAACGAAGGGAAGTATATACTAACAAAATGCAATTTAATGGAATTATTACAACGATTCAAAATTACATCCGATTCCTGCCAACAATACCTTTGTATCTTTTTTGTGTCATTTTACCGGAAGAGTAGCTTACAGTTTGGCAAACAGCAATATCCTGGATATAATTTATGGGGCCAATTTACCATGCTCCCATGGAGGAGTAGCTTACAGCTTGACAAACAGCAATGTCCTGCCTATAAATTCTAGGGCCAATGTGCCATCTTTCCATGCCAAGTCCAGCGAACATAAAACTGACCTAACCACTGATAGAACAAATGCTTTGCAGCCTCATAGTTCATGAAGGTAGTAATTCGAAGTAGTCACTCGCGCAATATTATATTAGACAAATGTATATAGCTCTTACACTTTGTTTTGCTAGGAATGTAAAATTGGCAGATTTGCAAAGCAAAACTCAGAATATGAAACCCATACCAATCCCCCTGTTCGGCTGACCTTATCAGCACGGCTTATCAGCCGTGGAACAGTGTTTTTCTCTCACAGCAAATCAGCCACAGCCGGCTTATAAGCCAAACAACAGCCTGCCGAACAGGCCCAATATCACCTCCAGGGCTGGTTGAATTGCCTTCACTGCCATCAATGTCACTGTTCCTCCTCCCACTTCCGCATTCCCGCTCGCAATGCCGAAATGCTGCTGCTCCCGTTAGACATAGAACATTATCTGCTCCTCTTTTTGCCTTCGCCATTTTATCAGCTCCTCATTCCGCCTTCTCCATTCACTTGGGCTCAAAGCACTTCAGCTGCAGTGAGCACATCGCCAGCTTCATCATTTACATTTACGTTCTTGATTCCTATTTAAAGCGAGAAAATTCATATCGAAAATCGAAATAGAATATGTATTTTGCATCAGGAGTTGGTTCCACTATGGATTTTCCCGTGAAGCCCAAATCCGACAACACACCACCGTGAAGCCCAAACCGCGGCGAAGTCCAAGCGCTATCGATTTTCCCGTGAAGCCCAATTCTGACAACACGGAACAAACAAAGGGGCTGAACTGCAAAAAGCGTGTTTCCCCTCGGATTCCCACTTTCCCCTCACACCACACCACCCCACCGGCTGCAGAGCAGAGTCGACTTCATCCAAGCTCCATTTTCTCCGAGGAAGCGAACCTTCCCTTTCCCCAGGCACAGATCCGGCTCTCCGCCGCAGCCATGGCCGCCCGCCGCCTCCTCCTGCTCCTCGCCGTTGTCGCCGCGTCCCTCCTCGCCGCCGACGCGCGGCCGTGCCACACCTTCCTCGTCGCCTTCCCCGCCGATCCCAACCCCAGCAGAGGCGACGGCGCCGTCCACCACCACCTCGGCGTCCCCCACGTCGCCACGGTCATCACTGTCTTCCGCATCCGCCGCCTCGGTCCGCACGTCCCCCACGGCCACCGCAGCCACCCCCACCTCCACTCCATCCCCGCCAACGTCCAGATCCACCGCCCCGATCTCCCGCACCCCGCCGCGGCCGCGGCCGCCGGGCCCCAGGAGCGCGCCAGGGACATCCTCGTGGTCGTCGTCGGGCTCCTCTTCGGCGTCGCCTGCGGCGCGCTCACCGCTGCCTCCGTGTACCTCGTCTGGTCCATGGTGGCCGGCGCCGCCGCGGCCTCCCCGTACGACGAGCTCTACGACGAGGAGGAGGAGGCGTCTGACACGGAGAGCCCCAAGAAGGTCGGCTACGTCGTCATCCAGGAGCTCGAGGTCCATGACGGCGGTAAGAACTAGGGCTACGTGTTGAGTGAATCCTAATGTCTGTATGACTATGTGATGCGTGGTTGTGACTTGGGAGCCTTAGGGGTTTGCCCTCCATGTGAATAAGCCCGTGAAGCACGCCTAGGCTATGAAATGTGCTTGTTTCTTATGAATGAACTTATCAATCAATGTTATGCGCCGTTGTGAAATGTTCTTGTCAAACACTGATGTTTGATCTGCTGTCTAATGTATTGTGGCCTGGCTTCGAGATCAGAGTTCTCCCTGCTTAATTTTGGGCGTTTTGTGTCCCAATTATTGGGCGGTTTTGTGTCCCAATTATTGGGCAGTTTTGTGTCCCAATTATAGGTGTTATATGATGACTTGTCTTTCCTGATGCACCAAAGCTTGGCTGTTCGGTTCTTTGATGATCATGTGGTTCGGTTCTTTGACATCATGTGGTTTGAGTATGCTTGTTTGCTCGTGTGTGGATTAATAATTGTGTTGGACTGAAGCGCCAGTATCTGCACTAGCTGATTGTTTGCTCGTGTGTGGATTAATAATTGTGTTGGACTGAAGTGCCAGTATCTGCACTAGCTGATAGTTGGTTCTAAATGGGTTGATATTTGTTTGTTTTTATTAATATGTTATCACCGCTAAACTATGTGATGATTTCAGTATTCTCTGCGTTGTAATATTTGAATCTTGGATTATAGTGCCGCTTGCCAACAGCCCAACGTGTTCTAATCAGGGTATGTTCTGTAGCATGTTAATTGAAACTATTTGACATTCATATTGTTCGCTGTGCTTCTGGCCATGAGCACAAAATCTGTGCAACCAGGCAGGTTTATCTGAATTAGTATTGTAATATGTGTGACAGTCTTCCACGTTGCGCTGGTGTAGTTCAGATTAGTCATTTTGACGATGCGGAGTAGTGCTATTAGATGGTGGCTGGCCTTGATTTGCTTTGGCTAAAAGTGTTGTCTATGCTTTTGTTTGGGACTGGCATAGGAAGTTTATGGTGGTAATGTATCTGTTTCAGCAGTTTATTATTGATAAGGTATCATCGGAAGTTCATTTTTTTAGTTCAATCTGAACTTAAAGATTGCCCTTGGCTGCATCCTGTTTATTTCTTCTGAAATATGGCATGGTTGGTAACTGGAGTTAAGTTGTGCCTATCTCTGTCAGATGTCACCATGGCATGGTTCGTCAATTTGCCATTCCTAAAGCCCGGAATATGTGAGGGATCGTTTCAGAAACTGTTGTGTGATTCGTCAGTTTGCATTCCTAAAGCCCTGTCGACAGATTGGTTTCACCGCAGAACCGACAATCCGACGCGCGTGCTCTCGCACAACGCGAGTTGTGTGTCACTGTGTGCATCAAATACAGACCAACCGACCAACCGTGTAGTTCCCAGGGAGTCGTGTTCTTATTCACCTGAGTTAAGACTAGACTCCCGGATTCGTAATGTTACACCAACCGCGTGTAGTTCTGCTCGATAGGTGTGGCTGCAAAAACAATTCAGGATTTCATATTAGCAGGTGCTACACTACTATTACTACTTGTTTTTTTTTTGAACCTCTATTACTACTTGTTAATGCAACGTCAGGAGTGAACAGAATACCATACTGGACAAATGTTAGGACTCGTCGTGACGAAATGCAAGTGCTGTCAGTGTTCTGTGTATCCTAGCTTTTTCGCCAACATGGCTTTACACGTATTTCATTAAAAGGGTGTGTCCTGGCTTTTAGAACATCTCCAAAATTTCATGAAAACCAATTTGGTAAATCAATGGGTTGTTTAAATTAGGAAGTATATTTGTAGGGGTTTTCCAACCATTTTTAATATCTAGTTTCTAAAAGCTACTAGAAGACAATTTTACATCAGGAATCCTATACTATCTCCAAATCACCCAACAACTTTTATTCTTTCTTTCTCTCTCTCTTGTATTTTTGTAGGATTAGCAGATTAGATACACACACGTATATGCATGATTGGATTGTTTTTCCCAAGTATGAAAGATTGAGAGTTTAGATAAGAAGTCGTTGGAGAGAGATTTTTTTTAATCTTACCAAATAATCAAGATTGAGTGTGAGTCACTAAAAAAAGCGAGTTTTGGACGAAGGCTCTCCCTCTATCATACTCATTCGATCCAAACGTCGTCTCATTCGAGCCTTTCATCATCCGCGGATGTAAGATTGACATTCAGAGAGTTATGGTCTTACCCCTCTCCTAATCTAAAGATTCTCACCCTGTTTTTCAGCACTAATTAATCAGTACTTTTCAGCGAAGGAATAATATTTTTCTCTCACAACAAATCAGCATCAGTAACAACCAAATTTTAGCGAAACGAACAGGGAATCTTCCGTGTTTTGGACTCCTTATAAATAGGCGTTGACTCAACCCGATGGCACCTCAACATGCACGCCTCCAGCTATAGAACAATCCAAATGTCCTGCTTGCGTGATCTCGCCATCAAAAACTCATGCGTGTCTGTTAGGAAATCCAATGTCCAGTGCAGCACGCCATGACTCATGTCACGTGATCGCATGAGGGGAAACGGAGATTGAGAATTTGCATAATCGCATCACATACAGGAGATACGACGAGATGATCATGTTTGGAGGCCGTAAGATTTATTTTGGACTTAGGAAATTGATACGGCTGGAGTTAACGCAATGGAAACTTTACCTGACTTGTAACAAGGGAATGACTCACGTATTTTTGGAAAGACCAGCCACCCTATCACGCTACAAAAGCGTCATCGTCTTGTTAGATTGGAATGGATGTTCATGAATTATGAATCCCATTTAAGGTCTTGTTCGGAGGGTCTTAGATTCACCTCAATCCACATGTGTTGAGGTGAATTGTGGTCAAATTTAGTTTAAATTTCACTCCAAACCATCCCAACACATGCGGATTTATACGAATCCGACTATATCAAACAAGGCTTAAGGTAATAATTTAGTCTTTCTGTTATAATATTTGTGCATGCCACTTTGTATAGATGTTTTTCAATAGATATGTAGGATCCACATGTATATATATTGGGCAGGGCTAGCACCCAGGCGTTCGGCCCCTGGCCCGCGTCCGGACGCAGCTCCAATGCCTGCAACCGCTTTGCATCGGATGCCCCCCGCGCTCGCATCAGATCCCGCGCCAGCGAAATCGTGTCCGGCCGCCCACGACCGATCCCGCGCCAGTGATCGCGTCCAACTATCCGCGACTCAATCCCCATCCCGGTTGCGCCCTTAGCATCAAGCCCACCGCGCTCCTCCCCTCGCCGCGGCACAATCCTTGCGCGCGCCACTGTCCTCCGTCGCGCTTTGTCTCGGCCGCGCCCCTTCCCCCGTCCTAACGTCTCATCTCCTATGCAACATCCATCCGATCGTTGCAACATATGCAGTATACTACTGAAACATACTTATATAGTCACTGCAACATCTAAATGAAACACATGAAACATGCTTCTGAAACAGCTGAAACATTTGGAACATACATTTGCAACATACGTCTAAAAACAGATGAAACATGTGGAACATATACTTGAAACATTCGAGTGTAGCCATTGCAACATCAGATTCTTTTGCAACATCAAGATGAAACACATGAAACATACAGATGAAGCGCGTGAAACATACGTCTGAAACAACTGAAACACTTGAAACATATGCTTGTAACATACGTATATAACCATTGCAATATATGCAACATAAAGATGAAACACTTGAAAACAACTTCTAAAACACACCTGAAAATAAAACATGGCGCTGCCGGTAGCCATGGCCTATCTGGTGGGGAACTGCGATAGCCAGTAAACGGCGCTCGGGTGTAGTGGAAAGGGTGGATGGCGGCAGGCAAGCGGCTGGACATGGTGAAGAACGCCGTGTGGGAGCAGTTGCCGTGGACAACACCGCGTCAGTGCAAAGAACTCGGCGGCGAGTGGTGAGTGGCGGAGAGGAGATAAGAAAGTAGGCGGCAGTGCTTGGGCGCAGTGTAGCACACCGCTGCATTGCGGCCGCGGCGGTGCGGGCGCACACGGTCGCGGTGGAGCAAGCCGCGGCGATGCGGGTGCGGAGAGTTGGTTCGAGCCCTGTTCGCTTGAACTTATCAGCCATGGTATAATGTTTTCTTTCATAACAAATTAGCAAACAGTACCTTTGGGGAAACAACGACGATTCGAGAAGAATGTGAGAGTAACGATTTTTTATTTATAATTTTGAACATATGATAATGTTGTCTGTTAGGCTGTTCGGGCGTCGAGGCCCACCAATGATTCACAACATTATCGATATATTTTTGCTAGTGTTGGGAAACCCTTGAAATGTCGGGACTTGGAAACAAAGCTGCTGTGCACGGGTCCACCGGTGCATAGGTGCGATCCACTGGTCCCGGTCTTTTTTTTTGACATCTTTAATGGGCTCGATGCGGCTTTGCCTACGAAGGCCCGCTCGTAGCCTTCGGTATAACGGGCATCCGATCCTCCGTGGTGTCTGCTACATGCCCGACTGCTCCAGTGCTCCCCCGTCCTTCCCCACTCCCCCGTCTCCTACAAACCCTACCGCGCCGCGCCGTCCCGCCGCCACCGGTTTCCCTCTGCGCCGCCAGCGCGGGAGAACATCCCGCCAGGAACGAGCGGGATGGGGGAGGAAGCGCCACCTGCGCCCACGGCGGACAGCAGCCAGGACGCTCCGGTGCTTCCCACGGAGCTCATCACGGAAATCCTCGCCCGGCTGCCGGCCAAGTCGGTGGGCCGCTTCCGCTGCGTCTCCCACGCGTGGCTCGCCATGCTCTCGTCCGCCTATTTCGTCGATCTCCACTTGCGGCGAGCCAATCGGCCGGACCACCCCAGACTGCTCCTCACAGCGGTAGGGTCCGCCTACGACGACCATCCCCACTCGTGGCGGCCCGGTGGTGCTGTCCAGAAGCTCATGCCCGACGATTTCTCGGATGGGATAATCGTGCCTCTCACCAAGCCTTGCCGTGGCCTTATCCTCGTCCGCGGCACCGACTACAACGGGTACTTCGTCTGCAATCCTTCCACTGGTGACGTCCTGCCGCTCCCAGATACCATTGCGACGATGAAGATGATCTGGCGGGCTAAATTGTTTCAGTCCCATCCGTCGCCGCACTTCTTTGAGGTATCTTACGGCCTTGGTTACTGTGAAGCGAGGAAGGAATTCAAGGTAGTGCGTTTGTTCTGCAACCCTGAGAGTGAAACTGGGATGGCAAGCTCCACAAGCTGCGACGTGTTTGTGCTCAACAAGCCTGCATACTGGAGGCCAGCTGGTGAACAGCCTCCTTTGTGTTGGGTGGAGGAGAAGAAACCGACTGTTTCCTTAAATGGGTATCTGCACTTCCTCTGCCAAGATGGTGGCATTGTCACTTTCAGTATCAGCAATGAGACCTTTGGTTCCTTGCCACCACCGTTAGGTTTCGAGGCTGCACCATCTGTGATGACAGAGCTGGATGGATGCTTATGCCTGTGCTATGGAGAACCAGATAGTGAAGATCTTTATCGTGTATGTGTCCTACGAGATTACAATGAAGCCCGCTGGGAGACGCTGTGTTGCATTGATCGAATCTCTTGGCCAGACTCTGAGCGCACGCTCCTGGACTCGCTCTGGATGGCCCCGTTAGGCATATATTACTCAGATGGTGGACAAAAGATCATGTTCGGGACAGGTTCTTGCAAGGTGTTTGCGGTGGACCTAGATGGTAATGCCCCACAAATTTTATTCACTCCAGATGAGACCATCATTGGCTGTTGTGAGGATGACAATATCCTAGCACTAGGTCTGTATGAGGAGAGTCTTGTCCCTGTGGGCTGCACAATTGAAGAGATGATTTCCTCGTCACCAACAACCGAAGCCTGGTTCGACATCCTCAAGTGGCTACCGTCGCGCTCTGTTTTGGAGTTGAGCTTGGTTTGCAGAGAGTGGCGTGCAATGATCATGACAAATCACTTTATCCAATCACATGTTATTCACGCAAACTTGAATAAGAGCCCTAGGATCATGTTCATCATGGATCCCCGCTTTGGTTCCTATTGGGATCTAGAGAAATTCACTAATGAACAGAGACCACACATGTTTGCTAATCTTGTATGTTCTCCCCAGCCTGTCCATGGCCTTAATGTGGGGAGCTGTGCTTCCTGGGATTTCATATGCAATCCTGCCATAGGGTATTGTAAGCACATATCTTTTGATGATAATGATGGAACCTTGTTTGCTGGCCGTATTGGGTTAGGATATGATTCAGAGATTAACAAGCATGTTGTGGTGCATATTACATACAAAGAGAAGAACCTGGAAACAAGATATTATGAGCTACAATGCAAAATGCAATATGTTAATGATGTGCAATGGCGTCAAGTAGACCCTCCTCCTAGACCTGTAAGTGCCACCCCACCTGCTTTTGTCAGTGGCAAGATTTACTGGTTGGTAGAGCCAAATCTTGGACCAGTTTCTGCAACATGTGAAATCGTGTCATTCAATGTCAAGACAGAGGAATTTGAAGTCCTGAAAGGTCCACCATGCAGCCATGACTGTGGGCATATGACCATCCTCCAGCTTCAGAGTGCACTTTGTGTGGCTTATTCGGATCAGAGTGTGAACACAATTGATGTATGGATGATGAAAGATTGTGACCTCTGGTTAGTGGAGTATCACATAGAACTTGAGAAGTTCTTACCAGATTACTCATTGGAGAACACTACACCGTTGGCTATTGATCCAAAGGATGGACGGATTTTGCTCAATGCAGGTTGGTCATTAGGCTACTATGATCCCAAGACGGCAGAAATTGAAACCATCTACAGCATGAACATCTTAGATTATAGCTACAAATTGTGCCCTATTATATGCCATGAAAGTTTGGTGTGGCCGTTTAGCCCGTCATAATCTTGGGGTAGGTGCACTCCTATTTTGTAAATACTTCTTAGGCTGCTTTAAGCTTTTTGTCTTATTTGAAGGAATTCACAATCATCAATGACTTCAACTTTAATTGTATCCTCAAAAAAAATACTTTCCAGTATTCTTAATTATAGTCATGGAACCTTAGCTCTAGTTCTCTAAGCATCTCCCATCTCTTTACATAACTTTGACTTCCTTTGCAATGGTTGTGTAAAAACTCAACTTGGTAGAGGATGAAAGTAAGTTTACCTTTTTCATGAAACCTATCTTCATTGTATTGGATGGTATGAAGGATGAAACTCAATGTTTGAGTTTCTTTGAGCACTGGTTATTCAAATAATGCAAATTGTTAAACCAAACAGTTATGGATAAATCATTTGGAGTCAGTATTAATACCTTAAAATTTGATGAGTCTGGCAGTATGTATGCAACAGGTATGCACAAAAAATACAAAACAGTACCACGTGGACTTCTGAGGATCTGAATTGAAATAAATTTGACGAGTCTGGGAATATGTATGCAACAGTCATGCACAAAGAATACAAAATAATACCATATGAGATTGGAACTGATACTGTTGAAAACAATTGATCGAAAGATATGATCTTTGGATACGAGTTGAACCAAGGACTTCATTTGGCAAACTTGAAGGTTTCATATGGATGGTCACTAGTATGGCCAATGCCCATATCTATTTTAACCAATTATTTAGTTTTTTCGATCCTACCTTCAGTTTGACTTATATTAGATTTGTCCTTCATAGGAAGCTGAGCCTAGCTCAGTTGGTTGAGGGTGTGGTTGTCTGCCTAGACCACCTAGGTTCAAGTCCTTGTTGAGCAGAATTTGGTGCCTATTTTCTTCTTAACACAAACCTTAGAAACCACCTAATTCCTCCTTGGTCTAATTTTTTTTAGAGTTGTCCTTTTTCTATCTATATCTGCAAATGGAGCCAGTTTTTTTTCTTTCTTTCTTGACCTGCAAGTAAAATTTCCATTGGTTAATGGAACATTTTTATTTAGTTAGCATACTTATCAAAGTCATTGCTATTACAGACTGTCTTTCATCCCTTATTTCCAAATTCTAACTCCCTGCATCGGTTCATTTGTATGGCACAGAAAGCGAGGACAAAGTACTGGTGGTGATGCTACATAGATGAACTGACGTGGGTCGCCTACTTGCCTCATATATCTCATCATGATCCCATTTATCCTTGGTCTTTCCTTATGCGAAAACTTGTAATCTCAGCAAGAACAATTGGTTTGAATAATTATCTTGTTGAGTGCTTTGTGGAGTAAGATTACTTTTAGTTCCAAAGTTGTATGGCCTTTCGAGGACAGTCAGGGGTAAGAGAATGGTAACCTAATAGTTCTTGTTGGAATGTGTGTGTGTTAGGCCCATGTATGGTTACCTATATAGCTACCCTTCTAGGGTTAGCCTAATTAATCCAATCACATTCTCTAGCATGGTATCAACAGCCTAGGGTTAGCTTCCTCTCCTTCCTCCTCACCCCAGCCGCCGCCTTAGGTAGCCGCCGCCTCGGGTGGCCGTCGCCGGCCAGCTGGCGCCATGGCTGGCCATCCTCCTCCTTCTTCCCTCTACAGCCACTTTCCCTCCTCTCCTCTTCTTCCACCTGGGCACAAGTGCTGGCCACCGCCCCTGCCCCTGGCGCTGCTTCTCCTGGCGGTCTGCCAGCCGCCGGAGCATCCCGCTCGACCATCCCAGGGGCGGGCGCCCATCCTCCTGGCGCCCATCCTCCTGGCGCCCCTCTTCCTCCTGGTGCGGTTTCCCCTGGAGCCGCCCATCTCCCTCCCGGTGCGGCGCATCTCCCTCCCGGTGCGGCCTTCACAGCCGGCGGCTCCTTCCCAGCGGGGCCGGGTGCGGGTGCCCCTCCCTCTGGTGCCCCTCCAGCAGGTGCAGGCGAGCACGGGGATGGGGTGGCCGTCCTCCCCCTGCCCCTGGATGCGGCGCCTGGTGTCCGCCCAACGCCACCTGGAGTCCGGCCGCCGCCCCCTGCCACCGACGTTGCGCCCATTGCAGCCCTGGGTGGGGTGATCGGCATTCCTTCTGCTGGCCCGCCAGACTCCGCCCTCGCCGCCGCTCTCGTGGCAGCCCGGGCTGCCGCCGCGGAGGGGCAGGCTCGTGTGCGCGCGGCCGCCCTCGTCTGGGAACGTGAGCGCGACGCGGCCGACGCCCTGGCACGCCAGATCGCCGAGGCGAAGCAGCTCCTCGCCTCTCCCGCCTCGCATGACGCTGGGGCCACCTCCTCCGCCTCATCGGGCCGCCGCATGTCCCACACCGCCGTCCTCTGGCACGATCCGGCCGACCCGCTCGTGACTCAGCTTCACTACCAGGCCGGGAGGGTCCAGAACATTCGCCTCCTCGTGCCGGTCGTCCTCGAGCCGGAGTCGCCCTCCTACACCCGCTGGCGGGATTTGGTGCTTCTCACTCTCCGCCGCTACGCCCTCGACGACCACGTCCTTGTTGACGCCTCGGTCGCCGTCCAGACACCGTCCTGGATCCGCCTCAATAGCATCGTCCCCTCCTGGATCCTGGGGACGATCTCCCTGGACCTCCACGACCTCGTTCGCAACACCCCTGACGCGCGGCAGGCGTGGCTTGCCCTTGAGGTACAGTTCCTGGGCAACGCCAAGGTCCGAGCTCTGCGTCTCGATGCGAGCTTCCGGACCTTCGTCTAGGGTGACCTCTCCGTTGGTGAGTTCTATCGTCGGATGAAGGGCATGGCCGACTCCCTTGGAGATCTCGGCTGGCCCGTGGAGGATCGCATCTTGGTCCTCAACGTCCTCCGCGGGCTCAGCGACCGCTACGCCCACCTCAGGACGTGGATCACCCATCAGCGGCCCTTCCCCACCTTCCTACAGGTCCGTGAGGACCTTGTCATGGAGGAGCTCACTCAGGGCATCCAGCCGGGGTCTGCCACTTCTCCGGGGTCCTCGTCTTCCTCGACCGCTCTGGCTGCTACTCCACCGTGTCCGTCTGCTCCACCGCGGTCGTCCGCTCCACCGCCGCCGTCTCTCCTGGGTCCCCCTCCCTCCGGCCCGAGCGGGGGTGGGGGGTCGTGGCGGTCGTCGTCGCCGAGGAGGGGGCCGTGGGGGCGGCCGGGGTGGTCACACCCAGGCTCCGGCACCGGGTGGACCGTAGGGGGGGACACCATGGCCTTCCTTTCAGAACCTGTGGTCCGGGCGCATTTCTATGTGACCCTTCCACGCTCCCGGGGCCGACTCTCGTCCGCCGGCGGCCATGCTCACCGGAGCTCCACCTGCTGGTCCTCCCGGCGCCTTCCCTGCTACGCCGTGGGCTCCACCCTCTGGGACTCTACCTAGGGTCACCGGCTGGGACCAGGCGGCTCTGGCTCGCTCGTTCAGCACCATGAGCCTGACACCTCCGGTCGGACCCGAGTGGATCGCTGATTCGGGAGCCACCTACCACACCACTCCTGACCCCGGTATACTTTCGTCTCTCCACTCTCCCTCTTCCTCTCTTCCTTCATCCATTATGGTCGTAAATGGTTCGTGTCTTCCAGTCACGTCTGTGGGTACCGCCGGTGCTCATGGCTCCTTCTGTCTTCCTGATGTTCTTGTTGCTCCTTCTATGGTTCACAACCTTCTTTCTATTCGTCGTTTTACAGCTGACAATTCCTATTCTGTGGAATTTGACTCTTCTGGTCTTACTGTAAAGGATTTGGCTTCCTGGCGTCCTCTGCTCCGATGTGACAGCACCGGGCCCCTTTACACCCTTCGCTTTCCGGCGGCTACTTCGTCTTCTTCGCCGCCTATTTTGTCAGCTACTTTCGCCGCTTCTACTTCCTCTACTACCTGGCACCGGCGCCTCGGCCATCCTGGACGTGATGCTCTGATGCAGCTCAGTCGTAGCTCCGGTCTTCCATGTACTCGAGCTCATGATGAGCAACTGTGTCATGCGTGCCAATTGGGCCGACATGTTCGTCTTCCTTTTCATAGTTCTACTTCCCATGCGGCCCACATTTTTGATCTTGTACATTGCGACCCATGGACATCTCCTGTTATCAGTCTTTCTGGTTATAAGTACTATCTTGTGGTGGTTGATGATTTTTCGCATTATTCGTGGACTTTTCCCCTACGTGCAGTCTGATACGTTTACCACGCTCCTTCACTTCTTCACTTGGGTGTCCACACAGTTCGGCCTCACCATCAAGGCCTTCCAGTGTGACAATGGTCATGAGTTTGATAACTCCACTTCCCGTGCCTTCTTTCTCTCTCACGGTGTTCAGTTGTGCATGTCTTGCCTGTATACCTCTTCACAGAATGGCAAGGCTGAGCGGATGATTCGCACCACCAACGACACCGTGCGCACCCTCCTGTTTCAGGCCTCTCTTCCTGCTCGCTTTTGGGTTGAGGGCTTGCACACTTTCACCTATCTCCTCAACCGTCTTCCTTCCGCTGCCTGTCCCGCTCCCACGCCACACCACGCCCTCTTTGGTACCCCTCCTCGGTACGATCACCTCCGCGTGTTTGGGTGTGCGTGTTACCCCAACACCGCTGCCACTTCCTCCCATAAGCTGGACCCCCGCTCCACTATGTGTGTCTTCCTCGGGTACTTCCCGGATCACAAGGGGTACCGGTGCTTTGATCTCACTTCCCGACGGGTCCTCATCTCTCGCCATGTGGTGTTCGATGAGTCCGTTTTTTCCTTCTCTAGCACCACCAGTCCTCCCATTCCTGACCCCCCTCCCTCTTTCCCGCTGACATGGTGGCCCAGCCACTTTTTCAGTGGTCTCCTGCAGGTACCGCTTCGCCGCGCTCCTTGCCGGCCACCTGTCCTGGCTCCCCGGTGGGTCCGGGCCCGTCATCCTCTGGCGCGGCCCCGACCTCTCCGGTTGGTGCAGACCCGGGGCCCTCGTCCCCTAATTCTGCCCCGAGGGGGCCATGTCGGTCGCTGTCGCCTGGTCCTGCCCCGGCTCCGGCACCGGCACCTCCGTCGCGGTTTGCCGCGCCGGTACGGGTGTACCAGCGCAGGCCGCGGCCGCCACCACTCGAGGTCCCATCTTCGCCGGGGACACCGACACCACCGCCGCAGTCCCCGCCGGCCCGTGGTGCACCGCCGGTCTACCACCCGCCGCTTCTTCACCGACACCCGCGGCATGTTCACCCGATGGTGACACGGGACGCGGCTGGCACACTGCCACCTCGTGCCCTTGAGGCTTTGACCGGCGACGCGCTGGTCTCCCCTGTACCCTCTTCTGTCCGCGATGCCCTGTTGGATCCTCACTGGCGCCGCGCGATGGAAGAGGAGTACACCGCGCTTCTCGCCAACCAGACGTGGGAGTTGGTGCCCCGGCCGCCGGGCTCCAACGTCGTCACCGGCAAGTGGATCTGGACCCACAAGCGTCGGGCTGATGGCACTCTTGAGCGCTACAAGGCTTGATGGGTTCTCCGGGGTTTCACTCAGCGCCCGGGAGTCAACTATGATGAGACTTTCAGCCCGGTGGTCAAGCCGGCCACCGTCTGTACCGTGCTCTCGCTGGCGCTTGCTCGATCATGGCCCGTCCATCAGCTGGACGTCAAGAATGCCTTTCTGCATGGCCTTCTCACCGAGATAGTGTACTGCAGTCAGCCGGTGGGGTTCGTTGATTTCTCCTGTCCTGACATGGTCTGCCGGCTCAACAGGTCTCTCTACGGCCTCAAGCAGGTACCCCGGGCGTGGAACCACCGGTTTGCTGCCTTCTTGCTGACACTGGGGTTCGTGGAGGCCAAGTCTGATACATCATTGTTCATCTACCACCATGGAGCTGACACTGCGTACTTGCTACTCTATGTTGATGACATTGTCCTCACAGCCTCCAGTGAGCCACTTCTCCGCCGGATCATTGCCTCTCTTCAGCAGGAGTTTGCTATGAAGGATCTGGGTGAGCTCCACCATTTCCTCGGAGTCACTGTTGAGCACCGTCCTGCTGGGTTACTTCTTCACCAGCGGCAGTATACTCGGGATATCCTGGAGCGGGCTGGGATGACTGACTGCAACCCCTGCTCCACTCTGGTTGATACTCAGGGCAAGCTGTCTGAGGTTGAGAGACCCCCAGTGTCTGACCCCACTGCATACCGGAGTCTCGTCGGGGCCCTTCAGTACCTCACCTTCACCCGGCCGGACATTACCTATGCAGTTCAGCAGGTCTGCCTTCACATGCATGATCCTTGGGAGCCTCACCTCACGGCTCTTAAGCGCCTCCTCCGCTACCTCCGGGGCACGCTCGATTATGGCCTCCTACTACACCGAGCCTCCTCCGCCGACCTCGTCGTCTACACTGATGCTAACTGGGCGGGGTGTCCGGACACTCGACGCTCCACCTCCGGCTACACTGTCTTCTTGGGCGGCAACCTGGTGTCCTAGTCGTCCAAGCGCCAGCCGGTGGTCTCCCGGTCCAGTGCCGAGGCGGAGTACCGCGCTGTCGCTAACGGCGTGTGAAAGTCCCTAGTTTGGTTTTGGCTAATTGATGAAACCTAGGACTAACCTTTGTATCTAAGTGGATGATTTAGATAAAGGTGGTCATTGAATATGAGACATGACATTGACTCATATGACCAAAATGGTGAAGACCAAGATGAGGCTTGGCTCGATGGACCGGTTGTGAAGGTGAAGGGCTAGTCGAGGCTTCGAAGTGAAGGACCATGCGATGGTGAAGCTTGAGCAAGACTTGGCGCCGATGGACTGATGCAACGGTGAAGAGCAAGTGAAGTCAAGGTCGATGGATCGAGACGGTCATGTGATGATATGAAGTGGATCATATCATTTGGAGAAATAAAATGGGCTCAAGGCAAAGGTATAACCATAGGGCCATTTTGTTTTACACTCAAGACACCATAGAGGGTGTGAGTGGTTTAGGGTCGATAGCCGAACTATTAAGAGGGGAAGTCTTATCGATTATTCGATGCACGGGTGCCACTAGGTGAATTCATGAAGTGCATTGCATATAGGGCCTAGTGAGCTAACTGGAAAACCTTTGAAAATGATCGAGAAAAAACTAACAGACAAGCACATGGAGATGTACACTTGATGGTGTTGGCACATTTGCAAAGGTGACGTTGGTCGCGCTGTGGCTTGCGGGTAGAGAGGGGTTTGGGTTCCTCTCTCCCTCCCGCCGAGCGTGCGAGCGCGGGATTCAGGCGATTTCGGGGAAATGAAATGCCTATTTTCCACTACGCCGGAAGTCGGAAAAGTAACGGAGGCGAACGGAGGTCACCAGCGTAATCGGACGCTGGACCGGACGCGGTCACGGTTTGACCGGACGCGTCCGGTCAGTTTAGCGCAGCAGTCAGGCGCGCGGGCTAGGGTTTGCAACCGGCGCATCCGGTCACTCGCGGGACCGGCGCGTCCGGTCAGGCGCCCTGAGGGAACTGCAGTTCGCAAGGTCGATCGGACGCGGTGCGCGTCTGGTCACACGCGATCGGACGCGTCCGGTCACGAAGGGAGCTTACTGGACTCCGATCGGACGCTGGCATTGTCGTGTCCGGTCGTTATCTGGAGTGCGTCCGATCGATGCTTTGCGGGCGCGCGGTACTATGCGCATCGGCGCGTCCGGTCGGTTGAGCAGCGCGTCCGGTCATTGCGTTTGACCGTTGACGCGCAGTGACCGTTGGAAGATTTGGTAGCCGCGTTTGAATTCGAGGGACACGTGGACGTCGCAGGGTGACCGGACGCGGTGAAGCGCGTCTGGTCAGTTTCGACCGGCGCGTCCGGTCGTCCCGAAAAACGCTCAGTGGAGTGGCAACAGCTCTATTTGTATGGGATGCTTATAAATACTCATTGGCCGGCCCTTGGGGAGGCCTCTTGGCATTTCTAACACTCTTGTGCATCCTTTGAGCTAAAGCTTCTCCTCCCACTCATCTCTCTTGCTTGATTGCAAATCAAAAGTGAGATTGAGTGATCCCAAAGTGCATTGCATAGCTTGAGGGCATCTAGTGGCACTTGTGGGTGGTTTAGCCGGTGGATTTCTTGTTACTCTTGGAGAGTACCGCTCCTAGCCGGCTTGGAGATTGTTGGAGGCGTTGGCAAGAGGAGGTGATTGTTCTTGGCCACCTCCGGTTGATTGTGAGAGGTTCTTGTGCTTTCCTCGGCGGGACGTCAAAAGCAACTCTAGTGGAATGCGCGTGTCATTGAGTTACCTCACTTGAGAGTGGTGTCTTGCGGTGCCTTGCGGGGCGTGCCTTGAGGGTCACACCGGGAAACCATCTAAGTGTTGGTCGACACAACCGGTGACGTAGCTTGTCAGTGCACAAGTGAACACCGGGTGAACAAAAATATTGTGTCTCTTGTCTCCCGGTGATTGGTCTTCATATTGTGTTGTTGTCAATATTGATTGATTGTATATCATCTTGGTGATTGGCAACATCTTCACTCCACCGTCGGTATAAGAATCACAATCCTCTCTCTTGCACTTACTTTTACTAGATTATCTTGTATAGCTCTAGTAGTAGCTTTGCTAGTAGTGTTGTTAGCTTGTTCTCTAGTGTAAATTTAGTGACATAGCTCTTGTGTGAACTAGAGATCATAATCTACTAGACTTGTGGATAGGAGGCTTGCATCACAACCTTTGGCTAAGCAAAACTCGCTTTACGCCGTTTGTTATTCTAATAAGTTTTCTTAGTGGTATTTGTAGAATTTTTTATAGGCTATTCACCCCCCCTCTAGCCATCTAGGACCTTATAGCGTGGCTGAGGCCTCCTGGCTCCGGCAGCTTCTCGCTGAGCTGCACACTCCGCCCTCCCGGAGCACACTGATCTACTGCGACAATGTTAGTGTGGTCTATCTCTCCACCAACCTCATCCAGCACCAGCGGACGAAGCATGTGGAGATCGACCTCCACTTTGTCCGTGACCGGGTGGCCATGGGTGAGGTGCGGGTCCTTCATGTTCCGACTACCTCCCAGTTCATGGACATCTTCACCAAAGGCCTCCCGTCCTCGATCTTCGCCGAGTTTCGCTCCAGCCTCAACATCACCAGTGGCTAGTTGCGTCTGTGGGGCGCTGTGTGTGTTCTTCTTCTTGTTGAGCCTAGAACTCTGCTGCGCCGGTAGTTCAGACTGCGGGGGGTGTTGGAATGTGTGTGTGTGTTAGGCCCATAAGGCTAAGGCCCATGTGGCCCATGTATGGTTACCTATATAGCTACCCTTCTAGGGTTAGCCCAATTAATCCAATCACATTCTCTAGCAGTTCTTAAAAGATGAGTAAAATTTGCATACAGTTTGATGACATGTGGTTTGTTTGGTTTCTCTTAAAGTCCTTGCTGAGCCTTGATTTTGAAGTCTATCTAGTCTTTTGTTCATTGGGGAAGTAGCTACTTCCGTTTTTGTCTATCTTTTATTATGGAAGTAGCCTTTTGTTGACATAATGACATGTCAGCCTTTCACCTTTGTTTGACACATGTTTTGATTTTGAAAACTTGGACCAACACAAGTTTTTGTGGTAGCTGTGGTCGATTGAGGAAGCTATTGTTCATGAAAATTATTATATTCATGATTTTACTCTTATGCAAGAGCAATGAAGTGAAACATCGGCCAACACTCTTGAAGTAAAGCGGTTAGTGAACACCTTAGTTATGGTGCGGCTATGTTAGAATAAAGCTGGAGTTCGGGGATTTTCTTGATTGGTTTCACTAAAAGTAGCTTCTTAGTGCACTCCCGATCCGCCAAGGTTCTTTTACAGGAGAAATGAAGTAGCTTAGGGCAGTCACAGCTAAAATTTTCCAATGGAGATAGAACTGATATAGAGTACGAAATCTCTTATATTACTAGGGATAATAAAATTCTCAGAAGTAGATATTTTTTTATTTAAGTTATACTCTTATCAAACCAGGGCCATGCCCAAGTCTGAAACATACTCCACATGTAAGCTTGTGATTAGAACATTATACAGATCTAGTTACATATCATATCTTGAATAATTTCTAACTGTACAACTCAATCTAAATTTCAAGGTAATCATTGTATATTTATCAGTTTCAGGAGAGCAATCATGACAACCATTATGGGACCGTGCCTGAGCACATTATAAGTCACACACTTCTTGCGATGTGCCCGAGCACATATTTTCGTTAGAGGAAGAGATTTACAACAACGTAACTTCAAGAGAACCTCTTGACGCAAAGATACGAGCACTACCACATAGCTTGTGGGAACACAAGAACACAATGCTAGGAACATACACAAAGAAACCGATCACCTCAGCTCCAAACACAACAAAGCAAGTAAAATTCACCAACAGACTAATCCTAAAAGTGCATCTAACCCTATCATAGGTTTTGGTGAATTAGTGACGATGTAAATAAATAACTAATGAGATATGAAGCAATGTAGTGAATAAGCATTACGAAAACTGCAAATGACCAATGCAAATCCCCAATTCTTCAAAGAATGATCACTACAACAAATGAACTTGGAGAGAAGATGCTAAAAGACCTAACCATTTATACAAGCTTAGCAAGGCACTATATGGATCAAAGCAAACACCTAGAGCATGGTATGAGGTTCTAGGTACCTTTCCTTTAGGACTTTCTATTTTTCCACCATCCGATCTCTATCAACGAACAGTCCAAATCTTTTCCAACTATTATAAAACTTGTAATAGAACCACATGGAACACTTAAGTTTCTTGTTAGGTAAGCTTCTACTAACCTAAACAATCAAGCAATAGTGGTTTCAATATACTCAACTAAAACATGCAAGGATTTGTGCTAACAAGGAGGGGAAAAAAACACCATCCTACGATATCATGTTAGTATTAGCAGGCATCACAACGCAGCAGCACGAAAAAGATGCAACTAGCTGTTACACTTTTATGGGACACGTTCGCGAGGTTGTCTGTCAAAGTATAGCATATTGTATGGAAAGAAACATGACATGATATCAAAGTTGTATCCAGAAACAAAAAAGAGGAATAAATCTAACATATCTGTCTTTGGCGCAAATGTAAAAGTATAGCCCGGTGATCATGGGCAAGTGGTGTAGGCGTGTGTCTGTGTCACTGTGTATGGCTATTTTGGCCTAACTCTTCTTCTCTTAATGCAATGATATGCAGTCCTCCTGCATATTCGAGAAAAAAAAACAACGAAAAGGTTTGGATCAATTAGAGGCAGGCATAGTCTGATCTTCTCTGCCAGTAAGCCATGGTTCTCCCTGCCTGTTTGCCAGCTTCCTCATCTTCATGGCAGCAGCCTTAAGTGTGTCGTCACCCTTGCAGAATGCAAACCTGACATACCGGTGACTGTAGCTTTCACCGTCACAAGTCTTGTGGAAGAACCCACGGCCAGGCACGGCAGCCACACCAGCATCGTTGATCAACTTCATCACAAATTCTATCTGAATTGCATGGTGCACAAAAAAAGGACCAATTAGCTGTTAGGATTTATCTTGTCATATTAGGTACACTAGAAGCACACCCCACGCGTTGCCGCGGGATTTTCTTAAAAATAACTATGTTTTATATATAGCATTACTATATGGTATTCCGTATATTGTGTGTATATATATGAATTTGACTTGCATGTTATTTTATTGTATCGGATCTGGTAAAAAATTGCTAAGTTAATAGAAGAAAACCAATAGAATATTTTATCACATTATAGAAGAATAGGTGATGAAACAGATAGGATATGTAGATGACTTTACGTTAATAGATTAAAGATTAACAAAGATGATGTGGATATTTTTTGTAATCAATAAGGGATGAAATGGCTAGCTTGCACGAAAGGATTGCAAGATAGTGGAACACTTAGTGGGGAGTGATGTGGACACCTTGCATGAAGAGATAAAACATCTAGTGGGGTTTAGCTTTATAAGAGTATATAGATTAGTGTTAAACATCATGCATGTATAGGACTAGATGGTTTATGGATGAGAAAGCTACATGAAGACAGCATCTATGAAGTTTCTAGTACTAGCTAGTTGTTAGTTGAGTTAGTGAACTTGAAGTTTACCACTGCAAGAAGCAAGCTGCTGGGGTGAAAATGGAGCAAAATTGATTTTTACAGATTGCTTAGCTAGCAAGTAGGAGAACGTGAGCTGTGTACTATTAGGTCGGTTCCTGTAACAACTGACCTGAAAGTCCTATAAAAGAGGCACAATCCTCCTGTGTAGAAGTGAGTTTGAGATATACAGAAGATAGAGCCTGGTTGTGAATATCAAGCTACTGTATGGTGTATAGTAAGTTAATGTGTATGTGTGATAGTAGAGCTTGATTGTGAAGGTCAAGCAATGTGTGTAAGCTTGTAGTGTGAAGTCATAAGATCAATATAGTACAAACTCGTGTTACTAGCTACTTATGTCATTGTGTTTCTAGAAACAAAGTGATTTTTGTTTTCACCATTAGCAAATTCAAAGTTTCATATTTAAGCTCAAGAAAAATGGCCTCATCTGAGTTCCACTGCATAGAGCAAAATGCTTCAGATGTAGTTCGATTTCTCATTGAAGGAACTCACATCTGAAAGTTGACAGGACCTTGGCAGCTCAGCAAACGCAAATACTGAACCTTGTGGCTTGAAGTTGATTTTGAAGCCAAAGTCTTTCAGTAACTGAAGGATGAAGTCTCTTTTCACCTCATAATCCTAGCCAAAGTCATCAAAATTGCAAGGTAAGACAGCTCAATCTGAAAGAAGCATGGTTAGAATTAAAGCTCACTTTTTTCAGGGATGTGTAGTAGTCTGCTGTGCTTGTTAATGCAATCAACGCAGCTTCTTGGAATGGTGCAGGAGCTGAATCTGTTAATTTTATGTGGATATTTCTAATAGCTGAGGCGATGCTTGCTGCCGCACAAGCCCAACCGAGTCTCCAACCTAGTCAGTCCAGGCAGTTAATTTGTCAAGTGTCATCTCACAAGTCACAAAAGGTTGCTATTTCTATTGTTGGTTGTGTCACAACAAACTGCGCAGCAAATTCTGAGTTGTGCTCACCAGTTACACTGTAAGTTTTTGACAGTGAGGATGTGATGATTGTCCTCTCTTGCATCCCTGGAAGAGAAGCCAGTGAGATATGCTTGTTCGCATCGTAAGTAATATACTCATAAACCTGGAAGATATTTACACACATTGAGACAAGAGATAGACAGATTTTAATATTTTATGAAAAATTGCTTTGAAAATATGTATAGAAAAGCTCACAAATTTTCACTATGTGTGGGGATAAGAACAATCCGTATTGCTCATCACATCACAGACGTACCTCATCAGTTATCGCAAAGCAGTCCATTTTCTGACAAGCCTGGGAGATAATAAGCAACTCCTCTTTGCTGAAGACCTTCCCTGTTGGATTGTGTGGGCTGCAGGTGTAAGATTTGGTCGTTTCACAAGTCAAAAAAAAAATGTTATGCACAAACATATCCACACGCAGGTAACAGCATGAATCAAACAATGACCTGTTCAAGACCACTGCCTTGGTCCGACTTGTAAAAGATTTCAGAAAATTATCTTCGTTCAGAGTCCAAGAAGGTGGATCCAATGGCACATACACCTAAAAAAATCAACACGGAGACTGAATTCTGAATCATCGAGCTTGCTAAAAACAGAACAAAACAAAACTCTGAATTTCTGAACTAGAAAAATGATCTTACAGGGACGCCTCGAGCTAGCTCAATGCATGTCTCATACGTTTCATAAGCAGGGTCGAAGAGCAAAACTTCATCTCCTTGGTCGATTACTGCATGGAAGGGGAAGCAAATGCATATCGATCCGTAAGAATGCCCACATGCCCCACCCCAACAAGGTTCTGAAACTAGCATAATTCAGTCGGAATGCCCGCTAGTCTGTACTCTACTACAGTACTTGCAAAGATAGCCGCAGCGAATGCTTCGGATTGGCCGCAGCAGATGACGAAGTCCGTGAGTGGGTCGACGTCGAGGCCATGGTCCCTTTTCATCGTGTTGGCGAGGATGTCGCAGATCCCCTGCACATGCCTACGCGACGCTGCAGTCAGTCGCGGCGGAGGTGGAAGTGGAAGTGGAACGGGAAGCATTTCCCGGCCCTAAGCATTTGATGGCTCCGACCGCGCGACTGCGCGAGAGGAGGAACTAAGTGTCCTGGAGAAGAAAGAGACTTTTCCCTGTGTGCCATTATAAAAGATCGTAATCCTCTGTGTGCCTCTGGAAAAATTCAACGGTCTTCAGCACCACTATTCCAACTTTTTCGTGTCCTCCGTGCCACTTCCGTCAGTTTGGGCTCTAACACCATCAAACTGCACGTGTGAAAAGACGAAAATACCCTTAAGTCTAAATATGTTATTAATTTTTTTAGCATCTTAACGACTTCAAATAAAAAAACTCAAAACTAGAAAGTTGTAGATCTCGTCGAGATCTATAATTTTCATATAAAATTTATTTTCATTTAATTCCGCAAAAAAAATATGATTTTTCTAAGATATATTAATCATATAAAATTATATTTTTTTTTGCGGAATTAAATGAAAATAAATTTTATATGAAAATTATAGATCTCGACAAGATCTACAACTTTCTAGTTTTGAGTTTTTTCATTTAAAGTCGTTAAGATGCTAAAAAAAATTAATAATATATTTAGACTTAAGGGTATTTTCGTCTTTTCACACGTGTAGTTTGACGGCGTTAGAACCCAAACTGACGGAAGTGGCATGGAGGACACGAAAAAGTTGGAGTAGTGGCGCTGAAGACCGCTGAATTTTTTCAGGGGCACACAGCGGATTGCGATCTTTTATAATGGCACACAGAGAAAAGTCTCGAGAAGAAAACCTGTACTGGTTGAGGTCCGCGGCGATGGCGGCGGCAGCGGCGGCCTTGACGTGGGGCGGCGCGGGGAAGTCGGGGAAGCCCTCGGCGAGGTTGACGGCGCCGACGCGCTGCGCCAGGTGGGACAGCTGCTGGATGGGCGACGGCGCCGACCGCCTGGACACCGCCGACAGCCTCCGCTCCATGGCGCCGCCGCTTTGCCGCTGCTTGTTAGCGCCCGTGTCCGTGTCCGGAATCCGGATAAGGTGAGGTCAGCTAGCCGCGTGCTATTGCTGTCACGCGCGCGATCGGAGCAGAGGGGCTTTGCTTTGGTTTGCATTGCTGCCCTGGCCGTGTGCGTGTACTCCTACATGGGAGCGTCGCCGTCACGTGACGCGTCACCTGATCGGCATCTGCAGGTGCAGAGCTGCGACGCAGACGACGGCAACGCAGGCTGTGTTTAGCTCCCAAATTTCAGTGCTAAAATTTATTATAGTGACCGACCAAAAAAATTTACTACAGCGATACTATAGTATTTCATTTGTATTTGGTAATAATTGTCCAACCGTTACTGATTAGGCTCAAAACGTTCGTCTCGCAAAGTACAACCAAACTGTACAATTAGTTTTTGATTTTATCGATATTTAGTACCACATGCATGTATCGTAATTTTAATACGACGGGAAATCTTTTTTTATATAGTGCACTTTTTAATGAAACTAAACATAGGGAAAAAAAGACAGTTGGCCGGCTGGCTAGCGGCTGCAATTCTGCAAAGGGCAAAGGGCAGTGTCTTGTGCGTGCTAGGCTGCTAGGATGACGATCGGCTGGAACAGATTCATTTGGAGACGAAATGAAACCTGTTGGAGTATCTCTGTTTGCCCAATTATATATGTAGATCTACCAATTCGACTGAACTGAACTAACTGGTTGAGCTCGTCCGACAGAGAGCGCTGCGTTGATTCTTCATGCTCCTCGAATTTGATAGAAACTGTACACGAATATCATAGAAACAGGAAAAAAAACATAGAAAATAGATAAAATTTGCACATCAGTACTGCTCCGTCGGTCCGCACTGCTCTGCTGGTGGGCCACGATGCCCATGATGCTTTTTTATCCATTCTTCTTCAGCCACCGTAATTTCTTAAAAGAAAATTTGTAGCGCCGCAAGTCTACGACTGCACTCGCGACCGCGCCTCCCGCCTGCCTTCCTCTCCGCCGTTGCGCCCGGGCACATCCCGCGCTGCTCTGCACCCCGTACCATGCCTCCATCCACCTCGCCCGTCGTAGAAAGAGAGGCAGGAGAGGTCTGCGCCTACACCCCATCCAGCGCTCCCGTCGGTACGAAGAGGAGGCCTGTGCGCTGCGCCTGAGGTGTACGCTGGACCGTTGCTCTCGACGTCCTCCTAACCCAAACTTGCTACCTACCGCAGTTCCCCACCAAGTAGGTTGTGGCCGCCGGCGACGTTGTGTAAGTATTTTAGGAGTTTCAGACTTACGTTTCAAGCGTTTTATCTGGATGTTGCAAAAGTAGATCTGAGATGTTTCATATGTTGTAATGACAATATACGCATGTTTTAAGCCTATGTTCAAAGTGTTTCAGTTGTTTCAGGCGCATGTTTCAAGTGTTTCATCTAGATGTTGCATATGTTTGCTATGGCTGCACATGCATGTTAGATGTTCAGACTTATGTTGCAAAAGTGGATTTGGATGTTGCATATGTTGCTATACACACATGTTTCAAGTGCATATTTCAAATATTTCATCTGTTTCAGTTGTATGTTGCAAATGTTTCATCTTTAAATTTTAAAAATAGATTAGGTATTGCACATGTTTCAATGTGCGTCAGTGGCTAGCGGATAGCGGCCTGCCGCAGCCGCTTGGTGAGCTGGGGCACCGTCATGGTTCACGTGTGGGCGAGGGATGGGCGTGACAGGCCTGGTGCTGCTGCTGGGGGGGGGGCGCTGTGCTTCACGTGCGGATGCGGGGGCACGGTTCTAGACACTGGTGCGCGATACGAGTGGGCGCGGGGCGCGGGATGTGATGTGGGCGGACGTCAGGTGCAAGCGTGGAGCCCCGTCCGGACGGACGCCGCCTACGGAGCGGGATTTGGTGCGGGGCGAAGGGAGTTGCATGCGTCGGGCGCGGGTGTGGGAGTTACGTCCGGACGGACACCGCGTTTCGGACGTCCAGGCGCTAGTCGTCCCGTTCTCACATTGCAAAGGAAGTCTAAGTGTGCACGAATATCGTAGAAATGGAAAAACACATAAGATAGATCACATTGACCTTAAGTCAAACATTTCTAACTTGTTTTTATCACTGTGGTCCATTTTTAACGACATATACGAAGACAAGCTTATCCAAACACAGGCATCCTCACAGAGAAACATGATTGGAGAAACACAGTCAGCCTCTAGCGTCAGGCCCCGTCGCGTGAGGGAGGCGGGGATCTGTCCGGCGAGCTGGTTCCCACAGAGCTTGGTCGATGAGCTCCGGTCACTGTCCTGGAAACTGCGAACGGGGAAGAAGATGCGAAACTGGGAAGAATATGGTAGACCCTAGGCTATTAGGGGAGATGCAGCTCCCCCTTTATTTAGATAAGGCGGGAGGTTTTATTGTGATAAAAAAAGAGCTATTGGGGAGCTGTTGGAGTAATGAAATTGCTTTATCTCATCCTGTATAACAGGTTTATAAAGATGAGGGATGGTATTAGAGAGCTATTGGAGATGTTCTATAAAACCATTGATCGCTTTTCCATATTCTGGAGGCTCTCGTGATCTCGTCCGGAGTCGACCTTCTTGCTGGGCAGTGGGCACCATCGCGCACACAACAGCACCCGGTTCCACGGTTCGCGGGGCAGTTTTTGCTTTGGCAGCCTACATTGTCCGTGCGCCGCGAGCTGCCAGTCTCGTCAACCTAACACACCGGCGAGGCATGGACGTCGCGCAACCACAGACTGAGCTGGGCGATCGGATCCGTGGGGCGTTGCGTACTTGTGTTCCGATCCGATAGGACTGCGCGATCGAGCCGCTCAGCTGATCTGGTGCGAGCACGTAAGGGCCACCTGACGAACAGGACATTTTGTTTTCCAGTTTTGGTTTCGTTTTTACTTCTCTTCATTTCTCATAGATCAGTTCGACGGCTGAGACCTTTGCACATGTGTTCAGTTCCTTCTATATGAAATGCAACGGCAGAACACCTGCCACATCGCGCTTAAAGAAATATCTGGATCATAGAACATGCACCTACCCACAGGTTTCAAGCATCAACCACACGACCACCTGTAAACAGCATTGCAAAGGGAAAGTATTGTCTAGCACCACACTCACACGTACGGTAAGATCATACAAGGACAAGTAATAAAGATCACACCAGCTGGATGGGCACAAATACTGGGCAGACCAAAGAAGGGGTGGAAAGAATGAACCATCTCCCCCCAGAAAAGAAGGGGGAACGAGACGACCAGTCCGCGACCTACCATGTTTTCGCTCATGCCTTCGTCTCCTGCAGAACAACCGAAACCAAACAAACCCGCCTCCGCAATCACGCCGCCTATTAAAGCGCCCAAGATGTTGCTGCCATGGCCTCGCCACACAACAAAAATCACAGCAGCAGTACAGCACTAGAAACAGAAAGGTAGACCAAGGAGCCAGCGCCAGTGGGGTGACAATGACGACGGGCAGTGGCAGCACGGGCGCCAATGGCAGCAGGAGCCAGAGCTCCAGGGGCAAGGCGATGCTGCTCGCCTTGGGCAAGGGCTTCCCTGACCAAGTTCTGCCTCAGGAGAAGGTTGTGGAGAGCTACCTCCAAGACAGCAGCTGCGACGATCCCGCCACCAGGGCCAAGCTTGAACGCCTTTGTAAGCTTTTCCTTGTTTCATCACACTTGCTGTTTTGTAAATTGGTTTTATCTTTACGTTGAGAATTTTAAGTTGACAAATGCAGCTTAGCTGCTTAGGTCTAGTCATAAAGACCTATGGTCTAAACAACAACGTCCAGTTGTCACAGGACCATGATTTTTAATATTACCTGATCATACAGTTGTCTATTGCAAAGTGGAAAATGGAACTAGCACGAAGAAAAATACAGTACAATTCCACGAGCACACAAATTCAGTGAACTGTTGCTCTAAGAAAATCGCTATGATGCTGATTTTTAGTTCACCTTTTGCATCCTGTTTAGGGCTGCCTGGCTCACTGAATTAAGAACTATGAGTATATAAGGTCACCATATATAGCCTTCAGTATTTATGTGATGATTTGATTTGCCTCCCATAAACAGATGAGTATTGCCCAAATGATTTTCTTTTCCAGGCACGACCACTACAGTGAGGACAAGGTACACTGTTATGTCCAAGGAGCTACTGGACAAGCACCCAGAGCTGAAGATGGAGGGTACTCCAACACTGACACCCCGCCTCGACATCTGCAATGCCGCGGTGATCGACCTTGGTGCTGCTGCAGCTCGTACTGCCCTCGACGATTGGGGCCGCCCTGCAGCTGATATTACCCACCTCATCTACATCTCATCCAGTGAGCTTCGTCTCCCAGGGGGCGACCTTCACCTGGCTGCCCGCCTTGGCCTTAGCCCAAATACCGTGCGCACTTCCCTTCTCTTCCTTGGCTGCTCCGGCGGTGCTGCTGCCCTCCGGACTGCCAAGGACATTGCTGAGAACAACCTAGGGAGCCGTGTCCTAGTAACAGCTGCTGAGACCACTGTGCTAGGCTTCCGGCCACCAAGTTATGACCGTCCTTATGACCTTGTTGGTGCTGCCCTGTTTGGTGATGGTGCCTCAGCTGTGATTATAGGAGCAGGCCCCATGGCACCAGCAGAAGACCCTTTCTTAGAGCTTGAGTTCTCCACGCAGGAGTTCCTACCTGGGACTGATAAGGTAATTGATGGCAAGATCGCAGAGGAAGGAATTAATTTTAAACTAGGGCGTGATTTGCCTGAGAAGATTGAAAGCCGCATAGAAGGTTTCTGCAGGACTCTCATGAACCAGGTAGGGATAAAGGATTTCAATGATGTATTTTGGGCTGTGCATCCTGGTGGACCAGCAATATTGAACAGGCTTGAGTTCTGCCTTGAACTTCAGCCAGAGAAGCTCAAGATTAGCAGAAAAGCCTTGAAGAACTATGGAAACGTGAGCAGCAATACAATCTTCTATGTGCTGGAGTACTTGAGGGATGAGTTAAAGAAAGGGGCAATAAGTGAAGAGTGGGGATTGATTTTGGCTTTTGGCCCAGGCATCACCTTTGAAGGACTGCTAGTCCGAGGTGTTAAGAAAACCTTCACAAGCTAATATAATGGAGGGAAGATTTACATGGCAAGCATGAAGAGTAATTATATTATATACAGAAACATCGCATAAAGAGCACAGATGTCTTGGTGGCAGCTGCGCACCACATAGTACATCGCTAACATTTTACTGTATTTATGTGTTTATCTATCAAACAGTGTAAGGTACTTGAGTTTGCTTCCTAGACATTGTAGAAATAAGGCACTATACAGCCTGTTGTTCCACTGTACTATGCGCTGATTGCAGGATTACTTCAATACTGATTGTATGCATGAGTGCACTAATTATAGTGCAATTATCATAAGGAAAAACAGAGTAATTATGTGATGTGGCATCAAAAACACATTACAACAAACATGTTACAATGATAGATAGTAGATGTATCATCTATGATGATCTCCTAAGCACTTCGACAAATGTTAAAACTTTAACATCATTTCAAGTATTATTGAAAGACACAAAATTGAGCAAGTTCTTACAGTAAAGGGAGCATCCATTACATACTGACCTAACCACGGACCTTGCGAAATACAGTCCAGCGACAAGAAGAACTCAACATTGGATCCCACGTTGAAAGCCTATCTTCTTCGCCATCATCATTCAAAGTCCAAAATGCATGAATCAATCAGAAGTAACGCAGATGCCTCTAGCAAATCATGGATTCGAATTTGGCAGTCCCTCTTCGAAAGAAAGTTCACCAACAACCTTCCCCCAAGCAAGTTTAGCATCGCCTTTCACAAGAAACTTCATCTTCGCAACAACATCCTTGGCCTCTGTTGACCTGCCTGCCTTCACCAAACCCTCGACCAAACCCTTAACAGCCTCAAACGGTGGTGCTGCCTTCATTGCAAAGCAGCTCTTACAAATCCACAACGCGTTATCAAGCTTCCCTTTCTCCACCAAACTCCTAAACAGCACCACATATACCTGTGAATGCGCGGAAACACCCAAGTCACTTCTTCCCTCCCGCCTCTTCATCACCTTCATCCTCTTGAACACACGCATCGCTGCCCCGACATTTCCCTCTTTGCAGTAACCCTGCACGAGAGCATTGTAGGTAAGGTAATTCGGCGCTACCCCCTTTGATTCCATCACATCAAGCAGCTCCTCCCCCTTGACCGTCTCGCCTTTCTTGGAGAACCACTGTATCCGGCAGTTGTAGGTGACAACATTTGGCTCCAGGTTGCTCAAGCTGATCTCCTTCAAAAGCTTCTCAAACCCCTCCTCGTCCTCCTGCACGGAGTAACCGGCGAGGACAGTGTTGTAGGATATGATGTCCGGGGCAGGGCGGTGCTTCAACTTATTGTTGGCCATTTCGTCGAGCAGCTTCCGGGCAGCAGCAAGCTCAGAGTTCTTGACCAGCGCGTGGAGGAGCACATTGTGGGAGGCGCGGCCGGGCGCGACCCCGTGCGAGGACTCCGCCTGGGTAATGGTGGACTTGATGTCATCGAGGCGGCCGGCGCGGAGGAAGGCCGAAAGGAGCGCCGAGAGGGAGACGTCGGAGCGGGCAGCGGGGGGAGACGAGGAGAAGGCCCGGAGCGCGTCGTCGGGTCCCGGGTAGAGGGAGAGCGCCCGCGCAAGGAGGCCCGGGGAGGGCGGGGCGGAGGCAAGGGGGAGGTCGAGGAGCGAGGCGGCGAGGTCGGGGCGGCGGAGGCGGGTCAGGCGGGAGGTGGCCAGCGAAAAGAGCTGGCGCGAGGTGTGGAGGCGCGGGAAGTCATCGCTGGAGAGCGCGGAGGCGACGAGGGATTGGATGCGGGCTGGGTCAGACTCGGCGCGGACGGCGAGCTGGAGGTCGAGCACGGGGGAGCGGGCGGAGGTGGAGGTGGGCGCCGCCGGGGTAGGGGTTGCGGTGGAGGACGCCGAGGGATCGACGTCGGGGAGCGCGGAGAAGGCGCGGAGGAGGGGAGCGCAGGCCGCGGCGGCGGCGCGTGGGTGCGCAGCGTGGCGGCGGCGGAGGAGGAGGGACGCCATGGTGGGGAACCGGGGACTACGGTACGGGGTTTGGCAGGGTTTGGGCCTTCAGGGCCTATTTCTTTTTCTTTCCTTTCTCACTCACCAGTCACCACTCACCAGTATCAGTCTAGCGTTAGGGTTTGGAACGGAAAGCAAGAGAAGGGAAAGCTGTTGTCGTCCATGCTCAAATAGTAGTATCATAAAAGCAGAAATCATATATAAATTAGTTTTTATATAATATATTTTCGCGAACACGCTTGGATCACGTGTATAGAACCCCTGTTTTCTTGTTTTTCTTCTTTAACCATAAATCAACAAATTTTTCTATCTCCTTTCCTTTTCATGTATTTTTCTGATCAGAAAAAATAAAAAATTATGTTTGTTATTTTTAAGTTATTCTAATCTCGTACACACAAAAATTTGCAATTATTCATCTACCGCTGGAATCTGGAATTTAGATTTATTTTATCGATGCAAATTGGATTTGGATAGAAGGGTACATTCTTTTATTTTAGATAGAAGAAACATTTCTTCTATCTAAAATAAAAGAATTTTGCTGATTTATTTATTGCTATATCCAATTTATAGAATTGATATACCATTTAATTTTATTAAGAGAGAAGAAATTTGTTTGTCATATAAACCTCAAGATGGGAATGGTCCGATTCGGCCCTGGCCTTGGACCCGGCCCCATGGCCTCAAGGCCAATTTTAGGGGCATGGGTCGGCCTATTTCCACTAGTTGCTATGGCCACGATGGCCCATTGGGTACTATGGATCAACCTAAATATTTTTCTCATCCCCTCAAAAAATATATTTTTCTACAATCATAAATCATGAATACTATCAACACTTTTAGAAAAGATAAGATACAAGATTAAAAAAATATCATAATAATATATTAAGATTATTAGCAATGCATCAAATTAAATACGTTTGCAAGTGAACCATGATTTTAATTTTATCAATTTTCACTTGCAAAATATGATATTCCTCGCTTCGCTGTACTTCCAATCACAGACAATCTTACAACTTATGATCAATAGTATTTATTCAAAAGTGAAGAACTTCAATAATTTTTTTTAAAAAAGATTATTAATACGACGAGTGGATCGACCCATAGTATCCATTGGATCAATAGGTTCCAGCCCTATTGACCCATTTTGGAATTTAGGGCCGACCTATGACCGATAGGCCCTATTTTTGTGGGTCGGGTCAACTACCTAATGGGTCGACCCGACCCATTCCCATCCATATAATAAACCTTATTTAACTTGGCTCCAAATGACTCTTCCAATTACAGCATATATAGAGAAGCTAAAGATGGCGAAGCAAAAAAAATTAGTGGTTTCACCATCTCCTAGTTTATTGAGGAGAAAGAAAAGCGACAAGGAAGGGGAGCCAAGACTACCCAGAGTTCTACCAAACTTTTTGATAAGCTGACAAATCTTTGTTTCAAACTGCATATGACAATTTGTTTCAAACCCAGAGTTTTTTTTTTAAACAAAGTTTTTGGTTTTAAAGTTTGAAAGAGAGATGATAGGCTGAGGCCTGGCGCCTGGGAGACGCAACTTGGTCCGGTACTGCACTAGACATACTTTGTTTCTTCAGTCCAAATGTTGAGATGTTTCAGAGTCAAATGTGTCTACAAGAGAACGCTGCAAGTAGATCGCATCCTGAACACAGAAAAACATAGATCCCATAACAAGATACCAAGGGTCCAGAAGCTGGCAAGTAACCAAACTTGATTTGCTCACTACTTAGTAAACGGCGTGGGAGACAAAAATGTAACTCGTCAAGTGCAGGGTCGACTCATATCACAACAATACATGATCTGCTCCAGAACGGGAAATAGATTTGCAAGGCCAAACCTCCTATAACATGGAAACTCAGTATCGAAAGTGGCAGTGAGCCAGTGACTATTCAATGTTGCAGATGAGTGTAAGCAGAACTTTACCTATCAACAGTAAGAAATATAGGAGTAGCAACTAGGAAGTACCAGCGGCTGTTACTACGACTACAAGCTACCTCCGCCTAGGTGGATCAGAGGACCTAGGTTGTTTCCCATCTGCATTGGACTTGTCCTTCTCCTTCGTGTCTGATTGCCTAAGTTTCCTCGTCAAGTCATCAGCATAGCGCCGCCAAATAGACTCCCTGTCTTTACTTGCCAGCTTGTTGTACCTTAGATCAGATCTAAGAAGACCTTTTGCTTCACTCCAAGAGTTGATTGCCGTCTTCCCCTCATCTGTTGTCCGTGCTGCTACCTCTGGAGTGATAACCTCAGATAGAAGTGCCCGGAAATCACGTACACACCGCTGAGGGAAGTCAAAGGGTCAAAATGGTAAGCATCCAGGAAGAATTGTGAAATGCATTACAATGAAGAACCAAGACTACTCAAGACTACAGCAGCTGCTTAATGAGTTATTACAATGAATTTACAGCAGCTGCTTAATGAATTATTTATATGTACCAAGACTACTCAAGCATTCAAGGCTACAATGTCAAACAAAAACATGCAATTAAATTCATGCGTACTGCCTATTGAGTACGTGCCAATAGCAACACAAAAGTCACTGTAGATTTGAATATTTGTTGAATATTTGCCTTTAGCTGATTTATTGACGAAAGTAGCAGGTTGTTTTTGCTGATGTGTAGACACAGGTTGTGTGCCTAGTGACCAGGCAGTGGCTGTGTCCACAAGACCACAAGTAAGGCTTTAACAGCTAGAATGTGTGCATAACAAAAAACAATTTAGTGCCTAAAGGAATTGGTTGGAACAGAACAGAAACCACAAAGCAAAATCTCAATGACAAAGCAACCTCAGTGAACAAACAGCCACGGTAAGAGAGTAATTTCAAATTCTTAGTTCAGTTGCTACAGGCATTTAAAACATTTGGGTTTACCTCATATAGGTCCTTGACATGGTCACGAAACAACTTTTCTGCATCACCTCGGCCTAAGTCAGGATTTCGAGCACGACCTTGCGGATCTTTTTCAAGTTTCGGTTTGGATTCGGTCCATGATGCCTACAGAAAAAAATGTAAATTGTTAAATTGTACAATGCATAGTTACCAACTTGCCAATGTGAGGTTAAATATAGCAGGTACAGCAAAACAATGTCAGTTAAAGCCAGAAAAAAAAGAATAAACTAGGTTCAAAAATCAATGCAAGCAAACAAGACCAGAGAAGTGACGACCCATCCTAGCTACAGCAGCATACTACATAGTTCTCACCAGTAACATGTGATGCTTTTGGGAGAGATCCAGCATTCAGATTTCCAAAAATAAACACACCACCAGAAACCAGCTAATGCCTGTTCATATTATTATTCCTTTCAAGCAGAACCATGGATTCATAGGTCTCAGGAAAAGGTAGGGCTTTATGGTTGGCAACCAATCTCTCTTTCTCTCTCTCTCCATACACCTCTCGTAGCTTTTCTTTCTTTCCAATGCCACTTCCAACTGGCTAGTCACGTCGAAATTTGCTTTCGATTGGACACAACACTAGGCAAATATCTCCTATATTATGAAATGACACTCGTTCATCTATTAGCAACTGGCCAACTGAAGCCAGTCCAAATAGCAAAGAAACTCACCAATGGAGGGCACTATAAATGGAATGACAATCTTTTGTCGAACAATGAAATGAAAGACAGTCAATAAGTGCTTCATTAACAGATACTGAGAATTTGAAGAATGCTCAGTTAAAGAATTTAACATGCAACTCAAATCACCTTGGGATCCTTTATCATTTCAACAAGTAAAGCTTGGTATGATGACACAGCCTCTTTTCTACGTATCTTCATTTTTACTCTTTCCATTTCCTGTTCTTCTCTTTCTTTCCTTTTACGTGTTTCACGTTCCCTCTCCTTTAACTTGGCCTGCATATATACCAAAGTACATGTAAATCTATATCTATACATAGTAAATAGAGGAATAAAGTTTATCAGTTAAGTTGACCAACTTGCTCATCCACTTTGGCCTTGGCAGCTTGTTCTGCTTCCTGTTCAGCAGATTTCAGTTCCACTATGTATTCATTAAATATAGTCTCCCTTTCTTCATGCTTCATGGCTTTGTACCTTGGATCACTGCGGAAATTTTCTTTCACCTACATGATTCAGAGTACGAACATGAACATTGATTCATGAACAGAAAAACAACTCAAAACTTACATCAAACAATATCGGTACATTATTATTACTATTAGTGTTTCCCTTTAAAAAAAGGCATTTTAACTAGATGTTGCAAATAACCATACAAGTTATAGATTTATTTATGACACGCTAAATGGGAGGAGCTGTTTCAGGGCCACGACTGGCCCATGACTGTAAACTTACTGATATAAAGGGCATTCATAAATGTGAACATCAGGAATTCAGGATGACAAGATCAGACCACATGTAACTCAGACAAAACTATCATACCAAAACAGGTGATCATACTTTAGTGAAGTTATTCAGATGATAGATTGATAACAGGACCTTGAGAACAGATATACTAACAGTCACCAGTAGATCAGTGTATGCTAGTTACTGGACAGAAACATCTCCCTAGGATAAAGGCAGCTGTTGACTTGGTACGTCAGTCTAAGAAGAATTCAGTTAATTGTCAAGTTACGCACACAAATGTCAAGTTCAGGACTTAACTTGGATCTCAAAGGATTATGTGTTAATCCCTGCTAACAGGAATAGAAGATAAAAGAACCGAAAGCTGATATGTGCATCAATGGAATCACACAGCTATAAGATTATAATCTGCTAGTGTCGATATGTGATGGGTCAGATGGATTGGTTGCATCGAAATTACATGAATCAAAATTTAAGATGCAATCCTAAGAGCAGAGTGCAATGTATTTATCTTTGGAGTTTGGATAGTAGTATGTATGTGGAAATTAACAATCCACATGCCAGAACCATAAGCTAGACTTCGATTTATTTACTTCTATATTATAAATAAACAATATTAAATTACTGTGATTAATTTAATACTACAGTTTTTTGCAACATGGCTCTTGTTGAGTTTCATCTCTAGGCTAGCCTACCTCAACTTCCTTGGTACTTTGGCTTTGTTATTGCAGTAGTTATGTTCAGTGAAATGAGACAAAATACTTACTTTTGCCCATCGGCAAGTTGATGTTATATCTTTACTTTCTCGAAGCATTGATTTGAAATCAGCAATGACAGCTTTGCGCATTGATTGGACTTTTTCTTGAACAGCCTTCACCCTGCTCAAAAGTTGACAGTGCATTATGTTTACACATGGTTCATCAATTTGATTTCAAAGAAGAAATTCAAAATCATTTGTTCAAGAAAGTGATTGGTCATACTTCTCATTAAAGAGCACCTCCCTTTCCTTTCGATCCAAGGCTTCAAACCTTGGATCAGCACCCCATTTTCTTTTGAATTCCTGGTAGTCTGTTTTCTGGTTGATGTCCTGCAATATATGTTGGAGTATAAAAGTATTAGGCCCATGAGGCTAGGCCCATGAGGCCCATGTATGCTTATCTATATAGCTACCCTTCTAGGGTTAGCCAAAATCAATAGAAACTCATTCTCTAACATGGTATCAGCAGCCTAGACTCTTCCCCTCCTTCCACCCGCCGCCGCCACCAGCAGCCGCCGGCTGTCCAGCCGCCGGCGCGCCATGGCTGGCCGCCCTCCTCCCCCTCCCTCTTACTTCACCTCTTTCCCTCCCCTCTCCTCTCCTTCCTGGGCGCAAATCACCCGCTCCCCTGCTCCAGCGCCCGCCACACCGCCCTGTGCTGCTGCTGCTGGCGCAAGCGCCGCCGCTGCTCCTGCACAGCCGCCCGCCGGAGGCCTGCACCTGGGTAGCGCGGTGGCCGGTGCCATGACCGCCGCCGCGGGTGAGGCCGTCCAGGCGGACGCCGGGGAGGCCATCGGCGGGGTTTCTGCTGCCGCCACCGGGCCGCCCGATCTGCCTCCCCCTCTGGCCCAGGTGGTGGCGGACCGTTCCCCTCCACCACCTCTGCCTCTCGGCATTCACGATGCCGCTGCCCTCGCCGGCGCCCTGGCCACGGCCGCCGGAGTCCCCTACGTCGCTGGTGCACAGCCTGTGGGCGCGGGGTTGACTTCCCAAGGCGCGAACTTCCTCTTCCCCGCCCCGCCTCCGCTGCCCCTTCCCGGCACCCGCCCCGACTCCGCCCTCGCCGCCGCTCTCGTCGCTGCCCGGGCTGCAGCCGCCGAGGGGCAGGCCCGGGTGCGCGCGGCTGCCCTCGTGTGGGAGCGTGAGCGGGATGCGGCCGATGCCCTGGCCCGCCAGATCGCCGAGGCGGAGCAGCTCCTCGTCTCCCCCGCCTCCCATGATGTTGGGGCCACCTCCTCTGACTCGACGGGACGCCGCGTGTCCCACACCGCGGTCCTCTGGCACGACCCGGCCGACCCGCTCGTGGCTCAGCTTCACTACCAGGCCGGGGGGGTCCAGAACATTCGCCTCCTCGTCCCGGTCGTTCTCGAGCCTGAGTCACCCTCCTACGCCCGCTGGCGGGACCTGGTGCTTCTCACTCTCCGCCGCTACGCCCTCGACGACCACGTCCTTGTTGACGCCTCAGTCGCTGTCCAGACCCCGTCGTGGCTTCGTCTCGACAGCATCGTCCTCTCCTGGATCCTGGGGACGATCTCCCTGGACCTCCACGACCTCGTCCGCAACTCCCCTGACGCTTGCCGGGCATGGCTTGCCCTTGAGGGACAGTTCCTGGGCAACGCCGAGGCCCGGGCTCTGCGTCTCGACGCGAGCTTCCGCACCTTTGTCCAGGGTGACCTCTCCGTTGGCGAGTTCTGCCGTCGGATGAAGGGCATGGCAGACTCCCTTGGCAACCTCGGCTGGCCCGTGGAGGATCGCATCTTGGTCCTCAACGTCCTCCGCGGGCTCAGTGACCGCTACGCCCACCTCAGGACGTGGATCACCCGTCAGCGGCCCTTCCCCACCTTCCTGCAGGTCCGTGACGACCTTGTCATGGAGGAGCTCACTCAGGGCATCCAGCCGGGGTCCGCCACCACTCCGGGGTCCTCGTCTTCCTCGACGGCCCTAGCTGCTACTCCGCCGCGTCCGTCTGCTCCACCACGTCCGTCTGCTCCACCGCCGTCGTCTCTTCTTGGTCCCCCTCCCTCCGGGCCGAGCGGGGGTGGCGGGGGGGGGGGTCGTGGCGGTCGTCGTCGCCGCGGTGGGGGCCGTGGGGGAGGCCGTGGTGGGGTCACCCAGGCGCCGGCTGGTCCACAGGGGGGCACCATGGCCTTCCTTCCACAACCCGTGGTCAGGGCGCATCTCTATGTGGCCCTACCACGCTCCCGGTGGTGAGCCTCGCCCACCGGTGGCCATGTTCACTGGTGCTCTACCTCCCGGCGTCTCCACTATGCCTCCGTGGGCTACACCCTCTGGCACCCTGCCCGGGCTTGCCGGTTGGGACCAGGCGGCCTTGGCACGGTCGTTCAGCACCATGGGCCTGACACCTCCTGTCGAACCTGAGTGGATCGCCGACTCGGGTGCCACCTACCACACCACCCCTGACCCTGGTATACTTTCTTCTGTCCATCCTTCTTCTCTCCCTTCGTCCATTATGGTCGCAAATGGTTCGTGTCTTCCTGTCACATCTGTGGGTACCGCCAGTGCTCATGGCTCCTTTCGTCTTCCTGATGTTCTTGTTGCACCTTCTATGGTTCACAACCTTCTTTCTATTCGTCGTTTTACAGCTGACAATTCCTGTTCTGTGGAGTTTGACTCTTCTGGTCTTACTGTAAAGGATTTGGCTTCCCGGCGTCCTCTGCTCCGATGTGACAGCACGGGGCCCCTTTACACTCTTCGCTTCCCGGCGGCTACTTCATCTTCGCCGTCCGTTTTGTCAGCTGCTTTCGCCGCTTCTACCTCCTCCACCACTTGGCACCGGCGCCTCGGCCATCCTGGACGTGATGCCCTGATGCAGCTCAGTCGTAGCTCCGACATTCCATGTACTCGGGCTCATGATGAGCATTTGTGTCATGCGTGCTAATTGGGCCGACATGTTCGTCTTCCTTTTCATAGCTCTTCTTCACATGCGGCCCGCATTTTTTATCTTGTACATTGCGACCTATGGACATCTCCGGTTATCAGTATTTCTGGCTATAAGTACTATCTTGTGGTGGTTGATGATTTTTCGCATTATTCGTGGACTTTTCCCTTGCGTGCGAAGTCTGATACCTTTCCCACGCTCCTTCACTACTTCACTTGGGTGTCCACACAGTTCGGCCTCACCATCAAGGCCGTCCAGTGTGACAATGGTCGTGAGTTTGATAACTCCACCTCCCGTGCTTTCTTCCTCTCTCACGGTGTTCAGTTGCGCATGTCTTGCCCGTATACCTCCTCACAGAATGGCAAGGCTGAACGCATGATTCGCACCACCAACGACACCGTGCGCACCCTTCTGTTTCAGGCGTCTCTTCCTGCTCGCTTCTGGGCTGAGGGCTTGCACACCTCCACCTACCTCCTCAACCGTCTTCCTTCCGCTGCATGTCCTGCTCCTACGCCACACCACGCTCTTTTCGGCACCCCTCCTCGATACGATCACCTTCGCGTCTTCGGGTGCGCGTGTTACCCCAACACCGCTGCCACTTCCTCCCACAAGCTGGACCCCCGTTCGACTCTCTGTGTCTTCCTCGGGTACTCCCCGGATCACAAGGGGTACCGGTGTTTTGATCTTACCTCCCAACGGGTCCTCATCTCTCGCCATGTGGTGTTCGATGAGTCCTTCTTCCCCTTCTCCAGCCCACCCACCATCACTCCTGATCCTGATCCCTCCTCCCTGTTTCCCACTGACACGGTGGTCCAGCCACCTTTTTCGTGGTCTCCTGCAAGTACTGCTTCACCGAGCTCCTTGCCGGGTTCCTGTCCCCGCTCCCCGGCCGCCCGTGATTCCACGAGTTCGGGCCCGTCGTCCTCCGGCGCTGCCCCGGCCTCTCCGCTTGGCACGGATCCGGGGACCTCGTCCCTCGGTGCTGCCCCGGCCTCTCCGCTCGACGCGGATTCGGCGCCGTCGTCCTCTGGTGCTGCCCCGGCACCTCCTACGCGGTTCGCTGCACCGGTACGGGTGTACCAGCGCCGTGCGCGGCCGCCGCCGCCACTCGAGGTCTCTTCTCCGCCGAGGACACCGACACCACTGCCGCAGTCCCCGCCAGCCCGTGTCGCACCGCCGGTCTACCACCCGCCGCTGCTTCACCGACACCCGCGGCATGTTCACCCGATGGTGACACGGCACGCGGCTGGCATACTGCCGCCCCGGGCTCTTGCGGCATTGCCCGTTGACACGCCGGTCTCCCCAGTACCATCTTCCGTCCGTGACGCCTTGTTGGACCCCCACTGGCGCCGCGCGATGGAAGAGGAGTACGCCGCGCTCCTCACCAACCAGACTTGGGAGTTGGTGCCCCGGCCGCCAGACTCCAACGTCATCACCGGCAAGTGGATCTGGACCCACAAGCGTCGGGCTGATGGCACTCTCGAGCGCTACAAGGCTCGCTGGGTTCTCCGGGGCTTCACTTAACGCCCTGGGGTCGACTATGATGAGGCCTTCAGCCCGGTGGTGAAGCCGGCCACCGTCCGCACCGTGCTCTCGCTGGCTCTTGCTCGGTCATGGCCCGTCCATCAGCTGGACGTCAAGAATGCCTTTCTGCACGGTCTTCTCACTGAGACAGTTTACTGCAGTCAGCCGGCGGGGTTCGTTGATTCTTCCCGTCCTGACATGGTCTGCCGGCTCAACAGGTCTCTCTACGGCCTCAAGCAGGCACCCCGGGCGTGGAACCATCGGTTTGCTGCTTCCCTGCTGACACTGGGGTTTGTGGAGGCCAAGTCTGATACATCTCTGTTTATCTATCACCATGGAGCTGACACTGCGTACCTGCTGCTCTATGTTGATGATATTGTCCTCACCGCCTCCGGTGAGCCACTTCTCCGCCGCATCATTACCGCTCTTCAGCAGGAGTTTGCTATGAAGGATCTGGGTGTGCTCCACCATTTCCTCGGGGTCACTGTTGAGCCTCATCCTGCCGGGTTATTTCTTCACCAGCGGCAGTATACTCGAGATATCCTGGAGCGAGCTGGGATGACTGACTGCAACCCCTGTTCCACTCCGGTTGATACACAGGGCAAGTTGTCAGAGCCAGAGGCCCCCCAGTATCAGATCTCACTGCATACCGGAGTCTTACTGGTGCCCTTCAGTACCTCACCTTCACCCGGTCGGACATCACCTATGCAGTTCAGCAGATCTGTCTTCACATGCATGATCCCCGAGAGCCTCACCTCACTGCTCTCAAGCGCCTCTTCCGCTACCTCCGGGGCACGATCGACTACGGCCTACTCCTTCACCGGTCCTCCTCCGCCGAGCTTATCGTCTACACTGACGCCGACTGGGCAGGGTGTTCGGACACTCGGCGCTCCACCTCCGGCTACGCTGTCTTCTTGGGCGGCAACCTGGTGTCCTGCTCGTCTAAGCGCCAGCCTGTGGTCTCCCGGTCCAGTGCCGAGGCGGAGTACCGCGCTGTCGTTAACGACGTGGCTGAGGCCTCCTGGCTCCGGCAGCTTCTCGCCGAGCTCCACACTCCGCCCTCCCGGAGCACGCTGATCTACTGCGACAATGTCAGTGCGGTCTACCTCCCCACCAACCCCATCCAACACCAGCGGACGAAGCACATGGAGATCGACCTACACTTTGTCCGTGATCGGGTTGCCATCGGCGAGGTGCGGGTCCTTCATGTTCCGACCACCTCCCAGTTCGCGGACATCTTCACCAAAGGCCTCCCGTCCTCGACCTTCACCGAGTTTCGCTCCAGCCTCAACATCACCGGTGGCTAGTTGCGTCTGTGGGGGGGGCTCGTGTGTGTTCTTTCTTCTTTCTTGTTCAGTCTGGAACTCCGCTGCGCCGGTAGTTCAAACTGCGGGGGGGTGTTGGAGTATAAGAGTATTAGGCCCATGAGGCCCATGTATGCTTATCTATATAACTACCCTTCTAGGGTTAGCCAAAATCAATAGAAACTCATTCCCTTACAATATATATTAAGATGGCATGACACTTGATCACTTATGAATCCAATAATCTTGTAACATTTATAGGCAAGCCATTTCACCATCATTACATGGCCAAGTTAGTTTACAGGGAAACAAATCAAACTATCAATAACAGACCTCAGATGCTTCTTCAAGTAATTCTTTATATGCCTCTACTGCAGCCTTCAGGGCAGCTCTTTTCTCTTTCCGCTCCTCTTCAGCACGTGTGCGAACATAGTGGTCAAATATAGCCCGCCTTGTTGAGTGACTAGGAATAGCCTATAAAAGGAACAAAATATCTTTTGGAGTTAATCAGTAGTCACAGCTGTTTCTTATAGAGAGAATTACCGCTTTGAAAGAATGAAATCATACTATGCTTTATTTAAAAAAAAATCATACTATGCTTTGAATGCACAAAAGAATACATAAAATCATTAGTTCTTCAGTATAATTTATCTCTTAATTGCTCAATTATTCTTGTTATACATTTGATGTACTAAAATTGAGCCTCAGTTTAGCACAAAAAGAAGACAATTTGCAGAAGTTCTAGACTCAATTAAAAGAAGAAGATCAACACATAGGAGCATAGTTGTGCTTTCCCAAAATAACATTCAGTTATGCAGAATTCAGTACATTGTTTAAAGTTTTAACCAAATAATTACCTATTGCTTCTGTGAACAACAATTTCACCACTACTTCAAAAGGAGTGGAAATCCATAAACTAATACTACAGAAATCCATAAACAACTTCCTTCTTCAAAAAAGCAACTGTAGCACTCAGTTTTCATTATGTAAGTTTCTTCATAGGGAAGATGCATCTAATTTAAGTGCTAATCAAGTCAGACAGCAGCAGGAGATTCGCAGGCAAGATTAAAATACAAACTTTAGCAAACCTTAAAGCGTGAGTCAAACACTATTTTTGGAAGTTCCTTCTCCCACTTCGAAAATGGCGCAACTCCTCGTTCCTTTAGCATCTCCTGTGAAATTTAACACACATGCATCATGGTATATTCATCTACGGTGATAAAAAAAAGTAACTTTACTGTTTTCATTAGCTATTTCAATTCTCCAACTAGAAATATGCAAATAGTACAACAAAAAGACACAAATCTATGGTACCAGACCCAACAAAATGAGAAAACATCAAGTTCACTATTTTGAATGATCATCTCTATTCAAGAAAAGAAAATAAATAACAGAAGGTATGGGGCAGCATAGCAAAAGAACCCATTGAGAAGAAATGAACCCCTCAAAGTATCTACACTAAGATCCAGAGAAATGTCACAAAAACCACCTTAAACTGACAAATGCAGTCCTCTTTACTTGGTCCATGTTCCTCATCTTCTGAATCTGAAGAGGAATCAGACATATTCACATCGCCATTGTTATCTTTTGATTTCTCACCATTATTCGCCACTTGCTGCCCCTTAAGTGCAGCATCAGCTGGTCTGGATCCATTCAATTCAGAAGCAGCAGATGAAGTAGCCAGAGCCGAAGGCGCACTGGAAGCACCAGCATCCTGCAATTTCTTCTTTATTAAATCCAATGCAGATGGCGATGCAGGGGTGACTGTTTGCCGAAGTGGCAACGAATCACGGCCACCTGTCTGTATGGCAGGAGTACTTGCATCATTGCTTATTACTCCCTTATTCTCTATAGTAGCAGCATCCTGCACTGAAGTTGAACCTTCTTTTAAGGAACCAGATTCCGCATTCTTGAGGATCTCACACACCTCTGGCGGAAGTTGCCAGCTGCTAACCTGTAAGCAAGTCAGCATACAGCAATAAGACATACATAAACTCATGAGATACCAAAAGACCAACGCAACCCCATTATTATATATGAGGATCTTACCTTTTGTTTGTTATCATAATAATATTTCTTTCCATCACTTGTAGTTACTATGCTCCAGTCAGTACCAGCCAATTTGTCCCTAGCAGAGAATCAAATTCCATTCAGATTCCATGTCGCATTAGATTTGTGAACATAGACGAATATAGATGACAAGCCAGGATGCATTCATCAGATAAAAAGTGCAATTAAAAAAGGATACTGAATCTCGTGCATACTTTTAGCTAGTAATTTTGCAATCAAAATTGCTAAACGATCTATCATACAATAGCATTTAAGATCACCATTATGATTGCACCATTGATAAGCAAACTGGATCTTTCTGTGCCTAGAGTTTTCTTTATGTCTATCTAACTAAAAAGACTATTAAACATGCAAAGTAGTGGAAGCACTAAATGTTAGCAGCATGTTCAAATTAAAAAAGACCAAAGGGTTCATGTAACTCAGCAAAAGTCAGGTCTTCATGACACCACTTTAAAGCACAACAAAAACAATGTGGCTAAGCAGCATGGCAGGGCATAAGAATTCTGAGGCTCCAACAGCCCTCATTTTACAATAGCGATCAGGTTCCTATCATAATCCATAGCTGGCAAACTGTTAGTCTAAAATGAATCACAAACTGTTAGTCTAAAAGGATGGCGACATTGATGAAGATGTTAGGCATAGAATTTCAGCCGGCTGGTTGAAATGGCGTCAAGCTTCTGGCGTCCTCTGTGACAAAAGGGTGCCTCAGAAGTTGAAAGGTAAGTTCTATAGGACGGCGATTCGCCCGGCGATGTTATACGGTGCTGAGTGTTGGCCTACAAAAAGGCGACATGTCCAGCAATTGAGTGTAGCAGAGATGCGTATGTTGCGTTGGTGTTGTGGGCACACAAGGAGGGATAGAGTCCGGAACGACGATATTCGGGATAGGGTTGGGGTGGCACCAATTGAGGAGAAATTGATTCAACATCGGTTGAGATGGTTTGGACATGTTCAACGGAGGCCTCCTGAGGCGCCGGTGCCTAGTGGCCTAGTGGGGTTCTAAAGCGGGCCGATAATGTAAAGAGCGGTAGAGGTCGACCTAAACTAACTTGGGACGAGTCCGTTAAGAGAGACCTTAAGGAGTGGAATATCTCTAAGGATTTAGCTATGGACAGGAGCGCTTGGAGACTGGCAATCAACGTGCCTGAACCGTGACCTCTTTCTGTCTTGTGCCATTTATGTCCCTTTATGTGTCTCCCTGTTTATCGTCTCTTTTGGGTTTCATCTCTAGCCTACCCCAACTTGCTTGGGACAAAAGGCTATGTTGTTGTTGTTGTTGTTGCTGCTGCTGCTGCTTTAGAGACTTCCTATTCATGTAAACAAATGTCTTTATAACTTTTCAGTTAACGCAGAGGCAATCAAAATTCAGAAATCAGAAATCATGGCATCATTCACAATAATGATTGTGCGTGCCTTCGAGAACTCCATAGAGAATAAAGTGGGACAAATTAACTTCAAGAAAATACTTGCAAATCAGACAAACATAGTTCGGTATAAACATGGGACTTTCAGACATACCAAGAAACTGGAACTGGTTGTGTTGCAACCTTCTCCAGCTGCAGCAAAAACATTGAAAAAAAGATTAGTTCAATCATGATAGTAAAATGTCATGTCCTCAAACTAGAATGAAGTCATATTACTTGATAAAGATATTCCTCTGTGCAACTACCTCCCCCTTAAAACCAGTTGGTTTCTGGTAAGTCGATTCTCCTGTCAAAGCATTGTAATAATATACAACACCAGTTTCAGTTTTGTGAGCAGACCATGCATCTGAATCCTGAACTCCAGTATTTCTATTGTCCTCCAGCTGTTCATTGACTTGACCTCCATGTCCTGCAGCATTAAACATTATCAATAGAATAGTTAAAATAAAAAAAACAAGACCAAATATCAAATCCAGTGAAAATGTTGCCTGTAGAATCTGGCTCAGCTGAAGCATGAGTGGGCTGTTCAGATCCTGGATTTGTTGATGCTTGTATTTTCCGATCCCCACCAGTTGACACACCAGGTGGTTGCACATTGGCAAAGGCCGTAGTCGCAGCAGAAGCCCCAACTATTGGCCTGCCAAGAGACCCTACAGGACCAGCTGGATAGGACTGGAAGGGAGGCTGCTGAAATCCAGTAGGCTGAGGATGAGGATGTGGCCATAAAGGTTGAGGTGAGACAATAGCAGGTCCTGAAGGATAGGATGAATAAAATGGTTGTTGAGAATTTTGTGGAGTAACACCTTGGGTTGCAATTGGTGGCGTTGTTTGGGGCAAAGGAGCAGCAGATGGAACTAAAGGCCTCCCAAGGAGACTTGTTGGATTAGAGACAATTGCAGAAGGTTGTCCAGGGGCAGATGGTCTGGCGGCTCCAAATACCTCAGGGCGAGGTGGCACTGACGAATTTGTTAGTGTTTGAATAGGGATTGAAGGATTTCCGGAAGCACTTGCAATTATTGAAGGAGAATTTGATGGCATGCCAGTAGATAATTGCATGGCATGGGGGGTAACTTCTGATGCACTTGGGCCATCCGATTTCAAATTATTAGTGTCCGAGTTGCCCTGTATGTAATGAAAATCATTAAGTTAGCAATGCTTTACTCCAAAGATTCAAACATACAAAGAAAAAAGAGTGTGCATAGTGCTTAATGGAAATTGGGAGGCTTGTGATTGTACCTGTTGTGCACTACAAGGAATAATGGATGGCCTTGGCACTGAAAAAGGCAACTGAACAGATCCAGGAGGGTTTGGTGCCATAGATCCTGGGAATGCCGTACTAGGGCGAGTTATGTGCCCAGGGGTGGGAGGCTGCAAGGAACCTGGTGGAACAAATCTAGAAATTTGACCAGCCAGATTTGCTCCCTGTGTAAGCAAAAATATATAAAGTGTTAGTGCATCAGATAATAGGATCAGGTCACAAGCTTAAGATTAAAAAATGTATATAGAACAATGGTAATGATAATAAAGCAATGAGAAATTACAGTGTCAAGTTGAAACTGCTGACCAGTAGGCAATCTAGCATTAGCATGCGAAACAACGTTATATGAAAAAGAAGGTCTGTTCCCAAAATATTGCCCTGGGGCTGGTGGCTGAAGAGCTGACGCAGGCATAGGAGCAACCGAAAGAGCCTGGAAAGGGGAAAAAGCTCATGAGACATACATAAGTGGTAATGCCAACATTAGGTAAATAATCCAAATTGAGCACTGTGGACTAAGTTGACTTGTTTGTAATTTCCATCATTCCATCCTATTACCATAAATATTGTGCTTCCACACAGAATAGTAAAATTGGGATGTCAGTATCCTAATTTTGTATTAAGTTCTGTTTTACAAATGGCAGGATTCTACAGCAACTTATCAATAAGCAGATCTGAACATGAATTAAATAAGCAGAATTTGTTTTTCGCTAGGATCTCCAATAAGCGGAATCTGCGCAACCATAAGGTATGTGAACACAATAGCACTGCCTTCATCTCCACCTCCCATCGCCCCTCAAACAACAGCCCATGAGAACAAAGTACTCCCGTTTATTCCTTTCCATCACCCCTAAAACCACCGCCGCACAATACCCATTCAACCTTCGCTGCAGCATCCATTTTCACATCTCCTCCCATCACTGGAGAACATCAAGCTTGATCTGGATACCACGGATTCTCGTCAAAAATTGAAATTCGAAATAACCATCAATATGTGCAAGCTTCTTCATCTACTTTGTGAGAAAAGGGGATTCGTATTGCTCTTCTTGTTCTGTGTGATGACCCTGCACCAACAGTGTGGTGACCCTACGTGAATCCTGACGTCGATCCTGATCAACCCCAACTGGATAGAACAGGGTCTCAACCCCATTTACTACGACTATGTGCCAAACAGGGCCTTATTCTTCTACATACAATTTTGCAGACTATGCAAAAAATGTCAAATTGGCTGCGAGATGTGGAAGGTCAGTTGCATTATCAGCTTTCCCTTAATCAATTTTGATTACGAAGCATTTATAGACATGACATAATGCAAAGCTATCACTGTCTGGGTAGGTTTCTACTCTCCAGGCATTTGAAGAATTCAAAAATTCCTCATGCAAAGACTCCTCAAGCTAATCACATACAATGGAAATAACAAAATGGTCTTGCTATCTATCATATTCGATCAAAATAAAGTATTTTAGCATGACAAAAAATTCACAACGCTATAATAATAGCATGAGCTATGCGACATATAGTTAAATAGGCAATAACTTGACCAAAGCATGGGTTAGCCTGCCATTTTTCATTTTTTTGAAGCTAAAAAGGCATTGGCAATAGTCCACTACTACGTCATCAGCTCCATATAGAAACCAAAATACTGTGTTACAATTCAGCTAGCAAATTCACGAGTGAATTTATGAGCATGTAGTTCCCATGAATATAGAAAGGTTTCTATAGGACACACGAGAGAGGTTTATGATTTTATATGGTATGCATACAGAAATGATCAACTATTGTGCCTGGCCCAAAGGTCGCTGCTCATCATAAAAGCTAATCAGTAGAGTTCAGTCGCAATAGCTAACATCATTCTCATTCTAAACAAAATTGCAACCCTAAACATGTGGTCATACACAGAAACGCAACAGAGAAAAAGAAAACCTTAAACGTAGGCATAAACAGTCAGCATGGCAAGGCAGATAAGCTGCAGCAGTGAATATGCCAAGATGCCTACCGGAGAAGAACATGGTTGTAGTGAAGCTGCACCGCTGCCAACTTGCGGCGCTGGTGGCGCCCTCGGCAGTACATTATAAGAAAAGGCTGGCGACGGCGTTGGCGACGGAGACGGTGCCCCTGGCGCCATGTAGGATAGAGAGCCTGCAAATTGCGGCCGTGGCGGCCCTGGCGCTGCGGGAAGGGCAGGAGAAGCGGGAGGAGGTGCCGCCGCAGAATCGGAAGTGGTGGCGGACGCGGGGCAGGACAAGGCATCTCCGGGGGCTGCCGCCGCGACGGTAGATGGATTGGATGCCCCTGCCAATTCCGCCGCGGCGGCCGCCGGTTCCGCCACGGCAGCTGCCTTAGCCTGAGAGGGTTCTTCGACCTGTGGGTCGCCCACGTCGGAGACGGCCGACGCCGGCGTCGCCATGTCTGGGAGGTAGTTGGGGCCTAGGGTTTTGTGAAATCGATGAGCGTCGTGCCTCGCGCGAGAGAAAGCAGCGGTAGACCGGGGTGGAAGAGAGAGAAAGATACGGGTTGGATTTCTTCAAATTGGCCCGTGGGCCGGAGCCTGACCGTTATACAGGCTAATCTTTAATGAAATGGGCTGGGTTATATGTAACTGGTTTGGAGAAAAAGGATTCAGAATCCTTCAGAAATCAGAATACATACACATTGGATGGACACAGAAGAATGAGTATCATCTACTTATTCCTTACTTTTTTTTTGTTTGTGGAATGGGACAGGATGCATCGGTTTGAATAATGAGTATCATCTACTTATTCCTTTTTATGTGGAATGGGGGTAGGATGATGCGTTATCACCTTTATTCCTGGTAAGTCAATAATTGATAGTACGAGGAATGGAGTCATTCCACCAAATTTGGGGAATCAACTCATGGTGCACCACCTCGGATGCAGTGGTTCCCAAACCAAACATCCTATTAGAGTTTTAGGTCGTCTCACATAAGATCCTTTTATGGTATATGGAGGTAGAGAAGGAAGTTGACATAAATGAACATGTTAGCAACCTCATAGGTGTCTTATGCATTGTCACATAATAATTTCTTTCTTTATGACATGGAGATGGGGTAGAAAGCTGAGAGAAAGTGAGTTATTTTGTTTCAAGAAGTAATCATCTCATAAGCTAAAATTTAGAAACTATATATAATTTAACTCGTGCACCATTTGTACGAGTTGTGAAGGTCGCATCTTAAATCGTCTCAAGATTGTGAAGCAAATAAAACTTCTGATAAAATCTCAAACAAAAGATGAAATCAAAGGAAAGAACTGAGGAAACGCAGGCTTCATTATAAAAAAATACTGTGTATAAAAAATGTGTGCACCATAGTACGGTGTGTAAATGCTATGAAAACACAGTGCTGCTATGTCCCTAAAGAAACTCAGTACAATGTTATGTTGCAGTGTGGGCAGATATGTGCAAGATGAACTGAAAAATTTCCTAAAGAAAGCTGAGGTACAGAGAATCCTTTCAACTCTTCGGCCAGTCCAAATGCTCAATCGGCTTCCCACTAACAAGCCATGCTCCTTCAGATAGTTCATCAAAAAGTTGGCTGTATCCCCACCCCGAGTAGCCTAGGAAGAACCACAGGTCTTCGACAGATTGCTCGCCCAACTTGATCCGTGTCACTACCCGGCTTGTGGCAACTATGTTCCCGTAAAAGATGCCTGGTATTACTTGCATGTACCCCTCCCAGGCTACTCTTGACAAGCTCACAAGGTGATAACCTTGCACCACGACAGGCCCACCATAGAAAAGTGGGGCATGCTTAATAGGCTCCATCGAGCTATCCAAATCCTTGAAGACACCCCAGCTTAATCGCTTGTTGATGATCAAGCCATGAAAGCCTTCATGAGAATCAGATGACACAATGAGCACTTTGGCGTTATCAAATGGAACTGCAGTCCCAAGCTTCTCGGTGGCAGTAAGGATGGATCCAGTAACGACATCTGGATGATTTGATAACTCAGAACCAACATTACCACTGCCTTTATCACTGACTTGAAACTGAATTGCCTGTGGTGCATCATGCTGTGTTGTCATTCTCTTCTTCCACATAAATCCTGAGTACCAAGAAGAAAATAGGCTTCAGAACATGTATGAACCAACTAATACTGACAAGTGCACACTAAAAAATATGGTCAGGTATCTTCATTCAGGCGTTGGTATGCATGTGACATTTTTTAAAACTATTGATTTTTCAAGTACTAGGAAAACAATGTCAAGAATTCAGAAAACAAAATAAATGATTACGCACAGAACAAAATAAATGATGACACACAATAACAAGCCTTTAGGGGCAAAGCTATTCAACTAATGGTGCTGTTTCGTTCAGTCCTGGGAGTCGTACTGCTAATGTAATCAGGTTGCAGTGCAATCTGTCACAGTGTAAGGCAAAACAGAATTTGTTTGGTTCGATTTTTTAACATCTTGCATTTCCTTAATCGTGTTTGGCTAGCAACAGAGGTAACAGGTTGGCTGGGAACAAACAGGCTGGCAGCACATGGAGCGTAGGGGCGATCCGCAAGCTGAGTGGAGAGGACAAAGTTGTGAACAGAGAACAGGAGATGGGAATCCACAGGCATAATCAGATAACGCTGGGAGGTGAGTGGTATCGGCGTTGCACATCCCATATCCGATCCCTCTGTTACAGATTACTCCTATATACGAGGCCCAACCAAACGTGAAGTAATGTGATCTCTTAGAGCTGTGAATTGATGACGGGGCAAATATGCTGAACCAAATGGCACAAATCCTCGTTAGTGTGGTGGCACCTCAGGTTTGTGGAACTTCTAGAACAAGGTAATCCACAGCACAGCAGGTGCCAGTCTAGATAAGAAGGGTAAACTAGGCTGGTATGCCAGACAGGTGAACAGCACAGGGGCAAGGCAGATACTTAATACTTTCATGTATGAGAAGATTAACACAACTTCTAAGAAACAATAGTGTTGTAAAGTGTAAGCTAATACACATTACAGAATTATAAGCAAATCCAAATATTTCAAGTAGAACCGATGCAGTCACAAGATGTTTGTCCACTAACCTTTATATTCCAATAGATGGCGAGAATTGCTCACGTGAGACTCCAAAAATTCGATTAAATGAGGCACTGACATTCCCCCTTCATATGCTATTGCACTTTTGTTCTCCGCAGGGAAAAGTAATAATGTCGGATAAAGTTCTTCCTGTGTAGATGAAAGTGCAATACAGTAGTACTATTAAGTTCATCAGTACCAAAACATTCAGGCAACTAAGGAGGCTATGTTGTTGTTATTGTTGGTTAAGGAGGCTTAAGAACAAGCATTCCTTATATCTGAGCAACATCAAAAAAAATTTAAAAAATCTATGAACTTCACAAAACTGGTCGTTGGATTTCATATGACAACTCATAGTCCCCAGTTACTCCCCCCTTTTTTTTGGGAAGGGGGGGGTCCCAGTTCCTGAAGGGAAATTGTACTTTAACTTTCATGTGTTCCAAACAGGGTCTGAATTGATTGTATGGGCATAGCTTTGCATAATTGCATTCAATAGTTTGAACTTTCTGGGAAGGAACACACTACAGCATTATGTCAGCACAGTTAGTTGGGGCCAAATGGGGCAGCCCTGCCCTCCCTGTTCTTTGAAATACCAGAAGGAATAACTCCGAACCAGTTGGCGTTCAACCGCTAATAAACTGCTAGATTAACCCTCTCTGGTAAAAATTCCCAAGTATTCAATTAGATTTGTCCTATATAAGCTTTTGTCCAAACTCCATCATTTGAACATCACTGGCTGAATTGTAAGCATCATAGTTGTTTCCACGGTCAAATGGTAAAGTCTTCTGCAGGTATACCTATCTAGATAAGCAGCTACGTCTTGCCTGACTGTTGCTCATACGAGTACCTTTTGCAACTTAAGAAAGCTACAGCATATTCCAACTACTAAAGTAGATGCTAAAGTAGGAAAAGATAGGTGATAAGGGTGCTGACACAGGCACCAACTACTCTAGATAAACACCAGACTTATAATAGACCAAGTCTATCAATATCTTATGCCGCTTATATTCCATGCATAGGGATGCTACTACTCTGGCTTATCAACAAAGATTTTGAGTTTCCCAAGCACAATGTTCGCCCAATTCTCTAGGCCACTGGCTACTAATCTGACCCATTTCATGTTAAAGAATGATATCCAAATATAGAAAGTTCCTAATTGAATATAGCTACAGAATTTGTTCTGTTACAGGAGGGAGCAAACTTCAATAGATGGGAATATAGAATTAAAAAATAAATACTACCATGCCTGCAGATTTTAGTAAATGGTGGCATTCATTTGACGTGCAGTCTATCATGTAAATCGCAGGAAAGCCCTTCATCACATATTCTTCACTTTTCTCTGCAACAAAAGGATGATTCTTTAATACACAATGAGTGATTGATATTTGATGTGCAAGGAACACAGGGATCATGCTTAGCTAATGTTCTGAACTTTAAAGGAAATATGTACAGTAGACAGGTTCTGTTGGCTTTGTGATGCAATGATGTGACATGTATATGCTTGGATGGCCCTGCAGTAATGTTGCAACATGCAAATTATTTGTTACTATATCTCTTTACATTTTTCAGTTCACAATTGGAACATTAATAGATGGAGCCAGTGTCCAACAGCCTATGGCCACACATGACCAAGGTTCAACTTCTGTCACCGAAAGCTTCGAAAATGAATTTCCATATATTTCTTGCATTTCACTCATGAACCATCGGATCAGTCATGACATCTGGGAAGTCTCAATCAAGGCTACATTTAATGATGTTCACCACTATCAAGGCTACATTTAATGATGTTCACCACTATAAACCCGGGGGGGGGGGGGGGGGGGGGGGGGGGGGGGGGGGGGGGGGTGTTGTATGACTTGCATTAGATGCAAATCTTATCTAATACAGCTTAAAGCATGACCCTGAATACCAACTAAAAAGAACAAATCAGCAGGAAAAGTTCACTAATTTCTAAAGATAAAAAGAAAAATGTGTCCCGTTCAAAAAAAAATGTGAGCAGTCAGCTAACAGTATAAGTAATTCAGGTATTACCTTCATTGTGGACATCTTGAGCATTTGCAGATACAGAATCTGAATAGCTCGAAAAGCTCTTAAATGATCGGTGTAACTCACGGACTACCAGCTCTGCTCGCTGACAAAACCCACACCAAGAGTTGCTGAAAAGCACCATTACATCCTTGTTCCAACCAGATGCAATATTTTCAGTGTTTGAAAATGATGCTTCACTTTTTGAATCACAACCTCTGGGTCCAAAGACTAACGGACAAAAACTAATTGCTGTCAACTGAGGGATCGAATTTGCCTCATGGAAATCATGATTAACAAAAGGTGGTCTTGGAAGCTCCTTCGAACTTATAGCTGATGAGGTAACACGGTAATATGAAGAAAGACTTTGATTCATAAAACTGTCAAGATAATTTTGTAAAGAAGCATAGCTATACTCGCTTTCCTCGGGAAATATATAATGTTTTTGTTGAACTGGATCAATTATTACCAGGGACGGAATTCTTGATCCACCAGTTAAAGTTCTCAGGAGTCTGTAACCACCATCAGAGAAGTAGAAAGCACCAGCAAAACGGTCATCAGATATACTTGAAGTTACCTGATCAGTAAAGTCTGTGTCATCTCTTACAGGAACACGGGAAGAGCTACATGTTGCATGATGGGAACATCTTGTATCACTTTCTTCTGATCCTTCAGAAAGATCGAATGTGTTTTCATAAATGGAATCTTCAGTTTTACTGATTTTTTTACTCAGGACTGAAGATACATCAACTTGCTCATTTGATGATACTGATTCCTCTTGGTCAGCGTACAAGTTTCTTTCATCATGTTCCAAAATTTGAAAAGCTTCTGTATCTGTTTTCTCCACTATGTGTTTATGCAACATACCTCCAACTTCACTACTACTATCTGCATTATTGGAGACATCTTCCTTAAGATCAACACTCCTTTGGTCCTCCATTTCTGTATCATTAGATTCACGAGCACTATCATGTTCATCAGGGTAAGTTGCCGGAGATTTATCAAGTATAGTTGGTGCCTGTCCATCATCAATATATTCAGTCTCTTTTGCTGTGGTTTCATCCACAGAAACTTCAGTTTCAGTAATATCATCATTGGAATTATCTGTAGTGGCAGATGCATCGTCAGTTCTTTTGTATTCACTCTCTTCAACTGATAAAGACTTGACCACTTTGATTTCATAATCATCTGACAACATCTTTAGGCCAACATCTCGTGAAACTAAACTTATCCTTGTTTTCTTTGACCTATGCCCTGGTCTTGCTTTGTGTAGCAACTTAGTCAGAACATCGTGTAAAGGATTAGCACCACTACCTTGGCTAGAACTTCTGTAAGAAATACTATCTCCTTCATTAACCACCATAACTGACATTTCATCCCCAAGTGCCATAAGCTTAGAGGCCCAAGCACTCAACCTTGCTGTTTGAGAATAGGCATCTGAGACACCTGTATTCCTCAAAGAAGGGACAGCTTTTGAGCGTGTTTTGGAGGTACTGCTACTTAGAACCCCATTACTGACATGAAATGGGTAATTATTTTGCACATACTGCCTTAGTAACTTGATGACTAATTTGCTTTCATCTCTGACTTTTGAAGAGTGGGATAATCTATCAATAAATAGAATTACAGAGGGCCTGTTTGTGGGGAAGATAGCCTCTCTACCACTTTCATCAGCACTAACCTACGCATATAACATTGAAACCCAAAAGTCATGGGCTGATGCATGTAAGAATTAAAAGACTACATAGGCCACATGAAAAACAAAATGGCATACATAATACAAATATTCATCCAAGAAAATTCCTTTGCCCAATAAAACAAGATATTAAGTCATCAAGATCAACAAATCACAAACTCAGTAAAGTATCAAGTGTAAAGTATGTAGTATGTACTATATATTCTCTTCACCTAAAAGCCACAGTTTAGGAGAGTTTTCAAGAAGTATAGATTTTGCAAATATTTGTCGAAAGTGAAAATAACACAAAGTGTCAAGCTTAAAAAATAAATAAGAAAGTAATTGTCTGCACAGTTGTGGATAGACAAAGGAACTGCAAGCAGTATAACAAAAGGGATATTGGCACTGCACTTTATTCTTCTAATATCTATTCTACTAGCATACTGCATACTTATAATTTACAGAGACATTAACAATGGATGGAAATAAATGGTAATTTCATACTACTGAATAGCATTTAATGTGTATTTGATTCTATTTTAGAGGTGTGCCAAACCATTATTCACTTACCTCCTTAATGCCGAGATTATGGTGGGATTGCACTAGACTTCTCAGATCATCGCTATGTTTCGCAATAACGGAACAAGTTTTGCATCCCATATGATGAGTGGTGACAAACCATGTCTCCTGGTTGCCTTCATTAACAACATGCAGTGAAGGCAACAATGATCTTTCGGTTATAAGACCAAATTTAGCTATTTCTGGGGGAAGCAAATATTCTCTTGCTATAGCAGTAAGCTTTGCATAGAAACTTTCAAATTGATGGAACTTTTGCATTGTACACTTTCTATATCCATCATTTGTGTTTCCAATTTGTTCAGAAACACTTTCGTTTGCCAAGGCAAAACCACCTTTCCAAGGAGAACCAGTAAGCCGAACCCCAACTCCAAAGGTTTGTTCTTCATTCTCTACAACCTGTTTGTCATCTCAAATAAGTATATTTTCAGGGAGTGTTCTTCTGATATTTGCTAAATCTTCATAGTTTAGATAGTTCTTCTCAAAGAAACATAGCAGTAGCTAATTAATCAGATATAAATGCAACCTTCTTCACTACACTTACAAGCTCTAGTGGCCCATCTGATTCTCTGGTCATTGTCTTCCCAGAAATGTCAACTGTAGCACATCAAATAATATAAAATCTGATATCAGAAGATGAAAAGGACCATCATTCATTTAAAAGATTTGTGTAAGATGTATCAGGGAGCCAGTAGTGCATGAAATGGACAAAGACTAGAGGAAATTAAATTGAAAGGGTAAACCAAAAGGCATACTGTATCCTGGTAATTGGGTGGGTTGTTTTGTTTTCTCATGAAACTATCTTTCTTTTTCCTAATTCTGAATCTAAAACAAATAGTGATGAGTTGCCTGCACAATCAACAAAGCATCCAACTGAGAATAGATGGCTAAGAAAAGTTTTATATTAAATTGGACCACCATACGCCACTGGTCACACTAGAGCCTTGTGGAGTTGCTGTTGTAGGCAGCAGCCTGGATTGACGTAATCGCGTAATAGCATGTGAGTGTAACGACAGAAGAGAAGACAGCAAGGCAAGCTGCATATGCATGTTGGTGAAGAACCAAGAAGGCCAGGATGAGGAGATCCACAAGTCGTGCCCATGTGGCCAGACTGGCATTTGGCAACTGGTGCTTGCAAATATTACGTTGTGAACGAGGGGATGGCAACTAGTGTTGGATGCACTGAGCACTGACAGTTTGCGTTGCACAACCATAGGAAATGCATCTGTTCATGGGAGTTCAACGGCTGTGGGTTGCTACAAATACCTGGTCCTCACAAAAGTACATGGATTAGGGAGGGGGGGAGCCCAGGTTGCCAGGTTGGCTGACAGTTACTGGAGTGCCAATATTACTTTCGAAGGCTCATTGCTATCAGGCTAAATATTAAGGTTTCAACAAAGTGTGCAATCTCTCTCTCTCTCTCTCTCTCTCTCTCTCTCTCTCTCTCTCTCTCTCTTTCTCGGAAGAAACGGAAAAATAATGCTTCAAAAGCTGAATAAAATATGTAAGGAAGTCGTAAATATACAAACCATTTTCTGTGTGGTTATTTGATGAAGCTGCCTCATAACTTTGGTTGCTGCTGCCATGAGCCAATCTGGTGAACCATCCACAGGATTCATAAAGGATTACAGATTTATCGGTAGATTCAATGAAAGTCTCCACATCTTCTTGTGTATGCAAAACCTCAAAAGGGGCCTCCTCATGCTTAAGTGACATGATATAGCGCACTGCAGACAGTATATCATGTGCACGAAGCTTCCCTTGATATTTGAATTGCATGGAACGTTGGTAGTATACCACCTTTATTCCTTCAGCAGCACCAATAGCATCTATCAGCAACTTTTCAGAATTCCTGTATACAACCATCAGCTTGAGGCGACCAAGCTCCTCATTGGAACCAACCAAATGTTCTATGTCAACCATCAGTGATCTGGACTCACCATACCCTGCAGATTGACATCAGTAACAATAACGGTCAGGTTATGGCATGTTGTGCCCACATGTTCTATGATATGATGGAGCATCAGAGGCTCAGAGCACATTATTTATAAGGCAAATACACCAGATATATGCAGCAAACGCTAGATTTTGATTCGTAGCCATGCAAACATTGTACATAGCTTAATTACACAGCTCCAATGCAAAAGGGGACAGACCGGCTACATAAAATGTTATTCAGTTGTAAAGCATCTGGGTCACTGCGAATTGCCAAGTTTTGCATTGTCATTTCCGATAGACTGCGGTAATCTTATGGATACGATGAGTTGTACTTTACAGATTCACTGGAAGACAATATAAGTTTGTTTAGTTGGACCACATAAGGCATTGTTTGGATACTCTCGTATTCGCCTCAATCCATGGATTGGGGTGTAAATCAATTTAAGTTCCACACCGATCCATCCCAACACGTGTGGATTGAGGTAGATACGAGGGTATCAAACAAGGCCTAAGCGACTATGGAGCTCATCAGAAAACAGACGCAGGCACGGACAGGAGGGCTCACAGGGCATCGTGGCGAGGAGGAGGACGTGGGGGTGGAGCCGGATCTGGGACGAGAAGTTGGCCCTGGTCAGGACCTGCCACTCCAGACGGCCGGCACCGGAGCTCGCCATCGCCGGCGACTGTAGCGCACTGGCAAGGATAAGGAGGATAGCGCACGGCCATGCGGCGGTCAGGAAGGGGCGCATGGCGGCGGCCGGGGTTTAGCGGCAACACCAGCGACTTTGCGCGAGGACTCGAGTTCAGCCGTCCGGGGACCCGGTCGGATTTGGAGATGGTGGCCCTGTTGTTATAATCCGTCTTATTCAGTTTGTTTTTTCGGTCGTAACAGTATTTTTCTTTTAAAAAATCAGCCAACAGTGTTTTTCAACCGACTTATAATTCCAGCTGAACAGGGCTAGTGGTGGCATGTTGTGACTGGTGTACTGTTTGTGCAAGCTGGAGACAGTTCGCTTGAGCTCACCCAACCCTTCCGTAACATTTTTCTCTCGCAACGAATGAGCGAACGTTACTTTCTTATCGAAACACAACGAAATTTTGCTTATGGTAGTAAATGTTTCTTTTTCTCTTTTCAAGGTAAATAAAATATATTTATTACTCCATGTTCTAATTAATTTATTTATGACTTTTCTATATATATATATATATATATATATATACGACTTTTACTATGTATTTAGACATTTTAGACATATCAAAAGCTATATACTTATAAAACCTAAAATGACCTATGATTTAGGACAGAATATGATATTTTTTTGACATTAAGACAGAATATGGTATTAGTTATAATCAAAGTACAAAGATGGGTGGAAGCGAAACATTCCCTATTGAAAGTTTTGAAGTGCGAGTTGCACATTAAACAGACAAGAGTGTGTAATCGCTTCTTATGAGTAAAGCACATTAACAGGAGAAGTGTGTGTAATCGCTTCATATGAATAAAGCACATTACAAAGGCAATAGTGTGTAATAGCTTCACACGAATAAAGACAATAACTTGTAATGTTTGCTTGCCTAGCCTGCTTCGCGAACTTATCAACAACTTTATTTGTTAACCTTGATGATTGAATGTTGCATTCCTTAAGTGATTTGTTGCCAATTCAGCGAGGACCGGTCCTAAAAACCAGCGTAGAGAATATCTTTAGACAGTGTTAACCACCACCTCATTGTCAGTGGGAAAGTTGACTACTTTGTAAGTTAGTTTAGTGCAGCGGCTAGCTTGGCCCTTGGTAGCACTGCGTATGCTTCCACCTCCAAGGGGTTCATGTAATATGGAATGACAATCTGAAAAAAAATGTTGTGCAGAGGCTATGTGTAAGAGTAGCAAGCATGAAAACACCTAATCCAGTTTAGGTCTGATTAGTAAGCTGCTATACACACATAGAAACATTGCAAAAGACTTTTGGGCCATCATTTACCGGGAGATTTATACCTTTGTGAAGGTAGCTAGGGGAGGTTCGGATGTCGTTGAGAATGAGTGGAAATCATATATTCATCCATTGCCAATCTAAATCAAGCATGTAGTGCATGTGATGGCCCTTGTTGCAAAACCGAAGAGTTATGAAGATGAAGGCCGTGTGTACAATCGATCTTATACAATTGAGGTCGTATTTCGTCACCCTACATCACTGTCTGGTTATGGATTCTTTTATTTAAGGCTAAAAGAAGATAAAATCGTCGTGTAGAGCACCGCCTGATCTGTAGTCCACACGTCAGATTTTTTTACCGTGAACGAGCGACATCAGCTCCACTAGGCTACCACTCACTCATATAATTTTGTAAATTTCTTTAATGTTTTTTTATATAGATCCAATAAGTAATTCATTATCCTATTTTTTATTACAAAATTATTGATGATATATATGAGTTGACATACAAGAATCAATTAATGTTCCTATCGTATTTGACATATAAGAATTCAATTAATATTTCTATTGTAATTGAAATAGTTTTTATAAACACACATGCGTATTCTGCTAGTGTGTTAAACGATTATGATGCGCCTCATGCGATTTTCTTTTTTCGGCGGAACATATCTTGATTAGACCTATTTATTTATGATGAACCAACCGATCATGTTCTATTCGCAAAAAAACCTGAACCGATCTAACACATTGGTGCGCTGATCAGATTTGGACTATGTTTTTTTATCCATGGCTCGACCCAACCAAAAAACACTGACCCAAAGTGCAATAAAAATAAAAAAGATACTAGCTCATCACCGCCGGTGTGTCATGTTAGACTCTGCTAAGATTTTGATCTAATTATTATTTTTTTCTTCCCGACTTAAACCTAGCTGACTCAGACGTTTGATCTAGTCATAATCAAGGGCCTTTTGGATCACCGGACTAAAGTTCAGTCCATCATTAAATAATAGACTAAATATGAACTAATTATTTTTAATTAAGTTTTATTCATCAATTAGGCTCTATTAGTTTTTGCTAAACTATAATTAGTTTATTTTTTGAATCATAACTAGTTTATTTTTTAGATCTTCTGTATTGGTATCCAAAACGCTGAAATGAAGTTTAGTTTAGTTCATGGCAGAGACACCCGCAAGTACCACGAGCAACGTCTGTGCGACTGTGCCCAAGCGTTACATGTGGCCCCGGTGTTTCCGTGGCCGCAAGCAACGCACAAGAAAAAGAAGGGCTGGAATGCAAGCTGCTAAAGCTCGGACGTAACGCCGCCACGAGTGCATGGGCCCAAAAACAACTGTCCCCTTCCGAGGTCCACCTGTCTGTCACGGTCTCTCACGGAGGTTGTCTGCTCTCGGCGAGTCTTATCACCCACCCTGGCCCTCGCTCTAATCCACACAAGAGACGAGGTCGAGCCGTCGAGCACGAATATACCCACCACGAGCAGACGAGCTCCACCGCCACCAGTGCCGTCGCGTCCGCCCCGCGCTCGTCCATGGCGTCCGTGTCCACGGCGCCGCGATCCCCGCTCCCGGCGGTGGCGTCCTCCTCGTCATCCGTGCGGCAGGTGGATCCGAACCCTAGCGGCGGCCGCTTCCTCGCCGGGCGGCGCCTCCGCGTCGTCCGCCGCCTCGCCGGCGCGGCCCCGTCGCGGCGCGCTCCGTTGGCCTGCTGCTCCGCGCGTAGCCCCGACGCGGACTCCGGCGATGAGCGGCGCCGGCGGGGTTGGGACGCGATGCTCCACGACGCCTTCCAGGGTGCCGTGCGACGGTGGAGCGAGTACGTCAGGAATTACTGGCCCCCACCGATCTCTGTTAAGGAGGCGGGTGCGGGGAAGAGGGCTGGGAGTTCTCACGACGAGGAGGTGATGAATGGGGATGAAGAGAGGAAGGTTGGGGAGGAAGAGGGGAAATGGGGCTGGGAGAGGTGGAAGCGGCACTTTGCTCTCATTGAGGAGAGCGAGCGTCTCGTTGATGAGCTCCAGGTTACTTTTATCCCTATACTTACTACATGTAGTAATGCTTTAAGTGTGGACGGAACTTGCTTGTGACTCAACACTGGAGTTTTTACACCACTTCACTAAGGTACAATTGAACACAATGCAGGTGCACCATTGTATGAATAGGATGGACACATCATTTTCCATTTTTTATTTAGCTTCTGCATCAGGATTTGTTACTTGACTCGTGAGTCTAAAGAAAATTGCCTAACACAGATACTTTACAGACTAGATTCATGCTAATTAACTTTTATGGGAGCTTTACCCAGGAAAAAGCTATTAAACTCACACTCAAATTTGAACAGGCTGCTTTGAAGTAAATGTCTTGTTTTTTAATCAAATAGCACTGGTTGTTTGATATGTTATTTGAACTGACTTTGTGGGATGATGAAAGGGTTCTTTTATCAAAACCATTGACACACTCCATTTGCTGCCTATGATATTCACTTATTTGCCACCACACTGTTGACATGTTATTAACAATGCATGCCTTAACATTGCAACTCTCAGTAGCAAACATTGAAATATCCATTTCATGATAAGCCCAGTCACCTGATATAGGTTCACAAACCATGCATCGTACTATTGGCTGAAGTTTGTTACTCTGTTTGTACGGAAAAAGTCTATATAACCCCCTAATGTATGGCATGTCGTCTACTTCACCCCAACCTAAAAAACCAGGTATTGTGCACCTCAAACTATGTAATATGGTTCAAATAACCCCCTGAGGTATTTTTTCACCATGGCATTTGGGCCTGCTTGTCAGGGATGACACGTGGCGTTTTGTCCCATTTGTCTATCACCCATTGCCCTCTCCCTCCCTCAGTCAATCTCCCTATCACCTCCTGTTCTTCATTGGGGTGTAGAAAATCCAAGGGCTGTAGTGTCACCGACGCCCTTGTATTTGCAACCGGCTTGCTAGTGCTCTTGGTGGTCCATTGGGTTGTGTGTGGGAGGGAGAGGGATAATGGGGATCTTTCAGATGTGCGCACCCTAGGCAGATGCAACAGCGATGGTGATGGCCAAGGACTGCGACCGAATGCGAAGAGGGCGGCGCATCGGTTCTTGCCGTTGACATGTGTCTCTGGTGGCAGTGGTGCAAATCCAAGGGCATCAGCCCCCATTCTCCCCTTTACCCTTCTCTCTATCGACACCTCACCGAGCACCCCTTGCTTTCACCACATCGTTGTCGCTTCAAACCTCCTGTGAGCTCCGGCCATGAGGAGCCCTCGATGGGCTCCATGACGATGATAGGATGGTGGAAAGTGGGCGGCAGAGAGGAGGACAGCTGATGGAGATGTTCCTCCTTCACGACGCATGTGAGGTTGGCCAATGGCAACGTTGCTCCCTTGTGGTGCTGGCGCCATCCTCCCGTTCCTCGGTCGTCATGCCAGGCCGGACGGAGGAGCGCCGCCTACCACTGCAACAGGGTTGACGGCCAAGAGTGGATGAGGGAGACCATGCCGCTTCGCAGCTCAGTCAGACAGAGGGGCAGAGGAGCGTGAGGGAATGGCTGAATGGGACGGTCGGAGGTTGAAGGAGATCCTGACGGGACAGCCCTGATGCCATCAGATGCTGATGCCACATGTCATCTCTGGCAAGCGAGCCCAAATGTCACGGTGGCAAAGCCACCTCCGGTGTTTATTTGAATGGTATTACATAGTCTAAGACAATACCTTTTTTTTTTGGGGTGTGGGGGGGGGGGCTATATATAGACCTTTCCCTGTTTGTACATAGAACCCCTATGCTCGAATAGTCAAATGTAGTGCTGGAATTGCAGCTGTTTCAATGGAACACATGACTATATTGTGGTTGCTACCAAACTGCATAATTTAGTGTCTAATAAATGCCAGTGTTGCAGAGTTTCAGGAGCTTATGTGCGATTTGAGTGATGTGCGATGTGGTTTTTAAGTACATGTTGATAGAACTTCTCTTTGAGTGAATTGCTGCTTGCATGGTTGGCCCATGTGTGTGTGTGTGTGTGTGTGTGTGTGTGTTGTGTTTTGTGCAGATCTCACTTCAAATACCATTAGCACTATAATCTATATTGAGAAATAGCAAATATCTTGATACATGTATATTGCATTTCAGCTGCAACTCCAGGCTGCTGTTTATAGAGAAGACTACAGGAGTGCTCATAAACTGAGGCTGGCTATTGCTGCTACAGCAAAAAATGACACTGTGGGCAGAGCTATCTCTGACTTAAATGTAAGAAATATCTATTTTCTTATGTAGTTAGTGGTAAATAGCATTTCTTACCTTTTTCATTTTCTTGGAATTTTGAATTACCCCCCTCTACATTACACCCTACTTGCAGTGTAATGTTGGTCCTACTCTACAAAAGGATGAATGTCTGGCATGGTTAATAGTTTAGCTGTCCCTCTAGTAAAACTAGTGACATTTTAGGATGCCTGCCTCCAGATGATTTAATCTCTGGTATCCATATCTCTGAATATTTAGATTCGATGTTGTACTTTCTTATAAAAAGCACACCACTAGATATTTAGTAAATTGTGGTCAAAGTGGTGTTTTGGAGGTCTTATATATGTAAAAAACACCACTTAGTTGACTGAAAGAAGTAATAAACAATAGCTAAGTTTGCAGCTATCTGAAATGACTCAATGTATGGGGATGTTGTTCTTTTTTCCACAACGTTCGAAACTAAAATTGTTATTTATAAGATAGTTGTTGCTGTTTTGGTTTTGCAGATGGCCATAGATGAGGAGCGCTACAAGGACGCAGCATATATCAGAGATCATGCTGGCGCAGGACTGGTTAGTACCATGGAGTTCCTCGATATTGTTTGTTGTTGGAGTATATGTTTAGGCCCATGTGCCTAAGGCCCATGTGGCCCATGTATGGAACCTATATAGCTACCCTTCTAGGGTTAGCCCATCAATAGAGAATCATTCACTCTAGCATGGTATCGGAGCTACCGGTCTCCCCTGCCGCTGGTCTTTCCTCTCTCCACTCTTGCGCCGTCGGCTCTCCTGCTCTCCTCCCTGGCCTCAGCGCCTCCCCTCCCTCTGCTGCTGCCCTCACAGCAGCCGCTGCTGTTGAGGGAGCTGCAGGGGGCTCGGGCTCCTCTCCCCTCGCTGCTCCGGCGGTTGGGGGGCATGGGGGGGCCCCTGCTGCAGCCCTTCCTGCAGGAGGAGTTGAGGATGGGGGGGTTGCTGCCCTGACAGAGCGCCCCGCCGACGCCGTCCACCTTCCCGGCGCCGGGATGGACACCGGCAACCACCTTCCCGCCGGTGCCCAGACTTTCCCGGCCCCGACACCGCCACTCCTCTCCCAGATCTACGCCGGCTCTCAACCCTACGCCGGACGTGACACCTCTTCTCTCGCCGCTGCTCTCGTCGCCGCGCGTGCCGCCGCCGCGGAGGGGCAGGCCCGGGTGCGGGCGGCCGCCCTCGTGTGGGAGCACGAGCGCGAAGCGGCCGACGCCCTGGCTCGTCAGATTGCCGAGGCGGAGCGGCTCCTCTCTCCCGCCTCTCCGGCTGTTGGGGGGCATGGGGGGGCCCCTGCTGCAGCCCTTCCTGCAGGAGGAGTTGAGGATGGGGGGGTTGCTGCCCTGACAGAGCGCCCCGCCGACGCCGTCCACCTTCCCGGCAAGTGGATTTGGACTCACAAGCGCTGAGCGGACGGCTCTCTCGAGCGCTACAAGGCTCGATGGGTCCTCCGGGGTTTCACTCAGCGCCCTGGCGTCGACTACGATGAGACTTTCAGCCCGGTGGTCAAGCCGGCCACTGTCCGTACCGTCCTATCACTGGCGCTTGCTCGGTCTTGGCCTGTCCACCAGCTGGACATCAAGAACGCCTTCCTGCACGGCCTTCTCACCGAGACGGTGTACTGCAGTCAGCCGGCGGGGTTCGTCGACACCACCCGTCCTGACATGGTCTGCCGGCTCAACAGGTCCCTCTATGGCCTCAAGCAGGCACCTCGGGCGTGGAACCACCGGTTCGCTACTTTCTTGCTGACCCTGGGGTTCGTGGAGGCCAAGTCTGATACGTCCCTGTTCGTCTACCACCATGGGGCCGACACTGCATACTTGTTGCTCTATGTTGATGACATTGTCCTCACCGCCTCCAGCGAGCCACTTCTCCGCCGGATCACTGCAGCTCTCCAGCAGGAGTTTGCGATGAAGGATCTGGGTGAGCTCCATCACTTCCTCGGTGTCACTGTTGAGCACCGTCCTGCTGGGCTCCTTCTTCACCAGCGGCAGTACACTCGGGATATCCTGGAGCGGGCTGGGATGTCTGACTGCAAGCCCTGCTCCACTCCGGTCGACACTCAGGGCAAGCTGTCTGAGGCTGAGGGACCACCGGTGGCCGACCCCACTGCGTACAGGAGTCTTGCCGGGGCCCTTCAGTACCTCACCTTCACCCGGCCGGACATCACCTATGCAGTTCAGCAGGTCTGCCTCCACATACATGATCCCGGGAGCCTCACCTCACGGCTCTCAAGCGTCTCCTCCGCTACCTCCGGGGCACACTCGACTACGGTCTCCTCCTCCACCGGGCATCCTCCACCGACCTTGTTGTCTACACCGACGCTGACTGGGCCGGGTGCCCGGATACTCGCCGCTCCACCTCCGGCTACGCCGTCTTCCTGGGCGGCAACATGGTGTCTTGGTCCTCCAAGCGCCAGCCGGTGGTCTCCCGGTCCAACGCCGAGGCGGAGTACCGCGCCGTGGCTAACGGTGTGGCGGAGGCCGCCTGGCTCCGGCAGCTGCTTGCTGAGTTGCACACTCCCCCCTCCCGGAGCACACTGATCTACTGCGACAATATCAGTGCGGTCTACCTCTCCACCAACCCCATCCAGCACCAGCGGACGAAGCATGTGGAGATCGACCTACACTTTGTCCGTGATCGGGTGGCCATGGGCGAGGTGCGGGTTCTTCATGTCCCGACGACCTCCCAGTTCGCGGACATCTTCACCAAGGGCCTCCCGTCCTCGACCTTCACCGAGTTTCGCTCCAGCCTCAACATCACTGGTGGCTAGTTGCGTCTGTGGGGGGGTTGTGTGTGTTCTTTCTTGTTCAGCCTCGAACTCCGCTGCGCCGGTAGTTCAGACTGCGGGGGGTGTTGGAGTATATGTTTAGGCCCATGTGCCTAAGGCCCATGTGGCCCATGTATGGAACATATATAGCTACCCTTCTAGGGTTAGCCCATCAATAGAGAATCATTCACTCTAGCATTTGTCCCTTGCTATCTAAGTTTCTTTGACGTCTTTGCATCCAAGTTAATAGATTTTTACTATTCTTTCTCAAACAATAAATCTTTGATTATGCTTTGTAATTCATAATTGCCTATTACATCATATTTCTTTCCATCCGAACAAAATATGCCATTACCTGATCCATTAGAGCACATGCAGCTGGGGTGGTGGTCTGGAATTTCTGGAAATTTGTCCGATCCATATGGTCTTATAATTCGTATAAGTGCTGAACATGGTCGATATGTGGCAAGAAGTTACGACACAAGGTATTAATTTTGTTGAATATTGTTATGTGCAATTGTGCATAATAACATTATTGTTGATTGTTTATAGTTTAATTGTCATTTTGTGAGTGGACTTGCTCTTCATGTTTCCTGTCTTTGTTTTAAAGGATGGAATGCTCGAATACATTTCATTATTAATATTTCGTTGTGGATGGGAAAAAATGCCTAGGATAATGGGGTTCTCTACTGCGGTATGGTCTAGGTACTTTAGCACTTAAGGAGCCAAACATTATTGTTGATTGTTTTTATAGTTTAATTGATCGTTCTGTGAGTGGACTTGCTCTTCATGTTTGCGTCTTTGTTTTAATGGATGGAATGCTCGAGTACATTTCAATATTAATATTTCGCTGTGGATGGTAAAAAATGCCTAGGATCATTGGGTTCTCTACTGCAGTATGCTCTAGGTCCTAGAGCACTTAAGGAGCTATTGGCATTTGGCAATGCTATTTTGGTTATGGGGTGCATATCAGTAGTGGTTTGAGCATCAGGAAGTCACTCGTAGAGAAATTGGGATACAGCAGGAGAGAAGTGTGTCTGTTTGTGGTTGAGTTAGCCTACTTAGTTGAATCAGTCACTGGAGCTTATCTGTGAAGAATTATGTGGACAAAATGGGTTGCGAATTCATAAAAGTGAACATCTTGTTTTCAAAATATCTCAAAGCAAGTCTCAGCATGCCAATCATAAATCATTAAAATGTTCTATGAAGAACTACAGAAGAAACTTCCCTTTTACCATTCCTAGTTGGTGATATGGTGCAGCGGGCTGCTTGAACAGTAACACACATGTTTCATAAATTAATATAATCAACACTACAATTTGAAACTTTCTTAAATATATACGCTGGTGATCCATATGCTTGTTAATGTTATAGTAACTATTAGCTGATTTCATTTTACTGGTGTAAAATGTGTTTACTTTATTGTATGAAATATTTGTTTTCATGCTAAATGACTTTTTAATTCTCCTCATTTTCAGACAGCTGGCTTCTGACAGCCCTGGTCTCCCTATATTTGAAATATACTATGCAGAGGAAAATGGTGGATACAACCTGCAGGTACAATGTTTTATACTTAATAAAAGTAAAGTCAATGTGCAAATATTAAAATAATCTTGGCAATGAGATTCTGGGTTGGGAAACATGAAAATCATCTTCGATATCATGGAATTTTACCACTTGTTACCAGTTTCATAAACAGAATACTAAGTTATCACATGTGCTCTAGAAATTCTGGATGTCTCCCTTCATTTCTTTTTGCTGTTGAGGACTGAGTTATAACTCAGTTGACGGAGCCTCCATTTGTGAAGACATCTCCTGGCTTTGTACCTGGCTCACATGTTATGTGGGTACCTTTCTGAGAAGTGAGAACTGGTTTCAGTGTGTTTCATGGTCAGGGTTTGGTAGAAAAGCTAGGGAGATGTCTTCTTCCCATGGTTGAGATTTTTGACATTAACAGTATAGAATATGATAATGACATGGTTGAGATTTTTGACATTAACAGTATAGAATAGGATAATGACAAGCGTCATATTGGACAGCGTTGCATACTATTTTTTTTTAAAAAAAATATTAACTCACTATATGTTGCTGGCCTGTACTTGCACATGTCTGTCAGACTTGAGTATTAACACTTACATTTCTTGTTCCCATAGTAATTGCCCGTTAGTTCCCTCAGGGCCATAAATCCATGCACAATGAACTTGAGCGTTTACAACTTTGCATTATATTGGGAAAATGTATTTGGCATGCACTGTGAATAAATTTTCTGTCTCAGTTTTGAGCAGCTTCCAATTTCAAGAGCTGATATTGTTAACTGCAAGATTTCAGTAGCTATGAGTAAGGTCACAATAACAGTTACTCCTATATGTAAAATGAACTGTTATCTTGTTAACTAATGTGTTATCGTTCTGTGCATCTTCTGAAAAATTGGGATGTTATTTTCAGGCAGTGCATCTGAAACCAGATGATAGCGATTCTGACCGAGTGCCAAACATGTTAAGGGAGAAACTTGGTATTGACAGTATAAACATATCTAGCAGTTCAGTAGGGTCTAAGCATGAAGAATTCGATGGAAGTGTAAACATGGATGATAAAGATAGTGATGATAGCAACATTGCTGCTGGCCCTGGTTCGAAAAATTTGTCAAGCGATCCAACTGCAGTTCCCAGGATTAAAATCTTGAAAGTGGTACCCATGCAGAATGTTGACCAAGACTACATAATCAATATCTTTGATCAGATTTCAGAGGAAGATGATGACAATGATGATCCTGAAGTTGAAAATGAATCTTCAGAAGATGTTGGTGATGAAGATAACAGTGGAGTAGCAGAAACAGTTTCTGCAGAAGAGAACGGTGATGAATCTGGTGACGAAAGTGATATTGAAGCCTTGGTTTCAATTGATTTTGTCAGTGAGAATTATGCTTCTCGTCCATCTGCTGAAGCTTTTGAACGAATGCCGGCTAGATTAGAAAAAAGAGACCGCTTCTCATTTTCCTTCTATACTGAAGAATACAGTAAAAAGCTAGATGCTGGAAAGGCCCACCAGACTTCAAAGAAAACAGTTGGTTTGCATACCGATCAGCAGGATTATGATGGTTTTGTCCAGCTTGATCGTGTAAAGTTGAGTGGCAGCAACAAAAAACTATCGGTAAATACTTTATTTGTATAATGTGCTGCATTAGTTTTTTATGCCGTTCATTGTGCTTGTAAATTGGACCACTTTGACCTTGTGATAAATAGCAAGGACCTGTCAACCATTTCTCCGCAGAATGTGTACCATACCTGCTTTTCTAGTTTGCTGTTGATGGTCAGATTCTTACATCTGTATCAAATACCTTAGATTATTATGATAATGTTGCCCCATGATCCTTCATGTACCTTTGATTATCTAGTTTGCTGTTGATTGTCAGATTCCAACGTTGACATGAATATATAAATGAATTCCGTGGTTTTGAACATAAATGTGCTTGGTGCAAAAAATAGGATGAATTTCTGTATGGCGCTGTCGACTTACAATATGAAATACTTTTAAACAGCTTCTTGATATCTTGCTGGAATGTTTCCGTACTGAACGTTGTAATTTCGTTACAAGCGTAATGAAATTTGGTTGCGGCCAGTGTGGAAAAGCTTCTTGATATCATTTCAACTTATCTAATGCAGATACTACAACTTGGCATCAAACAAAATAACAGCAAGGTGCAGCAAAAACTGCATGGTGTTACCCACTTTAGTCGTATTCAGACTTCTATATCTTCAGATCCTCTTACTGGTATGTTCCAAATTGTGTACCTAGTTACCTACCACTTGAGCTTTTCATGATATGCATCTTGTCTTCTCTTTTCTTTCTGGTATTGACTGAAGTATTTCTTTGGGCAGGCTTATATGTGACCGCATCAGGATTTGACTCAGAAATTCTTAGTTTGCAACGAAAATTTGGTCAATGGCGGGAGGATGGTTCATCTGAGGAGCATAATGACCTATTGTTCTATGAGTATGTTGAAGCTGTAAAATTAACAGGGGACAACCTCGTGCCAGCTGGTCAGGTGTGATAACTTTCACTGGGTTCTTATTACCATACAGGATTAGTGTTTGTAAGTAGCTAAGTAATACGTGCCTTCTGGTTTATGCTCTTCCTGGTTAGAAGGTTTACTTCCTCCAATCACAAATATAAGTAAGTCCATCTAAGTTTAAACTAAATCAAGCTTTTCTAACTTTGACCAGCAATGTCAATAGAAGTATATTTATTATCTTAAATGACAATAGTTATATATGATTGAAAGCGGTTGTGATAATGAATGTAGTAATGTCAATCTATATAATAATGGTCAAAGTTAAAAAGGTTTGATTTAGGACAAACCCAAGTGACTTATATTTGTGATCTGAGAAAGTAGTTAATACGTAATTTTTTATATTCCCATGCTAATTTTCACTTACCAACTTCAAGCTAAGAAGTGTGTTCATATGCATTTGTGGACAGCCTTCTCTGTTGATTTCGTTCAGTTGTTGCATAAATTTTTCTAGGAGTGCTGACGCAGCCTAACTTTATGCTATATCATCGATAAGTATAATTGTCATTGATAAGCATAGTAATTCAGACTGACCTCCTATGGTTCCTTTGCTAGGTTGTCTTCCGTGCAAAAGTTGGTGAACGCTATCAGCTCCCTCATAAGGGAATTATCCCTAGAGAACTTGGAGTGGTATTTTCTATAATCCAAATAGTATTTTGTCTTTTCACCAGCAAACATCAAACCTTACAACCAATGTGATATAGATTGCTAGGTACAAGGGGCAAAGGAAAATTGCAGATCCTGGTTTCCAAAACCCTCGATGGGTTGACGGGGAGCTTTTGATACTAGATGGAAAGGTGAATTTAATAAACAAATTACATCTTTGGTCCTATACTTATTGTCTTTCTAATATACTTTCTGTTTTGCAACTTGCAGTTCATCAGAGATGGTCCTGTGATAGCTTTCTTTTACTGGACATCTAATTTTCATCTGTTCGAATTCTTCAGACGGTTGAGGCTTACTGACTAGTTCCCTTCTAAAAGCAGTTAAAGGTAAACTGCATTTCGTCTAGTACTGGTTTACTATTTGGCATTATTATTGTACTAAAGTAGTATTATATTTTAATTTTACTGTTGTGTGTTCTTGTGCTCGCCAAATTCCATTATTTGTCTAACTATTTATGCAGAGGTAGTGCTTGTTGGTTGTTGCAGGCCATTATTGATCAAATTTGGCCTAGTTTCTTTCTGGGAATGCTACATTCATCCTAAATGGTCATCCTCTTTGGCCTCCTAATAAGCATTAAAACGGACAAAATGGATCCAACTGGCTGAATTTTACACAGCAGTTGGTGCTCTCTCATAGGGTAAAGCCAGAAGTAAACAGAGTATGCAAAATTCTTACATTTGTTTATTTAGGATAAATATCATTGCTATTATTTTGTGGGATATGCTGTTGAAGCTTACTACTTGTATCCACTGTTTCTCCTGCAATCTGTCTGTTTTCGGCCAAAGTTGGTATTTGATTGTTGTAGTGACAACATGGTGAATTCAATTCTAACTTCGCTTAAGGTTAGGAAACATGGTTTGGACTTAACATATCAAGTTTGGCTTAATATTTATGCACGTCTCTGGTGAATTCGAGAACAGTCTGTTCATTTGTTGCCTGAAGATGTCATTATGTTGGATCTTTCTGGGTCTGGAAGAGCATCTTAAATAGCTAGAAATGTTCTTCCAGACTGATATTTATTACTCCCTCTATTCCAAATTGTAAGGCGTTTTGGCTTTTCTAGATACATTGATTTCACTATGTATCTAGACATACTGTATATCTAAGCGGAAACTCAATTACGTGACTGCTCGCGCATCTGCGCTATCGTGCGACGCCCGTGCAGTATGGTAGTCAGCCCCTCTCTTCTCCATCTCCGGCGGGCTTAGAAAGGAGGTCGAGGGAGGCAGGCAGGCCAGCGGTGGGGATGGGAGATACAGCGGTGAGGCGGAGGCGGCAGTGACGCCGCCGGAGCGGTCGGGCCAGGTTGAGGTGGGGGCAACCATGGCCATGGCGGCGGGGGGTGGGGGGTTGGGGGATTGGGGAGGGGAAGAAGGATGTCGCCGCGGGCGGTAGGGTCTCGCCGGAGCTCCGCGGCCGCAAAGCTCCGGTGGGACCCTACCGCGCCGCGGTGGGCAGTGGGCGTCCAAACCTGTACGCCGGTGGTGGATACGCGAGGGAGGGGGTGATGGAGGAGGGGTGCCAGCAGAGCGGAAGTCAGGGGCAGGGGCGGCGCCAGCGAGGAGGAAGACGAGTCGCGTGGTTCCCAATCGCGCGACCGGTTGTGCGATATCTTCCTCCATATCTAAGTGCATAGCAAAAGCTATATATTTAGAAAACCCAAAACGTCTTATAATTTGGAACGAAGGGAGTAGGAAACAATATCGAAAGGTTCTCGAGGTTAAGGATTTACGATGTATGCATCCAGAGGTGCTTGTGCCATAGCTGGAAAGATACCTTGCCCATTCTAGTAATCAAGTATTCGCCGGTTCCAAATTTTAAGACGTTTTGGCTTTCTCAGATACATTGCTTTACTATGTATCCAGACATTAAGTACATAACAAAGCTACGTATCTAGAAAAGCCAAAGCGTCTTATAATTTGGAATGGAGGGAGTAGCTCTAAGATCATTCAATATGATACTTGAGTAGCTTTTCCAGACCAGTCATTTATTCATGTGTTAGGCTGTACTTTTCTGCCATTCATTCAAGTGAACAAACACTAGAAGGAATTGCGCCATATGGTGAAGAGCAGTTTGTAGTTAACTAGTTATTTAGTGTTGAGACTCTTGATCAGAAACTGCTCTTACTCCCTGCATTTTGCCTGCTTTATACTCCATCCGTTTCAAATTATAAGACATTTTGGTTTTTCTATATACATTGGTAGACAGTGTAATCTAAGTGCATCTAGAAAAGCCACAATGTCTTATAATTTGGAATGGAGGGAGTAATATTTTTGCTCATGTGTGTAGTGTTGCTAGCTAATATGGCATGACACACGAGTCCATGACCAGAGAGAGTTGAGGCCTGTAGGTTTTAGGTCAGTTTATGTTCAGGGGTCGTGTAGTCCCGTGCTACTGTGCTTTTTGCTGTACTCAGAAGTTACACCTGCCTGCCATCTTCATAGCGCATCAAACTTAACTTAGAATTCTTGCACCTCTTAGCAGGCCATTCTTATTTCAGCATAGTTGCATTTGGAGCAAACCGGAGTTGCCTGGCATTATATTTTCTGAGGACAGATATTTTGGAGAACAGGGCACCTGGCATGAATCAAATGGCATCTCCATCCACTCTGAAAGCCCGCCATAAGGGTGGAAAAGAGCTCGCAGTCGCAGGAAGAGGAACAGAATCCTGCCAACATGGGTGAGCCGTCGGTGCATCATACTCGTTCCACTTCTGGTCTGCTTGCCCTCCAGGTCAACAACTTGAGACCGCGGCATAAAACCGCCAGCTCCTGTGTTTCTCAGAGCAAAGTAAAACTAAAGCACCTCAAAGATGTAAAGTTATGCAGTCGCAAATAATTTAGGATCTTGAGAGCATCTTGGCAGTTTTCATACATGCAGAGTCAGTATGTGAAATAGTACGAGCAATGGTTGTGTAGCGTGATCAAACAGTGGGCATCATATTTGTACATATGTCGCAATCAGCAGCAGAGGCGTGCAAGTGCAACCCAACACGGTTACACTTGCAGAGATTTGTTAATATGTTGAAGTTTGTTTGCCTTTTCTTACGCAAGCACTCTTTTTTTTAAGCTCCTCTGCAACAAGCAAGGGTAGCAAAAAGGCTGTGCTGTCGCTGCAGCAAGAGGTAAGCTGTTAACCTACTCGTCGTGTGTCTCACTTCACTTGTTTCACACTCGCACGTAAATGATAGCCGTATTTACAATGGCTGTGTTATACGAAGGACCGGTAAGATCTGTTAGATCTGTCGGCTCTCTTTAGATTTGGTGTGTGTTTTATTGGGAGAAGTAAATGTTAATTGGTTGACTTATGATAGTGAAGGACTGTGAGCCTGCGTTTCTTGTGAATTTTCTTAAACCGATGTTCCTTCAGTGCGTAGTTCATCTCGTTGCAAGTGGCGTGTGGTTTTTCGTGGTGTTCAAAACCTTGTACGGCGAGGGCGTAGTGTCTTTTTAGTGTGATTTTTGAAGCTCGGAGAGGCTGTGGACGAAGATGGCCAAACTGTTTTTTTTGATGTACTATTATTTTTGGAGGTTATTTTATGTCAAAATGTTTATCTTTTGTTCTCCCTCCCTCCCAAATAATAAGTCGCTTTGATATTTTTTTTACTTTAATATTGAGCAAAATGGATGTACCAAAAATAAATCAAAGCGACTTATAATTTGGAACGATATTTATGGCCTGTTCACTACTCCCTTGCACTCTTATTATTTAGAAGAAAGAAATTAGTTCTTTTTTATCTAGCGTATTGATTTAAGGTATTGATTTAAGATCTGCCGCTCTTTCGAGTATCTTTATTAAAAAAACTTAGGGTTTGCTAGCGTCCGGATGTCCGGAGCATTCGAACGCCCATGCCGGTAGCCGTTTTGTGCGCCCACGTTGGGCCCACGTCGCCCCGATGTCACTAGCATTGAAAAGAGAGGGAGGGGGCGGCAGATGTCTAGCCGGCAGCGGGAGGAGGGAGAGGCACCGAGGCGAGGTAGCAGAAAGTGAGGAGGAAGATGCAACACCTAAATGCAACATTTGAAACATACGTCTGAAGATAGATGAAACACTTGAAACATGCATCTGAAACACTTGAAAATCATTGTAAAACATGCGCGATAAAACACTTGCAACATATGTGTGAAACATATGCAACATCCAAACAAACATACTTGCAACATATGTCTGGAAAAAACAGATGAAACATTGGGAACAGAAGCTTGCAATATACGTGTACAATTATTGCAATATATGCAACATTACAATCTATTGCATCATCCGCATGAAATACATGCAACATATCTCTGAAACATCTGAAAAACTTGAAACATACGTTTGCAACAAGCGCTTTCAGCGCAATGTCACCTTGCTGCTTGGGCGAATGGATGCTCGTCGTTGCGAAGCTCGATGCCGGCACGGAGGTTGGCGACAGCGCATGGAGCTTGCTGATGCAGTAGCGACGCGGCCCTCCTACGATTCTCCAATGCCTTGCTGCTACTCTAGCGCCTATGCTCGTTCAACCACAGTCGTGTAGCGTCATCCACTCGTAGGGGATGGGGCACAACGCTGCTGATGATAGGGTGTGACGCGGTAGGGGGAAGGACACGACGCGATGCCACGACGGGGAACGCGACGCGATGGGAAAGGGGGCGCGGCGGGATGAACATATGAGCGGCCTAGAAATGCTCATCCACGCCGCGGTGGGCGGATGAGTGGAGTGGAAATTTTTTTTTCTGAGAGGTCGGTGTGCTGCGCAGGAGCCGCGTCTGGATGGGACGTTTCCGGAAAAAAAAACTTCCATTTGACCATAGAACCACCCAAGATTCAAAACTCATGGACCAAGCTGGTTGGGTTTAAGTCAATTAACACAAACATTATATAACTAGGTGAATTCCCCGCGCGGTGCTGCGGAAATGCAAGAGTAATTTGAATTGAGTTAGGAGAAATAGGATGTAGAAGGAATCTCGTTGGTGTATAATACATAAGTATATATGCGATATAAGTAGAGAACAGATTTAGTTTTTTTGTTAAAGGTGTAACTAAAGACAACAAAAACCATATCAAAGAAAACACGGTCACTAACCTATAGGATCGACCAGTACGGGAGATTAATCTCATCCACCCTCACCCCTCACCCCTACTGTACCTGAGGGTCATCCCCCTCCCTAAAGTTCTAGGAGTTTTTCTTCACAAAATCATGCATGTTTCGGAGGGCCACATATAATCCATGTGATATGTAGTTTTGCTAGGTTTTTGCTTAGAAACGGACTTTTGCTTAGAAACAGTTATCAAAGAAAATACGGTCACTAACCTATAGGATCGGTCAGTACGGGAGGCTAATCTCATCCACCAGAACCCCTCACCCCTACTATACCTGAGGGTCATCCCCCTCCCAAAAGTTCTAGGAGTTTTCCTTCATAAAATCATGCATGTTTCGGAGGACCACATGTAATCCATGTGATATATAGTTTTGCTAGGTTTTTCTTAGAAACGGTTATCAAAGAAAACACGGTCACTAACCTATAGGATCGGCCAATACGGAAGGCTAACCTTATCCACCCTCACCCCTACTATACCTGAGGGCCATCCCCCATCCCAAAAGTTCTATGAGTTTTCCTTCACAAAATCATACATGTTTCGGAGGACCACATATAATCCATGTGATATACAGTTTTGCTAGGTTTTTGCTTAGAAACGACAGTTTTGCTAGGTTTTTCTTAGGAACGGTCGTTTAAATGTTTGCAAAAAAGTTATCGAAATATATCCATGTGGGGTCTTGTTTTGAAGAGTTTATTACGAGAAACACCATGGTGCAATTGGATTTTAATTACGATACTTGGTTTAGGTGCTACGACTTTTTTTTTATTTCAAAAGAAATAGCTAGTGGAAGATAAATGAGGCTTAGTAGGCGGATGACATCACTTAGTGGGCGGATGACATCATTTTACTGATGTGACCCAATGAGAAGCCAGAGAAATAGGTTAGTGGGTCTTTGCTTTATAGGAGGTATAGATGTATATAATTGCAAAATTTATGAAGGGGGTTAGGCGCATCTATAAAGACCAATACAGCTGTAGAGGTGCGGCATGCACCCTTCCTGTTATACTGTTACGCTGTTCAGCTGCGTACGGCTCTCCATAGCCCCCTTCTGCTATGGGGCTTCGAAGTGTCACGTGGTTGGCTTGCTCCAGTTATGGTCTTCAGAGCACGTTTGTTGCAACTTGAGTGCGTTGAACTTATCAGTCATACCGTTTCAGTGAAATAACAGTACTTTTCTCTTACAACAAATCAGCATCAGTATCAGTCGTTTTTCCAGCCAGTCGAACAGGGCGGAACATTTCTTCATTTCATCCATCTTTATCGACCACCTATTTTCACAAGACAACATTATGTTTGATCGGTGCAAGTTGTTGTCGACAAAGATGGACAATCTGATTAACCTTGGGGTAGTTGACTAGTGGAGTCAACCACGTCAGCATCCCAATTTCTTGTTGGTTTTGTTTAGAATTCTCATTCTTTTTTGAATTTGTTCTTGCTTATATTTTTGCTTATTATAACTATACGATGTGGATTATCTAACACAGCTTGATGGCGAATTAGAGATTTATCATAAAGATGGGAAAAGAATACTAAGAGAGAAATTTGACCGATGGAGCTATGCACAATATTTTATAGTAACCGCAATGACTAGAGCCCACGGTAGCGCACAAATGTTAGGCACTTAGTTCTGATGGCCTAGTAGACGAAGTAGTTGCCTATTTAGAACGTTGTCAAGGCCTCTAACTAAACACATGACAAGTTTCTCAAAAAAAAACCTAAACACATGACAAACAAAATTGGTTCTGTCCATGCAAAATTTTAGGCTGCAACCAAACACATCGTAATTACGTTGTTGCTTTGAAGACAAAGGGACTATTGCTTGCTTGGATCGAGATAAGATTGTGTGGGCTTGGTGGACCTTTGCTTTGTTTCTGTGCGTCATTTGGTCAACGGTGGATCCATGAAAGTCCTTCAAATAAAATAATGAGGGTGATTGTACAATCAAGTGACCTAGAAGGCTAGAACTATGTACAACGTTGCATCCCTAGCCATACATGAGCCTGTGACAACACAACTGGTAAACAACAGACAGATGAATGATTTTTCTCCTTCGCCAAACAATCAAACATGGAAGTTGGGCGGGCCTAGTCATGGTGAGGACAGAGAACACTGCTGAAGGAGGAAGAATAAAAAGACGAAGGCTATGTGAGCTTGGTTCAATGGTTCTCTAACTTCCTACTGCTACAGTTTGCTACAATGATTTTCTTTAAGATGAAGGGACCATTTCAAACACCAAGGGATCATCAATTTTAGGTGGAAGCCTCCATTTTTCAAATAGATAGAAATGGATGTTCCCAAAAAAAATACATAGAAATGGAGATTCATTTTCAATATTTTATTTATGATGATGACGCGATTAAAAACGTCTGAAGCGCATACGGGGGTACTTCCCATGCGCCACGTTTGTAGCGCGGCGCCCTCTTCTTTAGGGATGAAAACGGACGGAATTTTTCCCGTACCGTCCCGTTCCGTTTTCTATATTTTTCCGTCCGTTTCCGTATTTGCGAGATCCCGTTTTCGTATTTGCGGAAGTAGAAACTGGTGTTTTCCGTCCGTTTCCGAGTAATCCCGTTTTAATATGGAATAGACCCGTATTTATTCCGTTTTTATCCCGTTTTCCATCTATGCTCAACATGTTCAACAATTATATGTCCTTATGTTATGTTAATATAACTACGAATCACCAAATATGCATGTTATGTTCATGTACATAGCATGTAAATGAATATTAAACTTTAAATATATTATTACATGACTTTATATATGTATACTTTGAGAATATTATATTATGTGATCTTAATTTAATTTTCCGGCTCTTCATCCGTATTTGTTCGTTTCCGAATGTCCGCATATTCCGATTCCGTTTTCGAACCCGCATTTTCCGAACCCGATCCCGTTTCCGCCAAAAAATATAGAAACGGAAGTAGAAATAGGGTTTTTCCGTCCGTTTCCGTCCGTTTTCATCGCTACTCTTCTTCCTTCTTCCCCGAGCCGCGTCAAAGGAACCAAACCTGCGAGAGCTCCTCTCTCCCCCCCTCCCACCCTTCCCCCTCCTCTCTCTCCTCGCCGATTCCTCGCGCCATCTCCTACACCGTATCCCCCGCCGCCGCCGCCGCCGACGGCGAATCGGCGGGGCGCCGCCCCGAATCTGCGCCCTCCGCGCTCAGATCTCCCCCCTCCGCGCTTCCGGATGTCATGAGCCGCCCCCATTTGCCCAAGGACCCGGCCTTCCCGCGCACCAATGGGTCCTTGGACGGCGGGGCCCGCGGCCTCGGCGGCGAGATCGAGGAGGTGGGCGCTGCGGCCACCGTAGCCGTCGAGCAGTCGCCGCCCTCGCAATCCTCGTCCCCGTCGGCGTCGTCGCCGCCGGCGGCGATGTCGTCGTGCGGGCAGTACATGCTGCACCGGGTGCGCAAGCTGGACACCCTAGCGGGCGTCGCCATCAAGTACGGTGTCGAGGTAAAATGCGATGGGAGTGATGTGCTGCTGTGTATTATTTAGGGCCTCTGGTTTTAATATTATATTGGAAGTATCAGATGGGGTATTAAACGGCAACGTTCTTTAACTTGGTAGCTGTTCTGGGTGGAACTCCTTTCTATTTTGTATCTTTGGTGAACTGATTTTGGAATTTCGGATTGTGTAGGTAGCCGACATTAAGAGGCTGAACGGCCTCTCAACTGACCTCCAGATGTTTGCACACAAGACACTGCGGATTCCACTCCCGGGGAGGCACCCTCCGTCGTCTTACCAGCAGAATGGTTCATATGAGAGTGACGACAGGTAGCTGGACTTTGAAATTGTACCGTGTATCAGCATGGCACGCTACATAAACCATGTTACCAGTGTGTCTCATGTTGTGTGTTTCTGATGAAGCATTTGATTATTTTTTTGTGTTAAGTGATAATCACTAGTTATTTAAAGAGTCAATACAAGTTTACTCAGGAGATGCATGTCAAGATCAAGGTCTGTCAGACTAGTGCACTAGTGCAATGTGGTTGAATACATGCTTTCAACTATTGCCACGTGAAACCGAAGTGTGTAATACAACTTGAAATAGCAACTGAAAAGGAAGCTTAGCCTTGTAGTCTCATGCAAAATGTTTCTTACAATTTCAGGTTGTTGCCAAAAAAAAAACTTTCTCCAACCAGGGGAACGTTCTCCCATCACATCAATTATTGAGGTTGCTTTGCGATCCGTTATTGGAGAGTGAAGCTAAACTGAAAATAAATTATGAAGTCCTCTCACACCTGCTAGTCCCAAAGATGTTTTGAGTTATGGATGTGGTAGTAATATGTTACCCTAGATGTATAAAATATTAAAAACGACTTGCCACGTTTGCTGCAATCTAAACATGCAACTAGAGTTATTAGCTTTTGTCGTGTACTGTTTCTGCGTTCAATGCGAGCAGCAATTTTTCCTTAGCTATTCCCTTTTATACATTTGAAGGGGAACCTTGGCGCAGTGGTAAAGCTGCTGCCTTGTGACCATGAGGTCACGGGTTCAAGTCCTGGAAACAGCCTCTTGCAGAAATGCAAGGAAAGGCTGTGTACAAAAGACCCAAGTGGTCGGACCCTTCCCCAGACCCTGTGCAAGCGGGAGCTACGTGCACTGGGGCTGCCCTTTTATTCCCTTTTATACATTTAATATTTTAGAAGTGTTTTTTCAGTCCCTGTAGAGTTATTTGAGTTGTTTTGGTCTTCTGCACTATCCAGATGATTTGGCCTGTTAGGTACCTGCCACCCCACACACTGGAGTTTGATTCGGTTTGTTATGGAAAAACTGATTTTAACTAAATATGCATGCACAATAACCTTGTGTTGGAGCTGTCAGCAATTGACCCTTTAACCGAAGGAGTCTTGAGTCCTTGAATCTTTCTGTAGCCACTTTTTTCTTTTAGTGACATGCAGCTAATCAATTGAGTGTGCATATAACTTGATATTTGGGTCGACTGTATGAACATTCATGTGGCATATCTAAGACGGTTTAGCATATTTATGTTGGCAATTTTAAGCTGTCTTCATGTGACTGCAGTATTAGCTATGGACATAAGTCAACATGTGAAGAGCACTCTAGGAGCTAACGGTTCATGTGAACCACTATGCAAATACATCTTAGTTGTCTTCTTATGTGGCTGTGGCAATCTCCTTCAAGCATTGATCTGTACATGTCTAAAATAATGTCACAAAGTAGATGTACTTCAGACATTTGACATTTGTGAGACATTTTGGGTGAATACAGTGGCAGTGTTTTCACAGTTATGCACCCCCACCCAAAATCTTAGCCTTTCTGTCTAGTTGCTATTGCAGCAAATCCTTCTTGTTTCTAGCTTGTCGAGTTAAGGCTTTCCACAATAATTATAGTTAATAACATCATATAAAGTCTTCTCCAGGCCATTTTTGCTATTTCTATGATACGCCTTACATGACATAATAATATTATTGTTTCAGGGAATGTACTCCACGCCGCATTCACGAAGATATCTTGGATTCAATATTGAAAACACCAAAGTCCAAAGTTTCACCAGCTATGAGTCTTCTGCAGGGATACTATGGCCTTGCACCACCTCCAAAGAGAGATCAAACAAGTGAAGGCACTGAGATGGCAGTTTACAGTAAAGGAAAATCTGCCTTTTTGGATGTTGAGCCGTGGCTGGAGCCACCAAATTCCGACCCATTCCCTCTTCAGAATAGGAGAACCAGAAGCTTGATGATAGGTTCTTCTCTTGATGGTGATACTGATGAGAATGGTGACAGTGAATGGTTTATAAGGCGGCGCCAGAAAGCTGATGGTGAGCTGTTACCGAGGGAGGAAAATGGTGGTGACTTTCTGGCAAGCGCTGGAAAAGGCTTGGCACTGAGGCCAAAGTCTAGCAATCGACCAGACATGAACAAGAGTCAGCAGAATCTTTTTGGGATGGCGGAGCCTTTGTTTGGCAATGGTGTGCAAACTGTAAGGAAATCATCCAGCACTCCAGAGTTCCAGGAGCCAGAAACCAGCACCAGTTCATCCATATGGTCAGCGAGCAAGTGGAGCATAAATACAGATGCTTTTGCTCTTCCTCTCCCCATCCCTCGTTTCGACAACATTCCAAAGCCCATTGCTGCTTGGAGAAACAAGGCGGCTCGCGACTAATAAACTGCTATATCTTGATTACGTGCATGATTTTTCCTGAACTCCAGGAGGCCCAGAAAGTGTCCATGAAGGAGCTTGCATTAGGTTGGCACCAGTCTTCACAGCTTTGGTAAGCAGGACCGTAATTGGCTCCTGCTAGCTAGAACATTCTGAGGATCAGACGCATGTCGTCTTTGTTTCCAGACGGTATCTAGATTAGGTTTACATGATTCTCATGTTATATTGGGCATATGTTGCGCCAAGAGTAGCAACGTTAATATTTGGTCATATAAATTATAGATGCTAGATGACATAGAGGAGACTTGATATTTGAGGAGGATATTCTTTTGTACACAATGAGATAATGTAGAGCATCAAAGGGCGGTTATATATGTGTTGTATGTGTGATCCCATACCCTAATATAGAGGAGGTTGGCTTCGTTTAACTCCAGACTAGTTCTTTTAACACTTGTGTGTCTTTAATCTCTCAATGCCGTTGCAGTCGTTTACCTTTGTTGCTTGTCAGTCCATGTTATCAGTTTTGCTGCTTTGCTATTATCTAAAGAAGTTTCGCTGCTTTGCTTTAGGTACTGTCTGCATCACGTGGACAATAGTTTCGTGGGCCTCTTCTAAACGAGAACCAGAAGGCCAAACATGGTCATGATCGGTCCAGGCCAGCTCATCCCCTCCCTAACCTAATCTGTCTTTTGCCCGCATCCTTCACGCCAATACTCCACGTCTCCACCCAGGCACCCAGCCACCAGCCTACCACCCGCATCGCAGGCTCGCAGCAGCGACAGCTGAGAGCGCGTCCAGCCGTCAGCTCGTCCACCACCCGCTGGCGGTGAACAGCGAGGACCTAAACCAGACAGTGACCACCACTGAAGTCGCCAAGCAGCCACGTATTTCCCCACTCTCGAGACGAACCTTCTCGATGGCGACACCAACCTCCCCTCCAGCTTTCCCCGCATCCACCGCCACCTCCTCCGTCTCGCGCCTCCGGCCACTGCGCCCTTCCCTTCCCCGCCTCCGCTTCTGGCCAGCACCAGTGGCGGCCGCCGGCGCTGTGCCTTCCCCGATTGCTCTGGGCCCAGGCTGTCGTCCCTTACCCGGCATCATACGCTGTCGAGCCGCCGCCGGGCCCTCGCCGCCCTCCTCAGAGCCCCCTCCTCCGTCTCCGCACGGTTAGCTTGCCCTGGTTCTCTCACATAGTCCCAAGATAGATTCATAACTGAAGGGTGCACTTCCTTTTTGAAATTTTGCCCCCAAAACAAATTCTTGTGGTTTCTCTGAACGATTACACATGATCTGGAGTGAGCAACCAGAAGAGTTGTACTACCTTTGGGAATCTGGAATCTCTATTTATTTATTTATTTATTTATTTATTTATTTATTTATATTGCTCTAGAGTTACCAGATCATCATCATTAGAATTTCATTGCGAAAAGAAGCTAAGTTGTAGCCAGCCCATATGTATAATATCTCTTGCCCAGCATGTCTTAATCCTTCAATTATACTTTATGTCCCACTCCAGATCACAATCATCTTGATCGATAGTTCGATACACTGGTACCATCTGTCGATACGGAGTACTTCTCATATTTTTGGTCTTCATAAGATGTGATGCGTTCTATATATCGTTCCATGTGTAGATCAAGTTAAGATAACACTGTAAGTTGTCATAACTGGAGGCACATCAAATGAGGAATTTTGGAGTCAAATTTAGTTTTGAGCAATTTCTTGGCTCTGGGTGTTCCAGATCCAGAGTTCAACCATTTGAATACTTAATGCCACTCGCTATACCTACATTTTTTGATAGATTCAATCCGGATACAATTGACACAAAAATTATTTTAGAAACAAAATTGCTAATCATATACCTGGTGTTCATCTGTACATGTGTGATCTTGTTTGGATGGTAGTGTGGCTGCTGTTGATCTTCTCATGATTGTATGATGGTTATTGTCTTCCTGATGCTTGATGCCAAATGCTTTCCTGATGCTTGTGTGATTGTTGGAAGATTATGATATACTGAACTGCATCCTGTGAAGAGCTCATGTGGTCATGTGTGATAAATGAGTAGGGATGCGAGTGGGTTGGCCTGCGAACCTGCATATGGGGTCAATTTTGTTTGTTGCTTGCGGCAACCCACAAAATTAAGCCTATATGCGGGTTCGCGGGTCAACCCACTTGCATCCCTTAATGATTCATGTAACCATGTCAATGAGTAAATTGAACTATGGAGAGGTGAAGCAAGTACAGGCTGTATACACCAAGACCAAGTTCGTGTTGATGCTGAGAATATAAGCTGTTAGGAACTTAGAATGACTATAAACTGGAATTCTGTTTCTTAATTATGTGACTTCAAAGTATCAGGTGATAACATTAATTTGTTGGATGTGAAAACCTCACAATAGCTGTCAGATAAATCTGGAAAGATATGGTTAATTCTTTCACTAAGTGAAGCGGAACAACTGAAGGTTATCATTAGATGGTAAGGTAAACCAGATAGTCGGCAATAGAATAGACCTTGTCCTGACAATGTCAATAGTACAACTGAAGATACTGACAATGTCAATAGAACAACTGAAGATACATGGTCAGGTTAAACATTCCGTGTTCCAGCTTACTTTCAGTTTACTCAAGTAAACTAGAATGCTTAGTCATACAATAACAGAGTATAGGTTGTACATGCAGTTGTAGACCATAAGTGTGTTTTTTCAATATAAACAATGGTTCTATATCCTATAGGCTTAAACTGATACATATGTAGCAGAATTACAAGATCTTGCAGCGCCGAACTGGAAGGTGCTAGTTGCAAATATTGCCACTAGTTGACTTTTACTGGCAATGATAGATGGTGTATATATAGCACATAGCAGTTACCCAGTATGATAGTAGGAGAATGGACAAAGGATCGCTATACTTGGCTAGGAGTGTAAACCACTGCTACCAGTCTGCCATATTCAAGTGAAACTCTTGACTGTACACTTGGAAAGATAGTGTTTATCTGGCATCATCGTACTCCCTCTGCTCCAAATGTAGGTCATTTTAGCTTTGTTCTAAGTCAAACTTCTCTAACTTTGACCAAGTTTATAGAAAAATGCACCAACATCTAAAACATCAAATGATTTCATTACATCCACCATGAAATATGTCTTGATAGTGCTTTTATTTAGTATTGTATATGCTTGTATAAACTTGATCAAAGTTTGAGAAGTTTGACTTAGGACGAAACTAACATTTTGGAACTGAGGGTGTGTGTGTGTGTATATACACACACACACACACACCCTATTCTACACCGAGCTGTTATACTGAACAAAATTTAGTAATGTTCAGTAGTCGCGTTTCAGTATTATTCAGTATTTTGTGGTACTGTGCGTAGTACTGACTGATACTGAACATGGTTCAGTAGTACTCAGTATTTTTTTAGGTCAATTTTGGCTTGTGGTGTAGAATAATATTCTACACCTAAGGTGTAGTGTGTGTATATATATATATATATATATATATATATATATATATATATATATATATATATATATATATATATATATAGCCCAGAAGATAGGAGGAAGATGCTCCAGTAATCAGCATATGGAGACTAGATTAGAAAGTGTTGTCCCAGAATAACTGCTGCTATATATTTTGCATGTTTCCCACATACAGCATCACTAGGCCCATTGTGACACTCAATATTCTTGCTTAATTAATAAGTGCATGCACACTACTCTGTAATTAATTTTGTTTTTCTTTTGTCAGGTTGGCAAGAGAAGCTGTCAAGTTTGCAGGATAGAGCACGGATCTTCTTTGCCGTTCTGTTCTGGATGTCATTATTTTTCTGGGGAAGTGCTTGGGATGGAAGTAACAACTCTGGAGGCAAGAAGCGCCAACGATTTCGAAAGAAGTCAAAGTGAAGATGCTCTAGGATTGACATTTTTTTCATAGGGATACGGCTTTCTATGTTCAAGGACTTGTGAACATACAATGGTGCATAGTGAAGGTGTAGGCATAGAAAGTTGTCGTTACATAGTTGCGATTCAGCAGCCGGTACCCTAAAATAAATTGCCTGGTCCTGCTGTTTATATTGCCAATCATGGATACAGGGACATGGGTGACATCATAATGGACTAAAGGAGACATGCATGTCTGTTCCTTGGTATTTTTTGAAAAGAAGTCTGTTCCTTGATATTAGTAGTATTATTCTGGAAACAGAATTGCATGTCATGCAAATCTTGAAGCTTGTGGTAACTTTTGGTAGGCAAGCGGGCAAGTCAGATTTCCAGCTCCCAATTCTATTTCAAACATGTAAACAGTACTGGCCGGGCTCTGGCTTTACCTACGCTAGGCACCGTAGCTGCTGCTGCTGCTGCTTCTTTTTTTTTTTAGAAAGGCAGGGAACATATTTATCATTAAAAGTTTACATCCAGGAATGCGGAGAGCCAAACCATACATGTCGGCCCTGTTCGGCTGAGCTTATCAGCACGGCTTATCAGCCGTGGAACAGTGTTTTTCTCTCACAGCAAATCAGCTACAGCCGGCTTATAAGTTAAAAAAACAGCCTGCCGAATAGGGCCAGTGAGCTTCCCTATTGTACTCCCTGCCTTCATGTACGAACCGTACATATTGACAACACTTCAACCTGTGGAAAATAACCTGGAGGATCATCATATAACAACAACGTGATATCTCTTTGATGTTTTTGACGACATTTAGACAATCCGGCAATCGGCAAAGGCTACTTTTCTTAGTTCACATGCTCCAGCTTCTCTGTGAGCCAGAGAAGCAGGGAGGCGGCATTGGTAAGAAGAGCCCTTCCACATAGGGCTTGATTCAATCTATCTGAAAGTTTTCCTGCAAAAGTGTTGATTCATAAGCTTCAGATCTTACTATAGGTTTGATTACGTTGGAACCGTCACACGCCATTGGAAGGTGATCACACAAAACTTAACTTATCTTGACCTATTTGATTAAGTGGATAAACATGGTATTTGGTTTGTGGAAGCACCTTATTCTAGGTGATATGGTGCATCATGTGTTATTCTATGTTTTTTTTGTAAAATAATCCTATTACTCATATTTCTATTAATTAGTAGTTTGTGAGGGATAAGCTAACGATGGATTAATCTATCTCATTTCACAAACCAAACAAACACTGAAACACCCACTAAATTGACAAATGTGATGGCAACACTACAACAATGATCTTTTTTTTAACCGGTCACAATATTTATTGTGACATTTTTTCATATCCAGGGCTTTATTTACACATTCAATACAAATGTTTCTTGGGCAGCTTTTTAAGGAAGGAAATTGTTGGCGCTCGGACATCCAATGGGATAAGATTCCATCGGACGGTACCGAAAGGCCTAGCAGAAACTCGCCGCACTCCCACCGTATCACTGCAGTCCTTCCCCCGTCTGCCTCGTCCCACCACGCACACGTACCCCCGCCCTCGTCCGTCTCGCAACACCTCACGCTCGCCGCTCCTTCCCCCTGACCCCCTCCTCTCTCTTCGCGTGGGCGGGACCCGGGAGGTGGGATGAGCACGAGCACGCCCCATCTGTCGGTCCCCGGCGTGCCACGCCCCTTCCCTTGGTGCTCGGGCCATGCCCCATAACTCTCTGAACATACCTCTGAAACACGAAACACTTGCAACATGAAACACTTGAATGCAACATATGTCTGAAGCAGATGAAACATTTGGAACATACACTTCCAACATGTGTGTGAAACATATGCAACATCCAAATAAAATACTTGCAACTTGTAATATGAAAACCCTTATTGCAACATAAGATTGAAACAGCTGAAACATTTTTGAACATACTCTTGCAACATATGTGTGAAACAAATGCAACATCTGAATAAGCACACTTGCAACGTACATCTAAAAAAGCAGATGAAACATTTGGAACGGAAGCTTGCAACATACGTGTAAACCATTGCAACATGTGCAACATCATGATCTATTTTTGCAATATTCATATGAAACACTTATAACATACCTCTGAAACATCTGAAACGATTGAAACATGCGCTTTCAACGCAACATCTTCTTGCTGATCGGCAGAATGGAAGCTCGTCGGTGTGTGGTGTTCATCGGGGGCAGCGGCCCGACGACACTTGTAGGCGGTGGGCCGGCGACAGTGGTTGCACGTCGCGGAAGGGAGGCATCGGCCGCACAAGCGGCGGGGAGGCCGTGGTCGCGCGACTTGGAGTGGGCAGCAGCGTGCTGCACCTAGCAGGGCCGGCAGCTGAGTGCCACGACTCGGAGGCGGCTGCACGCCGTGTCTGGCAAGGCCAGCGGCCGCGCGCTGCGCCTCGGAGGGCCAACGACCATGTGCTTAGAGACGGCAGGCGAGCGCATAAGAGCGATAGGAAGAGGAACGAGTGGATAGGATAGGAATAAGTGGATGAGCATTTTTTTTAAACGAAGAAGTGTGGGTTGTTGGGCTAGCGTCATGGCCCAACAACGAAGCGTCTAGGCCGACGGACACCCAATTTATAGCATTACCGTTTAAGGAAAGCATACAAACGTTTCCTACTTCTTTGCTCTAATTGAGCTGAACCCTGAGTTGTTATTGGTCAATGTTAATAACACGATCCCTAGCAATCATTTCTACTTCTGACAAAAAAATGCCAAACGAAATCTTGATTACCACTACAAAACTGTAGCTTGAACATTGGATACACAAAGCCTCTTTGGTTTGCACCTAGTTGAGTTGCCTGGCACAGACAACGTCCTGGGTGGGCTCAGGTCTGGAACCAGAGCTGCCTTGCAGGCTATCAACCAAATATCTATTTAATTTTTATATTTTAAAATTTAGAATTTAGAATTTTCAAATGACTTTGGACGTTAACCTGATCTATACCAAAGTTGTTCAAAAATTCTAAATTTTGAATTTTGATAAAATAAAACAAGTATTTAGGACTCTAAATGACTCCAGATAAAAATTTATCAACCACAAAGTTGTAGATCGCATTAATGAGCGTAGTTTTGTATGTGATCGTTCAAAAATTATAAATTTTGAATTTTAAAATCTAAAAATGTAAAAAATAATTTTTGGTACTATAATTAATTACAAATAATAAACTTGTTATCTACAAAGTTAGTCTCATTAAGCTCTATAATTTTAATATAAAATTCTTCTTCATCTGGCTTTCATACACAAAAGTTAAGAACTTTTTACAACTGTTAAGGGTTACGTAGAATAGCCAAGGGCATAAGCATAATAGCTAATTTTAACTCTTCTCTCCACTCCACTCCTGAAAACTATTATTTTAAATAGTCAGTGCCTAAGAGCTAATTGTCACAATTAAAAGTGTATTCTAGCAAAAACAATATTAAGTAATGTTTCTCAACAAATACTAACATTGAATGATGAATACCAGCATTGAACGATGTCCTATAACAAATTTACCAACAATTTGGCACTCCTCCCCATGGTCCCTACAATCTGTTCGTATTTAGTTGTTTGTATATGCTTTTAAGTTTTATGCAGGTTTACACGGTGCTCAAAGCATGTACAATGGCCCTGTTCATTCGGCTTATAATCCGTCTTTTTCAGCTTGTTTTTTCAGCCGAAACAATATTTTTCTCTCATAATAAATCAGCCAACAGTGTTTTTCAGCCGGCTTATCAGCACAGCCGAACGGCTCCAATATCACTTTAGTTGTACGTCAGATTTGATCGTACGAGACAATGTAGATTTGCAACAGCTGACGTGCACAGAAAAGAAAAAAACATTATCATTTATTTACCTCTAGTAGAAACTTGGGACCTTGACAAGAACATGAATGTGATTATATGCAACAAAATAGCGACAACCAAATATAATTTTATCAAATGCAGTTTGCTTGTACTCCCTCCGTCCCTATTTATTTATCGCCGTTGGTGTTCGTGCCACAAGTTTGACTCGATTTATAGAAAATACGTGCAACATTTGTATTTTTAAATAAATTTATTAAAAAATTAGGTTTAAATATCTTTCCAATGATACTAATTATGTATCATAAGCATTAATATATTTTAATATATAATTAATCAAATTTGTTTCTTGGGAAGCACAAGCGACAAATATTTAGGGATGGAGGGAGCAGGGAACAACCAAACATCGAGACACCATGTACGTAAGATCCAATGCAAGCTAAAGCTAATAGAAGATTAGAAGCAACCGATCAGATTTCAAAGTGAATGGATGCAGAGCAGCCGCCCATCAGCCTTCTGACATTATTGGTCCACGTGCCAGCCGCCCATCAGCGGGAACCCGTCCGTACCTGGCACCTCCGGGCTCCGGGGCCCGCCTCCGCAACGGCAACGGTAGCGGCCCGCCTGCTCCCCAGAACGCAAAACACCCCGCCGCTGCCCGGGGCCCCGCCAACGAACGAACACAGGCCACGGCGCCACCCACACCCACCGCCTCACGCACTTCGCCTTCTTCTCCCCCAGCTCAGCTCCTCTCTCCCCATTTCCGCCGAGTCTCTCGCTGCCGATTTATATACACCCACCGCGCCATGCGCTCCCCACCGCCACCGCCACAGCCACTCCACCCGCACCGAACCAATGGCGGCCGCCGCCACGTCCGAGGACGCCGACCCGCCGCCCCCACCTCCGCCGGCGCAGCTCCCGCCTCCTCGCCGCCCGCACAAGCAGCTTCAGCCGCGGGGGTACTGATCGATCGACTCTGATCTCGCGCTGTGCGGCCGTGTGGCAGGGCCTGAGCTGACGTGGGTTCGCGCGCGTGCAGGTACCAGGTGGAGGTGTTCGCTGCGGCGCTGCGCGGGAACACCATCGCGGTGCTAGACACCGGCGCCGGGAAAACCATGGTCGCCATCATGCTCGCGCGGGAGCACGTCCTCCGTGCGCGCGCTGGGGAGACGCCGCGCCGGATCGTGGTGTTCCTCGCGCCCACCGTGCACCTCGTCCACCAGGTGCGCATCCGGTGGTTGGTTTTGTCTTCTGCACATTGGTGGACCGGCTGTGTTTTTGATGGGGGAAGTGGTTGTCTTTCCGTGTTTGTGCTGTAGCAATTCAAGGTGATTCGGGAGTACACAGACCTCGACGCGGTGGAGTGCCATGGGGCATCGGGGGTTGGCGACTGGAACGCCAAGCGCTGGAAGGAAGCAATTGGGACTAAGGAGGTAAGCGCCAGGGTTCACCGAAGCCTGCCCTATGCTTGACACAGTAATTGAGCAATTGTGATGCACTGTGAGATTTATGGACTACCGTGCCACGTGCCTACCAACTGCTTGACTAATGGCCTGGAACAGCAAGAGTCCTGTAGTGTTGACAACACTGCTTTTTGTCAGTGGTGGTCGTCCTGAGTCGAATGTAGATTGAGGTTATTTTCTTCATAAATGCAGGAGTTCTTGACTAAAATTATTCTTCAATCCTGGCTGAAAATACATATACATATGAAATATTCTCCCTGTTTCCGTTGCTACATGGATACTTGTCTACATTCGCAAGATCTCATAATCCTTGTAGATATGCCACTGTCATGAACTTATCTGAACTTACATGGCTTTTTAATGCATTTTCTTCTCTTGGATTTCATAGTCATTTATATGATTGTTCGCTTTTCAGTTCGAATTCAAAGTGCTATCTCTGATTTGAAATATGTATTTACTTGAGCAATGACTCTTTCCTTTTTTTTCCCTCTCAGATTGTTGTTATGACACCACAGATATTATTGGACGCTCTCAGGCATGCTTTTCTAACAATGCGTGTGATGAGCTTGCTAATATTTGATGAATGCCATCGTGCTTGTGGAAACCATCCATACTCACGAATAATGAAGGTAACACAATTTAAAGATCGTTTCTTTGGTTTGACTTATATTTTTAGATAGGCTTTGTTCCATACACTCTTGCAATTTTTGTATAGTACATGGATTGCTTAGGCCTTCGGATCACATTTTCCAAATAAGTATCATGCAAAAGTTCTAATGTCTCTAACCCGGATTGTGTTTGAAGGAGTTTTACATTGATTCTGAGTGGAGGCCAGCTATATTTGGAATGACAGCATCTCCAGTTTCTAAAAAGGGTAGGAGTTTCTGCTGAAACTGATTTTCACATTCTTGGGCCAACCCTAAGGGTGGCTATATATAGTACCATACATGGGCCTCTAATGGGCCTATACTCCAACACCCCCCCGCAGTCTGGACTACCGGCGCAGCGGAGTTCAAGACTGGGCAAGAAAGAAAACAAGAAAGAGCACAACACACACAGAGGACCCCCCCCCCCCCCCCCCGCAGCCACAACTAGCCACTGGAGACGTTGAGGCTGGAACGAAACTCGGAGAAGGTCGAGGAAGGGAGGCCTTTGGTGAAGATGTCCGCAAACTGGGAGGTGGTCGGGACGTGAAGTAACCGGACGTCGCCGATGGCCACACGGTCGCGGACGAAGTGCAGATCAATCTCCACATGCTTGGTCCTCTGGTGCTGCACGGGGTTGGTGGAGAGGTAGACCGCGCTGACGTTGTCGCAGTAGACGAGCGTGCTCCTGGCGAGGGGGCGGTGAAGCTCGGCCAGGAGCTGGCGGAGCCAAGCGGCCTCGGCCACGCCGTTGGCAACGGCACGGTACTCCGCCTCGGCACTGGAGCGGGAGACCACCGGCTGACGCTTGGACGACCAAGAGACCAAGTTGCCGCCGAGGAAGACAGCGTAGCCGGAGGTGGACCTGCGGGTGTCCGGGCAGCCCGCCCAGTCAGCGTCGGTATAGACCACCAGCTCGACAGTGGAGGACCGGCCGAGGAGCAGTCCGTAGCCGAGGGTGCCACGGAGGTACCGGAGAAGCCGCTTCATAGCAGCCAGGTGGGGCTCCCGCGGAGCAGCATGTAGAGGCAGAGCTGCTGGACGGCATAAGTGATGTCCGGCCGTGTGAAGGTGAGGTACTGGAGCGCACCAGCAAGACTCCGGTAGGCGGTGGAGTCTGTTGGCCCAAGCATCGGACTCCCAGCCTCGGACAGCTTGCCCTGGGTGTCAACCGGGGTAGAGCAGGACTAGCAGGCGGTCATCCCTGCTCGCTCCAGAATGTCACAAGTGAACTGCCGCTGGTGGAGGAACAGGCCTGAAGGTCGGGGCTCAACAGTGACGCCGAGGAAGTGGTGGAGCACCCCAAGATCCTTCATAGCAAATTCCTTCTGGAGAGAGGCAATGACGCGGTGGAGCAGAGACTCGCTAGAGGCGGTGAGAACAATGTCATCCACATAGAGTAGCAGGTAAGCAGTCTCACCCCCATAGTGGTATATGAACAGGGAGGTGTCAGACTTGGCCTCCGTGAACCCAAGAGTCTGCAGGAAGGTAGCGAATCAAGAGTACCAAGCCCGGGGTGCCTGCTTGAGCCCGTAGAGAGACTTGTTGAGCCGGCAGACGAAGTCAGGACGAGAAGAATCCACGAAACCGGCCGGCTGACTGCAGTAGACCGTCTCAGTGAGAGTGCCATGGAGGAAGGCATTCTTGACATCCAGCTGATGCACAGGCCAGGAGCGCTCGAGAGCCAGGGAGAGGACGGTGCGGACTGTAGCCGGCTTCACCATGGGACTGAAGGTCTCAGCATAGTCAATGCCGGGCCGCTGAGTGAAGCCGCGGAGGACCCAGCGAACCTTGTAGCGCTTCAAGGAACCATCAGCACGCCTCTTGTGCGTCCAGATCCACTTGCCGGTGACAATGTTGTAGCCCGGCGGACGAGGCACTAGGTCCCACGTCTGGTTGGCGAGGAGGGCCGCGTACTCCTCGTCCATCGCGCGGCGCCAGTGAGGATCCGCCAAGGCCGCGCGGACGGAAGAGGGTACCGGAGAGATCCCCGGCTCGCAGGCGGTGGCGGTGAGGGCCTGCGGGCGAGACGCCTGCCTCGTCACCATCGGGTGAGTGTGACGAGGGTCCCGGTAAAGAAGAGGCGGGTGGTACACCGGCGGGTCGGCGCGAGAACATGGCGATGCCGGCAGAGCAGGCACCGGCGACGACGGCGCAGGTGACGAGAGCGACGGAGCCGGCTCACGCCGGCGCTCGTAGACGATGCCGAAGCGTCCGGGAGGAGGTGAGGGCGGACGCGGCTCCCGCCGGCGCTGGTAGACGAGTACGAAGCGCCCGGGAGGAGGTGGGGTCGGTGTGCTCGGTCCCGCAATCTGAACGGTAGCATCTGGCACAATGGGAGGCAGCGAAGCCACAGGGAGCGAGGGTGGAAGCTCCGGGGCTGCCTCGACCGTGTCAGGCACCGGAAGTTCCTGGTGCGAGTCCGGCAGGGGCGAGGCTGGACCACCAGGAGAGCGCGCCGGAGCAGGACCTGCAGGGTAGAGGGAGATGGCGGAATCGCCGGGTCAGTGGGAAAGAAGGAAGCCTCCGCAGGGTTAGCGGGAGGTGTGGGTGGAGAGGTGGTGGAGTAAGGGAACGCCGACTCATCAAACACGACATGACGAGAGATGAGGACACGGCGAGATGTAAGGTCAAAGCAACGGTAACCCTTGTGATCCGGAGAGTATCCGAGAAAGACACAGAGGGTCGACCGGGGAGCCAGCTTATGGGGAGCAGTGGCGGCGGTGTTAGGGTAACACGCACACCCGAAGACTCAAAGGTGGTCGTACCGAGGAGGGGTACCGAAAAGAGCGCGGTGAGGCGTGGGAGCTGGGCAGGCAGTAGAAGGAAGTCGGTTAAGGAGATAGGTGGAGGTGTGCAGGCACTCAGCCCAGAAGCGAGCGGGTAGAGAGGCCTGGAGCAGAAGGGTGCGCATGATGTCATTGGTTGTGCGGATCATACGTTCTGCCTTGCCGTTTTGAGAGGAGGTATACGGACAAGACATGCGCAGATGGACACCGGAAGAAAGGAAGAAGGCACGGGAGGTGGAGTTATCGAACTCACGGCCATTGTCACACTGGACAGCCTTGATGGTGAGGCCGAACTGAGTGGATACCCAAGCAAAGAGGTGGCTAAGAGTGGTGAACGCCTCGGACTTGGCACGCAGGGGAAAAGTCTAGGAATAATGGGAGAAATCATCGACCACCACCAAGTAGTACTTATAGCCAGACATGCTGAGAACAGGAGAAGTCCACAGGTCGCAATGAATGAGATCAAATGCACGAGTGGCATGTGAGGAGGAGGACCGAAAAGGAAGGCGAATGTGACGGCCCAGCTGGCACGCATGACACAAGTGATCATCGGGAGGCCGAGAGCACCGAATGTCAGAACTACGACTGAGCTGCAGTAGGGCATCCCGGCCAGGATGGCCGAGGCGACGGTGCCAAGTGGTGGAGGAAGGAGTGGCGGCGAAAGCGGCTGAGGAAGGCGAAGGAGGTGAAACAGGCGCCGAGGAAGGCGAAGAAGGTGGAAACCGAAGGGTGTAGAGAGGCCCAGTGCTGTTACACCGGAGCCGAGGAACCCGGGAGGCCAAATCCCGCACGGTGAGGCCAGAGGGGTCAAACTCAACCGAACAAGAGTTGTCAGTGGTGAAGCGGCGAATAGAGAGAAGGTTGTGAACCATACCGGGAGCCACAAGAACATCAGGGATATGAAAGGAGCCGTGGGAACTGGCAGTGCCCACGGAGGAGACAGGAATGCAGGTGCCATTGGCGACCATGATGGAAGAAGGACAGGAAGGGTGGGGTGGATGGAGAGAAGAAAGAAGACTCGCATCGGGCGTGGTGTGGAACGTGGCGCCCGAGTCGGCGATCCAATCAGGACTGACTGGTGGAGGGCTGGCGGTGGTGCTGAAGGAGGAGGCCAAGGTAGCCGGAGCCCAAACGGCAAGCCCTGGAGAGGTACCGGAATGTGGAGCCCACGGGGAGTTGGGGTGAAACCCCGGGGGAGCACCAGGGAGCATTGCCGCCGACGGGCGAAGCTCACCCCGTGAGGGTACCGACGGCCTGGCCGCGATACCGTGTAAGGCAGGGATGTGGAGGAGCGACTCCGTCGCGGCGAGTTGCCGAGCCAGCGCATCGGCCGCATCGCGCTCGCGCTCCCAAGCAAGGGCGGCCGCACTGGGGCTGCTCCGCTGCGTGTTCCGCGCCCCCGCCGGCTGCTTCACAGCAGGTCGTGCCACTGGCGGACACACCCCCGCAGGACGGCCCTCAAGCATGGCGTCGTACGTCTGAACACGCGGGCTGCTGACACAGAGGATTGCAGCCATAGCAGCATGGAGATCGGCGGCCTCCAGGGACGCGGCTCCCGCACCTCGGAGGGCAGGCAGGGCCGCCGGAAGGGGTGGGGGTGGGGCGAGCGCGGCTCCCGCGCCTGGGAGCGCAGCCAGGGCTGCTGGAGGAGGCGCCGCCCCGGCACCTGAAGCTGGACGGGAGGGGAGAGGTCCGTCCGCGCCCAGGAAGGGGCCGGCCATGGCCGGCGGTGGCGGGGGTTGGGAGGAAAAGAGCGGGGCGACGTCCGTGGCGAGATCAGTGCTGGACAGGGCCGGCGGCGGCTGGGGATGGTCCAGCCGGTGGCGAAACAGAGGAAGCGTGGTGCCAGGAAGCAGAAGGGGGAAGGGGCCGGCCAGGAAGGGTCCGGCCATGGCCGGCGGCGGCGGGGCTGGGCCAGCCGGCGGCTGAGCAGAGGAGGGTGGAGAAGAAAAGATGGGGGCGACGCCCAGGGCGGGAGCAGCACCGGACAGGACCGGCGGCGGCTGGGGATGGTCCAGCCGGTGGGGAAGCAGAGGGGGGGAGGGGCTGGCCAGGCAGGGGCCGGCCATGGCCGGCGGCGCCGGGCCCGGCGGAAACGACCGAATCGAGCGTAGCTCGCTTGGTGTCGGTCCAGGCGAGGGGAAAGGGAGAAGAAGGGTGGGGTCTGAGGTAGACGAGGGATGGGGAGGGGAAAGGTGCGGCCAGCCGGACATGGCGGCCGGCGGCGGCCAGCCGGACATGGCGGCCGGCGGCCAGATGACAGGGGAGGGGAGGAGGAACGAAGCTGGCTTGATACCATGCTGAAACTGATTTTCACATTCTTGGGCCAACCCTAAGGGTGGCTATATATAGTACCATACATGGGCCTCTAATGGGCCTATACTCCAACAGTTTCAGTATATGATAGTCATGTGTAATTTCTCTTTTGTCAATTGTTTCAGCAATTATTCTTTATTGTTATTTTAATTATCATGTTGTATGACTGTAATTGTCTTCCTTTTTTTTTGTCATACTCCATGAAAAACTCTTTTTGATAAATTTTATGGTACATTGATACTCTACTTTGGTGTATAACACTTTTTTTTTTCTGATATCAACACATGCTGTTTTGTGCATCACAAGACAATGCATTTTGGGAGCGTGGTGTTCTCTCTTGTACTAATGCTGCTGTACTTCTCAGCAGTATAAATTTCTAGGTTATCTAGCTTACATGATTGGTTGCTGCTTTAATTTTTTAATGATTTTGTGTGTCTAACTTGATTCTTGGGTGCACATTGCATTTCCTTGTTAATTGTTTTTAGTGCTACTATTCATCCTATTGGAAGCTACATATGACTGATTTACTGAGTCAAAGTTGTTTCTGATCTATGACTGTTTCATTAGGCATATATTTTTCTTACTAATTATGGTAGGTTCACATTTTTGGATCCTTAGCTATTATTTGGATAGGGTCATGCACGGTGTAGCACGGGAGCCCTATTCGAATATATTGTCACCTTGGATTCACATTCCTACCATTAAATGTGCCATGCTATTCTTTTTTGCATTTAGTATTTACTACAACCTTCTATTTCTAAAACCTTATATTTTTACAGGAGCTTCTACTATAGAAGATTGTGAAGCACAGATTGCTGAACTTGAGCTAGTATTGGATGCCAAGGTTCTTTCTCTCTTGCAGCCAAAATTTCCTTAAATTTTTTATTGAGTTCTTGTAGGAAACCCAAGTTTGCAGCAGCAAATTGATTTAAATATCTTACACATTGTCCCAGGTATATAACGTTGAAGATAGGAATGAACTTGAGAGCTTTTCAACTGGTGCAAAAATTGTGAATAAATACTATGATCCTTACTTGTTTGATTTGGATGATCTGGAATCAAAGTTGCAGATGCTGTTTGAGGAGGTGATTTAACCAACCAACTATATTTCTTCTGATTCACTAGAAAAATGTGTTTTTTAGTAGCCTACCTAGTATCTTTTTCTGCTTGTACTTACGCATATGTTTATATATCTAAACATTGTACTGTTGGGCAGTTTGATGATTTGTTGGTTAGTCTACAAGAATCATCTCCTAATAAATTTGAAGACACTGATAGTATATTGGAGATGTCAAGAAAGAGCTTGTCCAGGTACCATGGGAAGATATTGTACGGACTAAATACTCTTGGTCCAATTGTTACCTTGGAGGTATTATTTTATTTAAGCACCAAGTATTTCTTTTTTTTTCTGAAGGGTTATAATGTCCATTTGGCATTGTGCTACATTCTATTTATTGGTACTGATTAGTAGCTGCATAAGTTCATGTGTCCTTAGTGACTCCTACATTCCTACACATTTGTTAACTAATGCCATTGACTCTTGCCCAGCCAGGGAATATATTGGATTAAGAAATTGGCAAGCATAATTTAATAGGTCACCTTTGTTATAGGAAACACCATTAAGATACCCTTTCTCTTGTTTCACAAAAGAAAAAAATGGCTCCACTCAGTGAATGCATTTGCCCTCCTTTATGAAAACTTTCTGTTTCTTTCCCTGGCAGTCTTAATAATGTAGCACTTGCACTGCAAACCATATTACCATACCATACCATTTGTATTAGAAAATATGTGGTCCTGATCCTATGTTCCGAACATTCACCTGTAGCATTTCGTTTCTTTAGATTGTTTTTTTCAGTTTTGAAGGACTATGTTGTTCATTCCTAGAAAATCATACATGTATTTATATAGCAATCTTTTAACCAGAGTAACTACTTGTACAATTTGAATGCTTATATGCTAACTCTTTATTACATTTCTCTGACAGGTGGTGAAGATATATAATGAAAGCATTAATACTGTAGGTGATTCTGAAGATTGCCTATTTTCTAAAGCGAGCCTCAACTTACAGGTGTCCTATTTCAAAGAAGCTTTATTTTTGATTGACGAATTTTTGCCACAGGGTATGATGCATTATTTTACTGAACTCTTACTATACTGTCATCAGCTTTGAAACTACAGCTTTTTATGGATCAATATTTGCTTTCTAATTCTTATGGCATCGTTCTATAATAGGTTATGGGGAGCTGATGAAATCAGAATCTGGTTCTGCGGAACTAACTAAGAGGGGATATATTTCTTCTAAAGTGGAGACACTGATCAACATTTTCAAATCATTTGGGTAATACCTTAGTCCACTTAAGATGTTTATTTATTCCTTTGTTTAGTCTTTTGTTCGTACAAACATACATTTACATGTGTTTTCTCCATAGCTCGTCAGAGGAAGTGCTTTGCATGATTTTTGTAGAAAGAATTATGACAGCCAAAGCTGTTGAAAGGTTTATGAGAGGAAATGTGAACTTCTCTCATTTTTCAATTTCATACTTGACTGGAGGGAGTACATCAAAAGATGCTTTGAGCCCAGCAGTACAGAGATTTACTTTGGATTTGTTTCGAGCTGGGAAGGTACTATGTTTTACTTGTGAAATTTGATTGGAATATTCAAATGATATACTAACCTTTATTTCAATTTATAGGTGAATTTGCTTTTTACAACAGATGTCACTGAAGAGGGTATTGATGTACCTAACTGTTCCTGTGTGATACGGTTTGACTTACCCAGAACTGTTTGTAGCTATGTCCAGTCTCGTGGGCGTGCCAGAAGAAGCAGTTCAAGTTATGTTCTTATGATTGAAAGGTACAAAGATTGCCGCATTTAATCAACTTTATTTTGATATGGACTGTTTAGCTATAAAAAAGTTTATATGGTCACCAATATTTTTTCCCGTCCTGAGTTACACCTGTTCTTAAACCTTTCTTATATGCTTTGTCTGGAACTTTCAGGGGTAACTTGGTGCAGCAGGAACACATATTTCGTATAATACGAACTGAATACTATGTTAAAACCTTCGCACTGCATAAACAACCAAATACCCCATCACTTGATTTGCCTCTCCAAGAGAAGTACATGTACCATGTTGAATCAACAGGAGCAACTATCACCGCAGAATGTTGTGTCAACCTAATTTATAAATATTGTGAGAAGCTTCCTAAAGATAGGTATGCTTGTGCTTTTAATCTGCTTATTATGTGTTCATTGATCTGCATTTCAACATAAGCATGATTGTTATGCTTAAACTATCAATTGGATTTGTTCCTGTTACGGGTAGTATTTGCATGTGGATTTGTTAGTTGATCAAACTTAAATGTCACACATAATGGAATAGCTACACCTCCTACCCCATCATCTTGCTGTATTTTCATTGCATAAAAACATGGTGGTTCACGATAGCACTCCTCTCCAGGTATTACTTGCCAAAGCCTTGCTTTGAGGTGGGTATCAAAGATGGGTCATATCAATGTACCTTGACAATGCCTCCCAATGCTGCATTTCGAAGTATAGTTGGTCCTCCAAGCAGTACATGTAATTTAGCCAAGCAGCTTGTATGCCTGGAGGCATGCAAGAAACTGCACGAGCTGGGAGAACTCGATGATCATCTAGTACCCTTGACTGAAGAGCCTATGGATATCGATACAGACATAACAGATAAAAAATGTGTTTCTGGACCAGGTATGGTTCTGATATCTTGCAAGTGTTGCTTCGTGCTTACATCAATGTTTCATTGAGAGGAACACCTCTTCATATATTTAGCTCTGTTTCAACAATAAAATACTGTGCAGTGAGTGAGTCTGTTTATAGTGGTTGTGACTCAGAACAGGCATGAAACTTCTGCATACCAGGATAGAACTTGATTAACTAGTGGGGGTTGAATTTGTTTGTTGCCTTGCATGCTGCATCATATTTACTTGTACAGAAACTCTCTTCATATATGTTGTTATCTTTGTGGACTTGTTTATTAAGAAAATGTCTCCAGACCATTGAACCCTGTCGCCTTTATGCAACTACTCTCTCATTTGTTATTTTTGACATTTGAATGAGCAATGCACTGAATACTTAGTTTGCAGTAGCATTCCCATGAAGTATTAGCAACAGCTATGAGTGCTTCTTCTGAAGAAGATTTTATATTTTTTCATTGCCCTTTCACCATTTTGGCAGGAACAACTAAACGAAAGGAGCTTCATGGAACGATAAATGTTCATGGTCTATCTGGAAACTGGATCCATGAAAGTGAAACTGTCATTCTGAATACTTACACATTTGATTTTTGTTGTGATCAAGAAGGTGAAACTTATGCTGGGTTCGTTCTCTTAATGGAATCAGTACTTGATGATGATGTGGCACATTCAGAAATAGATCTCTTCCTTATACCTAATAAAATGGTGCACACCACCATAACTCCTTGTGGAAAAATTCAACTGAACAAAGAGCAGGTTGTTCAATAAACCGTAACTCCTGTTGCTAGAATTCTTTTAAGTTTACCAATGTCTTACTTTTCCTAGTTTTCTTCAGCTGCGTAAAGGAAAATTATTCCAAGAATTCTTCTTCAATGGTATATTTGGTAGATTATTTCATGGTTCCGGAACGAGCGGACTGCAAAGGGAATTTATTTTTAGAAAAGGTCATGAAATACGATGGGGCTCAGACAACATGTACTTACTTTTGCCTTTGAGGAACTCTTCACATATACAGCATGATCTAAACATATACTGGGAAGCCGTTGAGTCTTGCTTTGGTGCAGTGGAGCAGTTGAGAAATTTGTATCTAGAAGATGGAAATCTCAACTATGAAAACTTATGTTCACATAAAAGAAGCAACAAGGGAGAAGACATCATTCATCTGGCCAATAAATCTCTTCATTTCTCCGCAGTCAAAGATTCAGTTGTGCTATCTCTTCATACTGGGAGGATCTATTCTGTCCTTGACTTGATTTTAGATACAACTGCAGACGACTCATTCGATGAGATGTATAATGGGAAAGTTTCACCATTTGTTTCATTCGTGGACTACTACCATCAAAAGTAGTTGCTCATTTTTAATTTTCTCAATTCAAGAATTGATCCACTCTGTTATGCTTGCTCACTAATTTCTCTGTTCTCACCTATATGTAGGTACGGTATTGTTATTCAACATCCAGGGCAACCTTTGTTGCTATTAAAGCAAAGTCACAATGCACACAATTTACTTTTTTCAAAAATGAAATACCAAGGTACTGTAACCTCGATATAGTAGCATTCTTTCCCTTTGCTGTATAATTTGAGATAGTAATTGTGTTACTTTGGCTCTGCTTTTACATGACATTCCATCCAATTTATGGCAGATGGTTCAACTGGCAATTCTCTGCTCGCGGAAAAAGAGCAAATTCATGCCCGAGTCCCACCTGAACTACTCATCCACATTGATGTCACAACTGATATTCTCAAATCATTTTACTTGCTCCCTTCTGTAATGCATCGGGTTCAGTCTTTAATGTTAGCCAGCCAGCTTCGCAGCGACATTAGTTACACTCAACGCATACCAAGTTCTCTGGTTTGTTCTCTCTCATGATATTACATATTGTTTTATTTGTTATGGATATTAATGCATATATCAGAAATCTGACTTCTCTTCATGCTAGATTTTGGAAGCTATAACAACTTTAAGGTGCTGCGAGACCTTTTCTCTGGAGCGGTTGGAGTTATTAGGAGACTCAGTACTGAAATATGTAATAGGATGTGACCTGTTCCTAAGATATCCAATGAAACATGAAGGCCATCTCTCTGATATGAGATCCAAGGCGGTATGCAATGCGACACTGCATAAACATGCAATAAGGCGATCCCTGCAGGTAGATGTTTTCAAGCCTAAGTCCATTTGTGTGGTGTCATTTGCTGAAGTTCATAATTGGATCTGTCAATATTCTTTACATAATAATTTAACCAGTTTTTTGTGAGAGTGACACCTGACACCAATAATTCCTTATCATTTAACAAAGGTTGACATTTTCCAGAAGGTTTAGTCCAGAAGGAATAGACGAATCCAGCTACACTTTTTCCTGTTCTGTGCTACCCACCTGTAGTTTCGTATCATAGGCCTATCACTGGTGTCATCTTTTCTTTGAAGTCTTTCCTTTTTATTAGTTTTTTTATTGAATGTATATCTATTAATGCTTTCAGGGTTACATACGTGATACTGCATTCGATCCTCGTCGTTGGGTTGCTCCTGGACAGATATCATTGCGCCCTTTTCCTTGTAACTGTGGAATCAAAACTGCATTTGTTCCTCTTAGTGGAGTATATATCAGTGACGATCCATCTTTTGTTGTGGGAAAACCATGTGACAGAGGCCACAGATGGATGTGCTCAAAAACAGTATCTGATTGTGTTGAAGCACTAGTTGGAGCATATTATGTTGGTGGTGGCATCGCTGCTGCAATTTGGGTTATGAGGTGGTTTGGTATTGATGTCAGGTGTGATATGGAACTAGTGCAGAAAGCAAAATCTAATTCTAATGCATCTCGAATGTGCTCTTTATCAAAATTAAAAGATATTGAGGAACTGGAAGCAAAACTGAAGTACAACTTCTCGGTCAAAGGCCTTCTGCTTGAAGCCATATCACATCCATCTCTACAGGAATTAGGAGTTGACTATTGTTACCAGGTCAGTGAAACAGAGTTTTAGTACATTAGATTTATTGCATTTAAGTCACGTTGATATACATGTCTTAATTTCTGATTTGTAACAGCGACTGGAATTTCTTGGTGATTCTGTGTTGGATCTATTAATCACACGGCATCTCTATGCTACCCACACTGATGTTGATCCTGGAGAATTAACAGACTTGCGTTCCTCTTTGGTTAGTAATGAGAATTTTGCACAAGCAGTTGTAAGAAACAATATTCATAAGCATCTACAGCATGGATCTGGAATACTTTTGGAGCAAGTAACAGAATATGTCAGGTCCAATTTGGAGTACCATGGTAAAGAGAATGGATTCCTTCAACAAGCTACATGCAAAGCACCTAAGGTTAGAAAAGTTAGTTCTACTTCTGTTCCTGGCTTAACAGCCTATTTTCCTTTATTATGTTTTTATATCTTTGAGTGAATAACATGGAGCTCTCCTTCATATTCCCAAATAAAAATTGTGCTTTTATTGTTTGTGCAATGTTTATCTCTTTTTACTCAGCAACGTAGAACTTTCCAAGGCCAACAGTATGGACACAAATTAGAAAGCTAATTTTAATTTCCTTGTACAGGTTCTTGGAGACATCATGGAAAGTATTACTGGTGCAATATTTATAGATGTAAATTTTAATGTTGATCTGGTTTGGAAGATTGTTGAACCGTTACTTTCTCCAATGATTACCCCTGATAAGCTTGCATTGCCACCTTATCGGGAGTTGCTGGAGTTATGTAGTCACCTTGGTTGCTTCATAAAATCAAAATGTACTAGTAAAGGAGAAGATTTAATTATAGAGATGACAGTGCAGTTGCGAGATGAACTGCTGATAGCACAAGGACATGACAGAAATAGGAAAAGTGCAAAGGCAAAGGCAGCAGCCCGAATTTTGGTCGACCTGAAGGTATATCTTTCCAAACAGAAACGAAAATATCAAGAAATTGTCTAGTTCAAGGGGTTGGGCAGGTCCATTGTGATGCTATGGGTATCCCAACTACACACCTTGGGTGTAACTTTCTATTCTATTGTAATCGCTGCTTTGGCAATAGATGCTAGTCCTTCCTATCGGAAATCCATGACGGTTCCAACCGGTGGCTTGAACTGCAGGCAAAATCTGCCTCTCGAGCGTCATGTATTTTCGGAAGGAGGGAGTATGTTTTGTTGACTATTCTAGAATTGGTTTTAATTTTTTTCCTGAATGCAGAAACGGGGTCTTTCTCTTAAACAATGTTTCTCTAAGGCTAAGCAATTGGATATTGTCTCTTCAGAACTGCAATCGGAATCAACAAGTGTAAGCTTATAGAGAGTTTTCCACAAAATGGCACATCAAAGTATTGAACTTAATTCTGATTCTCTGAGTAATGAATATTATCGCATCTCTGTAGTTGGAATCACGGCATGATTGTCCTGACGTGAATGGTAGTCTTAGCCTAGAAGGTCTTTCCTCAGTGAGAGCAGCAGGTAATGCCCTGTTTTGGTTATTACTCCCTCTGTTCCAAATTATAGTTCACTTTAGTTTTATATCCTAAGTTAAACTTCTCTAACTTTGACCAAATTTATAGAGAAATGTATCAACATTTACAACATCAAATTAGTTTCATTAAATTCACCATGAAATATATTTTCATAGTGCATTTACTTGAACTTGAGGTGTTGATATATTTTTATCAGAACTTCAAAGTTAGGGAAGTTTGAATTAGGACAAAGCTAGAGTGAACTATGATCTGGAATGAATGGAGTATATGGTACTCACTGGCCAGGCTATCAAATAGGAAATATTAGTAATTAGATTTGTTCTGTACCTAGTTCTAGCAGCCACAAAATACTTAGCAGTACTCAGATGCCATGGCCTTTCATATGCTTTCAGTTGTTCTTCCTCTCAAAATGGATAAAGGTGGACCTCGGACTGCACTTTTTAGGCTATGCAAGAGTTTGCAGTGGCCAATTCCAGAATTTGAATATGTGGAACAAAGGTTTAGGTATGTCAAATAATCCCCAAACATTACTTTCTTGTAAAAGAATGTGAAACTTCATTCACAAGAGCTTTGGTGATTCTTATTCATTTGGTCTTCAGGAACCTTTTGTCTTTCTTTGTCTTTTACCTTTTAAGAATCATGGTTCAAACAAGACTACCTTCAGAAAATTAACTGGTTTAGTGTTCATAATATATATGATGCTGGTTTTTTTTATTCATGAAGCATAAACAATCATCTGCATAATTATATATCTGAGCAGCGATTTTTTTCTGGATGAATATTTTCTGATAGATGATTTAAGCAACACTTGGTTTATTTTCACGGTGTTTGTTTTATTTTATTTTGCTGCAACAGGACTCCTATTGTTCTGGATGGGGTCACAACCACAAACTTCAATAGCTTCGTTTCAACTATCACCTTGCACATACCTGATGTGACGGTCATTACACTTCAAGGTGAGCGTCGGACTGACAAGAAGAGTTCTCAGGATTCAGCGTCTCTGGTAATGCTTCAGAAACTTGAAGAACTCAAGGTCTGCATATGCAAGACACAGCCAAGCAACATGGATAGTAATGCCAGTTAATGGACTAACACCGATTAATGTGGGAGGGTATTATCTCCCTCAGTTCCCAATGTGATTTGTGTTGAAGATGTTTCTGAGACTCGATATGATAAGTGACTATAGGATGCGTTAAAGTACTTGCTGGTATAGTGTTTAATTGCCTTAGCACAGCAGTAATATCTGGACACTTGGGTTCAAGCTAGAGCTCTAGAGATATTGGGAGCGGCATAAGAACTTTTCTGTCTTCTCAAAGCTTATACAAACTACGGTTCATTTGATAGGCCAAGCAAAACATTTTGCATTGCTACGATTTGGACCCACGTGTCACGTATGACGTATGGTGAAAAAATTCCACCCCAAAACCAATCAGGCCGTGCCCAGAAATCACAAAATGTCGTCCTCACAATCCCATGCCAGCCAGCCATTGGGCCGACTGATGAGCAACATCCAATCGTGTACATAGCTCTTCATGTCAAATTGCCAATTTCACCATAGGAAAAAATAAATAAAAGCAAAACTCTGCTACCATCCTATCATCAGTTCACCACCAGCACACCACGTTGTCTCCCCAAAACCGTTCAAGCCCTAAACTAAATGACATCATTTACAGCGTCCTCTTGTATTGTGATCACCTACCAAAGCGCGACGATGGTGTCTTGCCGCCGGCCCTGTCGAGCAACCCTGCCATGACCACCTTCTTCTTGCACTCCTCCGTGGCGCACATCTCCGCCACAACCTTGTCGCCCGCGGCCACCCCCACCGGGCCACCGAAGCGCCGGCTACTGCTACTAACGCCATCATCGACGCCGCCGCTTCTCAGCTGAGCCTTGGCGCTGGCACCGGCAGCCCAGGCCCGGACGAAGCGCGCGCCGTACAGGCACGAGCATAGGAAGACCACGGCGGCGACGCGGCCGAGGAGCACGATCACGCCCAGCGTCGTCACCGCCGTCCACAGGCCGCCGCCGCCGCCGCTGGAACAGTCGCCGGGCTGACGAAGCGAGTAGCGCCTCGACGGCGCTCGCCAGATGCGGCCGGCGCCAGCGGGCCCGTCGGTTGGTCTAGGGCTCGGCGCTTGGCTCGTCGTCTCCGGCCGAGAACGAGCAGGCGCCGTGGTCCATCCGGTGCTGCTCGCAGTCGCAGCAGTTGTCGAGGCTTGCGGTTGTCGGCTGCCGCTTGCCGCGTCGTCGTCTACCGTTGGCCGTCGTGGTGGCCTGCGGTTGCTTTGCTTCTTGGCGTCGCCTAAACTGCTCACCTGCGGAGTGCGCCATGGCAACGAGCGTTTAAGCGATGGCATGGACCGTTAGAGAATATTGATGCATGCACTGAATCGTGTGATGACATGTAAAGCACTAGTTGTGTGGTTGCCTTGGTGCCTAATGGTGTAATGTGACGGCGTCAGCGACTGTCAAACCCCTTCATGTAGCCACAACCGCTTGTACTAGTGCTAGGCTGCTAGCAGATTAGACACATTCTATGTGCAAAATCTCGAAGCCAAATCGATAGAGAAAGTACTAACATGTGCAATATGGTAGTCTCCGACAATGACACGTTAACTAGCTACAAGAGAATAGATCAACGACAGACTTTATTAGGTTAATACTACTACGTGACAAAGAGAGTAAAAGCTATAATAGCTATAGTATAGTAGTCAGTCTATAAATCTATAATAATATGTTTATAGTTAGACCATTGGAGAGGTTATCAACTAACATGCTATATACTAGTATATTACTAGTACTAGTGATATATATGGACCTAATATATATAGATACGAAGTAGCCAGTGAACTTGAAGAAGTGAAGCACTGCAGATTAAACTAGTTGACTTTTCCTGCCAAACATTGGCATTCAAAAGGGCCAGGCCCCAGGCAAGAACAAGATGCTTTACAAAAGAGAATGCTTGGTCCAGTAGTTTGGCCGCGCCCGCGCGACATGAAAATGACATGCATGATTAATTCTAACCAGCACAATTTTTGTATTGCGTTGCTTACTGCTGTCGCCCAAGAAAAGCTTGGAATGAAAAACCTGGTCTGGCCGCGTATACACATAATTAATTCTATGGCTGCTTAGCGGCAAATTAAGAGTACGGACGTAGGTTAAATCCAATAGAGTGTTGATTTCTAACCATGGATTAAGGTCTCTATCCATTGGACGTACACCCAATGAATAAGAACTTAACTTTACGATTCGTTGGATCCCCGTGCGCCCCCCATCCATGCATCTTGTTCCACTCAGCAGTTGCCATCGCTCTCACAAGAAGCATTGCCATTGCCACCGCTGGGCTCTCAGATCATAAGCCAGCTGACAATAGGTGAACCCGCGAGGCTGAAGTAAAACAGGACTAGTGTAATCACGAGCTTTTAGTAAATCCACACCTGCGAAATGAGTATTAAGTTGCATGTACCGACCAGTTTATTTCAAAAGCTTAAGCTGATGGGGAGAAGTGAGCAATTCAGTTATATTGCAACAAATGAGGAACCATAGTCGCACGCCCGGCCCAAAACCTCTCACGAGTCACAGCTCACAACAGTGACGCGCGGCAGAGAGAGGAGAGGCCGGCGACGGCGTTGGTGGGTCAATCACGCAGCCTCCCGCGGTTGCCCCCCCGCGCGGCGCCCATGTATGGCCACGACGCCGCCGGTCGATCCCGTTAAACCACCCACGCTTATCTACTCGCCACTAATTAATGACACAGGTTACGCGCCAAAGGATGCATGATATATCCCCAGTCGACGTCAAAGTTAAGCACTAATAACTACTCCTATATTAAAATAAGCACAAAGTCGATATAGATGGAGCAAGCAGTGATGACTAATCGTGGTCACGACGGAGCACCGATCACGCACGCCCATGACGCGATCAATCGATTGGATCAGACGTACCTTGGCCGGCACTGGCACTGGCAGCAGGGCGCTGCTGTCCCCGGAGACGACGGACGCGAGCGCCTTCTTGGGCTGCAGCGACGTCGTGAGCAGCAGCAGCAGCCGCCGCCCGCCCCTCCTCCACCTCTTCCCCTTCTCGCTGCCGTCGTCGTCGGCGCCGTCCCCCTTGCCGCTCCTCCGAAACCACGGCCACGCCAGCCACGACAGCCTGAGCCTGAGCCTTAGCCTGCGACGCCGCCTCCTCTTCGCCTGCGCGGCGCCGGGCTTATTGTTGGGACGACCCCCGGACCCGGAGGCGCCCCAGAAGCAGAACGCCGGCAGAAACACATTACAGACGCACCTTTAGTGTTATCACAGACGTGCTATTGCGCGTCTGTTATAATTCGTCTGTGATAAGTAAATTACAGACGCTCTTAAGCCCGTCTGTAATAATAGTTTACCACCGACGCGTGTTCTTGTGGAAGCGTCTGTGATTAAATAAGACGCGTCTGCAGTAACGATAAACCTGCAGACACGCAAAAATTACAAGCGTCTGTAATAGAGTTTACCACCGACGCGTGTTCCTGTGAAAGCGTCTGTGATTAAATAAGACGAGTCTGCAGTACCATAAACCTGCAGACACGCAAAAATTAAAAGCGTCTGTGATTTTAAGAAGACGCGTCTGTAGTAACGATTAACCTACAGACACGCAACAATTACGAGCGTCTGAAGACAATACACATCGTCACACCTACAGGCGGGTTTCATTTGCCTGCAATGTAGAGCTGCACAGCTCCGCCGGCGTCAGCAAATGATACAATACACATCGGCACCATATAAATCACATTACACAAAAACAACACACATCAAGGTTTAATTACTAGTGTAATATATATCACATTACACAAAAACAACACACATCAAGGTTTAATTACTAGTGTAACTCCATAAACGTACGTGCACATTTAATCCAAACTAGCTAGCCCACACTGCCTTAATACAAGGGATTAAAGTTCAATTATTCGAATATGTACCTCCAAAAGCTCATTGACATATATAATCCAAACTGCATACATGGCTGATCTCAAGCTGCTTGACAAATATATATGCATGCTTCCAATGGCATCAAAACCATTCATCATCATTGGTTAGTTTGTAGGGTCATGAAACTTGCCATTTTGGTCCACGATCTCCGACAGAATGAACATGGCGATATTCTCTCTAATCTCCTCCAAGCTGATTGGCACGTTCTGCATGTCCAATTCCTGTAAAACACAGCAGTAGCCAAAGATATAAAGCTGCATAGAATAAGTTTACTTAATTTCAGTTATGCATTGCTCTAAGTCTAGACAAGTATACTGCTGAAAAATAAGTTGAGACCTCGATTGCGCAAAATTGAAAGAAATTACTAACTGATCAAGGCAGGAGGGTACCAAATTTTCTAAAACCAGCACCTATTAATTGTTGTTATCATTATGTCCTTTCACCATTCAACTGAAAAACACCAATCATAAACCAAGAATAATATACGCACAGAGACTCAATCATCATTTTCGAGCTCGCTTTCGCAAGCGGCGTCGCAAAGCTTGTACTCTATTATGTATTTGTCTGTTCCCTTGCTTTAGGGAACAGCCCTTTAGTGTTAATGGAAAAAAAAGCATGATCTTGCAGTGAAAAAAAGGTAATGGGGGTGGTGAGGAGGACAAATCAAAGAAAGCATTTCTGGGATGGATGCATTATTGTTCACAGTTCACATAGGAGATATCTAGGGTGGTGCTTTCAGATGCAATGCAATGCAATGCAAACTAACCCTTTTTTTTTGGACAAGAAGCAAACTTTATTATTAGCAGCAAACCGCTGCAATAAGGGAGGAAGTCTCCCAGTTTACAGACATCAGAGCCTCACGAAGAGGGCAACTGTTTAAATGACTAGTATGGGTACAAGTGAATTGTGGTAAGTTTTCAGTACCCAGAGTACTTCTAGAAGCCTGACCTGCTAAAACATGAGCTGTTACATTTAAGTCTCTCTCGACTTTGAAGACTTTCCAGTTGCAATTGGTCACTACGTTCAGGAACTTCTGAGTGTAAGGCTTGATTTGCCACTGTGGAGGCTTGTCCAGATCAGGTCCATTGAAGAAAGATGCAAGTATTTGACTGTCAGTGAGAAAAGACATGTCACTAACCCTTTGATGGCAGGGAAGGGATGGCTGGTAGGAAGCAGGAGCTCACACTGGTGCCTTACAGGCAGGCACTAGGCATTTTGTCCTACTCACCAATCACTAGTATAATGCTCCCTCTGATTCTATTGCTCCTAGAGGCCCCTAAACCATCACAACCCTCTGCACTTCTATATTTGGAGGGCACATCTCGTAATTATCCCAAAGTTCAAATGTGGCAGATCAGAATATAGGTGGATGGATGATGCTAATATTCCATTATTCCATTTCAGCAGCTCACCGGTATCCCAGTTATATATATGTATGTCTCAAGATATATATATGCACAATATATGCAGTGCTATGACATGACATATACAAGCAGAGGCATGAATGAATGATGCACAAGTAAAATATTCATCAGACAGCTCCAATGAATATAGAAATCCATGCATCACAGTGATGAGTCCCAGGTCCCGATGGGTTTACTGGACGGTTCTATAGAACATGTTGGAGTATTATCAAAGAAGACAGTTTGAGGGCCCTGGATGCCATTTACCGGGGCCATGTGTTCAAGTTCAGGCTCCTTAACTCGGCCTTCATTACCTTGCTGCCAAAAAAGATGGATGCAGTTCAAGTAAAGGATTTCAGGCCAATAAGCCTCATTCATAGTTTCGCTAAATTGGTAACTAAAATTATGGCTAATCGACTAGCTCCTTTCTTACCATCTTTGGTCTCTACGAACCAAAGTGCTTTTGTAAGAGGAAGGAATATCCAGGACAATTTCTTATTAGTACAGCAAATGGTGAAATCTCTACACAGAAAGAAGTAAGCTCACATCTTCCTCAAGTTGGATATTTCGAAGGATTTTGATTCTGTGTCCTGGTCATTTCTATTGGAAGTATTGCGACATGAGGGGTTTGGACAGCGGTGGTGTGACTTATTATGCCTGATCCTGTCAACCTCCTCCACGCAAGCATTGGTGAATGGTGAGCCGAGAGAGATTATTACACATCAGCGAGGTCTTAGACAGGGGGATCCCCTCTCTCCCATGTTATTCATACTAGTGTATATGGGACCATTTTCTTCTCTAATACAATGAAGCGCAGCTCTCCTGGTTTTTAAGAAAAGATGGGTTGGAGGGCCCGCCTTTCAGACCCAATGTGAAGTTTTTTAAAACCTTTGTGGTTGAGCAATCTCAAGCGTCATGTGGCAATTGTACTGGATCAGAGGGTAGTGTCAACCAAGCTACATAGGCTGGGCACCCTACTTTGTGCAATAACTATGTAGAATGGGATGGTGTGGTGCATCTCAAGGCTGGTCAACCATGTATAGGACACCCAGATCCTCATCTTTTGGACTACCAGCACCTATAATTACCCATAAGTCACTTTTGGTGTATAAATAGGGGGTGCATACCTAGATAAGTTTGACATAACACTTGGAGCTATCCAATTCCACTTCACTTTATCTTAGAACTAGATTAGTGCAGATATGGATGTCCTGAACTCAATGGTAAGGTACACAACGATGAATGAGTTACTGCAGCCGCTATCCATTAAACAGGTTCAGCATAGAATCTCCTTTTATGCTGATGATGCGGTGATATTCTTAAGGCCCTTGAGTTCAGATTTGATTGTTGTCAAACATCTTCTTGACCTGTTTGGGCATGCCTCCGGCCTTAGAACCAATCTGTCCAAAAGTGCAGTCTCCCCTAGCTATCCATATACAGATGAACAGCTGACACTCACTGCCAACATTCTCTCTTGCTCCATCAAGGATTTTCCCTGTACTTATCTTGGCCTTCCACTCACAATTGGTAAGCCAACCAAGGAAGTATTGTTGCCTTTACTAGATAAAGTGGCTGAATACCTCCCAGGATGGAAAGCATCATTAATGAACAGAGCAGGACGGCTGGTAATGGTGCGCGCGGTCATTACAGCTCCTATTTACCTCTTGACAGCTATTGATATGCCAAAATGGTTTTTTTAAAGCTATAGATAAAATAAGAAGAAGGTTCCTTTGGAAGGGACAAGAGCAAGCAAATGGGGTCACTGTTTGGTAGCTTGGGAGAAAGTACAACGGCCACTCGAATATGGAGGGTTGGCCATCCATAATTTAGAACTGCTTGGCTGCGCTCTAAGAATCTGATGGCTTTGGGCATAGAAGACTAACCGGGATAGATCATGGGCAGGGCTCCCGGTCTCAGTACCTCGTAAGGCTCAAGCCCTTTTTGATGCCGCAGTGGATGCCATTGTTGGAAATGGGGAACAAATCCTGTTTTGGACCGACAGGTGGCTGGATGGTCACACCATGGCGGAAATAGCCCCAAATTTGGTCAAAAGAGTCACAAAAGGAACAGCCAAGCGACGGACGGTGGCTCAAGCAATCCAGAGCAGAAGATGGGTTGGTGACATAAAAGGAGCTCGCACAATAGACATACTGATTGAATTCTTCCATATTTGGGATATTGTGGAGGGCTTAGTCTTACAGCCGAACGTGCAGGACCGTTACACCTGGAAGTTATCCGAGGATGGGACATACAGCAGCAAATCTGCGTATGGAGCATTCTTTATGGGAACCAAGTTTGGTCCTTGGCGAACGATTTGGAAAACATGGCCACCCCCGCGCTGCAGATTCTTCATTTGGCTGGTATTTCACAATAAAGTCTGGACAATAGATAGGTTGGTATTTCACAATAAAGTCTGGACAACCGATAGGTTGGCTAAAACCACCGGACTCGCCAAGTGTGGGCCTTGATATTCCAGAAGCTTGACCTGCTGTTTTTGGCTCCGGACCCAAGTGTGACACGATTTTCGGGATGGTGGAGGAGAACTATTGCAGCAGCTCCAAAGGAAATGAGAAAGGGTCTGAACACTTTGATAATATTGGTCGCTTGGGAGGCCTGGAAGCATCGTAATGATTGTGTCTTCCAGAACGTACGGCCAAATGTGCAGGAGGTTATCAGTGTTGTGTGTACGGAGGGTGGTCTTTGGTGTATGGCCGGGGCCTCCCAGCTCGCATAGCTTCTTCCCAGGTCGCTCCCCTCTGGAGTTTAGGGTCCTGGGGTTGTTGGTCGTCTTTTAGTTTTGTGGCGCGCCCTGTTTTCAGGACGTCCGATTAATCGCGATTAATCGCGATTAATCATCCTGGACGGTTTTAGCAACTCGACCAGGGCCTCCGTCCAGGCCAGACCGTCCAGGAACCTGGACGTCCGATTAATCGTCGCCCAGCTGCGATTAATCGTCCGTCCAGGCTGTGCGGTCGTCCAGCCAGAGGTGGGCTGCATCTCAGAGTTGGGCCCAATAAGCTATATTATGTTAGTGTTGTTGCAAATTGTAGAGTGCAGACCAGTGTGATGTTCTCATGTTAATTTTTCTTTTCTGCAGGTCCACACCAAAAAGAGGAATAGATTAGAGCATAAGAGGCTAAATAATTTGGTTTATGTCAGTTACAACAAAAAGATGACAAATAGGTTCTAAAAATTCGAGAACTTGGTTGCAAAGGAAAGAGGAGCAACCCTCTCTTGCTAGAAGAGTTTCAGTGGGACAATGAATGGGTGGATGAGAATTGTAGTGATGGGGAGCTGCCTCTGGCTGTTTTGGATGAAGCTATTGGTGCATCTGAGAATCTAAGGGGTCGTAACTTGCCTAGGGATGCTGCTACCCGTGCTGCAGCTGCTGTCCAGAAGACCTATACTAGAAACAAAAACAAGAAGCGTCGTAGGGGGACTTCCACAGCATAAGATATACCTGAACGTGAAGAAGATGATAGTGACCATGATGTTGATGCAAGAGATGAAGGCCAAGAAGATCAAGATGCATCTGATCCTGTGGCACGAATGGAGGAGGATGAAGACAACCATGGATGTGCAACAGATGGAGATGGAGGAGGCTTTTGTTTAGATGATGAACTACTTGAGTAGTTCTTTAGATCATTGGCTATTTTACCTATTTATGTACTGGACTTGATGTATGCACTATGGCAGTGGCAGTGTGGCCCTGTGACCCACTATGCACTATGCAGTTCTGGACTGGTTTAAATTATGTGCTTTACTGCGTTAGTTTGTTTTGTTGATCACTTGATTGCCTTTCACAGTTTCACTTGATTGCCTTGTTAATGTGCTTTATTTTTCTATATTTTCAGTTTGGCAGCAGCAGCCATCAAGACAAGAAAGGGCTCTACAGCAGCCAGGTAAGTGGCCAACTGACCTATCTAGAGCCTAGAACATGTAGTATATTAGTCTTTGTATATATGGTATAATATATATTGTATATAACTATATATATATGGTATATATCAGTCCCCCATATAGGGGACGACCAGGACGACCAGGGGACTCGTCCAGGGTCGATTAATCGACCTGGACGACGACTAATCGTCCTGGACGTCCTGGACGGTCCCCAGGCGTCCAGACTCGTCCAGCCGTCCTGAAAACATGGCAACTGAAGCATCTCTCAAGCACTATACAGACGAAGTAAGATTATTCAGTATTATTACATACTGTAATTTTCTACATTACTTATGCAACTGTCTTTTTATGATGAATTACTTATGCAAATGTTTAGGTGGTTGGAAGTTGGAGGAACAGACTTACAGAAACAACACCCATGCATATGTCACCGGAAATGCGTATCCAACAAGTGCAACAATGCATCTCTATAGCCCTGAAGTGCCTAGAACCTGAGTCGAATAAAAGGCCTACTTCACTGGACATAGTTCAAAGTCTAAATGCAGTAGAACCAAAATGTATGTCTCCTGGAATTTCCCCCAGTGTCGTTGAGAAGGTATAATCTCTCCATATGCACTGCGACTCTCCACACTTAATTTCATAAGACTGTCCAAATTAATATGCATGTCTGAACAAAATAACCACTCATGCTCCATTTTTCTGATTTAATTAGTGTCCTCTTATAGTTGTAGTGCGTTATCTATATCTGCTGTTAGAAATTTGTCTGCATAGCGACAAGTTATTCACTAATTTCCATGTGTGGAGGCATCAATTGGATTTACTGAGATGAACATGCAAGATTGATCACATATGACACCAGTGGCTTGATATTTATTGACGAGGTCCAGTCGGGAGCCCCCAAGTGTTGATTGGCGCCCTCCGACTAGGGATTCCAGTTGGCTGGAGCGCCCCTAAGACGCGAGTGTTGTAACCAATTGGCTTGGCTCAACCTGTCTTTGAGTGCTGATAATAGGGTTGGCGAGGATATCTGGGGTTTATGCATTCGTCAATCATATTATTTTTCTATGACAAAAAAATGTGACATATTTGACGTCTTATCTGCAATATCGTATTTATACATTTTACTAACATTGAAAATCTAACCACAAGATATACTTCTCTAATGCTCAATACATCCACTGTATATTAGTCTTTGTATATATGGTATAATATATATTGTATATAACTATATATATATGGTATATATCAGTCCCCCATATAGGGGACGACCAGGACGACCAGGGGACTCGTCCAGGGTCGATTAATCGACCTGGACGACGACTAATCGTCCTGGACGTCCTGGACGGTCCCCAGGCGTCCAGACTCGTCCAGCCGTCCTGAAAACATGGGTGGCGCGTTGCAGTACTGGTGTCCTTAGTGTGGGTGTGTGTGTGTCCTGGTGCTCGGGTTCGGTCTTCTAGAAAAAAAATGAGTCACCTTTCATCAACTGACTAGAGGATATGCATAATTCAGCTAACAGGATATAGAAAAATATGTTTCCTTATGAAGGTTGTCAGTAATTCCAGGGGTACACAAATCTTAGCTTCCTTCTGTCTTCTGAGATGGCAGTGCCAGTGCCATCCTCATCACAACATCAAGGAGGCAAGGCAAGCAGCATTTGACTACCAAGATATTTATAAGCAACATAACCGTTCAGCATTGGAGAAGTAATCACATTCAACTGCGAACAACTAATAATTAAATAGATCCGCCATACCTTAGAATTATCCAAATTCGTCTGTACCATCGCAAGCATCAAATTGTGGGCCGCATAGAACCCACAATAGTTTTCCAGACCTTGCTGCAGGCACTGTGATCATATGACCAAACATGGTTAATAATATGATTGAAACACTAATTCACAACTAGAAGTGAAGCACTACTAACTGGAACTTTGGGGGCATGAATCAACTTGACTTTTGCCTTCTTTGCCTTGGGCTGGATATTGCCATAAGCCCTACACATACATGAGTTGTTACAACATTTGTTTGACTCAGTAACATAATTAAGAAAGAATGGGGCAATATAATAGTAGGTTAGAAAATACTCACTCATCTATCACAGATTTCAACGGACTCAAATCACTCTTAATGCCTCTATTGGAGTCGAGGTACAAGACCTTGTGCCAGTTGGGAACGATGATGACAGAAATCCAGTGCCCACCACAGTTATGCGCAAACATCACATATTTTTCCTGGGCATATTTCCTTAGGCATCTTTCCAGATACGCCACACTGTAACCTCTATCTCTTCTCAGGTTAACTATTGACAATGCATCTGGATCAAGAAGGGCAACTGGCGCAGACTTCTCCCTAGCTTGTACAATGAGGTATCTAGGATTAAAGAAGCATACAAAAGCAATTTAGCAAGCAATGCAAATATATGAAGAGAACCCCTAGCTAAAAATGAACAAGTTTAAAAGAGACGAAATTGTACGTACAAAGTTATCACGCGTAGAATTGCTACATCCAATGCATCAAGCGTGAGGAGGTCAAACAAGTCTTCAAATCCCACGGTGAGAGAATCTAACTCACGCCAGAAATAATGGTGCTCCACCCTACCTACTATCCCGGTGTCTCTATTCTCTGCACATGCAGTCATGTATAAGGCATGAAGAGCAGCACACCCGGGTCCTGCCTTCTCAATTTCTTTTGGTGATAGCATTGGCATTCCAAATTGGAACTTGGGGTTCGACCGTATCCATACAGAAGCCACAGGGGTACTAGACAATTTGGTCGGTTCCGCCTCCTGCTGCTGCTGCTGCTTGTCTCGTTTGGTGTTACTTTTGGGTGCTCTAGAGGCTGCGGAAGATCCAGCTGGACCACGTGTGGACTCATTAGTTTGTTTCTTGCCTTCTGCATGCTCCTTGGAAGCACAATTTCCTACAGTAGGGGCACTCTTCGCTTTCTCATCCTCCTGCTGCTGCTGCTTGACACCCACCTGCTCGTCCAGTTTGGTGTTACTCTTGGGTGCTCTAGAGGCTGCGAAAGATCTAGCTGGACCACGTGTGGACTTATTAGTTTCTTTCTTGCCTTCTGCATGCTCCTTGGAAGCACAATTTCCTACAGTAGGGCCACTCTTCGTTGTCTCATCTTGTGAGGATGAAACATTGCATACAAGGTCCTTCAGACTGTATTTGGCTGACCTGCCAATCAGTGAGCCTTTAGTAGAGACCTCCTTCGGTGATATCACAATGCCATCCTTCCTCCACTGGACCCTCTTGAACATAGCCTCTCCAAGAGTTGTTACCTCAGCAGTTGGCGGCGGAGTCAACACAAAGCTCTCATGTTCTGGATATACAAAATCAACAAGTACAACAACATATCCATCCTGTACAGGAACTGAATATAACTCAGTTTGCATCGGGAAGACTTTACCCTTTCCTACCTCCACCTGATTGCTTACAAGTGCACAAGATGTTGCGTTTCCAACAAGGTCCACAGGATTTGGATATGAAATTCCACCAGGTCTATCCAACGGCACGTTGTTGCAGACTGCATCAGAGGCTGAGGAACAACTGCTCTTCATAGCACCTATAGCGGGAAGGGTGTTGGAGGGCAGGACCAAATTCACTCCTTGTTCACGTAGCATGGCAATGATATCTTTAGTGAGCTCCTCGCGAAGTTCATCTTTAATCTCCTCGCGAAGTTCATCTTTAATGGCATCCACATCCACATCTGAACGCTTCCTCTTTCTATACATGCTAGAGCAATTCGGCCAATACTTCCAACCACTATAACTAGAAAAACCACGTATGCGCCCTGTCTGTTCTGGGCCCAAGACCTGTGTGAGCACATCTTTGTCCCTGACCAAAGTGTCTGTGAGCCCTGAAGACTCAATTTCTGTTTGCTTCTCTACAACTTGCTGACAGACCATTTCAGTTGACTTTGACGCCCATTGAATCTTAGCAGAACCTTCAGACATAACCAACTTACTCCGTGCACGCAGATAACTCCTAGGGCGACCCTCAGGATATCTGTGCCAAGGATTACTTATGCCATTGGTGGCTAAGTCCCTATCCTGTTGCACCCACTTTTTAGCTGCTCCAGCATACCCTGCTGTCCCCAGGCAGTGGTTATGCTTGTTCCTACCGCGAAGCTTCTTGAATCTCTCACTTTTCTTCTTTGCTTCATCAGTATTCTGTAGTGCCACAAAAGCTTCCCATTCTTGAAGTGGAATGAAGGGGTGCTTCTCCCTGGCATTCAACCCAGGCCTGACAAACAAGCGTACTAGCTCGCTTTTGTAGGTTCTCCAACTATGCTTTACAATCCTCATCATCATCTTAAGCGCTGTAGGCCTCAAGTTAACTTCAAAATGCAATGAAGGCTCGACACATTCATCAAATAACTGTTTCTTGTCATCATCAGTTAGAACATCGAATGAAGGCATGACCAAGGACAACCTTTGTCTAGCAATCAAACCAGCAAGCTTCCTCATTCTTGTCATAGCCTTCTCCTCAGTGGGCATCCCATCCTCCGTGAGCTCCCTGACAACTATCTGGTCAGTTGGCCACTTTGCGACTTTCCTCTTTCTCCGGCAGCGACCACGAGGTTGAGATGCCTGCATCTCTCTCTCTTGCTCCTCTGCAGTATCATGTCCATGTTGGTCCTCTGCATTACCATCACTCTCTCCTGCATCTGATTCATTGCAACTAACTTCTCTGTCGGTAGATGATGATGCGCGTCCGTTATCAAATTCCTATAAAAGAAATTTTAGTAAGGTTCTTAGGGACCATGATACAGTTCTGCCATGTAACAGTACGTAGCTAGTCATGTATATCACAAAGCTAAGCTTACCATTCAGAGGGATCTGTGTGTAGCCAACAGGTACCACTAACACCAATAACCAGCGCCTTTGTTCTTTGCCAGATTCCTAGAAATAGTGAGCAAAATAAGTAACCTAGTTGTAAAAACAGTGGTATTACTTGGTAAAACAATATAACTTGTCCAGCTGCCTCTAAATAGACAGTTTGTGCTGAGACCTAGAATAGAATTGTCCTAGGCTAACCAATATAAGCAGATATGCTACACAAACAAACAATCAAAATTATATGCTTTCAGTTAATACTTAGTGGTTCATCCATTGCCCCACCGAAGTAATTAATTCAGCTGTTTTACTGTCCAAATAAACCAGAAATATTTTGATCAAAAGAATCTGAATCTGAACTGAATTTGATAATAACAGCTCAGACTTCATTATAGGGTAACTAGGTGATTGCCCGTGCGTTGCAACGGGAAAAATTAATGACATGGTAACGCTATTACCTAAAATGAACTTCCTTTTCAATTTGAACAGTACTTCAAAGGAGAAGGCCAAAGTCTGCCCAAACATAGCAGATTTAACACTGTTCTCATCAGAATTTGTAGTGATCCTGAACGGGCATAAGTGACACAAATAAGTGGCACGCTAAAGCCTAATTGTAAAAATCAGATCTTTCCATTAAAGTAACTGGAGGTTCACTCCAAATGATTCAGTACAAAGATAACATGTATAGTTGCCAACTAAATTACTTCAATTCTTGTTCTTTTGCTAATTAGCGAACGCTACTAAAAATAACTGTAGACACCAAATAGTTTCTGAATCAAACTCAAAGTTCAAAACCTGATAAACTCAATGTTCAACATCTTATAAAAGTGACTTTTGCTAACGCCATCTGTATAATTAAGATATAACAGTTTTGTGCTACAGCAAAACAAAGGAAACTGGAGATACACAACTAATTTTCTGAACCAAACTGTTATTTCGCAACCCAAGCCCTGATGCTAACATGAAAGTATTTCACATGGAGAAAAAAAACATTGCTTAATCTGCAATTTCATTTCACCTTCCTGGTATTAGTTGGGAAACAATGAATCATATTATCCTTAAATAGTTTGATGGACTTATGCACATGGAACACATTCTCTCTCCTGCCAGATTATCTTTCTGAAAACCTAGTTTAGGTTATTGGAACACATGTACCTAATTATCTGTTACTAAAATTGTCTGCATTCAAATTAACATTTACACCAAACGACCCATCAAGGAACAGCTAAAACTGAGTTTTTGGTCCAATCTTCTGTTGGCTTGACATCTTCTGTTAGCTTGACATCCGCTTCAACATCTGCACCTATACTCTCATCTTCTCCAATATCAGCACCTTACTTATTTGACTCCTTCAGTTCAGCATGCAATGGAAGGCCGCGAAGAGGCCATCCAATAATAAGTATTGGTTCAGTCTATTTTAACATCCATGTTGGTATATTTGGCTATGGCAATGGATCTTCCCCCTTGGGCTCTCAAAGTCATTGATAAAATTAGGAGAGCTTTTCTTTGGAGAGGAAGAAGAGATGCGAGGGGTGGCCATTGCCTGGTGGCTTGGCCTAAGGTTACTCGGCCACCTGAACTTGGAGCACTTGGGATTTCTAGTTTGCAACAGCTTGGTTGGGCCCTCCAGATGCGATGGCTGTGGCTGCAAAAAATTGAACCTGATCGGCCATGGGCAGCCTTCCAGAACCAAGTCCACCCCTCAGTAAAGGCTTTCTTTGCGGTGGCCATAATTTCAGAAGTTGGCAATGGCAAGAACACCATATTCTGGATGGACCGATGGTTGCACGGTCAAAGCCTAGCTCAACTTGTGCCTAATCTCTATGGCTCAGTGTCTGCTAGAGCAAGGAATAGAACCGTTTTTGAAGCAATGACAGATATGAGATGGGTTCAGGATGTCAGAAGGGCTACTACAGTTCCATTTATGGCAGAATATTTCAGGCTATGGGATCTCCTTTCAGAGGTGGTACTGCAACCTGATGTTGATGACTCTCATTGTCTGGCAGTTTTCTCCCTCAGGCTCTTATTCAGCAAAATCAGCATATGAAGGGTTCTTCATGGGTGCTGTACAGTTCAGACCAGCGGAAAGAATTTGGAAGAGCTGGGCACTGGGAAAATGCAAGTTTTTGATGTGGTTGGTTGCACATAATAGATGCTGGACGGCAGACCGCCTTGCTAAAAGGGGGCTGCCTCACCCTGTACGTTGCCCGCTATGCGACAAGGCTGAAGAAACAATTAACCACCTGCTAGTATCATGTGTATTCTCCCGCCAGGTGTGGTTCATTATTCTTCAGAAGGTCGGTTTGCAGGACCTTTCCCCCCACCCTGAAGACATCTCATTTGAGGATTGGTGGGCAAGCACGAACAGTGGAATCGATGGTCAGGCAAGAAAGGGTCTTAATTCTCTCATCATCCTAAGAGCATGGTCTATTTGGAACCACCGTAATAGATGTGTGTTTGATAGGATTCAACCTAGTCTTAATGGAGTTTTAGCTATGGTTAGGGATGAGCTACACCTCTGGAGTCTGGCCGGAGCTCGAGGAGTTTCCCATCTCCTCGCTCTAGGGCCAGCCAATGGGTGATTTCTCCTACTGGTCAAGGGTCAGGGCTTTGTCTAGAGAGAGTCAGTTTGTACTTTGTGGAGTGTGTTGAGGTGTGTTTAGTGTTGTAAGGGGTTTCTTAACCCCCTGTTTTCTCTTCTTAATATAATGATATGCAGCTCTCCTGCGTGTTCGAGAAAAAAATAATAACCAATGATCAAACATGTGGCAGGATAATGCAGACTGCACTTTTTGGTTGTGTTAAGTTGCAGTAGAGACTGCAGAGAGGTACATTCAAAATAAAATGATGGGTGATATCTTTGATTGAACAAGAAAGAGGGCACAATCAATATCTTAAGAAACTAACAATATCTGTGGAGCATATATCTGAGAACAATCAATGAGACAGGAAGCTACTAAAAACCAGAACAACCACCCTTCAAAACTGAACACAAGTATATGGAAACAATGAGTTAAGTTGATATAATTCAAAGCGATATTCGTGATTGATTTGACTTTCATGTTCTATATGCTAATAAACATTTAATATAAATTTTTCCAGCTTCCTGGTGTTCAGTTGATTCTAAATGCAATCTCCTACAGAGGGAGCAACAACAGCAGTAAGAACCAATATTTACTCTCTGAACATGGCAGAGGAAATGGCATAGCAGGTGAACGGCATGATGTCAAATTGCTCGCTCCCAGCCTCTGATATTTTACATGACTTTTGATATCTCATTTCGCACATGTGTGAATGTGCATTACGTACCTCTTTTCCTATAATGATAACTCCTCAATCTTCTTTCTCTTGACTCGATTTTCTATAATCACAGCAATATGAGGGGGTTTATTACTATTGCTAGTTTACTATGTTGATAAAATGAACACATGCTTACATCTTATCCTAAAATGATTCTAATTTTTAGGATAAACAAAATGACAAAAAAAAAGAATCTTAACTGAATAAGTCCAATAGATCATCTTTTTTTTTTGTTTCTCCATTTCCTGCTTGTTTCATTGACAACACAAATGACAAGTTGCATCCTTCTCCTCGGCATGGAAGTTCTAAGATGTCATCCCCATTATTTTATATATATTCTAGATATTAATATATAAGAAAAAATATTAACACACAAAAAAATATATTAAGCCCTCCCTATCCTTGCTTTCAAATAAGGTGTTAAAATCGTATTATTAAGCAAGATTGCAGAGCGCAAGAGACAGAGTCAAAATGCCCATGTTTGGCTACTGAAACCAGGGCATCATTTATTGAAACCAGTGCAAGAGACAGAGTCAAAAGGTGCTTGCAAAAATAAAAATAGCTCACAGTAGCTCATTAAGCCGTTGTGAGCTTTAACAAATAAGCCCTTAGATTTACATATGCCAGGATGGTTTGGTTCTATAATGTATATATGTAGCATGTACACCCAATTTTAAATACTTGCGTCCGCCACTGGCACAAACCCTAGCTGATGGAATTTGCAAAGAAAAAGACTTGGGGTTGCAAAGCAGCAGCAGATCGGGACTAATTAAGCACTAAATTCGGAGGGGACCACAGGAATCGACCAAAAGCGAAGAACGTGCGCAGATCGGACAAAAAGAAATCACCTTGAAAAGGACCTTCACGTGCTTGAGAAAAGGGACCAGCGGGATTTAGAAAGCACTTGGCTTTGTCGCTGTCGGGCGGAGCTGGTCCGGGCGCTGCAGATGATGGGGACGAGAGCCGACCTCGCTGGCCGGCGAGCTCGCAGTAGGGCACGGCGCAGCCTGGATGGAGCGGCTCCGGTCGCTGCCGCGAGTGGGAGGCGCACGGCCAGGAGGGCGCGCGCTGTGCCACGCACGCACGCAGACGCAGGAAGGGGCAGCGAGGGGGCAGGGAGGCAGGGCAATGCTGGCGAGATGCAGGGGGAGGGGAGGTGCACTTCTGGCACGGCCACGCTGCGGAGGAAAGAAGCCGCACGGCGTCGCGGGTTTTTTTTTTACATCACCCCAAATGCCTGTGAGGGAGGGGAAAATTCCGGACTCAGATTCGGTGCCTTTGCTCTGGCAAGGCACGGCGTATTTTGGGTTTCTATCCATCGTTGAAAGAGCATCCATCGGCTTAGGTAGCGTTTAGATGCAAAATTTTTGGTAAAACGGCACTGTAGCTTTTTTCGTTGTTATTTGACAAATATTGTTCAATCATGGTCTAATTAGGCTTAAAAGATTCGTCTCGTCCATTTCGTCTAAACTGTGTAATTAGTTTTATTTTTTATCTATATTTAATGCTTCATGCATGTGTTCAAAGATTTGATGTGACGGGAAATCTGAAAAATTTTGCAAAATTTTGTGGGAACTAAACGCTACCTTACATAAAAACTCATTTCTCCACATTGGCTGGGCCACCAGACGGACACCGCTCCCTGCACTGTAGCTGCGCCGCCGCCGCTCCGCCCGCACTGATGCTGCTGCTGCCCTCCCGCGCCGCGCGCCACCGCTGCTCCTCCTGCACGCAGTGCCTCGCAGCCCTCCCATTGCTCATGCCGCCGTAGCTCTTCGAGCTCACCCATCCAGCAGCACTGCAGCCATTCCGCTCGGGAGAAGATGGAGCTCACACCAACCAGGAGAAGATGGAGCTCGCACCGACCAGAAAAGATGGAGCTCAGGCGCAGATGGATGAAGTCTGTATCACTACCACGACCTGAAGGTCCTTGCTGCCATGGACGAGATGTACTGGGCAGGCATGCTGCCACCATGGTTTTTGATGAACCCATGGTTAATGTAATTAGCATTTGGATAGAAACCACTTCTTGTAAACATGGCAGATTCTTCTGAACTAATGTTTGTAGCAATCTAGAAATGAAAATGCAATATTTTGTTTGTACTGATTAGTGTGTATTTAGACAGTACATGTTCAGCCCCAAATTTTTCACTGATGGCAAAAAAATATCAGACTTGCACACAAACAAGGATATTTCACAAGCACATAATTGGTACACAGTTCAAACACACTGGAGATTTGTGTGCTCCACTTTCAAAGCACAAGTTCAAAATCATTCAATCACCTTCAGGTTGTGTACCCTGGCAAGTTATTACTGAACCAGAACATGTGCTTCTGCTGAAATTATATAGGTCATTTCAGATATACAATTAGGCCTCAAAAGATTATTGGTGTCCTACTAATAAAATCTAACCCTTTTCTCAAAAAAAAGTGGATCAAATATACATAGTTTAGCCTTTCTTATGTGCAGGTGATGATGTGTGCCATGGTTTGTCCAATCAAAAATGAACTCTTATACAAGTTCCAATCAAACATGAACACCACATATATATCACGACAAGCACATTTAGCACAAAGATTCATCACAAATACATCTCGAGTTCAAATGCATAACAAGTTCACAAGATTCACAACCATAAGTTCACAATCAAACTGAATTTGACAACCAAAGTTCACGACACATTTCACAGAGGAAGGACAGGTAGTCATCGCATCAGGCACAGCTTTCTTGAGTGTTTGTCGCTTCCCGTGTCTCCACATCTTTGGATTTAGCTTTCGTAGCTGTAAATGAGTTGTGTTAGCATAGAGACGGCTGGACAAGTTCTATCATTTTTATTGGACAGTGTTATACACAAGGGTTGAAGCTAGACTAAATGTACCTTTCTGTTGTCGCAATTATTTCAGTCATTTGGTCCGAACTTGGTGTTCTGCACAAAGGTGCTGGTAGGGCAAATGGATCGTCTTCCCCGTACAGTGGTGAGTCCGGTGGCGATGGGGCGAGATTTAATTCTCCTGATGAAGAGTCGCATGGTTGAATTGTGTAACCTGCATGACAATCCGCATAAGGTAGTTTAATAATTTAATAATTGGATTGTGATACACCTCAAGTATGTGGTTAGGGGCGATGTATAAGATGGTTGTACCATACCTAACTGCAGAAGAGCCAGTTGCTGTCCACCTCCACCTTGTCCACCTCCACCTGCTTGCTCAGAAGTCCCTGCACCGTCCTTTGGGAACAGTGTGTATCGGACAGGGAGGTTCCTCATAGCTGCAATAAGAGTGAGATTTGTTAGAGCGAACAGTGTAACATTAATGTTGCAAAAGGTTCAGTTGTAACTGCAGTTACCGTTCTGTTGTGTCCAGAATGCCGAGTCGGGACCCGGTGTATATCCTTCTACCTCCATCCAAATTGGCCACATGTAGAGAGTATCGCCTCTTTTGATGGCTACATTCCATGTATCAGGTATATCTTCTCGGGATGCATATGTCTTGAAGCTTGCAGTGAGATTCTCCTTACAAAATGTTTGATTCATCATAATAACCTTGTTCGCGAAGACTCTACCTAAGGTTCTAGCGACAAGCAAATGTGGTGGCAGTCCGCGAACTGTAACCTTGAGATGTTCCATAACTTCTTGTCCTCGTTGGCGTTTAGCTGGTGTCAGAGTTGGGACTGGGGGTGGTAGGACATCGAGGGGTAGTATTGCACAAGAATGCTCGGGAGTCCATGGATACGTCACAATCTTTGCACCTCCAATGTCAATTTCTGGTGTTCTCAAGATTTCAGTGGCTTGCTCTTTTGAACTGGCCCACACCAGGTAATCTGAATTACATCGTATAATATTCTGTTGGTCAACATTGACCCCACAGATGTTGACAATTGCATGGTGTATCAGGATGCGATTAAGATGGTCCTGGCTTGCTGTTGGTGGGACCTTGAGAAGAACTGTGCAGCCAAACCATAGTTTTGCTTCCATGGAGATCTCACTATCGTGGAAGATTGTGGTGGTGTACATCCGGTTGAAAAACGTCATCAGTCTCTCCTCCTGCAAAATAAGGAACAAAAGATTGTCAATTAAGAAAGACAACATTATATAAGTTGAAAATCTCAGCAGCACCTCCCCATTAGTACATGTTTGTAAAAAAGGGTTAAATTAAAAATGTTTGACTTAGCAATTGTACTGATCAAGTAGGTAAAACAACACTCATTCTGGGACGCAGCCTCTCGGATCTCGGATCTCAGAGTACTAGTACTATTTAGCACTGGAACCACTACTATAACTGCCTCACAGTATAAGTACTTAATCACCCTCTCTAATCAGCAAGGTCAGCAACAGGCACACAATAAAGAACCCAGACCCAACCAGTGGTGGATCTAGAAAAAATGTAGGGGGGCTGAAGAAATGGCTGGCTAGAGCAACATAGGCCCAAAATGAGAACACACAACTACATGAGTCATGAGAACAAAATATCATTTTTGAGTTTTGACATTTGGAGTTTTTCAACAATCTCAATTGGAAATTTTTATGTCAATAAAGCTAACAGGGAATATTTTTTTGTAGAACCAAAGTTCCAGTAGTTGGCACATATATATAGCTTATCCCAAATCTCCAATACCAAAATTGTAGTCAAATTTCTTCTGCAGTTCAATCACTATTTTTTACAAAACTGATTAAATACCACTACAAGCATATATTAATAAATAAATAAATGTTGCATGTATTCAGTGGCGGAGCCAGGGGGGTGCCAGCAGGGGCCACGGCCCCCCCTAATGTCTGCCGCAAAAAATATGAAGTGTATACGTCTATACGATTCCATCGAGCAAAGGCCAAATGCCAAATCAAGCAATTAACGCGTCCTAGCCAGTCCATCGAGCAAAGGCAAAAAAAATATGAAGTGTACACGTCTATACGATTCCGATCGACCTCCTAGCCAGTACAGCGCGGTAAATCTTGGAAAGAGACCAAGGCACTCCGGGTCAGCGGCAGATCACCCAGCAGATCACGGAAAGCACAGGTATCGATCAAGTATGTTCATTTTTAATTCACTTTAGTAGTTGATTGTTTATTTTTTTTTTGAAGCAAATCAAGCAATAGGATATTATTAGGATCAATCGTGGAAGTTAGAAACTAGAGAATTAACGCCTGAACCTGAACGTCTTGTCTTGCTGCTCAACAAGAAGAGGACACAGAATAAATGGAAGCTCCAGAGCAATCAACAACTCATCATCAGAGATTAACTTGCATGTACCATTTTTTTTTCTGTTTTTTACATATAGACTTCCTGCATGCACAATTAATGGTGATTTTAGTTTTATATAATGCATGGTTAATCCCTAGATCCGCCCCACCCAGCCAAAAAAAAAAGGTACTGCAGGCCACCGACACACTGAAGGAGGAGTATGTTGCTTGCGCTGCTTACCTGCTGCCGCCGCCGACACACTGAAGGAGGAGTATGTTGATTGCTTCTGGATCTGGATTACACAGTAGTAGAAGCTCCCTTCTCCTCTCCTCCACCTCCCTTCTCTGCTCTCTTCCTCCTCTGCTCCTCCTCTCCTCCACCTCCCCTCCACTCCAAGGACAGGCCCTCGGGGCGGGGGCGGCGGGCGCACCGGGGGGGTGCTCGGACGGGGGGCGGGGGCGCGGGGGGTGCTCGGACGGGGGGCGGGGGGCGACGGAGGACAGGCCCTCGGGGCGGGGGCGGCGGGCGCGTCGGGGGGTGCTCGGACGGGGGGCGGGGGCGCGGGGGGTGCTCGGACGAGGGGCGGGGGCGCGGGGGGTGCTCGAACGGGGGCCCGGGCCGGGGTGCTCGGTGGCGGGGGTGGCCGCGGGATGGGGTGCTCGGGGCCGGGGAGGGCGGGGTCGGCCGGTCGGGGCTGGCGCAGTCGCCGTTGGGCGGGGTGGATACTGGAAAGGGTTTGGGGGTGAGATCTCGTTTGGGGTGGGGTGGGGTGGGGTGGGCTGGCCGACTTTGTATTTGAGTCTCGGTCAATATCAGGCAGTGTTTAGTTCCTTTCGAATTCTAAAAATTTTACAAGATTTCCCGTCACATCAAATCTTTAAACGCATGTATGGAGTATTAAATGTAGGTAAAAAAAATAACTAATTGCACAGTTTATCTGTAAATGTCGCTCATCCACACCATTAGCAGTTAAATTTTTTTGGCCGCATGCTCTGTTGAGTTTTTTTAACTTTGCTTTGAGTTCTTGTTGTTATGTGGTGTTACATCCATTATTTTGTTGTTAACTATTTTTCTATTTTACATTTTCTCACGTTCTCACCGCTATTAAGTAATATTATTTTCTCAAATAAGAGGGGCCATTAGTGATTTACATATTATTGGATTTAAAGAACAACCCTTCGAAAATCTAAAACGATTTTTAGTTGGTTTCATCATAGTTAAAAAAAGTCACAAAAAATAAACAAGGACCTCAAATAGCACTGCCTCCCGTGCGCAGGATTATAAAACTGTGAGGGGAACCCAGAAAACTTCGCGCGGCGTGCGGCCTTCTCCACCCAACGATTTGGCACACGCAATTACCATTTTGCCCTCACCAATTGAGCAACACTGTCTCTCGCAAAAAAAAAAGGCCGATTTGGTAATATTGCCTTAGCCACCGCCCACGCCGACCTATCCAACACGGCATCACAGCCCCCAAATCCCCCAATCCCTAACGGTGCAGCCCACTCCCTAAATACCGACCATGGCGTGAAGGAAGAAGAGCAGAAAAGCCTCGAAGAATCCATGATGGAAACCCAGTATTGAAGGTGAAGTGTCTCTCCTCCTTGTTGTTTCCACAAAGACAACATGAAACAAGACCTTTCCAACCCCTCCACAAAGACAACATGAAACAAGACCTTTCCAACCCCTCTTAACCAAATTCACCGCTACTTGCGGCTTATTATCAACAAGTTGCCAGGGAAACAATTCAAGTTTCAAAGGAACTCTACTCTTCCATATAAACCCTGCCATTCTGCTACCAGCCCCCATGTAAGTCAGAAAACGATATAAAGACTTAGTAGAGAAGATTCTCTTCTTTTCAAGACCCCAAAATTCCCTACATGCTTTGTTATCAGTTAAGGAACAGTCATTTAGCGGATGAAGCAAACCCAATTAACTAGCTATCATACCCTTATATAGAGTTCTTAAATTTAAAAGGTCTAGCAGTAATACGACGAGAAGAATTCATCTGCTAAATGAATTCAAGCTATATATTCACGCATCTTCGATCAACCTATATATTCACACATTAGCAAACCACATCATTTACTGATATATATTTAGTTGTCCACGTAGATACAAGTAGTTTTATTTCACTGACTATTCTCGCAGCAACACGCGGGGCATTCTCCTAGTTCCTTTAATTATTAGTGTCCTCTATAGATCTAATTTGTTTATTTATTTGATTTCAAAACATTACGTGTGTTGTGTTTATATATATAAACTAATAAATAAAGAAATACATAAATCCATGATTATGATAATATAAGGATATGATTATGATAATATAAGGAGATCTGGATTTAGATAATATATAAATAAATGCACCTTTAGAACATATTGTTTGCTCGAGAACAATCTGTTTTTGAAAGAAAGGTAAACCTCGATACCTGTTTGTCTTACTATCTTCAAGTTGGTGGATTAGTGTAGCACTAATAGTGAAGTTGGTGTTGTGCTATGGGTGTGGTGGGAGAAAATGGCGATTGTGCCATTATGAAAACTGGGCTTCGTAATTTTGCCATCCTAAAAATGGCACCTGCAAATATGTCCCGGGAAGAATTTGTCTTCAATTTTAATTATTTTTTTTGCCATGGCATATTTGCCTTCAAGTTTTGCCCCTAGCCTGATTTCATCTTTCCTCTTCGTTCACCGCTGTTCACGGAGATAGACGACACAGACGAGAGAGAACGGAGCGACACCGCTAGGTCAGGCGAGGGAGAGAGGGACGGGCTCCCCGCCGCCGCCTCCGACACCGCTGATGGTCCGCGCCACGCCCCCGACGCATCCACACGCGACCGCGACAGGCCGCGACCACCGCCCCGACCATCTGCTCTAGCCTATCGCCGCGTCACCGCGCGTCCTTGCCAGGCCGCCGCCCCGACGCATCCACCGGTGTCCGAGCGCAAGCGGAACTCGATTGGAAGCTCGATGAAGCAAACCTGGCTCTCCTGGCTCGAGCGCAAGTGGAAGTGGCAGCATTCAGTGTCCCTTTTGCCATGTTCCACTGGTCCGGATTCAGAGCAAGCAGCGAGTGGTTTCTCAAGTGCCCGTACAATGCCTCGCCCGACTGTGAACAGTAGACAGACTGTGAACACCCGACTACCAGTAGCCCGACCATGAACAGTACCAGACTGTGAACAGTACCAGACTGTGAACAGTAGCCCACCTGTGAACGTGTCGCCCGACTTGCTGGAAAGAGTTGAAGGTGTGCCTTCTTTAAAAAAAATGGTACAAGTTTTAGTAGCAGCAAATGTCAGAAATAATATTAGTACTAATTTCTTTCTTGCTTCCTTCAGGTTGTATGCGAAACGACTGGAAATCAACACTGAATGAAGTACAGTTGTATGGCTCCAGCCATTCCATCTATGAGAAACATTTAAAGGACATGAACAGGATGCCTGGCTGGCTTCGGGGAAACGGGCAAGGAGGTGGCCTGCAGTTGACCGTCAGCGGCGGCGTCGGAGGCGGCGGTGGCGGCAGCGGCGGGGAGCCCTTCCCTCCAGATCTCCCTTCCCTCTCTCCCTCGCCTCTGTGTCGTGTCTCCGTGAAGGGCGGTGAACGAAGAGGAAAGATGGAATCAGGCCAGGGGCAAAACTGAAAGGCAAATATGGCATGACAAAAAAATAATTAAATTTGAAGACAAATTCTTCCAATGGCATATTTGCAGGTGCATATGTTTTGAGGGCATATTTGCAGGTGCATATGTTTTGAGAATGGCAAATGAGCGAATCCCATTTTCTGGATGACAAAATTACGGCACAATCGCCATTTTCTCAAAGGGAGATCTAGAGGGAAGGGCGCCGCCACCGCCGCCTCGGACACCGCCGCTGACGGTCCGCACGTCCAGGCCGTTGTCGCGTCCGCACCACGCCCCCGACACGTCCACACGCGACCGCGGCAGGCCGCGACCACCGCCCCGACCATCTGCTCTAGCCTGTCGCCGCGTCACCGCGTGTCCTTGCCAGGCCGCCGCCCCGACACATCCACCGGTGTCCGACGTAAGCGGAACTCGATTGGAAGCTCGATGAAGCAAACGTGGCTCTCCTGGCTCGAGCGCAAGTGGAAGTGGCAGCATTCAGTGTCCCTTTTGCCATGTTCCACTGGTCCGGATTCAGAGCAAGCAGTGAGGTGGTTTCTCAAGTGCCCGCACAACGCCTCGCCCGACTGTGAACAGTAGCCCGACTGCGAACGCCTATGAACTGTAACCCGACTATGAACAGTAACAGTAGCCCGCCTGTGAACGTGTCGCCCGACGGTGAACAGCAGGTAGACAGTGAACGTGTCGCCCAACTTGCTGGAGTTGAAGGTGTGCATTCGTTTTTAAAAAATGGTACAAGTTTTAGTAGCAGCAAATGTCAGAAATAATATTAGTACTAATTTCTTTCTTGCTTCCTTCAGGTTGTATGCGAAACCACTAGAAATCAACACTGAATGAAGTACAGCCGTATGGCTCCAGCCATTCCATCTATGAGAAACATTTAAAGGACCTGAGGAGCAAATCTGCTTGAATTTTGACACAGTTTCATGATCACTGTAATATTTCAAAAATATAGAACAGACTCCAACCATATCATCATGATCACAAGCATATAATACTGACCCCAACCATTTAAGTTATTACAAAGGTCCAAATAACTTAACTAAAATCTAGATACATAGGACACATGTCCAGAGATACATTTTCTTAGAGACCTCCATTTTTATGATGGAGATACATGTCCAGATACAATTTAAGTTACAATTTCATGATGGACATAACATTCCAGACCGAAACCTTCAATTGGTTTTCAGTTTTCTTGGCTTGAGCTTTTTTAGTGGGCTCCTCTTTTGCACTGTCTTGTCTGGTGAGACACCTTTAGCTAGCAGGTTTTGCAGTTGACTACAATAAAAGTAGCACTATGAGTCACTTGTATGAAAGCGGTGTACAAGTTAAAAAGAATGAGAATTAATGTGTAGGATACCCTCTTGTAACCCTATTAGGGTTCTTCTGTATGATCTGGTCCCTTGTGAGCCTTGTGGGGCTGGTGAGTGTATTTGGGGCTGGTGTAGGCATTTCTTGGTCATGGAGAGAAGCAACTGAGGCTGGTGCTTCAATTTCGAAAGCATGCAAATCATCCCGGGCTCGTGGTGCCATTTCTTGATCATGGAAAGCATTTGGGCCTGCTGGTTCAGTAGCAGTATCATGAGATTTCCCTCCCTTCTTTGTTCTTTTTGTTGGGATTTTTGCATTCTCACCATACTTTGTTGTTTTCCTAAAAAAAAGTGAAACTGATGGGGGAGAAAAAAAACGAGAGAGAAAAGGGCCAGTCTTTCATCCTAGCTATTGATGGTTCCTTGGAGAGATGAGATGCAGCTCCTCCTTATCTTGCAGTAGTACCTCCATTCCCAGCGAGCACAAAAGGGAGCCAAACTCGTTGGTCTGAGGACACTCGTTGGTCTGAGGACATTTTGTCGCTACACGTTGTCGGCCGGCCAAGAAACAGGCAAAGTGCGTCCCCGGTCGGAGAGGAGGGAACCATGGGGGAGAAGCAGGCGACAGACGTGGCGGCGGCCGTGGCCACGGGCGCGGGGGACCAGGGCGATGGCACCGTGCCGCCGCCGCCGCCGCTGCTGCGGGGGGGGGGGCGGCATCCAGTACTGCAGCAAGCACCTGTACCGGGCCGCGGACGCCGCCGCCGCGGCGGCGGTCGCCGGCGTGGGGATATGCGTCTTCTGCCTGCAGGAGAAGCTCCATCGCCTGGTGTCCTCGTCCAATTCCAGCGCTTTCCCGCTCGGCGGCCACCCGCCGCTGTCGTTCCGCCACGCCGCCGAGCCCCCGGCTCCGCCGCTGCCGTTCCACTCGTCCGGTGGCACCTCGCGCAAGTTCATGTCGTTCCACCGGAAGAATACGCCCGCGTCGTCGTCCTCCTGCACCGTCGCATCTGCTGGGGGAGGCGGGCCGAGGCGCGAGCTGGAGCAGTTCCCCTGCTCGTCGGCGGCGGCCTCGCTGGTGATCGAGAGACCGCCCAAGAAGAGCTTCTGGTCCTTCCTCTCCCTCAACTCCTCCGCCTACGCGCACCAGGCCGCCGCCGCCTCCACGCCGTACGCCACCAACGCGGGTGCCGCCGCCGCCACAAGGAGGAAGTCGGTGTCCGTGGCGTCGGCGGCGTGGGCGTCCAGGGGCACCGGCGATGGCGCGCAGGACCAACAGCCGCGAGGTGGGACGTCGTCCACGCTGACGGTGGTGGTGCGGTCCCTCTCCGTGGGCTGCGGCAGCCGCAGCTTCTCCGGGGACTTCCTGGAGCGCCTCCGACGGCTTCGGCGACTGCACGCTCCGGAGCGTCGAGTTCCACCGCGAACCCAAGCCCCACAAGATGCGCGGCGGCCTCCGCCACCTCGGCGGTTCTGGCGCAGGCGCAGACGACGACGACAGCCCCGCGTCGTCATCCTACTGGCTCTCCGCAGCCGAGGGCGCGGGCGTCGGCAACGGCACCAAGAGGTCGTCCTGCCGGAGCCACTGGAGCTGGACGTGGGCGCTGGCGAGGCCCATGAGGGCGCTGCGGCCGACGACGACCTCCACCTCCACCAGACCATCACCGTGGTGCCGCCCGTGAGCGTCCACGGTTGCAACGGCAACTCCTCAGCGTCGGCATTGTCTATTCCATCCCCGGCGCCACCATCCGCGGAGGCAGCTCGTGGCGGCGAGTTGAAACGGAGCTCGAAGGCCGGTTAATTAATCACCCCCATTTGGTCGAATCGTCTCGTATCGATCTGCTCGTCCTCTCCCTCCTCCCCTCGTCGTTCCTACGCCTTGTTTAGATGCACATGAAAAGTTAAAATTTTTTCATTTTTTCTCCATCAGAGCAGCTCCAGTGTATCTTCAGATCGAACCATGAGCTGACCTGGATGTTCGATTACCGAACCGAGCACACTGCAGACATCGAACCGTGGGATGTCAGAGCAAAAGCGACTCCTAGTTTCGGTTCGCACCATGGACAATAAAAAAACGAAGCACAGCTCCCAAGTCACTTGCACATGCAGCTGAAGCAAGGAAAGTGCATATAGAGTAGTACTTTTTCATTGTTTCATAGATCCCATTAACCGATGCTTGCACTAGGAGGACCGAACCATCTCCAAAATCGATTTTCAACTGACCTGTGTCAGTCTCGGTTCGATGTTAGGACTGGAGCTGCCCTCACATCAATCTTTAGACCCATGCATGAAGTAGTAAATGTAAGTAAAAATAATAACTAATTACACAGTTTAGTTGGAAATTACGAGATAAATCTTTTGAGCTTAGTTGATCCACGATTGGACAATATTTGTCAAATAAGACGAAAGTGGTACTATTCATCAGGTTAGAATTTTTTCAGCATCTAAACGAGGCCCTAGTGTGTGCGTGTGTAACTTCAACAACAAGAACAGCTCATGAGGGCGGAGAAGCTGTCTTTCCCTCACTGAGTCAGGTCAGCAGTGTCGGATGGAGCACGTACGGGGACGTGGAGTCCGGGTCACCGGAAGGCTGCATGCCTGGCCACGCCACCGGAGACTATTTTGCTCCTGTGTGACTATTTGTCCAACCATAGACTATCTAGACTCAAAAGATTCGTCTCGATATTTACAGACAAACTATACAATTAGTTATTTTTTACCTATATTTAATGTTCTATGTATGCGTTCAAAGATCGGATGTGATGAGTGGAAGAGAAAATATTTTAGATTTACATGCGAAACAGAGCATCTCCAACAGTTTGGCATTTTTTGTTTCCCAAATCATGGTGTTTACCAACTCCCAAAATAATATAGGGAAAGAAAAAAGAGCTCATCTCCAAAAGTTTGGCATATTTTACTTGCCAAAATAAAAAATTGGTCCTATGAGCCCGCGCTAGAACGCCACCGCCGTCTCCTTCCCTTCGTCGTGCTCGCGGTTGGTTCATGGCGGTCCCAGGCGGTGTTCACACAGCAGCAGCAAAGCGAGGGTCAGGTCCAACAGACAAAGCACTGAAGCACTCACGGCCTTTCGATCAGGTCGCGAGGGTGTCCAGCAGACAAAGCACTGAAGCAAGGTCAGGTCCTTTCAGTCTGGTCCTTTTGCCAGCCACGATCACCTCACTTCTCTTCACATCAACGTACACAGCAGTTGTCATACACAGCAACAGTAGACAGTGCAGGAGCAGCAGCACAGCCATGCACACAGGAGGCGCGGAGCGGATGCGCGCTCGTCGGCAGCGCGCATATATGCGCGTGGAGGGCTGGATTTTGCTAAGTTGCCAAATATGCCAACCTCTTTTGTCAAACTGTTGGAGTCTCTTCTTTCTCTTTTTGTCAAAAAAATAAGGATGCCAAAGCCCTTTGGTAAACTGTTGGAGTTGCTCTTACATGTTTTTTTTTTACGGAGCGAGTACTTTAAAGCTTTAGACCGCGTCATCCTGGCTCGCACGGTGTAGTGTAGTACAATTAATGCTGTGCTGCCGTGCAGAGCAGCAGACGAGCAGACGAGGACGCCGCTGCGGTCATGGCACGCCGCGCAACAGTACGGCGCGTGCATGCTGCAGTGTTTACTATGCATTACCAGGCCGGTGACGAAGGCTGTGTTTACATGTAAAATTTTTTGTAAAACGGTACTGCAGCTCTTTTCGTTGTTATTTGATAAATATTATCCAATCATGATCTAAATAGATTTAAAAGATTCGTCTCGTCCATTTCGTCTAAATTATATAATTAGTTTTATTTTTTATCTATATTTAATGCTTCATGTATATGTCTAAAGATTCGATAGGAAATTAAAAAATTTTACAAAATTTTCTAGAAATAAACAGTACCGAAGACATGACGCTCCGTCGCTGGGCCGCAGTGGCGTGGGGTGTTTGGTTCTCCCGCCTCCCAGCCACACACTGCCGCATGCAGCGGCTGGCGGGGACGCAGCGAAGGAAATTGACGCCTAACTGTGATTTGTGTAGCCATCGTATTAGCTACCCACAGTGTGTTATTTTGCCGATGCTTGAAACCTCTTTTTTTCGTTTGAGCCTCGATGCCACACACTGCAGGATGGAATTGAAGCATCGGAAAATCAAGCATCGAGGCGCGTGTTTAGTTCCAAAGTTGGGGTACCCAACTTAGAACAGTGCACATCACGTCGCACTGTAGCAACTTTTGTTTTTATTTGGTAAAAATTATCCAAATAATGATTAATTAGACTTAAAATGTTCGTCTCGCAAAGTACAACAAAACTGTGTAATTAGTTTTTTTATTTCATCTATATTTAGTACTCCATACATATGCCGATATTTTGATGTGATGGAGAATCTTCTTTTTACATAGTAGAATTTAGGATAGGAATTGGGAACTAAAAGAGGCCCAGGAAGAAAGTTCATGCATCGATGCCTGCAGGCTGGGGAGAAAAAATGTGACCCCACAGTGACTTGAGAAGACGAGACTTGCTACTAGATGAGTGAATTAATTGCTTCTGACATGCTGTTCTGATGCGATGCTTGCTACTGCAGCTCTTTATGAAAATGAAGCACCGGTGTTGACTCGAATATTTGAGTATCACCACGCTGTGGCTAGTCTAATGATCTGATCTTGATTTTTGGATTAAAAATTGTGAGCAAAATGGTGTGTGTGGCTGAGTAAAATGGGAACCTGTGGAAAGCACGCAATCGCAGAACCTTTGATAACAAGTACTCTACAGCCATACAAGTGGCTGAGCGCACCAAGGAAGACATAGAATAGTATAGAAGGGCGTTTGCAACTACACATTGATAGATCCCATTTTGAATCTGGGACTCATCATTTTCTAGAGGCTAGTTGGGCATCTTGGTTGGCCTTCGAGCCACTCTGTACATATAATTTCTTTCCTCTTAATGAATAGGCAAAGCTCCCGCCAACTCTTAAAAAAAAAATGGTGTGTGTGGGACAGCACTACAGCAGGATGCGATGTCGGCAGCTCCCTATCCCCTTACACACTAATCCCCGCTTGGTCTAGCGACGCAGCTATCATCGCTTCTCCCGGCACGGCGAGCAGCAGAGCTCATCAAGGGCTCAACGGCGAAGGGCGTTTTCTGCGCGCGAGCAGCGGCTTGCGACGCGCGCGGACTTTAGACCTGGTTTTATCTAAATTCAGCCTTAAATTCTACTATATAAAAAGAAGATTTTGCATCACATCAAAATGCCGGCACATGTAGTATTAAATATAGATGAAATAAAAAATTAATCGAGACGAACATTTTAAGCCTAATTAATCAATGTTTGAACAGTTATTACCAAATAAAAATAAAATTTCTACAGTGCTGCGCAATACAGTACAGTAAATTCGGGATGCCCCGAATCGGGCATCTAAACCAGGCCTTAATTACTAGATATGACTCCTCAAAGGTGTTATACCAAGAGCGTCCCCACGCTATATCATCAGACAGCATGCAAAGCACAACAACAAAAAAGATATCGAGCTCATATTTATGGATCCATGCATGCATCAATTAGTTTGTTATTTTGAATTTTTCTATTTTTTATGTATGTGAAATTGAGTTATCTAAACAACTATGGTATTATTTACATATTTATCTTATTAGTATTAGTTATACTTGATCTCATTTGTATCAATGTGCAACAAAACAGTATATGAGGATCTTATACACACGATCATGCATGGGTGAACGCACACAACATTATTTATGTCGTCATCCAAACGGAGAGGGCCTATTTAGGCAATAGCTTCTGCTTAACAAAAAGAAGAATTTGTTTGTGTGGAGGCTGGTTTTTAGAGCTAATAATGCATATGCAGAAGGTAGTTGGCTCATTCCATATGCTATCGGTAGATTCAATGGATGGTGGTCAGGATTATGGAGAGCACCATATGGTTGAGGCTTCCTAAATTTTTGTTAAGCTTTCGGAGAGCAATACTCATTACCGCAGAAAACAATTTTAGATGCTTCCAGTATAGATATGACAGAATCATGAAATGTCTCACAAAAATAGTTATTTTAGGCCTTGTTTAATTTCCCAAATTTACCCCTAAATTCCACTATAAAAAAGAAGATTCCCCGTTGCATCAAAATACCGGCACATATATGGAGTACTAAATGTAGATGAAATAAAAAACTAATTGCACAATTTTACTGTACTTTGCGAGACGAACATTTTGAGCCTAATTAATCAATGTTTGATAATTTTTACCAAATAAAAGCAAAGTGCTACAGTACTCTACAGTAATTCGGAGTGCACAAAATTTGGTAACTAAACCAGGCCTTATGTACTCCCTTCGTATCGAATTTAGAAGTCATTTTGATAAGGTTTGGGTCAAACATTGGGAATATAAATCATCAATAAGTTTTAAGTGGTTTACAAATGTAAAAATTATATGAATAGATTTGTCTTGAAAAATATTTTTATAAAAGTATACATATATCACATTTCTATAAATATTTTTTTATAAAAACAAGAGGTTAAAGTTGTATTTTAAAGACTGTGTCGCTGTCCTAAACCACAAATAAATCCGATATGGAGGGAGTATTGAATTGATTCGCCTTCAGTTAGGTCTCGTTTAGTTGGCAAAATTTTTGGCAAAGTGTAATTGTAGCACTTTCGTTGTTATTTGGTAATTAGTGTCCAATCATGGTCTAATTAGGCTTAAAATATTCGTTTCATCCATTTCATCTAAACTGTGTAATTAGTTTTATTTTTTATCTATATTTAATGCTTCATACATGCGTCTAAAGATTCGATGTGATGGGAAATCTACTGTTCTTTTGCAAAAAATTTTGGAACCAAACGGGGCCTTAGGGAGCCACTTTCACAAGACGCGTCTGAACAGAACTTTTGGCGGGTCTTTGGCAGGTACAAGCATTCAATTCAATTCATTAACGACGGCCGTGCTCTGCTCCAGCGCCAGTTGGCAAGACGATCACCGGCCGGGCTGTGCGGCGAGAGGCAGAGAGCTCAGCTCGATTCAGCAGGGCGGCGGCCGGCCGTCGGTGGTGCACGCGTGCAACGCTCGATCGGCGAGCCAGTGGTGCGCGGCGGCCTCCGGCGCGCGCGGCTCGTCCGGCGGCGCAGCGGTGCTTGGGGCGTGCTCGGCGAGGCGGGCGGCGGCGGGGTGCTCGCGTGGTGCAGAGAACTAAGCTCATCCGCTCAGGGAGGCGGCCGGCCATACGTGGTGCACGGGCAGCTCGCGGGCACGCGGCCGTCCACGCGCGGCCGGCCGGCGTCACGGCGGTCCTTGGGGCGCGCGCGCCGTGGCGGGCGGAGGCAGGGGGGCGCAGGAGGAACTCATCAGGCGGGCGGCACCTTCAGACGCGAGGGCGCGCCGGCACTGGCGGCTAGGGACAGCCGGCGACGTGCCAAAGCGTGCTAAGGCCACCGACCGGCCAAATCCTCATCAGCTCAGCTCTGCTCTCGATCCATATATCCTTCCTTCTCCACATCCTCCTCGGTCCCTGGCTACCGTGTGCTCAGCTCAGCTCAGGTAGTGACCAAATTTGCTAATAATAGCATTGTAATTATTTTTTGTGAGAGCATATCAAATCAACTGGCAGAGATGAAATCCGTGTGCTTAATTCTATCTCGGTCTCTGCAGCAGGGTGTTCCCGGCCTCGTTCTTATTCAATCTAGCTTCTCGCTCTCATTAGTGCTTCGCCATCGCCATCCTATCTAGCAGTGCTTCGTCACCCAGCAGTGGCCAGAGGTGAGCTCAGCATCAAATTGTGCAACTAATTAATTAAATAGAAAATGTAGCGCGCTTTGCGCGCCCTACAAGGCATTATATTATCTATCTATATAGCACTGTAATATTTTTAGACATTATTATATTATCCTCATACTCAGCCATAAGAGAAAAAGGATAGGTCATAATTAAGACAACACTCAGCAGTGATTATAGAAAATACATATTTTACGCAAACTAAAAAAATAAATAATTATTCAATAATAACTCAAGCAACATTTGGCATTTATATGTTCCAAGAAGTCATTTTACATGCAACTATACAACAATCAAAAGTGGTATATATCAATTAAACGAGTCAATTATTGCATCACAACTCATTAAGAAGAAAGCAGCAATGACAGGATAGCATGTTTTCCCTTTCATATTAATTTGCTAGGTTCATTCAGTCAAAATAGGATAGCATGTTCTTCACGCTCGAATCCATGGTGAGCCGGTCGCAGTTCTGCACCAACTGAATGACCTTAGGAGCAAAACTTCTACCCTGTGTGTTATGCATCATAATTCATACATACTACAGCCAAATAACATCTTACAACTTATTAGAATTGTATCTGGGTTTGTTCAGAGTATTGCACATCAAGAGTTTGAGACTCACAGAAGTTCAATTCCCATACAACCCAAATCACACGGCAAATGACCTTTTAAGTTCTTACCTTAGTTCAGTAACTAAAGTCAGGTCAAAACCAGGGCTCCAAAAAAGTGGATGATGCATCTCATATTCATATACTATTAGTGGTTTGTTCCCGTTAAAAATTCAGTTCAGTAAAACAAAGAAGACAACCTATGAAAATAACAGAGCAGAGAACATTACTTCTTACCTTACCTCATCTCTGGTTTTAGTTGTAACACTTGAGAACTAAAATGCACTGCCTCTTGCATGTAATCCTCCACAAAGGGATCAAAGTGACAGTTTATAATGTTCATATATCCCATTCATAGTACTCAACAAATGGATGCTTTCCTTAAGTGATACATATGCAATAGACATAAGGCTACCCAAATTAAACAGATCCATAGCACATACTGTCTGTAACAATTATGATGGAGCTGTTCAGCTGCTTGCCTCCAGAGCTCTCTGGTGGTGATATGGAGCGACTTGGTAGGCATCTGCATTGGGCCCTTGATCTTCAGTTCAGCTCCTCAACCTTGCACCTCTCCTCACGATGGGGGTGGTTCAACCTTGGATCGAACCATAACTGATCCATCGACCCATTTGCTGTGTACAGGAGCACCGGCCACTCCAATTAAAAAATTATTTGACCCACGGTGCACCAATGGATAGTATGGGTCGGTTGATTACTTAGACAAGAGCACGATGAGGTTAATGCTTCTCGTTGGTTGCTTGCTTAAACAAGAGCACGGCTTGCTTGCTACCGGCTACCGTTTTGTACAAACTTTTTTTTATATATAAAACATCAAATACAACTTTGCACAAAAGTTGCAACATCAAGCTATAAGAGCATGCATAAGATTTCCACGTAAAGAACATGAATCAGTAGGCACATCAAAGTTTTACAAAGGCAAAAAACTTTGACATATGACACTTCTTCGCCAAGCATAAGACCAATTTGAATTAAGTAACATACGTACAGTTCGCTCATTCAAACGTACAGACCAAGTGGAGATTTCAAACATACGTTACACTGGCGGAGCCAGGGGGTCAGCAGGGCCCATGGCCCCCTGACAATACAAACTTCTTTATAATATATAAAGAGTTTAGTAGTCTATATGTTTATATTAAAAGGCTATAATAAATAAAATCATGTTATATATGTCTACTAATATCCTCTAGATAACAAAATTGAATAGAATACAATTACAATAAAATATTTTGATTTATCTAAGTTTGTTTATCTATCATAATAGGCCATATATATCTATTAAAATTGTTGATTCTACTATAATACTTATGTTTTATTATACTTTATATTTTACTGAACGCATACTTGACTAGCAACAACAATTCAATGATCATCTCTTTTTATTGTGAATCGCATTATAGATGTAGACGCTAATATACATGCATGCACATCACTTCTACAAACAAACACACATCTCCTACTCTACTATGAGCACTTTCGAAATACTGAGACGATATATTTTAAGATTTATGAGTCATCACATGCACCACCTTGTTGATAAAACACTCACTTACCATGGGTATGAACACTTTCAAAAATACTAAGCTGGTAGATTTTAATATTCATGAGTCATCATATGCACCCTAATGTCACCAGACACGGTCGTCTACCGCGGGAAAAATAGCGAGCATGTTAAATAATCAAATACTGAAATAAAACTAGGAAAACAGAGCTTAACCCCTGAATAAAAATCTAAACAATTAAGCTACAGTCAATTCTCATATGTCGAAACTCTTTAACCGGCCCCCCTATGCATAATTCCTGGCTCCGCCACTGCATACGTATAGGTTTCTCAGTGCATCATTCAAACATAGGAAAACATAGGAATAAGGAATATTAAAAAGTTCCATCTGATATATGGCATAAATAAAAATGAAACACATAGATCACCTGTTCCTGAATCTTCTAGCTTCTTTCAGTCAACTCTAATAGAAAACTAACCAAAAAAAAAAGAACAGCTGCCCCTACTTCCTACATCTTCTGCTTCATTTTCCTGATCCTCTGCAATAGAAACCTGGCCAGTGACATAATTGATCAGTTATATTTCCTGTACATCATACATGTCAAAATAAACAGTACAAAATGCAACAATTGCAGGCCAAGTGGAGATTTCAAAGAACAAGCTAAGCTGATGACCGGCAGCTGGTGAAATAAAATGAAAATCAAATTTTCAGTGACAAGAAACCAAGAGTTGGGTCTTGGGCTGTCCTCATCCAAGACTACAATACAATTACCAGATAAACAGACAATAAAGAAAATCACACCACAAAACTCTTTACACGGCGTCAAACAGGTTCATCAAATAAAATCTACCGTACAGAGCATGGTTTCATTTTAACTGGACTTACAAGTTCCTCTGAACCTGAGTTCACTTACTAGTTGTATACTAACTGTAACAATTGCAAATCAGATTACCCTACTAACATATTCTCAGCGAATAAAAACTAGAGAAGGAAACTGATGATCATGTGACAATGTTCAAAGGATATGAAAGAAAAGCTATATCCTCCAGTAAAGCGGCGAGTGCAGTGTTTCAGTTTCAGTTCAGTTGAGGGCAGCATCACAAGGTCCAACTAACTACTGTGCTTGTGCTACACACACTAACGTTAGAACAACTAGGTGCAAAAAATTATTAATTTCCGACACAGGTACAGGAAGTACCATAAATAGAAACAAAAAATATATTCCCACTGAGACAGCAGTGTACAGAGAGCTAGAGAAAGCCTATTTATTATTTATGAACCGGAAATGGTTGCCAATGATATTGGTTATTTGGTTCCAAACCAACAAAACAGGAAAAAGAGAGTCACTACTGAATAGTATCAATCTAATCAAGCAAAAGATTAGAAGAAAAAACCTTCTCTCTTGCCGGCCGTGGGCAAAACCTTCTCTTCAGTCCTGCTTCGCTTTAGTCTTGTCTGCTCTTCTCCTGGTTGCTGTAACTACAGAGGCATACAACTGATTAGCTATGCCACTAATTGAGAGAACCAATTGGCTCAATGTGATCTGGATTGGGATTTAGCATGACATAGTAAACCACATACTATTTTTCTTTCCATCAGAAAAACGATCCAAACAAGTTTAAAAGATTAACAACAATTAAAAGCAATTTTGAACCATCTATGAATGTACATCAATAATATGGTGTACATTCCAGTGAAAGCACATAAAAGACAAGAAACTGAACTTGTAGAGTACTTTCGCTTCTTTTGTACATGAATAGGCAGGATTCAGTCGTCCTTGTTCTGGAGAAAACTAAAGAACAAGGAGATAAAACAACACACGTGAAGTTTAATGTCCTGTTTAAATTTTCTTGCTGACAGATTTGGCCTATAAGCACTACAGGTTATTTTTTTTTGCTAACAAGTTTGGCCAGTGCGTGTATTTTCTTGGTGCAAATTACTCAATGCATATTATTTATTAAATCTTAAGACCACTAATGAATGCTGCAAGAATAAGAGGTTTAGAAACTGAACTTCCACAACACTCTTGTTTTTGAGAGAGAATTTCCACATCACACTTTTGAACACGCAAAAATGCTAGATTGAGTCCTGGGAAAAACTAAAAGACAGAAAACAGCAAGTATCAAGTGAACAAGAACATTCTGCATTCATCAGCTCTTGATGATAAATTTTTTGTGCCATTTCCCAACTAAAGAATCAATGGAACTATGGAAGCATGGAACAGAGATGTTTTGGTGGCATGCAAGAGATAGGATCATACTACAGCTTTGTAGTGTTAGCTGTAGTCCCAACTCCCAACAGATCTTAGGAGTAACAGTCACTGAAATTAGAACCTCATATCAATGTTCTGAAGTTACTGAACTTTGTCAGTTGAGCTTCCTAAGCAGTTCTCTATTAGTAACGCACCCACTTAGATAGTCAAGGAAGGCTAGCAGTATTACGAGTGGAAAGAAATATCATAGCCTTGTTTTATCTGCTTTGTTTTAAATAGGCCATGGAGGGCTGCTAGCTGTTGCAAACACAGAGGGCATCTAAATTTTATTTTTTAGATGGAGGGAATAGCACTGAAAAATCAACAGCACCGGCAATTCAAAGTACAAAACCAATTCCTTTTGCCTATATGGCTATAACACAACCAACACTACTAATCCTTTTTTCTGTGCTATAATCCTTGTAGTTGTACAGGCCGTATGTCACTTCCCAGAAAACAAAACAACAATAAAGGGCTAATTTTGTAGTCGTGCATGATACTGTATGAGTGTAAGCATATCAAGAGGCTTAGTCTACTACGGTTGATATGACTTTCCACATGAGAATTCGAGTACTCCTACAAGAAGCTAGCTACCCAGGCATTGTGTAAAAATGAGCTCTGCTGCTACAAGCCTCATATTCTGATAGGCTTAGCAGGCCCTTCAGAATTTGTAGCAAGCAAGCAGGGTATGAGAAAGAGAAGGTGGGGGATGGTACATTGGGAGGATGAGGAAGGAGAGTAGCGGATGGCGCCGGTCGTCCTGTGCCCGTGTCCACGGCGGCCTTCTTCTTGGCTGCTGGTGCGGATGGCGTCAATGAGCGGGAGCAGCAGACGGCCTTCTTCTTGGCTGCTGGTGTGGATGGCACCGGCGAGCGGGAGCAGCGGACATCGCGGGCGGGAGTAGCGGAAGTCGCGGACGTGAGCGGGATGTCTCGGGCAGGCGGGAGCAGCGGACGTCGCCGCCTCCGCCGCCAGCGGCGGACGGACGGGAAGCATGGCGACGGATCCCTTCCCGCACGCTCACTCCGGGTAGCGCCGCCACACGGATCGAACCGCACGAACCTTAGGGTCGAGGTATTCTGATCCACTGCCCCTAGGCTCCTTGATGGATCGAAGGAGGGGCCCAATAGGGTCACTGTTTTAGGCCGGTTCGCTGAACCGGTGGGCTGAACCGAACCACCCCCATTTTGAACCTCTCCCCCAGGTTGCTACAAACTGCTCAAAATACAGAGCGAACACGAGTCAGCTCGATTCAATCCAATGCCACAGGAACAAAGCACGAATGGCGGGCGATACCGATCGTACCTTTTGTCCTTTCTCGATGTTCTTGAAAATCCTAGATGAGCGCCTGACGTGGATCATGTGCTGCTGCTGCGCGTCCAGCAGAGACTCCCATCAAATCCCACCTTGCGCGCACGCCATGTCCGCCGCCGCTATCGCTCGCAGGGGGAGAGGAAAGGTGAGGATTTGAGGAGCAGCGAGGAAGCAGGACTGCTGCCGTGCGGCCGAATCCCCAAATCTGAGCGATGGCGCTGCCCTCGTGTGGAGCACCACCAGGTATCCTAGCTAGGTATCCCTCACGAGCGAGCTCCGCCGCGCCACCCTCACCTGCAAGGGTCGCAATCTCCTCCCGCCGCCCTTTCTTGCGAGCACCACCGCGCCCACCACCACCAGGGCGTCGCCTGGCCGCACGCCGTATCCCACCCAGATCCGAGAGAAAGGGAAAGGGAGATGTGGGTGTGACGCCGGAAGGCGATGACCGAGGAGGCCGACTTTGTCGGGGCCACCATGCGGTGCCGTGCTCGTCGCTGTTTGTGGGGCTGAGCTGTAGCCGGGGCCACTAGTCGTGACTTGCACTTTTGCACGATGTGTAACTACACCACGACATGCCACTGCATTGCTTGCCGAGTTCGGGCGCGCGCGAGAGCACCCTGCTACGTGTCGATGTGCGAAGGCACCAGCGCTCCCATGAAACGCTCTCGTGCGAGCAAACATGAGTAGGTTTTAAGGAACCTGACTAGCAATCTAAACTTTGATGAGCTAGTGTCAATTATATGATGATGGAACATGCTGATGAATTGTGCCAAAATTCTTGTTTAGTGACAATTTCTTGATATGATTGACTTATTCTTCTATTTTCAAATTTTCTTTTGTAGACTATGGAGGATCGAAGACAGTGGATGTATAATGGGAACCGTACTTGTGATGACTATTTAGATGGGACTGAATCTTTCCTAACTGCTGCAGAGATAGATATGTTGAATGGTAACAAGTCATCTATGTGGTGTCCATGTGTTGACTGTAAGAATGAAAAGCTATTCACGAACTCGAAGACCGTCCATGCCCATCTAATACTACGTGGATTCATGGATGACTACATATGTTGGAACAAACATGGAGAAGAAGGTGTCAATATCCGAGATCAAGCACAGGATGCTGGTCAACGCGATGGGCAGGAAGGACTTCATGAGAATGATGCCGATGGCGAGGAAGCACCCTGTGGCTATGAGGAACTAAGCGATGATGATGTAGTAGAGATTGCTGCGAGCCCTGTCCCTACGGTTGAGAATCTGGAGGAGATGGTGCGTGATGCCTTTGGCTTTGATGAGTACAGTGATTGGCAGTTCAAGAGGCTGAAACAATTGTTGGTAGATATGAAGACACCACTCCATCCAAGTTGCAATGAGAGCTATACGAGGTTGACAGGCACACTAAAGCTTCTCCAACTAAAGGCGGCACATCACTGGACTGACAAGAGCTTCAGAGAATTGCTAGAAACGCTTATTGATATGTTTCCGGAGGGGAATCAAATGCCCAGGACCACATATGAGGCCAAGAAGATTGTTTGTCCAATGGGACTGAAGTTCGAGAAAATTGATGCTTGCAAGAATGACTGCATCCTGTTCCGTGGTAAAGATTATGAAAAGCTCCATGCATGCCCTAAGTGTGGAACCTCTCGTTACAAGCAAACAACTGATGAGGGTGATGACGGCGAGGTGACGCGCCGTAGAGCTCCTAGGAAGGTTGCTTGGTACTTCCCTATAATTCCTCGCCTCAAACGTCTCTTTGCAACATCCAAGGATGCACAACTGTTGAGCTGGCACTCGGATGGGCGGAAGGTTGATGGTTATATAAGACACCCAGCAGATGGTATTCAATGGCGGTTCTTCGATTTCATGTATAAAAGTTTTTCTGATGAGCCAAGGAATCTTCGGTTAGCATTGAGCACAGATGGCATGAACCCATTTGGTAACATGAGTAGCTCACATAGTGTGTGGCCTGTGCTCTTAACTATCTACAACCTCCCCCCATGGTTGTGTAACAAGAGGAGGTACATGATGATGTCAGTTTTGATTTCTGGTCCGTTTCAACCAGGCATTAACATCGACGTGTATTTGAGGCCGCTTATTGATGATTTGAAAAAACTCTGGAATGAAGAGGGTGTTAGGGTGTACGATGGGTTCAGGAAAGAATATTTCAATTTACGTGCCATGGTCTTCACCACTATTACTGATATTCCAGGACATCGTAGCGTGTCCGGGCAGAGTAAAGGAGAAAAAGACTGCTTTCAGTGCTTAGATGACACAGAGACTGTTTGGTTGAATAACTCAAAGAAGAGAGTTTATGTAAGGCACCGACGTTTCCTTCCTAAGTCTCATCCATACCGGGGTATGAAATGTCAGTTTGATGGCACGAGGGAGACAGGATTTGAACCAAGGCATTTCAGTGGGCAACAGGTGTATGACCAAGTGGTAAAGGATACCACACCTACAGTTGACTCGGAGAGCACTGTCCTTGGAAAACGAAAGTGCAATGCAAAAGATAAGAAAAGGTGGAAGATTGGAAAGCGAAAGCGCAATGCAAAAGATAAGAAAAGGTGGAAGAAAATGTCAATCTTATGGGAACTACCCTATTGGAAACACTTAGCGGTCCGCCATAGCATTGATCTCATGCATGTGAAAAAAAATGTTTGTGCGAGTTTGCTTGGGACACTCATGAATGATAAATGGAAAACCAAGGACCATGGAAAAGCAAGAGCTGACCTAGAGGAATTAGACATAAGGCCTGAGCTCTGCCCTAACAGTAGCAGTGCCAAGCCAGCTTTAGCTGCCATAAACCTAACCCAAGAAGAGAGGCAGGAATTGTGTGACTTCTTTCGTAGTGTCAAAGTTCCCTCTGGATACGCAGCCAACATCCGAAAGCTTGTACCTCCAAGAGAAAACAAAATGCTTCCCATGAAGGCTCATGATTGTGATGTCATGCTCACAACAATGCTTGCAGTAGGTATCCGGAACATATTGCCAGAAAAAACCCGAAGGGCAATCATGAGCCTCTGCTTCTTCTTTAACACAATCTCTCAAAAGGTCCTTGATGAACAATCACTGGATGATCTTGAAAAGAACATCTATGAGGTGATGTGTCTTCTTGAGGCTTACTTCCCGCCGACTTTCTTTGACATATCCGTCCATCTCATTATACATTTGGTTAAGGAGATCAAGTTTCTTGGACCAATGTTCCTCCACCACATGTATCCATATGAGAGATTTATGAGTACTCTGAATAGGTATGCCAAGAGTCGGGTTCATCCTGAGGGAAGCATGGCGCAATGCTATTCTACTGAGGAGGTGGTCGACTGGTGCCTTAGTTACATTGACCCCACCAATCCAATTGGCATCTCCAAGTCCCGCCATGAGGGAAGGCTAGCAGGGAGAGGGTGTGTTGGGGAGAAGCAAATTAGTCCAGATCCAGATGACTTTGAACGAGCCAAATTTCTAGTGTTACAACACACAAAAGAAGTGGAACCTTACATTAAAGAGCATATGGAGATGTTGAGACAACAAAATCCGCATCGGGGCGCAGCTTGGTTAGCGAGGGCACACATGAGTGAGTTCAACAATTGGTTTAAAGTCCGGCTACGTAGTTTAAGCTCTTGCCCAGACAAAAGGCTTCGACAGCTGGCAGAGGGCCCTTTCTTCACAGTCACAACTTATCAAGGCTATGACATAAATGGCTACACCTTTTACACCATCAATCAAGACAAGAAAAGCATGTACCAGAACAGTGTTGTTCGTGTAGATGCATTTGACAGCAATATGCATAAGGCAATATACTATGGTCAGATTGAAGAGATATGGGAACTCCTATATCCTGGTGGATTCAAGGTGGCTGTTTTTCGTTGTCGATGGGTCCAGGGAAGTGCGGTCCAGAAAGACAATTATGGCTTCACAACAGTTGACCTTACAAGAGTTGGGTTTAGGGAAGAGCCATTTGTACTGGCAAGTCAAGTTTCCCAAGTCTTCTATGTGCGTGACACTAGGAACAAGAGACGACAAGTGGTTCTCCCTGGGAAAAAGCGGGTTGTCGGAGTTGAAAATCAAGTGAACGAGGAAGAGTTCAATCAATCCAATGAAATCCCTCCTTTCGATACTTCCATCATCCCTGTTATTTCAGAGAGCGAGCAAACACCATACCTAAGAAATGGTTGTAAGGAGGATGCCCCCATGGCAAAAAGACGCCAAAAACAGCAAGTACACACAAAATAATGCTCATGTGAGTTTTTGAACAATGTCATGATTTTTTAGAACAAGGTGATTTAGCAAACTGCTTAACTTGTTTATTTATGCTGGTATGGGAGCTCCTCAACTGCTTAACTTGCTAGTGCTGAACTTCGAGCATATGGAATCTGATTTACTTGATAGAGATAGGAGCTAGCATATGTTGAAATGTTTAACTCTAGTAGTTTAGTTGGTTGCTTTCTGGTGTAAAATTCTAGAACTGAGTAACTACATGCAATATATTGCAGTTGGCATAAAGATACTCTATGCTCATACTACTGCAGCTATATATTCTGTAACCGAGTACTCGCAGAGATAATGCCACGAACTCTATTTAAATGCCATTCAAATGTAGTACACCTTACTTCTCAGATATGAACAGGAATCAAACTTCTGACATATGCAACAGATTTGAAATTGATCCATGTTTGTTTGATATCTAGTCACATTTGAAATTGTTTGTGTCCATTTTTAAGCAGCCACATTCTTCCTATCTTATGTTACATTTTCAGCAGGACATTTTCAGCAGGACCATCTCTGAATTTGTAACACTCGGCAATATTTTGTATTCAACTTCTTAGATATGCATCATGTGGTAGACCGGTTCTTGAGGGTAACTTTGATGGATGAAGGTATGCGGCTGTTGAACCTCAATGCACTCAACTATCATTACTGATAGAAAGTGATAGGAATGTTGCTTAATTAGCGAACATAAGTTGTTGAGCTATATTAGCACTATGACTGATTGATTACAAATGAGCACATCTTCATTTAATCATTTGAATTAGTCACAACTTCCAACTGAAAAGTAGCAGTCAGCAAACATGATTTGTTGAGCTGGTCTTCAGTCTAGTCTTGTTTGGTTACTAGAGTCAAAATACAATTATTGATTGTTATTATAGTTTGGGTTTACAAATTCCATGGTACAGTTCAGCTAAATCCCATTTTTATTTGTAAAACTGAAAGTTGACTACTTTGGACTGTTAGCTTTATTTTTTTAAAAATGATTTGGACTTTTATGCATGAAGGTATGCAGTTGCTTCACCACTTTTCAGCACAATTGTACAAGAGTCGTTCTACCGAGCACAGCTACTTGAGAGGTGTGCTTTCAGCCCTCACAGGGTTCTAGACTTGGCATATCTGAGGAGAGCAGCAGGTACTCGTGAGATTTCATAGTGCATCTCGTACTTACCAGGCCTGGAAAATCTTCTGTGCAGATCAGGATTATATATGGAAAATGGATCAGGGTTTTTTATGCCACAGTTTGGGTTGATCCGGCCCATGATTTCTTCCAGTTCAGGTTTGAGGGTGAGACCTATCGGATTTTTTCTCATGAAATTCGTGCTCTGTATGAAAAAAAAACTGGAGCTGCCCATGTGTCTCAGCCTCTCCGGCTTACGGCTACAGAGACACAGTCAGTGATCGTGGCGACTACTGCAGCTCCATTGTCTGCCACTCACAGTCAGGTAGTCAGGTCACAGGAGAGCATGCTCAGCCAGTCTCTACTTCAGGTCTTGTGTTACTGATTGCCAAACTTTTACACTGGTGAGACACTTCACTCCTCGGTTGGTTCCACTGACCCTGACCCGCAGCAGCAGCCGGTCTCAGAGAGTCAACCTCCGCCTGTCACTACTGCTGAGGCTACAGTACCAGTGTCCGTTGCATTGACTAATGTGGTAGGTCCAGTTCAGTCAGTTCCACCTACAGAGCGTGTCGGTCCGTCTGCAGCTTCGACAGAGTCTCCAGAGTCAGACGAGGTCGCTTTTGCTTCACGGTTTGAGATCCCAGCACCTGACACTACTGCGACCGCCCCTCCACGTGACTCTTAGGTGAGAAGTAATTCTTTATCAAGGGGAAAGTTGATTCCTAAATCATCTAATGTTGTCCTTAAAAATTGTAAATTTCTGCAGCTCTGGGAGCAGCTTTTACAGGCGAGGGAGCAAGTGCTGGTGGCTCAAGTGCATGAACACTTATGATGTGGGTTTGAAAATTTGGAAAGTTGAGGAGCTCATGTCATCTGAGAGCTTGAGGAAGGGCAAACTGCTAGTTGGTAGAATGAGATCTGATGAGATAGCACATTTTTAATATGTTAGCCTTTATGGTTTTTGTTTCCATTAAACTTTCTTTGCTTGAACTGTGTCACCAAACGTTCATAGTTATCTGGGCTTGTATGTAATCTGTTTTTTTTCCCACATTCCCGTACTTGGTCTTTGACTATTTGTGCTGAATGCAATTATGAATGTTGAAATGTTAGGACCCATTTTGTGTGGTTATTTAACTCGTGAAATGTTTCCTTGCTACAAAATGGTAGCAGTTCAGTTGTAGACCTCCAGTAAGCAAGTTTTAGAAATTGCTTGGACAGAAGTTGTGGTTCTAGAGATGTTATTTTGCTAGCCACGAGGAATCAACTAAGTATGCATTCTGATTTCTGACTCTCTTTTGTTGCTGTGGGAGTCTGACATCTTTGCCACAGAGCATTGTTCAAACTCTGTGGTGGTTGTTTTCTTTTGAACAACTTGTACTTGTACTTGTACCTTGCACGTTTCATGTCAGATTATATTGACAGGGCTAAATAAATGGTTGGTTTATAAGTGCCGTTTGTGTCTACTGAAAAAAAAGAATGTGTTTGAGCTTCCAGTTTCCAGGAAGCGAGTATATTCTTCTGATGATTTAACAGTGAGTGTCTTGGATAAGAGTGGTGGTTCTTTCTACCTGAACAATTAAGCTGGATTAGTCAACAAATTGGGTCATCGGCCATCAAAATATTGTTGAAATGTTGTATTTGAAGTAATCAAAACACATGATCCATGGCTTTCAGTTCAAGTAACAGTTTGGGATTTTCAGTGCAAAGGCTGATGCACAAAAGGTCATTTAACTACTAGTACAGAAATCATGTCTGTATATAGTTGTGTGTGAAAACTAGTTGCAAATCTCAGGTTTGTGAGGTTAAACTTTGTTCATGGGATGAAATGAACTTGAAGTCATAAAAATCTGCAGCAAACAGGCCCAATTTCTATGTTATTATCTGTCTTGTTCTGCAGCAAAAAGGCCCAACATGTACGTGGCAAAGTATTGTGTATATCCTGCTAGGCCCAAAACATACGTGGGCCATTTTAAAGGACGCATAAGGAAAATACAGACACGCGTACGAAAGAGCGTCTGTAACTCAATGCGCGTCTGTGATAATAAACCTATAACAGACGGGCATCAGAAAGCTCGTCTGTAAACTAACACGCGTCTGTAATTTTGTGCGCGTCTGTGATAGAGATATTACAGACGGGCGTACAAAAGCGCGTCTGTAATTTAGTGCGCGTCTGTGATAATGATATTACAGACGGGCGTACAAAAGCGCGTGTCTGTAAGTTAACGCGCGTCTGTGATTAGTAATTATGACAGACGCGTGTATGAAAGCGCGTGTCTGTAAGTTAACGCGTGTCTGTGATTAGTAATTATGACAGACGCGTGTACAAAAGTGCGTCTGTAATTCAGTGCGCGTCTGTGATAATTGATATTACAGACGCGTATTAAGAACAGTACCATTGCCAATCAATCTGTCGGGTTATTACAGACGGGTGTTAGTAAAGCTCGTCTGAGGAATATCTACTACAGACACGTTTTAAGAGGTGTGTCTGTGATTGGGTGTTGGATTTGCCAAACTTTTACATTGCCTGTCGGAATCGTCGGCGGCGGCGCCATCCTCGTTAAGCACTGGCATGGTCCCCGCCGCTGTGTGACCAGCTAGCTAGAGCATGGCGCGCTTTGACCAACCGGCGGGGACGACGGCGACGACCGCCGGCGCCGGCGCCGGCGCCGTGGAGACTGGAGACATGTCTCCGCCGCAAGTAATAATCAGAGGTTTTTTTGGAAGCTTCTTGTGTCTCTTGTAATCTTACTTGGTGCGGCTTGAATTGACCGGATAAAGAATTTCAGCTACGCTAGGTCTAGGTATGTGTGAGCTGATCGATCAGATTTGGAAGAGGAGGATTCAGAGATCGATCGGTTTTCTATAGGAGGGAGGCGAGCACGCGGTGTTGCTTCGGGGATCATGATTGCAACTCATGGACCGAAAACGAACAGCCTTGGCACGTAGAGGCAGTAGCTAGAACAGCTCGATCGCGAAAGCTATATATTAGAAAAACGTGGAGGAGACGACCGCTTTGTAGCGACCGCGCGCGCAAGGGGCAAACACTGGCGCCAGCGAGGAGGAGCTAGCCGCGCAAACTATTCCTTTCTACGCTGAGCGCAAGCTTGCAATGAAAATGTTTAAAAACGAACCGGGCCGGGTTAACAATTGTTTTGGAATTGGCAACTCAGGAACGAGGTGGAATGTATCTTCTGGGAAATGGAAGCTGTTCTTCAGTAAAGAAGAAAGTGGATGCATTTTCTTTTTTTCACTATCGATGTGGCCCGCACATAATACACAGCTAGCGTGCGGGTATCACTTGTGTCAACTATTTTTTTTATCGAACTATCAGCGATTACACGCTATACCTTTGCTCTTATAGTTATAGGCTTGTTTGGAACCGATTATAACAGGATTCCTGGGCGTCCCACGACGAGAATCGGAAAAATCCCGAAATGCATGATGGTGGCCATGATTCTCGTGACCGCCCGCCCGTAAGGAGAAAAATTGGAAAATGAAATATACCGTGGATTCCCGGTATCGCAGCCACGAAGCCGTGGATGGGATACCGCACCTCGCAGTTGCAGATCACGGTTCCAAACAGGGCCATAGTTGGCTCTGCTGACTTGTGACCGGTCGTCATGGATGACTCTCCGTGAATTAAATAGCTATGATTTGGTTTCCATCTAATCCAATTTGAATCCTGTGGCCCAAAGTTTAGCCCATAAAGTTTTTATCTCTTGGGGCTCCAAACAGGTGGTCTAAATATTATCTAAAATTTAGCCAACTCTAAATGGTCATTCGACCACACAAGTATACTAAAGTGGTCTAAAGTTTTACTTTTCTCTAGTAAAAAGACAATTTTCATCCTTGTTTTTTCATCTCCACCCTCATCGCTCGGCTGGCCACCCAACTTGCTCGCGGCTTCCCCCCACTGTCGTGCCAGTCTTCCCACCGTCATGCCCATCCGCCACCGCCGCCCTTCCATCTAGAGCCCTATCCCGCTGCCACCACCCCCCTACAGCACAATGGCGACACAGGTGCTTGGGGAGAGCAGCTTCAGCACCATCGCCGAGGTGTGACACCGCGCCACAGACACTACCATTGTTGAGGTGTTGCGGGAGGAGGGTGCCACCACTGCCCCTATGCCTACCCAGTCGGGCTTGCGGCCCTACGCCCCGCACAACACCAGGCCTGCCACTGCTGCCCTAGCATTGCGCCCTCCTCTGTCATGCAACAAGAGAGAATGAAGGAGATGGTGAGATAGAGTTGGATAGGGAGGGAGAGAGAAGAGAGGTTGCGGACTGGATACATAAATCTTTTTTTTATTGAGTTAGATCTAAGAGAGAATTATGAAAATGGCCTCAAAACCAATTGCGTTTAGGAAACTGGCCCTTTTTTTTTGAACTTAGCAATTTGGCCTCAAAACCAAAGTTTCTTTGGAAAATGGCCTTCTGTTACTTCTGTCAAAGGTAGACTGTGAACTTTTTAGCAAAAAGACCATTTTACCCTTGAGAAGAAAAAAATAAAAAACAGAGCTTTATGTATTTATTGTATATTTTGACAGCATATATATATATATATATATATATATATATATATATATATATATATATATATATTGAGTATATTATCACATTCAGAGCAACATAACCATATATTTCACATTCAGCTACATATATTCACGCATAAGCCACATATATTTCACAAATGCATAGTTCACAAATTCACCATAGTTTTAGTTCTCACATAAACGAGGTCACACAACATCTTCACAAATCCACCATAGTTTTAGTTCTCACATAAAAAGGTCACACAACATGTTCACAAATGACAACATGAAAGTGCTACATGAGACCACATAGAACGAATACATCACAAATCAAAGACCGACCCTTCTTTTGCTTCGCGTGCTCATGGCAGGGCTGCTAGGAACTCCTTTCTTGCTTCTTGTACTCATTGATGGGCTGTCAGGTGGCACCTTCGGATTGTTCACGGCTTTTTTCTTTGGAAGGCCTAGCTTCTTGGTGATGACTTTCTGCTTCTTTTTAACTTGAACAAGTTGATCTTCAATATGAGCAATAGAAAGTGCTTTGGGCTGATTTGACCCACTTCTCGACCTACAAATATTTTGTATTCACAATGACTTAGATTAGGAGAACAAATTGGATGAATGTAGTTCATTTCAAAATTAATAAACATACAATTTTGAGTGCCCAGAGTTGGAGTTAGTTTGATTTCCCTTTTTCTTACTTGAAACCTCCAAGCTGTGGCTGTCACAATAGTCAAATAATTCAGGTTTCAATGAAAGATATGATGGTAGAGAGATTGCTGCAATATGTGGTATACCTTTTAGAGGTTTCAGGTGTACAATCCTCACTTCTCCTCCTTTTGTTACTAGTTGATGTTACCAAGTTTTGACTACGATCACAGAAATGGTACTTACAATCAATTTGAAGTTATTAGATGGTACCATGAGAGAAAAGAAGAAAACCAAACCTGGTGAGTAATGTCATGGTCGCCGATGGTCCATCCTCCAAAGGCATAATGGAGCTTTGGGCACATTTGGTCGTCCTTGCCCTCTTCTTTGCTGCTGCCCTGAAATAAGAATAGAATGAATATAATGAATAGCCTGTACTTTCAAAGAAAAAACATAGATGGTAGAGAAGAGTACACAAATTATTACTTGATGGCTTTCATAGCTTCAATATCTTCTGGTCTTCCCCTCTTGCAACTCTGCCAATGATGTCCATAGTCCAAGCAAATAGGGCACTGGTGCTGTCCTTTTCTCTTTTTCTTGTCACCAGTACCCTTGTGCCTCTCAGTTTTAGGCCTACCAGCTACTGGTGTCAATAAAGGTGGGTGCATAAAAAATCCATGGTTAGATTGAGGCCACTGAGACTTGTCTGGCATAGCTGGAATAAGCTGACTATATGCAACTCTAAATTTCTCAACGGAGTAGTATAAGTCAACATAACTCTCTATTGATTCATCAAGGGAGGTGATGAATGCTAGTGCATGCTTGCAAGGAATCCCAGAAACATCCCATTTTCTGCAAGTGCATGTCCTCTCTTTTAGGTCAACAAGAAACCGAAATGCACTTCCTCCCATCATTGTAACTTCAGCTACCTCTTCTGAGCATTCTAGAACTTCTAAGTTCCCCTCTTTACTCTCCTCATACAACTCTTTAATGATGTGGGGTAGAATCAAACCCTGAAGGTTCTTGCCTATTTTTCTTCTTTTGTTCCACTTGGACATGAGCATTTGTCTGAGCTTGTCCATGAAATCATCCAAGTTCATGGACTTGTGAGCCTTAATCCAATTGTTAAAACTTTCCACAAGGTTGTTGGTCACATAGTCTACCTTGCAAATGGTATCGAACTTGCTCCTTGACCACTTTTTTGTGTGTGTACTATCTAGCCAATCTGTTGCATGGCCTACAAGCAGCAAGGAACCCATCTATGCATGGCTTGAAAGCTAAAAAAATCTTCTAAATCTGATCTTGTCATCTACCATGTGGTGGTCAATAATGACTAAGCTACCAGGGCTACATTTCTCAACTTGTGCTTTGAACTTGAACAAATTATCAAAACTGGCATCCCAATCCCCATAGAGGTGTTTGAGTGCTAAGTTCTTACCTTCAAACACTCTATGATATGGTATTTGCGGCCCATGATGTTCTTTCAATTTTTTTACCAATTCTTTTGCACCCAAAGTTGCATCCACTATGAGAAAGTCCTTCACCTTTTCACAAATCCAGTAATTTCTTGCATTCTTCACCTTCTTTGATAGTCTTCTACTGGAGCACTTATGAGTAGGAGGTTTATTTTTCACCTAAACATTTATGAGAAACATGAAAGAAACATTTAGTAACGGAGATAAACAACGTGTAAACACATTTAACAAGTGGACAAAGCCTTACCACTACAGTGGTGTTGTCCTTAGCTGTAGCAGCATATATCCACCATGGACACTTCTCTTTGTCCCTCATTGAACAATATGCCCTGTACCTCTTCTTGCCAGTCTTTGTCACATTGAACTCAAAACGATTTTTTATTGCATGCTGACAAAGTGCCACTTTGAACGTGTACATGTTTGCATAAGTTGAGCCTTCTTTCATTGGTGGATCATTTGGATCATGTTCTACACTTGGAGCATAGCTTTTGTCATTGCATTCCTCCTCTTCCTCCTCCTCTGACTCACCTCCTCCTTCATCAGCTTCATCATCAACAACATAGGATGGTCCTTCATCATCTTCAACTATCCTCTCAACCACCTGTAGAGCATTAGGTTGTACATTATCAAGGTATGTATCTTCCTCATCAACACCTACATATTCATTCTCTGGTTCAGGGTTCCTAAGGTACTCATCATCGTCCTCTTCCTCTGCATTGTTGACCTCTCTAGTAGGCTCTGCTTCATCACTAAAATCCCATTCATTGACAGGCTTGTATGGATCGGAAGGATCTCGGTACACAACAAACATGATAATAACTTTTTTCTTTGAATGTCTCTCAAACATAGCCATCAAATCCTGGTCAGTTTTGACTTCAGGGAAAGATTTCAATTCTTCGTCATAATACTGGAAATGAGCTACTTCCAAATAACCATATGGGTACTTATCTACCACTGAGTCATGAAGGTCCTTATAATTAGATTTGTCCGAATCAACAATCATGTCAAAGCTAAAACACTGGAACTCTTGCCTACACCTCTTACGGTTACCCAACAATTTGATTTGAAGTGTATAATTGGAATCCATGCTGTCATGCAAAATTAAATTCAGTTTCAGAAATAAATTTGACCATCAGTAAATACACCTACGAGGACAAAACCATGAGAACTTACTTTTCCATCGATCCTTCTTGGTCAAACGAGATGGCTGCCTCGCCTTGCTGCCCCTCCCCGTCGCTAGGCTTCTCTTGGACAAGGGGCTGGGGGGCAGAGTCGGTGGCTTCCTCCTCCCTAGAGGCAGCATCGCCGGCCTCCATGTCCTGGCCGCGCCGGACCGGCCCTAGCCCTGGCTGCACGCGAGCCACCAGGACGGCGGCGGCGCCTTCGGGCCGGCAGCGGAGCCCGACCGGCTGGGGGGTCCGCCCCGCCCCTGCCTCCTGCCGGCGAGGGGGGCTGGCCGCGCTGCCCTGGGGTGGCCGCGCCGCCCTTGCCTCCTCCCGGCGAGGGGGGCTGCCCGCGCCGCCCTGGGGTGGCCGCGCCGCCCTTGCCTCCTCCCGGTGAGGGGGGCTGGCCGCGCCGCCCTGGGGTGGCCGCGTGTAGCAGAACCTCCTAAATTATATGGCCCACATGTACCTGTCATTGTCCCTAAGACCTCTGACAGCTATGCATGTACACCAGATAACCTAAGAAGATCTGTCGGGTGCCCTCACAGGACCCCGATTTAACTACATTTGACAACTCATACCAGGATCAACAAAGGAGTAACTACAATATTACAACATTTGTTACAAAACTTTACATCAGAGTGCGGAAGAATAATAATAACAAAAATTTATAAATCTTGATTAAGTTAACTTTTTACAAACTTAACTTGTATTGCGGAAGTCGAGTAGAACTACAGAAGACAACTTAGGTAGAGCACCTAAGTCAGAAGAGGACAACCAGATCATATCGAGCCCACCGACATGACCTCGGTTAACAGCACCAGTCAGTATCTGCAACAGGGGTTAACAAACCCTGAGTACTTGAGGGTACTCAACAAGACTTACCCGACTAAAGAAAAGATTCCAAGGGCATGCTAGCTTTAGAGAATCAAGGTATGGGTATTCCAGAATCAAAATTTTCTTTTGCAGAAAAGCTTACTAAAGTGAGTCCTTACCTTCAGCATTTTACTTTTACCATTGATGGTTCATTAACCAAATCTAGATGATCCTAATCTAGATCAAAGTAATTATCATCAAAACATTTCTCATTCTTTCTTTCAATTCCAGTTCTTAACTACGATGCAAGTCAGGTGATCAAGTCTCCATAACCGAGGAGCAACGACGATTCGAACCGATTATACCCAGCTGGGGATCCCTAACCTCACGACATATGTAGAACCGAATCTTACATATATCAACCCTCATTTAGATCTCCCAAAACCAGAACGTGTCCATCGCCACCCGAGAGTACAGTACTCCTCGAACCCGGCCCGATTCTAGCCCCGAGGGTACACGCTACTCCCGCCATCTCTCCACTCCCAGTGCGAGGTTAGACGTTCTCGTAATGGAATCACTAACATGTTGGGCTTACCCAAGGCATGAAGCTAGTTGCAAAGTCTCGAACACAACAGGCTTACAACGAACGGACCTTAACTGACAAGGCGGAAACACTACATTGAGACTCCTTTCCCAATGCATGTTAGCAGTGGCCAAACCACCCGCCCGATCTTTCAAGTTCATTCTCATATTTCAATATTCATTCAATATGCCGTCATGGCTATATAAACATTGCATTTAAAAGCTTAACTTCTAAGCATAGCGAAGCATACTACGCATTTTCAGTAAAACAGGTATCAAGGTTAATATCGCAATAATCAAGGATGATAATGCAGCAATTAGGTTATCACTCAACTCCTAATTACTTAATGCAATAAGCCATAATATAAATAATAAAACATTTATAAAATTCAAGGTAGGGTTTAAATGCACCGGGACTTGCCTTCGTTGCAGTGGTGGTTAGTTCTCGTAGAAGTCAAGTTTGATGCCAACATCACGGGTGGATGACACCTTTCCGAAGATTGACCAACACCAACCTCGTCATCACTTGTTCACCACAAATCTTCTCACTCTCGTAGCCACTACACGTATATAAATGATGCGATGCTTAACATGATGGAATGCATGCCATGATGCATGATAATGAACAAAGCATAGCATACAAGAGACATTTAGAAAGGATAAACATTAGTTATCTACTTGAGTATAACTTTCCTTCGCGGTATAGTTGCAAGCTAACAAGGTTAATTTAAAAGTTAACTAACCGTAACTTTGTTTTTACCCAAGAGGTTGCATCTATGAACAAGTAATTCTACCACAAGACCACTAATTACTGACACAAGAAATTATTAACCAACAATGATTTATGTTAAACACATTAACTATCATTAACAAAACCTAGTTAACAAGCTAATCATAAACTCAAACAATTACTTAAAATGCCAAGGGTCATTAAGTATTAATGGCCCAAGGTCATCACTCAATCAAAAGAGCACACAACACTTAAAGTTATTGATTTAACATTTAATTAATCACTTAAATAATTAAGGCATAAATTAAGAATAAATTAAAATTCCTCAAAATGAGCTCATACTTTTCCTATGGGTTAATCATGGCCTAAAACAATATCAAAACAAATTTCATAATTTTTGGATTAATATTTTATTTACCAAAATTCCTGGAAGTTGCATTTAACAATTAATTGAGCTAATTAAATCACATACAAAAAGTAATCAAAATTAGCATTTCATATTTTTCCTAAATAGTACACATCACAGGGAGGCTATACCAAAAATTTTGAATATTTTAGGAGCTATAAATAATTCACAACAAAATAACAAAAGTTGCTACTATTTAACATTTTCAGAAAAAGAAAAACACATTTTCTCTCCTCAGCCCACAACTTTCTTTCCTCCGGCCCACAGTGGACCGGCTCGGCCCAACCGCGCGAGCAGGCGCGGCCCAACAGCGCAGCAGACCGGCCCAGCGTGGCCTGCCCAAACGTGACCTGGCCATTTTACAAAAGAGACCCTCGGTTTTCTTTAAATAAACCCGCAGTCCTGAGGCACTATTCCTATGAGTCACGAAATTCACAAAATAACCCAGGAAAAACTCGTATTCTCACCGAGGTCCTCCTTCTTCTTCAAGGCAGGGAGCAGCGGAGGTTGACCGGCGATGGACTCCGGCCGTGGAGGCAGGGCCGACGGCGGAAAGGCGATGACACGGCCACTCCGGGTAAGCGCGCACCCGCGCAAGGACGCAGCTCGCCCGGGGGCGACCCACAGTGGTGTGACCACGTGCACGTGCGGCCGCAGCGACTGCTGCCGGCGGCAGCGGTGCAGCCGGTGGCTCTAAGCACGGCGGGCGCGTGCGGGGCAACGAGGAAAGCGAGGCGGAGGTGGTGGGGTGCGCAGCTTGGCCGACAAATGAGCGTAGCAGCGGAAACCACAGCGACGGCGGAAACTTGGCCGGCGATGGCGGCGGCAGCCGGTGGCTACAGCGGCGCTCGGCTGGTCGAGGAAAACCGAGGGAGGAAAAGCGCGCGAGAGAGAGAGGCAGCAAGGAGCGGCTTGGTGCCTTCTGTAGGCAAGGAGGGCGCGGCATGGGCGCGGGACGCGCGGCGCCCGCAGCGCGCGTGCACGGCGCCGTGGTCAAATTGGGCACGGTAGCTCCCTTTGAAGCCTAACGTCGAACACGTGGCGCGCGAGAAAGTTCCCGACCTTGCAGTCCCTAAACGGCATATTCGGCTTGGATTCGGACCTGGGTGCCTATAGCAAAGTTGTTGTCCATAAGCTGATCTCCAAGTCTTGTTAAGGGTGCACTGCTATTAAACTCCCGGATTAGCAGCTAATCAATCCTTAAGTTGACAGTGTCAAAGCATTGACAGCGATAAAGAAAGCCCACACTTGAGGGTCGAAATGAAATCCAACCAAGCTCAAACTTTGCCTAGCCATTCTTCGTGGCCTAAGCTCCAACTCGTATTTTTGGACCGAACCAAGTTATTTAACGAAAACTCGAGAACGCGACACGCCAACATATCAACATCATTGCCCCCTAATCCCAGACTTAACATTTGTAAAGGCTTAAAACAGCATCTACTTTTGAAAATTCAAAATTACTTCTAATTTTGCATTGAAACACAAAAATCTCCAAAAACAAAAGTTGCTCAAAATTTTGAACCCTACAACTTTTCTTTTGTGACCAAACTCAGATTTTGAATAATTTTTTTGAAATTTGGATTTGAATTCAAAAGGGGACAAAAGTAGGGTTTCTGTAAATCCAAAATTACTTTAAATTTTTGGATACAACTCGAAAATCTGTAAAAAGAGAAGATTTATAACTTTTGAAGATCTGCAACTTTCATAATGGGGCCATCACCCAATTATGCCTACTTTTTGAAATTGAGTTGAAATTCAAATTTGGAATTTGAATATTTTCAGTTTTATTTAAAATTTTACATTGAAACTTTGAAAACCTAAAACACCAAAGTTGTACATCTAGGTGAGACCTACAACTTTGCTTTTCAAACCATTTTCAAATTCTGCCTCCATTTTGAAATTTGAGTTTGGGGATGAAAAGGGGTCAAATTTGAAATTTGCTTCTTTTCAAAATTGCTCCACATTTTACACTAAAACTTTTAAAACTCAAAACACCAAACTTGTAGCCCTTGAAAATATCTACAAACTTGGTTTTGAACTTTTTCCCAAATTTTGCTTAGATTTTGAATTATTTCAAAAGGGGTAAATAGGGTTCTGGAATTCAGGGTTTTTGAATTCATTTGATTATTCTTTTTAACTAAAACATGATTAATTATTTAACACTAATAAAACATTATTTCATGTGATAAGCAATATAGCATAAACACATACAAAGCATTTATTATTGAAATCAAAATAGCAATTCACTATTGAAACATGTGAAACATTTTATTAACAACCTCTGAAATATGTGAACCAGGGCATATTCATAACATGTAAAACACTTGTTTAATGCAGCACATGAACCTCACATGGAAAACATTGCGTCAATAACACATGTAACATATGAAACATATGCAACATGACTAAAGTAACATGTGCAAATGAATGTATTTATGACATGTCATTTGATGTTTATGCTTGATGATGCTTCATTATCACATTTTAATTATTTCTTAACATCTAGGATGTTATACCGCGCCGCCCTTGCCCGGTCCCGGCGGGGGGGGGGGGGGGGGGGGGGCTGGCCGCGACGCCGTCGGCGGGTCGTGCCGTGCCGCCCTGGCCGGCCAGCCCCGGCCGCGCGCGAGCAGAGGAAGGGCGCCGCCGGCTGTACGCAAGCAGAGGAAGGGCACCACCAGCCGTACGCCGGGCCACGGGAGGAGCCCCGCCGTCGGGGGGCCGCGGCGGATCCGGGTCCGGCGACCCCGGATCCACAGGTTGGAGGGCCGGCGGCGATGCCTGCTCGCCGGTGTGGCCGGCGGGGGCGGCGCCATCGCCCATCCCTGCTCTGGTCTTTTTTTTCTTACTTGATCGAAGACTGGACGAACGAGCGCGGGCGGCTTCACCGCGTGAAGGGAGGGGTAAGGAAGGGTAATCTCGTCTTTTTTTACGATGTACAGTGCCAAAGTTCACGGTCTACCTTGACAGAAGTAACGGAAGGCCATTTTCCAAAGAAACTTTGGCTTTGAGGCCAAATTGCTAAGTTCGAAAAAAAAGGGCCAATTTCCTAAACACAATTGGTTTTGAGGCCATTTTCATAATTCTCTTCCAAACAGCTCCCTTGTCTAAAGTTTAGTGGCCAAAGTTTAGCCTTTAATTTTAGCTAACTAAACTTTAAATCATAGGATCCAAATAGGTAAGTTACTACGTTCGGTTTGAAATATAATAGATCTTAAATTATTCTAAATCAAAATAATATAAATTTAACAAAACTTAAAGAAATGAGATGCAATATTTATTCTATCATATGAGCATCATTAGACACAATATAAAATATAATTGTATAATTTGTCTCTCCGATGTATAAATAGTAATATTATTTTCTATAAAACTTAACTTAAAATCCATTATATTTTAGGATGAAGATAGTAGTAGAATAATATATTTGAACAGTGATTATTACTTCATGCTTGATCTTTATCCAAACCAGGGACGGAGCCAGCACTAAGGCGGGGTGGGCTCGAGCCCCCGCTACCGCTGTTCGCACCATGGAGCCCCTCCCTACAAATTTGCACCTATTCAAGCTTGGAAGGAGAGTCTAGAGATGAAAGATTGTGAGATAAGCCCCTCCTAATTATTTTTTTTAGATCCGTCCCTGATCCAAACATCAAGAGAACTCAGGAAAGAACCAAATATTTTCTAGAGCGTGTGACCGGTATATATAGTATAGTAAACTGCAGGTTATTAACAACAATATAGTTACACCCTACTCTCTTAGTCTCGTAAAAAGAGTCATTCTCGCTTCCAGAGAAATCAAACATTTTTAACTTTAACTAAATATATAAAAGAAAATATTAATATTTATGGTGCATAATTAGTATCATTCGATAGATTGTTGATTATTTTTTATAATTAATTTATTTAGAAATATAAATATTGCTAATATTTTATATAAACCTAGCTAGTCAAACTTAGAAACATTTGACCAACATGAGTCCTATAGCGACTCTTTTTGGGATGGAGTAGTACTACATAGGAGTACATATTTTATTGGCTTATTACCATGTTTCTAATATGTGAGGGAGGAACAGGGGGGTTCGGTCAACTCATCATTTTGTTGTCATTGATTCATTCGAAACTCCTACTCCCCCTTCGCATCAAAGAAAACTTCTTGACTTGCTGTCCAAGCAATGCAAACGCCAGTGTTATATCCTGTGGTTGATTATCACCACTTTTGGATGATCTCATGTATTGCTAGCTCTTTTTCTATCAGAAAGAAATCAAGTGGCTATATTCCTATTAAGACTAGAGAGAGAGAGAGATTTGATACTAAGCCGCCCATGTGTGCGTCGATCATCGATTCATGGTTGTGTTTAACTGTTTACCGTTGTGCTTGGTCGAATAAGAATGCAAGTCACTGGAAACAGCGACACCCATGAAACTTCTGTGGACGTACACGGCACACTGCGCGCTGACGAAAACAGATCGAAACGTAACGGTCATCTAGAATATGTGTACATGTGCTTGCTTCAGGAAAGAAGTATGCACATGATTCATCCTCATCTAGAGAGTCCAAGTCACGTGAATAAGATAAACAGATTTAATTTGTGGTTGTCGAATAACCCAACAAATCACAAACGGCTCGAGTGCTTAGCCACATTTTCATACACTAACAGTTGATCCGTGCATGGATACTATATATAACTTGCATAATGATAGTGATTTAAGATTTACAGATGGCTGATGTAATGTAAATATTGACTATACGTTTGCTCAGGATTTACTCTATTGAATCAGAGTCTCAAAGTCATGGCGTAACTTTTCTTTTTGTTTGGTTTTGACTCTGTCACATGCATGAATGGAACAGGGAAACATAAATTAATGTTTACGTGAAATACATATATGGAATGATAAGACAATGCTTGTCATCATAACAAAAATGTATAAAAGTAACACATTATTACTTGTAAGTTGTAGCAAAGCTCATTACCGACAGGCAACATTTTTTGGTGGTTTATATTTTAGGGGAGAGCTGACTATATACACCCGTGCTTTGGGTTATTAGGAAAAAAACTAATAAACCAGAAATGTTGGATATATTATTAAGATCAAGATTCTTGGCTCCTCTATATTCTCTATAGAGGTCTTTGCCAACATGGAAGCGGGGCAGAGACGGATAAGATCAAACACATGAATAAGAAGCATTTCAAATGTATTTTTGGCCATTTTTATTGATAGAGGGGGATGGATAAAGTGGGCAAAACAGACTGACATTTTTCAATTAAAAGGATTGGTTTTTCCAGCGTAGAATGTTGAATGTACTATATATAAAATAGTAGTTGAATCAACTTATACCGACTTAAAAGTTAGTTGACTTCCTCTTCGAAATAAAAGATCGACAATTTTGACATACGAAAAAGTAGCTTGCAATGAAAAATGGAAGCAGCATGATTGGGAAGGGGGGGATTTCCACCTATTGTAACAAGGAGTAATTATCTATAAAGAACGAAGTATCCTTGCATAAGATAATTGTGACTTTATTGATTTGTGTCCTAACATGTTTAATGGGACTAATGGTATTTGCTAGTATACAATATATTAGTGTTAGCTCTTATGGATGCAAAGTGATGGACATGGGTAATGCAACTCTAAGGAAGATCCGGCATACGTTGAAGACCCTATAAGATATGCAGGTAACCCAAGGCATCAAAGAATTGAAATTTAGAGTGCGAAGAATAGATGTAAATCATAGCATCCTATACAAAAATAGTCATTTGATAAATGGGATAGCACCACCAGATAAATAGGGGATTGATCTAGTGACACACGGGCCAAGACCTAGTGAACATTGGTTCATCATATGATATGGTGCTTTGACATATATGTACCGGTGATGACACCCCTTTTTGCAACGCATATATGTGTTGCTAAAGGTCCATATATGCGTTGGTGGGGTCTATACCAACGCATTTGCTATGCGTTGCTAAAAGTGGTGTTGCAAGGATTTATTGCAACACTTATATATGTGTTGGTAACACCCACAAATAAGTGTTGCAAAGTTGCAACAGATATGATAGGTTGTAGCAACGTTTATATGTGTTTGTACTGACAATGGACAAATTACTTCTATAGTTCATTGCAACATTTAGAATTGGATTATTGCAACGCATATATGTGTAGCTAGGAATTAACCATCTAATAAACAATATTAACAATTATTTCAGCTTATCAAACAATAATTGGAAAATTAGATGTAATCTCACATAAGAAATAACACAATGCCATATATTAAAAAAATAATTTTTGAATTACGATGAGAACATATGCATAATCAATGTAATTTGTATTCACAACACATGTTCTCTTATGGGAGTTAAATATAAAAAACAACAAATAAGTCCTCAGTGCCACCAGCTCTCCATTATCACATCCAGGCTATCTCGTCCATTTGTTCTCGGTCTCCATAGCCCTCCATTATCAAGTCTAGGGTCTCTCATCCATTTTTCTTCTCGATCCACATATCACGTTTAGGCTATCTCATCACAAAACCTACAGATGAAAATTATAGTATATTAGTATGGGACAATTAGGAGATTAGAAGTGCACTTTAGAAGACGTATCTCATACACTAGTAATTATGACTGCAGTGTTGAGAACTTTATTTTCCGGAGAATATTAGAGGTCAAAACAGGGTAGCTAATATTTTGAAATTTGCATATAATAACAACATATTTGTAAGAGAGTATTTACCTACTCTTTAAGATGTTTCATGATTTGAGCAATTGGAAGATGTTTCCTAGTTTGATTACAACAGTTTTCTCAACAATTTAATAAAATTCACTAAATTAAAAACCTAGAAAAACTAAAGAACAACACATATATCTTAGAAAATTATTAATGTAAAAAATCCTCATTGTAACTATCACACATGATAAATACAATTGAACAGGAAAACAGATGGAAAGTATTGAAACCTGAATGTGTTGACTAAAGATGATTTCTCTACAGGTTTAGATTGACAGAATAAGTAGGCGACTGCAGATTAGAATATGCATGCTAACAAAACAAAGAACATAGTACAGTGCTTACGTTCGTAATATAATCCTTGTTCTCGGACCCCGTGGCTCCAGCAAATCTGCAGTCATACAAAGAAATTGTTGGGAGCATTTACATATGTACTGAAATTAGAGATTATATCTAGAAAAAAAGTAAACACTGCAGGATCTGTTAAGCATAATGATTTCAAAGCATAAATGATTTTGGACACCAAAAGAATACCTGATAAAAGCTGTCAGACTACAAAGACATAATATCTATAGCAAAGTGATTGGAATTAAGCTTATCAATCTGAAACAAAATTTCAAAAATATTAAAATCCATGCTAAAGGAAGTTTAAATTAGTCACATATGTACCCCTGTGATCTTGCGCTTCATATCCATGATTGCTTGCCAAAAGAGAAAATAGCATAAACTAATCACTTATGTTTGTGAAATTAAAGTTCAATGCTAAAATCGATGTCAATTACAGAACAAAATAAAATTTGGTTCAAGTCAATGGGACTCTAGATGTTTATTCATTAAGAGTTGTAAAGCAGAGGGCCCTATATAATCTGTTTGGATCATGTAGGAAGATAAACAACACGGAAACATTGAAGTCCACTTGGAATAATTCAAATTTTCTACAACTTGCAGATCCAGAAAATGTATGTCATTCAAAAGATAAAATATTTTCGCTTGTAAATTATATAAGTAGTAATTTACCAGGACAATTTTCTTAACATCTGACCTGTCACCAGTCCCCGGTAGAAATGCATATTTTATATGATATGTATCTGATGCAGTTCACTAGAAAAATAGACCATTCTTATTTATGCTAAAGGACACACGTTTTCCCTTAGCAACTCAATAATATACAAATGCAAAAAGTAATAGTCTGGCATCCTCCTCTATAGGTAACGGCTTCATCTTTGGTCAATAGTGTAATATCAATCTGGGTTATATCCCCATCTCAGTAAACCAAATGCAAATTGAAAGGGACAAGGCAAACGGACAAATCGAATAACCGTGCATAATATCAGTCTAGAAGAACAATAGGAGGGGAAGGTAACTAACCATCAGGGGTTCATCAGTACCACTACGGTAGATACAGTCGCCGTCACTACTGCCACAGGTGCAGGTCAGGATCCAGCGCCCTGCTGCTACTGATGCAGATCGGGATTCCGCTGTGGCCGGCAATGCGCTTTGTTGCCGCCGCTGCAGCTAGGCTTCCGAAACCGCCGCCGCTGCAACCAGGCTTCTAGAACCGCCACCACCACCAGGCTTCAGGAAACCACCATAGGGAGATCCAGATGTGGGAGGAAGAAGATCACCGCCGCCACCAGGCTTCAGGGCCATAGGGAGATCCAGATGTGCGAGGAAGAAGAGGGATATGCGGGGGAGGGTTTCAATAAGACTTCGGTAGTTGCCCCTTGCTTTATTATGCAGAGGGATGCTTTGACATGGTGGGTGTGGGCCGGACTTCTAGACTCCATCCATCTATTATTAGCGATCTGAATAACAACGCTACAGTGGGGTTGGCGTAGTAGTGCCAGGGCATTATCACCAGAGTTTCGTCCAAGAAAAGAGGAATGAGGCACAAAGAACCACAAGACCCTCTGGTGAAGAACCACCAGACAATCTGACAAACACAAAGATGAGTAGGATGATGCTGCGCAGGAGGCACACTTGTTCTGAAGCACACTAGGCTGTCTGGTGACATGGCTGGAGGACTAACGGCTGGTAGTTCATGGCACCATGACCCAGTGATGAATATTTCAGCCACTGGGTTATCCGATAATTGTAGAAAATATTGTTGATGGTTGCAATGGCTAGTTCAACTTCTTTGGCATGTTTATATCCCTCCAACGGTTAGAGCCACTCAGAGTCACCCTAGCCGGATGATATGGGACGGAGTGATGAGTTCAACATCTCTAATAGATAGGCAAAATTATATTTATGGTACGGTCACGAGAAATAGAACACTATAAAGATGTAGTTTTCACTTGATACAATTGTGCAAAATTCATATATGTTCTGAACAACCCACCCATTTAGTTTTGGGCCTTATTGAGGGGGTGAAAAGGGAGATGCTATATTCCAGACGTCTGAAATTTCATTATTTTCGGCTGTAACATTAGAAATCAACCTCTGCAACGTTAGAGAACAACATCTGCAACATGTTCACAGTAGATCTAGTTTTCGGAGGAGAAAATCTCGCCGCAACATCAGTGATGTTGCATGTTGCATTGTTTGCATAACAACATCTGCAACATCGATCAACAACTGCTGCAACATTAAATATGTTGCCTAAAACAATCAAAATTTCTGGGCACCTGGAATGTAGGAAGACTGAGCAAAAACAATCTCAGAATAAACAATCATATTATTCATGCTTTACCAAAAATAACCAGACTATTTATTTTTGAAAAACTTGATTTACCATGTTAAGTGATATACTACTTCAGTCCTTGTGTTCTAAAATAAATTAAATTCTGATTGTATATCTAAATAAACATTTGTCTAGATAGCTAGAAGTGGATTTATTTTGGGACGCAGCGAGGAGCATGTTACCGGTTACCATCGTCGTTACTAACACAGATTTCGCCGTCAGCCATGCACTTTTGTTCCCCGTGTTTACGCAGAGAAGACATCTCGGTTTCTTCGCTTCGCGTAGCGTGACAGCAATTTCGTGAAAATTTCATGGTAGGGCCGGTTTAGATCAAAAATTTTTGCAAAATGACACTGTAGCAAGTTTCGTTGTTATTTGACAATTAGTGTTCAATCATGGTCTAATTAGGCTTAAAAGATTCGTCTCGTTCATTTCGTCTAAACTGTATAATTAGTTTTATTTTTTTATCTATATTTAATGCTTTATACATGTGTCAAAGATTCAATGTGACAGGGAATCTAAAAAATTTTGCAAAATTTTTGGAACTAAACATGGCGGCAGTACACAGCGCACAGTTTATGCCGCCACGGCCTTCCTCCGATCCCGCTCGAGCAGCCCCCGGAGCACGACCGGTTCCTTGTGATCTGTCGAGTCCACGTCAACCGCCACCTCGCCTGCCGCCGTCGTCCGCCGCCGTAGCCTGGACAGCGCGGCTAGCCAGGCGCACACGCAAGCCACGGCCCAGAGCCGCCCGCCGAGCAGCCCCGCCATGGACACCGCGACCACCACGGACAGCCCTACCACAGGGCCAAACGCACCCACGCCGGCCCCGGTTTTGCTCGTCGGCTTGGTGGACGCCGGCCGCGTCGTCTCGGCGGTAGCAGCCCGGGGTTGCTCTTGCTCCGCTCCGCAGGAATGGCTGCTGCCGTTGCTGGTGCTGTTGCTGCCACCGGTGGCTTGGATCTGCGACGCTTCCGATACTGAGTTGTCATCGCTTTGTGACCGCTCTGGATGCCGTTGTTTGCTGCGGCCGCTGCTGCTGTCCATGGCGCTGTGCTGTGATAGGCAGGGCAGGGAAGCAGAATATTACCTTACCATTTGACGATAACAAAGTTCTCGTGAATTAGGAAAAAGAAGCTCTCTGAGTGGAAGTTTTCAAAAGACAACTCGCACATCTACGATTTGCACAACAATTTTTTCATCAAGAAACTAAATGGGAGAGAGCAACAAAAATATGTACCTTATTGAAGAAAAATACAAATACTCCTAAGTTAGTAACAGCAACACGAGTGTGTACAAAACACGAACCGTATCGCACACGGTCCAGTGTAGTGCTACCGAGCTTTACTTTTCTCACCTCGCGTCCAGGCGCGCGCGCCGGCGCCAAGAAGCAGCATCCCGGGAGGCGAAGCCCCTTCCGCTTCCGGGACTCCTCGTCGGTGCCGGTGCCGGTGCCGGTGCCGCGCCTCATCACCTCTGAATCAGCCGCCGTCCCCACCACCACCAGGTCCCCGTCCACCGGGACGGTGCGCTTCTTCCTCCGGCGCTGCGACCTCTCCCACGGTGTCGTCGTCCCCTCCGCCGCCGACGCCTCCTGCTGGCCGCGCTCGCGACGGCTGCCGCCGAAGCAGAACAGGGTGACCCAGCTGAGGTTCCGCTGGCCACGCCGTCGCCCGCCGCTCGCGACGTCCTCGTGTGCCGTAGCCATGCACCAGTGCCTTGGTGGGCGTGCAAGAACTGGTGGCCAGCCCAGTCGTCCACCGATATTAGTAAGGCAGCCTTCAGACAAGAATGATTAGTTAATGGCTTCCCGCCATCAGACATGCATGGTTTATGCGTTAACCATCGGACTAGCTGAGGGAATCTGGGTGATTGGCGCCGAAGCAACCAACGGAATTATACGGTCAAGTACGGCAGCGCCTATGCCTACGAAGTCTCGTCAGTCACAGCTTATGACTTGTGCAGTACGCACAGGAGCGACTGGACGAATCTGACAAAGCTGGATGAGAGTGAGACTCGCATGCCATGACAAAAAGGACATGGTGCAGTGCACCACTCAAAAAGATAAATTAAGAGAGTAGTTTTAGCGTTTTTTTACAGCGCACTTCAACGGCATTTCTCCTAAGAAAATAAAAGTCAACGTACATGTGTTACATTGGGTCTGTTTGGTTGGTTATTACCACAATTTGCCAAATTTTGCCATACTTCAGTTTGTGGCACAATTTTTTTTCTTACATGAACTCCCTTTGTCTTGAAAAGAATAAAATTTCGAATGGTGTTAAGTACAATGATTCAAAGTTTGATCAGATCTATATAAAAAATATTAATAATTACTCATTTTGTTCTAAATTATAAGTTGCTTTGACTTTTTTTACATCTATTTTGCTATGCATTTAGATAAATAATATGTTTATATACATAACAAAGTGGATGAACCAAAAAGTCAAAGCGACATATAATTTGGAACGGAGAGAGTACCTTACTAAGTAAGTGTCATTAGACTTATCATGAAATATATTTTTATAGTGTACTTATTTAAAGTCATACATGTTAAAAATTTTCTATAAATTTTGTCAAATTGAAGATTATTTGACTTTAACCAAATCTAGAATTGTATCTTTTTTCATGAGATGGAGGTAGTACGTAGAAGTATAAAAATTGGAAGGTTTGTGAATAATTTAAAGACGCCTGAGCACTAGTAAATTGGATTTGTGGTGCGTTTTTTCACACAAGATATGCACCGTGGTGTTGCGAGGATAAGAAGCAATCATGATCTTGCTATTGTCCCTTTCATTTCTTGAAAATTAAAGTTGGATCTTGTCTCGATGTCTTTTACACTGATTTTATTTTTATTGTTTTGCTATTTTCTATTATGGGGTCACTGCTATTGTGACAAAAATACATTATTCAATTGAATTTATAACCGGAGACAGGTCAATTAGCTACATCTAGCATTTGAATTGAATCAGCTTTTTTAGGGGAATTTGAATTGAATCAGCTCAGCCATCTTTTTTTAGAAGAATTTTAGCATAGCAGCATACTCCCTCCGTCCCAAAAAAGAGTGACGTTTTTGACTTTTAGACATCGTGTTTGACCGTTCGTCTTATTTAAAAATTTTGTGTAAATTATAAAATAAATAAATCATTATTAAAGTATCTCTAATGATAAAATAAGTCATAACAAAATAAATGATATTTATACAAAAAATTTGAATAAGACGGATGGTCAAACAAGATGTCTGAAATTCTAAAACGACACTCTTTTTTTTTGGACAGAGGGAGTACTTCACACGTCCAAGGAGTTCCTTCTCCGGCCCATATAATTCCACTTCCGGCCTTGTTTAGATACCAGATTTCACCCTCAAATTCTACTATGTAAAAAGAAGATTCTCCATAACATTAAAATACCGGTACATGTTTGGAGTACTAAATATAGATGAAATAAAAAAACTAATTATACAGTTTTGTTGTACTTTGCGAGACGAACATTTTTAACCTAATTAATCAATCTTTGAACAATTATTAAAAAAAATAAAATTACTACAGTATTGCACAGTATTTACTGCCCTCCGTGTTTTTGTTAACGGTCCACGGCTCCGTTGACTCGCAGAGCTTTGCCTCGCGCGACACTCCGGCCCCCAACTTCCGAAAAAACTCCAGAGGTAGAAATGGCGGCGGCGGAGAAGCCCGCGGCGGTGCGGCGAGCGGAGGAGCTGGTGGAGAGGGAGATGGGCGGGCGCGACGCCTCCCACGACGCCGCGCACGCGCTCCGCGTCCGGGACCTCGCGCTCTCGCTCGCAGCCGAAGAGGGCCTCTCCGCCCCCAGCCGCCTCCTCACCGTAACTAACCACTGGCTCGCCTCTCCTTCGTTTCTCTGTATCATGCGGTCCTGGCACTGAAAATTTCCCGGTTTTCTGATCCACATGCCGTTTGGTTGCTCCAGGTGGAACTGGCCGCTCTCCTGCACGACATTGGTAACTCCTTACCCCGCCACCACCACTAGCGATGAAAACGGACGGAAAAACCCTATTTCTACTTCCGTTTCTATATTTTTTTTTGGCGGAAACGGGATCGGGTTCGAAAAATACGGGTTCGAAAACGGAATCGGAATATGCGGACATACGGAAACGAACAATACGGATGGTGGGCCGGAAAATTAAATTAAGATTACATAATATAATATTCTCAAAGTATACATATATAAAGTCATGTAATAATATATACAAAGTTTAATATTCATTTACATGCTATGTACGTGAACATAACAGGCATATTTAGTGATTCGTAGTTATATTAACATAACATAAGGACATGTAATTATTGAACATGTTGAGTATAGATTGAAAACGGGATAAAAACGGAATAAATATGGGTCTATTCCATATTAAAACGGGATTACTCGGAAACGGACGGAAAACACCATTTTCTACTTCCGCAAATACGAAAACGAGATCTCGCAAATACGGAAACGGACGGGAAAATATAGAAAACGGAACGGGACGGTACGGGAAAAATTCCGTCCGTTTTCATCCCTAACCACCACAAAAAAAAAATCCTTTATCGATTTCATTTGCTTTACCCCTCCAATCCATTTGAGTATGACTAGCTTCTTAATTTTTTATGCAGGAGATTACAAGTATACCAAGTAAGGGAGCTTCTAGTGTTTTGTTAAGTTCATTCCTTGTGTTTTCGAAGAGTGGAAGGAAGTTGAATTAGAGTTAGCGGAACCCTTTGTGCTGTAGAGACCGTGCATTAGTGATTGACCGTTGACTGTGTTGAGGAGCGAGTTTGATTCTTTCATATGTGATGAATTGCTTACATAAGTGGAAATTGGGTAGGAATAATGTGGAGGATATGAGCGTCGTTGAGATGTTTCTTCAAGAGGTAGGATTGGATGAAGGCCCGAAGGATGAAATAGTGGCGATTATTAAGGGGATGGGTGAGATATTCTCTTATTCAGTTATTTGTGTATATGCTTATGTACTTCATTTTTGTTCGACGACAGATTTCTTTGGGGGCACAGTCTAGTTCAAACAGTTCATTTCTGTTGCTTATTCCTCTTTGACATGCATGTGTCCATTTTATTATGATCTCAGATTATTTATCTTCATCCACTTGTTCCTTCACTTATATTGCTGCAGAAAATTTTAATTCATTATGCCCTTTGCTAAGATACTTGTTTGCTGTTACATCATCTGAATACCCCCAAGTACCTCACAGGAAAAAGGAACATCCATAAATACGCTTAATGTATCATTGTTAGTTCCTAGTGAATCATTCTTGCAATTATGCTTGCAAAATGTCTTTCTAACCCTTTAATAAACTGCAGGGTTCAAAAATGAAGTTTCGAATAAATCTATTGTTGATCCCACTCTTGAGTTTGCAATTGTACAAGACGCAGATCGCCTGGATGCAATTGGGGCAATTGGTAAATACTTCTTAAGTGGAGTTTTAAATTCTGTATGATCCGAATTTCTTTTAAAAATTATGATGCGATACAACTATGCAAACTCTAGTTATACTTATACCCAACCTTTTCCAGGTCCATTTCTTCTTGTGTTTGTCTATTTTCTTTGAATTCTTCTGGAAGAGATCCATAGAATGTTTCCTTCACTATTAGTTTTTACCAAATAGACTGTTGTGGGAAAATACCACTATGTGTATCTCTACAAGCATTGCAAACCAATAAATATAGCTTCCTGACTCCTACTGAGAGAGGCACAGGCACTCCATCAACTCCTCTTAGGGCTGTCACACATATTTCATTTGTCTCAGCAGTTGTCTTCTAACAGCATTTACTTCCTGTAGCTCTTCACCTATCTGATATTCTGTGATATGCTAATCGCAATAGTGTACCACCAGCCAGACGAATCTTGAACCTGATAGCATGTAGATGCGAGTGTATGTTAACTTATGCAACTCTTAAACTTGAAGATGGCTAGATGAGCTAAAGCAGGGAAAATATAAGATGAAACCTCTGCTATTGTTCTCTACTAGTTTTCTTCTTGTCTTGACCCAGTAAGTGCTTATAAATTTTCTACTTGTATGCATTATATGGGGAAAGAAAACCAAAGATGCACATATTTTTGGCTACCTTTGTAGTTCAAATAAGAACTCTGTGTTTAGCCTTCTCATGTGATACATGTAGGTATTGCAAGATGTTTTACATATGGTGGGAGCAAGAACAGCGCATTACATGATCCTAGAATTCTGCCACGTGATAACTTGTCAAAGGAAAATTACATGTCCAAGGAAGAGAAGCAGACATCAATCAATCATTTTCATGAGAAGCTTTTTAAACTGAAGGACATGATGAATACAGAGGTAATTAATCATCTTTTGTATAGAAGTCTTGTGACTGCTGCACATTCATCTTGTATAAATTCAGGAAGAAAGCATTGTCCCTACACCTAATGAATCTATTAAGAGTTATTTTAGGTCTAGTTCGCTTCTTTTTCTGTCTGGGGAGAAACTAGTTTGCTTCATTTATTATGCACATAATTTGTGGGAATTAGATTTGCTTAGTCCTACTCCTGTTAGCGTGGATTGATGTCATGATTAACAGTCGCCTGTTATTTGTTCCCTATTTGATTTTTTATGATTGTATCATAGTATCCGGCTGTTTTTATGCGTGTATCATAGTATCAGGCTAGGTTTACCCAGAAATACACTCACTCTAGTATTCCCTTATCTGCTCGATATGTACTGAGACCTAGTTCACTGTGTGCATAGGCCGGGAGAAGGAGAGCTGAAAAAAGGCATAAGTTCATGGAGGAGTTCGTGGCTGAATTCTACGAAGAGTGGAGTGGCAGGGCTTGAGGTTGAACAACCCGGTTTTGCGCTTGTGTGAGAGACTGAGAGTGTGCAGTTGGCCAACCATTTCTCAACAACCCATGATGATGTTCGTCTACTTGACCTATTTTCTGCTGATGAAGTCAGGCAAATAAACAATGCAAAGTCTATTAGATTGGCTGAACAATCATACGGTCCTGTGATAAGCAGTCAACCCACTAGCAATTCCGTGGATGCCGCTGGAGCTGGAGTACTTTGCCAAGTACAAGTAGGTCCTAAGATGGCACTGAGTGCAGTTGATTTATAGCAAATCTATTCAAACAGATGCCATGGCATCTTGTTGCTGTTGTACTGAAATAATACTGCTACAATATACCGGTTACATCACCTGAAGGTTATTAAGTGTTTTGCCATCACACATATACATATAAATTTATACATATGCAGAAGTTCTATACTACATGTAAACAAAACAAATGAAGTACATAGTAACAGTATATATAGACTACAAAGAAGATACAAAATGAAAACACAGAAATCTTGTTCCACATCAGCTCCAACCTCCACTCCCACAAAGTGGCACAACGAAAAGAGTCCTGCTTCTTTCATGTCTTTCTTCAGTCTCTGAGCCTCATTATTGGCAGCAGGCTCGACAGTCGGCACCACAGCTCAGAGCTTGTTGGTCTTGTCTCTCTTGGTCAGCGTCACCTTGAGCCCGTGCTTCATGTACATGGTGAGCGCCAGCTTGGGTGCGACGGGGTGGCCCTCGACGACGTGGACGCGGTAGCGGTGGAGGATGGAGGCGGCGGCGAACTTCATCTGGTAGTAGGCGAAGTCCTTGCCGAGGCACAGGCGCGGCCCGCCGTTGAAGGCGGTGAACTTGTAGGCGGACTCGCTCATGAAGCGGCCGTCCCGGAGCCACCGCTCCGGCTTGTACTCCCGGCAGTCGTCGCCCCAGATGCTCTCCATCCGCCCCATGGAGTACATGGCGTAGATCACCTTGGTGCCCTTCTTCAGCACCGTCCCGTCCGGGAACACCTCGTCCTCCACGACCTGGCACGTACGTATTGCGTCAGTACTGGGATTAGCAACCTACTACTTGTTGCAAATCAGTAAATCGCCTTTACGAGTCTAAGCTATTTTCCCCAAATGTATTCATTTTCAAGAAAGGGGTAGTTATTAACTAGTAAGATTCGTTCAGCTACTGAACTACAGCTGAAAATTGACCCAACAGGCGCCTTTGTCAGGTCTTCAAGTCTTCAACGACAATATATACCCCAAAGAACATGTAGGCAACGTCTAGATGACCAACTTGCAACCTAAACTCCTGCCCACGTCCTTTTTTCTTTCAGCTCTCTCACGGCAGATCAACTTCAAGATGTGTTGGACCCATCACCCAATCAGAATCAGCCTATCATTAGTTCCGTGCATGATGCAGCTGGCCAGCTTCCAACTGTTGAGGATCTAGTGCATGCAGTGGTAATATAATATATAAGTGTAACACAGTGACAAGACTCTATCAACTCATTTTTTGGTACTACTAACACCCAACCTCAATATATCAAGAAATCAGCCTCAGATTTCCTCCTCATGACATTGTTTTATTGTGCAATTCTCCTAGATGTCAGATGCTTGATCTTTTGTTGTTGTTCAGATAACAAGTAATTTTATCATTGTTTATGAAAATAATTAAAATTATATTTTGTCAGATGTCCTTTTAATTGTACTAGTTGATTGCGTAAGATTGTTGTGAAATATAGCAATTTATTGTGTTGGTGTAGGATGCAAATCTCTTTGCAGCATTTGGTGTCACGATTTTCACTGTGCCATGGTTTCCAATCAAATTTCCTAGCAGGACAACCGGTCTATTTCGTTTCTTGTTTTCTAGTGCCCAGGGGAATTGGTGTTGATCGTCAGCTTCTACTTTTGCAATTCATGCAGATTGCAACTTCCAAGCCGTACCTCACATGCAGACAGAGCTATCTACTCACACACTAGGGACTTGGCACTACAAGGACGAGTTAGCTTCACCGAACGACGACCACGGCAATACAATACAAGAGCGAAGCGCTCCTCCTTCCAAAATGTAGAACGCGTGCTCCCTGTATTTGCAACACTCGCGCTAGCTTGTTTTTTCTATTCTAATACAAAATGTTTGTTCAGGTAAGTTCTCAAAAAGAACATCATATGCTTGTTTGGAATACAGGAATTTCACGCAAAACCGCTTGATTCTTAGCTATATATAAATATAATAGGATTTGGAGGAGCTTCCTTATTTCAAACATGGCCTTAAGAATTTATTGTTGTATATAATGTAGTGTAGTATATCAAGCACATGCATATGCCGATGAATAATACGGTAGATGAGAATTGAGAAGCAACGTAGTACGGGGCATGCATGGTTTTCAGTATGGGCGTGCTTGCGTACCTCCTTGTGGTCGACGGGGACGGACGGGTAGAGGCGGAGCGCCTCGGAGAGCGCGGCGTGGAGGTACTCCATCCGCTTCACCTCCTCGGGCCTGAACACCAGCTCCTCCTCCTCGACCTCCCTGCCTGCAGCCTCCTTCCGTGCCGCCATGATCCCCTCGATCTCCTCCACGATCTTGGCCTCCACGCCGGGGTTCCTGCCGAGCAGCCAGAAGAACCACGCAAGCGCCACCGACGAGGTGTCGCGCCCGGCCAGGATGAAGTTGACGCAGATGTCGCGGAGGAACTTGTCCGTGTACGGGCGCCCGTCCTCGTCGCGCATCTTGGTGAACACGGTGAGCAGGTCCGACCTGCTGCGCCCGGCCGAGGCCTCGGCGGCGAGCTCCTCCTTGCGCCTGCGGATGACGTCGTACGCGAACTCGTCGACGCCGGCCAGGCAGCGCTGGAGCACGCGCTCGTGCCCGACGCCGAGCGCGCGCATCGCGCGCCACACCGCGGTGGGCGTGATGAAGCGGATGGTGGAGGCCTCGGTGGCGTCCTCGAACGCCCGGGCGAACGGGATCTCGGGGAGGCCCGGGCTGAGGCAGCCCGGGTCGACGCCGAAGGCGATCATGCAGACGTTGTCGAACGTGAGGCGGAGGAGCACGTCCTGGAGGTCGACGGCGCCGCCACTGGCCTCGGCATCGGCGAGCACGGGGAGCAGCCGGCGGTGCACGAGCTCGACGAGCGAGCTGGCCGTGAGCGCGCGGAACTCGGCGGAGTGGAACTCGAGGCTGGCCGCCTTGCGCTGCCGCCTCCACACCTCGTCGTCGGCGCCGAAGATGCCGTCGCCGAGGAGGTCCCGCACCGTGTCGCGGAAGTAGGGGCCCTTGGGGAAGCTCCCGAACCGGGTCTTGAGGAGGTGCTCCAGGTTCCGCGGGTCGGCGGTCACCACGCACTGGAGGTTGGTGAACCACGGCCCGCGGAACGTGAACGTGCCGCCGCGCGCCTTGAGCACGCCCGTGATCCACTCGTACATGTCGCTGCGGAGGCCCAGGAGCAGGGACGGGAGCATGCCCACGAGCGGCCACGTCGGCAGCCCCTGAGTGCGCCGCTGCCGCAGCGAGTGGATGGCCACGAAGATGGACACGGCCACCAGCACCTCCACCGTCTGCACCTCCGGGAGCAGGCCCGCGAGTCCGCCGCTGCGGGCACCGGCCGCCGTGGCGTTTTGCGAGAGGGCGGTGTCCATGGCGCTCATGGATGGTGTTGGCGTAGGCTGCTGGGCAAAGAAAGGTGGTGGTGGCGGCTTGGCCTTGGCTTGTGTGTGCGCTAGCTATGTGAGTTTCTGGAGAGGGTTCCTGAGGGTGCTGCAATATATAGGCGTGCGTGTGTGATGCCGGTGTGGTTGATAGCTTGATGGCAACAACAAACATACGGGCCGTTTTGATTTGGTGAGCCGAAAGTCTTGAGAACGAAACTAGCTACTGTAACGTCCACGTCCGTAAACTCATTTTGTCACACGCGTCCACGCTAAGCTCGGGGTGAAAACAGCTTAATTTAGTATAAAAAACAAAAAGGAAACAGCTGTTTGAGAGTCACCATTAGTAATTAATATGCGACAGTATGTACGTGCATTATCCTATCCAACATATATCGATATAGGCCATGTTCGCTTGTCTTTTCAGCCATACTTTCTCAGCGAAGAAATAATATTTCTCTCTCATAATAAATCAGCCAACGATACCTTTCAGCATGTCTTTTCAGCAAAGCGAATGGAGCCATATGTGACTACTGACAATCCTGCAGCGAAAGTTCTAGATCCGACACTCGACGAGACATCCCCGCGTGCCCACTTTTTCTTTTCTTTCCTTTTTCCCTTCTATTTTCTCACCTATCATTTTTTTCCATACTATTTTCTTTCATTTTTTCTCTTTTCATCCTACTTGCTATAAGTAAAATTCGGTTTAACTACATCCTTTAAAAGTTCCTATATATAAACTAAGTTAACTATGAAAGACGTTTAAAAATTTTTGCAGTGTAAGTGCCTTGATAAGTAAAAATTTGGTAGATTAAGTTCATATTTTATATTTTTTAAAAAACATGCGTAATGATTAGTTGTGAAAATTTCCAATACATTTTATGAAGGTGTTGGATAGAGAAAAAATATTAGTTACATGTTGTTTGCAAAAGTTTCCAAAAATAAAAGTTTCTCTAAAACATTTAGCAACATTATCATGAAACTTGCACTGAAAATATTTGCTAGAAAGTGAGAAATGTTGTAATTGTGTGTGTTTCCCTTGTGTTTCACCTTCTCTATTGACACATGAACAAGTAATTTTTCTGCTGGCTTAATTAGCTTTTCTTAAGAAAATTCACTAAAATAAAACTATCCCTATATAAACAACAAAAAACCTAGGATGCCGATTGAGAGGGCACGCGCACCTATCGTAACTCCCGCTCAAAACACCTACATTTTTGTACTAGAATCAGATGGTTTAACATAAATTTCTCGTGAAATTGTTTTTGCACTTCCAAGAAGAATTATTTTTTGGTCAAAAACATAAAAGATATGCGTATCTTTGCATTAAGGGAAAACAAGTTTTATACGACGTCAACGTGTAAAGCCTAAGGCAAGTGCAGAACTGCAGCAAACAAGAGGTTGTGTATTACTAATGTGGACAGCCTCTTGTATGCTTAATTTGGACAAGCCAACTGTATAGCTAATACTGACGAACAAGCTACCCAACTTTTGCAAGTACCCCTGCCTCAATTCATACTTCTCCTTCATCCAGTGGCTGCTCGCAGTTGGCCAGCGGCCTGTGATAGGCAAATAAATTTATCTTGGCTGCATGATTCATATGGCTGGTTTGGCATATGGGATCGGCGCATGTTTGAAGTTTGAACAAATGTGATGGAATTCCTGGTTTGGCATGGGATCTGCGCATGTTTGAACAAATGAGAAGCAAGGGTTGGAAGACGAAATGTTGTGTCGTACTATGTAGTTAGACAAAGACTTTTTTTTACTCTATATAAATTGCATCTTCCAACTTCCTTTATGTTCTGCCCTTCTGTCTTTTTCAAGAAAAAACAGAATCAGACGTTGTATACGTATTTGTTATTAGCGGGTTTTATCTTTTTTTTTTGTACAAGCACATGGAGGAAGGGTTAATATATTGGTCAAATATATGTTTTTGTAATCAAATTTTCTACCGCAATATGTGTTTTTAATTAAATAAATTGTTTGTATTTTGTATTTATAGTATTCTTATATCGTATTTCAATTAATAAAAGCAAACAAACACTCATATGCTTACAAACATCAAAACATATTCCAGACAACATTTGGGGGGCATATAAGACCTTTTCTTAGTAAAAGCTTCTTTTTGTGGAGCGGAGTCAATCTTTGAGTGCCTCAAGTGAAGTTGGTGGAGCAGAGCTGAAAAACTAGAGCTGAGCAGTCTGCTCCCCTTATTTTCTTGGCCCTAAAAAAAATTCTACTTCCTTTCTTGGCCCTTTTTATTTTTGAAGTTGGCTCAATAGCTATCTTCAGTTTCTTATATGGCCGTTCTGTTAATTTTAGGGCTTAACAATGTGTTAAGCCAGGGGGCAAAATAATTCTTTGTTTCTTTCCTTCCATAGTCGGGGGAGCAAACGATGTGTCTGATCCTTACGCCTGTCGCCGTTCCAGCGTGACCTTAAGAGGAAGAGGAACTAGCAATCTTGCAGAGAAGCGCCGGCTGGTGGTTGCTGGCAATTGACGTCGAGGACTGAACATACTCGCCACCAAAGCTTCCATGTGTGTGATCACTTGTTTCGGGTTCTGGTCGTCTTGATCGATCGCAAAGGGGGCACAGGGCGATCGCTTGCGACCCATGACGCTACCGTGTTGATCTTCCAATCCCTATGCTTGAAACACGAGCCAGAGGAAGAACTTGAGCTTGTACGTACCCACGCATGCCGGATGCTCAGGCACCACACCATGAGCCCTCCGATCCTTGATGATCAGGGAGTGCATGCATGACATGCAAGCTGCGCTGCGGTCTTGAGTTTTCCTCAGGACGGCTGCACATTGCACAAATGTGGGGTGCTGGACGTCCATCCAAACTCTTGCCCAGAATCGCTGAAATGGAGGCGTTGAAGAGGGACCGCGCTGTCCAAAAAAGGATATATTGGCCGTGCAGACAAGTACGAGATAAAAGCAAGTGGTACGCAGGTAGTACATTTGAGCGTGCAGTGTCTATAGCACTACGCATTTGGCCAAGCGGAGAAGTGAGCATTTGTGCATGCTAATTGCATGACTATGACATGCTAATGTTTTTATATACTCCGTGGTATTAAACCAACCAGCTTTTCCTAAAGTTTGTCGTCCTCTCTTTAATTTCAACTTAATAAGCGATACTAATCAGAGGCAACACTGTTGCTGAAATTGCCAGCACACACCCCTCAGACTGAAAAACTCAACTACTTCAACTGTATTTCGTCGCTTTTCAAGCACCATACTAAGGTCAAATGTGTTACATCCACGGATATATAGCTTTTTAAAATAAATAATCGGGCGCTCAACACCCATCCTCTTAATGACGTGGCAGTGCTCTTGCCTGTCGATTCCAAGACATGGTGGTTTTCTTTAATCTGCATGCCACTGCGATGGATGTCGAATTGTCGATGACGCAGTGTACGTGTCTGGTGGCACGTCGTTCTTATTTCCTGTACGCTACGGTGGCCGGCGATTTATCGCTGCTGGAGAAAACTGTAGACCGGGCTTTATTTCATCACTGATGATCAAATATTGCTTGACTGCATTGATCGATCGCCGTTAATGCAGAGGATCCGGATCACCTATCCCGGACTGTGCCGCTGTCGCCGGCGACGGATCGGACGCGCCATCCAACCGGAACCGGTGGTGGGGGCGCACCGTGCACAGGCGCACAGCCAACTAGGACTCGCGCGCCCGGCCGGGGGAGGATGGCTGGTTGGTGGCCGAGCCGAGCGCCCATCTCGCCCGCTCGCGCGTCCTGCTCTGTGCTCTCGGTGCCGCGCCCGCCTCTTTCGTTGCCATGCCCATGCCGGCCGGTGGTGGCGACTGGCCAGTGGTGACCAAGTCAGATCACAGATTAATTAGGCTCAAAACGTTCATCTCGTGATTTCTAACCAAACTGTGCAATTAGTTTTTTTCGTCTACATTTAATGCTCTATACATGTGCCGCAAGATTCGTTACTGTAGTTTTTCATGAAAAGTTTTTGGATCGGCACATAATAGATATAGGTGATCGATCGCATTGCTGCTGTGTTTGTTCTAGTAGGTGCGCTGCCTTCCAAACCAAACTGCAGCCACCTTTGACCCTGACGTGATTGATCACCATCATGTATATATACAAGACAAACCACAAAGTGAAACTGAAAAGCAATTAACCAAGCGTACGTGTCCAACGTTGCCAATGCCAAAACCCAGCTGCCCTGCCGTAAGCCAGAAGAATGAAGAATCCATGTGTTTGCTGGCTGAAAAGGAAACAAAAGGAGTTGCATCTACCTGCAATGCACCCACACCGTACCCACAGTTTGTTCGACGCGTTCAGAGGTAGCTACAATTGGTTGTCTAACGAGTAACGACAATTGACTAGAGGCATGGCCCGGGCACACCTGTTGCTTTGGCATATAGCAAAAACTTGTAAACTGGCTGGAGCTCTAGAACTAGAAGAAGTTGATGTCATCTTTCACTGCTATGTGCTACCCTTACTTTTGCCAACCACACGTTACGTACTGTCGTTGGAGCGATGCAATGAAAAGATGGATACGCATACGCATCAACTAAGACTTTCAGGGACCTCAGGACACAAAATTAATATGCTTCACGACGCATGATTTCAAAGGATAGATAATGGAATAGGGCACATAAAACAATCCTAATAAACAACTGCATCGAAGTTCGAAGGCACTACAAATAAATAAGGAGCCGGATATAACAGAGTCAAACGCGTGGATCAACACATCTGAAAATCCATTACAGAGTACACAATAATCCAAACGATAGTTCTAGTAGCAGATGTATATAAACCGTGTCCAAAGTTTGAGTATCACTGTTCACCGAACATATAGTATCATCACATATTGTTTTAAGTCATATATGTAGTACTAGAAGATAACAGTGCAAGTCATAAGCATGTGCCGCCACTGAAGTAAAAGGGGCAACCGTGCGTTTCAGGCTCCTCTGTTGAGCTTGAGTCGCAGGAGGTGCTGCTTCCCGGCGTTGTGCTGCTCGACGTTGAGCCCGCTGGAGAGGTGCACGTCGCACACCTTGCACCGCACGTTCATCTCGCCGGCGAGGTAGGCCACCCGGTTGCGGTGCTTCCGCCCCTGCTCGTGCTGCTTCAGGTGCCACGCCGTCATGCACAGCACGCCGCAGAAGGCGCACGGCACGGTGGGCTTCTTCTTCGCCGCTGGGTGCGGTGGCTTGCGCGCCGTCCTTCGCTGGAGCTGGAGCCCGGGGACGGTGGCGCTGGGGCCGGCGTGCGTTGGCGGCGCGCCTGCTGCCGCTGGCTGCGGAGCCTGCCCCACCCTTTGTGCGTTCAGCATGGGTGGGGGTGGGGGTGGGGTGCGGTGGGCGTTCGGCGGCGCCGGTTGTTGTGGTGGCTGCGCCGGCGCCTTCGGCCCTGGTGGCCGGCGTTGGTACTGCTTCAGCGGTGGCGTGCGAACACCAGCGAACTCAGGAGGCGGTCCGATTTCTAGCCTCTTTGCGCATGGGTACTTCGCCGGTGGAGGTGGTGGCGGTGGCGGTGGCGGTGGCGGTGGGGGCAGGGGTGCTTGCTGTACCTGAGAAGAAGCGAGGAAATACACAAGTCACACAACAGGTCATGGACGGAATCCACTGTACACGACAATGCAATCGCCAATTTGTAACAAAGATGAAGTAAATGCAGGCATCAAACTTGGAATGGATGGATCTAATTAAATATGCGGTTGCTGAACATCATGTATAGTCCTATTATTTGCTCGGTCCTATTAGTTTTTCAGAAGTGTGAAATGTGACAATGAACTGACATACGTTTTAAAATCCATGTACAAAAACTTGCACATTACAATCCTACAGTTAGAGGTCCTTTCCTCTTCAAATGGAGAAATAACGTCGGAAGTTTGAAGAAAGAACGTCGGAAGTTCTGTTGCACTACTTCAGTAGTACTTTTCAGCGATCCAACAATGTTTTCCTCTCACAGCATTTCAGCATAAGCATCAGCATAAACCAAATTTAACCCTTAATGTTAGATTCTAAGACAAACTTTGTGTTACCTCCCACCCCCAGTAAACTATTCTTTAAATTATTTGTAGTATCATCTTTCTACACCATGTTTGTTTAATTGGAAAATGCAGCTACACAGTACAATTCTAGCACTTTATTATGGACTATCATTTGAGGAAAGACACCATCACAAGGCAACCGAATAGTACATGTACATTTCTATATTTTGAATGGTAGGCTTTCAAGGCTACCACTATCTTCATAAAATATTTGGATTTAGAAATGACAAGCTTTCTTGTTGCAAGTGTCAATCGATTAGGTCCTTATGTCACCGACAGATTATATCAAAACAAATACTTGAAGTTGAAGATTAGAATGAGACGCACAATCCTAGAACCCACAGAGTTTTCGTTTTCTCTGCATAGCAATAATAACTTAACTGAAAAATGCTACTTGGCCCGTTTTCTCTAGCTGAAATTACTGTTATGATCAGACTTGGCACAAACCAAATATATAAGCATAAACATAAAACAAAACGCTGAAATTTGAACTACATTTTTCAGAAAAAGCATCACTTCAGTATTACTCACATCCTTCAACAGTTCAGTATAAAGAAAAGGAGGAAGCAACGCCTCACCGGTGGGGCTGGGGGAGGCTGCAACTGAGCACTGCCAGAGGGTTGCAGGCCCCTCCTCCTCCTGATGAGCTCGAGCCGGCGCTGGACGTCCTTGGTGAACATGTCCCTTAGCTCTTGGTCGGTGGTGACCTGCCCGGGTACGTCACTCTCCCTTTCATCTTCTACTTTGATCACAAGAGCACCTGGCGGAACCGGAAATGGCGGCGCCATGCTCGCCGGCTGGATGTGCTGCTGGGGGATGAAATCTATGTGCTGAAGAGGAAGAACTGCTATAGAACTGAGCAACAAAACAAACTAGGCATGGTGTGGCTGGGTCTCCAACAACGACGACAAGGAGGTTGCTTGAGGCTGGGTCGAAAGCTTTGGACGACGACGTCTGCGGACGCCGTTCCCTTCTTGGAGGCATCCTTCCTACCTCTCCTCCTGTCGTGTTGGATGATGCAGGTGAAAACCTTCCCTTTGCGGGCTACTCTGTCGGCGCTTGTCAGCGTCGTTTCCTCCATGGAGGCACTGTTAGGCTTTCCAGCTCCGCGGTTGCTCTTGGTGGTGCCCCTTTCCTTTTTAGTTGTTTTGGTTGGGTCGTCTTGACCAAGTTGGTAGTTGTTGGCGAGTCGAGTTGAGTTGGCTCTGTGATATTCTCCAAAGCATCAGATAGCGGAGTTTAGTTGAGTAGTGGTCGACCATGCTGCAAGTGGTGGCATGAGTTGCTGTGAGTAGAGTAGTTGGAGCACCAAAGTTGTATAAGATGAGTGGTACACTCTCCTCAGTGGGTGGTTTTTGGGCCCGGTTTCCACTCAAAAAATGGGCCGCCACTTTGTTTTTCTTTTCATCGTCTAATAAAAATAGCGGCAAAGCTTTTGCCGTCCCTTCGAAAAAAAGATAAATTAAGTCTATGCTGCTTTCATCCAGCTTTGGTTAGCCCCTCACACCTTGTGCATTGAGAGTACACTTCGTGGGCCAGGCCATAGAGAGTGATGGAGAGAGCCCAGCCCAGCGTTTGTATTGGGTAGAAAGGAACAGGGCCCAGCATGACGAGTCCGACGAGTCGGTTGATCGTCCCGACTTCACCGGCTTTCATATTCCACGGAACCGATCTCTCCCATCCATCTGCTTTCTGCTCCTCGTCTGCCCACGACTTCCTCTCGCGAATCAGGCGCCCGCGGAAGCCGAGAGAGGAGCTAGAGCAGCGGCAGCCAGGTGCCGGCGCGGCGAGGCGACGCGGAGATGTCGTACCTGCTGCCGCACCAGCACTCGGGGTGGGCGGTGGACCAGGCCATCCTCGCCGAGGAGGAGCGCCTCGTCATCATCCGCTTCGGCCACGACTGGGACCAGACATGCATGCAGGTAACTGGCTCCTCGACCGCCTAACCTTAGCTTTCTACTAGTCATGCTTGATTGGTGAAATTCGATTGCGTTTAGTTGTTATTCATGTCCGTGGATGCCTCTTGTGCTGTTATTTGGGGCGCAATCATGGGATTGGGGGTTGATCGTCCCGGTGAGGACGTTGGGGTTAGGGTCTGTTGTGGAGATGATGGCCATATGTATGGCAGGACGAGGTTTAGGAGAACCGAGTCAAGGAAGGTGAAGTGTACGGACCTTGCTAATTTAGCTCCAGTAAATTAAACGAGAACATTTGTCAGTATAAAGCCAGTCTCGTGCACAGTCTCGTGCCCGTTCCTTCAAAAAATTTGTCAGTATAAAGCAAGCAACATTTGTCAGTATAAAGCAAGCTCGATTTGGGTTCATTTATGTTGTGATTCATGTGGGTATGGTACAGGATTGGGGATCCCAGGGAAGCAGTACTACTTAGCTTATATAAAATAAATGTTTGTATTGTTGAAATTTAAATTGTTGTCATCTTCAGCTATCTTTTTTTAGAGGATAGTTTGTTAGTCCTATGTTGGGATAGAATGGGAAAGATTTTAGTTTATCCGTGCAAGCTTTTCTTACTATGAATAAATGATCCATTTTGCATTGGGGTTTAGATAAAAAGTTATATTCCACTTCACCTTTAAATTTTAAGTCCTTGACAAATTGCTTGAAAATTTTAAATGTAATTGGTCCTAAGTCCATGTGCCTTCATTTGTAAAAGTCTTTTTTCTTTGTCTTTTGGAACTACTTGTCAATTGGACATGGACATGGCGTGTGGATGTTGAACCTGTGCGGTCACGAATTTGTAGAGGTATGGTGAGTTGCTGACTACGCAGAGAGGTAGGTTTAATATATTGTTCATCTAAGCTGCTTACTGGTGCTAATTAAAACTGTAAATTGCAGTGATTTTGCTTATTCAGAGTTGTAAAGTTTGACTAGCTATTGGTGTTTTGGCATACCGTTGACAAGTAGATGATGTTCTGGGATCTTGGGGGTGCACTACTTTCTAACTATAGCTGATTCAAATACAAGAACACTATTGTTAGTGCTTTCGTGTTTACAATCCAACCACACCCTGAGTTGTTCATCCTAGGGTATGTGGTCACTGGTCAGTTTGAATTGAATTAGAATATAGAATTGGGAAGTTTGCTATGTTTCCTTTTTCTGAGAATAGGCAATGTTATCTCACACTTGTTTTGATGTTTTGTCTTCCACATATTTGGAGTTATTAGAAAGTTTTTTCTGGACAAAATTATGGTGAAGTACATAGCAATAAGGTTTTGTAATTGATGTTTTTATTTTATGTTTTGGTTTGACTCTTGACTCGTGCTTTGGGGCAGTATTCTGACTCTTTTTATCTTATTTGTGCATATAGATGGATGAAGTGCTGGCCTTAGTTGCTGAGACCATAAAGAACTTTGCCATTATCTACCTTGTTGATATAACTGAGGTTCCTGACTTTAACACCTTGTATGAATTGTATGATCCATCGACAGTGATGTTCTTCTTCTGGAACAAGCGCATCATGATTGATCTTGGGACAGGAAACAACAATAAGAGCAATTGGGCCTTGAAGGACAAGCATGAGTTTATTGACATTGTAACATTGTAGAGACTGGGTATAGGTGTGCTCGGAAGGGCCATGGTTTGATGATTGCTCCAAAGGACTACTCCAATTTTTGTTGGCTATTGATGTGTAGGTTCTGGCCTGCCATGTTGGGCAACTGGCCAACTGCCAACTTTCAAAACATGTCATGACAAGGGTTATTTCCTTGCTGATTGTCACTTTAATAACCTATTGATTAATTGTTGCTTAACCGTTTCTTGATGTCTTACAAAAGTGGAATGCAGGCAAACAATGTAATAAAAATCATTTGCCACTGATCTTATAACCGAATTCAACTTTGATATATTCCATTTTGAGTTAAATGTATTGGAGGTCCATTAACTTGTGAGAAGGTTTCAGTTAGGTCCATCAACTTTCAAAGTGACTTTTTGGGTCCATAAACTTTATATGCTGTATCACTTAGGTCCATGTCTTTCCACGTGAGCTTCTCATACTGACGTGGCCTGCTAACTTGTCCATCCGAAGCAGCTCTTGACGCTTTATTTCGTCAAATACAGTTGGTGCGCGGGCATGCGAGCAGGCACGGGTGTGCGAGCGGGCACCGCCGCCGCCGCGGCCACACGAGCGCACGAGCAGGTCCGCTGCGGCCACGCGGCACCTGCTCGTGCCATGGAGAGCAAGGAGAGGATGAGGAAGCGGTCGGAACGGGAGCACGAAAATGAGACCCACCCCGATGCTCTCCTCGTCACCACCCGCACCACCTCGTCGTCGGCAACTCGCAGCCATCGCCTCATTCCCTCTATTCTTTGCTATGTCTCCGCCATAGAGCGCAACAACCGCCCCCGTCCAAAATTCGTCGGCCTCGTTGCACCCTTCTTCAATTCCTTGCATCCATGGCTCCTTCACCTCCCTAGCTACACCCCGAGCCAGCTATCCACAAGGACGTCCGGGGAAATCGCCGAATTTGACTGGATTCACTCCGCCGTCCGTAGCGATGAAAACGGACAGAAACGGACGGAAAAAACCCATTTCTACTTCCGTTTCTATATTTTTTGGCGGAAACGGGATCGGGTTCGGAAAATGCGGGTTCGGAAACGAAACCGGAATATGCGGGTGTACGGAAACGAACCAATACGGTCGGAAATTCAACGGAAACGGTCGGAAGTCGGAGCTTAAGCCGGAATACCACACATCTTTATACTCACAAATTACAATCACACACAAAATAGTTCATAAATGATTAGGATTTAGGTTCTTCAATATTATACTTGAGCCATGAACTTGAGTAGAGTGATTACATAAGTAACGTGGATAATTAGGATTCAGGGTCCTTATTCAATATGTATTATGCAAACAAGTAACATGGATGATTATAGAAGTAAGCTTGTCACGGCCATCACGCTTGTGGATTGGATTATAGTGTACAAGCGTTGGGCAGTTGGGCCTTGCGAACAAGATACAAGGTTTATGGGCCTAGCAGAAATGCGGTAAAAATCCGGAAGAAATCCGGTAAAATTCCGGCCAAATACGGAATTCCGAAAATACGGTCGGAAAAACATCATCCCCGTTTCCGTTCCGATTCCGAAAACCTCCGTCCCGTATTCCATACCGTTTCCGGATTTTTCCGAAAATACGGAAACGGGCGGGTCAAATGTGGAAAAACGGACGGTTCGGAACGGAAAAAATTCCGTCCGTTTTCAACCCTAGCCGTCCGTCATTGCCATAGCTCTAGTGTTCATCGTCGCCAAGAACGACTAGAGCATAGACTTGTCGGTGACGAGGGTAGCACTGTGATGAAGCGGAAACAGTGTTGTGGTGGTCGTCGTCATTGTCCCGGAGCTTGAGGATATCTATCCCGGAGGTTGGACGTCGAGGCGAGCTGTTCAGCCAGGGTGACACCGTGACTGACTCCAGGGCGGCGAGGCCTAGGACGGTGAGCGCGCGCACAGGCCACCGCAGGCGAGCAGCCGCTCCGCCTCGCGCGCAGGCCCGCCGCGGGTGAGAGCCGACCAGCCTTGCGTGCACGCCGCCACGGGCGAGCAGCCACTCCGCCTCGCACGTAGGTCGCCACGGGCGAGAGAAGCCCATGTCAGCGTGGCCACTTGTGTGGCCGCGACTTCAACAAGCCACTTCAGCAAGCCCAAGTGGGGTACAAACATAAATGATATGGCATGCAAAGTTTATGGACCTAAAAAATCACTTTAAAAATTGATGACCTAACTGAAACCTTCTTACTTAATGGACCTCTGATACATTTAACTCTTTCATTTTTGTGTACTTTATTATGTACTAGTCAACATGCACGTGCGGCACGCACGTGCATAGAAAATATCGTGTTAATTTTTCATTTTTTAGCTTAAATTGTTATTATTTTATTATTCTTTTTTTGTATTTTTTTAATCTAACATTGCTTTCGCTTCCCTTGCGACGGACCTGGGCGAGGGGGAACATGTCAAGTATCCGCCTGGGATCATGTTTTCTTAGGTCTATTCTAGATGTACAATTCTATTTCGGTAGTCATTTTCCATTTCAGTTGTGAGGAGGAACATGTCAAGTATCCGCCTGGGATCATGTTTTCTTAGGTCTATTCTGGATGTACAATTTTATTTCGGTAGTCATTTTCCATTTCAGTTGGAAAATGCAGTCGGATGTTTGGGGTACTATAAGTGATCAAGGATAGTAATTCATATCACAGGGGGAAACTTTGCGCAGAGTTCCGTTACGATTAATGGTTGGCTTCGAGATTTCCTGTGGGCACAGGCATCCCAAGTAATTCAGTCTTATGATTCTTCATTATCTGCATATGGTCTTTCTTTCTTATGCGCTCATTTTTTCTGGGCTTTCAGTTTAATATTTTTATTCAGCGGCCGTGGTTATTGGCAAGAACTCATTGAATCTATCGTTTGGGCTTAGTCAATATGCATGTGCGGCACGCACGTGCGTAGAAGATATCGTGTTAATTTTTCATTTTTTAGCTTAAATTGTTATTATTTTATTATCCTTTTATTTTTGTATTTTTTTAATCTAACATGTTTTTGATAATTCAGATGACATTTGGATAGTTAGTCATTAAGAGATATGAAAATGTGATGTGTTGCAAGCAGTTTTTGGGTGAGGTGCGCGAACTCGTCGGCATAGGACGCCATCTTCGGGATGCGCTGAACCATAGCCCGTTCCACAGTACCGTGCAGAACCTATGAAATTGAAACAATCTAATTCATACCGTAACAACCGTGTTCATTATAATTATTTATTCTACCACATCTTGTCCTGGCTACGTTGAAACGTTGTCATTATGTTGGAAGTGTCGTCCTGCATATAAGATTTTTTAAAAAATATTTAAAGCTCATTTGAGTATAAGTGTATAAGACATTAACGTGAGATTACTAAAGTAGTAACTTACTTAAAGGTTAGTTAAGTTTTTCTCGGTTCAGCTTCTAGTAAACTTGGTATCCTGACATATCCTTTTTTTATTTTTTTTACTTTTGAAAAGTAGCAAGATAAATATGGAGACTCCAAAAGAATGCAATATAGGAACTTTCCCAAGGGAGAAGGCTGTATATCTAGTGTATTTCTGATTTTATTTCCCAAGGGAATATAGGAGCTTTCTAGTATCTCTAGTGTATTTCTGATTTTATTTCCCAAGGGAGAAGGTTGTATCTGACGTCAGCATGATGACATCATGCTGCAGGAGCAGAACGGAGGAGAGCACGACCCTGTTCGGCGTGGTGCCGCTGTGCATGCACACGCGCACGTGCGGAGTCAGCACAGGGGCTTTGAAACGCGCTAGCGCGGCGCAGCACCCCGCGGCACAGGGGCCGGGTTCAGGGCTCAGGAGGTTGCTGGAGCTGCTAGTGGCGTAGCACCCGGCGGCGGCGCTTGGCCGGCCATGGCGAAGATCTCGATTTAAAACTGAGGGAATCCTTGTGTCTTAGAGTCGGCAAGCTGCACATCGTTGGCCGCCTTCTAGGACTGGAGGTACCACTCCGTATCCGTCCATAGGTTGCGGCCGATCTTCATGCCCGGTACCAGCGTGTTTCGTAAGGTGGTCGAACGACTGCCACAGGATGCCGCCGCTGCTCCCGTCTCGCACCACGAGGTTATACGTGTGTGTATATGACACTAATGAATCGATATTGTTCGTAACGTATAGGTGGGCTGGGTATTTTTTTTGTGTGAAAAAAATAGCGATATGAGGAAACACAGCATAAACAAGCGTAAAGAATTAAAAGTTTTCCGGCCGGGTCCGTTTATCAGGTTAGGACGGGAGATTAGATACGTTGGATCTATGATCTAAGGGCTAAAACATAGGGTGGGTAGGAATTACCAAGTAACAAGTATTTTTCAATTTCTTCGCTTTTTTATAGTATAGATATATAAAATTGAAGGTACCATTCAATGGTTACAACAAGTCTGAACAATATAATAATATATCTTGTGCAGCTATTGTTAGAGAAACTAAATTTTGAGCTCTCATGCAATTCGAACAAACATGAAAAAAAATTAGGACCGGTAAGAACATACATCTCTGGCTCTGCTATAACCGAGACGTGTAATTTTGGTGATATAAGAACTAAAGAACCAGTGAGGATATTCATCTTTTGATGGTCAAACTGAGATATGTATAATTAATTTTTCAGGTAAATAATAATCAACGAGGAGATTCATCAATTGACAGCAAAAGGAGACCAGTGTAGACAAGTCTAATTCAGATGAATATGTACCAGTGTCCAGTGAGGAGGACATCCATCAGAAGACAGTCAAACAAAAAAATGCAAACCTTAAATAACTATTTTCCAAAGTTACCAAATTAAAATGCTAGAGCTCATACAACCAGAACATTAACCATCCTTCATACTGTGCAAATTTGAAAGTGGATAAAGATAGGTTTGACAAATTAAAATAGATCATATCTGACTTGACACTAATCTATGAATGCAAAAGAGCTGAGTTTTTACATGATCATTTCAAACAACATAGAACCAAAATAATGGTCATTCCTTCCTGCTGTGCAAATTTGCAATGCAAATTAAGATGGGTTTCATAGAAAAACAGGTCTAAAACTATCTTAACACTATTCTGTGAACACAGAAGAGCTGAGTTTTTTTATGATTAGATGCAACACAGATGCTAGGAAATTAACTAAAGCCAAGGCTACATAATCATAATCATCAATGTATTGGCGTCACATGCTTTAACTTCTTGTGGAAATGATTCTGTCAAAGGCAAACCATCAATGGGCATCCTAGCTAAGAACACAGAAAGTAGGACAGCACCTAGTACTGTAGCGGGCAAACTAAACTTTCATGGCAGACAATAGGATAGATCTCATAGTCGTCAGGGCAATCTGGGATGCGGTCTGCGATGATGAGGGTCTCAAAAGCTGCTGTCTTGGGGTCATAGTAGCCCAATGACAAACCTGTGTTGAGCAAAATCCGTCCATCTGTTGGGTCAACAGCCAATGGTGCAGCCTTCTCTGATAACTCGTCAAGCACTATATGATACTCCATAAACCAGATACCAGCATCTTTCATCATCCATAGATCAACCGTGTTCCTGCTCTGGCCTGAATATGAAATACAAAGTGTACCATAGAGCTCGAGGATGGTCATATGTCCAACGCCATGGGCGCACGGTGGACCTTGCAGGACTTCAAATTCCTCTGTCTTGAGATCGAACGCAACGATTTCACATCTTGTAGAAACCAGTCCAAGATTAGGCTCTACTATCCAGTAGATCTTGCCATTGACGAAGGTCGGCTGTATGGCAGCTACTGGTCTAGGAGGAGGGTCTATTGGATACCACACCTCGCCATTCACATGCTTCTTAGAGCAGTTCAGCTCATAAGATCTTGTTTCTAGGTTCTTCTCTTTGTAGTTGATATGCACCAAGACATGCTCGTCAATCTCTGAGTTGTAACCCAACCCAATACGACCAGCGAAGAACGTCTCGTCGCCATCATCAAATGTTATGCCCTGAAAGTACCTCATGATAGGATTGCATATGAAATAATTTGCATGAGACCAATTCCCCACATTAAGGCCGTGGCAAGGCTGGGAACACACAACAAACTCTGGCGGAAATGGCATTAGTAATCTTGGATCACGAATGCATTCCTCCAGATGCACATAGTGACCAAAGGTAGGGTCGATGATGAACATGATATGTGGGCTCCTCTTCAAGCAGTTTGCGTGGACTACATGCGACCGGATGAAACAATCACTCATGATCATTCCACGCCACTCCCTGCAGACCATTCTTAGCTCCGAAAGGGAGCGTGCCGGCAGCCACTTGAGGATGTTGAACCAAGCTGCGGCTGTTGGCGATGAGAAGATCATGTCATCAATTGTGCGGCCCAGGGGCACGAGACTCTCCTCATATAGACCAATCGTCGGTAAACAGTCATCCTCGTAGCTCCCATTGATGGTATCCTCCGGCGTGAATAGAATCTCTGGATCGCCGCCGCCGCCATTGGAGTCCACTGCAAACACCTTGCAAGAGCCTGTCCCAAACATGATCTTCAGAGCACCATCAGCCGAGTAATATACACCTACTGGGGCAATCCAGAATTCCAGAGTGACTTGAGAAGCACGCGCTCGGATTCCGGCCAGCAAGTCCGATCAATACAGCAAAGCTTCTCCCACCGGGCTTCCTCATTGTAATAAACACATAGAACCAAAGGATCGTCACTGTCGGGCTCCCCATAGCACACACACAAACGCCCGTCCAGCTCCGTCAGCACGGCCGTGGCCACATTGCCGAAATCTGGGGGCGGCAGCAGCGAGGCAAAGGTCTCGTCGCCGATGCTGAAAGTGACGATGCCACCATCAAGGCATAGGAAGTGCAGATACCCGTCTAAGAAGACAGCTGGGTTCCACTGCATCACGGAGCACAAGGGAGATCTCTCAGCACTAGGCCTCCAGTAACCACTTCCAGTTGTGCCGAGGACGAAGACCTCGCATGTCGTGGGCATAAAACCACCGCCTCCATCTCCAGGTTCAGGGCCGGACGACAGGTTGGAGAACAAGCGCATGACTTTGTACTCCTTCCTCGTCGTGCAGTAACCAAGGCCGTTGGAGACGCTAAGATAGCAGGGTGGCTCCACGGGTCTTCCTGCAATTTTGTATGCCATCTTAAAAGGCACCTGGCTGTCTGGCAGAGCCAGGGCCTCGCCGGAGCAAGGGTTGACGACGTAGTACCCGCCACAGTCGGCGGCTCGGATTAGAACGAGGCCACGGCAGGGCTTGGTCACGACATACTGTAACCCGAAATCGTCTGACATCAGCTTCTCGACAGCGCCGTCGCCGCCGGGCTGCCATGAGTACAGGTATCCGTCGTAGGAGGACCCGTTCGCGGTGAGGAGCAGCCTGAGGTGGTCCGGTCTGTTGGCTCGTTGGTGGTGGAGGTCGATGAAGTAGTCGGAGGAGAGCATCGCGGACCACCCGCGGGAGACGCAGCGGAACCGCCCCACGGACTTGGACGGCAGCCGGCGAGGATCTCCGTCACGACTACCTCGTTGGGCAGCGCCTCAGCGCCGAGGTCGCTGTCCTCCGCCATGTCGTCCTCCGTGTTCACGGCACACGCTCGAACGAACTTGCCCAGCAGAGGAATCGGCGGCGGCGTGGTGGAGGTGGAGTTCAACACGGCTGGCGTTCCAAAAAAAACGGGAAACGATACGACGACGGAACGGGTTCTTGAATTAAACTAGTACTATACTACGTAATAGTCAGGCCTGGTACTAGTATACTTATCAATGCTTCGAGTGGGGTACCAGTATACTTATCAATACTACGTAACAGATTTGCTAATTCATTCATATCCGGTTGTTTTGTGTCCAGCTACCAACCAGTTTTTTGACCGTAGGATTCGTAGGGTCGCTGCCTCCTGCCGCCCGATTAGCTAGTCAGCGTCTTCCGCACCATCGAAAGGTTCGTAACTTCCGCGTTTGTCGCCCGATCGCCCGAGGACGTCGCTCGCCCGCGCGGATGCCGGCGTACCCGTCGACGTCGTGCGGATCGAGTGTCAGGGAGGCAGGAACTTTCTTCCATTTCTAAATTTGTAAGTTTGTGAATTATTTGATGACATTTAATTGTGAACAGTTTGATATATATTTCTCTGGTATCTGAAATCCATAAAAAATTTTATTAATTTTTTTTTGAAATTTTAGCATATATTTTGTCTGAGATCTTGTGGTATCCTTAAATTACGTCACCCTGTCCAATAAATTACACTGAAGAAATCATTATAAATATAGTTATATGATGGTATAAATATAGTTATAAGACAGTGTAAGTGTATGAAAAAAATCTAGTTGTTGGAAGAGGCTAAAACAACCAGTTGTTGGCTAGACAGATTCTATACGGAAAGCACAGAGGTAGAAACGGATGCAATACGGTCTAATATAAATTCGGATAGCACTATTTACCATATTTGATTCGAATACAAACACAAATTTAGATGTTCTTAATTCGAATGTAAATTGGAAAGTTTTTCGATAATGATTCTGATAGGACGTCCGTCCTCAACTCGCGTCCGAATGCGACCACTCCTTATCCCATCCCATGACAACCCTCCCTACTCCCCCGCGCCCACTCGCTGCCTCTCCGCCCGCCCGCTCCCTCTCGCCCACTTGCTGTTGCTCCGCCCGTCCGTTCTCCGGGGCCTCCGGGACGGACGCCGCGCCTGCGCGCCAGCTCGCTACCGTCCCGCCCGCCCGCGCTCCCTCCCTTCCCCCTCCGCGACCTCCATTGCGACTCCCCAGCGACCCGGCTCCCGCTCCCCCACCGGAGACGAGGATGACGGCGACAGCTCTAATAAGAAAAGTCGGTCCTTCTCTGGATCTGAGCCCTCCTCCTTCTTTGGATCTGAGCCCTTCTCCTCCTCCTCTAGATCTGAGGGACGCGGCGGTAGCTAGGGTTCCGGCGAGCTCTAGGCTCCTATTCCCTCCTCCCTCCGGTGAGCTCGAAGGTGATCAGCCAGGGGCTGGAGTAGTCTGCACCTCGAACCCATCCCCTTTGTTATTTTGTATATCTTTTTGCTGTTTCTCTGTGTTACAATGCTATTTCTGGGATGTTACAACAGATGATTTTCGAACGTTGGAATATGGTGATTCATGTGTTGCAAAAGGTGAGTTTTAATGTTGGAATTGTTGCAGTAGGGGATGTTAATTGTTGAAATTACCTTTTTTCAAATGTTGCATCACTCAAAGGTGATTATTGAGTTGTTTCCATTTCCATATTTTATGGTTGATTTTGCAATGTTACAATACTATTTCTTGAGATGTTGCAGTACATATTTTTCGAATAAAGCAGTACATAATTTTCGATGTTGCAGTACATAATTTTTGATGTTGCACTACATGGTTTTGCGATGTTGCAGTATTTATATTCCGATATTGCAATACATAGTTTACATATTTTTTGCAATTTTGCATTTTTAAAGTGTTTCGTGCTCTTGGGACAGGAGCGCGGTGGGGAACGGGGCACGGTGGGGAACGGGGATATGGCGCGGTGGGGAACGGGGACATGGGGCACGGTGGACGCAATTCTATTCCGATCCGATTCTATTCGCGTTTGTGGGGCGGGCGGGTTTGGGAGCAGGAGCGACGTCCAAACGCATCTTGTGCGCCGGATGTCCGGGCGCTATGAATTTCGAAAGATTTTTCCTTGAATCATCAGCTCGCCGTCATCAATGAGATAATGTAAACTGGGCCCGTTCCTTCTTCGCTGTCATGGGCCAGGACGGTGCCATTGTCTCCTGGTTCTACAACCGCACCTCGCCTAAGCACCTCACCATCGTCTTGGAGGACGACGATACTGCCTATTCCCTCTGGAGCTGCGTGTGTTCCCTGTTCCGTGACAACAAGGCCACACGTTCGGTCTACCTCGGTGTCAAATTCCACAGCTTCTATCAAGGTGATCTTCCGGTGCTCTACTATTGCTCCCGCATGAAGGCGATGGCCAATCGCCTCGGCAACCTCGGTTCTCTAGTCAACTACAAGGACCTCATCTACAACATCGTCCACAGCCTCAGCCCCCACCTAGACCACTCCATCCCCCACACCACGCTATGTCGGCGCCTTCCATCGTTCCTCAAGAGTCAAGACGCGCTCCATGCTGCAGCTCGAGGAACATCACATCAACGAGTCGAAGACTAGGCTACTGTGGCTCTCATTGTGCAAGCCCACTCTGCTGGTGCATTGTTGACGTCGGCTCCCTCGGACTCCCGACTCTAGGGTTCGACGGCCCTCGTCGCACAGGCCACGCACAGCGTGCCCACAACTCATGGTGACACCGGCAAACTCCCTTCCTCACCATTGACCCAAGCCAGGTCCTCCAATGCAGCGCACCATCCTTCCACAACAATAGCAGCAGCAAGCCAGGATTCAACTCCACTCTCAACCTTGTGTTGGAATTTATATGGGCTTGACCCAATAACCAATTGTAAAATTCCTAATAAATTTCAAAGGCCTATTCATATGAGCAAAGGGGATATGAGAACTCTCTAGTACCACCTTGCTTGTTGAAGTGGAGGTAGCCATACTTAAATATGGAAGTTCTCTCCACTTTCTCAAGTCTAGTGTGAGGAGGAGAAAGAGAAGTCCACACGCGCGCGCTCGCCTTGTCTCGCTGGGCGGGGCGGGGCGAAGGGCGCGGGCGCACGGCACCTGCATGAATGCTCCCCCGAAATCCGGCTCCTCGCCTTGCAGGAGCGTGGTCTCCTTTTACAGTTTTAGTTTTTGGTTTTTTAGGCTTGCAGAGTTCTAAACGGTTATAAATTAAGAGTCCTAAAACGACTTAGATTGTGATCACGAAACGAGGTTGGTTGGACAGGACTATATAAGCAACCTAGCGGCCACGCCAAAACGTATCTAAGTGAGCTAGAGTTTTTCCCTCTTCTCGCTGTTGCGCTGCCACAGTAGCTACTCCAGTCCGATCGCTTGCGTGCACTAGCGACCGAACGAGCAGGTCTCCGGAACCCTCGTCTTTGTGATCCTGTACCGGGAGAATGCGAATAAGGTTTTTGGGAAACGCTATCCGCGCGACTGCTTCCAACTTTCACAACAGGTCGTCTTCCATCCAAGTCAGGCGGCGCTATGTCCCGGCGTATTCGTCGTCAACTGCGTTGAGCTCTTCCTCCACCTCTCATTGACGACTTCGACGACGACTTCAACATCAACGACTTCGACATCGACCTCCTTCCATCATCACCACAATCTGCATCACCAACGACTACAGCTACAGTCGGCAGGTATAATTCTTGTGATCTAATCTTATCGTTCATACTATCCAATATGCTGATCTGTCATGCTAGTATGCTATATATACTTGATCTAGTTCAGCTATTTTACATGATTTATATTCTGGTTTTAATCTAAAAATTGCCTAATTACTTAACACCTTGCGCCGCCCCTGAGTTCTATCGTTGATATTGTGACACGTATCTATATGCATGCATATAAAAGCATTGGGTTGTTGCTTTGGTTCGAGGATGAAGTTGGATGGAATATGACGACCCATGAATATTGGGATAAGGATATCCATGATGCATGTTTGGTTAGATGGATGGAATGAGTCATTTTTCTGTTTGGTTTGATGAATTAAAGTGGATGGGATAAGAATAGTTCACTAATTATATCTATTATTTTAAAATAGTAACAACTAATTAGACACCGATAAATATGCACTAATACTAATTTTGTCATGATAATCACTAATTTAAAATAAAATATGTTATTTAGCACCACTAATATCCTAATTAGCACGTGAAACATGTACTAATCAACGTATTAACACTTATCAAAACTAATCCTACCATCATAATTACTAAGTAATAATATAATATACTAATAATCCTTAATTTATTTACTAATGACAGAGATTAGAAGACTTGGATAAGCTGATCTGCGAGATTTTTACGAACCAGGAAATCTATTATCTCGTGGTATATTCCCTATCTAGGGATTTCTGTATCCCAGTGATCCAGCAAACCAAATACTACCAAACGTCCCATTCCATCCATGTAAATCCAATCAACCAAACATAGAGCGAGGAACAATTTGGAACAAACAATACAAGTCTCTCATGTGCTAAATGCATATGTATGGACACATGTTACGGATATATGCTAGGGGTCCAAGATTGTTCTATGATGACTGTCCTCGCTGATTTTGTTTTTCCGATAATCGAAGGCCATGCTCCTCGGAGTCTTGATGGACTAGGTAGTAAGAGCAACTCCAACAGTTTCTCATTTTTTGTTTCCCATATCTTGGTGTTTGGCAACTCCCAAAATGATATGGGGAGGAAAAAAACAGCCCATCTCCAATAGTTTGCCATATTTCACTTGCCAAAATCAAAACTTGGTCCCACATCCTGATTTTTTGCCGCGGATGCGAGGTTTCGCGCGGTTCCTATCGCGGGTTCGCGCGCCGCCACTTGATTCCGTTCCTGGCGCGATTTCTTCACGGGTGTGAATCGTAGCTGCCGGCCTTGTCGTCATTCCGTCGGCCTTCACCATCCACCGGCCGCCACTTCATTCCGTTCGTGGAGCAATTTCTTCACAGGTGTGGATCATAGCTGCCGGCCTTGTCGTCCGTGGAGCAATTTCCGTTCGTGGAGCAATTTCCCATCCACCAGCACGTCGGAGCCGGCCACCAGTCCGTGGCAGTCGGCCACCAGGGCTTCTCAGGCGCCGTGCACGAGGTCGCAGCCGGCACATCTCCTAGGTTTGTGCACGTTCATCAATAACTTGCGGGTGGTCGGGAGCAATTGTCTGATCCTGTCCAATTGTCGTTCGCAGGCGGGTTAGTCGACATCATGAGTGGTTTCAAATCACTTCTCCATAGAGAGTTGGATGACGATTCATCATCAGATGACGATGATTATTTCATCATCACAGCTGCTCGAATTGTGCAAGCATTTTCGGGTCATAAACGAAGACCTGGTGGCTCTGTCCCTGGCCATGTTGTTATTTATCGAGATAGGGAAAGCGGCCATCAAATGATGTTTCAAGATTATTTGGCGCATAATCCGACGTACGGTCCACATTTATTCCGTCGGAGGTTGGTGGTCTTTAACCTGTGTTGGCCCCGTACTATGCACTTAAGAATTATATGTGTTGTTAAACTTCTGTTTATTTTCGTCAGGTACAGGATGAGTAGGGAGCTTTTCGTACGCATAATGGATGCTGTTGAGTCACATGATGATTACTTTGTGCAAAAAAGAAATGCAGCCAACGTACTTGGATTAAGTTGCTTCCAAAAAGTCACTGCTGCGTTTCGTATGCTCACATATGGGGTTCCTGCCGATGCTACTGATGAGTATGTTCGCATTGGCGAAAGTACTGCACTTGAAAGCCTACGTAGGTTTGTTGCTGCTGTTGTCAATTTATTTGAAGATAAGTACCTCAGACATCCCAATGAGGCCGACACAGCACGCTTACTGGCACTCGGAGAGAAAAAAAGGTTTTCCTGGAATGCTGGGGTCCATTGACTGTATGCATTGGGTGTGGAAAAATTATCCAGTACAATCTCAGGGTCAGTACAAGGGGCACGTGGAGAAGCACACTATCATTTTAGAAGCTGTTGCTTCGAACGACCTTTGGATATGGCATGCTTTTTTTGAATGCCTGGGTCTCATAATGACATCAATGTCCTTCACCGGTCTCCGTTGTTTGCAACGTAGTTATTTTGCTGCAAAAGAAACAAGACTTTTTTTTGCTAATTTAATTTCTTTCTCTCTTCCTTGTTGCGCAGTTGCCTTCAGGTGCATATATTCAGGCCGCCGAAACGCATGTCTACTCATTAGTCATCACCGGAGAATGTCATCCCGGGCCAGCCACCACAATCATGCTGGCACGACTCCTAACAAAACACACGAGTTTATATTAAAGAGGTTTCATATGAGTTTTGATGCTTTATCACTCACTATACTACCAGAAGCATTTATACGTTAAAAAATGGTGAGCACTCGACAAACTCTGCTTACAAAATTCAGTTTGCGGGATAAATCCAATCCAATTTCCCTCAACTCATATGGGAAACCTGCTCCCTCCTTATTACTCCCTCCCTTCTAAATTATAAGTCGTTCCAACTTTTTTGGAGAGTCAAACAATCTCAAGTTTGACGAGTATCCCTCTTCTCACAAGGGCTACCGATGCCTCGACGTCTCTACACGGCGTGGGATCATCTCCCGACATGTTGTGTTCAACGAGTCAGTGTTCCTGTTCGTTGTCGCGCCTTCTTGTGCATCTTCACTTGACCTTTTGTTACAGGACCCTTCCTCTGCTGCGGTCGTTCCACCTTTGGGTGTCGAGCTGCTCTTCTTCGGTCGCTCCCTCATCTTCGGCGGCTTAGTAGCCATTGCTCGACGACGACCTGGCCATCATCATGGCCGGCCTTGTTGTTCCGCCAGCTAGACCTCTCGCCTCGGCTGCTGCTCCAGGCAGGTCTGGTCGCTTTGGCGTCATCTACTAGTGACATACACCACAACCGGTACACCTGGTGTCTCCTGCTGTAGCCCCCGACCGTTGTTACATCACGGTGTACTAGTGTCGCCCCTCGTCTTCTCCAACACACGTAGCTGGGGCTGGCCCTTCTTCGGCTATAGACAAGTCGACACTACCCGTGGTCCTAGCTCAGGAGGCGCCGCTGGGGACACCGCCGCTGCCACCTGCGCCTTCTACTGCTCTGACGGTTGGACGGGCTGCGGCGAGGCTACAAACAGGCGCCATCCAGTCGGTCGACTACAATAGCACCTTCGTCTCCACCGTTGTCGGCTCGCCACTGCTCACCAACTACCGTAGTGCTCTGGCCGACCCCCAGTGGCGTGTGGTCATGGCCGATGAGTATCGGGCACTTATCGATAACGGACCTGGCGCCTCGTTCCATGGCCTCATCGCACTATTATCATCACCGGCAAGTGGATCTACAAGCACAAGTACCACATCGACGAGTCCCTCGCTCGCTGGGACGTTTGCGGTTTTTCCAAGCAGCACGACGTGGACTATGATGACACCTCTAGCCAGATGTTAAACCGAACACGGTTCGTTAGCTACAGATGGTGCCCCAGTCGTGGACCCGTCCGAGTACCATAGCCTCACCGAGGCGCTACCGTACTTTACTCATACCCGCTCTAACTTGGCCAATGTGGTCCAACCGGTGTGCCTCTTCATGCACGAACACCGGGAACCATATCTTGCCCTCATCAGATGCATTCTCCGCTACATTAAGGGCACTCTTTCTGCTAGTCTACACAATGGCACTAGTCCTATATAGTCTCTCACAGGTCACAGCATACTCAAATGCAAACTAGGAAAGGGTGCCCCGACTCCCACCGCTCCATGTCGGGCTACCGAGTCTACCTCGGCGACAACCTGGTGTCTTAGTCGTCCAAGCGTCAGACCACTGTCTCTCGCTCCACTGTTGAAGCAGAGTACCGTGTCGTCGCCCATGCCATCGCTGAGTGCTACAGGTTGCGCCAGCTTCTCCAGGAGCTCCATCTATTGCTACCCTCTGCCACGGTTGTCTTATGTGATAACGTCAGTGCTTTATACATGACAAGTAACCCTGTTCATCACCGCTGGACCAAGCACATCAAGATCAACATTCACTTCATCCGCGAGAAGGTCGTGCTTGGTGAAGTTCGTGTTCTGCATGTTGAAAGCCCTAATTTGGTTTTGGCTAATTGATGAAACCTAAGTACTAACCTTTGTCATAAGTGGTGACGTGAGCAAGGTTGGTACACACCAAGTGGTGGAGCAAGACGGTGATGATCAAGGTGCTGGTGATGACCAAAAGATGATGATCAAGCTCCAACTTGAAAAAGAAGAAAGAGAAAAACAAAAATCCTATGGAGATCAAGGCAAAGGTATAAACAAAATTTTTGTTTTGGCACTCTAGACACCATAGAGGGTGTGAGTGTATTTATGATAGATAGCCGTACTATGAAGAGGGAAAAGTCATGGTTAAAGCGGTTATCAAGTGCCACTAGCTAGGTGAATTCATATTTGCATATGCATTAGTACCTAGTGTGCTAACTTCTAACCCTTGAAAATGCTTTGAAAATATGCTAACACATGTGCACAATGTCATTACACTTGGTGTTTAGCACTTGGGAGCAAGGGTAAGGAAGTTGGAGATGTTTTGGACAAGAAAACATCAACCGGACCAAGGGGTTCAGGTGGTCCGGACCAATTGGGGATGGTCTAGAACCTAACCCTAGGCACACTGGCGTGTACTCCGAACCGTGCAGCTGAGCCGGTCCGGACCAACTTCGTGTGGTCCGGTTCACAGCAGAGAGCAGCATGGTGGCATGGTGGCGTCCGGACCATGGGTGGCTCTCGGTCCGGGCCAAGCCAAGTGAGTCTAGAAGGAGCAAGGAGGATGTGTGGTGTGCTGAGAGCACTCGTAGACGATCTGGACCTTCAGAGTTAGTCCGAACGGGGCAACCGAACTCGGTCCGGACACAAAATCGCTCTCGGGGAGCTCTCTGCATGGAATTTGGCTGATCTGGCCTCTGGCGCGGAGATAGTCCGATTGTCAGGAGTTAGTCCGGACCAGAGCTGTTGACTACGGGTGAAGTTTAGTGACCATTGGAATCTGATGCTCTCCGTTGAATGCTGGGACACGTGGCGGCCATCGGGGGTCCGGACCGACCCCATACTTAGTCCGAACCATGGTCCAGAGCTTGAGTCTGGACCCCCTTGATAGATGCCATGTTCGCTTGGCTGATAAGCCATGACTGAAAGTACTGTTAGCTGATTTGTTGTGAGAGAAAAACACTGTACCATGGCTGATAAGCCAGACTGATAAGTTCAAGCGAACAGGGCGAGAGTAACAGCTCTATGTCTTTGGGGGCTCTATAAATAGTTGGTGGTCGGCTCTAGCTCACTCGCTTAGACTTTTTGATCATCCATACTCTCTTGTGAGTTGAAGCAAACCTCTCCCACTCATCTCCTTGCTTGATTGTGCGTCCAAAGTGAGTTGGGAATGATCCAAAGTGCATTTGCTTGAGTGATTGTATCTAGTGGCACTTGGGGATTATTTGAGCTGCGGTTTTCTTGTTACTCTTGGTGGTTGCCGCCACCTAGACGGCTTGGAGTAGCTGTTGGTGACTGGCACGAAGTGGAGATTGTTCGTGGCCATCCCGATTATGATTGCAGCCCCGTACATTAACAGGAGCAAGTGGAGCAACTGTTTGGGGCCTCCAAAGTTGCAGGGCCTCCACATTTGCACTAAGTAGTAATTAGCAATAATTAATCCTTGAATAGAAAAAAAGATGCCACTAGGCCTGCAATCACTAGTTTATAAATTGGAGTATTGGCCCAAAGTAAGGCCTGGGGTCATCCGCTGCGCGTCAACGCCTACCATTGGATAGGAGATTAACCAATTAGATAATCTAAAAATCCCATTATATTCAAGGGACTGGAGAGGAGATTTGTTTATTAATATTTCATTGATCTTCATCATGTCTCCTAGAAATAGGAGGTATGATTCCGGCCATGAAAAGCATAAGAAGAAGCAAAGATTAGAAGTTGTGGCTCAAAACTCAAAGGGGTGCTCTTATATGTTGTGAAAGAATCTCAGTTTACTTCTTGAATTTTAGGACCACATCCCACGTTTTGTTCAGGGTCCTCCAAATCATAGGTACGGCCCTGATGATTGTGAGGGGTTCTTGACTTTTCCCCGACGGAGAACCAAAAGTACTCTATTAGATTGCTCGTGTCATTGAGTTACCCTCACTTGTGGGTAGGTTCTAGCGGCGCCCTAGTGTAGGGCTTGACGTAGTGCCAATTAGCTCACGAACCACCAAGTGACGGTCGACACAACGGGGACTAGCGTGCCGGCAAGCGCTTGAACCTCGGGAGAAAAATCTTGTGTCACTTGCCTCTTTGATATTCTCCCGGCATTCATTTGATGTTCATTGATTGAATGTCTATATCTTGCCATGACGGTATAATCACCATATCCTTATCTTGTTTTACATTTGTTTACTTTTCTTGCTGTAGAGGTTGTTAGCTTGTTAGTGGCTTAGTAGTTTGTTCTAGCTTGCTCACTATTCTAGGCAAGTAGTGAATTAGGCTTTGTGTGCGCCTAGTGATTATAATTTATAGAATTGTTGGAATAGGTAGCTTGCAACCCTTGTCTAGTGCTAGAGCAAAAAGCTTCGCTTTCTAATTGTCTAATTAGTTGTTCTAGTGTTTTGTAGAAATTTTATTAGGCTATTCACACCCCTCTATCCATTTAGGACCTTTCACATGTGCCGTCTTCGCATTTGTTCGCAGATATCATGACTAAGAGCCTGCCTGTACAATTGTTTACTATTTTTGATAGTCTATGTGCCTGTAAACCTCCCGCTATGACTGCGGGGGAGGGTGTTAGATATGTATATGTCTAGGGGTCTAATTGTAAATGTACTGAAGTCATTCATAGCTATATATATGAGAATCCAACCCGAGGGATATGAGATGTTCTGCTATCTCTCTGCATTCTCTTAGCTAAATGCCCTTTGAAGGTCCATCATATAGGCACCGGAAAAATACCTCTGAAACCACACCTGATTTCTAGAGTTCAACTACTACTCTAAAAAGCAAAGTCTAGACAAGTGGCAAAAACCATCCTATTGCCATAGTGGCCACCGCCCAACCAAGTCGTTTTGCTTAGAAATGTCAATCTAACATCAATTTGTGACGAACAAGACTGACTATAAGTCTGTAGCCAATAGACTTATAGCCAATAGAACACATTTTCAACCTTTTGTTCCGAATAACTTAATAACTAAGGATTGTCTTAGAAGACAAAAATTCAAACACATATTTTTAGGATTCTAATCAGCTGCCATCAATACTTGTTCTCTACAAAATAGGAAAAGACATTCATATTAAAGATAACATGTCATAATGTATTGTATTATGCAGAAGACTTTAGATGATCGACCAAACTTACTCGGTAGATAAGTAATCATTGGCACTAATAAATTAACCCCCATCGTTAGCATGTTGGATAAGAAAAGAGATAATGAACCATCATGCGTTCCAGCCACCTAATGAGATGCATGGCATGCTGGAATGAATGAAGAAACATGTGTGTTACGGAGTAGTGCATAAGACCAATTTACCGGCGGTTGAACTAGGCCACCACTGGCATGTCACCAGCTTAGGCAGCCACCCTTGCCACAAACCCCACCAGCAGAGAAGCAAACAACAGGGGAGGGGTAGGAAGAGTTGAGGTCTCAACAGGGCCAGGGGCACACTCATGCAAAGCTGTGAGCAGATGGATTGTGATGATAGCGGAGAAGGTGGTATGCCTGTACTTCACGCCTCCGATTCCAATAGTTGTAACTACTTGATATGTAGAATAAATCCATAATGCTATAACCCATTTTGCATGCAAAAAATAACAGAGAATGTCACATTAGGAAAGACATGGGATGTAAATGTGACTATTGATGATTGATAGTAGTACAATGAAAAAAATGAAAAGATCACTCATGTGTTGTTGTTTTCACCCAGCTGATGGCACTGAGTCCTAGACAGGAAAGGGAGCAAACCGAGAACTCTCTAGTAACCATTGAGATCCACATTGATGACCATGTTGATTAGCTCATAGTGCAGCCTCAACAGAAAATCAACGCGATTGAAGATAGGTGTAACACTCCGGTGTTACGCAATGCATTTTTACATGGCAAACATATTGCATAGCATTCATATCATTATAATCATGTGTGATAATGGTATAATTTGATTAAAATAAAAACTTGAAAATGATATATTTGATGGACTGTATTAATATGATAATCACATTGCACCAAAAATCTTGCAACAATAAATTTTACATCACTTGGAACCCTAGTTCAATTTTTGGAGCAACTAGATGACTCAAATTTTGTCAAAACTTGTTCAAAAATATTCCTGGAAAATATTCAAAAATGTTCCCTATTTTAGCTTTTATTCTGCCATTCAAAATCTATCAAGAATTTTCAGTTGGCCCCTTAATCAAAGTTGTAGAGAATTTAATTCTGAGCAACTTTTATTTTTGGGTCAATTCCAGAAAATGTCTTCTTCTTGTTCAAAATGTAGTTTGAAGTTTGAAATTCATTTGAATTGAAATTTGGAAATTTGAAAAATCGGTTTTTGCCTTAACAGGCCGCCGCCTCAGGTTCGGCCCGCGACCAGAAGCGGCCCGCGCCACTCCCGCGCGCGCGCCCGCAGCCGCCTCCGCCGCGGCCCGGCCCAGCCGGCCCCCTCCCTCTTCTTCCCGCTCACGCCCGCGCGCGCTGGCGCCCCGGCAGAACGCGCCCGCCGCGTGGTGGCCGCATGCCGGCGACGCCCCGCATGGCCGCCCGTGGACCCCGCGCCCGCGTCCAGCTTCAAAACCAGCAGAGCGCCGGGTCTCCCTCCCATTCTCGCCCTGCCGCTCCCTCTCTTCCTCCCTCCAGCGCCATCCACCGCGGAACGCCGCCTGTCACCGTGCTCCGCCTCCATCCCCGCCTTGTTCCGGCACCGGTAGACCACCTCCGTTCGATTGCCTATGCCCGAAGCTCCGCCCCGTCCTCCCTTCCTCCGAACGAGCATCGCCATCCCCTCGTTTGACTCGGTAGAACTCAATCTCCTCTCGCCTCGCCGCGCCACCGCGGCGGTGCCGTCGAGCCCGTGCTCCTCCACCGCCTCGCTCGCCCTATCTCTGCCCTCCCGCGTCGCCTTCACGCGCTAGCCGCTCCCTTGCGAACGTGTTGAGCGCACTGGCTGGCCTCGGTTTGGCCGGAGCCGGCCGGTTGGCCGCGACCGCCGCCGCGACGTCGAGGCCGTGGACGCCGGCGACCGCGCTCTGTTTCCCCCTCGGGGAACTAGGCCGCGCCTGTGGGCCGCGCCCTGAGCGGGCCGGCTCGGCCGTCCCCCGCGCGCGCAAGCCAGGCCGAGAACGGCCACGGGCCGGTTGATTTCCACGGGCCGGCCCAATATCATTAACGGAAAAATCATTTTCTGTTTCTTTTATTATTCATGGTGAAAAATACTTTGGAAAATGTTTTTCTTGGTCATTTTAGCTCCAAAAATGGTGAAATAAATTTCTATGTACTCATTGGAACCAGATCTACAATATAAAAATATTGCATGCCAATATTTCATTACTTTTCTGTAGTGTTTTATTTAATCCTTGAAATTGGTGTTTTCTTGAAAAATTTGATAATAAATCTGTTGTTTGATACTTTTCATAATGTAAAGTATTTTAAATATTCATTTTAGGCCTTAGTTTGTTATTTTTGTATAGTCAGTTCTAGTAATCCAAATGCAGTAAAAATCTTGTGTCAGGCTATTTTTGATATTAGTAATCCACTGTAATTTTCTAAGATTTTTCTGGGCTACAAAAATGTGTGTTGCTGTTCAATCATAGGGCTAATTAGGGTTCCCATTCATTCTTTAATGCAAAAATAGTTAGTAAAATATACTTTGGTGTATCTTTGAAGCATCTTGAGTGTTCAAGTACTCTTGCATGGTAGAGAATAGTGGTGGTAGTTTTCGAGTACATGTTCTTGGATGACGTAGACTACCTTGTAGAAGAGTCATAAGTTCCACGTAATCCAATAACGTAACATGCTCATTACATCGCATGCATTCATCCTCATCATCATCTCATGTCACCTATGCAATGCACCCATGCATGAGGCACTCATACTTCTGCATCATACAGGATCGCAGGAAGTGGCCCCGGCAGTAGTTCCCGAGGACGCAGAGGAGCAGCCCGAGGTGCCGGAGCCGGAGCCAACAGAAGCAGAAGAGGAGGCCGGTGAAGAGCTTCCGGAGTGCCCCGATCACCGTCCCAGCTTCTTTGAGCGAGGCAAGCCCCGGAGCATTTCTCCCCCGGTTTGCAATTAACTATTTATTAACTCCACTTAATTTGATGCATTACGTTTAGGAGTTATTTGCAAACGTTGCTGCATTCTACCTTGTTTCACCTTGTTTTACCCGATCCTTGTTACCCTGATGTCTGCGGTCAATAATTGCTTAGCTTGCTTAGACCGGTAGAAGTCGGGTGATTGCCTGTCATCCGCGAGCTATAGGGGATTACCTGGATTTATGAGAAATATGTCATGTGAGAATAACTAAGTGTCGAAATGAATCTGAGACCGGGCGGAAGCTTGCAGGGTTCTGGACTGTAGTGTCTTCCGTCTGTGTCGGTTAAGGACCGTCCGATGTCGGGCCTCGGGTCATGTTGAACGCATGCCTCACATTTAGCTGGCCGAATAAAGTACCTTTCGACCGCGAAGCCGGGAGATTATTCGGGCCGAGTGGATTGCCCGCAACGCACTGTACCGGAGCAGTAGTGGCAGGAAACGGGGGCGCGATGATAAGGCCAAAGAGCAGTCGGGCGGCCCCCGGGTACATGTGGTTCCTGGCAAGCTCGCGACTTTACCTGAATGGTTGACTCGGTGACCAATACCTCACTTTAGCGGGTGAGTGAGGTTTGTGTGAGGAATAAATTACCAGCTGGTCAATAATCGATTCGAATCGCCATCGTTCACTGGATAGTGAACACTTGACTTGAGTTACTTCATCGTAGTAACATTGATGAAACACTTGGATAGTTATGTGGAAAATGACATGGTAATTATTGTAATGATCAATGGTAACCCTTGCTTGTTAATCATATGGTTACTCTAGCATTAATGCAAACATAGTGGACAGGGTGATAAAGATTAAAATACTACATGCTTTTGTAAAAGAACTACTAAGCTAAAAATGCTTTTCTTGCAAATGAGTCAGCTACCCCACCAAAAGCCTATCATGATCCTTGGTGTCATTTTTTTTACTTTGGTTCTGTCGGGTAAGTCTAGCTGAGTACCTTCTCGTACTCAGGGCTTTGTTCCCACTTGTTGCAGATGGACAGATGTACTATGGTTATTGTATCAACTGTCTCTACCCTGCGATGGGCGAAGCCTAGGACCATGGGCAATGGTCACTCACTACTCCTCGCCTGATGCTTTTGTGGGAGATGATCGCGAGCTGGCATTTTATTTTGGAAAGTTGTGTGTGTGTGTGCTTTGAACTAATGCTTCCGCTACTTTTATTCGAAACTGGTTTGTAATAACTATGTTTAAACTCCGATGTATTTTGTGCCGCGAACTTCTATGTAACTTATGACGGTGACCGCTAAACTTAGTACGATCTTGGCTGTGATGTGAAATGGTTTGAAATCCGTCGAGATTTCACGGACTACCGGGTTATACGGGCTTAAGTTTGTTAAATTGTCCGTCCGTTGGATGATTTTCTTACTTAATCTCGTATAATTGGGCGGTTCTGTTACAGCTGGCATCGGAACATGGTTTAGCGTAATTACTGTTCATAAGTGTATTTAAAACAAAATTCTGTTTAAAAAGTGTGATTTTCAAACTAAAAGTGTGCCAGTGGTCATATCCTGTATGCTCAGTTAAGGACTCTAGGTGGCTATTTAAGTACTAACTTAGGGTTCTTGCACCATATTTCTTTTTCGTTGCTCATACGGCGTGCTATTGTATGAGTGCCACTTAATTGAGTGGTAATGTATGGATCAGTTACCTCTACGCTTCGGTAAGTGTGAGCTGTGAGAGCATGATCGGAGACACCGCCGATCTAGGGAGAGTGCTTATATGATACTAGAATAACTACATGTTTTACACATGTTTTTATGAAAGTATCGCATGTGTGGGTGTTCCGTCCGTTGAGGCGATGCCGTCATTAGGACGATGTGTTTGGGTAGTTACTACCGTTGCACACGCATCTGGGGATTCGTGTAAAGCGTGTAGGTAGATTTACTGCTTTTATGCATTCATGGGGAATGGGCTGAAATGAATTTTCTGCAGGTACATAACAGCGTTATCGTGTAGACCGAATTAGTTACGTATATGAGAGATCGTTTGTATGCCACCGAATTCACCGTTAGATGTCTTTATTTTCTAAAGTTTGTGAGAACGTAAGACTCGTGCATGCATCATATTGTCTGTGCATTCCATTCATGACATGCATTCCTCCCCTTATAAAAGGATTATCCCATTTTGATAAAAGTAACCTCAACTAAAATATGTTCTCACCGGGTAATTAAAACTTGTGCTACAGATGGCCCGCACGAAGCAGACTGCCCGTAAGTCCACTGGCGGAAGAGCACCCCGTCGTCAGCTGGCCCCGCGGGAGCACTGCAACACGGACACTTTTCTAAGCGAGTTTGGCATGCCCACCTTGCTTTGGAGAGTGCTCCATGATGTGGGGTACCCGGAGGGTCAAGAGCCGGTATACTCTTGGAGCGAGAGCCAGTTAGCTGAGGATGGACTTGCTGTTGTGGAAATCACCGTCCCTGCTCTTGGTGATGCGCCGGAATGGGATGGTTGGCATCTGGAGTTTGAAGGACGCACTCCAGTCGAGGGTGCAGAGGGTGCAGCCTTTCGCGTCATCCGAGACATTATGAGCAGGTTCCCCAATGAGTTGGCAGCAGCTTTGGCCGGTACTTTTCCTAGAGATGATCCTCACGATGCCATTTGGGTACAGCCGCAAGGAAGTGCCCTGGTTAGAGGCCCCAGTGAAGGACGGGCTAGCGACAACCACACCATGAGTGCCATGTATGCAGCCATCAGAGCATACCAAGGTCTGGAGAATACCTATTGGACCTTGACTGGCCTACGTGGTGATGATCGGCTTGAAGCAAGGAAGCAGAAGAAAAAGCAAGCACGTGCCATAGCTAGCTTGCAGGAGCAGTTGGCTAACATGAGCTTGCAGCGGGACCGAGCTCTCGAGAGAGGCGAGAGTTCCATGCAGCAGGTACAGAGGCTGACTCAGGCCAACAGAAATGCAGACCGCATGATGGGACAGCTAGTGCAAGAAAGGAATGAAGCCTGGAACGAGAGGGACCTTCTGAGGCAGAGGGTCGAGGAGCTAGAAGAGTACAATGCCAACTTGCATGAAGAGTTCCACGCCCTCTACAACGGGATGGGCCCGTATGCTCCTCCGGACGCCGCTCAGATGGACATCGACGACGACGCTGCTGCTGAAGGTAGCGATGGCAATGCCTCCGACCTCGACGACGGCCCCGAGGAGTAGGATAGTGTCCTGCGTTAGTAGCTAGGCTTGTCGCGATGGCCTTATTTTGGTTTTCTTGTATCATGTTGTATCTTGTTCGATCTCGGGACAGACGACCTTTTGGATCTGGGTTGTGTATGCGATACCCGAACGCATAAAAGTCCAGTGTATGTATGCTGGCAACGTGGTTGTATGGAACGCGATGTTGCATTTGAAGTAACTTAATTGGTGCTGTTGTTTTAATTGGAATGTGATTATTGTGCCTCTGTTTTCTTGTATGACTTGTTCTCTCCAATGAATTCAGTATGGCATGATTGTTCATTCGAATACAATTTCTACAACTTCGCTCAATTATTGCTTGTTGCTGAAATATGCAGATGGCAAACACTCGATGTGCCACGTATGAAGCCGCTGAGACTGGTGGCAACGGTGCAGGAGCTGGTGGAAGTGGTGCAAACAATGTCAACCACCAGGGACCACAGCCAGAGCCACATTTGCCCCCTCCTCCACTGCTCACTGCAGAAGTGTTCTTCACGCAGTTCCTTGGAAGTCAACGCAGTGCCGAACAGTCACAGAGAAATATGGAAGATTTTCTGCGTACCATCGCTGAAAATGTTCAGAGAGGTAATAATCAAGGTGGTGGCCATGGGGTGAACCAGTACAGCAGTTTCAAGGATTTCATGGATACTAGGCCACCTATTTTCAAGGAAGCAGCAGAGCCACTCGATGCCGAAGAATGGATCAACACTATGGAAGATAAGTTCCGTGTGTTGAGGCTGACGGAAGTTCTGAAGACAGAGTATGCTGCACATCAATTACAGGGACCGGCAGGAATGTGGTGGAAGCATCACCGCACCACTTTTCCTCCCAATGCCCAGATTACTTGGAGAGATTTCACTGAAGCTTTTAAGGGAGTTTATATTCCCCCAGGGTTGGTTGAGATGAAGCTTGGAGAGTTCTTAGCCTTGAATCAGGGTACCAAGACTGTGACACAGTATCTGCATGCCTTTAACAACTTGTGCCGCTATGCTCCAGACATGGTTGACACAGATGCAAAAAGGATTGCTAGTTTCAAGAGAGGGTTAAGTCCGAAGATGATGAAACATGTGGGTACCAATACCCGCACCAGATTCAATGACTTTATCAGTGATTGTTTAAAGCAAGAAAAGAACAATAACGCCTACACCGCATCCAAGAATCGCAAGAGGGTGTTTGAGTCAGGACCATCCCAGTCCAGAGTTGTCACTGCAAATCGTTCATCTTATCGTCCGTCCGCACCTGGTGCAAGGTTCAGGCCGCCACAGCATAAAACTCAGAACTACAAGGGACCACAGAAGCCGTACAAGATGGCCGTGCCGCCAACAAAGACCAACGCAGCTGTAGAACAGAGCAACTCCAAGGGAGCCATAGGGTCTGCTGGTACAGTGAAAGGGCCCTGCTACAATTGTGGTCAGCCAGGCCACTTTTCAAAGTTCTGCCCTTATCCGCCTAAAAAGAAGCAACAGACTTACAATGCTCGTGTGCACCACACCACCATTGATGAAGTTCCTGAGGGAGAGCCTGTAACTGCCGGTAAATTTCTTGTGAACCATCACCCTGTAGTTGTTCTTTTTGATTCTGGATCCTCGCATTCTTTTATGAGTCAAGCATTTGCACGGAAGCATGAACAACTATGCACAGAATTGGGTTATGGTTATCGCATAAGTTCAGCAGGAGCTGATGTGTTAACCAATAAGATGGTTAGAGGGGCAACCCTTGAGTTAGGTAGTCGGAAGTTCCGAGTGAACCTGGTAGTTATGCCTGGACTAGTTTTGGATGTAATAATAGGAATGAACTGGATGAAAGACTGGGGAGCAGTCATAGATACAAGCAGTCGGATGCTTACCCTTAAGGATCCCCAGGCAGAGGGTACTTTCCGGGTACCGTTGCCTAAAAGAACAGACCTTGTGAGTGTGACCTGTGCCATGGAAGTTGTTCCCATCCACCAGATCCCGGTAGTGTGTGAGTTCCCGGATGTGTTTCCAGATGAGTTACCTGGCCTTCCTCCGGATAGAGATGTTGAGTTTGGAATCGAGTTGATCCCCGGGACAGCTCCTATTTCGAGGAGACCTTATCGGATGCCTCCGGATGAGTTAGCTGAGTTGAAGAAACAACTGGAAGAATTATTAAAGAAGGGGTTTATCCGCCCAAGTAAGTCTGAATGGGGATGTCCTGCCTTGTTCGTGAAGAAAAAGAAAGAGGGTACTCTCAGGATGTGTGTAGATTATCGACCTCTTAATGCTGTAACCATCAAGAATAAATATCCCTTGCCTCATATCGACGTTCTATTTGATCAGTTGGCTAAGGCTAGAGTGTTCTCCAAGATAGACCAAAGATCAGGGTATCATCAGATAAAGATTAGACCACAAGATGTTCCAAAAACCGCCTTTTCTACCAGATATGGGTTGTACGAGTATCTTGTTATGTCGTTTGGCCTAATAAATGCTCCTGCATATTTTATGTATCTGATGAATACGGTTTTCATGCCAGAGTTGGACAAGTTTGTAGTTGTCTTCATTGATGACATTCTAGTATACTCTGAGAGTGAGAAAGATCATGAAGAGCATCTGAGAATTGTCCTGACCAGGCTGAGAGATCATAAGTTATATGCTAAGTTTAGCAAATGTGAATTTTGGTTGAAGAAAGTTCCCTTCCTCGGTCATATTCTATCTGAGAATGGAGTTTCTGTAGATCCGAGTAAAGTGCAAGAGGTTATGGATTGGAAGACTCCAACCACAGTGTCAGAAGTCAGGAGTTTCCTAGGGTTAGCTGGTTACTATCGCCGCTTTATCCCAGACTTCTCGAAGATTGCCAAGCCAATGACAAGTCTGTTACAGAAAGATCACAAGTTTGTGTGGACAGAGGAGTGTGAGACAGTTTTCCATACCTTGCGGAAACTGTTGACCATAGCTCCAGTTCTTGCACAGCCCGACATCGAGAAACCTTTTGATGTGTTCTGTGACGCATCAAAAACAGGATTAGGATGTGTTCTGATGCAAGAAGGAAGAGTCATTGCTTATGCCTCCCGACAGTTGAGAAAACATGAAATCAATTATCCTACACATGATCTTGAGCTTGCCGCTGTAGTGCATGCCTTGAAGATTTGGAGACACTATTTACTTGGTAATGTGTGCAACATTTTCACCGACCATAAGAGTCTTAAGTACATTTTCACCCAACCAGAATTGAACATGAGACAGCGAAGATGGTTAGAACTAATCAAAGACTACAACTTAAATGTACAGTATCACCCTGGGAAAGCCAATGTGGTAGCTGATGCTTTAAGCAGAAAGTCACATTGTCTGAATATGCAACCCTTGCTTGAAGATGGTTTCGATCTAATGCACCCTGCCGTGCTACATAGTATTCAGGTCAGTTGTTCCTTAGAGAGTAAGATAATAGAAGGTCAGAAAGCAGACAAAGGGATATTCCACATCAAAAAGAAAATAAAAGAAGAACCCTCGAAACACTTCAGGGTGGATGAGCAAGATGTGTTGTGGTTCGACAACCGTCTTGTTGTTCCAAAGGATAGAGAGCTTAAAAATAAAATTTTGGATGAAGCTCATCTCTCTAAGTTGTCCATTCATCCTGGCAGCAGTAAAATGTATCAAGAGCTAAGACCTCGTTATTGGTGGACCAAGATGAAGAAGGAAATTGCAGCGTATGTAGCCAGATGTGACACATGTTGTAGAGTGAAAGCAATTCACATGAAACCTGCCGGAATGCTACAACCTTTGTCAGTACCGAGTTAGAAGTGGGATGATATAAGTATGGATTTTATCACGGGTCTACCCACTACTCAAAAAGGTCATGATTCTATTTGGGTAATTGTAGATCGTCTTACCAAGACAGCCCACTTTTTGCCTGTCAAAACGGAATACAGACCGCCTCAATATGCCGAGAAGTATATTGCGGAGATTGTGAGATTGCATGGTATACCAAAGACTATAGTGTCTGACAGAGGATCACAGTTCACTGCTCACTTTTGGGAGCACTTGCACAAAGGTTTGGGGACTAGTCTGATTCGTAGCACTGCCTATCATCCTCAAACAGATGGTCAGACTGAAAGAGTTAATGCTGTTCTAGAGGATATGTTAAGAGCTTGTGTGTTGTCTTCCAGAGGTTCATGGGAGTCATGGTTACCGTTAGCAGAGTTCGCATACAATAACAGCTATCAAGAAAGTATCAAGATGGCACCTTTTGAGGCTCTGTATGGCCGAAAGTGTAGGACACCTTTAAACTGGGTTGAGCCAGGAGAAAGAAGGTATTATGGTATTGACTTCGTGGAGGAAGCCGAAAAGAAAGTTCATATCATCCAGCAGAATATGAGAGCAGCTCAGTCACGTCAGAAAAGTTATGCGGATAAGAGAAGGAGACCGCTTGTGTTCGAAGTTGGTGACTATGTTTATCTAAAAGTCACGCCAATGAAAAAGAAACGGTTTGGTGTACACAGAAAGCTTGCCGCCAGATTTGTAGGACCTTACAAAATCTTGGAAAGGAAGGGTCCCGTGGCTTACAAATTGGAATTACCAGAGTCAATGGGTGCTATATTTCTGGTTTTTCATGTATCGCATCTCAAGAAGTGTTTGCGCGTTCCAGAGGAAAGGATTGAACCTCGAGGCATAAAACTCAAGTCAGATTTGGTGTATCGTGAGCAGCCAGTGCGAGTCTTGGATTCCAAGGAGAGGGCTACTCGAAACAGTGTGGTGAAAACATATAAGATACAATGGAGTCATCATGATGAAGGGGATGCATCTTGGGAAACGGGTGAATACTTACAAAAGGCATACGAAGATTTTTATAATAAATGGTTCGTAACCCAAATCTCGGGACGAGATTTTTATAAGGGGGGAGGGCTGTAACACTCCGGTGTTACGCAATGCATTTTTGCATGGCAATCATATTGCATAGCATTCATATCATTATAATCATGTGTGATAATGGTATAATTTGATTAAAATAAAAACTTGAAAATGATATATTTGATGGACTGTATTAATATGATAATCACATTGCACCAAAAATCTTGCAACTATAAATTTTACATCACTTGGAACCCTAGTTCAATTTTTGGAGCAACTAGATGACTCAAATTTTGTCAAAACTTGTTCAAAAATATTCCTGGAAAATATTAAAAATGTTCCCTATTTTAGCTTTTATTCTGCCATTCAAAATCTATCAAGAATTTTCAGTTGGCCCCTTAATCAAAGTTGTAGAGAATTTAATTCTGAGCAACTTTTATTTTTGGGTCAATTCCAGAAAATATCTTCTTCTTGTTCAAAATGTAGTTTGAAGTTTGAAATTCATTTGAATTGAAATTTGGAAATTTGAAAAATCGGTTTTTGCCTTAACAGGCCGCCGCCTCAGGTTCGGCCCATGACCAGAAGCGGCCCGCGCCACTCCCGCGCGCGCGCCGGCAGCCGCCTCCGCCGCGGCCCGGCCCAGCCGGCCCCCTCCCTCTTCTTCCCGCTCACGCCCGCGCGCGTTGGCGCCCCGGCAGAACGCGCCCGCCGCGTGGCGGCCGCATGCCGGCGACGCCCCGCGTGGCCGCCCGTGGACCCCGCGCCCGCGTCCAGCTTCAAAACCAGTAGAGCGCCGGGTCTCCCTCCCATTCTCGCCCTGCCGCTCCCTCTCTTCCTCCCTCCAGCGCCATCCACCGCGGAACGTCGCCTGTCACCGTGCTCCGCCTCCATCCCCGTCTTGTTCCGGCACCGGTAGACCGCCTCCGTTCGATTGCCTGTGCCCGAAGCTCCGCCCCGTCCTCCCTTCCTCCGAACGAGCATCGCCATCCCCTCGTTTGACTCGGTAGGACTCAATCTCCTCTCGCCTCGCCGCGCCACCGCGGCGGTGCCGTCGAGCCCGTGCTCCTCCACCGCCTCGCTCGCCCTATCTCTGCCCTCCCGCGTCGCCTTCACGCGCTAGCCGCTCCCTTGCGAACGTGTTGAGCGCACTGGCTGGCCTCGGTTTGGCCGGAGCCGGCCGGTTGGCCGCGACCGCCGCCGCGACGTCGAGGCCGTGGACGCCGGCGACCGCGCTCTGTTTCCCCCTCGGGGAACTAGGCCGCGCCTGTGGGCCGCGCCCCGAGCGGGCCGGCTCGGCCGTCCCCCGCGCGCGCAAGCCAGGCCGAGAAAGGCCACGGGCCGGTTGATTTCCACGGGCCGGCCCAATATCATTAACGGAAAAATCATTTTCTGTTTCTTTTATTATTCATGGTGAAAAATACTTTGGAAAATGTTTTTCTTGGTCATTTTAGCTCTAAAAATGGTGAAATAAATTTCTATGTACTCATTGGAACCAGATCTACAATATAAAAATATTGCATGCCAATATTTCATTACTTTTCTGTAGTGTTTTATTTAATCCTTGAAATTGGTGTTTTCTTGAAAAATTTGATAATAAATTGTAGAAAAATCAGAAAAATGTGGTTCCAAGTTTGTTAATCTTTGTGTGCCCTCTACTTGCTAGGAAAAATTGTATATCATGTCTGTTCTGTAGAAAAATGTATAGGTGTAGTTCAACTGCTTTCTATCACTAATATTTGTTATTTTTGTTATTTAAATAAATTTGAATAGAACATGCAAGTGATAATTTTTCTATAATGTTTGTTTAGTGTGTAGAAGGTAGGAAAATTTCTAAATCTGTTGTTTGATACTTTTCATAATGTAAAGTATTTTAAATATTCATTTTAGGCCTTAGTTTGTTATTTTTGTATAGTCAGTTCTAGTAATCCAAATGCAGTAAAAATCTTGTGTCAGGCTATTTTTGATATTAGTAATCCACTGTAATTTTCTAAGATTTTTCTGAGCTACAAAAATGTGTGTTGCTGTTCAATCATAGGGCTAATTAGGGTTCCCATTCATTCTTTAATGCAAAAATAGTTAGTAAAATATACTTTGGTGTATCTTTGAAGCATCTTGAGTGTTCAAGTACTCTTGCATGGTAGAGAATAGTGGTGGTAGTTTTCGAGTACATGTTCTTGGATGACGCACTGTACCGGAGCAGTAGTGGCAGGAAACGGGGGCGCGATGATAAGGCCAAAGAGCAGTCGGGCAGCCCCCGGGTACATGTGGTTCCTGGCAAGCTCGCGACTTTACCTGAATGGTTGACTCGGTGACCAATACCTCACTTTAGCAGGTGAGTGAGGTTTGTGTGAGGAATAAATTACCAGCTGGTCAATAATCGATTCGAATCGCCATCGTTCACTGGATAGTGAACACTTGACTTGAGTTACTTCATCGTAGTAACATTGATGAAACACTTGGATAGTTATGTGGAAAATGACATGGTAATTATTGTAATGATCAATGGTAACCCTTGCTTGTTAATCATATGGTTACTCTAGCATTAATGCAAACATAGTGGACAGGGTGATAAAGATTAAAATACTACATGCTTTTGTAAAAGAACTACTAAGCTAAAAATGCTTTTCTTGCAAATGAGTCAGCTACCCCACCAAAAGCCTATCATGATCCTTGGTGTCATTTTTTTTACTTTGGTTCTGTCGGGTAAGTCTAGCTGAGTACCTTCTCGTACTCAGGGCTTTGTTCCCACTTGTTGCAGATGGACAGATGTACTATGGTTATTGTATCAACTGTCTCTACCCTGCGATGGGCGAAGCCTAGGACCATGGGCAATGGTCACTCACTACTCCTCGCCTGATGCTTTTGTGGGAGATGATCGCGAGCTGGCATTTTATTTTGGAAAGTTGTGTGTGTGTGCTTTGAACTAATGCTTCCGCTACTTTTATTCGAAACTGGTTTGTAATAACTATGTTTAAACTCCGATGTATTTTGTGCCGCGAACTTCTATGTAACTTATGACGGTGACCGCTAAACTTAGTACGATCTTGGCTGTGATGTGAAATGGTTTGAAATCCGTCGAGATTTCACGGACTACCGGGTTATACGGGCTTAAGTTTGTTAAATTGTCCGTCCGTTGGATGATTTTCTTACTTAATCTCGTATAATTGTGCGGTTCTGTTACAATAGGCACCAAAAAGGAATGATCTCTTATCACTAGCCACATTTGAAAGTCCTCATTTTCGAGCATCCGGAGCAATCCATATTCAACTTCAGCAGTTGGCACTAGCGGCTGATTATTGAAGATGTTGGTCCTGATGAAGGCTCCCAGCCAGCGTAGATTCAAGTTCTTCTATGTATTTCTCTGTTGCTCGTCAAGAATCTCTGCTACATGTTGTCAACTATGTGGGTTGATCATGTTAGCAGAGAGCGTGGGGGAAGGAAGGAAGAATAAGAAAGAAGACGAGAGTGAATTGACGGGGTCAGATTTCTAAAGGTTTAAGTGTTTGGTTTACAAATTGCATAAGTCCTCTCCTTCACCCCTTCCTCTCTTAAGTACTCTTCCTATTACAACCACTCTTGGCCACACACACACCTACTGGGCCGTCGCTCCCAGCGGACCTTGCACCTACTTCTGGCATAGGATCAGCTTCACTAGCTTCAGCATTGTCTGTTGTTTGACGAGTAGCAGTGCTCACATTCCCTCCCTCTTGAGAACCGGCATGCCCCCATGTCGGAGCACGGGGAAATTCTTGATGCAATTGCTCCAAGGGCTCCCACGTCGTCGCGAGAGATTCCGGCATATGAGACCACTTGATCAACCCTTGCTCCATGGGATGATCGCTCAAAGACTAGCAGCGTTGGAGAACACGTTTAGGGACATGAAACTCAACAAGTTCACAAGGCAAGGAAGGAGTCATTGGTACAGTGCCATGAGAGCTCTTGAGCTGGGACACGTGGTAGACGGGATGAATCCCTGATGACTAAGGAAGATCTAGACGATATGCCACGACCCCAATCCGTTCGAGCACATGATAGGGGCCAAAGAAGCGAAAGGCGAGCTTCTGCGAAGAGCGGCAAGCCAACAAAGATTGAGCATAGGTTGCACCTTCAGAAAGAACCAATCGCCAATAGTGAACTAGCGCTCAGAGCGGTGTTTATCTGACTACCGTTTCATATGGGCTCGAGCGCGGAGCTTCTACAATTATAAGTCTTTTTCGCCCATTTCCGTCCGTTTTCATCCCTATTTGTATCAGCATTCGGCAGGCATAAGGTCACATGCTGCTCAAGGTGAGACACTTGCAGGTTGTCATTCTATTCATTTACTTCACATTTCGCTGAGGTCTGGTTGTCCTAATTATGTGCTTGGATGTGTTGTAGGACTTGTCATTTCGCTGAGGTTAGATGCCCAAAAACTGGATCTTGGCAATGGGCATTGATGATAACATTAAGAGAGCTAAGGTAACCTGCTTCGTTTTGTTTATGCCCTTTTGGACATCATGGACTGGTTCACTCAAGTGAGCAATAATTTTGTTTTCCGCGTTTCTGTATGCATTGAGCAGTCAACATTTGTGTCATACATTTGATTTTTGCAGGAAGGCTATGGATTTTCGATGAAGATCTCCCCTGAGGCACTGATGAAGATTAGCAGCCGACCATGGCGGCCTTATGTTTAAGCTTGTGCACTAGTTGCAGCAGGAAGCTATCGGCTACAACTCCTAGTGATTATGCTTGGTTGATTTGGGACCAAACGTTATAGACTGTTAGCTAGCAAATACACAGATGAACTAACTGTAAGAAGGCACGGAAGAATATTCAGCTTGTTCGGCAGCACTGCTCGCAGCCCTGCCGCAGGGCTGCTAGTAGTACAGCCGAGCAGCCCCGTTGTTTCTCCGAGCAAGTTACTGCTCCTAAGTGATAGTGGAAATCTACAAAGATGAAGATAGCTCATTTCTCTCTTGAGGTTGGAGGCTGGATAGTGGATAAGGTTCTTTCTTTAGTACTAACTAGCAAATAAGTCCGTGCGTTACAACGGGAGATAAAAAAAATATTAGATACTCGACTTGTTCACTTTAGAGCAACTATAATAGCAGCCTATAAGCCAGCTGAATGCTAATGTAGAGGAGAGAAGAGAGGAGAGCGAGGAGAAGCGGGTTGTAAGATTACAGCCAGCTTAGCCACAAGAATCGAGAAACTTTGAGAGAGACATGTGGGCTATGTATTCAGCCTGTTCGCTTGGGCTGAAATCTGACTGAACTGGCTGGTTTTTTTAGAGAAAAACACTGCTGAATGACTGGCTGATCTGGCTGATAATCTCAAGCGAACAGGTTGATTAATGCTGAAGAGCTAACTACTATATGAGTGGGCTGAGCGATAAGCTGTAAGGATCCTTGCAGCCAATAGCCGATTGTATTATTAGCCTTGCTCTTAGCTTGTTGCACACCTCTGGAACGGCTGCAACAGGAGGCTACTTTTGATGTTGTTAGTGGCGGTTGCACGAATTACAAACGAGTAGGCTTGTTAATGGAAACAAGGACGTATCTATTTACTTTTATCCTTTGTATAAAACTTAAAAGTTGTACTTTATTTTATGATGATCATGACATTCAATATAAGTAAATATTATCAATAATACGACAATGTCTTATTAATTATGTGTTGAATTAAAATATAATCTTGATATATTTTTTTGTTGTAAGGCATAAACATATATTTACTCGTAATTATATCGTAACTTCAGTTTTTCACGCTATTCATGTGTTGATGAAGTTAGATATTAAGTTCCATGAATTGTTTTGAAGATCCACCAAAATATGTGATTTTAATATCTTATTAAAGTCAGTAAGGGGTCAGTCGTCCTCGTGGTAAGATTTGGTCTGTCTATTGATGGGTATGAAATATGACCTAGACCTCTCTCGATTTCCACATGGCAGCCCTTGTCGAGTTGTACTTATATATACGAACAACCTGAAGATTTGCACTGATATATGTGGATAACTTTGGCTAAATATATACAATAAATATTAATATTTATAGTATATAATTAGGACAGGCTATTGCATGGCCGGCCGTGTGTTAGACCACTTCGGTGAATACCCACGATTTCGGCCGTGCTGCGCCGGCAACCCGTCACATCCAATCAGCGAACCCGCCTGTCAAATTTGCATCCAACCATCGTATCTCGTGCCAGCCGTCCGCTGCTCCCGTACCAGGCTTTCTCCTCCTCGTCGTGCACTGTATAAAACGGTCAACGGTGGCGCGTGGCGTGGTGTAGTGTGGGCTCGTGGCTGTGCCCTGTGGCTTGCCTGGCTGGGCTCCACGGCCGCGCGCGCGCTCGGCCGCCGGCGCCTCATTGCCTGATGAAATTTGCTGCGCGCCTCGCTGCGTACTTATCTGTTCGGCTTACGCGCCGTGGGTGCACGCTGCACGCATGGTGTGGCGGTGTGTGGTGCATCTCGCCAGCTCGACAGGATGGCAGTCCCATGCCAGCTGAAGAAATCGGAGTTGTATCACTGGACTCGGTGTACTGACCGTCGATCCAACGTACTAGTAGTAGTAGGTGCCGTTTGTCACGGCTCTTCGGCAGCAGCTCTGCCGACGGAGACGGAGTGCAACGCTCGTAGTTTTCGGCCTTTCGGGAAGCACAAAAGTGTCCGATCTGGTCACAGGGTCAACAGCAGCAGGTGTGTCGATTGAGCTGAGGTCTGTCCCAATAGGCTGATAGTTTCTACCTCTGTTAAGGGAATGTTTAAATCTAGAGGCTAAAGTTTAGCAGTGTCATATTAGGTGTCACATGAGGAGGTTTGGATACTAATAATAAAATGAATTATAGAAGTCCTTAGTATTCTGCGAGACAAATTTATTATGTCTAATTAAGACGTCAATAGCATATGTATTGTAGTTTTACTGTAGGACCACATTGTCAAATCATAGACTAATTAGGCTTAAAAAATTCGTCTCGCAAACTAGTCACAATATATGTAATTGATTATTTTTTTTAGTCTATATTTAATACTTCATGTCAAATATCAATGTAATAGGGACTGAACTTTAGAGATAAGAACTAAACAAAGCCTAAGCCTAGCTACGCTGCCAGCCTTGCAAAAATCTCACGTGGCAGCCTAATTAACGAAGATAGAGAATAAAATTTTATGAAATCATTTCTTCAGCGTTGGGAGGAAACGAGTTGTTTCTACGTGGTTTGCCCCGCGATGGGACGTGCCTAGGTCTCTCCGCCGCGCCAGTCGTGCTCGCCGTCCGCTCGTTTGCGCCGCCGCGCGCGCCCAGGTCTCGCCGCCTCGCCGGTCGTGCTCGCCGTTCGCGAAGGGCGCACCGCCGCGCAAGTCGCGCCTCCGCCTAGGCCGCGCTTGCCGGCCACCACGCGCAGGCCGCGGAAGGTCCTCGCGCTTTCTCGTTCGCGCCGCCGTGCGCGCCCAGGTCGTGCCGCCGCGTCGATCGTGCTCACCGTCCGCGAAGGGCGCGCCGCGCCGCCGGAAGCAGGACGCGCAAGCCCGCCTCCGTCTACGTCTGTCGCACAGGCCGCGCCGCGCTGCCGTGCAGACCGTGACCCACGTCGTCGAGCAGGATGCGCAGGCCAGGCCGCACGCGCTCGCACGCCAGGCGCCGCATGCGATCGCCCGCCTACCGCCGCGCTCATCCGTGGACCGCCGCATGCACTCGCTCGCTCCGTCGGCCGCCGCATGCGCTCGCCCGTCATCCGCACGCGCTTGCATGCCGGCTGCCGCTGCGTGCGCTCCCTCGCCCCGCCGCCGCACGCGCTCTTTCTTTCTTCGTGTGCGGTTGGGAGAGGATCAAGAGAACAAAGAGAGTTCGAGAGGGTGCAATGGATAAAGGAGAGAGATTAAATAAAGTTTAATATTTATTACACGAAGACATCTTTTATTGTGTAAGTGTAAGATAGAGCCCGTTCGTTTTGCTAAAAAATTATGGTTAAAAATACTGTTCGCTAATTTGCTGGGAAAGAAAAACACAATTCCAGCTAAAAAAATGAGCTGAAAAATACGACAAGTATAGGCAGTGTTTACTTCCTTCAAAATTCCAAAAATTTTACAAGATTCTCCGTCACATCGAATCTTTGGACGTATGTATGGAATATTAAATGTAAGTAAAAAAATAACTAATTGTACAGTTTGTCTGTAAATGTCGAGACGAATCTTTTGAGTGTAGTTAGTCCATGATTAGATAAATTTTACCAAATAACAACGAAAAGTGCTACAGAAACTTTACACCAACTTTTACACCGTCTAAACACCACCATAGTATTTACTGATGATTTTTATTAACCTGATTCTTTTGGAAAGAGCGCGTAGTTCCAACAACGGGACTGCCCTGAAAGGGCCACTGGTGCTGGGCTGCCGCCGCAGAAGCCAGTAGTCGTACTAGTACTTCACCACACCCGAGCCCCAAAAGAGCCAACAGGACGCAGACCAGGACTCGAAAAGCCGTGGGAACCAAGGCCCGAAGAGGGGTAGCGCACTGCGCACTGCGCACTGCGCCCCGTGTCCCCGTGCGAGCGGGCGCGGCGCCCGACAAGACCCGCGCGCGTTCCAACTTCCGCTCGCCCCGTGCCGTGCGCTCTGCGCTGCCGCAGCCGCAGGCGGCGCAGGGTCGACTGGTCGAGTCGGGCTCGTGTCAAATCAAATCAATCACCGCTCGCCTCCGTCCGCGTCAGTCGAAATCGCATCGAACCATCCGTCCCACTCGCACGCACCCGATTTCCCTCCTGGCTCCTGCGCCGCGCGTGGCGTGGTTTCGCTGCGCATTCGCGACGTCGCCTGCAGGTACCGTAGCTGTTGCCGGCCGCTGTCTCTGCGCCTCGCCGTACCGTGTGTGCACCCACCGGTGGCCGCGCGCGGCGACGGCGAGGGAGATGGCGTCGGCGGGCCGCTGGGCGTGGATGGCGGAGGTGGCGGGCGAGGAGCTGGCGAAGCTGGAGGCGGCGCACCCGGGCCGCTTCGGCCCGATCAAGGCCGACCTCGAGCGCCTCGTCGCCGACCCCGGCTTCGACGAGGCAGCAGCGTTCCCGCTCGTCTCGCCGCGCGCCGGCGCCGGCGCCGTCACCGACGCCGCCGATACCACTCCGGCTGCCTCCTCGTCCCAGCCTGCTGCTGCTCCTTCGCGCACGGTGCCCGTGTGCACTCAAGGTTCGTCCTCCACGTGCCTCCGCCGCTCTATGCCATGCCATGCTCCCTTCTGTCCAGGCCCGTGCCAGGGTTCGGTTCGGTGCCAGTGCATGATCCAGTTCGGCCGCCCACTCACCTTGCGAGAACTTCTGCAGAGTCGTCGACCCGGAAGAGAAAGCCGCGCGGCAGCCGGGAGGAGGTGAAGCGGAGACGGCGGCCGAGCACGCCGCCGGGAGGGACGAAGGACGGGGCCGACTTGGCCATCGAGCGCGCTCAGCGGTGCCTAGAGAGGATCCGCGCCGTCAAGCAGAGCTTGCTTGCCGCTTGGATTCACTGACGGGATGCAGGGGTGGAGAAACGAGAGCAGGAACAAGGAAAGGGAATATTTAACCCACTCCCACTTTTAGGGGAGAGTGACAACAGATTTGCTATCCATGTGAGAGAAGTGGATGTGAGAGGGATTAATTGACCGTGGTTGAGAGTGGTAAATAGTTAAATGTCCCGAGGGAAAACTATGGCGATGGAAAGGTAAACCAAACATTTAAAAAAACACCTTTTATCGGTCGAGTGCCTCTTTTTTTTCACTTTTCGTATACTCGTCGCCTGAATTTTGTGTCTGTTATTCAGCGATGTTGTACGATGAATTTTGTGGATGTTTTATGTTGTATTTTGCGATGTTCACGTACATATAACAGTCGCTTGAATTTGTGTTTGCTGTTCAGGCAATGTGTGGTGATGTTTGCTTAACGTACATGTAATGATCTTTTATATATTTTCTGATGTTTATATAGGATACACGTGATGTTCTATGGCTATCGTCTGAAAAAAAAAAAAAGTCTAGCAAATTCTTTTTTTTTGGTTATTGGAAAGTGAGAATCGTTTTGTTCACGGACAAAAAGTTGGTTCTTCAAGATAAGAGAGCCCTGTGTAAGTAGAGTTGCCCTTGTACGCCATGACACGGATTAAGCTCAACTGCGCAAATAGTAATGCGGGTTATATGCCTCACTCATTCGAACTGTATCGCTTACTCCGTCGATTGATTTTCCCTGCGCATTGTGAATTGTGATACCAACTAGGGATTGGTCCTATTGGGGATTGGTTCAAATCATTTCAGCCGATCCCATCCAGATGTTCGACACAGAGTTTGGCTGATGATTTTTACGGATAATAAGCTGGCCGATGGTGTTTTGTTGTGAGAGAAAAATACTATACCATAGCTGATAAATTCAAGCGAACAGGACCTGATCTTTCCGCTACAACTGCAGCAGTGAGATCAAAGTGTACATGTGGCTTCTTTTGGCTCTACATCACAAACTTGACACAAATTATTGTAAAACTACAACTAGAGTCGTTTTTGCTGAACATTTTCTAAAATAGCTTTAGTTATACCAGAGAAGTTGCTGCAAAAAAAGCAAGAGTTAGAGGAGCCGATGCCTGCTAAATTGTCCCTTAAATTTCCAAGTTCTACTTTGTTAAAACTGAGATTTGGCAATTCAACCATTATGGAAACTGGTTTCTCAGTTTTGCCATCCCACAAATACATGAATGTTGATGATGCAAGTCTCATGATGATTATGCTTATATACCAAATGCAAACCGAGTAGTTGCAGTTACAATGCCAGTCTACCATAGACCTGTTATTTGTCTTTTTTTTAAACTGCTACCTTCATTCTAAATTATAAGCCATCCCAATTTTGTTATAGAGCCAAAGCATCTCAAGTTTGATCAAAATTTTAGAGAAAATTATGAAGATTTATAACATCAAATAGGTATACTATGAAAATATAGTTAATAAAAAATCTAATGGTACTTATTTGATATCATAAATGTTATTATTTTATTATATAAATTTAGTAAAACTTGAGATGTTTAAGAAAATTAAAATGACTTATAATTTGATGAGAGGGAGGGAGTACATTATTTATTGGCTTGACTTGGGCCTAATTCCACCGACGAAAATTGGACCACAAAAGGTCAAAGAAAAGAAAGGAAAGAAGTATCACTTTGGGCCTTGCAGGCTGGGCAAGTAGATTATATGGGCCATTTGAGCAATTGGGCCTTGAACTAACAGGAAAGCAATAACTTGAGGAAGAAATCCAACCAAAGTTTCCGTAGTCACTCTGGCCGATACGGCGTTTAGACGACCCAGACAGTCAGACACCCAGTTCCGGCCGCCGCGTGCTTCGACGGCCGCTGCGGCGCACGGCGGGCGGAAGCACCCTCGGGCGCCAGCCGCCTATCTCTCTCCCCTTCCCGCGGCTGGCCTGGAAAGAATCCCCGGGAAAGAGTCGAGGAGAGTGTACGGTGGAGAAAGCGGAGGAAGAGATGGTCTGGGCGCTGACCCCCGTCGACACAGCGCGCGGTGCGCCGCCTCTCCTGTCCCCGTCCAGATACTTATCACCTTCCTATTTGGTGGGGCTTTTGTGGGTTTCGGTTGGTGAATGCTTGTTCTTGTGTTTTGCAGGGACGCAGAAGCGTTACATCTTCGCCGCCGGGACGTACAAGGTCGGTCGCAAAGGTGCCTCATTAGACCTCCCCTTGCGTTTCTTTATGTTTGCTACTTATTGGATCGGCAATGGAGAAGAACAAAGATCCTGTTTTTTTTATGGTTTTATTAAAGTTTATCTTGTCTTGTCTTAAATTCACTTGACCTAGTACACGAAACTATATACTGATATTGGTGATTTCCACTACAGATTGTGATGTCATTGTTCAAACTGACACATCTATATCCCGAGTCCATGCGGAGATTGCAATTGAAAAGATGGTTGCCTGGGATCCACATTCTGGTGCACCTGCCAGTCCTTCATTTGTTCGGGTAATCGACCGATCAAAGTATGGCACATTTGTCAACAAAGTACATGGAACCCAGGGCAGTCGTCTGCATAAAGATGAAGATATGATGCTTACTGATGGGGATGCTGTGACTTTTGGGACTGGTAATGCGACCTTCAGGTGAGCTCAAGTCAAAATATCCCATACATTTGCTAATCCTTTCACTTATTACACGTCTTTTAAGTTTTAAAAAAACACCTTACCGATACATGACTCTATCTTACCCCTTTTTCTTTAATCATATGCATCATTGTGCTCCTAGGCTGTGAAAGTTGAACCGGTTGTACTTATTTCAGGCTTTATCTTTCTTATTGCAGGTTGTCATTTGTTCCAATAGTGGCCTATTTTCATGGCGGAAAGTCGGCACGAATTGATCCATCATTACATGCAGTCATGAAATCTATTGGTTAGTGGTAATCAGCACTTCCATTCTGTAGTAGCAGCACTGTTAGTTCATTTGAAAGCATATTAGTTCGTTTTTCATTTCGTGAATGTGTCTACAGCTGTTGATAAATGATAACCTGTTTTTCTCTTTTGCACACTAATGATGGCAACCATTTTTGTTTGATGTTTTTGAAGGTGCATATGCTACTCGTAAGTGGAGCAATGAATGTACGCATGTTCTTGTTGATGAATCATCTTCGTTGACACCTGAGCTCCTCGATGCAGTTGTGGCAAAGAAGCAGATCGTGTTAGGAGACTGGTTTAAGGTACTTCCTTTCCCCTATGGCCATACTTCTTATTTGCTCCACAGCTACAATGTTTTAGATCAGTGAATTGTTATCTTCCATGTAGACAGGCTTGTGTGAATTAGCTTGCTGCACAATACTAGGTTAAAAATCATGGTCATATAGAATATAGATGGCCCAGGGTGTCACTGGTTTTGACTCTTGAATCTGAATTAGCATTCAACTCCTAGTTAAGTTGTGGCGTATATAAACCATTCTTATACTGCATCCGCATGTCTCCAGCTGAGTTCTGTATTTTTTTATCTGTTTCAGGCAATAGCTGAAAAGAACATACACACAGAAATCCCTTCTTGCACACAGTAAGTTGTGGACACCCCTTCGATAGTTTGTGTGGATCCTTGTTCATGTTGTGCTTGCTTTATCATCATAGACAGTGAGGTGTTTTTGTTGGAACTTGATCCAGATACATTCCAAACTTGACTCTTGATGGGATGGTGATCAAGATGGTGGATATCAACGCCATTCAGAATTGCCTAGCAGGCTATACTTTTATCCTGGGGTCATCAGATAAAGTGGTGTACTGTTCTTTTTCTGTACAAAGAAAGAAGGTCATTAGACACTTTATTGTTGACTAATTCTATTCATGTGCAGTATCAATTTGGTGAGAAGCTCCCTGGATTACTGGAATCAACTGGAGCAAAATACCTCCACATTGACGACTTTTGTGCAAACAGCCAGGTAAGTGCTGATGGTAAAACTATTTTATGGTTGTTGTCTTCAGAAAATATGGGATGTGTAATCTGTTTTCTCCAATTGGGCATGTAGCACAAATTTCAAGTTTTCCCTACTGGTCTATGCCAGTAGAATTTTGCACAAGTTTTTCTAGTTGATTGCTGCATTGCTTTTGATACTGATTTTCTACCTTATTTTTTATAGGACTCAGCAGCTGGAGATACTGATCAACAAATTCTTGTAGTTCCTGCAAGATATCCTTTGGAATTCAGCAAGATACGTGGGTTGTTTACTTTGTCAAAGATCAGTGATGTTAAGCTATTTGCTGCTACATTATCTGGCCACTTGGAAGCAACTTCTATTGAACCACCTGCTTGTAAGTATTAAAAGAACAAATTCGTTCACTGGCTCACTGCTATTTCCCCTTTTTTCTTTTATATTCGCACTAGCAATAGCACCTTTGATGCCTTTCCCTGCATAAAATCAGGCTATAAATTCATATGTTCTTTTTATTCTTTTTCTGTCAGTCATCGTTACATCCTCGAATTCCACGGATGACACTATTGTGGCGGATTCAGATGTTGAAATGGAGACAGCAACTTCTAATCCTACTGGTGCTGCTAACAAGTCTCAACATCACATTGAGAGTATCTCTGATGACGAAAAGGAAATCACAAATATAACCAATGAAGTTGCTGTAAGTATCAGTGCAACAAAGGGTAATGTTATTCACCCAAAATACCCAGAGAAAGTTGAAGATTTGAAACCTATTGAGGAGGATGTGAAGATCATAGAGAAAACAGCAATGTATAGGTCCACAGCTAGAGATGAGGATGCTCGAATTTTCAACAAGGCACCAAAGGATGAGAATTTGGACACCAGCAGGGATGGGGCTTCTGATGTCATATTTAGTCAGAATCTGGTTGTCAGAAGCTTCCCTCAGTCAGCTCCTGCTGCACCAACAGAAGTTGGAGGTGTAAACTTCAAACGTTTCAGGAAGGTATGATATATATAACAATTGTGTGTATAAATCCTTCTTGGCACAAGTAACTGAATGTGAGCTTGTTTACTTATGGGCCTCTGACCTTTTGCTTTAGAGGGAAACGGTGTCTGGAAACAGCTTTAAGGACCTTGTTCCATTCGCGCAGGAGCCATACAGGCAAGAGCTTGAAAGGCTTCCAGTGAATTTTGAAAGGTCATTGATAGTTAGACATGAAACTTCAATGAGTCTGTTTTCTTTCTGCAGAGAATCAGACTATGAACGTGGCACATTGACCGATTTCATGCGGGAGGAGAAGCAGCGGAAACAAATGGAAGCCATTGCAGATGATCTCTTCAACAATGCAAAGGTGCCTGCCTATGCCAAATTCATACTCCCTGAACTTGTCATGTCATTTGCATGATTTAACCTTGTGCTAACAATGGAATTTCAGTCAAAGAAAAGAGCAGCCGCTGGAAGTTCGATTCACACCCTACTTACCGGGTACAGATGAGAGCCCGCAGGAGATCACCTTTGTATGCACTCTGCCGGACTCTTCCTCGAAGGGCTAGAGAACTGCATCATTTGTTAACCAGACAAAAGAGAGCAACAGTTATCTTCATGGCACCTTCCATTGTCTCCACTCACTGAAGGTTTTCTCGAGGCAAGAGAAGCCTGCGTCGCAAGGTTCCTTTTTCCTTTTTCAGCCACGGCGAGAGACGCCGGGTTAGTTTAGGTAGACGTAGGGTGGCTGTGTCATACATGGATTGTACTTGAGGTTATGTTACATACGAACTGTCCTGGGGGAAAATATTAGAGATTTTGTCATTGCACGTTGGACAAGTTTAGCATAGTCTAGATTTTGACCAAACATGAGGATACCCTTGGGTTGAACGTTGCGTGGCTAGTTCTTCAGAAGTTTGTTGTTGCAGCTGCGAAGAAAGCAAAGGATACGCAGTTTCCAGGCGCGGCTGGACCGTCCTACAAACCGCTGAAAGTTGTACTCATAAATGTACAGGGACCACCTTCCAAAATCATCTGAAACAATCGTGCAAATTTCACACGAAATGCAACTGTCTGCACCTACAAAGGAACAATGCTTGGTACCACCCATAAGCCAGACAAGCTCATGAAAGTTCCATGGGCAGCAATAGAAACAAAATCAACCATTGGGCAGCAAAAGAAACAAAATCAACCATTGGAGGCACAGTAATGATGACCATACAATGACTGATGTGCGACAGAAGAAGACAAAAAAAAATACAATCTATGCTAGCTCGAGACCAACGTCCAAATTACTCATTACTCTATATGATGTTTGATGCGGCATGTTCAACAAATTATCCATGACCCTGCCACCATGACAATCCCGTGTTCCCTTGATGCCACAAACTAAACGATACATTCATCCATCAAGGGATCACACAAGGTGTGCATCCAGCTCTCATGAACTTGGGCCAGGTGATGCTTGCCTCAGCTTGGCTTGTAGTAGCATAGCCATATCCTCTGCTATGGCTTTCTTTTTTGTAGCCACCTACACGAAGCACAGAATGTTTATGTTCTTAGACAGATCATTCTACTGCATTCAGGATTTAATTGCATTGCAAATAGCAAATATCCAACTTCTCAATATCACCTACAAGCAATGCTTCATTAACTCAAAATATATCACGTACATCACACTGAGCTATGTGGTATTCTGTCTCAAGGACAGGGGATCAGTCAAGTAAATGTGATTCTAGTAGAGTGGTAGTAAAATGTAGTTTGCGTGCTCAATCATCATATAATAATTTATGTTGCTACTGTTTTAGAAAAACAATCCAGGCAGTTTCCTTTGTTTATTTCCTTGGTCAAAAGTTCTCTTAGTAAGAGTGTAAGACACACAGACCTCTGCCAGAAACTTAGTTCTTAACAAAAATGCACAAGATGGAATTGCCTATTGTGGCTATGGGAAGAGTAATAGCATGCAGAAAAGCCTTCAACATCTTATGGTAGCGAGTTCAGGTTTATATGCAATTTTGAACCATGGTTGAATACAATTCATAATCTATAATAGACTGAGCATCTACATGTAACATGATAAGTAACATAATAGCTTTTATAACACATAAAAATGATTCAAAAGCATTGCCCGTACCATATGGACACATTGGAGGGATGAAAATATGATGGCCCGTGTTAGGAACCGAAATTCCAACTGGCCATCAAAGTTGGTGAAAGAATTTGTTCTTAGACAACCCAGGATACTATCGGTATGCCAAGAAAAGTCAAATCAAGAATGTGAGGATATAGAATGTTGGCAAAGTAGTTAGAAAATTTATAAGAATACAAGATTTACTTTGAATTTCATGTCAAAATCATTTTATAGCAAAGAAACTAGAGCTATTCATATTCAAATAAGTATATGATGTCCATATAATTAGTGCTGTTGTCAGTAAAGAGTAACAACCCATGTAGAGAACATGAAACAAAGCATTTGCTCCTCCAGATGGGAAGAAATAGCAATGTATACAAGAGCAGAGCAGTCTGCAAGAACGTACCTCAGCCAGTTCATCAAAATTTGACTTCAATAAATTAATTTTCCTTTCACAGTATTCTTTCCCCTGAGCCATGGTTTTCTGCACAGCAAACAAAAGGAACAATTGAGTACACATACTGTTTAATTACGATAGTGCATCACTTCATTAGGTTGAATAGGTTCAAAATAAAAATGACATTACACTCAGTCCAAACCATAAAAGGATACATTTTATATTTATGCTGAAGATAATTAATGATTTATCCCACAGGTGAAGCAATAACTGAGAGCATCTCCAAGGGGCTGGAATAGGCTCCCAATCACCACCAGTTTTGGCATACGCACAGAGGTGAAAACACCGATCTCCCACAACTCCCGTTCCACGCTTGCTTTTTTTTCACGCTGCGCAAAATCACTCTCCAACTCCTCATCTCTGTGTGCCCTCGGTGCTCCCAATCTGCAAACTGGCACCATGGAGCAGAAGAGATTTCATCGCTCACGTACTTTTGCTTCGCCTGCCTCTTTCCCTGGCAATCCACCATGCCCCAGCCACCCCCGGCCAGTCCTGGCTGGCTGTGGCCGCCGCTGGCCTGGCTGTCATCAGCTGGCGGTGGCTGCGCCCAGCTGTGGGGTGGCTGCTGGTTGGTGGCGATTAGGGTGGGGCTGGGTGCCAGTTTTTCAACCTAACACGTGTTTTTTCGACCCTTCGCCTGTTTTTTTTATATTTATTTTTAATGAACCAATTATTGGCAACTATTGGAGAAATGCAAAAACTTTGATAGCTACTCTTTTTCGTGAGTTAGAATGATCAAGGATTTGGCAACTATTCTTTTAGCTCTTGGAGATGCTCTGAGTGAAGACATCACTGGATGCCTGCAAGGCTAGTAACCGTAGCTTCTCCGTCAGAAAGGTTGACGGAAACTTAGCAACCGACCTTTTCCTTCTGTAAGTATCAATATTCAGTTTCAACTTGATAATGTGATGTCCATTATTCAGTCGTGGAGTATACCAGAATGCCACCGGTGTTTTTGGTGCAATCAAAGAAGCTTTAGTGATCGAAATCCACATGAAAACCTAGAGTTTTCTAGCTGAACTAAATATCAGTCATGTATAAAACAACTACAAGAAGCCAGGTTACCTCGATGAAGTAACCGGTGCCGACGTCGACGAGGACCTTCTCGGCGTCGTCCAGCGAGCCGGGCACGTAGAGGGACGCCGTGAGGGGCACGAGCATCTTCTTCCCTGCAAACCCACCACCGAGGCACCGACGCCCTAGCCATCAATCGGCCGCCGGAAAGGAAGAGGAAACGAAACGAGAGGCACGGGTAAGCAAGGGGGTCGGAGGAGGGGGTACGACGATACTTGCCGTGGGGGCGGAGGGATAGGTCATGGAGCGCGGCGGAGGCGTTCTCGAGGCGAGTGGCGGCGGTGCGGATCTTGGTGAGGCTGTCCTGGAGGAGGTTGAACTCCAGATCCGTCTGCTCCTTGAGCCCCTTGAGCTGCTCCACGCTCAGCTTGTCCAGCTCGATCCGTCCAGGGCTTGCCATGGCTATCGCCTTTGCTCGCTAGGCTTGTCACGGCGGCGCCAGGGCAGGAGTGGCAGCGGGTGTAAACGCGGAGGGAGGAGTAGAGAGAGACGCGGGCGGCGGGTAGCGGGCAGTATAGACTAGGGCCCCGTTTGGAACACAGGTTTCTCAAACGAATTTCACAGGAAAGTGATTCCTTTAGTTTGAAAGGAACGAATCCTACCGTTCCGGAAGAAAGGCTGAGTGGCCTTCATAAAACACGGGAACCAGAACATCCACTCCGGCTCAAGTTATTCGCAGAAGCCCGAGGCAAACGCGTGCGACAGAGATGAGCACCTGCCTTTTCAGTGGCCCCCACGTAATGCATTTGGTCCATGAGCCGTGAGATTCTTCTAGGCTGCTTCATTTTTTTCAATAAATTCATGGACCATACCATTAGTAGTGTTTAGTCTGTCATTTCAAGGTCAGAAGATACTTTGACATTCATTTCCAATTCAATATTTACTTTTCCGTTCCTGCGTTCCAAACACCTCTCTTATGAAGTTCCTGCATTTTTCCAATCCTCTGTTTTACTCTTACCGTACCTTTCTATTCCTGTGTTTTCTTCCATTCCTACGTTTCTCAATCATGTGTTCCAAATAGGCCCCAGAGCAGTAAGGAACGGTGGTAAGTAAATAAATAAATTTAGCGAAACTTTTTAACAGCGGTGGCCCCTATAGCTCAGTGGTAGAGCGTCAGTCTTGTAAACTGAAGGTCTGTAGTTCGATCCTGCATGGGGGCAATTTTTTTTATTTTCAGTTTTTTGTCTTATTTTGGTCTTCTTTTCAGTTTTCATCAGATTCCAGAAATCACAACTTCCTAGCTATTTAATTATTTTTATTTTATTATCCTTTTTCTCTCCAGACACACACGGTATTGTTTTTCGGCCACTGGTTGGATTATTTTTTATTTTGTGTTTACAGATTTTAACCGTTTCGGTCTTCTTTTCAGCAAAAAAGAAAAACAAATCCAAATCGCCATTTAATAATTTTTAGTATCCTTTTTCTCTAGACACACGGTATTGTTTTTCGGCCACTCGTTGGATTCAAAAGTTGATTAAGCTTAAGCATTGTAGACAGCGATAAATAATGAAGGGGACGCGAAGAATGATATTACGTGAACACAACGACTAGCGTACGAACGTTCGGTAGGAGACCCGTGTCCGCACCCGCTCCCCACGCCCCGTGCCTGCTCATTTCGTACACCCCACCCACTCGGATTCTGCGCTGTTCGAACGACTCGCTCCACCCACGCCATCCGTCCCCACGCGGGCCGACGTCGCCCGAACATCACTAGCATAGAGAAGAGGAGGAGACACCGAAGCGAGGCAGCACAAGGCGAGGAGGAAGATGCAACACCCGATCTACTTTTAAAACATCCAAATAAAACATTTGCAACATACATTCGAAAACAATTGAAACACTTGCAACATACGTCTGAAACAAATAAAGCCGTTGGCACTGCCGCACGCTGATTGAACGCTGCCCAGCGTCCGGTCAGGTGAGTCCGGTCACCCGATGGCTGCCACGCGTCCCCCCGTTTGAACCAGAGCCGTACGATCTCAACGGTCAGAAACGATCGCTCGCACGGTTAAGTGACGACCAGACTCGACGCTGGAATAACCGGACTCTGGACACCTAGCGTCAGATCAAGTCTAGAGAGGTTCTAGAGCTGTTTTCTATTGACCGGATGCGTCGGGTCAAAGGTGACCTGACGCGCCCCAGCGTCCGGTCCTCTTCCTTCTTCTCTACGCGTGCCCACGAAGCCGACGTCACCATACGTCAGCACTGATCGGACTCAGCCACTGCACGTCCAACCGCACTGTCAATCCACTGTAGTAAAGAGTGACCGGACGCGCAGGAGACAGCGTCCGGTCGCTCCTCGGCCTCCTCAGCCAACTGAGCCGTTGAAAGGATCAAAATGCCCAAGAGGGGGTGAATTGGGCTTTTCTAAAAAATATTACAAGAATTAAAACCTACTAAACCATAATTCACCCCTAGTGCCTACAAGTGTTCCTAGTGATTCTACCGATTAAAAGTTTTACACCCTAAGTTCCAATCCTAGTCTAGCATGGCAATTCTAGGAAAATAAAACAAGCAACAAGAGTAATACGAGAAAGTAAATTGCTTGAATATAAAAGGGTTAGGAACACAGCGATGTTTTCCCGAGGTATCGGAGAGTCGCCACTCCCCACTAGTCCTCGTTGGAGCACCCGCGCAAGGGTGTAGCTCCCCCTTGATCCACGCGAGGATCAAGTGTTCTCTATGGGCTGATTCTTTGACACTCCATCGCGGTGAATCGCCCACAACCGCTCACAAGATGAGCTGGGTCATCCACAAGCTCCGCCGGATGATCACCAAGCTTCCAATTACCACCAAGCCGTCTAGGTGATGGCGATCACCAAGAGTAACAAGCAAGAACTCTCACTTGACCACAACAAGCCTAATGAGAAGGTGGATGCACACTTGCTACTCCCTAGTCACTAATGAGGGACCTTAATCTTGAATTCTCAAATCTCAATCCTCACTAGAGCTCTTGCACTCCCTTGCATACGAAAGGTGTTTTTCAGCTGAACAAATGAGCAAGAGACCTCAAAAAAAGGGGTAGGGGATGTATTTATACTCCCCACAGTCAATCCCAACCGTTATGTGCCAACTCAGCATTTTTTATACTGACCGGACACGCCGGTCGACGTGACCGGACGCGTCCGGTCGGTGGCAACGGTCGAATTTGAATAAGCATTACTGAGTGACCGGACGCACAGACGAGTCCGATCGGTGATGACCGGACGCATCCGGTCAACGAAGTTCCTCTCTAGAAATGGACCGGACGCACTGTAGACGCGTCCGATCAATTTCCTAGCCGCGTCCGATCACGACACTTTCGCTCTCTGTCTCTGGTCAACATGATCTACGCGTCCGGTCCATGGGAGGACCGCGTCCGGTCGATCGTGTTGAGTCTGCTGTGACTGCCAGTACTGACCGGACGCGTCCGGTCAAGGCAGAGACCGCGTCCGATTAAGAAGAATTGGCTCAAATTACTCCGAATCGCGACGCAACCTGAACCGAGTTTCTTCCAGCTGATCTTTGGGCTTCACCTGAGCTATCTAGTGCTAAGTTTGACAAGTGTGCACCACACCTAAACAAATAGACTCACCTAGGTCAAGCTACTCGCTCATGCCCCCCTTTATAGTACGGCCAAAGGAGAAAAGCGAAGATCCTAACGACTATTCTGAACGTAATCGACGTCCGAAACTAACCGTCCTTAATCTTGTCCTTACTCCTTTGAAAATCGAAATGATTTCCATCAAGGGGCATGAAAACCATAGTGCCCAAAACAGTCACCGTTCCCATGACCTAACTTACCAAAGTTTCTGCAAAACACACGTTAGTCATGGTAATGTTGCGTTGTCATCAATTACCGAAACCAACTCTAGGGGCCTAGATGCTTTCAATCTCCCCCTTTTTGGTGATTGATGACAACACCTTGAGTAAGTAGATTTAAGAGATGAGGTTTTCGATCATGCTTGGTTCACATAAGCAAAAGGCAATAAGAACAAAGAGATTTAAAATTGCTTATGTGCTCCAAGCCAACAGGGTGTACTCATAAGATAAAACAAGAAGAGTTAGTACACAAAAGCATAGCTCATATGAAATCGGAGCAAGGCACGGAAGCAAAACCTTATGAGCTAGAACCAATCATGTGACATGATATAATAGAGACAAGATAATCAACATATTACTCAAGTATCTCACAAGCACACACGACACACAATGCAAGTGCGGGAATATAAACATGATGCATGAAAGTAGCACACAAAGAGCCAAGAAACCCTCTCTCGCAACTCCCCCTAAATCTACTCTCTCTCCCCCTTTGGCATCAAGAGCCAAAAACTAAGGGTCCGAAGGAGGAATGGAAGCAGTCGAGTCGGGTGCAGAGGAACGTGGAGTGATCAAAAACTGAGAAGTGTCCTCCTCTGACTCTGAGCTGTCATGCTGACCCTCTGTAGGTACTCGTAGAAGTGAAGCGGTCTGGATCTGCTCAGTATGTGGGTCGGCAAGCTGTAACTCAAGAGCAGGAGCTGATGAAGTAGTAGCTACGAGAGCCACAGTCTCTGTCACCTGAGCCTGAAGAGTACCAATCGTAGGGGGATCAGTCGAAGCAACCGACGAAGGAACTGTCTCTGTAGTCCCGGTCCCCGTCACTAAAGGAGCCACTATCTCTGAAACTGACATCTCTGTAGTGGTCAGAACTGTGGTCTGGGAGGGTGTCGGCTGACTAGTCAACTCACTGTAGGACGCACTCAAGTCCGTAGAAAATGGAGTGCCAGTCAGAAGGTGAGGCCTGAGCTAAACCGGTGGAGTGAATCCCATCTGAATAGGAGTGTAGCCTGGGGACTGAAACGATTGAGGCACCTGCTGCTGAGGTGAGGCAAACTGAAAGCTCGGCTGTGGTCCCTGACTCTGAAGCCCACTGGGCTGTAAAGCTGGAGTAAGGACGGACGGAGGCGGAGGGACCCCAACAGTAACAAGGTGTCTCAAGAGCTCAAGGTACTGCTGCTGGGTAGCTGCCTGCTGCCTCTGTATCTCTAGCTGCTGCCTCTGAAACTCGTCCTGGCGAGCATGAATCTGTGCAAATGCAGCTGCATTGTCCTGAGCCTGTCTCTGTAACTGAATCTCTTGCCTCTCCTAAGCCTGAGTCAGCCTCTCAAGTATAGCCACCATGGCTGGGTCTGTGCGTGAGGTTGAACCGGAACCACCGGCCTCATGATCGTGAGAACGAGGAGAGCGGTACCGATGAAGTGGCTGATAGTCGTCATCAGTGCTGTCGGTGGCGTCGTCCTCGTATAGATCAGTTGGCTGAGCATCTAAGTTGGCAAGCTCTGCCTCTGCAAGTCCCTCAACAGTCTGGTCCTGCTCAGCTGCAGTCTCAGGTACCTCTGCTCTCTAACGCTGACTCTGTCTAGGTGCCTGCTCTCGGGTGATAGTGGCCCATAGCTGCCGTATGTCATACTCAGGGAAAGTTGTCGTGGTGTCGGAGATCTCTGCCCATATCTCAGTTGGAAGGTCGCAGGCACACCTAATCAGAAAACAGATCCAATGGACATAGGATAGCTGACGGTGACCCTTGAAGCCCTCTGCTAAAGTATCCTCCATCTCACAGAGCATCAAATCCCAAATATCAAACGAAGTCTGAGAGACAAGGTGGTGAACTACCCAAAGTTGCATACGAGTCAAACCCTCTCGGTAGCCCAACCTCGGAAGTAGTGTCCTCCTCACAATAGCATCAAGAACTCTGGTAATAGGAGTCAAACTGGCTGGTGTGCGTCTGGACCCCTCACCAAACGGCTCACGAAAGCACGGTCTGACTAAGTTCGTAGGTGGTACAGTGCCGTCGTGAGGACGCCTCGGTGGTGGTGTCTGACCAAAACAGAGCTGGTGGATCTTCGTCTCTGAAGCTGGGAGCCTCAGAATCTCCCGTACCCTGGTACTGTATAGTCTGCGGTCACGACCTCTGAATGCAAAGTGGATAAACTCGTGAGCGGGGTCTATCCAAAGTGAAGAGTAGAACTCCCTGACCCATGTGCCGCAGTATGCTCCTGTGCGACCCAGAAGATCTGACAATCCTGGTAGAAAAGAAATATGGGGACGGAGCTGCTCGCCAATAACTGCAACAAGTGACTCTAGTCGACAAACCCTCTGTGGTCTGAAAGCAATCCCACTATCAACATAAGCTCTGTAGAAGTCCTCGTGTAGAGGTGTGTAGAATCCCTCTGAAGCTCTTGTGTCCCGCTGAGGTGGGAACCACCGAGCAACCTCGACGAAACGGAGAGCCTGAACCTGTCGTGCTGTAGCTCCCCTCAGGTCAAAGTGCTCAACTAGGGGCTGACCACGAGCTCTGGGAGGTGGACGACCTCCACGTCTCTGACCCTCTGGCGTAGGAGTCACCTGAGCACACGTTCGTCCTAAGCGAAGACGCGGTGGAGTCTGTAGTGTCTGCTCCTGTGTCTCCTCTGTCTGCTCTGCGGGCTGCTCCTCTGTCTACTCTGTGGGCTGCTCCTCGGTTTCCTCAGTGGCCTCTGTACCAAGTTGTTGTCCCTCAAGGTGAAAGCGGCGCTCGCCAATCTGAATACCACTGCCTCTGCCTCCTCTCTCTTAGCTTGATCAGCAGCGTCAGCCACTGCCTGTGCTACATCTGCCTTTGTGAGCATCCTCTTTCTTTTCTTGGTGGTGATCTTCTTGTGCTTGCCTCGGGCAACCTCTGTCAAATGTGGAGGACTTCCGTCCCCGTCACTCAGAGCTCCACCAACATTCTTACATCGGGCCATGCTGACAAGACTCTGTGACTGAGAAATACTGATGCTGAAAGATCAACTGCCAAGCAAGAATTCCCCTGAATCAACTCACGGCTGACAAGAGCACTGTAAAAAGGACTGTCGCTGAGTAGATGATGAATTGATTCTCGTGAGGCTTGGCCTCAATCCATGCCCACGGGCTTGGCCCTAGGTTCAAATTTCCACTGAACTAGCTGCCCACGCCACACAAGACACCGACAAGACTCACTGCAAAGATGGAATAGATAGAGCTACTTGTAAGCAACATATTTCAACTAATAGATGAGCATTGTCCTTATGAGAGCAAGCAGAAGAGGTAAGAAAAGGATAGAACATGACATGCTACCTTAGAAGAGCGAGACATCAGTGAAAAGATGAGAGACCTTGACGTGCGGGGGCACCACAGGAATGAAGGACGAGCACTAGAACGCCGAGACAGGAAAAAGGTGAATCATAGAGCTCTGAGAGATGTCATCGGCATATCATCGAACAGGGGCAGTGCAGGGAGTTGAATACTTTGCGAAAAAGGGTCACGGCGAAGAAAACTCACCGAAATCCACACTGGCGCCGGAGGGAGGGGTGAAGCGCCAGCTGTACGCCAGGAGAGGGGCTTGAGCCGAGGAGGAGCTGCGCGGGCGGCAAGTCGAAGAGCGGGGGCGAGCTCGAGGCCACAAATGGGGTCGCGAGGAGGGCGAGTCAAGGAGAGGTGATGGCCGGAGATCCAGGAGGGAGCTTGAGGCGCGCGGTTAGGGTTAGGGCTTAGGTGGAGCGGCGGCGTACGGGGAGGAGAACGGGAGGTAGAAGAATAAGGAGAGGCCCCCGCAAATCGGTCAGAAAAAAGAACGAGGTCCGCTTTTCAAAGTACTGACCGGACGCGCTCCTCGACTGATTGGACGCGCTGTAGAGGCATCCGGTCAGAGTCTAGTAAGGTCCAGGAACCGACCGGACGCGTCCGTTGAGAGGTGACCGGACGCGGATAGAGTCCGGTCTGAGACCCGATGCACAATAGAGAACCCCCTGGATGACCGGACGCGTCCACAACCAGTTGATCAGACGCTGGTAGAGTTCGGTCAGAAATCCACCCGAGAACCACCTTCGTGCGACCGGATGCGCAGGTGATGTCCGAAACCGGACACAGTGGTCGAGCAGCGTCGCGTCCGGTCAGTGATCTTCATCCTTTCCTCTTTCGATCTTTGACGCGACTTCTCCCAATCAAGTTCCAATACAAAAAGACACAAATAAACACCAATTGGAACCTGATATGAGTGAGTTCTCTCAAACCCTCAAGTTTTCAAAATAAATTCGCCTTAGGCTAGTATTATTTTTAAGAAAATATGCGATAAACACCCAAGGAGCAACGTATGGCCATGCAATAGAGTTTATAAACCCTTGGGAGCGTCAAATGCTCTCTCTATTCATGGACGAACACAGAGGTTGCTCAAAGCAAAACCGAAAAGAAACGACAAAGCAACAAACATGCATATGCAATGCAAAGCAAGAAAGTAAAACTAGGTTGCTTGTCAAGTTTGATCCACGATTAGGCTTCTTCACTCCTCCAAAAGAGGGTTATCGTAACCGTGTTAGACAAGTCCTAGATGCAATACGGAAGTTTAAACATGACATATATTACAATGCAATGCAAGGGACAACACAAGCTCATTTTTTAAAATTACTAGAATCAAACACATTTAGCTCACTTCTCAACCTACAAAAGGTAGCCTCATCCAAAGGTTTAGTGAAGATATCCGCTAATTGATTTTCACTTCTTACACCTTCTAGTGATATATCATTTTTAGTAACATGATCCCTTAGAAAGTGATGACGGATATCAATGTGCTTGGTGCGTGAGTGTTGTACCGGATTATTGGCAATTTTAACGACACTTTCATTATCACATAAAAGTGGCACCTTATCAAGAACAACACCATAGTCTAGAAGAGTTTGCTTCATATATAAGATTTGTGCACAACAAGCCCCCGCGGCAATGTATTCCGCCTCGGCAGTGGACAAAGCCACACTATTTTGCTTTTTAGATGACCAAGATACAAGTGACCTCCCAAGCAAATGGCACCCTCCGGATGTGCTTTTTCTTTCAATTTTGCAACCGGCATAATCCGAGTCGGAATAGCCAACTAGTTGGAATCTAGCTCCTTTGGGATACCAAAGGCCAATGCTTGGGGTGTGCTTAAGATATCTTAAGATTCTTTTCATGGCACTTAGGTGAGGTTCTTTAGGACACGCTTGAAAGCGAGCACACATGCACACACTAAACATGATATCGGGCCTAGATGCGGTAAGGTACAACAAACTACCAATCATAGAACGGTAGAGAGTTTGATCAACCGGTTTACCTCCCTCATCTAGGTCGAGATGTCCATTTGATGGCATTGGGGTCTTGATTGGCTTACAATCATCCATCTTGAACCTCTTGAGAAGATCCTTGGTATACTTTTCTTGAGAGATAAAAATCCCTTCTTTCATTTGCTTGACTTGAAAACCAAGGAAGAATGTAAGTTCACCAATCATGGACATCTCGAACTCCTTCGACATCAATTCACCAAATTCCTTGCAATAATCTTCATTTGTTGAGCCGAAGATAATATCATCAACATAGACTTGACAAATGAAGATCTCCCCATTAAGCTTCTTGGTGAATAGTGTGATGTCGACCTTCCTAATAGTGAAGTCCTTCTCAATGAGGAAGTCCCGGAGGCGCTCATACCACGCTCTAGGGGCTTGCTTGAGCCCATATAGCGCCTTGGACAACCTATAAACATGATTAGGATATCTAGGGTCTTCAAACCCGGGAGATTGATCAACATAGACTAGTTCATTTATGAAGCCATTTAAAAACGCACTTTTAACATCCATTTGATATAATTTCATTTCATGATGCGATGCATATGCAAGAAGGATACGGATGGCTTCAAGTCTTGCAACGGGTGCAAAGGTCTCTCCAAAGTCAAGGCCTTCAACTTGAGAGAACCCCTTTGCAACTAGTCTTGCCTTGTTCCTCACAACTACGCCTTGGTCATCTTGCTTGTTGCAGAATACCCACTTGGTTCCAATGACCCTTGCACCTTTTGGATGCTCCTCAAGTGTCCAAACTTGATTGCGGATGAAGTTGTTCAATTCTTCATGCATTGCATTCACCCAATCCGGATCTTGAAGAGCTTCTTCTACATTCTTAGGCTCAAGACAAGAGACAAAAGAGTGATGTTCAACAAAAGAAGCAAGCTTTTGAGATCGAGTCATTACACCCTTTGTAGGACTCCCTATGATGAGATCTTGTGGATGTGCTTGAAGTAGAGGTGAGTGTCTTCTATCAACCACTTGAGGAGGAGGTTGGGGAGCATCAACATCTCGAGCTTGTGCCTCGGCTTGTTCATGAGAGACATGAGTGTCTTCATTTTCAACTCTCTCATTTTTGTCATCATCTTGAGGCACATATGATGAAGATGGTGGATTGATCATTTGAGTGTTGTCTTCATCATCTTTAGGCTTGATGTCTCCCACCGGCATGTTCTTCATTGCCTCCCTCAATGGTTCATCACCTACATCATCACAATTCTCAATTGCTCCTTGGGAGCCGTTAGATTCATCAAATTCCACATCATATATTTCTTCAACCAAACCGGTGGCATGGTTAAATACTCTATATGCTTTGGACTTTGATGAGTAGCCAACAATAAAACCAATATCACGTCTTTGGAACTTCCCTAGGTGTTGACGCTTCTTGTAGATGTAGCATTTGCAACCAAACACCCGAAAGAATGAGACGTCCGGCTTCTTCCCATTTAGCAATTCATAGGGGGTCTTGCCAAGCAACTTTTGTAGGAAGAGGCGATTTGATGCATAGCATGCGGTGTTAATTGCCTCGGCCCACAATTTTTTCGGTGTGTTGTACTCATCTAGCATGGTTCTTGCGAGGGTAATCAATGTCCGGTTCTTTCTCTCAACTACACCATTTTGTTGAGGAGTGTAGGTTGATGAAACCTCATGCTTGATCCTAATCTCATCATAATAAGCTTCAATGTTTGTGTTGTCAAATTCTTTGCCATTGTCACTTCTTATCTTTTTTATTTTGACTTCAAATTCATTTTGAGCTCTCTTTGCAAACTTCTTGAAACAAGTGGCCACTTTGAATTTGTCATGAAGAAAGAATGTCCAAGTGTATCTTGAGTAGTCATCCACAATCACAAGACAATAAAGGTTTCCACCCAAGCTCTTGTAAGTTGTAGGACCAAACAAATCCATGTGTAGAACCTCTAACACTCTTGACGTTGACATGTAAGCTTTTGTTGGATGAGTGTTTGCAACTTGTTTACCGACTTGACATGCACTACAAGGTTTGTCCTTCTCAAACTTGACATCTTTCAAGCCTCTCACTAACTCTTTCTTCAATAATTTGTTGAGAGTATTCATTCCAACATGAGCAAGCCTCCTATGCCAAAGCCACCCAAGTGAAGTTTTGGTGAACAAGCATGTCATCAAATTTGCATCTTCGGAGGTGAAATCAACAAGATAGAGATTTTTGTATCGAAAGCTTTTGAAAATCATTTGCTTGTCTTCTATCTTTGATACTACCACTTCATTTGGTGTGAATGAACATTGATAGCCAAGATCACAAAGTTGCCCAACGGATAGTAGATTGAAACTCAAAGAAGTAACATAGAGCACATTTGAAAGAGAGTGATCATTTGATATTGCAATCTTGCCTATACCCTTGACTTTGCTCTTTGAATTGTCTCCAAATGTAATCTTCTCTTGACATTCCCCATTTTCTTCAAGTGAGGTGAACATACGAGGATCACCGGTCATATGTTGAGTGCAACCACTATCAATAACCCAATGAGTTCCACCGGTTTTGTAGTTCACCTACACACAAGAGATCAAGCTTTTTGTTTAGGGACCCAAACTTGAGAGGGACCCTTGACTTTCTCAACTAGTGACTTGGCAACCCAAATTTTCCTAGGCCTATTCTTGTTTGGGGGACCCAAGAACATGACTTTCATCTTTCTACTAGAATCTCTTCTAAGCATATAGTGAGCATTGAAAGCAAAGGGTCTAGCATGCTTGGGCAAGGGTTGTGGTGGTGGAGTTTCACACTCATGAGCAAAGTGGCCCTCTTGTCCACACTTAACACATCTCTTAGGCTTGAGCTTTGATTTGTTTTGTTGTTGTTGAGTTTTGGCCTTCTTCTCTTGATTTGCTAAGTAACCAATACCACTTCTATCCATCTTTATGACGGCGTTCATGAGTAGCTCACTTTGCAAGTATTGACCTCTTGTAAACTTGCTTAAACCGGTCTTGAGATGCTCTTTCTCTTGCTTTAGCTTTTTGTTCTCCTCAATGAGTGACTCATTTGATGTTTGCTTTTCAAGAGCCATCAACCCTTTTATCTTCTTGTTCTTATCTCTAAGCATTTCATTTTTCACTCTTGAGCTTGGCATAATCATCATAATTGTCGGACTCAACCACTTTCTTGCCTTTGCCACTAGAGCCTTGCTCAATGCTCTCAATAATCAAGGCATCACATGATGTGGCTATATCAATCTTAACAACTTGGTTAGTAGCATCATGTGTCTCAAGAGAGAGCTCATTAGCAACAACAAGACTATCATAATTAATTTTCAATGAAGTATATTTATCTTTTAGCAAGTTGTGCCTAGTGTTGAGCTCATCATGCTTCTTCTCAAGTTTATCATGTTCATCTCTAAGCTCTTTGTTGAAAATTTTGAGCTCCTTGAGAGTAGAAGTCATAATTTCATTTTGATCTTTAAGCTCATCACTAGTCTTTTGTGCAATCTCAAGCTTTGATGAAAGTGATTCATTTTCATTTTAAAGCTCATCATTTTCATTTCTAGTCTTTCTTATGACTTTAGAGTATTTGTTGAGCAATTTTATGAGTTCATCATAAGAAGGTGCATCAAATTCATCATCACTATCACTATCATCATCATCACTTTCATTATTTTGTACCTTTCGTTCACCCTTGGCCATGAGGCATAGGTGAGTAGTGGATGATGACGGTGAAAATGGCGGTGAAGGTGGTGGTGAAGATGTTGATGAAGATAATGATGGCCCAATCACAAATGCGGCGACCTTCTCTTCCTCGTCGTCGCTCTTATCGCTAGAGGACTCACATGATGACTCAATGTCGGTGAGCCAATCACCCACAATGTAAGCTTTGCCTCCCTTCTTCTTTTTGTGATATTCTTTCTTCTTGCCATCCTTCTTCTTGTATGGCTTGTTCTTCTTCTTTTCATCTTCTTCATCACTAGATTCATCTTTCTTGCTGTAAGGTCCAAATAGGCTAGAGGGGGGTGAATAGCCTAATTAAAACTTCTACAAGATTTACTTAACCACAAGTGTTAGTACAAAAGGTGGCGAAGCAAAATGCACTAGCTCTAACTAATTAAGCAAGCCACCTACACAATTCTAGTATAAGGCTATCCACTTAAACACAACAACAACTACAAGCTAGAAACAAGGAGTAACGCGAGAGAAGAGCTTTGAGTGATTATACCGCCGTGTAGAGATGAGAAGAACCAATCAATCACACAAGAGAAATCCTCAGGAAGAGAACGACACAAGAATTTATCCCGATGTTCACTTGCTTCCCGATAAGCTACTCCCCGTTGTGGCGATACACCCACTTGTCGGTTCGCGAGCTAATCGACTATCAAGAGTCAAGCCCTTGGCGAGCGCCGCACAACCGCACACAAGATGGGGATCCTCCAAGCCATGAGCTCCACTAGAGTATCCAATTTGCGAACTCCCACGGGGAAGGATCAAGAACCCCTTACAACACTTGGTGAGGGCTCCAACAATCTCCAATTGCGAGCTCAATCACCTCCGCTGCTCCAAGCCGTCTACCGCATCGGGAAACACGGAAGAGTAACAAGAAATCCGCAACAACTCGAAGATCAAGTGCCTCTAGAATGCAACTCTCAAGTAATGCACTTGAATCTCACTCAATCTCACTCAAGATGTGCAACCAAGCAAAGAGATGAGTGGAGGGTGAAAGCTCTATGTTTGGTGTTGGTAATTAGTGACAATGCCTAAGTACTAATCCTATGCCTAAGTTGTATATAGCATATGAGGATTAGTACATTCTAAGGTTGGTGGTAAGATGAACATGGTGATCATGATGGCCACACTTGGATTTGGACGCAACCCTATGTGATTAAGGCAAAGGTATATGCTTAAGGGTTGTGTTTTAGTAACCAAGACACCTAGTGGGTGTGGTTACATTATAGGATAGATAGCCGTGCCATAAAGAGGGGAATGACGCGGCTATTGAACTCCTAAGTGCCTCTAGGTGTGCATTTCATAATCATATGCATTTGGATAGAACTAATAACGCCTCAAAAAATGATTGTGAAAATGCTAACACACTCACACATGACGTGTACACTTGGTGATGTTAGCACATTTGTGAAGGCGGTGGAGTTTGAGCGGTAGAGAGGGGTTTGGTTCCTCTCTCCCTCCCGCCGAGCTTGCGAGGCGGGATTCAGCGCTTTTCGGGAAATGAAACACCTATTTTCCACTGCGCCGGACGCGAAGAAACAGAGGCGAACTGAGGTCACAGAAGTGACCGGACGCTGGACCGGATGCGGTCTCTATTTGACCGGACGTGTCCGGTCAGTGCTCAGCATTTGCGCGTGTCTCGGTATTCTGATTGGACGCGGTGACACGTCCAGTCACGATCGACCGGACGCGTCCGGTCGTGGTGGGTGCTTACTGGACTCTAACCGGACGCTGGGTGTAACGCATCCGGTCAGTTCTACAGCGTGTCCGGTCACACGTGGAGGCTTACTGGAAATGACCGGACGCTGTCTCTGTGGCGTCCGGTTCGTCTAGCGTGCGCATCTGGTCACTGACTCGCTGGAGCGCTGCTCAGCTTGACCAGTGTGTCCGGTCAGTTACGAGACCAGCGTGTCCGGTCGAACTTCGCGCGTCTGGTCTATGCGACCAGCGTGACTGCAGCAGAATCGAGTGCCTAACGGCTCTATTCGAAGGGGTACGTCTATAAATACTTGTTGGCCGGCTCAAGGCTCATACTCTTGCACTCTTTGACATACTTGTGAGCACTTTGAGCTAAGCAACTCCCCTCCCACTCATCTCTCTTGCTTCTTTGCATATTCGAAGTGAGATTGAGTGATCCAAGTGCATTTACATTGTGAGATTGCATCTAGTTGGCACTTGGTGGTTGATTTGCTGCGGGATTCTTGTTTCTCTTGGTGGTTGCCACCACCTAGATGGCTTGGAGCAGCTTGGAGGCGTTGGCAAGAGTTGGTGATTGTTCTTGGCCACCTCCGGTGATTGTGAGGGGTTTGTGCCTACCTCGGCGAAGCGCCAAAGGCAACGTTAGTAAATTGCTCGTGTCATTGCAACCTCTTGCCATTTGGTAGGTTCTTGTGGCGCCTTTTGAGAGGCTCGATGTGTGACCAATTAGCCCCCGAACCACGTGGTGAAGAGGGACACAACGGGGACTAGCGTGCCGGCAAGCACGTGAACCTCGGGATAAATCTTCGTGTCATCATTCTTATTGTGATTAATCGATCTCGGTGGTTGTGTATTGTGGAATTCATCTCTTGATCATATTTATTGGTTGGCTCAATACTTCGCCCCTCGGTGATACCCTCCTAACTCTCTCTTGTATTAATTTCTTAGTTACCTTGCTAGCTTGTTAGTGTAGCTCTTAGCTTGTGTAGCTAGTTAGCTTTAGTTGTAGCTAAGTTGTGTAGTTTGACTTGTGCGGTTGAGTGCAAATATACTAGAATTGTGAATTGGTTAGGTGGCTTGCAAACACCCCGTAGGCTAAGCAAAACTCGCATCTCGCTATTTGTTATATTGATAAACTTGTTTAGCTTGTCTTTGTAGAAAATTTTAAAAAGGCTATTCACCCCCCTCTAGCCATCAAGACCTTTCAGAGGGGTTTTTCTCTAGCTCAAAGGATGTCTCAAGGTCTCAAATGTGCAAGCTTGAACCCCCCCAAACCCGGCCACCGTCTATTTAAAGCGAAGGGGTAAGCAACTAGCCGTTACCGGACAACGCAGTGAAAAACGTGATGACCGGACGCGTTCGGTCACTACAGGACAAACAATAACAGCGCGAGTCAGAGAGAGAGACGTTGCCGTGACCAGACCCGCTTCACCATATGACCGGACGCGCTGCACCCGGCGTCCGATCGGAGTCCAGAGAGCTCCACGCGCGATCGGACATCCGATCGCATGTGACCGGACGCGCCGCGCGTCCGATCGGCTCCACACCACGCTCTGCTCCTCTGGGTGCCCGACCGGACACTCCGGTCTCGGGGACCCTCGGATGCGCTGGTCGCACGCCTTTCCTCTGTGCCCAGGTGAACTGACCGGACGTGCTGGTCAGGCCAGACCAGCGTCCGGTCACAAACCCTAGGCGCGCTGCACCTCAGCCCTCGACTTGAGCTGACCGGACACGCAGGTCAACCCTAGACCGCGTCCGGTCCAGCGTCCGGTCACTGTTTTTCAGTGAGAAACACACCGGACTTACGCCTCTGTTTCTCCGCCTCCGGCGCAGTAGAAAATAGGTGTTTCACTTCCCCAAAAAGCGCTGAATCCCGCCTCGCAAGCTCGGCGGGAGGGAGAGAGGAACCCAAACCCCTCTCTACCGCTCAAACTCCACCGCCTTCGCAAATGTGCTAACACCACCAAGTGTACACCACCATGTGCATGTGTGTTAGCATTTCACAAACATTTTTCAAGGCGTTATGTTAGCTCTCTACTAGATCCTAATGCATATGCTCAAGACATTGATCTAGTGGCACTTGATTCCCGAGCTAACCATGATTGCCTCTCTTGATAGTCGGCTATGTATCCTAAACCCGGTCAATCACTTCTCTACTCATCTTAGACCGGTAAAAGAAAAACCCTATGGTTATACCTTTGCCTTGCGCTCTTAGATCCTTCTCCTCCACTTGATCATCAAGTCCATCATTTTATGTGCATTACTTTATGATCTTACTCATCATTTCATGCACCAAATCATGTGGTCTTGTGGCCATCTCTCCATGCCATTTCCACCTCCATCACATGTTGCTTATGCCTTGCTTAATCACACTTGATCACATAACATTAGCAACTTTGGTGTCACTCAATTTTCAAAACCAAACTTGGGCTTTCACTTGCCCTTGTTTTTGTTCTTCTATTTGTCTTTTGGAGGCTTAGGGCATTGATGAGCTGGATGACCAAGTTCACCATAATTGTAGCAATCCATTTCGGATATAGGTTTTCTTTTGCTACTAGTGAAGAACTTCTTTTTCTTACCATCGAACTTGATGCCACTCTTATTAAGCTTCTTAAGCATCTTGGTGGTCTTTTTCACCATGAGAGCAAGTGATGCATCATCAATGTCACTCTCACTTGAGCTTTCATGCATAATCATGGCTTGGCTCTTATTCTTTTTCTTGTCATGGCTAGCTTTGAAAGCCAAGTCCTTCTTGGAAGATGATGAGCCCTCTTCCGGAGTGATATGCATGTACATCTCATGAGCATTGATCTTTCCCAATACTTGTGTCAGTGTTACGGTGGAAAGATCGCTTTGGTGAAGCACGGTGACAATGTGACCATACTTCTCAACGGAAAGAACACTCAAGATCCTCCTTACAACATCTGATGGACTCATTTGAGTGAGCCCGAGAGCAATGAGATCCTCTACAAGAACATTCAAGTAAGTGTACATGTCATTAGCACTTTCTTTGGGAAGCATCTCAAACGAATTAATCTTCTTTAAAGCAATATGGTAGCGTTCCTCACGCTCACTCTTAGTTCCCTCATGGAGAGCACAAATGTTTTCCCATAATTCATGAGCGTTTTTTGCATTATGCACATGATTGAAGATATCCTTGCCAAGGCCCCGGTAGAGTGCATTTCTTGCCTTTGCATTCCACCGGTCGTACTTCTCCTCGACACCAACGGGGTTAGCGGGATCCTTGACTTTCGGAAGCCCTTCGGTGGCGGCTCTAAGACACCCGACATCTATGGCTTCGAGGTACGCCTCTATGCGGATTTTCCAATATGGAAAATCATCTCCCTCAAAGATGGGAGGTGGTCCTTCCCCATTAGACATCTTGCTCTAGGCGGTAAAGCCTAATTAGGAGCAACTCGGCTCCGATACCAATTGAAAGGATCAAGATGCCCAAGAGGGGGGAGGTGAATTGGGCTTTTCTAAAAAATATTGCAAGAATTAAAACCTACTAAGCCATAATTCACCCCTAGTGCCTACAAGTGTTCCTAGTGATTCTACCGATTAAAAGTTTTGCACCCTAAGTTCCAATCCTAGTCTAGCATGGAAATTCTAGGAAAATAAAACAAGCAACAAGAGTAATACGAGAAAGTAAATTGCTTGAATGTAAAAGGGTTAGAAACACGGCGATGTTTTCCCGAGGTATCGGAGAGTCGCCACTCCCCACTAGTCCTCGTTGGAGCACCCGCGCAAGGGTGTAGCTCCCCCTTGATCCACGCGAGGATCAAGTGCTCTCTACGGGTTGATTCTTTGACACTCCGTCATGGTGAATCGCCCACAACTGCTCACAAGATGAGTTGGGTCATCCACAAGCTCCGCCGGATGATCACCAAGCTCCCAATCACCACCAAGCCGTCTAGGTGATGGCGATCACCAAGAGTAACAAGCAAGAACTCTCACGTGACCACAACAAGCCTAATGAGAAGGTGGATGCACACTTGCTACTCCCTAGTCACTAATGAGGGACCTTAATCTTAGATTCTCAAATCTCAATCCTCACTAGAGCTCTTGCACTCCCTTGCATACGAAAGATGTTTCTCAGCTGAACAAATGAGCAAGAGACCTCAAAAAGAGGGGTAGGGGATGTATTTATACTCCCCACAGTCAATCCCAACCGTTATGTGCCAACTTAGCATTTTTTGTACTGACCGGACGCACCGATTGACGTAACCGGACGCGTCCGGTCGGTGGCAACGGTCGAATTTGAATAAGCATTACTGAGTGACCAGACGCACAGACGAGTCCGATCGGTGATGACCGGACGCGTTCGGTCAATGAAGTTCCTCTCTGGAAATGGACCGGACGCACTGTAGACGCGTCAGATCAATTTCCTAGCCGCGTCCGATCACGACACTTTCGCTCTCTGTCTCTGGTCAACATGATCTACACGTTCGGTCCATGGGAGGACCGCGTCTGGTCGATCGTGTTGAGTCTGCTGTGACTGCCAGTACAGACCGGACACGTCCGGTCAAGGCAGAGACCACGTCCGATTAAGAAGAATTGGCTCAAATTACTCCGAATCGCGACGCAACCTGAACCGAGTTTCTTCCAACTGATCTTTGGGCTTCACCTGAGCTACCTAGTGCTAAGTTTGACAAGTGTGCACCACACCTAAACAAATAGACTCACCTAGGTCAAGCTACTCGCTCATGCCCCCTTTATAGTACGGCCAAAGGAGAAAAGCGAAGATCCTAATGACTATTCCGAACGTAATCGACGTCCGGAACTAACCGTCCTTAATCTTGTCGTTAATCCTTTAAAAATCGAAATGATTTCCATCAAGGGGCATGAAAACCATAGTGCCCAAAACAGTCACCGTTCCCATGACCTAACTTACCAAAGTTTCTGCAAAACACACGTTAGTCATGGTAATGTTGCGTTGTCATCAATTGCCGAAACCAACACTAGGGTCCTAGATGCTTTCAGCCGTCACTCGCTATAAATGACCGGACGCACCCGGGGTGAGTCCTGTCACCCCGCGGCCAGGGTCCGGTCGCGCACCTTCTCCCCTTTTTCTTTTTCTAAGTGCGCAACCGCTTTACCCTTGCTTCCAACTTGCTAACCACAAAGTGTAGAACTTGTGTGCACATGTGTTAGCATTTTTCAAAGCATTTTATAAGAGTCACATGTTAGCACACTAGGTTCCTAAATGCAATGCATGAATCATGTCACCTAGTGGCACTCGATAAACAGTTTAGCCAAAATTTTTTCCTATTTATAGTAAGACATCAATCCTAAGTCACTCACACGCTCTATGGTGTCTTGAGTGCAAAACAAAAATGGCCCTATCACATATACCTTTGTCTTAAGCCCATTTTTGTTTTTCTCTTTCTTCTTTTTCAAATGATTAGCACTTGATCATCTATGTCTATCATCATTTCCATGGACCATCCTCTAGCTTCATCACTTGGAATGTACCAACCATATCTAATTCACACACTTAGCATAAAAGGTTAGTACTAGATTTTATCAATTATCCAAAATCAAACTAGGGCTTTCAGCGAGGCGCGCGAACACACTAGCTCCACGGCCTGGGCTAGCGTACCCTGGGCTCGGCGAGGGACGGAGGCGCCACGGGGGATGGCGGCGGCGGCGCGTCAGAGTGGCTTGGCAGGGTCGACGCCCAAGCGCTGCGCCTCGAAGATGGTCGCACGTCGCACTTGGCTAGGCCAGCGACCGAACGCTGGAGGCGGCAGGCGAGCAAATAGGAGCAAGTGAACGGATAGAAACGAGTACATGGACGTGTTGATTTTTTTATTTAGAAACGGAGGATTAGGAGGTCTTGAGCTGGTATCATGTGGCCCGCTAATGGTGCGCCTGGCTGCCCGGACGTCCGCCTCCTATCGTTAGCGTTACGCGAAAGATCCAATCACGTGGAAACGAGAACGATACAACTAAAACGCTTCGTCAAGCACACTCACACCAACTAGCACTATATTTCCTATCATTCTTTTGCCTTACAATGACAATATATTTTAAAATCAGACAACCTTATTCATCCTTTTTAGGCGTAATAACCAACCTCTCTTGGTGGCGCCGGTGCCCCTACTTGTATTGCGAAGAGAAGGGGGAAAATTTTCAAAAACAACACTAATTTGGACTGGTGTTCTAGAAACAGCACCGGTAATTACTGAATATTTCATAGAATAGGACCGGAGAGATTAAAGAGTCGTTTGGATGAGGATAGGGACAGGAGATACTGCCGTCCTGTTCGCTTGAGCTTATCAGCCAAATCAGCCAGTCATTCAGCAGTGTTTTTCTCTCATAATAAATCAGCGAATAATACTTTTAGCCATGGCTTATCAGCCAAACGAACAGGGCCGCATCCAAACCATCCGTTCTTCACACCTCACTTAATCCTAGCCATTCATTCATTTTCCTTTTCCTATCCCAACCCTCGTATCCCTCTATTCAAACGGCACCTAAAGGCATTCATGAAACAGCGCTCCACCTCTTTTTTAACATGCTTTTTTTTGGCATATATAGCTGTCTTTGTCCCTTGTGCTCTTGCAAGGCACGTCATCCACCCTTTATATCTTTCAGTATTATAATGAAGACACTACCCTATAACTAACTAAATAAATCTACATGTTTCAAAAAAAAACCTAAATAAATCTGCATACGGAGAAAGTTTAAAATGAATGAATGGAAAGATATGGATGCTACTTTAAGCATAAGCACTCCAGAAATTGCATATTGAATAACAGGCATCCATAAATTTGCATATTGAATAAAAGACATCTAGAAAATTGCATATTAAATAATAATATATAAATCCATGACCTTGACCTTATTTAAAAGAAGCATCCATATCAGTATCTATTCATTTATTTATTCGTAGGAGTAAAATTCGCCAGCAGTCCTTAAAATTGTCTGGAGATGTTATCTAGGTCTCTAGAGTCCCAAAATGCATCTTTGGCTTCCTAAAGTTGTAATAGGTCTCATCTCAGCCAAAACGAGCATTTACCCGACTTGCTACCCTACGTGGTATGGATCTGACATATGGGACTTACATGTCAGCGGCAATACCCCGCCTTAGAAATTTTTGTTTGATCCTGGCAAAAGAAAACGAAGGACACTAGAAGATATTCTATTCATAAAAATATCATCTTTAATGATTTTGCATCAAGAAATACCTAAATCACCTTTTCATGAGTTAACAATATGTATCTACAACCATCCGTAATCAAGATTAAATTGTGTAAAATCGAACAAGTTTTTTTTTTTTTTTTTGCAAATCTAGAGTAGATCGGATTGATGGCTTCCTGCAATCGTCGATTGGCAGTTTGGCTTCGGCACTTCTGAAGGAGGCAGCCTGAGTGCTTGCAGTGCTGCAGCAGCCTGCACGCTGTGGCACGACCACACGGGCTGACGAGTCACAACATATTGGCCGATCGGCGAGTATTAGAGGTTGAAGTCAAACGAAATAACGCCCAACTGATGGAATTGACATTTCGTGGTCTTCTTTGGGCTCCCGTCGGCTTGGGCGTTGCCTCGTTGGTGGTTGATGGGCTACGCCGCTACGGTGGGATTTGTGCATAACGTGGGTTTGCACCTTCTAGACATTTGTTCGGTTGTACTTATATATTCACCCTTATTAATAATCAATACAGTATATACTCCGTCCAAAAAAGAATGCAATTATGGGATACACGTCAGTCAAAATAATTCAAGTTTGACCAAGTTTATAATTACCAAACAAAATTTATTATGAAAATATATTCAATAACTAATCTAACGGTAATTATTTTATATCATGAATGATAGTAGTTTTTTTATATAAATTTAGTCAAAGTTCAAACTGTTTGACTTCTCGAAAAGCGAGAATTGCATTCTTTCCTGGACAGAGGAAGTCGAAGTTAAATTGGATCTATTCGTCGTAGCTATTTTTGTTGGTGCGGTTGTTTATACAATAACATGAGAGAGGTAGACACAGTAATAGCTGAAAAAAGAGAGCTGCCGAACAGGTCAAGTAACTTGCACTCTAATTCACCCCAACACCGCACTGCTGTTCTAGCGCTCTACCCGTGCTCCCTCTTTGTTAAGGTGATGTTTGGATTCTGGGATATGAGAGGTGGGAAAGGAAAATAAAAAAAGTAAGATAGGTCTAATACTATTTTGGATATTGGAAAAGAGAAATGATACTGGAGTGAGAAAGAGAAATGGACAGCTCCTAGCTATCTAAACCCGATCTTCTTAGAAAACAAGCTGTCTAAACCCGACCCGAGGGGTGGGTTACCACTGGGAAATAATGAAATGAAGAAATCTAATTCTTAAGATGTTATTCCTGGTAATAAAAATGGAGAAATCTAATTCTTAAGAAAAAATTGGTCTGGAGAAATAGTTTGTTCACACTATCAAGAACGAAAAACTGTTTTGTTTTCTTAAAAAATAAAGGGAATATATTATAGGGGGCCGCTAGCGCCCGGACGCCCGGCTCCAGGCGGCGTCCGGACGCACCCCCCCTCCCCCCCACTCGCCAGCTCCCGCCCCGCGCTGCCTGCACAGAAGAAGCGAAAAGGAAAAGAGAAAAAGGAACCCGCCCGCCCTTCCTCCACTCGCCGCGGAAGGAAGACGGGGGCGCCCTCAAGCGCACAGGATCCGCCCACTGTCAACTCACCACCACAGCCCGCTCCCTACCCCCAGCTCGTCCCCCGCATGCCCGCTGCAACATAAGGGTGAAAAGACGCTGAAACACCATAAACGTAGTATTGCAACAATACCCAACGAACTGCTTCACCAATAGATTCAAGCAGTTAAAACATATAAATTGCAACAACAAAAAAGGCAAAAAGATCTAACACTGGGATGATGGAGTTAAAACACCTTGAACATGTTATTGAAACAAACAAGAAAAATAGTTGAAACATTTTGCTGAAGTTGCTGAAACACAATGAAACATATTACTACAACACCACCTGAACACCTACTGCAACATCGACTCAAAACTACTGCAACATCCACAGAGAACCGTTGCAACAACGGCGAGATCTGAACCCGCTCGCCGGAACCCTAGCCACCGCCGAACCATTAGATCCAGAGGAGGGGGAGAAGAAGGAGGAGGAGGAGGGGTAGGAAGAGGAGGGACCAGATCGAGATCCAGAGGGAGGAAGGAGGGGGAGGGAGGCCTCAGATCGATATCCCTCTCCACCTACCTCGTCGGAACCGCACCGTCGTCCTCGTCTCTGGAAACATGGAGGTAAGAGAGCGAGAGAGAGAGCAGGGAGGGAGGGGACGCGCGCTGCTCGTGGCTCGCCGGAAGCTGCCGCCATCGCCCACGGCTCCGGCGACATAGAGGAGCTGGAGGTCGCAGCGGGGGAGGAAGGGAGAGGGGGGAGGGAGGAAGGAAGGGAGGGGCAGCTCGCCGGCATGGGGGAGGAGGCGTGTGGGTGCGGCGCGCGTTGGAGCGGCGGAGCGGCGGAGCAGCTCGTAGGAGAAGGCATGCGAGCGCGAGCGAGAGGATAAGATGGAGGAGGAGACGAGCGAGTGGATGCGGGCGAGCGAGTGGATACGGAGCGTCCGGCGCGAGTTGGACGTTCTCTGTATATCATTACCGTATATTATATGGTGCGATTATCTTTGTTGATGAGTCCAAAAGAAACACTCATTAACAGTTGTATACTACGCTTTTTTTTTTTGAGCAAAACAGTTGTATACTACGCTTTGCACCGAAACAAAAACAGTCCTAACACGATCTGATTATACGCATGAATGAAACGTGAGGGTTCGTCCAAATTGTAATCTGCTACTGCCGTGTTACTGACCCTCGAACCGAAACGCCCACCGCGAGAGTTCGCGACGCAACCGGCCGGTGATGCTATCACCAACACCAAACGCGGTGTCCTCTCCTCTCTAATCCCGTGCTCCTACGCTTCGTATAATAAATAAATAAACACAAATAAAATCCGGAGGAAATCTCTATTCGCTCGCCACAAAACACAGCACTAGAAAATCGATGACCTAAATTCCATAGAGAGAGTCAGAGAGAGCGAGGAAAAAAAAATTCTCAATCCACCCCCGCCGCGAGATCGCCGGGCGCCGCCATGTCAACTCCAGCCGCCGCCTACTACGCCGCCGTCGCGCGCAAGCAATACTTCTGCTACCAATGCAACCGCACCGTCCTCATCGCGGCCTCCGCCGCCGCCGCCGGTGAGCTCTCGTGCCCCGAGTGCCACGGCGACTTCCTCGAGGAGGTCACCGTCCCTGCCCCCACCTTCATCCCGCTCCCCTTCCCGTTCCCCTTCGCCTCCACCACCACGATCCCCGCCGGCAGCACCGCCGCGGCCCCCGCCCCAGCAGCCGCCGGCTCCGGTGGGTCCCCTCCCTTCTCGTCCTCGTCCTCCTCCGCCGCGACCTCCCCGTCCCAGCCCAACGACCTCTCCTCCATCCTCAACATCTTCCTCGGACTCGGGGGCGAACAGCCCCCCATCAGGGCCGGCGGCGGCTCCGGCTCGCGCGCCGCCGCCGGCACGGCCACCCCCGAGAACGAGCCGGAGCCCTTCGACCCGGTCATGTTCTTCCAGAATTACATCCACAGCCTCATGGAGGGGGGCGCCAACATCCAGGTCCTCCTCGACGACGCCAGCGTCAACCTCGGCTCCGGACCCGGCCTCGGCCGCATCGGCGGGGCAAGCTTCGGGGATTACTTCGTCGGCCCAGGCCTCGAACAACTCATCGAGCAGCTCGCCGAGAACGACCCCAACCGCTATGGCACACCGCCAGCTGCCAAGTCGGCCCTCTCCTCGCTCCCCGATGTTGTCGTGACTCACACCATGGTTGCAGCTGCGGAGGGTGCTGAGTGCGCCGTCTGCAAGGAGGATTTCTCGCCTGGGGAGGTGGCCAAGCAGATGCCCTGCAAGCATATCTATCACACCGACTGCATCGTGCCGTGGCTTGAGCTTCACAACTCGTGCCCCATCTGCCGCTTTGAGCTGCCCACCGACGATCCTGATTATGAGGGCCGGAAGGGCTCTAATCCTCAGCCGCCTGTTGGTATTGCTGCTGCTGCAGCTGCATCTGGGAGCTCTACTGCTGCTGATGGACAAATGGAGGAGAGGCAGGAGAATCCAAGGGTGGTTGAGAGGAGGTTCAATGTATCGCTGCCATGGCCGTTCAGTGGATTGGGAGGGCAAACATCGCAGCAGCATGGGAACAGTGGAGGCAGCGGTAGCAACTCACAAGGCGGTGGCTCACAAGATGGTGGCTCGCAAGATGGTGGCCCACCCAGCAGCAAGAATTGATCACAAATCAGCTGGAGGTATTTTTGCAAAATAGAATTCTGCTACCGTTACTAGCTATATAGTTTTCTTGAATTGGATTGAGAATTGATCACAAATCAGCTGGAGGTATTTGCAAAATAAAATTCAGCTACCATTACTAGCTATATAGTTTCTCGAAGTGGTATTTGCAAAATAAAATTCAGCTACCATTACTAGCTATATAGTTTCTCGAAGTGGATTATAACCTGCTCGAAGCTATTTATTCTCTCATCAAAGCTCAATTTATTTGTTCTGTGTTTTGACTGTGGAATTATTGTTTTCTTTTTAATCACTAGGGAAGGAACCACCCAAATATAGTGAAAATGTCATAAAAGGCAATGCCATTTGTGTATGTTCTAGGGGTATCATATCATACATAGAGAAGTCTTTATAAGCCCTGGTAAAGCAGGAAAAGTTGGAGAAGTAGTACAATTAATTAATTAGTTATTCGAATCTGATATACTTGATGTTGTGACTTTAAATTTCATGCAGCAACTGTGGTCTATGCTGTTCACTATTACTCACAACAAGTTTCTATCATCTTAAAACAAAATGAACTCGATGCTTCTATCGTGTTTGCAGTGATAAGGGCATAAGGCAGAGTTTCTACCTGTAGACAGAGTGGTGGAGCTTCTTTAAGGCCAAGGAGGGCCATGCCCCCCACTAACCTCCTACACTTGTTTAAGCAATAGCTAATTTCACTATTTAATTGCTTTATATGCAATGCTAATCTGCACTCTCATTGGCCCCTCTCAATTCCTTTGGGAACTCTGCCACTGCCTGTAGAGATTATTGGTTCAATTGAAAACATGTCACGAGAAATTCCCTGAATCCAGTTGTAAATGTAGTGTTTGAACAATGGATTGTAGTACTGTGTTACCCTGAATGCACCAGATCAATTGCTTTACATGCCAAATTTGTTGGCCAAGTTTTTTTGGGTTTATTATGATCTTACAGTGTACATGTTAAATGGAACACTGTCGTAATTTTTGGCTGAATGTTCACTTCCTTTGCTAATCACAAGATTAGGGATCAATTCCTTATTTGAAGCAGAGGGAACTTCTGGAATAGTGGAATCTAATGCAAAACCTATGCTTCTTTGCTTCCAACCCTCTCATGTCAACTATGATAATCACCTGCTTTCAGGCGTACATCGATATGTCCCTATAGAAAGCTATTTGCTATAGGAACAATATCTTTCTTCAGAAAGGCTCTATTTTCTTATGGAAAAGAAACCTTTTTGGTTATACACAGTAACTTCTAATCCTATATCTAGCATAACTGTAGGGATCAATTGTCTTGTTAAGAAGATAGGATTTGCAAACTGAGAAGCTTGCGATCAACATGATTGTATGTTCTTAATTGCCTACCTAGAAGCTTCTGCATCAAAAATATCTCTACGACAGTATGTGCTGTTTCATTGTTTTGGCATGTTTTTAGTCATAGTAAACATCTGTCTATATAGTGGATTTTTCGTTTTCCTAGTTATTAACCATCCTGTGGAACTTGATAGATTCTACTTTCAACATTTTCCGTCTATCTCTTATTATGATTTTTTGAATGTTTATAAGATGCAATTATCATTTGTAGACTAGGACTAACAAAACCAGTATACATTATAAAAATGGCCCCCCACCCCCTCAGGTGGGTAACAGTACAATCAGAAAAGTTTTTGCAAGGTTAGTGTGTTTGGTTTATGTAGACATCTTTCTCAGTATAGCACTTCACAATTGGCTACCTACTGGTTCCGATGGGCCCTATATCTATGTTGGCGACTATCATATATCATTTTGGTTTACTTATATTGCATAGTTAACCAATACACAATGATAGATTGAAAGTAAATGGTGACTTGGATTGTTTAAGTGCTCAGAAATGTGTATTATTCTACCCATACTTTTGTTTGTGTCCTTCCTTAATCCTGGTAACAAATGTCAATTTTATCAACATTGGATTGGATGCATGAGTGCATCGTAATGAAACATTCATATCACTGTATTGCTCCTTGGAACTTCATTTCTGGTCTTCTAGTTGAATCCTAGGATGGTTCTAGTTTATTTCAATTGGTTTTTAGTTTGTTTTCAATTGTTTTTTGTTTGCTTTAGTTTCTTATATTCCGTAAATGGTTGATTCAGAAATAAGTCAATCTACAGAACCATTGACTCAGCATGGAGTAGCTTTGCTCAATATTTGTCTTTCTGCATTTTATAATCACTTAACCACCTTGCAATTCAATAAAAAAACATAGTTTTTTTCCCCATTTTTTCATTGTTATTTAATGAAAACAGAGGTTGAGGCACATCATCCTTAACACTAGTGATAATGTCTCAAGGCTTTCACAGTAAAATCCATAATTTTCTTGGGCACGTGTTATATATTTTGTAAAATAAGGAAGGCGTGGAGAATCTGATATTTTCTAGATGACAATGACATAACATAGAGAGAGTCAATAACTGGAACACTTCAGCTTGAATATATATTGTTTAAAGAATCACCTGCACTGATGACATTTGTAAACTTTCCCAGGAAAATGCTAAATCATTCAGTGTCTAAGATATTTTATACTAAAGAAATACCAGGAAGTCGTATGGTTCAGTCTATGTTAGCTTCATTTTGTTGACCTTTGTTTCTGCCCTTCTTTACACCTCAACAAGTGTTACTCCTTTGATTTTGTGGTTTCGACCAACCAGTACTAACAAAGGTTTTATCTGGTTGCAGGTTCACCTTTTGGCGACCTGTTGAAAAGTCTGCAGTATTTATGTGTCACCATGACTATACCTACAGGAATTTACAGTCTGTTTGTTAAGGAACAATCGTTTGTCTTTAGTTCTCTTGCTGTTCGTTAGGTCATGCAGACAAGGCGCAAAAAACTGCCCCCGCAGCAGAATGTGCGCGTCGAGACTTTGTGTAGATTTATTGATTGATCTTGGTCCATGAAATGGTGAATGCCAAGACGGGCACTGTTTATGCCCGAATTCAGGTCCGAATTCGGGCATCTAAACAGGCCCCAGAACATACTATTCTTGGGACTTGGAACACTGGTGGCCTGGTGGGCAGGAAGCCACCAACGTCCCACAAGCCCAAAAATAGAACCGACGGCTTCCGCAGCGAGGGCGCGGCGCGGTCGCTGGCACGAACGCGCGAATCGGATCGCGGCCCGCCTCTCCCTTCCATTTCCTTCGCCTCGTCTGCGCAACCCGAGCCTCGCTTCCGCCTCTCCCACTTCCCAAATCCCACCAGGCCACGGCACCACTCCGCCCGCCGCTCCCGATCGTGAGACGAAGGTAGCGAGATCGAGAGGCTCGTCGCCGGCAGCCGGGCGGCCGCGCCCCAGTTCCAAGTCCACGAGAGGTACCTCCCTCCCCTGTCGCGTCCATTCCTGCTTCGCAGCACGGTCACCCTATCTATTCAACTACTTTTAAGACGACAAATGCAATTTTTTTTTTTGCTACGATAACTTTTTCTAACGGTTTGCTAGAGGAACTACACGTGTGAAGCGATATCAGCAATTCATTCATATGGCTGGGACCCATAAGAAGCGAATCGAACGATATATCACCTTTGATGAAGAATCTGAAAGGTACCGCATCAATCTCAGTTGCATTAGAATTTGAATTCTAGCTGTGCTATGATTTCTAATTTTGCCACCGCTTCACCATAACCTGCTTTTCATTGAACGATATATCACCAATCGATTATGTTATATTCTGGATTATTCTAACAGTGAGGACATATCGCTGGATGAGTTGGAGGAGGAGCTTGAAGAGCACAAGGACTATGATGTCAGTCAAGGGCATTGCCATTGATACTTCTCAGTCTCCAATTTATATGAACTATTGATTTGCATGTTGTTTGATATTGTTCCCATGTGAGCCAGATAAACTGCATAGTCAGCATTTTAACATACTGGACCATGTCTGTATTATTCAATTTACCATTCACACATTGAGGATGCATTTTTATGGGTGTGTTTAGTTCCATTCAAAATGCAAAATGCCAATGACTTTGGAACGATGAAATGCAAAATATCAAAAATTTTATGGGTGTGTTTAGTTCTATCCAAAATGTCAAATTTTTCATGAGATGGGTGAGGGCTTTTTAGCTTTTTTTAATAAAAATGGAGAATGGATACTTTTTGCCAAAAATTTTGCATAGTGTTTAGTTCCATTCTACAAAATGATGGGCCACGACCTAAAAATTTTTAGGTGAAATGGGAAACTAAACACACCTTGAAGATGCATTTTGGGCTGCCAAATGCCAAAATTCACACCTTCCAGATGGTGTTTGGCATTCCAGCCCCAACATACCTCACATAAGTTCTTAGAAGCTTCAGCTATATCTTTCCTCAGAAGTCATGCCAGTCATACCAAAGCTTACATGCTTCTCTCTGTTGTCTCCAGGTACTAGTAAGTATTTTAACCAATGGTGAAAAACAGCGAGGCATGGCAACATTGGTTGAGGGCGACCTAGGCCATACTGAAGAAGCTCTTATTCAAGTATGAGTTACTGAAACCTATAGCTGTGCCACTGCTAAAACCACAACATAAATTGCGGCGTATTTGTTTTTTTTTCAGAACTGATGGCTAGCATATTATTTTATGGTACTTCTGATGGTTTCTTTTGAATGGGATCCACTACGGTGGATGTATAATTTCCTTTCTGAAACTAATATTTCCTGCAAGGAAAAAAAATGGTGATTACGTCAGGAAACTTCAAATAAATGACAAATTTTTCGTTCCGTGTCTATCATTCTGATTTGTTTGTTCCCAATAAACCTAAAACTAAGTATAGACCCTGATGCCAAACCTCATTGTTCAAGTATTGTGATGCTGTCTTATCTGGCTCAACAAGGTTTTTTGAAATCTTAGTTAGCATGGATGCTTTTATTGGACATTAGGCTTTTTGACGGATCACTGTACCATGTTGTTTAACTGCTAAATACAAGAAACTACTGTACCAAATATACGTGGACCTTGTACAAGTCAAAATCAGACAGGGGTCAAGTGGAGACCGTGTAGTGTTAACAAAATCCAGCTGACAGGGGTCAAGTGGTCAACACCGGCGTCTCAGCTGTCAGCTCACTGGAGTAGCAGTCTTCTCCCTAGATCCCGCCGACATTCTCCAAGCCAGTCGTGCCGGCGATGGGGAGGACGGGGGTGGCCTCCGCCTCCAGTGGTGGAGGAGCAGGATGGCCGTGCGGTGGTGGCCTCAACCTCGGCGTGAAGCTGAACGTGCTGCTGCTGCTGTCGGTGGTGGCCACCAACCTGGTGTCCCTGTACCACCTCTCCCTCCGCGCCGCTACCGTGCCGCCGCTCCTTCTCCAGCAGCAGCAACGGGACGGCGACAAGGACCTAGTCCTCATCCGGCAGCTGGACGCCATCCGCGCGGGCGTGTCGCAGCTGAACCACCTCCGCTCGTCGTCCCCTCCCCCGCCGCCTCCCCCGGCGGAGCTGGTCCTCTACTCCCGCCTCGCCCCCGTCGCGTCCGCCTGCTCCGCGCACCCGGACCTCCTCCACCGCTACATGTCCTACACCCCCTTCGCGCCCTGCCCCGACGACGCCCTCTCCCTTGCCGAGCCCCTCCTCCTCCGCGGATGCCATCCGCTCCCGCGCCGCAGGTGCTTCTCCCCCACCGCATCCGCATCAGCATCCAAACTCCTCCCCGCCGACCCCTTCTCCCCGCTTCCCGACGCCGCCGTCCGATGGCCCAAGGAGGGCAAGTGCAAATCGTTCTCCTGCCTGCCGCCGTCGCTGGGCTTCGACGTGGCGCGCACGGAGGCCGCACGGTTCCTCCGCGCGCGGGGCGCCTTGGACCTGACGGCGCCGCAGCTGCTGCGGCTGGCCTCGCTCAGCCGGGCGGGGCCCATCCGGCTCGGGCTCGACATCGGCGGCGGCACGGGCACGCTGGCGGCGCGGCTCAAGAAGCTCGCCAACGCCACGGTGCTGACGACCACAATGAACCTGGGCGCGCCCTACTCGGAAGCGACGGCGGCGCGTGGGGTGGTCCCGCTGCACGTGCCGCTGCAGCAGCGGTTCCTGGTGGGAGACGGGACCATGGACGTGGTGCGTGCGGGGCACGCCGTGAACCGTTGGATCCCAGAGGCGGCGCTGGAGTTCCTGTGGTACGACGCCGACCGTGTGCTGCGCCCCGGCGGGCTGCTCTGGGTGGACCACTTCTGGTGCCGGAGGAGCGACTTGGAGGGCGTCTACGCCGCCATGCTGCACAGGCTCAGCTACAAGACCATCAAGTGGGTCGCCGCCAACAAGAGTGTGGCCGGAGGCGGCAACAGTGGCAAGGACGAGGTCTACCTCACCGCGCTGCTACAGAAGCCCTTCAGTTAGGCAGTGAACACTGTGTATTTGGGTGGGGCGGGGTTGGGGAGGTGGGGGGGGCGCGGGATCATGGCATGGGAATTCATCCATCTACCGAGTATCTTCTTCGCTGAAGACTGAAGCAATGCAGTGCAATATGCAATGGTTTCAGAACTTGCAGCAACCAGCTTGTGTTATACCACGTGTACAATTTCTGCTGCAGTGTGTGCAGCAATGCAAGCAGTAGAACTGATGTGCAAGCTAAACCTTCACATTTTGGCAAAATTCATAATTAACAACCAGTTCTAGTGCTTCAAATCGCATATTCTGACACCCATTTTTGTATGTCAAAAACAATCTACCTTATAATCTATATACCTTTGTGTTGTAACATATTTACAGGCAAGTTTATTCAATAGCTGCATTGTGATTTGTATATTTTTTGTAGCCAGCAATGTTGTGCCCTATATTTTATCAACCAAATAAACATGCTCTGCTATTCTGCATATATTTTACCTATGCATTCTGAATTTTTATGTGGAAATATTGCATCTAAACACCTGGGTCTTAGAGAATGTTTGTTTATATCCTCAGGATTATATTGAAGATAATGACAGCCTTGTTCTGTTGCATGATCAGATTCATGACTGTGACATTATTTTGTCACAAATAGGATCAATTCTTAGTGGATTCCAGGTATATACTCAACCAGTGTATGCATCACTTTTTTTTTTTTTGCATTTCCATGTTTTAGGTCAAATTCCTTCGATTGGTGTAGCTAAATAGATTGTAGGTCTGTTGTTCTGCACAAACGCAAAACAACTGCTGGAATGGTGGTGCAGTTCGTTAATGTGGATATACAAAACATGGGTGTGTTTGTATTTGTAGTTTTGCAGTAGTTTTTTTATCTTCTTCAAAGATCATGTGGATACCGGGTTGTGTTTACCTATGAAACTTGATGCTACTTTTTTTCTCTTAAATAGGACTTTCAGTCTCTCTTGGCGTGATAAATTGGTTGGCTGCTTTACATGGTCATACAGGACTACAGGAGGCACATATTCATATATAATCTCCTTCTTAGCAATGTTGTAATCTTATGATTCCATGGCATTTGTCCCAGAATTTAACAAATCACCAATCCAGATGTCACTAAAATATTTTTTTTACATTCTATAGATCAAACTACTACTTTTTTACCAAGAGAGAAAATGCTCCTGTGTTCCTTTTTATTAAAAGGAAATCCATTACTAATTGATTTTGTCGATTGTAGTGTTGCTTTATAAGTTCGCGAGGGTTTATTTACTTTTTACTAAATTCGCACAAAGATGTTCTATAGCAGCTTTTGCTCAAATTAGCTTTTGATTATAATCAAATCACTGAAAATTAATTTTAGTGATTCACTTGGCAGATCCATATAGGTTTGATAAGCTCGGAAATTAGAAGCCTTCAGGAGAAATCCTGGGATATAAGCTTGAAACTGAAGAACCGCAAGGTCAGGGCAAGCCTGCATAGCACATACCATATGTTAACATCAATGGTTTCCTGTATTTTCACAAATTAGCTTACAAGTAACATTAATTTTCACAGCAATTTGATTGATCCTTCCACTCATATCTTGCAAGTGTAACATACAGTGCACGGTACACTCATGCATTTTTGCCTTTATTATCATTATGTGCTGACATGAAATCTTAAACATGCCCAGTTGGTTGAGACAAAGCTTGCTGGGTTTGTTGAAGAGATAGTTGCTCCTCCTGGTTTGGTAAATATTCTTATCAATGGAGAGGTAACTGTCCTAAAAAAGCTCAGATATTTGATGCTATGGTTTTGCATTTTGATTGTTTACTTCCTGTTTTATCTTGTGCATGGCAAGTTGTCAGTTTTCAGGAACAATGACTTGCTATTCTTTTTTTTTTCATATAGTTCATATGAGTTGCTACAGTTTCTTTTGTTAGATAAATGATGGTTATGCCAGAAGTCTGGAGATCCTTAGCAGAAAGTTGAAATTTGTTCAAGATGATCCGTTGATTAATGCATCACAAGCTCTGAATGATATTAAGCAAGAATTGGAAAGGCTTCGACAAAAGGCACTATCCAAGGTTACATCATCTTGGTTATTCACTGTTTCTGGTTCTGATGGACCATGTGTTTGTTCCCTCTTAATTTCTGCGTTAGTTCAGTAGTTAATATGTGATCTGGAGTCATGTTTCATGCCCATCTTTCGCTGCATTTGCCATTTCAGATTTCCAGACATATTATGGAGATTTTCTTTGCTATGAGAAAACCTGGGACTAATATACAGATATTGCAACAAAATTTGCTTCAGAAGCATAGGTATATGCCGTGCAAAACTAATTTCGTACATGAAGTAAAATTTTCTCTCCTTACAACACTTATCTTCTAAGGTGTTAACTTCTAATGTGCATGTTCATGAGGAAAAATCTTATTCACACTCTTCCCATCCTTTGATTTACTCGTGTCTGCTGCACATGATAGTTTGATGCATAACTCTTCTTCGTTCTTCGTCTTTTTATTTTGCTCATGTCACCTACCCCATTTTACCTAAAAAAAAATTTATACTGCCATGCACCAAACCTTTAGTGCATTTTGTTGGAGTGTGATTGTATTAGGCCCATGAGGCTAGGCCCATGTGGCCCATGTATGGTACCTATATAGCTACCCTTCTAGGGTTAGCCCAAATTAATGAAAATCATTCCCTAACATGGTATCAGCAGCCTAGGGTTAGGTCTTCCTCTTCCCTCTCTCTTTGCTGCCCGCCGCCCCTCACTGGAGGCGCCGCCGCCGGCCCCTGGTGCCATGGCCGGCGGTCCTCCACCTCCTCCTTCTCTCTACACCTTCTTCCCACCTCTATCTTCACCCTCCTGGGCTCAATCACTGGCTGCACCTGCCTCTGCTGCTCTTCCCGCCGGGCCTCCTCCAACTCTGGGCGCACCCGCCGCCGGCGCCCCTTCCTTCCCCGGCGACCGCCCTTCCCCTCCTCCTGGCGCTGGTGGCCACACCTTCTTCCCCGTCGCCTCCACAACCCCCGGCGCTCCCGTGGCCGGTGCCCCGTCTGCCCTGGAGGCCGCGGCCGCAGTCCCTGGCGCGGCTGCCGCCCTGGGGGCCGTGGCTGCTGCTCCGCCCGCCATGGGGGCCGTGTCCGCCCGGGCCCTCTTCCCCCGACGGCTGCACGGGAACGCTCCCGTCCTCGACGGCTGCACGGGAACGCTGCCCACCTGGCCTGCTTCCGACTCTTGGCTCCCTCATCCTCCCTCACCTGCACGCTGGACGGCTGCAGCCCCCCAGCCGCTCCCTCATACTCTCTGGGCTCCAGTGGTGGCCGCCGCTCCTCCTCTTCCTGCGCCACTCGCTCTGGACCCAACGCCGCCGGTCACTCTACCCGCCCCGGCCGCCCTTCCTCCAGCGGCTGTGCTGCCCGACACTCCCACCGGGCCGCTGCATCTCCCGGGTGCGGCCCCAGGGGCAGCCACCACCTCCGGCGCTGCCGGCTGTGCTACCTCCGCGCCCCTCATCCACGCGGCTTGGGCACAGCAGGCCATCACCTCACCCGCGGCAGCGCCTTTCCCGGCCGACCCGGCTACTTCCGGATCTGGTCCCGCCTCACCACCGCCACCATGGACTTCCCCGTGGCCGTTGTCCCGCCCACCACCGACGACTCGGGCCACGCGCCGGCGCCGTGTCGCACGACGGGCCTCGTTGGCTCCCTACCCTCTGCCCTCGGCTCAGTCCCCACCGCCGCTGCAGCCGACCCATCTTCCTGGCGCCGCCACCACCATGGCCGCGGGCGCCGCGGCCGCTGGCGCGGGGGGCTCAGGCGCCGCCAATCTGGCCTACTCCTTCAGCACCACCGCCAGCCCTGATTGGATCGCCGACTCGGGCGCCACTTTCCACACCACGCCCGATGCGAAACTCCTTTCTTCTCTTCGTCCTCCCCGCCCTTCTTGTCCCTCCTCCATCATGGTCGCCAATGGCACTTGCCTTCCTGTCTCCTCCGTGGGCACTGCCAGTTCCCACGGCTCCTTTCATATCCCTGATGTTCTTGTGGCTCCCGGTATGGTTCACAACCTTCTCTCTATTCGTCGTTTCACCACTGACAACTCTTGTTCGGTTGAGTTTGACCCCTCTGGCCTCACCGTGCGGGATTTGGCCTCCCGGGTTCCTCGGCTCCGATGTAACAGCACTGAGCCTCTCTACACCCTTCGGTTTCCGGCCTCTGTTTCACCTTCTTCGCCTTCCTCAGCCGCGTTCGCCGTCACTCCTTCCTCCACCACTTGGCACCGTCGTCTCGGCCATCCTGGTCGGGATGCCCTGATACAGCTCGAGCATAGTTCCGACATTCGGTGCTCTCGGGCTCACGATGATCACTTGTGTCATGCGTGCCAGCTGGGCCGTCACGTTCGCCTTCCCTTTCAGTCCTCTTCCTCACATGCCACTCGTGTCTTTGATCTTATTCACTGCGACTTATGGACTTCTCCTGTTCTCAGCATGTCTGGCTATAAGTACTACTTGGTGGTGGTTGATGATTTCTCCCATTACTCCTGGACTTTTCCTCTGCGTGCCAAGTCCGAGGCTTTCCCCACTCTTAGCCACTTCTTTGCTTGGGTTTCCACTCAGTTCGGCCTCGCCATCAAGGCTGTCCAGTGCGACAATGGCCGTGAGTTCGATAACTCAACCTCCCGTGCTTTCTTCCTTTCTTCCGGTGTCCACCTGCGCATGTCTTGTCCGTATACCTCCTCTCAGAACGGCAAGGCAGAGCGTATGATCCGCACCACCAACGACATCATGCGCACCCTTCTGCTCCAGGCATCTCTACCCGCTCGCTTCTGGGCTGAGTGTCTGCACACCTCCACCTATCTCCTTAACCGACTTCCTTCTACTGCCTGCCCAGCTCCCACACCTCACCACGCTCTTTTCGGTACCCCTCCTCGGTACGACCACCTTCGAGTCTTCGGGTGTGCGTGTTACCCTAACACCGCCGCCACCGCTCCTCATAAGCTGGCTCCCCGGTCGACCCTCTGTGTCTTTCTCGGATACTCTCCGGATCACAAGGGTTACCGATGCTTTGACCTTACCTCTCGCCGTGTCCTCATCTCTCGCCATGTCGTGTTTGATGAGTCGGCGTTCCCTTACTCCGCCACCTCTCCACCCACACCTCCCGCTGACCCTGCGGAGGCTTCCTTCTTTCCCACTGACCCGGCGATTCCGCCACCCTTCTCCCCCTACCCTGCAGGTACTGCTCCGGCGCGCTCTCCTGGTGGTCCCGCCTCGCCCCTGCCGGACTCGCCCCAGGATCTTCCGGTGCCTGACACGGTCGAGGCAGCCCCGGAGCTTCCACCCTCGCTCCCTGTGGCTTCGCTGCCTCCCGTTGTGCAGATTCTGCCGTTCCGATCGCGGGACCGAGCACACCGACCCCACCTCCTCCCGGGCGCTTCGGACTCGTCTACCAACGCCGGCGGGAGCCGCGTCCGCCCTCACCTCCTCCCGGACGTTTCGGGATCGTCTACGAGCGCCGGCGTGAGCCGGCTCCGCCGCTCTCGTCACCAACGACGTCGTCGCCGGTGCATGCTCCGCCGGCATCACCACGCTCTCGCGCCGACCCGCCGGTGTACCACCCGCCTCTTCTTCACCGGGACCCTCGTCACACTCACCCGATGGTGACGAGGCAGGCGTCTCGCCCGCAGGCCCTCACCGCCGCCGCCTGCGAGCCGGAGATCTCTCCGGTACCCTCTTCCGTTCGCGCGGCCTTGGCGGATCCTCACTAGCGCCGCGCGATGGACGAGGAGTACGCGGCCCTCCTCGCCAACCAGACGTGGGACCTAGTGCCTCGTCCGCCGGGTTCCAACATTGTCACCGGCAAGTGGATCTGGACGCACAAGAGGCGGGCTGATGGTTCCTTGGAGCGCTACAAGGCTCGCTGGGTCCTCCGCGGCTTCACTCAGCGGCCCGGCATTGACTATGCTGAGACTTTCAGTCCCGTGGTGAAGCCAGCTACAGTCCGCACCGTCCTCTCCCTGGCTCTCGAGCGCTCCTGGCCTGTGCATCAGCTGGATGTCAAGAATGCCTTCCTTCATGGCACTCTGACTGAGACGGTCTACTGCAGTCAGCCGGTAGGTTTTGTGGATGCTTCTCGTCCTGACTTCGTCTGCCGGCTCAACAAATCTCTCTACGGGCTCAAGCAGGCATCCCGGGCTTGGTACTCTCGATTCGCTACCTTCCTGCAGACTCTTGGGTTCACGGAGACCAAGTCTGACACCTCCCTGTTCATATACCACTATGGGGGTGAGACTGCTTACCTGCTCCTCTATGTGGATGACATTGTTCTCACTGCCTCCAGCGAATCTCTGCTCCACCGCATCATTGCCTCACTCCAGAAGGAATTTGCTATGAAGGATCTTGGGGTGCTCCACCACTTCCTCGGCGTCACTGTTGAGCCCCGACCTTCCGGCCTGTTCCTCCACCAGCGGCAGTTCACTTGTGACATTCTGGAGCGAGCCGGGATGACCGCCTGCCAGTCCTGCTCTACACCGGTGGACACCCAGGGCAAGCTGTCAGAGGCTGGGGGTCCGATGCTTGGACCAGCAGACTCCACCGCCTACCGGAGTCTTGCTGGCGCACTTCAGTACCTCACATTCACACGGCCGGACATCACTTATGCCGTCCAGCAGCTCTGCCTCTACATGCATGCTCCGCGGGAGCCTCACCTGGCTGCTATGAAGCGGCTTCTCCGGTACCTCCGTGGCACCCTTGGCTACGGGCTGCTCCTCGGCCGGTCTTCCACTGCCGAGCTGGTTGTCTACACCGACGCTGACTGGGCGGGATGCCCGGACACCCGCAGGTCCACCTCCGGCTACGCGGTCTTCCTCGGCGGCAACCTGGTCTCTTGGTCGTCCAAGCGCCAGCCCGTGGTTTCCCGCTCCAGTGCCGAGGCGGAGTACCGTGCCGTGGCCAACGGCGTGGCCGAGGCCGCCTGGCTCCGCCAGCTCCTGGCTGAGCTTCACCGCCCACTCGCCAGGAGCACGCTCGTCTACTGCGACAACGTCAGTGCGGTCTACCTCTCCACCAACCCCTTGCAGCACCAGAGGACCAAGCATGTGGAGATCGATCTACACTTCGTCCGCGACCGGGTGGCCATCGGCGACGTCCGGGTTCTTCACGTCCCGACCACCTCCCAGTTTGCGGATATCTTCACCAAAGGCCTCCCTTCCTCGACCTTCTCCGAGTTTCGCTCCAGCCTCAACGTCTCCAGTGGCTAGTTATGGCTGCGGGGGGTCCTGTGTGTTGTGCTCTTACTTGTTTTCTTTCTTGTTCAGCCTTGAACTCCGCTGCGCCGGTAGTTCAGACTGCGGGTGGGTGTTGGAGTGTGATTGTATTAGGCCCATGAGGCTAGGCCCATGTGGCCCATGTATGGTACCTATATAGCTACCCTTCCAGGGTTAGCCCAAATTAATGAAAATCATTCCCTAACACATTTGTTGGAGTTAGTTTCATGCTCAGTAATGCTTCAAATCTAAACTACATGGGTAGTGCAGAAACTATTTCAATTTATTATATTATTACTGTTATTTTGGGGGATTGGGAGAACAATTTGACTAGTGAATTCCGAATTTAGGATGTGAAAGAGTGTTGCTTCTGTTCTGGTTGTATCTAGTACACATCATACACTATATTTGTTAGCCATATCACCATATGTTGCATTAACAGATAATTAGATTAAAATAGCACGCTTGCTTTCTTTATTTGTGTTGAGATTCATTTCACTGTTGCAAATGCAATAAAATGCAGACCACTTTCCATTAATTTGCTGCATGAAATAATTGTAGCTTACATGGTTTCTTAGGTATCTCGTTCTGTTTCTTAAAGAGCATGGTTCCGAGACGTATGGTGATTTGTGTGCATCATATGTTGATACAATGAATAAGGTAAGTCTGTTTGACGTTCTAGTTAGTTTCTCCATGACTAAATCTGTATGAACTGTTGGTATCTGAACAGGGTCTCCAAGAGTGTGTGGAGGTATAAGCCTCAGTGTCTGAAAGTGATTTAACTAGATGGAGGAAGGATGAGACTTTGCTTTTGATGCTCGATCTTTTAAGTTTTGGTGATTCCGTTGACTATACAAAAAATGCCTACTTTGGGCATTGGTTTGCATAATGAAAACTGCATTTAGTCTGTTTTCACAATATTGAACTACCTAGTCTCTAAGACTCAGGCAGTATGATTATGATTCCTTTATCTGGCATCAAGCTCTAGCCATCCTTCCACATAGTGGCCTTCAGCTGTTGCACCTTTGTTTCTCCTATGGTATTGATGGAACATTGGAGCTGTCATTTTCGGATAACAGAAGCACATTGTTACCTAATGTTTTTACCAACATCTGAACTGGGTGTCATCCAACCTACTAATAAGTCGTTGTGCAGCCAGTAGTGCACAGTACATGCTACCCATTAGTGATTTGGTTCTCAAATTGTAGGTCTCCATGAATTTTCTATTCATGAGGAAAGCTTATGAATTTAGAATATGACAGAATCACAGAATACTGCTTCTTTTAGTAAGAAAAAATTGCCTATGTATCTGCTTTTGTGGTGCCCATAGTCATGGTGTCATAGCGACCTTCCACTATGAACATAGTAATTGTACTGGATCGTTATGTTCCTTGTGATCTTGATTTAGTTTGTTCTTACCTTCCCCTTTTGCAAACAGGTGCTGAGTACATACTTTCATGTGTATGTAGAAGCATTGGAGAGGTTGAAGATAGATATTGGTGTACTCAATGATTTTAGTGGACATGATACCAGTATCATTGATATTATAATAAGAGGAAGAGAGCATCTGAAAAATCATGGTTTCATGTTTTCATTAGGTGAACGTGCAAATATTCTGAAGGTACTTGATTGAACACATCAAAGAAGGTGCTTTACTCTGTGAACATCCTTTTCCTGTTCAGAGCAACATGGAAACCTTGACTTCAAATGCAAAATTTTGCATGTTTTTTTTTCTCGAACACGCAGGAGAGCTGCGCATCATTATATTAAGAAGAAAAAAGGGATAAGAACCCATACAAGGCACACCCACTCACACCACTATGTCCAAATTAAACAGACTAGCCCTTGACACAAAGTAGGCGACCTTGACCCAAAAATTAACTCTCATTCAGCCCTTGGGCAAGGAGGTTATTGATACCTTGTGCCCCTGCCAAGCTCCAATAGAGAAGCTCCTACTAGCGACCAACAGAGCTCTATCTAGGTTTGGAGGTTCAGCAACGTTGCATTGTTTTTGGACCCTAGTCCTCCAAGGTGCAGCATTCAGCAAATGCTGCTTTAGTAAGTATTGTTCTATTTAATAATCCCGTTTACCTTACTTTTCAGGAGATTCATCAACCTGGCTTGGTTCCACATATATCTCAAGTCAACTCTCGTAAATACCCATATGAAGTCATTTTCAGGAGCCTTCAGAAGCTTCTGATGGACACTGCAAGCTCTGAGTATCTATCAATTTGATCTACAGTTAAGTATAATAAGTGTGTATGCTAACATTATCAATAGTTTCTATTTTACTTTTCAGGTATCTTTTCATAGAATCATTCTTTGGAGAAGAGGCACTGTTTTATCAAGTTTTCGAAGGTACGTTCTTTTGTTGTTTTATGATTCGTTTGTCTTCTTTCCACTGTCTTAGGGACACTCTTTATTTTGTTAGGGAAAAGATTTGATGTCACTCTGCCAACATCTGATATGCCTCATTTACCTTTCAAAAGAATAGATTGGACAACTACAACCATTCTCGCAGCTGTAGATTGAGTGAAACATTAACAGGTCAAACAAATGGAGTGAATCTGACTGGGATTAAGCAAATGTGATATAAAATTTGTTATGGGTCTGGCTATACCATGGGCGTTGCAGGATTAGTTGGGATCTTGTCATAAGCATATTTCCACTCAGTGTTTTTGGCCAAAAAAACTGAGATAATACACCCTATCGAGTTGCATGCACCAACCAGTTCAAGCTTAAGCTGATGGGGAGAGGTGGGCAATTCACTTATAAACACACCCAAAGTGAGAAATCCTGAGTGCACAAATAAAAAATTAGCAAATCATGTATTTCATTACTATGGGCGGAAAATCCTGAAAGGAGAATCGCAAAAAAACTAGACCAACCTAGGAGGAAATAGGTGGAATTTTATAAGAAGAAAATAAGCACCCAAATTCGCCTCGAGAGGACTTGAACCTGGGTAAAAGGGGAATCCTCGCAATGGCAAAAATCATGATGGTCCCCAAAGTATCATCTATGATGCAGCATCAGCTTCAAATGTTGTGACAAAATCTCATATTCTCACCATTACTTTCAGGACCTTTTGCTGTTATTGATCAACATTTGGATATCACTCTTCCAAATTGTCATGATGCTGTATGCCTCATGCTCATAATCTGCATAACTAGGAAGCACCAGGTAGGAAGTTATAAACACAACATATTAATTGTGTAATCAACAAAAGAAAATGTGTTATTGCTGATCACACATGCTGTAATTGCACCTAAGTTAATTTCTTAAACCATAAGATTATGGATCATTTGCTAAACTATTTTTCTTTCTAATATAGCACATTTTGCTTGTTATTTCACCATATTGTCCCTTTTTTGTTTCAGTTGGTTATGTGCGACAGATGGCTTCCTTGTCTTGATAACTATTTTGATAAGGTTCGTAAAGAGCCACAATTTTGTATGAGTGATAAATCACTCAGCTATCAACTTCCATTTGTTCTGTTTTTTAGTTTCTTATCTTGATCATGACCCTCTTGTATCTGCTTTAGGCTCTGATGTATCTCTGGCCACGTTTCAAGGTAGTGTTTGACATGTATCTTCAAAGCTTATATCAGTGCGATGCGCAAACAATATGGATAGACGGTACCCATCCACACCATATTGCAAGATGCTACGTGGAGTTCACAGCATCCCTTGTTCAACTTAATGCTGAATGCGGAGATGGTCAGGTTTGTTTAATTACCTAATGCCACTGCCTCTTTAATATTGCAAGCAGCTGTATATATATTAAGATCCTTTTGATAAAAACATTATTTTTTAGGAAAAAGTCTACTTCACCCCCCCAACTATGGGGGGTGATCTACTTTACCCCCCAAACTATGAAACGGTCTAATTTACCCCCTGAACTTTGCAGAACCGGCCAAATCACCCCCTCGAGCGGTTTTGGACGGGGGGTTTTGCTACAGAAAAGTTTGTATTATTCAAATTAATTACAGAAAAAAATAGATCAAAATTTACAATAAAAACTTTGTACTAAAGCATACTATATTATATGTTCGCTGTGTAGATCTACCCATGTGGAGTCCAATAAAATTGGATTTTCTATTTTATGATTTTTCTGTGATTTACTATGATTTTTCAAAGATTCAGACGAAATAAATAAAAAGAAAAATACAAAACCGCTCGAGGGGGTGCTTTGGCCGGTTTTGCAAAGTTGAGGGCGTAAATTAGACCGTTTCATAGTTTGGGGGTAAAGTAGACCACCCCATAGTTGCGGGGGTGAAGTAGACTTTTTCCTTATTTTTTATATGGTCACTTAAATAGTACCTTGCTGACCTACTTGCATATATCTCACTTCTGAAGTTGTTCACTTGGTCATCGTTGTGCAAGTAAATTGTCTATCTGCTCTCGTTGGATTTCTAATAGGACTGCTACACAGGTTTCGTAAAAAACATTCATAAAAGTGGACTACAGCTGGAAATCTTTATTCAGAATAGGCAATTATAGTACCTCTTATACTACTCAATAAAATCAGATTTGTATGGTGGAGGGATCAGAAATTCCAGTTCCAGATTCATTCCAAATTCAAATGTGGGGCAGGGATCTTCAATATACCTCTCTTTAGTACCAAACTCAAATACAAAATAGAGTTTCTGACCTTTCCCAACAAAAATGTGGGGCAGGGATCAGAAATTCCAGTTCCAGATTCATTCCAAATCGTGATATTGTTTCGTTCAGCTTTTGGTTCTGTGAATGCTGTAATTAGGTTGCCAGCTTATATGATAGTATGATTCATGATTTATGCAGCTTGATATGAACTTGGAACGCTTGCAGTCAGCTATTGATCTCCTACTTATTAGGCTTGCCCAAACTTTTACAACTACCAAGCTGCAGCACCTTTTTCTTTTGAATAATTATGACATGGCCATCTCTGTCCTCAAGGTCTGTTTCCTGCTTCAATTTATAATTTCTCATCTTATACTCATTACAATTCTTTTGAAAGTTTACTGTAGCTTTTCTTTCCTCAGGAAGCTGGTGATGAAGCCAAAAAACTGCAAAGATATTTTGAAGAGAAGTTAGAAACTAACATGATGGCTTTTGTGGTAAAGCAATCCTCTCATGTCTTCAGTATCTTCTATGTACTATTACTGAGCCACGAAAACTAACAGGCTGGTTGCAGCTTGTGGGTTGTGCTGTTTTGGATTGCTGCTAGTGGGATCTAGTATTTTTTATTGAACTTATGTTAGGTTGAAACCGATCTTCACTACGATCATGCTGCAATAGGGGGCTAATGGCAAGTTTTAGACTGCAAATGGGTGATTTTGACCCTTTACAATATTTCTAATAGGTTGACACATATATTGATAACTGTGAAAATATTTGGTATAAAAAACTAAGTATCTTTAGTCACATTGTTTATTGTTGGTAACTGGCGGATCACTGCCCATTTATTAAACTTCGGGAATGAGTAAAGATATGCACATTACACTTTGAAATATAATTTCTTAAATCTTAATTATTCTAAAATTTTTGGATAACATTCCATATGGCCAATGGAAATGAGAACATTAAGATATGATTACAAGATAATATTTACAACCATTAATTTGGATTTACCAGTGTTGTGAGTTTCTTTCAAGCTTTTCTACATTTACCTTTTTTTCCCCCCCTTTTAACCTTCTGCATGTTCAAGGAAAAAAGTCTTTTAACCAAACCAAATGCCCAGGACTCAAACTCAGGTGTCATGGAGGTTAAATAGCCTCCCCACCACAAGAACACTGACCTGTTTCCAGTTTACTATCAAGATAAACTTACATATTATAGGCTCCTTTTTATGAACTGAAATGATTTCATTGTATCTTTTCAAACAAAGTTTTTCGTGTCATCTTTGTTGGAGTACAGGATGATTTGCTCATGGAACATTTCAGTGACTTACTTCGGTTTGTGAGGAGTCATGTTTGTAAGTTGCAGAAAACTTCATCCCAGTTGATGTGAATGTTATCACCCATGGGAATATGCAAAAAATGATCATTCTTATCCTCTTTTTAGCGGAAGACTTGGTATCTTACACCGAGGACACCAATATTGCTGATGTTGAGCCAGTTGTGAAGAACTTTGCCATGAAGTGGAGGACTGCTCTAGAGCTCATGCACAATGAAGTCATAACTTCTTGTAGTAACCTTTTGTCTGGGATGGCAATTCTAAAAGCAGCAATGACCCAGTTGCTTAATAACTATAACAGGCTCTCAGAATGTGTGAAAAAAATCACAGGGGGTTCGAATTTGAACAGACATATGGTTTCCATCACCTCTATTTCATATGAAATCAGGAAATACTCAAGAACACTCTAGTTGCTTATCATGGCGTCCAAGAAGTTCTGGACAAAAAGCTAAACCAAAATATCACCATCGAGACTTTTAAACCTTCCAACCGGTGAAGTGCCCGTTGACATTTTTAGTTTGATTTTAAAAGTATAGGTACTGTAAATGGGACAGTTAAAACATCTTTTACTTTATGTTGTTTACTGTTATTGATATTTTTTTATGTGCTATATAGCCTACCTCAACTTGCTTGAGACTAGTAGGCTTTATTGTTGGTGTTTGTCAATCAGACTATACTCGACAACAGTAACCTACTCATGGTTTGATCCTAGAAAGTTACTGATTTCCTGATGTGTTACCTATTATTTTCCAAAGTTTATTGAATCACCCGAAGCTGGGTAGTATGAGTGAACTGCCGTAATATGGTCCCCATAGAGTGCTTTTTTTTTTAATAACCAGTGCTTCTCTGTGTTAGCTTCGTCTTCTAGCTATAGCTATCCTAGAGACAGGATATTATAGCAAAGCTTGGACCTGACATTGTGATCGATTGGTTTCGGCTTGCATATCATTGTCAACTGTTGACGGTAAGTATGCTTTAAAATATATTTTCCTCTTTATTCCTCTGACAAATGAACACCTCTCTTTAATCCTTAGAGATGAAGTTCTGAATAGGAAAAGGCGTTTTCGTGAAATTACTGTACTTGAAACTGATCCAGTTGAAAGAAATATTTGATAAGTCTTTTATGTATTCCAAATTCGTTGCTATCAATTGAATGTAATGTAATACAACCAAGAATTTGAAGATTTCCCTTGTCAATTATTGTAGATTTTTATAATTCACTGTTCCCTGAATGCTGAGATCACAATTATGGATGTTCTGATGAATCAACTCTTGCAGAGATGATTAAGTACGCCATAATAAGATGACTATAGAGATAACGCTAGTCCTTTTTTTTTATGCTGGAATGTACAAGATGGCTATATATTGTCCTGTCAGGAAGGCTATATTAGCTCGAGTACCTAAGAAAGATGGCAAACAAACCATGTTGTAGTTGTAGCGGTGTCCTTTTCTTGCTACACTGCATGCAGGGTCTGCAGCCACCGGCCACTTCTGGCTCAGTTGTGATCGTTGCTGTCCTCTTCAATCTGCATTCTGCAGGGGAAAAGAAAAGAAAAAATCTGTGGACCGTCATGCAAGCGGTAATGGAAACCATCCATCACGTCCCCGTCTTTTGATCAATCTTATCCGTTTGTCCTTGCAAATCCTCCAAGATACAGTTACCTCTGGATCAAAAGTCGGGCTCGATTGTTCTGAACATGTATGGTCATATAATCTAAGGTATGACGGTATGAGATATTAACATTATCACGGTAAGACGGTAACAAATATGTGAACAGAATGTGTGTGTGATCTCCTTACTCTGAAGCTCATCGCACACGCGTACGTAGCATCAAGGCTAGGCAACTCGGGACCTATATAAAATCACAAGGTGCAGTGCAGTCCTGAGCAAACTCACCACGGATCCTGAGCTGTCAGGCTACATGTTTTCGCCGACGCGATCGTCCCTGTTCCTGTAAACACAGAAAGCGACGCATTGGTGCGGTGCGGTGCATCTCTGAGGCACCTAAACGCCAGCCGGCGATACGTCCCGCCTCCTGCCGCAACCAGGGGACAGCAGACCGCGGCGCGACTCCACCACCCATCCACTGGGCCGAAAACCGGCGGCCGGAGCATCCCTTCGCCCTCGCCGCCGTCCATTGCGTCAGGTCAGGTGCTTATGAGCCTATCCGTCCGGTTTCACCGCTACAGCACTGTGCCAGAACGGTGGCACAGTGCCGGCGAGGGCGTGGGGGCGTGTCATGTCGTCCGCTTTAGCTAGGCTGGCAGCGCACCACGGAGCTACTTCATTTGGCACATCTTGTAAAATTTGATAGGGTTAGCTGGAGCTCCTTTGAAAATGTTGTCCTTGTGGCGCTTCCTTTGAAAATTCCCGAGCAACTAATTAACTGAACCAGTTAAAATCCTTGTGGGAGTCGTTTTAGAATGGCCGGGCCATGCATGTTGACGCGGCGCGTGCCGTCGTCGTGCTATAGCGTGTGCCTGCGATCCAGCCCACCACCATTGCCCGCAGCCATCGATGACGTGCCGCCCGTCATCCGCCCCTGCCCGCCCACCAACGGTGCCCTCCACTAATCTATCGCATGACCATGAGGGTTCTTTAACTAACTGTTGCTACTGTAGGGCAGACGACGGCACTGTCGGGGAGTGATGAGGAAGGAAGAAGAGAGTAGGCCTATACATGACTGTCTACGTCAACGCACGGTTAACTAATGCTACGTCAGCACACAAAGCAGGTCAGGATCCTTTTGGACTTGGACGACGCATAGAGCCAAAGTTTAGAACCATGAAAAATGACATTTCTTAATTTTGAGGACTTGGATGACACTTGAAATGAAATTTATTAGTAGCTTAACAATAATTTTTTAAAAAAAAATCAATGCAAGACCCCGGACGATACCTCTACCAAATTGAAGGACGATTGTTCATGAATTTTACTCATATAGAAGAATGACAATAATCGCAGTCCCTGCTACCTCCTTTCAGCAGCTCAACTAAGGCTGTCTTTGGCACAGCTTCTGCCTGCCGGCTCCGACTCCTTTCGGACTGTATGCCACTGTAGCACGCACAAACTGAGCTCCGGCTCCTCCGGCTCCGTGCTGCAGGGCGCTATAGTATAGGAGTCAGAGCCGGAGCCAGAGAGAGCCCGGCCAAACAGGCCCTAAGGAAGCGCAAGCGGTACAAGTCAGTAGTTACATCTGTACCACATCTTTGTTAGGGACCTGCTCTGCTACATGAGCTCTCGCTGGAATGCATGCCAACCTCTGCACATAAACAAACTGCTTTGCTTGTTCTTTTGCCTATGTGCCAATGTTTGGAAGACACGCGTCCCGCCTCCCATCCCACCAAGTACACATAACTACGGTTCCATAACATAGGTTTTGTATTGGGACATGCACAATATATAGCAAAGCAATCTGAGGTCGTCAAGATTCCCTTGCCACATATACTGTATGCATGCGCTTGTGTAAGCAGACTCAAGTCCAAACACAGATGCCACCCACAGCAGTCGTTTGGGGTACAGCTCCAAAGACGCATAGTTTAGCATCAACGCAGCAACAGACATCCCCTACGAACCGGTTGGGTATAATGTCAAAAAGGGAAAGAAAAAAAAACCCGGTTGGGTATTGCTCTGCTGAGTGTTGACGCACTGCGAAAAACTAGAAAGATTTCATGGGTGGATTACAGAATGCGGAGCGGTCGTCTGGTAGCGGGGCGGGGGCAGGTCGAGCCCATGTGCCGCGGAGCTCGCCCCGCCAATCGGCTTCGGCGGCGTGGATGCCGTGCGTGATCGGTTGGCCCGTCCCGTCGCCGAGGAATATGCGCTTTTCCTCGGTCGATCGCTTTGCCTTCTCGCCGAGACGCCGACGGCGATGCCGGCGCGCCCGGCGGTGCGTGTGCGTTTTAGTACTAGAGATAGACAGACAGACAGAGACAGGGGTAGGGTGGTGGGTGCATGCCGCATGCGTTCGTACAGGTCCCCAAACTCTGCATCATCTGGATAAGCAGGCAGGCGGCCGCCGGCCGGAGAGCATGCACGGGACGGAAGGCGCCAAGACGGCGACTTTTATTTCTGGTGTTGCATCAGCCTTCAGCCATGCATGCTACTCTACTTTTCCTGGCTTGCATCCGTTGCGCAAGCTGTATGTTGCTCTTCTTGTCTTCTTGGTTCCATTCCATTCATGCGTTGCTCAAGATGATTGTTTTTTTTTTAGGAAAACAGGAGGGGTCTGCACCCTGCTGCAAACTATATAAATAAAACCAAGGGCATGTTTAGATCCCAAATTTCAACCCCAAATTTTACTATGCAAAAAGAAGATTTCCATCACATCAAAATGTCGGCACATGCATGGAGTACTAAATGTAGATGAAATTAAAAACTAATTGCACAGTTTTGTTGTACTTTGCGAGACGAACATTTTGAGCCTAATTAGTCAAAATTTGGACAATTTTTACCAAATATAAACGAATTGCTACAGTACGCATTTAATGCGTACTGTGCAAATTTGGGTCCCCAAATTGGGGATCTAAACAAGGCCCAAATAAAATGTACAAGGTAAAAAAACTCGAGGAGTACAGGGGGGAAAGATTAGCCCAAGAGGATGTTAGTAAAAGTAAAAGCTAGCTTCCTTCGGCTTGTTGAAAGCTAGCAGCAACGTGTTTGGAACTTTGGGGATCAACTTTAGATCGTACGTCGAGCTCTTAGAACTTTCGTCTAATCACAAACAAGTCGTTAAAAGCTACTACGGAGTAGAAAGAGCCACAGCTTGTGAGATTATTGTTACAATCTGAACAACAGTCAGATTGTAAAAGACAATGCGCGTGCACATTTTTTTTCCAATCACGGTAGCTTTTGCATAGTGCGATCATATATATACTCTCGGCTCACTACTAGAATTGTAAGAATAGCCAATGGTTTTTATACCGTCGGCCATTATCTTACACTATTGGGTGTCCTAGTAACACGATTGAGAACCGTATAACTGTTGGCTATTATAATCATTTGCCACGTGTCTCACTGGGACTGTCGGGAAATAGTTTTCCCCGTCGGCCATCTAGTCTACTGTCCAACTGGTTAGCTTCTAACCCTCGGGAATACGTGGTAACACCTAAACGGTTGGCCATTCACAATCTCACCGACTGCCCATTGGCCATTATACTTAACTGTTGGCAAATGGTGTGTTTCTAGCAGTAGTAGTGTGCACATTTTTTTTTCCAAAGGCAATGCGCGTGGACACTTGGTCACCGCTAAATATATCGTCTATGATATGTGATCCGTGTGCTTTTTCTACTGTACTTTTCCATCGACGAGATAAGTTTGGACTGTTTCCATCGTCTATGATATGTGGTCCGTGTGCTTAGAAATTACTTGTAAATAAATGCAGCGAGCGACGACGACGACCTAGTACGTAGCTATCATTGATTTTTTTTCTCAGCAGAGTACACAGTGTAGTGTAGCTAGGTGCGCGTACGTGTAGCCATCACTTGCAGATAGTGCCCCCTGAGAAATTTCACGGGCCGGGCAACAGCATCACGCTTGCATATGGCTTGTTGATGCTGGCTGTCGGAATGGATGGGGTTGGTGTTTGACTAGTGACCCTCGCGAGACGACCGCGGACTTGCATTGTACTATCAACTGTGGTTAATGCTTCTTGCATCGATTGGGGTCTCACTTTTGAAAATACTCAGGTACAGCACCCGTAAGGTAGATGAAACACTTCGTATCTGAAATACTTACAAAAGCACCTGAAAATACTATGAAACTATTGTAAAACATACGCAACGTCCAGATAAAACACTTACAACATATGTGTGAAACATATGCAATATCCAAATAAACACAATTGCAACGTATGTCTAGAAAAATAGATAAAACATTAGGAACAAAAGCTTGCAACATATGTGTACAACCATTACAACATATGCAACATCCGGATCTACTTTCACAACATCCATATGAAACACTTGCAATATACCTATAAAGCATCTGAAACACTTGAAACATAGGTTTGCAACATGCTCTTTCAGCGCAACGTCTCTTGCTGCTTGAGAATGGAGGCTCGTCGGCGCGTGGAGTTCACTGGTGTAGAGCTCGCCAGTGACGCGAAGCTTGTCACTCCGGTTCGCGAAGGCTGAGGCAGGTCTGGTGGAGAAGGCCGCGGCGGTTCGCGCGTTGGAGAAGGCCGCGACGGGCAGGAGGCGCAGTGGAGAGGGAGGAAGACCGTTGCCGCGCTTGGGCGCGGTGGAGATGTTGGCCGGCGGAGCCAATGCTCGATGGAGAGGGAGGCGTGCAGTTGCCAAGGCGGCGTTGCGGAGCGCGGTCGCGGCGCTGTGGTGAGGTGAGTTTTTTAGAATGGTTGCGGGACGAGTGGACGAGCAGATAAAAGACGGTCGTTGGGTTGTAGCGTCACGGCCTAGCAACGGAGCGTCCTAGCGGACGGATGTCCGCTTCTCAGAATTACCGTATCTTATTTTTTTCAAAAAATAATACTAGTTTCTTAATTTTCTAATTTAAAACAAAGTACTTATGATATTTTAAATATTAAAATAAATTTCTGTTATTCTTAGAAAGTATAAAACTAGCTTTAAAAATTAAAATCCGTTAGAAACAAAATTGACAGTTTTGAATAGTTGAAATACATTTGGTACCCAATTTCATCGTTTATGATTTAAAATCAGGCTGCGGTGCAAGGTTAGAACATGCACTTTACCAAATATGAAACTTCATATAGCTCATAGAATCCGCGCTTTCTTAGGCCCTTTGGTTACTGTTTTCATACGGGTGGCCCAACCGTCGTCTGCCGCGTGGCCACGCCACGTTCCTGTTGCCGGTCTCCCGGTAATGTGATACCGGCGCGGACGGTTTAGGGATCTAACGAGGTCGTCCTTCCTGTGCTCAACTGCGATGCGCGTGCGTGTCTAGGCCTGACTTTCGGCCTCGGAGGTTTCGTGCTGGCCCAGGTTCCTCCTCCGCTTCCTCATCTCTAATCAATCCCCGCCGCCAGGACGACGTCGACAGAGGCGGCGGCGTGAGATGCGGTCGCCGCTGCACCTCGCGCTTGCCTTCCGCACAGCCGCTGCGTCCTCCCTCCGCCTTCTGCGCCGTCATCGCGTCCTTACCTCCTCACCCCGCGGCCTCCATAAAACCCTAGCTGTCGTCTTGGGTCGACCTCAGGCCCCACGCCATCGGCCTCCCCAAGCTGCTCCATAGGGATCCGCAGCCGCTGGTGCCTCCTGGTAGCAACCGGTGCGACGAGGACATGGTGGTGGACCTGACATGCTGCTGATCTTCATCTCCATCCACGCCGCCCAGATCTGGCGAGTTCACCACAGAATCCTCTCCTCCCCCTCTGCCATTATTTTGTTGTGAAGATGGCCGGCAGCATGTGTGATCTGGAAAGGAAGCACGTGTTGTCTCAAGACATAGCAACAAATCCAATCAGCTAACCATCTATACATCTGCTTCTGTTTTTTTTTTTTATCTACGTATCGGCTGATCTGTCACATGCAAGTATGCAACAGGTTGGTCTCGGCGTGTATTTGGAGTGAGCCGTTGTCAGCACCAAGGCCGATAGTGAGTTCACTTGGCCTGTGAATCTATTACCATTGTCCTTTTCTTTCTTAGGACCGCTCCCATAGGTAATACTTCTTAGCTATAACAAGTATAAGGTTAAAATATGAAATTTTTGTTGATTAACATCTATGCAGTTACATTATGCGGTTTACCATTTTTGTGCAATCGTTGTTCTTCTCGGCATCATTGTTCATTTATAGCGATAGCCAAAACTGATGCAGCTACATATACATTCATTGCCAAAATTAAGAAAAAAAAAGATTCAACAACATTCTTTATTGTTTTATTTAGCCAAAACAAATACATCAGTTAGTGACACTATTAGTCAGAGAATCTGCAGCACAACAGCAGGGCTGTGCTTCTTTCTAATTACACAAATACAATCTGCCAGTATTAGACTTTGTTCTTGCCACTGATATGATGCTGGCACTAACAGTAGACCCTCAAGTTGTCAAACCGGCTCTCTTTGGTCTAACAGGAAGAGAAATAGTAGCTGCTCCAGCCAAACTCTCATCAGTGTCGATGGTGCTCTATGGATCAGCGGAAAGGATTCACATTACATATCAGGTCGAAGGTACTGTACTTGTCCCATAAATCTGCTAAACAAGATTAATCATCTTTTTCTACAAATCACAATTCTTGTGCCTATAGTTACATATGTAGTTTTATTCCTACCTGCCTGGCCCCATGCATATTACATATGTAATTTTATGTTTACCAGCCCGGCTCGATAGATGCAACATCCACCTCTACCGATACCTGAACAAGGTGATCTTCAACGCAGCAAACTGGAGATGGTCATGTTTAGCCTGCAACTGCAGCAATCATCCTTTTTTGCGGGACAGCTGCACCAATCATCCTTAAACCTGTAATGGTAATACTTCACATCTATTCTATTGATCTATTGGCATCGCAGAGGTCAGTTGCATATATTTACTAAATGCCTATTACTTGATAGCACATATCGATCTTCTATCACACTATCAGCTTCATGTATGTTAGTTGATGTTATTCTCTTATTGAGCTTGAGTAACTAAACCTGAGGTTGAGCTAACTTATTAAGTTGAGACTGAAACTGCTTTGTCTCTATTTGTATCTGCAAGTTCTTTCAAACTATAATGTTGCATCATCTTGATTATAAGATATGGGGTTTAGATACTGTTTCTTTTGGTTCTGCTTTTGGCTAACATGCTAGCACTTTATATGGCAGTATCTACATTCTACCATTTGATGTTATAGATTATTATAGATTCAGCCTATACTTTTTTGAAGCAAAAACATACTGTCGATCGGCAGTAGCTGAACCTTGATATCAACTGCTTAAAGAAGCACCTAGACTACTGGCATTTACAACATAGAAATAGAAAATATGTACATATCATTAGTCAGACATGGTTTGGGCCTTTGAGGCAACCAAATAACCTGATACTAGGACAGCGGCTAGGGTCCAAACAATCCTCATCTTCACTGAGCTGCTCTGCAGCGCATATTTTCTCAAAGAACTCCCCACCAACAGCCTATCCCTTGACAACAGTGAAATGTGTGGTGTCAAACAAACGTGTTAATGATTGATTCACATAACAAAGTATGACCTTTGCGTTGCAATTTGGTCTTGAGATAGCAAATCGCTCATTCTTTTTCAGTGATTCAGCTAGCTAGAGTCATACTTTGGGATAAACTAAAGATGCCTCTGAAACTACACTGGTAACTAGGAGTCTAGGACACCGATTCAGAGATAGCTTTGCACTGATATTCACTGGTACCTATCAGTCGGGAGCCCAGGACCATGAGGACAGGTGCTTTTAGACCCAGAGACATATGGGTTCATCAACTATGGTTAGCTGTGTTATTTTTTTGGAGCAATGGATGAACCGTTCCAGTATCTATTGGTTTTTTTGTTGATATCTGTGTCATGTTAATTGGTAGTGTTTTGCCTTCTATGGTACATATTGGCATATTTGTAGTTCCTATTTTGTGTATATGTCTTATTGATTGGTTTTCTCATAGATCTTATACTGCTTTGATAATTGTTGGTGGGTCTGTGTTGATGCCATGTTTGTTTTTGCTTTCCTCTTGGTTGACTCATTTTTCTATTCTGAATTACTTTTTTTTCCTTCCATGGACGAAGACCGTCAATGATACAATCTCAAACTCTGGAACCCACCTGAGTACTTAGTCCCATGAATTCCTTTTGTTTATACTCAAATGTAGTTTGATATCATTTCCTAAAGTTTGAATTCTACATGTGGTGCATGCTTCAGATCAGAACATAATGCTTTGTTATCATGGCGGTAACCATTCATCCTTTCCGCTAAACAATTTCTGTGATCTGAGTTTTTCATTGCTACTGCTGTTGCTAATTTAGGGATATTGGAATCATCTTTTCATCTCTGTAGGAAAAAAATTAATCATTGCTACTATGGTGCTTGCACGGTGCATGGAGGTGGTCAGCATGCAGATTGACTCTAAAGCTTAGCTGTAGACTCTAAAGTATGTAGAACCAGAATATGGTTTCAATTTTTTATGTATGTATCAAACATCTAGGTTCCATACATACATGACAGCGCTGTATTTTCTTTCCTATGATCAATTACTATACACATTATTGGCCAATCTAAGTACCATACTTTCCGTTCAATTCAAATATATTGTGACCACACGTGCAGTCCTACGGGCGCGGTGAAGCGCGCCTCCCGACCTAGTACTACTAATCAGTAATCACTATGACCGTCGCGCAGTAAGGTTTCCAGGTCTCCGTGGCCCCCCAACAAAGCGACTGCAATCAAAAGCCGATTTCTCACTCCACACTGCAGCCGTCCAGCCCCCGGCGGCCCGGCATTATATAAACTGCTCGACCGTGGTTGCTTGGCCTTCACACACCACCACACCACACCAACCTGCACAACCACTACCCTCCCTCCATTTGCAATGATGAGCTGCTTCCTCAAGGCCAGGGCGCTTGCTACCATGGCCGCAGTCGCCGTCCTCGCGGCCACGGCCGAAGCGGCCGGCTCGTACTACATCCCGACGCCTGCAACCCCCGGCTTCCTCTTGTCGCCCATCTTCCTGTGGGTGACAGCCAACGTCATCATCGTCTGGCTCGTCTCCTCCTCCCGCCGCCGTGGCAGGGCCACCAACGACGACACCGCAGCGTCCTCGGCCGCGCACAACGGCGGCGGCGAGGTCGTCATTCCGGGCGCCGTGGACGGCTTCTACGCGTCGGAGTACGATGCTTTCTCCGACGCGGCGCCCAGCGGCGGCCGCCGTGCGGACGACGCGCCGGTGTCGTCCAAGAGGCTGACCCGGGAGGCGAGAGCGGCGGCCAGGAGAAGCGACCGCCCCCGCGTGCGCAAGAAACCGCAACCGGCCGGAAAGGACGCGCCGCGGACCCCGTGGGCCGCCGTCGTGGCGGAGGGAGAACGTGATGAGCCGCCCCGCGACGAGCGACGTCGTGGCCAGGAGGAGACGGTGGCGGCTGTAGCAGTCGCCACCGCTGATGACGACGACGAAGACGTCTCGATTGACTCTCTGTGGGCGTCGATCGTGCAGCGGCGCGCGGCGCGGCCGGTGGTGGTGCAGAAGAGCGAGTCGTGGGGCAACGAGGAGCTGCCCCGGCTGCAGCGCGTGGCCGAGACGGCCGCGGCGCGGCGGCAGGTGCGCAAGTCCGTCTCGGCGGTCGCCAAGGCGGCGGCGGCTGCGGCCCCGACGACGCAGCCACCGCCGGAACCGTCGGCGGCGGTCAGGCAGACGGGGTGGCGCACCCGGGACGTGCTGGTCAGCATCTCGCCGGACGAGCTGCTCCGGCGCGCGGAGAGCTTCATCCGGCGGCAGCGCGAGCACCTGCGCCTGCAGCGGCAGGAGTCCGAGCAGCGCCAGCTGCTGCTGCAGCGTCGCCCCCACGCCCCCGTGTCGCCGGCTCCTCTCATCCGCGTCTAGACCCGCGCCGCGCCGTGTGCCGGCCGGCGCCTAGCAGATCGACACCCACGCCCGTGGATACTTCATCAGCCGATCGACGATCGATGCTCGTGCTTGTGCAAGGCCATGTGTACATATATAAGAAGCCTACGTGCGAGTGCGATGGAGAGGCCGCAGCCCCGGCACCAGCATCGATCGACCGATCGAGAGAGGGCCAAGACAAGATGGAACAACACTAGATATCAAATTACGTTCACGTAGGCCGGATCACTGTTCATGCCCTGTAATATGTATGTTAGTATGTGTGCACCAGGAGCACCATGCACCATGTGTGAACTATATACATCTAGCTATATCCCCCTTCATATTTAATGTAGATTACTACTTATTATTAAGAGATCACTGCATATGTGTGAGAAGGCATATATATATTTGGGCCTCCTATTGTAAATTACGCACCCTCTGAGTATATGGAGAGGCGGTGTGCGTGTACACTGCACAAGAAAGAGTATGTTACTTTGTTCTTCCGTATATGCATATACACATGTAGTTCTTTTTTTTTTTTTGCTAAGGCCTTATTTGGATTCATTGACTGCTAATAGTTAGCTGGCTAATAGCTCATATTCAATATTAGCTAGCTAACTATTAGCTACCTATAAGCTAAAAGGTGTTTGGAATTTGGATGCACAACTAATGAAAAATGTTATTAGGATAACTATTAATTGTTAATATCTGATATGGTGTAACTAGTGAGATGGTTATTATCTAGAGATCTAGCTAATAATTAGCTATTTTATTAGCAGCACCTGTTTGGACCAAAAGACATAATTATTAGCAAATAGCTATTATCTATAGTGAACTAAACATTACCTAACTTATAGCTGTTAATAGCATATACTCAAAATAATCTACCATAATAAGATACTTATTCTCTAGCTACTAACCGCTGCGTTAAGTACTTCAACTTTAGGTGTTGTTGAGTTCAGAAATAACACTGCAAACGTAAATGGTATGAGATCCGGCCAGGGGCAATTAGATTACAAGAGTCTCCATCTTTGTTTGTTTGGTTCCACGCTAGCACGTGTCAGATACGCATGCGCCTACCGCCTGTCGAGTTGTGGTAATGATTAGCGTAGGATCTGCATGGCCTCGGAGTCGGACCTGATTTAATTACACGGGATTTGATAATTTGGCTTATGCTGATATTTATACTGAAATGTTGTTAGAGAAAATACTGTTTCATGGCTGGAAAGTAATTCTGAATAAACTCAAGCGAACAGGGATGAATCAAACAAATTTAATGGATTCAGCCGTAGAAAGAAATGTCTCGCTGCAAACTGCACTATGATAGCAACAACAATTTGGCTGGGTTTGCAGATAGACCAGCTGGATTTGCACGAAACCTTTTCCTTGAAGATGAGGAGGCCATGTGCTGTCGGGTGGAAAGAGAGCTAGGGGTTGTTTGTTGTTTAGTTGGTGAAAAAGTTTGGGTTGGGCTACCGTAGTACTTTTCGTTTTTATTTGGCAATTTGTGTCCAATCATGAACTAATTAGGCTTAAAAGATTTGTCTCGTGATTTACAACTAAACTGTGTAATTAGTTTTTTCTTTCGTCTACATTTAGTACTCCATGCATGTGCCGCAAGATTTGATGTGACAGGTACTGTAGCACTTTTTGGGTTCTCTTTTTGGGTATGTATGTCAACTAAACAGGCTCTTGGTGAAAAAATTTGGGTTGGGCTACTGTAGCACTTTTCGTTTTTATTTGGCAATTTGTGTCCAATCATGGACTAATTAGGCTCAAAAGATTTGTCTCGTGATTTACAACTAAACTGTGTAATTAGTTTTTTCTTTCGTCTACATTTAGTACTCTATGCATGTGCCGCAAGATTTAATGTGACAGGTACTGTAGCACTTTTTGGGTTCTCTTTTTGGGTATGCATCTCAACTAAGAGCCTGTTTAGTTCCTCCCCCAACCCAAAAAAGTTTGCGCAGTACCCGTCACATCGAATCTTTGGACGCATGCATGGAACATTAAATGTAGGTAAAAAAATAACTAATTGCACAGTTTGTCTGTAAATGTCGAAACGAATCTTTTGAGCCTAGTTAGTCCATAATTGGATAAATTTTGTCAAATAAAACGAAAAGTGCTACAGTAGCCGATCCCAAACTTTTTCACCAACTAAACAACCCCTAAACAGGCTCCTAGATTAGATTGCAGGGTTTGGTGCAGATCGTAATCGTAGGCTCTCGTAGGGGACACAACAAGGGACACACGCACGAGTGACAAGCTAGATGCATGCCCTGTCCAAGCTCCGTCCCCTTTGCACTGCTGGCTAGCTAGCTTGTGTCACAAGAACTCACAACAGTGCTGCACCACTGATTGTTCTCTGTGCACTGCTATGACACTACGATCGTCGAGCACAACTGCTAGCAACAACCAACACAAATGCTTTCTGGAGGCGACAAAACCTCTCGCTCCTTTGTTAGAAGCCTAGCGGGCTGCTTAAACAGTATCAAGGTGTATGGTCACGCACCATGCATGAATCGCTCCTAGAAGAAAACTAAATTTGATTTGGTGCCCTCTATCTAGCCTTTAATTGCTGCGTGTTGATCCATTGCACAAATATAATCACTTATGTATATACTTTGAGTCCAAAACTTGGTAACTACTACTATGGCCTCGTTTAGCACAGCTCAGCTTTACTAATGATTTTTTTTTCAGCTTCATGTGAACAGCTTTCTCGGTGAACAGCTCAACAGCTTCAGCCGTGTCAAATAGGACCTACATATGGAACGCTGCAGGCACTGGCGGAGCGTGGCATCAAACAAAGGAGGGGCTAGTTCAAGTAGCTTCTGACTTACCCTACCTACTCACTGCTCGTCTCTTTTAGTCTGACGATGGACAAAGGTTGCAGACAGGAGTAGCAGGTGTTGCAGCGCCGAGCAAGGGGGGGCTGAAGCCCAGCTTCGCCTCCACTACGCTCCGCCACTGGCTGCAGGTATATACATGTGGCCTGACTCAGATCATACGTCTGTCGATTGACATTGCTTTTAGTATGTATGATTGTCACTTAGCTTGCATGTAAACGCAACGTGAAAGACTGGTCAGAGTGTCAATGATGCAACCTCGCGCTCATTAACCAATTACTAATTACTGGAGACCGGGGAGCAAGCAGTGCGCTGCCATTTTGGCTAGGACGACATCAGATTCCTTCCAAGAAACCGTGTAGTTTCTTTGTAAGTTAATTAGCAAAGATCATATAGCTGGCAGGTACATTATTTTATTTATAATGCACACATAATGTTGATGGGTGATAGCTATTCTATGAAAACTGTATAAATATTAAAACTGAAAAGCACTTCTCTTCGTTATCGCAGTGGACTGCTATCGAACTAAGAGCGTATAACTTAAGTGGAGCTCCATGCTGAATTGCTTGTGTCACACCTCAAAATTTTTAATTTTGGGTTGTGTATAGAAAACACTAAATAAAATAAATATTTTAATATTTGGATAAAATTTCCCAAGTTTAGTTTATGATAGCATCAATTAGTTATAAAAAAATAAAAAAATAAGAATATTTAAAAAAAATTAAAACTAATTTGACGGGCTATTGTTTAATGTGATGTTTGCTTGTTAACTCTTGTGTGTTGAGAGCGAGCAAAGTCTTTAAAAATACGTTTAGTAGGTAGATCTTTTTTCTCCGGCACGCCTTTATTTTTTTCTGCAATCAATGTTCCTTGTTTCTCATCTTAAGTTCTAGTTGGAAGTTTCCTAAAATCTTTTCTTTGTAATGCAAATTATTCCTTTCAGTTCCTCGTGTGTCAATCAATCTCAGTAAACTCTTCGGGAATTGTTCTGGCTTTTTCTAGAGCTAGTTCACGCTTTTCTGTGAGCGTTATCTAATTTTTAGATGCTCCAAAATATCTTTTCACGTGTTCCAAATACTTTATCTGGATTCCTCATGTTCCATAATGTCTCTGAGAATTTTCCCTGAATTTTTAGAGCTTTCGGAGTATTTTTTATGGCTTAAATAATAATTTTAGACTTTTCTAGAATTATTTTATCCATGAAAAATATTAATTCCGAAAATAAATAAATATCTTATTTTTCCCAACGCTCAAAGCCTATGTGCAATAATCATAAAGGCCTATGTATTTGAAAGCATCTAGGCCCCAAGGTTTGGTTTCGGCAATTGATGACAACGCTTTATTACCATGACTAACGTGTGTTTTGCAGAAACTTCGGTAAGTTAGGTCATGGAGGTGATAACTGCTTTGGGCACCATGGTATTCGTGTCCCTTGATGGAAATCGTTTCGGTTTTCAAAAGAGTGACGTCAAGATTAAGGACGGTTAGTTCCGGATGTCGAGGTGTTGAGACATATTCGGAATAGTCGTTAGGATCTTCGTTTTTCTCTTTTGGCCGTACTATAAAGGGGGGCATGAACGGGTAGCTTGACCTAGGCGAGTCCTATGTTTAGGTGTGGTGCACACTTGTTAAACTTGGCGCTAGGCAACCCTAGAATAGCTCAAAGTTCAGTTGGAAGCAACTTGGTTGAAGTTGCGACGCGTTTCGGAAAGTTTCGGGCTGTTTTCCAACTGACCGGACGCGGTCTTCGGCATGACCGGACGCGTCCGGTCAGTACGTAACCGCGGCTAGGGTTCGGCCCTGACCACCGGACGCGGTCCTCGCGAGGACCGGACGCGGTGGTCAGCGGCCGACACGTGTCACCTGTGGAGAACACCCGTCGGACGCGACCTGGAGGTGATCGGGGCGTCCGGTCATAGTCCAGTAAGGTCCAGAGACGACCGGACGCGTCCGGTCATCACCGACCAGACGCGGCCTCGCGTCCGGTGCGATCACAGTATGCTCCTTTGCACGATCGGACGCGTCCGGTCACCTCTGACCGGCGCGTCCGGTCGTTCAGTTGAAAATCGCGATTTTACCGTTACGTTCGACCGGCGCGTCCGGTCAGCCCGTGTCAGAACATAACGGTTCGTTTTCGTTGAGGGGTGTATAAATACATCCCCTCCACCTCTTTTAGAGGTCTCTTGCTCATTTGAACATCTGAGAAAACCCTTTAGAGTGCAAGGGAGTGCAAGAGCTCTAGTGAGGATAGAGATTTGAGAATCAAAGTTTGAGAGTTCCTCACTAGTGATTAGAGAGTAGCAAGTGTGCATCCATCTCCTCATTTGGGCTCGTTGTGGTCAAGTGAGAGTTCTAGCTTGTTACTCTTGGTGATCGCCATCACCTAGACGGCTTGGTGGTGATTGGGAGTTTGGTGATCATCCGGCGGAGCTTGTGGATGACCCAACTCATGTTGTGAGCGGTTTTGGGTGATTCACCGCGACGGAGTGTCGAAGAATCAACCCGTAGAGAGCACTTGATCCTTGCGCGGATCAAGGGGGAGCGACACCCTTGCGCGGGTGCTCCAACGAGGACTAGTGGGGAGTGGCGACTCTCCGATACCTCGGAAAAACATCGCCGTGTTCCTTGCCCCTTTACATTCAAGCAATTACATTCTCGTATTTACTTTCATTGCTTGTTTTACATTCCTAGAATTGCCATGCTAGACTAGGATTGGAAACTAGGGTGCAAAACTTTTATCGGTAGACTCTCTAGGAACACAAGTAGGCACTAGGGGTGAATTCCGGCTTGTAGGGTTTAATTCTTGCAATTAATTTTTAGAAAAGCCCAATTCACCCCCCCTCTTGGGCATCTTGATCCTTTCAATTGGTATCGGAGCCGTGTTGCTCCTAATTTAGGCTTTACCGCCTAGAGCAAGATGTCTAACGGGGAAGGACCACCTCCCACCTTTGAGGGGGATGATTTTCCATATTGGAAAATCCGCATGGAGGCGTATCTCGAAGCCATAGATGTCGGGTGCCTTAGAGCCGCAACCCAAGGGCTTCCCACTATCAAGGATCCCGCAAACCCCATTGGTGACGAGGAGAAGTACGACCGATGAAATGCAAAGGCCAAAAATGCACTCTACCGGGGCTTAGGCAAAGATATCTTCAATCGTGTGCGTAATGCAAAAAACGCTCATGATTTGTGGGAGAATCTTTGTGCTCTCCATGAGGGAACTAAGAGTGAGCGTGAGGAACGCTATCATATTGCTTTAAAGAAAATTAATTCTTTTGAGATGCTTCCCAAAGAAAGTGCTAATGACATGTACACTCGCTTGAATGTTCTTGTAGAGGACCTCAATGCTCTTGGGCTCACTCAAATGAGCCAATCGGATGTTGCAAGGAGGATCTTGAGTGTTCTTCCCGTTGAGAAGTATGGTCACATTGTCACCGTGCTTCATCAAAGTGATCTCTCCACCGCAACACCGACACAAGTATTGGGGAAGATCAATGCTCATGAGATGTACATGCACATCACTCCGAAAGAGGGCTCATCATCTTCCAAGAAGAAAGACTTGGCCTTCAAAGCTAGCCATGACAAGAAGAAGAAGGGCCAAGCCATGATCGTGCAAGAAAGCTCAAGTAAAAGTGATGTCGATGATGAATCACTTGCACTCATGGTGAGAAAGACCACCAAGATGCTAAAGAAGCTAAACAAGAGTGGCATCAAGTTCGATGGCAAGAAAAAGAAATTCTTCACAAGTAGCAAGAGAAAGCCCATCTCGGAGATGGATTGCTACAATTGTGGTGAACTTGGCCACCTAGCTCATCAATGCCCTAGACCACCAAAAGACAAGTACAAGAACAAGAACAAGGGCAAGAAAAATGATTCAAGTGATGAAGAAGATGAGAAGAAGAAGAACAAGCCATACAAGAAGAAGGATGGCAAAAAGAAGGAGTTCTACAAGAAGAAGAAGGGAGGAAAGGCATATATTGTTGGTGATTGGCTCACCGACATTGAATCATCTTGTGACTCCTCCGAAGATGAGAGCGATGATAAGAAAGAGAAGGTTGCCGCATTTGTGATGGGGCCATCATCTTCACCGACATCTTCATCACCACCTTCACCGCCCTCTTCACCATCATCGTCCACTACTCACCTATGCCTTATGGCCAAGGGTGAACGAAAGGTACAAAACCATGATAGTGATGATGATGATGATAGTGATAGTGATGATGAATATGACGCACCCTCTTATGATGAACTTGTAAAATTGCTAAACAAATACACTAAAATCATAAGAAGGACTAGAAGTGAAAATGATGATCTTCAAAATGAAAATGAATCACTCTCATCTAAGCTTGAAAATGCTCAAAAGACTAGTGGTGAGCTTAGAGATCAAAATGAAGTTATGTCTTCCACTCTCAAGGAGCTCAAAACCTCTAATAAAGAGCTTAAAGATCAACATGATAAACTTGAGAAGAAGCATGATGAGCTCATCACTAGACATAGCTCTCTAAAAGACAAATACACCACATTAAAAATTGACTATGATAGTCTTGTGGTTGCTAATGAACTTGCTCTTGAGACACATGATGCTACTAAAAATGTTGTTAAGTGTGATATAGCTACATCATGTGATGACTTGATCATTGAAAGCATTGAGCAAGGTTCTAGTAGCAAAGGCAAGAGTGTGGTTGAGTCAAGCAACTATGATGATTATGCCAAGATCAAGTGTGAGAATGAGAAGCTTGCAAATGAGAACAAGAAGCTTAAAGGTTTGATAGCTCTTGAGAAGCAACCAACAAATGAGTCACTTATTGAAGAAAACAAGAAGCTCAAGCAAGAAAAAGAGCATCTCAAGACCGGCCTAAGCAAGTTCACAAGAGGTCAATATTTGCAAAGTGAGCTCCTCATGAACACCGTAATGAAGATGGATAGAAGTGGTATTGGGTACTTGGCAAATCAAGAGAAGAAAGCAAAAGCTCAACAATAAAGCAAGTCAAAGCCCAAGCCAAAGAGATGTGTTGAGTGTGGTCAAGAAGGTCACTTTGCTCATGAATGCAAAACTCCACCACCACAACCCTTGCCCAAGCATGCTAGACCCTTTGCCTTCAATGCTCATTATATGCTAAGAAAAGATTCAAATGGAAAGATGAAAGTCATGTTTTTGGGTCCCCCAAACAAGAATAGGCCAAAGAAAATTTGGGTTGCCAAGTCACTAGTTGAGAAAGTCAAGGGCCCCTCTCAAGTTTGGGTCCCTAAACAAAAGGCTTGATCTCTTGTGTGTAGGTGAACTACAAGACCGGTGGATCTCATTGGGTTATTGATAGTGGTTGCACTCAACATATGACCGGTGATCCTCGTATGTTCACCTCCATTGAAGAGAATGGGATATGTCAAGAGAAGATCACATTTGGGGATAATTCAAAGAGCAAAGTCAAGGGTATAGGCAAGATTGCAATATCAAATGATCACTCACTCTCAAATGTGCTCTATGTTGCTTCATTGAGTTTCAACTTATTATCCGTTGGGCAACTTTGTGACCTTGGCTTCCAATGCTTGTTCACACCAAATGAAGTGGAAGTTTCAAAGATAGATGACAAGCAAGTTATATTCAAAGGCTTTAGATACAACAATCTTTATCTTGTTGACTTCACCTCCGAAGATGCAAATTTGATGACATGTTTGTTCACCAAGACCTCACTTGGTTGGCTTTGGCATAGGAGGCTTGCACATGTTGGAATGAGCACTCTCAACAAGCTATTGAAGAAAGAACTAGTGAGAGGATTGAAGGATGTGAAGTTTGAAAAGGACAAACCTTGTAGTGCATGTCAAGCGGGTAAACAAGTTGTAAACACTCATCCAACCAAAGCTTTCATGTCAACCTCAAGAGTGCTAGAACTTCTACACATGGATTTGTTTGGACCTACAACATACAAGAGCTTAGGTGGTAATCTCTATTGTCTTGTGATAGTGGATGACTACTCAAGGTATACATGGACCTTCTTCCTTCATGACAAATCCGAAGTGGCAAGTTGCTTCAAGAAGTTTGCAAAGAGAGCTCAAAATGAATTTGAAGTCAAGATAAAGAAAATTAGAAGTGACAATGGCAAAGAGTTTGACAACACCAACATTGAAGCTTATTGTGATGAAATTAGAATCAAGCATGAGGTCTCTTCAACCTATACTCCTCAACAAAATGGTGTAGTTGAGAGAAAGAACCGGACTTTGATCACCCTTGCAAGAACAATGCTAGATGAGTACAACACTCCGGAAAAGTTTTGGGCCGAGGCAATCAACACCGCATGCTATGCTTCAAATCGCCTCTTCCTCCAAAAGTTTCTTGGCAAGACCCCCTATGAGTTGCTTAATGGGAAGAAGCCGGATGTCTCATTCTTCCGGATGTTTGGTTGCAAATGCTACATCTACAAGAAGCATCAACACCTAGGGAAGTTTCAAAGACGTTGTGATATTGGTTTTCTTGTTGGTTACTCATCAAAGTCCAAAGCATATAGAGTATTTAACCATACCACCGGTTTGGTTGAAGAAACATATGATGTGGAATTTGATGAATCTAACGGCTCCCAAGGAGCAATTGAGAATTGTGATGATGTAGGTGATGAACCCTTGAGGGAGGCCATGAAGAACATGCCCGTGGGAGACATCAAGCCAAAAGATGATGAAGACGACGTACAAATCATTGATCCACCATCTTCATCACGTGTGCCTCAAGATGATGACAAGAATGAGAGAGTTGAAAATGAAGATACTTATATCTCTCATGAACAAGCCGAGGCGCAAGCTCAAGATGTTGATGCTCCCCATCCACCTTCTCAAGTGGTTGATAGAAGAAATTCACCTCTACTTCAAGCTCATCCACAAGAACTCATCATAGGGAGTCCTACAAAGGGAGTAATGACTCGATCTCAAAAGCTAGCTTCTTTTGTTGAACATCACTCTTTTGTCTCTTGTGTTGAACCTAAGAATGTAGAAGAAGCTCTTCAAGATCCGGATTGGGTGAATGCCATGCATGAAGAATTGAACAACTTCACCCGTAATCAAGTATGGACACTTGAAGAGCATCCTAAAGGTGCAAGAGTCATTGTAACCAAGTGGGTGTTCCGAAACAAGCAAGATGACCAAGGCATAGTGGTGAGGAACAAGGCAAGACTAGTTGCAAAGGGGTTCTCTCAAGTTGAAGGTCTTGATTTTGGAGAGACCTTTGCACCCGTTGCAAGACTTGAAGCCATTCGTATCCTCCTTGTATATGCATCACATCATGATATGAAACTATATCAAATGGATGTGAAAAGTGCATTCTTAAATGGTTTTATAAATGAACTAGTCTATGTTAATCAACCTCCCGGGTTTGAAGACCCTAGATATCCTAATCATGTTTATAGGTTGTCCAAGGCGCTATATGGGCTCAAGCAAGCCCCTAGAGCGTGGTATGAGCGCCTCCGGGACTTCCTCATTGAGAAGGGCTTCACCATCGGGAAGGTCGACACCACACTATTCACCAAGAAGCTTAATGGGGAGATCTTCATTTGTCAAGTATATGTTGATGATATCATCTTCGGGTCAACAAATGAAGATTATTGCAAGGAATTTGGTGAATTGATGTCGAAGGAGTTCGAGATGTCAATGATTGGTGAGCTCACATTCTTCCTTGGTTTTCAAGTCAAGCAAATGAGAGAAGGGATTTTCATCTCTCAAGAAAAGTATACCAAGGATCTTCTCAAAAGATTCAAGATGGAAGAATGCAAGCCAATCAAGACCCCAATGCCATCAAATGGACATCTCGACCTAGATGAGGGAGGTAAACCGGTCGATCAAACTCTCTACCGTTCTATGATTGGTAGCTTGTTGTACCTTACCGCATCTAGGCCCGATATCATGTTTAGTGTGTGCATGTGTGCTCGCTTTCAAGCGTGCCCTAAAGAACCTCACTTAAGTGCCGTAAAAAGAATCCTAAGATACCTTAAGCACACCCCAAGCATTGGTCTTTGGTATCCCAAAGGAGCTAGATTCCAACTAGTTGGCTATTCCGATTCGGATTATGCCGGTTGCAAAATTGATAGAAAAAGCACATCCGGAGGGTGCCATTTGCTTGGGAGATCCTTAGTATCTTGGTCATCTAAAAAGCAAAATAGTGTGGCTTTGTCCACCGCCGAGGCGGAATACATTGCCACGGGGGCTTGTTGTGCACAAATCTTATATATGAAACAAACCCTCCTAGACTATGGAATTGTTCTTGAAAAGGTGCCACTTTTATGTGATAATGAAAGTGCCGTTAAAATTGCTAACAATCCGGTACAACACTCTCGCACCAAGCACATTGATATCCGCCATCACTTTCTAAGAGATCACGTTGCTAAAAATGACATATCACTAGAAGGTGTACGAAGTGAAAATCAATTAGCGGATATCTTCACTAAACCTTTGGATGAGGCTACCTTTTGTAGGCTAAGAAGTGAACTAAATGTGCTTGATTCAAGTAACTTTAAAAAATAAGCGCGTGTTGTCCCTTGCATTGCATTGTATTATATGTCACGTTTATTTTATCGCAATGCATTTAGGGCTTGGCTAACACGGTTACGATAACCCTCCTTTGGAGGAGTGAAGAAGCCTAACCGTGGATCAAACTTGACAAGCAACCTAGCTTTACTTTCTCGTATTGCATTGCATATGCATGGTTGTTTGTTTGTCGTTTCTTTTCGGTTTAGCTTTGAGCAACCTCTGTGTTCGTCCATGGATAGAGAGAGCTTTTCGACGCTCCTAAAGGTCCAAAAACTCTATTGCATGGCCATACGTTGCTCCTCGGGTGTTTATTGCCTATTTTCGTAAAAATAATACTAGCCTAAGGCAAACTATTTTTAAAAATTTGAGGGTTTGAGTGAGGTCACTCATATCAGGTTCCAATTGGTGTTTATTTGTGTCTCTTTGAATTGGAACTTGATTGGGAGAAGTCGCGTCGTAGTTCGGAACGAAGAAGGGTGAAGAACAGCGACCGGACGCTGGACCGGACGCTGCACCGGACGCAGTGATGCTTCACCACCGCATCCGGTCCCGGCGTCCACCAGCGCGTCCGGTCATCCAGAAGACCAATTCCAGACCTAGTCACCGGACGCTGCACCGGACGCGCCTCTGACGACCACCGCGTCTGGTCCCGGCTACCACCACCGCGTCCGGTCATCCGCGATGAATTCCCGAGCTCTCAACGACCGGACTCTGACCGCGTCCGGCCAGTCCACACCGGACGCGTCCGGTCACTCCAGGAGCTTACTGGAGTGTGACCGGACGCTGCACCACCGCGTCCGGTCATAATGACCACCGCGTCCGGTCATTCTGCATCGAGCGGATCTGAGCCCCTCACATAACTGTTCGATCTTGTCCGTTTTTCTTTCACCCGAACGCAATCCGCCGCCGCCGCTCGCCGTTTCGCCGAATCGCCGCCCACTCGCCGTCATTCTCGCCGCCGGCGACCTCGCCCGAGCTCAGCCGCGTGCCCCCCATCCAGCTGCCCGCGCGCGCCTGTTGTTCCTCGCGCCCGAGCCGTTTCCTCGCTGCTGTCTCATCTAGCCGCTCGCCACCGCGCGCTTGCGTTCCTCCTCACCGCCGGCGAGCTCTCCACCACCGTGACTTCACCACTGCAGCCGCAGCTCCTCCCCTGTGCAGCCTAGCCCCTTGTGCCCGAGCTCCTTGCCTTCTCCATCGTCAGCCGAGCAATCTAGGGTTTTAGCCCAAACCCTAACCTAGGGTTCCTAGGGTTTGCCCTAAACCGTTCTCAAGGTAACGAAATCGATCGTTCTCGATTCAATTTCGTTTTGTGTCGTTGCTAGGGCTAACCTTGACCGTTATCATCCGTTGATTATCTCGACTCGGTCCTTTCAGAGCTCGATCGTCGAATTCTGGGATTCTCGCAACCTAGGTCACCGCTTCCTCTCACCGTCGTCTCGTCGATCCGAGGTAGCTTCGCGTCACGTTTCACTTCGTATCTAATATGCTTGCTATCTCTAGGGCTTCGCACCTCTTAGTTATATATGTGCTTATAGTATATCTTTCTATTCCATCGGTGCAGCGAGTCAGTCGGTGTGTCAGGGTCAGATCTGTTTGCTGAATCCGAGGCCAAGCCTGCGGATACGGATTGAGGCCAAGCCTCTCGAGTGTCAGTTCATCATCTCACAGAGGTTCTCAGTCAGTTGATCAGCATGGTGCGTTGCAAGAACGCCGGTGGTGCTCCTGGTGACGGGGACAACAGTCCTCCCCGTCGTGATGAGATTGCGCGTGGTAAGCGCATCAAGATGATGGCCAGGAAGAAGAAGAGGACGCCTTCAGAGGCAGAGGTTGCTCAGGCCGTGGCAGACGCTGCAGAGCAGGCAGAGAGAGGTGGCAGACGCAGTGACATACACATAGGCGAGCGTCGCTTTCACCTTGAAGGTCGACAGCTCGGTACTGAGGCCACAGAGGGTTCTGAGGATGCTAGAGCTACAGAGCAGATGTTAGTTAATCCACCTACAGAGCCTACAGAGGCTACAGACGCTCCAGAGGCTACAGAGGATACAGAGGAGCAGCCAGCTCAGTCTCCACCACGTCGCCGCTCCACACGTGCTCGTACTCAGGTGACACCTAGGCCAGAGGGCCAGCGTCGTGGAGCACATCCTCCTCCCAGAGCTAGAGGTTCACCCCCGGTCGAGCATTTTGACCTGAGGGCTGCTACAGCATGTCAGGTGCAGAGTTTGAGGTTCGTGGAGGTCAGCCGTTGGTTTCCACCTGTCAGAGATCACAGAGCTTCAGAGGGTTTCTATACCCCACTTCAGGAGGACTTCTACAGGGCCTTAGTTGACAGTGGTATTGCTTTCAGACCTCAGAGGGTATGTCGACTTGAGGCACTGGTTGATGTTGTGGGAGAGCAGCTCCGTCCGCACCTGTCCTATATGCCTGGCTTGTCAGATCTTCTTGGACGGATAGGTGCATACTGCGGCACATGGGTCAGAGAGTTTTATGCTTCACTGTGGATTGATCCTGCCCATGAGTTCATTCACTTTGCTTTCAGAGGCCGCGATCACAGACTTTACAGCTCCAGAGCTCGAGAGATCCTCAGACTACCAGCTTCTGACACGAGGATCCATCAGTTATGCTATGGTCAGACTCCTCCACCCAGACGCCCTCACGGCGGAGCAGTGCCACCTACAGACCTAGTTCGACCCTGTTTCCGTGAGCCTTTTAGCGAAGGGTCCCGTCGTACGCCTGCTAGCCTGACACCACTTGCCAGAGTCTTGGATGCCATTCTCAGACGCACTCTACTTCCCAGACTTGGCTACAGAGAGGGACTGACACGTATGCAGCTTTGGGTTGTTCACCACCTCCTCTCACAGAGACAGTTTGACATCTGGGATCTTATACTTAGTGAGATGGAGGACACCATTGCTGAGGGCTTCAAGGGTAATCGTCAGCTGCCCTATGCACACTGGATCTGCTTTATTATTAGATCTTCTATTCAGATGCCACCAGAGATCAGGGCGGAGATATCTAACACTACCACTGCTTTCCCTGATTATGATATCCGTCAGCTTTGGGCCTCGGTTACCAGAGATCAGGCCCCAGTGCCAGGACAGCGTGAGCACCCAGAGGTTCCTGAGACAGCAGCTGAGCAGGATGCCAGAGTTGACGAGCTTGCTGAGACAGAGCTTGCGGACCTTGAGGCTCAGACTGCTGATATACCTGAGGATGTGACTTCTGACAGCACAGATGAGGACTACCAGCCCATCCCCAGGTACCGGTCTCCTCGGTCTCACGACCACGAGGCCGGTGGCTCTGGTTCAGCCTCCCGCTCAGACCCAGCCACGGTGGCTATTCTTGAGAGGTTGACCCAGGCTCAGGAGCAGCAGCAGCAGCAGATTCAGAGACAGGCACAGGACACAGCTGCAGCACTTGCACAGATTCAGGCTCGTCAGGACGAGTTTCAGCGACAGCAGCTTGAGATCCAGAGGCAGCAAGTTGAGATGCAGCGACAGAGTCAGCAGCAGTACATGGATCTCCTGCGCCACCTTATCACAGTCGGGGTTCCTCCGCCTGCTTCTGTCATGACTCAGGCTTTGCATTCCAGTGGTCCGTCGAGTCAGGGACAGCCGAGCTTCCAGTATACATCTTCACAGCAGCAGGTTCCCTAGTCTTTTCAGTCCCCGAGCTTCACTCCTATTCATACGGGGTTTACACCGTCAGACCAGCCTCGCCCGCACCTCTTGACAGGCACACCTATTGGTGATTTCAGTGCTACTTACAGCGAGTTGACTGGTCAGCCGACACCCTCGCACACCACTACGTTTCATACTTCTTCAGGGTTGTCAGCTCCCGAGGCAGCTATTCCTCCAGTGATAGGGACCGGGACTACAGAGACTATCCCTTCGTCAGTTGCCTCGACAGATCCCCCTGCTATTGGCTCATTACAGGCTCAGGTCACTCAGACAGATCCCATTGTTGCTACTCAGTCAGTACCTGTTCCTGCTCAGACCCAGACCGCTTCACAGCCACGTGCTTCTTCAGAGGGTCAGCCAGATAGCTCAGACTCCGAGGGTGATTCGCTACACTTCGTGATTACTCCGCGCACCTCGGCACCCGACACGACTCCGTCTGTCCCCCCGTCAGATCATTAGATTAGTTTTTTTTTGGCTTCTTGATGCCAAAGGGGGAGAGAGAGTAGTTTCAGGGGGAGTTCTGATAGTGGGCTTTCGTTCTTTGTGTGCTACATTCATGCATCATGTTTACTTTTCAGCATTGCATTCGTGTGACATGTCGTCGAGTCGTAAAATTTGAGTCTTAATGTGTTATCCGTCACAGTGCTAATAAATGTCACCGTTTTAGTTATAGCTCTAAGGTTGTGCTTCCGTGCCTTACTCCGATTTACTTATGAGCTATAATTTTTTTGTGTACTAACGCTTTTTGTCTTATCTTATGAAGTACACTCTTTTGGCTTGGGGCACATAAGCAATTCCTAACCTTTTATGCTTATTGTCTTTTGCTTATGTGAACCAAGCATGCTCGAAAACCTCCACTCAAATCTTTTGAACCTTAGTGTTGTCATCAATCACCAAAAAGGGGGAGATTGAAAGCATCTAGGCCCCAAGGTTTGGTTTCGGCAATTGATGACAACGCTTTATTACCATGACTAACGTGTGTTTTGCAGAAACTTCGGTAAGTTAGATCATGGAGGTGATAACTGCTTTGGGCACCATGGTATTCGTGTCCCTTGATGGAAATCGTTTCGGTTTTCAAAAGAGTGACGTCAAGATTAAGGACGGTTAGTTCCGGATGTCGAGGTGTTGAGACATATTCGGAATAGTCGTTAGGATCTTCGTTTTTCTCTTTTGGCCGTACTATAAAGGGGGGCATGAACGGGTAGCTTGACCTAGGCGAGTCCTATGTTTAGGTGTGGTGCACACTTGTTAAACTTGGCGCTAGGCAACCCTAGAATAGCTCAAAGTTCAGTTGGAAGCAACTTGGTTGAAGTTGCGACGCGTTTCGGAAAGTTTCGGGCTGTTTTCCAACTGACCGGACGCGGTCTTCGGCATGACCGGACGCGTCCGGTCAGTACGTAACCGTGGCTAGGGTTCGGCCCTGACCACCGGACGCGGTCCTCGCGAGGACCGGACGCGGTGGTCAGCGGCCGACACGTGTCACCTGTGGAGAACACCCGTCGGACGCGACCTGGAGGTGATCGGAGCGTCCGGTCACAGTCCAGTAAGGTCCAGAGACGACCGGACGCGTCCGGTCATCACCGACCGGACGCGGCCTCGCGTCCGGTGCGATCACAGTATGCTCCTTTGCACGATCGGACGCGTCCGGTCACCTCTGACCGGCGCGTCCGGTCGTTCAGTTGAAAATCGCGATTTTACCGTTACGTTCGACCGGCGCGTCCGGTCAGCCCGTGTCAGAACATAACGGTTCGTTTTCGTTGAGGGGTGTATAAATACATCCCCTCCACCTCTTTTAGAGGTCTCTTGCTCATTTGAACATCTGAGAAAACCCTTTAGAGTGCAAGGGAGTGCAAGAGCTCTAGTGAGGATAGAGATTTGAGAATCAAAGTTTGAGAGTTCCTCACTAGTGATTAGAGAGTAGCAAGTGTGCATCCATCTCCTCATTTGGGCTCGTTGTGGTCAAGTGAGAGTTCTAGCTTGTTACTCTTGGTGATCGCCATCACCTAGACGGCTTGGTGGTGATTGGGAGTTTGGTGATCATCCGGCGGAGCTTGTGGATGACCCAACTCATGTTGTGAGCGGTTTTGGGTGATTCACCGCGACGGAGTGTCGAAGAATCAACCCGTAGAGAGCACTTGATCCTTGCGCGGATCAAGGGGGAGCGACACCCTTGCGCGGGTGCTCCAACGAGGACTAGTGGGGAGTGGCGACTCTCCGATACCTCGGAAAAACATCGCCGTGTTCCTTGCCCCTTTACATTCAAGCAATTACATTCTCGTATTTACTTTCATTGCTTGTTTTACATTCCTAGAATTGCCATGCTAGACTAGGATTGGAAACTAGGGTGCAAAACTTTTATCGGTAGACTCTCTAGGAACACAAGTAGGCACTAGGGGTGAATTCCGGCTTGTAGGGTTTAATTCTTGCAATTAATTTTTAGAAAAGCCCAATTCACCCCCCCTCTTGGGCATCTTGATCCTTTCAGTATTTATTAACAAATGAGCCTTAATATCTATTTAGGTCTATTAGTGGAGGTGGAAGGTGCAACATCAGTTAGTACCATATTGTTAGTTGATGTGAAGGTAGAGAGTTGTCCTCCCTATAAGTATGTACCTATCCCATGAGCAAAGCACACCAAAACTACCGTAAAAGGAGCCTCTAGTTTAGAAAATCTCTCGTGTAGTAAATTAGATATTTCTCCTCCTCCTTGTGTCGCCTCAGGCCGAGACCCTTCAGATGGATGGAGGCAGAAGATGAAGTATTTGCGGTTCTGCCACTGGTTCGTAATATCTTTGTCGTTTTTTCGTTTTAATTTCGTTTTGCTCCGTTTCAGTTGCGTTAGTTTCGTATAGTTGCGCTCTACGTAGTAGTGCTGACGTATATCGTGTCACCTAATTATGAATTTATTGATTTATGTATAATATTTATTTAATATATTTTTAATTAAAAGCAACCTAGTGTAGTAACTCGTTCTTGTGATTTTGTGATCATGCCAACCGAAGTTACATGCTATCGGCATAGACGTGTTACATGCTAGTCATATATAAATTAAATATTAATTTAATTGACATACAATTAGTTCTATGATTAAAAACAATAGAAAAAGTCTAATTGACCCTCCCAACTATAGGGGGTGGTCTAGTTTACCCCCGAACTATGAAATGGTCTAATTTACCCCCTGAACTTTATAAAACCGGCAAAATCACCTCCTCGGGCAGTTTTGGGCAATGGTTTTGCTACAATGTCAGCGGTTTTGCTACAGTAACAGCAGTTTTGTCTTTTTCTTTTTAATTTATTTCGTCTGAATCTTTGAAAAATCATAGTAACTCACAGAAAAATTATAAAATGGAAAATTCAATTTTGTTGGACTCCACATGAGTAGATCTACACAGTAAATATATAATATAGTATACTTTAGTACAAAGTTTTTGTTGTATGAATTATTCAAATTAATTACAGAAAAAAAATAGATCAAAATTTACAGCAAAAACTTTGTACTAAAGCATACTATATTATATATTCACTGTGTAGATCTACTCATGTGGAGTCCAACAAAATTAGATTTTCCATTTTATGATTTTTCTGTGAGTTACTATGATTTTTCAAAGATTCAGACGAAATAAATAAAAAAGAAAAAGACAAAACCGATGTTACTGTAGCAAAACCGCTGACACTGTAGCAAAACCACCGTCCAAAACCGCCCGAGGGGGTGATTTGGCCGGTTTTACAAAGTTCAGGGGTTAAATTAGACTATTTCATAGTTCGGGGGGTAAACTAGACCACCCCCTATAGTTGGGGGGTCAATTAGACTTTTTCCTAAAAACAATCTAGGGATGTAAATCCGTTCTTGTTGCGATAGTTTCGTAGCGTCGCGCTCTATACAGTAGCGATAATTTTTGTGATGTCACTCAAGTATGAATTTATCTATTTAAATGCAACTTGATTAATATTTATTTAACAGCTTTCTAACTAAAAGCAACATAGGGTTATAATTTCGTTCTGGTTGCTTCGTGACTATGCTGGCGTAAGAGACACATTAGCAACGTTGTTTATCATGTCACGTTATGTGTTTACAAATTAAATTATATTTATTTGATTAATGTTTATATCATACTCTTTTAAATTAGAAGCGACTTAGGATCATACATAGAACATTCTTAAATAAATGTTAACTTGATTAATATTAACTTGAATGTTTCTTAACTATAATTTGTTTAGTTTAAATACAAAACATGAAATGGTTCGGGCAGTGCCCTCACATGTTCCATGTTATCTAAGTTATAAATATTTAAATTGATTAGTGCTTATGCAATTGGGTCTATAATTAGAAGCAAACAAAAGCAACTTAGGGTTTAATCTCTGGTCTTTCATGAAAACAATGCTAATATTATTAATATCACGCCTTTTTAAATTATGATTTGATTAGGTCAACCTTGAAATATATATTGATTCAAATTAGTTGCTCACATCTAAGTTATGTTTATCTAAACTATAAATGCTTAAATGCCTTAAATAATATATAATCATGTGTAAATAATATATCACTAAGATTTGACTTTGACTTGTATAACTCAATATAAATTAGTTAATTCCACTTTAAAGATGTCCATTACCTCTTTTCATTAAATAAAATGAATCATAATTTGCTCTTTTAGTTATGTTGCAAACACCTTGATAGTTGTGTCCTTTCAACGGCAGTTGCGTTCACCGTCGTCCTTGCGTTTTAGCGATCGTAGCAACGTACCGTATTGTTTAATACGTTCCCTTTTAAAGTGTCTCCTTTGTATGATGTTTGTTCTTAGTTGTGTTTGTTGTATGTTTGTTGTGCTTGGTTGCTGCGAGTAGAAGTGTGGTTCGGTAGCATAGAGGACCTGGAGCTAAGGACCGACAGTCAAAGCAGAAGTTGGAGACCAAAAGATAGCAGCTGAAGATTCTGAACAATTTAACTCTGGGAAAAAGGCAAGTATAGCATGGGATTGTCTTGTTGTCCTATTCACTGAAATTACTATTCATATGCATGTATCCTCCTTGACAACTGTAGCGATTATAACATAGATATTGATTTCCTGTTCCCTTGTCACCTATGGGATGTGCATTTGGGTAGCTATTGCTAGCGCTTAATTATGAACAATGATCTTGTAATTTGACTAATGGATTATGCAACCAACCTTTTAAGATGACTTTCTTACTATTAAAGGGTGCTAGAGCATTATGTTGTTTTTATGTTGCTCTAGTTTCTCTCCATAAAGACTCATCTGTGAACAAACATCTGGGACTTACAGTACAGCTGTGAGGGCTATATGGCTCTGGTTCTAGTTGTTTAAAAGACCTTTTCTAGCTTGTTAGTGGTTACCTTAATTGGGGTAAGAATGGCTTGACGATTCGGGTATAGGACAGCTTCTAGTCCTATGTGTATAGCCGGAAAGAAATGTGCCATGTGAAAAGGGGTTCCTATATCTGCTTGCCGAGTGAATCCAATGACCCTAACTTGTTAGACGAACTTTTGAATGACTTTATATGATTTTCGGTGTTTTGGGACTAGCTACCCCATGCATTTGGAAATCATGACTCACAGTGAAAGTGTACACCTCTGCGCAGAGTTTAATAAACTGTTATAACAGCCGTGCTCACGGACACGAGCGACCTTGGACCTTCACGGAATAGATATACATTAATGGCTTTATGTTTTTGCTATTCGTTATTCATAATTACTTGATCATTGTTGATGGAGGGAATTGTGATAAGCCTGTTGCTACTCTATCTATTAAAATGTATGATTCATAAAAGCTAACCGCAGTAAACCTGTGTCAGCCTTTTGAGCCTCATGAACCCCACGTTATATTTGTTGAGTACGACATGTGTTCACCCTTGCTATTTTCCCCACACTCTAGTGTATAGTAAGGTGTTGCTTAAAAGAAGGATAAAGATATAGTAGAGTTTCCAGAATACTATCAGAAGTGCTTGGCATACGGAGCCCCCAGTCAACCGTCCCTGAGAAGAATGGAGCCCGAACAGAAGCTTAGCCACCGTTCTACGATACTCTGATAGTTATAAGTGTTAATATAGTATGTATTCCGCTTTATATAAACATTGTTTTGATGTTTCTATTCTGTTGTTGTATGTGTGGACTTTCTGGACACACATATAATGAGTGCTGGTCTTCTTTGGAAAACCGGGCGCGACAGCTTGGCAGCCAAGTAAGAAGTAGTCAAGCAAGCTATTGTTACAAACGTAAGCACACTCCAATTAATCGCTGGACCATGGGAGATATGCCATTAGTTTAACCCAAGTGCAGAAGTGCTTTGTTCGCATGCAGTCAAGGACCACAGCTGATGTGGTTGTCTCTCCCAAGCCAGCAAAAAGGCCATTTTGTTTTCCAGTAAACACTTCCACTCCTCTCATTTTCCTCTAACAAAAAGGGCCTAAATCTCTAGACTTGGACTATTGAGTGTTGCTAGTGGTAAAAAGGGAAGTGTGATGTGGAAGGGCAACCATTAGTTAGGCTGCTGCTTGTCACCTAGCCTTATCTCCTCTAGAAAACCATTGCCTCCCTTGACTTGGCCACGTTTTTTTAAAGTTGACTATCGATCGACTCCGTGCTGGCATAAAGCATAGTTTAACTCCTCTGATGTTAACACCTGTATAGGTAATAATACAGCACAATTTGTTCTTACCTTTCAGTTCCAATTTTTCCTTACACGTGGGTCACTACTATGTGTGGTAATCACCTCACACTTTTTGTTTGTGCTAATCCTTTCAAGTTAAATACTAGATTAGTCCACATTATTTACTATGCGCTAGCGCCTACTCATTGTACTTTTATTGGCATGTCCCTGCTTTCACCTTCAAGGTCCTTAAGGCAGCTATGCACGAAATTAAATCCATTTGTTTCTATTTTGCTACAGTGTTTTCATTGTTTTGGCCTCTTCTATCCCCCCCTAAACTTGTTGCTCAATTTGAAAACCCCCAGAACTCGAGTACTAAACAACATACACACCTTAGCTTTCAAAACTGGCCAAATTACTAACCCACCCCCCACCCAAAAAAAAGAAGTTCAGAGTGATTTTAAGGATGGTTTTGCTAATATGGCACATACATGACTCAAAAGAGTTTGGCACCGATTTTATAAGAGGACATGTGACCACAGGTGTAAATTCAGATCCCAACTCGAGGCTGGTGCACCAACACGCACAATGATTTCTACTCTAAGATTTTGGCCTGTAATAGTGGCATAATTCGTACAGTTGGTTAAAATCACATAAATGGTTGTTCATCAAATGACAAGGCCGGTATTAGGAGTAGCGACAGTTGGACATTTGGACCCCCATGCGAAACACATCCAAGAAATAAAACTGAGAAGTAATAACTGACAAGAGAGATACTGGCTCTAAAGAGTTTGGCACATTTCTCTCTCAAGAAAGACAATGAAGTATATCTAATCTACAAATTCAGACATGGATCTTGGGCACTGATCTTATGAAGGGGACATGTGAACTATGACAGGCGTACTAGAACCAAATATGTCTCCAACTTGGCACTGAGACAGCTCCACAAGGATTATAATTATTGTAGATGGAGTGAAAGGCAACAAATTAGGTCAGGAAACATGCAAGCTACTCATAGAAGTCACATTTCCATTTTGTAAAAAAAAATATAGAAGTCACATAATTTTGATTCTTTGGCACATCCAATTAAATATGCATTTATCGAGGACCCTTTTGATGGTTATTAATCACTACTATAATCAGTTTTCACTTTTCAGACATGCTACCTAGAAAAAGTACATAAACTGGATAGTTGCTGGACAGTTTGCTCCCCTTCCCCCGAGCGCTCCCCAAGGGCGACTCAGGGACGACCTCGTCAACGCCCCTCGGGCTTCCACCTCCCCGCTTCCCCTCCGGCCGCCGTGGCCGCTAGCGTGCGGCGGCGGCGGCCCAAAAAAAGGTGCCCGTTGTAGTCCCTTTCCTCCCCCCTCCTCCACTCCTCCACCACCATGCCTCTTCTCAAGGCTTCTTCGGCGAGTTCGTCGGCCAGTGGTCTGGATACGGGCCCCTCGGGGCTGGATCTCGCCTTTCCCTAGCCGAATCTGCGACATCGCTGGCAGGGCCGCTCCTAGCGCGGGTGCTAGCGCATCGTGGCCGCGTCGGCTTTGACTTCGCAGGGGGCGTTCGGTGCGGCTGGTCCTCTCCCCTCGACGGCCTGGGGAGGCCTCGTTCCAAGCGGCTGCCACCAGCCGCGCGTGGTCTCTGGTGCGCGTGCAGCAGAGGCCACCAGGCGCTTCTGGGTGGCCCGCCTTGGGCTGGTTGGATCTGCAACTCCATGGTGGCTGGGGCCAGGGCAGCGGCGGCGACCGGCAGGATCTAGCCTGCGGCGGCTGGCCAGGCCACATCTAGCTCGCCGGACGACGGTGGCGAGCGGCTGGCTGGTCTACGGCCTGGGCCCTGGGGCGGCTGTGGCGATAGACCAGGGCCTCCAACTCAGCCGGCGGCCATGGCGCCCGGCATCCACCAGTCGGTCGGTGGCCGACCCTAGGGCCACTCCTCCTTCTAGCGGCCGGGAACGGGGCGGTAGCGGCTTGCCTGCGCTTCCTGGTCCGGGGCCGTGGCTGGCCTCTCCCTGCCGGTGCATGGCGATTAGTTCTGGTGCTGTGGACATTCAATCTCTGGGTGAAAACCCCGCCCGGTTTCTCTTGGCTAGCGGCGGTGGCGCAACCTGCGTCACCTACCTTCTTGAAGGCGTCGTCAAAGTTCTGTTCGTCTGGAGAAGGATAGGGATGAAAATCCTGCTCGTGTGTTCTACCAGCGTTGTTGGTGTCTGCATATGTCAATATCCTTCCCGAAGGCAACGTGGGAGCACTTCTGCAGCTGCAGCCCTTCTCTTGCTTCTCTCGCCGGAGTTGTCCTTTCCTTTGTTGTGCCTATGTGTGCTTCAAGATCCGCTTCGCAATGGTTTGTCCAGCCTTCTTGGTGTTGCCGCAGTCGTTTGGTTCCTTGTAGCGGATGCTTTGCCGTTGTCGCTCTTCTTTTGATGAATGCTTTGCCGTCGTTGCTGCTTGAGCGGATACTTTACCGCCGACGTCGCTTCAGGCTTCCCCTCAGGCAGTTTTTGCTGAGCGCATGTTGCCCCCCTCCCCCTGGGGTAGAGCCAGGATTCAAACATAGGGGGCCATGATGTTCACGAAGATTTAGGATTCCAACATAGGGGCCAAGGTATCCGCAAAGATTTTTTTTTTAGAGGCTCATAGCCAACAATTTTTCATTATAGGCTAGCTAAAGAAAGTCAGAACGTCGTCGAATAGAAACCATAAGAGTGAAAAAAATGTGACAGCAAGTAATAAAGGCAAACGAGCTACATATTCATTCTAGAAAGTACATTTCTCTAATGATGAAGAAAAATTCTATGGTATAGAATTATACATGCAACTGTATATCAATTAGTAGATTCATAGCCTTTGTGCTATATCCCACATGTGGTGGTTTGGCGAGCTGAGCCACTGGCTGTGTGTGAGTCGGCTGAGTTGCATGTCAGGAAAGCCGCACACTTACCACCAAAGCACCCACGCAGACTATACAGGAGTTTGGAGGAGCAAACTGTATGCACTAATTACCATCATTAGTTGTTAAACATGAGGTTATATTGCAGACCACACAGAACGTTGGAGGTGCCTAGCCCCCTTCCCTCCGCCACTGCCCTCCCCTCCCCCCTCCCTCCGCCACTGGCCCCTGCCTCCTGCGGATACTTTGTCGCGTGGGCTTTGGCGGATGCTTTGCCGCCTTGGTTCTTGCTTGGGCGGATACTTTGTCGTCGTGGTTTCGTCTTTTTCACTCTGGGCGTTCGGGTTACCCGCAAAGTTTGGGTCGGGTAGTTCAGGTTTTGAAAAGTTCGGGTAATGAGAATTGTTACCCGATAATAGTCCAAAAAAACACTACCTGCAAGTTCAGGTACCCGCAAGTTCGGGTTCGGGTTCGGGTATACCCAATGTACCCGAAGTATATAAAATCACAGCAAGTGCTCAAACATCACAAAATTTTGCATAGAACTAGACAGACTAAATGATAACTCATTAACTCATAACTGATAAAGTGATAACTTCAAGTTTTCAAAAGCAAATGCAAACCAGTGAAACCACGACGCATTCAAGTTTTTAACCGCAAGTGCAAGCCAGAACGACGACACAGGTACTGACTACTTAGTACTGACAAGATACAAGAGCAAATTAAAAAGTTCAAGCATCAGACCTGCTGCCTGTCATCACATCAGTTAAGACGTGAGTTAATGAGGCACCAAAGCCATGGAGGCATCCTACCGTTGTTGGGCTTGGGCCACGGGAAATCGGGGATGCTCCAGTTCGCGACTTCGCTCTTCGCTGAGACGTATTCCTATTTCGGGTTGTTCGGGTACTGGGTGTACTTACCCAAATTACCCAATATAAATTCGGGTAATATGATTCACCATCCGAACTAGACATCGGGTAGTGCGGGTTCGGGTACTTCGGATCTGGGTCCGGGTATTTCGGGTTCGGGTTCCGGTATCGGGTTTTGTGCCTAGAGTGACGTCTTTTTTCGGTGGATGCTTTGCCTCAGCGGCTTCATCTCCAATGTTGGCAGCCTTGCGTTGTTGTAATTTTCTTTGCAAGTCCAGTTGGTTAGGTTGGTGGTGGAGGGGTTTTTCCCTTTTGCCTTTCTTTTTATTCTGTTGTCGTTTAGGTTCCTAACCACTCTCTCGGTGGTTCTATAATCAGCGCTCTGGGTTCTCCCGTAGCTGCGTTGTGAAAACTGTTCTTTCAGCACTCTATCTTCTCCTTAATGAAATACACGTTAAGTCGTGTTCTCAAAAAAAAAGTTTTGACACATCACTAAGCATACACAGCATTTATTCAAATGGTATCCAGGAAATTAAAGGATAACATCAGGGCACAATGAACAAACAAATGTATCTCGAAATTCCCCCACAACATGCATTTTTCTTCATGAGTAACTTGAGTGGTTTCTAAGATGGGCTAATAAAACAATAATGAAATCAATCCCATGACCATAACCAACACCAACATATTGTAAGTGTACTTTACATGTAACTAGAAGTGGTTACTTTATATTATCTTTGATAATGGCAGAAGTGGTGTTGTAAACTCGTGGTGTTTACTTTATTTATTATTTTCATAATACCAGACATGGGGTAATTTAAAAAAGCAGAATATATCCTCTTATGGCTCTTATGGGTGATGATGATTAGAGACCAAATTGGTGGCTAGATATTTCTTACTGTTAATGTTAATATGTATCTTTTTTCCTAGCATGTTCTATAACGATTAACGTGGATCTCTGTTGGATGCCTCCAATTAATATAATATCAAGATGGCAACGGAATAGGTCAAAATCTAGCCATATCTGCTAGTCACATGGTTTTGATTTTTGACGGTCACAAAGGATTAAATATGCATCAATCAGGGGGTTAATTTGATCATCAGTTGTCGCTCTATGACCAGTTATTATCTGGTCATGCAGAAAAATCATGAGAAAAAAATAGTCAGTTAGACTGTCATGCCATATGTTCTTGACACATCACCGGAATACATATCTTTGTTCAGGAATATGGCAACATCGGCGTATCATATCCAGGGGTTACATGAAAAGTTCATGTCGGGCAATTCGGGTTTCCAAATTTGACACCCGAAAGTTGTCCTGAGAAACTAGTGGGAGAATCATTCTCAAAAGAAACTCGTGGGAGAATCAGTCATGTTGTGGTGTGCAGAGTTCAACACCCCTCTATCGTGGGCGAGGTCAGCAGAAGGCACCAAACCAATGCATTGTGAAGTCACCGCAGGATCGTCACAAGAATGGCGTCATCCATTGCTCAAACTAGAACATCTGCGTCAGTTAACTTGTTATTTGTCATTTAAGCGCGTGGGTGGTGATTTGGTTTGCTTTTCGCAGTCTGAAATTGGATGAAATAACCAAGCGGTAGTAATAGGAGTAGATGTCAGAAATAGTTCGCTGGAACAAGGTGTGGATTTTAGCTACTGAAAAAGTAGCAACTGCAAACTGAATCTCTGATCGCTGGCCAATCTCTACTGAATTTACTGTTACTGAACACAAGTGAGACACAGAGAATCGACTGAAACCCCTGCTAAGGATCAAATCAAATATTAAACCGGCTGTGCTGATAAGCCGGCTGAAAAACACTCTTGATTGATTTGTTGTGAGAGAAAAATACTGTTTCGGTTAAAAAATCAAGCTGAAAAACATGGATTATAAGCCGAATAAATAGGGCCTAACAACCCTCTGCAGAGACCAGAAGATAGAAATAAAATAGGAGATACAGTGTCATCTACACTTCTACAGGATAAACTACAGTGCAGTTGTTTACGGTCGTGTCCTACAGCGCTGACCGATTGATAAGGCCAGTTGGCACACCGGAGTCAAACCTGAAATTGCTTGGCATTTTCCTGCCGTGTCCGTAGGACTTTGGTGTCCTTGACTTGACCTGAAACTAGCATCGGCGTGGTGTTTAGATTTAGAAGCTAAAATTTAGGGGTGTCACGTCAGGTGTTACGTGAAGGTGTTATATAAGAGTGTTCGGATAATAATAATAAAACAAATTATATAAGTCCTCGGTAATCTGAGAGACGAATTTATTAAGCTTAATTAATCCATCATTAGTACATGTACTGTAGCACCATATTATCAAATCATGGACTAATTAGGCTTAAAAAATTCATCTCGCAAATTAGTCTCGATCTGTGCATTTAGTTTTGTAATTAGTTTATATTTAATACTCCATGCATGTGTCCAAATATTCGATGTGATAGAGACTAAACTTTAAGGAAATGAGCTAAACAAGCCCGTTTTGTCGCGTTAACAGCTTTGAATTGTACATAGGGCTGGTTCGGCTGGTAGAAAAGTCGGCTGGTTTCGGCTGATTCAATAGTATTCTGTGAGAGAGAATAAGCTGAAACAAGCTGAAACAAGCCGAAACATGACCAGTAGAACAGGGCCATTACTCCATTTATTTCATGCATTTATACAAGTCAAGCAAGGAAGGAACTCTGGTTGAAAGATGATGTTAATGTATATGGTTATAACAATCTGAATTATCTTGATGTTCAAGTTTAACATGCTAACTGAATTCTCGCACCCTCAGCCGTATGTCTGAACATGCTTGACATATACTCCTATGCTAGATTGCTTGTACTCGTACCAATTCTTGCTCTGATCGGGACTATGCACAGCGCAGCAGTGACGTGGCAGCAAGATCGAACTGGCTGGCGTTGTCATAGCATCGATGAAATAAACAAGGTACTGTGTGCCTGTCAAATAATGACGCACGCATAAACATTGCACGAATTGTCTACTCAGCAATAAACAAACACGCATAAGCTAGCTGAATATTCTTGGTCCCTAAATATCTGTCGTTTACGTTTTTCGAAAAACAACTTTAACAAAATATATATTAAAAAATATTAATATTTATAGTACATAATTAGCATCACCGGAAAGATCTTTAAATCTAATTTTTTTAATAAATTTATTTAGAGATATAAATGTTACACGTATTTTTTATAAATCAAATTAAACTTATGGTACGTACATTAAAGACGACAGATATTGTGGACCGAGGGAGTCCCATGAAGCCGGCGCGTATTTCGCAAGTTGTACGGACTTATATCGTTTGGCAGATACACATTTTCCGAGCGAGCAATAAACTGAAGAATCAGGTGGTGACCTGTGAATGTGATTGCCGGCAACAAGCAATCAATCAACAGGATCATGACCTGAAACATTTCACACTTACCCTCTTAATGAAATACGGGCTCAGTTGAGCGCGGTCGCGAAAAAAAGAAACATTTCACACTTGTTTAGCGGCGATGGTGCAGGGCTGCCTCCCTTCCTGGAAATCTTAAATCTACTGCCTGAAAGTGAGCTGTGTATTTTTATGCCAAATTGCCGATCGATGCTAGATTTTTTGGGCAAGTTGGGAAGCTAGATTTTTTTTATTTGTTCAGGTTCAGGACAAAGACACTTCAGACGATAGCAACAGGGTGAGTGCCAAAGCTCCATATCAGTGGCGTTTTCAAGCTGGTTTACAGTTAACTTGATGCAGAAGAAATTTCCTCATTCGTTGCGCAGCTTCTGGAGCCTGCCCCTTACGCCATGCAAGTGAATGGTTACCAGTGAAGATGATATTGATATGATCGTAGCATTTGGAGTAACTCGGCATGCATAAATTTAGCCTAAAGCTAATGCAATATGAATGGTTTTGATCTAGTCATATCTAGTCAAATGGTCCTGATTTCTTACACGCTGCATGGATTAAATATTGAGGCTAGATTAACCATGCAAGTACAGAGATTTTAAAGAGTCGCATGGTTTTGGCATAATACTAGTAGCATAGACACAAAGCTTCAGTGATATTCAATTGGCCATTCAGGAGGATGGGGGTGAGTGACATCATAGGTGCATCAACACCAATATATGTACAACTCTGAACTTTATGACACTCTTCATTTCGTAACGCTTTCATACAACATGTTACTGACATTGACATGTCCAAATTGAATGGTGACTTAAGATTGTGACTAGCACCAACACTACACTTACTTTCCATGCAACTAGCACTATTTGCAAAAAAATTTATCCTCAAGGAGTTCTATCTAACAGTAAGTTCCCATGGTCAACTTAATGTACTGAAGAAAATCAATCTAGTGATACTCCGAGCGAGATCCATGATTTATTTTAGTGGAGGGCAATTAGGTACATACGCTTTTCTACACGGTCGCCTGGAAAAGGTCACAGAGGCCACCAAAGTAACCTAAGTTTCGTCATCTGAACGGTGTCGCCGATGGGTCGGTCAAATGATCTTCTTCATCACGTCACTCAGATTATCAGATGTGAACGTCTGCAACTAAACCAACTTCAATCTGCATAGATAGACCTTTTCCTTTGGTATAAACTGCAGGGACTAGACGTGGAAGTGGAAGGCACAGGTTACCTGCACTGAACTGCATGGCCCTTGCACCGAGTTTGATTTGCAGCTGCCAGAGTTGATTGGCCATGATTCAAATCTGCAACTGCTTGGTCTTTGCCTGCCGTGTTTTTGGTCCTTGACTATCAACGGATTCAAATTGTTATTCCCGTGGATACAGGTCAAGCAAGAAAACTCATTCTGAGTGACCGAGTCAATTGTCGATACCAATATGATGTTTATTATCTAGTAAAAAACTGAATATATGCTTGCATTTTTGGGCCCCTTCTATATGAAATGTATATCCAATATATTTATAAGTTCTTTCTTACCGAAATTTAAATTTCCATGTTGGTACATTATTTTCCTTTGGCTGTTTCTTAACAACTTTTGTTCACTAGAAACAACATATCCAGAAAGAAGGAAGTAGAGGATTAGAATGCTGTTGGGTGATAGCAGAAATACAGAGATGTGATATATCATATATGCAAAGTATGTGGACCAGGATTGAGTACAAGAATGCAATAACTAAGGATCTGAGTCTGTTGTTCTGGGATGCCTTGTTGCTAGTTGCTACCGACTGTTTTTTTTTCCTTCGACATTTGGATGCTAGTATTATTATTGGCTCATGAACAGTATATATGGTTTCAATTCCGGGACGAAATCAGTCCGGTCTGACAGCTTCCATTCGTGCACGGTGCTGGATGAATTATGCTCGCTTGTCCGTCTAGAGACATGAATTTGGCGTAGAATATTTGTACGCACGTTTGCACTTATCTTCTTCTCTTTTTTTGGAAATAAAAGGCAGAAGCTCTGCCGCTCAATTAAATATGGGTAAAACGTTTGTACTTATCTGAGACTAAGCACAGCAGAGACGACAACAGTAAAATATCACTGACGCTTTCCCAGTAGCCCTACCAACTATCAAAATATCTTCTCCAAACATGAAGCCAAAAAATAACATATGATGAAGCCGGCGTACAAATATATATTTCTCAAATCATCGAGAAGCTAGATATTTAAGGCCTCGACAGGGCAATAAACTGAGAGAGTTAGTTGGTGACCTTGCCATGGAAATTGCCAGATTGGACGACGTGATTGAATCGGCAACCAATTAATCGACAGCAACATGATCGACCTGAAACATTTGTTTAGCAGCAATGGGGCAGGCCTGCCTCTCTTCCTGAAAATCTTCAATCTGACGCTTGAAAACGAGGAGTATATGTAATTTATTTCTGAGGGACTAATTGACGGTGCTCTCTGGCCAAGCTGCGAAGTCATGTTGTTTTTCATTTGTGTAACGAAAGCCGTTTCAGACGCTAGACACTGCACTGCTTGAGTATCGGAGCTTGATGTCGATGGCGTTTTTATGATTTATATACTTCTTGCAGGGGAAACTTTTCTCATTAGCTGCCGAGATTGCGGTGCCGGAGTAGAATCATGTAGCTGATGTGGTATGATCATGAGTGAAGATACATTCTCTCCGTTTCAAAATGTAAGTCTTTTTAATTTAGTTTGAAGTCAAACTTTTCAACTTTTATTAAGATCATAGAACATCTACAAACATCTACAATTACATTAGTTTCATTAAATTCATCATAAAGCATGTTGTTAATATATATTTTTCTAGAAACAGGGTTAAATTTAGATATTTAACTTATGACAAAATCAAAATGATTTACTCCCTCCATCCCAAAAAAAATAATATAATTCTCACTTTTGAGACGTCAAATAAATTTAAATTTGAGTAATTTTTTTAAAAAAAGGTACTAACATTTATGATACCGAAGTAGTAGATTAATTATGAAATATATTTCTATAATAAACGTATTTGGAGACATAAATGTTGATAATAATTTCTACAAATTTATTAAAAAACTTTTAAAAAGTTTGATTTGGTTGAGACCTAAATTACATTCTTTCCATTCCAAATAAATAGAGTGAACAATTTAGTAGGGACTTGGGTCTTCTCGATAAGTATACATGCAGGAAACTTGAGTAATTGAACATCGTGTCACTCAAGGTACCTAGTACCTTGATCAGCTTGAGCTAATGAAGCGGTTTGAGCATAGTTCAGTTGGTTAGGTAATATGGGTGCTCGAATTTTTTTAGATTTCTTTTAGGATTTAACGGTACTACTATCTTTTAGTGCTAGTGACGTGTCTGAGCATGTGTGTATGCACTAGGTTTTGGGGGGGGGGGGGGGGGGGGGGGGGGGGGGGAGCTTTAGCTAATGAAAAAACTTAATGTTGATGGCCATCGGTTCTCGTAAAAAAAGTTACAAAATATTAATGGCCTTCCCTCAATGCCCTGTATGCTAGGACCCATTTTGGATCACATGAATTGATATCAATATTTAGAAAGTGTTCCTCATTTTATTGTTAGAATACTTTTTAATTTCTCTCAATTCTTGGAAACTAAAGAGGGCCTAAGAGATTTGTCTATCCAACTCATAGAGCCATAGAGGTGAATGTATATGTGTATACAAGTGTGTGTATACTAGGTTTTGGCAATGGAAACTTAAGCTAATGAAAATACTTAACATTGATGTTCTCGTAGAAAAAAGCTAGGACAACATATTGATTTTTTTTAGAAAATAATACAAAATATTGATGGCCTTCCCTCGTTGCCCTGTATGCTAATTTACATGGGCTTTTGCAGGCTCAAGTTGCCATCATGGGCCCCCATTGATAAGTTACAAGATCTCTTGGGCTGAGTTTGGAATTATACAAGATCTCATAAGTCGGTCGTCCTTTTCCAAAATTTTGTCCCCGTCTCCTTATACCGTTCAATCGAACGAGAAAGTTCCCTAAAAATATTATAAGAGGTCATCTATACTCTATAGGATAGGAAGTCCCGAACTCCTCTAAATTTGTGTTCACGTTTTCGAAATTTCGAGCGACCGTGGTGCAGAGTACAGAGTACTACAGAGCACAGACACCAGAGCACACGTTTTGTACCGTCAATGACTTAATGCTACCGTAAAAACGTATAGTAACTCTAGTGATAGATGCTTGAGATCTTCAAGAACATGCTTGGCCACATACTGCTGAGATCTGATGATGCACCCAAACATCTGTGTCTGAAGAGTCAGCAGTTTAACAATTGTTTCAGTCTATACTACATGCATGATGACGAGGTGACATTTCTCCTTTTAATAACTAGGTGAACGTCCTCGATCTCTTGCGTCTACATGGGCCATGATGCTCTGAATTTGAGTTTTGCTCTGAACTTTGTTTCATGTTTCAGAAGTACGTGGGGTGTCCAAATGCCAAAAGTTCGACCATAGAAATGCATTTGCCACTGATTTCTACGTACATTTCAAGTGAGCAGATTGCCCCCTTCTGTTTAGGAGACTGTTAACCATTGCTGCCCGGGCTGCGGTGCCTGCGCGTGACAAGAATTTGAACAAAAAGAAAACGCAAAAACATCCCTTCTTCGCTGCAAGTTAACTGCTTCAGGTACCATCATGGGCCCCCATCAAGAATTTGTACTTACCATCTTAGCCCAAGTCTACTTTCGGTTTGGATCATGGCGATTCCAAAAAGCAAAGGCTCGTCTACTCCGGTCCTCCCAGACCACAGACACAGATTCAAACGTGATGCTGCTCCGTGACAGTAACACACACACATACCATCATACTGTAGTAATTTTGTTTTTATTTGGTAATAATTGTCCAAATATTGATTAATTAGACTTAAAATGTTCGTCTCGCAAAGTTTAATAAAACTGTGTAATTAGTTTTTGATTCCATCTATATTTAGTACTCCATATATATGCCGGCATTTTGATGTGACGGGGAATAGGAATTCTGCATAGTGAATTTGGGAGGCAAACTTTGAAATCTAAACAAGGCCTACGGTCCAATGGGATGGGGGCAAAAAAAACTGAAAACGAACTTGGAATAAGCGTACGATCTCCTCTGAAGTCCGAACCTGCACTCAAGAAGAGGGACGGTTTCTGAACTTAGAAGTCGCATCCATCAGTCTAGCAGTATGTCGTGCTCGCAAGCGTACTACTATTGGCCGCACCAAAAGGGCAAATTGAAGGACATGCTACTAGTAGCTCAGAGGTTGCCATTACAGCTAGCAAGCTAATGTTAAGCACTAACTAGTAGCTTAGCTACGAGTGGAGTGTGAGTGAGTGCACATTCCTTGTGCCTAAATGAAATGGCATTGCGTGCACGTACTACATGTCTGGTGGCGGCGACTCGTACGCACTCCTACTGTTGCGAATTCAATCGACAGCTCGGCTTCTTCTCAGATGAGATGCCATGCCCATGGCCATGCGGGCCACCGCCAAAGGGAGCTCGATCGGCCGGACGGATCACCACTCACTTTTCGGTCCAGTATCAATACGCAAGATGATAACATAACCACCTCACATGGCGGGCCGGGGAAACATAGCATTATTCTTCAACGGCTCATACGGAAGTTTTGTTTTCTTCTTTCTTTCTTTTAGTAAGTGCCAAAGATGCCAGCTCAGTTGGCTAGTAGTTTCGGAGACACCTCTTAGGTTCTGAGTGTGAGTGAATTTCAGGCTGAGAGTAAAAAAAATCCCCTCGCTCGTCCCAGGCCAAAGCACAGGTTAAGAGACGGCTCGGGTCTGGGCTCCCTGTGTGCGCATAGGTTAAGAGACGACCCTCTCACGGAGCTTGGCTCCCTATGTATGGATAGGGCGAGGGTTTGGAGATTTTCTCGATTTACATAAGAAGATCTTCTTCTTAAGCAGCGCCTGTGCCTGTACACGGGTGATCCGATCAGCGGCACGATGCATTGCTGTGACCAATCAATTCAGCAGCATCTGTTGCATCAGATCATCCGCCCGAACTACTCCATCCTTTCTGAAGGAAGCGTGAACCTCGCTTTCCGACGAGTCGATATCATTTCAAATCTAACAAGATTTATTTATAGAGAATAATGTCAACTTAGTTGTGTTCATTTCATAACTTCAATAGCAAATCATAGTATGCAACATATATATGTAGACCGACCATTTCCATTTTCCGCGTCAAAATAGCGTAGAATAGGAATACAGAACATGGAGACATAAAAGAAGCTAGCAGATGGTAGATTTGATTTAGCTAAACGGAGGAGGGTCATGAGCTACCAAACAAACAGATTAGCTTTTATTCATATGATGAGATATTAGTCTAGAATTCCTCGGCAAGTTCCTGGCCCATGCAGGAGTGGTTTGTTATGTTGAGCAACAGTGGTCACCGAGATGTTAAAGCGGGGATCAGCTCCTTGGTAATGTTGACGGCCTGAGAAATTTGGAGAGAAAGAAATAACCGTACTTCCTCCGTATCGGATTTAGAAGTCGTTTAGAACAGCGACACGGTCTCCAAAATACAATTTTGACCTCTTATTTTTATAAAAAAATATTTATGAAAAAGTGATATATATATATATATATACTTTTATAAAAGTATTTTTCAAGACAAATCTATTCATATAATTTTTACATTTGCAAACTCAACAACTCAAAAGTTATTGATGATTTATATTCCCAATATTTGACCCAAACTTTGTCCAAAACGACTTCTAAATTCGATACGGAGGGAGTATTTTCAACAAGGTTAGCAAGTCCCCGGACCGGACCAGACCTTCCAAGCAATCCAGGAGGAAGCAAAAGTATGGATCAGAGCTGGTAACATAGGAGTTGAATCGGTGCTACGCCACCATCAGCAGCTGTTGTTGGTTGATTCCATTAATATGTAATTTAACTCTTTTTAGCTTAGGGGTGCCGTGGATTCGCCTCCGGTGAAACTGCGAGAAAAGTGGTGGCACCTCTTGCGCCATACTTGTGCTTGTAATCATTATTCCTCTCTACTTATCAATGAAAGCTGGTAACGGATCTTTCAAAAAAAAAAGAATTCCTCGGCAACAACAACAAAAGAAATAGAGAATGGTGACCTCGGAATGGGAGGGAAAAAATAGTGCAGAGTATATACCTTTTTAAAAGAGTTCACGTCGTGCAGGAGAAAAAACATAAAAAGAAGCTCACGTCTTGCAGGAAAAAAAAAACACAACCTCAGAATTGGAGGGAAAAAATAGTGCAGAGTATATACCTTTTAAAAAAATGCTCACGTCGTGCAGGGGAAAAAACAGAAAAGAAGCTCACGCCTTTGCAGGGAAAAAACAGAAAAAATCAAAATGAAAAAAAAAGAAGCTCACGTCGTGCAGGGGAAAAAACAGAAAAGAAACTCACGCCTTGCAGGAAAAAAAACAGAAAAATCAAAAAACTGGAGATGCGGGGTATCGATCCCCGTACCTCTCGCATGCTAAGCGAGCGCTCTACCATCTGAGCTACATCCCCATTTTGGAAAAGTCATTTTCGTTTAATAACATATCATGAGTCACGGGGTTTCCAGATAGGAATATAGACAGACCTACCTTTCTTAGTGATATGGGAGGTACCAGAAGGGGGTTTCTTTAGAAAGAAAATGCGTTGTAACTGCAATCACTGGATTAGATGGATATTGGCAATGGATGGCGATATCAAGCGATAGATCCTTTATTTATATAAGGAAGATTGGTTTTATCGAGAATATATCCATCTGAAATTTATCAATGAAATTCATCAATAAAATAACATGAATTTTAGCGTAAAAAACATGAAATTTATTGTATAATGGTGATCGAGATCACCCTTTGGATTTCTGTATTTAAAACGGGTTTGCGGAAACCAGGCTGTTATCTGGTCTCATGGCATTGGGTACCACACTAGAAAGTGTATTCTAAAATCTACCTGAAGGCAATAGTACGTTGGGGAACGTTGCTTCGACCAGGATTCAAATCAAAGACTATCCGCAGTGGGTACTCTAAAACGATACTCTAAAGCTTTAGAGTATGAATATACTCCCTCCATTCCAAATTATAAGACATTCCAAGAATCTTGGAGAGTCAAAGGATCTCAAGTTTGACCAAATTTATATTATAAGATAATAATATTTATGACACAAATTAAGTATCATTAGATTCTTCATTAATTATATTTTCATAGTATACTTATTTGATGTTATAAATTTTTGTAATTTTCTCTATAATTTTGGTCAAACTTAAGATGCTTTGACTCTCCAAGATTCTTGGAATGCCTTATAATTTGGAATGGAGGGAGTAGAGTAAAAACTGCTGCACTGGATACTCTAAAACGATACTCTATCTTTTCTCTCACTCTATATTTAGAGTAGTACTGTGCTTACTCTATACTCTATAGTGGCGGGCCCCACTAGCTAAATAAAGGAAAAAATACTATAACTCACAAACCAAAAATCCAAATTAAATTTCGATTTCACCATTAAATTCGTCTCAATAAATCCTTCAAAACTAGATCACACATGGATATATTTAGATAAAGTGACAAGTGGGTCCCATAGTGGATAGAGTGGATAGAGGATGATATAGAGAATGGATGGGTGCGGGAGAATTGAGTATAGAGGAGAGAATCTTGCTGACTAGGACGTATAGAGGATGAATATAGAGGTCCATGAGTGCGGGTAGTCTAAGATCACAACACAACCTAAGATAAGCGCGTGGGATGGAGAACAAAGATCGGCCGGGTACTTGAAATCTGCTACCTGGTGCTTTTTTTTTTTTGCGACGTGCTACCTGGTGCTTGTGAAACACCGCCTTTGCGTGCATGCACGCTGGCACTGGACAGATCGATGGGGTCACTGCCAACCGCGGCACTGTTCGATGGAAGGCTCACGGTCCGCGTCAGCGTCTCTTTCCAACCGAGACGTGGGCACATCACACCGGATCGAATTCGACGCACGACGACACGAGTCTCGATAGATCGCCTGGTGGCTATAGCTAGGCGGCCGGCCCCCTGCAGGTGCAGGTGCAGGCCCAGACCAGAGGATCGGAGATCGACGCGGACGGACCAACGGATGCGCCGAAACCTACCCATCGAATCCCCATCTATCTATAATATAATATATAATAATATAATACTAGTACAGTATCATGAAGGAGCTGGAAGAAGAAGGACCGCGCGCACGAGAGAATAATATATATGCATGGCAAATCAAAGCAAGCCAGCCGGCCTCGTCATGCATGTCGATGGATCCCCACATCTGTCAATTGACAGTCTGTTCGTTTCGCTGGTTTATTGTGACTAAAAGTACTGTTCATTGGTTTGTTGTGAGAGAAAAACACTGCTGGATGGCTACTGATTTGGCTGATAAACTCAAACGAACAGGGTGTGAGCCCATGCATGATGCATGCATGTAGGTAGGTGGCAAGCTAGCTGCTAGGGCGTCTAGCAGGTCGCTTGTCCGGCCGGGCTCGTAACTTGAATAGGCCGGGTCCACGTCCACGGTCCACCCATGCATGCATCATCGATCGGCTTCATGTGACTGTGAGTTGTGAGAGCTTGTACTTAGCTTGTGCATCGAGCAGCTCTCAACTCTCGTGCCCCTCCCCTACCCGTTACTCGCCACTGAAGAAGTTTGTTTTTTTTTTTTTTTTTGATGATGTCGCCACTGAAGAAGTTTGCACATCTAAAACGAAGCGCCCAGTTGGCCAGTTCTCTGTCTGCGCAAAGCGCGCCCCTGCCCCGTGGTGCCGCCTGCCGGCAGCAAGCATCACCGCCCCTGCCCCGTGGTCGCGCGGGCCCGCAAGCCTTGGTAGTACCAGCGGCCCAGCCCACCCGCCACAGATCAACAGAAACCGGGCCCCACACCGGGCCGGACCAAGATCACTGCCGGGGCCCGTGTGTCCGGACGCGTGCGCGGGTCCGCCCGTGCCTCGCGTCTCGGCGGCAACCTCGAGTGGGACCGGCACGCGCTCCCTTCGGGTCTGCGGGGCCCACCCATGTCATGTGCGTGGCGGTGGCGCGCCGGGTGAATGCGGATGGGCGCTGCTCGAACTCCCCGCTGCACCTGCACGGCCGGACACGCATCATGCGTCCGCGCCGCGGGAGTCCATGCCGGATGTGGCCCCTGCGCCTTTAACCTGTAGGAGTACGTGGCCACATGAACCCGGCCTCCTCATCAAAAAGCGCCACACACACGCGATCATGCTAACTAAACAAATCAATCATCTTTTCGCCGCCAAAATGTAACCAGTTAATTTAGGTAAAGTTCCTCTCTCTTGCATCATTGTTCGGGAATCGTGCATCAGAAGCGTGTTTGTAAGGAACGTACAAATCTGCCCCCTGGCGTCCTCCTGTATATTGCACTGTGCTTTTCGCGCGCGTAGTAAAAGCTTGCTGTAGAAATACCCTAGAGAAAAGACTGCAGAGGAGGGTATCACTGCGACTCTGCCCTTCGCCCCCCGCGTCACCTCCCACACGGGCGACACGGGCGGCCCACCCCCTCCCCTAGTGTTGCCACCTTCCCTCCCCTTCTCCAGCCACACCGCCGTCGGAGCTGGCCGCCAGCATGGCCGCCCGGGCGGCTAGGATGGTGGTGGCGGGGCCCTTCCTCCCTTGTGTGGCGGCGCGTGCGGCAGCTGGCCGGCAGCCCCTCCCCATGCGAGTTGCGTGGAGCTCGGCGGGGAGGGTCGCCGCGGCTATGGCGGTGTCGGCTGCTGCCCGAGCCGGTGCAGGGGATGACGGCGAGGCTCTCCTTCTCCTCCGCGTGTCCCCTCCTCCATTCTTGACGGCGATGGCTGGGCAGCCGGATCTCGTGCCGGGGTGGCCGGATCTAGCCATGGGGTCCGCGCGGCAGGTGCAGTGCCGGCCAGCGGCGGTTTCTACGGTGGCGGCTGGGCTCGTACAGGCGCTATGGGTGGCGCTCTCCTTCTTTGCCGCCCCTCCCTCTAACAGCCTTGGCTGCTGTAGCGGCATCAGCCAAAGTTGTTACGGCGGCGACCGGGCCTCTGCTGGGACCAGCTACGGCCAGGGCAGCGGCCTGCCCGCGACTCGCCCACGGATGTGGTCAAGACGGAGGCGGCGGTGTCGACAGGGACGCCGGGTTTAGGGCCTGCGTCCGGATCCGGCAACTCTAGGGCATGGGGCGGCGCCCACAATGGTGGGGCACGCGCCTCGCGGCTGCTGGTGGCGAAGGTCGGCAACAATGAAGGCGGGTGCCAGGGCCGGCAGCAGCGGTCGGCGACGGCCTCGACGTGCGGCAGTGTTACGCGCGCAGTGGAGTCTGGTCCGGCTCTATGCGTTGCCCGGTCGGAGGGGGTGGCGGGCGACACAGCTGTGCGGCTGCTGCGTGCAGCCGGCGCGTCGATGCCTCTCTGAAGGAGCTTTTGTGGGGCGGCAGGACAACAGCGTGGGCAGTGTTGGATGGCAGGGGGTTCAACTTCTTGGCTTGGCGATTCATGTTAGAGGGTTCCTTGGGCGAAAGCCTTGGCGATGCAACGCCGGTGGGCGCCGCTCTCCCTTTTGGGGGCGTCGAGTCTTTCCCCCTAGTAGTGTCATCCATGGATGAAAACCCGGTCCACTATGGACCTGCGACGGCGGTGCCATCAGCGTCGCTCCCTTCTTGAAGGCGTCACATTTGGATCGTCGTCGTGGCTTCGATTTCGGACCCGTCGGTAGGAGGCTCGCGGGTGGTCTGCCATCGGAAGTCGGAGCTGCTGGTAGCTTTTGTTTCCATGCTTAGCAACGATGACCCTTGCCCGTGTGTCATGCTTGTGCTCAATCGCGTCGCGTGGGTTGGTTAGCTACTCGGGTGCTCTTTGGGCATCCCGTTTGGTTAACCTTGCCTGTACATAAATTCATCGTCCTAATTGAGCCGCGGAGCTCTTGGCTTTGTTTTTTTTTAAGACTGCGGAAAGGCAGCCAGAAACGACTTGTGAGCGTTGTATGCATGTTCCGTGTGATGTGATATATGGATCCAACATGACAGGGCTAGCTAGGACAGTGTCTTCGCATGGGAAAAAAAAGGACATTTCAACACCTTCAAGCAAGCAGACAGAATAGTGTGGACGCGGGTTGCATCCTAATAATAATCCAATGTATGATTGATTGATCACAGCGACACCGGATAAAACGTTTCCATCACAGCAACCTCCTTCACCCATTATTCCCTAATAATCCCTGACGTGGATTGGAACGGGTGCAAGAACCTAAACTTAGCTTACCGTGAACATGAAGAGAATTGGGATATAATATTCTTTAATTTTCTAAACACTTCCAATGACACATTAGGTGACATACGTATTCCTTTGTACTTATGTCATCTAACTGATCATCGTTTCCATGAATCAGCAATGAGTCCGAATCCTTTTCCTCCTAGTAATTACTAGCATAACCTCACTGCCAAGTACAAATGACCAACAATGCCTTTGCATGCTGCTTTTTTTTTATTAATGGAGGATAAGGTGGACAGAAAGTTGATGTTTTTAGAGTCCATAATCTCCAATTAGCTGGTGTCAGACGGTATTGTAATATGGTGTTTTGGTTATAGTAATTTTTTTAACCCAATACCACAATCTAGTACTCCCCGTTCTAAATTATAAGTCGTTTTGATTTTTTGGTTCATCCATTTTGCTATATATCTAAACATGTTATTATATTTATATGCATAGCAAAATAGATATACCAAAAAAGTTAATAGAACTTATAATTTGGAATGGAGGGAGTAGCATGTATGAATCACCGTTAAATTATTTTAGCTGCCATGGATGGAGTACCCGCTACTTTCTTCTTTTTTAGAAAAAAAAAACTGCCGCTTTGTCAGGTCCCCATGATGAACTGGACTTCTGGAAGCTTGCTTGATTGTGGATTTGTGATCCCACGTTATCAACTGGGCTCGAAACTCTGGATTGCAAAACGATCAACCAAAAAGAAAAATTCTCTAAACAAAAAACCCTTTATCATAGGGAGCTCGTGAGAAAAGTTCATGACCCTCACATGCTCAACAACGTACCACCGAAATCGGGGCATCGGGCGCACGCACAAGGCTGATTAATTACTTCTGGCATGTGCTGTGCCCCCTAGAAAAAAGCGCACACGCTACTGCACTAGGAGTAGTAAACTCTGCAAGCACGGTACTGATGACCGACAAAGGTTGGGGTCAACATGACAAATATTCGCCATTTGGCAGGGGCCGGAAGGTTAATTAAACCATGATGAGGGCGAGGTGCTTTTGAGCGAAATAAACAACATTTCTTTTTCAGATCGATAACGATCTGACCAAACCACACCGTATATATATGTATATTATCCTTACTAATTTTCGTTTTCTGTGTGTGTAGAGGACAAGATTAATTAATGCCAGAATTGTCCCTTAGGTTGTTAACGTTTCTTTATTTATCTTGTGCGGTTAGGATCTTTAATTTGCAAGTGACGTCTGACGACGTAGCAAAAACACGAAAAGTGCTCTGCTTGAAATGGTAGGTCTTTTTGCATGCTCATGCCTGTGATCTCTGCACACAGTGGTCATGTACAGCTTTATTTGGATACACATATATTCATATAAATCCACGTGTGTTAAAATGGATTAAAGTAAAATTAAATTAAATTTCATTTCATTTCACTCCAACACATGTGGATCGAAATGAATATACATGCATCTAAATAAGGCCTGCATAGCCCAGCGCCCCGGCTGGGTTCGGAGTCACTTGGGATGGATCATGTGTGGCGTTTCCTTCTTCTGGCTTGCTGCCAAGGTATTTGGTCAGGATAAACACCATAAAGCTTGCTGGCTTGCTGCCAAGGTAACGAATAAGCGTAGCATAGACCCAGTCATTATTTTTAGAGTTTTTATTTCTTATGAAGCCGTGTTGGCTTTTGACTTCGCTCCGACACATCCAAGTTTTTCTGACCAAATGAACATCATGCGTGCAAATTATGGTTATTGAGATCGACGAGAAGCAAGCGCAAGTGAAAAGCTATCTTCCAACAATTATGACAGTGGAGAGTGAACCATTTCGAAACCTCAACCAATCCTAACTACACAAGCCAACCTACAAGTGTGAATCGAAGTGTATAAGGCAACACCTATTTTCAATTATTCATGCATCCTCAACATGACAAGCTGGCTATATACTCCCTTCATGTTGGTAAAAGAAGTCGTTTTTGACAAGATTTGAGTCAAACATTGGGAATCTAAATCAAGAATAACTTTTAATTTGTTGAGTTTCAAACTATGAAAACCACATGAATAGATTTGTCTTAAAAAATACTTTCATAAAAGTATACAAATATCACTTTTAGATAAATATTTTTATAAAAATAAGAGGTCAAAGTTATGCTTTGAAGACCATGTTGCTATCAAAACGACTTCTTTTACCAACATGGAGGGAGTACACATTTTAGGGAACACCTAACGTTCTTCGGCATCACGGAACTAAATGCTGTAGGGTCTCTAGTGTGCAGTATAAATAGTTGTATCCTTTTTGCAGGTGTCGGCTAATTCAACCATGATAACTTCCTACCGAATTCGGCACGTCTGTCATCCAACTGATGAACCGATTACACATGGTTTATAGAAAGGCGTATATGCATTTTTTTGCCTACATGATAAGAAATGAAAAAGGAGAAAGCCATAAAACACTTGATCTGAGTGTTCCTTAACCCCTCAACGCAAGGGTCTTTTTTTGGGTGCCTTATATTAGAGTGTCTAGATTCAGGCTCTACTCGCCAAAAAAAAAAGATTCAGGCTCAGTGACACCGTAGCCGTGTTTGAGATTTTGGATCATTCAACACATGCTTTGTTTTGTTAACACCCATAAGGCTATAACTGACTGTGCTTCCTCCATTCCATAGTGTTAAACTTTTAATAGTCATTTTTTTAAGTTAACAGGGTGAGTTTCCCCACCTGAAAAACTCTAGATCAAACCGTGGAGCTTTGAGGAGCGTTACATGATAAGAGGAACAAGCACCAATGTCTAAGACTAGAACCATCACTCTCAGATCTCAGGTGTTTTCATCAAATTACAAGATCGTCACGGACTTGTTACTGTATGATGGCATGACGAGGGCTCACTCCTGAAGATTTTGCCATTCCTTACATCTTAGATTCTCCAAAGATGGTGGGCAAGACAAACCGCCGTAGTGTCGTTAATGTAGTCATTGTTAACACTTTTCATTAAACTTTGTCAAAGGAAAAACTGAAATGATCTAAATTTATTAATCTAAAATAGAGGGATTAGCGAACGACAATGCTAGCGCCTGGACTGGACGGACACCCACGCCTGCCCTCCGTGTACCGCCTGACCCCACACGGTGTATGCGCCCCACCTAACCCCACATGGCGTCTGTGCCCCACCCGACCCCTCGCGCCCCTCCAGCAGCTGCAGCAGGCGGGTCGCATTGCAACATGTGGAACATCCGATCTACTTTTGAAACATCTAAATGCAACACTTGCAACATACATCTAAAGACAAATGAAACACTTGAAAAATACGTCTGAAACACTTGCAAAACACTTGAAACCCATTGCAAATATACGCAACATATTGATAAAACACTTGCAACATATGTGTGAAACATATGCAACATCCAGATAAACACACTCGCAACATACGTCTGAAAAAACAAAACATTGGGAACAGACGTTTTCAACATCCGTGTACGACCACTTCAACATATGCAACATCCCGATCTATTTTTGCAACATCCATACGAAACACTTGCAACATACCACTTAAACATTTGAAACAAACATACGCTTGCAACATGCGACGTATCCGCCGTGCGGCCTCCTCCGCCGTCTACAGCGGGGCGCCATAGCCGTAGCAGGAGGTGAGACCGGAGGGTTTCCGCGCCAGGGCCCATCGCATCTCCTTGCAGTGGCGGCGCCTGACGGCGTCATCGGGCATGAGTGCGTGCGCGTCGGCCTCGGTGGCCAGCTGACAACCAAGGAAGCGGTCCCCATGCGTGGGCACGCCGATGCCCCTGCCGTTAGGCGGGGCGGGTGGCGGAGCAGGAGCAACGACAATGGTGGGGGCTTGAGCAGTGGAGGTGGTGGCGGTAGGTTTTTGGGGAAGGAGAGGAAGGGAACGCCATGGACGATGGTCGGACGGTGACCATCGACAACTGAGCAGAGCAGAGCAGGGAGGTCTCTTGTTTCATTTCCTTATACCGCTGGCGCAGCGGAAGGGACACAAGCATCGTAATAAAAAAGGGACGCGCTATATTGGGCTGGCGCGCAGGCTCAAGAAGGGGCGTCCGGACCAAAAGACGCCTTGCACACAACATTACCGATTAGCGAATTAAAACCACACACGTCTCAAAGTTGTAAAGACCAAAAATTCAAGCTTTAACAATCCGTAACACACGGATGCTTCGGTTGAATGGTTCCAGTGAAAAAAAAATCAACAAACGGGACAACTGAAATCAGCATGGGATTAAGCTAATAAAGTGGTTAACAAACCAGAGTAAGCATCTTTATTTGTCTGGCTCATCTGCCGCTCTCCACATCAAACTCGAACCGCCCTTTGAATGAACCAGAACATGACCGACCATTTTGGACGCCACGGCCGGGGCTTACTACCGCTTACGACATCATCACCACAAATACAATCGCGCTTTGGTTTTTGATTGAAAAGTATAATCGCCCAGATTTGAATGGCCCGCAGGCGCAAGCAACCCCACCGGCCACCGGCCACCGGCCAGGCGGCCACCGCCGTGCCCGTGCAGCTGTCAAGTGGCACACGGGGACCGGACGGACCGCACGACTCCTCCCGAGCCGCAGATTGCGACCAGCCAGCCGGCTCTCCAGACTCCAGTCCCAATCCCAAATCCCAACCGAAGGAAAAAAAGGAAAGAAAACTGGGCGAGGAAAACAAGGGAGCAACGACCTGTGCGCCTTCCCGTCGCTCCTCCGATGGGCATCCAGCGGCTGCGATTCAAAACAGGCGCGAGACGTTGGACCCCTACCCAGTCAGAGACGGAGGTCGGTATTTGTATATGTTTTTTGTTTTGTTTAGGCCTTGTTTATGTCAAATTTGGCAACCAAAATCTATATAGTAAGTGTCCCGTCATACTGTAGTAATTTTATTTTTATTTGGTAATAATTGTCCAAATATTGATTAATTAGGCTTAAAATATTCGTCTCGCAAAGTATAACAAAACTGTGCAATTAGTTTTTGATTTTATCTACATTTAGTACTCTATATATATGCCGACATTTTAATGTGATGAGGAATCTTTTTTTTGCATGGTGAAATTTAGGGGTGAATTTGATATCTAAACAAGACCTTATTTACTTGACCGCTGCTGCATTATTCCGCCACGTAGTACTAGTACGTACGCTATCGAAGCAGGCCTCCGAAATCCTGGAGAGATCCAAGTACTATTGGCGTGGGTTTCGGAGCACGAGAATTTACGCTCTTGCCCTCGCTGCGAGTGGTTGCTGTTGCTGCTCAAAAAGCACGGGCTGGCGCGTCATTTCGCCGGAGCCGTTAACCGTCTCACGTGCCAGAGGCCGGTGAGCACAGGACTACTCCCGCTCCGATCTGTGTTGGCGGGGCCCACGTGTCATCGAAACAACAGTAGTACGTGCCTAGAGTTGGGTCGAGGACCGTAAGATTCCTCTGCGTGATGGTGTGCACGCGTAATGAAGAATATTTAGCTGCTCTGGTAATTGCGGAGGCGATCGGTACCTGAAAGGGTGTGGTTAAGCAACGAGAGTAGTACTTGGCACCTCTCTTTCTAGTCAGGACCAACCTACGACCCATGGCATGTGAGAGCTAAACATAAGTCCTAAGTAACATTTATTGTTTATTAGAGGAGTTGAGCTCGCTACTCTTTACTATACCTAATGTTGCCAACAGTACTCATCCCAAAATTGCATACGTAGGTTATTAAGTGAGCAATCTCGATTTCAAATAACCGGTGTCTTGGCACTGTTCCATTGACGAGAATTGTAAGTCCTCTATCCACATGGAAATGAGGATGTATAGTACTGAAATGCAAGGGGTTATATTATGTGGAAGAACTTTTTTCGTCTTGAACCTGCTAACATGAAATTTGCGATGAAATAACAATGCCAAATTAAGGTCCACCAAATGACAGCATCTTGCAAATTCTGCAGACTTCCAGGGCTATCCTGCATTTTCAGTGCAGTTACGGCACACGGGCGGGCGCGCGCTCTGGGCGTAGCCGTTACCGTTAGCGCCGTTAACGCCGAGCCCGGCAGCCGTTAACCACCAGTTCCTGACTCGTGCTGCTCCCACTCACTTTTTTCTGGATCTGACGAAGCGGCCGAATTACGTGCGCCATGTGGCCGATTCAAAACATTCCCGATGAGATGGCAAGCGAAGCAGCCTCCTCCACTCCACCCACCCGGCCTCTCCCCACCGCTGCACCCCATTTAAATTTAAACATTTTTAATAAAAACCACCCCCACGAAATTCGCAGGCCACCTTAATTCCCATTATTATTTTTTTTATTCTCCTGACCCAGCCCGCTGCTGGGTGCTTCCTTCCTTCCTTCTCTCTCCTTTCTCTCCTGCAGCGACAAAGACAGGGTCACGGAGGGCGGCAGAGGAGGCGTAGCAGCTGCGGAGGCGGGCAGCCGCGGCCCGCGCGATTCGCGTCCGGGAGGGGGACTCGGGCTCGCGGCGCCTCTCTCGCCATTCCTGCGGTGGCGCGGGCGGGTTGGCGGTCAGCGAGATCGGCTGTTATTTTTTCCCCCGGCGGTTTTTGGGAGGTGTTTTGCTGGGTGTGAGCGTGGATTGGCGACGGGCGGAAGGGGTTTGGGGGTCGATTTGAGGCCGTCGGGGCGGAGATCCCGCAGGGACCTGCGGTCTCGTCGTGGCCCGTGAGTTGGCTTCCAGGCGCTGCGCTGCGTCGCCCGGCCGGCCGGCGAGACGATGGCGTCGGTAGAGGTGCGGTCGGTGCGGAAGTCCGCGGCCCTGCGTGCGCGCGGCGGGCCCAGCAAGCTGCAGCCGGCGCGGTCGATGCCGCTCGACTACAGGTACTCGGCCGGGGCCGCCTCGCCACCGAACGGCGATGCCGGTGGCGGGCCGGCTGCGAACGGCGTCGGGCGTCGGGCGGCTGCCGCGGCGGAGGCGGAGAAGGAGGAGAAGGAAGGGGAGGTGGTGCGGCTGGAGCGGGACGACGCGGACTCGCCGTACAGCTCCAAGGCGGTGACGGCGGAGGAGGAGGAGGAGGTGGGGGAGAGAGGTGGAGGAGGAGACGAGGTGGATTCGGCGGCCGCGGCGACGCCAAGGAGATTGTCGCCGAGGGCAGCGGTGAGCCCCACGGAAGGCGACGCCAGGTGGAGTGACACCAGCTCGTACGGCGCTAAGAAGGTGGGCTGTCTGCCTCTCATTTCTGATGCTTTTGAAATGTGAGTGTTGGGGTTGGGAGTTCAGAACATTGGGAAATTGTTTTGGTGAACCAATGGCAGATGCGATGCTGATCTGGTAATTTGATAGAGGGATATGTGAAACCAAGCGCTACTATAAGCTATGCTAATCACCACTTGTTGTTTTGGCACGTTCAAAGGTGTGAATTTGTGCCCTTTAGGTTGTTTTTGCATGGCAAGTAAGATAATGCAGTTATCCTGAGTGTTTATGTATTTTTTTTGTTTCTTTTTGTTTTCTGAGAACAGAATTGACTTCTATAGTTCTATCCTTCTAGGTTATTATTGCAATGCGATCTGTATACACCTTTTTCCTAGCAACCTCAAACCTGATGTGAGCAAGGATATTTACCATTTTACTGCAAAACACCTTTTCCCTTCCATCCTGAAAGATTTAGACAGACTTTTGTGTTTCCTACTAGATTTTACTCTTTTAGTAAGAAGCATTTCAATAACTGTAGCATGTCAAAACCTACAGAGGCATCTGATTGGTTATTCAGATTTTATTTTCTGGAACACAGTTATCCAGTATTCCCATCTCAGGGCATGCCTGTTGATATTCTACATGACACATCGTACCTAGTTACTATACTTTCATGCCAACTGAGGCTGTGTTTAGATGCATTGAAAAGTGCACTATGCAAAATAAGATTCTCCGTCACATCAAACTTGTGATACATATATAGAGTACTAAATGTGGATAAAATCAAAAACTAATTGCACAGTTTGATTGTACTTTGCGAGACGAACGTTTTGAGCCTAATTAGTCAATGGTTGGACAATTATTACCAAATACAAACGAAATGCTACAGTGTATTTTGATACTCCAAAATTTGGATCTAAACACAGCCTGACTTTTTTGGAAGTATTGCAATTTGAAAGATAGTACCTAGTTGTCAGACCTCTGTCTTTTCAAGCAACTTGCATTTGGACACCTCTCCTCACTTGGGTTAGTACAACGTGAATTCATATTCTACCCTATACGTGTTGCAGAAGCATAGAGTTTTTTGTCAGCTTCCGAATGGTGATTGGGCATTATGCACAGTACTTACAACCTCTGGTGACGAGTCCGTTCTAAAGGTTTCTGAAGGGAAAGTAAGTTGCGGATTTCTTTCTAAGATAGTCCGTTCTATAATCAATGGAAGCATGATCTTTTGACCCCCTGCCCTTCTTAAGGTACTGAGATTGAAAACAGAGAGTCTTCAACCTTCAAATCCTGAAATTCTTGATGGAGTGGATGATCTTATGCAGCTGAGTTATCTAAGTGAACCATCAGTACTGTACAATCTGCAGTACAGATACTCCCAGGACATGATTTATGTAAGAATTGATGTAAACTTTTTCTTTTTTCATGGAGTTCAATTGATGGCTTTATTATTGATATTTATCGTACTGTAGACTAAAGCAGGTCCAGTTTTGGTTGCTGTCAATCCTTTCAAGAAAGTTTCACTGTATGGTAATGAGTACATTGATGCATATAGAAATAAGTCAATGGACAGTCCACATGTTTATGCAATAGCAGATGCAGCACTTCGTGAAATGAAAAGAGGTCAGTCCACAAATGTTGATGCAACAATCTTGGTTGTCCAGCTAAATTTGTGCCTAACTAAGTGTTCTATTCCTTTTCAGATGAAGTCAACCAATCTATAATTATAAGGTGGGCAGTTTTTTTTTAATGAGATATTCTTAGTGTAGGCCTTGTACTTTGATGATAAATGATGGTACACTGTTCCATTTATACTAGTTTTCCCATCAGCTGAACTGAAGAAATAGTAACCTGCCCATCCAAGTGTATTTTACCTGTGTTGTTCATTAATTAAGTTTAGACCCTAAGAATCCTGTTGAGAGGATTAAAAGATTCGTTGGTTTTTGGTTTACTAGAATCATGATGTGAGTGGTCTTCAAACAGATGGAATAGGCATTGGCTCATGTACCCTTTCCATTATGTGGTTCACTTGATGTAAGAAAAAAAATGTACATCACTTGTCTTGGACACCGAATATATAGCTTTCATGTGGAAGAAATATTTTACTTCAGGGCACAAGCACAAGTTAAAGTTTGTTTTCTATGTTAGTTTGTTGAGGTCATTTGAGATATTGATTGCATGAATATTCTAGTAGCACCCTTGTTGATTATGTGAAGAGGTGATGCCATTTTTATTCTTTTGATGCAGCGGTGAGAGTGGAGCAGGAAAAACAGAAACCGCAAAAATTGCTATGCAGTATCTAGCTTCTCTTGGAGGTGGAAGTGGTATTGAATATGAAATTCTTCAGACCAATCCAATACTCGAGGCTTTTGGCAATGCAAAGACATTGAGAAATGATAACTCAAGTCGTTTTGTAAGTTTTACTTTTTCTTGTGTGTTCACTATACTACACCTTCAAATGAAGACCAATCCTTATTCTCAATTGCAGGGAAAGCTTATTGAAATTCATTTCAGTACCACTGGAAGAATATGTGGTGCCATGATTCAAACATGTATGCAGATCTATCAAATCCCCTTATGTATCATTAATATTTGCTGGTCTCATATTAAATTTCTAACTATGGTTGCTTAATTTTTCTGATTATCTTGTCGCATGGACAGTTTTGCTTGAGAAGGTAACTTCTAATCTTATGTTTGTCCTCAGAAAAATAGACTACTACACCGTTTCACAGCTATTAGTCTAACATGCCTTTTTTCACCATGGCAGTCCAGAGTTGTACAATGTGCAGTTGGTGAGCGATCCTACCATATATTTTATCAGTTGTGTGCTGGTGCACCTGTGTCTCTAAGAGGTAAATAATCTATTGATTATGGTGACATCTGATTATATCCTTCAAGCAATTCTGACTTGTTCTATTTTAGAAATTGCTATTATTTATTTTGCTCACTTTGCAGCAGAGATTATTCCTTCATAATTCTTAATGGAAAATCCATGTTCCTCGCTTTTTCCTCTGCATAAACCATGATTTGATCATATAAATTTCTTTATTATGTTTTTTATACAGAGAAGTTGAATTTGAAAAAGGTGGATGAGTACAAATATCTTAAACAGAGCTGTTGCTATTCAATTGCGGGTGTGGATGATGCCCAGATGTTTCGAACTGTGACGGTACACTGTTTTTATACCTCATTCTTCAGAACAAGCTCTTTCGTGTGTGTTTTTCTGTCCTTTGCTCCGGTCATGTTTGCTGATTTCTTCTATTTTAGGAAGCTATGAACATCGTTCATATCAGCAAAGAGGACCAAGAGAATGTTTTTGCAATGGTCTCTGCTGTTCTATGGCTGGGGGATGTCTCGTTTTCAGTAATTGACAATGAAAATCATGTTGAAACCATCATAGATGAAGGTAAAATTTCGTTTGATCTTCACTCAATAACTTAGTGTTCTTTTAACAGTCTGAATGTTTCTTCATCCCCTCATTGTACTAATTTTGTTGTCTGTTGTTTCTTAATCTTCATTTCAGCAAATTTACATTAGTTTCTGTCTTCTGCACATAATTTTGAGTAACACCTTTCATTGGATTCTGTTCTACCTTGTTTTATTTGCGGTTTCGGAATCCTGAAGTTTGAAATTGCTCCTTTACAAAAATTCTAATAAGATGTTTTACCATTTGAAACAATGTTTTTTACTAGTGTGGAATTTTCGATGATTTCTGGTGCCCTGCTTTTCATTGGAACTTCAAGATTTTGGGAAACGTCTAGTGTATGAAACTAAGCTTTGCACTGTAGTCCTGAGCTGTGAGGTCCCATGTGTAAAAGCTATCCTGATTTTTTGCTATGGTCAAGACTGAGCAATAGCTCAGTTTGTATATACTCCATTTCAGAGGCTGCCCACCCAAAGGTTGAACCTTGGTGTTTCTAGGTTGTGTGAATACCTTCCTAAAGAGTTTTTACCCACCATGTCAGACTAGTCCCTTATCAATAAACCTTCTGAGATTATTTATTACTAGGAAAAAAATTAGGATAACCACAAATTTGGCGTTGTGACTGTAGTCCATATGTTTGGACAGGTTGACCCTCAACACACAACTGTTGATTTATGATTAGAGTTTATTTTTGTCAGGATGAGATTTGTTGTGACAGAGTGCATGTGCATAAAGCTTGTTTCAAGGAGTCTGCCTAATGATGTTTTGGAAAACTGAACACAAATTAGCAATTGGTATCACTACAAGGCACTGCTATGGATTTTTTGTTGAAAAAATATCCTTCTATTGCAGCTTCAAAAACGGTTGCAGAACTTCTTGGCTGCAGTATTGAAGATCTCAATTTAGCTTTGTCAAAGCGCCACATGAAAGTCAATAATGAAAACATTGTCCAGAAACTTACCCTTGCTCAGGTTTGTTGTTTATCAACTTATGGTAAACTATGGACCGTAGTTAGAGGAAGTACTATAATTTGTATATTTGATGCATCTACCCTTTTTAATATTTCAGGCAACTGACACAAGAGATGCTCTGGCCAAATCAGTCTATGCCAGTTTGTTTGAGTGGCTTGTAGAACAAATTAATAAGTCTCTCTCAGTTGGCAAGCGTCGAACTGGGAGATCTATCAGTATTCTTGATATCTATGGCTTTGAATCATTTGATGTAATGTACCTTTTTTTAACCTAAAGTCGTCATATATTAAATTGCATATAGTTTACTCGTGACATTATTACATTTGCAGAAGAACAGTTTTGAACAGTTCTGCATTAATTATGCTAATGAAAGGTTGCAACAACATTTCAATCGTCATTTGTTTAAGCTTGAGCAAGAGGTAAGTTATTTTTTATGTTTCAAACGTGCAGAATCTGTTTTCTCAAGTTGCATTCTTTTAATCATCTGGTTAACATTAAAAGCTCTTATTTTTAGAATGATGGTTCATTTATTATGTCATAAACTTTTTTTATTCTTAAAGCAGCTTTGGTTTTTTTTTTTTTGGTTATGTCCATCCCATGCTTAATTATGTAATTTTGAACAGTAGTATTATCACAAGCTTGTTATTGTGCTTCTTTGGGGTGTTCTAGGCAGAAATATGGAATGTGCTTCTAGAATCTGCTATTGTGTTATCTAAGTGGAAAATGGTGTACATGAAATGTTACTTAGTCATGCTATTTTTTAATACTGTCAAACACTAGAATCAATTTGTTTTTATGAACAGGAATATGTGGAGGATGGCATCGACTGGGCAAAGGTTGACTTTGAGGATAATCAAGACTGTTTGAGTCTCTTTGAGAAAGTATGAGCCATTACATTCTGTTCACTGATGTCACCTGCTAACGATAATATGGGTCCATGAATTCTGGAGTTTCATTATTTAGCATTTAGCAGTCCTTTTCCCCCTCAACCATGGTGGAAGCTGGAAGGTGTTCCTGGGTTTTGAATTTCTTTTAGGTAGGAGAGTAATGAATCCCAACTGTCCAGAGGTTCAAACCGGGTGGGTGACTGGGTATTCCCTCAACTAGGGACTCTACCAACTGAGCTACATTCGTTCTCATGTAACAATTCTTGTTCTGGGAGCAAAACAAATCTGCAATACTGCTTTAAGATAAGAAAACTTTTCCTATTTTATCACAATAAGCAAAGATAAGTGCTACTGCCTGCTAGGATGCCTAGTCCATTATTGACGAGGAAAAAAGACAAATTTTGTTGACCTTGTATGCTTTCTTTTGGCTGAAAAGTATGGTATATTAAAAGATACGAAGTAAAGATTTGTTTGTTTAAAATAATACTTGTCAAAGCGAAATTTTCTAGGAAGAATGTGTCCAAATGGCTGGGTGGGTTTGTGCAAGGTCTCTTGACCTCTCGTACTATTTTCCTTCTGAACGAAATGGCATGCAGCTCTGCTACTTTGTTGGAGGAAAAAACAATGTGTCAAATGGCTGAAAGCTAAGTCTATGAATTTTAGAATACTCCACTCTTCAGATATTATTGTTAGATATAAGTTGGTTCTATCGACCTTTGCCAAAACTTTGGTGGATTTATGGACCTGGACAACATTGCCAAGTAAAAGGAGTTACTGGCTTATCAAACCATGATGGTAAAGCAAGGTTATGGCTTAGAGCCAACATACATAGACCTGATAAATATTACAAGTAAAATAACTGATATATCAAACCAAGATGATAAGGCAAGAAGAGCCATATTCCTATTAAATCAATAAGACTTAGACAGTTCATACTTTTTTTTTCTTATTATGTTTCATAATTTCATTTACAGGATCTGAAAACTTGGTAAAGTATCCTGATTTCTCTTGCTTTGTATATCTTGCAAACTTGACCTGCAGCCATGTAGTAATATATATGTTCTTGCTGTCTAACATTCTTACTTAATACAGAAACCACTGGGGTTATTGTCTCTGCTGGATGAGGAATCTACTTTCCCCAATGCCACAGATCTTACTTTTGCAAACAAGCTTAAGCAACATCTTGACTCGAATTCTTGCTTCAGAGGAGAAAGAGGCAAGGCATTTGCTGTCCGTCACTATGCAGGAGAGGTTGGATGTTGCTATACATTCACTTACTTTTCACAGTGAACAGTAGTTTGCTTTCTTTCATCTTTGTTTTACCATTTATCATCTTTGGTTCTTATTCTTGATAATCAGGTGGCTTACGATACTTCGGGTTTTCTGGAGAAGAATAGAGATTTATTGCACATGGACTCGATTCAGCTCCTTGCCAAATGCAAAACTTCTCTGCCAAAAATGTTTGCATCTAAGATGCTAGCTCAATCAGATAATTCTATGTCTGTTCCATATAGATCTAGTGCTGCTGATTCTCAAAAACTAAGTGTTGCCATGAAGTTCAAGGTGTAGATTTTGCGCCACTCTGCTAGACCTTGATTGAATCAGAACAGTTTAATTGACAATATGTGCAATTTTTGCAGGGTCAACTGTTCCAACTTATGCAAAGACTGGAAAGTACAACACCACACTTTATTCGCTGCATTAAACCAAATAATTTACAACTTCCTGCAATTTACGAACAAGGACTTGTGCTTCAACAACTTAAATGCTGTGGGGTTCTTGAGGTTGTCCGGATTTCAAGATCTGGATATCCAACAAGAATGACTCACCAGAAGTTTGCTCGGCGGTAAGTTGACTCTCTGAACAACTGCAGTAAATTTCTTCCAACCTTTTTTTAATAGAAAAGTTAATACTTAATTTAATCAGGTATGGCTTTCTTCTTCTTGAGGATGTTGCATCTCAAGATCCACTCAGTGTTTCAGTTGCAATTCTTCATCAGTTCAACATTTTACCTGAGATGTATCAAGTTGGCTACACAAAGTTGTTCTTCCGAACTGGCCAGGTTAGTTGTTCTATTTATTCAGTTTCCTGGTAATGGCCACATTAGAAACTAAAGCTATTGCTTTCATTACATGTTTATAGACCATTCATTGTCCTGAATTTTTTTTATCTTTATATGTATGCACTACCTTTTTTTGTTAAGCATTTGATGAAAATAATCTTGTGTTATTGTGTCCTTTGATATTGGGCTGAAGATTGGCAAACTTGAAGATACTCGGAATCGTACTCTGCACGGTATTTTAAGGGTTCAAAGCTGTTTCAGGGGGCATCAAGCCCGTCATCATGCGAGAGAACGAATAAGAGGAGTTTTGGCTCTTCAATCATGTAAATTCTCCTAGATTTGACATATTTTACTTTTAATTCTTGTTGAAATTTTCTTCTTTAAGTTTACCGTATGGAATGGACCCACCCTTCTTAACTTGCAGTCATTCGTGGTGAGAATGCACGACAAATTTATTCCTCTTTGTCAAGGAAACATAGAGCAGCAGTTATTTTGCAGAGAAATGTGAGATGTTGGCTCGCAAGAAGGTATTTCATAAATCTCCGGAAGGCCTCAGTGATAATACAGTCTGGTACGAAGATTCTTGATCCTCCTTTTATAGAAGTTCATTGGAGGGAAGCGATTATCTGACACACTGTTCCCATGTCTTCCTATGTTGGAAAATATATAGGTATTCGTGGCAGTCTTGTTCGAAGATGTAATGGCAATATTGATCTAATAAACGTGCTACGAGAGTTTGAATCAAAACAGGTACAATAAGTGTGTGTTTGTGCCTTATATTGTGCCGCTGGCAGTTATATGCATGACATCCTCCTCGGAATGTGTTGCTTCGTTCTTAAATAATTCAAACTGGCCTCAGTTTTACATTATTAATATTCTTTCAGGAGGCAGAGGGTGACCAAATTTTGATCAAGGCATCAGTCCTGGCTGAGTTACAGAGGCGGATACTAAAAGCCGAGGCCACAGTTCGTGAAAAGGATGAAGAGAATGAGATGCTTCATCAGCGGCTTCAGCAATATGAAAACCGCTGGTTAGAGTACGAGCAGAAAATGAAAGCTATGGAGGAAATGTGGCAGAAGCAAATGCGTTCATTGCAATCGAGCCTTTCCGTAGCAAAGAAGAGTCTTGCTCTGGATGAGACGCCTCGGATGTCGGACTCATCAGTGGATCAGAGCTGGGAAAGTAACGGGAATCATGTCAGCAGTGGGTCTCAGCTGGTGCCACGCACTGGTGGGCGTGAAATGAACGCTGGCCTGAGCGTCATTAGCCGCCTAGAGGAAGAATTCGAACAGCGGAGCCAGGTTTTTGCTGATGACGCCAAGTTCCTGGTTGAGGTCAAGTCTGGGCAGGCGGATGCCAGCCTAAACCCAGACATGGAGCTCCGGAGGTTGAAGCAGAACTTTGACTCGTGGAAGAAAGATTTCAGTGGCCGCATAAGGGAGACAAAGGTGATCCTGAACAAGCTCGGGAGCGGCAACGAGTCATCGCCCAACTCTGTGAAACGGAAATGGTGGGGCAGGCTGAACACCTCCAAGTTTTCGTGAGTTTATTATGTATTGATTGACAATTTGTAGATGTACCGGTATTTTATACGCCGGTGTGGTTCTAGCTTCCTAGAGTATCTATTCTGGTGCTGTGAAAGTCCAGTTTGTTGGACTGGATTTGTGTTCCGTGGAGGGCGAGTTGTATACTTCTTCCACGAGGGCTTCCTTTGAGGGGTCAAGGACCACTGAATCGTGATGTAATTACTTGCTGAAGTAGTTGTCGAAGGGGGAAGATTGTGAGATTGCTCACTATTCCACTATCCTCGTGATTTACTTTCTGCCTGTTGTAGATTAATAATAGATTTAAATGTGGCATGGTGTAACATATGTAATCTATCATCTGATGCCTGTGTAAATTAGATACTTGCATTTCGAAATGTAAGGTCTCGGTACCATTTTTTTTCTTCATATCGTTCATAGCAAGATCATAATAAAATATCATAAATTCGACATTCATAGCTGTTGGTACACAATGGTGTTAGCGTTCATTTTGCAATATTACGTGACACATTGTATAATAATTACTACTTCCATTTGGGCCCGGAATATGGATTTTATAACTGTTATTAACCATCCGAAGTTCGATCTTTGATCAAGTTTTCAAGAAAGAACAATAAAATCTGCAATATCAAATAAATTTCATTTGATATATTATCAAATTTATTTTTATGAGCTAGCTATTCAACGAGGTTCTACAAATTTAATTAAACTTAAAATGATTTGACTTATGACATTGAAGATCACTTTTATTTAAGATAGATATATAGAGTACTAAAAAGGAACAACAACTTCTGATGACCATTTAATAAAAACCGCCAACTTTGGCCTTTAGTAACAAGGAGCTACAACTTTTTAAAAAAATACTATGGCGCCGCTTAGGCCCCGTCCGCATGCCTACGCTTGTCCTGTCTATAATGCGTGCAGCTAAGCCTGCCTCACTTGCCCCATATACAACTATTGTGCCTTCACGTCTGCCCCCGCACGGAATTGTTGCACCTGCGCCCCCGCATGCAACTAGTGCGCCTACGCATGCAGTTGTACACCTCATGCCCGTTGATGCCCGCATCCTGCTTGCTGATGCGCATGCAGGTGAGGACCACCCACGCCCACTTCGCTTGCTGCGCACGTGGGGACCACTGCGCCTGTGGGGACTACCTCTGCATGCGTCTGCTTTCTACGCCTACCAATGTTGCAACATGAAGCACTTCTGCAACATACGTCTGAAACAGGTGAAACATTTGCAATATACGTTTGCGACATGTGTATAGCAAATGTAACATATGCAACATCCAAATAAAAACACTTGTAACATACGTATGAAACATTTTGAATAGATGCTTGCAACATATGTATATAGCCACTGAAACATATGCAACATCTAAATAAAACACTTGCAACATACGTCGAAAACAGATGAAACATTTGACACATGCACTTGCAACATAAGTGTATAGCCATTGCAACATATGCAATATCCAGATGAAACACATACAACATTCGGATGATCACATGCAACATTCAGATGAAACATATGAGATATACATCTAAACACATGAAACACACGAAGCTCGGTGCCATGGAGTATGCGGGCCCCGCACTCCTTCTCTTTCGGTCCTTCTCTCTCTGGTCACAACGCTTGCATAGGCCCTCACGCGCCGCGTGCACCCCACGCCAAGCCCCATAGAAAGGACCGGTACGGGTCCTGCTTGACTGCAACTGCGCGCACTGCTTTTTTTCTTGGTCATCACACACGCTCGGGGGTTGGTCCGGACGGACAGATACCCTCAACCAAGCATTACCAAAAATACTAATCTGTTGCAGAGTCCACCCGTCCTTCAAATAGAAAGTAATCCATATCATAAGTGGACCCACAACTTTTTTTTTATTTTTAAAAATGGAATTTACTTGTTTCGTGAGGCCAAATTTGGTGTAAACTTGTTAACGAATATTAGAAATTGTAATTCCTTATTATATTTCACAAATAGTTGTAGTTTTGGAAAATAACTCATGATATAAAGATTATCCACTCCTCGTCCCAAAATAAGTACACATCTTGCTTATCGAGAAGTCATTTTTTAAATTTGACGAATCATATAGAAAATAATATCAATATATGTATCTTTAAATAAGTTTATTATGAAAGTATATTTCACAATTATACTATTGATACTTATTATACATAAAAAGAAATAATAGCGGATCTAGCGAGAGTAGCGGCGTCGCATAGAAGTCGTGCAATCGCGAGGAAGTGGAGGGAGCCCGTCGTAGATCACGGGCGGGAGCGCCATTGCTGGGAGAGAGGGAGAAGGGTGGCGAGCGGGCTGGGACAGCGCTCCCGCACGGCGGTCTAGCGGAGGGAGGTGGAGTGCGCCAAGAGGTGGAGGGAGTCTACATCCGCGAGCAGGTGCGCTTGCTCCCGTCGGCAGCAGAGGGAAGGATGTGAGCAGGTGCACCGGGAGGGGTGGAGATCCAGACGGGGAGGAGCTCCCGCCGGGGCTAGGGCCGCTGCGTCGCTCTGCACCCGCGCGTCGCGGCAGAGGGGAGCGTGGCCGGGCTGCTCCTCCGCGGCTGGGGCCACGCGACGAGGGGAGGAGCCGCCGAGGCCTGAGGATGCGGCCACCGGAGGAAGGGGAGGGGCTGCCGGAGGGGCGCTGCTACGCTGGGAGGCGGAGGGAGGCGTGGCTACAGAGGAAGACGGAGCCGAGGCTGGAGCAGCGTGTGCACGCGGAGGGAGGGAAGGAGTGCCTTGCGCGGATGGGGGCTAGGGTGTTGGGCCAACCAGAATGAGGTGGGAGAATCTCGATGCCCCCAACAAATTTATGGTCCATAGTAGGGGCTCTATTGGAGTTAAATTTTTTATTTGAGTCCTTATATTTAACTATAGGGCTCAAGTGGATCCTGTTGGAGTTGCTCGGAGCAGTGAAGAATTTCTTCCAATTACACGTACACCTTTGTGGCTTACTAGACCTTGACCGTGATTACATGCCAGTTAGAAATACTATGTGCCTAGCGGTGGCCTAAAAAGCTCTGTCAAAACACGCGGGGTCTCTCACTGCCATTTCAGTTCCAGCCCACATATGGGAAAGCTCCGGAGCCAGAACTCAGGTCCGCCGGCCGCCGCCGCCTCCCTCCGCTTCGCCGCGCTCCTCCAGTCGTGCGGCCGCACCGGTGACATCCGCCGCGGCCGCGCCCTCCATGCGCGCCTCTTGCTCACCGGCGCAGCTGCCACGTCCACCTTCCTCGCCAACCACCTCATCACCATGTACTCCCACTGCGCCGACGCGGCCTCCGCCGTCCGCGTGTTCGGCGTCGTGCCCCGCCCCAACCTCGTCTCCTGGACGACGCTCGTCTCGGGTCTCGTCCAGAACTCCATGCACCACGACGCGCTCGCCGCCTTCGCCGCCATGCGCCGCGCGCATGTCGCCCCCACGCAGTTCGCGCTCTCCAGCGCCGCGCGCGCCGCGGCCGCACTCTCCGCCCCGCGCCCCGGCACGCAGCTGCACTGCATCGGCATCAGGCTTGGCTTTGACACTGAGCTCTTTGTCGCGAGCAACCTCGCCGACATGTACTCCAAGTGCGGGCTCCTTGATGAGGCGTGCAGGGTATTCGGCCAAATGCCGCACAGGGACGCCGTCACCTGGACTACCATGATCGACGGCTATGCAAAGAACGGGAGCCTCGAGGCTGCTATTCTGGCTTTCCGGGATATGAAATGTGAGGGCCTGGTTGGAGCTGACCAGCATGTCTTCTGCAGTGCATTGAGTGCATCAGGAGGGCTCAAGGATGGATGGTTTGGTCGAAGCCTGCATTGTTGTATAATTAAGGCTGGGTTTGAACTGGAGACTGTTGTGAGGAATGTGCTATTGGACATGTATGCTAAGTCTGGGGATTTGGAGAGTGCCTCTCGTGTGGTGAAGATTGATCCTGGAGGTTGGAATGTTGTGTCAGGCACCTCACTGATTGACGGTTACATTGAGGCTGATCGTATTGAGGAGGCTCTTGAGACATATACTGAGTTTGGGAGGCAAGGTGTCGAGCCCAATGAATTCACTTTCGCGAGCATGATTAAGGGCTGTGCCATGCAAGATCTGCTCGAACAAGGTGCTCAGCTGCATGCTCAAGTGATCAAGACAAGTTTGATCAGTGACTCATTTGTTGGTTCCACCCTTGTGTATATGTATGGAAAATGTGGCCTCATAAGTTTGTCCCTTCAGTTATTTAATGAGATTGGATACCACACTGAGGTCGCCTGGAATGCGGTTATAAATATATATGCACAACACGGTCATGGTTGGGGGGCAATCCAAGCTTTTGATAGGATGATCTCAAGCGGTATCAGGCCAAATCACATTACATTTGTCTGCCTCCTGACAGCATGCAGTCATGCTGGATTAGTGGATGAAGGACTGGAATATTTTTACTCTATGAAGGATGCACATGGTATTGAGCCTAAAGAGGAGCATTATTCATGTATCATTGATATGTATGGTCGAGCTGGGAGACTAGATGAAGCAGAAAAATTCATAAGTGAGATGCCTGTCAAACCCAATGAGTATGGTTGGTGCTCCTTGCTTGGAGCATGCCGGATGCGAGGAAACAAGGAGCTGGGAGAGGTTGCTGCTCAGAATCTTATGAAGCTTGATCCAAATAACACCGGTATTCATGTATCCCTTTCTGGGATATACGCATCATTGGGCCAATGGGAGGATGTGAAGGCAGTCAGGAAGTTGATGAAGGATAGCAGTATTAAAAAACTGCCCGGTTTTAGCTAGGTCGATGCTAACAAGAAAACACGTGTGTTTGGATCTGAGGTTTGGTAACACCCACAACAGGAGCAGATATACAAAAAGCTTGAGGAACTCTCCAGAAGGATAAAGGAGGAAGGTTTGTCCCAGACACAATCTCCTTGCCACTTAACCTTGAAGATCGAAAAAAAAGAGAGGCTTCTGCGCATCACAGTGAGAGGATTGCCGTTGCTTTTGCTTTGATAAGCATGCCAGCTGGTCGTTTCACAATGCTTATACTTGATGTCACATTGCAACTGCATGTGAACGTATGGTTACCAGATATAACCATTTTGATGCTGCAGACAAAATATATAGTTACCAGATATAACAATCTGAAGGACAAAAAATGGAAAATGAGACCAAGTGGTGAAGAATTAAGACCTGAGCCTTGAGAATTGATATGCAAACTTAAAAAAACTACGTCAAGTAAGCTTCAGATGCCTGATGGAATTGAATCCTAGTGTTTCTCTCTCTTATTCTATAACATAACACGACTAATTGATATTTGAAGATTGTTAGTGCTCAGTTAACTAACATACTTGGCCTAACACTCCAGTAAGATCAGCTATGGGAGGTTACTGGAAAATGAGACCAAGTGGAACTGAATTATTTAATACATTTTGCCAAAAAAGTTCCTCTTTTTGATTTTTTTATGAGAAGTCCAAATTGGACAAAAAAATGACAAGAAAAATCAAAATTTTGTATGGCCATATGAGAACATGTATTTGAAGTGAGCCACCAGGGTGGATTAAGCTCTAGCTTGGCCCTCTTGGAAATCACTCCCTCTCCATTCTTCAGTGTTTATCACAAACACACACCATGCGATCACTCCCTCTGTCTTCAGTGTTTATCACAAACACTAGGGAATTAATCCCTCTGTTTCCGCCTCTTCGGTGTTTATCACAAACACTAGGAAATCACTCCCTCTGTCTTCAATGTTTATCACAAACACTCTAAATCACTCCTCTATCTTCAGTGTTTATCACAAACACACACTAGGAAATCACTCCCTCTGTCTTCAGTGTTTATCACAAACACTAGGGAATCACTCCCTCTGTCTTCATTGTTTATCACAAACATTAGGAAATCACTCCCTCTATATTCAGTTTTTATCACAAACACACTAGGAAATCTCTCTCTCTCTCTCTCTCTCTCTCTCTCTCTCTCTCTCTATCTCTCTCTCAGCTCTCTCAGTCATCACCGTTTTCTCATATATATAGCTGATATATACCTGCCCATGCTATCCTCCTAACTACTGCAGTCATAACTCCTATGATCGCCTATTATTCTCCTTAACTACTAGCTGAAAATCTGCTAGTACTAAAAACTGTACCTAGACACAATGAACTTGAACAAATGCATGAACACACAGGATTATAGCTAATATGCCCTTGGCTGTAACTGTCATATCCTTGAATTAGAAAAGCTGTTTGCACGCTTTACTTAGGGTGAGACCTTTAGTTCCGCATATTGCCTGTCCAGTTATACTTTTCAAATGAAAGTTCCTGTTAAGAGCTGAGTCTCTCTAAGATAAATCTCCCAGTCTAAGATAACCTGTTTGGTTAGTAAAAAAGGTACCGGCAGGATCTGATTGATTAGTTCGTTCAGTATAACCAGTCAATGCATTTGAGAATACTGAATGTTCAAGGACATAGTTGAAAAACTTTGCTTCACAATCAATGTGATTGATCAATTCTATCTCTTCAATGTACATATACCATATCAACATGGTATCTATGATGTTTCACGTTACAAAACAATGTGCATCATCTCAGCTCCGGAATTACATGCTGAATATATTTGAATGACTTCTCATAGCTGACAAAGCCCATGAACCAAAAATCAAAGCCATCAACAGTAACTACATCAATATACTTCTCGTCTGGATTGTATAAATTTTCCCGCACTGAAGCACTCTTTATCCTCTTTGTGGGGATCAACACCTGTAGAAGGTACATATTTTATTAGCTTTAACTCAAGTATGTCCGATATCTTTAGGTCACATTTTCTATCTGATAAACTTCAGGTACACATATTGAGAAAGAGATTTTGCTTCAATTACCTTGTAAGGCACCCTTGTACTGCCTCCTTTGGGAGACATGAAATTCAAAGGCCTATCACTATGGAAAGCAATCTTCTTAGTTGAGATGAAAAGCATTCCAGCTATTGGACCAGCTGTGGTTGAAAGATAGCACTGGAAAGCCTTCAGTAGTTTCTCATCTTTCTCGACTCCAAAGTATTCTCTGAAGACTTTATCAATACCGCCAGCTTGGAGAACCTTTGCACCGAAGCTTAGTTTCCCTTTTATAGTTTCTGAAATTTTTGGTCCTAGAGTTACTGCAAAGAAATAAGATTTATCAGTGATGAAAATTTTATTTTAGCAACATAACACAACTATGTGAAAAAGGACAATGGTTGGATTCTTACAGTGTTCTTTGAACCCTTGCATGTAGTTATCTGTTTTATGGCTCAGTTTGTCCATCCGATAAATGAAGGAACTCTTCTTATCTGTATCATCGAAAGGATATCAAGTCAGTATGGGCACAGAAAGTAATTTTTTTTTGCAAAGGAAGAACTGGGGAAGCAGGTTGCGAGATTCTTACTTTTTTTATGAACCAAGGCAGAACAGGAAGGTTTTCCTTGTCTTTCCTCATCGGCATATGCAAATGAAGTCAATGGAATTCCAATGACGTGCTCCTGGGTGAAACTCTCCATTGCTTGGAGAAGGTCTATCTACAAATCTGCTTTGATGCTAGGAGACTTCTCTTTGCCTGTGAGAAGTTGATGCCTGCTAGTGCTCAGAGTCTGAGCTATATGGCGGCATTTATAAGGTGAAGCCACCAAAAAGGCAACTTTATTCCAGGGAACAATGTGGTGTAACCGAATCAGCACTTGATGCTGCATACTCATCATCGCCTCATCAGGAACAAAAGCACGGCCTGCTTTCTTGACAAAGGAATGGGCATGAGCAGGACAGCTGGAGCTTTCAACCCAGCCAATGAGGAGGTGCCAATGCTTTCCTTTCCTACTACACTTTCTATTGCTAATTGCTTAGCACAATGCACAAGGTGCTGATGAATCAGTTGATGACAAGCTTATAGTTGCTTTTGTACATTGTAAGGTTCTGATGAGTGAAAAATATAGGTTTTGCTAATAATATAATGAACTCTAAGTAGTCTCTGACACCTAGTGCATAACCAATTCTTTTTCCCATTTCAGGAAATAGGTTCAGAGAGTAGAGAGGAAAGTAAAACAAACACGTGGTTGGTTCAAACCTGAAACCAAACTACCGGTATACACTTGGTTCTGGTACATGTTTCCCTTTCGTGCATACTTGTGAAGGTTCTGGAACCTCAAATAATCTAGAAAAATATGCACATCAACAAGATGAATGACAACTGTGTGTTGGAGATGTGGGTTTTATAATCTGCCACTCAGTGTGGAGCAGAAGAGTAACAGATCCTTTCTGCTATGTACTCATCGACACATATTTGTGTAATAACATTCAGAACCTAACCATACTTATGGACACTGTAGGGAAAGAAACACACAGATGCTTTAATGTTTTCAGTACTGCTATTGTGGTAATTTGACCTTTTTGAGTTCAGTTGTTCATCCATTATATGTGAAGCTGACTATCTAGCATCAATAATGCCATGCTTGCCTCATTACCTCAGGAGTTTATTTTCTTTAAATCTCAAAGCTGTTTGCAGTAATTTACTACTCCCTCTGTCCAGGAAAACATGCAATTCTAGCACAGTACCATGTTCTAGCATATCATGTTTGATCAATTATAGATAAAAAACTATAAATATTTATAACGTCAAATAAATATCATTAGATCAAGTATGAAATATATTTTTATAATAAATTAATTTGCAGTCACAAATTTAAATATTATTCACTGAAAAACAACTTTATCTAGCACGCAACCCATAGTTGTATGTTTTCCTGGACAGAGGGAGTATTCCTTAATACGAAACTGCTGTCGAATGCCCAAAAAATAGAAAAAAAGAAAAGAAATATGTTCTGCTGAGCCTTTCGGCTGAAGAACCCCCCCCCCCCCCCCCCCCCCCCCCCTCTTTTAACTGTGACTCGACATTAGTGTGCCTTTTCACTTGCACCTGTGGGACACAACATTGTGAATCTTAAACAAACTTATAAAAGGTATTTCCCTGTCAAGTTCGTGGTTTAGGAACATGGTGGCCCAGGTAATGGGTTCGGACTTGTGAATGATGTGTAACGGGACCCTTCTGATATGTCAACTAGTCGATTTCTGCAAATATGGACTGAAGAATACAATAATCTTGCTTTATTCTAGGTCTCCGTTCCATTTTCCATGCCAGGTGTTGACCTGACATACGTTGAACCTACACACAACCCCATTAGAGAGGTGATATTGCTCGATGAAGCCACTGGTTGGTGATTGGTTTATACTTTGTGTTATATTAGAGATATTGTATCTGCCCTTTGTCACTTTTGATCTGACGTAGTGACATGTGGCCTGTGGGCTGCGGAAAGTCCATTGACCATTGTGAATATTGGCCAAGACCCATTCAGGTTACCTGGCTCTGCATTCTATTCATCCATGTGTCAAATGAACTGTGACGCGACAAGCAATACATATAGATAAACAGTAACCATTGTCAATGGGCTTTGCTAATGCCCGGACGTCCGGCGCGCGAGATGCGTCCGGAAGCCCGCGCCTGCTATCCCCCCTTTCGGTTTCGTCCCATCAATCAATTCGGCAGCCGTTGGCCCCCCTGACTCCCGCTGTTACTTCACATGTCTGTAGGCTACAGGGCTCTCTTACTCGATCACTCGTATGCATGGTTGCATGCAGCTCCTGCTGCTCGCTAGCTGTTGCAGTGCCTGGCCGCGCGCTACTGTTGCTGTTGCCGCCGTGTGCTGCTGCTGCCGCGCCCTGCCTGCTGCTACGGTAGGCATACATCTGCTGCCGCGTCCGCTTCGCTTTTCCGCACGCGGGGATCGATGTGCCCGCAGGGACCACCTCTGCCTGCGCCTGCTCATGGAACATTTGTAACATGAAGTATTTGCTGCAACATCCTTCTGAAACAGATGAAAAATTTAGAACATACTCTTGCAACATATGCGTCTGGCCACTGCAACATATGCAACATCTAGATAAAACACCTGCAACATATTTGAAACAACTGAAACATTTGAAACATACAATTGCAACATACATGTATGGTTGTTGCAATATATGCAACATCCAAATAAAACACTTGCAACATACGTTTGAAATAGCCGAAACATTTGAAAACATACACTTGCAGCGTACGTGTATAGCCAGTGTAACACATGCAATATCCAGATAAACCAGTTGCAACATACATTTGAAAACAGCTGAAACATTTGAAACACACACTTACAACATAAGCGTATAGACATTGCAACATATATCCATGGTTGTAAAGTGTGCAAATCTACTTGCTGCCGCCCAATGAAGGCTCGTTGGCGCGGAGCTCGACGCCAGTATGGAGCTCGATGCCACGGCGTGGAGGTCGCCCACCTCGGCTGTGCGCAACATGAGTCTGGGCGGGAGGCGCGAGGTGCAACCGAGCACAATGCGAGGCGCGAGGTACGAGGCGTGGGTGGAGGCGTGAGGCATGAGGCGCGGATGGGGCGCACGAGGCACGAGGCACCGGGGCATGATGCGCGAGGCGCCAGGGTAGGCGGGTCCGTCCCGTCTGGCCGGACGGACGCTCGGTAGAGAGCATTACCCGTTTGTCAATAAATGATGACGGTATAGGATTGTGGTCTGCTGTGGTCGCCTTTGCCTGAAAGCCAATCCAGCGTGGGGAAGGGGTGCAATCCCCTGAACAATCATTTTTATTTAATTATGTAGTTTTGTCTTCTAAACCTTATTTATTTATATGATTCAAGAACTTCACTGAAAAAATTGATTTCCATTCAATGTGATGATCAATTCTCTCTGTTCAATGTACATTGGTATGCGGTGAAGCCCAGACCTAAAGGTAGTTTTAGTCAAGGGAACATTGTGGTGTAACTTAGGGCAGCCCAGCGCAAGCTAATAAGAGTATTAGCCACGGACAAAAGTTGCACGCCGTCTACACTAAGCAACAACCAAAGCAGTCATTTCTACAACGCAGGCCGCAACAGATCTTGACCTTGTAGGGTCCATACTCCATAGCCTACTTCACATTTTTAATTGTACATGAGACATGGTCCCTGAGCAAACTGACATCATGTTGAAGCTGCTCTTCTCTGCAACGCGCGTTTGAGTAGGCGCCTCCGTCTTTTGACGCAACCACTGCAGCCTCTGCAGGCGTCTCCGGCCTCCCGCGAGGCTACTGTTGAGTGTGACATGGCCACTTGATGCTTACATGGATGTTGGGGCAGCACTCTAGCTGGTGCGTTGAAGAAGGCCTTAGGGCAGGGCCAACGGAGGCATATAGCAATAGTGGCCTCAGCGTTACACGTAAGGTTATAAACTTTGAGGCATATAAAATCCCAACGCAGACTATTATCCTCTGGTTTCAAATGTCACTTTTAACTGTCCTCTCCTTTTCGGCCTCTCTTACTGCACTTGCATGGTCCCTAGTAAAAGCGTGAGAGGCTACTCTCCTCGACCTCCCAACGCGCGCTTCAAATGCAGCCTCTCCTTTTTGTCAGACCAAGCTAATGCCTCTTCTGCAGGATGCTAAGGAGCTCTGCGAGACCACCATGAGACATGAGATGGATGTTCGCTATCTACGTGGTGGTTGGGGCAGCATGCCAGCTCATTGCGTTGGGGAAGCCCTTAATCAGCACTTTGGGCTGCATACTCACCATCGCCTCATCAGGAATTAAAGCAAGGCATGCTTTCTTGACCAAAGGAATAAGCACGAGCAGAATACTTGGAGCTTTCAACCAATGCTTATGAGGAGGTACTGACTCCCATTGCATTTTGCATTGCTTACGACAAGTGTTGATGACATGCTAATAGCTTCACTTCATAAGGTGCTGACGGGCGTGCACGTAGGCTTTGCTACTTATGAAGTTATGATTTTGAATTCTAATAGTTTATGACACGTGGTGCATAACTGATTCTTTTTCAATTTTAGGAAATGGGTTCATGGAGAAAGGTGTCAAAACCAAACTATATTTCGTTCTTGTACATCTCTTTCTTTCACATATTGAATCACGTTTTTGTGTAGAAGAATATTGGTAGGGATCTTGAGTCTTGACCAATCTAGAAAAATGTGCACATGTCAGGTTTACATAACAGGATCGATGACATTTTGGCTGCTCCATAGCGGTTCTAATGCCATGCTTTCTTCATTAGCTCCATAGTTCCTTTCATCTAAAAGTTCTTCTCAGTAATTTACTTTACCTCCTACCTTAATACCACACTGCTGATTAAAGTGATCAAAAGAATAATATTGTTCTGAGCCTTTCAGCTTATTAAGGTCTTCTTTTCAGTTGTGGCTCCACATTGTTTGTGTGCCTTTTCACCTTTACCTGTGGGCCACAGCCTTGTGTTTTAGAATCGTTTAGAGTCTTAGAAAAATATTTCCCTGGCTTCCTGCCAGATCCATGGTTCAGAAACACAGTGGCCAAGATGTGGAATGAGACTAATCAGATGTGTAAAACTACTTGCATTATGCTAATCTGGACTTCAAGGATATCATAATCAGAGAGTTCAGATCCTAGCACAAGTCTTTGAGAGTACTCTTGATGGTGTGTCCCCACCAGGTAGAGAAGCGTCGTGTCGTTGCTGAAGGTGTTACAGCAGCCAGGGCTAAACTCAGCAGGATTAGAGACCGAATTTGCCGAGTGAAAACACAGGAAATCAGAATGTGTTTGATTGTCTTGGTCTTTGCGTTCTATTCATCCATATGTCAAATGAATTTGCAATGCGATGAGCAATATATATCAGTGATTACGGAAGGGCTAGTGCCCGGACGTCCGGATGCAGCTCTCGCGTGTTACCTCACACCGCATTCCACCATCCAAGTCCGCATCCCATCCAACGCCCGCGTCCCGCGTCCGGACGTCGCACCGTGCCCCCACGCCCATCCTCTGCCCCAGCAGCCCATCCCACACCTGCGCCCATTCTCAAGCCCGCGTGGGCCCCATCACTTGCCCTACCTGCGGATGTGAGCCGCAGAGGTGTTTGCTGGCCACAGGTGCTCGCACAGTGACTCACGACGGCGCCCCCCAGCACCAGCAGGCAGCTGTCTGCCAAGCACCGGCGTCATTGAAACATGTCCTCTTCTAGATCTACTTTTAAAATATTAAGATGAAACACTTGCAACATACGTCTGAATCAGATGAAACACTTGAAATATACGCTTGAAACATGTATGTATAGCCATAACAATATATAAGCAAAATCGAGATATACTTTTGCAACATCCAAATGAAACACTTGCAATATGAGTCTAAAACATCTTAAATACTTGAAACATACTTGAAACATGTGTATAGAGCCATAGCAAACATATGAAAGATACGTTTGAAACACCTAAAACACTTGAAACATAGGCTTGCAATATGCATATATTGTCATTGCAACATATGCAACATCGAGACTTACTTTTGCAACATCTAAATGAAACGCTCGAAACACAGAGTCTGAAACGCCTGAAACACAGAACGTCGCCGGTGGTCATAGCCTACCTGGTATGGAACTACGGTAGCCAACAAGTTTGGGTCATAGGGATGTCAAGAGCAATGGCTGGCGACCTAGCCGAGGTGGACGGGGGTGCAGCAGGGGAGGCTCCACGCAGCGCGGGATGGAGCCACGGCGCGTCACAAGATTGGGGTGGGGCGCGGTGACGGGGATGGTCGCGACAGAGTGGGTCGGTGGACGGTCGTTGCGGGCGCGGCGGACACGGCCGCTGCGAGCTGACAGCGCGGTGAAAGCTGCCGCTGCGGTCAGTAGTGGGGGATGTTTGCAGCAGGCAGATGAGTTGAGGAGGCCACGGGAGTGGGAAAATATTCATAACGAGCAGATGAGTTGGGGAGGTAATAGGCCGTTGTCTATTTGGGGCTTTGGGCCAATTGCTGCGGAGGGAACCGTCCGGATGGACACCCTCAGCCTTATCGCGATGATTAATAATCATTTGTCTACAATGGATGATGGTATCGAATAGGAGTCCGCTGTGGTTGCTTGAAATTCTATCCTGCAAGTGAAAGGGTTACAATTATTTTTTTGCCCAACAATCGCTGTGATTGATGAAAGCATTTGATTTCTGTAGTTTGGTCTTGCAAACTTTTTTTACATAGACAACCAAATTATTTATATGAACAATATTTTCAGTACGGTGTCTCCTGGTGATCTCTATAAAAATGTATTGGATAATGTTGTATCCTTCAAGAACATCGTGGGATGTGTGGGTAGTTTGTTGGTCGCGTCTAGTCTTCTTCCGGAGCGATGCTCGCAAACCTGGCCCTTTGGGGCTTGTACGAGTCTCTTTGATTCTTTTTTCTTCTTGATATTAATATAATGACACACAGCTCTACCACGTGTCCAAGAAAAAAAAGAACATTGTGGGGGAAAATGCTTTCGGTTCAATGTGAGTGATCAATTTTATCTGTGTAATGTATATGTACATATACATATACCACATCAACATGGTATGCAGTATGTTTCAGAATTCAGACTACAGAACTACGCATATCATCTAAACCTTGAAATTACATGCTGAAGATATCTGAATGATTTCTCATAGCTAACAAAACCCATAAACCAAAAATCAAATCCATCAACAGTAACTAAATCAATATACTTCTCATCAGGATTGTACAAATTTTCTCTCACGGAAGCACTCTTTATTCTTTTTGCGGGGATCAACACCTGCAAAAGGTACAAATTTCATTAGCTTCAACTTCTCGTGTGAATGCAAATATCTTTGAACCACGTTTTCTATCTCTAACAGCTGAGGTACTATACTATGATGGAGATTTAAGATTTTACTTCAATTACCTTGTAGGGCACCCTGGTCCTTTCCCCTTTGGGACATGCTAAACTCAGAGGCCTATCACTATGGAAAGCAATCTTCTCATTTGAGATAAAAAGCATTCCTGCTATTGGACCAGCTGTAGTTGAAAGATAACACTGGAAAGCCTTCAATAATTTCTCATCTTTCTCCACTACAAAGTATTGCCTGAAGATTTTCTCAATGCTGCCAGCTTGTAGAACCTTTGCACCGAAACTTAGTTTCCCTTTGATAGTTTCAGAAATTTTTGGCCCCAGAGTTACTGCAAAGAAAAAAGATTTGACAGTGATGAGAACTTTTAGTAATGAACATAACACAACTTTTATGTGCAGAAAAGAAGGCAATGGTTGAATTCTTACAGTGTTGTTTGAACCCTTGCATGTAGCTATCTGTTTTCAGGTTCAGCTTGTTCATCCGGTAAATGAAGTCTTCTTGTCTGTATCATGCATGGGAAGGACGCCAAATCAGTCTTGATTTACAAAGTTGTTGCAAAGGGAGAACTGAAGAAGCAGGTGGTGTGATTCTTACTCTTCTCGTGAATCAAGGCAGAATAGGAAGGTTTTCCTTCCTCATTGGCATATGCATACGAGGCCAAAGGAATTCCAATGACATGCTCCTGGGCAAAACTCTCCATTGCTTAGAGCCGCTCTATCTGCAATCCTGCTTGGGATTGGATGCTGGGGGTCTCAATGCCTGGCTCTGAGAAATTGACGCCTACTAGTGCTCAGAGTCCGAGCCATATGTGGGCTTTTTATAAGGTGGTGAGGTTGCCTAAAAAAAGTAACTTTATTCCAGGGAACAAACAATGTGGTGTAACCGAATCAGCACTTTATGCTGCATACTCAACATCGCCTCACCAGATTGACTAAAGGAATGGGCACGAGCACAACACTTGGACCTTTCAGCCCAGCTAATGAAGGAGGTAGCAATGCTTTCCTTTCCCACCGCACTTTCTATTGCTTACCATGAACTCTTGATGACATGCTTACATGTATAGTTAGCTTTGTAGATAAAATAAACACGTGGTTGGTTCAAACTTCCAACCAAACTACCTGTATGCATTTTCGATAGGTTCCGGTATATGTCTGATGTCTCTCTCCCTTGCACGCATATTGGAGTCACGTGTTTTATGGAGAGCCTTGTTAAGGAATCTCGATCGGTCTAGAAAATGTGCACATGGCAAGTTTACATGACAATTGACAAGACCAATGGGACATGTCTACTATTCTAATGAAGATGTGGATTTGATGAATCTGATGCTGACTAATGGAACAGAAGAGTAGCGTAAATAAAAAAGAAATGCTTTCAGCCGTGTAATAACAATCACGTGTTCCTGTAGTTGGTTCAGAGTCAAGTGTCGAACCATATGCTACTGACACTGGGGGAAGGAAATGCACAAAAGCTTTCATATCTTCAGTTCTCCTAATTTGCTAGTTACATCTTTGACTGCATTTCTTTATAGCCTTGTTCATCCATGATATGAGAAGCTGACTATCTGGCATTTTGGCTGCTTCGTCATAACAGAAATAACGCCATGGTTGTCTTGTTAGCTCACGAGTTTCTTATATTTATGTTAACTCGAAGTTTTTTTTCAGTAAACTGCTGATAAAAGAGTGCTCTGGTGATCTTTTCAGCTTAAGGTCTCCTTTTCAGTTGTGGCTCCACATTGGTTGTGCGCCTTTTCACTCACATATATACCTGTGGGCCACAGCCTTTATGTTTAGAATTATTCATCATCTTAAACAAACATAGAGAAAGCATTTCCTTGCCAGATTCATGGTTCAAGAACATGGTGGCCCAGGTGATGGGCTCGGACATGTCCATGATGCACCGTGGGACTAACCTGATGTGTAAAACCGCTCGCTTTCCGCTAATCTGGAATTGGTTATAATAAAGGTTCCATAATGTTTGCTTTGTTCAACGTCCGCCACATTTTCAATGCCAGGTGTTGACCTGACATACGCGGAACCTGTGCAAAACCCCGTCAGAAAGGCGATCTTGCTCACAAAGTCACAAATGCCAGTGGTCTAGCTGTCTAGGGAGATCCCAGGTTTGGTTTAATACGGGCAATTGGTGTATAAGGTTATGCTAGATATATTGTATCTGCACTTTGGCACTTTTGGTCTGACAAGTGGCATAGTCTGAATACAGGCTCTGCATTTCTGCAAATGAATTATGATAGGAGCCTGGGAGGAGCCACGTTGCAGACGCATAACTATTCCCAATGCATCACTTGCACTCTCACCCTAAAACTTTACACCATATTACATAAGATGTTTGGACACATGCACGGAGTATTAAATATAGATTAAAAAATAACTAATTACACAGATTGCGTGTAACTTGGGAGACGAATCTTTTAAGCCTAATTAGTCCATAATTTGACAACAAAGTGCTACAGTACACACATGTGCTAATGACGAATTAATTAGGCTTAATAAATTCGTCTCGTGGTTTATTGACGGATTCTGTAATTTATTTTTTTATTAGTATACGAACACCCCATATAACACCCCCAGGTGACACATAATGTGACATCCCAAAACTTTGCATCCTAGAACTAAACGAGGCCTAAATATGTTAGCAATCATCGAAACATATGGTAGTGAAAATAGAAAGTTGTTCTAATTTAGCAATGACGAATACCTGAACAAGGGTTATCCCTATCCATGGTATGTACGACGACCCGTACGTTTCTCATATTCTAGCCAAAGCTACCCTATGTGGGGTATAGGTATAGCCACTGAGCCCCATGGCACGGCTCAGAAAGACGCCGCGTGGCCATTGGGCCCACCTTACAAGTCCGGCCTTTGGCTCTGGCCCCTAAGCGGACCCACAAAGAGGTATCCAAGCTCCCACATGGTGCTCGGATGTAAGCCACCGCCTTCTTGAGGGGCCAAAGAGCAATACCAAGGCCGATAACATCCAACAAGAGGGCGTCCGAGCTCCCCTCAGTCCCGGATTGCCTTCCCCTCGAAGGGTGGAAGGAGTGATTGTGCTAGGACATTAGTCTTGAGAGGGTGCATCCAAGCTCCTTCGATGGGCTCAGATGCAGCTTGACTTCTCCTCGAAGGTTCGTACCAAGCCAACGTGTCACCAACGCTAGGCATGTCCGCCCACACCTGCACAGGTGTGACAAAACCGTCCAATTTAACCTAATCCCAAGTGTACTTGTCAGCCATTTGATACTAAGTACACAAGAGATCAAGTTAAACCTGGTAGTCTGTCGAGTACACCCCACGGGAGGATTCAAAAAATCCACATTTTCATCAGGATCATAGACAAGTGAATAAAGCTAACATCATTTATTAACCATTTCATACATCACAAGATTACATCAAATCAGAGTTAAAAACAGATTTCATATAAGCAGCAGAAGAAGGATTATTTTATACAAAAGCAGTGGAAGTAAACAATTTTTAATATTGAAGCAGGAGTAGAAATATATGAGCGTGAAACTGCTATGATCGCAGTGGAAGGATTTCCTCGCTGAGCCCACTAGGAGGTATCCACACACAACAGTCAGCTCTAGCATCCACCTACTACCTGCAACAAGGGGAATAAAACCCTGAGCACACAATGTACTCTGCAAGACTTGCCCGACTAGGTGGGAGTAGTCTTCTGACTCTCAAGGATATACAGAGGCTATTTGGCTAGCTGTTTAGTTGTTTTTGCAGAGAAGCATTACTAATAGTGAATCCTGGTATTCAAGGATTTAGCAGTCACATCAAGTATATTACTTAAACATTCTAGGTAAGCACCTGAACTACTTTCAAGCATGTGGTAAACAATCAAAATATGTTTCCTCATCCGGCATAAGCCTCGTCACCATCTCCATGTTCCAGTTACATTAACTACGATAGCAGTAGTGCAACAAGTGGTGTCCATATCCGATGAGGGCAATGATTGCAATCGATGTACATCCAGCTGACCAATCCCAAACACACGCCCGTACTTCTCCCAAAGAGCATGTATAGGGCAGCCATTCCAATCGTACGACCAAGGCCCGAAATGACCTGACCACCCCGGGGAACCCACCCTATGAGGCTCGCCCCGCTGAGCGGTGACGGGTTTCCCCCTCATAAGTTTGGTCCATGGACATTCCCCTCCAAAAAAATAGCCGCTAGAATGGCCAGAGAAACACTTCGGTGAACGTGTTGCGCACCTTAGTCGTAAGAAAGTGCTAAGCTTTACGGTCAACTGTAACTCAGGCCCCTGTTATGTGTTTGGTACCTTCAAACTTGTCACAACGCCACTAACGAACGGTCCTTAATCGACACATGCGGGAAAACGGGGGCCCAGAGCCTGGCTCTGCGGCACCCACCAACCATTCAGAAAAACCATTTTCACTTCCCGCCTAGTCTCCAATTATTATCCAGCATCTCAAGTCCATGTGATAATAGTAACAGTATAACCATCGTCTATTTCTTGCTAGTGACCGTCCATCACTCGACTTCTACGTAAGCCCTATAGGATGGCATGATACACGATTCATGTCATACTAGTAGGACTCATAGGATAGAATATTATGCAAGTGGGTTTCAAGCAACTCCTGCAACTTAATGCCCAAACAACATAATAGTAAGTGCTTGATAAATAGGGGGGTTTGCTCCAGGGCTTGCCTAGGTAACTTATTCACACTAAGTTAATTGGCTCCATCTTCAACTTGATCAATCATCATCTTCAAGCTGGTCACCGTTACAACATCTTCCCATTAGACGCCAACATCCTTTAGAAGATTCATCGGTTCTTCATCGTTCCTAAATGATATGCACGAATGCAATACATGCTTAAGTAAAACAATCATAACAAGGACATTCACAACATGAAAGGACAAGCAACAAGTCATCATGGTGAGGATGGGTACTAATCGTTCTTAGGTTCCATTCTCATCCTCTCCTAGCGACTTACTTGCGAGTTACTACTATTATACAAGTGAGCAGAACAACCATTTGCATTTCTTTACAACACTAGAGACATATTAAAGGTTCATGGCACAGGAAAATAGTTATAAAACCTAGATGACACATATTTTCCATTTTTATATACTTTTAACTATTTTAAAACCATTAACCAAGCATATTACAAGATAAATCAATAACTCAGGGAATAAGCATTCATTGAACATGAAATTTTTACCACAGCACAAACATGCAACACTACCATAAAAATTTCACAGCAATTGGAATCCTATAACAACATATATGAATTTAGCATTAAAAAGCATAGGCAAATATTTATAGCAAAACTTTTGTACTAAAACATGTCATATTATGTATCTATTGCATAGATCTAGTTGCGTGGAGTGTAATAAAAACTGGTTTGGCATTTTTATGATTTTTCTACGATTTACTATGAATTTTCAAAGTTTCAGCCGAATAAAATAAAACATAAAAGAAAATAAAAAACCATAAAAGACAAACACTTTGCACCGAGGCCCCTGAGCTTTTCCTGAATCAACCTGCAGTCTAGCAATACTATTCATGTTAGTCACGAGATTTACATTGAAAACCTTGGAAAAGCTTCTATTTAAGCGCGAGGTCCTTCTCTTTCTTCTTCTCGCTGCACCGAGCAGAGGACGGCCTCTGCCAGCCTGATTTCGGCGGCTAGGTGGCCGGCAACGGTGACGGCAGGGCCGCGCCCAACTCAGGGGCCCCCGCACGTCCGTTGGCGGCGGAGTCTTGGCCGGAGGCGACAGGGGTATGCTGGCCACGCGCGCCACTGGCTGCGGCGGTGGCTACCTCGTCGGCTCCAAGCAGCAGGCGGTGGCAGTGCTGTGAGGCGTGGCGGTCGACGATGACAGTCTGTGTGGCACTGGCCGAACGCGGCGCCTGTGGCTGGGTCCCGCAATCGAGCGTAGCAGCGGAAATGGCAACGGCGCCGCGAGCTCTGCCCATCCGGCCATGGCGACGGCGAGCGCGCGAGAAGAGAGGGAGAGCGTAGAGGGGCACGGGTGAAGAGGGTAGCAGCAGTGTGGCACCCTCCTTAAGCGTGCGGCATAGAAGGGCCACGCGGGCAGCGGGAACAGCAGCGGCTAGAGCTCGAGCTGGAGCTTGGCGCAGCCATGGCGGGTGCTTGCAAGCTGTAGAGCGAGGGATAGGCGAGAGGGGGAGGGAGATGTTCCACGAGGATGAGCCAGGCGACCTCGGCATGTAGAAGAAGGCAGGGAGAGGGAGCAGCACGGCATGGGCGGCCATGGCGTGCACTGTGCGTGGACAGAGCGCAGGGCATAGCAGAGCAGGGCATGGGCGACGACAGTGTCCATGTGCCCAACTTGGGACGACTATGCAGCGGATTCGGTGTAAGGTCCAAATGGCTAGAGAGGGGGGGTAAATAGCCTATTTAAATTTTCTACAAGCTTTACTAAACAACAAGTTAGTAAATAAGATGGCAAAGCTCTTCTAGCACTAGCACAACTAATCTATGCAAGCCGCCTACACAATACTAGTAAACAACAAGGCTATGATCTTTAGCTCACACCAACAACCTAAGTTGCTAGGCTAATTACTCCTATGAGAAAAGCTATTCTACTCGAGCTAAACAAGGTAAAGAACAATAAGTAAAGAAGAGAGATTGAATAGATATACCAACGTTGATGAGAAGAGATATGTCCAATGTACCAATCAATCAATGTGATCACATACACAAATGAAATCCTCGGCAATAAGATGACACAAGATTTTTTACCGAGGTTTACTTGCTTCCCGGCAAGCTACTCCTCGTTGTGGCGATGCACCCACTTGATGGATCGCGAGCTAATCAACTATCAAGAGTTGAACCATCAGCGGGTGCCGCACATCCACTCACAAGATGGGGATCCTCCAAGCCACGAGCTCCACTAGAGTAGCCAATTCGCGAACTCCTGCGGGGAAGGCTCAAGAACCCCTCACAATCGCTTGGTGAGGCTCGAAACAATCTCCAATCATGAGCTCAACACCACCGCTGCTCCAAGCCGTCTAGGGTGTCGGGAAACACCCAAGAGTAACAAGCAATCCATAGCAAACTCAAGAATCAAGTGCCACTAGATGCAACTTGAATCTCACTCAATCTCTCTAGATTATACAACCAAGCAAGGAGATGAGTGGAGGAAAAGTTCTCTAGCTCAAAGTGTGCCCCAATATCTCAAATGTGCAAGAGAGAATCCCCAAAACCGGCCACCTCTTATTTATAGAGTAGGGAAGAGGAGCTAGCCGTTATGCCACTGTCGCGCCCGATGGGCGCATCTGCCGCCTGACCGACAGAGACGGTCCGCGACGTTTGTCTAACCAAGCGACACCACGTGTCTAGCTTCACTCGAAATCCAACAGTCAAGTACGAATCATCAGACGCGTCTAACGCTTTGAGCCTCAGTGTCCGTCGCACGTCAGACGCTCTCCAGTAAGGGTCGAGAATGCTCGGAGCTACGACAGACGCGTCTGTCGGAACGTCGACAGACGCTCATCCGTGTCTGTCGCAGCGCGACACCAAGACGCCCACTACGTAGCACCGACAGACGCTGACATCACGCGTATGTCGCATGAATGTGCCCGCGTCCGTCGCACCGCTCCAACACAACACGCCTAGGTTTAGGCGACAGACGCCTTGGCCAGCGTCTGTCGCAGCCATGCGCCGCATCTGTCGTGTGTTTCTCAGCGTAAACTCGTTCCGCGACTTCGCCACTTCTTCCAACTTTCGGCGTAAAGGAAACCGGTCATTTCCATTCCTCGAAAACGCCTGAATCCCGCCGACCCCAAACCCCTCTCTACCGCTCAAACTCCGCCGCCTTCGCTAATGTGCCAACACCATCATGTGTATATCACCATGTGCATGTGTGTTAGCATTTTCACAATCATTTTTCAAGACGTTACGTTAGCTCTCTACTAGATCCTAATGCATATGCTCAAGATGATGACCTAGTAGCACTTGATTCACGAGCTAACCGTGATTGCCCCTCTTGATAGTTGGCTATCAATTCTAAACCCGGTCAATCACTTCTCTACTCATCTTAGACCAGCAAAAGCAAACCCTATGATTATACCTTTGCCTTGATCACTTTGTTCCATGTCCATCTCCTCATGCTTGATCACCATGATCATCATTTCATGTGCATCTCCACCATGATCGTCATTTCATATCCATGCACCATCTCTTTGTGATCTTGTGGCCACCACTCCTTGCCACATACACCTTCATCACATGTGTTGCTTATGCCTAACTCAAACCACTTAACACATGGCATTAGCAACTTGGTGTCATTAATTACCAAAACCAAACTTGGGCTTTCATTCGGTCAAGGTATGGGTCCCATGTCCTATATAAGATATCTTCAACTCGAAGCAAACTCCAACTTTACTTAAGGGACAACTGTCATTAGTGCAATAGATTAGGAGATAAACATGCTCAAACTTTGGTTTGTCAGGCTGATTCCAGAGACTTGGAAAATTTTCTAAGTTCTTCTGAAACTGAATTTGATTCAAACTTCGGAGCCTTGACTAATCTATCAAACATGCAAACTAAGCACCAATAAGCACTCCACCACAAAGTTCATAACTTGTACTAAGTTTTTCACACCAACATATTTTATAGTTTCTATACAAAATAATTATTTATTTATCCTTCAAAAAGCTATTGAGCTATTAACACCAATTAGGGTTTTTGACATTTATAAGCATTTTCTCCATATCTTTCCAACATGAACCCTAAATAACTTTTGTTCACAAACTCATTTAGAGATGTTTAATCACAACAGCAAGGTGGATTGACATCACACATATTGATTTTATTCACGAAAGTGATTCCAACAAATATGTACTTATCATTTCATGCAAGAGTACATCACCAAACCTAGGTAAACCTATTTATCAGGTTTTATTAAGTCTTAAACTATTGTTAAACGGGTACGTAACACCGGGGGTGTTACAACAGGGAGGACAAGATGGCTACAGGTCTTGAAAATACGACACGGTGGATAGGGTCCGGGCTTCCCTGGCCCTGTGGTGCTAATAAAATGCCATGATCCAATGACACGCGCAGGATTGGAGCCCATGACCTCCGTGACTTCGCCCCAAGAATAGAGATGATGGCCCCCTACCATCTTAAATGGATAAGGATGAAGGACGACGATGCACGTCAGAGGAAGACAGATGCCACCCTTTCTTTTCTTCTTCCTTCTCCCTTTTGCTGCCCATAAGCTATACTAGAAGATACCCCGCGCGTTGTTGCGTTGATTGCAATGGATCTGAAATGAAATTAAGTGGAGATGATGTGGATATCTCATAATTAAGAGGTTCAAAGTTAGTGGGAAGATGCCTATAAGTGGGAGAAGATGTGGATAATTAATGGGGGATGATGTGGATGGCTTGCATGTTAAGATAGACTTCTAGTGGGATTAGCTATATAAGAGATATAGATAAGAGAGGACCTAAGTTCTCTCTTAGGCATCAAGACATCAAGCCCTAGAACATTTACACACCCTCATTTGTACCCCTACTACAAACATTCGAGCTTTCGTGCTCAAGAACATAGACATACGCCATCAAATTGGACGTAGGGCACTCTTGAACCAGTATAGATCCTGAGTCTTTGAGCGCTAGCCATCTAAGCCATACACATGGCTACAAATTCTCTAGTTGACGCTACAATACAAAACGTCGACAAGTAGGTATATAAATCTTTCCGTGAAAACATGACGCAACCTGCCACCTTTTGCATGCATGCAATCCCATCCATTTGTATTCAATCTTTTTGCGATAATTTTCCAATGCAACATCCAATTGAGAAACAATTTTCACCATTTTTTTTACATAATTTGATATCCATTGCAAATATTTTTTTGAAATATTTAAAATTAGAAAATACACTTTTATGGATGGATATGCATATTTCTATGAAGCATTTTCGAGTATAGAAACCCACAAGCACTGGCATAAAATGTTGAGATGTTATATTCTTCTCTAAGATTTGAAGTTTAAAACCACTATAGCATAGAAACCAATGCGTACATTCATAAATGCCTATAGCCTAACATTGAAACCACCATGTGCAAAGGTAAATCTCTTCATCAGATTCCATAGAGACCGTTCACATAAAAAAAGTATGCAACTCAATCTAATCTAACAATCAGCCACACTGACACATGGGATGGTGGCGTGGTGGGTGGGTTGAACCATGTGGCAGGTTTTGGGAGGTTGGATTGGATTGCATGCTTTTTCACGTGAAGGTTTTTATGCATGCCGATGAAGATTTTATGTTTGAAATTTAAAATATCGGGCTATAGAAAAAATGTTGTGAGAGAGAAAGATTGAAGGGTATAGATGTTTAGGATTTCCCTTATATATGAGAAAAATAGAAAATAAGACCAAGTTTAGGAGACTTTTAGAGATGTGTTGCTATTTAACGGGGAGAGAGTCCTTTTTTGCATTTTTTTTGAATCAAATGTAAACTTAAAGGTTTCGTGACGCAAAAGCACATGCACCCATGATAATCGGAGGAGGAAAATTCACCGGCGGTCCTGAAGTTGGCAGGTGGTGTCATTTGGGTCCCCGTACTTTCAAAATGTTATTTCTGGGTCCCTGAACTTGGCTTCGGGTGTCATCTGGATCCCTAAACTTTTCTTTAGGTGTCACTTGGGTCCTGTACTTAAAAAATATCATTTCTAGGTCCCTAAACTTGGCTTTGGGTGTCATCTAGGTCCCTGAACTTGGCTTCGGGTATCATCTAGGTCCCAATGCATCTAAACCCGCCCTGTACACTGACGTGGCACGGTCCTACATGTGGGGCCCACATATCAGTTGGTTATATTTCTATTTCGAGGGTACTGTAGCTATAATTTCTAGAATATTCCAAAAATTGTATTTTTTTCATACGATCTCGGATAAAGATGATTTTTATATAAAAACTGTAGCTCTCGACGAGATCTACGACTTTCTAGTTTTGAGTTTTTTTTTTAATTTGAGATCGTTAAAATGCTCAAAAAAATTAAACAAATTTTCAGCATTATATTAATCGCGTACAAGCGCTTGTCCCCTTAGAAAAATCGTATCTTTCTTATATGCTGTCAAATGGAGATAATTTCTATATGAAAGTTGTATGTCTCGATGAGATCTGCGACTTTCTAGTTTTGAGTTTTTTAATTTTAGGTCGTTAAAATACTCAAAAGAAATTAAACAAATTTTGAAAGTACGAGGACCCAAGTGATACCACCTGCCAACTTCAGGGACCGCCGATGAATTTTCCTCTAATCCGAGCATTGGTTAAGAATCATGGGCTTCTCGACTCATGCCCATATAATCCAGACAGGACCAAATATTTTTCTGCTGCCCCTTCCAGTTTTCTAGAGCAAAGGCAAGATCCACTCCTGCAGCCTCCTAGACGACGCCTTCCAGTTCTACGTCCCGCCCCACCCCTCGCGGATCGATGGAGGATTTTCATGATGACGTTTCTGCGAGATCTCCCGTCACCTTCCCTGCGTGCGGACTGTGACGACACTACGAATACTTGCAAAAAGTGGTGGGTGGCGCTCTCGCAGCCGCTGCCAGATCCCCGTTGCCACACTAGTTACCATGGCTACTCCTCATGTGTGCGTACTCGACACGTGCATGATGCATGTTCTGCTGTACCGGTGTTATGCCTACGTGATCGACCACAAGCTCACGACCACACACGACATACACTACTTCGGATCATATCACAGCGCCCAACTCTTCCTCGTCAACGACCAGATCCACGGTCACACTCTCGTCAACATTCACACCCCTCGGCCAGAGCGGACGGTCCGCCACCTCCTTGACATGCTGGTCCCTTGCCTGCATCATGGCCAGTCACTACCCTCTCCTCCTCGCTCGATGACTAGAATTACATCGGCACTGGTATCGTCATGTAGTGGCAGCTTGTTGCCATCCAGCGCCAGGTGGCCTTCTGGCGTATGGGGGATTCTGTTTTGCTATGGCCTTGGATGCAGATAACATATGCTAGCCCTCTCTTGAGTGGAGAATGTCTTGTACCACGATGGAGGCTTCTGTTTCCTTACCCAAGGAGGTCACATTCGCGTGTGCACACCGGTCTTAAACCATGGTGGAGACCTTGAAACTATATCTGACTCGTTATGCTTGTTCTAGAGAGGGGAGTGGCACAAACAGCCGGTGATGGATCAATACATAGTGAACTCTAGAGGCGTGCTCCACATGGTCGTCGGATATGGTACTCACTTTGCTAGTCGGTTGCCAACAACCGAGTTCAAGGTATACAAGCTGATGAACAAGGACGATGCCAACAAGGTTGAATACACATGGAGTGAGTTGAAGACACTAAATGGTCAGATACTGTTTGTTGAACGGAGATGTTCACTATCGTTTGAGATGACTAAATACATTGAGATGGGACTTGTAGAGGGGGTGTACTTTACAGATGATGAGAGGTTCTATGATCCTATGATGTTGTTTGGTGGTGTTAATGACAGAAAAAACCCGTGCAGTGACAATGAACATTGGTCAAATTGTGCAATTCCCAAGATTCAGTGTTTAATAAATACATTAAAATTTTGAAACTATATTCTGTCTACTTTAGACTCTCCAACTGTGTTTTGGAACTATAGTTTCCTACTTTAGGTTTCGATTGAGACATGCAATTATTAGTTTCCTACTTCCATATGTTTATTGGATGGAGCCTGCATTGAGGCGTCTCTATTGTGTCTTTATGTGTTTTCACCACTAGGAATATCCACTTCTATGACGATCAGCTTTCGTCACTGATTGAGCCAAATTCGTCATAATTTTAGTTTTATGATGAATTTATGATGAAAAACGGTTCGTCATAGAAGTCGCGTCACTCTTGCATATCTATGACGATTCTTGAAAATCGTCATAGAATTGGATAGATCTATGACGAAAACTGATCGTCATAGAACTGCTTTGGCATGCATGGCATGAGGCAACCACGTGGTGGTTGCTTCCGTTGGAGAGGCTTTCCACGTGTACCTTCTATAGCTGGTTGCATTGGAGATGGTTCGGGTACGTGTCACCTTGTTATTGAACAACATGTCCATCTTTGGTTCTTGCATGTTTCAGGTTCTTAATGGACCACATGTCGGGCCCCTGTTGTGCCACATGTCCAACCATCATGATGAGATCCATGCACATCTGATGGCTCTATGATGTCAGTACCTCCTCCCTCTTCCCCATGATGAATCCATGTGGTGTATGTGGGTGACATTCCGTATATAAGTAAGTCGTCCTTCACCTCCTGCCAAGTTTTAACCACCTGGTTAAGACAATGTGTACACGGGCAAGGGATCTTTTGCCCCGGGTATCTTTGTTCAACCGTATCCATGAACTCTTCAACTCCTACGATGAACGTCGGCGAGAATGGTCTCCCATTAGGAATCCAGGATCTGTCCATCTATTGCAGCAAAAGTATACAAAGTTCGTTAGAGTTTTAGACCATTGGGTGGACAATGGCAAAACTAACATTAGAACAAAGCATACAGTGTTCGAGAGCAATAATCTGTGTATTTGTTCATATCATACTATGGGACAGTCTAGTTTTCTATTTTTGTGTGACAAAAGCATTGATTTCAATTGAAATTCATACAAAATAGTCTTTCTTTATGTGTACTTTACTTTATCATGTACAGAAAATGCAGTCCTATAATCACACAAGAAGGTACTCATACCTTTGTTCTACGAACTGGCACGGCTCGGCTGCAAGCCGCCTCTGCCGCGGCATACACCTGATCACGCGGACGCCAATGCTGCCATGCTCCACTAGAAGAGCCCCGCCATGCCACCAAAAGGATGCCAGAGCCACCACAGCAGACCGGGGATCCTCCGCTTCCGCCGTCGCCGCTGCCGCAAGTCCAACGGGCATAGATTTGTTTCCACTTGCAGGGATATATCCAATTTAGGTCAACCTATAACCCAGCCAATATGATACTATAGCGACTCCAAAGAGATGTCAGCACAGCTAGGCGTCTAGCGCAACGGTAAAGACGCTCCAATCCAGATCCTGTGTTCGACTCCCAGGTATCATACCTTTTTTTTGAGAAATTAAACCTCGACGGCACACATGGTACAAGTGACACGCAAACTGTCGGGTCCCATAGGTCGGATGGAGATGAAGAAAGGTCTCACAGGTATACGTGACACGTAAGCCGTCAGGTCCATAGGTCAGATGCAGAAGGACCGAGCGGAGACTTTTATGACGAATTGCAAACGTCAAGTGACACGCAAGCCGTCGGGTCCCACAGGTCGGATGGAGATGGAGAACGGTTCCACAGGTACACGTGACACGTAAGTCGTTGGGTCCCACAGGTCCGATGCTGAAGGGTCCTGTAGGTACACGTCAGATGGAGAAAGGACCGAGCGGAGACTTCTATGACGAATTGCAAGCATCATGGATGAGTAACTGCAGGTCCCACAGGTACACGTCAGATGGAGAAGGGTCCCACAGGTACACGTCGCATGGAGATATGATCGAGCGGAGACTTTTATGATGAATTGCAAATGTCACGGATGAGTAACTGCAGGTCCCACAGGTACACGTCGGATGGAGAAAGTACCGTGTGGAGATCTATGACGAAGCCGTTCATTACAGATCGAATATTATTCATCACAGATGTGTAATTAGTTCAATGACGAAGCCCTGTTCGTCACAGTATCAAACGAGATCGTCATAGATGAGTCACGCGAGTGATCTGTGACGAAACCCTGCGCTCTTCTATGATGGTTTTTGTGACGATGCCTGATTTCGTCATAGAAAGGGAGGGTTGCAGGATCGTCACCACCGATCTATGACGAAACAGAAATATTCATCATAAGAAGCACACTTCTATGACGTTTTTGGATTCGTCATTAAATTTTTCATCATAGAAGTGGATATTTCTAGTAGTGTTTGTATTTACACATTTAGTATGTAGTTTTCTTATTTAACATTTGCATTTATGATCTAATTTTTATGGCTATTGCTACTAACATGTGATATCTGAGAGTCTAATATGTCCCTTAGGGATGACCACCATATATATAGAATTCCTCCTAGGCCATATAGGCCTAGAATATATATAAGGGCTATGGGCCTTGACATACTTAACACCCCCTCAAACTCAAGGTAGAAGTGGAGGATCTGAAGCATTGAGTTTGAGCAAGTGAAGTCGATGTTGCTTTCGAGTTTGTGGTTTAGTGAAAAATCTGCCACTTGCAATTCAAAGGGCACATATTAAAGAGCAATTGTTTTCTCATGACAATGAAATCGAGTAAATGAGGCATCAACACCAATATACTTTGTAAGCTCATGCTTTACGTGATCACTAGCAATTTGGATACAATTACTTGCTTCTTGGACTTCCATGTAAGGAGAGAAGAGCCAAGAAGAATGCAATAGCCTGTTATAGAACAATGATCTATGGGATCACTAGCTTGGGTGGAGTCCAAGTATGCATAAAGATGAAGTGGACTATTGTGGGCATAGAATAAACACTGAGATGATGTCCCCCATACATATTCGAGAACACAAAGCAAATGCCCATAATGGACTAAAGTAGGAGTGGTCATAAAATGGCTCAAAATATGAACTGCATGGGCAATATCAGGTCTAGTAATGGTGAGGTAAACAAGGCTGCCTACAAAATGCATGTCAATATCAAGGGAGATCCTCAAGAGGTACACCATCAGTAGGGTGAAGCTGCAAGTGAAGATCTATAGGTGTTGTAGCTGTCTGAGTATCAATAAGACCCAAACGAGCAAGAAGGTCTCATATGTATTTAGACTAGGAAAGGTAATAACCTTTTGTAGAATGTGAAACCTCAATCCCTATAAAATAACTATGAGGTCCTAAACTAGACATTTGAAATTGCTCACCAAGTTGTTTCTTCATAGAGGAAATATGGTCCATATCATCTCTCATAATCAACATATCATCAACATATAAAATAAGCAAAGTACACCCACGTGGTGAATATGAATAAATAATCCGGGATCATGTTCACTAGGTGAAAAACCAGCAGCCCATATCACATAAACGAAGCACTCAAACCAAGCATGAGGAGCTTGTTTCAGGCCATACAGAGCATGACAAAAGGCAGCAAACATAACCTGAAGGAGCATCGACACATGGGAGTGGTTGCATATAGACTTCCTCATTTAAATCACCATGAAGAAAAGCATTTTTAGCATCCATTTGAGAGATAATCCAAGTGGAAGTAGCCGCCACTACAATTAGAGTATGAATGTGGCCATGTGGGCAATAGGTGCAATGTCTCTTCATAATATCGTCCCTTAGTCTTCTAAAATCCTCTTGTAACAAGATGTGCTTTGTATCTCAACAAAACCATCTAATTTGGTTTTAATCTTGAATACCCACTTATAAGTGATCGATACAACATGTGACGGTAATGGGACAAGTTCACAAGTGCATGTATGATCAAGAGCAGCAAACTCTTCGCACATAGCAAGTTGTCATTCTGGAATACAAGAAGAAGCTTCTTGATAAGAGGATGGCTCATCAATAATAGCACTCACACATGGAAACCCCAACTTGTCAAGAGGCTTAATACTAGCTGATTCCATAGATTATCCTGTGGACCAACCTATGTCTCATTAGAAGCAGCACACGCCTTATCAGAATTAGTAGAATCATCAATATTGGGAGCATTAGGAGTGGCTGAGGAAGTAGGAGTAGGAGGTTTGAGATGACAAGTGTCTACACGTGTAATGGGTAGGTGACATGGTGGAGATGCAAGAAGGTTGGGTGATGAATTATTAACAAGAGGCTGTGAAGGAGTGAGCAAGGGTGGAGAATCAAGGGTGCTTAAAGGAGGAGTAACATGAATGAGGGTACTAGAAGGTGACACGTAGTGTGGAGTGGCGTCATCACTGATGGAAATAGGAGAAAGGCACATAAAAGATGTGGACTCTGTAGGAGCATAAGATGACTTTAAAGAGGAGCTATAAAAGAAAGGATGATCCTCAACAAAGTGACATCACGAGAGATATGTATACGACGAGAAGAAAGGTCATAGCAACAATAACCCTTGTGTTCAGGACTATATTGATGTAAATGTGGCCCGATCTTCCGATAGGTATGATAACTTCGATTGGTGGAGAACTCAACATTCACGATCTAGGTTTTGAACCAAGTTTGGTTCGGACTCCCGCAACCGTTACACCGCTACTCCATTGGTTATTAACCACGCACAACGCGATTGACTTCGTCGAGAAGGCTTTTCTGTAAGCGAGTCAAGAACACAAGCAAGAACGAGATGAACGCAATCTAAAATTGGAAGTATGAATAAAGTATATGAGTTTGATAAGATGTTCAAGTCTTTGATTCGAAAGGACTAGTCGACAAAGGCGAACAAGTTCAAGAATAGAGGCCTTGGTTCATAGCAGTCGATCTTGGCGATACAAGTGTAGCGAATAATGTCCGTTTCATGAGGAAAACAAGAACACAACAAAACCCCAAAACCTAACGAGAGCGACGATGGCTAGTTATAGAGTCATGGCCGTCTTTTTTGTTTTTAGTCCTTTTTTCGAAAGATTCTCACAAATACGTCCCTGACAGTAATATTTCAAAAAATGGACCATCCTCTTGGCTTCGTTGTTATTGGCGCCAAGATCAAACGTCTCGGCGCCAGCCCAATTGGCGCCAAACTCCTTGCCCACGATGGCGTCGACGCAGAGCTAGCGGTGACGTGGTAGATAGCTCGGTACCAATTGTATTGGCGCCAAGCATAGCGCCATGATCAATACAATTGGCGCCGAGCTCTGATTTTAACCTTAACACCCTTAAATTTTGGCCAAGTCTTGATATTTACCATGAGATGGATATATGGAAATTTTGGCTAAGTTTATAAATTTACCATGAGATGGATATTTTGGAATTTGTTAAGTCTGGAATTTTACCATGACATTGACCAATTTGAGGTTATCACGAGACTAAATCCTAACATATAGTAAAAAAATCATATAGTAAGCTAAGTCTGATTTTTTATCATGGCTAAGTCTAAAATTGACGAGACTTGTTTTATTGTCATCTCCTCAGAGAGTACTCAAACTCGTAGTAAGGTATCAAATTGATTTGCTATAGAAATTTTAAATATCCAAGTCATGGTAAAATTTTAAATATCCAAGTCCAAAACATGAAGTCCTTTTTCAATATTCAAGTCATGATAAAATTTTAAATTTATCAATGTCCAAATCATAGCAGTCTAGATTTTTGCTGCGGCTTAGATATGTTGGAATATCAGCTACCATAGGATAGACATGGAAAAATAGCTTTTTTACCGTGACTTGGACATTTACAAATTTAAATTTTTACCATGACTTGGATATTGAGAAATGAGGCTAACTCTAGAGGTTTTACAGTGACTTTCTACTTGATCACTTAAAATAACCTAGAAATAAACAATGATCTACGGTTTATGTTCATGAACTAATGTAAAAATGCTTCTAAGTGTTGATCAATAGTTAACTCTTTTTTCATGATGTTGTTTTGATCAGGGTAAAACTATAGTTTCTTTTCTAGATATGAAGTTTGACCTTTAATAGAACTTGTAGCTTGAGTTGAGTACAATAAACTTTGCTTTTGGACCTAAACTTAAATCAGTCTTTAACATGGCCAAATAGTGACCATAAGTTTAAAAATAGGAGCTCGACGCCAATTGTATTGGCGTCAATATGATCATGGCGCATGCTTGGCGCCAATACAATTGGCGCTGAGCTGGGTACCACGTCACCGCTAGCTCTGCGTCAACGTCGATGTGGGCAAGAAGCTTGGCGCCAATTGGGCTGGCGCCGAGACGTTTGATCTTGGCGCCAATAACAACGATGCCAAGAGGAGGATCCATTTTTTGAAATCTTACTGTCAGGGGCGTATTTATGAGAATCTTTCGAAAAAATGCTAAAAAACAAAAAAGACAGGAGTCATGAACATCCCCCTAATGGGCTCTAACACTATACACGGCCCAATGGACCAAGAGACGGTGTCACAGCACCTGATAGATTCTAGACGCTGACTTGTTTTGACATTTTCCGTTGACTCAAGATGAATTTTGACGTGAAACAAAGCCATTGGCTAGCTTATCAAATCATCTTTCTATGCATATGTGGATCGTCGAAAATGGAGTATATGCCCTACTCTCTCCGTCCCAAAAGTGACACTATGGTGTTCGTGGTCAAATTTTCTTAAGTTTGACTAGATTTATAGAAAAAATATTAGCAATATTTGTATCTCTATATAAGTTTATTATAAAAATAAATTTAATAAACTATCTAATGATACTAATTATATACTATAATATTACTTTTTTCTTATATATATCTAGTCAAAGTTAAAATCGTTAATCGACACAAATTTTGGAACAGAGAGCGCAGATGTCTAGCGCGGACAATGTAGGCCTTGTTTAATCACGGTGCTGCACTGCAACGCAATGTAATATTTCGTTTGTATTTAGTAATAATTGTCCAATCATTGACTAATTATACTCAAAACGTTCGTCTCGCAAAGTACAATCAAACTATGCAATTAGTTTTTAATTTCGTCTACATTTAGTACTTTATGTATGTACCACAAGGTTGATGTAACGGAGAATTTTCTTTTTAGACAGTGCCAAATTCAGGAGTTCGGTGGAACTAACGTGGCCGTAGCCCATAGCCCATCCGAATGCCTGGCCCAAACTAAAAATTAGTCTGCCTTCTCCACTGAGACCCCCAGACCCGGTCGGTCAGTCCCCTCGCTGCCGACGCCAGACAAACACCTTTCCCCCCTCATGTTCACCGGCGGTGCGGACGGCAACGGCCACCTGCCGCGTCCGCGCAGGCCGCGGCGGGGCGGAGTTGGCCACGCCGGCGTCATGGTGTCCCCACAGGGACAGGTGGCTCCGGGGGCACATCCGCACCCAGCCGCCCCGCCGTGCACCGACTACGACGTGGCCTACTTCAAGGCCTACTCACACATTGGCGTCCACGAGGAGATGCTCAAGGTTTTTACACCACATTCTTCCCACATTTCTAGCTTCCCCCCTGGGGGATGATTGGGCGGATGTGTTCCCTGATGCGTCGGCGGGGTTAGGGTTCTGTTTTGGTTTAGCGCGTGCGCCAAGTTGTGGATCGGATTCGTGGGATCGTCGTCGTCGAACTACGGGCGTCATCTGGGATTCCTTGTTGGGGTTTTTGTAGCGCTAGCGTACAAGACTACAGAGTTGACTGCTGTTTAGTCTCGGATATATATATATCCTGGAGACATGCTAACTTGGTCAGTGTGCGCCTGAGAAATTTTGCAACAGTTTTATGGGACCATGTATGCAAGTTGCTTTCTTCTCGCGAGCCTGCAGATAAGCCATTTTTATCCTTGTGGGCAGGGTTTTATTGGGAGACCAGGGACCTTAGCTAGCATCTCTGACACAGAGTGCCACACATTTTCTGCTATATGCTTATCTGCCATAGACAGCCTAACGTGAGAAATGTTTGTTTTATGAACCGGTAGCCCTACTTGTATCCCTCTTTGAGGTTTATATTTTATAGTTGATTCAAGTGAATATCATCATTTTGCTAATTCAGTACTGATTTTTAGGTTGCTGATTGCAGGATCATGTGAGAACTAGTACTTACAGAAATGCCATAATGCATCACAAAGATCTTATTTCAGGCAAGGTAATACTCGTTTAGCAATGTATAGTCTTGGGTAGATGTTTTCCTGTATATGATATAGCTTTCTGTTCTGTTCAGTTAACTCTTGTGGTCTATGAAAATGATAACTTCAGGTAGTTTTGGATGTGGGTTGCGGCACTGGTGTTCTTTCGATATTTTGTGCTTTCGCTGGTGCCACCCGTGTAAGTTCTTAGTTATTAGTTGCACACTTATACATTTCTGATGATCTTATCAATGTAGGAAAACTGATGTTTTTTAATCCCTCACTCTATAGATGCTACTATATTCCTCATATTTTCTGCTGTTGCTCATGCACCATCCATTCACATAAACCTCATCTACTGAAGAACCACTACCTTTGGGAATTGATACTTAGCAGGCAAACATTAATCAATATGCTGAATCCATATTCGGTTATTAGGTTCTTTACTGTATATTTGAAAAACACGTGCTAACTAAGAACTTGAGATTATATGTTTTCTTGACATTATTATAAAGGCACTCTCTGTCATGCACACGATGATAGGTGGGATGGGCCAACATTAGTGTGAGAATCCAGTGGATAAACAATATTGTCTCTAAATCATTATTACGATTTAAGGGGCAGAACAGTTGATGCTCTCCAGTGCAACTGTTCTAAGAAACTAAACATCCTCTGTATACTCACTGCTGTTTGCAGTATGACAATTAAATTATGAACATCCCAATAATTTCATTGTACTCTGGATTAACCTATTATAGTAATAGTTGGATACTTGACTTGAGAAATTGTGCATTTCATTCAGTTGGCTATAAAGCTGTGTGAATGCACTGATCATTTTATCTGTACCAGGATATATCTTGTGCTTGATATTACCAAATACTAGAAGCATCCATGTTTACTCTTTTATGATTTAAAAGCATATTTATCTTTGTTGCAGAGACATTTGACTTTTTTTTGTTCTTTTTAAATGCATGAAGTATGTAGTGTGGTGCTACTAGTTCTTTTTGCATGGGTGCTGTAATTTGTTATTCAGTTATGTAGTACATGTGATGCAATATTTACTGATATGGATGAATGATTTTATTTGTTTTTATTCTTTATTATTCATCTCCTTGAATGAATTTATTATGTTCTCAGGTTTATGCAGTTGATGCAAGTGATATTGCATTGCAGGTAAACTCTTCTCACTCCCTATTTTCCCTTTCAGTTCGGATTGCCAATCTACAATCATGTTTTGCTGAGCGATAGTAGTTTTTTTGCTGCACAGATTTATTAACTTACGTTGTCAAATTGGAGAATAAACCTTGAATTGAAAAGGTCCATCCTCCCAGCCCTTCTTTATGCTTACTTGGGAAGAACTAAAAAATAATTATGCTTAGGGCAACAGGTTTTTTGTGTAGCTTGGTTGTCCCAGTAGGAAAAAGTGCCTCCTGTCAATGATAGTGAAATACAACATGGAGAGCATGCCTTTATGATCAGATAGTTTTGTTCTTAAAATGCTTTTTCCATTTTTTCTGTATACTATCTGTAGTATTACTTCTTTATCTTATTATTAGCTTCTATAAGTTGTACTAATGTTGATGCTGAACATTCTTTTAAACTAAACAATTTTAGGCTATGGAGATTGTAAGAGAGAATGAGCTGTCTGACAAAGTTGTGGTTTTGCATGGCCGAATTGAGGTACACGTCTCTTGTCATTTTTTTGCCGTTTTGTCACTGTTTGCATATACCCAAATCTTTACAACAACAACAACAACAACATAGCCTTTTGTCCCAAGCAAGTTGGGGTAGGCTAGAGATGAAACCCAAAAGAGACAAGAAACAGGGAGACACAAAAAGGACATAGAGGGAGACAAAAAGAGGTCACGGTTCCGGCACGTTGATTGCCAATCTCCAAGCGCTCCTATCCATAGCTAAATCCTTGGAGATATTCCACTCCTTAAGATCTCTCTTAACGGACTCGTCCCAAGTTAGTTTAGGTCGACCTCTACCGCTCTTTACATTATCGGCCCGCTTTAGAACTCCACTACGCACCGGCGCCTCAGGAGGCCTCCGTTGGACATGTCCAAACCAAATCTTTATTGAATTTTTGTGAGTTTTTTTCCCATACTTACCAGTTATAGCCAGTAATCACCATCCTTCAAATTCTATATTGTTGTGGGTTTTATCAGTTATCACCATCCTTAAAATTCTATTTTGAGGCCTTCACTGTGCTATGCAACATGATTGTATTTGATTCAAATGCAGGATGTCAATATCGAAGAAAAAGTTGATGTCATCATATCTGAATGGATGGGCTACATGCTTCTGTATGAGGTATATATCTGTATCTCTATAGTTTGGACAGTTGGGCTAATTTTATGCTCACTTAACATCAGTGCTGTTCTTGAAATTTCATATTTAGTCCTCTTGGTGCAGAGTATGCTGGGAAGCATAATTTTTGCTAGGGATAAATGGCTTAAGCCAGGAGGTCTTATTCTTCCATCGCATGCATCGGTAGGAGTTTGATAAAAGCATTATATAACAGTTAACTAGTTGTGGTGGATTTGTAGAGTTTTGAGGCTGAGATGCAAGTCGTATATCTGTTGCAGCTTTACATGGCACCTGTCACAAATTGTCAGAGATACCATGATAGTATTTACTTCTGGCGAGATGTATATGGCATAAAAAGTGAGTTGAATTCTCCAATTCTTAGCTGGCTTAGTTATTTGTTTGTCATATGCGTAACTCTGGCTGTAGTATTTCTCTGAGGGTAACCCTTTTTCTCTCCCTTTACTTCAGTGTCCTCTATGATGCCTCTTGCAAAACAATGTGCGTTTATGGAACCATCAGTTGAGACAATTAGTGGAGAGAATGTCTTGACATGGCCAACAGTGGTGAGTCCCAATTATTTGTTCTGCCAGAAGCACATTTTCCTATCAGCTTGACATGCATTTTACACACACATCACTCAGGCTTCAGCATATAATTCTTGTCTTAGTCCTATTTTCTAGCTCTGCATGTATAAAATGACCTTACATTTTTTTTCTGAACTACAATTTACTTTGGTTCCTGGAGCAGGTTGCACAGGTGGATTGTTATACCATACAAGCTCAGGAGCTTGAAACCATCACTGCTGCATTTAAATTTACGTCAATGTTGCAAGGTACGTTGTACTAGTTCTTTCTCTTTTTTTACACATATATGAAACAGGTATATCATATATGTATGATGGAAATAGATCATGATTCTATCTACTAGATTTGCACAGCTGTTTTCCTCGACTGATAATTGATAGTGTACACATTGAGATGACCTGTCATAAACTCAGAATCATACCTTGTGCCTATATGGCAAGTTTAAGGCTTTTCCACTCTTGTTTGAAGTACTTCATCCATTTCTTTTTATAGGGCATGTTAGATTCTGGGTGATTTTGGTTTTTATAGGCCTACACTGGTTCAAAGCATGCATACACTGCTTTGTTCCTGTTTTGCACTCGGTTGTTAACTGTAACTGAGGTTAGACATGCATGCTGGTGAGCGAGCTTTGCTCAGTGTATTCAGTCGGTTGTTAACTGTAACTGAGGCATGCACGGTGGTGAGCGAGCTTCGCTCAGTGCATTCAGTTAAAGAGATGAACATTAGTAGTAAGTTTTATTTCCCAACACTGAGAATGAGGATGGAACACTACTTTTTCCATGTATATCAATCCAGGATGTTTCTTAATTTCTGTGCCAAGGCTTAAGACACCTTACACTCTGAAATGTAGTACATCTTATATAGCCAATGTGATATTCCTATTGAAACTACTACAAATTTCCTAAAATAATATATAAGGGCTTATGGTAAAGCATAACTGGTATTTTTACCAGCACGATCAGGGATTTGTCTCTTGCTTGTGGCACTGTTGCTACAAGGTGATGATATTTAATAGTCTTGTACAAACCTGCATCAGTAGGCTGTTCAACTTTGGCCATTTATAGACAAATTTGGTTACATTAATGTTCTTTTATTCTTGTTTCTGAGGCTGTATGGGTGGGGCAAGGGTTCGGGTGTTTTCTCGACCTGCGTGAGAAGGTTTTCTTCTTAATGCAATGCCCCCGGGCGGTCTTACCCCCTGCAGGTTGAGTGTTTTTTTTTCATGAGGCTGGTATGATCAAATATATCCTATCAGAAGTCTGATCCCTTCTACAATAGCTATTTTGAAAATTTATATTTATAAAGCTCTAAGATTGAGGTAACTAGAAAAGCAGAATGACTATGCTGCCCTTCCATCAAGTACTTTGGGAAGTTAGGATATGTTCTAATGCTTGAGCTGGAATGATGCAATCAACTAGAGCATTTGAGAGAAACATCCATACATGTGACTTATTTTGAGGTGACGCTAATAAATCCACCTCTTCTATGTAGCTCATTATGGAGATATATTAATCTTGCTTGTCTTATAATTTTGTGACTGCTTGCCCAGTTACAGGCCTGATCAGAGTTTAGTTTTTACCCATGATTGCTGTAATATAATGTGCTGCGTGTGGTGTTTGGTCTGATACAGGTATAGTTAAATTAATTAACACCCCGGTCAGAGCAATCGCGCTTTTGTTGCCACTGTCATGATCTAAACCGCTACTTTGTTTGGCCAGGCCTTCTTCTGCTGTCATGTCTTGGTTAACTGTTTTCTCATAGTGAACTCTGTTGCTTAGTCACGTTGCCATAAAACTTTTGCTAGTGACCGTCATTGGAAATTATATTGATTTAGTATGCTTGACCTTTGTCGAGATTGTGTTTATATCATGTATGTGTTACTTAGTGTAGATGGAAAATAGTGCTAATCGTGCTCTCTCTCTCTTGTGTTATTTTTATAGCTCCATTGCATGGTTTTGCATTTTGGTTCGATGTTGAGTTCAATGGACCAGTACGCCAGAAATCCAAGAAGCAACCTAGTCAATCATCGGATGGGAACACCCAAAATGCCAGCCCAAGCAGTAAGAAGAAAAAACCAGATGTCTCTATTGTTCTTTCAACCGCACCAGAGGATGCCCCTACTCACTGGCAGCAGGTGATTGTTTTCCACAGTAACATATTGATTGCTTTTACATAAAGATATAGGTATGGTTCTGTTGAAATTTCTACACGATTACATTATTAACATCCATAATACTGATTCAGAATTGTTTTCTTATCAGACCCTATTGTACTTGTTTGAACCTATTGAACTAAACAAAGATCAGATCATAGAAGGTTCTGTTACCATCTCCCAGAGCCAGCAACATGCTCGCTTCCTTAACATCTGCCTGAAATACTTGTGAGCCTTCTTCGTTCTGGTTTATTTCAGCTTTCTCATTTGTTTGGTCATTTTCGAGCTTGAATAACGCTGGATTTCACCCGTCCTTGCAGTACTGGCGACCAATGGTATGTCAAAGAATCTGTGATGCGATAATCTGGGGGAAACTGAAACATAGTAACCTTCTTTCTGAATGTCTCAAATCTGTTGTGTATGACGGACAACCTTGCTGCTGGTCATTGCGGTTTAGGAGCATTCCGACTGCACTGGGTTGTCGAGGTGCAAATTGATCAAAAAATGGAGTGCCATTTCGATTGCAGCTTGAAAATGGTAGTGGGCCCCGACAAGTAATATGTGAATCTTTGGCTCCAAACTCAATTGATGAACAAAACATAGGAGAACTACACGTTGACAGAGTAGCACACTTTTCTTTTTTCATTCTTTTGACAAGGTACTAGTCCTGAGCTCAGTTGCTGGTACTCTATTTTTCATAATAGACTGCCCATTCTTTGTAATTGTAACGCTTCTGCGGCATGTAGTGAGGCATAGACGGTATGATTGTCCAAATGGCAGCATGGAATTTTTACGAGTGTAGTTTTCGAATGAGTAACATGGAATGGCCATGGTGCTTGTCAATTTGTTTCAATTTGGCCATCGTACTTGGTAAGTATAAATCGCTGCCGTAAAGCCAACACGGCTACACCGGTAAGGTCATTAGCTCCTTAATCATACGTATTTGATTTAAGTAGAATAGGTTTCGTTGGTGACAATGGACAAATCACAGCGTATACTCCATCCTTTTTTTTTTCATTTACGCACACTTCGCCTTCATTTAGTATTCGTGACATCCCCAAGTATAACATCCTGCTTAAGAACTGTGGTTTTCATCTACATCATTCCTCAGTATGCGTCACTTCCCCAAGTGTGATATCGTGCTTAAGTTTTTTCAATATGTGCTCCTATTTCATCCGTTTTTTGCTTATTAAGTTGTTTTCGTTTCAACTAAATAATTGAGTTAGCAATGCGATACATAGGTGTATTCTAGAAGCTAGAGAATTGCTGCTAAGAAAGTGCAGTGTGCTATAATTGCGGTAATGAATTAAATAATACTTTAAAAAGCTATAGCATACATGGCTAATGGTGCGGTGTGGCAGAGTTACATAACAAAGCGGTAATGCTCCGCGGCGTCTATCCGATCCGACGCCGCCCTCCTGGGCTACGCGGCCCACCAAGCTTCCTCCTCCTTATGCCTCCCACATCTTTCTTTCTCTCAAAAATATCTACTCACTTCCTCGTCCATCGCACGCTTCATGGTGCTGTGCGACCGTGGTCCGCTCCACTCCGCATTTGCCGCCGTAGCCATCTCCCTGCACGCACGCCCCACCCTGTGCTATTCGCACGTGCCCACCTGCGCCTCTCTCTTCTTGCTCCCGCAGTCCCACCCGCGCCACTCACTCACACGCCGTCGGGCACGTCGCCCGCCTTTGCTGGTGCTTGTGGTGCCGTCGCGTGCCTCAGGTCGGGTCGGTCCCCGGCCGAGCCAAGGGCACCCATGAACGCGCCCGTGCTGGTGGTGCTCGCTCCTCGAGGCCGGAATCAACCGGCCCTGACCTCCCCTCTCATATGTTGAAAATGTATGTTTTAAGTGTTTTAGATGTTTTAGAGGTACGTTGCATGTGTTTTTGTATGGATGTTGCAAAAGTACATCCGGATGTTGCATATGTTATGAGTGTTTCAGAGGTATGTTGCAAGCGTTTATTCAAAAATGTTTTATCTGTGTTCAGACTTATGTTGCAAGCGTTTTTTATTTGAATGTTGCACGTGTTTCACACCTATATATGTTGCAAGAGTATGTTCGAAATGTTGCGGTTGTTTCAGTCTTATGTTGGAATAAGTGTTTTAATGTTGCAATTTGCAAGTGTTTTATCTGGATGGTACATATGTTTCACACACATGTTACAATTGTATATTCTAAATGTTTCATCTACTTCAGTCGTATGTTGCATCCAAGTGTTTTATGTTTCAGAGGTAAAGAGTCCTGGGGAGCACGGCCTGGGCACCGGGGGATGGGGCGCAGCGAGCCATAGGCCGGCAGTCGGGGCGCGCAATGCACCTAGGATCCTGCGGAAAGGGCGTGCTCATCCTCGTGCCGGTTGTCGGGTCCCGCCCCCCAGAGATAGAGGAGGGGATAAGGAGGAAGGAGTGGCGAGCGTGGCATTTCTCGCAGGCATGCGGGCATTTGGACTCGCGGTCGTGGAGAGAGAGGAGGGGGTCAGGGGAAGAAGCGACAGAAGCGGCCTTTTCGTGGGCGCGCGTGACGAAGGTGGCGCAGCTTCCGGACACACGCTTTTATCTAAACGTCCGGACGCTAGTATCTCTGTAACCAAAGAGTCCCTAAATAGAGGATAAATTATCATCATTCAGTCGTGGATGAGAAAATAAATAATAAATGAGAAGATGACAGATAGGAGACTCATGACATGACCATAGCAACGAAACAAGGAATGAGACGAGTTATTTTAGAGACTGATGCGGCTGTTATTGCTAGGGCCTTAAATGATAATTGCTTCGATCTGTGCTTGCAAATGTGTTGAGTGAGATCAAAACTTTTATGTATTTCTAGTTCTCTGAATATACCATTTCTCAGGTACCCAGTGGGAATAATGCTGTTGCAGATACTCTGGCGGCTGTAGGCACTGCTGTGGCAAGACCATGTACCAGACTTTTGTAGCTTCGCTGGTGTCGCGATCTACCATAAACATGCTAAAAGGAGCTATGCTTTCCATTAAAAAAAATTACTGGGACATCTACCATATCCTAGATCCCTAACTATTTCCCTAAATATACAAGTGCCTTTTTTGCAAGGTAAAGAAAAAGACATAAGGTGTGTTTGGCATTGCGAATCGGTTCCGATTCTTACAATAATCGGTAGAATCTAAGCCAAATAGCACGTACTCCCTCTGTCCCCTTTTCAGTGTCGTTCTGGCGCTGGTTTCAAGTGTCTAGGTTCAAAAATTTACTTGTGTATCCAGACACAGGTACCGTCATGGTTCACTGAATATTCATTGCACATCGTTGAATGCTAAAACGACTCACAAAGCAGGACAGAGGGAGTAGGTGAAATGTGTTAACGAATTAGGCAATTTTCAGATTAAAAGCATGATTAAATCTAGAACATAAATCATGATAAATATAAGAACTAGATTAAACATGTATGGCATACTGTATGCCATACATGTTTAATCTAGTTCTTATATTTATCATGATTTATGTTCTAGATTTAATCATGCTTTTAATCTGGAAATTGCCTAATTCGTTAACAATCCAAAAATCTTATTCGTCTTCTCCCAGTGCAGGATCGCAAAGACGAGGATTCCGGAGACCTGCTCACCCGGTCGCTGGTGCACGCAAGCGATCGGACTGGAGTAGCTACAGCGGCGGCGCAATAGCGAGTAGAGGCAAAAACCCTAGGATTAACTGGATGCGTTTTGGCGTGGCCGGCAGGTTGCTTATATAGTCCTGTCCAACCAATCTCGTGTCGCGATAACGATCTAAATTGATTTAGGACTCTTAATTACTCATGCAACTTGAAGGCCAAGAAACCAAAAACGAAAACAGCAAAAGAAAATCGCGCTCCCGCAAGGTGAGGAGCCAGATTTCAGCAGACCATTCACGCAGGTGTCGCGCACCCACGCGCCCTTCGCCCCGCCCGACGAGGCGAGCGAGCGCGTGTAGACTTCTCTTACTCCTCCTCACACTAGACTTGAGGAAGTGGAGAGAACTTTCATATTTAAGTATGACTACCTCCACTTCAACAAGCAAGGTGGTACTAAAGAGTTCCCACATCCCTCTTGCTCACATGAATTGGCCTTTGAGATTTATTAGGAATTTCACAATTGGTTATTGGGCCAAGCCCATATAAATTCCAACAAAATGTTCTTGCTCAAACTGTTCCAAGTGAAAACGTAATTTCGCAGTGGTTCTGATTCTACAGTCAAATTGTTTAATGATTCTGATTTGCCATCTGAAACATCTCGTGAGAAAATCTAAATCCGAAACATTTGTATAAGAATCTATATTCCGATCGGACGAGCCCTTAGTCAAGCGATGGTGGATGATTAAACACGGTCAAACCTATTCCACTTCTTGCAATACGTATACGTATGGTTAACGCGCTAATGATTATATAGCTTACTCCATGAGCTTAATAGCCAAATTGAAACATGAAAGATTACATGTGACCATATCTGAGTTTGCGATTGTATTAAGGGGGTGTTTAGTTCCTCTCCTAAAATTTTTCACCCCGTTACATCGGATGTTTGGACACATATAATTAGTTTTTTATTAGTATCCAAACACCTCTTTCAACATCTATAAAACATGCGATGTGACGCACCTAAAATTTTCACCCTAGGCCTTATTTAGTTCACTTCAAAATGCAAAAAGTTTTCAAGATTCTCTGTCACATCGCATATGCCGGTACATGTATGGAGTATTAAATGTAGCCCTCAAATCAAAGCCCTTAAATCCTCTTTCTCAGTGTTCTTCACATCTGAGCTATCTCAACGTAGAGAGGGGAGGAGCAGGGACCGCTCGTCGTGGCTCCACGGCTTCGGCGTGGGGAACGCCGGGAGTTGCGGCCTAGCTGGGAGCAGCAACAGTAAGTAGAGGCTCCCTCCAGAGCCCCCAAGAATGAGGGTCGTGGGGTGAGATATGAGGGCCACCTGTTTTTTAGGGCTGGAGCAGGGGCTCTGCTGGACTGCGTTTTTTGATTCTCAGTCCTCAAAAATAGGATAGGGGCCGGAGCAGGGGCTCTGCTCGAGATGCTATGATCAGACTGCCATGATAACCTGCTAATGGCGCGTTGATGTAGGGATTTAGGCGAGATGACAGTTACCATCTACAGAGGGCTTCAAATCACATTTCAGCTTCTACGTTTATGCTGTTTTGGGGGCGTTGCCTGCTTAAAAAATGAGTTGCTGGAACCTTCCTAGTTCCTACTGCAGCGTTGTATCTGCAGTAGTTAGAGAGTAACCAATCACTAGATGTTTGAGATGGTCCAACATAGGTTATGCAAATAAATGTCTTTTTTTTGGCAGTTTTGCAACTAAATTGTCCAGGAATGGAGTTCTGATGCCTGCTGGAAGTTCAACTATAGATTGATGAGCAACTAACTACCATCAGTGTAGTATATGCTTGCTTAGGATTAATGCTGGGTTTGCAAGTACTATCAGGCTGTTGGCGCTGGCGTTCGCACACCTAGAACACTCATTCCGATTTCATTACCGGTGACTATACACTATGGAGGTCACAATCAGCCATTCAGGAGATAACATTTCATTATCCGTAGACGTAGAATTGCATTTTTAAGAACGGAGGAAGTAGCCAACAAACAACGTTTCTACGGTACCTTCGTAGGCAGGGCCGGAGCCATGTGATGCATGCCTGCCACGGTGCCACCAAACGGGGACGGTCAAAGTGCCGCAGCAGGCTCCGGGTTGTGGCAGTCTCGTGGCGGCCGGCGTTTCGGCGACATTATGGTGGCGGGCTGGTGGCCACGGACACCTGCTGTCAGCTTCCGGGTAGGCATCCGCGGTGCGGCGGAGCCAGACATCCGTGCAGTCAGGCAGTCAGCTACGCACAGCGTCCCATTACCCCTCGCGTAGGGTGTGTTTAGTTCAGTAAAAAGTGTAAAAAAAAAAATACTGTAGCATGTTTTGGCTTTATTTGATAAATAGTATCTAACTGTTGACTAATTAGGTTCAAAACGTTCGTCTCGCAAAGTACAATCAAGCTGTACAATTAGTTTTTTATTTCATCTACATTTAGTACTCCATGCATGTATCGCAAGTTTGATGTGACGGGGAATCATTTTTCTGCACAGTATTTTTTTAAGGAAGTACTCCCTCCGTCTCAGAAAAAGTGTCGTTTTAGGTTTTTCAGACATCATGTTTGACCGTTCGTCTTATTCAAAAATTTTGTGCAAATTATAAAATAAATAAATCATTATTGAAGTATCTCTAATGATAAAATAAGTCATAATAAAATAAATAATATTTATTAAAAAATTTTGAATAAGACAAACAGTCAAACACGATGTCTGAAAAACCTAAAATGACACTTTTTCTGGACGGAGGGAGTAAACACAGCCGCAGTCCAGCGAGCCTGGTTGCTTCGCCGGAGGGACGCAGCGTGGGCAGCGCCATTTCGAATGTGGGTAGGCTGCCCGACCGGACCGGCAGTGCGAAGCGAAGCTACGGAGTACTGGTGAATGGTGACGCGGGGCAGCCGTTCAGGGGGCACAACACCCTGTACAAGATCACAGTCAGAACACTGTAGTAGTACTCCATGACACAGCTTGAAGAATATACTGTACTGTAGTCTAGCACTTAGGTATAATAATGGGTTTATAGCCAAGTTAATGTTAATGTAGAGAAGAGAAGAGAAAGATGAGAGTGCAAGCACTAAGATGGGCACGAAAACATATGTATTAGTGGACCTAAGTAGCAAGTAACGTGAAAAAAATAAAAAAAAGAATTTTTAAAAATAAATAAAAAATATTTATTATATAACTTGTCTCTTATAGCTTGTCTCATGACCAAGCAACCAAGCTCACGTTGCTCTCAGCGACGCCGGCTGACAAGGGAGCAAAGCCTGCCTCTGCACCGATGAGACAAGACGGATCTCAGCATGAATACAACTGTTGTTGATCTGGGCCGTAAGCTGACCGAAACCTGTAGTGCTCCGTGTTCTGCCTACTCTCTCTGTCCCCAATTGTGTGTCTTTTTTTTTTCGTGCCCGACTCAATTTATATAAAATACGTGCAACATTTGTATTTCTAAAAAAAATTATTAAAAAACTAGATTTAAAGACCTTTCCAATAATACTAATTATATACCATAAATATTAATATTTTTTAATATATATTAAATTAAAGTTGTTTCTCAGGAAACGTAAAGCGACAAACATTTAGGGACGGAGGGAGTACGTGTGTTGCAGCGCGGGGGAGCAGCGACCGGCGCCAGGGCCTGCAGACTCCTCTCAGGGTGATCAATGAGCTTGTTCGCTTGAGCTGAAAATAGTACTGTTGACTGATTTATGTGAGAGAAAAACACTGCTAGCTACGTGGAGGTACAATAGAGTTACCTCTTTCTAGTTATGGTATGGTTACCACGTGGAGGTACAATAGAGTTGAAATGGATACAAGAGGTTTGGTTACCTATGCTTACAACAATTTAATAACTAAAATGATTATAATAATAGTCATGTCTAAGATTCATATGCTCAGTACAATTAACCAGATCTGGAAAAAATATTTGATCCATAAAAAAACCAATTCATAAAAAATCCACATCATTGGCAAGAGACATGCTTAGTTAATCTAACCACATCAGCAGGAAAGAAAGCTTTCTTTTGATAAGAAAGTCCATCATCGGCATCGGCAAAAGACATTTGCTCAGTTTACACATTCATCACATGATCAGAACAAGTTCTCATGAATGCAATGGACACAAGCTCAGATTGTCTAAACATGCATAGCATCAGCAAGGTTGATCCACTAGCTAGGTAACTCACAAAGGAGCTAGTCATCATCATCTAAATAATGGTAGTTCTAGGGACTAGGGTGGGCATATGGTCACCAACTATGATCTATAGTTAGTCAAAATATATCTCGAAGAGATGGTCTGCACATTGTCCACCAAAGGAGGAGATTATGCACAAAAGAAGCCACCCATGGAGTAGGGACTACACAAGAGAAGCATCCAGCAGGCAGTAGGAGAGGACTCCTACTCAGGGGGTGTTTAGTTGGCAAAATTTTTTGGTTTCGGGTACTGTAGCTTTTTGTTTTATTTGGCAATTACTGTTCGATCATGGACTAATTAGGCTTAAAAGATTCGTCTCGCGATTTCACGGTGAACTGTGCAATTAGTTTTTTTGTTTCGTCTACATTTAATGCTCCATGCATGTGCCGCAAAATTCGATGTGATGTTTTGGGGTGAAAATTTTTTGGAACTAAACACCCCCTCAAAAGATGGATCAACCAGCAAGGTTCAAGCCTCACCCATAGATGGCCGTGGACAGGAAGTTCCTAAGCCACATAAGACGGTGAGCCTCAGTCATCCCCCACAAAGGCAATACCTTGAGCCTTGTTGTCCACAAGATGGTTGAATGCAACAATCAGAGCATCCTCACTGAAGCCTGGGATGTACGTGACAACACCATACAACTCAGGATGCACAATGGGAACCTTGGTGTCGCGAATTGCATCAGCCATAGTGTTCACAGCCTGTGACATGCCACTCAAGACAACACAATCATCATCAGAAAGCAGTGACCTCTTCCTCTTGTTACCAGGACCGGCATCAGATCCCTTGAATCCATCAGCAAACACCTTAGCCATGTTTGAACCATTCTTAGGACTCTTCCCCTCATCAAGTATCTCAGCCTTCAAGGGACTCTCAGCAAAGTCAGATGGTCTACCAAGTGCCTCGTTAGAGCCCATTGCAAACTTCCCAGTTGCTTGTCCATTGTAACACCCCGGTGTTACGCATGCATTTAACACCTGCAAATCATGAGCATAAGCATTGTCATGCATTCATTAGCATTGCAGGAAATAATGATTGAAACATGAATGTTGCATGTGCTTGTTAATACAATTTTTGCCCTGATTATGCTTGCTAGGCCAATAAAACATGTTTGGTTATAAATGCAAATCATTTAGCAATATTTATCATGCATTTTGGAGCAACTTTGGTATTCAAAGTTTTGTCAAATTTTGCTTTTAAAAATATTCCAAAAATGGTCAAAACCCTTCATATTTAGCTTTTACATTACAGTTCAAAATATATGCATAGTTTTTAGTTGGTCCCTAAGCAAAGTTGTAGAGGATTAAATTCTAAGCAACTTTCATTTTTGGGCCATTTCTAGAAAATGTCATTTTCTTGCTAAAAAATTGGTTTGAAGCTGTTGTTGAAATTTATTTGAAAATAGAAATTGAAAAAAAAATTCTTTTCACCTTACTGGGTCGCGCGCCTCCCATCTGGCCCACTGGCCGAAGCCGCCCGGCCCGCTCGGCTTCGCCTCCTTCCCGCTCGCCCAAGCGTGGACGCGCCGCGCCTGCCTTCCCTGCCTGCCCGGCCGCCACGCAGCGACCGTACACCGGCAGCGAGGGGCGGTGCTCGTCCCGACTGGCCACGCGGCCTTCAAGTTCCGACCAGCCGCACCCTGGCACCCCACTTCTCACTCTCCTGTCCCACTGCCTCACCCGCTCGTAGTAGCAGCAGCGCGCGCGTTGCTCACCGCCACCGCGCGCCGAGCCGCCTCGTCGAAGTTGGCTCTCCCGGCCACCGTAGCTCGCCATCGACCGCTACGTCACCCCTACGGCTCTGCCTCGCCATCGCGCATCACGTGCTCGCATCCGTTCGCCTTGGTAAGCTTCCACCACACCAGAATGGCTCACCGAAGTTGAGCACTCCTCGCCGGAGGACTCCGTTCCGTGGACCTCGCCCTTCTGCTCCTCCCGTTTTCGCACGCATCCGGACCCTCTCGGCCTCCCGGTGCTCGGACACCGCTCCCCGCGCCACCCCATGGCCGGAGGCATGCTCCTGCTGGTGAGCCGAGCCACCGTGCCGCCATGCACGCCGGCGAGTCTGCCTCGTTGCACCTCTGACTGCGCTTGAGGCACCGCTGGGTTCGCCTTGAGCCGTAGAGCACGGTGGTGGTCTGTAACACCCCTGGTGTTACGACCTTGCTTAGCACTTTGGTTAGGGCCTAAAAAAATTTAACAAACCAAGTTTTTGGGTTTTAAAATTTTTAAACTCACAAGAAATGATAAACTAATCCTTTGCGACTCGCTGTTGGGGTTGACGGAAATCAAATAAATATCGTAAGTTAGTTACTTAGTGCATAATCATGTTAAAGAGAAATCCTAATAAGAAAAATAGAACATGTAGTTTAATCCTTTGGCACGGAAAACAATTTATATAAACATAAATAAAATACAACTTGTATATAGTACTTAAATAAGATTTGAAGTGTACGTTTAGGTGATGGAAATGCAACTTTTGTTTCGGGAAATAAATGTTGTTAATTAATGTTCTTGGAAGCTCAAAAATCAAAGTTGAAATTGAAGTTTGTTTCTTTTGTTAAGCCGGCAAGAATTCAAAAGCTTAAGTGTAAAGTGTTGTTTTGGAAAATGAAATCATGCAAAAATAATTAAACAATGCCTATATATTTTGTTTCTATGGTTTAACCCTACCTCAGTGATTCAAATTGGCCAAGCTTCTTTAGATCGGGTTGCCGAGCCGCGTACTTGAGATAGCTGTCGTCGTCGCTATTCTACTAAAGCCGGACAACGGAGTCAAGTCATTGCCCAGCGTTCACGGCATCTGACGCTGCCTAACCTATGCATGCATCTAAGGAGTAGTACGTCTCTAGGAAATACTAGATGCGTGTGCATGGTGTGTGACTTTAGAGTGGTGTCCAGCCAGGAAATAAATTATTTCATATTTTCCTTAAATCACTTCTCAATTAATTAAAGACGTGAGGGAGCTGGTTCCTAAGAGTGTGAACCTTTATGAACCAAGTCTAAATCAACGCATGCTGCCACCGCTCCTGCTGCCTGCGCATGCAGCTCCTGGCCTCTTGCGAGTTAATTTGACCAAGAGAGAGTTGAGTGGTGTAGATGTGCAGGCCTAGCACATGCAACCGGAGTGACGACCGGGGAGGCTGGCCAGGTGCTTTGATTGACTGTGCAGTGTATGGCTGGTTTTTCTAGATCAGACATAACTCAACCTAATTAAGATGCTGGCCCCATGCTGCTGCCCCTGGAACAAGTTGGCGACGGTGCGTGCCTAATATTTTTGACCCAACGGTGCAATGTCTGAAAGGAGATCAAGCAAACATTAATTTGCACATGGCAGTCAGGCATACAGCCTTGACTGACTGAGCTACTTGTCTTGCCCCAAAAATTTTTATGGCAGCGACTTGTCTTGGCCAAAACTTTTGACGAGAGGGCCAACAGGGAGTTAATGCGTTTTCACATTTTCTTGCTGCATGTGGGCAGTCAAAACAAGAAAAGAGAGAGCAGTGTGTGTTCAGAGGGACACGAAGAGTTCACATGCATGTGGAATGCATGCTAGCAGCTGAAAGCAAATTTCAGCAATAGAGAGAGAGGGAGAAGGGATGCATGCCTGACATGCTGCAGCCAATTTTGACTGATCGAGTGAGAAAAAGAGAGAGTGAGAGTTAATACGAGGGATAAATGATGCAAGCGTCGTGTGCTAGTGCATGCAGCAGTCATGCAGAGGGAGAGGATAGTGGCGTATGCAAATTGCTTCCTGCCGTGCACGGTGGAGTGCCCCGGTACTACGCGGAGGAGAGGAGACCAATTAGTCTTGGGTTCATACATGAAAGCCAGCGCACCAGCAGCATTTTTATAGCACCAGCAACCAAGCAACGCAAGCTGCATTAGGCCATTTCTTCTTCGCCTGCAACCACGCCCTGCACCACGGCACGTCGTGCTACTACCACTGCACATCGGCGCAACCGCGCTCCGGTTACCTCCGCACGCCCGCAACATAGCGACGCCCACATGTGACTCCGTCTCTGCCGACCTGCTGCCCTAGCTAAGCTTCAACTTATCTCTTTCGTCTTTTAAATATCTTGTTTATGCATGTTTCGCTTAGACAAGCATATTGCAACGATGTATACCATTTAGGTGCGATCGTGGATTAACTGGAGTAACCAAAAGAAGGCGTGATGGTGACCACACCCTGCGGATGGAACTTAGTTATAATGATATTTTACCCAGGCAAGCCCCGGTGCATAACCTCTATTATGCTGCACTTTATTTATGCTTGTGCATTAAGTTTTAAGGAGTTGAATGAAACCCACTTGCATATATATATATATCCTGATCTCATGAGTCCTACTAGTATGTCAAGATCATGTAGATTGCTATGCTATAGGACTCCGGTAGAAGTCGAGTGATTGCCTGTCACTCGCGAGAGATAGGAAATATATTATTGTTACTATTATCATGTTACTATATCATAGATGATACATATATATGTGGATAATAATTGGAGACCGGGCGGGACTGTACTTGGAATTGGATATGGACTTGGTTGGGCAATCTGAGCAAGGCTCTGGTTGCATTTGTCCCACCTGTGTCGATTAAGGACCGTTCGTTGCACTGGATCCCCGGTCAAGTCACAGATTTATTATCCCGAGCATATACTAGCGGATGGGGGCTAGGAAGACTTGTTACTCTATTGTCATGGGCTCCGGCTCTTTCCGGACCGACTGATTGGAGGCGGGGATAGGTGGAGGTCTAAACACCACTTTGAGGCGGGGCCTCAAGGGTGGGGGCTTAGAGTCCAAGTTTGGACGGGGACCTGGAACCCGTGACAGGAGTGAAACAGGTTGGTCTCACTCGTGCCTGGGGTGCGAGCGAGGCGTGTGTTTTTCGGGGTACCCAGCTGGGCACATTGATTCTCGAATCGCCGTTTCTACGTGACGGTACGACTTGACTGCACTCTGGCACCGTAGTAAGAACTGAAAGATGAAAGATGGAAACATGGTTCTGATGGCTCAACCTTTGCTTGAAAGTAGAACAGGTGCTTACCTAGAATGGTTGGTTAATAAACTACTGATAACTGCTAATAAAAATTAAATATAAGGATGCACCTTTAGTAATGCTTCCTGCAGTTGCAATAACCCACAGGCCAGATAGCCTTGCATATCCTTGGAGTCTTTTCTTTCCTTCTGACGGGTAAGTCTTGCGGAGTACAATTGAGTACTCAGGGTTTGTTCTACCCTGTTGCAGGTGACAGGTGTTCTTGAAGATGACTTTTGTGTGTGGAAACCTCCTGGTGGGCTTAGTGAGGATTTCCTTTGCGTTGCGGATGTAGAGTTGATTTGTAACTCTCACCAAAAATGTTTTACAAGGGAAAGATTTATCACCTGTTATCATTTCCTATATATATAAATGTTCATCATGATAATATTTAACTCATCATTAAATGGTTTCATTTCCGCTGAACTCTGATAATATTTTATATTCTGCTGTTATAATCAAATAATGAATTTCTCTGATGTGGTAATAAAAGTGTTGTAAGAAATGGTAAAGACGTTGTAAGCTTTATCTCTCATTTATGATCCTGAGGTAAAAATGTGGATTTTCGAGTTCTTCCTCGGGTGTGCTCGACGGAATCGCAGAATTTAGTGCACTCTCTTGGGTACTTAGTGTCTAATGGAAGACAAGTACTCTTAGGAGGGCATTAGATTAGGCGGTTCTGCCACATGGTCACCGTTTGGCCGGAGACCTCGCCGTCGGCGAGATCTTGGTGGTCCGCCGCTTCCCTGTCCTGTGTGGTTGCCAGGTGGGACCTGCCTGACGCGGGGGTCCACTCGTCAGTGCCTGTGTTGGGTTTTGGGTGCACTGGACCAGGTGCATGTAGCATTTCAGCAGTCGGGTTTTGAAATGATTTCAAAAATGTTTTTCCAGAAAATGTGAAAATGATTCCAAAAATCATATCTTGAGATTTATGGCTCCAAAAATTATGAAACAAATTTTGGTAGACTTCTTAGATGTAGATATATAGTTTAAAAATATTGCATGTTGATTTTGTGATACTTTTCTGTGGAGCTTTATTTAATTCTTGAAATTGATGTTTTCTTAAGAAATGTATAATAAATCATAGGAAGCTCAGAAAAATATGGTTCCAGTTTTTTTTAATCTTATTTAGTGATGTACTTTACATGAAAAATATATGTCATGCATGTTCTGTAGAAAAATTATGATGTGTAGTTCAAGTGCCTTTATTTGCTGATAATTGTTATTTTCGCTAGAGAGAAAAATATGTATAAAACATGGGCATGATAATTTTTGTACAATGCTTATTTACTATGCAGAACATAGAAAAAATGCTAAATCTGTTGTTTGATACTTTTAATAATACAAAGTATTTTCAAGCTCATATTTATGCCATAGCTTGTCATTTTTGTGTAGGCTATTTTACTTATCCAAATGCCATGAACATTTTATGGTAGTCTACTTAGAGTAGTACTATGCTATGGTAATTTTCTTAGATTTTTCTGTGATATCAAAATGGATGTTGCTGTTCAAACATAGTGTTAATTAGGGTTTAATTAAATATTGCTTTATGCATGATTAGGGAATTAGTGAATCTTTGGTGTATCTTTGAAGCATTTTAATCCGATGTGGTAACTTAGCATGTTAGTACAGTGGTTGAAGTATTAGTGTGGCAGTACTTATGTGTGGCTACATGGTAATTAGTAGCAGAAGAGAATGCAGTAGATGACATGTACTTATTATACATGTTCTTGATGATGTTGACTACCTTGTATGAGAATTTTACTTATACTCTACCCAATAAAGCAAATCATGTTCATCTGCCTTGTATGCAAGCATATTCATTGTGTGCATTTTCATCCGATGCACATTTTTGCATAAGCACTTGCGCACCTGCATCGTACAGGATCGCAAACAGAGAATCCAGTCATCGTACCCAAGGAGCCGGAAGAGCAGATCGAGGTGCACCGAGGCCGATGAGGAGGATGTTGAGGAACTTCCGGAGTGCCCTGATCATCGTCCAAGTTCCTTCGAGAGAAGCAAGCCCCGAAGCATTTCTCCCTCGATTTGCAAATATTTAATTAATGCTTTACTTTAATTGATGCATTACATTCAGGAGTTGTTTTCAACTGTTGCTGCATTATACCTTGTTTACCTTTGTTATACTATATCCTTGTTACCCTGGTATCCGCAGTCGAGTCAATGCTTAGCTGGCTTAGACCGGTAGAAGTCGGGTGATTTTTTGTCACCTGCGAGCTATAGGTGGTTATCTGGATCTGCTTGGATAATTATGTCATCATGGGATAACTAAGTGTTAATTTAAAGTTGAGACCGGACGGAAACTTAGAGGGTTTCAGACTGTAGTGATTTCCATCTACGTCGATTAAGGACCGATCGTTGTTGGACCTCGGGTCATGTTGAACGCATGCCTCACATTTAGCTGGCCGAATAATGTACCTTTCGACCGCGAAGCTGGGAGATTATTCGAGCCGAGTGGATTGCCCGAAGCGCACTGTACCGGAGAAGGTGTGGTAGGACATGGGGGCGCGATGGTAAGACCGAAAGGCAGTCGGTCGGCCCCCGGGTACATGTGGTTCCTGTCAAACTCGAGACTTTACCTGGATAGTTGAGTCGGTGACCAATATCTTACTTTAGCGGGTGAGTGAGGTTTGTGTGAGAAATAATTTACCAGCTAGTTAATAATCGATTCGAACCGCCATCGTTCACTGGATAGTGAACACTTGACTTGAGTTACTTCATCGTAGTAATGTTGATGGAACACTTGGATAGTTATAATGGATATGATATTATGGAAATGTTAATGATCATTGGTTATCATTAATTGCTTAATCACATGCTTGCTCTAGTATAGGTGCAAATGTAGCCGACAGGTTAATAATGATTAACATGGTAATTCTTTTGGAAAAAAGGTTCTTGAAATGCTAAAAATGCTTTTTTGCAAATGAGTCAGCTATACCACTATAAAGCCCTTCATAATCCTTGGTGTCACTTTATTTTTGGTTATGTCGGGTAAGTCTAGCTGAGTACCTTCTCGTACTCAGGGTTTTGTTCCCACTTGTTGCAAATATGCAGATGTATTACGGCTACTGTATCAACTGCATTTATCCTGCGATGGGTGATGCTTAGGACCATGGGCAATGGTCATTCCTTACGTCTCATCTAATGCTTTTGTTGGAGATGATCATCAGCTGACACTTTATTTCGAACTTCGTGTAGTGTGTGTGGATTTGAACTACTTACTTTCGCTACTTTCTATTCGAACTCAGATTGTAATAACTATGTTTAAACTCCGATGTATCTGTGATGCGAACTTTTATGTAATATGTGATGGTGACCGTTAAACTTATTACGATCTTGCCTGGTATGCGAGTTGGTTTAAAATCCTTTGTGATTTCATGGACTACCGGGTTATACGGGCTTAAGTTTGCTAAATCGTCTGCTCCGGCAGGTGATTTTCTAACTTAATTTCGTATAATTGGCCGTTCTGTTACATCCATTACCAAAGATCTGACTCATCTCCTTGTAGTTCTGGATTGACTTGTTTAGGAACTCAACATCCTTTTGGTGAGTCTGCAACGACACCAGCAAAATAATTAGCATAATTACAAATTGCAATTAACAAGTAAATTAATTAGCTTTGCAAATTGCAATACAAACCTTTACGTGCCCATTGTAGTGCTCTTCCTCAAGTGTGATCATGCAGTGTTCATCATCCCATAGGGCTCCACTCAGTTCCCTCAGCTTAGTCACTTTAACCCACCTCACTCTCCACTTCCTCAGGTGATTGTACACCTGAGTTCTACTTACTTCCTGACCAGAGAACTCCTGCACTTGCTTGGCCACTTGATTAAGGTGCACTTCTTTGAAGTCTTTGTCGGTCCTAACCCCACTTGAGATAAGCTGACACAAGCGGCGAAGCATGAAACTTGACATGGCGCTAGTCCACCTTAGCGCCGACCTATGCTGCTGGTCAGCATCACCAGCCTCACCTTCGTCAACAGGAATCACCACAACATTCACATTGTCCTCAGCCATCTCCTAATTCCAAAGGCCACATACCACTCAGAACATTTTTGCAATTCATCACTGCATGTGTCCATTATTTCCATGTATGCACATGCAGTGCACTCAAGCCTCAATAAAATTATAGAAGCCCATATTACAGGAAATGATCATTGCACATATCTCTAGCCTCAGTAAAATTATAGAAGCCCATATTACAGGAAATCATCATTGCACATGTCTCTAGCCTCAGTAAAATTATAGAAGCCCATATTACAGGAAATCATCATTGCACATGTCTCTAGCCTCAGTACATAGTGTAATATCATAAATTTAAAATTCATCATTGCACATGTCCAATACCTTAGTTTAACATGTTCTCATACATTATTGAAACACACAACATTAGAGGTACATAATCTATATGTGGGCGTGCCCCCTGTTAGCCCACATGCTATTAGCCCATTCATCCCTAATGGCAGACGTATCCGAGCAACCCCGAAACGCAACGCCAATGCATGAAGATTGAATCTAACTCCTGTGCTGCTGGCAACTTTGAAACTTGGAAGCACGCAGTGTTCCAAATTTCCAATCCAAGGCCTAGAGTCGTCTATCCATCATCTCCTCTCTCTGGGCATTTCAAGCCGTGAAGCGAACCATTTGGGCATTTCAAGCCGTGAAGCAAACCTTTTGGCGTGCTCGTGTCTAATGATTGGTGCGTAATTTCTCGCTTTTAATGCCTGTGGTCGCGGCGTCGTCAATTGGAAATCAAGAACGCTGGTCAGCCTTCTTTGGAATCTCAACGAACAGGACGCCTGTTAGGTTATTGCATTGCCGACGAGGAAGAGAGGAACAGGACGCTTGTTTTGGTTGCATTGCGGACGAGGAAGAGATGAATCACTAGACGAGTCGACGAAAATCACTTCATAACGAAACGGTGTATTTTCTTCTTATAATAAAATAAAAACTAAAAAAACGATACTATGACTTTTTAGGTGAACCGAAGGGTGGGAATACCACCAAAATCTTGGTACCGGCACCATTGGTTCTGCATTTCTATGCACATCCCAGCTGCGGTTCTACTTTTGTTAAAACTCCCCTGGTAAGAAAAATTATTGTTGCAGCGAAACAGAAACTCCACACAGGTTTGGTTCTGTTGTAACTTGTAAAGTTTGCCCGTCCAAGTTGAAATGTCAGTGATAAATGATATGCCCATGACCAAACACCTCATGTGCTGATCTAGTTTGCCATAGGCATTCATAAAGATAGCGTGCGGGTTCGCAGGGATAAGTTGTGCGCTTTTGCGTTTTTGCAAAGAGAGAAAAAAGTAATGCATATTAGTGCTAATAATGTACTTAATGGGTTAGTGTCAATACAGCTCAACTTCCGACGGTACAGTTTGATTGAGCCTTGGTCAGCTCACAGAATCCACATGGAAAGCAATAAAAAGAAAGAAATTAAAGCAGGATACAGTATCATGAGGAATGCACAAATCTGAATATACCCTAAGCCATTCGAATCAGGACGAAACAACCTGGAAACGCATGCTCTGGCCAATACCTGTTCAATGATCATAAAAATAGGAAACAGTAAATCAACAGGTTACGATTGAGAATAAGCTGGAAACTGTAAAGACTAGTGTTTACCTCAATGGACCATCCCATCCAGCCCCAAGAATTGAGTCAGCATCAGTCATCGTCCTCATCCTCCTGGTTATAACCGTGGTTGATCTTTTGAGACCGGTACATGTCAGCAACCTGCAAAATTTGTGCACAATCCGAATTGAGACATGCAAAACATCAAACCATTGAAAATAGCAAAGAGGCAGTGAACGAACTTGGTCAGACGTGGTGGCTTGTTCTGGGCTTTTATCGTCACGTAATCTCAACAGACGAGGGAATCTTAGGGAGATACCCTGGTTCAATTTCAGCATTAGCCTTCCAACATATATCAAAAGTATACAACCGAGATGGGGAGGAATGGCGATGGGAAATAAAACTACCAACCTTATTTGGATCGACTATACCATTAGCAGCACGATGTACAGGGCTTATGCTCAGATCTGCAGCTTTGACCTCCCACACCTGAGAAGCGAGAAAATTAAGTTAATTAAACTACAACAGGCTTACTCCCTGCGCCCTTCACCATCTACTGTGTTACAACAAGCAATCTTCAGGGCAAACATGAAATGCATTAAGTACATGTAACAGCAACAAAACAATTCAATGACTGGTAATAGATAAGCAGAATCATATGGATTTAGATCTGCAAGTATACACAAAGTTTTCAAAGACACCAAAGTATTAATGTGAAACGATAGCATGTTATCGAGGTTTAATATGCACATTACCTCTGATGGCTCAAACCACACATCAGGGTCCATTGTGTCAGCAAATCTATAGTATGCCTGTACAAACGAGAGCATTAATGTGAAGGACATAAAAAATAATAACAAATTGTCAAAAAGAACCAGTCATTGAACAACAGGCTTAAGGAAGTATCACCTTAGGTTTTTCTATCACTTTACTTCGAAGGCTCGCAGAACGTTCTTCAAGCTGTTGCTCAGAAAATCCAGTACCTAAATGCATCAAGATTAAAGCATGAGGAGGACTCATCTAAGAAGAAGCTTGGATTTTTTAAAAGAAGAAGCACCTACCTATGTTGCATATTGTTTGATATTCTTCATTCTGCTCATCATAGCATGCCAAGAGGAATGATCCAAAAACACCTAGTAAGCAAAACAAGGGCAGAAGAAACATGCATTAGCATGAAAGAAACAAACTAAAGCAATTGAGCTTTGTAAAATTACTTCATGAACAAGCAGTTATATCAAGGGGGAAAAAGAAACACTTAAATTTAGTTCATTTTTATCAGTAAGCATGATGGAAAAGAACCATCCACCTGTTCGTTTTCCTCTACCATAGAAGGCAGCAATAGGTACCAAGTCCAAAGAGTCTCCAATGCTGCCAAAAAGAAACAGGGATACATAACTTTAAAAACACAACTAATAATGCTTTATTTATAAATTTCTACTAAACTACAGCTCACACGGACCCAGATGTAACAGAAAGTCAAGACAGCTCAATATAAATGATGTTTGGAGATTTTGAATCTTTGACCATAGCATAAGAGATAAATAGAATATGCATATCCAGCCACTATGATTTTCTAGATTTGCATGTTCTGCAGGAGAATTAAATCAGTATGGCTTGCAATGTACTACCTATCCATGTAATCCTTCTTCAGTTTCAACCAATTGTTTGATCGCTTCGCTGGCTCATACGTAGCGTCTTTATCCAATGTCTTGATAATCAACCCTTCACAACTTCAGTAGATGAAAACTTAGTGGACAGAAAAAGATCTTGGTAAAAAATAGGAGGAAAAAATCACCATTCCACAATCCTTCACTCAGAATTCATATATCAATTAATTTTGATAACAAAACAACAACATGAAAGTTTAAAATAATACATATGTTTCCTAACATTGCTATACTGGCAGTTTCATGTGAAACTCCTCTGAACAGAAAAGTTGCTTCAAGGAGTGATGATGTACACATGCTACAGCTAACATAGTTTAATTAGCATAATCTTTTCACAATCTAAATTCTAAAGTTGAATACAGATCTATAAGTTTTCCTCTCAGAACAATAGAATTAGAATGGTCTATGCGATAGTCAAGGAAAAGTCCTATAGCATTTGCTGTAAATAAGTTGGATGGTAAGAAAATCTTTGTTGTTGGATATGCCTAGAATCAGCCAGAGGGTCTACGTTAGACATGATAAAAATTGGAGAAGACTTCAAACTGTTGCCTCTGAATCGTTCAGGAAGCAAATGTGCAATCATCTACAATGTCATGTTTCATCAATCACAACATATAAATGTTTGAAGCATGACCTTCAGAATTACTTCATTTCCAAAGGACTGACTTTAAAGGCATAGATTTTTTCTTCTTTAGAACTATTATTCTATAAAATCTATTGTAATGCATCTACTTTCATCCAAAACTGAATTGATCCTATATCATAACTCCAATACTTCAAATCAAATGCTGCAATTCAGTGTTTTATTTATCTTGTGCCTAAACCAATTTTTATTGAGCACAAATGAAACCTTGAAACTATTGAACTAGTAGAAGACATTAAAAAAAGCTGGCCAATGTATGCTTTAGAAATTTCAGTTACCTGGAGTTGACAGCTGTGTCAAGAAATTTCTGTATCTCCTCCAGGTCATTTGATGTAATTGCAGTAGCCAATTGAAAAACACCTGGCACTTCTTCGAAGGAGTTGTAAAGATGCTGCCATGTATTCAATGCAAAGGAATAATTACACCTCTAGAGAAAGAATAATGCATTTATGTATTTTGTACGATTGAACACCACGATTGTGTTTGACAGCCTCAGACTAGAGTACTCCTTAGTAGTTTTTTGAAGCTACATGTGTTCCACACACATTCGGGAAAGAATAGTAATAATAGCTAATAGCTGTGCTAAGCTGGCTACAAAATTATAACTGAATCATAATCTGTTGAAAAATTGACCACAACTATGTGATAGCACAGATAATGTTTTCAGTAGCAGAATGAAATGATATTGTACATTAAGAATCTACAGTGCAGAAGTACAGTACCTCTCGACGAATTTTGAGTTGTTCCTGGAGAAGAGGTTTCCCGTTTATGTAAAGAATATCAAAGCCAAAAGTACAGACTGAAACTTTGATGTCATTTATGGTAACACCCTTGCGAGCCCTTGTGCTAAGTATCTGCAGAGATGGATAACGATCACTGGTCCTTAGTTCCTTACAAGTCACAACTAGCAACAGAAAATACACAAATGTAAACAGGACAAGGTCGCAAAATTAAAATGAATAGTTTAGAACATCAAATAGCTCTCGTGTACAGCATCTTTTGCATGCTCAGATATTTATAGGATGGCCACTTTGAAAGTAACCTAACATGAAATTAAGATATAATTAAAATACAAACCTGAAACGGCAAAATTTTCTGTTTTTCACGATCATAGGCAACAATTTCACAGTCCAAGACAAATGATTTGACTGTAGGCTTCCGAAATCTGCATTAGCATGCTAAATGTAAGATCATCCGGAATTAAAAGTGCAGGAGAGAACACAAATTTGGATACATAATTATTGAGCCAGTATCCAAATTAGCTTGACAGAGGTGGTATATGTGCGCTAAGGCGTGTTGTATTAAACCTTTTTTCTATCTTAATACAAAGACGCACAAACCTTTTGCGTGATCGAGAAAAAAAGGTGGTATCTGTGGGCACACATGACAAAAACAGAACAAGATGGCTTCAGCTTTAATGAATACATCCAAAAACAACTCATATCACTAAGATATAAGGAATTCATGACTGGCAGTGCCAGGGGGAAAGTGTCATAGGCTATAGAATTCTACCTCAAAAGCAGACAAGAACAAAGGTCAAAGGTGGAGAAAGCAAATCTGCGGTGTCTTACATTTGAAAAGGTGAGAAAAGGAATCAAAATCAGACCTCAAAAAGTAAACATTGTACCATGTGGGAACTTAGAAAACCATTACACCATATGCAAACTGACATAACAGTTTAAAAACCATTAAATCATATGCAAACTGACAGAAAATTTAGACCATGATAATTGGATCTGCATGGCACAAATCTTAAGCACAGGATACTCAAGGCTAACTACTATTAACTGCTTCCAGTGCTTCTTCAGTTGGAGATTCAGAAATGTATTGGTAGGTGAAATTATAAAATGAAGTATACCTAGAAACTGCATCAACAACATCTGGATACTTTCCAGTGTTTCTTTCAGCATTCCGACTATAAATCTCTACTGAACCATCCTCCATGCAATGTATCTAAATTCCAAATTATGAAGTGTTAGCTTAGATGAACATGGGTCAAAGTATCATATTAGAAGCACTAAACGCCATGAGGATTGATGATACCTGAGCCCTTTCACCATCATACTTGTACTCACAAGTGTATTCAAGACCCTGAAACTTGTCAATGATCTCTGAGACAGATTTTGTTGCTTTTGCTAACATAGGGCCAACAGGGACACCTATGGAAAATTTGCATGTCTCTGGAAGCTTCCAAACTCCTACTTCAAGTATCGCTGGGACAATTTTATCATATATTGGAAGAACTGAATATGCTTGTTTAATTATTTTTGCAGCCTTCATGAGTAAATACAATAAAATCAGTAACTGACCAATTGCAGCGGCAATGTTAGGAATAAAAGGTGTTGACCATGCATATCAAATCAATCTTCCACATATAAGCAAGAGAAACTCAGATAAGAATGAGATATAGGTATATTAATATGCACAGTATTAACTAATTGATTGAGGTCCCTATATAGGAGGATAAAACCCGTGGGTCACAATAACTTTCTTCATGACCATTTCCAAGGAACATTGTGGCAACAGTACATTATTATTATTACATTGTTTATACTCAAGTTTGCAAAGCACGATTTCTAACAGCACAAAAAGTCATCAATAAATTAGAATTAAGGATATTGAAGAAACACATATAGAATAGAACCCTGTGAGTCATGTATTGCATAGTTGTGTGCTACCATGGCTGAAGAGCTGATTAAAGATACTAACAAAAATCTAATGTGCAGGCAATAAAAGAATTTCAATCTGATCCTGTCAAAACAAATATAGGAGTGTAAATAAAAGCACAAAACAGAGAGTAACCTCTTCGAAAGGTGATTGAACTTTTGGTGGCGAAGAATTTTTGTCAGAATATACAGCAGCTTGCCCAAGAGCCATTTGGACAGTTTTCTCCGCCAGCCCAATCCTCATCTTTGACTGTGACAAGTAACAATTCAGGCAAGCAATGAATAGACAGGACGCGAAGTAAGTGCACTAAGTGAACATTCCATGATTTACCTGAAGAAGGCGCGTGATGTACTGGGGTTCACAGTCAGTTGCAGCAACAAGAAGTCCCTTCATATGGTTTCTTTTTTTATCTTGACTGTCTTTGCCCGATTCCTGGATAAAAGAATATATACTTGTTAAACGATTTCTTAGGTGAAACTGTGTAATAGTGCATTATGGAAGCACATTATCCACTCTGGGACCCGAATCCCAGGTTCACTACATATTGTGATTTTACTTCTGCTAGTGCACATTTCAATAACACTCATTGTCCCAATGAAAGCAGTTCAATTCCATGGTGAGATATCAAATCAGAATAAAGGTTGCTGGTGAAATATTTAGCATCAGAAATGTGAGAAATGATAATAGAACCTTTGCAATTGCCCGAAAAGTGCTAAGCACCCGAGCTATTGTCAGTGGTTTTGGCTTAAACATCATCTTCTGCGATGACCTGCTTGCTTTTGCCACAAGCCCCAAATCACCCAATTCCTACAATCACCAAGAGAAACAGAAAATCAACTTATGCCTCCAATTCCATAGCAGTTGAAGTGATGAACAAACATGTAACCAACTTAACAACCTTAAGGTCCTTCTTAACATGCTCCTCTTTGCGTCCATATGCCTCTGCAAGGGCACGGATGACTGATGCATCCCCAATCCCAAGCTCAATCCCCTCATGAGGTGGCGCAATCCGGTTGGCTGAGAGGTATACAGTTGCAAGGAGATCATCCGGTGTTGTTGCCATCACTGTGCGAAACACATTGGATAGGATTTCTGTAATAACAATGCGGCCACTCTCGTTGGAGATGAGATCAAGTGCCCGAGCCAGAAACATGAATGGCACGGGCTCACCAGGCTTCCAATAGGCAGCAGCCATCGGGTCAAACTCACTGCCTTTCTTCTTTAGCTCTAGGGTGGTATTCTTCTCCTTTGTCTTTGGGGAATCTGTGGTTTTGGCCTTCTTGGGTGAAGCGGCCCGCTTCTTCTCATCGGTGTGCGAGACAACACCTTCACCAGAAGGCTGGGTGTCGGATTTAGCGGCTAGGGTTTTGGACCTCTTTGGCGACGGGGAGTTCTCCTTCGCCGCATCCAATTGAGCGGCCGCGGCTGGACCCTTGGACTTAGCCGGCGATGTAGGCCCATCAGCCAGCGATTTGGGGGACTTCGCTGGGGACGACGCCCGCTTGGACCTCACCGGCGAAGGCGGTTTCTCCGCCACCGCCACAGCCTCCGGTTCGACCTCCGCGCCGTCAGTCTTCGCCGGGGGCTTCTTCGGGGACGGCGCTGCCTTCTTCGCCTTGCTGGCAGCGGCCCGTGCGTTCCCCATCAGCACGTCCGCCACCGTTCGCTTCGCCGAGGATCCGCCACCGGAGGCCGACATTCCGGCCGCCGCCGCTGCAGGTACTGCGTCGGCCCGCTTGGCCCTCGCGGTCGGCGGGCGAGGAGAGGCGGAGGATGCGGAGGACGAGGAGGCGGAGAGGCGGGGGCGGAAGCAGAAGGGGAGGATAGTAGGAGGCGGGGCGAGTGCTAGGGTTTTAGGCGAGGGGAGCGGACGGCTTCGGAGGAGGAGCGAGGAGGTGGCCGTGGTGGTGCTGGTGGCTCTGGCGAGGAACATGAGAACAGGGGAGGGTTTTAGGCGGGGCGAGCCGGAGCGGGCTGGGCTGGAGGCGGGCGGGCGGGACCCGCCGGAGGAAGGGCGCGGGAGGCGAATTGGTCGGAGGCTCGGAGCTTTTCTTGCGGATGCACGTGGTGCTGGAAGGAGGTGGGAAGGAAATTATTATATAGAACCGAGGTCGTATTTAATTTTGGAAAAGTTAGCCGATGTTATCATTCCTAAAAACAGATTTGATCAACTCTCAAAGAAAAACAGATTTTCTCACGCTTGGCTTATCCATAATTTAGAAAATCAAAGTGGAATCAACTATAGTATTAGTCATTAGATACTTCCTCTGATCTAAATACCAATCAATTTTTTTCTAACTTTGACTACCCATAGCTAAAATTATATGTGCATTCACAAAACAAGATTGGCGTTACTGTATTTTATTATAATAATACTTTCATAATAATATATTTATCGGCAATTCTCTGATCAGGGCGTCCGATCGTCCGCCATCATGTTCGTGGACTGCGACATCAGCTCAATGGCCCAACAACGTCTCTAACCTTATCGTGCTGCCTCCGTTATCCAGACGGAAGGATAAGGTTCTCTCCACCGCACGTAACCGAGACCGAGGGGTTGCAGCCCGCCGCGGTGGTGCCGATATGCCGTTCCCCATCCCAACGGCGACCGCGGTGCCCTGCTCCATTCCGATGGTAGCCGTGGTGGCCTTCCTCTCCCGACGGTAACGCTCCCTCTCCTTCCCCTCCGGCGGCGCTTCCTCCTCGCCTATGGATTCTACGGCGATTTCCTTTCTTCCTCCTCAACGGTGGCGATGGCAGCAAGCCGCCTCCCCTCTCCCGCCGCGGTGGTGCCGATATGCCGTTCCCCATCCCAACGGCGACCGCGGTGCCCTGCTCCATTCCGATGGTAGCCGTGGTGGCCTTCCTCTCCCGACGGTAACGCTCCATCTCCTTCCCCTCCGGCGGCGCTTCCTCCTCGCCTATGGATTCTGCGGCGATTTCCTTTCTTCCTCCTCAACGGTGGCGATGGCAGCAAGCCGCCTCCCCTCTCCCGCCGATGGTGGCGGCGGCGGGCACCCTCCTCTCGCGCTGATCCAGATCCACTTTTTCATGTTGCAATAGTTGTACATGTATGTTGCAAGCTTTTTATTTCATATGTTTCATCTGTTTTTTCATACGTATATTGCAAGTGTGCTTACCTGGATATTGCATATGTTTCACATATATGCTGCAAGTGTTTTATCTAGATGTTGTATATATTTTACAATGTTTTTCGAGTGTTTTCCAGGTGTTTTTGCAAGTGTTTTTCAAGTGTTTCATCTGTCTTCAGACGTATATTGCAAATGTAGCATCTTGATGTTTTAAAAAGTAGATCAGGTGTTGCATATGGGGGATGCGCGTGGGAAGTGGGAGGGGGCACGAGCGGCCTCCGCACGCAGTCTGGCAGCGCGGGCGACGTCCGGGCGGCGTGGGAGATGTTGGGGGCACGCTGGCGGAGACGTGTTGGCACGAGCGAGTGCGGCGCATGGAAGACGAGTGCAGCGTGGGCGTCCGTCCAGACGTCCGAGCGCTACCACTTATGTATATTTATTTATACAAAATATATTTTCTGAGTATATATCTTTCGTGTTTATATTAGGATATCATATTTAATAGATACTGGCATATTGCCCGTAAATAAAAGTTACAAAAGTTTGACTTGGGGTTAATCTAGATAGACTTGTGTTTGTGATCGGCACTGGGAGCATTGGATTTAGTATTCCTTACACAAACATTATGGCTTAGGAATAACTTAGCCTTCAAAAACTATGTACCCAGTTATGTGGCCACCAATTTGGAGTTTGAGTCTTGTCTTAGGCAAGTGCACTTCTCAAGCTTTCTGCGAAAACTATATTATCTTATTTATCATAGTCTCAAAAATTGTTTAAGACCTACTCACTCTGTCCCAAAATAAGTGTTGTTTTGGGTTTCATGCAAGTCAAATTTTCTCATGACTAGATTTATAGAAAAATATTATCAATATTTTTATTTCCAAATAAGTTTATTAGTTAGTTAATCTAATGATAATTATTATGCACTATAAATATTAATGATTTCTTGTATATATTTGGTCAAAGTTAAAAGTGTTTGCCTTCACAAGAAGTGATAATGATGCTTATTTTGGAACGAAGGGAGTAACTTCAAACCGAACCTAAGAAGTTGAGCCAAAGTCGAAAGTCAATTCAAGACCAACTCATTTATGTTTTAAAAGGAAACATATTCAATTGGAGCAATTTTAAAATGGGCCAGCTCAACGAGCTTTTTATCAAGCCCTGATAAGGGCCCTATCTTGTATAATTTCATTGTAAAGTTTTTTCTATAATTTGTAATATGTTAAATTCCAAGAAACTATAGATTTAGGACCTCTTTCGCAGGGCTCTAGCTCTAGGAAATCTATGAATTTCTTGGAGCTTTGTATTTATAGCCTTAGAAAATTTGGGATCCGGAGCTGGAGGCCTATTAAGTGTATTTACATGACTCATTTCGTTTATACTTTAGATTAAATGTAAACATATACACCACTTTAATTTAGTTTACAAACTGCAGATCCAACATGGGTTTCACGAGCTAGAGCTTTGCCGAATAGGCCCTTAGCACAATTATGCATCAAATCTATAGTCAATGATATATTGCACATGAAATCTATAGTTTGAGATACAATTTCTTAAATATATATAGTTTTATTGTGATACAACTTCTTAAATATGTAGCTTTGTGATAATTTTGACAAACTATTTGTAGCTTTGTGAAACTTATTCTATCTCTTATATTATATTGTTCATGGCATTGAAATTGACATGCTACATAGGCGTCTCTCAGAATATTAAACCAATGGTACTAAATTTGTATGGTATATTCTATAAATTTTTTGGCTGGTCTTTAAGCAAAGATCATAAAACTCAATCTCATATATTTGTCCACCTTAACTCAAGGGAAGAAAAGGATGGAGTAGTTCGATAGTGTGTCTCCAATAAAACCAAGCCAAGGGAAGAAAAGCATGGAGTTAGCCTTTTGCTTGATATGGCAAGTTAACAATAATGTACTCAGCTTTATAGTAAAATATAAGGCTCTATGACATGTGGGTCTATGTTGACTAAGGACGGTGATGTAGCAATCTAGCCATCATGTTACTTCTTGTGCTGTTTATAGCCATCATGTTACTTGTTGTGCTGTTTATAGGTGGTGCAACTTTTATTCATAGTAAATAGCCACACAATTGGTGGGAGATGCCGGCCGTTAGGACAATATCATCTTTCATGCTAAATTTTGGTATTAATTTATTTAAATTTTCACCATGCTAATACCAAATGACCAATCTCATATGTAATATCTGGTGCACCAAATTTGTGGCTGTCATCTTCTCCTATCTTACGAATTAATGTATAGGGGGCTAGGGGCTAATACCATCACTGGACTTTTTCTTATGATCTAATGACTTAGTTAAATCAAAAAATCTATGTCTAATATAACTACAAGATTAATCAAAAAATATAAAAGAAGAAAAGACCCACAACGTTACATTTTATGATAATCTAACGTCTTAGATTAATAAAAATGTCAATACCTAATACAATTACAAGATTAATCGAACAACAAAAAGAACATACATTGTTACATTTTATTTTACGGATTATATTAAAAAACAATCCTATCCCTAATACAATTATGGAAAGTAAATTTGAAATAATAAACATTTTAAAAATAACAATTTGATTTCCATAAGAGTTGGAAAGAAAATTTTCTAAATACAAATTCCATGTAAAACACAATTGTTTAAGGCAAAAATTTTAATAAAAATATGAAAAGTTAATAGTTTGATCCTCAATGAATTAGTGTAAAGAAAGAAGTACATATGTAGTCCATAGAAACTATAGTTAGTAATAATTTCCATAAGTTGGAAGAAGTACCTAAAGAAAAAGAATAATATATTAATAAGTAGAACTACTGCATTATCATATAGATCCATATTATAACGATCTAGACTTATCAAAAGGTATAAGAAAATAAATGAAGACTCTAACATAGTTTAAATATGTATAGGAAGAGATAATAATACTCTAGAATTCAATCAGCGTCCCAGCTAGATTTCACCATATATATAGTAATAAAAATCAAAGAAATCATAGGATCCTTATGGGAGAGAATACAAATACCCACAATAGCTATCCAACCTAGTATCTTTGCATGCCCATAGTGTCTTGGTATGCCCATAAAAAATCATCAAAGCACTTCAGATCCACATCACTTCTTCCTCCTGCACCGTGCTATGGGCCTCACCATCTCAGTTTGCCCTCTCGTCATGGCTCTAAGATCGGCAAATCGTTTTTCCCTGTGTTCGTGGCAGGAGAGTTTTGCATCTCCAGTGACTTGAACGAAGGAAAGAACCAAACATAATGTGTTGGTTACAACAACCATATCAAATTTAACGGCTCATGGTAGTGACCTTGGGAAGAAAAAGATTCTTGTGGCCGATATTAATAATGACCAGGCCATGAAAAGCATATTGCCTTTTGATACCATATGTGTGTAATTTTTTTCATTGATAGTCCTATGCACATGCATGAGAAGCTCATAGCAGAGCAAGAAAAATCTTCTTCGTAATAAGCTTAGCACTAGCGGAAATAAATGTGGTCAAATCATGGCTAACAACAATATATTAGATTACCATGGGCAGCAGGCCTAAAATCAGCACATCACCAGTGGTACAAGGTGATATAGAAATCAAAGGGTCAAGAAACTAAACAATTTGTGAGAGACTTAGGCAATAGTTTTATTAAAAATAGAGCTAAAACTGAAATATGTCTTGACCAGTAGAATGGCCACGGTAGTAGTGGAATAAAAGAATATGAAAGAGGGAGAGACAAAAATATAGTTTTAAGCCAATAAATTGAACGCTAAAAGTTATATAAAGTTAATATAAATAGATAGATGCAATGGGCTGTATGAAGAAATAACCAATACAATCAAGCAAATAAACAAAATTATTTATAAAAGATATTTTCAAATAAGAAAAACTAACTGTTATAGTGAGAAAACGCGAACTACTTATTTGCGCAGGCCACCTTTCTATTAATATTTTAGTTTGTGGCTAGAAGGTGTCACCACTCACCACGGATACCGAGGCTGATGTGAACTTTCCTGAACCTACCTAAAAACCCAGAGACAAGTTTAAGTAGACAAGTTTAAGGCCATTTATATGTTTGAGTGTGTGTGTGAATCTGAATGTGAGAATCTGAGATAAATTTAAGCATCACTGCTAACCCCGAACGCAAATTTACCGTAGTGAATGAGCGAACGGTCAAGTTATAAGTTGGTTGGCTTCATTACCAGAAAATTTGGCACCTGAGGCGCATAACGTAGTTTCCTCAAGTTCAATCAAAATTTTGAACGCACACAAATCACTATCATCCGTGCTAAATTCAGTAGAGGGGCGAGATGGCATGACGGAAAAGGCCAGGAAACTTTAAAACTTAGAAGTAGCAGCAAATCTAGTACTCCGGCAAATCGCTCGTGTCGTAACGGTCGACGGCCGACCTTCTCACACTTTCTACCCCTTAGGAATTACCGTCGTAACACATTAGCGACGCCATCAAATCCAAAAGCATCGTTGTTGCAGCGCACTTGTCCTGGTATTATCGGCTATCGAGTGTACCGGAAGAGTATCGACGTATCGTACTTCTCTAAGTAAGAAAGAAAAGGATTCGTATCGCAGCCCTCAAACAAGAGGTGCTATTTGACACTTGCGTACTATCCCTGGCCTGCCGCACGCGCCTGCTTATTAAACCGCTCAGTGCTCATAGCTGAAGCAAGTGCACGCACGGCTAGCTAAATCTAGTAAGCCAGCCAAAAGCAGCGCAGGGGCGCACAGCAGTAATGGCGAGCACCAAGCTTGCGTTCCTGGCCGTCGCTGTCCTGCTTCTGCAGGCGTCGTGGTGCGCCGTGGCCCGGCACCACCACGACCCGGACCCGTGCGGGGACTCGGCCCTGCTGCGGCACAAGGACCACCGCTGCTCGTCCCCGGCCGTGTCGCCAAACGGTGGTACGCCTGCGATGATGACGGTGAACTCGTTTGAGAAGGGCGGCTCCGGCGGAGGCCCATCGGAGTGCGACGGGCAGTACCACAGCAACAAGGACTTGATCGCGGCGCTGTCCACGGGGTGGTACGCGGGCGGGAGCCGGTGCTTCAAGCCGATCCGCATCACGAGCACGCAGACCGGGCGCAGCGTGGTGGCCCGGGTCGTGGACGAGTGCGACTCCCACCGCGGCTGCAAGAACAACATCGTCGACACGTCCCAGGCCGTCTGGGACGCGCTCGGGCTCGACTCTAAAATCGGCGTGGTTCCCGTCACCTGGTCCGACGCCTAATCGAATGCGCATGGCCTTCATCGGCCGGCAAAGCCGGGCAAGGATGTGTGCGCCGCCCGTGGGTGCCCCGGGAATTTGCTGCTGTGTTTGTGTCTGTGTCTGTGTTGAGTGTGTCACGCACCCTGCTGTGCGGATGACGACTTAACTCAAGTCTGTAATCGACTGTTGTGTTCCTGATCGATGGGGACGGAGCGGTTTGTTGTCGTTGATGTGTGTCGGTAGCCACTCTCGAGGCAGACTTTCCTAGAGTGGCAGAATAAAACTATATATAGTTGCAAGCGGTACTTGCAACTTCATTCAGTTGTTGCTGTCAGTAGTCCCAGATTGGAAACGTCGGTTTGTTTAGTCAGTGGCGTGTGTTCGTCACGCATTGTTTGACGGGTATTCAAATGTGACGATCAGAACTGATTGTCCTCACTTGAGAATCTGGGATCTGTTTACAATGCCAACCATTGAGTAGTCGACAGTGAAACAGGCCGATAAGCAAGAACGAGGCAGGCCATGTTGAGCTCCGGCCCCAGTTGTTGACTCAGTTGGTCGACAGTACGTAGACACAAACACTTCCACTCCACATGAGATATACAGTACTATGGAGTACTCAATAGTTTTCATATATGTACTAAATAAAAGTAAATTATTCACATTTACCGCCATATAAATTGAACGTCCACACTAACGTATTTTCTTACCTCGAGCGTACCATTTAAAGCTTGTCATCGTTGACACGGGATAACCTAGCTTAGTTCTGTCCGTAAACTGGACTAATCGACAAGTATGGCAAACTCTAATATTGTGCCATCGTGACCACTTGTCTTTTTCCCTGCTCTTGTCATGTTAGCTGTTGTAATAAAGTCCCGTGAGCCTTCAGGAGTGGTTAAATTATGTCTAATTTAAACTTAAATTCTAGGGCCCAAATTAAACTAACGACTAGAAAAACCATAGACTACCCCTGGCCCAACGACATGCTCATTTAAGTTTTTTCTTGTGCGCTCTAACTTACCCTCATTCTAAAAAAAGTTTAGCAACCTAGAGGCAATCCTATCAACTAAGTCTATATCTAATCTAGAGAGGTAAATGCCACAAAAGCAAAGCACAAGCGAAAGCAATAAACGTAGTAAATAATTGAAGTTATAGAGGGTAAACTCTTTGAGACGCGACGATATATCTTGTTGTATCGATTGCCAAACTGCGACCCGTAATCTACGTTGAGAGCTCCAATGAGATGTGCTCCCGGTCACAGTGTTGGATTTGCCACACAAGGCATCAACTAACCAATCAAAGGCTAGTACTGTGAATCATGAAGTCTCACCACTGTCACCCGGCTCTTTTGGTCATCTTGATGTCGAGAGCTTCTCTACATGAGGGATGTCTTCTCGTCCGCCGCAGATCGATACGAGGTCGCTCTAAATAGAGAACAGAGGGTTGCCATCTAGAAGGCCACCACGCCTTCACTAGAAGGTTATGAAGACCTCAAGTGCTCTAGCTTGATCACCAATATAAAGGGAACAATAGCCCAATCTCTCAAAGCTCTCAAGTTCAAGGTCTAAACCTCACAAGGATGCACTATAATGTCTATTCTGGCCTTGGATGTGATATTTCATGAATTGAGACTGTGGGATGGAGTGTACCATGGTTAGCCGCCGCCTAGGCGTCCGAGCGATTTTTGAAGCTGGTCGTCGGGCTCGCCACGACCGAAGGATGTATGTCATCGCCTTGTGTCGGAAGGCGTCGCCTAGGCACAATTGGGCGTCCAGGCGGACGCCGCGCGAGAGCAGTTGCGCGCGTGCGGGTGTGGGAAATAGGGAGCTGATGCGTGCGCGGGAGGGAAACAAGCACGAGAGAGTTGCATGTGGCGGGGAAACGAGCGAAGCAGAGTATATCCGTCTGCGCGGGGAGAAGGAAAGAGGCTGCGGGAGGGAAAAGAGAGAGGCCGCGCGAACCTAGAGTCCCCGCCTGCGGAACATCTCCTCCTTCTAGCCACTCCCTCCCCTTCTACTCCATCGATCTGCGAATCCTACCTCTTCTTCAACGACTCCTCCCTGATTCGTGCTTCCCCGTCCGCTGGTTTGCAAGCTCACGTCACACAGGTATGAGGAGCCGTACCTGATTCATGCCTCCCCGTCTTCTTCCTGTTTCGATGTCCCTTCCTACTCTCCTGCTGTCCTGCACCTCTGCTCTATTCTACTCTCCTCTGCTTGTTGTATTCTACTCTCCTCCGATTCTTGTGCTTAGATGCGCCTCTGCTCTGTTCTACTCTGAGCCTCTACTCTGCTTCTTGTTGCTTGCTCTGTTTTACAGCAGATAGCACAATGGCAAGTTCATCTTACATCACCAGTGATTATGATCCGAAGACTGATCCAGCTCGGAAGGGAAATCTTGAGGATCCAGGATGGAAGTATGCCTACCAAACCTTCAAAACAAAGATGTGGTAGCATGCACCCTATGTGGTACCTCATTTTATGGAGGGATAAAAAGGGTGAAGAAACATCTGGCAGGTGGCTTTGGGGACACAAGAAGGTGCATCAAAGCTACCACTGCAATTAGAATGGAGATGAGAGACTGCTTGAGTGGACATGCCTAGATGATGTTGAGTTGTTGACTAGAGATTTCAGATCAGCACTTATGCTACTTATATTTATTTTGCACTAGCAGTACTAGTAATTAAGTTATGTTATGTCACTAGAGTCTAATTTGCTCCTATTGAGAGATGAGAGATTTCAGATTTGCTATTTTGCTACTTTATGTTGTGCCCTGTTACTCTAGCGGCACTATTTATTATGGTATTATATGTTATGATTTGCTTCTGATTTCTAGTGGTTTTATATATTAAGATGTATGTATGGCGTCGCCTCTCCTCGCGCCTTAAACGCACCTAGGCGTCTGAAAGGGGGTCGGGCGCCGCACCTCGCCTTATCGCCTTAATAACTATGGAGTGTACGTAGAAACACATGCTTTGATTTGTCTTAGCCTTGAAGCACTCTAGCATACTCATTGGAAAGAAGTCTGCCACTTTTCTATGTTGCATCGGAAGATCTGCCTTTGTCAAAGATACTTCGCCGGATTATATGGTGCAACTACTTGTTCGAACTGATTGCCCCCTTTGCATTTGGACTGGACCCAAGCTCAGGCAATCGTGTCGTGCCTAGAGCGAGGTTGGAGAACCAGGCCACCCTCTGCTCTTTGGCTAATGCAGCTTGATCTCTAATATACTCATTGATGCCCATGAACCACCCAGAGTTGATCTAAGAAAAGATGACCACGATAAGGAATATATAATGATGTGAGGAATATATAGGGAGGGCGCATTGAGGGTTGCTGGTAGTAAAAAATGACTATATATTGGCTCATGCCGGTAGTAAAAGATGACTATATATTGGCTCATGCAGCTTGATCTCCAAAATATAGTGAAGTCAGTACGTAATTTTCCATAGTAAAAAATGGTGATGGTGGCCAGCCGCTGCTCGAGGGTTGCTTTGTAGCACATGATGACTGCGGCCAGGGAGGGGCCATCGCACTAAGTAGGGAGGAAGAAGCTGCGATGCCATGGGACATGAAGAGAAACGGGGCAGTGGCTGAGGCCTTTGTTGGGAGAGGGGAGAGAGATGGAGAGGCTTAGTTGAGGAATAAGTATATATAGGTAGGGTTTGGCTTTGGAAGGTGTTGTGCATGTCTCATAAGTTCGAAACTAATCCAACGGCCAGGAGCATGGCATGGTCCAATATGGACTGAGGTGGGCCGAATCATGGTCCAAATCAAAGTTGTTTCGGCCCTTTACTGTTAATAGTTTCCATTTTTTTATTTTTAGTCTAAATTAATGAAATGTTCTACAAGTTATGAAACAAAACCAAAATAACCACACTTTTTTTAATAAGCATCTTAATACAATACTTAAGGACATCCTAAAAGTAGACGAGAAGTTCAAATGTTTGTTAGGAATAATTCAAGCTTGTATTTGCAACGTATCTAAAGAAATAATGATAATATCTAAAAGTTGTGTAAAAGCCCTATAATTTGGCATGAGATCCTATCATGGGTGTATAAACGTGAATTAAAAATTTTTGAAAAAAATATGAAAGTCGGCCTATACATTGTTTAATAAATGGATACATCTCACAAAGTTTCATACAACATAAGGCAAACTTTGAAGTTTGTTGATATCAAAATATTTTCATGCTCACATACACTTCAAATTTGTAGTAAATCTTACTTTTACCTTCATATTAATAGATGCAAATTTGCATAGGCACTTATTATTTTAATTTTTTTTCTAATTTTCAAATAACTAAATAAGGAATTGTGAAGTAACATGCAAAAAAATCTTTTATACCTAGATACATTTTAAAAATGTAATAGACTACATATACATTGTTGTGAAGGAGTTTCAATAATTCTTCAACTAATTTACTTTTTTGTGATTTTAATGAATTTATGCATGGCTAGAGAAATTGTAATTTGTTGGGTGCCAACGATAAGGAAATTTGATAACCCCAAGAAAATAGTAGTTTTCCTTGGCGGTTAAGAATAACATTCAAGAAATATGTAGTTTCCATGGAGGTCCTTAGAAACCACCAAGGAAACATTCATATTCTTTGGCGGTTTACATCAACGATCAAGGAATACATATTTCCTTATAGGTCTATGCCCACAACCAAGGAAATTATATTTTCCTTGGCGGTTTTATTTTGGCACTCAAGAAAATTCTTGGTCCTCAAGGTAATAATTCAGAATTTTGGTAGGTAATTTGCCATAGTAAAAAAATGGCAAGTAGAAGCATAATTCTCTACATCCAAGTATTTGCAGGGTCCAATTCTCAGTCAACCATGATAATAGCTCTTTTCTTTTTTGAGAACTTGCATTATTGCAATCATTTCATTAAGAGAAAGACAGTAGTTTCTTTGTAGTAGCAACATATAGCCTATCCTGTAGTAAGATATATCAACACTAGCTCCTCTAGACAGCAACACTAGCTAGGGTATGAGTTTCAATTTCTTGCTCCGACCTTAGAATAACTACTTGTCAACTTAAATCCTAAGAAAGGATGAACACCCTAAATTCATGTGATCATGCTAGCTTTAGCTTTCCTGACATACCACATTTGAGAGTTACTCTTTGAAGTAGCAGACATGAAACTCTGACTACTATTGTTTCTATATCCGTGACCAAGTACATAATTAGGTTCTAAAAGCTGACCTGTAAGAATATGCCAATGATCCACTTGCAATTCGTCCAAGGAAAAAAAGATGATCGCGAGGAGCCGAGGAATATATACCAAAATTATCTAAGTAAAATTTTTAATCTGACTTGAACTAGAACTTAATATGACCAATCTCTACAATAATCTGCAAAGAGCCCCTTCCTGTGTATGTAAAAAACCAAAGCCTAGCTCAAATATTAAAGTTAGGTACAGAATTAAATTGGCATGATCCAATCCAACTGCATGTAGACATCATTTTAGAACTGGTGGACTTAAACAAACTCCTCTGGAAATCGCCCACCGAAATTTCCTTGTTAAAATAGATATGAGAATTTCTCATGAATATTTGGGCCCATAAATGATTTTAAATGAAAAAGTTTTCAACTAAAGCTATACGTCTAATCGAGGCCTATAATTTTAATATAAAATTTATTGTCTTCATAATGGACCAAGATCCTAAGGGTTTCCCATAGGATCCACTGGTCGGCAAGGAGATGGGCTGGCCCAAGGTCTGCCTAGAAGGCGCAGAACACGATGGCGTGTCCTCCAAGGCTACAAGGACCGACCTAGTTAGATTCTAGAAAAGTTTAACTCTGTAGTTAGATTAGAACTCTTCTCTGTTCTAAGCGACTAGGACTAGATCAATGTGCCTACCCTCTGGACTATATAGAGAGAGGTAGGGGCACTTTGTTTTACACACCTGACTGGACGTAGGGTATTACACTATTTTAGTGACGTGAACCAGTATAAATTGTTGTCTTTACGTTCACCGTTGAGTTCAGCATACGTCGAAGCCCACCTAACATCGTTTCGGGTAGCCCCGTAATGTGTTGTCGGTCATCAGACGCCGACAACTGGCGCATCGAATTCGCGATCAGAAGCTCAATGGACCTCGACATCACCATGACGTTCTCGGCGGGATCAATCTTCACCTTCGGTTCCTGGGTCTGCACAACGGATGACTACAACAAGCTCCAAAATCACCTCGTGGAGATCACACCGGATCGAACTGCTCCAACAACTCGTCAAGACGCACTGGAGGATCTTGTCAAGAAAATCGGTGAATTTTCGATTTTCGATCCTACTCTGACTCAGAATCAACTCAAACAGTTCTGAGTCTTACTCGAACATGACCAGGTTCTCCGAGTCGGCTCTCAAGCCATCGGATAACCACGGTCCCCACCTAGCCCGACTCCCACTCGGGCTGAGGAATACCACCTCTGTCTACCAGGAGTTGGTCTTGAAGACCATGTTATCCACTCCAATCTCGGAGGAGGGTCAAGAAATCCCTCTGACAGGGCGACAGGCGCTCAAGAAGGCCTGGTCCTCTCCGTCATGTCAGAAGGAAAGATCGTGCATTGGCCTAGAGGAGGCAACGACCACTGAACTCTACCCCACAACCGCTGAGCTATGCACCAACAACACCATTAGTTGCGGTCATAACCGGGAGGTCTTCTTCATCCTGCTACCAGACATCAACGAACATGAAGAGCAATTGTAGGAGATCTCCAACGACGCGGAAAGCACAAACAATTAAGAAAAACCAGCAGCGTGAACAACGATGCATCCGTGCTCGACATCGCCGTGAAGCGCAGGACCGATTCGCGGCAGAACAACGAGTCCGCGAGGAGCGCGAGCAGGAAGAGGAACGTCGTCGCCGTGACAAGAGGCTAAGCTCAATGGCGCGCAACCTCGATTCCGACTTCCAGGAGTTGCAGGACTCCGCGTCTGCAACACCCCACAAGCCAGTGTCATGTACGCAGCCCAAGTTCTACGAAATCTGGCCAACCGCACCCCCGAACAGGAGCGTATCAGGGTCATGTTGGAGACTACTGCGGTGATGCTTAACAGGGGACAACCATCAGCGCACCCCGCCCCTTCAGGGGCAGGATCTACTCGGACGCAGTAGCCTTCAAGAAGACCCGTTCATGAAAGACTCGGAGGAGGCCAGAGCCACCCTCTAGACAATCAAAATCGGGGTGGCAGAACCCAACATCAAGCTAACCCACCTGGTGGCGATCTGCGCAAAATAAGCAATTGCGACCACATCATGCCCGACCAGATGACGGGCACGCTGAGTCATCCTGAGATCAATGGTTGCGATGCTACTCGCAAGCCATTGAGCTGGCAGGAGGTGACAATGATGTTAAGGCCATCTACTTCCCAATGGTACTCGACACTCCACAAACTTGGTTCGAATCGAACTTTATATATGCGCCATTTTGAATCGAATTTTTAGTGGCAGTTGTCTTAGAGCGACTGCACAAGAAATCAATTTATACTAGCACCTTATGACAACTAGCTCTAGAAACAGGGTGACCACCATTATAAACCGGTTTTCTAGCTGCCGCCTTATGACAACTGCTGGCTGTAGAAATGGAAAAAAATTTGGTGCAGTCTGGCTACACCCTCCCGCCGTGCAAACCTGCTTGGATCTGGTGACACATGTACCAAAAAATCCATCACACGGCCATATCATGAGGAGTTTTTAGTTCCTATTTTTAGTGTACCATCAGGCCGTGTGATCGATTTCCTGGGACACGTGTCACTAGATCCAAGCAGGTCTACATGGCAGGAGGGTGCAGCCTGGCTTCACCTAATTTTTTTCTATTATACCGGCGGTTGACATAACATACTACCAGTCAATATATCTATTTCTAAAACAACCGCAAGTGAAAATAGGACCATTTGTAGCCGTGGTCGTGTTATATAGACGGTCGATAGAAATAATTTTGTACTTCCAGTTCTTCGGCATAGGCAGTGCATGTGCTGACATTTACTTTTGTGTGCCACCGGTAAAAAAATAGGTTGCGTCAGTAAAATCCATTTTTTAATAACTTGTACATGTGTAACAAACAGGTTGTGATATTTCCCCAAGGCATCTCTACGGGTTATGTTGCATTGGTAGCATCGAATCAATTGATAACCGCAAAACCGCAGTGATGCTACATAGTCTCTCCTACGGTCTGTGACAAATCAGATGTGAAATAGCAGTTCTAAAGATCATATATTTTGTAGTGAAGGATGAGGGGAAAATTAAAAAGAGATACGAACCCATAAAACTAGAACGTTATGAATGTAAATGAATGATTGAAAAGAACAAATGACTCTTGATCTCGAATAAACATGATTACATATTTATACAGCCCAGATGGTGTTGGACTGTTGGCATGTCCCTAAATTATTTTGGACATCATTGCTGCCGTCCTAATGACGTGATTTGCGATCACTGGATAAATTATTTCTGACGATATGGACATCATTGCTGCCGTCCTAATGACGTGATTTGCATAAATTAATTATTTTTGACGATATGAACATCATGGCTGCCCTCATGCCAGTTCCAACAATAGTTGTGCTGGTATCGGCTATCGAGTGTACCGGAAGAGTATCGTACTTCTCTAAGTAAGAAAAGGATTCGTATCGCAGTCCTCAAACAAGAGGTGCAATTTGACACATGCATACCATCCCTGCCGCACGCACGCGCCTGCTTATTTAAACCGCTCAACTCATAGCTGAAGCAACAAGTGCACGGCACGGCTAGCTAAATCTAGTAAGCCAGCCAAAAGCAGAGGCACACAGCAGCAGTAATGGCGAGCACCAAACTTGCGTTCCTGGCCGTCGCCGTCCTGCTTCTGCAGGCGTCGTGGTGCGCCGTGGCCCGGGCCCGGCACCACCACGACCCGGACCCGTGCGGGAACCCGGACCTCGCCCACCACTGCTCGTCCCTGGCTGTGTCGTCGCCCAACGGTGGTACGCCCGCGGTGATGACGGTGACCTCGTTCGAGGGCGATGGGAACGGGGGCGGCCCCGCGGCGTGCGATGGGTCCTACCACAACAACGGGGACCCGATCGTGGCGCTGTCCACGGGGTGGTATGCGGGCGGGAGCCGGTGCCAAAAGCCGATCCGCATCACGAGCACGCAGACTGGGCACACCGTGGTGGCCGAGGTCGTGGATGAGTGCAGCTCCGACAACATGGTCAGCACGTCCCAGGCCGTCTGGGACGCGCTCGGGCTCAATACCTACATCGGCGAGGTTCCCGTCACCTGGTCCGACGCCTAATCGAAATCGAATGCATGGCCGTCGTCGGCCGGCAAAGCCAGGCAAGGATGTGTGTGTGCCACGCGTGCCCTGGGAATTTGCTGCTGTGTCTGTGTTTGTGCTGTGTCAGTGTGTCACGCACCCTGCTGTGCGGATGACGGCGTAACTCAAGTCTGTGATCGACTGTTCTGTTCCTGATCGACGGGGACGGAACGGTTGTTGTCGTTGATGTGTGTCCGTAGCCACTGTCGAGGCAGACTTCGTCCTAGAGTGGCAGAATAAAACTATACAGTTGCAAGCGGTACTTGCATTACAACTTCGTTCCGCTGTTGCTGTCTCTAGTCCCAGATTGAAAACGTCGGTTTGTTTAGTCAGTGGCGTGTGTTCGTCACGCATTGTTTGATGGGTAGTCAAATATGGCGTTCAGAACTTTTTTAGGCGGAAATAGAATTCCATTACTCGGGCATTGCTGGTGGCACCGATGCAAGACCCGCTCATCTGCTACTACAACGACCCGCCGGCGACGACATACTCCTTCGGCCGGGACGATGACCCGATGTGGATCGAGTCCCAGCCAGCGCTGCGCAGCTGCTACTCGCCGGATGGGGGCGAGGAGGCGCCTCTCCCCTGTCTACAGGCCAGTCTCAAGTCTGTGGGCTGGCAATGGTGTGCAGGCCCTTGGAGGCCCTGAGGAGCTGATGGAGTGACGCCGACCCAGCATGTGATGGTTCTTGGGCCTGCTGACCAGCTGGGCGGGCCGAAGGTTCAGTAGCGCGAGATTGTCTCTGGGCCTGGTGTTCAGCTGGTGGGATCCGAGGTGTGTCATGATCAGACTGCCCACAGTTCCGACACGGGCCAGGTTGACAGCATCTCCGAGCTTGTCACCAGGATGGAGATCGACTCGACGGCTGCCAATGAGGACGCTGCAAACAGTGCAGAGGCTTTCGATGGCCTGGCCGCCCCTCAGTCGGGCAGGGAGTGGAGATCAGCGATGGGGTTGAAGCAGAAGGAGGTGCGGTGGGGGATTCCGAGCTGGGGTCTTGGTCGCTCTTCAAGGCGATCCCAGCCCCTGTGCTGGAGACTCCCAGCTCGCAGCCGGTGCGCCAGCATCAGTCACGCTCCGCCGAGCAGAGGAGAGTCGTGCCTTCGACCCGGTCCAGTCTGCGCCTGGCAGCTAGGCCATCATCGGTGCCGGTGTCCCAGAGGGCCCAGCAGAAGCTGATGAGGGAGCTCAGCTTCGTCAACAACCAGACTGCTGCGCCGGATGCGGCGGTGACTGCTTACATTGACATGTATGATGACGACCTCCCAGAGCAGGCAGTCCAGGCGATCCGGGCGGCAACCAAGCTGGGGAACAAGAAGCTTGCGAAGGTGCTGGCAGCAATGGCTGAGGAAGCAGGGGCAGCCGATGTGGATGGTGAGTGATCCTTTCACCTTCATGATTGTTGTTGTGTCAGGTTGACACATGTATCGTAGGATTGGGCCAGCACCGGCCGGTCTTCAACCGGTTGAGTTAGGGTTGTTTGTGATGTGTTTCTGGGCATGGAGGATTGGCAACTGTAGGCTGGCTTTAGGTGGTACCTTAGGTTCAGCTTCCTGCAGCATGGTGGATTGGGATGGTGTACTGTTATCCTTTTCAGTTAATAGAAGTGTTCACGGTTTGCTGGCTACATGCTCCTGTGTGCTGTTTGCTCTACTTGCTGCCTGCCTTTATGTGTTGATTATTCTCCCTTCATGATTGATAATGACATTAAAACTGTGTGCTGGAATGTCCGGGGGCTTAATAATGCAGCTAGAAGGGAAGCAGTAAGAATGCTCTTGCAGAAAATAAGGCCAACTCTCATCTATCTGCAGGAAACATAACTAGACAGTATAAATGCAATGCTCGCTGCTGAATTCCTAGTCTCTAACTGTAGCGGCAGCTTTGTCTCTCTAGAAGCACAACAAACCAGAGGTGGTATACTACTTGCCTGGGATCAGGACCTGATCAGCATGGGGGTGCCTATTAAAGGGGGGATTATTCCATAACCCAGAGATGCACCTTCCTGCCATCTAACTCTACTTACAATCAGGTCTATGAGTTCTGAAACTTGACGCAAAATGTTGGTCCCTCGGGGAGTAACTGGCCGTCGAGTACGATCTTTTGGTAACCAGGCCCTGTTTGTTTTTCTTATCAGCCGTACTTTTTCAGCGAAGAAATAGTGTTTTTCCTCTAACAACAAATCAGCGAACAATACTTTTCAGCTTCAGCTTGTCTTTTCAGCGAAGCGAAATGTCAATCCCTTTTAATATGCTTCTCCAAGTGTACCATATACCTTCTTTTGGGCGGGCTTGAAGGCAGCTTGAATTAGGAAAATACTCTAGGTTCTTAATAATGCGCCATCCTTGTTTAGCCAACATAGCTAAGTTGAAGGCATGGATATCCCAAAAACCCAGCCCACCTTCCCTTTTCTGCAACATAGCCAAGTTGAAGGTATGGATATCCCGAAAACCCAGCCCACCTTCCCTTTTCGGCCAGATCAACTTTTCCAAGCTAAGCCAATGGGTCTTATGTTTCCCTTCCTGTTGATTCCGTCAGAACCTGCAAATCATGCTGCTTGTTTGGTCACACGGAGATTTTGTTAACTAGTCCATCAACCCGTGCTCTCGCATGCTAGAATTTTAAAAGATGTACTATTAATATATTTGATTACTTAAAAATTACTTATATTAAATTGCATGTTTTTTCTTTATGTACTTTCTACAAAATAGACATAATAGATATTTTGCTGTCTATATCTAATGATCATGAACTTATTAATTACTTTTTTTTGTAGGGACTGACTTATATAGTTTTTTTTTAATTTTGCACGGTACCTTGTATATTTTAATATGGAATTAGTTTGAAACCTTGGCTGCGTTGTGCTGTGTAGTTCGCCAAAAAAAAACTATGGTGACTTTTGTTTCATCGCATATATTAAGTCATGAATCTGAATTTTGATTTTTTTTTAATTTTATTTTTATTGACTGCATATTGTATCTTTTACTAACTCTCATTTTGGACTATTTTAAAATAAGGATTTTAGGTCATATAGTATATTCTACTACAATAGCATATGCAATCATTTGAAACTTGCACCATGTCATCTAAAATAAGTGATAGAGCTTAAAATGAGATCTTGGATGGGGTAGCAGTGCTATCTTCAAGAAAATTTTAAATCTTATTAAGCCGTATAATGATCGAATTACTCTAGAGAAATGTTAAAGGGCCAAAAAAAATATAGCCATCAATAGTCTCCCACAATTCTTAAGATGATTGAATTTACCTATCAAGGAATTATACGTCCAATTATGGTCAAATATTTAGTTAAAATATATAAATATAGATAAAGTAACAACCTATGTAAATTATGTCATGGTTACTAATATGGTTTCAAAAAATTTGTTAGCATCATTAGCATATGAGTTGTTAAGGAAATTTTGTCTGATGAAACATAACATATATACTCGCTCATGCATGCTGACACAATGTGTATATTTACATTAATCAAATCTTAATATATTAATATTGATAGAAGTGGGTAATGTACAAACATCTACATGCTCTATGTATATTTTAAATTTTTAATAGAAGATATTGATTATCTTTTAGATGTAAATTTGAGAGGATATTTAATTTTCTTAGTAATGTGATGAAAATTGGGTTACATAAATTATTTAATGTGATAGGAGTACGTGGGTAATTAGATGCAATTTAGGTCTACTTTAGATCATGTTTCTTAATGGCATGGTGGGTAGTTTAAATATAGAGTCAAGAGTTATTTTATGTTGTTTTATGTAATAGCAGAGGTGGGTAATTATTTAGAAAATATAATAGATCTAATAGCTTTTATTATCAATAGTGATTAGGTTATACCGAATTGATGGTCAAATATTTCATGTTTTTGTGAGAAATTTCTAGAATCTATCTTTTATTTTCCTATTGTTTCTCGTGAGGATTAATGTGGAGGCTCCATTAAGGACCTCTAGTTAGCATTTCTAGTATTTTCCTTTTTTTGTAGCATGACATGTATTTAGTTTAAACCTAACTATAAGATATATAAACTCTTATTGCACCCCTTTCTATGACTTCACAAATTATAGTTTAGCTTTTGACTTTTAATCAAGTTGTACAATTTTATCCACATGTTAAGTAGAAACTCTAGCGTTTTTTATTTTCTATTCAAAATTTATTTTTATTAAAAAGAGTTTACGCCTTAGTAATATTGTTTTATGCATGCTAATTAAGTTGAAACTCATATTGCACCCTAGCACCGAACTTGTTGAATTTGTTATATCACAGAATTATATGTTTGTAGTATTATTTATATCGTAGAGTGCTAAAAAAATTACCAATATTGATATGACATGATGTTTCATTTAAAAGGTATAAAGTTATTTAAAAATAACTTATGAAATTCATTATTAGGGAATATAAATATAATTTAAAGTGTATTGCAATATAGTTTGTTAACTAAATATTTTATATGCTTATAACCTATTAAAATAAATATTTATTCTGATGTATATATGTTTACTTGGTATACATGGTCAAACATAGCATTATGGTTATTTTATTTCATAGTTGTAGAAGTTTGTAATTTAGAAATATATATATGTCTCGTATATACATGGTCAAACATACCATTGTGATTATTTAATTCTATAGTTGTAGAAGTTTGTAATTTAGAAATATATGTCTCGTTCTTTATGAACATTGATTTTTTAATAGCATAATTTAGTACTTACATATAGATTTGAGAGAGGTGAGTAATTTAGATGCAATGTGAGAGGGTTATTATGAAATATGTTTCATAACGATGAAATGGGTAATTTAGATATAAATTTAGGGGGTTATTTTGAATTATTTTTCATAATAAAATACAAGTGTGGGTAATTTATATACAAATTTATGAGGTTATTTGAATTATCTTTCATAATGGCATAGGTGGGTAATTTATATGAAAAATTAAGGGGTTATTTTATGTATGTTTCATGATAGCAGAGGTGGGTAATTTTTTTTATAAATTATAATAGATCCAATGGCTAATATCGGAGATGATGATTAGAGTTTACCAAATTAAAGGCTAGATGTTTCTGATTATTATGAGAATTTTTAGGATTTATCTTTTTTTTTCTAGTTCGTTTGGTGAGAGTTAACATGGTGTCTCCGTTAAGACCTCTAATTAGTAATAGTAAGATTCAAAACACCCATAACAAAAGTGGGAATTGCTTGTGCGACAGCTTTGATGAGGATCTCTTTGCCGGCCCATGAGAGCATTTTCTCCTTCCACTCTTGGATGCGTTGCCAAATCCATTCTTTGAGATAAGCAAAGGTTCCACCTTTCGATCTTCCCACATATGCAGGTAACCCAAGATATATATTTTTTCATTCGTAGTTTCCCTGCTGATCTGCAGTTCTTGTTTCACCTCTGCTCGATTTGTTTCACTTGCGTTGTGACAAAATAATACCGTCAATTTGTCCTTGTTGATTACCTATCCTGAACATTGCTCATATAAATCTAAAATACTCTGTAGCTGCATAGCATCCTCCCTTCTTGCACGAATGAGTATAAGAGAATCATCGGCAAAAAGTAAACGAGAGATGCGAGGAGCACCGTGACAGATCTTCACGCCTGCAATCTAACCTACACCTTCAGCCTGATTGAGCAAGACTGAAAAACCCTATGCATATATCAAAAAACAGATAAGGGGATAATGGATCACCCTACCTCAATCCTCGTCTTGGCCTAAAATTTTCAGACAAAGCCCCATTCACCTTGATGTTATAAGATACAGATGTTACCACTACTAAATTTTGACCCTATTGCACCAGCCAATTTTTGATGTTATAGGTCTAAAATAGATGCAATAGTTCGGTGTCGCATCAATTTCTCGTTTGATGCCAGCCGATGCAAGTGGTCTTGATGCAATAGCCTTTCGCATCGGTTACTTGTGGTTGATGCAAGAAGTAGCTATTGCATCATCCATCCGTTGTCTCTTGCATCAAAATTGAGAGATGCAATAGCTTATTGCATCCAAATCATGTTGATGCAATACATCTATTGCAACGGCTATCGTTCGATGCAATAGACTATATTGCATCCATATTAGGTTCGATGCTATATAATCTATTGCATCACCATTTTGATTCGATGCAAGAGGTTCTATTGCATCACCATTTTGGTTCGATGCAATACGAACTATTGCATCGACGTTATGCTCGATGCAATTCAAACTATTGCATCGACATGAGGTTGGATGCAATTCAAACTATTGAATCGACATGAGGTTAGATGCAATTTGAACTATTGCATCGACATGAGGTTGGATGCAATTCGAACTATTGCATCGACATGAAGTTGGAAGGACAACCAATTATTGCATCGAATAAATTGCACAAAATTCAATGGCACAAAAAGGCAATCATATTAATAACTTGGATCATAAGCATTCAATAGTTTGTACAATGTAAGGAAGTCAAATGCCTTCCTATTTCCAAATAGGTAATTGCAAAGTTGAACTGCATTACAAACCACTAACTTATGCTACAAATAGGTAATCATGAACAAAAATACATGTCTCTTAGCACAGATCAACATGACATCTTTCTCGTTGCACAATGTTTGATTCAATTTAGCTTGCCAAGACTCCCTCAAGGCTGATCGTCCTGAAAAAGTCAAAATGACATGCATCACAGATGCTGTATTGTGACGGTTTTTTGGTGATCTGTGACGGAAATTTTTCATCACAGATTAATAGGATTCTTGTAGTGATAGCTTCGACTTAGCTATTGGAGTAGAAAATCTCATGGCAATTGTGTTCACCAAATAGATAATTGAGATGGATGATCAAATTCAGTTTATCAACGAAACACAAACTCAAACCAATAGCAATATTAGACGAAGGATCAGAGATAGAGAGGGATCGGCTTACAATGAGATGCACTCCAAACCCTAAAATTCCTTCCACCCACGGTACATGAAGCACCACGATTAGAACTGAGAATTCCAGGGAACTCTGATCTGGTCTGAGCCCTAAGCTCGATCAAAGATACTGAGGATGCAGGAGCTTGATCGGCAGCAAGAGGATGCGCCTCCTAGGGTCAGCGGGAGGATATATGAACGAGGATGCACCTAGTGTCAGCGTCCCCTGGTGTCCCGCATGTACAGAACAATGAAAAGATCAGGACAAAACATATCTTCCTTGCGTAAATACATATACAGTCAAAACATGATTAGATAATAGTATAAAAGAATAAATATACTAGTCCATCCAACAGCGTATACCTAGTCTAGTGGTTTGTCCACGACATGGACAGTCCTAGGGGCACAGGTTCGACCCCTCTTCCCCTCGCAGGTAGTTATTTTTTTAAAATAATTAATAATTCACTTATAATTAGATGTGTCATTTTTCTTAAAATTAACAATTCACTTATTAGGTAGTCACAAGGTGTTATTTTCACGTTAGTCAATTTTATTTCAAAAAATAATTAACTTACACGCAGTCCCACCAACTAGCTATTCACTTAGACGTGGTCCCACCAGCTAGCTAGGCAGTCGCAAGATGTTTTTTTAAATAATTAACAATTCACTTATAATTAGATGTGTCATTTTTCTTAAAATTAACAATTCACTTATTAGGTAGTCACAAGGTGTTATTTTCACGTTAGTCAATTTTATTTCAAAAAATAATTAACTTACACGTGGTCCCACCAACTAGCTATTCACTTAGACGTGGTCCCACCAGCTAGCTAGGCAGTCGCAAGATGTTTTTTTCACGTTAGTCAATTTTATTTCAAAAAAATAACTTACACGTGGTCCCACCAGCCAGCTACTCAGTCGCAAGGTGATCTTGCATCAAACACAAATCCGTTGCAATAGTACTTCCTAATTGCATCCATATTCTAAACCGGTGCAGTACCACTTACATATTGCATTGAAAAATCAATACTAATGCAACCAAATGTGTCCGATGCAATAATTTCTACCTATTGCATCCCTTGTTCGAAATGATGTGATAGATCGTACCTATTGCATCGATATGAATTACTATCGCATCCAACTCATTTTCGATGCAATAACGATCACCTATTGCATCAGATTTCGAAAATTGATGCAATAGCAGCCACCTATTGCATCAGATTTGTGTTTGATGCAAGGGGACGTGATGCAATAAGGTCAAGATTTAGTAGTGTACACAATTCATACTCAACTCAATCCACCTACTATGAAAGCCCATTTTTGCCATCATTTGTTCCAAGAAGGACCACTCCGATCTGTCATATGCTTTACTCATGTCTAACTTAATAGCAGCATAACTGGTCTCACCCTTTCTTTTGTTCTGCAAATAATGTGTCATCTCATAAGCGATTAAAATATTATCCGATATAAGCCGACCCGGCACAAAGACGCTCTGTGTAGGAGAAATAATGTCAAGCAATATACCTTTTAGTCTGTTAGCAAGGACCTAACAATCTTATAGAGGATATTGCATAAGCTGATAGGACGCAACTCAGTGACCCGCTCTGGATTTTTAACTTTAGGTATCAATGAGATCACCGTTTGATTCCACTCATCAGGAAGCGGGTCTCCAGTATTCAACATTTGAAGCGCTTCAGCTATCACCTTCCCCCCAAAAATGTCCTAATTTTTTTTATAAAAAATGGCCGGCATACCATCTGGACCTGGAGCTTTCAGGTTGCCGATGAAATTGAGGGCAGCTACAACTTCTTCTTTGAATTCTCTCCCTTGTCACACTTGGGGCCATAGCATCAAGGAGTTGCTGGGTGTCATTAGGACCATTAGACCTGAAAAGGTTCTTAAAACAATTAGTGATAAATCCCTGCTTCTCTACTTCACTCTCCACCTAGCCCCCCATCATCCTTCTTTAACCTTCCTTATCTCCTTGCAGCATTTGGTGGAAAAAAGAGGTGTTCCTATTTCCCTTCACTACTGTAGAAAAGATTTTGCGAGGCGGTGCCATTTTATTATTCGAGGCGGGCGGACTCGGCTGCCTCCGTTAATTGGTGGCAGGGCCGCCAGCCGAGTACCCACCTCGGTTAATGCTTAACGGAGGCGGGCAGCATTAGGCGTCTGTCTCCGTCAATGCTAGATTAACAGAGGCGATCACCATAAGGCAGGCAACTTAAGACATCCACCTCCGTTAATCGATTATTTTCGGAGGCGGTCGTTCTAAGCGTGCGCTTCGTAAATCGATTTACGGAGGTGAGCGTCTTAAGATGTCCATCTGAATTAATCACTGCAACAAAAAAATAATTCATAACTTTTTCATATGAACTAAGATGAAGACAAAATTTATATCAAAATTGTAGCTCTCGACGAGATCTACATCTTTATAGTTGAAAAGTTTTTGAATTGAAACTATTTAGGGTCCCAAAACATTGTTGTAAGTGCATAAATTTTGAAATTTGAAATTTAATATTAACAAACGATCTCGAATGTTGACATGGTCTATACAAAAGTTATAGTTCTCAATAGATATTTAGAGTCCTAAATATGTGTTTGATGGTTATAGATTTTTAAATTTAAAATTTTGAATTCCTAAACGATCTCAAATGTTCACATAGTTAATACCAAAGTTTTAGTGGCCGACCTGATCTACATGTTTAATATTGACAAGTTTATGATTTAAAGTCATCTAGAGTCTCAAATATGTGTTTGAGATTCACATGTTTTGAGACTCAATTTTTTGAACTTCTCTGATGGAGATACATCATATACCAAAGTTGTAGCATTTGACAAGATTTAAGACTTTGTAGTTAAAAGTATTTTTCATTTGAGTTCATTTAGTAGCCAAAATATCCAATATAAGATTACGGAATATTGATATAAAATAATAACATATTACATATAGACATGAATGAGTGTGCGGTGCAGCGGTAGACATGTAGTAGTGTTGAGCGCCAGGTCATGGGTTTGACTCTCCAAAGTCACAAGTTTTTTCGGTTTTTTGGGTTTTCTGAAAAACATTAACGGGGACGGGCATGTTAAGACGCAGAAAACTCCTCCAAGGCTTCTTGAAATTGTCCAGGCAAGTTTGAGAGCGGAAAACTCCACCCTCCTCATGATGATAAAGAATCTCGTTAAAATCCCCCACGCATAACCATGGCATAGATCGAAGCCCGTGAAGGGCACACAATAATTTCCAAGTACGACGCTTCAATTCCATTTTTTGGTTCACAATAAATGCGCGTAAACCTCCAAGAAAAGCCATCATCCTCCACCACATTCACATCAATGTGATTAATTGAATAATTTCTCAAAATCACATTAATCCCTTTCCTCCACAACACAACAATTCCCTCTTTTTCCATCCCCTTCTACTACCACCATGTTTGACAGTCCCAACAAGAATCTAATTCTCCATCTTTCGATCATTCAACCTTGTTTGAGACAGATAAAGAGGATATTTGCCTGAATGGACTTCTGACATTGCAGAAGCCCACGCGGAACCAGGGTATTGCCGAGACCCTGATAGTTCAAGCCATGGCCCTGTTCGCTTGAACTTATCAGCTGTATCGTTTCAGCGAAATAACAGTATTTTTCTCTCACAACAAATCAGCATCAGCATCAGCCGTTTTTCCAGCCAGCCGAATAGAGTAATTAGCTTCATAGGGCTCGCGGAACTAGTCCGCCAGTCCTGCTTCAGAAGAGAGTTATTCATTTTGGGATGCCTCTAATTTATTCTTCTTTTCTTGGTACATATCATCTACCTCCATGCCCGCCAACTCATCAAGGCCTCTCTTCCTCCCACTCGATATAGCACCCCCATCGCCAAGCACTGCATCAGTGTGTGACCTGGGCACGTGTTTGAAGGTCCGAAGACCAGAGCTTTTTCCCGCCTTCTTTTTCTCCCCCTCTCCGTCGATCTGTTCGTCCCTCTGGTCGACATGCATGGCACTGTTTGTGCTGACATCCATGCATAGAGCCATCGGTCCATGGCCCCCATTCAGTTTCTTTGTCTCCTTGCTTCCATTAGATATAGCTATGTCTACCTTCTTAGGGGACTCAGCGCCCTGATTATCACCGAAAGTTAAGGCTTTCTTCACCTCCGCAAAATTCTTCTCTACAGAACATTCTTTGTAGGGCTAGTGACTTCCTGTTCCTCCCCTGAGTCACTCCCTTCCCATGATCACCCTCTCCCTTCTTCCCGCATAAAGTTATGTCGTCGTCACGTCCGCCACCACTCCCCCAACTTACCCGAGCTACCTCCACTCCTCCCGCTCCTTACATTCGGTCTCCATGGTAGCCCTGGCCTCATGCTCCCAAACCTCCCACCAAAATCCTCGCTAGAACTCTTCTCCGGAATGAATCGCAATTTTCGACCAAAAGCATGACCTGCTAGTACCGGGCCAGGCACGGCCCGGTGGGCTTCGTGCCTGGCCGACAGCCCAGGCATGGCCTGCCAGGCCCACGAAATGCTTGCAGTGCAGAGAACATAGAGGAGGGGAAGGCAAGGCGTGGAGATGGCGGCGGCCACCATCGATCTCACCCTCGGGGCGCTTGATGCCAAATCCGACAAGTAGTTGGCAGAGGAGGGGATCCCGTGAATCCGGCGAAGTAGTTGGCAAGAAGGGGAAGGTGGCGGGAGATAGCGAGGCTGACATGCTCTCCTTCGTCTCGATGGAGGCCGGATCCATGATGGTCCAGGCTGGATCCGCGACGGTTCGGCCAGATTCATGGAGGCTGCGAAGGAGAGGGATGGGGAGGAGGCGCCCGCCACCGTCGCTTGAGGCCGGTGCGCTCGAAGCCTCACGAGGGTGGAGGAGGATCAGGCGGCCGCAGGCTTGTGGTACAGGGGGTGTGGTCTACTGATTCCAGCTCGGGGAAGAAGAATGACGAGGGCTTGGGGAAGACACATGCGGCTCCTGGGCACCTCTTTGTGCAGGGGGTGGTGAACAAGGATAAAAACGGCCGGGATGAATCCCGTTTCATCCGCAACCGTATACCGTTTTTTCCCGTCCGTTTTCGTTTTTTCCGGGATAAACGGAAACGGGACCAAAAACGGGACGGAGTAAACGGAAACGGGACCGAAAACGGTAGAGTATTTGTCCATCCGTATTTGCGGTACCCCGTTTTTCGTTCCGTTTTTCTTCAATACGGGATGGGCCTATTGGGCCTATTTTTTTAGGAGATGTTGGGCCTATTGGCCATGAAAGCACATGTCTGAGTTGCTTTTATTTTTCTTTTCATCTGTGTGGACATGTCACATATATATTAAAGTTATCATCTTTTTGTTTTGGTAGAGTGCACAGCAGTGTGCCAGTTTCTGCCCTTTCATCATATGATAATTCATTCATCTACGAGGGTATTTATGTGTGGGCACTGGGCAGTATATATTTTATATACGGCATACATGTTCCGGCTTAAGTTTCCGCTTACCGTTCGTTTCCATCTATTTTCTGACCGTATTTACCCGTTTTCGTATTACCGTTTATCCCGATACCGTTTTCGTTCCCGGTTGTCCGGCTCCCGCTCCCGTTTCCGTTTAAAAATATGAAAATGAAAACGGTAGAGCGATTTTCCGTTCGTTTCCGTCCGCTTTCATCACTAGTGGTGAAAGGTCTTGATGGCTAGAGGGGGGTGAATAGCCTTTTAAAAAATTCTACAAAGATAAGCTAAACAAGTTTATCAATACAACAAATAGCGAGATGCGAGTTTTGCTTAGCCTACGGGGTGTTTGCAAGCCTCCTAACCAATTCACAATTCTAGTATATTTGCAATCAACCGCACAAGTCAAACCGAGAAGGAAACTACAACAACAACTAGCAAGCTACACAAAAGAGCTACTCTAGCAAAGCTAACTAGCTAGCAAAGGTAGCTAAGAAGGTAATGCGGAGTTGAGTTAGGAGAGTTTCACCGAGGGGCGAAATATTGAGCCAACCAATATGATCAACAATGAATACCAAGACAACCGAACACCGGGATCAATCAATCACAATATGAAAGTGATGACACAAGATTTATCCCGAGGTTCACGTGCTTGTCAGCACGCTAGTCCCCGTTGTGTCCCTCCTCACCACGTGGTTCGGTGGCTAATCGGTCTCACACCGAGCCTCTCAAAAGGCGCCACAAGAACCTACCAAATGGCAAAATGTTGCAAATGACACGAGCAATCCACTATCGTTGCCTTTGGCGCTTCACCGAGGTAGGCACAAACCCCTCACAATCACTGGAGGTGGCCAAGAACAATCACCAACTCTTACCAACGCCTCCAAGCTGCTCCAAGCCGTCTAGGTGGCGACAACCACCAAGAGAAACAAGAATCCCGCAGCAAATCAACCACCAAGTGCCAACTAGATGCAATCTCACAATGCAAATGCACTTGGATCACTCAATCTCACTTCGAATATGCAAAGAAGCAAGAGAGATGAGTGGGAGGGGAGTTGCTTAGCTCAAAGTGCTCACAAGTATGTCAAATGTCTAAGAGATGGATCCTTGAGCTGGCCAACGAGTATTTATAGACGTACCCCTTCGAATATAGCCGTTAGGCACTTGAAACAGCTGAAGTCGCGCTGACCGGACGCGCCGGTCTAACTGACCGGACGCGCCGATCACACAATGGCTACTTTCGCGAAGCACCGACCGGACGCGCTCCACGCAACGACCGGACGCGCTGGTCCCGTAACAGACCGGACGCGCTGGTCAAGCCTCAGCAGCGCACAACGAAACAGCGACCGGACGCGCTGCAGAACTGACCGGATGCCACAGTGCTAGCGTCCGGTTGGAGTCCAGTAAACTCCCTCAACGACCGGACGCGTCCGGTCGACTGTGACCGGACGCGCTGCGCGTCCGATCAAAAAGCTGAAACACGCGCAGACGCTGAACACTGATCGGACGCGTCCGGTCAAACAGAGACCGCGTCTGGTCCAGCGTCCGGTCACCTCTGTGACCTCCGTTTGCCTCCGTTTGATTTCCGACTTCCGGCGTAGTGGAAAATAGGCGTTTCAATTCCTCGAAAATAGGCGTAGGGAGAGAGGACCCCAAACCCTCTCTACCACTCAAACTCCACCGCCTTCGCAAATGTGCTAACACCACCAAGTGATCACGTCATGTGCGAGTGTGTTAGCATTTTCACAATCATTTTTCGAGGCGTTATTAGTTCTATCTAAATGCATATGATTATGAAATGCACACCTAGAGGCACTTAGGAGTTCAATAGCCGTGTCATTCCCCTCTTTATAGTACGGCTATCTATCCTATAATGTAACCACACCCACTAGGTGTCTTGGTTACTAAAACACAACCCTTAAGCAAATACCTTTGACTTGATCACATAGGGTTGCGTCCAAATCCAAGTGTGGCCATCATGATCACCATGTCCATCTTGCCACTAACATTAGAATGTACTAATCCTCATATGCTACATACAACTTAGGCATATGATTAGTACTTAGGCATTGTCACTAATTACCAACACCAAACATAGAGCTTTCAGGTGGCCTGGAGGAGGCGATCGGACGCGCAAGGGCGTGGAGGAGGCGGCGGGCCATGTGTGTGTGTATGGTGTGGGAGGGGGCGTAGAGGAGGCGGCTGTCGTCGCACGACGCATCGAGGTGGAGCTGTGGAGGCAGTGCCGGGTGCCTGGGCCTCTAGCTCTAGGCTTGTGGCTGTCGGCTGAGGCGTGGCCATGCGGCATGGGGTGGGGGTGGGGGTTAGTGTTGAGATGGGGGATAGGGGAGGGGTTTGCATCCCCCCACTTGCCCACTCGGAGGCAGGCCGGGCCGCTCCTGGGCCTTCCTCTATTTTGCAGGCCGGACCGTGCCGCCTGCCGGGCTGGAGGAGCGACCTAGGCACGGCCTGGTCCTCCGGGCCGGGCTGGCCTAGGCATGCTGACCACCCGGCCGAGCTTGGGTCATGCCAAAAAACCGATCCTCGTGCCAGGCCAGTGGGCTGCGAGCTGTATATTCCCATCGGAGCCCTCGACGGCCGACCTTTCTCACACTTTCTACCCCTTAGGTATTACCGGTGTAACACATTAGCGACACCATCAAATCGAAAAGCATCGTTTTACAGCGCACTTATCCTTGTATCGGCTATCGAGTGCACCGGAAGAGTATCGTACTTCTAAGTAAGAAAAGGATTCGTATCGCAGTCCTCAAACAAGAGGTGCGATTTGACACTTGCATACTATCCCTGCCGCACACACGCGCCTGCTTATTTAAACCGCTCAATGCTCATAGCTGAAGCAACAAGTGCACGGCTAGCTAAATCTAGTAATAAGCCACAGCCAAAAGCAGGGGCACACAGCAATAATGGCGAGCATCACCAAGCTTGCGTTCGTGGCCACCGTCGCCGTCCTGCTTCTGCAGGCGTCGTGGTGCGCCGTGGCCCGGGCCCGGCACCACCATGACCCGGACCCATGCGGGGACCACGGCTGCTCGTCCCCGGCCGTGTCGACACGGCCCAAGGTGGTACGCCCGCGATGATGACGGTGAACTCGTTCGAGAAGGGCGGGGATGGCGGAGACCCGTCGGAGTGCGACGGGCACTACCACAGCAACAAGGACCTGATCACGGCGCTATCCACGGGGTGGTACGCGACAGGGAAGAGGTGCTTCAAGCCGATCCGCATCACCAGCACGCAGACCGGGCGCTCCGTGGTGGCCCGGGTCGTCGACGAGTGCGACTCCCACCGCGGCTGCAGAGAACAACATCGTCGACACGTCCCAGGCCGTCTGGGACGCGCTCGGGCTCGACTCCAACATCGGCGTGGTTCCCGTCACCTGGTCCGACGCCTAATCGAATGCGCATGGCCGTCGTCGGCCGGCAAAGGCGGGCAAGGATGTGTGTGCCACGCGTGCGTGCCCCGGGAATTTGATGATGTGTGTTGTGTTTGTGTGAGTGTGTCACGCACCCTACTATGCGGATGACGACTTAGGCCTCGTTTAAATCTAGAGCGTAAAGTTTTTGGGTGTCTCATCGGATGTCACATGGAGGTGTTCAGATACTAATAAAAAAATAAATTACATAATCCGTCAGTAATCCACGAGACGAATTTATTAAGTCTAATTAATCCGTCATTAACACATGTGTTACTGTAGCACCACATTGTCAAATCGTGTACTAATTAGGCTTAAAAGATTTGTCTCGCAAATTAGATGTAATCTGTATAATTTATTATTTTTTAGTTTATATTTAATACTTCATACATTTACCAAACATTCGATATGATAGGGTGTAAACTTTAGGGAGAGAAACTAAATGATCCTTTAACTCGAGTCTGTGATCGACTGTTGTGTTCCTGTCTTCCTGATCGATGGGGACGGAACGGAACGGTTGTTGTCGTTGATGTGTGTCGGTACTCAGTAGCCACTCTCGAGGCAGACTTCGTGCTAGAGTGGAATGGCAGAATAAAACTATACAGTTGCAAGCGGTACTTGCATTACAACTTCCGCTGTGGCTTTCTGTAGTCCCAGATTGAAAAAAGTTGGTTTGTTTAGTCAGTGGCGTGTGTTCGTCACGCATTGTTTGACGGGTAGTTAAATATGGCGTTCAGGAAGGAAGTGGATCTACTAGGAACTCTCATCTTCCCCACACGCACACCTCAACGCAGCTAATCGGTCTTGCCGTCTTGGCAATCCCTCTTCCCTGATGTTGTTCCTCTCGGCCCACCATGTCCACATTCCGGTGGACAGCTTGCACTGTAATTCCTTGTTCAGTGACAGGATGTGGCGAACTGCATCACTTGCACAATCAATTTTTGCTAGACGCTCCCTAATATGCTCAGAAATGATGAACTGCTGGGAATTTGAAATAAAAGATGGCCGGGCAGCTCGGGGGCAACCTGCCGGCGCTGCCAAGAGCTCCCCTCCCTGCCTCCACTCCGGCCGCCATCGCCGCCCTCCGGCGTGCGGTGGTGGCGGCCAGCGGCAACCCTGAAAAAAAGAAGCTGCCGCAACCCCCTCTCCCCTGCGCCACCCCTCATCCTACCCTTCTTCTCCGGCGAGAAGGGACTCCGGTGAGGCTGATCCAGGCATCCTAAGGCCGGATCTGTCATCTAAGGCCCCTGATGGCGCGGATTCGATGGTGGCCGACACTGCGCGGATTCGATGGTGGTTGACACTTCTAGGGTTTGGCCGCTTGTCTTCTCCCAATGGCGACCAACGACAGCTTCACCTGGGCGGTCGGAGGGTCTGCTATGTTGGTTGGCCGGCCGGATCCGAGCCCCTAAGGGCTGGATTTGGCGGCCGCTGACCATGCTTGATGGAGGTTGGCCAGATCCACCGGCGTGCCACACCCGGCCTGATGGCGACCGGAGGCGGCTTCACTCGAGTGGTTGGGGGTTGGCCCGCGCCCCTGCTGCTGTGGCGACTGGCTAGCCATCCGGGCCTCTATGGGCTGCTCCTCCGCGTCATGCTGCCTCGGTACCTCAATGGCGACAGGCTCCGTGCCGGTTGTGCTAGTGCCACTGCAGGCCCCCTGTTCGTTTGTTGTTGAGTAGTTTCTAGGTGAAAACCCTACCCAGCTCCTTGCTATTGGCCGGTGGCAGTGGCGTGGTCTGTGCCATGTTCCTTCTTGGAGGCGTCATCGAAGTTTCTACTCGTCGCGAGTCTTTGGGGCAGGTTATAGGACGAAAGTCCTCGTGCGCTTCTCCCAACATTGATGGCGTCTGCGGATGTCATTCCCTTCTTGAAGGTCTTGTTGGGGCACATCTGCTGCCACCCCGCTCCTCTCGTCGGAGTGCCTTTGTGTGTATGCTTCATCTTGCTCTCCACATTGGTCTGTCCAACCCCCGTGTTAGGTGTTGTCGCGGTCGTTTGGTGTCTCGCAGTGGATGCTTGGCCGCTTGCGCTTTCTTTGACGGATGCTTTGCCGTCGTTGCTACTTTGGCAGATACTTTGCCGCTGTTGTCGCTTGGGTCTCTTCACTTGGGTAGAAGCTTTGCTGCTGTGTGCGTGATGACCCCCTTCTGGTAGATGCTTTGCCGCTTTAGGTCGTCTTTGGCAGATGCTTTGCCGCCGATCTCATCTCGTCGCCGTTGCAGTTTCACTACACGGAAGATTAGCGATGTGTTGTTATTTCATGTAATAGGCTCAACTGGTAGGGTGTTGAGATGGAGGGTCCCCCTTCTTGTTGTTTGTATGTGTCTGTGAGATTTTGCTGGTAATCCTAGGATTACTAGCGAATCCAGTGTAACCTTAAGCTCTACTTCCTCTTAATGAAAAATGAGTGAATGGCCTGATCGTGAAAAAAGGTGGCCGCCATCCTCAATCTCATTGTTGCACACCACACAGTGGCTTTCAACATCCATACCTCTGTATTCAAGGTTTGTCCTCAAAGTATGGCTATTGTCATCTACCCCCCAGAAGAAGTGTTTAACTTTATTGGGAGTTTCTTCCAAAGAGAGCTCCACTAGTCATCCTGCTTGTTGGCTTCACTCCCCTTGCTCCCTACATTCGATCTCCATTGCAGCCTCTGGCCTCACGCTCCCAAACCACCCACCAAAATCCTCACTGGATCTCTTCTTCTTCTTCGGAATGAATCGCAATTTCCAGCCAAAGCACTACCCGCTGGTACCAAGCCACGCACGGCCCGGTGGGCTTCGTGCCTGGCCAACGGCATAGGCACGACCTACCGGACCACTTTTTCGTGCTGGGCTGGCCTGATGAGCACGGCCTTTTTAGCAGGCTAGGCCGGCCCAAGGCCCACCGAATGCCTGCAACGGAGAGAACAGAGAGGAGGGGAAGGCTAGGTGTGGAGGTGGCAGCGGCCGCCTACATGCTCGCCCTCGGGGCGCTTGATGCTAGATCACGAAGTAGTTGGCAGAGGATGGGATCCCAAGGATCTGGCAAAGTAGCTTGCGAGAAGGGAAAGGTGGCGGGACAGAGCGGAGCCAGCGCACTCTCCATTAGTCGGTGGTGGCCGGATCCGCGACAGTCTGGACAGATCTGTGGAGGCTGCAGAGGAGATGGATGGGGAGGAGGCGACCGCCACCACTCGAGGCCGGCGCGCTTGAATCGTCACAATGGTGGAGGATCAGGCAGCCACCAGCTAGTGGTGCCAGGGGCAAGTTCTTCTGATTCCAACTCGGGGAAGACGAATGGCGAGGGCTTGGGAAAGACATGCACGGGCTCCTCTTCATACAGGGGGCCGTTGTGAAGGAGGCGACCGGACGTGTGGGGGCGTGGAGGAGGCAGTCACCCGAGCGGAGGCATGGAGGAGGCAACCACCATCGCTTGACGCATCGAGGTGGCGCCAGGTGCCCGGGCCTTTAGCTCTAGGCCGGTGGCTGCCGGTTGAGGCGTGGCATGCGGCGCGGAGTGAGGGTGGGGGTTAGGTTGGGTGTGGGGGAGGCCGGAGGGATGGGATTTTGCATCCCCCATTCGCTCACTCCTAGGCAGGCTGGGCCGCTCCCAGGTGACTAGTCTAACATAGGGATATGCTAAATCCCCGGGATGAGAGAGCCGACCGAAAGACCCCCTGACCGATCTCACAAATCGCTCAAGAGCTATACCCATTGGGTACATTCACGTGCACCCTCTGGAAGGAGTCATCAGGAGCCCGAGCATTCCCGCGGCGACCGCTCGGGGATCGAGGGCTCGCCAGGGCCCTGGACTGCCGAGCAATGGCAGCCCGAGCCTGACTCCAACCTAGCACAGACCCGAGCCAGCGCTCGTACAACGAACCGATGTCCTAAGCAAAGGGCAACCTGCAGGGCATCCAAGGCCTGGCAGGTACGAAGATTCCACGCAGTTTGCCCGTTCAACGGGCACGAGGCTCTGTCGGCCACTCCTTCGACAGGGTCACGCAAGCGGCATGACACAATAGGACAAACGACTTCACCAACTCTAGGGATAGCGGGCTCTAGGGCCTACTCGTCAGCCCTCAGGCAGGGGCTCCTTCACAGCCAAGGAAGTCTCGAGAAGGTACACCCGGGGGAGGCCACGCCGCAACAGACAACCCCTAAAGGTCAAGTGTCAAGCGGTGGGTGCAGCTCCATCGACTCCTCCCTACGCGACAAGGTGAGGTCCATCCACATCGTGGCAAGGTGCTCATGCACCTCGGTATACGTGGACCAAAGACTAGAACCCAAACCGGGGTTGGTTCCCATAAAAGGGGAGGATCGAATAGTAGACGATTCCCACATCAGACGAACTCGACAACCCCGCTAGAGAAGGTCAGTTCCTTACTGCGGAAGAACACCTCCAACGAGCCGTAGGATAGCACCGAGCGATTCCTTGCCAAATTCTCGATCTCCATTGTTGCACTTAGCGATTTGGATGCTCCAGAACACGAAGAACGCTACACTGCTGGATGTAGGGCTCAGAAGCCTGAACAAGGATCGCTATGTCTCCCTTGTGTTTTTGAGTGACTGAGCTACTAGAGACTAGCACATCGACTTCTGACGAACAACCACAATGCTCGCCGCGGTTACGAACCTGACACCGGGCCTTTCTCTGTTTTACGGACGGGGCCGTGCCTCCCGCTGGGCTAGTGGAGCAGCCCAGGCATGGCCTGGTCCTCCGGGCTGGGCTGGCCCGAGCACGCTGACCACTGAGCCAGACTAGGCTTGGGTCGGGCCAAAAACCTGGCTTCCTGCTGGGCCACTGGGCTGCAGGCTGCATGCACATGTATATTCCCATCGGAGCCCTTTTGCTCAGATTACGTGTTACCTAGTCACGGTGGACAGCCGACCTTCTCACACTTTCTACCCCTTAGGCCCTGTTTGGAAACATTGTATCGTTTGTCACCTGGAAGCGCATTCCATCTGTAATTCTTTGTGCAACAGAATATAGAGGTAATATTTTTCACCGGTAACACTTGCTGTTTGGGGTGCAGAGAAAACCTGCTATGCAAATATCTGTTGAATATATGAACTGCAAATAACATTCACACACATGCAGCCATTCAATTACCATTCCAATTGGTTCAGGTTCTGCACGTATTCTGAATTTGTAAACAGCTGCGATGCATTGAATCTCATGCTTGCACACCATGCTCAAGAATGAAATTTATCCATGGAATTCAGATCAAGCTAGTGAGAATGACCATTGCGTCAATCACTGCAATTTCAGAACAAAGCATAGTAAAAGATCAGACCAAACTTCAATTTTGAGAGCAACATTGGACAAGTTTCAGATCAGAAATCCAGAACTTAAATCGAGGGCTCGAGGCATAGACCACAGAGAGTTCAGACCAAAGCATCATTTTGGGCTTGCAGGAAGAGCTTGCTGTCGATGTCATCGATGGGAAGCCATCCTTGCAAAAGAGGACGACCTTACCATCTGATACATGCAGCACAATAGATGCAAATTAGCAGATCACAAGAACTAAGAGCAGTGCACGGGTGATGATTCGATGGGCCTGTTGCGCCGAGGTGTTAGTAATCCTCAGCATCGAGGGCTCCGCCGCATCACGAGTCATCCCATCTAATTGACGGCGTGAATCGAGGCCAGTCGCGACAAAAGATGAAAAGAGCTATCGCTGCAGATGGGTGTCAAATCAACGGGCTACAAGGCGGCGGCGGAAGCGGATGATCGTATTGGTATGGGTGAGCAAGTAACAAATGGCGCCGATGTGGCGGCGGCGGGGAATTTGGCCAATGAGCACCTCAATGGCGACGGTGTAATCGCCATGAGCTCCGCTTCGAAGGTCCAGTCGCGGCAACGTGGACGAGGAGCGGAGGAGGGACCCGATAGTTGTCGTATTGTTTTCCAGACCTCCTCAGATGCTTATATTTTTCCGACGGTATTAGGCCAAACCGGTTGTAAACTTTGTGTGCTAACCATTCATCCAAACAAAATTTCAGACGCTGCCTTGTAAAATAATTAGGGCCTGTAATTTACAGGAGTTTTGATCTAAAAACATGTCTTCCAAACAGCCCCTTAGGTATTACCGGTGCAACACATTAGCGACACCATCAAATCCAAAAGCATTGTTTTACAGCGCACTTGTCCTGGTATCAGCTATCCAGTGTACCGGAGGAGTATCGGACTTCTCTAAGCAAGAAAAGGATTCGTATCGCAGTACCCAAACAAGAGGTGCCATTTGACACTAGCATACTATTCCTGCCGGCAGGGAAGAAGCCAGGAAAAAAGTTAGTAGGGGCTGAACAGCGGCGTCGCGTGCCCGCCGGGCGCCGGCCACCAGCGCCCGCTTGCCCGCCCGCCCAACTCGCCTGGCTGCCAGCTTGCTCGCGAGCGGCAGGGGGGGCTCGAGCCCACCAGCCCCACCGATGGCTCCGTGCCTGCTGCCGCACGCTTATTTAAACCGCTCAATGCTCATAGCTGAAGCAAAAAGTGCACGGCGAGCTAAATTAGTAATAAGCCAGCCAGAAGCAGGGTCACACAGCAATAATGGCGAGCACCAAGCTTGCGTTCCTGGCCGTCGCCGTCCTGCTTCTGCAGGCGTCGTGGTGCGCTGTGGCCCAGCAAGCCGGCACCGCCGCGGTGATGGCAGTGACCAGCTTCGAGCCAGGCCAGGGCGGGGGCGGCCCCGCGGCGTGCGACGAAAAGTACCACAGCGACGGGGACCTGATCGCGGCGCTGTACACGGATTGGTACGCGGGCGGGAGCCGGTGCAAGAAGTCGATCCGCATCACGAGCTCGCAGAACGCGACCGTGGTGGCTGAGGTCGTGGACGAGTGCGACTCCCAGAGCGGCTGCAAGGACAACATCGTCGCCACGTCCAAGGCCGTCTGGGCCGCGCTCGGGCTCGACACCGACATCGGCGAGGTTCCCGTCACCTGGGCCGACGCCTAATAATCGCATGCATGGCCGTCGTCGGCCGGCAAAGCCGGGCAAGCATGTGTGTGCCACGCGTGCCCCGGGAATTTGCTGCTGTGTCTGTGTTTGTGTTGTGTCAGTGTGTCACGCACCCTGCTGTGCGGACGACGGCGTAACTTAAGTCTGTGATCGACTGTTCTGTTCCTGATCGACGGGGACGGAACGGTTGTTGTCGTTGATGTGTGTCGGTAGCCACTGTCGAGGCAGACTTCGTCCTAGAGTGGCAGAATAAAATTATACAGTTGCAAGCGGTACTTGCATTGCAACTTCATTCCGTTGTTGTTGTCTGTAGTCCCAGATTGAAAACGTTGGTATGTTTTCATTGGCGTGTGTTCATCACGCTTTGTTTGACAGGTAGTCCACATTCCGATGGACAGCTTGCATTGTAGTTCCTTGTTCAGTGACAGGATGTGGCGAACTGCATCACATGCACAAACAATTTTTGCTAGCCGCTCCCTAATATGCTCATCTGCTCCCAGCTCGGCCCAGAAACGATGAACTGCTGAGCATCTGAGAGGAAAAAGTCTACTTTTCCTCCCCAAGCTTTTACGAAAGTCCACTTTTCCTCCCTCAACTCTAAAACTGGGCAAACCACCTCCCTCAACTTTTTAAACCGTACATTTACCTCCTTGGAGCGGTTTCGAAGGTGGTTTACTACAGTAAACGTTAGTTTTGCTGCAGTGGCATCGGTTTTGTCTTTTTAATTATTATTTATTTCGGCAGCATCTTTGAAAAATCATAGTAAATCACAGAAAAATCATAAAATGGAAAATTCAATTTTGTTAGACTCCACATGAGTAGATCTACACAGTGAATATATAATATGGTATGCTTTAGTACAAAGTTTCTGCTATGAAGGTTTTGTCTTTTTTTTTATTTATTTGGCTGAATCTTTAAAAAAATTATAGTAAATCACAAACAAAAATCATAAAATAGAAAATCCAATTTTGTTGGACTCCACATGAGTAGATATACACAGTAAACATATAATATGGTATGCTCTCGTCCAACAAAATAATTATAGAAGCTGCAGCTATAAATTATTTTAATTAATTACAGAAAAGCATAGATCTAAAGCTACAACAAAAATTTTGTACTAAAGCATACCATATTATATATTCACTATATAGATATGCTCATGTGGAGTCTAACAAAATTAAATTTTCTATTTTATGATTTTTCTGTAATTTACTATGATTTTTCAAAGATTTAGCCGAAATAAATAAAAAAGAAAAAGGCAAAACCTTCGTAGCAAAAACTTTGTACTTAAGCATATCATATTATATGTTCACTGTGTAGATCTACTCATGTGGAGTGCAACAAAATTGGATTTTCCATTTTATGATTTTTCGGTGATTTACTATGATTTTTCAAAGATTCAGCCGAAATAAATAAAAAAAGAAAAGACAAAACCGCGGTTAGTGTTGCAAAAGCACCGTTACTGTAGCAAAACCACCTTCGAAACCGCTCCAGGGAGGTAAAATGCATGGTTTAAAAAGTTGAGGGAGGTGGTTTGCCCTGTTTTGGAGTTGAGGGAGGAAAATCGGACTTTCGTGAAAGTTGGGGAGGAAAAGTAGACTTTTTCCCATTTGAAATAAAGGTGGCTGCCATCCTCAATCTCATTGCTGCACACCACACAGTGGATTTCAACATGCATACCTCTGTATGCAAGGTTTGCCCTCAAAGGATGGATATTGTGGGCTACCCTCCATAAGAAGTGTTAATAACTTTATTGGGAATTTCCATCTTCCAAAGAGAGCTCCACAAGTCATCCTGCTTGTTGGCCGAGCCCGAACTGGAAGTGCCACCGATCCGACGCTGCATGTTAGCAATGCCCCTTCTACAAACCTTGTATGCACTTCGGACTGAAAATAGGCCCCGCTGGTCATAGTATGTGCCTGGCCAGCGTGTTCTCCTGCTCCGAAGTGGGATGGCCAGAATCACCTTCGCATCATCTTCACAGAAAATATCCCGGATAAGTTGAATATCCCAGTCCCCAGTGATCGGGTCAATGAGTTCTGAAACCTAGCGCAAAATGTTGGTCCCGGACTCGAGGAGTAATTGGCCCGTCGAGTATGATCTTTTGGTAACCAGGGGTCTTTCCACATGTCTATCCCCTCAGCATCCCCGATTCTCCAAACTATCGATCCCCTCTTTCAAAATGTCAATCCCTTTAATATGCTTCTACAAGTGTACGATATACCTTCGTTTGGGCGGGCTTGAAGGCAGCTCAAATTTGGAAAATACTTCACTTTGAGGACTCTAGCGCACACAGAGAATCTGGGTTCTTAATAATGCACCATCCTTATTTAGTCAACATAGCTAAATTGAAGACATGGATATCCCAAAAACCCAGCCCACCTTCCCTTTTCGGCAAGATCAACTTTTACCAGCTAAGCCAATGGATCTTATGTTTCCCTTCCTGTTGATTCCACCGGAACATGGAAATCATGCTGCTTATTTGGTCACACAACGATTTTGTTAATTCAAAACACCCCATAGCAAAAGTGGGAATTGCTTGTGCGACAGCTTTAATGAGGATCTCTTTGCCGGACATGAGAGCATTTTCTCCTTCCACCCTTGGATGCGTTGCCAAATCTGTTCTTTGAGATAAGCAAAGGATCCACCTTTTGATATTCCCACATATGAAGGTAACCGAGACATTTTTCATTCATAGTTTCCCTGCTGACCTGCAATTGTTCTTTCACCTCTGTTCGATTTGTTTCACTGGCGTTGTGACTAAAATGTAACACCCTGTGTTTTGCATCACGATACAATTCACTAAAAATTTGAACTTATTAAATTTTACAACAAACTAAAACTTGAGTAGCTTATTTCCTACAAAAACTATTTTGAAAACCCTTTTCAAAAAACTGTTGCATCAAAACTCATCATATGCATTTATGTTTGAAATGTGTTTGAATGCTTGTTGATTGATTGTATGTGTGTTGCCCTAGAATTTATAATTGGCACCAAATATTTCCCTTGACACTCCCCTTCCAAACCATCCTTGGATTACCCCAAACCTTTTATCCTTGAAATTCAAATTCAAATCAATTCAAATGGCTTGAAAGCAATTCTGGGAAAAAGGAAAAGCAATTCATAAAAGGAAAAGCCCCTCCAGGCTCAATCCCTCTCTTCCCTCCTTTGGCCCGCGAAGCAGCCTGCTCCCCTCTCCCCGCATTGGGCCACCCCGGCCCAGCTTGTGCGCGCGCTCTTCCTTCCTGCTTGCCCCAACACGCGCAACCCACCTCCTTTCCCTCTCTTCTAAAGATGGCAACGGGTAATATCTGCGCGGATAGCGACTTCACGTATCCGCGCCCGCTAGCAAAACCTCATGCGCGTGCCTGCGCCCGCTCTCCGCCACGGGCAGCAAACCATGCCCGTGCCCGCTATCTGCGGGCATGTGATGCCCGCGGGCACATCCGTGTGCCCGCATACAGCAGTGTGGAGGGCGGCATGGATGGGGAGCAGCCGAGCCGAGCAGGAGATGGGGGGTGGGGGCGGCGTCGACCGGAGGGTTGGGACCGTAGCGTCGGCGAGGCTCTGGCTCGGCGTCTCTCTGGGTCAGCAACAACGGTGGCGAGATCTGGAGGCAACTCCAGGGCGGCCGGGGCTCATCGCGGACCTCGGCGAGCGGGCTCGACTCCGGCAGGTGGAAGTCCAATCTCCGGCCACTGGTGCTTCCCTCGTAGAGTGCATAGGTCCAGCACCTTCCCGAGCTCCCTACCCACGATGTTGGGCACCACATAGGCCTTGGACACGCGTCTACATCGACAACAACGCCGGCATGAATGGGCGGAGGCGACCGACTGAGGTGCCTGTTGCCATCTTTACTCCTTTCTTCTTCTTCCTTCGTACAGAGAGCAGGGGATCAGAGGCAGAGGACGTCGGGAGGCCGGGATCCGGTTGGGGAAGGGCTGGCAGGGCTTGGCCGTGGCCGCGCCTGAGGAGTCGGTGTCGTGGATCTGGGGAGGGAGAGGCGGCCGGCGAGGGTGTGCGGTGTGGGGGATCTTGCGGTGCGAGCGTGCGAGGTGTGGACGAGATGGCGAGATGAGTGTGCGGCGGGGGTGGGGAATGAATCGGTGAAACTAGGGTTGCTTTCAATATATACTTGGTTCGTTGTGACCCCACCTGTCAGATACTAAGGTGGGTTGGCGGATACGGGCAGGCTATTTTCTTACCCGTTAATGAATACCCGTTGGATCTAGATCTCTGCCCGCACCCGTGCCCACGGATGGAGTTAGGCACCCGTATCCGTGCCCACCGGGTTTCAAACCCGCAGGTACGCGGGTATTCTGTACCGTTGCCATCTTTACTCTCTTCCCACTGATAGCGAGGCCCCAGCCGGCAGCCCTTTCCCTTCCCTCTTCTTTCACCGCCGAGCTGGACCCATCCGTCAGCTTCGTCGTCTCCGGGACGAAGCGACGCGAATACCGCGTCGCCATACCGATGCCTCGACCTTGCCACCGTCTCGCCATAGCGCCGAGCGAATAAGGATCAAGGACACGCCGTAGACCCACGAAGCTTCACGACCCCGCAAGCTTCCTCTCTTCCTCTCTTCTCTCCCCACCACGTGGCCGTGAACGGTGACTTGACCGTTGCCACCGCCATGGCCGCACTCCAGTCCCCGCTCACTTCTGGCCAAGCAGGGATTGGAACACACTGTTGCGCACCGCCTTAGAGCTTGAGCATGTGCGCGAAAAGAGAAATCCGAGGCACGGCGGAAATATCTTGCCGCTGCGGCAACAGACCTCGGCGGCCTATAAATAGGCCCGGCCGGTGCGCTCCGGCTTCAACCATCTCCATAGCGAGCCTTGCCTAGGCCTATATATTACACACCATCTCCCTCTTCTTTCCTCTTCTCCCTTTACCGAGCCCCTGCTCGATTTTCCCCAAATCTGGGCGCTGCGGCCGCCATTAGAGCAAGCTCCACTCCCTTCCTCTTTCGTGTAACATATTTCGATTAGGATAGTTGGCGAGCTCCCTGATCTCCTTCTCCACCTCTTCCACCATTCCTAGCCACCTCAACCCTTTCTGCGTTGCCCTGGGCCCGTGCACAACCCTCCGCCAAGCCGCCTTGGCCGCTGTCCGCCGACGGCAAGGCATGGCCAGGCAAGAAGACCCCTGCTACACACTCGCTAGAGCACTGCAACCACACGCCACCCCTCCTCGGACGATTGAGCACACCGCAGGGGCATCTACTCGTCACCGCGCCGCTGTACTTGCTCCGGTGAGCCATCGCGGACACCTTGAGCACCCGCAGTCCCCACCAACTACCCCAGGCACTGCGGTCTGGCTTCAGGAGCACCGTCCGCCTGGTCACATCGAGTTTCGGCCACCAGCACCGCCGGCGTAACCCACTCCGATGAGCTGAAGCCGCCAAGCTCTATTTTCGCGGCGTGCCGGCATCGCCATCTCGTCGCCGTTCCCTCCCCATTCCTTCTCCCCCCTCTGCCTATGGGCCCGAGCCGCAATGGTGTTACGCCGTAAGACTGCACGCACTGGTCCACTGCCCACGTCCGGTAAACACATGAGCAGAAAGCGGACGAAACGTGCTGCAGCCGGTCCTCTATCGCGACCTATAAATCAACTTCGTCCGGTATATTTGGCATGAGAGAGGACACATAGAGTAGCTACGCTATCCAGTTCTGCGGGTCCGCAATGCTGCTGCCATGCGCGCGCGTGAGAGAGCAGGAGGAAGAGAGAAGTATCTAGCGCGGGCCCCACTGTTTCAACTATGAAAAAAATGCTATAACTCCAAAACCAAGAAACTAAATTAAATTTGGATTGCACCATTAAATTCGTTTCAATAAATATTTCAAAACAAGATGTCACATGGATATATTTAGATAAAGTGACAAGTGGGCCCCACAGTGGATAGAGGATGATATAGATGATGAATGGATACGGAAAAACTATATATTTTGTGGTGACTAGGACGAAATATTCCTTTTAGAGGATGGATATAGAGGATGATGAGTGCGGATAGCCTATGAAAGGGAGCCGAAGGATGTGGCCTACGTCTCAGTAACTCCTAGCGCCGACATGTCAGACCCACCTGTCGGCCACACGCTGCCATCCACCTCCTACTCCCTCCTCCATGCACTCGGTTCACATGGACCCAAGACCCAAGCCACGGGTTTATAGAACGGGGTACGGGACAGGCTCACGGCACAGTACTGGCAAGCCCTGACCCCTGATGGGTCCCACGCATCAACCTCTGGATAGAAGGGAAAATGTTATGGACACCCGGAGAGTGTACATAGAGAGGTGAAAACTCCTTTTCCTTGCATAGAAAAATTCCCAAAAAAATTCTATAAATACTAGAGCCACCCTAGACCCTACACAAACTTTTCCCACTCCTTTTCCATCATCCAAAATCCCAGAAATATTATCCAAATTCTTTTCCATATCTTTTCAATTCCTTAATAAATCTTTGAAAATCAAAATCTCCTTCACCTTAAATCCAAATCCCTCGATTCTTCCATCAAAAATCTTCCAAAATCAAGTCCTATCTATTGATATCATTTGCTCTATTATTTGGTGCCTATTTAAATTCTAGTTTGATTGTTTTTCCTTTCTTATATTTATAGTAATACTAACCATAGTAGTACCCACCACCATATTTTCGCGTACGTGTACATCATGACACATACATACTCGTATATGCCTAACATAAAATGATAAATACAACATAGATGTACCCCGTGTATAAGACACATGTACACCAGGGTATACGCCTATGTATGGCTAACCCCATGTCCCGCCTTCCACCAAATTTAACCATGGGCACATACATATGCATGTGCGTATGTGCCGCTAACCCTAGCCACCATCCACGCATACTTAGCCCATACCCTCCGTATGTGTACATATGCATGTACCTAACCACTTAACCCCACCTTCACGTATATGAATACATATACGTGAAGCCACCTAGCTAACCCTGCCAAACCCCGGTGAACCTGTAGAACAAAGTCGGTCAAGTCATCATCAGGATTTCTCTTCAGGTTCACATAACAGTGGAATCTAATAATATGGTATGGTTTTCTATCAGGTTACCGCACCACACTAACCTAGCCCATAGGAACCACCTTGTTCAATGGATTCTCTCCATTCAAATCCTACTTCAAGCTGACATAGTAGTGATAGGTGAAAGCATCTTGGCCCCTAGTTGGGTTTCAGTGATCGATGACGACACGAGATTACTATGACTAACGTATGTTTTGCAGAGGCATTATAAGTTAGGTCATGGTAATTAATGGAGATCTATTGGGCAACTATGCTTTTCATGCCCTTATCTATGGAAATCGTTTCAGTTTTCAAAGGATGAACAACAAAGTTAATCAAAGGATGAACAACAAAGTTAAGGACGAACTAGTTCTAAGTACCGTTTGGCATTGTAGAGGCACTCAGAGTAGTTTAGGTCTTTGTTTTTTTCCTTTGGCCGTACTATTAAGGGGGGTATGAACTAGTAGCCTGACCTAGGTGAGTCTAATAGTTTAGGTGTGGTGCACACTTATCAAACTTAACACTAGGTAGCTCAGGGTTTGGCTCTAAGATCAAAAGGAATCAAAGTCATTCACAAAGTTACTTGAACTGAAAGTGAATGGAGCTAATTTACATGCACCGGGCCCAGGGGGTGCATCTGGTCAGTTATCAGTGTGTGCAGTAGAGGAGCAGCATCCACCAGATGCTGCACAGTGTTTGTCACCGGACGCACCAGTACTCGCACTGTACAGCATGGACTGAGGTTGACCAATGACGTGTTGACTAGACGCTGCATTGTGCAGCACCTGACATAGGTTGTCGTGCGTCCAGTCGAGTACAGTTAGCTACCAAAGAGGGTTTTCTTGCACTGGACGTGTCTAGTGGGGGTGGAACGGACGCTGCCCAGCGTCCAATGTGACCGTAACGGCTATTCTCTCTGAGTAGTCACTTTATATTGACCGACGTGTCCGGTGGTGAAGACCTGCGCGTTAGGTGGTATCGAAATTTGCTGACATTGATAGTAATGGTTGGATTTCGGTTGAGGGTGTATAAATACATCTTCTACTCGTCCATTTCAGCTCTCTTGCTCATTTGTTCAGCTGAGAAACACCTTTGGAGTGCAAGGGAGTGCAAGAGTCTAGTGAGATGATTGAGATTTGAGAATCCAAGATTAAGGACCTCATTAGTGCTTAGAGAGTAGCAAGTGTGCATCCACCTTTCTCATTAGGCTTGCCATGGTCAAGTGAGAGTTTGTGCTTGTTACTCTTGGTGATCGCCATCACCTAGACCGCTCAGTGGTGATTGGAAGCTTGGTGATCATCCGGCGGAGCTTGTGGATGACCCAAGTCATCTTATGAGCGGTTGTGGGTGATTCACCGCGACGGAGTGTCGAAGAATCAGCCCATAGAGAGCACTTGATCCTTGCGCGGATCAAGGGGGAGCCATACCCTTGCGTGGGTGCTCCAACGAGGACTAGTGAGGAGTGGCGACTCTCCGATACCTCGAAAAAACATCATCGCGTTCCTCTCCCCCTCTTTACTTTGAATATTTACATTTGAGCTTTTCAATTCTTGTATTTACATTCCTATAATTGCCATGCTAGAGTAGGATTGGAACCTAGGGTACAAAACTTTTGTGTGGTAGAACAATAGAATCACTCTTAGGCACAAGGGGGTGAAATGGGCTAAGTGTAGGGCTTAATTATTGCAAGAAATTTAGAATTAGCCCAATTCACCCCCGCTCTTGGCCATCTTGATCCTTTCAATAGGCTTAGAAATTAACCCATCAACCAAATAGAGCCAACCGACCTAGGACCATCACCTTTTCTTTGATTGATTATGCTTGTTTGTATGCCTTGCTTGTTGTTTTCTTGCTTGTTGATGCTAGACGACGTAGGGCAAAAGACATGGAGAGAGAACTCGATGGAATCTAGAAGTACAGGACATAGAAGCAAGAAGTACGGGAATCAAAGTCTTGGAGTAAGGATATACTCACCAGCGAGCGGAGGTAAGTCCTAACACCCACCTATCCCTTCCCTCCACATAATATACCATCCTTAAACTACTCTCCTTGCACCACAACCACATCTCAATACCACCACCATAAACCCTCCACTCCCCATCTTCACCAATTAATTAATAAACTTAACTTATATTATCTAAGTTCCTTCTTGTGAATTTATGGATTATGATGAATTATGAGCTTGATGTGAATGTTGATGACTATGAATGATAAAACTAGTAAACTTGAACCTAATATCGACAGGGGGTGAGTGAGGAGTAACTTATGCGGTACAAGTTACCTTGGTAGGATCGCCCAGTGAGGGTTCCTGTTGGGAGATACTCACCTCGGTCACATAAGGACCGGTTCATAGTCCATTCGTACAGCCATATGGCTGTATGGGCAAACTTGATCTCACACCTCGTTAGATAGAAGTATAATTTCTACTAGGAGGCCGGTGTTGGCAGCGGTTTATCGGGAGAAGACACAAATGCTATGTGATCTTCCGTGGTCCGGTTAGCACGATTGCTATGTGGTCTTCCATGTAAAGCCCCTTGATTTTGGCCGCATTCGAGCCCATACTCATTATTGATAGGATGATGAGGTATCATACGAGACATTGAATAGGATGATGTGGTGTCATCCGAGATATTGAATTGGATGATGTGGTATGATCCAAAGCTTGTGTGTTTCCAACCCCTGAGAAGCCGTGGTAGAATTATATGGAAATCCGAGGTCATTTCACTCAAGTATGAGGTCTCGTTAGACCTGTCTAAGCCATGATGATGGTGTTGGACTATGTCTATCGTGTGGGGAAATTTGTACAACCTCTGCGGAGTGTATTGAATCTATTCGAATAGCCACGTCCTTGGGATGGATAGATGTTGGGATGAGATCACTATGATTAGATTTACTTTTCTATGTAATGGAACAATGCTAATATGATTAATAAATCTTTAATACTAACCTAGGAACTAGTGAGAATGGTAATACTCTACCAAGGCCCATCCTTTAATTATAACTACCTCACCCTACCACCTTCACCACCAACCTATATAGCTCCTCCACCACCATACCATAAAACCAGTTCCACCACCATGAACCACCTCCCCATATAGCCTCTGCCATCCACCTAACCTCCAACCCCAAGTTAGGGCTCGCTGAGTACTTTACGTACTCAACCCACTCCACTCTATGTTTTTAGGAGAGAAGCTACCGGAGCATATACGAGAGGATGGAATTATCCAAGCTACGCAAGCAATAGGACAATAGGAGTACACACGAAGATGGAGCTGTACGTTTACACCAAAGGAGATACGCTAGGACTACTAAGATTACATCGGAATAAGTCTAGGGTTATGTCCGCACTCCAAGTTGCTTGTAGAAATGGAGTCACGACGACATAAAACCACTGTGATAGAACTCTAATAGCTAATATAAGGCCTATAGTCCTGCTAGCAATAAAAATATGATTTTTTATATCAATCTTGTTCAACTGTGCATATCAACTACTGATCCAGGGACTGATACATGATGCATAGAGGACTCTAAATGAGGGGCCCGACCCAAAATAATACCGTTGATTTGTCCTTGTTGATTACCTATCCCGAATAGTGCTCATCAACATCAACAACAACAACATAGCCTAATTTATTAAATAGATTTCAATTCCTCTAAATAAAAGGATCCAAATGACCCCTTAGTGATTTCTACACTAAAAAATAATTGTTTTCATGCATGGTTGACTAACACCTGCAAACAAGATAAGATAGTGCAATATTACCCATGTAACAGGCACTAATATTTATATATATACTCGAACCTGTGTACATGATGGTATGGAGATGCGGCGGAACTTATTCATGGATTTATTAGTGCGCGAAAGAAATGGATATCAGAGTTTTTTTTCCTGCTAATATAAAATATTATCTTAGCCGCATCACGAAAAGATCTATAAAGTGAAGTTGTGAGCCTGCGACGCGGCGCTCTCCACGACTTGTGTTAATTTCACACTCTGTTTTTTTATTAAATGTCACTTTAACGTTGTTATTTAATTTTTATAGTATTTTTATCTTATCATGTGATTCGTGTGTTTTAAGTACAAAATGTTAGCTATCCCGTAGCAACGTACGGACATGCTACCTAGTCAAGGATTATTTATTTTCTAATCATATGGAGGCATATCAGAGTGCTACTTCGGCATCCAATTATATTAATCCCGATGTATAACTTGCAAATACATCTTATGATTCTAATAATTATTTTGCAAGTTCTATAAACTCTTATGTTGGTGTTGCTAGTCAAAATGATGTTAGATATGTTGCATCCGCTAATATTTTTGTTAATGCTCCTCATCATACACATTATAATTGTTATGGTCTAAGAATCGATGTCAATTGTGAATTCATTAAGTTTTAATGCTACTAGCAACAGGCAACATACAAGCCCTTATTCATCGGTTGTAAGTTCACAATATGTGGGTCCACCACAACACATGTCGATGAATGAGAGAATTGGCTATGACAATACCAATTATTTGCCCAATTGCTCTCAAAATTCAGCACCATATACTAATGCTCCTATTCATAATTCGGCTTTATATGTTACTCCCAACTCAAGTCGAATTAATGAAAATTCAGTAAGATGTGCTAATGGTAATACTCACGATTCGGCTTCATATGTTGCTCATAGCTCAAGCTGAATCAATGAAAGGTGGGTAAATGACAATACTCACGATTCGGCTTCATATATTACCATTAACTCTAGCCAAATCAATGAAAATTCAGCAAAGTGCAAGAAAGCCATTGCTTGTGATTCGGCTTCATATGCTACTTCTAGCTCTAGCCAAATTGATGAAGATTTAGCCCATGCTAGAAATCCTTATGGCTCCTCTAAATGAAAGGTGTCAGCTTACCATAGACCGTACCCATTACACATCGATTACTTGAAAACTCCTAATGGTTGGTGGGTACCTGATTTTTATAAATTCAATGGTGAAGATGATAAGACCGCTGTAGAACACATTAGTATATATCTCTCACAGCTAGGTTTTGCCGGTAAAAAAGATTATATGAGAATATGAAATTTTCCTTTATCCCTCACCGGTATTGCCTTTGCATGGTTTACATTTTTTCCTCGATGTACTATTGGTTCATGGTCTCAATTAGAGGAGCAATTCTATGAATATTTTGATAAGACTAATGAGAAAAGGCCGATTACAATTGAGTCATCGGCTAAAAGGGCATTGTTAGTGGGCATGAAAGAAATAATTGATTCGGATGTAAGCAAAGATTTGGCTACAAAAGCTGAACAACACAGTATTGTTTTCGAATCAATCACATCTCAAAAAGTAAGTCTTGCTACTGAAAAGCTTGAAAAGCACCAGAAATCAGGTAGACTTGATTTTTTAGAGCTAAAGGGGTTGTATACTTATCTAGTGATGACTGCATCATTGTTGGAGATCAAGCCCCTACGAGCAACAAATGTGGCTGCTTGCCTACGCAGAATCGGCTGAGCTAACTCCTGCCTGCTCTGAGTTGGCTAGGCCGACTCCCCAATTGGCTAGGCCGACTGCCTCTACCACCTGCCCTGAGTCGGCTTGGCTGACTTCCCAGTCGGCTAAGCCGATTTCCTCTGTTCCTGCAGTTGTCGAGGTGCTTCCGGATGATTTGACCCCTCTTGTTGATTGGTTTCTGGAGATGAAGAGCAACATCATTCAAATCAAGAATATGCACTTCTCCAGCCTTATCAGCGAGGCACAAGGTATAAGTACTTTACCAAATTCCCAATCTGGTCATAACTCTTATTTCAATTGCCATATCTATTAGTGACATTATTGCTAGTAGTTTTAAAAGACTGATTGACGAATGTATTTTACTTGTGGGTGATAAAATAAATTCAGATTCTATCAGCCAGCATATTATGCCATATGGCAAGGCCAATAGTGGTAGTTTGTCAAAATTAAGGCTTCTCAAAAGCAATTGCAAAGGTGTGGCTGAATGGATTGATATTAAATCTAATCCCATCGTTTGCCAAACTTTAAAGCCGACTCCACAAAAGAATTGGCTTAAGAAATCAAAGTACACCTTTGACTTTATTTTTTATGATCATGTCTTTGATATCTTGCTTAATAATAATTTTATTAGAATCATTGATCACGAAGCTTTGTCATCACCTGAAAACTTAGAAGAGCTTACATATTGCAAGTGGCATAATTCATTTGATCATAATACTTGTAATTGCAACATATTTTGTTGAGTGATCCAATTGGCCATTGATAAAGGGCTATTGAGATTTTCTTAAGCTCAACAAATGAATCAATTAGATTCAATTGATCTTGATGGCAAACAGGTCGACTTGCATCAGCCGATTCACTCAAAGCTCAAGGCTCAAGTGCCTAATAGAGAGATGTGGAGCCCTCACGTGAAGAGAAGGTCATCGTCCATGAATTGCAAATTAGAGATATTCTAGAGAACAATGAGTTGATCACAATTCCAAAAGACACTGAGGGGCAGGCAAAATCTCTCCAGCTAAAGCAAAGGTCGATTGATCCCATTCAACAAGGGAAATTAGCTAAGGATCCTCCTTTAGAGCTTGTCTGTGAAGATGAGGAGAAGAGGTAGGATGCTCATAGAGCTAATGGAGGTAAAGGCCGTGACAAGGAGAGGACTAGAAGGCCGAAGCTCAGCTTCGAAGAACTTCTAGTTAAATACAAGAAGGAAGCAGAAGCAAATGTCACCAGTCAGTCAAACAAGGTCCAATTATCAAGATTGCCTCCAAAGCGCAAGTCTCAAGAGTGGAATTGGCAAAGGAATAAATCCCACGCAGCAGCAACATATCATCCTTTTGAGCAGCCAATTCCTATGTCATATGGACCACAACCCATAGGTTTTCATCCTTATTCATCTTGGGGTTGGTTTGATCAAGAGGCATATGTTCCACCATATTTTAGGCCACATTACATAGAGGATGTAGCTCCTCAATATTCAGAGAAATCATCATATTACAAAGATCAAAATCGATCTGGAGCTCAACCAACGAAGAAAGTGGTAAAACAGGTTTACCGTGTGAAGTATGATGGCTGCAAGGATAAAAGTTCAGATTTGAATGCAACTATTGAAAAGTCGATTACATTGCTGAAAAATTCGGCTATTAATGGCAAAGAAGTGGAAAAATCATCTAATGATATTGTATATGCTAAATCTGAACAAAAGAAGGTGAGAGTGCCCATAGTCAAGGGAGATTTGTTGCTGTCTAAAAAAGAAATGAAGACGAGATGCTCACTCGGTTTACCGAAGTGACAGGAAAATAAGTTGCAGAAGTTTAGTGCAAAGAAGCTGAAAGAGAAGGGCTTGGCGTGGGTTCCTAAAAGGAGTTTTCAAACTCACAGGGATGATGCTCAAGCAAATGGTGTAGCGAAGATAAAGGAAAGAAGAAGATTCAAGAAACAATTACAGTATTGGAGGTTTGCACCAAATCATCAAAATCATAGGTCATGACATCATCCATATTATCTGCCTATACCTATGTGGAATTCATCCCCTGGTATGTATGATTATCCCTCGAATCTTTATTTTGATCCTTGGTGTGGATCTTTATGTTATGGAAAGTTGCCAAATTATTTTGCTTATCGATGATTAAGAGCCGAAATATTTTATTTTGGTTATATATGCTCTCGTGGATGAATTCATATGGCCAATATTTTGTTATCGCCCTTAGAAAACAATGACTGATGTATACATCGCCCTTAGATCCCAAGTAGCCGATGAGTTGGACATCGTTGCTATTTAGGGTTTTGTGTTTTCAGGTTCGCCTAAATCTCACCTGAAAACAGGGGGACATATGTGACCCTTAAAATTGTCCAAATACATTTGATGAGTCAAGCAAGTAAAATCACTGACGATAAGCAAGACATCTTGGCCGAGGTAGTTCTGCCGGTGCAGAACGCCGGTATGACATGCATGTGATATTCTGGTTGGGCACCGGTCAATTGGTCACATGATATACGCAAGGCAAGGATCAAATATTAATTAGCATATATATGTATATGCATGCAAGGCACAGCTTGGTTGATTCGGACTCTGAGCATGCATGCCATGTTTAGTATAGAGAATCAAAGACGGAAAGTCAATGCATATGGATGCATGCAAGGCGTGACCAAGTTGGACTTCACAAGTGCAGCATGCATGTCGTGGGAGATAAAGATAGAAAGATTATGCATATGCATGCATGGCACGGCTTATAGTTTTGGAAAGCACATATGATCCCTTTACGTGCTGATACTTAGTACGTTGAGAAGATGTGGCCGAAGTGGATTAGGGAAGCTTTGTTCCGCTTCCAGGGAAGACCACCTGCCCTATAAATATAAAGGGTGACGGCCGATTGAGAGACATCAAACTACACAATCGTTAAAATACAACACAAACCCTCTCTTTATCCTATTTCTTTCAACCATATATTGTTCATCTCTTGATCTGACGATCAAAGATGGCGCCCTAGGCTCGCTGACCCCACCTAGAGCAATCCGGCGATGTCCTTGCCCCGACAGGGTCCCTCCCGGGCAAGAGCTTCAACGACTTCTTTGCTAGTTTGCTCGGAAACTATCCGTTCTTTGTCACGCAAGTACAATTGGTTACCCTTTGCTGGTTTGCTTGTAAACCTCGCCGCTCTTCACCACAAAAGCGTGTTGGTTATCTGCTACGTTCTTCGGTCCGTGGCGGCTCAGGCGATCTAGCCCTAGCTGGTGTGTGATTCGGGATCAATCCGGCATCAACAGGGATCATAGTTTCTTGAGATGGTTTCTAGTAGTATAGAAACTATTGCATAGTTTCTACATTGGGAGTGCCCTAAAACAACTCCGATTAATTGACGGAGGGAGTAATTAGTGATAAATCCCTGCTTCTCTACTTCGCTCTCCACCCAGCCCCTTCATTCTTCTTTAATCTTCCTATTCGATTTATCTTCCTTCTCTCCTTGCAGCATTGGTGGAAAAAAGAGGTGTTCCTATCTCCCTTCACTAACCAGTTAGCATGAGCCCTTTGCTTCCAAAATATATCAATTTGCTCCTCCAATCTATCCACCTTGAATCTCAAAATCGCCTCCCTATCTACTGTCTTCGGAGAAAGACTCCTCCTTCTATATCTCTCCAGCTCTCCCTTCGCTTTTTTTGAACCTCTTCTGTAAGTCCCCCAAGACATTGGAGCTCCAGTCCTGCAAGGAGGCCGCAAACCCTTTCACAGCATCCACCATACACACCCCATCTGCTGAACCATCATTCCCACATGCATCGTGCACCACATCTCTACAACGTACTTCCTCCAACCATGCATCTTTGAACTTGGGAGGCCTCGGTGCTAACCCTTCCCTCCGGTGACTAACTATGTCCGTTGTGATTATGACAGGCCGATGATCCGAATGGTGAGGGTCCCCATTATGAATGGTAATGCAGGGAAACCTTGCTCTCCAGCTGCCATTTGCAATGGCTCTATTGAGCCTCTCCTTTATGTAGTTCTCACACCTATGGTGGTGGTTTCGCCAGGTCAAAATGTCCCCAGTGAAACCCAAGTCCGATAATTGACACTCCTCCAAGGCTTCCTTGAAATTGTCGAGGCAAGTTTGAGAGCAAGGAACTTCACCCTCCTTCTCATGTTGATAAAGAATCTTGTTAGAATCCCCTGCGCATAATGATGGCATAGATCAAAGTGCGTGAAGGTCACACAGAATTTTCCATGTACAATGCTTCAGTTCCATTTTTATTTCACCATAAATGCATGTACCCCCAAGAAAAGCCATCATCCTCCACCACATTGATATTAATTGAATAATTTCTCAAAATCACATTAACCCCTTTCCTCCACAACATAGCAATTCCTCCCCCCCCTCACCCCTTTTCCATCCCCTTTCACTACCACCATGTTTGACAGTCCCAACGAGAATCTAATTCTCTCCATCTTCTGATCATTCAAACTTGTTTTAGACTGAAAGAGGATATATGCCTGAATGGACTTTTGACATTACAGAAGCCCACACACTATCGGGGTATTGCCAAGACCCCGACAATTCCAATCCATTAGCTTGATTGGGCCTTGCAGAATTGGTCCTCCAGTCCCACTTCAGAAGAACTCGTTGCAGCACACCCATCACCAAGCACTGCATTAGTGTGTGACCTGGGCACACGTTTGAAGGTCCGAAGACCAGAGCCTTTTCTTGCCTTCTTTTCTCCCCCTCTCCTTCGACCTGTTTGTCCCTCTAGTTGACGTGCATGGCACTATTTGCAGTGATGTCCCTGCATAGAGCCATCAGTCCATCGCTACCATTCGGTTTCTATCTCCTTGCTTCCATCAGAGATAGCTATCTCTACCTTCTTAGGGTACTCAATGCCTCGATTATCACTGAAAGTTAAGGCTTTCTTCACCTCCCCAAAATTCTTCTCTATAGGACCATTCTTCATAGGACTAGTGACTTCCTGCTCCTCCCCCGAGTCGTACCCTTCCCATGATCATCCTCTCCATTCTTCCTCCATGAAGGTCTACCGATGTCACGTCTACCACAACTCCCCAACTTACTCGAGCTGCCTCCACTCCCCCTGCTCCCTACATTCTATCTCCATAGTAGCCCTGGCCTCACGCTTCCAAACCTTCCACCAAAATCCTCGTTGGATCTCTTCTTTGGAATGAATCGCAATTTACAACCAAAGCACGGTCCAGTGGGCTTTGTGCTTGGCCGATAGCCTAGGCATGACCTGCTGGGCCACTTTCTGTGCCAAGCCAGGCCGGTCTGAGGCCCACCAAATGTCTGTAGTGGAGAGAACAGAGAGGAGGGCAAGGCGAGGCATGGAGGTGGCGGCCGGCGCCGCTAAGCTTGCCCTCGGGGCGCTTCATGCCGGATCCGGCGAAGTAGCTGGCCAAGGAGGGGAGCTCGCGGATCCAGCGAAGTAACTAGTGAGAAGGGGAAGGCGGCGGGACAGAGCGGGGCCGACGTGCTCTCCTTCAGCTCGGTGGAGGGAACAGAACGGGGCTGACGTGCTCTCCTTCAGCTCGGTGGAGGCCAGATCCGTGACAGTTTAGGCTGGATCCACAGCGGTCCGACCGGATACGTGGAGGATGCAGAGGAGAGGGATGGGGAGGAGGCGGCCGCCGCCGCTCGAGGCCGGTGCACTCGAGGCCTCGCAAGGGTGGAGGAGGAGTTGGAGGCCACCGACCAGTGGTGCGGGGGGCCAGGTCTACTGATTCTAGCTCGGGGAAGATGCGAGTGACTCTCAGGCTCCTCTTCGCGCGGGGGGCGGCCATGGAGGAGGCGAACGGACGTGCGAGGGCGTGGAGGAGTCGGTCGGCCACATGGGGGCCTGGAGGAGGCGATCACCGTCGCTCGATGCGTCGAGGTGGAGTTGTGGAGGCGGCGTCGGGCACCTGAGCCTCCAGCTCTAGGCTAGTGGCTGCCGACTGACACGAGGCCATGCGACGCAGGGTAGGGGTGGTTAGGACTGGGGATGGGGGATGCCGGTGGGGAGGGGTTTGCATCCCCCCACTCGCCCACTCCGAGGCAGGCCGGGCGGCTCATGGGCCTTCCTCCGTTTTGCGGGCCGGGCCAGGCCGCCCGCTGGGTTGGAGGAGCGGCCCAGGCATGGCTTGGTCCTCTGGGCCGGGCTGGCCTAGGCATGTTTTCCACCGGGCCGGGACGAGCTTGGGTCGGGGTAAAAAACCGGGCCTCGTGCTGGGCCACCGAGCTGCATGCACATGTGTATATTCCCATCGGAGCCCTTTCGGTGAGATTAGTGATTACGTGTCACGGACTCACGGTCGACGTCCGACCTTCTCACACTTTCTACGCCTTAGTTATTACCGGTGTAACACGTTAGCGACACCATCAAATCCAAAAGCATCGTTTTTACAGCGCGCTTGTGGTATTATCGGCCATCGAGTGTACCGGAAGAGTATCGTACTTCTCTAAGTAAGAAAAGGATTCGTATCGCAGTCCTCAAACAAGAGATGCGATATCCCTGCCGCTTATTTAAACCGCTCAATGCTCATAGCTTGTCCTGGTATTAAAAACTAATTGTTATAGTAAGAAAACAACGCTAACTAATCGTGTTATTTGCGTAGGCCATCTTTATATTAATATTTTAGTTTGTGGCTAGAAGGTGTCACCACTCACCATGGATACCGAGGCTGATTTGAACTTTCCTGGACCTACCTAAAAACCCGAGATTAAGGCCATTTATTTATAGTATATAATTTTGAGTGTCGGGATCTGAACGCGAGAATCTGATATAAATTAAAGCATCACTGCTGACTCTATAAGGCCAGTCTCTGTGAGAGTTTCATAGGAGTTTCTTTTGCATTTAATAGCTTGCCACATATGTATTTTTTATGACATGGAAGTGTTTTAATGAAGAAAGAGAAGAAGTGAGTTTCACGGGGATAAAACTCTCTTTGCACAATTACCAACGAATGAAACTTTGCATTGAGAGTGAGTGTTTCATCCAAATTTCATTTCATTCTATATGACATGACAGTCTTAGAAATAACGCAATGAAACTCTCCACTGAGACTGACCTAAGGCCAGTCTCAATAAGGTTTTATCAGAATTTCATAGGCATTAATTATGTTGATATGACACCATATTAATGAAGAGAGATGATAAGAGTTTCATGGGAGTAGAGATAGTTTCATGGGGATAAAACTCTTCTGCACTGTTTTCAAAATCTGAATATATTGGAAACAGTGACATAAAATCCCCACTGATTGACCTAATGCAAATTTACAGTAGTGAATGAGCGGACGGTCAAGTTATAAGTTGGTTGGCTTAATTACCAGAAAATCTGGCTCCTCAAGCGCATCGTTTTCCTGGCATCGGGCTATCGAGTGTACCAGAAGACTATCGTACTTCTCTAAGTAAGAAAAGGATTCCTCAAACAAGAGGTGCGATATCCCTGCCGCTTATTTAAACCGCTCAATGCACATAGCTGAAGCAACAAGTGCAGCACGGCTAGTAAGCCAGCCAAAAGCAGGGGCACACATAAATTATGGCGAGCACCAAGCTTGCGTTCCTGGCCGTCGCCGTCCTGCTTCTGCAGGCGTCGTGGTGCGCCGTGGCCCAGCCGGTCGTCAACTCCGCGGTGATGGCGCTGACCAGCTTCGAGGACGGGGGCCCCGCGGCGTGCGACGGCAAGTACCACAGCGACGGGGACCTGATCGTGGCCCTGTCCACGGTGTGGTTCGCGGGCGGGAGCATGTGCCACAGGCAGATCCGCATCACGAGCTCGCTGCCGAACGGGCTCAACCTGGTGGCCGAGGTCGTGGACGAGTGCGACACCCAGAGCGGCTGCAAGGACAACATGATCGCCACGCCCAAAAGCGTCTGGGGCGCGCTCGGGCTCGACACCAACATCGGCGAGGTTCCCGTTACCTGGACCATCGCCTAATAATCGAATGCATCGCCGTCGTCGTCGGCCGGCAAAGCCGGGCAAGGATCTGTGTGCCACGTGTGCCCCGGGAATTTGCTGCTGTGTTTCTATTGTGTCAGTGTGTCATCACGCACCCTGCTGTGCGGACCACGAAGTCTATGACTGTTCTTCTGTTCCTGATCGACAGGGACGGAACGGTTGTTGTCGTCGATGTGTGTCGGTAGGCCACTCTCGAGGCAGGCTTCCTAGAATCCTAGAGTCGCAGAATAAAACTACTTGCAACTACTTGCAAGCGGTACTTTGCAACTTCATCCTGCTGTTGCTGTCAGTAGTCCAATATTGAAAACGTTGGTTTGTTTCGTCAGTGGCGTGTGTTCGTCACGCTTACGCATGTCTGATGGGCAGTCAAATATGGCGATCAGAATTGATTGTGCTCATTTGAGAATCTGAGATCTGTTTACGATGCCAACCATTGAGTTGCCGACAGTGAAAATGGCCGATATTCAAGAACGAGACGGGCCATGGTGAGCTCCGGCCCCAGTTGTTGTTGACTCAGTTGGTCGACAGTAGAGACAAACACTTCCACTCCGATCCACATGAGATATACTATGGAGTACTCAATGTATTTCATATGAACTAAATTCACATTTACCGCCATTTAAATTGAACGTCCACACTAACATATTTTCTTACCTCAAGCGTACCATTTATAGGTTGTCATAGTTGACACGGGATAACCTAGCTTAGCTAGTGCTGTCCGATCCGTAAACTAGACTAATCGACGAGTATGGCAAACTCTAATATTGTGCTATCCTGACCACTTGTCTTCTTTCCCTGCTTGTCATGTTAGCAGTTGTAATAAAGTGCCGTGAGCCTCTAGGAATGGGTAAACTATATGTCTAATTTAAATTAAATTCTAGGGCTCGAATTAAACTACCATTAGAAAAATCATAAACTACTCCTATAAGATATGCATTTAAGTTTTTTCTACTGTGCTCTAAAAAGGTTTAGCAACCTAGAGGCAATCCTATCAACTAGTCTATATCTAATATAGAAAGGTAAATGCCAAAAAAGCAAAGAACAAGCAAAAACCAATAAATCGTAGTAAGTAATAAAGAATTATATATCCTGTGGTATTGATTGTCAAACCGCGACCCGCAATCTACATTGATCTTAACCGAGGTACGCTCTCGGTCATAGTGTTGGATTTGCCACACAAGGCATCTACTAACCAAAGGCTAGCACTGTGAGTCACGAAGTCTCACCACTGTTGCCCGGCTGCCGGCTCTTCCAATCATATCTTGATAGCTTCTCCACATGAGGGATGACTCTTCTCATCCCGCACATCGATACGAGGTCGCTCCACACCGAGAACGGAGGGTCGTTGTCTAGAAGGCCACCACACCTTCACTAGAAGCTTATAAAGACCTCAGGTGCTCTGGCTCCCAATATAAACGGCACAATAGCCCAATCTCTCAAAGCTCTCAAGCTCAAGGTCTAAGCCTCACAAGGATGCACTATAATGTCTATTCTAGCATTGGCTGTGATATTGAGATAGTGGGATGGAGTGTACGTAGAAACACATGCTCTAGTTTGTCTTAGCCTTGAAGCACTCTAGCATGCTCATTGGAAGAAGTCTGCCAGTTTTCTATGTTGCATGGGAAGATCCGCAGATATTACTTCATCGGATTATATGGTGCAACTACTTGTTGGAACTGCAAGCCACTTTTGCATTCGGACTCGACACAAGCTCAAGCAATCACGTCGTGCCTAGAGGCTGGAGAACCGGGCCACCCTCTGCTCTTTGGCTCATGCAGCTTGATCTCTAATATACTCGTTGATGCCCATGAACCACCCAGAGTTGACCTAAGAAAAGATTAATGTAATGAAAATATAATGATGTGAGGAATATATAGTGAAGTCATAACGTAATTTTCCATATTAAAAAGTGCCGATGGTGATCAATCATCCACGCACTAACCAAGTATAACAGAGTTCCATCAGATCTATTTCGAATAGCAGCAGCTTCGACAAGCCGTCAGTGATACTGCAGAGCATGGTCGCTCTCCTAGGCGACTCGGGTGGCGCTCCTCCTCCCCCGCCGTTGGGCCGTCCCCACCGCCCCCTCGCCCTCGCCACCACCGAAGCAGGTTGCCGGAAGCCCGTGCAGCCGCAAGGATGGTGGCGGTGGGGCCATTCTCTTTCTCCTCTCTCTCTCCCCCTCTGGTGAAGACCATGGTGTGGTGACCAGCGGCAGTGTGCTCCCAGTGTTCTGGGGCGGTCTTCACCGGATCCGATGGCCCTGTGACCGGATCTAGAAGGGCCCAAGATGAAGGAGCCTCCCATGGAGGCAAGCAGCGGCGCACGGGTGAAGGTGCCGCTGGAGCCAGATGGTTGGACGGCGGTGGGCCGGATTCGGGCGTCCCAGGGGTGGATCCGCGCTCCCTCTTGCCGGATCTGCTGCGCTGATGCAGGTACGTCGGGCACAGTACGGTGGCAGCAGATGGGGCACCACTTCCTCAGGCTTCAAAGGCGGGGTGCTCTAATCCGAGCGCCTCGTGGCCGGATCTATGCTTCCCCTTGCCGAATCTACCAGATCCAGGCGTGCAGGGTCTGGATCCGCACTCCCCTTGTTGATTCTGCGTCAAGCAGAGCAGCTTCGGCTGGCTCAGGTGCGGGCGACAGTTATGTGGCTGCCTGGGCAGGTGGTGGCATGGCTGGGCCGCTCAGCCTCCCGTGCCGACCGGTGGACGGCGGCATCCTGCTTGCACCCTGGAGAAGGCGGGCTCGTCTTGACCAGGACAGTTGGCTGGCAACGCCAGCAGGCCACCGCCGGCTGTCAGCCGGGCTGTGGATGGCCACCCCTCCGGCAGCAAAATCTACGTGGTGGGCCTCCTTCTCCAAGCTCATCGGCTTCTCGGGCATCAGTAATGCCAGCGACAAGATGTAGCCGCGGTAGGCCCCGCCCAGTGGCAACAGCAGGACTTTGGCAGTACTAGTGCCAGTTCTGGTGCCAGTGGCAGTGACAAGGCTCCAATGCCGCTGCTCCCCTCTGGATACTGCTCGTCATCGACAACATCAGCTTGCCGCGTTACCCTCTAGGTGCTTCTGCATGCATATGAAATCTAGGTGAAGACCCTGTCTGGCTGTTGCTCCAGGCCAGCGATGATGGCGCAATTGGCGTCATTTCCCTCCCCGGAGGTGTTGCTGTAGATTTCAGTTCCTACTATCGCAAAGCCAATTCCGTGCTTACTGCATCCGCTAGGCAGGTCTCTGGGCGAAAGCCCTTTCGAGCCTGGTGCTCCGACGTCGATGGTAGCATCCGTGGACGTCATTTCTCTTCTTGAAGGCATCGATACAAGCACACCTGCTCCCGTCCATGCCCGACATGTCCTTGTGCTCTCCTTGGTTGCTCCACGCCTGTTCCTGTTCACCCTCGGTGTATTCTTGTGTTGTCTCTGGTTGCTCTCCCTCCCCTTCTTGTTTTGGTCTTACTATCCTCCTACCCCAAGGCTTTTGCGTACACTGCTTGCCGGCAGGTGCTCGCCGTCAACAGCTTGCTCTATCGTCCTCTAGTTCACTTGATTGCTTCGCCTCATCATATGCTGGGCTGCGGAGACCTTGATCTCTTCTTTGGATCTCCTCGTTTCCTCCTGACGTTCCTCCCCCTTTGAGGCTTCCTTCCCCCAAATGGCGTTGGTGGGCATTGGCCGGAATCTAGATGCTCTCATAGGCGATGCAACTCACGGTTGTCGCCGATTTGTTCTGACTCAGTGCCTTACAGCTTCCTAGCTGTCGTCTGTCGGACCCGACTTGCTTACAGCTGCTTGTGGTTAGAGATCTTCAGAGTCTGTCTTTGGTGGTGGCACAGGTCAGGAACATGGTGCTCGCACTAGCCTTGGATGTAGGCTGAGCCTATAGCTATACCATGTTATTGTTGTTTGTTTTGTTTTTGCTAGTGTTGTATTCCTTCTCTTCCCCTATGTCATGTACATCTGTGACCTCCAAGGGTCGTCTCTGTAATAGGTGCTTTACACCCTTCCACCCATCGGCTTCCCAGGATCTATGGAATAAAATATGGTGGGGATCAGTTTGATCCCCCCGTAGTTGACCTAAAAAAGTGGCTATGGTGGCTGGCCACTGCTCGAGGGTTGCCTATAGCACGGTGCCTAGGGCCGGGGGAGGAGGCGTCGCACTGAGTATGGAGGAAGAAGCCGTGATGCCATGGGACATGGATCGAGAGGAGAGAAACGGGGCGACGACTGAGGCCTTTGTTGGAAGAGAGGAGAGAGATGGAGAGGGCATTATAGGCAAGGTTTGGCTTTGGAAGGTGTTGGGCATGTCTCAGATGTTCGAAGCTAATCCAACGGCCAGGAGCAGGGCATGGTCCAATATGGATGAGGTGGGTTGAATCATGGTCCAAATCAAATTTGTTTCGGTCCTTTACATTTAATAGTTTTCCATATTTTTTGTTTTTTATTAGTCCGAATTAATAAATATTCTACAAATTATAAAACCAAACCAAAATAACCACATTTTTTTCATCAGATCCTAATCATTATTTAAGGACATATGTTCCATACCAGCTCATCTTTATCTCTATCTTTGTCTCTTCTACCCCTATAATCTATCCCTATAATAATCTATAATCTATAATCTACCCCTTCTATCTATTCTATTCTACCCCTACAATTCTATTCTTTCTACCCTTATAAAACACCAGTTAAAATTATTCTATATCCATTTAACAATAGATGATCTTAACCACGCCCGCACCACAAAATACACCCAGACATTCACCGTCATAAAAACGTATGCACTGGATTTCTCCTCTGTTCTCTCTCCTCGCTTAACTATATCCAACGGTCGTGATTCAATGGATCTGCACCTCCCGCCGTCGCGCGCCCTCCATCTGCCTGTAGCCCCACGCCCGCACCAGGCGGGCACGGTTCAATCCCTCCTTGTGTCTTTTTTTCCCCGAAAAAAAACACGGCTCCCAGCCTCCAGCGACCGCGAAAAGGGAAAAAAATCGCTGCGCTAGGTTGCGTGACTTCCGCCGCCACCTCTCTTCCTAGAGACGACAAGCTCTCTAGATCCGGCGGCCTTCTGTTGCTCGTCGCTGATGGCTGGATCTGGTGGCCGGAGTCACAAACGCTTCTCCCCCGGCGCTCCACCCCCGTTCTTCTCCCCCGGCTCTCCACCCCTTCTTCCCTGGCTCTCCACCCCATTCTTCCCTAGCGCTCCACCCCTGGTGGCCGGCACCCTGGCTGGCCCCACGCCCCCCTGACCGCCTCCTTGGCTGGTGGCGCGGCTGGCCGGGCCTCCGCCGTTGCTGGCCCCGTGTCTAGGGGCGCAACCACCCTGCTGCCCTGGCTGGGGTTGCGGCCGCTGCTGGCCTGGCTGGGGGGGCGCCTCCCCTGGCTACGGGCGCAGCTGCCATGGCCAGAGGCGCTGCTACCCTGGGATGCTTGTCGAATGACATTTTTGTTCTCTGTGTTGCAGGCCCTTGATTCGTTCAAAGCTGAAAGTGAGTTTGAGCTTACGTTGTCAGCTGGTGACATTGTAATTGTCCCAAAGGTAATATACTTTTTCACAACCATAGGTTTTTAATCTCCTTCCATGTTAATACAATTTTAGTGCTTTTTTAAGTGCATGCATGTAGCAGATAAACACCACCACTTAGCTATCATTATTTTTTCTGAACCAAGTTTTTTTAATTTCTGTTCATCGACGTTATGGGTTCTGTAAAATGATTAATCATTTTTGCTAGCAGCTGCACTAAGCATATATATGATCATTTGGCCTGCATTTGTCATCTTTTTCTCTGAATCACAGATCTCAAGCAATGGTTGGGCAGAAGGTGAATGCAAGGGCAAAGCAGGATGGTTTCCATGATATCTCCTAAACCCGAGTTTCTTTTCGATAAGTAATTTTTCTAATGAAATATCACAATCTATGTAGTGGTTGATGCTAGGAAAAAAATCCGAAAAATGTTTGAAGTAGTACCTTGAGCAGAATTTTTTACGTTGGTGAGTTTATGTTTTTCTCTCATTTTAATCTGAACTGAATCTTGGCCTTCTCATTTTAGTACTGACCTATTAGCCAATGAATAGAATTTTAATCGAGATAAACTTATAAGATGTAGATGGTGGCTAATGAACAGTTGGCAGAGTTGGATATGGGGATGAAGTGAAGGAAGGTTTTAGGAGGGGCAGAGCTTCACCGCTCAAGATTCTGGACAGATCTGGCCAAGAAACTATTTGCTCACTGAATTCTTGCTTGCTTTGTGCTTTAGATGGAATTGATTCACATCTGATTTTCAGTTTTGTAAGCGCTTGCTGTGGACATGTACTGGCTGGATTCCAGGACAGAATCCTCTTTACGACAGGTTAGGTCACTCAAGCAACATTTTCGCAGTGATCTTATACTTATGCTGAACTGCAGGTACCTTTGTTGGATGCTAACTACTAAGAAAAATGCCTCAATGTGCAGCAGGATAAAATGGTCGACCATTTAATAAGCTATTGGTGTTTAGATAAACCACCAATATGAGGAGCGTAGATTGCTCGTTGCCCAGTCATGCAGACAACTTGCTGTTTATGTCTCTAGATATACGAGATTCCCTCAATTTATCCATTGTGCTTAGAATCAAACAGCTTTGACAAACCATAGTCAGTTAAGTACATCAAATTTGATTGAATTAACTTTGGATTTAATGTGACCCTTAGCGTTAGCACGGGCAATATACTAGTCCTAAAAGTACATGAGAAGTTCAAGTTAATGTTAGGAATAACTTAAGCTTGTATTTGCAATGTATAAAAAAATAATGATAATATCTAAAAGTTGTTCAAAAACCTGTAAATTGGCATGTGATCATATTATGGGTGTATAAACTTGAATTAATAAATTTAGAAAAAAAATGACAGCCGGCCTATACATTGTTCAACAAATAGACACATGTCACAAAGTTTCATATAACCTAAGGCAAACTTTGAAGTTTGTACATCTCAAAATGTTTTCATGCTCACATATACGTCAAATTTGTAGGAAATCTTAGATTAAAATACATCAGGGTCCTCAAACTTTTAGAGTATTCTCATCTAGATCCTCAAACTAAAAAACGGCCATCTAGGTCCCTAGTCTAGTGCAGTGGCACACTAAGGGTTCAAAAAATGCCACACCAGCACCAGCATCTGACATGGCATGCCACATAGGCACCTACTGGATGTTGTGGCCACGCCACAGCGGCAGGTGCTGGGCATGCAGCATGCTGCCGGGTTCGGGCACGGAACAGGGGAGGTCGCCGGTGGCTACTCCGGCCGTGGCATGCTGTACGCGTAGTGCTCCGGCATGGCGGGCCTTTAAGTACATCGACGGAAACAGCTTCGTGGTGCCGCGGGGACGGCGCGCCGTGGAGCTACTGGCGCACAGAGCTGGAGGAGGACGCCGGTGCTGAACCAGAAGCTCATGATGGAGGTCGCTCCGCGATTGGAGATGTACCTGTCGCCGGTCGTGGAGCAGAAGATGCAAGGCGAAGACAAAGGTCGTACGTGTGTGTAGAGGACCAGAGGTAGGCGTATGGCTGCTGTACGCGCGCATGGTGCAACCAGGTGCCGGACGTGGCTGCTGCACGCGCGCATGGTGCATGCATGGTGCTCCATGGCGGCGTGTTCATCGTTGCTGGCGACGAGAGCATTCGCGCAGCACGGCTACGGCGGAGCGACAACGAGGCGCGTCCGCATGCACGGTAGCGTGGTGCGGTGAGGTCATGGCGGCGGCATGCCGCGTTCCAGCATCGTTGCGGCGGCGCTGCCCTAACGTCCCATCACGGAAGCTTCTACAGCCTAGGGTGACCCTGAATCGAGAGAGGCAGGGCAGAGCGAGATCGAGGGAGGACGGCCACGCGCGAGCACGCGTCCGACAGCCATGGCGGCTGTCGCACCGAGATTTGGCCCGAGGGGCCTCTACCTTGGATGAGCAGCGGCGCAATCTGGTGGAGAGGGTGGAGAAGGCCTTGGCGTAGCTGGAGTGGAGGGGAATTGGACAATGGTGAGACGACGGTGGCGAATTTGGCGGGCGGAGCTCGTCGGCGTCAATGGCGGGGCTTTGGAACAGGGTAGAGAGGAAGAGCAGAGCTGCGCAGCGCTGCTCCTAATTCTTGCCCGCGCCGGGCGAGGTGGCAAGGCGCGCGCACGCTGCCGCAGGCGAGAGCCGACGCTCTGCTTCGCGCCCAGGCTGCCGTGGGCGAGCGCCGCTACGCCTTGTGCGCACGCCGCTGCGGGCACGCACTACGACATCGCTGCCCCGTCGTGCATGGCCATTGCTACCATACCACTGTCTCCCCTTGGCCGTGCGGATGCTCTGGGCCGCCGTCGCTCACATGCGCAGGCGCGGGCGGGCCTCTGACGTCCATCAATTGCGCCGCCACCACGTTGCCGCCGTCTGCCGCCTCTGCTGCCGCCTTACGCCCGCGTGGCCACGCCACGGACCCGCTCCCACAGGTACACCCAGGTCCGGGCTAGCTCACCGGCCACGCCACACCGCTGACCCGCTCCCACGGCCGGAGTAGTCGCCGGCGAGCTCCCTGTTTTGTGCCCGAACTGCAGCAGCGCGCTGCAGGCTCACCACCTGACACCGTGGCGTGGGCACAGCATCTAGGTGCACTGTAGCATGGCCACGTCAGATGTTGGCATCGCGTGGCGGGTTTTGGGCTGATGGTGGTGTGCGACAGGAGAAGATTAGGGACCAGATGGTCGCTTTTTTTAAAGTTTGAGGATATAGATGGGAACGTCTGAAAAGTCTGAGGACATAGGGTGTATTTTACTCAAAATCTTACTTTTACCTTCATATTAATAGATGCAAATTTGCATAGGCACTTGTTATGCAAAAAAATATTTTTTCTTATCAAATAATCTATACGTAATAATAAAAAGGTAAAATTTTCGCCGTATTCTTTTTCTGCCTCCTCCTCCCTCAATCACCGGCTCGGTCTTAGTCTCGTTGCCAACAGAGATTAGGAGTTGGGAAGAGAATAGAAAGAAATATGGGGTTCCAGATATAAAGATACTAGAGGGAAAGAAAAGGTGGGAGGGCCTCAGTAGTTTTTAAAATATATTAGAGTTCCTGATGCAAAATATCCGGATCCGATTGGGCCTTTTCTGGTGAGCTTCTTTTTCGACCTGGGTTGAATCCTTGCGGTTATGTTGGCTTCATTGTGGGCTCGACCAAGCCCATGCAAGACTTTTTCCTTTTCTTTTGTTTTTCTCTTTTTCTAAAAAACAGAGATATTGCAAAATTCGCTAAAATCATAAAAAAATCATAAAAATGCCAAACCAGTTTTGCGGCACAACTAAATATTTCATGAACCGGAAACTTCATAGATTATTATCTAATGAAATCTATACAAATGTATTTATGTAATTCTTGACGAGGAGTGCCGTCTGAAAATTCAAGAGAGGTCTCAATCACTAGTGGACAGACAAATCCTTAACACGTTGAAAAAAAATTACGAAGGTTGATACGATACATCAAAAAAAGCTACAAAGGGCAAAATTTCTACCGTATTTTTTTCTGCCTCTTCCTCCCCGAATCACTGGCTCAGTCTCGGTCTCGTTACCAACAGAGGAGTAGAGAAGAGAACAAAAAGAAATATAGGGTTCCAGATGTAAAGATACTAGAGAGAAAGAAAAGGTGAGAGGGCCTTAATAGTTTTTAAAATATATTAGGGTTTCTGATACAAAATGTCCAGATCCCATTGAGTCTCTACTTGTGGGCTTTTTTTTTTTGACCTGGGTTGAATCCTTGCAGTTGGGCCGACTTTGTTGTGGGTTGGACTAAGCCCATGCAAGCCTTTTTTTCTTTTTTCTTTCCTTTTTCTCTTTTTCTGTAAAAACGGAGATATTGCAAAATTCACCAAAATCATAGAAAAACCATAAAATTGCCAAATCAGTTTTGTGTCACAACTAAATATTTCATAAACCAGAAATTTCACAGATTATTATCTAATAAAATCAATATAAATGTATTTATGTAATTCGTGATGAGGACTGTTGTTTGAAAATTTAAGAGAGGTCTCAATCACTGTGGACAGATAAATCCTTGACACATTGACAAAAAAATTACGAAGATTGATATGATGCATCAAAAAAGCTACAAAGGTCGATATTGAGTTATAGAAACACATGGGTATTATGAAAAATTAAAGTTATGATATACTCATAGCTAAATAATTATGTGCTTTGCAATGAAAGGAAATATATACCAAGGTGTATTTCAATTTGATACAGGTTTAGTAAGACAATGTTATTTATTGTTAGCATTGACTTATATTATGGATGTCACGGTCATCATAAAATAAATTATAAAAGGATAAAACATAAGTAGATTTGTACCATTCACGTCATCGTTTTGCATGAATGCTTGATAGTTTTTTTCTTCTATTGCAACATACGGGCATACTTGCTAGCAAATAATGAATTGTGAAGCAACATGCAAAAAATCTTCTATACCCAAATACATTTTTAAAATGTAATAGACTAGACTTGTTGGGGTTATAAAACCTTGGGTACCTCAAGGTATTGATTGCCAAAACGCCCTAGCAGGCTAGCCGGCCAGAGCCCAAAGCTCATAGCCCACCAAAGCCGCTCTGGTCCCACGATCAAACAGCGGGCCGTACGGACTACGGCCTACCATGACCTCTTCCTCTTCGTTCTACTGCAAGCTAGGCAGCCATTCACGACCTCTTAAAAGGTCCTAAATGGTTAGAGGGGGTGAATAGCCTAATAAAAATTTCTACAAAACACTAGAGCAACTTGATTAGTATGACAAACGGCGAAAGCAAGTTTTGCCTAGCTCTAGTGAGTGTGTTGCAGGCCACCTTTTCAACAATTCTAGTCAATTACAATCTCCATGGCACACAATGGCTAAGTCACTAATCTCTACTTCTAGTGAGCAAGCTAGAACAAGATAAGCAACTAATTACAACTAGCTACAACTAAAGCTACTCAACTACACAAGGTATGAGCTATGAATGTAATACAAGAGTTGAGAGCTTTATACCAATGCCGGGCAAGAGATGAATATATCAATCACAATATCAATCACCAAGAAAGCCAAGGGAGACTATGAGACACGTCAATTTTTCTCCTAAGGTTCACTTGCTTGCCGACAAGCTAGTCCCTGTTGTGTTGACCAATACTTGGTGGTTCGACGGCTAAGAGGTGTTGCAGGAACCTCATCCACACGATTTGACACCGCTAGAACCTACCTCAAAGTGAGGTAACTCAATGACACGAGCAATTTACAAGAGTTGCCTTTGGTGCAACGCCGAGGAAGGCACAACACCCCTCACATATCACTGGGAGATGGCCAAGAACAATCACCACTCTTGCCAATCCTCCTCCGCTGCTCCAAGCCGTCTAGATGACGGCCACCACTAAAAGTAACAAGAAATCCGCAGCAAGAACGATCCCCAAGTGCCACTAGATGCTATCACTTAAGAAAATGCACTAGGATTACTCCCAATCTCACTATGATGATGAATCAATGATGGAGATGAGCGGGAGGTGTTTGCTTTAACTCACAAGGATGTTTTGCCAATCAAAATGTGCAAGAGAGTGAGCTAGAGCTGGCCCCAAGCCTTAAATAGGGAGCCCAATGCTCCACTAGCCGTTAAGCCCACGGGGGCCTAACCGGATGCGCCTTATGGGCCAACCGGACGTGATGCTCGCAGCGTCTGTTCGTCCTGTGCCGTCCAGCGTCCCTCGCCTTTCAACCGTGGCTGTTGATCCCCAATGGCTAGGAACATATGTGCGCATGTTAAGTGGTGACCGGACGCGCTGTCGTCCTTACCGGACGCACCAACCTGCGACATTCGATCACTGTCCAGAGAGCACACGAGAGGAATTATTTTGACCGAACGCATCCGGTCCATGGTGACCGGACGCGCCCAGCGTCTAATCGCTGCCTCGCCTTTTCCTTCGATCACCGTGCTATCATGACCGGACGCGCCAGCAATGGCACCGTCGCGTCCGATCCACTGACTGCTCCAACGTCCGGTCACCGCTGCGTTTTTGCCCGTGCCTCAGTCAGCCGACCGGATGAGTTCGGTCCCCACGAGGCCCGCATCCGGTCAAAGGTAAGTGACCATTTTCTTCTCCTTTCTCTTCACCCTTGCTTCTATCTTGCTAACCACCAAGTGTATACCTCATGTGCACGTGTGTTAGCATTTTTCAAAGCATTTTGCAAGGGTTAGATGTTAGCACACTAGGTCCTAATGCATATGCATGAACAACATCACCTAGTGGCACTTGATAATCGTAATTCCCGAGAATTTCATCACTTAATAGTACGGCTATCGATCCTAAACTACTCACACCCTCTGTGGTGTCTTAAGTGCAAACCAAAAATGGCCCTATAGGTTATACCTTTGCCTTGAGCTAATTTTTATTTTTCTCTTTCTTCTTTTCTAAAGAGGAGCACTTGATCCATCTTTTGGCCATCACCTTCACCATGACCATTGAAGGGTCGAGATGGCGGACTATAGGGGGGTGAATAGTCCTTTCTAAAACTTAATCGAGTCGGCTAACCAGAATAAGTACGGAATTAAAACTATCAGCTAGCCAAGACTACACCCCTCTATCTATAACTTTAGCACCTTACAAGAGATCCTAATTAAGCAACTAAGGTGCCAAGCATAGCAAGAGCTCACCTAATCAATTCTAGAGTAAGGTCACATAAACCTATGCACTAATACTTTGCCAACCGAGGGAGCTCCTACACAACTAGTGAAGCAAAAGTACAAAGCCCCTAAGCTCAATAGCAATGCTCAATAACAAGGCAATCAATGCCAAATTAGAGAGCGCAAAGTACTTAGCTACACAAACTAAGCAATGTGACTAACAAGGTTACACAAACCAAATTAGTCACGCAAAGGGGATACTTCTAGCTACACAAGCAAGACGGTAACTAGCTAGCTACACAAGCAAACTAGTTACAAGAGCAACTACACAAGCACTATGTATATAATGTAAATGCAAGCTTGCGTAGAGAGGATGCAAACCACCGTGAAGAAATACACAAAGTTGACACGATGCCATGGGGAGCAGGGACACGATGCCATGGGAAGATAGGATGGATTGCCGGCCAAGACATGTAGCTTTCTTGCTCCCATGGGCTCTCAGCCACTCGAGCTGGGAGAACCCAACTCTCTTCTGTAACCTAGCCCCCAGACTCTATATAAGGGGAGCCAGGCCTCCCTACCCAGGGAGAGCAACTCCATATCGATTCTCCCTACCTCGAATCCCTTAGCTTACATACCACCATTGTAAGTCCTCAAAGCACTTGAACCAAGGAACACGAACTCGCCACCCTCTTTGAGACTAGACATAGGGCTCCGGCCTAAACCAGTATAATTTCCTTATGTCTTGAATGCTACCATCGTCTTCCTAAAACAGCGCGGCGCATAGAAATATACTCGTCGATCTTCAAAACACTGACAAGACTACATGTACATTGTTGTGAAGGAGTTTCAATAATTTTCGAACTAATTTACTTTTTTGTAATTTTAATGATTTATGCATAGTTAGAGAAATTATAATTTGTTGGGTGCCAAGTGGCAAAGAAATTGCAGAACCCCTAAGAAAATAGTAGTTTTTCTTGATGGTTAAGAATAACACTCAAGAAAATTACCAATTTTCTTGGCTGTTTAAAATAAGTACACTCAAGGAAATGTGTAGTTTCCTATGTGTAGTTCCCTTGGAGACCCTCAGAAACCGCCAAAAAAACATTCATATTCCTTGGCGGTTTACATTAACCCTCAAGGAATACTTATTTTCTAGGAGGCCTACGCCCACAACCAAGAAAAGTGCATTTTTGGCACTTAAGAAAATTCTTTGCCCTTAAGGTAATTCAGGATTCTGGTAGTGGTAATTTGCCCTAGTAAAAAATAGCAAGTATAAGCATAATTCTCTACATCTAAGTATTTGCAGGGTCCAATTTGAGTCAGCCATGATAGTAGCTCTTTTTTTTTGAGAACTTGCATTATTGCAATCATTTCATTAAGAGAAAGATAGTAGTTTCGTTGTAGTAGCAACATAATCCTATAGTAAGATATATCAACACTAGCTCCTCTAGACAACAACACTAGTTGGGGTTGTTTTCAATTTCTAGCTCCAGCCTTGGAATACCTACTTGTTAACTTAAATCGTAAGAACGGATGAACACCCTAACTTCATATGATCATGCTCTAGCTTTGCTGACGTACCACATTTGAGTTACTCTTTGAAGTAGACATGAAATTCTGACTACTATTGTTTCTATCATCATTTGCAATCTGTACAAGGAAATATATGCCAATGATCCATTTGCAATCTGTACAAGGAAAGATGATCGCGAGGGCCGAGGAATATATACCAAAATCATATAAGTAAATTTTTAAATTTGACTTGAACTAGAACTTAATATAATCAATCTCTGCAATAATCTGTGAACAGCCCCTTCCTGTGTATTTAAAATACCAAAGCCTAGCTCAAATATTAAATTTAGGTACAAAATTATATTGGGATGATCCAACTGCATGTAGAAATCATTTTAGATGTGGTAGACTTAAACAACTATCTCTGAAAATCACTCAAAATTTTTCTTGTTAAAATTGGTATGATAATTTCTCACGAATATTTAGGCCCATAAATGATTTTAAATTAAAAAGTTTTCAACTAAAGTTGTAGATGTAGTCGATCTCTCCATAATTTTAATATAAAATTTATCTTCATCTGACTTAATATGAAAAAAGTTATCAATTTTGAATCGTATTTTTAGTGGCAGTTTTTTTCCGAGCAACTACCATAAGAAATCTATTTGTATCAGCACCTTAGAGCAACTCCAAGACAGTTTGTAAAATTAGATGGCTAAAACCTATAATTTAGTCAACCTCTAAGATAAAAAACCTCTAAAAAAGAGAAAACTCCTACAAACCTTTCCAATTACGATTCTATATTTTCCAAAGAGCCACGCCATCTCTGTTTTCATCGCCTCACCGGCACCCAGTCACTGTGGCTACCTCCTGGGCTCCTGGCCATCTGCGGCCTCCCACCAGCCAAGCTCCACGTAGGGGAGGCTAGCGCTGGCCAGCTATGGTCGGCCACTAGCCACCAAAGGCAGCCAGCCGGAGTTTTGTTCCTCCATTCGCCATCCCTCTCCTCATCAACTAGAGCACCTCGAATCTTCAAGGCCTCGTAAGTCGCAACAGTCAAGGCAAACCGCCAACGATAATTCTGTGTTGCGCGTCCGAGCTTGCAGGACTGTTCGAGAGCATGGGCTACGTGGCCACCGACGACGAGGTGTCCCGCATGATGCAGGAAGTTGACGCCGACAACGATGGCTACATCAGCCTACGCGAGTTTCACCACGCTCATGGAGTCCGCCTCCGCGGATGGCTACATCAGCCTGCCTTATTAGTTCGTCGCGGTGATGGGGTCTGCCTCCGCCCATGCTGTCGAGGAGGACCTGCGCCACACGTTCATGATCTTCGGCGCCGACGGCAATGGCTTCATCACCCCCGCCGAGCTCGTGTGCGTCCTGCGCGGCCTCAGGGAGTCTGCCACCATCACGCAGTGCCTGCCGCATGATCTAGCGTGCCGACCGCAACGGGAACCGATATGAGTTTGCAAATTAAAGGACACACGCGGGAACTGCGAGCGCCGCGAGGGAATACGCACGGGGTAGGTGGATGGCTACGGCGCCGGTGAGCTATTTTTTTTAGAGAAAGGGGTCGCTACTCCCCGGCCTTTTAGAAGGTTTAAACGCGCGGGGCCTTGGGTTCGAACCCGGGCGGCCGGCCTCACACCTGGAGAGCTGGACCAAACGAGCTAACACTCGTTCCCACCGGTGAGCTATATCTAGCATGCGACAACGTACTCCAGGATAGATGGCATGTTAAGTTGTTATTTTGGAACACGAGATACAATTGGACTCTCTTTTCCTCTCAAAATACTCCAATATAGATTCCACGACGTAGATAGCTTTTCTCTTGGAGTTGCTCTTATGACAACTAGTCAACTAGCTCTAGAAATAGGGCGACCACCATTAGGAACCAGATTTTTAGCTGCAGCCTTATGACAGCTGCCTCTAGAAATAGGACTATTGTACTGGCGCGGTTGACATAACCTACTACTAGTCAATATATCTATTTCTAAAACAACTGCCAGTAAAAAATAAGATCAACCATTTTTACTAGTGGTCGTGTTATATGGACCGCCAATAGAATCACAGTTCTTAGGCACTATACTGACGTTTACTTTTGTGTACCACCAGTGAAAAATATGTGGCGTTAGTAGTGAAAACCGTTTTCTAAATAGTACATGTTTAACAAACCAATAGTTTCCCAAGGCATCTCTACGGATTATGATTGGTAGCATCAATTTTAGTTGATAATAACCGCAATACCGGTAGCGATGATGCTACAATCCCTCCTTCGGTGTGTGACAAATCAAAGTCGTAGACGTAAAGATACTAGAACAAACGACTCTAGATCTCGAATAAACAGATTATTCTACTGACGTCCCCAAGAGTCACATTTTCATATTTGAAAATTTCTGGATGCTTAAACCTGGATTCCTTGATCTGGTCCTTCAAAATTGGTCCTCTCCCACCTTCCTTCAGGATAAGGCCAGAACCATCTCTAAGAAATTCAGGAACTTGAGAAGCATCCTCAAATCTTGGAGTCAATCCTTCTCTAGCTTGAAGCTGTGCATTGCTAACATCTCCATGACTATTCAGTTCCTTGAAAACCTGGAAGATCACAGGGATCTAACTCTGGAAGAATGGAATTTTAGAGAAATTCTAAGGGGAAAATTATTGCATCGGTTGGAACTACAAAGAATATATTGGAATCAAAGGGGCTCTATCAAGTGGGTTATTCTGGGAGACGCTGGCACCAATTTTTTCCATGCAAATGCAACAATAAGGCACAGGAGAAATATTATCACTAAGTTGGCAATAGATGAAGGGGAGGTACACACTTCACATGCTAGTAAGGAACTGTTTATCTGGCAATCCTTCAAACAAAGACCGGGAGTCTCTGAATTCAATAATATGCTCTTTGACCTTACCTCCCTAATTCAAATGCATCATGATCTTGGCTAGATTGAAGATAAGTTCACAACCACTGAAATTGACAATGTGGTGAAAAATGCTCCCTATTGACAAATCTCCTGTGCCTGATGGGTTCAACAATGAATTCATCAAGAAATGTTGGCAAATAATCAAAATGGACTTCTATGAGTTATGCTGTGAATTCCAAAATAACAATGTTTGCCTGCAGAGCATTAATTCCTCCTTCATCACCCTTGTCCCCAAAAATGATAGCCCTTCTTGCTTCCATGAAGATAATTACCACACTCTTGGCTAATAGGCTACAGACCATAATCACTTCTCTCATCCATAAGAACCAATATGGGTTTCTCAAACATAGAACCATTCAAGATTGCTTAGCTTGGGCATTTGAATATCTGCACCTATGCCACCACTCCAGAAAAGAAATAGCCATACTAAAGCTAGACTTTGAGAAGGCCATTGACAAAATTGAGCACTCAACCATCCTGAAATTATTGGAAGCTAGAGGCTTTGGGCAAACTTGGATTTCTTGGATCAGCAACATTCTTTCAACTGGATCTTCTAAGGTATTACTCAATGGTGTCCCTGGCAAAAATATTCATTGTAAAATAGGTGTGTCACACTCCAATTAAAGGACAATATAGAGTGCATACATCTTATGTGCGCCCCAGGAATAGTCGCACACATAAGCCGACAAATTAACAGAAGTATCATCACTGAGTACATACATAACGTTATTACATCACATAGTTCTTACATAAACAAACGGAAAGATAAATGGCAACTCTCAAGCGTAGTGTCTGATCCACAGGGAAGGACGACTGGTTGACCCAAACCTAGAAATCCTCCGGGAAGTCCTCGTAGAAACTGTCATCTGTTACCCATCCGGGATTTTACCCAAAAACAATATAGCAACAAGTGTGAGTACATTCGTACTCCGCAAGTATAGTATGAGGATTCATGAGGCTCAAAAAGGCTAGACACGGTTGACTGCAGTTAGCATTTTTAGTAGATCAACATTTCATTATTAATCATTATTAAGTTATGCTCAAACTCCCATTTATCCCACATGATCCACTACTAGATTTAAGAAAAGAAAGCATCAGTGTGATCTCATCATCATAGTTCATCACGTATCAAGTAAGCATTTATTCTGTGAGTTTTCCGGGCCGCTCGTGTCCGTGAGCACGGCTGTTATAACAGTTCAAACACTCTGCAGAGGTTGTGCATCTTTACCCGTGAGTCGTGTTACCCGTATGCCCGGGGCCCGTCGACCCCCTAACACTTCCAAGGTGAGCAGGCAGGGTACACTATGAAGCCTTCCATAGGCCTCTTCTAACCAGTTAGGGCCGCTAGGTTTCCTCGGCAGGCAGATATAGAGAACCCCCCTTTCGATGGCACAATTCCCGCAGGCTATACACATCTGAACAGAGGCAGTTCTATACCCAACGTGGCAAGCCCCTCTTGCGCCCTTTCGGGTAACCTCTAACAAGTTAGAAAAGATCCTACTACTGAGCTAAAGTCAGAGCCATTTAACTCCCACGGTTGCACTGTAAGTCCCAGCTTTTGCCCTACAGATAAGTCCTTATGGAGGGTTTAGGGCAACATGATCAACATCATTTGCACCATCACCCTTTAGTTCCACTACTATCATCATGATTATCCGTTGTTTCCATTAATCAATGTGTAGATCATGTTTAGTTAGAGCACTAGCTTTCTACCCAAATGCAATTAATCCCCATAGGAATCAAGGTACAGGTCATCAATTTGCTAGGAAGTCCTTATAATCGAGCAATATTAGACACATGCATGATGAATATGTTATATAATGAATAGGACAACAAGGTAGGCCCATGCTATACTTGCCTTGGTTCACGAACTGCTGCTGGTCCTGCTGATCCTCGTACGCGTCCAGATTTCCGACGTACTCCTCACCGTCTGAACTCGTACGACACGAAGTACAACACGCAATTCGGAGCAGACATACAAGCAAAACATAGCTACTATTAGAACAGTACACCAACAATAAATAAATCTGAATAAAATGTTTACCAAAATCATCTACGTCTCGCTACGATCACAACAACGCGAAGTGCACGAAAAACGGAGTTACAACGCAAAAGTTACGAGCTATTTAAGGTTCCACAAGTTAGCTATTAAACTAGACTTAATCGAGAAATTCAAAAGCTCCTAACCGGTCTAACAGTAGCACTATTGCGTAGATCATGAAATTACGAAACTAACGCAAGTTGAACGGGTCAAATCGGAGTTAAAACGATGATTTTATAAGCGTTTTACTGTAGTGGCAAATCTGTAATTAATCTGAAAACGTATTTTTCATTTAAACCGAAGAACTACGTTTTCAAAATGAGAATACGTACTCCGGGAGTACGCCAAGGACGGCGGGTTGGATTATGCAAGAAGCCGGGGGCTCTTTAGCAAGAAGACCCGCGAAGGGGTATCAACGAGTCCTGGCCGTCGGATCCGAGATGGACGGCGAGGATTAGATGAAGGAGGGGAAGAAAGGCGCGGCCGCCGGAGTTGGGGGTGGAGACGGCGGCTCCGCCATTGGCGGCGGCGAGGAGCTCGCCGGCGTTGCCCTTTCGGGCGCTACAGACCACGGTTCGATGAGCGGGGGGTACCGGGATAATGCGGAGGCGATGGCGACCTCAACCATGCCAATTGCGTGACCGGGGAAGGTGTCCGACGCGGGGGCTGCCATAACCGACGGTGGCGAGCTCGCCGGAGCAGCGGGATTGGGTGCCCTAGTGCCCCATTCGCCAAACCAATTTCACAGGGAGGATGCGGAAGGGGTGAGGGTTCCGTTTTTGCCACTAACGCGGCCGGGGAAAGGCCCGAGGGCCACCCGCCATGGCCGGCCATGGAAGAGCTCGCCGGAGCTCACGTAGGACGGCCCTAGAGACCACCAAACGCCACAGGAGAGGGACGGGGAGAAAGAGGGGAACGCGGGGGTGCTCACCGAGCGGACAACCGGAGTCGAGGCAGCTCGGGGCGAAGACCGACGGGGTGGCCGTATGGTGCTCCGGTGATGCGCCGCTGCGGGGCTTCGTGTGCTCAATAGAGTGGGGTTGGAACGGGAAAAACAGCAGGGGGAGGCGGTGAAGGGGGTTGCGGCTCCCTTTTTGAAGAGGTAAGGGCGCGGGGCGCTCCCACGCGCGGAGGTCGTGGGCGCGGGGGCGGTTGCGGCTTGACCGGCGTTCGGAGCGGGAGGTTGGGGAAGAACGCGCCGACATGCGGGCCCCTGTCGTCAGCGGCTGCGAGAGGGTGGGCGGCAACTGCTGGCCGAGATGGGCTGGGCCGCTGGGAACCGAGCTAGCAGGCCGAAAAGGAGGGAAGTGAAGGCGGGAAAAAGAATTTGTTTTCCTTTTTCTGAGTTGAATTTTCAAATCACATTTCCAAATGATTTTCAAATCCTTTCAACTATTTATCAAAACCACTCATCACAATAAAATGTAGCAGCATGAGTGCACCAAAGAGTTGCTAATTCTTAGGATTGATTTTAATTTCCCAAAATTTATTATTCCCTAAATTTGAATGCACAACAAATTCATATTTAAATCAAATTTATCTATTTTTAAATAATACGAAAATTTAGGGTGTCACAATTCTACCCCCCTTAAAAGAATCTCGTCCTCGAGATTGGATGATGCTTACTCAAAAAGCTGTGGATAAGACTTTCTCAGATCTTCTTCCCTTTCCCACGTAGATTCATCTTCTGAATAACGATTCCATTGCACTCTGCACATCTTTATAGTGCGACTCCTTGTAACTCTTTCTGCAGTTTCAAGAATCTTTACCGGATATTCCTCATACGTGAGATCTTCTTTAACAGTAAGCTCCTCCAAGGGAATCTGCTCTTCTGATACACGTAAACACTTTTTCAATTGTGAAACATGGAACACATCATGCACACCTGCTAAACTTTCTGGCAATTCCAATTGATAAGCCACTTCTCCACGTCTCTCCAGAATCTTGAAAGGTCCTACATATCTCGGTGCTAACTTGCCCTTCATATTGAATCTTCTCACATTTCTCATTGGTGACACTTTCAAATACACATAGTCACCTACTTTGAAACTCAACTCTCTCCTTCTGACATCAGCATAGCTCTTCTGTCTAGACTGTGCTACTCTCAAATTATCCCTGATCATCCTCACTTGTTCTTCTGCATTGCGTAGGACATCAGGTCCAAACACTTGGGTCTCACCTGCCTGATTCCAGAATAGAGGTGTTCTACACTTTCGTCCATATAAAGCTTCGAATGGCGCCATCTTAAGACTTTTCTGGTGACTGTTGTTGTATGAAAACTCAGCATATGACAAACTCTTATCCCAACTAGTACCATACTGTAAGGCACAAGCTCTCAACATATCTTTCAAGATTTGATTGGTCCTTTCGGTCTGCCCATCAGTTTGGGGTGATATGCCGAACTGAAATTTAACTTGGTTCCCAAAGCACTGTGTACCTTACGCCAAAAATGTGATGTAAACTGAGTTCCTCGGTCAGATACGATCTTCTTTGGAACTCCATGTAGACATACTATTCTCTCCATATACAATTCCGCTAGCTTTGCACCACTATAAGTGGTTTTGACTGGCAAGAAGTGAGCTACCTTAGTAAGTCGATCCACTATTACCCAGATCGAATCATATCCTTGTTGAGTGCGGGGCAATCCAGTAATGAAGTCCATACCAACTTCTTCCCATTTCCACTCTGGTATTTTCATTGGTTGCAACAATCCTGCAGGCCTTTGGTGCTCAGCTTTCACCCTTTGACAAGTATCACATATGGCCACATACTCAGCCACATCCCGTTTCAAACCATACCACCAATACTTCTCTTTGAGGTCCAAGTACATCTTGGTGCTTCCAGGGTGTATAGAATATGCAGAATCATGTGCCTCTCGCAGAATCATATCACGGATGGCTTTCACTTCAGGTACACATATCCTTTTTCCAAACCATAGAGTACCATTCTCATCCAACCGGAAACCTGGTGCCTTTCCAACCACTACCTGCTCAGCAATCTCTTTCAATTTCTCATCCTCCAACTGACCTTTACGTATCTCTTGCTCCAATGTAGGTTCTATAGTCAATTCTACTACATTATTGACAAAACCCAAGTTGAGATGTTCTATTTCAGCTCGCAACTCTGCTGGTATAAATGTCAACTGAAGTCCGTTGGCATAGCTTTTCCGGCTAAGTGCATCGGCAACAACATTTGCCTTTCCAGGATGATAATGCACTTCCAGATCATAGTCTTTAATTAACTCCAGCCAACGACGTTGCCTTAAGTTCAACTCGGACTGAGTAAAAATATATTTTAAACTCTTGTGGTCAGTGTAGATGTCACACTTATGTCCGATCAAATAATGCCTCCAGATTTTCAGAGCATGGACAACCGCGGCTAATTCCAAGTCATGGGTTGGGTAATTCAATTCATGCTTTCTCAATTGCCTGGATGCATAGGCCACAACCTTTCCTTCTTGCATAAGCACACATCCAAGGCCTAGGCGAGATGCATCACAATAAATAGAGAAACTCTTATTTAAATCAAGTAGGGTCAACACCGGGGCTGTTGTCAACCTTTTCTTTAACTCCTCAAAGTTAGCTTGACATTTGTCTGACCAAACAAATTTGGCATTCTTCTCTAATAGGGCTGTCATAGGCTTGGCTAGCTTAGAGAACCCTTCAATAAACCTTCTATAGTATCCAGCCAAACCCAAAAAACTACGGATTTCACTAGCATTGACTGGGGCTTTCCAATTCAACACATCTTGCACTTTACTGGGATCTACGGCTATGCCACCGTTAGAGACCACATGTCCCAGAAAACAAATTTGGCATTCTTTCAGCCAGAACTCACATTTGCTCCTCTTTGCATACAATTTATGTTCTCTGAGTTTTTGTAAGACTAACCTTAAGTGTTCGGCATGTTCCTCTTCATTTTTGGAGAATACTAGGATATCATCTATGAATACCACTACAAACTTATCCAAGTACTCCATGAATACTTTGTTCATTAGGTACATAAAGTATGCAGGTGCATTAGTCAGTCCAAAAGACATCACTGTGTACTCATAAAGGCCATATCTGGTAGTAAATGCTGTCGTGGGTATGTCGGATGCACGAATTTTTAGTTGGTGATATCCAGAACGGAGGTCAATTTTTGAGAACACACAAGCACCTTTCAGCTGATCAAATAAATCATCAATTCTAGGGAGTGGGTATTTGTTCTTGATGGTGACTTCATTTAGGGACCTATAATCGACACACATCCTTCGTGTGCCATCTTTCTTATCCACAAATATAACAGGTGCTCCCCACGGTGAAGAACTAGGACGAATAAAACCTTTCTCTTGCAATTCCTTAATTTGTTTCTTTAGTTCTTCTAATTCATTTACCCCCATTCTATATGGTCTCTTAGCTATGGGTGCAGTTCCAGGTAAAAGCTCGATAAGGAATTCGATGTCACGATCGGGTGGCATACCTGGCAATTCATCGGGGAACACGTCCGGGAATTCATCCACCACCTGGTCCTCCTGGTTAGCAACATCGCTCAGCTGATTGACGGTGGCGGTAGGTTGAGCTTGCACTTCCACTTCAACACAAATTCTATCACCACTTGGAGATGTCACAACCACAGATTTTTCCTGACATTGTATCACTGCCCTATGTTGCTTCATCCAATCCATTCCCAGGATGAGATCAATCCCAGCGGTTCTCAGAACAATTGGATTTACCTTGAAAGCTACCCCCTTAAGAATATACTAGTAGAAGGGCTCCAATAATTTGCTGGCATGCTACCCCCCGGTGAATTAACTAGCATGGGATCCTTCATGGCACACAGGGGTATGCTATGCATTCTAACAAAAGCTTGGGATATGAAAGAATGCGAGGCACCGGAATCAAAAAGTACGGTAGCGGAGATGGAGTTGACGCTAAACGTACCCAGCATAACCTCAGGCGCCTCCTGAGCTGATTCCGACGACACATGGTTCACCTTGCCAGTGAACGGAGGTCGAGCGTTGGGTCTCTGGTTGTTCTGCTGGTTCTGCGGGGCCTGCCGGTTCTGCTTCTTCGGGCACTGGTACGAATAGTGTCCCACCTCTCCACAGTTGTAACAGGCATTGGGGTTGCCTGGGGTGCCACTCTTGATTGGGGCATTGTTGGGCACTCCCTGACGTGGTGCCTGGTTGCTAGCTTGCGGTTGCTGGGGGCGCTGCTGACTCTGATTACCCAACTGCGGTGGGTACTGGGGACGCTGCTGGTGCTGGTTCCTCTGGGGGTACTGGCCCTTGTTCCATTGGTTGGGTGGCCCTTGGTTCCTCTGCGGAAAATCTTGCTGCGGGAAGGCTCACGGGCGAGTGTTGCTACCCGATGCCTGTCCCTGGAGCTTCCTCTTCTTGAGGTCCATTTCCTTACGCTTGTTATCAATTACAATTGCGCGGTCCACCAACTCCTGGAAACTGGCATATTTGTTGGACATCAGCTGCAGTTGGAGTCCATCATACAGCCCCTTCAGAAAACGGCGCTGTTTGTCAGAATCCCTAGCCACTTCAGCCGGGGCATATCGCGACAATTGTGCAAACTTGTCGCGGTATTCCGCCACTGTCATGGACCCTTGCTTGAGAGCCCGGAACTCCTCTTGCTTCAGCTCAATAAGTCCCTCAGGGATATGATAGGACCTGAAGTTCTCTGTGAACTCTTTCCATGTGACCTCTGGAGCATTCTCTGGACGTCCATACTGGAATGACTCCCACCAATCCTGAGCAGCTCCTTGGAGTTGGCCTGAGGCGTACAAGACTTTCTCCAAGTCGTTGCACTGAGCAATGTTCAGCTGCTTTTCCACAGCTCTCAGCCAGTCATCCGCCTCCATAGGTTCAGAGGCGTGTGTGAACACAGGTGGGCGTCCTTTCAGAAACTCACCACGCTTGTCACGGACCTGCACTGGTGGGGGTGCTCCTGCGGGTTGCTCACCAAGACGGTCCATCACGGTCTGCATGAGCTGCGCTTGCATGGCCATCAACTGCTCAATGGTCACCGGCGGTGGCGGAGGTGGGTCCACCAAAGCTCCGTGTCCACGACCACGGCCACGGCCTCGACCACGTCCTCCTCTGGCGGCCATCTGTTTCCAAGCAAATGTGCAAACTTTAGAGATCTCCCAAATATTTTACAAATTATTTACAAAAGGTAAATAACATAACTGAAAATTTCTGGACGAGTGTCTACAACCGCAGGCCGAAAACTGGAGTGTAACTCAAGTTCCAGAAATCCAAAATAGGCGTGGCATACATCGTTGGAAAGCTTAAAGAGTCTGCTACAACTTTTGTATAGAACTTTTTCACTGATACAGACGGCAACATCATCAAAAACTGAGCTAAACAATTTCTGTTCTAGGTTACAGACTGCACAGACTTGCCAGGTTGCAGCAGGCATATCTCCCAATCCAGAATTGATAATGAGGTGATTCCAGTGGGAAATGAAAGGTACACAGGTCTAGTTCTTCCCACAAAAATTTCATAATTTTTGGACGTAGAGATTTAGAGATATGAGACAAACATTGCAGACTGCTCTGAGAAACAGCACAGCAGTAACGCAGAAATTAACCCCAACTAAGTTAATCAAACACTAACTTAAGGTTTTAATAAAAAGAACATGTGGACAAGCCCACACTGTTCCAGCAATTAAACAAACTCCAAATCAACCAAGTTCATCAACACAACCAACGACACAACGGAAAGTTCACAAAACAAACACGAACTTGACACGACTCTCGACTCTAAGACGCATCTAGCTAGACGGGGCTGCAACATCTAAGGAGCGCGATCCACCATGGTGAACACCCTGGCCTTCTTCTTGTAAATGGTGGGCTGTCCTAGCTGAACGGCCATCTCATCTATCTGGTTCTGAAGGCGCTTTTCAGATTTTTGCGCTGCACGAAGCTCTTCCCTGAGTGCTTCGTTGACCTCCTGCATGGCGCTGAGGTGCCTCACTGTGGTGTCCAAGGTGGGATCAGAAGCTGGAGAAGCCAACACTGCCCATGTCTTCACCCTCGGGTCATAGCGTGGAAGATACCGGTAGCGGTTGTTCTGCATATCCTCAAAACGCCTACCATGGTAGTGCAGGTACGCCGCCTGCGCAGCATCTTCCATGCTGTCATAAACACTGGCACGCCTGGCTCGGTGGCTATGGGTGGTCACAATATCCTGGGATTGGTCGGTGTTGTTCCAGGCGGTGACGATCACATTGGTCTTCCAGTACGTCGCCTCCACTGGATGTGTGTGCTCCGCACAGTAGTACTTCACAGAGGCAGCAAACTCTGGATAGTACTCAGCTAGCATGGTGGTGAGGAGGTTGTGGTAGTGGGCATCTTCGGGAGCTTCCTTAAACTTGTTCCTGGTGGACCATCCTATCTCTTCTGGCTCCTCTGATGCAGCTGGGGAGGGCACTGGGGTTGGTGCAGAAGCAGCCTGTGATGCTGGTGGAGGTGTAGCAGCGGGGACTGGTGCATCCACATGTGGAATGGGTGCAGCCACGGGAGTCGAAGCGGGTCCATCAGATACAGCATCTGAAAATGCCTCCTCCTCCATGGGTTCCTCCTCCTCGTCGTCAGTGACGTGGACGACCTCTGGCTCCACTGGTGGTACTGCTGGTGGTGCTGGTGGAGCAGGTGCTGCTGGAACGAACTGGGCGACGTAGGCAGCGGCACTGAGACGAGGCATCTATAGTTTTGATATAAAATATTATCAGAGTCAATATTTTATGCAATAAAATAAAGAATAGAGCATAAATTTTTTAAGAAAATATCAAGAGTAAGGTAGTAGCAAATAAATAAATAAAGTCAATCTCCTAGAAACGACCATTTCTACCTAGGTTTGCGTCCTACAGTCGACACAGCTCTGATGCCAATTTGTCACACTCCAATTAAAGGACAATATAGAGTGCATACATCTTATGTGCGCCCCAGGAATAGTCGCACACATAAGCCGACAAATTAACAGAAGTATCATCACTGAGTACATACATAACGTTATTACATCACATAGTTCTTACATAAACAAACGGAAAGATAAATGGCAACTCTCAAGCGTAGTGTCTCATCCACAGGGAAGGACGACTGGTTGACCCAAACCTAGAAATCCTCCGGGAAGTCCTCGTAGAAACTGTCATCTGTTACCCATTCGGGATTTTACCCAAAAACAATATAGCAACAAGTGTGAGTACATTCGTACTCCGCAAGTATAGTATGAGGATTCATGAGGCTCAAAAAGGCTAGACACGGTTGACTGCAGTTAGCATTTTTAGTAGATCAACATTTCATTATTAATCATTATTAAGTTATGCTCAAACTCCCATTTATCCCACATGATCCACTACTAGATTTAAGAAAAGAAAGCATCAGTGTGATCTCATCATCATAGTTCATCACGTATCAAGTAAGCATTTATTCTGTGAGTTTTCCGGGCCGCTCGTGTCCGTGAGCACGGCTGTTATAACAGTTTAAACACTCTGCAGAGGTTGTGCATCTTTACCCGTGAGTCGTGTTACCCGTATGCCCGGGGCCCGTCGACCCCCTAACACTTCCAAGGTGAGCAGGCAGGGTACACTATGAAGCCTTCCATAGGCCTCTTCTAACCAGTTAGGGCCGCTAGGTTTCCTCGGCAGGCAGATATAGAGAACCCCCCTTTCGATGGCACAATTCCCGCAGGCTATACACATCTGAACAGAGGCAGTTCTATACCCAACGTGGCAAGCCCCTCTTGCGCCCTTTCGGGTAACCTCTAACAAGTTAGAAAAGATCATACTACTGAGCTAAAGTCAGAGCCATTTAACTCCCACGGTTGCACTGTAAGTCCCAGCTTTTGCCCTACAGATAAGTCCTTACGGAGGGTTTAGGGCAACATGATCAACATCATTTGCACCATCACCCTTTAGTTCCACTACTATCATCATGATTATCCGTTGTTTCCATTAATCAATGTGTAGATCATGTTTAGTTAGAGCACTAGCTTTCTACCCAAATGCAATTAATCCCCATAGGAATCAAGGTACATGTCATCAATTTGCTAGGAAGTCCTTATAATCGAGCAATATTAGACACATGCATGATGAATATGTTATATAATGAATAGGACAACAAGGTAGGCCCATGCTATACTTGCCTTGGTTCACGAACTGCTGCTGGTCCTGCTGATCCTCGTACGCGTCCGGATTTCTGACGTACTCCTCACCGTCTGAACTCGTACGACACGAAGTACAACACGCAATTCGGAGCAGACATACAAGCAAAACATAGCTACTATTAGAACAGTACACCAACAATAAATAAATCTGAATAAAATGTTTACCAAAATCATCTACGTCTCGCTACGATCACAACAACGCGAAGTGCACGAAAAACGGAGTTACAACGCAAAAGTTACGAGCTATTTAAGGTTCCACAAGTTAGCTATTAAACTAGACTTAATCGAGAAATTCAAAAGCTCCTAACCGGTCTAACAGTAGCACTATTGCGTAGATCATGAAATTACGAAACTAACGCAAGTTGAACGGGTCAAATCGGAGTTAAAACGATGATTTTATAAGCGTTTTACTGTAGTGGCAAATCTGTAATTAATCTGAAAACGTATTTTTCATTTAAACCGAAGAACTACGTTTTCAAAATGAGAATACGTACTCCGGGAGTACGCCAAGGACGGCGGGTTGGATTATGCAAGAAGCCGGGGGCTCTTTAGCAAGAAGACCCGCGAAGGGGTATCAACGAGTCCTGGCCGTCGGATCCGAGATGGACGGCGAGGATTAGATGAAGGAGGGGAAGAAAGGCGCGGCCGCCGGAGTTGGGGGTGGAGACGGCGGCTCCGCCATTGGCGGCGGCGAGGAGCTCGCCGGCGTTGCCCTTTCGGGCGCTACAGACCACGGTTCGATGAGCGGGGGGTACCGGGATAATGCGGAGGCGATGGCGACCTCAACCATGCCAATTGCGTGACCGGGGAAGGTGTCCGACGCGGGGGCTGCCATAACCGACGGTGGCGAGCTCGCCGGAGCAGCGGGATTGGGTGCCCTAGTGCCCCATTCGCCAAACCAATTTCACAGGGAGGATGCGGAAGGGGTGAGGGTTCCATTTTTGCCACTAACGCGGCCGGGGAAAGGCCCGAGGGCCACCCGCCATGGCCGGCCATGGAAGAGCTCGCCGGAGCTCACGTAGGACGGCCCTAGAGACCACCAAACGCCACGGGAGAGGGACGGGGAGAAAGAGGGGAACGCGGGGGTGCTCACCGAGCGGACAACCGGAGTCGAGGCAGCTCGGGGCGAAGACCGACGGGGTGGCCGTATGGTGCTCCGGTGATGCGCCGCTGCGGGGCTTCGTGTGCTCAATAGAGTGGGGTTGGAACGGGAAAAACAGCAGGGGGAGGCGGTGAAGGGGGTTGCGGCTCCCTTTTTGAAGAGGTAAGGGCGCGGGGCGCTCCCACGCGCGGAGGTCGTGGGCGCGGGGGCGGTTGCGGCTTGACCGGCGTTCGGAGCGGGAGGTTGGGGAAGAACGCGCCGACATGCGGGCCCCTGTCGTCAGCGGCTGCGAGAGGGTGGGCGGCAACTGCTGGCCGAGATGGGCTGGGCCGCTGGGAACCGAGCTAGCAGGCCGAAAAGGAGGGAAGTGAAGGCGGGAAAAAGAATTTGTTTTCCTTTTTCTGAGTTGAATTTTCAAATCACATTTCTAAATGATTTTCAAATCCTTTCAACTATTTATCAAAACCACTCATCACAATAAAATGTAGCAGCATGAGTGCACCAAAGAGTTGCTAATTCTTAGGATTGATTTTAATTTCCCAAAATTTATTATTCCCTAAATTTGAATGCACAACAAATTCATATTTAAATCAAATTTATCTATTTTTAAATAATACGAAAATTTAGGGTGTCACAAGGTGTGAGGCAAGGTGATTCACTTTCCCCTTTGCTTTTTGTCCTGGTTGCTGACCTATTACAATCTATCCTTAACAAGGCAAAGGACATTATTGGTCTCCTTAATTTGCCCATCCCTCTTAACAGCTGCAGTGCTGCACTGACTTCCTTGTCATTCAATATGCTGATGACACCTTGATCATCCTTGAAGGAGATGCTAGGCAACTCTTCTTACTCAAATCTGTCCTCCACTCTTTCTCTATTTCCACAGGTTTGAAGGTCAATTATAGTAAGTCTCTGATACTTCCCATCAACATTTCTGAAACCAAGTGTGATCTCTTGGCAAATACCTTTGGCTGCTCTAAAGGTTCATTTCCTTTCACTCATGTTGGGTTTCCACTTGGCCTCACCAAACCTAAGGTTGAGGATTTCCTTAAATTGGTAAACAAATGTGAGAGGAGACTTGCATGTGCTTCTTCCTTCCTTTCTCAAGCTGGGCAACTTGAACTAACAAATGCAATCCTCAGTGCTCTTCCCACCTTCCGTCTCTGTGCCCTCACCTTGCCTAAGGGAGTGCTCAAGCAAATTGACAAATTCAGAAAACACTTTCTTTGGAGGGGGTTAGATTTAAATTCTAGGAAACCTTCCAAAGCTGCTTGGGAGATGGTCTGCAAACCAAAGGAGGAGGAAGGTCTAGGGGTTTTGGATCTACAGAAGCAGAATGAAGCCTTACTGATGAAAAATCTAGACAAGTTCTTGAACAAAAGAGACATACCCTGGGTAACAATGGTGTGGAAAAAACACTATCCAAATGGAAAGCTGCAGGCAACACAAAAAAGGGTCCTTTTGGTGGAGGGACATCTTAAAGCTCCTTGAAACTTTTAAATCTTTATCTAAGGTAAATGTGCAGAATGGTCAAACTTGCCTTTTCTGGCAAGACAATTGGATGCAGCAGCCACTCAAGTCTGACTATCCAGAACTGTATTCTTTTGCCAAGAAAAAATGGATTTTAGTTCATTCAGTATTACCATCAGCAATCAATCAATGATCTCTTCAGTCTGCCATTGTCAACAGAAGCCTTTAGTCAGTTACAAGCAGTGGAATCCATAAGAGAGCACTTTCCATTGATGGATCAGCATGACATCTGGAACTCAAATTGGGGGCCTTCTCCTCTTCAAGAGCATACAAATTTCTGATTGGTCACAGAGAAGTCCACCAAGCTTTCAACTGGCTCTAGAAATGCTTTTGCCAACCAAAGCAGAAAGTCATCTTATGGTTGCTTCTAAAGGATAGGCTAAGCACAAGAGATATCCTTAAAAGAAAGAACATGCAACTTGAATCATATAACTGTGTCGTGTGCAATTTGAGCGCTGAGGAGACCTCTGGACATCTGTTTCTTAATTGCCCATTTGCTAAGCAATGTTGGAGTTCAATTGGAATATCCTTCCAAGGTAACATCATAGCTACAGAGGCTATACTGGAGATAAGATCACAGGTTAATAATAGATTCTTCATGATCTCGGCAATTTTGATGTCCTGGGCAATTTGGATGATTAGAAACAACTTCATCTTAAAAAATCTTTAGCCAGAAGGGCAAAGGAGGTGTTCAAGAAAGAAATCTAGCTTCTGACCCTAAGGGCCAAGGCAAAAGACTCGGCTTTATTTGATCAATGGATCCAGAATCTGTCATACTTTTCTTGCTTCATTTTATTTTCTTTCTTTCTTTCTTTGTTTCTTTCTTAATTTTTCTTGTCTTGATTGTTGTCTCCTCTTGTGACTTTATCTTTTAATAAAATTCCTGTAGGGGCGAAAGCCCCTCCCGTTCCTTAAAAAAAATAGATTATTATATATTTATACAGCCTAGTGGGTGTTGACATGTCCCTTCATGGACAACTTGTCTTTTTCCGAAGGGGTTTGGAACTTTCGCGAAAGAGTCCATAGGGCTAAGTACAGCTAATGACGTGGTTTGCAATCACTGGTGAATTATTTCTGACGGTATGGACACCATTGCTGCCGTCATGCATGCCCGTTCCAATAATAGCGGTTAGTGGCTTCTATTGTTCTCTTTTCCTTGGAAGTCACATATTCCCCCCTTGGATATTACCGCTGTAATAACATGAGCGACACCATGAAATCCAAAACCATCGGTTTACCACGGACCTGTCCCCGTCCGGTATCGAGTGTACCAAAGAGAATCGTAGTGATATTCTAGGAAAACGGATTTGTTGCATCTCAGTCCTCAAACAACGATGCGACGATTGACACGTGGCTCGACCGCACGCGCGCGCCTATTTAAACCGCTCGAGCCGCACACCTGAAGAACCACGGCAAGTGACCAAGTGCAAGTGCAAGGCTAGCTACAGCTTTACGAAGGGGTAGAGCTGTTAGCAATGGCGAACGCTACGCTTGCCGTCGTCCTGGCCGTGCTTGTTCTGGTGCAGGTTTCGTGCGGCGTCGCGCGGCATCACCACGACCCGGACCCGTGCGGCGGGGACTCGTTCGGCCTGCTGGGCCACAAGGACCACGGCTGCTCGTCCCCGGCCGTGTCGGCCCACGGTACGCGCGCGGTGATGACGGTGAACGGGTTCCAGAAGGGCGAGGACGGCGGAGGCCCGTCGGAGTGCGACGGCAAGTACCACAGCGACAACGATCTGATCGTGGCGCTGTCCACGGGGTGGTACGCGGGAGGGAAGAGGTGCCACAAGAAGATCCGCATCACGAGCGTGCAGAACGGGCGCACCGTGGAGGCAACGGTCGTGGACGAGTGCGACTCCCGCCACGGCTGCAAGAACAACATCGTCGACACGTCCAAGGCCGTCTGGAAGAAGCTCGGGCTCAACACCGACATCGGCGAGGTCCCAGTCACCTGGTCCGACGCATGAAACCAGCCGTCGGTCGGGCGGAGGGCGGCCGGTGGCCTTGCCGGCCGGCCGCCAGCAAGGGAAGGACGAAGACATGTTCTTTGATCAGGTCCCCTTGTCCCTGCGGCTTGCGTTGTTGTTGTCACGTACGTGGAGTCTGTAATTGTACCTGCATCTATAGAATGAGAGGATGACGGTACAGTTGGTGTGTGTGTGTCGTTTGTGTCAATTACTGCTACTCTCGAGGCATGGTACCTAGGTAGCTAGAGTGGCAGAATAAAAGCATGGTGTACGCGACTACATGTAAGGTTAAGGTGTTCCTGTCAGTCTATCAGTTTCTAAAAACCACGTGTTTGTTCATATCGTGTTAATTGTTCACCACTCAGTTGTTTCTAAATGTTGTAAAACACGTTGACATCACTTAAAATATGTCTCTCTCTGTCTCTTATGAATACCACAATAGATGAAAATAGAAGATTACATAGACACAAGCAGTGGCGGAGCCAGAAATTATGGATAGGAGGGCCGGTCAAAGAGCTTCAACAATAAAATAACTGAGTGTAGCTTATTTGTTTGGATTTTTGCACCGTGGATAGGCTCATCCAAAGATAAAATACAAATTTATGTAATTCTTTTGTTCAGAAGTTATCAAAAAATATATGACAAAGCTTTTATTATATCTTTCTAATATAGATTATTAAATTATATATTACATAAACAAAGTTTGTTGTGATGTTGGGGGGCCATGGCCCCTGCCCGCCCCCTGGCTCCGCCAGTGGACACAAGATAGAAGAACTATCCTTTATCCTTCGAATATTGATGATTATAACGTAGAACTCTCGTGTATATATAGTTCACAACAGGCTTAAGAGAATGGACTAAGATCTATAATTCCTCCTCCTTTCTTTTCAAGTTAGAATCTTTATGTTTTAAAACACTTCCTCTTTGTCACACCCATTTTTAGAACCAAATGGAATGCATAATCTTATGTGCGTCCAGAAATCAATCACACATAAGCTGACAAATTAAAGAGAGTATCATCACAAATGTTATTACATCACGATTATTATCACATAGTCTTTACATAATCATAGCGGAAATAAAAAGATAACTCTCTCTCGTGGCAGCTCCATGCACAGGCATAATGACTGGTTGACCGCAAGACTAGTAAAGACTATGTGAAGTAGGAGTAGTAGTCACTAATTGCTCCATCTGTTACCCATCCGAGATTTTTATCCAAATAAGAGAATAAACAAGCGTAAGTACATCTCGTACTCAACAAGTGTAACATGGGGTTCATGAGGCTCAAAGGTATGACATTGGTTTAACAGCATGTAGCTTTTAGTTGGCATGATTTTAGCATATCAATGGCATCAAGTTGTCTCAACTTACAATAACATATGATCAATGTAAAATGAATAACGAATAGCAAAAGCATATTAATCATTGGTGATCAACTATTCTGTAAGGGTCTAAGGCCATTTGTAACCGTGAGCACGGCTGTTATAACAGTTTTACACTCTGTAGAGGTCGTATACTTTCACTGTGAGTCGTGTAGCCCATATGCCCGGGTTAATTACTCCCAAAATACTATCAAGGTGAGCAGGCAGGGAAACACTATGAAGTCTTTCGAAGGTTCGTCTAATAAGTTAGGGCCACTAGATTCACTTGGCAAACAGATATAGAGCCCCCTTCCATATGGCACATTGATGCGCAACCTATACACATAAGGACAGAGGCCGCACTATACCCGATTCGTCAAGTCATTCTTACGCCAAAAAGGTTACCACTAACAAGCTAGAAAAGGTCCTTCTATATAACTAAAGCTAGAGCTATGTAGCCCTCACAGTTGTACTATAAGTCCCAGATGTTCGCTTACAGATGAGTCCTTATGGAGAGAAACTGGAGCACCTTAAGATAGCCCAATGCTCTAGCCCCCTTTAAGTATGTTACTAAAAAGTCATCTTTTAATGTTTGTTGCATATTCCATTTGTCAAATTACAAGATCATAGTTCATATTAAGCACTAGCAAAGCTATTCAATGCAATATCATGAGTGCCAAGGTAATGGATCAAAACTAAGTCATCCTTAATAAGAGAATACATGCATAATGAATTTAATTAATTATTGTGAATAGGATAACAAGGATAATCCCATGCTATACTTGCCTTGATAAACTGATCATGTTGATCCTGCTCGTAGAAAAACTCTTGGTCACCAACGAATTGCTCACCGTCTATACTCGATCAACATAATCAACAACATTCATCCAAAAGCAATCATACAAAACAAACAAGACTATAATTAGAACAGTACACCAAAAGTAATAAAATAAGATAAAAAGTTTTTAAAACGAATCTATATCTTGCTATGATCACACAGACGCGAAGATCACGAAAAACGGAGCTAAAACGGCGAAGTTATGAATTAAATAAGATTTTCCTTAGTTAAATAATAGATTTAATCTAAGCGTGAAATTAAAAAGTTGAAAACATGTTCAACAGTGATACTAACATATAGATTACGTAATTATGAATCTAACACAACTTGAACGGGTCAAATCGGAGTTAAAACAAAGATTTTATGGCTAAAACAATATTAGTGGCAGAACTGTAAATAGAAAAAACGTATTTTTGAATTTACCGAGATGAAACTACGCTTTCAAAAGAAGAAAACATATTCGCGATTTACATTTTGGACCGCGGGTTCTATACTAGAAAAGCGCAGGGTCTCTTTAGCAAATTAGCCCCCCGAAGGGGTATTGGTTACCCTCGGCCGTTGGATCAGGGATGGACGATCCAGATTAGATCAAGAGGGTTAAAAAGAAATCTCCAGCCGGCTACAGTGCCGAGCGTGGCGGTTGGCCATGACCGGCGGCGAGGAACCTCACCGGCGTTATCAAACCCGACCCTAGAGACGTCGGTTAGGCACGAGAAAGGCACGGGGAGATGGAGGAACTCAACGCGAACTCACCAAGCCCGAAAAAGAGTTCGGGAAAGGCCTGGAGGCGTCGGGTGGCGTGAAACGGCGGACGGCGAGCTCCTGCAAGAGTTTGGTGGCGGCGTGTAAGCAATTAGGAGCAAAAGGGAGAAGGAGAAGAGGTTCGACATCTTCACGAGCTTGACCCGAGGCAACACGAAGACTTACGGTGACGGAGGCACGACTTATCCGTCGAACCTCGAGCTCGGGAGGCATTCTAGGGTTACGGCGGCCACGACTCGAATTGGTGGCTGTGGGAGCATGGAATGGAGGCGATGGTGATGTGGCCTCCGGCTTTTATAGCTCAAAGGCTGCGCCAAGAATGGAAAGGGGAGGATTGGGTGCGGGATTTGACTTGGTCGAACTCAGTGGAGGAAGGAAGGCGCCGGCTTCTATTTTTGGAAGGTGCCGGAGGTAGAAGACGGAAGGGAAAGAGGTCACTGACCTGTGGGGCTAGGGCGTCAGCGAGACAGAGAGAGAGGGAATGCGGGCGCGCGCACGGGGTTGGGCCAGCGGCGTGTTGGGCTCGGCCCATGGCGCGGAGCGACGGAAGGTAGAGTGGCCTACGCGGAGGGATGGGAGCCTGCGGGAGCGATGCTGCTGGGCTGCGAGGTGGGAACGGGCCAGCCTGGCTGCTAGGCCTGCAGAAAAGAGGAGAGGAGAGGGGAGAAAGAGGTGGAGCTGGGCCGCGAAGAAGGGCCAAGCGGGCCAAAAGAGAGAGGAAAGGAAAAGCCCCTTTCTTTTTCTTTTCAAATTTTCCAAAGCCATTTTAAGATGGATTTTGAAATCCTTTTTGAGTTTTCAAACAGAGCACACAATACGAAATATTATGCAGCAGCATGTATGCTCAATCATGTAGCTAGCTTTATAGTTGCTTTTAATTTAATAAGAGTTATTACTTTTCTAAGTTTGCATGCCCACAAAATGCGTAATCAAATCATTTTAAGCTATTTGAAAACTTACAAATTTTAGGGTGTTACACTCTTCGACGGTTATCACGATATGTACATGCCTCATTGAAAACTCTAACCGAAAATCCAGTGGAAAAATAGTTTAGGAGAAAAGAGTAAATTGTATTGGCAAATTACATTGCACACATATTGCCTCATTAAAAATCTTGTGTGACAAATCTTCAAGTAAAAACCAACATAAGGAAAAAAAGAATACCACACTTAACCTTTTTGTCATGTATTATTCTTCAACATCTTCTATTCTTCATGAACAAATGTCAACCTTCATGTTCTATGCATAAACTTCAACATTTTGCCAAATAAGATCCTATTGGTTTACCTTCGAGGTAGATTTAATCAAATATGATCCCCTCATAAAGTCATCCTTTGAACTTCATTGCTCAAATCATGAAATCACACTTTTCATAATTGTATGCATAATTGGCATCACAATACTTTGTCTTTCAAGAACTTGGCTTGCAGTTCTTCTATGAATTGTGAAATGAATAAATATGAGCAATATGCTTGATGGGTAATATGACCACTTATTAGTTGTGCAATACAAATAAAATTTATCTTTCTAGGGAACTAAATTCTTTAAGAGTATTATAGGGGTAAATGAGTTATAATGTCAGATATCTTCTAGATATATAGTACCTCAAATCTCATTCTAGAGTTTGAATACATGTAATGGATTTTCAAATTATTTGTTCTACAAGTCTCCAGGATTCTAATTGTACCACTAAATAGTAAATCTAGTCTTGCATTCGGTATTTAGAGGATAATTCAATTGTCAATATCACCAATACTCTTGTACCTTCTATAGGATTTAGATGATATGACCACTTCATTGTTAGTTTTGTACTTTGAGTGTTCTATAAGGCAAATTCATGGTGTTATTATTCCTCATTTCCTTTCACTTGGGCCTATGTTCACTTCTGAGATTAATGGTATTATTTTAAAAATTGATTGGTAAATACTTACAGTGTATGTTTGAACATCCAAATGATCTCAAATCAAAAAAGTTTGAAGTACAAATGTGTAGATCTCGTCGAGTACTGCAACTTTGGTATAAAGCTCGTCTTCATCAGACATCATATGAGAAAGCTATGAAGTTTTTCATGCAACATATCACTACTGGTTAAAGCCACGAACTGATAGTGATAGTATCAGTGTCGTCAGTTTTAGCCAAAAGCCGACAGTGGTGACCCAATATAACTACCGGTTCTTAGCAAAAACCAACAATGATAGTATCAGCATCAATTTTATTAAAAAACGATGACCTGAATATCACTGTCGGTTGGTCCTATCAATTTCAGTTTTAGCCACAAACCGACAGAGATGGACCGGCAGGCACTACCTCTATCGGTTTTTAAGAAACCGGAACTGATATTTGACACATAACAAATCAAACTCACAAAGACATGATGTGATATATATAATTCGGACGAACATGATTTTACAAGGAAATAACACGCATATACCAAATAGCAGTTTGTTTTAGCCCTTCGTGAACGGAAACTTTTGTTCAACCTCTCCACTATTAAGCGGAGAGTGTTACAAATAGACTACTTGTAGTAATGACACATCAGCACGCCGACATTTCCAGAATGCCCCACGCCGCGCGCCCATCCAACGGGGTCCTGCACCCTCGTGAAAAGGAAACTTTTATTCGACCTCTCCACTATCAGGCGGAGAGTCTAGCAAATTAAATTACCTGTACTAATAAAGCGGAGGTAGGGCACAACCGCACGCCGGCATTTCCATACCGCGCATCGCCGCGCGCCCACCCAAGATCCAACTCGGCGCGTAACGTGTGAATTCAGCCGTCGGACCAGGTGACGTGGACCTCGCCGACCATAGTATCGAGCCCGAGCTTCTTCCCGACAGCGGGAGAGGAATCCACGGTTTTCTTCTTGCAGCCGCGGTTGGAGACGCACTCGTCCACGACCTGTGCCTCCACGGTTTTCCCGGTGTCCTTGCTCGTGATGCGGATCTCATTGTGGCACCTCTTCCCTCCCGCGTACCACCCGGTGGACAGCGCCGTGATCAGGTCGTCGTCGCTGTGGTACTTGCCGTCGCACTCCGACGGGCCTCCGCCGTCCCCGCCTTTCTTGAACGAGTTCACCGCCATCACAGCAGAGGTGCCGCCGCTGCCGCCACCGTCCTTGTGCTTATGGGCTGAGGCCCATGAAACCTGAAGCAGAGCTAGGATGGCGATGACTATAGCAAGCAGTCTTAACTTTCGCCATTGCTGTTTATTCCTAAGCTCGATCGAGATGATTGGGTCTGGGATGCAATGCCCCTTGGCTCGAGGGGCGGGCGTATATATATATAGGCGTGCTCTCACTTCTCAGATCGTTGAGCTCGATACCAGGTTAATTGGCCGGGCCCTATCTGAGACAAGTGCGTTGCGTCGTTGTACTATCAGGAATAATGCTAGCTATCCTTGTTAAGGTTGAAAATGGAACGGAAATATCCCGAACCGAACCACATCGTTTTCTGTATTTTATTCTACTAGTTGATGGATTATATTGTGGCGGATGGTTTAGTGTGCAAAAGAGTTAATTAATTTGCTACGAGTTAGATTGGTTTGGGTAAGGGATGGATTTTAGCCCTTTTAGCAGGGAACCTGTCAGAAGCACAACAAGGTCTAAACGTGACATTGCTAAACTGTCACACCCGGTTTTCTAAAGAACAAAACCAGGCTAATCATATGTGTGCCCAGGAAGTCCACACATATGCCAGAATGAAAAAGTATCAGAAACAATATTATTACATAACGTATGCATAGCTATATTAACACTTACATCAGAGTATCGCGGAACGGTGACTAAACTTTAGGCTCCATTCTTCTCAGGGACGGCTGACTGGTGGCTCCATATGCCAAGCACTTCTGAAAGACTTCTGAAAACTCCACTACACCTTCATCCTTCTTCTAAGTAGCACCTTACTACACACTGGAGTGTGGTGGAAATAGCAAGAGTGAGTCCATGTCGAACTCAACAAATATAACATGGGGTTCATGAGGCTCAAAAAGGATAGACACTGGTTTACTGCATTTAGCTTTTAATTATCACAGTTTTATCATATAAGTAGCATCAGGTTTGCATTAATCCCACAGTAAACATATGATCAATGTAAATATGAATAATGAATAGCAAAACACATATTAAACCAATAAATATTCATCTATTCCGTAAGGGTTCAAGGCCACTCGTGACCGTGAGCACGGCTGTTATAACAGTTTTACACTCTGTAGAGGTTGTACACTTTCACTGTGAGTCGTGATTTACCCTTTCGCCCGAGGTGATCAGCCTCTTGACCCACTTCCAAGGAAGGTCGGCAGGGTTCACTATGAAGTCTTTCAAAGGTTCGTCTAACAAGTTAGGGCCATTAGATTCACTCGGCAAACAGATGTAGAGCCCTCCTTCCAAATAGCACAATAACGCGCAGCCTATACACATAAGGACAGAGGCCGCACTATACCCGATTCGTCAAGCCATTCTTACGCCATGAAGGTTACCACTAACAAGCTAGAAAAGGTCCTCATACTTGACTAAAGCCAGAGCCATATAGCCCTCACAGTTGTACTGTAAGTCCCGGATGTTCGCTTACAGATGAGTCCTTATGGAGAGAAACTAGAGCACCAAAAATAACCCCATGCTCTAGCCCTCTTTAAACAATAATTAAAAAGTCATCTTTTAGTGTTGTTGCATATTCCATTAATCATATTACAAGATCATAGTTTATGTTCAGCGCTAGCAAAACTACTCAATGCAATATCATGGGTGCCAAGGTAATGGATCAAGACTAAGTCATCCTTAACAAGGGAATACATACATAATGAATTTGATTATTTATTGTAAATAGGACAACAAGGATAATCCCATGCTATACTTGCCTTTATGCTTGCTTCCACTCAAGGTAATTGCTCATAGAAATTCTTCGGTCTTCTCTTTTGTAGCTTTCGGCCTCCAATGCTAATGAAACCATGCTTCATCTACTCGTAGCAACCAGGCAACACAAACAGACAAACAATACACACATCTAAGAACATGCATCAAACAAAAGAAATGCTTTAAAAGAGAGCGCACTAAAGGACACGGTACGTTGCTACAGTCACGAAAACGCAAGAACGACGGATAACGGAGCTACCATTAAAGAGGACACGCGACTATCGAGACGATTGCAACATAACTGTGAAGACCGAATATAAACTTGATTCATTTTAGTTATCAAAATAAAGCGTTATATATTTTAGGGAAATACACTAAAGTGGAACTAACCAAATTATGTTGAATTATAAAAGCTAACGTTATACCTTAGCCATATTCTATTTATAAATATATCATAGTATTTAAGTCATTTAAACATTTATACTTTAGAAAGGTAGAACATGTGACAAGCTGAGTGTAAGCATTTACGATTCATGTTTAAACTAAGAAGTCATAATTGAAAAAGTCGTTTAAGTTGATATCGATCATATTATCATCTATTTATAAGATACCGGAGTTATAAACCTAAGTTGTTTTTAATAAATAAATAAATAATCATTAGATAAACATTAATCAAATTATTTATAGATTTCATATTTAATTAAACAGATTATAATTAACAAAGAAATATTCAAGTTGTTATTTATCAAGTTATCATTTTATTATTTATAAAAGACCGGAGATAAACCTAAATTAACTTTAATTCAAAAAGGCATTGAATACATATTAATATAATATTCAGCTATATATGGAAAAGCATATGACATGAAAAACATTAGTACTATTGCACAGAGAACATCGATGCGAATCTAACGCAACTTAATTGGAGCAAAACAGATTTCAAACGAATAAATGCTCGAGGATTAAAGTTGTATAACTATAAAGAGCTGATACGTATTGTAATATGAAATTATCTACACAAGCCTATCATATATGTAACGTACTTAGGCTAAGCAAATTTTAATTTAAAATATACTGTACACTAATCATATTAATCAATTTAATATTGAACTATATATATAGAAAACATGTGGCATCTGTACGAAAGTACTTATGTTTTAAGGTTGAACTAAGCATCTTATAATTCAAAAGACATTTAGTTTAATATTAATTAGATTAACATTGATTTAGGACAGACTGAAGTATAAACCCGTGTTGCGTTTAATTAGAAACTCAATTGCACAAGCATAAATCAAATTAATATCTAACTTATAAATTTCAAAGATGTAAGATATGTTAAACGTGGTTGCTAACACATAACTTCGATCGGCACTATTGCAAAACAACCGGAATGGATTTAAACCGGGATTTCTTTTAATTGGAAAGCTATTAAATAAATATATTAATCTAATTACTATTTAAATTAATAAATTCATAATCGAGTGACATGATAAACATCGTTACTAATACATAGTTTACGTCGACACAAACACGACACGACACGAATTGCACGTAAATCGGAACTATAACGGAAAAGATACGAATTAAACAAGATTTCCTATAGTAGAATAATTCATTAAATACAAGCTCGAAATTTAAAGGTTGAAAACATGGTTAACAGTGACATTAACATGTAGTTTACGAGATTACGAATCTAATAAAATTTGAACGGATTTACAAACCTAGATTGCTTTTAATCATAGAACTAATTGCATGTCAATTAAATTAATATTTAATTTATATATGACTAGCATGTAACACGTCTACACCGACAGCATGTAGGTTCAGTTGGCATGATCATAAAATCACAAGAACGAGTTACTACACTAGCTGTTGTTTTTAATTAAAAATGTGTTAAATAAATATTGCATGTAAATCAATAAATTCATAATTGGGTGACACGATATAAGTAATCACCGACGTGTCCGAGTCACCGATCAAACTAATTTTTATTGCTAACATATCATCATTTTTTTAAGCAAATAATTTCCTCTAAGACGTCACGTGTTGCAGACCAGCACTGATCCCAGTAGTTTTTAACGTAGCATCAATCGGTCAATCAATATTTCAAATGCATGCATGCAACAATCGAGAAAGTAAAAGTGCTGCCCTTTACTGCACCTGATAGATCACCGGAAATAAATCATAGGCTATTTACGTTAGTTATGCATGTACATTAAAAAAACTACTTTAATTACTAGCGGCTGTCAATTTCAAAGCTCACCGGCGGCCTGTTATCCACGGCAGGTGCGCTAAACAGTATTAATAGGGCAGGCTATAGTACCACGAAATACTATACGAAACTAACGCAACTAAAATGGAGCAAAACGAAATTAAAACGAAGAAACGACAAAGATATTACGAACCAGTGGCAGAACCGCAAATACTTTATCTTCTACCTCCATCCATCTGAAGGGCCTCGGCCTGGGGCGACACAAGAAGGAGAAGAAATATTTAATTTACTACACGAGAGATTTCCCAAACTAGGGGCTCCTCCACGGTAGTTTTGGTGTGCTTTTACCCAAGGGGTAGGTCCGTATATATAGGGAGGAAAACTCTCCACCTCCATATCAACTAGCGATATGGTGCTAATTGACGTTGCACCCTCCATCTTTACTAATAGGCCTAATTAATTATTAAAGCCCATTAGTAAATAAATGAATGGGCATTTAGGATTATTGCACACAGGCTTTGGTGGAAAATGAGATATTTATTATTTTCGGAATTAATTAATTTTGTGGATAAAATAATTCTAGAAATGTCCAGAATTATTATTTAAGCCGTGAAAAATACTCCGAAAGCTCCGAAAATTCAGGGAAATTTTCCAGAGACATTATAGAATATGAGGAACCCAAATAAAGTATTTGGAGCTCATGAAAAGATATTTTGGAGCATCTAAAAATTAGATTATGCTCACAGACAAGTGGAAACAAGCTACAGAAAAAGTCGGAAAAATTCTCGAGAAGTTTATAGAGATTGATTGATGAACAAGAAACTGAAAGGAGTGATTTGGGTTACAAAGAAAATATTTTAGGAAACTTCCAATGAAAACTTGAGCTGAGAAATAAGGAATATTGACTGCGGAAAAAGATAAAGACGTGCTGGAGAAGAAAGATATTATTTTTTTATAACTAATTGATGCTATTATAAACTAAACTTATGAAATTTTATCCGAATATTAAAACATTTATTTTATTTAGTGTTTCCTATACACAACCCAAAATTGAAAATTTTGGGGTATGACAATTCTACCCCACTTAACAGGAATCTCGTCCCGAGATTCGGAGAGACTAGGAAGAAAGATAAAGCTGATTATCAAGGTTGTTCTAAGACCTTTGTCGAGATATAATATAGAGATTAAGGATTAACAAAGTTGGATAAAGAAATTGAAGATAGCTCTTAACATTGTTTTGAGATTAATGAGGTGTAAGAACGACCATCGAAGATCGACAAAAAGGTGATAAGAAAGATAAAGATTGATGGCGAGAAAGTGATATTGGTTAAGGGGCAAGAACTAGCAAAAGATGATATTATGGTAGCGATTGGTCTTTGGATCTTCTTATCTCGTGACTTGAGATTGATGATGGTGGCGGACGCTACCCCACTTAACAAAGATCTTGTTCCACCTGGCGATGTCATTGAAGGCAACACTTTCTTTAAGGCTTACTACTATTGATGAGTCCTTCATGTGTTGATCTTCCATTGGGTTAAGATAAAGGAGAAAGCATAGAAACCAAGAGTAAGCAAGGATGATACAGGGAAAAGACAACAAGAATTAGGATTGATCAAAGGTTAGGTAGGTCAAGAAAGGATACTACCCCACTTTAACATAGATTGAGCTAATTCTCAAGATGATTTCGGGCCTCCTTTGGAACACAAGAACAAAGACGACACACAGGCATCACATCAAACAAGACAAGCACACATCAGGCAAAACAAAGCACCAATCACATCATCGGTACTACACGTGCTTCTTCAACAATGGTGGTTATCCTAATGGCAGATTGGAGATGATAAAAGGCCATCAAACTTTTGAACAAGGTAAGATCAGAAAAATTTTAGTAAAAACAACATAAGACAAAAAATCAAGGGAGTAAGAAATAATAGCTCAAAGGAAGCTATATCAAGGAGGGGATACAATAGGACAAGGAAGAGGAAATAGTCAAAGTCAATGAGTCAAAATAGTTTTATAGTAAAATGAGTTTTAGAATACGTCCAGTACTACTTGGCATATGTCCTACAGTCAACACCGCTCTGATACCACTCTGTCACACCCAGTTTTCTAAAGAACAAAACCAGGCTAATCATATGTGTGCCCAGGAAGTCCACACATATGCCAGAATGAAAAAGTATCAGAAACAATGTTATTATATAACGTATACATAGCTATATTAACACTTACATCAGAGTATCGCGGAACGGTGACTAAACTTTAGGCTCCATTCTTCTCAGGGACGGCTGACTGGTGGCTCCATATGCCAAGCACTTCTGAAAGACTTCTGAAAACTCCACTACACCTTCATCCTTCTTCTAAGTAGCACCTTACTACACAGTGGAGTGTGGTGGAAATAGCAAGAGTGAGTCCATGTCGAACTCAACAAATATAACATGGGGTTCATGAGGCTCAAAAAGGATAGACACTGGTTTACTACATTTAGCTTTTAATTATCACAGTTTTATCATATAAGTAGCATCAGGTTTGCATTAATCCCACAGTAAACATATGATCAATGTAAATATGAATAATGAATAGCAAAACACATATTAAACCAATAAATATTCATCTATTCCGTAAGGGTCCAAGGCCACTCGTGACCGTGAGCACGGCTGTTATAACAGTTTTACACTCTGTAGAGGTTGTACACTTTCACTGTGAGTCGTGATTTACCCTTTCGCCCGAGGTGATCAGCCTCTTGACCCACTTCCAAGGAAGGTCGGCAGGGTTCACTATGAAGTCTTTCAAAGGTTCGTCTAACAAGTTAGGGCCATTAGATTCACTCGGCAAACAGATGTAGAGCCCCCCTTCCAAATAGCACAATAACGCGCAGCCTATACACATAAGGACAGAGGCCGCACTATACCCGATTCGTCAAGCCATTCTTACGCCATGAAGGTTACCACTAACAAGCTAGAAAAGGTCCTCATACTTGACTAAAGCCAGAGCCATATAGCCCTCACAGTTGTACTGTAAGTCCCGGATGTTCGCTTACAGATGAGTCCTTATGGAGAGAAACTAGAGCACCAAAAATAACCCCATGCTCTAGCCCTCTTTAAACAATAATTAAAAAGTCATCTTTTAGTGTTGTTGCATATTCCATTAATCATATTACAAGATCATAGTTTATGTTCAGCGCTAGCAAAACTACTCAATGCAATATCATGGGTGCCAAGGTAATGGATCAAGACTAAGTCATCCTTAACAAGGGAATACATACATAATGAATTTGATTATTTATTGTAAATAGGACAACAAGGATAATCCCATGCTATACTTGCCTTTATGCTTGCTTCCACTCAAGGTAATTGCTCATAGAAATTCTTCGGTCTTCTCTTTTGTAGCTTTCGGCATCCAATGCTAATGAAACCATGCTTCATCTACTCGTAGCAACCAGGCAACACAAACAGACAAACAATACACACATCTAAGAACATGCATCAAACAAAAGAAATGCTTTAAAAGAGAGCGCACTAAAGGACACGGTACGTTGCTACAGTCACGAAAACGCAAGAACGACGGATAACGGAGCTACCATTAAAGAGGACACGCGACTATCGAGACGATTGCAACATAACTGTGAAGACCGAATATAAACTTGATTCATTTTAGTTATCAAAATAAAGCGTTATATATTTTAGGGAAATACACTAAAGTGGAACTAACCAAATTATGTTGAATTATAAAAGCTAACGTTATACCTTAGCCATATTCTATTTATAAATATATCATAGTATTTAAGTCATTTAAACATTTATACTTTAGAAAGGTAGAACATGTGACAAGCTGAGTGTAAGCATTTACGATTCATGTTTAAACTAAGAAGTCATAATTGAAAAAGTCGTTTAAGTTGATATCGATCATATTATCATCTATTTATAAGATACCGGAGTTATAAACCTAAGTTGTTTTTAATAAATAAATAAATAATCATTAGATAAACATTAATCAAATTATTTATAGATTTCATATTTAATTAAACAGATTATAATTAACAAAGAAATATTCAAGTTGTTATTTATCAAGTTATCATTTTATTATTTATAAAAGACCGGAGATAAACCTAAATTAACTTTAATTCAAAAAGGCATTGAATACATATTAATATAATATTCAGCTATATATGGAAAAGCATATGACATGAAAAACATTAGTACTATTGCACAGAGAACATCGATGCGAATCTAACGCAACTTAATTGGAGCAAAACAGATTTCAAACGAATAAATGCTCGAGGATTAAAGTTGTATAACTATAAAGAGCAGATACGTATTGTAATATGAAATTATCTACACAAGCCTATCATATATGTAACGTACTTAGGCTAAGCAAATTTTAATTTAAAATATACTGTACACTAATCATATTAATCAATTTAATATTGAACTATATATATAGAAAACATGTGGCATCTGTACGAAAGTACTTATGTTTTAAGGTTGAACTAAGCATCTTATAATTCAAAAGACATTTAGTTTAATATTAATTAGATTAACATTGATTTAGGACAGACTGAAGTATAAACCCGTGTTGCGTTTAATTAGAAACTCAATTGCACAAGCATAAATCAAATTAATATCTAACTTATAAATTTCAAAGATGTAAGATATGTTAAACGTGGTTGCTAACACATAACTTCGATCGGCACTATTGCAAAACAACCGGAATGGATTTAAACCGGGATTTCTTTTAATTGGAAAGCTATTAAATAAATATATTAATCTAATTACTATTTAAATTAATAAATTCATAATCGAGTGAGATGATAAACATCGTTACTAATACATAGTTTACGTCGACACAAACACGACACGACACGAATTGCACGTAAATCGGAACTATAACGGAAAAGATACGAATTAAACAAGATTTCCTATAGTAGAATAATTCATTAAATACAAGCTCGAAATTTAAAGGTTGAAAACATGGTTAACAGTGACATTAACATGTAGTTTACGAGATTACGAATCTAATAAAATTTGAACGGATTTAAAACCTAGATTGCTTTTAATCATAGAACTAATTGCATGTCAATTAAATTAATATTTAATTTATATATGACTAGCATGTAACACGTCTACACCGACAGCATGTAGGTTCAGTTGGCATGATCGCAAAATCACAAGAACGAGTTACTACACTAGCTGTTGTTTTTAATTAAAAATGTGTTAAATAAATATTGCATGTAAATCAATAAATTCATAATTGGGTGACACGATATACGTAATCACCGACGTGTCCGAGTCACCGATCAAACTAATTTTTATTGCTAACATATCATCATTTTTTTAAGCAAATAATTTCCTCTAAGACGTCACGTGTTGCAGACCAGCACTGATCCCGGTAGTTTTTAACGTAGCATCAATCGGTCAATCAATATTTCAAATGCATGCATGCAACAATCGAGAAAGTAAAAGTGCTGCCCTTTACTGCACCTGATAGATCACCGGAAATAAATCATAGGCTATTTACGTTAGTTATGCATGTACATTAAAAAAAACTACTTTAATTACTAGCGGCTGTCAATTTCAAAGCTCACCGGCGGCCTGTTATCCACGGCAGGTGCGCTAAACAGTATTAATAGGGCAGGCTATAGTACCACGAAATACTATACGAAACTAACGCAACTAAAATGGAGCAAAACGAAATTAAAACGAAGAAACGACAAAGATATTACGAACCAGTGGCAGAACCGCAAATATTTTATCTTCTACCTCCATCCATCTGAAGGGCCTCGACCTGGGGCGACACAAGAAGGAGAAGAAATATTTAATTTACTACACGAGAGATTTCCCAAACTAGGGGCTCCTCCACGGTAGTTTTGGTGTGCTTTTACCCAAGGGGTAGGTCCGTATATATAGGGAGAAAAACTCTCCACCTCCATGTCAACTAGCGATATAGTGCTAATTGACGTTGCACCCTCCATCTTTACTAATAGGCCTAATTAATTATTAAAGCCCATTAGTAAATAAATGAATGGGCATTTAGGATTATTGCACACAGGCTTTGGTGGAAAATGAGATATTTATTATTTTCGGAATTAATTAATTTTGTGGATAAAATAATTCTAGAAAAGTCCAGAATTATTATTTAAGCCGTGAAAAATACTCCGAAAGCTCCGAAAATTCAGGGAAATTTTCCAGAGACATTATAGAATATGAGGAACCCAAATAAAGTATTTGAAGCTCATGAAAAGATATTTTGGAGCATCTAAAAATTAGATTATGCTCACAGACAAGTGGAAACAAGCTACAGAAAAAGTCGGAAAAATTCTCGAGAAGTTTGTAGAGATTGATTGATGAACAAGAAACTGAAAGGAGTGATTTGGGTTACAAAGAAAATATTTTAGGAAACTTCCAATGAAAACTTGAGCTGAGAAATAAGGAATATTGACTGCGGAAAAAGATAAAGACGTGCTGGAGAAGAAAGATATTATTTTTTTATAACTAATTGATGCTATTATAAACTAAACTTATGAAATTTTATCCGAATATTAAAACATTTATTTTATTTAGTGTTTCCTATACACAATCCAAAATTGAAAATTTTGGGGTGTGACATAAACATACCAATGCCGTGAAGTCTACATACCTAGACTTATTTCTGTTCATTGTCATCCTACACTGTATAGAATTCCAAATCACTACCTGTTAAAATGCCGATCACTGCCAGTTTTTTTTTAACCAGCACAACCATACCGGCAGTGAAGAGGGTGCTGCAGTGATGTGGTTTCTAGAAAACCCAAAAAACACGGGTAGCCACCTGATCATGCATCCCAAGTCACAAGTGACATGATTTTTCGCGCGCTTCGCGTCCACCGGCGCTCGAACCCCCAACCTCCTGCTTCGCGTGTTCGTCCCCTAATCACTCCACATGTAAGACACTTATGTCCATTTGGATATTCGTCCTCTCCATTTTATGTCACTCTAGTTTTGAAATGAGTATTTGACATTCTAAACGAATTCAAATGATAGTTGTCAATTATAAAGTTTTATAACTTTTCGAGATCTACAACTTTGATTTTGGTTATTTCTCCATCTAAGGTCATTTGAAGAATTTGAATTTCAGATGTGAGAAAATTCAACCGTAATTTTCTTTAGATAGATGATTTCAAATGAAAAATTTGTCAACTACAAAGTTGCACAACGTTTCGAGATCTACAAATTTTTTTGGGCGTTTCTCCATCGAGGTTGTTTGAAAAATTCAAATTTTAAATTTGAGAAATCAAATGTAATTTTTGTTGGATAAATGATTTCAAATGAAAAAGTTGTCAACGGCAAGTTACGTAACTTTTCAAGATCTATAACTTTTGTTTTGGTCAATTCTCCATCTAAAATCCTTAAATATCACTACAGACTCACTTCTGACTATAGAACATATGGATTCCTTTGACACTTGTAAAATCTTGCGAATCAAATAAAAAGACATCATAACAACTTCAAATAAAAAAGTTACAAACTAGAAAGTTGCATAACTTTACGAGATATATAACTTTTGTTTTGGTCGCTTCTCTACCCAGGATCCTTAGCTACCACTACACACTTGTGATTATAGAATATATGGACTCCTTTGATATTAATTCTATAAATCTTGTGGTGTATGTTTAAATATCCAAATGATCTTAAATAAAAAAGTTTGAACTATAAAGTTGTAGATCTCATCGAGTACTACAACATTGGTATAAAGTTCATCTTCATTGGACATCATATGAGAAAGATATGAAGTTTTCGTGCAACATATTACTGCCGGTTCAAGCCACGATCCGATAGTGATACTATCAATGTCGGTTTTAACCAAAACCGGTAGTGGTGACCCAATGTCACTGGCGGTTCTTGGCTAAAACAGGCAATGATAGTATCAGTGTCGGTTTTACCAAATATGATGACCCGAATATCACTGTCGGTTAGTCCTATCACTATCGATTTTAGCCATAAACCAGCAGTGATGGCCAGCAGGCACTATCAGTGGTAGCTTTTAAAAAGCGGCACTAATGGGCCGGTAGTGAAAGTCAATTATGTAGTAGTGCCATAATATTTGACACATAACAAATCAAACTCACAAAGACGTGACGTGATATATATATAATTCGGACGAATACGATTTTACAAGGAAATAAGATAACAGCAGTTTGCTCTAGCCGTTCGTGAATGGTAACTTTTATTCAACCTCTCCACTATTAAGCGGAGAGTGTTACAAAAAAACTACTTGTAGTAATGACACAGCAGCACGCCGGCATTTCCAGAATGCCCCTCGCCGCGCGCACATCCAACATAGTTTTTTTTTTGAACTTTTATTTGACCTCTCCACTATCAAGCGGAGACTCTAGCAAATTAAATTTCCTGTAGTAATTAACTAGTGGTTGGGCACACAACCGCACGCCGGCATTTCCATCCCGCGCATCGCCGCGCGCCCATCCAAGATCCAACTCGGTGCGCAACGTGTGAATTCAGGCGTCAGACCAGGTGACGGGGACCTCGCCGACCTTAGTATCGAGCCCGAGCTTCTTCCAGACGGCGGGAGAGGAATCCACGATGTTGTTCTTGCAGCCGCGGTTGGAGTCGCACTCGTCCACGACCGTGGCCTCCACGGTTTTCCCTGTGTCCTTGCTCGTGATGCGGATCGTATTGCGGCACCTCTTCCCTCCCGCGTACCACCGCGAGGACAGCGCCACGATCAGGTCGTCGTCGTCGTGGTACCTGCCGTCGCACTCCGACGGGCCTCCACCGGTCCCGCCCTTCTCGAACCCGTTCACCGTCATCACAGCAGAGGTGCCGCCGCTGCCGTCACCGGGCTTCTGCTTCTGCCGGGCCGTGGCGCATGAGACCTGAAGCAGAGCTAGGATGACGATGACTACCGCAATCTTAGCCTTGGCCATCGCTGTTTAATTATTTATTGCTAATGAGCTCGATCGAGGTGCTTGGGATGCACTGCCCCTTGGCTCGTGGGGCGTATATGTAGGCGTGCTCTGACTTCTCAGATCGTTGAGCTCGACACCAGGTTAATTGGCCGGGCCCTATCTGAGACAAGTGGGTTGCGTTGTACTATCAGGAATGCTAGCTATCCGTATGTCATGTTATGTGTCAGGCTGTCAGCTCGCTGCGATGTTACCATATCCTCTCGGTAATTCCTGCGCATGCAAGAACAACTGATGAGCAAGCCGCTGTTTTGTTTTGGAAGCTGATGCTGGAAACGTGGAATGACTTATAATTTGCAAGCCGTTTAGTAAAAATAAATTTAAGAAATAAGATGGTGATAATCTTTTGAATGATTGTCTATTCATATTCATTAAATGACATATTTTCTTTGTAGTGGATAAAAATGATATAATCCGGTTAGATAAATAGTATTGTAAGTCTCTTACTCTCTTTTATGCCTATATTACATTTTGAATTATCAGTATGACGTTTGAACTATTTATATTATAATTTATAAATGTTTTCAATTTGATCTTCGAATTTAAGATTTATCGTGTTATTTAGTGCATGTATAACGAATTACGTTGCAGATTTGACAATTGTTATCGAATTGTCAAATGATTATGTCGAATTGTATATTATTTTTTTGGACGATATATACCCTAAAGTAAAATCTTAGATCCGTCACTAGAAAAATTGATTTATTTTTCTCTCTACCGTAGAGGGGTTTAGCCTACTGCTACTCGCCTCCAGTTACTAACGATTTTTATTATCTTCAGTCAATCATTCTAAACACTAACCATAAATTGATTTTTACCCGTTGAGCTTAACTGCTTGGAAAGTGGTACAAGTAGACTGATCTTGCAAGTTTGTATAATATATAGCAATAAGCATTTTATCATACTAGTGTGCCCGTATGTTGCAACGGGTCATTATTTTCACTCTTAAGTTGTTAACACCTTCCTCACGCTCATAATTCTATTATCTTCGAATCCGTCGATGACAACATGTATCGACACCCTCGACGACAATATGTATTGATGGACTTTTTATTTGTTTGTTGTTCGGCTGTCATGGCTGTTACCTGTTAGTATATTGATGATTAGTATATGGATTTGGAAGAAGGCATGATGAGCGGCGGGTGATTGGATACGTGGTCAACAAACTTTAACTGAAATTAGTCCCAGTGTTGGAGTGAGCCGTGAAGGGAGGAGATGTATCCGGAAGTTATACCAGGATTTTGCAGGTGGATCACGATGGAAACTTGGAAAAGGTGCTGATTTTTCGGATGTGCAACAGCAAACAAGCGGAGGTGTCTCGGACTCTCAATAGGGACGTGCAGGATGCAATTTTTATTATTATCCTTTTTCTGGGCCTAGGAGGAATCTTGGTTTAGCAGGAGTCTTACATCTTACACGTAAGATCACGGATGACGGAGAGCTCATATACCACGATGTCTAGATCGAACGGTTAATATAAAGGGAGAGCCCCTAAAAAAACTCGCTCTTTTATATTGTGATGATGATGATGATGATGATGATTCTACAAATATATTGTAACAAAAAACTATTCCAAGTTTAAAATTGTATAGTTTTAGACAACTATAAAATGTCACCTATTATTTCTATCTGGAGGGAGTAAAATAGGTTAAATGCACTTTGGAAGAAATGTATTGAGGGTACTCCATATTTATTTGTCTTGAAAGTATGTCTGATCTATCTTTGCAAAAAAGAGTCTAATCTATGTGACGTATATCAGAAGAGATTTGCATAATCACTACTAAACACACTATTCCTATCGGCCCATCAGTGTCGGGTACGCTGGAGCCAGCAGTGATCTGAATCCACTGTCGGGTTGTAAGCCTAGAATTCATACAATTAATGGTTGAGATCCTAGTGACCTAGCATTAGGGTTGGATATCAGCCTGGCTCTACTCGGCTTGATCTGGCTCGTTATTAGGATAACGAGCTGGCTCAACTCGGCTTGTTATCCTACCGAGCCAAAAGTCCAGCTCGGCTCGGTTCAGTAACTAGCTCGAGCTGGCTTGTTTAGCTCGCGCGCCAGAGGGAAAGAAAGAGAAATTAACAATAAACAACATACAGTTTGTTCACTGATTTATCAATCCATCATCAAATGCAAAAGGAAACATACATATACATGATCTGTATGTAACGATGAAGTGATAATGTGTGTTAATATAAAGTTTGTCCAATAGATCATATTCCTTGCAGTTACTGGTACGGATCAAGCAAATCGAAGTCTACAGATAAACAAATATAAGATAATCCGCCATACAGGGTAGGTCTGGAGTGGAACACAACTTGAGAAGGTGACTTATGGTTTGGAGGCAGTGTGCGAGTGGCAAATATATTGGATTGATACAAGATGTTCTAGCTCGTTTTGCTCGTGAGCAGCTCACGAGCCAGCTCTGGCTTGTTATAGCTAACGAACTAAAAGCTGAGCTTGGCTCATTATAAAATCATAACGAGCTGAGCTGAGTCAAGCTGAGCTGGCCACGAGTTGAGCGAGCTGGTGAGCTTCGAGAGTTTCGTCCAGCCCTACCTAGCAATGAAGCTCTCCTCTCACTGTTGGGTCAAGTCGTGACCCAACAGTTATATATCTGCCTAGTAGAGGCATGAGCTAATAGTGATATGTTAATGTCGTTTCTTGGCTTGGCCCGACACCGGTAGTACAATATCACTAACGGGTTGTGGATTTACCCCGAAATATTATACCTTCTTGGATTCACCTGTCCTGAGTACTTGGTTCTTCACTGTAGGACCTAGCTACACATTGTTTATGGTTATATATAGGCCCACAACTTTCTTCCTTGCTTCTAAGGCATTAGGCAACAATCGATAGGTTCCTCCATATGAGATTTTATAGTCCCATGGAGGTTCGGCATGGCCAGTCCTAGCTTCATCCTAAGTTCTTCCTTTGAGCTTCCTAGGAGCAACTCTTTTTCTGGGACAAAACCCATTCACATACAACTTCTCTTCATATTCAAAATGGTGTAGAGAGATAACAAAAGAAGGTTGGTGAATACGGAGCCAATTTGGATCCAAGGTGCGTTAAGAGCAATGCTAGGCGTGATCCCGTTGGTTCTTGGGAGTGTTTGGTCGCTTTGGCCCACTCCCTTCTCCTAACATCAGTGAGGCAGTGACCCTGTAAGGAAAATGGAAGCTAGCTAGAGCATTTAAGTGATTTGATAATTAAGTGACAACATGATCAATTGGATTAATATTGGGCATTAGTATACAAGGTTTTAGTTCTATGGATGCAAGGATGGACTTGGACGAGGCGACGATGATGATCATGTGATCAACGCCCTAAACAAGGATCATGGAGCTACTTTGAAGACCCCAGAAGACACACAAAACTTCCAAGACGTCAAATGGAAGAAGGCCGAACCAGAAGACAAAGAAATTGAGCTCAATGAGCACCTGAGTAGCTTTTAGTTGACCGAATAGTTTTAAGTTGTCTAATTCAACCACTCTTTAGGCATAACGGTCCCTTCAGCCCCCTCCTTTGCCACCCTGGGCACATTTGAGACCCTACTCACGTACCATAAAAATGTTTGTGAGGTGGCCATTTGAATGTCGCTTCAACCATATACTACCCATACTGGTATACAAGAACCTACCCTCCGTGGTGAAGTTATAACATATTTTTATAGACTGCAACGTTAATATTGACCTAGTGAGGAAAAGACAGTACATCTTTTCCAAAAGGGTCATTGTTATCATATATGTAATTTTGTATGAAGGTCTTTGTTTGTCGTATATCATATAAATTTTTTGCCTTATCTACTCTAAAAGTTTCTTCACGTGCAATAGGCAACACATATGTTATTGTCTTGGAGTTTCAGAAATTTTGGAAATGATTCACTATTTTTTATAGTCAAAATAAATTTCTACGTGTCTATTAAAAGAAATTTCAATTTGAACTACATGTACCCCAATAAGAATAAGAAGTTACATAAAAATTATATTTGGGCTCACATGGTTTATTCAAGCCCTTATCGTGCAGATGGATAAAGAAACTAATTGTTTTGTAGGGATAATTCGACCTTCTATCTCTAGATTACCACAAAATATTTCCAATAATACCTAGAATTGGTCATAAAAATCTAAAAATTAGCATATACGCATATTTTAAGTGTATACGCTTTTCAAATGATTTTAATAAAGGGGACCTATATATCGTTAAGAAGATGGATACACCTCAAATAAAGTTTTACATAAGTCAGGTCAAACTTTAAATTCTGCACACCTCATATCAATTTTGAACTTGTGTGGACATCAAAGTTTGACACAAGCTTACATTTACCTAAATTTAAGGAAATATGAGGTTCCAAAATTTTTGGAATTGACATAGTTTCATGTAATTGAAGTCAAATTTTAAATTTCAGTCTGCATATTTGTACCTAATATTAAAGAGCAAAAATATTTGCCACTAAATTTTAGCTTAGCTCAATCACCGAGTGACATTCGCTCCTTTTTTTGTGAAAGAAGAGGAGGGATCAGAGGCTGATCCCTACTGAAATTATATTAAAACACAAAGGAGTACAGCAAAGCAAGAACAGTGAACCAGTACAGCAAAAACAAACGCCACTTCAGGAGACAAAAAACAAGGAAAGAAAGAAGATAAGAAAGATTACACAAGCTGCTCTACACACACAGTGACATTCGCTCCTTGTTTTCCTTTTGGCCCTCCGTCCAAACCTTCAGTTTCTTTTTCTTTCTGGACACATCTTTTATGCCGTTTTTTGAACATGTTTTTCTTTAATTTTTTTTTGGAGAAGTATCTCCCTTTTTTAATATAGTAAAGATAAAAAATAAATATTAAAATAATTATGGGTCTTTGAAAACAGTCCGTTTCCTCCGTCGCGATGGCTTTTCCGCGTCGCACGCGCCCGAGGCCCCAACGGTCTGTCCCAACGGCCTGGTGGTCCACGCCCCGGCGTCTCCGCTCCGGCGGCCCACACCTTGGCGCCTCGGCCGCACTGGAGGGGTGTTTCGGGAAAAACCTGCACGCACCATCGGAGGAGCTGAGCGAAGCTGCTTTTTTGAGCTCCTCCATTCTCTTTCGGCTCCAGACAGCGCAAATCGCGGTAGAAGCGGACGCCCGCGCTCCAGACAGCGCAAATCGCCGGAAAACTGCTCCGGGAGTCGCTCGAGAAGCGCTGCCAAACGGGCACGAAGTTGGGTTGGATGGGTGGCCCTTCCTCTCCCCGTCGGGAGAATGACGGCGAGGGGAGCGGCCGGAGATCTCCGGCTCCGGCGACAGAGAAGGAGCGCCCGAGGTCCTTCGACGAGAAGACCCGGACGGCGTGCTGGCGTAAGGCAGCGGTGCTGGCGGGGCGGCACCCGGAACGCTGGCGGCTGGACGCCGTGGGCAACGTGGTCTGCCGCCGCTTCTGGGGCTGCCACGGATGCCTCTGCTACGAGTACGACCACATCGTCCCTTTCTCCAGAGGTGTGCCTCCCTCCCTCCGCCCCGCCCCCCCTCCCCCCGCAGGCTCTGCTGACAAATCCTCCAGGGTGTCCTATGCAGGGAAGGATTAAGTGGATTTCTCCCATATTACTATCCCTTTGGGGGTTTAATCCCCTCCCTCCCTAATCCCTCTTTTGAAACCCTGTGTTCGATTATTGTAGGGATTGAAACCAGATGCTTGAACATATAACATATCTATATAGTTCTCCAGATGCAACAGGGGTGGCGAACCCCTTGGCTAGACTGCTGGATGCTCAGTTTCTTGTGCAGTAGCTAAAAAAGCGATGGCAAGTGTGATAGCGTTTGGGCAGGAGCTGCTCTCAACAGGCAGGAAATGACTTGACTTCCACTTTCTCTGAACCAATGCCGATAGTATCTTTCTCCTTGGACCCTGTAAGACCAAGTGCAAATGAAAAAAATCATGAGGCAAAACTACAATAAACCAAAGTAGATTGCAATGAAAAAAATGTGAGGCAATACTACAATAATAGGCGATGTATTTACATAAGGTTAGATCAACATTTCATCATCTCAGATCCATTTGTGTCATAGTAGGTCAGTTGTTTAGGCATACACACTCTCCGTTGAAGCAATCCACACTTCCACAGCGAGCATAGTAACATAAATGCTGCTACGTATGTGAGTCCATCTTGTCTGGTTACTTTTTGCTGAAAATTTGAGCTCTTCTCAGTTCTCACTAATTTTTTCTACTGTTACTATTACCTTGTTCATTAAAACATTAATTCTCCCAGCAGGACATACATGCATTTTGCTGGCAGAAGATTAGCTTGCAATTGTCAGTTGCACAACTTGGTCACATTATACTCAAGTCTATCACATGAATTGTCAGTTTTGCACAACTTGGTCGCATTATATTCAAATCTATCACATATAGAATGGTACATATCTAAAGTGGACTTGTGAATAGATGCATATCTAGTTTTTGCATTTTGTTTTGATATTATTATTGAATTTCAGACACCAACATTTTCACCTAAAGGTGAAGCAGATAAATTTTTTTTAATATAATTCAGGAGCCACCCTGTCTAGGCTCCCTGGACATTATCTGATGGACATGGAATAGAAGTGGCCCTACAATTGCTCTTCACTAAATTGTGTGAGCCCGGTCTCAGACTTAGGGTGCGTTTGGTAGGGATCCAGATTCTCGTAGAAATGTATCGAATCTAGATTCTTGTAGAAACATTTTTGAATTTAGATTCTCTCAAGAAACGTTTCTGGCACTTCGTGAAACCGTGTTTGCCTAGTAGGCTGGATTTTGATTCACAAAAACATGTTTTTTTTCCCTTAAAAATCATATAAATGGAGATGGTCTTCAAAAAATTCAGAACTTTTTGTTGGCGAAGAACAACTTAAAAAGAATTAACTAGAAAATTATGGTTGCTAATATAGAAGTAGGGCAAGAATCAGAATCACGTGAAACCAGCTAACTGCCGTTTCTCCTTGCTAAGCATAAAAACGATAAATGTTTTTAGTGATTCTCGAGTAACACCTGGCCTGTATTTCTTGTTGCCAAATGAGGACTTAGGATCTTTGGATTTTTTCCATTTATGAGATTCATGCATTCAAATGCAAAGCTGGTTAGGAAAGAACAAAGGCTGACAATATATTGGTACGATTATATCCTTGTCCTGTCATTTTTACTCAATAAGTTGGCATATACTCATCCTTATTAATAATGGATATGAATATGACTATCAGTTTATAGGGATGGATCCATAAGAAATCATTTTTAAATTGAAGGAAATTTATTCCAGATACATGTATTGCACCTTTAGGGAAATAAGCCTGCCTAACTACTAAATAGCTATTTTTATGTATAATTTTCATCTAATATTATGCGGATGGTCTCACATGAATACTGCTCAGCACCTTACTGCTGCAGCATCATCAAACAGTGACCAGCATTGTGGTTTGATAATTTGTTTTAGGAGGAGAATCCACTGTTGAGAACTGTCAGATCCTCCAGACTAGGGTGAACCGTTCCAAATCTGATAAAGCATGGGTAGAGCAAGCAGAGATGCGGGGTTTTTCATGTGATATTAAGTTTACTGGTGAGTGAATATTTTTTTTTGTTTCAATTGGTCTCGAAATATTGGCTTGCTATTGATCACAACTAGAAACAACAGCGATTTGAATACTACCATTATCATATCTTCCTCTCGGCAACAAATGCATATTAATTTATAATTATATTTTTACATTTAAATCTGTTGATGGCAGAGAAATATATGGCATATAGTTTAGACATGGCACTATGGTAGAAGAAATCATTATAATAGAGGCAGGGTAGAAACATTTAATTCAAATATTCAATATTTGAAATATGTTAGCCGTGCTAAATGGTAGTAGTATTTCTGTTTAAGCTCACATGATGGCATGATGCCTGATTTTTTTCTTTACCTGGAACTACAGCAGCTTCATTGTAATGAATAAGGGATCTCATTACTGATTTGGTGATTTAGAATATTTAAAGGGAATTTTCACATGATATACAGATACCTTTGTTTGTTTACCTGATAGTTAATCTATGTGTGTAGTTGTCCACTTCTTTTTGGGCCTTATCCTGTCTTCATATTCGTTATCTCATTCTTAGGTGCGACTTTGAGAGAAGACAGTGTATGTGCCCAAGTTGAATGTCATAACTTAATTTGTTTTTCTATTTCAGTGCCATTAGTACTTTCCATTATCTTAAATGTCAATGATTAGGATCTTGGTTATGCTTCATTGTGGTCAAAAGCATGCTGATGCATGGCTGCTGCAGTTGGTGTGGGGGCGGCGGCAGCTGCTGCCGGCATAGGGGCAGCGGTGGCGGCTAGGGGAGGGGCAAGCGCGGGCACAGGGAGGGGAGAGGCGCAGGAAGAGGAGAGAGGTAGGGGAGAGCTGTTGCTCTATTTCTGCTTAAGACTAAAACGGTTACATTGGCCCCTATATTTATAGTCCCTAGAAGACTTGGATGCCGCCTCTCCCTGGTCGTGCGAGCCCCTAGTGGCGTGGTTGGCCAGGGTGCGGCCGGCCAGGGCCTCCTCCTGGGCCTCGGTTGGCCCGGCTGGGTGGCCTATATTTAGTTTCATGACATCTCGCCCCCTTCTTTGCTCAACATGTCCTCGCCCTGGATCATTGTGCAATTATCCATGTCGTCTAGGGGAAGGTCGCCTCCACAGGGTATTGCCTCTAAGCGGATGATGAGGTGGCTTAGTGTGTCATCCATTAGGGTGATGTCGTCACGTGTGTCTTTGATGGCGAACTCGAAGAGTACTAGCAGCTGCCGATGTAGCCGAAGATGTAGTTGTATGTTCCCGAGTCGGCTGTTTGCCCATGCCCTTCTCGTGCCTTGGTGAGGATGGACCATTGGATGGCAGCGTTAAGGGAGTGTCTGCATGACCCTACGGGGCCTCTGAAAGTTGTACACCTGATTGTCGGGAGGATGTAGCCCATTATATGTCGGCATAGTATCGCTGTGTCGATGTCAGTTGGTGGAGTGGTTGTTAGGTGTACCATGGTGCCGAAGAGCAGTTCTCCCATGTCATATTGAGATGGCGATATGTAAGGGTGTCCAGAGTTATGGTGTTTGCTGATGTAGATGTCCTTGATGGAGAGGAACTAACAGCTGGTGCCGTCGAAGGTCACTGTCGCTGATGGTAGTATACGTTGTAGCCACTCCCGTGTCATCAATATGCTGTTGGGGAATGTTACGTTGGTGGTGTATGGAAACCTACCGTGAGTAGCCACAAGTTTGCCGTTTGCTCTGTGCTGAGTAGTGATTCCAGCAGGTCCGGCAATAGAGGTGATGCCGCTGGGAGGTAGAGGCGTCCATCGAAGATGAGGATCCCTTGCTCGAGGGGCCAGGTGGCTGCAGCTGCCCTGCTGTGGCAGCGACGATAGTCCATTGATCGGGCTCTTCTCGAACCGCCTGACGAATGGGTGCAATGATGGTGGCGTTGGCCTCAATGGCGGCCAATGCTTTCGGATGTCGTTGTCCCGCCGTGCTGCTCTGGTTGTAGCTGTACCGTGGCTGCTGTCAAAGTGATGATGGTCGCAGTTGGGCATCCTAGTGCAAGTGTGCTCGTATGACCATTGTTGCCCATGATGGCGGTGGTGATGGCGTTGACTGGTGGCGGAGCCTGCTGCTGAGGTGGCACCATGGGAGTTGGGGGGGGGGGGGGGGGGGGTGGGGGTGGGGGTGGGGTGGGGTGGAGGAGTGCCGGCTTTGTCCCCTTCTTTTCCTGGTAGCACGTCTTCGCACTGAATCATAGGTTGTTTGGAGGTGTCGTCGTAGATGATGCAGAATCCCATGCAGCGTTGCTCCACCGCTGCCTCGGACGTGGTCGATGATGGAGCGGTCAAAGGTACTAGGGGGCGGGGTGCAGGGCGTACCAGTGTTGTACCGTTGGCGGAGGTGGCTGCCTGCTATTCGTATGCCAGTGCCCAAGATATGGCTTTCTCCATCTCTTGTGGGTTCTGGCGCTCCACTTCCATCTTGAGGGGTTCCAGCAGACCGTTGGTGTAGATGGTAATCTGTTGGCGCTCATCGAAGGGTCCGGTGCGTATCATGTGCACCAGGAAGCGATCTGTGTAATAGTTGATGGTGGCGGTTCTCTGCGGGGGTGCCAGCGCACCTATCTGGTTGTGATGATTTGGTGGGCCGAAGTGCTTGTTGATGCAGTGGATGAAGTGCTTCCAGTCAGTCATTGGCTGAGCCTTTGTTAGGCGCATATACCATAGCTGTGCTGCACCTGTTAGATGAAAAGTTGCGTACCTGCTTTTCTCGTCATTGGATGTTTGTTGCCCTTTGAAGTTGTTCGCAGCGCTCCAGCTAGGGCAGCGGATCCGTGTTGCCATTGTACGTGGGGAACGATAGCTTGTTGTAGGTTGATGAACTGGGGATGATTCCGGCGTTATGGATTGGAGCGGGGACTATGGAGGCATGGGTGCCTTAGGCATCGTCTGTGTTGGTGGGCTGACGAACAAATTGTTCGTTACCTGCTCTATGATCTCTGGGGTGTTTGACGCGTGAGAGCCATCTTCTTCTTGAGGAAGGCGCGTCCTGCTAACTCCATTGCTCTTTCTGTTTGCACCTTGAGCTCCTTGATGGTGGTTTCGTGATCCCGCTTCGCCTTGGCCGCGGCTGTGGCGTTGGCATCCTCCTTGGAGCCTTTATACTCCATGGTGCTTAGGCGAGCGTCGATGCTGGCGAGGTGCTCCTGCACCTTGTCCATCCGCTTGGTGAGGTCGGCGGCGATGGCATCGAGCCATGCCTTCATCTCCGTTGTCATGGTGTTGTTGCCCATAGGATTGCTCTGGTCTCTGGATACCAGGTGTCACAGCAATGCTTGGGGGTGGGGGCTGCAGCTAGTGTGTGTTGGGGGGGTGGGGTGGGAATGTGGCGGGGCAGGGGTAGGCGTGGGCACAGGGAGGGGAGAGGCACAGGAAGAGGAGAGAGAGGTACGGGAGAGCAATTGCTCTATTTCTGCCTAAGATTGAAATGGTTACATTGGCCTCTATCTTAAGCAAACTAGAGGAGGGAGTAGATTTGGACTCCTTTCCAATCTTATTTCCTAAACAAACTCTATTTCTGTTTATTCCAAATCTCGATTCTTCTAGGTGGGGAGGGATCGGCTGCGCGGTGGATGCTGCCTCTCCCTGGTCGTGCACGCCCCTAGGCGGCGTGGTTGGCTAGGGTGCGGCCGGTCAGGGCCTCCTCCTGGTCTCGCTTGGCCCTGCTGGGTGGCCTATATTATGCCCGTGACAGATAGGAATCTTTTTTCTAAAGTTTGTGTGCCAGCGTCTGCTCCACTGACTGGAACAAATTCATTGGTTCAACAGATTGGATCATTGGACTGATCATTAATTGGGCACTCAATCTGAAACTTAAATTTATTTATGTGTGAAGTGTTCTTGTATATTCAGTCTGATCTAGAATTGTATTATGGCTTAATCTCTGAACAGATCAGGAGCTAGATATAATTGAGATGGCTGTCTATGGGGATGTCATTCGTCCAGGGAAGCAATGCCGCTGCAGAACAGTAGCCGAGATGCTCGGGCAGGTGAAGTCAATGAATCGCATGGCTGCTTGTGAGTTACCAGACAAAGGTGCCTCTTAAAATGTTCGAATAAATTGGTTTGGACTCTCACCTGTCAGAACACAACCTTTAGAGTGCAGTTGATTCCATTCAAGAAGGAAACTCTGAGTTCTTTCTCACAAGAAGTAATTCTGTGAAACGAATGCAGTTGGTTTGCAGCCTGTGCTCATGATATCTGCTCTTGAACATTCTGGTTGAAATTTTTGGTCTCAGCCTTTTGTTGAGCCAGATGACAATGGAATTTCGACTTTTTACATATTGATTGATTGATGACAACGGTATCAATGAATTGGTTGATTTCAATAATTGGGCTTGAAAATAGCAATTTTGGGTGGTCCAATTCTCTTTATGGCTGGTTAGCTTCAGTTGGTTGGACCTGTTTAGTAAGGTTACTGTAGGGACGTGAGCTGCAACAGCCTTTCCCGAGCTGGTATAGAAATTAGACACTGATGTTTGAATGCTGTGTGGTGACCTGTAAGTCTACTAGGTATGATAACTTTGGACCTCTACACACCATGATTCCTACCTCACGTTAGAAGTTGAAAGAGGCAATTCCTTAGGAGTCACTGAAAAAGTTACTACATATATACCACAAAAAAGTTGTAATCCTACATGAGTCGCTACATTTTTTTCGTTCCTACTGTGCCACTTCCGTCCATACACCGTGAATGTGCTGTTATGTGTCGTGGCCTGTGGGAAAACACTATTTTACCCTCTCCAAATCCCTCGTCCCTTTTGTCTTTCACCTTTCTCCCGTTTGACGGTGAACTGACCTGGAAGCAACACTGCTGCTCGTGTGTCAAGTGACGGGTTTCTGGGCCGATTGGATGGTTGGCACCTTCGCGCTCTTGGTGCGCTACGGTGAGTTTCCCGACATGCCCTTCATCCCACGGCCACGCGGCCTGCCTGCCATGGGTTGCGCCATGGGCTTCGTGGCATTTCTTTTTTGCGCCGAGAGATGGATGGAACGATGGTGTGGCATGGCGATGGAATTCTAGGCGCTGTGGGCGCTATGGCACATGCACGAGTCCTATCACCGGCCTGGCGACGGGCCCTTTGTGCTGAAAGACGTCTTCGCCTCGCCATATCTCAAGCTGAAGATGTTGGGGCCGAAGGAATCATAACCGTCGGCACAAGCTTCCAGCATGTCTACCTCTGCAAATGAGAGTGTGTGGCCCACGTGGCCACGACCATCCCTTCCGTCGACCTCATCGATGCTGGACAATGATCAGAGGATGAGGCCCTAGACAGAAGAAGACATCAGCGTCTTTATTCGGTCCATATGCCGACTAGAGGGGGAGAGGGGGAGGGGCGAATAATCGTTTCTATATTCTAATCACTACGACTAACCGATCAAAGCAGTGGAATGAAGCTAATCGGTCTAGCATCAACTACACCTCTTTATCTATCTCACAAGCACCTTACAAAAGGTCCTAAATAAGATTTACGCTAAGGTGCAGAGCTAGTGGCTAGGGAGCTCTCTCCTACACAATTTTTGTTAGCAAGGTCATACAAACTAAGCAACTAGTCAAGCAAGCAACTGGAGGCTCCTACACATACTAGTGAGCAACAAGCACGAAGCCAAGCTTCACTAGTACTACGTTAGCTATACTCAACTAGCTATACTACACAAGCACAACTAGAGAGCTATAACTACTTAGGTACTCCCTCCATCCATAAGTCTCCATCGTATTAGCTTTCGGCGTAATAACCAAGGAGCAATAAACAATGACGATTTGCATTTAAGGCAAGGAGCAGCCAAGGAGTCACAGCCAATGAGCAGCCAAGGAGCAATAAATACAGAGCACCAAATGCACAGCACGTACGAGAAGCGAAACCCGTGGTCCAAGACTAATACGAAGGAGACTTTTGGAACAAAAATTTGCTTAGATGAAGGAGATAAATGGACGGAAGGAGTACAAGCACAAGAACAACTCAACACTACCACAAGTATACGAACAAGTAATGCAAGCTAGTGTAGGTATTGCAAACCGATCAAGGAGACAAATTGACATGGTGATTTTTGTCAAGCCCAAAATTGCCGCCGATCCTCATGATAGTAGCAACCCCTCAAGATTGCACTCATCTCTCGAGGTGTGCTCCCAATGTGAGCTCTAGCACTTGATCCAGCCAGACCACTTAGCGCTCTTCGCACCCCACTCTACTAATAATTGCTCTTTGCGATGTCCCGTGGGGCGAGCACAACACCATTCACAATGTGATCTTACTCTGGAGCACCACACAAACTCCATGTGTGCTATGTGTCAGTCCACAAGCCACTAAGCCGTCTAGGAGGTGGCAACCTCCAAGAGTAACAAGCCCTCAAGTTTGCTAATTAGCCTCTAGTTCCACTAGATGCTATCTCTCTCAAGGATATGCACTAGATGACTCCAATCTTACTCCGATTCGCAATCAACTAAGCGCAAGTGAGTGAAGGGCTTCTCTTTGGCTCTAATAGACGAGGGCTACTCCCTTGGGCACCAGCGACTCCAACTCAACCGGCCACCCCTTCTATTTATATATCCCACAAGACAAAGCAAGTTGTTGGGAGGAATCAACAGCTTCTTCGGGGGCACCGCTGGATAAAAGCACTAGAAAATCCCACGGACCGATCCAATGGTCAAATTCAAATGGTCACAGAAATCTAGTGATTGTCTCTTCTTTCTGGTTAGCCAGTCACCTAGACCTCCTTTTCCGGTTGAAAGGACCATGACACCTAAGAGGAGAGTTTTGAATTAGGCAACTTAAAATCTACTTTCAAAATTTTGGTTTCTAATTTTCACCTAGTCAAAACATATGCAATAATTAATCTATCTAGATGTGCAACTAAAATTTTGCTAGGTGTGTTGCTATCTTTACTGCAAAAGAGTGATGCAGTCTAGGTTTCAATCCTATCAACTAGCCTACCAAACTAAGCTAGGAAGGTAAAGCATACAACCTAAGTACACAATATAAATGCGGAAGTTAAAGGGTGGTAGAGATGCAAACTCCCATCGACAACTCCGGTATTTTTATCGAGGTATCGAGAAGCTCCTCACTTCCCTCTAGTCCTCTTTGGAGCCCCTCGCAACAATGCCCTTGCAAGAGCCAAGCATCCAGTGCGGATAGCCTCCGGGCTATCCCCACGTGCAAGTGGGTCTCCGAGATTTTTTTTTTCTGTTCCTGTTCTCCTTGCTGGAAGACTAATCAGTCCAAATAGGAGTACGTTTGTTGTGCTATTTGTTTTGTATTTATTTTCTCCCTGCTGCGAGACTAATCCAGCTTTTACTTTATATATTCCGTTTTTTATTGTGTATATGCGATTCCACATAGGAGTTCGTCGCTATTTTTTTCATATTCCTTTTTTTTGCGGTAATGTTGTGCTAAGGACGTCCGTCCGGACGTTCTCATTGTTGGGCCATGACACCAGTCCAACAACCCAACACTCTTCACTTGTGTATGCGCTCGTCCACTCACCTCCAACCATATCCTCTCGTGAGCTCGTCGTCCGTTCCTCTCCATTCACCGCACCTTCACATCCGCACACTGCGGCGTGCTCCAGCGCAACCATGCCGCCGCGGCACTCTCCACCATGCCCGATCGGCCCCTGTCCTCTCTCTCCACCGCACTCCAGCGCCGCCACTGCCATCCTTCTTCTCCACCGGTCCATCTTCTCGCTGCGACGTTGTCCACTGCGCTGGCGGGCTTCTCCCCTGGAGCTGCGCGTCTCTCTGCGGCATCGAGCTTCACGCTGGTGTCGAGTTCTGCATTGACGAGCCTCCATTGGTCCAATGCAACAAGTAGATGTTGAGCTGAAAGTGTAGGTTGCAAACGTATGTTTTAAGTGTTTTATTTCAGAGGTATATGCATGTGTTTCGTATGGATGTTGCAAAAGTAGGTCGAGACGTTGCATATATTGCAATGGTTGTACACATATGTTATAAATGTATGTTCCCAGTGTTTCATCTTTTGTTTAGTTGTATGTTGCAAATGTGTTTATCTGGATGTTGCATATGTTTCACACATATGTTGCAAGTGTTTTATGTTGATGTTGCATATGTTTGCAATGGTTTTCAAGTATTTTTTAAGTGTTTTTGCGAGTGTTTTAGATGCATGTTTCAAGTGTTTCATCTGTCTTCAAACATATGTTGTAAGTGTTGCATATGAATGTTTTAAAAGTAGATCGAGTGTTGTACATGTTGTAATATGATCCGTTTGCTGTAGTTTCTGGAGGGGGCGGCGTGAGGGATCGTGCATGGCACAGACGCCGCGTGGGGCTGGGTGGGGCACAGACGCCATGTGGGGTCATGCGGTACATAGAGTGCAGGCACGGAAATAGGGCGCTAGCGTGGGCGTTCGGACACGGGCGTTCGTTTGGACGCCCGGGCGCTATGGCACTGCCGTTTTTTTGTGCCTGCATGCCAATCCGACTTTTAGACTTCTTTATTATGTTCGCTGCTTCTATTTTTTTCTTCACTCCCATCGCTTCGTTATGTCCGCTGCTTAATATATAAACTAGAAGAGCACCCCGCGCGTTGCTGCAGGAACTACTGACTTGTAATGAAATTTAACTATTCATACAATTCTTAGGAAGAGATTAACTATTATAAACTAACGTTAGTGGATAGCGTCACGCTGATGTGGACAACTAAATGTATGTTAGTGGATGATGTGTCTTGCTGACGTGGATATCATAATTGCTTGTGCTAGTGAACTTTATTTGCAACTGATAGTGGACTACTGAGGTGGACACCTTACATGCAAGTGACAGTGGACTGCTCATGTCAAGAAAAATTGCTAGTGGGGTTTTGCTTTTATAAGAGTATAGGATAGGATAAGTATTTTCACCACTAAGCTGTTAGGAATAGAACTTATTTTTATTAGAATCTATATAGGTCGATAGTTGAGTAAACTGAAATCCTTTATTGTTTGTTATTCAACCTAATCTAAATAAATGTAACTTCAAGTTGTATGTACAAATCGGTGTAACTCTCAACAAGGGCTGCCATATGGAAAATCGAAAGACTCTGTCATAATTATCAACAGGTAAACAACTAACCATTGTCGACTATAATGAAAGATTAGAATTACATATTTTTAAAGGTCATCAAAGGAAATCACAGCACTTGATATTTAACTCTACTAATGCATGCATATTATAAAAACTAAACTTATATTATATGAAGAGAAAATATTTTTGTGCCTTACAACGAAAGAAAAAAATTGATTAAAATTGTACTTCATCTATTCCAAATTGTAAGTCGTTGTGGCTTTTCGTGATATATAGTTTTTATTATGTATCTAGACATAATGTATATCTAGATGTAGAGCAAAAACTATGTATCTACCAGAACTACATACAATTTAGGACGGAGAATGTATTTTAATTCGTTACAAACTTAATAGGACATTGTCATATTACCGATATTAGCTTATATTATATATGTCATGGTCATCATAAAATAAATTATAGCCCTTAAAATTTTATAAAATAATAGAACATAAATAGATATATAACATTTCTATCCTGGATTCCTATTAATGTCTAATCCCATTACAACACACTGGGATATTTGCTAGTATAACACACACCAAGCAACAGTTTGTTCTGCACCCTCGTGAAAGGAAAGTTTTATTCGACCTCTCCACCATCAAGCGGAGAGTCTAGCAAATTAAACTATCTGCAGTAATTAACTAGAGGTAGGGCACACAACCGCACGCTGGCATTTCCATACCGCGCATCGCCGCAGGCCCATCCAAGATCCAACTCGGTGTGCGATGTGCTCAGGCGTCGGACCAGGTGACACGGACCTCGCCGACGTCAGTATCGAGCCCGAGCTTCTTCCAGACGGCGGGAGAGGAATCCACGATGTTGTTCTTGCAGCCGCGGTGGGAGTCGCACTCGTCCACGACCGTGGCCTCCACGGTGCGAGTCTTCTTGTGGCACCTCTTCCCGCCCGCGTACCACTGCGAGGACAGCGCCACGATCAGATCGTCGTTGCTGTGGAACTTGCCGTCGCACTCCGATGGGCCTCCGCCGCTGCCGCCACTGTGCCTCCGGGCTGTGGTGCATGAGACCTGAAGCAGAGCTAGGATGGCGATGGCTACCGCAATCTTAACCTTCGCCATCGCTATTTATTTGTTTATTTATTCCTAATAATGAGCTCGATTGAGGTGTTTGGGATGCACTGCCCCTTGGCTCGTGGGGCGTATATATAGGCGTGCTCTCACTTCTCAGATCGTTGATCTCGATACCAGGTTAAATGGCCCTATCTGAAACAAGTGGGCTGTATCCGGAATGCTAGCTATCAGTATGTGATGGCATGTGTCAGGCTGTCAGCTCGCTCGATGTTATCGTATCCTCTCGGTAATTCCTACGCACGCAAGAACAACTGATGAGCAAGCCGCTGTTTTGTTTTGGAAGATGATGCTGAAAACTAACGCTCCAGATGTTTCGGTGGACGTTTGCTTAGATTCATCGTTCTGTTGGGTTGATCTCAGGAAATGGTCACATGACCGAGTCCGTGGGAAACCCCACGTAAGCGAGTAGATCCGAGTAATTCTAACACATTCCACTAGCTCATCAACCGAACCAATCGCACACTTCCGGTGCAAGAACCGGCAGTGATAAGTGGCCATCAAGCCACTGCCGTGCAAGCAATGAGTTGGCAGTGATGTAGACCTTCACTGTTAGTTTTGGCCTAATTCCAATCATTTTCTAATTTTCAAGCTCAGAACCGGCAGTGATTGCCGGTTCACCCAAATCCAGCAGTGATGCAGCCAGCAGTAATGTCCAATTCTGTAGCAGTGCTTCATGTGCAAAACCTATGCCACTTCTCCAAAATAGGATACGAGTTTGATACTTAGATTCCTAATCCAATTAGATCTCTCCGATCCTAAGTAATCTAAATATAGAAATTATAATCCAAATAGAAAAATATAAGAATAGAAATCAATATCTTCTATCTCTATATACCTACTATACCTGATGATATTAAAGAGCCAAGTTTCTGATTTGTTGCTTGTCTGTAGTCCAAAGCGAACACGGTACCAAAAAAAAAAAAAGCGAACACGGTAAAGTCTGTTCAATCTGCTACGAGTTGTTGCCTGTTGGCAATGTATACAGCGTTTTTGTCCTTGTCCTTTGTTGGATTGTTTTTTATTTTATTATTTCTTTTCTGTTTCCACTTTCCTCTCGTTTAGTATCTGGACCATTTTTTTCTTCTTTTTCTTGTCTCCTGTTATTCTTATATAAATAGAAAAAATAAATAATAATGATAGTTATTCTCTTTATCATTTCCTAATAAATAGATATTTTTGTCATTAATCAATCTAGACCAGCAGATGGTACAACTAACTAATCTAAAATAGTTTTGTCATCCAGGCTAAATCTGTATCTATATACTGATACTTCTATACCTTAATAATATAAAAAAACACCTAAAAATTTATTTTGTTTCTTCCTACACCAGCTACTAGGATATGACTCATACGAGTTAAAATAGCTTCTAGCAATGATGAATACAGGGTCTCACTCCAATACGTACTGGGTTACGTCCTCCGTATCTCATATTTGACCCAAACCTGTGACCCTTCTAACAACTCATCTAGTAATGATGCAGTGTTTGGTTCATATCCATATTAGACTCCGTTGCAACATACAGACACTTTTGCTAATATATAATAAAGTTCTAACGTCTTGCTGTCACTGTCAGGCGGTGATTAGACTTAGTCCGTCCTCCTGCGGAAGAGTTCGGGGGCCATGCATATAGTATGAGGCAAAAAATGAGTTCAATTTCGGTGCCAGACTGCCAGAACGAGAGAAGTGCTACTCAACTTTGACCTGGACATGCTACTCTTGGAAGTTCAGAATTCTAACTAATACGAATCTAGATTATGATGATTCCATTCGAGGTGTAATATATGATTGTATAACACCGGGTAATTATATCTCATTTTATTAAAACATCTTGAACATTTTTTATGGTAGAATCCATAGCCAAAATTTATCGTACTCTGCATATCTTCCGAGGCACTACATGACATAACACAGTAGTCCAGCACATTAGAAACATAATAAAGGCCAAAACGAAACTAGTGTACACACACTAGATATTCGTCGATCCATTCAGCTAATCGTGACAGTAAAATCTGGCCGGCTGTCCGGAGCGAAAAAAGAATCTGTCCGGCTGTGGACAGATAACAGAATTAGACCAAGGACATGCCCGGCCAAGAAAGTTTGTTTTCCTATGCAGATTAATCTTTTTTCACCGTCGTCTTCAGAAACTGCTAGTATCAGTGTCGATTTCATCTTCATCGAACATCATATTAGAAATTTATAAAGTTTTCTAGCAGCATATCACTGTCGATTCAAAAAACCGACAATGATAACTCAATATCACTGTCGGTTCTTGGCTAAAACTGCTAGTATCAGTGTTGATTTTAGCTAAAAGCCAACAGTAATGACCCAATATCAGTGGCGGTTGGTCCTATCACTGTCGGTTTTAGTCAAAAACCTACAGTAATGTGCCGGAAGACACTATCACTGTCGGTTTCTTAAAAATCGACAGTGATGGAGCCGGCAGTGAATGTCAGATCTGTAGTAGTGAACTACTGTCCAGCCCATAAGAGAATGCGTCTTGTTTCATTTGCTAAAGGCCAAAAAGCCCTAAAGTCCACTACCTATAGCATGAACGTGGAGTTGTGTTCTCGTGGCCTCAAGCTATTAAAAGCAGACAACGCAGCCTAATAAAAGGCTAGAAGCCTTACCAATCGATTACTATCCGCCTCTCCTTGGGACTCGCCGATGATACCGCGCCCTTTCGTCTTCAGCGGATTCAACTTCTGGCATCACCTTCTCATGGTCACGGCGTCCTGCTCGGCTGCTTGCCCCATAACACCAGCTCACGGTGACAACGCCTCACGGCGGCTTGGTGTCGTGCATCTGCATCTCTGCATCCTACTGGTGACAGACCTTATGTTCGAAGCTCTTTGCTCCTAGAGCGTTCAAGCCAATAGGTGCGCCGGCCAAAATTGCAATTTGCAAAACCTCATGTTGGATCCTGTTTGATATTTCTTTTCTTCCTAGTTGGTTCATCTAGTCAGATCAGATTTTAGAAGTAAACCATAGAAAGAGTTTTTCTTTTCTACTAGAAATGAGGATTGAGGAGTAGAAAAATTGGCTGATTTGAGCAAGATGTCATCTAATAATTTAGTCATGGCTGCTTGCAGATTACTCAATATCTACTTTAGTGTTTGTCTAATTTGATAGGAAATCAAAGAACATTGGAGCGATTCTTGAACAGGAAAATTCTCCTAGCTAGTGATAATCAGACTCCTCAAACTTGTGCTAGTTCTTCCAATCGTCACAATATCAGTGGAAAGGTGTTTTTCAGTAGTGAAAATTGTGAAGACAAATTTAAGAAATCATATTGGGGATGGATTTATAGACTGTCATTTACTTCGTGGAACAAGAATTTCTTGATGCGATTCCAAATGATGTCATAGTTCACTTTCAGAATATGAATGACCATACCCATTGAGTAAACTTATAAGAGGTAACCACTATTGTAAAAATTTTATTTTGTCTTATTATGATATTGTTAATTTTATCCCACAATATGAATGCTTAACTTTTGCAATATGTTATTATTATTAAAATTTATGTGTGTGTTATGTAATGAGCAAAGTGTTACATTTCTACAAGTTTGGGTAATATGAGTTTGTGCTTACCCTGGCGACAATTTATTCGAGATTCACCACTGTTTTTTCTATTCCTATTTTCCCTACTGTGAGACTAATCAGTCCAAATAGGAGTATGTATGTTGTGTTGTTTGTTTCTTTATTCCTTTTCTCACTGCTGTGTGACTAATCAGACTTTTACTTTGCTAGGTGAGTGCCCGTTCGTTGCAACAAGAAGAAAAATAATGTATTTAAGTCCTAAGTCATGATGCATGGAAATCTAGAAAGTGAGGCACCAGAACAATAATTGAATTAGTTCAGATGTCTATGAGCAAACGGTGAAATGCAGTCTCGATTTGTGCTGCAAATTGCTGCTCGTGGACATAAATGAGTTCAGCTGGTGTTTATCTATGCCAGTTTGATAAAGATCGGAGCATGGAGCTTGTTAAAGAAAATATCTAAATGAAAACCAAATTTCACCATTCATAATTAGTACACGTCCAACCAGCTTAAAGCATGAGATTCATGTACGTGCACCATCCACAATTTGATTTGCGGACATATATAGATATATAAGACAAGGTCCGGTCAGATCTGATACCACTCTATCCTGTAATCAGGAAATAAGCCCATGTCCAGCATATGTAAGAATGTTTCTGAGGAATCTATTAGAATGGAGCCACCTTTAACATAGCCACGTAGTAGCCATGAGATACACTACTTCCTTCTTCCGGCTGTGAAGCAGTGTCAGAAAGCAACAGAGCTAGGTATCAGGTTCTCTACCAAGAACCTTCATTTCCAAAAGTTGGTGCTCAACTTCCAAGCCACAACCAGCACAAGTATACAATGACATCAGTGTCTCCCTCTCAAGCCCTAGAACTTCGTCGATGCCCTCTCAAGGATATAGCATTTCAACAGAAGCACCATATATGTTTCCTATGGCAAATCCCCTCTCCTGATCAGTGTGATGGTATGAACAAATATAAAATATGAACTGCCTCCTTGGCCACCTCCGGGAAATCTCCCACCTTCTCCACAACCAAATCCCCTGAGTTGCTTCTAGGCTGATCCTCCTCTTGCAATGATGCAGTTGTTTGACTTCGTCAGTTATCACCCGTGCACCATTTTCTGAAGCAACGGGACCAAAAGTTTAGAATGGTGTGGTTGTTTGGAGACAGAAAATATGCTTGGATCTTGCAAAATAGCACTATGATTGTGCAACTGCTCTTATTGAATTGATATGAGAGGGATTTTACAGTGGGGACATGACGGTAAAATATTTCCAAGCTGATATCAACCATTCATACAACAGAATGAACTTTAAGCCCCACACATAGTTGGATATTTTTTACAATGCAATGCACAGACAACACAAGAGTTCCAGCTTTGAATTTTGAAGTAAAAAAAACAAGTCATGTCCATCTGAGTTGACTGCTTCCGAAATTCTTTCATGACCTTTATCTCTTTGATTGGTTCCATTACTGAATGTGCACTGAAATACAGAAGCTCACTTAGAAGATAGTCAAAATTTTGTTAAACAACCAAAATTTCTTAAGAGGATGTGTTGATACTGAACAACAAATATGGTGTCTTCAACCATACCTTGTTCATTTCCGACACAGCTTTCCTTCCACCTTTCACTCCATAATTAAGAGGTTGAAGTGCTTGCATGTTGGCACCTTTAAGGGAATCAAGTCAAGGAATAAATGGTAGACCAGATATATTCACAAATTCATGCCGCTGCTTCAAGAATCAAAGAACAATTGTAGTCAATTTTCAAAAACAGTAGCAGCCAAGGAATCAAAGAATGCCATCTATACTATCAAGTAGATAGATAAATCAGCAAAATGAACTGAAGTTCAAGAAAAGACATGAAGTTTTAAGTTCAAGAAAAAAGACATTTCAGTGTCCCTCAAACCACCTATGCATGGCCATCTTCGTTCACCAAACCCCTTTATGCTCTTGACCACATATAAGAAAACAAAAGCATGAATTAATTAGAGATTTAATCATAGCAATGAAGCATTACAAAAATCACAAGAATCATGCAGCAGCTCATTGGGTCCCCAGTCTGCTGTCAGTGTGCTGCGTGCACCTTAACTGCAGGCAAAGTATGCTCATGTTTCAGTGTCAAAGTTGACATCAATGCACCTTAACTAATATCAGAGTTATAGGTGGAACTTGAAACATGATTGAAAGGTTTCAGTTGTCAGTTGTAACATAAATAAAGATAAGTTACCTGACAAAGATGCAAGAGAGTAGATACAAATTTTCAGCTCCTGAATTATTGTGGATACAATTTAATGGTTATATACACAGATTTGAAAAGATTCTTTACTATTCCGCCCTACGTTGGTTGTAACATTACCAAAAACATTCTATTTGTAGCCAATCGTAACTATTACATGGACATTTATGATTGCTCATGTGTTACAATGAGATGCCAAAACATTTCATGTGACTATATCTTCTAAATCAACATCAAATTAGATTTAATTAGAACTAAGAGGCTGGTCGTTCCAGCAAGCTTCAAACTAAGACACATTTAGGTTTAATCCTTATTTTCCTAGTTATCGTTTTCTAAGCTGACTCACTACATATGTAGAAGGCATGTCTACATATCTGCATGAAGCGTAATAACAAAAAACTTGATATGACCAGAAAGTACACCACATATCAATGTTAAATGAAATTCCATTTTCTAATGGATGAGGTAGATATAGTTTTCTACCAAAATAACTAGAAACCATCAAATACTGCAACCAATTAATTCCACCATGTCTCAACGGCAATTTTACTTGACTAACATCAGGTCCACTGCATTAGGAGTCGTATGGAAAATGGAAGTGACATGTCAATCAACACTCTGAACCTCTGACAAAATCTCAACAACCTAAAAAGAACAACACAAGGGAAATAGATTAACCACACAATACTACTACTGTAATTAACATCAAACAACTGGCTAGCAACAATTCATGATAACAATTCAGAACATATCTATGCATGCACACATATATGTCACACCCCAAAATTTCTAATTTTGGGTTGTGCATAGGAAACACTAAATAAAATAAATGTTTTAATATTCGGATAAAATCTCCCAAGTTTAGTTTATCTTAACATTAGTAAGTAATAGAAAAATGTGGTTTCAATTTTTCTTTTTGAACTAATTTGACGGGCTTTTACTCGGTGTGATGTTTGCTTGTTGCTTGGCTTCGTGTTCTGAATGCGTAAAATTTTCAAAGCCCGTTTAGTAAGTCATTTATCTTTCTCGGGCTTGTCTGTCTTTTTTCTATAATCAAAATAGCTCCTTTCTATCTTAATCGTTTCATATGGAGTTGCTCTAGATCTTTTCCTTTTACTCTAAATACAAATCATTCCTTTGCGTTCATCATCTATCCACATATCTCTGTGACCTTTTCAGGAATTGTTCTGGTTTTTTTTCTAGAGCTAGTTCCCACTTTCTGCGAGCATTATCTAATTTTTAGGTGCTTCAAATTATCTTATCATGAGCTCCAAATACTTTATTTAGGTACTTCATGTTCCATAATGTCTTTGAGAATTTTTCCCGAAGCTTTGTGATTTTTTGAGTATTTTTCGTGGCTCAAATAGTAATTCTAGATTTTCTAGAATTATTCTTAGCCATGATATTAAATAATTCCAAAAATAATAAAATCCAATCTTATACCAACTCGACTCAAATCATACATATATACATATATATCTTCTCGACACCAAGTCTACGTTTGAGAATCTCCTGCCAATCTTTGGTTTACTTCTATATTCCTTATTTCCAGTTTCTTTTCCTTCTCATGGCATGCACGGAAACTTGAAGGTCAATCCTCTATGCCAGGTGTACCAAGTCATCTCAATTTCACACGCCGAGGCCCCTTCATTAGCCTACAAATAGTCAAAGTCTCCGCCCAGCATCGTCATTGTTTTGCATCATGTAGCACCTCATCGATCGCATCTGCCATAGCAGCTAGCGCCGTCGATTTGCAACTATTCCAAGCCTCCCTGCCATGCTATGTCGCTACCGCTATCCTCTCGCCGGTATGCCACGCTGTACTCTCCTCGGCAACAAGCACAGCCGTCTGCCATGTCCCTGCCAATCCCCAGCGCTTGGTTGCATCCGGTCGTCGCTCTGCAGTAATGCAATCTGCTACTTGTTGCCGACCATGAGTTTCATCTGCCACACATGTGCCACCTGTGAGGACACCTCTTCTTGACCCTCTCTTGTTTCTTTCAGATCTTTGTGTTCTATGCAGTCTGCACTCTGCTTATTTCATCATGGTGTATCTATCTGCTTGCAAGGAAATTAGGCACCAGCGTCGTCCTTGCCAGCTGCTGCCCATCATCGAGCAAGCCAGGCTCGTGCCTCTATCCTTGCCATAGCAACGTTTTCTTCACTACCAGAGAGGAAATCATCACACGTCTCCCGTGCAACATGCAAGGATTCTACAACAGACTCACCACACATACATGTGCATGCTTATATATGTATCTACTGCCCACCAACTGTGTTTTATTTTAAGAGGAGACTTTCATCATGTACTCGCCCTAGCATGCAGAAGCAAGGCAACTCACACACGTGCACTTGTCCAATTCACATCTTATAAGTTCTAGCTCTGTTTCAACTCGTTTTGTTGCATTAGTTTCATATCACTCTGATCTACGGCCTAGCAGCGACGCTTATCATCCCATGTGTTTATTTGTTTATTATATAGTTAAATATTAATTTGATTAATCTGTATGTAATTAGTTTTCTAATCTATAAGCAATATAGGTGCTACACTACGCTATCTGATATATAGATTTTAAATATGATTAACTGCTACATGAATATATTTTGATTAGATAAACCACGTTGCATATATTAAATTCTAAAATAGGTGTTCGTGCATGTCATTTTATTTTGCAAAGTTAAAGTTTCACTTGCTTAATATATAAATTATGTGACAATACTTTATCAAATAAAATATGGTTAGCTTTAACTCGACTTTAGAAATTAAATATGATTAATGATTATTCAATTGCCCTTTCTAAATAAAAGCAACCTAGTGTAGTAACTCGTTCTTGTGATTTTGCGATCATGCCAACCGAAGCTACATGCTATCGGCGTAGACGTGTTACATGCTAGTCATATATAAATTAAATATTAATTTAATTGACATGCAATTAGTTCTATGATTAAAAACAATCTAGGTTTGTAAATCCGTTCTTGTTGCGATAGTTTCGTAGCGTCGCGCTCTATACAGTAGCGATAATTTTTGTGATGTCACTCAAGTATGAATTTATCTATTTAAATGTAACTTAATTAATATTTATTTAACAGCTTTTTAACTAAAAGCAACATAGGGGTATAATTTCGTTCTTGTTGCTTCGTGACTATGCTGGCGTAAGAGACGCATTAACAATGTTGTTTACCGTGTCACGTTATGTGTTTACAAATTAAATTATATTTATTTGATTAATATTTATGTCATGCTCTTCTAAATTAGAAGCGACTTAGGTTCATACATAGAACATTCTTAAATAAATGTTAACTTGATAAATATTAACTTAAATGTTTCTTAATCATAATTAGTTTAGTTAAACATGAAGCATGTAGTTAATTTAACTAATATTTATCTACTGTCTTTTCAAATTAAAAGTAACTTTGGTTTATAATTTGTCTTTTATAAATAATCAAATACTATCATGATTAATAAGAACTTAAGTGCTTGTTAAATAGAACTTGTTTAGTTTATGTAAGAAACATATAATGATTCGATTAGCTGTTATCACCTTCTTTATGCTTTCTAATTTATAAATGTTTAAATGACTTAAACACTAAATAAATATTTATAAATAAAATATGAATAAGGTTAACTTCATCTTTTATAATTCAATGTAAATTGGTTAATTCAACTTTAGAATAATTCTCTAGAAGTCTATCACCTTAATTCATTAACTAAAATAAATCAAACGTATAGTTTGTCTTCTCTGATTTATTGTAAACTCCTCGATAGTCGCGTGTCCTCTTCGACGGTAGTTCCGTTCACCGTGGTTCTTGCGTTTTCGTGACTGTAGCAACGTACCGTGTCATTTAGTGCGTTCTCTTTTTAAGCGTTTATTTTGTTTGATGCATGTTCTTAGATGTGTGTATTGTTTGTCTATTTGTGTTGCTTGGTTGCAGCGAGCAGAGGAAGCATGCTTCGTTAGCAATGAAGACTAGGAGCTGAGGACCGACAGTCGAAGCAAAAGGACTTGAGACCAGAAGATAGCAACTGGAGATTCTGAGTAGCTAACTCTGGAAAAAAGGCAAGTATAACATGGGATTTTCTTGTTGTCCTATTCACTTTAATCACATAAAATCATATTGCAATCATATTGCATGTGTCTCTATTGAATTGCCATTAAGGATTTTCCTAGTTTCTGATCTATATCTTGTCACCTATGGGATTTTGCATTGGGTAGCTTTTGCTAGCGCTGAGCATAAACTATGATCTTGTAATATGATTAATGGAATATGTAACAACACTAAAATATGATATTTTGATTACTGTTTAAAGAGGGCTAGAGCATGATGCTATTTTTCTTGGTGCTCTAGTTTCTCTCTATAAGGACTCATCTGTAAGAGAACATCCGAGACTTACAGTACAACTGTGAGGGCTATATGGCTCTGGCTTTAGTCAAGTATGAGGACCTTTTCTAGCTTGTTAGTGGTAACCTTCATGGCGTAAGAATGACTTGACGAATTGAGTATAGTGCGGCCTCTGTCCTTATGTGTATAGGCTGCGCGTCATTGTGCCATTTGGAAAGGGGCTCTACATCTGTTTGCCGAGTGAATCTAATGATCCTAACTTGTTAGATAAACCTTTGAAAGACTTCATAGTGAACCCTGCCGACCTTCCTTGGTAGTGGGTCAAGAGGCTGATCACCTCGGACGAAAGGGTAAATCACGACTCACAGTGAAAATGTACAACCTCTGCAGAGTGTAAAACTGTTATAACAGCCGTGCTCACGGTCACGAGTGGCCTTGGACCCTTACGGAATAGATGATCACTAATGACTATAAATGTATTTTTGGTATTCATTATTCATCTTTACATTGATCATATATTTATTGTGGGATTAATGCAAACCTGATGCTACTCATATGATAAAACTGTGATAATTAAAAGCTAAATGCAGTAAACCAGTGTCTATCCTTTTTGAGCCTCATGAACCCCATGTTATATTTGTTGAGTACGACATGTGCTCACCCTTGCTATTTCCCTACACTCCAGTATGTAGTAAGGTGCTGCTTAGAAGAAGAATAAAGGTGTAGTGGAGTTTCCAAAAGTCTATAAGAAGTGCTTGGCATACGGAGCCCCCAGTCAGCCGTCCCTGTGACGTTGGAGCCTGAAGAAAAGATTAGTGACCGTTCCGCAACACTCTGATAGTTGCAAGTGTTAATATAGTATGTTTCCCGCTTTATATAAACATTGTTTTGATATTTTTATTCTGTTGTTGTATGTGTGGACTTTCTGGGTACACATATGACGAGTCTGATTTTGTTCTTTGCAAAACCGGGTGTGACAATATATGAGTTCAGTAGCATCTAAATCATAGCATGTTCGGTACAGATATATAGCTGGCGGATGAGCCATGTTAGGTTCACATCAAACAAACGTACATGCACTTGAGGGCATGTTTCCTGGGATCATTTGTCACCACTGCTGGCTAGCAGATCAGAGGATCATTCGGAGCAGTAGACTTGAGTTCGGCTTCTGGCAAGGGCCCAGCTTTATGCTCCTAGTGAGAGCACTGTCAGCGAGGATGCTGCGCCTGGACAACAGTAGGTAGGGCAATGATAGGCTGAAGTTCAGCTTCGTCAAATGCAAAGTCATCTAGGCATCTGGAGCATGGATCAGGAAGGCGACCACAATGAGAGGGGAAGGAAACGGGCATAGCATGAAATGCCACGCTATGAGAGCAATCACGCACTCGTGGTTCACAGTGCCATGTCCTGCGACTCCGATCCCAACGCCCCCAATGATGTGTGAGTCAGTAAAAATTTTTTAATTACATGGCCCTCCCTCTCTCCACACCTTTGGATATGGCATTACATGAGCATTCAAAGTATTTTCTAGTCATCAGTTAGCTAAAGACAACACAAAAAATGTACACAATTGCTCCGCCACGACGATCTGCACCATTATTGATGCTTTGATTAGTAGAACCTCTTTAATCTTAAATGCCCACAAGTATAGTAGTCAGTTCTAACTGTAGTAAAAAGAATAACCAGAAATGTAGCAATTTGACTGAACTGAGCTGTATGCAAAATTAGTTCCATCTTATTACCTACTATTTTCCTATAGTATCAATCTCACAACCTCCTCTTGTTTCAATTACTTTCAGGTATAATCATGGCCGGCCATAGTGTTAAGAGAGTATCCAAGTATATTAGTTGCCCCTTTTCTTCAGGCACTGCCTCTTAACTAATCTTCCCCCGTGTAACTGACATCCATTCATGTATGGTTCGTTGCAATAAGCCAGTAATTCACACTGAAGGAAGCAATCTCATGTTCCTAATGAAAAACAAAACCCAAACATTCAGAGTCCAGGCCAAGCACAAAGATATCATGGAAGTTGTCCCTGGGCAAGGTATACGAGTTGGGCATGCACACAACTACAAGGTTCAGGTTCCTCCATCCACCAGTTTCATCTCAGAATTTTTTTTAGCTTCCATTTTTTTCAGGTTGTGGCAAATGCTTAGGGAAAACTGAAAGATAGTTAATGATTTGTTTGGGATGACTATTCAGTCCTTCAACTGTGGCGACTATTCAATAAATTATTCAATTGCTGTAACAACTGAAAAATCCAGCAAAATCATAAATTCCTACAACTGCTGGTACTTTAGCATTCTATAAATAAGAAAGATTTCTTATTCATTGAAAATGTGAGAATGGGGTAGAATAAAAGAGCGAAGCTAACCTGGGAGTGGCACCGCCGCCGACTCCAGATTCAGGTCCTTCACCCTGCTATACCCCGACTTCCCGGTACGAATCCTCTTGCTGCTCCACAGCCACCGCAGCGAGATCCAAAGAATACGCGGTAAGAATCCTGCTAGGGCATTGTGACTCGAGATTCAGAAAAGGAAGGAGACAAGCGAGGTAAGTTACCCTTTCCTCACTGGCGCTAGTCCGAGATTAGGCACTTGAGTAGATCGACGCAGCAGCAGCCGGTGTCGGAACCGGATAGTACAGGGACAGGGGCATCGGCGGCGGCGGCGTGACGGGACATGGTGGTGGCCTTGCCGACGTAGGGATGGGCCGGCGACGACCTCCTGAGACGGGGCGGTGTAGGGCGACGTTACGGCGGGCCGGCACCCACTCTGCTGGGTAGTGCAGGACCATGGCGTCTACGCTCGGCGGTGGATGGTGGTAGGGCTGGCCAGTAGCCTCCGTGGGTTTAGACCAGTAGGGGCGGCGTGGTGGCTGATGCCTCCGCAGATGTGGCGGTGGTCAGATGGGCATGCGAGGCGAGCGAGTCGTGATTGGTCGGGTGGCATTTCATTGAGAATCTTTCGTGGGGGTCGTTGAGAGTGATATTTGGAGGGAAAGGTTTCTGCAAGCAGACGACGGTTTTCACACGCCAGGTGGACGATTGTCTTCCGTAATTTTTAGTTGCAGAGATAGAGATATATTCTGTTTTTGATTGCGTATATGTTATTCTTGGAGTTCGACACTGTTTGTTTCGTATTCCTTTTTTTTTTGCATGCAGGTAAAATCCTACTTTTAGACTTCTTTATTATGTCTGCTGCTTTCGTTTTTTTCTTCACTCCCCATCGTCACTCCGCTGCTCGATAATTAAATAAGTATTTTTCACCACTAAGTTGTTAGGAGTAGAACTTATTTTTATTAGAATCTATATAGATCGATAGCGGAACTAATCAAATTGTAAACTGAAATCTTTAGCCTTTTGTTATTCAATCTAATATAAATAAATGTAACTTCAAGTTGTACCAATAAATCAGTGTAACTCTCAATAACAGTTGCCATATGGAAAATCAAAAGATTGTCATAATCATCAATATAAACTAAGGGCCTGTTTGGACGGCGCACAGGGACGCCACGCCCAGACAGCGGCCACGCCGAAAGTCCGGCGATCAAATTGGCCGCCAGACATTTGGCGTGTTTGGGCGTAGAAATGACTTGCATGTGCTGATAAGCTGCGGCGGCGCCACATATTTGGAAATGAAACAAACGCTGGAGTGGACAGAAGTGAGGCGTCGGAGGTGCGACGGGCTTTGGCTGTGTTGGGCAATGAACCAAACATGCCCTAATTCTTGCGACAACTAACCATCGCCGACTTTAATTAATGAACGATTAGAATTACATATTTTTAATGGTCATGAAATTAAAGGAAGTCACAAAACTCGATATTTAACTCTACCAATGCATGGATATTATAAAAACTAAAGTTATGATATATTAGGAGAAAATACTTTTTTGTCTTACAACGAAAGAAAAAATCTATTAAGATTGTACTCTCTCTATTCCAAATTGTAAGTTGTCGTGGCTTTTCATGATATATAACTTTTACTATGTATCTAGACAAATGTAGATGCGTAGTAAAAACTGTGTATGTGGAAAAACCAGAACTACATACAATTTAGGATGGAGAAAGTATTTTAATTCGTTACAAACTTAATAGGACATTGTCATATTATTACCAATATTAACTTATATTATGTATGTCATGGTAATTATAAAATAAATTATAGCCTTTAAAAATTTATAAAATGATAATACATAAATAGATCTATAACATGTTTATCCTTAATTCCTATTAACGTCTGATAGCTTTTTTTCCCCTCCCTTACAACGCACGAGTAGTAACACACATACACCAAACAACAGTTTGTTCTGCACCCTCATAAAAAGCAACTTTTATTCTACCGCTCCACTTTTAAGCGGAGAATATATCAAACTACCTGTATGAAGAAACTACAGGTCAGTGAGTGACGCCCATCCAGCTCGGTGAGTGACGTGTGAATTCAGGCGTCGGACCAGGTGACGTGGACCTCGCCGACGTCAGTATGGAGCCCGAGCTTCTTCCAGACGGCGGGAGAGGAATCCACGATGTTGTTCCTGCAGCCGTGGCGGGAGTCGCACTCGTCTATGACCTGGGCCTCCACGGTGCGCCCGGTGTCCTTGCTCGTGATGCGGATCTTCTTGTGGCACCTCTTCCCTCCCGCGTACCACCCCGAGGACAGCGCCACGACCAGGTCGTTGTCGCTGTGGAACTTGCCGTCGCACGCTGCTGCGCCGCCGCCGTCCTCGCCCTTCTGGAACCCGTTCACCGTCATCACAGCAGGGGTGCCGCCGCCACCACTGTGCTTCCGGGCTGTGGCGCATGAGACATGAAGCAGAGCTAGGATGACGATGACTACCGCAATCTTAGCCTTCGCCATCGCTATTTATTTATTTATTGCTAATGAGCTCGATCGAGGTGCTTAATTGGGATGCACTGTCCCTTGGCTCGTGAGGCGTATATATAGGCGTGCTCTCAATTCTTAGATCGTTGATCTCGATACCAGGTTAAATGGCCCTATCTGAAACAAGTGCGCTGTATCCGGAATGCTAGCTATATGGCATCTGTCAGGCTGTCAGCTCGCTGCGATGTTACCGTATCGTATCCTCTCGGTAATTCCCAGGGTGGAGCCAGGATTTAGATATAGGGGCTAGGAAATCGACTGTCCACAAAAAAAAAGTACCACTATCAAATCTTGATGCTAGTTTAAAAATTATCATTTTAATGTTAGTTCAAAAATTATAATAAATCGTCTCTAGAGCATGTCTAGAAGTTTTGTAAAACAACTCCCATTTAGATTTTTTAGAAAAAGAAAGAAAGGTGCCCTCCAATAGTTCGGTAAAAGGGCTCCATAAAAATAAAAAGTTGCTAAATATCCTCTCCAACTTGTAAGTTTCTGCAATCAAGAGAAACATCGTATTCACTCCCGGCCTGCCCGACATTTTTTCGGGGGATCGATGTAAATTGGATGCATAAGTAAATTAAAATATAGGATTTCAGATGAGAAAGTGGTAAGAGACAGAGAAACTATTAAAAAAAGGTTTGGTTCGTTAAAAATAGTTCGCGATTCCCATGCAACATCGTTTAGAAGCTAGAGACTGTTGGAGAAGCACAAAATTTAAGGTTGCTATTTTGTTTTGTTAACTTGCTATATCTATTTGTTTTGCAAGTAAACTATACTAAATTCATAGAGATGCTCTTCATCTTTTTATTTAGAAAAATACGAAATGTCTAAATTGAAAATAAAAAGGTTGTTCATAGGTCAACGATACACCTCATATTTACTATATTTATACACTTAAACATTAGACAATTAAGAAATTTATTTGAAAAAAAACATTTTAGAATTGACTAAGAAGGCTTATTTATTTAATTTCTAGTGATCAGTAAGAACTAATGAGTGGTACTAATTAAAATTGTGCATCATTTGGGGGGAGGGGTGCCGCCCCTGGTAATTCTTACGCATGCAAGAACAACTCATGAGCAAGCCGCTGTTTTGTTTTGGAAGCTGATGCTGGGAATTAACGCTCCGGATGTTTCGGTTGACATTTGCTTATTAGCTTCTCGTTATTCTGTTGGGTTGATCTCAGGAAACTGAGTCTGCGCGACTTGATCGGAGTAATTCTAACACATTCCACTGGCTTATCAACCGAACCAATCGCATACTTCACGTGCAAAACCAATGCCACCTCTCCAAAATAGGATACGAGTTTAATACTTTGATTCCCTATATATGTAATGAAGGGCTAACATCCTTGCTGTCACTGTCAGGTGGTGATTAGACTTAGTCCGTCCTCCTTCGGAAGAGTTCGGGGACCATGCATGCATGCATATAGTATGAGGCAAAAAATGAGTTTAATTTCCGTGCCAGACTGCCAGAACGATAGAAGTGCACTCAAATGTGACCTCGACCTGCTGGCTGCTACTCTTGGAAGTTCAGAATTCTAACTATTACGAATCTAGAGTATATGATTAATTCCATTCGAGGTGTAATATGATTGTATATATAACACTGGGTAATTATATCATTTATTAAAGCATCTTGTACATTTTTTTTATGGTAGTAGCCAAAATTTTATCGCACTCTGCATATCTTCCAAGGCACTACATGACATAACACAGTCCAGCACATTAGAAACATAATAAAGGCCAAAACGCAACTAGTGTACACACCGTAGATATTCGTCCATCCATTCAGCTAATTTTTTTTTGCGACTAATCCATTCATCTAATTGTGACAGTAAAATCTGGCCGGCTGTCCGGAGCAACAAAAATCTGGCTGGCTGTGGACAGATAACAGAATTAGACCAAGGTCAAGCCCGAGTTTGTTTTCCTATGCAGATTAATCTTTTCACTGTCGTCTTTAGAAACAGTTTTAGCTACTTACACAGGAAATTTTAATTTAACTAGATGATTCCCCACGTGTTGCTGCCGGAATTTTATAGCGGTATATAGGAGCATAATTCATGGAGCAAGAAATAATGAAATAATGAGAGTTTTTAATATATGCGGTTAGTATAATGAAAATAGTGGGAAAGTATTCAGCACAACTCCTACAGCTCTTTTATTATAAAATAGAACTTGTCCAAATAAGAATATTTAATTATTGACTCAACCAACAGTATAACTAATTGTAGGTAGTAGGAGTGTAGTTTGTGGGAAGCTTTGCATGTGTGGATCACAAAGTTCTTCCTGTGGTGAAAACAACATTATTAGAAAGGTTAAACTTGTAGACTCATGATAGCTATATATGAGAGAAATAACATAACATAAGACTGAATGCAGGATATAGCTCCAAGAATTTTCAGGGTCATCCATCTTCGAAGATCATACAAACGGACACTGCCTTAAAAGAAAATGGGAATCGTCAATCAATTTGAACAAATACATTGAACGGAATAATACAGAGGAGCAAATAATTCTACATACGGAACAAAATGCAAGGTGCATATATAACTAACTAAATTCAGAGATGGTCAGATGGGAGCTTCACGCAAGTAGTAAGTGCAAAATAAAAATAAACACAACCGGAATCTCCGACGTCTTCTAGTGATGTGGGGTTCTCCTGGTCAGTGTTTTAGCATTCAATACTTAGTATAAATTTTCCCTATCAAATACCTCCTAGTGAGGATTCACATGTGCTATGACTGGTGGTAGTGTTTTATTAGTGCTTAAAACACTATGAGAACTCTACCATTTCGGTAGTGAAAAGACACATTTGATTTGAGAGCTTGTACCAATGTCAGAAGCAATAGGATTATAAAGCAATGAAGCAGCAGTGGCCCTTGCCGGCAAAAGGTCGCCACTAGCCACCTATATCAAGCTGGACGATAAAAATTGGGAGGCCGGTCGGGACAACATCAGTCACAGCTATCACGGGAAGCTGTTTCAGGATAGAGACTACAATGGCTTGTATTTGCATGCGGGGAAGAGGAAATGTCAAAAGAGATGACGAACACTTGTGCGTCAGTAATAAAAATTGAGATTTGCATGCATGTATGATGATGTGGCTGCATGAGAAGCCAAAAAATAAAACCTGCACAGTGGGAGTCTTCTATTTAGGTATAGTAGACAGTAGATAGTATAGATAACCGAATAAGCTATGCTCCTACATGGCCTTATTTTTAAGTGATATATAGCGTTAATTAAAAGTTCATAATAAATTTAGGATCCACAACTGATCAAAATTGTTTATATTTACTCTTGGCGTCGAGTTTGCAGATCATGGGCTCCAGCGAAATGCAAAATCTTCCTTTGCTTGGCAATAAGCAATAGGTGCTAGACGGCTGACAGACTCGAGAGGAGAGGACTTCCACATCCCAGTCACTATCCATTTTGCGACCACGAGGAGGAGAACATCCAACATCTTCTAACCACCTGTGTGCTTGCACGGGATTTCTGGTACCGGAGTCTATCCATGTTGGGCCTGCAAGATCGAGTACCTATCTCTCATGAATTTCCTTCACTGATTGGTGGCGCAAAGCTACCAAGAAACTGTCGAAAGAAAAGAAGGGGCTAAACACGGTTATTATCCTAGGGGCATGGATCCTTTGGAAGCATCACAATGCTTGTGTCTTTGACGGAGCTCCACCGAGGATTTCTAGCCTCTTGCAGGCTTTCAAAGAACAGGAGTTGTGGTGCCTCGCAGGTGCACGAGGCCTAAAGACTCTCGGTCTAGGTCACGGCTTGGGCTAGTTAAACTAGTTTGGGAGGTTTTTGGTCAAGTCTCTTCCTTGAGGTTTTTCTATTCAGTGCAACCTATTGTGTTTCATTCAACCCCAAAGTGAGGTGGTGGTGTTCATGTAAGGGCTGATCCTTTTCTCTCTATAATACAAAGATGCGCAGCTTTCCAGCGCATTCGAGAAAAAAATGGTTTACCTTTTTTTATAGTATGCATTGCAAAGTTTATTCACTTTCCGGCTTCAAAAGGAGTCTATAATTAATTAATTAGTACAAATAAGATTAATTAACATATTATTGTGGAAATTGTTCTCATTTAAACAAAAGTAAATATAATTTTACTAGCTCCGGTCAGCATAATTATACGCATGTCTTTTTAGACCAGAGTCTACTCAAGATTTTGAATACTTGACTATCAATATATTTCAAAATACATATATTGGGATTATGGAGGATATTATTTTTGTATGCACACATTAATAGTTTATAAATTTATTAGATTTATAAACATACCGCCAAAAAAATTGTACTAAAATTATGAAGTCTCCAATGCCAAGCTAGCTGGAGGTGGGCGCTCGCTCGAGGTCGAGGTGGGCGCTCTCCAATTGGCTCGAATTGGACGGATCCGGTTATACAGGCTGCAGCTGCAAGGTGTGCACGACGACGCCGGAGTTGGCCCCTCGTGTTTGTTCTTTTGTTTGATTAGCAAGTGAGATTACTGGAGTTGGAGGCGTTATTCACTGGAATTCTCTCGATCGAGGAGCTCGATGCGAGGCATATGGCTCCATGCGGCAGGGGACACTCGGATCGACACAGAGATGCTCTCGTATCTGATGGTGTCACCTACGATGGTTACCACACGCGCACGGTAATACCTGAGCATGAACACAAGCAGACTGTAGAAGGGTCCAAAAGGTTTCGTTGACGTTAAGCTTCGTGTTGGGCTGACCAACCGAAGTTATCAAGTCCAAAACAAAGCATTCACATCTCTAGCAGCGTGCAAAAATTTCTTAGGAAGTCTCCAACAAAGCATGTTTGTTAATTATCAGAAAGCCTCCAACAGAGCATCTATGTTGATTATCATAAGATGCCATAGATAAAAGATAAATCGTAGAATTCTTTTAAAAAATATTTGGTCTTCGAATTAGTAGACTTAAAATAATCATCAAAAGTAATAGCTATTCGATCTATTATGTTTTTAAAAAATTACCCATCTCTGTCACGGTAAAAAGTTCATTTAGTAACCCTTAAATTTGCATATAAATTACACAAAAATATCATTATAAAAGATAATTAAAATAACCCTAATTTATATCTATTCATTTTTACCATTACGAAAGCCAATGCAAACCCCCCCCCCCTAAATTAACTTTTATATTGCCCAAATTTGCCATTATGAAAAATATACATATGTAATGCTTTTTAATGTGTATCTAACTTATAATCCGCCTCTATTCGGTATTAAATCAGAGAGTTTTGGGATACTCACCTCATCTAATATATGTACGTGCATGTAAGGTGAGACCTAGTCGAGGGCTTGGATGCACCTGCCAAGAGAGGACATTGCAATAGGGAGAGTACTTTTGATGAGCACACGCAACATTGCCAGATGAAGAAACCTCACTGGCGAGGATGAAGACAAGGAGTATCTGCGCCACGAACCATCGACGGATGGAGATCCAAATTAACAACCTACCACTTCAGGTGCCAGTTGTAATTTTATTCAACAAAAACTATGTAGAAAACTAGATCCATAGGGGCGTGATTGGATGAATCAGGACCAACTTGGTTGCCGTGGTGCAGGCTCACAATGTTTGGTTGGCTGGGCTTATGCATGGGCCTGGTTGTGGTTAGGGGCGGATTTGGGCCTAGGGCCACTAGGGCCACGGCCCTAGGTGTGGCCCAAATAACTCTTATACTATATGTAAATTTCTGGCCTGGCCCAAGGAATTGGCCCAAAGTTTTATTCGTCCCGGCCCAACACAAACACCCAACTCCTGATTACGTCCCCAGCGTTCACCAGCCGCATCGACTTTGTCTCCTCTCCGCCCGCCGCAATCGAGAATTGACTCCGTTTCCCTATCAAAAAAAGAGAATCGACTCCATCTCCGGCTGTCTGTCCGCCGCTCGTCGGGCATCGACGGTGACTCAGCCCCTACCGCAAGCTTGCGGTCACTGCCCGCCTGCAGCCTACTCCTGCCGACTGCCGTGGCGACTCGGCCCCTGGCCCGTGCCGCAACTTGCGGTCGGCAGTCGGAGGCGCCGCGGGGGCCAGGCCGGCTGCAGCAGCGGAGCCTGCAGCCGCAGCCGCACCGGACGCCTGGACATGGCCGACAAGCACTGAGCAGCAAGCCAGCGACCCGACATCTCAGTCGCGCTGTCTGCTCTCTGTTGTTCGCCTATTCAGGTTCGGCCTCCAGTGTGGGCTGAGGGCTGTACGCCTATCTTAGGCTTTGAGCTCTGGTAAATTGCAGTTCCCCCATTCTGGAATCCATTCCCAGGTTCTTACCGATCTAAAAACTCCTTCAATATGAGTAACTGATTAGTGTAGGGTTGTACAATGCACACAACCAAGATATTAAAATCCTTTTTCTCCTTCTCCTATACTGTCAGTGTCACAAACCCAACCTTCTGTGCTACCAAACCAACATTAGTTAGTTAGTTTTAACCACTTTCACGTTTTCATCAATTATATTGTAGACTTTAAATATAAACTTATGCATTTATAAGTTAGTTTTGTTATTAGACTCGATGTGGGTGTTCTTATACTTGATGTGGGCAGTGTATATGTTTTGACGGTGGCCCTAGACGTTAAAATTGACGAGCTCCGCCACTGGTTGTGGTGCAGGCTCACAATGTTTGGTTGGCTAGGCTTAGGCTAGGGCCTGGTTGTGGACATGCAAGAGGCAGCATGTGGCCTGGCTCGATAGAAATGAAATCGTAATTCCCCCACTGTATATCGGATCGAACAGAACGGTGACCAAAGATTTGCTTCGGCTTCTCTACATGTCCTGGCGCTGCAAACCCTGCCAACCGAACAACTAGTCCTTACATGGCATCAAATTGGGCAATAGCAGCCTGTATCTGAGATACAAAACAGGCTCGAAGGAGAAGGCTACCAATCACGCCCTAGAAAAGGGGCTCACACCATCCCTCCTCGTTCAGGCAAGTTTGCTTGAGGGAAAAAAGTTCAGGCAAAATAGTATTCATAGAGCAACCATGGGCACCCACCATGTATTTGCGACGTGTTTATACATATGCATTCAATGCATGGAACTGTTTAATTTAGGAGAAACAGTTAAAAATAAAAATTACAAGTCTCTCATACGTTAGATGCATGCATGTAAACATGTGTCACAAATCTACGATAGGTGTGGCATGGTTGCTCCATTTGTAACTGTCCCCACCTGATCTTTTTTTCCTGCTTGAGGAGGGATGGGAGGGACCTGGAAGCTAGAGGAACTGGAGAGCTCTCGGTGCCAAGGTCCCTATGAATGATGACCTTTGTTCACGAGTTTGGGTTACATGGTTTTGTGCCAGTAAAATAGATACTCAAAACTACACTGCTGTTGTGGGAAAAAATCGAAATAGCATACAAGTTTCTAGCCCATAATGTTCGTTTTGTCTACAAAACATAAAAAACAAAACAAAACAATAAACTTACATTTTCCAAGTTCTCAGGAAACAGCACTTTGATTTATTCAAAACAAGACATTACACTTGCACACTTGACACTTCCTAACAGGTCGATAAAAGCGACGCATGCATATATGGATAAGCTTATTCCTATATATAGAACGTCGTACGCAGACGACGTATATAGTAGTGCAACGTACGGAGTCCTACCGATGACGATGACAACGACAATTGTGTTATTATATAGAGTAGGCGACCGGCCAGAGCGAGTGTCCATCTATCCCGTGTGTCTTATTTGCTGCAAATATTCGTTCGTCACGCCTCGGACCAGGTGATGGGCACCTCCCCATCGTCGGTGTTGAGCCCGAGCGCCTTCCACACCGCCGGGGACCCATCCACGATGTTGTTGGCGCACGGGGGCTCGAAGTTGTGCTCATCGTCGCAGCCGTGGAGAGAGTCGCACTCGTCTACAACCATGGCCGTCACGGACCTGCCGTTGCTCGCCCTGATCACGATGCTATTCTGGCACCGCTTCCCTTTGTTGAACCACCCCGTGGACAGCGCCACGACCTTCACGTCGTCGTCGAAGAACGTGCCGGTGCAGCTGGACGCGCCGCCGCCGTCTCCGCCCTTCGCGAAGCTGTTGAGCGTCAGCGTGGCGCGGGTGCGGGCCGTCACCGGCGGGGAGCACGCGAACGTCGTGTAGCGCTTCCCGTCCTCGCAGCACACGGAGTCGTTATCAGGGTTGCAGCTGCCGGACTTGCCGCGGATGGAGCCGTTGGGCTGGCAGGACTGGAGGAGCGCGCGGTGGGGGAAGGTGGCAAGAGCTACAGGAAGGATGGCCGCGAGCGCCAAGGAGAGACGAGCTATCGTTCTGCTAGCCATGCTCACTAGCTGTTTGATCAGTTTTGGTGTGTGGTCTGTTTAGCTACTGCTACTCTTATCTTTCTCAGTGCTGCTGCAGTGCTGCTAACCACACTGGAGAGTGGAGAGGCTGTGCTTTTGTGATTCTGTGCTGCAGGCAGGCGTCCTTATATAGCCGTGAGAAATGAAAATGTTAACCGTCCCGTTGGGAACATTTTTTGTCTGTCTCCCCGTCCGGTTAAACTTTATCTTGTTGCTTAGATTCTACCTCTGGTCGAATAAAGATGTGATTTTATCCTAAATCATCAACGTTACTTCAGTGGCCCCTCCATTCGGAACGACATCTTTATCTGTCCGGACAGAGTATCGGCTAGATCATTTTCATGCCAAAAACGATGCCATCGACCATCGGATTGGAATAAAACCTTCTAAGGCCTCAGGGCCTTGTGGGACTGTTCCACGAACTCTGTTCTACAAATTTTATTACAGAGCAGCTTTACAAAAACTTGGAGTTTCTGGAGCACCTCTTTGGATGCTCTCTCAACTACCTTTTTCCTATAGCAGAGTTTATGAAGTTGTATCTATTTGGCTAAAAAACGTGGAGTAAAGCTGAAAACATGGAACTGAGCAGTCTCAAACAGGCCCTAAGTCTATCTCCACGCCTCTTATACTCTCGTGTTCTTCCTCTCCCATCTCGCAACTACTAGTACACAAACAACAATTTAACTAACTAATAAAATTGATTTTCACTAGTGGTTTTGACCGCCAGGATGAAAGGGCAATGAGATTAGAGCATTTTCACTAGCCTTTTACACTAACGGTCAAATCACCATCAGTAAAAAAAATTGTTTTCACTAAATGTTTGATTAAATCAACTGCCAGTATAAATGGACCTTCACTAGTGCTTCTTTTTAGCATAAAATCAATTCCAAAAACAGTGTGAGAAAATAGGAAATAAATTTCACATCCAGGCCACGCCACCACATGACCCCATGGCCAGGTATTAGGCCGTACGAATTTTCTACAAAAAAGCACACTTATATATAACTGTTTTCTAGGATCCAAACCCACAACCTCCCTCATGTAGGAGTCTTTCTTACCATCTCACTACACAACTGTTGTCAATAACAACATGAGGACAATTCCTTTCGAATTTCAGTGACGATTTTCTTAGGTCACTTGTGTATAGAAATCATCCTCGAAAATCATCTTTTTTAAAATATTTTGGCAAAGTTGTAGAATATTTGGCACCTAAATGAAAATATTTTCAACTACAAAATTGTAGATTTACCGAGTTCTATTACTTTAGTATAAAAATTGGCTTCATCCGATTTCATATGAAAAATTTATAAACTTTATATTTGTGTTATCTAGAAACGGATTTATAGTGGTAGCCGCTTATGAGAACCACCTCTAAAAGTGAATTTCTAGAAGTGACTGACCTAATAAGATAAGCATTTTAGAAATAGGCCTATTTTTGCAAGAGGTTTTCTTAAGCATCCGCATGTAGGAATACCCATTTGTAGTGGGAGTCACTACATGCGGATGCTTAAAAAATAGGCTAGCTCTGCCCCTACCATGTAGTAATTAAGTGTGGTCTGACTTTATCTCTTAAGAGGATAAAGTTAGATGATACTTTCCATTATCTAAGAAATGGTAAGAAGAAGGCGTGCACACCATTGTGCAACCAAATCTAAAGGTACAAAACTCGACATATTTTGCTAATGATATCTATCATCCGATATCTAGCTAAGTTTGAAATTTTGATCCTTAAGGTAGGCATTGGACGGTTTGGCATTTTTTTCTTTTGGCTCAAATTTGTTTATGTTGTTCTTTGTAACTTTCTTTGTCTAATGGCATTTTGCTGTTCTAAGAGTTGGTCCATTTGGACACTTGTGCTTGTATGAGGTGTCCAGCTTTTTCCGTGCCAAAGAAAGGGCCGTACCAAAACTTAATACCAACTCAAATTTAATGCCAATTTACACTTGTGCTGTGATGGAGTTGTGCTCGATGTTATTCAATGTTCAAGTAATTAGATAGATGTTTGTTAGTTTCATTGTTGTGCATCTCATTAGTTTTTTTTTCTGTTTTATGAACGGGTAACCTATACTATATCGTCCCTCTCTGAACTCTACTGCCTTCATTCCATCGTCGTCACTTCTTTATCATTCAACCTATATCCCCTTTTTCAATTAAAATAAAGAGCCAAGTTTGTCACAAATTCAAAGCGGATAATAGTTGATATGGGTCATAAATCAAGGTATAACTGAGTTTTATGCTACTCCCTCCGTCTCAAATTATAAGTCATTACAACTTTTTGGAGAGTCAAAGCATCTCAAGTTTAACCAAATTATTTATAGAGAGAATTACAAAGATTTAAGACATTAACTATGTATATATGAAAATATAATTAATGAAGAATCTAATGATACTTATTTTGTATCATAAATGTTATTATTTTATTATATAAATTTAGTCAAACTTGAGATATTTTGACTCTCTAAGAAAGTTGCAATGACTTATAATAGGATAGAGAGAGTATTAGTTTATGGGCCCACAAATATTCTCCTATTATAATACCAGGACATATTTGCTAGTTTCTATGGCCAGACAGAGAAGATGTATTGTGCTCATGATTAGTATGTTGTAGGTCCAGCCAAAAGTTATAACTTCCTCATCCAAAAAAGGCGCCAATTTTGACGGCACAACATATTTTTCAGGTCAAGTGGAGGCCCAAAGGCCGTAGTAGTGGCCCTGCTCACGTGATTAGCTAGCATGAGATCGAAGAACTTTGACTAGGTAAACGATGATCCAACAAGTATGGCCTGTGTGTGAAACAAGAACCGAAGATATGTCCCCTCACGAGACGTTGGAGCTGATCGCACCGGGGGCCCATGTACGAGACTGAATCGTAAATAATGGCGCCGTGCAGCGAATCAGCGACGTGGGGGGAACGACCGAGCGAGCTTTTAGGCCGGCCGGCTGGCTGCCCAGTGCACCGAGGCAGGAGCCGGTTTTGCAATCTAGTGCAGAGTGCAGACAATGCTACTCTCCCGACATGTTTACCGTGCAGTGCATGTATGTGTTTCTTACCTGTCCACGTGGATACGTGTACAATATCCCGGCCGTCAGGCGAGTTTTACATTACACTATGCATACGCTTCATCATGTAAAACAAGCCAGCAGTGAATACAGAAACAGAGAATGGAACGACGAAGGCCGGCCGGCCGCTTACAGCGACCGGAAACCTTGCTCCAGTTGATCAATGCCGGTCGGCTTTATAAGACATTTTGCCCTTTTTTTTTTGATAGTAGCAAACATACCCGTGCGTTGCAATGAGACATATAACTTGTATCCTTGGCTACTTGTAATAATTTAAAAAATAAAAAATATTTTAAAAAAAAACTGTAGCAAATTTTAAAAAAACGTAGCAATGTACGGGCATATTATCACCAGCACGCAATGCTGGAGGCGGTCTTCTACTCTTCTTCCTTGCCCCCTCCGCTCCCCCTTCTACAGTCTAGCTGCCTTCCTCCCTGCTTGGCCGAAGGTGTTGCACTGCCCGCTACCTCGCCGCTCTGCCACCACGGTGGCCGTGTCGTGGCGGAGCCCGAAGTTCAAGGTGTCCGAGAGTGGCGGCACGGGCATGGGCGCCTTGTTGCTCTGCTCAGCGGACTTTTCATCGATTTTCTCCTCTATGGCATCGTGGAACTACAGCCGTATCGTGGCGGTGTCAGTAGCATCCAAGGGCTATGGCATGTCAGCTCATCGTCGACCTCCTTCTCCTCTATGCCATGCTGCCGCCGCATCACATGGTTGTCCGCAGCATCCATGGGCGGCGGGGCAGCCGTGAGCACGCAGTGCGTCTCACACTACTCAATGTTGTCCGGCTCCGGTGGCGATTGTAGGAAGCCTGCAGCGGATCGAGACGGCCCCACGGGGCGAAGTGTTGTATTGTATTTACCTTGGCCAAGAAGCTGCCTATCAGAAACAAGGCCTTACCTGGCGGCCAGCCCTACGCACAAGACCATTGTTGCTGCTCGGTTCTTGACGGCAAGATTTAGATCCCAAACCAAGATGACAAGATCTTTTTGCTTTGAAGTTTGATTTTTATTTGATTTTGTGGCTATATGGTTTGATTCCGTGTTGGATTTTGTTCAGCGATTCGTTGTGTGCATCTAACACTAGCTCGATTTGGTATCTTGTATCTCATGGTGAGCCCACATGTCATGGATGAAGAAAAATAGAGACAGATAGCTCATGTGACCGATGGAGTGGTGGCACCTCTTTGGATCATATGTGCAAAAGGGAAACATTAGAGAGAGATTTGCCTTGATTTAGAGCGTCGTGTGGAAGTGAGATCACATTGGTTGGGTTGGGACTTGACATCAAAAAAGAGTTGCGTGTTCACATGAGGCAAAAGGGAAACATTAGAGAAAGATTTGCCTTGATTTAGAACGTCGTGTGAAAGTGAGATCACACGGGTTGAATTGAGACTTGACATCCAAAAAAAGAGTTGTGAGTCCACATCAGGCTGTTAATGGCACCGTACGTGCTATTGTTATCCGATTCGAATTGAAGGAGGGACGGATTGTGACTCCGGCTATATAGATTATAAATTGGAAAGTATAAACATATTGTATATGGGAACGAAGGATTCCTATTTAAAGTAGGATTCCTGTATAAGCACAGGTTATATATACGAGTCTAGATAGAAAAAAAACTCTCCATCGTCCAGTAGTTAAAGGGAGATGGACCAAATAAATGGATGGACAAAAAAACGAGCCTGAAATTTTGCATCTTTATTATTAGGGATAGATATAGTACTCCCTCCGTTCCAAATTATAATTTGTTTGACTTTTTTTGACCCTAAGTTTAATTACTCGTCTTATTCAAAAATTTGTGCAAACATAGTCAAATTTAAGTCATTCTTGAGGAACTTTTGTTAATAAAGCAAGCCACAGAAAAAAGTGATATTTTGTACAAATTTTTGAATAAAACAATGGTCAAAATCAGGGTAAAAGAAGTGAAACGAATTATAGTTTGGAACTAATTTAGTATTTGCTGTGCATTTAAATATATACTATATTTAGATCAGAAATGCTTTTTTGTAGGGTGTTCGTCCGCCCGGACACGGCTTCCTAGGCCTGCGGATGCTCCCATTGGTGGGCCGCGGCACCCAATGGTCCAACACTCGTATTCGCTCGTCCACATGCCCCTAATCGAATCTGCTCGTCTAGCCTGCCACGTCTGAAGTGTTGCGACCGCGCTCCACCACGACCGCACCACGGCTGCCTTCCACGGCTCCACCATGATCGTGTCACTTTGGAATTCTCCACTGTGTCTAGGCACGCGCCGGCCATCCCATACGTCCTCTATGTTATCACCGACGTCACGCGGCCCCGGCCTCTCCGTCTATGCGCCGCCACCTAGCTCCACGATCGCGCCGCGACTAGGCTCCACCACGACCGTGCCACCTCGGTGTTCTCCACGGCGTCCGAGCACCCGCCGGTCATCCCACCGGCCCTCTACGTTGTCCGTCACGCTGGCCCCACCTTGCCCTCTGGGCGCCACCACTGAGCTCCGCGCCATAGGTGAGCTCTACACCGTTGAACTCCACACGCCAACGAGCCTCCATTCGCTCAAGCAGCAAAGAGATGTTGCCCTAAAAGCACATGTTGCAAACATATGTTTCAAGTGTTTCGGGTATTTTCTGTTGTATGTTGCAAGTGTTTCATATGAATGTTGTAAAAGTAGATCTAGATGGGGCATAAGTTGTAATGGCTATACACATACGTTTCAAGTGTATGTTCTAAATGTTTCATTTGTTTCAGAAGTATGTTGCAAGTGTTTCATCTGGGTGTTGCAAAAGTAGATTTGGATGTTGTATTTGTTGCAATGGCTACACATGTATGTTGCAAGTGTATGTTTGAAATGTTTGATCTGCTTCAAAAGTATGTTACAATTGCTTCATCTGGATGTTGCAAAAGTAGATCTGAATGTTGCATATGTTGCAATGACTATGTTGCAAGTGTATGTTCCAAATATTTTATCTATTTTAGATGTATGTGAAAGGACCCTGACACCTAACAAGGGGAGTGAATTAGGCAACTTAAAACTGTATTTCTAAACTATGGCCTCTTTTTCTTAACTTTAGTAAAACCTATGCAATTAAAAAATGTGCAGCTACAGTTTTGCTAGTGTGTTGTTATCTATACCGTAAAAGGAGTTATGGTACCTAGATTCCAATCCTATCAACTAAGCTAGAAAAGTAACGCACAAGATAAATGTGGAAGCTAAAGATGAGGTAGAGATGCAAACTCTCGTCGACGACTTCAGTATTTTTGCCAAGGTATCGAGAAGCACTCAAGTTTCCCCTAGTCCTTCTTGGAGCCCCTCGCAAGGGCCAAGCTCCCGATCAGGTAACTCCGTGGATAGCCTCGGGCTTTCCCCACATGCAAGTGGGTCTTCGATATGCCTTCCGGCAAGCCTCTCCTGAACCGCTCCTCGCCATCTTTATTATCAAGCTTTCGGCCGAAACACCACAGACCTTATTCCCTCTGGTACACGGTGGCGGCCATGCCACAAACGCGGTTGGTGTGGTCTCACAAGACTACAAAGCCCCGCTGAGTACAAACACAATGCACACAATCACCTTTGATCAAGAGGTATGCAAACCTCACTAGCAACTATGCCTAAGCCTAGAGCAAGCGCATATGTGTGTGGTCTAACTAACCTAAGTGTTTCGCAATGAGCCTACGCTAATCACCAAGTGATCTTTAAGCCCTATGCATGTGGAGAGCTCCAATGTGGTGTATGAGCACCCTACTACCTTGCCTCAGCTCTCTCTACCTTCTTTTGGCCGGTTGGGGGTATAAATAGCCCCATCCAAGAAACTAGCTGTTGGAGGCAAAAACCAGCATTTATGCATAAGCACCGGAGTGGTAGGTGCCTGCCACGTCAACTAGCCGTAAGGTGCTGACAATTCGACCTTGGAATTCGACCGTTGCATTGCTTTAATTTTCTGTGAGCACCGGACCTCTGCACGGGATAGGAGCACCGCACATGTCAGGTGGCTTAATGGTTGTCACCGCTATGTCCTATGTGCACCAGATCTTCGCATCGGATTGGAGCACCGGACATGTCCGCTGCTCACTTTTCATCGCGACACACTTTCATATTTTGGGCATAACTTTTAGCTCCGAACTTCGATTTTAATGATTTTGAACTTTTTGGAAAGCTAACGAAAAGCTCTACAGCTTTGAACCAGTGTCATGTCAATTTGAGCTGATCCAAAATCATGAGACAATTCTAATTTATCCACCTTTTTGTCTCGGCTTGAGTGACTTCAATTTTGTTCATGTCTTTGTGTCCGGCCTTCTTCTTCTTGGTGTCTTAGACTTCTAGCATGTCTTGTAGGTATTCAATATGGCTTCTAATGTCTTTCTTGAGGTGTTGATCATTTGAATCATCACTTTGCCTAAGTCTAAGTCCACCTTGCATCCATTTGAATTATATCTTGTATAATAGCAAACAATATTAGTTCAAATGGTCATGTTGATCATCAAACACCAAAATTCAAACTAAATGTCTCATGGGGTCCATTTTCCTTATAGTATGTTGCAATTGTTTTATTTGGGTATTGCAAAAGTAGATCTGGATGTTGCATATCTTGCAATGGCTATGTTGCAAGTTTATGTTCTAAATGTTTCATCTATTTCAAACGTATGTTGCAATTGTTTTATCTAGATGTTGCAAAAGTAGATCTGAATATAGGCGACACTCCTATATACCAGATTTATAGTGCTCGACAAGATCCAAAACTTTGTAGTTGATACTTTTTATGTGAGATTATTTAGTCATCAAAATATTTAATATAATATTAATAAATGTTTTTTTGCAACACCTAGATGAAAAATTACAACATACATATGAAATAAAGGAAACATTTTAATATAATATTAATATAATATTTTCTCAAAAATATTAATGAATGTTAATACAAAAGAATAAATCATATACTCACTCTCATAAGTGAGTTGTACTGTAGCAGTGGTAGGGAGATGGCACACAAGGCTAGAGGCCAGCGGTTCGAATCCACCAGAGCACACGCGCATGAAAACCATGTGATCTGTGACTGCCGCACGTTGACAGAGGTGACCGCCGTCTCCAAAAATGTTTTGTGCAGTAATAGCCCAAAGGCACTTCAAATTATATGAAAATACCAATTGGACACATCTAAAGAAAACATGATCAAGATTTTCAATAAGTCCACAAACACAACAATTAGAACTTCCTCCCCCCGCCCCAGAAATCAGCTGCTTGGAGTTTGGAGAAACTAGTCTCTTTTTTTTTGCGATTGAAGAAACTAGTCATTTGACACGTAAAGATCTTAATCTTGAGTGGAAGCTTACACGTTCCAGATAATATGTGCTTCTTTACTCACACATTCCCCGTGTGTGAAAAAATGGTAAAGTGATTTAGTTATAAAAATATTGGATTTGGATCTGTCAAAGGTGGATAGATTGTAAAAGGTTCATCGGTTCTTCCAACTGAGAGAATTGTAGTTAAGACTTCTGACGCTAATTTCTCAATCCCCCTCCTCTTCAGAGTCACAGACAAGGACACCCTTATTGTCCTCACAGAATTGAATTAAGTTAGCTTGTACCGTAGCTAGCTGCGAGCCAGCCAAGTAGCCATGCAGCCATGTTGACGCCGGCACACACTTACGCCTTTAGAGGGTATAAAGTTTTAGGGCGTCACATCAGGTGTTACATAGAGGTATCGAATGGGGTGTTCGGATACTAATAAAAAAATTAAAGAATTCGTCAGTAAACCGCAAGATGAATTTATTAAGCCTAATTAATCTATTATTAGCACATGTGTATATTGTAGCACTTTATTATCAAATTATGGACTAATTAGGCTTAAAAGATTCATCTTGCAAGGTAGTCGCAATCTGTGCAATTAGTTATTTTTAGTCTATATTTAATACTCCATGCATGTGTCTAAACATTTAACGAGATAGGATATAAACTTTTGGAGAGAAACTAAACATGGCCCTTAGTTTGAACAAGAGTAAAGTGCACCCGCGGTCCCTAAACTTGCGCTGCTGTGTCATCCCGGTCCCTAAACTCGCAAATCGACCGTTTAGGTCCTCAAACTTGTTCATCTGTGTCATCTGGGTCCCTAAACTTGTTATGCGGTGTCATCCCGGTCCCTAAACTTGCAAAGCGACTGTTTAGGCCCTCAAACTTGTTCGGTTGTGTCATCCAGGTCCCTAAACATGGTTTTGAGTCTCATCTGGGTCCAAACAGGACGATCTAAAAACTCGATATCAAACAATAATTCATAACTATTTCATATGAACTCAAATAAGGACAAACTTTATATCAAAATTGTAGCCCTCGACGCGATCTAGAACCTTATAGTTGAAAAGTTTTTTATTTGAAGTCGTTTATTATCCCAAAATATTATTGTAAGTTTAAAGTTTACAGATTTAAATTTTAAATATCAATATCTATAAACTTATAATACTATTTTGGGATACTAAATGACTTCAAATAAAAAAAATTCAACTACAAAGTTGTAAAAAACTTCAAACTATAACTTTCATATAGACCATATCAATATCCAAGATTGTTTGATACTCCCTCCATTCATTTATCTCCTTCATCTAAGTAAAAACTTTTTATTCAAAAATCTCCTTCATATTAGCTTGGGACTTGCCCGCATTTATTATCCGTTTGCTGCTCATTGGCTACCACCTGCCTGTATTTATTGTCTCTTTGTTGTTCATTGGTTGTTCCTACCATGTGACTCCTCGTATGCGCCAAGCACGTGATGATTAAATACAAACTAAGTGGTTTTGTTCTGCTCCTTGGTCACTGCGCTGAAGGCTAAAATGATGGAGATAAATGAACGGAGGGAGTAATTTGAAATTTGAAATTTCAAAATCTATAAACATATAATAATATTTTGGGATACTAAACGACTTCAAATAAAAAAAATTTCAACTACAAAGTTCTAGATCGCGTCGAGGGCTACAATTTTGATATAAAGTTTGTCCTTATTTGAGTTCATATGAAATAGTTATAAATTATTGTTTGATATCAAGTTTTTAGATCGCCCTGTTTGGACCCAGATGAGACTCAAAACTATGTTTAGGGACCTGGATGATACAACCGAACAAGTTTGAGGACCTAAACAGTCGCTTTGCAAGTTTAGGGACCAGGATGACACCGTAGAACAAGTTTAGAGACCCAGATGACACAAATGAACAAGTTTGAGGACCTAAACGGTCGATTTGCGAGTTTAGGGACCGGGATGACACAAAAGCGCAAGTTTAGAGACCGCTGGTGCACTTTACTCTTTCAACAATATACCAACGCTGCGCGTCAGGAACTAAATCGGAGCAATTAATTTGACCATTGACCTGATTTGGTGCCCTATCGTGCGGTACACGCACACTGGCGCGCGGTTTGGACGATCGGCTTCTCATGGCTGATGAGATGTTCATCAATTACCTAGAAACACCTCATATCTTTTGTCGCTTTGCTAAGCTAGGAGACGAAGATATCCTGTGACGGGTCACGCTCCCTTCTTTTCGGGCACAAAACCGTTTTCAGTGCAGCACCTCCACCGAAAATTGATGAGGGGAAAAAAATGAGTAAGATGTACCATGGAGGCTCTGTGTCTACCTACCGTGCATTCAGGATATATGCACAAGAATCTAATCTAATGTCTAAAAGAGCCGAGATCGATTCTTCTGAATTTATACAGTATTTTTTAATTATTCCTCTTGAATTTGTAGAGCAGTCCTATAATATGTTTGATGGTAGCGTACGGACATGTGATGTGAGTATGCAGCAGGTCCTCACGACGCCTTCATGGGTATCTTTCACATAATTTTTTTCCCCTAGAAACCAGGTTTGTAGTGTGCGGGGAATTAGACGGTAGTTATAGTTTATACTTGTACTTGCAGTGTGGTACCGGTAGAAGTAGGGTGATGATGTCATCCTTTACTCTATTTATCCTTTCAATTAAAATAACAATATCTTTGTCAAATGGTGTCCAAATCAAATCTCACAAGTAGAGAACAGACCTTTGATCCCTCGGCCAAAACAGGCTCTAGTCCCAGAACTTTTTGCGCCCAGGACTAGAGAGACTATTAGTCCCGGTTAGTGGCTCCAACCGGCTGCCCAACGGCTACTGCGCCAGGCTGTTGTGGCAGGGGACCTTTAGTCCCGGTTGAAGCCACCAACCAGGACTAAAGGTCGACCTTTACTTCCGGTTGGTGGCTCCAACCGTGAGTAAATCTATAGTCCCGGCTGCTGGCTGGGCCCGTGGCTGGAAAGGGACTTTTAGTCCCGGTTGGACTAAAGGTCCCCCTATATATATATATATATATATATATATATATATTCCCGGCCGGCTTCTTCCTCCCTGAGAGCTGCTCGAGCTTCAGTTCAAATTTCAAGCTAGTATTCTTGGTTCCTCCATCGATTTCATCGATTTCTCCGTCGATTCTTCGGTTCTAAAGGTTACCAACTTGATACTTTCATGTTTCATCATTGGCTTATCTCATTTTGTTCACTACAATATACATATATATATATATGGTTTTTTATTGTGGTTTTTTTTATTTGTAAGCAATTTGAGCTCAAAATCACTTAAAGCTTGCATATTTGGATGAAGGAAGATTAAAGTAGCTATTAAAAACTAGTATTCACCGTTCATTTGTAGCATGCATAGCACACTTCATTGTTTAGAGATATAGAGAATTTTAGAGTTTTTTAATTTTATTTATTTATAAAATGAGAAATTTATAGTGTATTAAAAAATGAGTATAGAGAGTAGATGGCAACTGCTTTCGGGTCCTCGGCCTCTCATGGGTTTCCAAAGCGACTTAGGCCGGGCCTCCCATTCATTGCATGCGGCAAGTGTCACGATGCGACGAAGATTGTGATGGAGTACCGAGTGAAGAAGGAGGGTCCCAACAAGGGTCGTATCTTCTACGAGTGTCCGGATCGCAATGTGAGTTATTTTATCGCATTTGATGACTATGGTTAGTTTATACCTATTTTCATGATGATTGTGATTAAAGTTCTAATTTTTTTGTTTTAATTTCAGTGGGATGGCACTGGATGTTCAGGCTTCTACTGGGATAAAGAGTATGTTGAACTCGTGCAAAAAAATATCTTGCACAACAGGCAGATACGGCGGCTAATGAGGCAGTGATCCAGCCGAAGAAGCCCAAAGTTGTTGAACAAACGGGGGATCTGTCTGTTTTAGTTGGGATTGGTCGCAAAATCCTTGTGCTGCTGAAGTGCATTTTAGCTTTAGTGTTTTTAGTGGTAGTTTGGATTGTCTACATTGTAGGAGGTGTTCTTAAAATTATAGCTTTTGTGGTGGCATGCATGTTGTATAATTAACTAATTATATTCTAGGTTTTAATATGGTATTTATGTCATATAATGTAGATGAGTCGGCATTGGATGTACAATGTTGATCGCCGCTCCCAAGAGTTCATAGATGGCGTGCATTTTTTGTTACGTGCGGCCGAGGCAAACAAACGCGATGGTTTCATGTGCTATCCATGTGCCATATGTAAGAATACGATGGAATATGCTAACTTAAAGACTCTTCATTCACACTTGTTCAAGTTGGGTTTCATGCCAAACTATATTTGTTGGACGAAGCACGGAGAAACCGGGGTTGTAATGGTAGAAGGTGAAGAAGAACAATGGGGCGATGATGACATTTTTGCTGAATATGGTGCCTTCAATGATACTGCAATGGGGGAAGCTGAAGAAGAGGTAGGGGTAGAGGAGGAACCCGCTGATGATCTTGGTCAGGCCATTCGTGACGCACAAAGAGAATGCGAAAGTAAAAAGGAGAAGAACAAGTTCGACCGCATGCTAGAGGATCACAAGAAATTGCTATACCCAACTTGTAATGCGGAGCAAAAAAAGTTGGGTACCACACTGGAATTGCTGCAATGGAAGGCAAAGAATGGTGTATCCGACAAGGGATTCGCGGAGTTACTAAAAATCCAAAAGAAGATGCTTCCGAAGGATAACGAATTGCCTAGCACTATGTATGAAGCAAAACAGGTAGTCTACCCTTTAGGATTAGAAATCCAGAAGATACATGCATGTCCTAATGACTGCATCCTCTACCGTGACAAGGAGTACGAGAATTTGGATGCATGCCCTGTATGTCACGCGTCGCGGTATATGATCAGGCGAGATGACCCTGGTGATGTTGAGGGCGAACGTCCCAGGAAGAAAATCTCTGCCAAGGTTATGTGGTATGCTCCTATAATACCACGCTTGAAACGTCTTTTCAGAAACAAAGACCATGCAAAGTTGTTGCGATGGCACAAAGAAGACCGTAAGGTAGACAATATGTTGAGACACCCTACTAATGGGTCCCAATGGAGAGCAATCAATAGAGAATTCCTCGAGTTTGCAAGTGACGTAAGAAACTTAAGGTTTGCTTTGAGTACGGATGGTCTGAATCCTTTTGGGGAGCAGAGCAGTAGTCACAACACATGGCCAGTTACTCTATGCATCTACAACCTTAAGTTGACGCGTTAGCCCTTGTTATATCAATTAAGGTTGCAAACTAATTTTTATTGAACACAAATACTGTAGGACATGTAGGTGAACCGTAAATAAAGTTTGTAGTATGAACTTTGTAGATGATAATGCAACATTTGTCTTAGTGAAGTGTTATTGCTAGCCAAAAGATTTAGTGGCTCGAAGATTGAACTTGCAACGAAAATCAGCTCGAGACTTGGAGTAATTTTTTCAAGTCAAAAAATGGTATGACAGCACGAAGTTCGCGGAATTTTTCTACAAGTTTGAGCATGGGAGGGGTGTCGTGTTTTAGCTCTCGTAGATAGCCTGGTGTACCGTGTGTAGTATGGTGTAGGTAGTTGGGCTTAGTTCGTTTCGAGTTAGTTTTGGCGAGCGCTTTATTGTTCGTGCGTGCCACCAGCCCGATTAGTGGGCATGGTCACCACGACCCTGTGCTGGCTATGCTCGCACCGGCCGCCACGCGCGTTGAGGGCAGCGCGCTGGGGGACAGGCCCGTCCTCGGCCTGGCCGCGGCTGGCCAGTGTCTGGGACGTGGCTCGGCTGCGCGTTGGCTGCTCTGGCCGCTGCACCTGTGGCTGGTCACCGCGGGCCACAGTGCCCCACTATCGCTGGCGTCCTGTTCGCTGCTCCTCTGCCGCTTCGCCCCGCCTGTGCTGTCGGCTCCACGCTACTGTCGCTGGCTCTGCCTGGCCGTTGCGTGTGAGCCTGTCTGCGCTGCCCCGCAGCCCCCCACCCCCCTCCACGTCGTGCGCGGTGTCGCGGTTGCCGCCTTGGGGTCAACGAGCGTCACATCCGTGCCCTGGCCCAGCGCCTCTGCTGGCCGGTCGGTGGCTGCACGTGCACACCACGCTGCTCCACCGCCTGCTCACGCACGCCTTGGTGACCCCAATCTGACAGCAGCGGGACCCGAATGCTGACTTGGTTTCCCCTCCCCCTCTCCTCTGTCCGCCATGGCCAAGGTGGGACGGCTTCTCGTGTGTCGGTCGGGAGAGTTCACCAACATCCAATTATTCGCGTGCTCAGCTTCGTCACCATGTGGCCCTGCCGATCGACCCCACCTCACCCCTAGCCTTGTCCCACCGAGCCCCAAATTGGAGCTGTGCCGGCGCCGTGCCATTAAGACGGTGCCCGCCCTTTGCCGTAGGTAGGCCTCCCAGATCACCTAGAGCCAAATTGGCCATGCCACCTGACCCGCGCCCGCCTTCTTGCCGCCCTGCGCCCCTGCCCCGCACCCCTACCATTCCCTCGCTCTCGTTGACGCGGTCGTGCCACCGCGGTGCGCCGCCGTGGTGATCGGGCACACGTGGCCAGCTCGATTTCAGCAAGCTCCGGCCGAGTCTTCGCTTTGGCCGAGTCTGGGGTAAATCGCTAGAGCTCACCCGCCATCTTTACCATTTCTTTAGCGCCTCTACTCACCGGAACGTGGCCGTCACTGCAGTTTGGTCGCCACTGCCATGGGGAAGTCTTTTCAGTGCGCCTCCGACCTCCCAACCGCCACCTGCCCGTGTGCGAGGACACGCAAGTGAGCGTCGGCTTCCTAGTTGCGCTTCGGGGTTCCCCGGTCGGCCGGCATAGCCACCTAGTGCCGCTGCTTGCCGCGCCGGTGGGCGGGGAGGCGTCGGGGACCTCCTCGTTGCGAAGGAGGGTTAGTACAAGGACCTTAGTGCTTAAACGTAACTGGTGGAATAGTGTAGTTAGCGGCCGTGTAAAAGGGCTCAAGTCCAAGGGCTCTTTAGCAATTTGTGCCATGGCGCACGCGGGCTCCCCTGCCTGGGCCGCGCCCGCGCGTAGGCCGCGTCGTCGTGGGCCGCCTCGCGTGGCTGGGCCGCGCGTGTGGTGCATGGGTGGGCCGAGCCAAGGGAAATGAGTTCCTTTTTCTAGTGAATTAAGTATTGCTTTTGTAATTCAGTTTTTGAGCTAAACTTTGTTAATTTTTAGCGACTCGAGTAGATGTCCAAAAATTATGAAACCACTTTAGTTAGGTTCCTAAATTCATGATCTACCTAATGGAAATAGATATTTCCCCTCAAAAAAATTCATGATCTACCTAATGGTATAATTAGTTTATATGTTGTTGTGATGATGCTAGGTCTATTAAATCAATGCAAAAGGCAACGAATATTAATGTACCCAAGCTTATAGAAAATTTTGTGGCAAATCTAGGATAGCTTTAGCCCTAAAACTTTACAATAGGCTCATGATATTATTAGGTGCTCGCTGTAATTTGTGTAGCCTTTGAATAGCTTGCTAGATAGGGTAGCTAAGTTTCCATAGTAGTGCTATGTAGTAAATCGGTAATAAAAAGATGATATGCATTTTAGTTGCTAAGGAAATAGCTAGATCAGTAGATTCTTGCTTAGTAGTTGTTGCGATTTTTTAGAGCTACTGTTGTCACATTATTAAGTGCCGCATTATCATTTCATGCATGTAGATCACGAGGTAGTTGAGTACATGGCCGTGGAGGAGCAGGACTACGAGGAGATCGTCGAAGAGTACGAGGAGGAGATCTTCGTGCCGAAGGAGTTCCAGGAGCCGCATGTGACTGACACGTCTGACCTTGCACCTACCCAAGGCAAGCTCTGGTGCATAACCCATATTTTTGATAATCATTATTTATATATATATATATGGTGCATTTATGTTACAGGAATTTTATGATACCCACATGCATATATATATCTGCCTATGAGTCTTACTAGAGCAGGATTGCGTAGTTGCCTTGCTTAGGTTTGACGGTAGCATGGGTAACCTGTCGTTACTCACAACAGGTGATTCTTATGATCATAAATCTCCAATAAAATGGTGGAAAGGAAATGGTGACCAGACAGGGATATGGTATGGGTATTGGTGGGTGTAACAAGTTATGTCTCGCGGCCATGGGGCATAGCTTGGTTGCACCGTTTTCCCTGTCTGTGTCGATTAAGGACCGTTCATTGCATGGACCCTGGTCAAGTCACAGACTTATTATCCCGAGCACATACTTGCTTATGGGAGCGAGAAGGCTTATTACTCTCTTGTCATGGGCTTCGGCTCTTTCCGGACCGACTGATTGGAGGTGGGGATAGGTGGAGGTCTTAGCGCCACATTGAGGCCGGACCTCAAGTGTGGGGGCTTAGAATCTAAGTTTGGACGGAGACCTGGAACCCTTGACAGGAGTGGAACGGGTTGGTATCACTTGTGCTCGGGGTGCAAGTGAGGTGTGTGTTTTTCGGGGTACCCAGCTGGGCACATTGATTCACGAATCGCTATTTCTACGTGACGGTACGGCTTGACTATGCTCTGGCACTGTAGTAAGAACTGGCTCTGATTGCTCAACCCTTGCTTGAATATAGAACATGTGCTTACATAGAATATTGGATAATGAGATAAGCATGGCTGCTAATAATCTAAGGAAATAAGGACACACTCTTAGTATTGCTTTTCACAAACAAAAAACCCATAAGCCATAAGCCTATTATATTCCTTGAGAGTCAAGAAATATATTCCCTAGTCAGGTAAGTCTTGCGAGTACATTGTGTACTCAGGGTTTATTTACCCTTGTTGCAGGTGCACCTTGAGCAGTTAGGCCTTATCTGGAGGATTCTTCTGGTGGGCACAGCTGGATTCTCATTTCGTTCTGCTAGATGTTTACTTTATTTTCGCTATTTGAATTATCGCACTCTAAACCCTGGTATTGTAATAAATGTTTTCTAAGACTCTATGTTGTATGAGATGAACTAAGTATTGTAAGTTTGTACTCATTATCGGATCCTGGATGTAAACGTGAATTGTTTCGAGTTCTCTCGTTGGGTGTACTCGACGGAACTACTCAATTTGGTTCTCTTTCGGAGTACTTAGTGTCTAGTGAAAGACAAGTGCCCCCGAAAGCGGGCTAAATCGGGCGGTTCTACCATAGGAGCCTAATGGCTACCACATTACGTCTCTTAAAGCATGTTTGTGGGTTTAAAAAATCATAGATGCACCTTCTTTAGTCGCGCCTCTGATGACATCCACTCTCATCAATGACACGAATAGATTGAGACAGTCTCCAATGGCGATCAAACATCAAAGACGTGGGTATTTGAGACCTGTCTTTGATGTGATCACCTCTCATTGGAGATGCGGGTGAATTCAGACACGTCTCGGATGGATCTCATATCAGAGACGCATCTTGTTTGGATGCACCTCTAATATGGTTCCAAAATATAGACATGTCATGTTTGCACGTACATGTCTCTGATATTTATGCGCTCTCAACAGGGACGAGCTATCCCCAAAAAACCAATATCACAGATAAGCATGGTTAACCACGTCTCTAATTTGTCATCAGTGATGCATCCTGTTGACTCATTTCTGATGTGTGCTATTTTGGCATTGTGACTTGTGAGGATTGTTTTGTTCCTTTGCAAATCCAAGGATGTTTTCTATGGAACAATGGTTGCACCAAAATTGGATGTCTTTTGCTTTTCTATGATGAAATGATTTAGTCTACCAAGTGCATGCCACTGCTTAACTAACAAGGTATATATCACTTGTTCTGTTGTTTATTAAAGCCTTCATTTCAGGAAAATATACAAAGGCTACATTTAATAATGTTGTGTATATTTTTTTAGTGATGACCTAAAGAGTAAATTCACCACATATTTTTAGCCAACAATTATTAAAACCATTCACTTATCGACCTTAACTCGAATTTTAAGGGAGACGAGGTGTCCATGTGGTGACGTGGCCCAAAATATTCATTGTATTTTTCATATTTTTAACAAAATTTATTCTTTCATTTGTGGAGCACCTACATCCATAAATATATAACAAGATGTAATTTGACTGTTTCAAATATTGCTATGTGCTAATTAAAGTTATTCACTATGAAGCAAATGAATTTTTAATACTTATGTGTGCATTTTTATAGTTGTTTACAGTAATATGCTAAATTGATTTTGTAGAACATTGATTCACACGTAGCATTATTGGAAACCTAAATCAATTTAGTACAAAATATAGTTTGATCATTATGATAAAAAAGGGTTTAGTTTGGTTTTCGACACACTATCTATTTCAGTTTATTTTATGTTTCAGAAGGGTTCAAAATTTAAATGAAAATTCGTCAAAAATTTCATGAATTTTGGTAATTTCGGGGCTGACCGAAAGAACAAAAATCAAAATTCGTATTACACTAATACACATGCTTTATTGTAAATTATAACTATAGACTCATGTTTTTCTATTGTTTATGTTCCAAAATTTTCTACTCAATAGATGTGGAGACATAAATTATGCTAAAATTTTGTTTATAGCTAAAAATTTTAGAAAATTATATCTTTTGTTGAAGTCTGTAAAAAATTTCATGAAAATTTCATGAACTTCGACAGTTTTGGCAGTCGTCCAAAAAAATTCAAATACTGAAACTGAAAACCCTGTCACATAATACTTTATGTTACTTAGAAAATTTTATTTATGTTTTCAAGTATTTACTAGAAAGCGAAAGTTTTCTCAAAGTTGTTAAGTCATTTTTTTGATTCAAATACTAATTAGTGGTTGGCTCAATATTGATCCAAACGAGGCCAAAACTGAAACTACTTTGCAGCATGGTGAGGAGCATTTTGCGATCATGTAGCGTGTATTTGGTTGAGTTGGGTAAAATACATGCATGGCAGCAACCCACAATATCTTTGAACTTTTCAATTTCCAATATCAAAATGAAGTTAACTGTGTACAACGTATCCTGTCCACATGTTCACATCGAAAGAGTTCAAACATTCCATACGGCACGGCGAAAATGTACTAGTAGGTGACCGGATTGCCGTCTCGGGTAATCCCATCCATCCAAGTCCAACCATTCCGTACGTTATGTCCATCAGTGCGCGTTCATACTTCATACTAACGTAGGAGAAGCGGAAAGACCACTATATAATCCCACGCACGACAAGACTAACCTCAAACCATCAAGCAAATCAGAGCACAGGAAATAAGAAAAACAGAGTGCCAGCCTCCGAGGAGAGCCTGATCATTTTTTTCAGGCAAGCAAAGATGACCACTGCCAGAACTGTTGCCGCCATGGCGATGTTCCTCCTGGTCACGCTCTCTGCTTCCCAGATGGCGTCCTCCCTCCGCCCCCGTGCTGGCCTCGGCCTCGGCACATGCCGCCCCAGCGGGTACCTCCCGGGCCGGTCCGGCAACTGTGAGAAGAGCAACGACCCAGACTGCTGCGAGGACGGCAAGAAGTACCCGCAGTATCGCTGCTCGCCGCCGGTCACAGCCAGCACCAAGGCGGTGCTCACGCTCAACAGCTTTGAGAAAGGCAAGGACGGCGGTGGCCCGTCAGAGTGCGACAACGCGTACCACAGCGACAAAGAGAAGGTTGTTGCTCTCTCTACGGGATGGTTCAGCAACATGGCGCGCTGCGGGCACCGCATCAAGATCACCGCGAACGGCAACTCCGTGTACGCCAAGGTGGTGGACGAGTGCGACTCCGTGGAAGGCTGTGACGAGGACCACAACTTCGAGCCGCCGTGTGACAACAACATCGTCGATGCCTCACGGGCTGTGTGGGACGCCTTGGGGCTTGATCAGAACGTCGGCATGGTAGACATCACCTGGTCGGAGGAGTGAACATCAGTTGCAGTTGATGGTTGTGCTTGCTTTGTTGGTGAGACGTGTTTTGTAGATTGGTAGTCCGTACTTCAGAGTAGGGTCGTTGGCTCGATCGTGGCTCGTTGCCCTGTACGTATTGTGTTGTATATCCTATTATATATTGTTCCGTGTATATTACGAATTGAGTTCTGTGTTCTGTTACATGATACCCTCTGATTCCACTCATCTCACGTATATCTCACTAGTCACTACGCACTAGTTCTGCCAAAGCGGACCTGTGTAACGCGGATTGGGCGTTCCGGGTCTTGGCATCCTGGGCGCGGACGACTCCTGGCCTCCTGGGCTTCGGACGCGCCCTCGGTGGACGACTCTTCAGGCAGGGTCAGTCTGCTGACGACCTGCCGAGGAGTCCAATTTTTCCTTGCAAATCTTCTGTTATTTCTTGCTTTCCATATATACCATAAAGTTGTTAGAGTTTTTTGCAATGAAGAATTTGAAACAGAATCAGACATAAAAGTGTATAGAATTAGGTCCTGTTTGGTTTCTGGATGTTAAAGTTTAACTCCCATCACATCAATGTTACGGCAAATGCATGGAGTACTAAATCTAGACTAATTGCATGCATATCGGCACAGATTAGGAGTAATTTACGAGACGAATCTATTAAGCCTAATTAGTCTAAAATTGGAAATTTTTTGTCAAATAAGACGAAAGTGCTACAGTGTTCGTTAAATTTTAACACCCCAAACCAAACAGACCCTTAGCTGCACAGCAGCAGTTTATCTCCATCTCTTGCTTTGCCGTGAACTTCAGATCATCTACAGAATCTATCGGTTTTCAGTTTTGATGTAGTGTCATTTCATTGCTACAGTATTCCACTTGCTTTTATTAACGAGTCCTTTTGTTCTTTGATAGCTATCACTAAAAAAAATCAACCCGCGGGGGATGACGTCCCACCGGGTATTTCATTAAGAAGATCTCACGTAGATCGAGAAAATTTCTGAACTCCGACCCCACCCATATACAGTGCTACCGCATTCAATGGCGGAGCCAGGAATTTTATAGAACCTGGGCGAGACAAAACGCCATGTTAGTAGTAATGTCACTCCCAACGCAGAAACCACATGGTTTCTATGTTTATTAATTATGATATCACATAATATATAAGTAAAAAGATTATGTGACACCACAATTAAAATAGAGAATGAAATTATTTTTAAATAAGAAACCATGTCTACACGGGAACTAAAGACATAAAGAGATGTGATAGATAGACAAGGGAGAGAAAAGATATATCATTGGACAAAAGATTATTGTATAGAAACTATCCAACAGGAATATACTCCCTCTGCCACAAAAAGAAAGACACTATGATGCGTGCTGATCAAACTTTCTTAAATTTGACCAGTTTTATAGAAAATGTTAGCAACATTTGTATTACTAAATAAATTTATTATGAAAATATATATTCCGAGATTTATCTAATAGTACCAATTACATATTATAAATATTAATATTCTTTTACATAATTGTCAAAGTTGAAAAAAGTTTTACTTCTCGAGAAGTAAGAATGACATTCTTTGTGAGATGGAGGGAGTAGTTTCTATGTATACCGTCTACATAAGTTAATAGACATTGAAATTATCTATGGTTTTTAGTATTTTCAGTGCCCTAACAAAGCTATGTAAAATAGGACACATAATTATATAATTTACATGCAAAATTAGACAACCAAAATAGTTTTAAGTTTTAAACTAAAATAATCACTAAATCCTAGGTGGCGCCTGCTCCCTGCCTCATCTCGGTACTACCTCATGCCTATATGTAGCTTTCCTTTTTGAGTTTTATTTAGAAACAGATTTTTTTTAGTAGGGTGTGTACGATAGCTATGTCTGCAGCAGCCAGCGGAGGAGCCCGGCCATCCCCATGAAACGGGATGGCCACAGACCTATACTGTGGTATGGGACAGACGAGGTGATTTTTTTACCCTTAGACTTGAAATTTGCCCCCCGAGGGGGGTCGAACTCATGATCTGAGGGGTGCCACAGGAAGCGTCGACCAACCAATCTAGCTTCCGTTGGCATCACGACATTTTCATAAGTCAGTGAAGTATCTTTTTGAACTAGCTAATTAGTGAGTCTTCTATTTCTTGTTTTGCCAAAAATTGCTTCTGTGATAATTTCAGAAATTCCTAATTGTTCCTAGAGTCAACATGCCACGAGTTGATATGTGTCACCCTATCAATTGAAAGAGAGGTCGTTGGAATCTTTTAATCGGCTCACATTCACCTCCCTCTTGTCGCCTACCCGGTCCTTCAATACCTTCAATTTTAAAGAATTATATATTTTGTTGAAGTCTCTAGAGAAATTTCAGTGAAATTTTGCTAAAATTTCATGAATTTAGTAATTTTGGGACTTGACCAAAAAAATTCGAATGCCAAAATTGAAAACCCTAACTCACTACTCTTTGTTCAACTTAGAAAATTTATTTTGATTTCAATTACTCCCTTTGTTCAAACTATAAGTCATTGTTTCTTTTCTAGATATATAGTTTCTTACTATGTATCTAGACGTAATGTATATCTAGATGCGTAGTTTTTATTGTATATTTAGACATAATGTATATCTAAATGCGTAGAAAAACTATGTACTAGAAAAGTCAGAATAAATTATAATTTGAAACCAATGGGGTATTATTAGAAAAGCGAAAATTTTCTCAAAGTTATTAAGCCATTTTTCGATTTAAACACTATTTAGTCGTTGGCCCTAAACTGATCCAAACCGGGCCAAAACTGAAACAAGATTTCAGCATGGTGTTGGTGTGGAGCAGTTTGGGATTTTGGAGCATATCTTAGGTTGAGTTGGGTAAAATTACATGGCCAAAATCCACAATATTTTTGGAATTTTCAATTTCCAATATCAAAATGAAATTAACTGTGTCGAATATATAAAGTCCGTTCACATCGAACAAGTTCAAACATTTCATACGGCACGGCGAAAATATGTAGTACGTGACCGGATTGCCGTCTCGGGTAATCACATCCATCCAACCATTCCGTACGTTATGTCCATCAATCAGAGCACGTTTATACTACTATATGCTAAAGTAGAAAAAGCGGAGAGACCACTATATATTCCCATGCATTGCACGACGGCTAACCTCAAACCATCAAGCAAAACCAGGGCACAGGAAATAAGAAAAACAGAGTGCGAGGGAACTTGACCAATTTTTTCAGGCTAGCATATCTTAGGTTGAGTTGGGTAAAATTACTGTCACACCCAAAATTTTCAATTTTGGGTTATGCTTAGAAAACACTAAATAAAATAAATAATTTCAATATTTGAATAAATTTATTAGATAAGTTAAGTTGCTGCTAATTTAAATATAGAAAATTGTGGTTTTAAATTTTTTTCATATTAATTTGATAATGTGGTGTTTGTGTGATGCTTGTCTTTGGTGTTGGTGAGTGCTATTATTTTTTTAAAATACCATAGGATGGCGTTTACTTCTCATCGAAATTTTTTTTGGCATTTTCTGGATTTAAAATTTCAATTTTCGTGAGCTTAATCTTTTTCCTTGATCTCTTCATCAATCTTTTCATGAGTCCAAACTCATTTGGTTGAGTTCCTTATCTCCCCAAGAGTCTCCAGGATTTTTCCCGTGAATTTTCTGAGCTCCGGGCTATTTTTCGCGGCCAAAAAGGTAATTCTAGATTTTCTGAAATTATTTTTATTCGCGGAATTAAAATAATCCTGAAATTAAGAAATTCTGAAAAGTTTCCGAACCCTACGACTATATATATGCCGGTGTAGCCCTCGATGCCCTGGTTTCAGAAGTACGACCCTTATCGCGAGCCACCGCTCGTAGCTCCTTCCACCCCTCGCCGAAGTTCTGCATCTACAGCTTGTGTTCCGACGAACTCTCCGACGAGCTTTTCCGGTCAAACCATCGCGTCCCAACGCCAGCCACCACCACCAAGAGGCAGCCCTCGTTGTTTTCTACACCGTGGTATATCCGTTTGCGCGAATCCATCGCCGTTTCATTAAGTTCCCATCGCATCTTACTTCTCTCCGGCGAGGTTCCACCATGGCTAACCGGAACTCCTGCAAGCCCAAGGTAGAAGATGATATTACCACTAAACTTGTTTTGATCATAAAATCTCCGTTTTAACTCCGATTTGACCCGTTCAAGTTACGTTAGGTTCGTATTTGCGAGCTCTACATGTTAGTGTAGATGTACAGTAGGTTTGGAAAATTTAATTTTCGAGTTTGTATTAAAGTAATTATTTATCTATAGGAAATCTTAGAAAATTCATAACTTTCACGTTTTAAATCCGAATTTCGTCATCTTTACGTCTGTGTGATCGTAGTAACGTGTAGAAGAGTTTTACAAACTTTTTATACTGTTTTGCTACTGTTGGTGTACTGTTTTAATTATGTCTTTTTGTTTGCTTCGTATATGATTGCTCGGATGATTGTGTGTTGATGCATGATGATCGAGTATAGACGATGAGCAGTTTCTTGACGATCAAGAGTATTATTTTGAGCCAGATTAGCAGTATTATCAGGAAAGCTTTGATTAAGGCAAGTATAACATGGGACCATCCTTATTACCTATTCACTGAAATTATCATACATATGCATGTGTCTTCCTTGACAACCATAGAGATTATAACTTAGCTATTGATTGTTTCCTTGTCACCTATGGGTTGTGCATTTGGGTAGCTATTGCTAATACTTAAATATGAACAATGATCTTGTAATTTGAAAAATGGATTAAGCAATCAACCATTAAGATGATTTTATTACTGTTGAAAAGGAGGCTAGAGCAAGGGGCTATATTGTTGCTCTGGTTTCTCTTCATAAGGATTATCTGTACGTGATCATCCGGGACATACAGTACAGCTGTGAGGGCTATATGGCTCTGGCTCTAGTTGTTCAAGAGACCTTTTCTAGCTTGTTAGTGGTTACCTTAAATGGCGTAAGAATGGCAGCCACTTTGGGTGTAGGGCGAGCCCCTGTCCTTTGTGTGTATAGGCTGCGAGTTGTGTGCCACTGGGAAGGGGGTTCTACATCTGCCTGCCGAGTGAATCTAATGACCCTAACTTGTTAGACGAACTTTTGAATGGCTTTATATGGCTTCCTGTGTTTAGGGATTCATGACCCCTTAGCATGTGGAAATCATGACTCACAGTGAAAGTGTACACCTCTGCGCAGAGTTAAAAACTGGTATACTAGTCGTGCCCACGGATACGGGCGGCCTTGGAACATCTACATATAGATGATCATCATTATTATATCATGCTTAATTATTGTTGTTATTATTATGCTCATGTTAATGCTATTCATTATCCTTATTACAATTGATCATTAGTTTATTAATGGGAATTGGAATACCTTAATGCTACTCAATTGCTAATTATATGATGAATAAAAGCTAAATACAGTCAAACAGTGTCTACCCTTTTTGAGCCTCATGAACCCTGTGTTGTACTTGTTGAGTTCGACATGGACTCACTCTTGCTATAAGGTGCCGCATAGAAGAAGGATAAAGGTGCAGTAGAGTTTCCAGAAGTCTTTCAGAAGTGTTTGGCATACAGAGCCCCCAGTCAGCCGTCCCTGAGAAGAATGGAGCTCGAAGTTTAGTCACCGTTCCGCGATACTATGATGTAAGTGTTAACATAGCTATGTATACGTTATATAATAACATTGTTTCTGATACTTTTTCATTCTGACATATGTGTGGATTTGCTGGGCACACATATGATTAGCCTGGTTTTGTTCTTTAGAAAACCGGGTGTGACAATTACATGGCCAAAACCCACAATATTTTTGGAATTTTCAATTTCCAATATCAAAATGAAATTAACTGTGTCGAATATATAAAGTCCGTTCACATCGAACAAGTTCAAATATTTCATACGGCACGGCGAAAATATGTAGTACGTGACCGGATTGCCGTCTCGGGTAATCACATCCATCCAGCCATTCCGTACGTTATGTCCCTCGATCAGAGCACGTTCATACTACTACAAGCTAATGTAGAAAAAGCGGAGAGACCACTATATAATCCCATGCATTGCACGACGGCTAACCTCAAACCATCAAGCAAAACCAGAGCACAAGAAATAAGAAAAACAGAGTGCGAGGGAGCTTGACCATTTTTTTCAGGCTAGCAAAGATGCTCACTTCCAGAGCTAAAGGCGCCATGGCGATGTTCCTCATGGTCACGCTCTCTGCTTCCCAAATGGCGTCCTCCCTCCGCCTTAGTGCCGGCCTAGGTGTGTGCCGCCCCAGCGGATACCTCCCGGGCCGGTCCGGCAACTGTGAGAAGAGCAACGACCCAGACTGCTGCGAGGACGGCAAGAAGTACCCGCAGTATCGCTGCTCGCCGCCGGTCACAGCCAGCACCAAGGCGGTGCTGACACTCAACAGCTTCGAGAAAGGCAAGGATGGCGGCGGCCCGTCAGAGTGCGACAACGCGTACCACAGCGACGAGGAGAAGGTTGTCGCGCTCTCCACGGGATGGTTCAGCAACATGGCGCGCTGCGGGCACCGCATCAAGATCACCGCGAACGGCAACTCCGTGTATGCCAAGGTGGTGGACGAGTGCGACTCCGTGGAAGGCTGCGACGAGGACCACAACTTCGAGCCGCCATGCGACAACAACATCGTCGACGCGTCGCCGGCTGTGTGGGATGCCCTGGGGCTCGACCAGAACGTTGGGATGGTAGACATTACCTGGTCCGAGGAGTGAACATCAGCAGCTGCAGTTGATGATTATGTTTCCTTTGTTGGTGAGACGTGCTGTGTAGTGTGTATAAGGAGATAGAGAGATTCGTGGTCCATACTTCAGAGTAGGGTTGTTGGCTCGTGGCACACTGCACCATACGTATTGTATCCCATTGCATCGTTGCGTGTATATTATATGGAATAAAAGAAGTCATTCATCAGTCTATATACGGCTCTACGACGGGCATTCATAGCATGACATTATGCCACATCATTAACAAGCTAGCATTTCAGCTGTCCAATTTTTATGGTACGCTAAATTTATCCCGCCTTACTTTGTTTAGAACTTGTTTTTTGATAATTCCATCATCTCCCATTAAATGAGGATTTGTCTACTACAATCCATATGTGGTGAATAGATTTATCTACTATACCTATATAGGAGACCCTCACCAATAGATTTCTCAACAATTTTGTGAAGCATCCAAGGGTCCCACAACCATAGGTCCACATGCAGTGGCAGTTGAACCATCACCTTCATCCATGTTCACAACTTAGGCACAGCCGCCTCTCAGATTCCAAACATGCGAACTGAACATTCATTGCTATCCAACTCAGGTAGCATCGGCTCTTTGTTTCCAAACCAACAAACTCAACTGTCATTCCTATCTATTGATCTGCCTCCTCCATCTCCCTACCGACCAGCTGGCCATTTTAAACCCCCTTGCAGTTCTCATATGTTGGGCTTCCTACTTTGCCTCATCAAATACTCTTGGCTCCGTACGAGCAGCTGGGCTATCACGGTTTCTCACCATAGGTTGCTAAGCCAGTTTTGGTACCATGTCAAAACGAATAATGGACTCCACCATTGACCCATGGTGTTCCTCTCATTGTGACATTTGAAAAAAAAACATATATAGATCATCCAATTTGAACTTCAGACGAAGAAAATGCAATTTTAGAAAAAAAAACATCCAGCAAAAGCTGACTAGACCGGTTTTGTAAACTTCTTAGCCGGTTTTGTACACTTCTCCAAATTGAAGAGTGGACTCCACGGTTTCGTTTCTCTTGTCGAGACGATAAAAAACATATATAGATCGCCCAATTTGAAATCCAGATGAAAAAAATACGTGTTGACATTAAATTTTGGATTGAAGTGACAAAACCAGTTTAGCAAGTTAAATTGCGTCCTATAGATGGGCTTCCAAGAAGAATCTGGCTTTTCAAAAACAAGAAGCCGGTTTTCATAGACTGAGTCAAAATCAAATCTACTTCGATGAGAACTCGACCAATCATGTAGGAAACTTGCAGATTTTGTCTAAGACATGTTTTCTACTGGGATAAGACCATCTCATATATATATATATATATATATATATATATATATATATATATATATATATATATATATATATATATATATATATATATATATCAGAGGATCACAACTGATTGAGGTATGTAACACACAATCGTAAAAAAACAATTTACTACCTTGTTCCCCTACCTTTAGCTCTTCCAACCCATTACTGTTTAGCACCTCTCTCGACGATATTTGTTGGTGTTTTAGGTGTCCTTGCCGACCCTAGGGCCACCCCACTGTGCTAGCTCCTCCCCAACGGGTCTTTTCGGGAGGTGTTCGTAGGTTTTTCTGGCGAAGAACAAGTGTCAAATCTACATAACCAAACTTGCTGGTCGGGCTCACTGTTTTTTACCTTCCTTGTTGCATGCATAGCCACATGGGCCTGATGCAACCTCCAGTGATCTAGCTCTTGCTATTGTCTGTGACCGAAATTTACATCAATAGACTTTTTGGTTACTCTACTAAGGAAGAAAGAGATCCAATCTATTGTCAACATGTCTAAAGACAAGGAAAGAAGATAAGCGATTTAACTGATCCAAAGAATCAAGATAACATTGACTCATCCGCAATGTTCGAGCAACTCCCCGAGGATCTCCGCAAGATGTTGGAGGCCAAATATGATGTCGGTCTAAAAGCAGTTCTTGTGAGCTATACGATGGGTGGGCGGGATTTGGTCGTCCAATATAGAGATCCCATCTTTAGTGACCCTTCAACATCCACATCTACAGCACCTGAGGTAAAGGGCAACGAAAAGGTTGATGATCCGCCACCGACTCATGTTGATTATGCTAATATGCTAGATGATCATAAGAAAATGAGCGGTGATAACCTTTGTAAGGAAAATGGACCTCATGGCCCATTTAGTTTGGATTTTAGTGTTTGATGATTAATATGACCATGTGGACTAACATTATTTGCTAGTGTTTTGGATATAGTTCAAAGGGTTCAAAAGTGGACTTGGACATAAGCAACAAGGTGATCCGAAGGATCAACACCTCAAGCAAGACATTAGAAGAATTGTTGAAGACCTAAAAGACAAGCAAAAGTCTAAGACACAAGATCGAACCAAATCGGACGCAAAGATCACGACGAAACAAGTTGAAGAAAGGCTCTGAAGGGCATCAAACCCTAAAGGGGGTCAGACCATAGGGTAGACCAAAACCTAACACAACATCGGTAGGGTGTCGGACTGAATGGTCCCATTGTTCTTGTGCAGGAGGAGTGTCAGACCGAGCCAACAGTGAGGCATCGGACCAACAGAGGCAGCGTCCGACGACGTCTAGAGAGGTTCCAAAGAAGAGATTGGGGCATCGAACTGATCCGAAGAAAGGCATCGGACCATACGCCATGTAGACACGCCCAAGGTCGAATAATAATTGAAAACACATGACCATTGTGAGACACCGGACTCTGACACATTGGTCCGATGACCAAATGCCGGACGGTCCAACGGTACGCAGAATGTTGTACCAAGATTCCAACAGCTATGTCTCTCTTTGGGGCTATAAATAGGACCCCAACCGGCCAAGAGAGGGTTGTTGGAGTGTGGTGAAGATATAGGAGTGTTGAGACACCCCACCAAGTTCTCTAACCACCACAGGTGCTTAAAAGAAGATTAGGTGATTAATGTAGGTGCTTTGTGAGGTGCTTAGGCTAGTTACACCCGCTTAATAGCGCTTGCTCCAGGTTTAGGCTTAGTATTTAGTGAGATTTGCATACCTCAAAAAGAAAGGTGCTTGCCCACACCGTGTTTTTACTCAGAGGGGCATGTAGTCTTGCGAGACCACACCAACCGCGTTTGTGGTGTAGCCACCACTGTGTACCGGAGGGAATGAGGCCTGCGGCGGTTCGGGCGAAAGCTCGATAGTGGAGATAGTGGGGAGCGGTCCGGGTGAGGCATGGTGGTATCCACGGAGATACTGGACCAGGACCATAGCCCTTGCGAGGGGCTCCAACAAGGAATTGGGGGAAGCTTGCACGCTTCTCGACATACCTCGGTACAAATACCGACGTCATCGAATGGGAGTTTGCATCTCTATCGTCTCTTACCTTCCGTATTTACATTGTGTACCTTGCTTGTGTGTTTTACCTTTTTAAATTAGTTGATAGGCTAGTTGATAGGATTGGAACCTAGGTTGCATAACTCTTTCGCGTTAGTGATAGCAACACACCTAGCAAAACCTTAGTTATACATGTAGATAGTTTATATCTTTCCTTAGGTTCAAATTAAAGGCCAGAGTTTAGAAATAGTTTTCAAGTTGTCTAATTCACCCCTTCCCTCTTTAGGTGTAATGGTCCCAACAACCTTCTTTCTACAGTTAACATGATCATGATTCGTTTTGATAGATTAGAAGGTAAAAAAGTTGATCATATTGATGCATCTGCCGGTGGAACGGCGGCCTGTAACACCCAAATTTTAGAGATAATGAATTTTGAATAAATTGGATAATAAATAATGGCAAATTAAAATAATAATAAAATATATTTGGTGTTGCATACATGCTGTTGCATTTATTTTGTTATGTGGTGTGGATTTGTTTTATTTTATTTTGTATTAGAAAATTTATTTGAGATATTTCTTGAAAACAAGTAAACAAAGAAAAGAAAGAAAAATAATAACTTACCTGCTTACCTGTTTGGCCTGGCGGCCCAGCTAACCAGCGGCCCGCTCTCTTCCTTGCTTGGTGGGCCGGCCAGCACCCCAGCAGCCCGTCTCCGCGCTTTGGCCCAGCAGACGTGCGGCCCAGTCGGCCGATCCAACAGCCGCGCCCTCTCCCTTCTTGCTTCGCTGACCATTGGACCCCACCTGTCGGTCTCGTCTTCTTCATCTTGTTCGTGACCGAGCCGGACTTTGCCGCCACCGATCCTTGCCGAATCAACCGTGAACTCCTAATCGAACACGACGCGGTGGAGCTATAAAAGTGAAGCTGTGACCCTCCTCTTTCCGTTTTTCCTCTAAACCGCAAGTTCCACCACGTGAAATAGAGCTCTAGGGTTAGGGCGGTGCCGACGGGTTCGGTTGGGCGTGGGTGAGGCCTTCGGGTGCTTTGGTGGTCAATTTCTTCGCTTGGGTGAGTTTGTCATCTTCTCCTCTCCCTCCCAATGTTTTTCTTTGAGCTTTTGTGCTATGTCTCGCGGGATTGGAGCTCACCGTGGCCGGCCATGGCGCCGCCGTTCTCTTGTTGCCGCGCTCACTATTTGGGACATCTTGGGGGGCATGATTCGTGTAGAGGAGTTAGGGTTGGTCTTCTCGACCGATTGGAAGTGGTTGGGGGCATTGGGTGGTCGGAATAGTGGGAGACGAAGCTCTCCGGCGAGCCGAGGGTGCCGGTCATGGCAGCCGCCGGCCGGAACCAAGGAAGAAGGACCGGATGTTTCACTGTGGCGTTGCTGATGAACCCGAGCCGTCCGTTTTCAAATCAATGGCCCAGATTAGAAGATACCCCTTCGCGGGTAAATTTCTTAAAGAGACCCTCGGGTTTTTAGAAATCAACCCGCGGTCCTTAGCGTAGTTCTGAAAATACGTTTTCGCGTTGTGAAGGCGTATTCTCTTCCGGTTAATCAAAAATACGTTTTCAGGAAATTACAGTTTTGCCACTAGAATTGTTTTGGTCATAAAAACTTCGTTTTAACTCCGATTTGATCCGTTCAAGTTGCGTTAGGTTCGTATTTGCGAACTCTACATGTTAGTGTAGTTGTACAGTTAGTTTTGATAATTTATTTTTCGAGTTTATAATTAAGTATTTATTTATCTATAGGAAATCTTAGAAAATTCATAACTTTCACGTTTTAACTCCGAATTTGGTGATCTTTGCGTCTGTGTGATCGTAGAAACGTGTAGAAGAGTTTTATAAACTTTTATTACTGTTTTGTTACTGTTGGTGTACTGTTCTAATTATATCTCTTTGTTTGCTTCGTGTATGTTTGATTGGATGCATGTATGTTGTTGATTGATGATCGAGTGTAGAAGGTGAGCAGTATTTGGACGATTCGGAGTATTACTTTGAGCCAAGTCAGCAGTATCACTTGGAGAGCTTTGATCAAGGCAAGTATAACACAGGACTATCCTTGTTACCTATACATCGAATTATCATACATATGCATGTGCTTACCTTGACAACCGTAGAGATTATAACTTAGTGATTGTTATCTTGATTCCTTGTCAACCTTGGGAATGCATATGGGTAGCTACTGCTAGTGCTTAAACTTTGGAACAATGATCTTGTAATTTGATTAATGAATTAAGCAATCAACCATTAAGATGATTTTATTACTGTTAAAAGGGAGCTAGAGCTTGTGTATTATTTTGATGCTCTGGTTTCTCTCCATAAGGACTTATCTGTAAGTGATAACCGGGATATACAGTACAGCTGTGAGGGCTATATGGCTCTGGCTCTAGTTGTTCAAGAGACCTTTTCTAGCTTGTTAGTGGTTACCTTAAATGGCGTAAGAAAGGCTTGCCACGTTGGGTGTAGGGCGAGCCCCTATCCTTTGTGTGTATAGGCTGCGGTTGTTGTGCCACTGGGAAGGGGGTTCTACATCTGCCTGCCGAGTGAATCTAATGGCCCTAACTTGTTAGACGAACTTTTGGATGGCTTTATATGGTTCTCGGGTGTTTGGGCTTGATCTCCCCACTCATTTGCAAATCATGACTCACAGTGAAAGTGTACACCTCTGCGCAGAGTTAAAAACTGGTATACTAGCCGTGCTCACGGATACGAGCGGCCTTGGGGATTCTTATGGAATAGTTGATCATAATTGTTATATCATGCTTAATTATTGTTGATTATTATTATGCTCATGTTAATGCTATTCATTATCCTTATTACAATTGATCATTGGTTCTTTAATGGGAAGCGGTTTATCTTGATGCTACTCAATTGCTAATTATATGATTAAAAGCTAAACGCAGTTAAACAGTGTCTAGCCTATTTGAGCCTCATGAACCCTGTGTTATATTTGTTGAGTTCGACATGGACTCACTCTTGCTATTTCCACCATAACAGATGAAGATTATGAGGAAGATTATCGTAATGAGTACTAGTCTTGGTGTCAACCAGTCAACCGTGTCCCTGTGTGGAGTTTCCGCTGGAGATTACTATTAGTTATTATTATCTATTGTTCGAGACTGTGTCTTAAAGATTTATTCGCTATGTAATAAGCACTGTGATGATACTATGTAATTTGTCTACTTATGTGTGCGATCATGTCCTGGGGCGCACATGAGTACTTTATGCATCCTATTTTTGTCCTTAAAAATGGGTGTGACACGGCCCTAGTTGCTAAACAATCTCAATATGGAATGACGTTAGGCTATTGTGATAGTAGACCTTGTATGTATATTTTATCGTTCTTTACAACGACTTGATAAATTGATTTTGCAGAAATTAGACTTGTATGCAGGATTATTTAAAACCTAAACCAATTTTGTACTAAATTTAGTTTTGTCATAAAAAAGGGTTTAGTTTAGTTTTTGACACCCTATCTATTTAGGTTTATTTCCATTCTCATAAGGGTTCAAAATTTTACCAAAATTCTGTCAAAAGTTTCACGAATTTTGGTAATTTTGCGGGTGGCCAAAAGGAAAAAAACTGAAATTTTGTATTACACTAATGCACATGCCTTATTGTAAATATACTCTAGAATCATATTTTATATTGTTTATGTTGCAAATTTCTACTTGATAGATGAGTAGTAATAAATTATGCCAATATTTTGTGTATATCTTCAATTTAAAACATTATATCTTTTTTATATGACCAAAACCCACAATATTTTTAGAATTTTCAGTTTCCAATATCAAAATGAAATTAATTGTGCAGAACATATAAAGTTCACATCGACGAGTTCACACATTTCATACGGCACGGCCAAAATATGTAGTACGTGACCGGATTGCCGTTTCGGGTAATCACATCCATTCAGCCATTCCGTACGTTATGTCCCTCAATCAGAGCACGTTCATACTACTATAAGCTAATGTAGAAAAAGCGGAGAGACCACTATATAATCCCATGCATTGCACCACGGCTAACCTCAAAGCATCAAGCAAACCAGAGCACAGGAAATAAGAAAAACAGAGTGTGAGGGAGCTTGACCATTTTTTCAGGCTAGCAAAGATGGGCACTGCCGGAGCTGCAGCCGCCATGGCAATGTTCCTCTTGGTCGCGCTCTCTGCTTCCCAAATGGCGTCCTCCCTCCGCCTTAGTGCCGGCCTAGGTGTGTGCCGCCCCAGCGGGTATCTCCCGGGCCGGTCCGGCCACTGCGAGAAGAGCAACGACCCAGACTGCTGCGAGGACGGCAAGAAGTACCCGCAGTATCGCTGCTCGCCGCCGGTCACAGCCAGCACCAAGGCGGTGCTGACGCTCAACAGCTTTGAGAAAGGCAAGGACGGCGGCGGCCCGTCAGAGTGCGACAACGCGTACCACAGCGACAAAGAGAAGGTTGTCGCGCTCTCCACGGGGTGGTTCAGCAACATGGCACGCTGCGGGCACCGCATCAAGATCACCGCAAACGGCAACTCCGTGTACGCCAAGGTGGTGGACGAGTGCGACTCCGTGGAAGGCTGCGACGAGGACCACAACTTCGAGCCACCGTGTGACAACAACATCGTCGATGCCTCACCGGCTGTGTGGGACGCCTTGGGGCTTGATCAGAACGTCGGCATGGTAGACATCACCTGGTCGGAGGAGTGAACATCAGTTGCAGTTGATGGTTGTGTTTGCTTTGTTGGTGAGACGTGTTTTGTATAAGGAGGCAATAAGATTGGTAGTCCGTATTTCAGAGTAGGGTCGTGGCTCGTTGCCCTGTACGTATTGTGTTGTATATCCTATTATATATTGTTCCGTGTATATTACGAATTGAGTTCTGTGTTCTGTTACATGATACCCTCTGATTCCACTCATCTCACATATATCTCCCTAGTCACTGCGCACTAGTTCTGCCAAAGCGGACCTCTGTAACGCGGATTGGGCCTTCGGGGTCTTGGCATCCTGGGCGCGGGCGACTCCTGGGCTTTGGACGCGTCGTCGGTGGACTCTTGAGGCAGGGTCGGGCTGCTGACAACCTGCCAAGGAGTTCAGTTTTTCCTTGCAAATCTCCTGTCATTTCTTTCTTTCCATGCATATATACCACAAAGTTGTTAGAATTTTTTGCAATGAAGAATTTGAAACAGAATCAGACATAAAAGTGGATAGAATTAGCTGCACAGCAGCAGTTTGTCTCCATCTCTTGCTTTGCCGTGAACTTCAGATCATCTACAGAATCTATCGGTTTTCAGTTTTGATGTAGTGTCATTTCATTGCTACAGTATTCACCTTGCTTTTATTAACGAGTCCTTTTGTTCTTTGATAGCTATCACTAAAAAAAATCGACCCGCGGGGGATGACGTCCCATCGGGTATTTCATTAAGAAGAAGATCTCACGTAGATCGAGAAAATCCTCGAACCCCGGCCTCACCAATATACAGCGCCACCGCATTCAGTGGCGGAGCCAGGAATTTTATAGAGCCTGGGCAAGACAAAACGCCATGTTAGTAGTAATGTCACTCCCAACGCAGAAACCACATGGTTTCTATGTTTATTAATATGATATCACATAATATCTAAGTAAAAAAGATTATGTGACACCGCAATTAAAAGAGAGAATGAAATTATTTTTGTATAAGAAACCATGTCTACACGGGAACTAAAGACATAAAGAAATGTGATAGATAGACAAGGGAGAGAAAAGATATATCATTGGACAAAAGATTATTGTGTAGAAACTATCCAACAGGAATATACTCCCTCTGCCACAAAAAGAAAGATGCTATGATGCGTGCTGATCAAACTTTCTTAAATTTGACCAGTTTTATAGAAAATGTTAGCAACATTTGTATTACTAAATAAATTTATTATGAAAATATATATTCCGAGATTTGTCTAATGGTACCAATTACGTATTATAAATATTAATATTCTTTTACATAATTGTCAAAGTTGAAAAAAGTTTTACTTCTCGAGAAGTAAGATGACATTCTTTGTGAGATGGAGGGAGTAGTTTCTATGTATACCGTCTACATAAGTTAATAGACATTGAAATTATCTATGGTTTTTAGTATTTTCAGTGCCCTAACAAAACTATGTAAAATAGGACACATAATTATATAATTTACATGCAAAATTAGACAACCAAAATAGTTTTAAGTTTTAAACTAAAATAATCACTAAATCCTAGGTGGCGCCTGCTCCCTGCCTCATCTCGGTACTACCTCATGCCTATATGTAGCTTTCCTTTTTGAGTTTTATTTAGAAACAGCTTTTTTTAGTAGGGTCTGTACGATAGCTATGTCTGCAGCAGCCAGCGGAGGAGCCCGGCCATCCCCATGAAACGGGACAGCCACAGACCTAAACTGTGGCATGGGACAGACGAGAGGATTTTTTTTACTCTTAGACCTGAAATTCGCCCCCGAGGGGGGTCGAACTCATGACCTGAGGGGTGCCACAGGAAGTGTCGACCAACCAATCTAGCTTCCGTTGGCATCACGACATTTTCATATGTCAGTGAAGTATCTTTTTGAACTAGCTAATTAGTGAGTGTTCTATTTCTTGTTTTGCCAAAATTGCTTCTGTGATAATTTGAGAAATTCCTAATTGTTCCTAGAGTCAACATATGTGTCACCCTATCAATTGAAAGAGAGGTCGTTGGAATCTTTTAATCGGCTCACATTCACCTCCCACTTGTCGCCTACCCGGTCCTTCAATACCTTCAATTTTAAAGAATTATATATTTTGTTGAAGTCTCTAGAGAAACTTCACTGAAATTTTGCTAAAATTTCATGAATTTCAGTAATTTTGGGACTTGACCAAAAAAATTCGAATGCCAAAATTGAAAACCCTGACTCACTACTCTTTGTTCTACTTAGAAAATGTATTTTGATTTCAATTACTCCCTTTGTTCAAACTGTAAGTCATTGTTTCTTTTCTAGATATATAGTTTCTAACTATGTATCTAGAAGTAATGTATATCTAGATGTGTAGTTTTTATTGTATATCTAGACATAATATATATCTAAATGCATAGAAAAACTATGTACTAGAAAAGTCAGAATAAATTATAATTTGAAACCAATGGGGTATTATTAGAAAAGCGAAAATTATCTCAAAGTTATTAAGCCATTTTTCGATTCAAACACTATTTAGTCGTTGGCCCTAAACTGATCCAAACCGGGCCAAAACTGAAACAAGATTTCAGCATGGTGTTGGTGTGGAGCAGTTTGGGATTTTGGAGCATATCTTAGGTTGAGTTGGGTAAAATTACATGGCCAAAACCCACAATATTTTGGGAATTTTCAATTTCCAATATCAAAATGAAATTAACTGTGTCGAATATATAAAGTCCGTTCACATCGAACAAGTTCAAACATTTCATACGGCACGGCGAAAATATGTAGTACGTGACCGGATTGCCGTTTCGGGTAATCACATCCATCCAGCCATTCCGTACGTTATGTCCATCAATCAGAGCACGTTCATACTACTATATGCGAATGTAGAAAAAGCGGAGAGACCACTATATAATCCCATGCATTGCACGACGGCTAACCTCAAACCATCAAGCAAAACCAGAGCACAGGAAATAAGAAAAACAGAGTGCGAGGGAGCTTGACCATTTTTTTCAGGCTAGCAAAGATGGTCGCTGCCGGAGCCGCAGCCGCCATGGCGATGTTCCTCCTGGTGACGCTCTCTGCTTCCCAAATGGCGTCCTCCCTCCGCCTTAGTGCCGGCCTAGGTGTATGCCGCCCCAGCGGATACCTCCCGGGCCGGTCCGGCAACTGTGAGAAGAGCAACGACCCAGACTGCTGCGAGGACGGCAAGAAGTACCCGCAGTATCGCTGCTCGCCGCCGGTCACAACCAGCACCAAGGCGGTGCTGACGCTCAACAGCTTTGAGAAGGGCAAGGACGGCGGCGGCCCGTCAGAGTGCGACAACGCATACCACAGCGACAAAGAGAAGGTTGTTGCTCTCTCTACGGGATGGTTCAGCAACATGGCGCGCTGCGGGCACCGCATCAAGATCACCGCGAACGGCAACTCCGTGTACGCCAAGGTGGTGGACGAGTGCGATTCCGTGGAAGGCTGCGACGAGGACCACAACTTCGAGCCGCCATGCGACAACGACATCGTCGACGCGTCGCCGGCTGTGTGGGATGCCCTGGGGCTCGACCAGAACGTTGGGATGGTAGACATCACCTGGTCCGAGGAGTGAACATCAGCAGCTGCAGTTGATGATTATGTTTTCTTTGTTGGTGAGACGTGCTGTGTAGTGTGTATAAGGAGATAGAGAGATTCGTGGTCCATACTTCAGAGTAGGGTTGTTGGCTCGTGGCACACGGCACTATACGTATTGTATCCCATTGCATCGTTGCGTGTATATTATATGGAATAAAAGAAGTCATTCATCAGTCTATATACGGCTCTACGACGGGCATTCATAGCATGACATTATGCCACATCATTAACAAGCTAGCATTTCAGCTGTCCAATTTCTATGGTATGCTAAATTTATCCCTAGTCACTGCGCACTAGTCACTGCGCACTAGTTCTGCCAAAGCGGACCTCTGTAACGCGGATTGGGCCTTCGGGGTCTTGGCATCCTGGGCGCGGGTGACTCCTGGGCTTTGGACGCGCCGTCGGTGGACTCTTGAGGCAGGGTCGGGCTGCTGACAACCTGCCAAGGAGTTCAATTTTTCCTTGCAAATCTCCTGTCATTTCTTTCTTTCCATGCATATATACCACAAAGTTGTTAGAATTTTTTGCAATGAAGAATCTGAAACAGAACCAGACATAAAAGTGGATAGAATTAGTTGCACAGCAGCAGTTTGTCTCCATCTCTTGCTTTGCCGTGAACTTCAGATCATCTACAGAATCTATCGGTTTTCAGTACGTTTTGATGTAGTTATTCACCTTGCTTTTATTAACGAGTCCTTTTGTTCTTCAAAAATACTTTGACACGGGTCCATCTGCCGTGTCTGTTGGGACGTGGCTTCCCACTCCACCATGTCCGCTCCTCTCAAAAAAAAATCTCCCCACGTCCTCTCCATCTCCCGGTCTCTCTCGTATCCACTGGCAGCAGTAGAGCCCCGCGCCACCACCGTTGCCTCCTTCTTCCACCCAAGCCGACCATGTCGCCTCCTCTCACAGTTCATGCAGCGCCTCCCCGGCCTCTTCCCCAACCCAGCGCTATCGGGATGCCTTGCTGCCATGGGCCACCGTCGCTGCCCCTTCCGATGGTGACTAGGCGCACGTGTCGGGCACCTCAGGTCATCCCCGGCTGAGACAAGGGCCACCCAAGAGCATGGCCTGTGTTGGTGGTACTCGTGCGCTGCCGCTCGGCGCCGGCTCCCACCCTGATGGCCGGAATCGACCTGCCCCGGCTTCTCCCTCCCCACCCTCCCTATGTTGCAAACACATGTTTCGATTGTTTTAGATATCTTAGAGGTATGTTACAAATGTTTCATATGGATATTACAAAAGTAGATCAGGATGTTGCATATGTTGCAATGGCTATACACGTATGTTACAAGCGTCTGTTTCAAATGTATCATCTGTTTTTTCAGATGTATGTTGCAAGTATTTTTATTTGGATGTTGCATATGTTTCACACATATGTTGCAAGTGTTTTTATGTGGATGTTGCATAAGTTTTGCAATGGCTTTTCAAGTGTTTTCAGATGTTTTTGCAATTGTTTCATCTATCTTCAAATGCATGTTACAAATGTTATATCTAGATGTTTCAAAAGTAGATCATGTATTGTACATGTAGTAATATGACTCACCTGCCACATATGTCTGTTGTAACTGCTGGGGCGCCATGCATATGTGTGGGAAGCGGAGGGGGAAGCGTAGGGAGCAGCGTGGGCGTGCAGCAGGCGCGGGCGTCCGGGCGCTACTAATTCCCTTTCTTCGTTGATAGCACTCGGTATCACGACATTTTTCAAAAGTCAGTGAAGTATCTTTTTGAACTAGCTAATTAGTGAGTGTTCCATTTCTTGTTTTGCCAAAATTGCTTCTTTGATAATTTGAGAATTTTCTAATTGTTCCAAGAGCCAACATATCACAAGTTGATATGTGTGACCCTGTCAATTAGAAGAGAGGTCGTTGGGTTGAATCTTTTAATTGGCTCTCATACACCTCCTTCTGATTGTCTGCTCGGTCCTTCAATATCTTCAACTTTAAAAAATTATATTTTTTGTCAAAGTCTCTAGGGGAATTTCACTAAAATTTTGCTAAAATTTCGTGAATTGCGGTAATTTTGGTGCTTGGCCGAAAAAATTTGTCTCATTACTCTTTGATCTACTTAGAAAAATTATTTTGATTTCGATTACCCTCTGAAACGATCCTGCATTCCGCGAAGGGAATGCCACAGATTCGACATGTAATAGATGAACGAGTTCATGCCATTACCCAATTCTCAGTCGAATAACAGAGTCGTACACGAATATCAGAGTACAAATAGAAGGTTTACATTAACTAATATCATCGCCACGCAGGGCGGAACATGCTCACACACAGCATCTGGAACAGCATCTCATAGACAGCAGCGGAAACTAGGACTCCTCGCACCAAGCTTGAGCGCAGGGCGAACCCCTACTCCTCCCAGTCATCCTTCTCGTCGAACTCGGGCTCTGAGCCTGCTAAAAAATCTATCAGTACACTTGGTACTGGCCACACATCTCCCACCCTTATGATGCATTTGCTTTGTGGAACTGGATGCAAAGGGGGTAAGAAAAGACCTATCTTTGGTAGTGGTTTCCTATGCGAATAATCAATATATTAATAATATAAGTTTGTCAAATTTTAACCCATCTCATTCACACATGTTATCCCATCCCATCACACATCTCATCACCACATCGCATCTCATCTCATTCTCTCATCGGCACGGACAACTCCCTCTCATCCATGTCTCAACGGCCTCAGTCGGAACACTACTCTGGAACCCAAGGAAGGTAGAAGGACTCCTCTCACTAGTCAAGTGAAGCTGTACTTAGGAAAGGTCCATAGCCGAAGGGTTCGGCATATGTATCGATCGATCAACCAGAAACTCTGCAGAGGTTTACACATCCCACAAGATAGCTATCCTCGACGATGCCTCGTTTAAGTTGATTTCGGGCCGCCTACCGACTAGAAACGGTACCACCCTATCACTTAAAACTGGGGCCGTGTCGGAGTACCACCAACACGCTGAGACTGTGAGACATAGTACTTGGCCCTGAGTACTATGCTATCTTAGGAGGGTGTGGGTCCTCATGTCCGTACCTCCCTACACTATCCGCTAACCTCTCAATAGTAGTGGCACCGCGCTAGCAAGTCAAACGTCCGTCTCCTCTCCACAGAAGCGAGTGGGTGTGCAAGGATTCCTAAGACCCGGTCCACAGACATATCAGTCCTTAGGGTGACTAAGCAAGATATCTTCACAAGGGGAAACCATTTTCCGCTCAACGGAACACCCAGCACCCCGTGCCATCACAGCACCTCCCATCCCAGGGCTTCATCCCACGAAGACACTCCACCCCGGGACCTCTCTCTGTCACATGTAACCGCCACATGCACCTCACATGGCGAATGCCCAGGTAGCATCCTCCGGCAAGACTTGTCTTCCCGACTCGTCGTAGTTCCTGCTCAATCGACTCGACCCTCACCACACACCCAAGATTCACGCCAAGATCTCTCCAGGTTCATTATCAGGTTATTATCAGGTTAACGGCACCTCGTGCCTTATCTCAAACGTCTCTCACTCACCAGCATCACATCACACATATAATGCGAGTAAGAGTAAAGCAGTGGTAACAAGTAATATAGCAGCATCTAATCTAACAGCAGGGTGAGCAGGTGTAAGGTTGCAACAAGTTAAGTGGCTCAAAAAGCAGTAAACTACCATGCAACCTATCAGTGATATTATGGCATAAAAGTATAGCACTAGCAATTCTAAGTATTTGCATTGTGTAATAGGATCTACGAATGGGTGGAGCGTGGCACCTGGCAGGTCGTCACCCAAGTCATCGGTGTAGTCAGGGTCGAACTCCTCAGTCGGTGGCTCCTCCGGGTCTGTAAAACGTGACATACGGCAGCGTCAGCAGCTCCTATAGAGGTGTATAAAGAAGCAACTAAAAATCGAAAGATCCAAATGCACTCAAACAATGGCCTATGACGTAGAGCTCATTTTTAGAAAAATTTGGACTCTAGTTTGGCATTTTTCTGAGCTACGGTTAATAAATTATGAATTAATGAAGATTTAAATAATTTCTGAAAAAGGAAAAACAGGTTGATTAATCTGGGGGTGACACGTGGCGGCTTCTGGTTGGTCAGAGGGGAATCATAGGCTGACAAGTGGGGTCCTGGTGAACAGTGGATGACAAGAGGGGCCCAGGTCAACAGTCAACATTGACCAGTCAACGGTCAACGCTGACCGAGCCTGGACAGGGTCTGGATGGGCTGGGTTAGGGCTTGGTCTGGGCCGGGTTGGGCCGATTCGGCCCAGACACGTGTCAGCGTGTGGTGTAGCCACGTCGCGGGCTGGACTCAAACTGGGTTCTGGTTCACGTAGACGCGGCTCATGGTGAAATCGTGCCAGACGGTCCATGAGCCGCTGGCTCGGTCCACGGTGGACTCAATCCACCATCTCCTCCCTTCTCTCTAGCTCATGTGCATCGGGTGCACCCACGGCTCCACTGCCTTCTCCCCCTTCCCTTTCTTGCCTCCACGGCGGTGCTCCCGCTGGCGGCGAGACCGCGCGTTCGCGCTTTGCGGCTGCTAGGCTTGGACGCTAGGGGCTTCTACGGCTTGGGGGACCTTGAAGGTCGTGGTGGGGTCCAGCGGCGGCGGTTGAGGTGCCCCGCGGCCGGCAGAGGCTCAGCGAAGCTCGATGGCGCCATGGGGCGTGGTGACCCCGGTGAGCAGGGGCCATCCAGCGGCACCCGGGTTCTCCTCCCTCCTACTTGCGCTCGGCGTGTCTCTCAACATGGTGAAACGCGTGTTGCTCCCCTACTCTCCTCTACTGCTCCCAGACCGCAAGGATGGCCTCACCATGGCCGTGCTCTATCCATGGTGGGTGCGCTCCACGCGAGTGCGCGGCGGTGGCGTTCCTGGGCCGCTGTGGCTCGGCACGGCGACCGCGGCATGAGTACTTATGTGTGTGCGTGCGTGTTGTGCATCCATGGCCAAAGGCAGCGTCTTGGTTCATCCCAAGGGCAAAAACATGGCGGCGATCATGGCGAGCTTGTGACGGCAAGTGGTGGTGGCCGAAGGTCTCACCGCAGGGCTTGGGGCAGACAGGGTGGTGGTGCAGCGGCGAGTCGCGGCCGTGAAGACAGGATGCAGGCTGGCGAGCAAGTCTGTGGCGGCGTCACGGACTGGTGGTGTCGTTCCCGGCTCCGGTAGCTCCTTCGCGTCTTGGTGGCTCTCCCCTCCCTTCTCCTTTGCTCCTCCTTCCCTCTTCCGATTCGGGGGTGGGGTTGGTGTGTTGCCACCAGACAGCGGCGGTGGGATAGCTGAGAGGGGCAAGGGCACCCGGGGTGCTCTTTTATAGTAGGCTCACGAGCATGGCGGGGTGGCGGACGGTGGAGGGTGAGTTGGGGGTACGTGGAAGCGATCGGGGCACTAGGGCTAGTTTCTTTTGGCTCGGTGCGCGAACGCGGACGCGCCGGCATTCCCGAATTTGAAAGCCGCGGTCAAAAGCGACGATAGGGTGGCAGGGATGAGGCCATGGTAGGCAGGTGCATTGGCACGACCGTCGCGCGACATCACGAGCACGGGGACGCGGGGTGCCGCAGATAGGCTACGTGGCGGGCATCCGTTGCGCGTAGGGTAGGCGGTAGCGTCTGGAACGACGAGGATGGACGGGGTGCTCTCGGATTCCCCGCGCGGCGAGCGCTCTACTTTTGGGTGAAAAGCAGAGGAGGGGGCAGCAGAGGTGGGGGATGACATGGGCCCCCCGGTTGGCCGTCTCTGTGCGCGAAGGCAGCAATGTCGCATCGCGACGCGGTGAACGGCGAGCGGCTGGGCCGTGGCCTGACCGGGCCGGCCTACTGGGCCTTGGCTTGGCAGCTCAAGCAGAGGAGTGGGGTAGCCGACGGGCTGGCTTGGTGGCTTGGCTAGCTGGGCCTGCTCGCCCGTTGGGCTTGGCCCGTGAGTGCAGCGAGCGCGCTTGTGCAGGATGGCCTGGCCATTGGGCTGGGCCTGCAGGATGGCGAGGCGGGCGGCTTTTGCTGGGCCGGTTGGCTACATAGGCCGATTTGGCCTTTTCTTATTAGCTGGTCTCCTATAGGATTTTCTAATTATTTCATCTATCTATCTCTTATCTATACCAAAGTTTCCTATATGCATATACATATGTGCCAAGTATGTATATGTAACACCCCGGTGTTACGCAAGCATTTGCATTGCAATCATAAGCATGACATGTCATATCATCCATAATCATATATGGTAAGATTATAACTTGAGTGAAATAAAAGCTGGAAAATAGTATTCGTAATGTAATCTGTTAATGTGCTAATTACCTTTCATCAAAATTGTGCAACTACAAATTTTATATCACTTAGAATTATAGGTCAAATTTTTGGAGCAACTAATTTACTCAAAGTTTTGTCAAAAACTGGTTTCAAAAATGTACTCTAAAAAATATTCAAAAATACTCCCTATTTTAGCTTTTATTCTCCAATTCAAAATCTGTTGAGAATTTTTAGTTGGCCCCTTAATCAAAGTTGTAGAGAATTAAATTCTAAGCAACTTTTATTTTTGGGTCATTTCCAGAAAAGGTCTTTTTCTTGCTCAAAATGAGGTTTGAAAACTGTATTTGAATTTGTTTGAAATTAGAAATTTGAAAAATCAATTTTTAACCTAAGCAGGCCGCCGCTTCCCTTCTCGGCCCGCCCGCGAAGCGGCCCGGCCCAGCTGACCGCGCGCTCGCCCGCCCGCCCGCGTGTCGTGCCCGCTCGCCCGCGCGCGCCGCGACACGCACGCGCCCGCGCAGGCACCGCGCGCCCCGTGGCCGGCATGCGCCGCTCGCCGTCAACAGCTGGCCGTCGGTGGCCCCCGCCAGCGCGTGCCCCGCTCTTCTAAGTCGCCTGCGCTCCGCACCCACTCCCCCGCTCCGAATTTCCCCACCTCGGCCCTCCTTCGCTCCGTGCCGCGCGAGCGCCGCACCGCGCGAGCACCGCCATCGCCGCACCCGCCGGCCAAATTGGCCGACGGTGAGCCGCCATAGCTCGCCTTCTCGCGCACCCAACCTCGCCTTCTTCTCCGACACCCCGTGCGCACCTTGTTGCCGTCTCCTGAGCCAAGCAGGTGCGGTTCCCGTGCATCCGCCGCCGGCGGCCATGGCGCCACCGCGCGCGTGGCCTCCCGCGGGAGCGATTCCCCGCTACCCCTCTTGCTTCTCTATCACCGAAAACGGGTCCGCCTCCTCCCCGCGCACCTGTTGCTCGCTTTTCCGCACCCGGGCGTGGTCGGCAATGGCCATCGGCCGGTCGTCGCGCGGCCGCGACGTCGCGGTCACCGGCGCCTCCGGCTTCTCCCTCCCCGGCCTCCTCGCGCGAGCGGCCGTGGGCCGAAGCCCGAGCCGGGCCAGCTCGCCCCTCTCCCCCGCGCGCGTGATCAGGCCGAGAACGACCACGGGCCGGTTGACTCCCACGGGCCGGCCCAATATCATTAACGAAAAATCATTTTTATGTTTTCTTTTATTATTCATGATGAAAAATACTTTGGAAAAATGTTTTTGTAGTCATTTCAGCTCCAAAAATTGTGAAATAAATTTTTATGGATTCATTGAAACCAGATCTACAATATAAAAATATTGCATGTCAATATTTCATTACTTTTCTGTAGTGTTTTATTTAATCCTTGGAATTGGTGTTTTCTTGAAAAATTGATAATAAATTATAGAAAAATCAGAAAAATGTGATTCCAAGTTTGTTAATCTTTTTGTGCCATGTACTTGCTAGGAAAATTATATATCCTGTCTGTTCTGTAGAAAAATGTGTAGGTGTAGTTCAAATGCTTTCTATCACTAGTATTTGCTATTTTTGTTAATTAAATAAATGTGAATAAAACATGCAAGTAATAATTTTTCTACAGTGATTATTTACTGTGTAGAAAGTAGGAAAAATTTCTAAATCTGTTGTTTGATACTTTTCATAATGCAAAGTATTTTCATACTCATTTTTAGGCCTTAGCTTGTTATTTTTGTATAGACAGTTCTAGTAATTCAAATGCAGTGAAAACTTTGTGGCATGCTAGAATTGATGTTAGTAACTCACTGTAATTTTCTAAGATTTTTCTGTGCTACCAAAATATGTGTTGCTGTTCAAGCATAGTGCTAACTAGGGTTTACATTCAACCTTTAATGCAAGATTAGTTAGTAAACTATGCTTTGGTGTATCTTTGAAGCATCTTGAGTGTCAAGGTGCCCTTGTATGGTAGAGAATAGTGGTGGTAGTTTTTGAGTACATGTTCTTGGATGACGTAGACTACCTTGTAGAAGAGTCGTAAGTTCCACGTAATCCAAATAAAGTAACATGCTCATTTACATCTCATTCATTCATCATCATCACCTCATATCATCCCTGCAATGCACCTAGGCATGAGCACTTATACTTCTGCATCATACAGGATCGCAGGAAGTGAACCCGGTAGCAGTTCCCGAGGACCCGGAAGAGCAGTCCGAGGTTCAAGAGCAGGAGTCGACCGAAGCCGAAGAGGAGGTCGGTGAAGATCTTCCAGAGTGCCCCGATGAAAGTCCTATGTTTGGTGTTGGTGTTGATGCAAAAGTGAATCTGCAAACACAAAGGGTTAATACCCGAAGTCGATATCCAAAGCGTGCCAGTCGATTTGACCTGTTAATCGACAAGGATGAAGATACGAGCACTTTGGTCCTGACAACAGCGATACACCCGGAAGTCACGGCCAAGAGGTACTCACGCGGAACTCGAGGATCGTCGAAGATTGCACTTAGAGCAATGCAACTCGCCGAATCGATGAGAACTCGTAAAAAGGAAAATATGCAAATTGACGAAATCACCGAAAGTAGATGTAAATAAGAGTAAAAGCTGTTTTTTGATGTATTGATTGATTCTTTCTTCCATTGCCCTTCACTCTATATTTATACCCTGATCTATAGAAACATAACCAAATACGACTAGGACACTAAATCCAAATCTAAGGAAAAAACATGACTTTGATACAACTCAGACTCTACTAGACGCACACAAGGAAATTAACTCCTATTTTACTTCATAGTCCGCCTCAATCACGATGGTATTCTCATCGACCTCCTTTTCAACGTTACAGTCCCTGTTCCATCGACAGCAGCCTTCGAGCTCCTTCCATCGGTACATTCCCTGTTTCATCGGCTGCAGTCTTCATCGGTACATCCCCTGTCTCATCGGCAGCAGTCTCCAAACCCTCTTTCATCGGCATCGGCAATAATACCCTTAACCTCATCGGCAACCCTTCAAGTTAAATCCATATGCTGTCACCACTCAAAAACAAACCTATTCTCCTTGGCTATCAATCTACACGGTAATCTTTCCTTTGTTGATTAACCCTTCCTAATTACCTTGACACGTGCTAAAAACAATGTCAACACATGCCCCCCAATTTCGGAGTATAAGATACTGATGCTCCGAAATTTACTCCAACTGATGTTTGCTGTTATCTATTTCTTCGACCCATTCTCCAAGCATAACATGATTTGTTACTAGATTTAATCAAATCTAGATCTAATTCATGTATCTCAATAAATATCGCACATTTTCCAACCTTCTTTACCTTAATTACGGTTGAGATACCAAAATAACAATCCATCAGCAAGATCTTATCACAACGCATCACTTTTTAAAACCAAAAAATCCTGTATTGAGATATCCTTCAAGTCATGATTACTTGCCGTCAAATCTTCTGTACCATCCCTTGATTGTCGTGCGAACAGTTACCATATCCAACTGAACCACCTCGATCTATCCGCATACGGCATAGAGATAAGTCAAGAATACCCCTACCCCAAATGGCCTATAAATAGATTTCTCCGGGCTGTTCATCTTCTACCTTCAAACTCCATCCTTTGGCATTCTTACTCCAGCGGCAACCCTAACCAACAACCGCGCATCCTCAACTCACACGAGCCACCGTCATCTTCAAGTTCCCAGCTCGTGCCTTCATCCGTTCGAAGCTATGGCTGTTAACTTCGATGTCCCTGCGGTTCGTTCTTCTTCTTATTACTTTTACTTTAATCCTTTCGGTTCCCTGCGAGTTCTTACAGTTAGCATTTTCCTTTCTTCTCCATTTTCTCGGTCCTCCAAACTCAGGAACTACGCAACACACTGGTGATTCCAACCCATCAGCCCCCTCTCCATTGCCTAGGTCCAATGGGCGACCCAGATCCAACTGACCTGATCAATGCAGAGGCAAATCGCATTCCCTTCAAATCTCAAAATTTTTCTTTGAATCTGTGGAAAGACACGTTCCGTTCTTGGCCCAAACCCACCAAAGCAGTGGCGGATGCAGGCTATACCTGTGGGGCCACCTGGCCCCCACAGGTTTTGATGAAACTAGTAGAATTTTACTGTATCTTATATGGCTTGTCCCCACAGTGTCTACTAGCTGGCCCCACAGGTTTTGATTGCTGGATTCGCCACTGCACCAAAGGGTGGAAAAACTGGATTTTGAGGGTCAACAGATCAATGCAAGTGTTTGTTGACACTAGCTAACACCACTTGAATACTAGGTTGTCATCCCTAGCATGGTGCTAGAGCGTACTAAGGTATTTATAAACATAAAGGCTCTCTAGAAACTAATCTATTCTATCCGCAAGCGCACAGATAAAATACCTCATTGTAGCATTTCACCAGGATAAGCATTCCAGGTATCGTTATTTATAATTTTGCTTAAGAGAACGGCGAAAGCGAAAACAGGGGTAAAATCTATCAAGGCTTAGACTAGAGATAAACTTGCAAGAACATGATTACTACTGAGAAACTCGTCACACAGTCACTTGCTTTGGCAGGGGGTAAGCCATAATAATAAAGATAATGAAATATAAGCTCATGGGTAAATAACACAGCGATTAGAAATAGACTACTCCACATAAATGTAAGGTGACGTCGGACTAGCAAGAGAATGGATTCTAAGTATCTACTATTTACTAAGTCATAATCTACTCTAAGCATCTACAAGATCATATATAGCACAAAAGACTCTTCATTCATGTATAAGGAACATTGCTAAAGTAAATCAGAACATAGCAAGACTTACTCTGCAATACAAATTCTGCCTGTCCTATCAACGGAGGGTGGACTATATAAGAATCAACGAAGCTGTCACCATCGCGAACTACCACACGACCCGGCCAATAGGATACATTTGCAGGTAAATAACATCTAAGCACCACGCCTACATGTGATCTACCACTTAACTCCCACGTGAAAAGAGCTAAGCGCTTTGCAAACTCATGCATGAACTCATCATCAATCATAACTATATCACTTATAGAACTAGAGCAAACTAGGAACATAATAAATAAAGACATAATGCAATTAGAATAAAGTCGTAGAGAAAGATATGAAATAATACCAATCTTTATTGACGAAGATCCGAAATCCAGAGCGCTAGGCCCTACTTCTCTAATTCTATCTAATCAATCCTATAAAACTTGAAAGAATTGGGAGTAGCTAAATCTAATTCTCTGCGGGAGAGAGTTTCTAAACCCTAAACTTGATGGCTTCCTCTGATAATGATTTCTGCTCCTCCCCTGGGGTGGAGAGGCCCTGCTTATATAGCCCCCTCAAATGATCGTGGGCCGTCGGATCAAACCGACATTAATCGCACGGTTTTCCTTGATCCTTTAGGTCGGTGGAGCATAATCCGCGAAGTTGACGCTGATTGGCCACGGGAGTAGGGCGGCCGCCCCAAACCCTAGGGCGGGCGCCCTGGGCTGGGCCCCGTTCGGCCTCCCGTTCGTTCACGTGTCTTCTGGAGTCTTCTAGATGATAGAAAATTAGCGCACATGTTAATATCTCTATGTAAACCCGACGTGTGGGCCTTCTCTCCGTATTTTCTGATAACCCCCTGCAGAAATAGACAAACACCAAAACTCGTGGAATTCTGTCAGATAAAACCCTAATTCTAGATGTCTAGTGCATATTGATCCTTTTCCATGTTTAGTTGACAATTAAATTTTATACTTAAGGATCGTCAACAAACTCCCCCAAGCTTACCCTTTGCTCGTCCCTGAGCAAACAACTAAAACTCAGATGGATCAGGAGTTGCTTTGATGTTTTCTTTCCTGACAGGCACACATGCTTTCATATAAAATTCTCCCAGATTAGAGTGAAGTGTCTTGGGAATTAGCACCTGTACTTAAGCCTTAGGTAATTGAAAGACAAAATAATTAAGCCAAGCACTATTCCTCCTGTCTATACCTCACCTTTGTTCTGGAGTTTTGCATAAGTTTTCAAAATAAAGCTCAGAGTTCCTAGACATGATTCACTTCAACAGCCCATACATATGTTTAATCGAACTGCGGATCTAAAGGAACTCAACATACAATTAAATCAAGATGTGCATGTGTGGTGGAGTAAATAATAGTGATGGTGATGATAAAACTTATTGCTCACTGTTCCTCATATTGCTATCTCTCCTCCTCTCTTGATCTTTTATTGGGAGAGAACACGGGCTATCTCTTTTTTCTTCTTCTTTTTTCAGGTGGGTAGTAAATACCCCTAATTCTACTGTCGGACACTTGTCCATTTTTACTTCTTGTCTCACTCTTTTTCTTTTCTTTTTCGAGGTTCCGGGCACTTGCCCCTTTTTATTTCCTCGCATATTTTTGCATAGCCCATGTCTCTTTCTGCATTTGATCTTTTAGGAGAGAGAGAATAACAATACTTTGGGACAGTGAGTGATAACAATATTTTTAACAGATTTTTAATGATTGGTGTAATAGATGTGTGCAAGTGAGTATCTTGATTTAACCACATGAAAAGCTCCTAAGGATCTACACAGCTCAATGAAACTCGAAAGATACAGCAATTTTAGCAAGTATGGCTGTGGTAAGAATGTTATGCTAGGAACCCATCATGTGATTTGCAGGTTTTTTTTTCAAAATAAATTTTCAGAACTTAGTGTTGTAAGAACAAGATAAACAGCAGCTCAAACTTTATATCATGTCTTATCTTTTACCTGGACTTTAGTTTTAGGCTCATGTTCCCACAGATAGTAAATTTCAGATTTTAGCAAGTCTTGGGAGAACTCTAATATAAAAGCTAGGCACTTGAAGGTAAGTAAACAGAGCAACTGTTCATCATTTCTATCATACATATTTTTGGATTTTCTTCATTTATGTCTAGAGATTGAACTAAACAGGAAAATAAAGCACACTTATCTACACACTCTTTTTATTTGGTTTTCATTTTTTAGGAATGCAGTAAATTAAGAAAGAAAATATTTATTGGGTTTTCTAAGTTTTTTTTAAGATATAAATATCTAAAACAGAAAAAGAAAAACTAAAAAGTAAATAGGGAAAAACAATTAAAACTCACTCGGTAACTGGGGAGGAACTCCCCCAAGCTGGTTGTTGTCGTGGCTCTCTTCACTCAATGTTGAAGTAGCGCAGCATGGTCGTGACGTTGTTGTTCAAGGTTGTGGTGTCTTCCCTTATTGCTTGCACTCTAGTGGCTTGCTCCTGGTTCCATTTTTGTTGCTCCTCCAGGAGTCTTCCGTGCTCTGCTTGCGTAGTGCGGATGTCGAGGAGAGTGTTGTCGGTGCGGGTGTAGAAGGCGGCAGTCTCTTGGTAGTAGTCCCCCGAGAAGGCGTAGGAGGTGTCGGAGTATCTTCCTGTATCAAACTGGGGCTGGGGCCTAGACCCTGAAGCTCCGTATGGGTCAGTGGAGTACCTTCTTGTAAAAGGCGGATTCTCCCACTAGTGATATTGTCCCTCCGGCCATGTCTCTTGTGGTGGTTCTTCTGGCTGGACGTGTCGCGCCCATGGGTCCCGAAGAACTCTGGGGTTGTAATCATTATAGTGCAGATGTGCTGCCTCTTCTGGCCCGGGATCAGCTCCTTGCCATGTATGTTCCTGATGGGTGGCCATCCTTGCGGATGCCGCGCGCTGTGGAGCTCTCCGGTTCACCGGTGCTGCAGTCTCAATCAAATAATTTCAAACAGAATATATGCCAAGGTCCGGGTTAGGTAATCGAACCTTGGTGTTGTTGTCATACAGCATGTACATTATCCCCGCTTCCCTTTTTAACATCCGTGCGTATCTAAAAGTGTCGTAGCCGTGATAAAATCTAGGTTCCTCAATGAATTCTAACGATGAATTTTCTAACAACTTAAGGCTAACGGCTAAACGAGTTATGAGTGAAGTACACCCGACAGGTCCCTGAAGAGTAGGTGTGCCAAGCCAATGGGCAACTAAAAGAGTAACAGGTGAAACTTGGATTTTGTTTATGGCGGCATAAATGAGTTGTAGATCTCCCACACGCACCTTTCTCAAGTCATCACGAAAGAAAAGATTGTACCCGAGCCATTTGTGGAACATCCGGAGTGTAGGATGCTCCATGTCGCTGGTTCGGGGTTGGTAAAAGAGTTCGTCCCTAGAGATTTCTCTCCAAAACTGATGTTTCTCAAAATTGGGCAAGCCGGAGTCAAGGTCCAGAATGCTCCGTGGAGGAAAACCGAGGTGATTACTCAGCTCTCTCCAGGACAGCATAATGTCCTGCTTGAACATCCGAAAAGAAATTCCCCCCTCACAATATTGTAACGTGCAAAGAAATTCAATAGTAAGGAGACGGGAACCATGCTCAGTGATATTCCAAAAGTCCGTCCATCCTATCATTTGAAAAATTAAGTCAAATTCAGCAGCCATACCTGTCTCTTGGAGTAAGGCAAAATCAATGGTGGGAGTGTGAATGAATGTCTTGTTTTTCAACTGCTGGAGAATCTCCTTCTCCCTGCGATTCCTGAGCCCAAGGTCTCCTATCTTGAGTAGGACCTTGTTTGGTGCACCCGACGAAGACGATGGAGCTTGCGGAGGTGCCGGATCGACACTCATCTCCGACTGGCGTGAGGAGAGTCGAGACGAACTCCTCGTACCACTCCTGAGAGACTTGGCCGCGCTCTTTACTTTCTTAAACATCCTGCAGAATAATAGGGACAAACAGAAACTCGTGGAAATACGTGAGAAAAATATGTTAGTGGTTAGCTGTCCGAGAAGTTAGTCGTCCAGGGGTTAGTCGTCCGAGAGAATTATAAATTTTAGCAGCACTTCCCCCTAAACAACTTTTACTTCCGCTTGGGACAGCGGGAACACTAATTACTAGGTGATCTCACTCTCTATCTCAAAAATTTTCCAAACTCTCTTCCACTCTTTCTTTCCCTTTCCACTCTCCTTCTCACTCTCTCACTAGATCACTTCTTCTGAAAGTCGAGAGCTCAAGCTTGCATATGTTTTCTGGAATGTGTGTGGGATGAGAATGAGGTAGAGAGGTGGCCTTTTATAGTTGGAGCTGGGGGCAGGGCGGGCGCCCTAGCCAACAGGGCGGGCGCCCCACTTGAGTGCCCTCTGTGGCTGAAACTTTCCCACTCCCTCACATGCTTCACTCCTACGCCAAATAATGCTGCATAGGTGGTGGTTGGTCGGTGGAAGTTGTCTGGTTGAGTGGAGATGAGTTGGTGGGTGAAATTATGTGTTATGATGTATGTGAGGTGTAGTGTATGACATATGGGACCAAAGGATGTGGGTCATGCTTCTAGAAGATTGCTATAAATAAATATAATGCAGGAAAAATTATGAGAATTGAAACTAAAAAAATGATCATGGAAAAATATTTTTGTGCCTCCACAATAATTAATAATTATGGGTTTTTTACACACCACAAATATTATTTATATGGGACTTTTGATTTTTATAATAATGCTATGGATGAGTATGACTAATGCAAGAATTAATTATGCAAAAAAATTAAATGATGTGGATAAATACCGAATTACCTCCCGGCGAGGGTTTGGGAATTTTAGGTCCCCCAAGCTGGACCTCCAAATCTTTTTAAACTTCTGAATTGCCTTCCTCTGGAGATGGTGTCTCCAGTGGTTTCTCTTCGTGAACCTCCTCCACTGTAGAGTCTCTCTCTGGTCTGGGCTTGAATGTGAAGTGTTCTTCTTGTCCGTTTATGCTGAACTTGATTTCTCCCTTACTGACATCAATGTGGGCATTGGCGGTGCTCAGAAATGGCCTTCCAAGGATGATGGACACTTTTGAGTCGGGGTTCATGTCCAGTACCACGAAGTCTACTGGCACAAGGAAATCTCTTATTCTGACTGGGATATTTTCTGCGATGCCCATCGGGTGTCGAACTGATTGATCTGCTAGTTGTAGGCACATTGATGTTGGTTCTAGGGTTGTGTGTTCAAGCTTCTTGTAGACTGATGCTGGCATCACACTGACACTTGCTCCGAGATCACAAAGTGCATTGTTAAAGTGCTGGTCTCCGATTGAGCAATCAATGGTAGGACATCCTGGATCTTTCTTCTTCCTTAGTGGTTGGTTGAGGATGGCCGCACTACATTCTTCTGTCAGCTTGATTACCTCAGTGGTGGGCAGTGGCCTCTTTTTGTTAAGAATATCTCTAATGTACTTCGCATATGTGGGTACCTGTATGGCATCAAGTAGAGGTATGTTGACATATAACTTTTGAATGACCTCTACAAACTTACCAAACTGCTCATCCGACTGTAGTCCTCTGTTTCTTCTGGGAAATGGCAAATAGTTGGTGTCGTGAAAATCTTTCCTCATTTCTCTAGTTCTTGATGGTTGTAGCAGATCTTCTGCTTCAACTGGTCTCTCTTCTTCTATCATTGCTGGTTGCACTGGAGCTGGTGTTCTTTGCTTCTCTCTTGGGTGTGGGGGATCTCTGGTAGATCTCCCTCCTCTAGTAGTTATGTTCTTTACCTGCTCAAGGTTAGTGGCAACAGGCAAGACAGCAGCTAGCTTAAGCTCTACCCTCTTATTAAGAGTGTTTTGCTCATCAAAGGCAGTTAATAGAAAATCCATTTTATTGTGTATATCTTTTAAAAATGATTCATTTGTATCTAGCCTTTGTTTGACTTCATCATTAGTTTTAGTTTGTTGAGCAATTATCTCCTTTAATGAAGGTTGTTTGAGAATATTACCTGAATTCATACCTTTGCTATTGGGTTGACTTGAGGTGGTTTGATATTTGTATACTGTCTCTATAGCCCTTTGATCTTCTTTGAACTTGGCCCTCTGGTCAATCCAATGGAGCAAATCTTCCATCTTAGTTGATAGTGCTTTTACTTCTTCTGGTATTTCTTTAGTTTGATGACAATGTTGAGTCTTGTCTTGGAACCAGCTTTGGTTTTCTGCTATCTTATCCAAAAGTGTCTCTGCTTTTCCAATTGTAAACTCCAAGAATGATCCTTCAGCAGATGCATCTAGACACTCACGAGACTTTTGGGTTAATCCATGATAAAAGGTCTGCATAAGTAACCATTTGGCCATTCCATGGTGAGGACAATCTGATATGTATCCTTGAAAACGCTCCCATGCTTCTGGAATGGTTTCTGTCTTCTGCTGTTGGAAACTGACAATATTTCCTCTTAAGGCAGTTGTTTTGCCTATAGGGAAAAACTTTGATAGAAAGGCATCTGACAGGTTCGTCCAATTTTTGATGTTTGCTTGATTGGTGTAGAACCACTTCCTCGCCTTCCCTTCTAGTGAAAATGGAAAGAGGCGAAGTAGTATGACGTCTTTGTCAACTCCGTTGATGCTAATTGTGCTTCCAATCTCCAAGAAGTTCTGCAAATGTGCACTAGCATCTTCGTGTGCCTTCCCACTGAATTGTGTAGCTTGCACCAAGTTGATGAGGTTTGACTTGAGCTCGAACTCAGGTACTCCTTCTTCTACTTCAAATCTTGGACCAGTAAGAATGTTCTCAAGACTTGGGGCAGAAAATTCCTGTAAGGTCTTCTGTGCCATCACTTCAACAATTGGTAGCTAGCTTCTTCTTCCTTGATTGCTTTGGTTCTGATGATGAAGAATTTAATTCACCAAAGTCAATCCTGATATACCCTATAAAAAATATAAACATAGGAAAACACAGGGTGAACCTGCCAAAGCAGAGGTGCCTTGCTATGATTTCTCATTTATATAGTAGCTGTTATGCAATTATTTCTCAATAGTCTAGTCTAAAATTTTATTTGAATAACCTTGACCGACTTTCTGACTTTCCTTACCGTTCCCCGGCAACGGCGCCAGAAATGCTTGTTGACACTAGCTAACACCACTTGAATACTAGGTTGTCATCCCTAGCATGGTGCTAGAGCGTACTAAGGTATTTATAAACATAAAGGCTCTCTAGAAAATAATCTATTCTATCCGCAAGCGCACAGATAAAATACCTCATTGTAGCATTTCACCAGGATAAGTATTCCAGGTATCGTTATTTATAATTTTGCTTAAGAGAACGGCGAAAGCGAAAACAGGGGTAAAATCTATCAAGGCTTAGACTAGAGATAAACTTGCAAGAACTTGATTACTACTGAGAAACTCGTCACACAGTCACTTGCTTTGGCAGGGGGTAAGCCATAATAATAAAGATAATGAAATATAAGCTCATGGGTAAATAACACAGCGATTAGAAATAGACTACTCCACATAAATGTAAGGTGACGTCGGACTAGCAAGAGAATGGATTCTAAGTATCTACTATTTACTAAGTCATAATCTACTCTAAGCATCTACAAGATCATATATAGCACAAAAGACTCTTCATTCATGTATAAGGAACATTGCTAAAGTAAATCAAAACATAGCAAGACTTACTCCGCAATACAAATTCTGCCTGTCCTATCAACGGAGGGTGGACTATATAAGAATCAACGAAGCTGTCACCATCGCGAACTACCACACGACCCGGCCAATAGGATACATTTGCAGGTAAATAACATCTAAGCACCACGCCTACATGTGATCTACCACTTAACTCCCACGTGAAAAGAGCTAAGCGCTTTGCAAACTCATGCATGAACTCATCATCAATCATAACTATATCACTTATAGAACTAGAGCAAACTAGGAACATAATAAATAAAGACATAATGCAATTAAAATAAAGTCGTAGAGAAAGATATGAAATAATACCAATCTTTATTGACGAAGATCCGAAATCCAGAGCGCTAGGCCCTACTTCTCTAATTCTATCTAATCAATCCTATAAAACTTGAAAGAATTGGGAGTAGCTAAATCTAATTCTCTGCGGGAGAGAGTTTCTAAACCCTAAACTTGATGGCTTCCTCTGATAATGATTTCTGCTCCTCCCCTGGGGTGGAGAGGCCCTGCTTATATAGCCCCCTCAAATGATCGTGGGCCGTCGGATCAAACCGACATTAATCGCACGGTTTTCCTTGATCCTTTAGGTCGGTGGAGCATAATCCGCGAAGTTGACGCTGATTGGCCACGGGAGTAGGGCGGCCGCCCCAAACCCTAGGGCGGGCGCCCTGGGCTGGGCCCCGTTCGGCCTCCCGTTCGTTCACGTGTCTTCTGGAGTCTTCTAGATGATAGAAAATTAGCGCACATGTTAATATCTCTATGTAAACCCGACGTGTGGGCCTTCTCTCCGTATTTTCTGATAACCCCCTGCAGAAATAGACAAACACCAAAACTCGTGGAATTCTGTCAGATAAAACCCTAATTCTAGATGTCTAGTGCATATTGATCCTTTTCCATGTTTAGTTGACAATTAAATTTTATACTTAAGGATCGTCAACAGTGTTCTGGGCAGAACGGAAGATAGATCAGTGTATCAGGCTATCTATTGCCGATATACAAAAGAATGAATCCATGATGATAGCTGCTGCTCAATTTTGGTCGGATACCACCAACACCTTCATGTTTGGTCATGGCCCATGTGCCCCTACTCTTGCCGATGTCTATATGCTCACAGGCTTGGACATCTCAACTGTCGATGAAGGCCATATTTTTGGCAGAAAAGCTGAATACAGAGTTAATACACGCAACATCGGCAGATGGACAGGCTACATCCAAGAGTACCAAAAGACTAGCACCGTCAATCAAAGGGAACATGCCACATTCCTGAACATGTGGCTGGAAAAGTTTATTTTCTGCGGTCGATCGGTAGGACCAACTAATGCTTTCCTCCCAGCAGCAGAACTCTTAGCCAACGGTGTCAGATTCCCACTTGGCCGATATCTCCTGAGCTCAACCTACCATCTTCTCCACCAAGTATCTCAGAAACTCATACTTGGCGAACCCATCGGCAATCTGGGAGGCCCATGGTGGTTTGTCAATATGTGGTTAAACGCTCACATGCACAAGCATTTACAGTGGGATCTCTTTGCTCAAGAATTCCCACGAGAAATTCCCGAAGATTACGTCCTTAGAGACGATGAACCGACAACACGCCCTCCTCTCAACTTCGGTGAAGCCATAATTGTCCTTCCCGGAACAGATGCTAATGAAGACCAAATCGGCAGATTTTTTCAGACTTTCTTCCATGGCCTCCCTCGTGACCTTAGGGCTTGGGTACCTTACATTGATGAGGACAACAAGTTCCCTCTCCTCTTCAATTTCGCCGATAGTGATCTGAACCAAGACAACGATCTTATGATGGCCATTATCACCCCCAGAGCAATCCCAGTCAACACATTTGGTAGCGGGAAAGCTTCCCACATTACTTATGAATTTTACAATCCATCGGCAGTATCCCGCCAGCTGGCCTTTGGGCAACTACCAATCAAGTTATGTTATGCCGATGTGATAAAACCCAGAGAAATCATTACCACTGGAACTGAATGGAGCAGGATAGTAAGGCTTGCTCCCGATGCCGATATCTCAAATGTCGATCTCTCCACCTAGTCACCAGCATCCTTCATAACAGAGCCATATAAGCAGTGGTGGCAAGAGTGGAAAGAACAGCTGTTTTCAACATCTGTTCACACATATCGGCATATGATTGATCCCGATTATGCCATTCCTGACAATGCAGTAAGTTCCTTTTAACTTTTGTTTCTTTATTTCCTTGTGTATGCATATCGGTAGCTAACCTTCTTTGAAACAGGCCGATGATCCAGTTCCACCAATAAGCAAAAGTGGTGAAAGGATCAAGATGCCCAAGAGGGGGGTGAATTGGGCTTTTCTAAAAAATAATTGCAAGAATTAAATCCTACAAGCCGGAATTCACCCCTAGTGCCTACTTGTGTTCCTAGTGAGTCTACCGACAAAAGTTTTGCACCCTAGTTTCCAATCCTAGTCTAGCATGGCAATTCTAGGAAAGTAAATCAAGCAATGAAAGTAAATACGAGAATGTAAATGCTTGAATGTAAAGGGCAAGGAACACGGCGATGTTTTTCCGAGGTATCGGAGAGTCGCCACTCCCCACTAGTCCTCGTTGGAGCACCCGCGCAAGGGTGTCGCTCCCCCTTGATCCGCGCAAGGATCAAGTGCTCTCTACGGGTTGATTCTTCGACACTCCGTCGCGGTGAATCACCCAAAACCGCTCACAACATGAGTTGGGTCATCCACAAGCTCCGCCGGATGATCACCAAACTCCCAATCACCACCAAGCCGTCTAGGTGATGGCGATCACCAAGAGTAACAAGCTAGAACTCTCACTTGACCACAACGAGCCCAAATGAGGAGATGGATGCACACTTGCTACTCTCTAATCACTAGTGAGGAAATCTCAAACTTTGATTCTCAAATCTCTATCCTCACTAGAGCTCTTGCACTCCCTTGCACTCTAAAGGGTTTTCTCAGATGTTTGAATAAGCAAGAGACCTCTAAAAGAGGTGGAGGGGATGTATTTATACACCCCTCAAAGAAAACGAACCGTTACTTTCTGACACGGGCTGACCGGACGCGCCGGTCGAACTGACCGGACGCGCCGGTCGCCTGTAACGGTCAAAACGCGATTTTCAACTGAACGACCGGACGCGCCGGTCAGGGGTGACCGGACGCGTCCGATCATGCAAAGGAGCTTACTATGATCGCACCGGACGTGAGGCCGCGTCCGGTCGGTGATGACCGGACGCGTCCGGTCGTCACTGGACCTTACTGGACTGTGACCGGACGCGCCGTTCACCTCCAGGTCGCGTCCGACGGGTGTTTTCCAAGTGACACGTGTCGGTCTCTGACCACCGCGTCCGGTCCTCGCGAGGACCGCGTCCGGTCGTCCGAGGCAAACCCTAGTCGCGGTTCAGTACTGACCGGACGCGCCGGTCGTGCCGAAGACCGCGTCCGGTCAGTTGAAAAACAGCCCGAAACTTTCCAAAATGCGTCGCAACTTCAACCAAGTTGCTTCCAACTGAACTTTGAGCTATTCTAGGGTTGCCTAGCGCCAAGTTTAACAAGTGTGCACCACACCTAAACATAGGACTCGCCTAGGTCAAGCTACCCGTTCATGCCCCCCTTTATAGTACGGCCAAAAGAGAAAAACGAAGATCCTAACGACTATTCCGAATGTGTCTCAACACCTCGACATCCGGAACTAACCGTCCTTAATCTTGACGTCACTCTTTTGAAAACCGAAACGATTTCCATCAAGGGACACGAATACCATGGTGCCCAAAGTAGTTATCACCTCCATGACCTAACTTACCAAAGTTTCTGCAAAACACACGTTAGTCATGGCAATAAAGCGTTGTCATCAATTGCCGAAACCAAACCTCGGGGCCTAGATGCTTTCAATCTCCCCCTTTTTGGTGATTGATGACAACACTAAGTTTCAAAAGATTAGAGTGGAGGTTTTCGAGCATGCTTGGTTCACATAAGCAAAAGACAATAAGCACAAAGGGTTAGGAATTGCTTATGTGCTCCAAGCCAAAAGAGTGTACTTCATAAGATAAGACAAAAAGCGTTAGTACACAAACAGATATAGCTCATAAGTAATCTGAGTAAGGCACGGAAGCACAACCTTAGAGCTATAGCTAAAACGGTGACATATATTAATCACTGTGACGGATAACACATTAAGACTCAAAGTTTACGACTCGACGACAATGTCACACGAATGCAATGCTAAAAAGTAAACATGATGCATGAATGTAGCACACAAAGAACGAAAACCCACTATCAAAACTCCCCCTGAAACTACTCTCTCTCCCCCTTTGGCATCAAGCGCCAAAAACTAATCTAATGATCTGACGGGGGGACAGACGGAGTCGTGTCGGGTGCCGAGGTGCGCGGAGTAATCACGAAGTGAAGTGAATCGCCCTCGGAGTCTGAGCTATCTGGCTGACCCTCTGAAGAAGCACGTGGCTGCGAAGCGGTCTGGGTCTAAGCAGGAACAGGCACTGACTGAGTAGCAACAAGTGGATCTGTCTGAGTGACCTGAGCCTGTAGTGAGCCAATAGCTGGGGGATCTGTCGAGGCAACTGAAGAAGGGATGGTCTCTGTAGTCCCGGTCCCTGTCACTGGAGGAACGGCTGCCTCGGGAGCCGACAACCCTGACGAAGTGTGAAACGTAGTAGTGTGCGAGGGTGTCGGCTGACCAGTCAACTCGCTGTAGGAAGCATTGAAATCACCAATAGGTGTGCCTGTCAGGAGGTGCGGGCGAGGCTGGTCTGACGGTGTAAACCCCGTATGAATAGGAGTGAAGCTCGGGGACTGAAAAGACTGGGGAACCTGCTGCTGTGGAGATGTATACTGGAAGCTCGGCTGTCCCTGACTCGACGGACCACTGGAATGCAAAGCCTGAGTCATGACAGAAGCAGGCGGAGGAACCCCTACTGTGATAAGGTGGCACAGGAGATCCATGTACTGCTGCTGACTCTGTCGCTGCATCTCAACTTGCTGCCTCTGGATCTCTAGCTGCTGTCGCTGAAACTCGTCCTGACGAGCCTGAATCTGTGCAAGTGCTGCAGCTGTGTCCTGTGCCTGTCGCTGTATCTGCTGCTGCTGCTGCTCCTGAGCCTGGGTCAACCTCTCAAGAATAGCCACCATGGCTGGGTCTGAGCGGGAGGCTGAGCCAGAGCCACCGGCCTCGTGGTCGTGAGACCGAGGAGACCGGTAGCTGGGGATGGGCTGGTAGTCCTCATCTGTGCTGTCTGAAGTCACATCCTCAGGTATGTCAGCAGTCTGAGCCTCAAGGTCCGCGAGCTCTGCCTCAGCAAGCTCGTCAACTCTGGCGTCCTGCTCAGCTGCTGTCTCAGGAACATCTGGGCGCTCACGCTGTCCTGGCGCTGGGGCCTGATCTCTAGTAACCGAGGCCCAAAGCTGACGGATATCATAATCAGGGAAAGCAGTAGTAGTGTTTGCTATCTCCGCCCTGATCTCTGGTGGCATCTGGATAGAAGATCTGATGATAAAGCAAATCCAGTGTGCATAGGGCAGCTGACGATTACCCTTGAAGCCCTCAGCAATGGTGTCCTCCATCTCACTAAGAATAAGATCCCAGATGTCAAACTGTCTCTGTGAGAGGAGGTGGTGAACAACCCAAAGCTGCATACGTGTCAGTCCCTCTCTGTAGCCAAGTCTGGGAAGTAGAGTGCGTCTGAGAATGGCATCCAAGACCCTGGCAAGTGGCGTCAGGCTAGCAGGCGTACGACGAGACCCTTCGCCAAAAGGCTCACGAAAGCAGGGTCGAACCAAGTCTGTAGGTGGCACTGCACCGCCGTGAGGGCGTCTGGGAGGAGGAGTTTGTCCATAACACAACTGATGGATCCTCGTGTCAGAAGCTGGTAGTCTGAGGATCTCTCGAGCTCTGGAGCTGTACAGTCTATGATCGCGGCCTCTGAAAGCAAAGTGAATGAACTCATGGGCAGGATCAATCCACAGTGAAGCATAGAACTCTCTAACCCATGTACCGCAGTATGCACCTGTCCGTCCAAGAAGATCCGACAAACCAGGCATATAGGACAGGTGCGGACGGAGCTGCTCTCCCACAACATCAACCAGTGCCTCAAGTTGACATACCCTCTGAGGTCTGAAAGCAATACCACTGTCAACTAAGGCCCTGTAGAAATCCTCCTGAAGTGGGGTATAGAAACCCTCTAAAGCTCTGTGATCTCTGACAGGTGGAAACCAACGGCTGACCTCCACAAACCTCAAGCTCTGCACCTGACGTGCTGTAGCAGCCCTCAGGTCAAAACGCTCGACCGGGGGTGAACCTCTAACTCTGGGAGGAGGACGTGCTCCTCGACGCTGGCCCTCTGGCCTAGGTGTCACCTGAGTACGAGCACGTGTGGAGCGGCGACGTGGTGGAGACTGAGCTGGCTGCTCCTCTGTATCCTCTGTAGCCTGTGGAGCCTCGGTAGCCTGTGTAGCCTCTGTAGCCTCTGTCGGCTCTGTGGGTGGATCTACTGACATCTGCTCGGAAGGTCCAGTATCCTCGGTACCCTCAGTGGCCTCAGTGCCGAGCTGTCGACCTTCAAGGTGAAAGCGACGCTCGCCTATATGTATGCCACTGCGTCTGCCACCTCTCTCTGCCTGCTCTGCAGCATCTGCCACGGCCTGAGCAACCTCTGCCTCTGTAGGCGTCCTCTTCTTCTTCCTGGCCATCATCTTGATGCGCTTACCACGCGCAATCTCATCACGACGGGGAGGACTGTTGTCCCCGTCACCAGGAGCACCACCGGCGTTCTTGCAACGCACCATACTGATCAACTGACTGAGAACCTCTGTAAGATGATGAACTGACACTCGAGAGGCTTGGCCTCAATCCGTATCCGCAGGCTTGGCCTCGGATTCAGCAAACAGATCTGACCCTGACACACCGACTGACTCGCTGCACCGATGGAATAGAGAGATATACTATAAGTACATATATAACTAAGAGGTGCGAAGCCCTAGAGATAGCAAGCATATTAGATACGAAGTGAAACGTGACGCAAAGCTACCTCGGATCGACGAGACGACGGTGAGAGGAAGCGGTGACCTAGGTCGCGAGAATCCCCGAATTCGACGATCGAGCTCTGAAAGGACCGAGTCGAGATAATCAATGAATGAATACGGTCAAGGTTAGCCCTAGCAATGACACGAAACGAAATTGAATCGAGAACGATCGATTTCGTTACCTGGAGAATGGTTTAGGGCAAACCCTAGAAACCCTAGGTTAGGGTTTGGGCTAAAACCCTAGATTGCTCGGGTGAGGATGGAGAAGGCAAGGAGTTCGGGCACAAGGGGCTAGGCTGCACAGGGGAGGAGCTGCGGCTGCAGTGGTGAAGCCCACGGCGGTGGAGGACTCACCGGCGGCGAGGTGGAGCGGCTGGTGCGGCGGCGGTGGCGCGCGGTTTGCGGGCAGCACGGGGGCGCGGCTCGGGCGCGAGGAAGCAGGCGCGCGCGGGCAGCGGGCGAGGGGGCACGCGGCCGGCAGCACTGGCGAAGTCACCGGCGGCAAGCACGACGGCGAGTGGGCGGCGAATCGGCGAAACGGCGAGCGGCGGCGGCGGATTGCGTTCGGGTGAAGAAATTAGATCGAGAACGAACGGTTTTATGAGGGGCTCAGATCCGCTCGACGCGTGATGACCGGACGCGGTGGTCATTATGACCGGACGCGGTGGTGCAGCGTCCGGTCACACTCCAGTAAGCTCCTGGAGTGACCGGACGCGTCCGGTGCGGACTGACCGGACGCGGTCAGAGTCCGGTCGCTGAGAGTTCGGGAATTCATCGCGGATGACCGGACGCGGTGGTGGTAACCGGGACCGGACGCGGTGGTCAACACAGGCGCGTCCGGTGCAGCGTCCGGTCACTAGGTCTGGAGTTGGTCTTCTGGATGACCGGACGCGCTGGTGGACGCCGGGACCGGACGCGGTGGTGAAGCATCACTGCGTCCTGTGCAGCGTCCGGTCCAGCGTCCGGTCGCTGTTCTTCGCCCTTTTTCGTTCCAAACTTCGACGCGACTTCTCCCAATCAAGTTCCAATTCAAAGAGACACAAATAAACACCAATTGGAACCTGATATGAGTGACCTCACTCAAACCCTCAAATTTTTTAAAATATTTTGCCTTAGGCTAGTAGTATTTTTACGAAGATAGGCAATAAACACCCGAGGAGCAACGTATGGCCATGCAATAGAGTTTTTGGACCTTTAGGAGCGTCAAAAATCTCTCTCTCTATCCATGGACGAACACAGAGGTTGCTCAAAGCGAAACAGAAAAGAAACGACAAACAAACAACCATGCATATGCAATGCAATACGAGAAAGTAAAGCTAGGTTGCTTGTCAAGTTTGATCCACGGTTAGGCTTCTTCACTCCTCCGAAGGAGGGTTATCGTAACCGTGTTAGCCAAGCCCTAAATGCATTGCGATAAAATAAACGTGACATATAATACAATGCAATGCAAGGGACAACACACGCTCATTTTTTAAAGTTGCTTGAATCAAGCACATTAAGTTCACTTCTTAGCCTACAAAAGGTGGCCTCATCCAAAGGTTTAGTGAAGATATCCGCTAATTGATTTTCACTTCGTACACCTTCTAGTGATATGTCATTTTTAGCAACGTGATCTCTTAGAAAATGATGGCGGATATCAATGTGCTTGGTGCGAGAGTGTTGTACCGGATTGTTAGCAATTTTAACGGCACTTTCATTATCACATAAAAGTGGCACCTTTTCAAGAACAATTCCATAGTCTAGGAGGGTTTGTTTCATATATAAGATTTGTGCACAACAAGCCCCCGCGGCAATGTATTCCGCCTCGGCGGTGGACAAAGCCACACTATTTTGCTTTTTAGATGACCAAGATACTAAGGATCTCCCAAGCAAGTGGCACCCTCCGGATGTGCTTTTTCTATCAATTTTGCAACCGGCATAATCCGAATCGGAATAGCCAACTAGTTGGAATCTAGCTCCTTTGGGATACCAAAGACCAATGCTTGGGGTGTGCTTAAGGTATCGTAGGATTCTTTTTACGGCACTTAAGTGAGGTTCTTTAGGGCACGCTTGAAAGCGAGCACACATGCACACACTAAACATGATATCGGGCCTAGATGCGGTAAGGTACAACAAGCTACCAATCATAGAATGGTAGAGAATTTGATCAACCGGTTTACCTACCTCATCTAGGTCGAGATGTCCATTTGATGGCATTGGGGTCTTGATTGGCTTGCATTCTTCCATCTTGAATCTTTTGAGAAGATCCTTGGTATACTTTTCTTGAGAGATGAAAATCCCTTCTCTCATTTGCTTGACTTGAAAACCAAGGAAGAATGTGAGCTCACCAATCATTGACATCTCGAACTCCTTCGACATCAATTCACCAAATTCCTTGCAATAATCTTCATTTGTTGACCCGAAGATGATATCATCAACATACACTTGACAAATGAAGATCTCCCCATTAAGCTTCTTGGTGAATAGTGTGGTGTCGACCTTCCCAATGGTGAAGCCCTTCTCAATGAGGAAGTCCCGGAGGCGCTCATACCACGCTCTAGGGGCTTGCTTGAGCCCATATAGCGCCTTGGACAACCTAAAAACATGATTAGGATATCTAGGGTCTTCAAACCCGGGAGGTTGATTGACATAGACTAGTTCATTTATAAAGCCATTTAAGAATGCACTTTTCACATCCATTTGATATAGTTTCATATCATGATGTGATGCATATGCAAGGAGGATACGAATGGCTTCAAGTCTTGCAACGGGTGCAAAGGTCTCTCCAAAATCAAGGCCTTCAACTTGAGAGAACCCCTTTGCAACTAGTCTTGCCTTGTTTCTCACTACTATGCCTTGGTCATCTTGCTTGTTTCGGAACACCCACTTGGTTCCAATGACTCTTGCACCTTTTGGATGCTCTTCAAGTGTCCACACTTGATTGCAGGTGAAGTTGTTCAATTCTTCATGCATGGCATTCACCCAATCCGGATCTTGAAGAGCTTCTTCTACATTTTTAGGTTCAACACAAGAGACAAAAGAGTGATGTTCAACAAAGGAAGCAAGCTTTTGAGATCGAGTCATCACTCCCTTAGTAGGACTCCCTATGATGAGTTCTTGTGGATGTGCTTGAAGTAGAGGTGAATTTCTTCTATCAATCACTTGAGGAGGTGGAGGGGGAGCATCAACATCTTGAGCTTGTGCCTCGGCTTGTTCATGAGAGATATAGGTGTCTTCATTTTCACCTCTCTCATTCTTGTCATCATCTTGAGGCACACGTGATGAAGATGGTGGATCAATGATTTGCACATCGTCTTCATCATCTTTTGGCTTGATGTCTCCCACGGGCATGTTCTTCATGGCCTCCCTCAAGGGTTCATCACCTACATCATCACAATTCTCAATTGCTCCTTAGGAGCCGTTAGATTCATCAAATTCCACATCATATGTTTCTTCAACCAAACCGGTGGTATGGTTAAATACTCTATATGCTTTGGACTTTGATGAGTAACCAACAAGAAAACCAATATCACAACATCTTTGAAACTTCCCTAGGTGTTGACGCTTCTTGTAGATGTAGCATTTGCAACCAAACACCCGGAAGAATGAGACGTCCGGCTTCTTCCCATTAAGCAACTCATAGGGGGTCTTGCCAAGAAACTTTTGGAGGAAGAGGCGATTTGAAGCATAGCATGCGGTGTTGATTGCCTCGGCCCAAAACTTTTCCGGAGTGTTGTACTCATCTAGCATTATTCTTGCAAGGGTGATCAAAGTCCGGTTCTTTCTCTCAACTACACCATTTTGTTGAGGAGTGTAGGTTGAAGAGACCTCATGCTTGATTCCAATTTCATCACAATAAGCTTCAATGTTGGTGTTGTCAAACTCTTTGCCATTGTCACTTCTAATTTTCTTTATCTTGACTTCAAATTCATTTTGAGCTCTCTTTGCAAACTTCTTGAAGCAACTTGCCACTTCGGATTTGTCATGAAGGAAGAAAGTCCACGTATACCTTGAGTAGTCATCCACTATCACAAGACAATAGAGATTACCACCCAAGCTCTTGTAAGTTGTAGGCCCAAACAAATCCATGTGTAGAAGTTCTAGCACTCTTGAGGTTGACATGAAAGCCTTGGTTGGATGAGTGTTTGCAACTTGTTTGCCCGCTTGACATGCACTACAAGGTTTGTCCTTTTCAAACTTCACATCCTTCAATCCTCTCACTAGTTCTTTCTTCAATAGCTTGTTGAGAGTGCTCATTCCAACATGTGCAAGCCTCCTATGCCAAAGCCAACCAAGTGAGGTCTTGGTGAACAAACATGTCATCAAATTTGCATCTTCGGAGGTGAAGTCAACAAGATAAAGATTGTTGTATCTAAAGCCTTTGAATATCACTTGCTTGTCATCTATCTTTGAAACTTCCACTTCATTTGGTGTGAACAAGCATTGGAAGCCAAGGTCACAAAGTTGCCCGACGGATAATAAGTTGAAACTCAATGAAGCAACATAGAGCACATTTGAGAGTGAGTGATCATTTGATATTGCAATCTTGCCTATACCCTTGACTTTGCTCTTTGAATTGTCCCCAAATGTGATCTTCTCTTGACATATCCCATTCTTTTCAATGGAGGTGAACATACGAGGATCACCGGTCATATGTTGAGTGCAACCACTATCAATAACCCAATGAGATCCACCGGTCTTGTAGTTCACCTACACACAAGAGATCAAGCTTTTTGTTTAGGGACCCAAACTTGAGAGGGGCCCTTGACTTTCTCAACTAGTGACTTGGTAACCCATATTTTCTTTGGCCTATTCTTGTTTGGGGGACCCAAGAACATGACTTTCATCTTTCCATTTGAATCTTTTCTTAGCATGTAATGAGCATTGAAGGCAAAGGGTCTAGCATGCTTGGGCAAGGGTTGTGGTGGTGGAGTTTTACATTCATGAGCAAAATGACCTTCTTGACCACACTCAACACATCTCTTTGGCTTGGGCTTTGACTTGCTTTGTTGTTGAGCTTTTGCCTTCTTCTCTTGATTTGCCAAGTACCCAATACCACTTCTATCCATCTTCATTACGGTGTTCATGAGGAGCTCACTTTGCAAATATTGGCCTCTTGTGAACTTGCTTAGACCGGTCTTGAGATACTCTTTTTCTTGCTTGAGCTTCTTGTTCTCTTCAATGAGTGACTCATTTGTTGTTTGCTTCTCAAGAGCCATCAAACCTTTAAGCTTCTTGTTCTCATTTGCAAGCTTCTCATTCTCACACTTGATCTTGGCATAATCATCATAGTTGTTTGACTCAACCACACTCTTGCCTTTGCTACTAGAACCTTGCTCAATGCTTTCAATGATCAAATCATCACATGATGTAGCTATATCACACTTAACAACATTGTTAGTAGCATCATGTGTCTCAAGAGCAAGTTCATTAGCAACCACAAGACTATCATAGTCAATTTTTAATGTGGTGTATTTATCTTTCAAAGAGTTATGTCTAGTGATGAGCTCATCATGCTTCTTCTCAAGTTTATCATGTTGATCTTTAAGCTCTTTGTTTGAGGTTTTGAGCTCCTTAAGAGTGGAAGACATAACTTCATTTTGATCTCTAAGCTCACCACTAGTCTTTTGAGCATTTTCAAGCTTTGATGAGAGTGATTCATTTTCATTTTGAAGCTCATCATTTTCATTTCTTGTCCTTCTTATGATTTTAGTGTATTTATTTAGCAATTTTACAAGTTCATCATAAGAAGGTGCGTCATATTCATCATCACTATCACTATCATCATCATCATCACTATCATGGTTTTGTACCTTTCGTTCACCCTTGGCCATAAGGCATAGGTGAGTAGTGGACGATGATGGTGAAGAGGGCGGTGAAGGTGGTGGTGAAGATTTCGGTGAAGATGATGGCCCCATCACAAAAGCGGCAACCTTCTCTTTCTCATCATTGCTCTCATCTTCGGAGGAATCACAAGATGATTCAATGTCGGTGAGCCAATCACCAACAATGTATGCCTTTCCTCCCTTCTTCTTCTTGTAGAACTCCTTCTTCTTGCCATCCTTCTTCTTGTATGGCTTGTTTTTCTTCTTCTCATCTTCTTCATCACTTGAATCATTTTTCTTGCCCTTGTTCTTGTTCTTGAACTTGTCTTTTGGTGGTCTAGGGCATTGATGAGCTAGGTGGCCAAGTTCACCACAATTGTAGCAATCCATCTCCGAGATAGGCTTTCTCTTGCTACTTGTGAAAAATTTCTTTTTCTTGCCATTGAACTTGATGCCACTCTTGTTGAGCTTCTTTAGCATCTTGGTGGTCTTTCTCACCATGAGTGCAAGTGATTCATCATCGACATCACTTTCACTTGAGCTTTCTTGCACAATCATGGCTTGGCTCTTCTTCTTCTTCTTGTCATAGCTAGCTTTGAAAGCCAAGTCTTTCTTCTTGGAAGATGATGAGCCCTCTTCCGGAGTGATGTGCATGTACATCTCATGAGCATTGATCTTCCCCAATACTTGTGTCGGTGTTGCGGTGGAGAGATCACTTTGATGAAGCACGGTGACAATGTGACCATACTTCTCAACAGGAAGAACACTCAAGATCCTCCTTGCAACATCCGATTGGCTCATTTGAGTGAGCCCAAGAGCATTGAGGTCCTCTACAAGAACATTCAAGCGAGTGTACATGTCATTAGCACTTTCTTTGGGAAGCATCTCAAAAGAGTTAATTTTCTTTAAAGCAATATGATAGCGTTCCTCACGCTCACTCTTAGTTCCCTCATGGAGAGCACAAAGATTTTCCCACAAATCATGAGCGTTCTTTGCATTACGCACACGATTGAAGATATCTTTGCCTAAGCCCCGGTAGAGTGTATTTTTGGCCTTTGCATTCCACCGGTCGTACTTCTCCTCGTCACCAATGGGGTTTGCGGGATCCTTGATAGCGGGAAGCCCTTGGGTTGCGGCTCTAAGGCACCCGACATCTATGGCTTCGAGATACGCCTCCATGCGGATTTTCCAATATGGAAAATCATCCCCCTCAAAGGTGGGAGGTGGTCCTTCCCCGTTAGACATCTTGCTCTAGGCGGTAAAGCGTAAATTAGGAGCAATACGGCTCCGATACCAATTGAAAGGATCAAGATGCCTAAGAGGGGGGTGAATTGGGCTTTTCTAAAAAATAATTGCAAGAATTAAATCCTACAAGCTGAAATTCACCCCTAGTGCCTACTTGTGTTCCTAGTGAGTCTACCGACAAAAGTTTTGCACCCTAGTTTCCAATCCTAGTCTAGCATGGCAATTCTAGGAAAGTAAATCAAGCAATGAAAGTAAATACGAGAATGTAAATGCTTGAATGTAAAGGGCAAGGAACACGGCGATGTTTTTCCGAGGTATCGGAGAGTCGCCACTCCCCACTAGTCCTCGTTGGAGCACCCGCGCAAGGGTGTCGCTCCCCCTTGATCCGCGCAAGGATCAAGTGCTCTCTACGGGTTGATTCTTCGACACTCCGTCGCGGTGAATCACCTAAAACCGCTCACAACATGAGTTGGGTCATCCACAAGCTCCGCCGGATGATCACCAAACTCCCAATCACCACCAAGCCGTCTAGGTGATGGCGATCACCAAGAGTAACAAGCTAGAACTCTCACTTGACCACAACGAGCCCAAATGAGGAGATGGATGCACACTTGCTACTCTCTAATCACTAGTGAGGAAATCTCAAACTTTGATTCTCAAATCTCTATCCTCACTAGAGCTCTTGCACTCCCTTGCACTCTAAAGGGTTTTCTCAGATGTTTGAATGAGCAAGAGACCTCTAAAAGAGGTGGAGGGGATGTATTTATACACCCCTCAAAGAAAACGAACCGTTACTTTCTGACACGGGCTGACCGGACGCGCCGGTCGAACTGACCGGACGCGCCGGTCGCCTGTAACGGTCAAAACGCGATTTTCAACTGAACGATCGGACGCGCCGGTCAGGGGTGACCGGACGCGTCCGATCGTGCAAAGGAGCTTACTGTGATCGCACCGGACGCGAGGCCGCGTCCGGTCGGTGATGACCGGACGCGTCCGGTCGTCACTAGACCTTACTGGACTGTGACCGGACGCGCCGTTCACCTCCAGGTCGCGTCCGACGGGTGTTTTTCCAAGTGACACGTGTCGGTCTCTGACCACCGCGTCCGGTCCTCGCGAGGACCGCGTCCGGTCGTCCGAGGCAAACCCTAGTCGCGGTTCAGTACTGACCGGACACGCCGGTCGTGCCGAAGACCGCGTCCGGTCAGTTGAAAAACAGCCCGAAACTTTCCGAAACGCGTCGCAACTTCAACCAAGTTGCTTCCAACTGAACTTTGAGCTATTCTAGGGTTGCCTAGCACCAAGTTTAACAAGTGTGCACCACACCTAAACATAGGACTCGCCTAGGTCAAGCTACCCGTTCATGCCCCCCTTTATAGTACGGCCAAAAGAGAAAAACGAAGATCCTAACGACTATTCCAAATGTGTCTCAACACCTCGACATCCGGAACTAACCGTCCTTAATCTTGACGTCACTCTTTTGAAAACCGAAACGATTTCCATCAAGGGACACGAATACCATGTGCCCAAAGCAGTTATCACCTCCATGACCTAACTTACCAAAGTTTCTGCAAAACACACGTTAGTCATGGCAATAAAGCGTTGTCATCAATTGCCGAAACCAAACCTCGGGCCTAGATGCTTTCAAGTGGAAAACCCTTCAACCTCCTTCCAGCCTCTCCGGTCTCAGTAATCGGCTATAACGCCCCCACCTTAGAAGCCTTGACCTTTCAAAGGGCTCGCACCAAAACCATCACTTCCAGACCAAGACTGGGAACATCCAGGGTTTCTCCAAAGGCTGCTGCTTCAAGCCTAATCAAGGCTTTTAAGGTAATAACCTTGCTTACTCTGTTTTCTGCCGATATACTCTATATTAACACACAACTATCAGGGTGTGCAAGCTGCAGCTGGATCGTCATCGGCAACTTTACCAAGCACCACGACCTCTACTCCTCCTTTAGAGGTATTCTCTTATTTTTTACATTTTTCTCTGCTAAATATCCAATCTTATACTCGTTTTTGCAGCAACAAACGGGCATATCGGCAAGCACACCAAGCATGCAGGCTCCCCAACCAACAGATGTCGATGCCCCCCAGCCAATTGTTGCTGAAGCACAAACAAAGCGTAAAGCTTCGACCGATGCTGAAGCCCAACAAAAACGACAGAAATCTACACCAGCCCCTGTATCTGCTCCAGCACCCGTCAGTCAGCCCACTGATGTAACCGAACAAGCTGCTCCTTCTACCCAAGATATATCATCAGCAATTATACCCCAAGGGCCAACTACCGATGTGATCATAGAAGACATTCCATCGGCATCCTCCGCTGATCCCTCATATGACCTTCTACAAGCCGCTCCCTCAAGCCAAGCTCAAGAAATCGCTCTAAAGCAGGTAAACCAATTAATTGTTTGGTTTATAATATCCCTAGATATCACAGACAGGATTTCTAATTCTCTTTATTTCACAGGAACAAGATTCTCCTGATAGCTTATTCTCTTTTGCTATCGATGTCTCCGATGATGACGGAGAAGAGGCAAGTTCTTCCCTGGCGTTGGGAACCATATCGTCAGACACCTACGGCAAGCTAGAAGCCCTCCTAAATCTGCTGCAACAAGACACTGCCCAATTGGTGATCGACTCGGACCCTGCGAGGGCTATCTTCAAAACGATCCGCGGCCAAGTCCCTGCCAATGTTGAAGAGATCATCTTTCCAGCGGTCCATCTGGAGAGTAGACAACTTCAATACCAAAGGGCCGTTCATCGTATTGCTGACAGAGCAGCTCAGACTCAACTCAAAGAGGAAATGCTATAGCTGAAGCAAACTGCCGACGAGAAGCACAAGAATATCAACAACTTGCAAGCCTCCAGTGCCGATCTTAGGCAGAAAATCTTAGATCTATCGGCAAAGAAAGCAACCCTGCTAGCTGAGCTGGAAAAGGTTGAGACAGCTCTGACTCAAGCTAAACAAGAAGAAGACCAGCTTCCCGACGCCATCAAGGCCCTCCAATAGGAACGAGATACCCAAGCTCGCAAGGCCTTGGTCCTGAAAAAGAAGCTCAAGCCTGTAGAAGGAAGTGCCGATGAAGACGCCAAAGAATTAAAAGAAGCCGATGAAATTCGCCTGCGTGCGATATCAGCCATCCAGGCTTTGTTAAATTAGCACATCGGCAACAATTGATACTTTATTTTATCTCCAGCCGATAGGATTGTTATCGGCAACTTTACTCTTATGCGTCTATCCAGATACTAGGGTAATATTTCTTTAAATATTTTCCATTTAATGCTCTGGGAAACACAACTCCTTCGAGAGTTTCAAGAATATACGCATTACCAGGAACAGATTGATTTATCCGATATGGACCTTCCCAATTAGGTGACCATTTGCCAAACTTAGAACTTTTAGTCCCAATCGGTAAAATCAATTTCCAAACCAATTCACCATCGACAAATTCCTTTACCTTCACTTTCTTGTCATACCATCTAGCTACCCTTTTCTTATTCTCCTCGATGCTAACCAAAGCTTTTAACCGATGACCTACTACATCTTCCAATTCATCTTTCATAAGAATATTATAATCATCGGCTGTCAGTTGATCCTGAAAGCGCATTCGCCTAGAACCAATCTTAATTTCCCAAGGTAATACCGCATCGTGTCCATACACCAATTGATAAGGTGATACCTTGGTTGCGCCATGACACGCCATCCGATATGACCACAAAGCTTCATTTAATATTGTATGCCACTTTTTAGGATACTCTTTAATCTTGCGCTTAATGAGTTTGATAATTCCTTTATTAGATGCTTCAGCCTGGCCATTAGCTTGGGCATAATACGGTGAAGAATTCAAAACTTTAATTCCCATACTTATAGCAAACTCATCAAATTCACCCGATGTAAACATAGTGCCCTGATCGGTAGTGATGGTTTGAGGGATGCCAAATCGGTAAACAATATGCTCCTTCACAAAATCAACCATGTTAGCCGATGTCACCTTTTTTAAAGGAATTGCTTCAACCCACTTTGTGAAATAATCGGTAGCAACCAGAATAAACTTATGTCCTTTACTCGATGGTGGATAAATCTGACCGATGAGATCAATAGCCCAACCCCGAAATGGCCAAGGCTTAATTATGGGGTTCATAGCCGATGCGGGTGCTCTTTGAATATTACCAAATTTTTGACATTCCTGACATCCTTTAAAATATTTAAAACAATCCTCAAGAATAGTCGGCCAATAATATCCATTTCTTCTGATCATCCATTTCATCTTGAAAGCTGACTGATGAGCCCCACATACTCCCTCATGAATTTCACTCATCAGGCTTTTTGATTCCTCTATGCTAACACACCTGAGTAAAACTCCATCTATGGTACGGTAATACAATTCATCATTGAGGAGTACATACTTGGTCGCTTGGAACCTTATACGTCTTTCAACCTTTTTAGATGGATTCTTTAAATAATCAATAATTTCCCTTCTCCAGTCATCGGTATCAACCACTGATATCAACGCTTCTTGAATAAGTTGATACCCTGAAGCATGCTGAGCCTTCTTGAACAAGTTGATACCCTGAAGCATGCTGAGCCAATCGGTTAGCCTCTTCATTATGCATCCGGGAAATATGCTCCAGATGAAAACTCCTAAACCCTTTCAACAATTCCAAACACTTTTCATGATATGAAATTAGAATTTCACTTCGGCATTCATAAACCCCAATCAACTGATTTATAACTAGCATAGAATCACCAAAGACTTCAACAGCATCAGCCTGTACTTCTTTAAGCAATTCTAACCCTTTTATCAGGGCTTGGTACTCAGCTTGATTGTTTGTCGATGTAGCAACGCTCGGCAATGAGAACTCATACTTCTTCCCCTGAGAGGAAATTAACACGATACCGATGCCTGCCCCTTCACCACAAGTAGACCCATCAAAGAAAACTGTCCACGGAGCAACTTCCAGAGAATCCACCGTGTTGCAATGTTGAGTAACAAAATCGGCCATAACCTGTCCTTTAACTGCCTTAGCCGATTCATAACGTAGGTCAAACTCTGATAATGCTAAAATCCATTTACCAATCCTACCATTTAATATCGGCATAGATAGCATATATTTGACCACATCATCTTTGCATATGACGGTACATTCAGTCGATAGTAAATAATGCCTCAACTTAATACAAGAGAAGTATAAGCATAAGCATAATTTCTCAATAGCCGAATACCTGGTTTTAGCATCTATTAACCGTCTGCTCAAATAATAGATAACACGCTCCTTTCCTTCAAATTCTTGAATAAGGGCTGAACCGATAACAGTATCTTCAGTTGATAAATACAATCTGAAAGGCTTTCCATGTTGGGGTGGAACTAACACTGGAGGATTTGTTAAATAACTCTTAATCTGATCTAAGGCTAATTGTTGTTCATCCCCCCATTTAAATTCCTGATCGGCTTTCAATTTCAATAATGGACTGAAAGCCTTGATCTTACCTGACAGATTAGATATAAATCTTCTGATAAAATGAATCTTACCGATCAAGGACTGTAACTCAGTTTTATTGGCAGGAGCAACAACCTTGTTAATTGCCTCAATAGATTTTCTACTAATTTCAATGCCCCGCTCATGCACCATAAAACCCAAGAATTGTCCTGCCGATACACCAAATGCACATTTATTGGGATTCATCTTTAACCCATGTTTTCTTGTGCACTCCAATATCTTCCGTAGATCGGTTAGATGCTTTGTGATGTCTCCAGACTTAATCACTATGTCATCAATGTAGATTTCTACCAACGTGCCGATATATTCATGAAAAATAAAGTTCATAGCTCTTTGATAAGTAGCACCGGCATTTTTCAAACCAAATGTCATAACTATCCACTCAAATAATCCCACATGACCTGGACACCTAAAAGCAGTCTTGGAAATATCTTCTTCAGCCATGAATATTTGATTATAACCCGCATTACCATCCATGAAACTAATAATCTGATGCCCTGCTGCAGCATCAATTAACAAATCAGCAATCGGCATTGGGTAACCATCCATTGGTGTAGCCTTATTGAGATTCCTGAAATCAATACAAACACGAAGTTTCCCATTTTTCTTATATACAGGAACCACATTAGAAATCCACTCTGCATATCGGCACTGCCGAATAAACTTTGCCTCAATTAATTTGGTTATTTCGGCCTTAATATCAGGAAGTATATTAGGATTGCATCGGCGAGCCGGTTGCTGATGTGGCCGAAATCTAGATTTAATAGGCAACCGATGTTCAACTATAGATCGGTCTAATCCAGGCATTTCAGTATAATCCCAAGCAAAACAATCTTTATATTCCTTTAACAAATCAACTAATTGCTGTTTACACTTGGAATTTAACTTAGAGCTAATAAAAGTGGGCCTTGGCCTATCGCCTTCACCAATATCTACTTCTATTAAATCATCTGCCGATGTAAATCCTTAACCTAATTATCCATCATCGGCAAATCTATCCATTAAAACTCTTCTTCAGAACCGACTGCTTGGATCGGTAGAATTTCGTAATCGGCAATCTTGAGGAACTCTTTTTCCCAGGCTTCTCCCGATATGCACTTGGTTCGCTCATAAGTGTCTGATTCTGCCGATGCAATAATATAAGAAGAGTCACCAGGAACAACTTCAATCTTATCTCCAATCCATTGTACCAGACATTGATGCATTGAAGAAGGGACACAGCAATTAGCATGAATCCAATCCCTTCCCAAGAGCAGATTGTATGCACCCTTGCCATTAATAACAAAGAAAGTTGTCGGTAAGGTTTTACTGCCGATGGTCAACTCAACACATACTGCCCCTTTAGCTGGTGATACATTGCCTTCAAAATCCTTTAGCATCATATCAGTCTTAGTTAAGTCTTGATCTCCCTTACCAAGATTCCGATACATCACATAAGGCATAATATTAATTGCAGCTCCTCCATCAATAAGTATCTTAGATACAGGCTGCCCATCAACTCTGCCTTTTACAAATAAAGCCTTGAGGTGTTGTCTCTCATCATCGGCAGGCTTCTCAAAAATGGCCATCATTGGATCTAGCGTTAATTGAGCTATTTGGTCAGAGAAAACAGTCTCTTCTTCGTTATCAGACAGAGCCAAAAATTCCTTCGGCAACATAAACACTATATTGACATCTGCCGATGGACCTTTATTTTTGTGCCTTATCTGCCACTGCTGGTTACCAGATTTCTCATTGGAGGGACTTTCTTCTTGATATAAATCTTTTTGACGCTCTCGCTGCATTTTTCTCTTCTGTGTCTTGGTCAAACCCTCTGGACACCATTGAGGAAGCTTAGTTTTCCAAACTGGCTGATAAGTCCTAGTTGTCTCCACACGACGTATATTAGGATCCCTGTAAAATATTTCTTCATCAGGAACTCTTGCATTTGCCATCTCTTCAAGTTCCTCTTGGTTTCTTGGAAAATATGCAACGCGTTTACCAAGCCTTTCATGTACACTAAGCCTGCCCCCCAGCCGATCATGTACTGATGCTCTCCCTCTGATCGGCTCATTAATGAGCAAACCTTGATTACGAGATTGAAACCTTCTTACAGGATGATTAACTCCATAATAACCATTGCACTCTGGACAATCTTCAACAGTAGGTAACTTAATACTTTCCTCCCAACAATGAATAAAAAACGGACAATTCCAATGATCCTTATGCCGATTCCACTCTTCTTGACGCCTTTCCTCTTGTTGTCGTCGATACCGGTCCCTTTGCTGACGCCAGCCTTCTTGTTGTCTTCGATGAGTAATCACGATGCCAGATCGGGGAGGCCTCCCAGAACCGCCACTTTCCGTCAGTAGCCCCTTGCCTTTTGCATCATCGGTAGTTATCCGATGTTGGGGATCTACTAATGCATTCTTTTCAGCAGCTTCCGATATCAACACCTTAATTTTCCCTTCAGCATCCAACATATTTGCTGGAAAAGGATGTTGATCAATTTTCATCGGCTTTTGAATCTTGGAATTGCCAAATTTTATTCTACCAGACTCAATAGCTAACTGCAATTGTTGTCTAAATACTTTGCACTCATTGGTACTGTGTGAAGTTGCATTATGCCACTTGCAATATAGCATATGCTTCAACTCTTCTGCCGATGGGATCACATGATTAGGTGACAATTTAATCTGGCCCTCCTGAAGCAAAAGATCAAATATCTTATCAGCTTTGGTGACGTCAAAAGTAAACTTTTCTGGCTCTTTGTGACCAAAGGGACAAGATATTGGCTTCTTATTCTTAACCCACTCCGCCAAACTGATAACTGGTTCATTATCTGAATCAGAATCTTCCGCCTCTTCAACAAATGAAACTTTCTTGTTCCAATTTCTTTTAGGTTCAAGAACCCTAGTGTCTTGATCAGAAATCCTTTGCACTAAATGACTTAGGCTTTCGAACTCCTGAGAAGCATATCTGTCCTTAAGATGTGGTAACAATCCCTGAAAGGCTAAATCGGCAATCTGCCGATCATCCAATACCAGGCTATAACATTTGTTCTTTACATCTCATAGCCTTTGCACAAAGCCTTCTACCGATTCATCATTGCGCTGTTTCATCTTTACTAAATCGGTAAGCTTCTTTTCATGAACTCCAGCAAAGAAATACTTATGAAATTGCTTTTCCAAATCAGCCCAAGTGATAATAGAATTTGGCGGTAGTGAAATAAACCATGTAAATGCTGATCCAGATAGAGATGATGAGAACAGACGAACTCTCAATTCATCTCTACAAGCTGCCTCTCCACATTGAATAATAAAACGATTAACATGTTCCATGGTCGATGTATCATCTTGCCCAGAAAACTTAGTGAAGTCTGGCACCTTGTAACGATTTGGGAGAGGAATTAAATCATAAGTCGGAGGATACGGAGTCCGATAAGAATAGGTATTAACTTTGGGCTTGATCCCAAACTGATCCTTCATAATTTCTGCTATCTTATCGGCCCAAAAAGCATCGACGTCTTGCTGCCGATATTGTTGAATCTCCACTAGAGGTATCTGCTGATACCCTTCTGCATACCTTTGTGGCCCACGATCTCCAGCAATTGGCACATTTGCTACTATCTGTGGCCCATTAACCTGCTGAAAAGGGTTCATCGGCTGAGCTGCCGATGCTTGATTCTGAAAACCAGCATGCATGTGACCTTGATGAACACCTGTGGCTTGCTGATTTGGCTGAACTGTATGTTGAGTGGGAAACTGTCCTGACCAATTATTAGTATTCATCGGCACAAAGTTTGTCGATGGCTGGTAGCTTGTTGGTATTGCTGGATAATTACATCCAACTTGAGGCATAACCTAGACTCCAGGCTGACTAGCGATAGGAGCCTTCTGCTGCATCGGTAACAAATTTGCCGATGGATTTGAGCTATATGTTTGACCCAAAGATGCCTGAAAACCTCCCAGATTTGGTTGTACAGTAGTTGTAGTATATTGAGGCGCTTGAGCTATCGGCAATCCAGCTGATGGCATAGGAGTTTTTCCCGCTGCATCAAACACTTGAGATAATCCATGATTGAGAGCAGATGCTTCTGGAGGCATACCATATCCCCACCAATTGGCAGGGGTTTGATTATTCTGTGGTGCAGGACCTGATAGAGCCGATGCTGATAGATCCGTACTAATCTGAACTCATCCTGATAATGCTGAATCCGGACGCACCGGAGTAGATTGTACATTAGATAAACCTGTTGATACTGGGGGAGAAGAAATCTCTATACCCGCAACGGCTGGGGGAGCCGATGGAGCAACAGTAGATGCTGCTTCTGTTTGATGATAAGCAGGCCCAACATAACGAGGTGACACTTGCCCTTCTTTGAAAGTTCGAATCACAGCATTATGAACAGTATTGGACAGCACATTGGAGTGATTAATTAAAGCATGATTCACCGCAGAATTAACCATCTCTTGAAGTTTACCCGGATTAGGATCAAAGGTAACCTGCCGAGGCAACGACAAGTCCTGCTTCTGGATGACTTGTCCACTTTTGTTCAAGCTGAATGACCTCAAGCAAAGCTGTCTATATTCTTCAATAGCCCTCTCCATAGCCTGCTTCTGATCGTCCTTAAGATCTTCTTCTGTTACTGCGATGATATTCCCAGCATCGATCTCATGATTAGGCATCTTGACTAGATCTGTCCCACCAGGCGTGCCAAAAGATGTGTTGATGCAAAAGTGAATCTGCAAACACAAAGGGCTAATACCCGAAGTCGATATCCAAAGCGTGCCAGTCGATTTGACCTGTTAATCGACAAGGATGAAGATACGAGCACTTTGGTCCTGACAACAGCGATACACCCGGAAGTCACGGCCAAGAGGTACTCACGCGAAACTCGAGGATCGTCGAAGATTGCACTTAGAGCAATGCAACTCGCCGAATCGATGAGAACTCGTAAAAAGGAAAATATGCAAATTGACGAAATCGCCGAAAGTAGATGTAAATAAGAGTAAAAGTTGTTTTTTGATGTATTGATTGATTCTTTCTTACATTGCCCTTCATTCTATATTTATACCCTGATCTATAGAAACATAACCAAATACGACTAGGACACTAAATTCAAATCTAAGGAAAAAACATGACTTTGATACAACTCAGACTCTACTAGACGCACACAAGGAAATTAACTCCTATTTTACTTCATAGTCCGCCTCAATCATGATGGTATTCTCATTGACCTCCTTTTCAACGTTACAGTCCCTGTTCCATCGGCAGCAGCCTTCGAGCTCCTTCCATCGGTACATTCCCTGTTTCATCGGTTGCAGTCTTCATCAGTACATCCCCTGTCTCATCGGCAGCAGTCTCCAAACCCTCTTTCATCGGCATCGGCAATAATACCCTTAACCTCATCGGCAACCCTTCAAGTTAAATCCATATGCTGTCACCACTCAAAAACAAACCTATTCTCCTTGGCTATCAATCCACACGGTAATCTTTCCTTTATTGATTAACCCTTCCTAATTACCTTGACACGTGCTAAAAATGATGTCAACAGTTGGTAATTAGTGACAATGCCTAAGTACTAATCCTATGCCTAAGTTGTATGTAGCATATGAGGATTAGTACAATCCAAGGTTGGTGGCAAGATGGACATGGTGATCATGATGGCCACACTTGGATTTGGACGCAACCCTACGTAATCAAGGCAAAGGTATATGCTTAACGGTTGTGTTTTAGTAACCAAGACACCTAGTGGGTGTGGTTACATTATAGGATAGATAGCCGTACTATAAAGAGGGGAATGACGCGGCTATTGAACTCCTAAGTGCCTCTAGGTGTGCATTTCATGTCATATGCATTTGGATAGAACTAATAACGCCTCGAAAAATGATTGTGAAAATGCTAACACACATGCACATGGTGATGATCACTTGGTGATGTTAGCACGTTTGCGAAGGCGGTGGAGTTTGAGCGGTAGAGAGGGTTTGGGGTTTTCGGGCGTTTTCGAGGGATTGAAACGCCTATTTTCCACTATGCCGAAAGACGGAAAAGAAACGGAGGCGAACGGAGGTCACAGTGGTGACCGGACGCTGGACCGGACGCGGTCTCTATTTGACCGAACGCGTCCGGTCAGTGTTCAGCGTTTGCGCGTGTCTCAGCGTTTTGATCGGACACGCAACGCGTCCGGTCACTGTCGACCGGACGCGTCCGGTCGATCAGGGAGCTTACTGGACTCTAACCGGACGTTGGCACTGTGGCGTCCGGTCAGTTCTCCAGCGTGTCCGGTCGCTGTTTCGTTGTGCACTGCTCTGGGTTGACCAGCGCGTCCGGTCAGTTATGGGACCAGCGCGTCCGGTCGAGCCCAGCGCGTCCGGTCGTTGCGACCAGCGCGTCCGGTCGGTGTTTCGCAAAAGAGCCGTTGTGTGACCGGCGCGTCCGGTCCGCGCGACCAGCGCGTCCGGTCAGCGCGACTTCGGCTGTTTCAAGTGCGTAACGGCTATATTCGAAGGGGTACGTCTATAAATACTCGTTGGCCTGCTCAAGGCTCCCCCTCTTGGACTTTTGACATACTTGTGAGCACTTTGAGCTAAGCAACTCCCCTCCCACTCATCTCTCTTGCTTCTTTGCATATTCGAAGTGAGATTGAGTGATCCAAGTACATTTGCATTGTGAGATTGCATCTAGTTGGCACTTGGTGGTTGATTTGCTGCGGGATTCTTATTTCTCTTGGTGGTTGCCGCCACCTAGACGGCTTGGAGGAGCTTGGAGGCGTTGGCAAGAGTTGGTGATTGTTCTTGGCCACCTCCGGTGATTGTGAGGGGTTTGTGCCTACCTCGGCGAAGCGCCAAAGGCAACATTAGTAAATTGCTCGTGTCATTGCAACCTTTTGCCATTTGGTAGGTTCTTGTGGCACCTTTTGAGAGGCTCGGTGAGAGACCGATTAGCCACCGAACCACGTGGTGAAGAGGGACACAACGGGGACTAGCGTGCCGGCAAGCACGTGAACCTCGGGATAAATCTTCGTGTCATCACTTTCATATTATGATTGATTGATCCCGGTGTTCGGTTGTATTGGTATTCATTGTTGATCATATTGGTTGGCTCAATACTTCGCCCCTCGGTGAAACTCTCCTAACTCAACTCCGCATTACTTTCTTAGTTATCCTTGCTAGCTAGTTAGCTTTGCTAGAGTAGCTCTTTTGTGTAGCTTGCTAGTTGTAGTTGAAGTTACCTTCTCGGTTTGACTTGTGCGGTTGAGTGCCTTTTTACTAGAATTGTGAATTGGATAGGTGGCTTGCAAACACCCCGTAGGCTAAGCAAAACTCGCATCTCGCTATTTGTTGTATTGATAAACTTGTTTAGCTTGTCTTTGTAGAAAATTTTTAAAGGCTATTCACCCCCCCTCTAGCCATCAAGACCTTTCAAGTGGTATCGGAGCCGTGGTCACCGTTTGCAAGGCTTAACAACCTCGGTGCAAGATGGCTCAAGTTATGTTCAATCATGTTAATGGCAAGCCTCCATTCTTTGATGGCATCTCTTCCTTTGATCATTGGAAAAGGAAGATGAAGCAATATCTAGGCAATATACATGAGAAGGTTTGGGATGTGACCAAAGAAGGATACATCATTCTTGATGAAGAAAATCTCACTCCAAATGACCGCATCAACAAACAATGCAACACGGCGGCACTTGACACAATCTACCGTGCCATTGATGACAAAGTATTTGAGCAAATCAAAGATCTTGAAAAGGCAAATGAGCTTTGGATAAGGCTTGAAGAAACATATGAAGGCACTTCAACGGTAAAAAGTGCCGAGCTATATATGCTCAAGGACAAGTTCTCCACTTTCAAGATGAAGGATGATGAATCCATCCCGGAGATGTTCTATAGGCTCCAAGTCATTGTCAATGATCTCAAGGGGCTTGGAGAGAAGGTTGAGGATAAGGACTTCTCACACAAGTTCTTGATGTGTTTACCCAAGAAGTTTGCCACCTTGAGAAGAATGATCTTTAGAGAGGGATTGGACAAGGTCAAACCAACCGATGTTCTTGGAGATATAATGTCTATAAATACTCGTTGGCCGGCTCAAGGCTCTCTCTCTTGGACATTTTGACATACTTGTGAGCACTTTGAGCTAAGCCATCAAGACCTTTCACCCGACCACCGTTCGAGCTCCTTTGAGCGAGGCAAGCCCCGGAGCATTTCTCTCCCGGTTTGCAAATATTTTATTAATTGTTTTACTTAATTGATGCATTACGTTTAGGAGTTGTTTGCAACCATTGCTGCATTATACCTTGTTTTACCCTTGCTCTACCATCTCCTTGTTACCTTGGTGTCCGCGGTCAATAATTTCTTAGTTTGCTTAGACCGGTAGAAGTCGGGTGATCGCCTGTCATCCGCGAGCTCTAGGAGATTACTTGGATCTATGTGAAAGTATGTCATATGAGAATAACTAAGTATCGAAATGAATCTGAGACTGGGCGGAAACTTGCAGGGTTTCGGACTGTAGTGTTTTCCGTCTGTGTCGATTAAGGACCGACCGTTGTTGGGCCTCGAGTCATGTTGAACACATGCCTCACATTTAGCTGGCCGAATAATGTACCTTTCGACCGCGAAGCTGGGAGATTATTCGGGCCGAGTGGATTGCCCGCAACGCACTGTACCGGAGCAGTAGTGGCAGGATACGGGGGCGCGATGATAAGACCAAAGAGCAGTCGGGCGGCCCCCGGGTACATGTGGTTCCTGGCAAGCTCGCGACTTTACCTGAATAGTTGACTCGGTGACCAATACCTCACTTTAGCGGGTGAGTGAGGTTTGTGTGAGGAATAAATTACCAGCTGGTTAATAATCGATTCGAATTGCCATCGTTCACTGGATAGTGAACACTTGACTTGAGCTACTTCATCGTAGTAATATTGATGAAACACTTGGATAGTTATGTGGAAGATGACTTGGTAACTATTGTTAATTATCTTTGGTAATCTCTACTTGCTTAATTACATTGTTACTCTAGCACAAGTGCAATCATAGTGGACAGGATAATAAAGATTAAAATACTGCATGCCTTGTAAAAGAACTGTTAAGTTAAAAATGCTTTTCTTGCAAATGAGTCAGCTACCCCACCAGAAAGCCTATCATTATCCTTGGTGTCATTTTATTTTGGTTCTATCGGGTAAGTCTAGCTGAGTACCTTCTCGTACTCAGGGCTTTGTTCCCACTTGTTGCAGATGGACAGATGTATTACGGCTACTGTATCAACTGTCTTTATCCTGCGATGGGCGAAGCTTAGGACCATGGGCAATGGTCATTCGCTACTTCTCGTCTGATGCTTTTGCTGGAGATGATCACAAGCTGGCACTTTATTTCAAAACGCTGTGTGTGTGCGTGATTTGAACTACTGCTTCCGCTACTTTTATTCGAACCTGGTTTGTAATAACTATGTTTAAACTCAGATGTATTTTGTGCCGCAAACTTTTATGTATCTTATGACGGTGACCGCTAAACTTAGTACGATCTTGGCTGTTATGTGAAATGGTTTGAAATTCGTCGGGATTTCACGGACTACCGGGTTATACGGGCTTAAGTTTGTTAAATTGTCCTCTTGTTGGATGATTTTTCCTACTTAATCTCGTATAATTGGGCGGTTCTGTTACAATATAAGCCCTTAGGGGTGGTCCACTGGGGTCTAGGGTCGGTTCCAACCATGTTCAAAGGATAGCACACAAAAACAAGGGTTTAAAATAATTGATTACACACTAATTAATTATAAGTTGAACAGGTGGTTGGTTTGATTAACAATACATAAATCAAATAAACTCCAACTCATGAGTAGATAATTAAATGCAAATGCTCTACTTTGCTATGTAGGTGCTACTTGTGCAACTACATGGGTGTTTTTCCTATGTGACACTCACCAAACATGGGCATGTTTGCGAAGAAAAATTTCAGTTGTGATTTTTGGGTTATCGGGAAAACTGGGATGTTACAGTCCTCCCCCTCATTGGAATCTCGTCCCGAGATTTAAAGTGCGACATACCTCTCGAACAAGTAGGGGTAACAGATCTGTAACTCTGATTCTTTCTCCCATGTTGCCTCCCTCTCCGTGTGATTGCTCCACAAAACTTTGCACATCGGTATCGTAGTGCTGCGGGTATCCTTGGTTGCTTGGTCAAGAATCTAAACGGGATACTCACGGTACTTGAGGGTGTCCTGCATGTCGAGTGCATCTATGTGAACCTGTTCCTCTAGTAACTTTAGACACTTGCGGAGATGGACACATGGAACATGGGATGTACACCTGCTAGTTCCTCGGGCAACTCAAGCTTGTACGCTAGCTTCCCAATCCTTTTGCAGATACGGTAGGGACCAACGTAACGAGGGGCTAACTTCCCTTTCACATGGAACCGGAAGGTGCCGCAGAGAGGCGAGACCTTGAGATAGACATGGTCTCCAACCTGGAACTTGAGGTCTCTCCGACGGTTATCTGCATAGCTCTTTTGTCGGCTTTGGGCAATCCTCAAATTCTCTCTTACCTGAGCGACTCCCTCCTCGGCCTCCTTGATCTTAGCAGGGCTGAAGAACATTCACTCTCCTACCTCAGACCACATCAACAAGGTTCTGCACTTCCTCCCATATAAGGCCTCAAATGGTGACATCTAAAGACTAGCCTAATAGCTGTTGTTGTACGAGAACCCTGCATGTGGTAAACTCTTCTCCCAATCTGTCCCATACTTTAGTGCGTAGGCTCGTAGCATGTCCTCGAGAATCTGATTCACTCTCTCTATCTACCCATCTGTCTGAGGGTGATAAGCGGTGCTATAGTCGAGAGGAGTGCCAATCGACTTGTGCAAACTCTGCCAGAACCTAGATGTCCACTGTGTTCCTCTATCAGATATGATGCTAACAGGTGCCCCGTGAAGTCGAAGAATCTACACGATATACAAATCTGCCAGCTTCTCTACACGGTAGTCAACCTTGACGGGTACAAAGTGAGCTACCTTGGTCAATCTGTCCACTATAACCCAAATGGAGTCATGGCCTTTCAGGGATCGAGGCAATCCCACGATGAAGTCCATAGATATGCATTCCCACTTCCACACGGGTACATCTAGTGGCTTCAACAAGCCAGCTGGTCTCTGGTGTTCGGCCTTAACCCTGTTGCATATATCACATCTGGCTACATGACCTACAATATCCATCTTCATGTCCTTCCACCAGAACATCTTCCTCATCTCGGCATACATCTTTGTACTACCAGGATGGATGCAATACTTAGAGTCATGCGCTTCTATCAGGATCTCCTTACGGATGGCCTTATCAGACAGTACACAGATTCTATCGTTGCACCAACACACTCCTCGTTCATCTACTCGGAACTCGGGGTACTTACCAGCTTCCATCCAATCACGAAGCTGTAAGATCTCAGGGCATTTCATTTAAGCCTTACGAATGCGGTCCAATATGTCGTATTGCACTCGCAACTCGTTCAACATGCCCTTGGGTATGATCTCGAGGCGAAGTTCACCCATTTCCTGACGTAGCTCGGATGGTACGACCTCCATGGACAGACTGTGGCAATAGCTCTTGCGGCTCAAGGCATCAGCAACTACGTTGGCTTTCCCCGGATGGTAGTGAATTTCTAGGTCGTAGTCCTTAATCAACTCCAGCCATCTGCGTTGTCTCATTTTCAGATCCTCTTGGGTGAAGAAGTACTTTAGGCTCTTATGATCGGTATAGATATCGCACTTGTTCCTGATCAATTAGTGCCTCCAAATCTTTAGAGCATGCACAACAGCGGCTAGCTCGAGATCGTGAGTAGGGTAGCGCTGCTCATGGTCCTTCAGCTGACGGGACGCATAGGCAATGACTCTCCCATCCTGCATCAGAACACAGCCAAGTCCCTGCCTAGATGCATCATAATAGACCACGAAGTCCTTCCGGATGTCAGGCAAGGCAAGAACAGGAGTGGTGGTAAGCTTCTGTTTCAGAGTCTGGAAACTAAGCTCACACTCGGGTGTCCACTCAAACTCATTAGTCTTCTTCAAGAGGTTGGTCATGGGCTTGGCTATCTTAGAGAAGTTCTTGATGAATCTGCGATAGTAACCAGCTAACCCTAGGAAACTGCGAATATCTGTCACAGCTTCGATTTTCACGTGATCAACAGCAACACCCTCAGCTCTGAGAACATGGCCAACAAAAGCAACTTCTTCGAGCCAAAACTCACACTTGCTAAATTTAGCATACAGCTGATTTTGTCTTAACCTCTCCAGAACTACTCTCAAGTGCTGCTCATGCTCTTCGAAGGTGGATGAATAAACAAGAATGTCATCTATGAACACCACCACGAACTTATCTAGCTTGTCCATGAACACCTTGTTCATCATGTTCATAAAGTAGGCCGGTGCATTGGTGAGGCCAAAAGACACAATGGTGAACTCATACTGCCCATACCTAGTGACGAAAGCGGTCTTAGGAATATCCTCAGACCTAATCTTCATCTGATGGTACCCAGATCTGAGATCGATCTTGGAAAAGAACTTGGCATCCTTTAGCTGATCAAGGAGGTCATCTATCCTTGGCAGAGGATACTTGTTCTTGACTATCACGGCATTCAAATTCCGATAGTCAATGCACATCCTCATATAGACATCCTTCTTCTTTACAAACAAGACAGGGGAGCCACAGGGTGAAGCACTGGGTCTGATGTACCCCTTGTCAGACAACTCCCTAAGCTGCTTCTTGAGCTCCTCCAGCTCATCGACTGACATGCGGTAGGGCCTCTTAGCAATGGGCCCGGTACCAGGTAGTAAGTCAATCACAAACTCAACATCCCAGTCAGGTGGCATACCCGGTAACTCATCGGGAAACACATCAGGGTACTCACACACGACGGGCACCTCTTCAACCGATTTGGCCTCCAAAGCACTCATCAAGGCGTCTGTCTTCTTGTGGTGCGACTCACATCTGACTACTCGGCCACTCGGATGTGTAATCTCCACATATCTGGGTGAGCAAGATATCACTCCCTTGTGCAGAGTCAACCAATCCATACCCCAAATAACATCCAAACCTTCTGACGGAAGCAAGGTGAGGTCAGCTAGAAAAGTGCAACCTTCTATAGTGATACTCACTCCCTTATAGATTTTGGTGGATCTGGTGGTACCTAAGGGGGATATGGTGTCTATGGGTACACTCCGTGGTGTGATAGGTATGCGGTGCTCTCATACAAACTTAGATGCTATATAAGAACATGTAGCACCAGAGTCGAAAAGAACCGAGGCTAAAACTCCCTGTACCAAAAACATACCGTACACCACGTCGGAGGCATCCTGAGCATCCTCTGCGGTCAGGTGGGTGAGACGGCCGCGGGTGGCTCCCACGACTGGCTTGTGTGGCGCTCCCGGGGTCGGTGCCTGTCTTGCAGGGGTCTGCACAGGTGCAACCCTCTGTGGACAGACCGCGGACTTGTGACCCGGCTGGCCACAGATGAAGCACGAGAAGGGCACACTGCCTGTGGCGGTGGACGCAGGTGCCTTCCACGTACTCTGGCTTGGGCTCTAAGCAGGGCGACCCTGAGCAGGGCGGTGGTAGTTGGCGGAGTAGGTACCACCACCACGGCTCAGAGCAGCTCCCTGGGCAAAGCGAGAGCGGGACTGCGGCGGAGCAGACCCACGCTGCCTCTGGGCCGGGGTGCGAGAGGAACCCTCGCCCCGATGCCTCTTCTCCTTGTGCTCCCTCTGAGCGTCTGCCTCCAGGCGGTCTCTCTCCATCTCCAGCACCTTGTTGATCATCTGTCGGAGGGTACGGCACTCATGGCCCGAGAGAGCGATCTTGAGGCGCGAGTTTAGCCCCTTCTTGTAGTGGTACATCTTCTTCTTGTCGGTGCTGGTCTCCTCAGGAGCGTACCACATCATGCGAATGAAGCGGGTGGTGTACTCCTGCACCTTTAGAGTCCCCAGGGTGAAGTTGCGGAACTCCTCCACTTTGGCATCCATGACGCCCTCGGGCACGTGGTGCTCGCGGAAGGCCTCAGTGAACTCCTCCCATGATATGCTCCCGGGGTCATTGTGGGCATCACAGTAGCCATCCCACCAAGCGCGCGCAACGCCAGTGAGCTGATGAGCGACGACTCCCACACACTCCTCGTCAGTGCAGGTGGTGAGGTCCAGCTTCTTCTCGATCTCCCGCAGCCAGTCCTCGGCGGCGATGGGGTCATCGTCGGCGTAGTCGAAGGTAGGGGGCCTCAGCTTGAGGAAACCCTCCAACTTCCTCTGGAATTCATTCGGCTTCCCTCCGTGGCGGTGAAGGATTCCCTCAGCCAAAGTCTCCAGAAGGCGGGTCTGGCGGTCCATCACCTCCGCCAGCTGTGGTGGTGGCGGCGGCGGCGGTGCTTCTTCTCCAGGCGCGGTGGCTCCAATCCCACCTCCAGGTTGAGCGGCTCCTGCCTCACCAGCGGGCTCCACGGGGACAGGCTCCTCCATGGCAGCGAAAATGGTGAAGGGAGCTCCACGACCTCCAATACAGCTGTGAGGGCTATATGACTCTGGCTTTGGTTGTTTAAAGGACTTTTTCTAGCTTATTAGTGGTTACCTTAAATGGCATAAGAATGGCTTGCCACGTTGGGTGTAGAATAGCCTCTAGTCTATGAGTATAGCCGAGAAGGAATTATGCCATTTGAAAAGGGGGTTCCTACATCTGCCTGCCGAGTGAATCTAATGGCCCTAACTTGTTAGACGAACTTTTAAGTGGCTTTATATGGTTCTCCGGTGTTTGGGTTTGATCTCCCCACACATTTGGAAATCATGACTCACAGTGAAAGTGTACACCTCTGCGCAGAGTTAAAAACTGGTATACTAGCCGTGCCCACGGATACGGGCGGCCTTGGAACATCTACAGATAGATGATCACCATAGTTATATCATGCTTAATTACTGTTGATTATTATTATGCTCATGTTAATGCTATTCATTATCCTTATTACAATTGATCATTGGTTCATTAATGGGAATTGGTTCATCTTGATGCTACTCAATTGCTAATTATATGATGATTAAAAGCTAAACGCAGTCAAACAGTGTCTAGCCTTTTGTGCCTCATGAACCTTGTGTTATACTTGTTGAGTTCGACATGGACTCACCCTTGCTATTTCCACCATAACAGATGAAGATTATAAAGATGATTATCGTAATGAGTACTAGTCTTGGTGTCAACCAGTCAACCTCGTTCCTGTGTTTGGAGTTTCCGCCGGAGATCTACTATTAGTTGCTACAAATATTGTATAAGACTATGTGATAAATACTTATTCGCTATGTAATAAGCACTGTAATGATACTATGTAATTTGTCAACTTATGTGTGCGATCGTTTTCTGGGGCGCACATGAGTCTTTTATGCATCATATTTTTGTCCTTAAAAATGGGCGTGACAAATCACAAGATGAATGGTGGGGTTCCGAATACAATCAGATGGGCATTTTATCCAACACACACCCTAAAATGCAAAACCAATTTATTGGTGGTGGCTATAGAAGCCTTATGTATTTAAGGGGGCAACAAGAGGTGTGCTGAAAAACAAAAGAGAAACATTGACATGCATTGCATGCTTGCATGAGATCCCTTATTAACGAAAGCATCCACTAAAAATAGGTGTCCACATAAAGGTGTGTGGAGAAACATATGTGAACTTGAGTTTAGATCCTTGTGAAAATAGACTTGATAAGGTTTCCATCAAGTACTTGCACGCCCAAAATGAAGTCCGTATGACGTCATGGCGCTGTCGAAAGTTGGTGCTGTCCTGTAGTCCGAACCTAGCATGCGCCAATCTCTTATCCTTCTGATCCTTTCCATCATTCCTAAGCAAATCAAGAATGCACGTGTCTTCATTGTCTAAATATGATGGACAAGAGTTTAAGAATGAATTTATTTGATGGTTGAGTTGGCGGACACAGATACCAGTAAGGGGGCCAAGTGGTGTATAGATAGTGTTGATGTCCTCATCAGGACATTGACGAGAATGAACTTAATTCATGGTTGATGTCCTAGCACGCCGGGAAGCAGCCTGCTAGAACAGTAGGACAGGAGCCATGGGGTGGCGCGGCCATGGCATCGTGCGGCGAGGGGATCCCATAGACACTACTGACATGCCTTACCACTAAGGATGGAAAAAGCACTGCATTATATGTAAGCTGAAAAGGACATACGTAAATGGTTTTAACTCAGATATCAGATTATAGCAATACGAAGCTGTTTTGAAGTTCGATTGTCTGAGAGACAATAATGTGTCTGGTAGTTGTAGGTTCAGCCCTGTGGCAGAGACTGGGCTAGGGAGCAGAGCAGGAAGCTAATGTTAAATAATTAATTATATATTAAGTTGCTCGTTGCACTAGCAAACGGTCTTGAGTCTGCTGGGTGGGTGGTGTAATTACGAATCCATCTTCTGAATAATGAACGCTAACAGGCTCCTTGCATTGGTCTGTTTTCATACTATCTGGCGTGAAGCACTACCCTTGCTCGGGCCGAGACTACATCCTCCACTCTGGGCCTGCAGAACATAAATTGGGCCTGCCAGTGCTCTTAGTCCTCTCTGGCGGCCCAGTCGCTTCTCCAACTTCTAGACCTGCCAGTCAACGTGACCTGCCCTACGTTCGTCTTGGCAGCACTGCTGTATTCAGCAGGTATCGTGACAACCATGTGGTTGTTTTTACTTGTGTTGTGCAGCATTTCTGATCTTACAAGGTTGATTAAGTTTCTGAAATTGGCTTGATCTTTCAATAATTGCTAACCAGTACTGCGCTGAACTTCTTGCACACAAGTGGCTTCTGGGTTCTTCAGAATCAGACCATTGTGTCAGATATAAATCAAGTGCTGATGGACTGTGTCAACACTCTGCTAGATTAATTTGTTTCTTATGGGACTAACCGTGGCCGCCATAGTCAGCTCATCAGATATCATCGCAACGTACCTACCAAACAAACTGCAATATACGTATGAGGTATACTGCACAAGGCAAAAGCAACACAAGCTTTGCGACCGAAAATATAAGATACATAAAAGGACGATGACAGCACATGACATGAGTGTTACCACTAATAATTTTGCAAAACAATAAAAGTATATGGCACAAACTTAATACTACCTCCGTCCCAAAAAGAATGTAACCCTCGCTTCCCGAGGAGTCAAAGACATATTGATGCTTATGATGTGTAATAAGTATAATTGGATTAGTTATGAAATATAGTTTCATAATAAACTTAATTAGAGATTAAAATGTAGATAATATCATCTATAAACTTGGTCAAATTTAAAGATTCTTCGACTCCTCGGGAACCGAGATTTACATGCTTTTTGGGACGGAGAGAGTAGTATGTAGATGACCGGATAAAAGCTAGAAAGCCGTCAGCTTGGCATGATCAACTATTACTGCAGGTCTAAAGAGCTCAGCAAACTGAAATCTTGAGCAAGCCAAGTGGGTCTACAGAGATTCAGAGAGCTTGACCAAATTCACAAGAACACCATTGATGTCGATCGCAGAGTAAAGCTGTATCGCGGACAGGGAAAATGCTGGCCTTGTTGTTGAATCTACTGCCATGGACTCACGAGGTGGAGACAGTAAGCAATGGGCCATTTGCGAAGGTGTCACAGATGAACTTGTTGTAGGTAGTGGCTGATGCCATATAGCCGACGTACATCCAACCATTACCTGGTACATTTACACCGAAAAGAAGTAGCATCATTTAGGAATAACTCAGAATTTCTATGACAGGGCAGCCACATTGATTTCGGAGTACGCAGACAGAGTCTAACGGTGCCAATGAATAAAAATGATAACTAGAAGCATAACAAACGTAAAGGATTTTTAGAGACATGAAACTGGAATAAAATAGTAGGGTAAATAAGATTATTTGTCATGATAAGTTAGGAGTGAACACAGGGGCATCCATCGATGACATAGTACTCATGAAGCATTCATAAGATTATTAGATAGGCTATAGTTATAGGACCAGCTAAATAAGCAGAAAAAGGAAGAGGAGTACGTACTTGCGCAGCTGGATCCACTCATCATGGATTTTGATATCAATATCAGGATGGTTGAGGTGGGCATGTGCCTCGTCCTTCAGCGCCTCTTTTACTTTCGTTGCCAAATCTTCATTGAAAGTATCCTCTCCATCAAGGCGAAGCCGAACAGTCTGAAGGGATCGAAGGTGGCTTAAGGCTAGGTCATTAACAGGAAATTCAGTATCACTAAAATCCTCTGTTCTGATATCAAACATAAAGCGTTGAAGCATGGGCATAGCTCCACGTGGGAACATAGATGGCACCGTTGAAAACCCAGAGAATTTGCATCGCGTCACACATGGAAAGGCATCGGCACTAATCATGAACCTTTGAAACACTTGTTTGGCGCCAACCACGTTCACTTCAAGCGAACGAAGAGCCTGTAGCCTGCCGAGGACTCGGATGTCCTCACTCCGAACTTGACTGACGATTATGTTCAGCTGGGATAGGAAGATAAATAATGTGGGATCGATCCATATAGGCAACCAAATGGTTCCATGTATAGCAAGATGACATAGGTTCCACGCAGAGTCCACTGAGCCTTCGAGATCAACTTCCACGTCAGCTGAGATTACTAATCCTAGAGTTTGGATATTATGTAGTTTGCCAAGGGATCTCACAAGAACTCTGCACATGCTTTCATCCCATGTGCCTTCTTTATCCTTTCCAAGCCAAACCAATAGCACCCTCAGTTGCGTCAGATGGCCCAGCTCTTCTGCAATGTATGCACAATCCACATTCATGTGTAGCAGCTCTAGAGACGATAGATTTCTCAAACCACTTGCTGGCAGCCTTGTACTGTGCCCAATAACAAGGCACAATAATTGTCTCAGCCTGAAGATACTCAATGGCACTTCTTTTACATCAGTTCCTTGTAAGATAAATGTCTGCAAAAGCTGTAGCTTCCCTATATCTCTTGGCACGTCGCCAGCATATCCAGTATGTGATAGACTTAGATACCTCAGGTGAAGTAATTTTCCCATAAAATCAAGACATGGATGATCTTTAAGATTGCAGCCTTCAAGATCCAATACACGTAGAAGATAAAAGCTTGAAAGGGGTGGCATATTGTTAATTAAAGTGTTACTGCTGATAGTAAGGGACCTCAATTTTGACATGTTGATTGTAGGCCAAGTAGTAGTATGGATAGAGAGTCTGCGAACCTTGCTTTCTGAAGATGACGTGATTTGCTTGCAGTCACCAGTTACTGTGGTAGCAAAACATTCTTCACTTGACAAAGAGCAGATAAGATCAAGCACCATATCATGTACCCGGCAATTAAAAGGAGACATATCATCCTCATCCATGTCTGCTGGCTGGATCAGGCTTCTGTTTATAAGCTCATTGAAGTTACTTTGTCCAATCTCAAATAAGCTTTCCCTCCCACCTCCATGTTGGACAAATCCTTCTCCTATCCACCTCCAAATCAAACGGTACTTATCAATCTTATAATCTTCAGGAAATATACTTAGAAATAGTAAGCATGTCTTCAGTTGTGGAGTCAGATCATAATAGCTAAGCAGCAATATCTTCCTCACGTGGTCCATACCGGGATTGTTTCCTACTCCAGAACCAATTGCCTCAGACACTTGATACCACTCATTTAAATTTCTTGACTTATTAGCCAACAAGCTAGATATGGTAACAATAGCTAATGGAAGACCTCCACATTTCTTCAAAACTTTTTCAGATACATCAGAAAATTGTTGAGGACAATCTCCTATAGAACCAAATATTCGTCCATAGAATAAGATTTTTGAGTTCTTGTGATCAAGAAGTTTCATCCTATAACAACCACCAACATGCTCCGCAACATCAATTATGCGGGTTGTTGTGAGTACTCTACTTTTCAGGCCATTTTCAGGTAGAGCACATTGTATCATCTCCCATGGTTTTGTATCCCATATATCATCGATAACAATGAGGTACCTATGTGTATGCATCAATACAGAGTCATGACAAGCATAGACAGAGATGATTTTGGAAAACACAAGAAATCAGTAAGAATGAATCCTGCTAAAAGTTATCCTATTTGTGCTCGGGTTAGGTTGGTGTGTACTCAGAGTGGGGAAAAATAACTACAGTCGTCTAATCCTTATTTGTCACAAAATTTTCCATAAAAGTTGTAATAGAAAATACAAAAGTGATTGGTTGTTTCTACCATGGAACAACATGATACATGCACACACATGTGATAAATCTTACATTTTTCTATTGACAAGCACCACACATGTGTGGGCAATAATCTTAAGAGATTGTTTCCACACATCTGCATACAGTGACAGATACATGTCGCGCACATTGGTTAAGGAGATTGACATAGTTATTGTAAAAACAAAACACTGCAAGTTATGTACTATTTTATCGAGTGGCTCCTTACGTAGGCTATCATCTAGAAGCCGACTTCATAGCATTAGGATTGATAGCTATTATGTCTTGCATTGAACATTAGCGCTAATGTTAGCAGCTAAAATTAGCACTAGTGGATTCAAACAGACTAGCTAATAGTCCAGCTAATTGCTACTTCAGAAGGAGCTAAAAAAATATTAACTTGTTTTTGCCAAGACAAATATTACTAACTATGAGGTGAAGGACCCAAAATGGACTCATCTGATAGGTTAGCTAATAAAAATATAGCATTACCTAGCTTTTCTCTGCTAGCAGCTACTTATCCAAACATGCCCTTAGAGTAGTATACATGTTTTCTTACTTTATCAGATTTTATTAATAATATTGCTATGCCAAGGTCGAGGGTGTTTTTGAGATCTTTTGTCAACCTGATGGAATGATCTTTAAAATCAATAAAATCTTTCATTGTCAGAAGAGTACGATGAGCACTACGCCAGAAATGAATTACCGCAGCATTGGGTTTCGGCGCACCGTGGCGGGCGCTTATGTTGCCCGCCACGGGAATTCGGTGGCCGGCCGTGGCCGGGCGGCCAGCAAAGCGCCCGCTGCGGTAAATGGTTTACCTCAGCGGACAACCTAATATGCCCGCTGCGGTAAATGCCCTATTTACCGTGGCGGACGTCTTTGGTTGCCCGCTGCGGTAAATCGATTTACTGCAGCGGGCATACTTTAAGTCCTACCACAGTAAAGGCCATGGCCCAATAGACCAAGGAGAGATCCAATAACTAGACCACGTATATAAACCAACAGTCTAGGGTTTCACCAATCACTCGTTCACTCCTCCTCTCCCACCGGCCGTGCCGCGCTCTCCTCTCCTCCAGTCGCGACTTCCCTCCCCCCGCTCGCGAAAGCCTCATGCGACGCCCGCTGCGGTGGTGCTAGATTTACCGTGGCGTTGCCCCCGCAGCGGACGCGTTTGCCCGCTACGGTAAACCGAAAAAGCCCGCTGCAGTAAAGATTTCTACAGTAGTGGAGGACAAATGATGGCAAGGATGCTCGTGTGGCCAAGTTGTGTAATCATTTTGTTTGAAAGTAATAAGGTGATTGGGCGCTATTACAATGGAAGGAGGATACACATGCAAAGCCGACGTCACACTTTCTCATTGACGACTGTAATCAATCATGAACCTAGAATTTTACTGTTGATAGTACTACGCATGTGTGCAATAATCTTCAGAGGTTTCCATCCAATGGACTCATGCCTTGATTATTATTTGGATTACGGCACAAGACAGCACGTACCTCTTATTTTTCAGAAATTCCAGGATAAGATCCGTGAGATGCCGTTGACCCAATGAAGTGTTGTGAATATCCTTGTACTCCTTGTCAAGCTCATAAAGAATGTCCTTCAGGACTTTTATGATGTCTGGATCACGAGACACCAATACAAAGGCAGTGCAATTGAATTGTGGTTTAAGCTTTTCATAAACTGCTTTAGCAAGCGTTGTCTTGCCTAGTCCTCCAAAGCCAACAATAGAGACTATCCTTTGTTGAGCAGCCAACAAGCCACCATCTTCGTTTGTCAACTTTGAGATCAGCTCTTCCCTTGGCTCATCAATGCCCACAAGGCTAGCCGCTTTAGTGTACAGAGCTGTTATGCGAGGGTCAACTGAGGTTTTGGTAGGAGTAATAGCATCAACCTTGTACCTGTTATAGATAAATGGGAAAACCAGAACAATGAGGCAAATAAGAGAGAATTTCCATGAAATCCGAATGCACAGTGTGATGCATGTTCCAGCGCTGACCTGTCACGTCGTTCGGCCACGTCCTTGACACACTCCTTGACGTCCTTGATCTCTTGGCCGATTTCATGGCGAGTTCTGGCCTTGCTCACAATGCTTGTCATCTTCTTGATGAACCTTTTGACACACCTTTTGCTGGGGGGCTCAAACCCCTGGACTCGTATCAGGAAAGTGTCAACGATGTCCTCCATGTCATAGGAGAGCTCACGAACATCGCGAGCCCAGATCTTGACTGTATCTTTGAGCTGCTCCTGTGGCACCTCTCCGACATCGCAGAGGGCGGCACGCATACTCTTGAGCTCCCTCATGACGAACTCAATGTCCTTCTTGACTCCCTTCTGAAGGTTATACTCATCCTGGAGCAGATGGCCAAGCTTCGGAAGCAGGCTGCCCAGTGCCCCTGTCACGATCTGCATGGCTCTCACGGTCGAAGCCGCAGCAGCCTGAGTACTGACTACTGATATGGTGACCTAGTTAATTGTAGTCTACCAAGCATTTCGTCAGTTGACAAATCTAAGAAACACATGTCGACTAGGATGCAGAAATCGAAAAAAGACTAGAACGCAGAATGGTGACCAGAATATATTGCTTCTAGCAGTGTTCATCCACTAAAGACGAAGAAGCAGCAACAGGAAATGCAATGGATCGAAATGAAACAAGTTTGGTGAGACTGGATCCAATCGATGTAATAAAGAAATTTCTTGGCAAAAAAAAATCCAAACTCACCAGCGATTTATAGGTGGTTGGGATGTTGAAGAATGGTGCAGCATTTTGCTCAATGGTGCTCGTGGAGTGGCCTAGTGTATACTAATTATGATGCCAGTTCATGAGGTTAACCTAACCTGCCACTAATTTTGTGTTTATTAATTTACTAAGGCAATAAGAAAATATTTTTCCAGCTCATCAGTTAGCCTCAGTGATTAACCTCGCTTTCACGTTGTGTTCCATATTCTTAAGACAGACGACAAGTCTGTAATCTTGTGCCTGTGGGGTCAGTCAACAAATATAGCTTTATTTCAGTTACCTGTTCCGAGCAAAGAGTGAAAGATAGGAGAGTATCTTGCAGAAAAACAGGGACACGATAATATAACGCACATCCAACTCGTGGTCATGAAGCGTGATCTGCGAATCTTGCTAGTCAAAAGGCAGCCTCATGCTTTTGCTCCGGCTGCCCCCTATAGAGTATCAAATTCAGCCTTGCCTAACTTTTGTGTCTGTTAGTACGCATCTTCGTGAACTAGTCAACTAGAAAAATGGGTAACAATACTTAACTTCGATTTGGTGCTATCAAATTGTAAAGCGTCTTGATTCGGTACAGATTGGGTATAGGCACCTTAGATCATGGGGTCAGTCATCGAGGGAAAGCAAACGACTTCTATTTCTTGGAAGCGGACAGAACACAACCACTGTATTTTCTAAGACGAAAAGGACGTCCCACAAAGAACACATAAGCATTAACTAAAGTTTAATATACCTTGAACTAATAAAAATATTTATGTTAAATTGCATGTTTAAACACTTTGTTAATTTTCTAACACAATAGATAATATGTAGTCTTTATCCAGTTGTGATTAATGTATCAATTACTAAACATTTGCTTAAACTATAGTGGCTCTTGTTGTGACACGTATCTTCTGATGTCATGAATCTAAAATAAACTATTAATATTAAATTGCACATTTTTCACTTTGTCCTTTTTCCAACACAATAGACTCAACAGCTATAATATTGTCTCTATTTAGTTGTGATCAATGTATGAATTACTAATCTATATGCTGTTTCATTTTTGTTTATTGCATCCCATATCATTTGATGCCATATTCTAAAAAAAATTGATTTTTCAAATTTCATAATATAAATTACTACAAACTTTTTATTGTCAAATTAAGTTAAAACACCTATTGTATCTTTGTTAACTCACTTTTTGTATTTTTAAAATAAGAATCTTAGGTTTTAAGGTTCACTCTTAAGTGCTACCACGATGTAAACGATCATTTGAAATGTGCACCACAACACTCAAAATCGATGGCAGACCTTGACGTGAGATCTAGAAAGGTTATGCTACACAAGATGAGCCTTGGCATAAGAAGCAAGCTCAAGATGACCAAGCAAACTACCTTCGCCCTCCCTCTGGCTTTTGGGCACTCGGGGCGGGAGAACCCCACACTATTGCATGTAACCTGGCCCACAAAGGCTATACAAGATGAGCTAGGCCTTCTTTCGAATGATCGATTTCACCTACCTCAAACACTTCCTACTAGCAGGATCTTAGCTTGCATACCCCAGTTGTGAGCCATTTGGAGCACTTTGACATTGAGGAACACGTACTCAGTCTCAGGCATTGGACATATGGCCTCGTCCCAAACCAATAGAATTTTCATGTGTCCTGAGTGCTACCCATCAAATCCCTTGAGCAGCAATGCGTTAAATTTACTTGTTGGTTCTTAAAACAACAATACAAAGGTTGAGGGAGTTTTATAGATCTTTTGTCGAATAGATGCAATGATCTTTAAAATGAATAATATCTTTCACTATCAGGAAAAAACATTGTTCCACTAAGTAGAGTACAGTGAGGACGACTGATGGCAACAACGCTCGTATGCCCATAGTTGTGTAATCATTTGGCTTGTTGAAATTAAAAGAGTAAATGTAATGCTACTCGTATGCCCACGGTGAGGACAACTTATGGCAATGGTGCTCGTATGCCCACAGTGTACACAATGGTTAGAAGATACACATGCTCATTGATGATTGTAAGTTTGTAACCTACCATCAACCTACAATGTTACTGTTAATAGCAAAAACATGTGTGTAATAATCTTAAGAGGTTCCCATACAATGGTTTCATGTCGTGATTATTTGAACTAGCACACAAGACTGCACATACCTGTTATTTTCGAGAAATTCCTGGACAAGGTCAATAAGGTGTTGTTGACCCAATGCAGGGTTGTGAATGTCCTTGTATTGATTCTTGTCAAGCTCATAAAGAATGGCCTTCAAAACTTTTATAATATCAGGATCACGGGATAATGATATAAAAGCCATGCGATTAAATTACGGTTTAATTAAGCTTGTCATAAACTGCTTTAGCAAGCGTACGTTGTCTTGCCTAATCCTCCAGTGCCAACAGTAGAGACTATCCTCTTGTTCTGCTGACAACATGCCACCATCTTCCTTTGTCAACTTCGAGATCAATTCTTCCCTTGGCTTATCAATGCCGACAAGGCTAGTCGCCTTAGTGTGCAGAGCAGTTATGCGAGGGTCAATAGAGGTTTTGGTAGAGTAATAACATCTACAATGAACCTGTATAGATAGATAAAAAATAGAACAAAGAGGAAAATAAGACAAAATCTCTATGAATCTCTAATGCAAAGTCTATGATGTTCCGGCCCTGACCTGTCGCATCGCTCGGCCACATCCTTGACATGCTCCTTAATGTCCTTGGCCAATCTGATGGCGAGTCTTGGCGTTGCTCACAATGCCTGTCATCTTCATGTTGTGACTTTTGACACTCCTATTGCTGGGAGGCTCAGAGCCCTAGACACATGCACAAGGAAGGTGTCAACAATGTCCTCCATGTCGTATGAGAGCTCCCGAATATCCTGAGCCCAGATAAGGATTGCTCCTTTAAGCTACTCCTTTGGCACCTCTTCGACATCACGAAGGCCCGCATGCATACTATTCAGCTCTCTTGTGATGAACACGATGTATTTTTCACTCCATTCTAAAGGTTGTACTCATCCTAGAGTCGGTGGTGGGTTTAGAAAGCAGGGTGCCCAGCGGCCCTGTGGTTAAATCCATGGATCCCAAGGTCACCACTGACTACTGATGTTCTCAAAGCTCATGTTAATGAGATCTAGAGATCAGAAAAGAGTCGCACAGATTAGATTGCAGAAGCAACTTTCATCCACTGACTGAAGACGGAAAACATAAGCAGTAGGAGAAGAAAATGCAATGAGTCGAAATGGAACAAGCAAGTAACATCCATCGTTCTGTAGATGTCCAACTAATAAAAAATATGTTCAGCTTCAAAGCGAAGAGGGCAACCCACTCGAACTACCATTTACATTCGCCTCCCAATTAGGGACTTCTATTGTTCTGCTAAATGGGGTGTCATGCAATGTTTTTCATTGTAGAGGAGGAGTCAGGCAGGGTGACCCCTCTCCCCTCTCCTTTTTGTCCTAGCTGCTGGTTTCCTACAAACCATTCTGAACCATGCTAAAATATTGGCCAACTTCACCTCCCAACGATGATATCTTGTGATTTAGACTTCCCATTATTGCAATATGATGACGATACTCTAATATTTATGAATGGTGATCTCAGTGAGTTAGCACATTTGAAAGACGTACTCTCTAGCTTTGTAGAGGCTTCAGGCTTGAACGTGAACTATGAAAAATCTATGATGGTCCCTATAAATATTTTTGAGGAAAGACCTAATGTTCTTGCATCTTCTTTTGGTTGCACCATTGGTTTTTTACCTTTTACTTACTTGGGTCTACCACTCAGTTATATTAAACCCAATGTTGCTGATTTTTGGCCTTTATAGTAAATAAATGTGAAAGAAGAATGGTGGGCACCACTCAGTTATATTAAACCCAGCTTACTAATGCCGTCCTCACTACTCTGCCTACTTTTGCAATGTGTAGCTTCCTCTAGCCCAAAACTGTTATATAGAAGATTGATAAGTATCGAAAGCACTGCTTATGGCGTGGGTCTGTGTAACACCCTAAATTTTTGAATATTTTTAAATAGGAGAATTTGATTTAGTTATACATTTATGTGTGCATGGAAACCTAGTGAAATAATAATTTTTAATAAACAAAATCAAATATAAGGTTAGATACGTGTTTGTGCATACATGCCGCTGCATATTATTATTTGTGTTGATTGGTTTTTATTTCAAAAAGAAAATTATTTCAAAAATTATTTGAAAATGTATTTGAAGTATTAGAAAAAGAAAAGGAAATAGAAATATTCTCCTTCTCAGCTTCGGGCCAAAAGCCCAGCTTCCCTCCTCTCTCCCTTTGGCCCAGCCGCGCCCTTCTTCTCTCTTGGCCGTGGGCCGCGTTGCGGGCTGGCCCAACCAGCTGCTGCCGCAAGCCGCCACACCCCACCTCTCTCTTGTCTCTATGACACGCCGGGCCCGCATGTAAGCGGTCTCTTCCACCTCCCGCTCGTAACCGAGCCGGACACCCGACCATGGAGTCCGACGCCGCCCCGAGTCCCCTTTTCCTTGCCCGGCACGTCGTCGAGCCCCTCTTAAATAGCGGCCGCGTCTCCACCGCCTCCATCTCAACCTTAGCCGCAAGCCACGCCTCAAAGCCTAGCTCTGCAGCCGCAATCGAAGCCGCCGCTTGAGCTCAGGAGTTGAACGACGGACTCGCCGACTCGGTCGTCTCCGAGAGCTTTCGACGGGTTCGGGTCACTCCTTTGAAGTTGCCAAACCCTTTTTCTCCTTCAAATATCACCGGAGTTGCTTATTTGCTCATACTACCGTGCACAGGGGTCCGCCGCCTGCCATTGGGGGTTGCACATCGTCCACCGCCCGTTCTCGCCTCCGTTTTCATCTCAGGTGAGCTCGCGTTCATCTCTTCTATCTCCCGGTGAAGACCGTTCGTCAAATCATGCTCTGTGTCGCCGGATTGAGCAACGCCGGCGAGCAATTGCTCGCCGCCGGCTGGATTTCCGCCGCCGGACACCGTTGGTGGCCGGAATCCCCTCTTCTCTCTCCCTTCATTCAATCTCGGCCGTCCGATTCTAATCCAACGGCTCAGATTGCGTCACACCCCTTCGGTTGGCAATTTTTATAAAGAGTCCCTCTGTTTCTCCAAATTTGAACCCGCAGTCCATAGGCGTACAAGCCGATTACGCTTTATCCTTTTGAAAGCGTAAACTCAGTCGGTTTAAGTGAAAATACGTTTTCTGGTATTTACAGTTTTACCACTAAATTTGTTTTGGTCATAAAATCTCCGTTTTAACTCCGATTTGACCCGTTCAAGTTGCGTTAGGTTCATAATTTCATACTCTACATGTTAGTACTACTGTTTAGTAGGTTTTCCACTTTTAAATTTTGAGGTTAGATTTAATCTATTACTTTAATAAAGTAAATCTCATTTAAATCATAACTTTTCCGTTTTTGCTCCGATTTACGTGCAATTCACGTCTGTGTGATCCTAGTGCGATGTAGATTCGTTTTAAAAAAAACTTTTCATCTTATTTTTCTACTGTTGGTGTACTATTTTAACTGTAGCTTTGTTTGCTTTGCATGATTGCTCTTGGATGATTGTTGTTGATGTGTTAATCGAGAATAGACGGTCATCAGTTCGTTGGTGATCAAGAGTACTATTACGAGTCGGATCAACAGGATCAGCTAGATCAAGGCAAGTATAGCATGGGATTATCCTTGTTACCTACTCACTTTAATTCACTTAATTCATGCTTCATGTGTCTCCTTGTTAAGGATGCCTTAGTATTGATCTTGTTCCTTGAATCCTATGGTTATAGCATTGGGTAGTGGCTAGTGCTCACATAAATAATGATCTTGTAATTTGACTAATGATATATGTAATAACACTAAAAGATGATTTTTAGCAACAGGGAACAAGAGGGCTAGAGTTCTCTAGATTCCTCTCCGTAAGGACTTATCTGTAAGCGAACATCCGGAACTTACAGTACAGCTGTGAGGGCTACATGGCTCTGGCTTTAGTCATATAAGAGGACCTTTTCTACCTTGTTAGTGGTTACCTTTAAGGCGTAAGAGGGGTTGTGTTCCGGGTTGGGTGTAGTGCGGCTCCTGTCCTTATGAGTATAGGTTGCGTGTCATTGTGCCGTAAGGAAGGGGGCTCTACATTTCCAGGCCACAGAAATCTAGCGGCCCTAACTTGTTAGACGAACCTTGGAAAGACTTTATAGTGAAACTTAACTGTCCAATGGGGAGTCATGACCTCAGACTTTTAGGGATCGCGACTCACAGTGAAAGTGTACAACCTCTGCAGAGTGTAAAACTGGTATATCAGCCGTGCTCACGGACACGAGCGGCCTTGGACCCTCACGGAATAGAGATCACTATTAATTTACTTATTCTTGCTATTCATTATTCTCTTTACATGATCATGTGTTTATTATGGGAACATCCCCTATTTGATGCTACTCAATTGCTTAAAATATGATCAACTAAAAGTTACATGCAGTTGAACCAGTGTCTATCCTACTTGAGCTTCATGAACCTCATGTTACACTTGTTGAGTACTTTTGTGCTCACCCTTGCATTCCCCCACACCACAGGATGGACTCCCGAATGTGCAAATAGTGATTACTACTACTACTTTCCTGAAGATTACTAGACTTGTGGTCAACCAGTTGACGTGCCTGTGCTATGGAGCTAGCTACCACAAGAATTATTCTATGTTTCCGCTTAATTACGTGAAGACTCTGTGATATTATTCGTTATGTAATAAACATTTGTGATGATACTATTTATATTTGTCATCTTATGTGTGATTGATCTCTGGGCGCACATAAGAATATGCATTCCATTTGTTCCTTAAAAATGGGTGTGACAGTCTGGCATTCATAGTAAAAAACCTTCAAAGGCTGCTTGGCGCCTTGGCCCATGGTGTGCCTACTCAAAGATGAAGGTGGTCTTGGTGTTTTGGATATTGCTGTTCAGAATGAAAGCTAGTTCCGCAAACATCTTCACAAGTTCTATAGTAATTTCCTTGTACCCTAGGTTCAACTGGTTTGGGAGAAATATTATTCTAATAATAGACTGCCTTTCAGTTTAGTGCTTCTTAGAGGAAGCTCCTTTTGGTGGAGGGACTTACTGAAGTTGATTCCTAAATTCATAGATTTTTCAGTCATCTCAATCCATGTTTGCACCTCATGTCTTCTCCGGTATGATCTTTGGGGTTCTTCTCTCTTGAGTCAAAAGTTTCTAGAGCTGCACTCATATGCAATGAACCTCAAAATTTCAGTCTCAGTGGCAGCCTCATCAACACCCTTGCTTCATGACCTCTTTACTCTGCCTCTATCTACTGAGGCCTATGATCAGTTTCTTGAATTTTCCATAGAGATTCAGAACTTGCAACTCTGCAATAGCAATGATAAACGGTGCTACTCTTGGGGTTCATCCTTCGCTTCCAGCAAAGCTTATAGAAGACTCATTGGGCATAGGCATGTGTCTCCTACATTCAGATGGTTGTGGAGCTCAGCATGTCAAAATAAAAGGAAAGTCTTCTTCTGGTTGGTTTTACATGATCGAGTAAGCACTAGAGCTCTTCTACGCCGGCGCAACATGCATTTGCCCAATTATAGCTGTGTTCTCTGTCACTTGCTTGTGGATGAAGATTTACCACATCTACTTTTTCACTGCCCCTATGCAACTGCGTGCTGGTTTTCTATTTCTCTGGGATACCAGGCTCCTCTGATCCGGTGCTTATTGTTGAGGATTTGAAGAAGCAGATTAATCAACCCTGTTTTGCGCAGATCATTGTGACAATGTGCTGGTCCATCTGGGTGATGCGTAATGATGTTATTTTCAGAGGAATTCCACTCTCCGTACAACGATGTAAATAGGTCTTAAAAAAGAGTTTGCCTTAGTTACGCTAAGAGCAAAGGCAGATATACATCCGTTTAGATTTATGGATACAAAATCATTTGTAACTGTTCTTATTTTCTTTCATACCTTTTATGTATCTTAAGTGTAACCTTATAAATAGTTAATTATTTTTTTAATAAAGTCCAGTAGAGGTTCAAACCCCTCCTGTTTCATCAAAAGAAAAAAACAAAATAAGTTATGCCGAATTCAAATATCCCAACTCACCAAGTTTTCTGAATTAAAACATCCATCGTCCAGAGGAATGGTGCAGGAGTTTGCTTGAGTGAGGTTGAGTGGAGAGTGGAGACGCATCTGAGAAGACACGCATCAACAAATGACTGGTGTAGCTCGAAACTTGATGAATCTGTCACAAGTCTCTATTATTTAATCTTGTCCAACTCATCCTGAATAATGAATGGCTGGCACGGCTAGAGCTTCTCCAATGATTCTCAAATAGCTATCAAGGAGGAATTCTATTGGCTCTCAGGACGTTTTTAATGGCAATTTCTAAATAACTTGCTAAATGAGGCATAAAAATAATAAAAATAATAGCATTTCTATTGGCTATCGCGACTCTCAAATAGGTAGTCTAACAGAATCTCCTAGAAACATCTCTCTCACATAACTTTATTATTTTTTCTTTTTTCTATATCTCAGCTAGCTAGCTATTTACAAATTGTCATCGATAGCCAATAGTATTTCTCCTAGCTAGTTATTTGAGAACCATTGAAAATGTTTTAAGTGTAGTAGGTATGCGTATGCCTAGCCTATGTTCGAATACAGCAGTTTACAGTTCATGAGATAAGGAGAGCGGACACGGTGTCCACATGTTTTTTTTTTTGATAAAACTGGAGGGGCCTAAGCCCCTACAGGTGATTTATTAAAAGACAGAAGTTCGAGAAACACAAGAATTACAAAGAAAGAGCTCAAGAAACCAAAAAAGAGAGAAAGAAAATAAAGAAACTATCTAGAAGTCTGGTTAAGGCCAATTCTGAAGATGCTTTCCTTTGCTCTTATAGCAGTTAATGCCAATTCTCTGTTGAAGGATAATTTACTGCTGTGAATGTTTGGGCCAATTCCTCTGAAAATTACACCATTCCTTGCTCCCCAAATGGTCCAGCACATCAAAATGACGGCATTTAGGAAGAATTCTGAATTCAGTTGATCTCTGAAATAAAGGATCACTTCTGGGAAGCTTGATTGAGGTTGTATATCTAAGTTTAAAATTCCCCAGCAGGACCTTGCAAAGGGGCATTCTAGGAATAGATGGTGGAGTGTTTCTTCTTGCTAGTTGACAGAGTTCACAATTATATGTCTCCAAATGCATGTTCTTCCTCCTAAGGATGTTCCGTGTGCTTAACCTGTCTTTTAAGAGCAACCAAAAGAAGATCTTGTGTTTTGGTTGGCAAATTGTTTTCCACAGCCATCTGAAAACAGGATGAACTTGGTGTTGCCCAATCAACCTCCTATAAATTTTTGTTGCTGAGGCCGGCAAGGTAGACACATCTCAACGCACACATCTCAGCGTAGTGCCGTTGTGTTTATTCTCAGCAGCGTACCATTCGTAAGGTTAAACTATACAGAAAGGAATCAAAGGATTACAACATAAATTTTGTGCACAACAGTACAGGACCCCATGTTCAAATGAACTACCAACTTTGGACGAACATGCTTGCACGACGGTAAAGCTATATCGATTCCGGCCGGCCGTACATAGCATAATTAACCTTTTTCTACCAGTATATACATGGGCCAGTGATTTCTTTTTTCCATTCTGGGGTTTCAGAGCGGCTGAGAGTACGTCTAAACCAAAACAATGCATCTGCTGCGGAGTTTTGTAAAGGCATGTTTGAAAACACATATCTATTTATTAGTTGGGCTAAAAAATAGTTCAAATCAGGTATGGTTTGCTACTTAGTTAGCAAATAACTAGTTAAAGACTGGTCAAAAAATAAGAAGCAGTCCATCTTTTAGCATTCTTGTCTGGATACACTAGAGCTAATTTGTGCTATATTTTAGTTGGGGACATATCTGATGCAAACCACAACGTTCATGAAAACTCATGCAAACCACGGCAAAAAAGTCGTCTAAATTCACCAAAAAAAAGCATACATGTAGATAATATGATGATACACAACCTTGTAAAATATCTTGACCAGACTCGACTTTATTTGTGAGATATAAAAATAACAAATTTCTAATAAATCATCTGGACAACTTTTTTTTGCCTGGTTTGCACGGGTTTTAACAAAGGTTGTGGTTTGCATTTGATACGTTGCCATTTTAGTTAGCTAGTGCTAAGCCATTGTATCCATACAGGCCCTAGGACATGTTATGGTGTATGGGCATATGTGTTTTGCATATGGACGCTGGCGTATAACGTAAAAAACGCCAGGCCTGCTTTCATGTGCCGTGAGCTGCTGCCATCGCCTGGCCTTGATATCAACCAGGAGAGTTGCTAAGGATCTACAAGGAGAGTTGGTAATGGTGTTGGATCTGGATCGGATAGTGTGAGACTGGCTGGTGTTGCCGTCGCATGTGAGGTTTTTTTTTCTGGGAGGGAGCCTGGCCGGTGTTGGCAAGAAAAACTAGATTGGGAAAACACCTGGCCCACGAGCCTGACCCACGGCCCAACAGATCACTAGAAACACAAGCGCAAGCCTGCCCACGGCTGGACCCAAATGAAGGCCCGATGTTACAAACATAACTTAGAGGAGATGAGTGGGCCATCTCGCCAGTGCTCCATCTCTACTATAATTGATCAATCAAAATTATGCTCGGTTCACCCAGTAAAATGTCCCCCGCTGAGAGCCTTCAACCATTACGCACACAGAAAAATGCATAAGGAATTCGTCTCTGTTAAAATCAAAGGCTAATAAAACACCTCAACCAAATCGATGGCCAGAATTCAATGTTTGATGCCAGGCTTCTCACCTCGCCTTCTCACCCCGCATGTCCTCCGCATCGTCACGCGTTGAAGCCTCAAGACCCACCACGGTTTGACTTCTTGGTTGTCTCTTTTTTCCCGTTTTCCCAAAAAAAAAGAATGAAACATCATCCTCTCCCCTTCCCAACTCTCAGCGGCTAGGGTTTGTCGCCACCGCTCCACCGGTGCCGCTCGCTAGGTGAAAAGCAGAGGAGGGGGCAGCAGAGGTGGGGGATGACATGGGGGCCCCGGTTGGCGGTCTCTGTGCGCGGAGGCAGCAACGTCGCGTCGCGACGCGGTGAAGGGCGAGCGGCTGGGCCGTGGCCTGACCGGGCCGGCCTACTGGGCCTTGGCTTGGCAGCTCAAGCAGAGGAGTGGGGTAGCCGACGGGCTGGCTTGGCGGCTTGGCTAGCTGGGCCTGCTCGCTCGTTGGGCTTGGCCCGTGAGTGCAGCGAGCGCGCTTGTGCAGGATGGCCTGGCCATTGGGCTGGGCCTGCAGGATGGCGAGGTGGGCGGCTTTTGCTGGGCCGGTTGGCTACATAGGCCGATTTGGCCTTTTCTTATTAGCTGGTCTCCTATAGGCTTTTCTAATTATTTCATCTATCTATCTCTTATCTATACCAAAGTTTCCTATATGCATATACATATGTGCCAAGTATGTATAAGCCCTTAGGGGTGGTCCACTGGGGTCTAGGGTCGATTCCAACCATGTTCAAAGGATAGCACACAAAACAAGGGTTTAAAATAATTAATTACACACTAATTAATTATAAGTTGAATAGGTGGTTGGTTTGATTAACAATACATAAATCAAATAAACTCCAACTCATGAGTAGATAATTAAATACAAATGCTCTACTTTGCTATGTATGTGCTACTTGTGCAACTACATGGGTGTTTTTCCTATATGACACTCACCAAACATGGGTATGTTTGCGAAAAAAAATTCAGTTGTGATTTTTGGGTTTTTGGGAAAACTGGGATGTTACAGTCCTCCCCCCTCATTGGAATTTCGTGACGAGATTTAAAGTGCGACATACCTCTCGAACAAGTAGGGGTAACGGATCCGTAACTCTAACTCTTTCTCACATGTTGCCTCCCTCTCCGTGTGGTTGCTCCACGGAACTTTGCACATCGGTATCGTAGTGCTGCGGGTATCCTTGGTTGCTTGGTCAATAATCTGAATGGGATACTCACGGTACTCGAGGGTGTCCTGAATGTCGAGTGCATCTGTGTGAACCTGTTCCTCTAGTAACTTTAGACACTTGCGGAGCTGTGACACATGGAACACGGGATGTACACCTGCTAGTTCCTCGGGCAACTCAAGCTTGTACGCTAGCTTCCCAATCCTTTTGCAGATACGGTAGGGACCAATGTAACGAGGGGCTAACTTCCCTTTCACATGGAACCGGAAGGTGCCGCGGAGAGGCAAGACCTTGAGATAGACATGGTCTCCAACCTGGAACTCGAGGTCTCTCCGACGGTTATCTGCATAGCTCTTTTGTCGGCTTTGGGCAATCCTCAAATTCTCTCTTACCTGAGCGACTCCCTCCTCGGCCTCCTTGATCTTAGCAGGGCCGAAGAACATTCGCTCTCCTACCTCGGACCACATCAATGGGGTTCTGCACTTCCACCCGTATAAGGCCTCAAATGGTGACATCTAAAGACTAGCCTGATAGCTGTTGTTGTACAAGAACTCTACATGTGGTAAACTCTTCTCCCAATCTGTCCCATACTTCAGTACGCAGGCTCGTAGCATGTCCTCGAGAATCTGATTCACTCTCTCTATCTGCCCATCTATCTGAGGGTGATAAGCGGTGCTATAGTCGAGACGAGTGCCAATCGACTTGTGCAAACTCTGCCAGAACCTAGATGTCCACTGTGTTCCTCTATCAGATACGATGCTAACAGGTGCCCCGTGAAGTCGAAGAATGTGCTCGATATACAGATCTGCCAGCTTCTCTACACGGTAGTCAACCTTGACAGGTACAAAGTGAGCTACCTTGGTCAATCTGTCCACTATAACCCAAATGGAGTCATGGCCTTTCGGGGATCGAGGCAATCCCATGATGAAGTCCATAGATATGCATTCCCACTTCCACACAGGTACATCTAGTGGCTTCAACAAACCAACTGGTCTCCGGTGTTCGGCCTTAACCCTGTTGCATATATCACATCTGGCTACATGACCTGCAATATCCTTCTTCATGTCCTTCCACCAGAACTTCTTCCTCATGTCGGCATACATCTTTGTACCGCCAGGATGGATGCAATACTTAGAGTCATGCGCTTCTATCAGGATCTCCTTACGGATGGCCTTATCAGACGGTACACAGATTCTGTCGTTGCACCAACACACTCCTCGTTCATCTACTCGGAACTCAGGGTACTTACCAGCTTCCATCCAATCACGAAGCTGCAAGATCTCAGGACATTTCTTTTGAGCCTTACGAATACGGTCCATTATGTCGTATTGCACTCGCAACTCGTTCAACATGCCCTTGGGTATGATCTCGAGGCGAAGTTCACCCATTTCCTGACAGAGCTCGGATGGTACGACCTCCATGGACAGGCTGTGGCAATAGCTCTTGCGGCTCAAGGCATCAACAACTACGTTGGCTTTCCCCGGATGGTAGTGAATTTGCAGGTCGTAGTCCTTAATCAACTCCAGCCATCGGCGTTGTCTCATATTCAAATCCTCTTGGGTGAAGAAGTATTTTAGGCTCTTATGATCGGTATAGATATCGCACTTGTTCCTGATAAATTAGTGCCTCCAGATCTTTAGAGCATGCACAACAGTGGCTAGCTCGAGATCATGAGTAGGGTAATGCTACTCATGGTCCTTCAACTGACGGGACGCATAGGCAATGACTCTCCCATCCTGCATCAGAACACAGCCAAGTCCCTGTCTGGATGCATCACAATAGACCACGAAGTCCTTCCGGATGTCAGGCAAGGCAAGAACAGGAGTGGTGGTAAGCTTCTATTTCAGAGTCTGGAAACTAAGCTCACACTCGGGTGTCCACTCAAACTCATTGGTCTTCTTCAAGAGGTTGGTCATGGGCTTAGCTATCTTAGAGAAGTTCTTGATGAATCTGCGATAGTAACCAGCTCACCTTAGGAAACTGCGAATATCTGTCGGATTGCGGGGTTGCTCCCACTCTTTCACAGCTTCGATTTTCACGGGATCAACAGCAACACCCTCAGCTGTGAGTACATGGCTGAGAAAAGCGACTTCTTCGAGCCAAAACTTGCACTTGCTAAATTTAGCATACAGCTGATTTTGTCTTAATCTCTCCAGAACTACTCTCAAGTGCTGCTCATGCTCTTCGGCGGTGGATGAATAGACAAGAATGCCATCTATGAACACCACCACGAACTTATCTAGCTCGTCCATGAACACCTTGTTCATCATGTTCATAAAGTAGGCCGGTGCATTGGTGAGGCCAAAAGACACAACGGTGAACTCATACTGCCCATACCTAGTGACGAAAGCGGTCTTAGGAATATCCTCAGACCTGATCTTCATCTGATGGTACCCAGATCTGAGATCGATCTTGGAAAAGAACTTGGCATCCTTCAGCTGATCTAGGAGGTCATCTATCCTTGGCAGAGGATACTTGTTCTTGACTGTCACGGCATTCAAATTCTGATAGTCAATGCACATCCTCATAGAGCCATCCTTCTTCTTTACAAACAAGATAGTTGAGCCCCAGGGTGAAGCACTGGGTCTGATGTACCCCTTGTCAGACAACTCCCTAAGCTGCTTCTTGAGCTCCTCCAGCTCATCGACTGACATGCGGTAGGGCCTCTTAGCAATGGTCCTGGTACCAGGTAGTAAGTCAATCACAAACTCAACATCCCGGTCAGGTGGCATACCCGGTAACTCCTCGGGAAACACATCAGGGTACTCACACACGACGGGCACCTCTTCAACCGATTTGGCCTCCAAAGCACTCATCAAGGTGTCTGTCTTCTTGTGGTGAGGCTCACATCTGACTACCCGGCCACTCGGATGTGTAATCTCCACATATCTAGTTGAGCAAGATATCACTCCCTTGTGCAGAGTCAACCAATCCATACCCAAGATAACATCCAGACCTTCTGACGGAAGCAAGGTGAGGTCGGCTAGAAAAGTGCAACCTTCTATAGTGATACTCACTCCCTTATAGATTTTGGTGGATCTGGTGGTACCTAAGGGGGATATGGTGTCTATGGGTATACTCCGTGGTGTGACAGGTATGCGGTGCTCTCGTGCAAACTTAGATGCTATATAAGAACATGTAGCACCAGAGTCGAAAAGAACCGAGGCTAAAACCCCCTGTACCAAAAACATACCGTACACCGCGTCTAGGGCATCCTGAGCATCCTCCGCGGTCAGGTGGGTGAGACGGCCGCGGGTGGCTCCCATGGCTGGCTTGCGTGGCGCTCCCGGGGTTGGTGCCTGTCTTGCAGGGGTCTGCACAGGTGCAGCCCTCTGTGGACAGACCACGGACTTGTGACCCGGCTGGCCACAGGTGAAGCACGCGAAGGGCACATTGCCTGTGGTGGTGGACGCAGGTGCCTTCCACGTACTCTGGCTTGGGCTCTGAGCAGGGTGACCCTGAGCGGGGCAGTGGTAGTTGGCGGAGTAGGTACCACCACCACGGCTCGGAGCAGCTCCCTGGGCAAAGTGAGAGCGGGACTGCGGCGGAGGAGACCCACACTGCCTCTGGGCCGGGGTGCGAGAGGAACCCTCGCCCCGACGCCTCTTCTCCTTGTGCTCCCTCTGAGCGTTTGCCTCCAGGCGGTCTCTCTCCATCTCCAGCACCTTGTTGATCATCTGCCAGAGGGTACGGCACTCATGGCCCGAGAGAGCGATCTTGAGGCGTGAGTTTAACCCCTTCTTGTAGTGGTACATCTTCTTCTTGTCGGCGCTGGTCTCCTCAGGAGCGTACCGCATCATGCGAATAAAGCGGGTGGTGTACTCCTACACCTTTAGAGTCCCCTGGGTGAAGTTGCGGAACTCCTCCACTTTGGCATCCATGACGCCCTCAGGCACGTGGTGCTCGAGGAAGGCCTCAGTGAACTCCTTCCACGATATGCTCCCGGGGTCATCGTGGGCATCACAGTAGCCATCCCACCAAGCGCGCGCAGCGCCAGTGAGCTGATGAGCGGCGACTCCAACACACTCCTCGTCAGTGCAGGTGGTGAGGTCCAGCTTCTTCTCAATCTCCCGTAGCCAGTCCTCGGCGGCGATGGGGTCATCGTCGGCATAGTCGAAGGTAGGGGGCCTCAGATTGAGGAAACCCTCCAACTTCCTCTGGAAGTCATTCGGCTGCCCTCCGTGGCGGTGAAGGATTCCCTCAGCCAAAGTCTCCAGAAGGCGGGTCTGGCGGTCCATCACCTCCGCCAGATGTGGTGGTGGCGGCGGCGGTGGTGCGTCTTCTCCAGGCACGGCGGCTCCAATCCCACCTCCAGGTTGAGCGGCTCCTGCCTCACCTGCGGGCTCCACGGGGACAGGCTCCTCCATGGCAGCAAAAACGGCGAAGGGAGCTCCATGGCCTCCTCCACAGCCACGGCCGCACCCACGGCCCATGGGCGCGGGGGAAGGCGAGCGGTTGTTCAGATGAGCGGAACGGTGGCAAGACATCTCACTGTAGGGTTAGGTCAAGATTAAAGGTCTATTAAGTAATTACACAATTTTGATCGCAATATTTAAAAGATTGCTAACCGACACTCAATACAAGAAGGTGATAAGAACCATAAGACACAATAAGATCCAATCATCCAATACATGGTTTTATTACAAAGCGACGTCTCCAGTAGCTACACTAGGCAGACTCACGGGAATCATGCTACACGCAGACAGCTCAAAAGTGGACAATCTACTCTATTCTAAGGAATGAGTCATGTCTCATGGCCACGCAGGGCTCATCAAGGTTACTACTACATTATTACATGATCATGAGAGGGTAACTACTCCTGTCCGAAAGTGGCGGGTGGTGTAGACAGGCCATCGGTGGAAGCGGAAACCTCGGAAGTGCAGTCCAAGGCACGGAGCTCATCGTCGGTGTGGTGGATCCTCGCAACGCGGGCAAGAGCGTGCTCCAGCACCTCAGTCCGTGGAATCCGAGGATACTCCGCGGATGAACATGCTACCAAGTTGAGCTTGGTGGGCTCAACGTGGAAGGTCAGCCTGCGCGGCTTCCTGCGTGTCCCAGGCGAAAGAGGGTCCTGTACCATCTCGATCTCCTGGACACGCTTAGCGTCAGCGATGACCCAAGCCTGACGGAGACGGTTCACCTTGTCTTGAAGGAACTCGGTGCACTTGACATAGTGGGTGAGGTGGTGCGCGTTGTAGGTGGAAGCAATGGCAACCCTTTCTGCCTCATCCTCCAGGGCATTGCAGTGATCCTGCAAGCCACACCTGGCGAAGGCACACTTCTTCTCCTTCTCCTAGAGCTCCTTCAGGACACGCCTCTGCCGCTCAATGCGATCCTCGTACTCTAGCAGCTGGGAGGACAGGTAGTCATTGCAGAGCTCTTGCTCCAGCACCTTGTCCTTGAGCTCAGCAATCTCTGCCTTGAGCACCCTCTCACAGGACTCGTGGAGGACCTCCATCTTGCAGGAGTTCTCGCGCTCCTTCACGAGATCGTGAATCACCAACTCACACTTCCACTCCTCCTGTGCTAGGACGTCATCACGCTGGAACTGGAAGTCCTGAAGGCTGCGGTTCTGCGACTCCACCTCCATGAAGTAGTGGTCCTGGGCAAGGATGTATTGCGCGGAGGCACTCAGACAGGGGTCGACCTCGACACGCGCAGCATAGTCGGCAACAGCATCCTGCGGCACCATGACCTGGTTGAGGTTGAGGGCACGGGGCAGCAGATGGTAGGGCCCAGTCTGGAGGTAGTCGTGCGCGTCACGCATCACGCTACGGAGAGCCGTGCATGAAACGAACTGCACACAAGCAGCAACAGAAGTCTCCACAACCACCTCCTCGAAGGCGTGAAGCACGGGCACTTACGCGATGGCAGGGACCCAGAAGTGGACGACGACATGACCTTGAAGAAAGTCCGTCCGGTCCAGCCTTGCCCCGGCACATGCACGTGATCCTCTCAGTGGGGATGCCCAGCGAGTCGAGTACCCCGTACAGGATCGTGGCGAACCCACGGTAGTCTCGTGCGTCAACAGCAAGCTCAACAAGCGGATCCATCTGCAAAACAACAGCAAAGACGGAGTTAGCAGGTTATACCTTATAAGGTAACCAGGTAGAACAGAGTAAGTCTGAGACACAACATGATAGGATAAGGCAAAACAGGGTAAGATGGGGGTAACACATAGGAAATCCAACTATGTGATACATGGTATCATAGGGTGGAGTAGAGCGAAGTAGAGAAAAGTAGCCTGAAGTGGAGTGAAGTCGGGCGATGGAGAGCGACAATAGGCAAGAAAGCAAGCAGTATTTGTGGTAAGACATGTGAAATGAGGAAAGCCATGCAAGAAAATACAGCATGGTCGGTAATATAACCGAAGGTGCATAGATTCGTGCCTGTTTCTATCGGCCAATCCTAAGGGTTCGTCCTAGGGTCAAGCATGGCTCTGGTACCAACTGAAACGATCCTGCATTCCGCGAAGGGAATGCCACAGATTCGACGTGTAATAGATGAACGAGTTCATGCCATTACCCAATTCTCAGTCGAATAATAGAGTCATACACGAATATCAGAGTACAAATAGAAGGTTTACATTAACTAATATCATCGCCACACAGGGCGGAACATGCTCACACACAGCATCTGGAACAGCATCTCATAGACAGCAGTGGAAACTAGGACTCCTTGCACCAAGCTTGAGCGCAGGGCGAACCCCTACTCCTCCCAGTCGTCCTCCTCATCGAACTCGGGCTCCGAGCTTGCCAAAAATCTATCAGTACACTTGGTACTGGCCACACATCTCCCACCCTTATGATGCATTTGCTTTGTGGAACTGGATACAAAGGGGGTAAGAAAAGACCTATCTTTGGTTGTGGTTTCCTATGCGAATAATCAATATATTAATAATATAAGTTTGTCAAATTTTAACCCATCTTATTCACACACGTTATCCCATCCCATCATATCTCATCACCACATCACATCTCATCTCACTCTCTCATCGGCATGGACAACTCCCTCTCGTCCATGTCTCAACGGCCTCAGCCGGAACACTACTCTGGAACCCAGGGAAGGTAGAAGGACTCCTCTCACTAGTCAAGTGAAGCTATACTTAGGAAAGGTCCATAGCCGAAGGGTTCGGCATATGTATCGATCGATCAACCAGAAACTCTGCAGAGGTTTACACATCCCACTAGATAGCTATCCTCGATGATGCCTCTTCTAAGCTGATTTCGGGCCACCTACCGACTAGAAACGGTACCACCCTATCACTCAGAACTGGGGCCGTGTCGGAGTACCACCGACACGCTGGGACTATGAGACGTAGTACTTGGCCCCTGAGTACTACGCTGTCTTGGGAGGGTGTGGGTCCTCATGCCCGTACCTCCCTACACTATCCACTAATCTCTCAATAGTAGTGGCACCGCGCTAGCAAGTCAAACGTCCGTCTCCTCCCCACAGAAGCGAGTGGGTGTGCAAGGATTCCTAAGACCCGGTCCACAAACATATCAGTCCTTAGGGTGACTAAGCAGGATATCTTCACAAGGGGAAACCGTTTTCCGCTCAACGGAACACCCGGCACCCCGTGCCATCACAGCACCTCCCATCTCGGGGCTTCATCCCACGAAGACACTCCACCCTAGGACCTCTCCCTGTCACATGTACCCGCCACAGGCACCTCACATGGCGAACGCCTAGGAAGCATCCTCCGGCAAGACTTGTCTTCCCGACTCGTCGTAGTTCCTACTCGGTCGACTCGACCCTCACCACACACCCAAGACTCACGCCAAGATCTCCCTAGGTTCATTATCAGGTTATTATCAGGTTAACGGCACCTCGTGCCTTATCTCAAACGCCTCTCACTCACCAGCATCACATCACAGATATAAAGCGAGTAAGAGTAAAGCAGTGGTAACAATTAATATAGCAGCATCTAATCTAACAGCAGGGTGAGCAGGTGTAAGGTTGCAACAAGGTAAGTGGCTCAAAAAGCAGTAAACTACCATGCAACCTATCAGTGATATTATGGCATAAAACTATAGCTCTAGCAATTCTAAGTATTTGCATTGCGTAATAGGATCTACGAATGGGTGGGGCATGGCACCTGGCAGGTCATCACCCAAGTCGTCGGTGTAGTCAGGATCGAACTCCTCAGTCGGTGGCTCCTCCGGGTCTGTAAAACGTGACATACGGCCGCGTTAGCGGCTCCTATAGAGATGTATAAAAAAGCAACTGAAAACCGAAAGATCCAAATGCACTCAAACATAGGCCTATGACGTAGAGCTCATTTTTAGAAAAATTTGGACTCTGGTTTGGCATTTTTCTGATCTACGGTTAATAAATCATGAATTTTTGAAGATTTAAATTATTTCTAAAAAAGGAAAAATAGGTTGATTAATCTAGGGGTGACACGTGGCGGCTTCTGGTTGGTCAGAGGGGAATCATAGGCTGACAGGTGGGGTCGTGGTGAACAGTGGATGACAAGAGGGACCTAGGTCAATGGTCAACGTTGACTAGTCAACGGTCAACGCTGACCGGGCCGGGTCAGGGCTTGGTCTGGGCCGGGTTGGGCCAATTCGGCCCGGACACGTGTCAGCGTGTGGTGTAGCCACGTCGCGGGCTGGACTCAAACTGGGTTCCGGTTCACGTAGACACGGCTCATGGTGAAATCGTGCCAGACGGTCCATGAGCCGCTGGCTCGGTCCACGGTGGACTCAATCCACCGTCTCCTCCCTTCTCTCTAGCTCATGTGCATCAGGTGCACCCACGGCTCCACTGCCTTCTCCCCCCTTCCCTTTCTTGCCTCCACGACGGTGCTCCCGCCGGCGGCGAGACCACGCGTTCGCGCTTTGCAGCTGCTAGGCTTGGACGCTAGGGGCTTCTACGGCTCAGGGGACCTTGAAGGTCGTGGCGGGGTCCAGCGGCGGCGGTTGAGGTGCCCCGCGGCCGGCAGAGGCTCGGCGATAGCTCGATGGCGCCATGGGGCGTGGTGACCCCGGTGAGCAGGGGCCATCCAACGGCACCCGGGTTCTCCTCCCTCCTACTTGCGCTCGGCGTGTCTCTTAACATGGCGAAACGCGTGCTGCTCCCCTGCTCTCCTCTACTGCTCCTAGACCGCAAGGATGGCCTCGCCATGGCCGTGCTCTGGCCATGGTGGGCGCGCTCCACGCGAGTGCGTGGCGGTGGCGTTCCTGGGCCGCTGTGGCTCGGCACGGGGACCGCGGCATGAGTACTTATGTGTGTGCGTGCGTGTTGTGCATCCATGGCCAAAGGAAGCGTCTTGGTTCATCCCAAGGGCGAAAACATGGCGGCGATCATGGCGAGCTTGTGACGGCAAACGGTGGTGGCCGAAGGTCTCACCGCAGGGCTTGGGGCAGACAGGGTGGTGGTGCAGCAGCGAGTCGCGGCCATGAAGACAGGATGAAGGCTGGCGAGCAGGTCTGTGGCGGCGTCATGGACTGGTGGCGTCATTCTCGGCTCCGGTAGCTCCTCCGCGTCTTGGTGGCTCTCCCCTCCCTTCTCCTTTGCTCCTCCTTCCCTCCTCTGATTCGGGCGTGGGGTTGGTGTGTTGCCACCAGACAGCGGCAGTGGAATAGCTGAGAGGGGCAAGGGCACCCGGGGTGCTCTTTTATAGCTGGCTCACGAGCATGGCGGGGTGGCGGACGGTGGAGGGTGAGTTGGGGGTACGTGGAAGCGATCGAGGCGCTAGGGCTAGTTTCTTTTGGCTCGGTGCGCGATCGTGGACGCGCCGGCGTTCCCGAATTTGAAAGCCGCGGTCAAAAGCGAGGATAGGGTGGCAGGGATGAGGCCATGGCAGGCGAGTGTGTCAGCACGACCGTCGTGCGGCATCACAAGCACGGGGACGCGGGGTGCCGTAGATAGGCTACGTGGTGGGCATCCGTTGCGCGCAGGGTAGGCGGCAGCGGCTCGAACGGCGAGGATGGACGGGGTGCTCTCGGATTCCCCGCGCGGTGAGCGCTCTGCTTTTGGGTGAAAAGCAGAGGAGGGGGCAGCAGAGGTGGGGGGTGACATGGGGGCCCTGGTTGGCGGTCTCTATGCACGGAGGCAGCAATGTCGTGTCGCGACGCGGTGAAGGGCGAGGGACTGGGCCGTGGCCTGACCGGGCCGGCCTACTGGGCCTTGGCTTGGCAGCTCAAGCAGAGGAGTGGGGTAGCCGACGGGCTGGCTTGGCGGCTTGGCTAGCTGGGCCTGCTCGCCGTTGGGCTTGGCCCGTGAGTGCAGCGAGCGCGCTTGTGCAGGATGGCCTGGCCATTGGGCTGGGCCTGCAGGATGGCGAGGTGGGCGGCTTTTGCTGGGCCGGTTGGCTACATAGGCCGATTTGGCCTTTTCTTATTAGCTGGTCTCCTATAGGCTTTTCTAATTATTTCATCTATCTATCTCTTATCTATACCAAAGTTTCCTATATGCATATACATATGTGCCAAGTATGTATAAGCCCTTAGGGGTAGTCCACTGGGGTCTAGGGTCGGTTCCAACCATGTTCAAAGGATAGCACACAAAACAAGGGTTTAAAATAATTAATTACACACTAATTAATTATAAGTTGAACAGGTGGTTGGTTTGATTAACAATACATAAATCAAACAAACTCCAACTCATGAGTAGATAATTAAATGCAAATGCTCTACTTTGCTATGTAGGTGCTACTTGTGCAACTACATGGGTGTTTTTCCTATATGACACTCACCAAACATGGGCATGTTTGCGAAAAAAAATTCAGTTGTGATTTTTGGGTTTTCGGGAAAACTGAGATGTTACACCCTCCGTTCAAAAGTCATTTATACATAGTTTCTTGCCATGTTTCTAGACGTAATGCATATATAGATGCGTAGTTCTTACCGTATACCTAGACATAATATATATCTAAATGTGTAGAAAAAACAATGTACTAGAAAAACCAGAACAATTGTAATTTGAAACGAATGGGGTATTTATTAGAAAAGCGAAAAAAATTCTCAAAGTTATTAAGCCATTTTTCGATTCAAATACTATTTAGTCGTTGGCCCTAAACTGATCCAAACCAGGCCAAAATTGATACAAGATTTCAGCATGGTGTTGGTGTGGAGCAATTTGGGATCTTGAGCATGTCTTAGGTTGAGTTGGGTAAAATTACGTGGCCAAAACCCACAATATTTTTGGAATTTTCAATTTCCAATATCAAAATGAAATTAACTGTGCCGAACATATAAAGTCCACATGTTCACATCGAACAAGTTCGCACATTTCATACGGCACGGCCAAAATATGTAGTAGGTGACCGGATTGCCGTCTCGGGTAATCACATCCACCCAACCATTCCGTACGTTATGTCCATCAATCAGAGCACGTTCATACTACTATATGCTAATGTAGAAAAAGCGGAGAGACCACTATATAATCCCATGCATTGCACGACGGGTAACCTCAAACCATCCAGCAAACCAGAGCACAGGAAATAAGAAAAACAGAGTGCGAGGGAACTTGACCAATTTTTTCAGGCTAGCAAAGATGGTCGCTGCCGGAGCTGCAGCCGCCATGGCGATGTTCCTCTTGGTCGCGCTCTCTGCTTCCCAAATGGCGTCCTCCCTCCGCCCTAGTGCCGGCCTTGGCGTGTGCCACCCCAGCGGGTATCTCCCGGGCCGGTCCGGCCACTGCGAGAAGAGCAACGACCCAGACTGCTGCGAGGACGGCAAGAAGTACCCGCAGTATCGCTGCTCGCCGCCGGTCACAGCCAGCACCAAGGCGGTGCTGACGCTCAACAGCTTTGAGAAAGGCAAGGACGGCGGTGGCCCGTCAGAGTGCGACAACGCGTACCACAGCGACAAAGAGAAGGTTGTTGCTCTCTCTACGGGATGGTTCAGCAACATGGCGCGCTGCGGGCACCGCATCAAGATCACCGCGAACGGCAACTCCGTGTACGCCAAGGTGGTGGACGAGTGCGACTCCGTGGAAGGCTGCGACGAGGACCACAACTTCGAGCCGCCATGCGACAACGACATCGTCGACGCGTCGCCGGCTGTGTGGGATGCCCTGGGGCTCGACCAGAACGTTGGGATGGTAGACATTACCTGGTCCGAGGAGTGAACATCAGCTGCAGTAGATGGTTATGTTTGCTCTGTTGGTGAGACGTGTGCTGTGTATAAGGAGGTAAACATATTCGTAGTCCATACTTCAGAGTAGGGTCGGCTCGTGGCTCATTGCCCTATATGTACTATACCGTATCCCATTATATGTTGCGTGTATATTATGGAATAAAAGATGTCATTCATCTTCTCAATAAGTTTATCTACGGCTCTACGACGGGCATTCATAGCATGACATTATGCCACATCACTAACAAGCTAGCATTTCAGCTGTCCAATTTTTATACTATGCTAAATTTATCCCGGCTGACTTTATTTAGGACTTTTTCGGATAAACCCATCATCTCCTAGTAAATGTGGATTCATACACTCCAATCCATATGTGGCAAATGGGTTTATCTACTATACCTAAACTAGATGATTCCCGACGCATTGCTGTGGAACTTTTATAGCAATGTATAGGATCATAATTCATGGAGCAAGAAATAATAAAATCATGATAGTTTTTTAAATATGTATGCAGTTAGTTTAATGAAAATAGTAGGAAAGTGATTAGCGCAACTCCTGCAGCTCTTTTTATTAACAAATTAAATATAGAACTTGTACAAGAATTTCTTATTATTGATTCAAATGCTCTCGGCTCCGTAAAAGAAGCGGCAGGTTGGAAGCAACGAGCGGCTGGGCGACCATGGTTTCTCGCCATAGGTTGCTAAGCCGGTTTTGATACCTCGTAAAAATGCATAATGGATTCCACTATCATGTTCCTCTCACCGTGGCGATTGAAAAAACATATATAGATCATCCAATTTGGATTTGAGATGAAGAAAATGCAATTTTAGAAAAATTATCCAGCAGAAACCGGCTAAGCCGGTTTTGTAAACTTCTCCAAATTGAAGGGTGGACTTCACTATTCTGTTTCCCTTGTCGAGACGATCAAAAAATCATATATAGATCATTCAATTTGTAGTCCAGATGAAAAATTATATGTTGACATCAAATTTGGGATGAAAGCGACATTGTGTCCTATGCATAGATGGGCTTTCTAGAAGAAATTGGCTTTTCAGAAACAGCATAAGCCGGTTTTTGCAGTTTGAGGCAAAAATCAAATTTACTTAGATGGGAACTTGACCAATCATGTAGGAAACTTGCAGATTTTTTTTGTCTAGAAAATTTTGTACTAGGATAAGACTAGCCGATTGAGGTATCCAACACACAATCGTAAAAAACAATCTACTACCTTGTTCTCCTACCTTTAGCTCTTCCAACCCCATGCTATTCACAGTACCTCTCTCAACGATATTTGTTAGTGTTATAGGTGTCCTTGCCGACCCTAGGGCAGCACCGTTCTGTTAGCTCCTCCCCGACGGGTCCTTTCAGGAGGTGTTCATAGGTTTTTTTGGGTGAAGAATGAGTGTCAAATCTGCAAATAGCCGACTTGCTGGCCAGCCTCGCTGTTTTTTACCTCCTTCGCTGCATGCATAGCCGCATAGATAGGCCTTATGCAACCTTAGGCGATCTAGCCCTTGCTAGTGTGTGGCTGGAATTCACGTCAACACACTTTTTGACGACTCCGTTAGGGAAGAAAGAGATCCAATGTCAACATGTTTAAAGACAAGGCAAGAAGATGAGCCATTTTGACTGATCCAAAGAATAATCAAGATAACATTGTCTTGTCTGCAATGTTCAAACAACTCCCCGAGGATCTTCGCAAGATGTTGGAGGCCAAATATGCTGCCGATCTAAAAGCAATTCTTGTGAGCTGCACGACGATCCCATCTTTAGTGACCGTTCAACATCCACATCCAGGGCATGAGGTATGGCGATGAAAAGGTTGATGATCTGCCACCTACTCATGTTGATTATTCTAATAATATATGCTAGATGATCATAATAAAATGAACGATAATAACCTTCTTTCTGTATTTAACATGATCATGATTCATTTTGGTACATTAGATGGTAAAAAAGTTGATCATATTGATGCATCTGCTAGTGGATCAGCCCTAGTTGCTAAACAATCTCAACTATAGGCTATTATGATAATTAGACCATGTATGTATATTTTATAGTTCTTTACAACGATATGCTAAATTGATTTTGCAGAAAATAGACTTGCACATAGCATTATTCAAAACCTAAATCAATTTAGTACAAAATTTGTTTCATCATAAAAAGGGTTTATTTCCATTCTCATAAGGGTTCAAAATTTCACCAAATTTGGTTAAAAAATCATGAATTTTGGTAATTTTGGGGGTGGCCAAAAGAAAAAAGTGAAATTTTATATTACACTAATGCATATTCTTTATTGTAAATATACAACTCTAGACTCATATTTTCTATTGTTTATGTTGCAAAATTTTCTACTTAATATATGCATAGTAATAAATTATGCCAATATTGTTTATATCTTCAACTTTTAAAAATTATCTTTTGTTAAAGTCTCTAGAGAAATTTAGCTAAAATTTCATGAATTTCGGTAATTTTGGGGATTGGCCGAAAAAAATCGAATACCGAAATTGAAAACCATGTCTCACTATTCTTTGTTCTACATAGAAAATTTTATTTTAGTTTCAGTTACTCCCTTCATTCCAATTATAAGTCGTTCCGTCTTTTCTAGATACATAGTTCTTATACTATCCATCTAGACATATGCATAATATCTAGATGCATAGCGAAAACTATGTACTAGAAAAGTTAGAACAAATTACAATTTGAAATGAGAAGGTATTTATTAGGAAGCTAAAATTTTCTCAAAGTTGTTAAGCCATTTTTCGATTCAAATATTATTTAGTCGTTGGCCCTAAACTGCTCTAAACCAGACCAAAACTCAACTAGATTTCAGCATGGTGTTGGTGTGGAGCAATTTGGGATCTTGGAGCATGTCTTAGGTTGAGTTGGGTAAAATTACGTGGCCAAAATCCACAATATTTTTGGAATTTTCAATTTCCAATATCAAAATGAAATTAACTGTGCCGAACATATAAAGTCCACATGTTCAGATCGAACAAGTTCGCACATTTCATACGGCACGGCCAAAATATGTAGTAGGTGACCGGATTGCCGTCTCGGGTAATCACATCCATCCAACCATTCCGTACGTTATGTTCATCAATCAGAGCACGTTCATACTACTATATGCTAATGTAGAAAAAGCGGAGAGACCACTATATAATCCCACGCATTGCACGGCGGCTAACCTCAAACCATCAAGCAAACCAGAGCCCAGGAAATAAGAAAAACAGAGTGCGAGGGAACTTGACCAATTTTTTCAGGCTAGCAAAGATGGTCGCTGCCGGAGCTGCAGCCGCCATGGCGATGTTCCTCTTGGTCGCGCTCTCTGCTTCCCAAATGGCGTCCTCCCTCCGCCTTAGTGCCGGCCTAGGTGTGTGCCGCCCCAGCGGGTATCTCCCGGGCCGGTCCGGACACTGCGAGAAGAGCAACGACCCAGACTGCTGCGAGGACGGCAAGAAGTACCCGCAGTATCGCTGCTCGCCGCCGGTCACAGCCAGCACCAAGGCGGTGCTGACGCTCAACAGCTTTGAGAAGGGCAAGGACGGCGGCGGCCCGTCAGAGTGCGACAACGCGTACCACAGCGACAAAGAGAAGGTTGTCGCGCTCTCCACGGGGTGGTTCAGCAACATGGCGCGCTGCGGGCACCGCATCAAGATCACCGCAAACGGCAACTCTGTGTACGCCAAGGTGGTGGACGAGTGCGACTCCGTGGAAGGCTGCGACGAGGACCACAACTTCGAGCCGCCATGCGATAACAACATCGTCGACGCGTCGCCGGCTGTGTGGGATGCCCTGGGGCTCGACCAGAACGTTGGGATGGTAGACATTACCTGGTCCGAGGAGTGAACATCAGCAGCTGCAGTTGATGATTATGTTTCCTTTGTTGGTGAGACGTGCTGTGTAGTGTGTATAAGGAGATAGAGAGATTCGTGGTCCATACTTCAGAGTAGGGTTGTTGGCTCGTGGCACACTGCACCATACGTATTGTATCCCATTGTATTGTTGCGTGTATATTATATGGAATAAATGATGTCATTCATCGGTCTATATACGGCTCTACGACGGGCATTCATAGCATGACATTATGCCACATCATTAACAAGCTAGCATTTCAGCTGTCCAATTTTTATGGTATGCTAAATTTATCCCGCCTTACTTTATTTAGGACTTGTTTTTGATAAATCCATCATCTCCCATTAAATGTGGATTCGTCTACTCCAATCCATATGTGGTGAATAGATTTATCTACTATACCTATATAGGAGACCCTCACCAATAGATTTCTCAACAATTTTGTGAAGCCATATCATCCAAGGGTCCCACAACCATAGGTCCACATGCAGTGGCAGTTAAACCATCACCTTCATCCATGTTCACATCTTAGGCAGAGCCGCCTCTCAGATTCCAAACATGCGAACTGAACATTCATTGCTATCCAACTCAGATTGCATCAGCTCTTTGTTTCCAAACCAGCAAACTCAACTGTCATTCATATCTATTGATCTGCCTCCTCCATCTCCCTACCGACGAGCTGGCCATTTTAAACCCCCTTTCAGTTCTCATAAGTTGGGCTTCCTACTTTGCCTCATCAAATGCTCTCGGGTCCGTACGAGCGGCTGGACTACCACGGTTTCTCACCATAGATTGCTAAGCCAGTTTTGGTACCATGTCAAAACGAATAATGGACTCCACCATTGACCCATGGTGTTCCTCTCATTGTGACGATTGAAAAAAAAACATATATAGATCATCCAATTTGAACTTCAGATGAAGAAAATGCAATTTTAGAAAAAAAAAAACATCCAGCAAAAGCTTGCTAAACCGGTTTTGTAACTTCTCCAAATTGAAGAGTGGACTCCACGGTTTTGTTTCTCTTGTGGAGACGATAAAAAAACATATATAGATCGCCGAATTTGAAATCTAAATGAAAAAATTACGTATTGACGTTAAATTTTGGATTGAAGTGACAAAACAACTTAGTGAGTTAATTTACGTCTTATGGATGGGCTTCCAAGAAAAATCTGGCTTTTCAAAAACAAGCTTAGCCGGTTTTCATAGACTGAGTCAAAATCAAATCTACTTCAATGAGAACTTGACCAATCATGTAGGAAACTTGCAGATTTTATCTAAAACATGTTTTCTGCTAGGATAAGACCATATTAGAGGATCACAACCGATTGATGTATCTAACACACAACCGTAAAAAAACAATTTACTACCTTGTTCACCTACCTTTAGCTCTTCCAACGCATTATTGTTTAGCACCTCTCTCAACGATATTTGTTGGTGTTTTAGGTGTCCTTGCTGACCCTAAGGCCACCCCACTGTGCTAGCTCCTCGCCAACGGGTCTTTTCGGGAGGTGTTTGTAGGTTTTCTGGCGAAGAACAAGCGTCAAATTTGCATAATCGAACTTGCTGGTCGAGCTCGCTGTTTTTTACCTTCCTCCTTGCGTGCATAGCCACATGGGCCTTATGCAACCTCAAGTGATCTAGCTCTTGCTAGTATGTGTGACTGAAATTTACATCAACAGACTTTCTTTATTTATTAGGACTTGTTTAGTTAAATCCATCATCACCCAACAAATGTAGGTTAGATAATTTCTCCTGATCAGTTTCTCTCGTCCACTCCAAAGAACGTGAGGTGAATGGCTTTATTAAAACAAACCTGAGAAATTAATCCACTAGCACATTACATGATGAGCAAATAATCACGTTTATGGATGGATAGAAGCATCAAAATATCATATTGATTACAATTTGCAAAGCTTGACCTCTTCTCCATTCTGCAAGAACGAGTTTCATTCAAACGAAACTCTCTCTCTCTCTTCATAATGAACTAGGGTCACCAAATCTAGTGATGTGTTATAGTATTAAATGCAAATAAAACTCAGATGAAACCTCCATGAGACTGGTTTGAAAATTAGCAATATTTATATCTCTAAATAAGTTTATGATACTAATTATGCACCATAAAAATTAAGTGTGTGTTTGGTTTGGGGATGATATAGAACGGGTTGGACTCGTCCCAGTTTTGAACCCATGTCATGTTTGGTTTGAGGGATAGAGTCATTCCAGTTTCTTGTTTGGTGTGAGGGATTGAGTGGGATGTGATGGATGGCCACCATTAACTACTGTTATCCATGGGACTAGCTGACATCATGGGACCCACAAGTCAGCCACTCATGCACATCTTCTTCCTCCTCATCCCTATCGACCCATGGATGCTGCCATGTGCTACTTGCCCACCCCACCATAGTGACCATCGCCCCCCCCCCCCCCCCCGCCACGCCTCGGCGGCCAACGTCACGCTGTGCTGCCCTTGTCGAGCCGCCTCGCGCTGCCCCTTCGCGCACCTTGCACCGCACCGGCGACCCACGCTGGCCCCACTGCGCTGTCCTGCACCGTCCTGCGTTGCCCTGCGCGCACTGGCCCTGCCACACCACCTAGCACTGCCCTGCTCCGGCGGCCAGTGCCCAACCCCACGCATCCGGCGCCGTGCCCTAGGCAGCCTCAAGCAGAGCAGGCCTCCACATCCCGCGCCGCCCAGCGCTCCCGCGCGGAGACAACACAACGTAGATATAGGTCAACGCGGTGCCCCCAATTTGGTGAAACCAGCTCAACTCGCATCTAGCAGGGATATTCCCTATGGGAACGAACCCAACCCACTTGAACTTCAAAGCAAACACTATCGAATCTGGGTCCAACTCATGCCAACCCAGGTGAACCCTCAATCCAAACACATGCTAATATTTTCTTATATACAATCAAACTTGAAAATGTTTTGACTTTCTCGTAAAGTGAAAATGACACCCTTTGTAAGACGGGGAGGGAGTAGGGCTATACATTATGCATGCTCCATCATCATCTGCCCCCGTTAAGCACCCAAGACACGTCGTCGCCAGATATATTTCCCGTCGCCGGCGAGTGGTAGTCGCCATGTATATTTCCCGTCCCCGGCAAGGGGTAGCCGCGGGCTCCACGCGAAATGTCGGACGTAGTCCTGTTATACTCCAGCTGCGACAGAACTGGCAGCGTCACGTCCTCGGATTGCAGGACGTTCATGGCTTGCACAATTGACGGCCGCACGCCAGGCTCCGGGTGCGCACACCACAGCCCGACCACCAACACGCGCTGCAGCTGCCACTCGCAGCCAGCGTCCAGCAGCTGGTTGCCTTCGGTCAGTCTCTTGTCCACCGCTTCCAGAAGAGCATTTCTGTCGTACAGGTCCCAGATCCACTTCAGTAGCGGGATAACCTTGTCCAGGTGCTCCATATCCGGCCGCCGTCCCGTGACTATCTCCAGGAGGACGACGCCGAAGCTGTAGACGTCGGACTCAACGCTGGGCCGCCGAGTCCGGATGAACTCCGGGTCGATGTACCCGGCGGTGCCCATAACGACCTGCGTCGTCCTTGGCCCGGCTCCATGGTCGACGAGCCTGGCCAGGCCAAAATCTCCTAGCTTTGTGCTGTGTGACGAATCGAGTAGTATGTTGCTGGGCTTGATGTCGCCGTGCAGGACGCACTGATCCCACTCCGTGTGCAGGTAGCGCAGCGCGGAGCCCAGGCCAAGGATAATCATGTATCTGTTTGTTTATCATCAAAATTAACGAGTACTAGTTAACACAGAGAGAATAATAGCCTTCTAAGTAGCTAGTACTGGAAAGATGTAGCAGCAAACTGTGAAATTTACCTCTCTGGCCAAGATAGCAAGCTGTTGTAATTGTAAAGGTGTCTGTCAAGGCTGCCTTCCGGCACAAGCTCATAGACGAGTAAGAGACCCTTGCGGCTGTCACACCAGCCTAGCAACTGCACGAGGTTCCGATGCCGCAAACGGCTTATGATCTTCACCTCAGCCTCGAACTCCTTCCTTCCCTGCGCCGATGACTCAGCCGCCGAGAACATCTTTATGGCCACCGCACGGTCTTGGTCACCGAGGCTGCCCCGGTACACGTTGCCGAAGCCCCCACGGCCGAGCTTCTCCTCCTCGGCGAAGTTGCTCGTGGCAGCGGCGAGTTCGTGGTAGCGGTACCTCCTAGGGCCCACCCCTCTCTCGAATTCAGAACCTTCAGTGATATCGTGCAGCTTCTTCCATATACGTCGTCGGCGCACAACGCAGCCGACGGCAGCGCAGACCAACGACGCAAGAAAAGCTACTACTACCGTGGGCACAAGCACGGGTAGTAGCCGCCACCGTCGTCGCCCTCCTGTGCTGGAGCTTGCGGCTCCTGGTCCTAGAGTGGAGCTGAACGACCAGGACAGCACCTGATGCAGCTCGATGCAGTATCCGTTAGCAGCAGAGAAGCCGACCGCCACCTCCTCTGGCAAGCTCCCCTTCATATCCACCCGGAAGCTAACATTGTACGGTTCGCCGTCGTCGATCTGGAGAAGGGCTTCTAGAATACCTGTGAGGTTGTTGTAGCTGATCTTGGCGATCATAATGGCATCTTCAGTGACCAGGCCCTTGGTCACATTCACGTAGGCCTTGGAGTAGATGGAATTGACATCGATACCAACATGGTTTGGGGTTTTGTCCCACTGGTCATTGAAGAAAGTATCAAACTCCACCGCGACGACCCGGTCGTCACCGGTGGCGTAGATATTGTTGCTCTCATTGAAGAGGGCGAGGTTCCGACCAAAGCTGTTGGGGGGGAGCTTGGACGGGTAGTGGGCGAGGAAGAAAGCCATTCCGTCGCCACTCTCGTTGCATCTTTGGTAGGTGGTCTCGTCTTTGGGCTTGATTTGGAAGGTGAAATTGGAGGTGAAGCTCGCCAGCTCTCCGGTGCTGTTATCCCACAGGGCCACCGGGCGCGCATACGACGCACGCCCGACGCTGAAGGGGTCGCCTAGGGCCTCATTCTTTGTTAGCTCAAGAAAGCCAAGGCCCATACGGGTGTCACGCTCGCACCTTAGCGCCGCATTGCATGGGTCGCCGGAATTAGAGAAGTTGAAGCTAAAGGAAAGTGAGCTAGAACGAGGTGCATGGATCAGTAGCAGCAGAGAGAAGAAGAGACTAATGGACACGAAGGAAAACTTGCGAGAGCTCGTTGCCGCCATTGTTTTTGTTTATTTGGACTCTGGAGATCGAGAACGCGGAGGACACTGGGAAATGGGCGCGTAGTGCGTACTAGCTTCTCGGTCACCAGTGGGCTGTTAAGAAGAGACTCCCCAATTGCCCATTGGCCCACTCTTATGTAGCCTCTTTTTCCTTGAAAGGTCTGTGTGGTTGAATTTTCTTCTTGGACTTTACGATCCATGTGTAATAACTACACTAAAGGTTACACTACGTATAGTATTTTTTTCTCTGCTTCTTTTTATGAAATGTGAGTGTCGAATTTTAATATTTAGAATTTGTATATCGGCAGTGCTAGCGCCCAGACGTCTGGACGCCCGTGCCTGCACTCCGCCCCCATGCCAGCCCAACACAGTGTCTACGCCCCACCCGACCCCACACGGTGTTTGCGCCCTACCCGACCCCACGCGGCGTCTACGCCCCGCTTGAGCCCCGCGCCCCCTCTAGCAGCGGTAGTAGGCGAGTGACATTGCAACATGTGGAACACCCGATCTACTTCTGAAATATCCAGATGCAACACTTGCAACATATGTCTAAAGACATATAAAACACTTGAAACATGCATTGAAACACTTGCAAAAACACCTAAAAATGCTTGAAAATCACTACAGCGTACGCAACATATGTGTGAAATATATATGCAACATCCACATAAACACACTTGCAACATACGTCTGAAAACACAGATAAAACATTAGAGACATACGCTTGCAACATACGTGTACAGTCGTTGCAATATATGCAACATCCCCGATCTACTTTTTGCAACATCCGTATGAAACATTTGCAACATACATTTGAAACATTTAAAACACTTGAAACATATACTTGCAACACGTGCTTTCAGCATAACATCTCATTGTTGCTTGGGAAATTGGAGGCTCGTCGGTATGCTAGAGGCAGCAGCCCAGCGGCGCTTGTAGGTGACGGGCCGGCAGCAGGGAGGCAACGGCTAGCGGATGTAGCCCAGAAGGAGGACGTGGAGAAGCTGCTTTGGGAGCACCAGCTTTGAGTAGCCCACCAAGAAACCCATGTCGGCCACGACCGAGGCAGCGCTTGTCCGGATTTGCTGGCTTCCCTTGGCGTGTTCGTGCCTCTTGGCTTGCGGCGGTGGTGGGCATTACCCCTAGAGCAGATAGGAACAAGCACGAGAGGATAGAAGCGATTGGATGAGAGGATTTTTTTTAGAACTCCCAAGCAGGTGGGAGGGAATAGTTTGTTTGGCATCGCGGCCCACCAAAGAGCATCCGAGCGGTCGGGGCCCGCACCACAGCATTACCATTGTATATTCATTTTTTACCAAAGCCAACCTGTGCATCATACAAAATTGAGTCCATATGTACACAAACACAACTCAGGTGATTTTGAGGAGTTCGGTCACTAGTGTGATTTGGTGACTGTTGACAACCAAAACTGTCCATTTTGTGAAGTTGTCAAAATGTGAAACGGATTTTACCATTGCGTTCCTCTCGTCGAGACAGCAAAAAAACATATATGGAGCGTCCAATTTGGAGTACGGATAAAGGAGTTATGCCTCCGGAAAGATGCTCCGTTGTCGGGAATTCCGACCTAAGTCAGGACTTCTGACTGTCGGAAGTTCCGACAGGTATCGGGACTTCCGAGAAGCCTGAAGAAACCTATTCAGGTGTCTAGGGTTATCCCCACGTCAGGAGTTCCGACCCAAGTCGGGACTTCCGACAGACCTAACAAAAAAACCCTGTTCAGATCTGGCCTTTTGGATTCTGATCCGAACTGTTCCAAACTCGTGGAAAACTTGAAAAATAAGTCTTAGAGAGGTTTTCTACTAGGATAAGACCACCCCCTATATATATAAGATGATTATGGCCGATTGAGCTTTCATCTATCCAATCGTCAAACAAATCAATCTACTACCTCTACTTCAACCCTTTTACCCTCTTCTCCAGCCCCCATGCTCTTCATCCCTTGATCTGACAATCAAGGATGGTAACCAGGTGATGTCCTTGCCCTAACGGGATCCCTCCCAGACGAGAGCTTCGACGGTTTCTTTGCTAATTTGCCTGAAATCTAGCCGGTTCTTCGTCAAGCAAGCACGTTGGTTATCCTTTGGTGGTTTGCTCGTAAACCTCTCCATTCTTCACCATGAAAGAGTGACCTCCTTGCTGCGTTCTTCGGTCCGTAGCGGCCTGGGTGTCCAAGGCCTTGCTGGTGCGTGATTCAGATCACTTCCGACGTCAACACACTTTTTGGCGACTCCGCTAGGGAAAAATTTGCTTCGACTCTACTTTATATAGCTGAATATTTTTGCCCTAGCCCTACTCCTCACTGATTTATCTTCTTGTGCTCACCATTACCATTGCATCTGGCCCAAAAGGCTGATCACATCTGGTTCTGACCCCTTGTGATCTCGTTGGTAATTTTGCAACAAGTTGCACTGCTTATTGAAAAATTCAGTAAGGCGGTCAAGTTATAAACCATGGAGTACCAAGGTGTTGCATCACAAAACTACTATAATCACCCCGAGTTACAGATTGCAAATGCATCTTATGATTCCAATAATTATTTTGCAAGTTCTATGAATTCTCATGTTGGTGTTGCTAGTCATAATGATACTAGATATGTTACATCGGTTGATACTTTGGTTAGTGCTCCTCATCATACACATAATATTATGGATATTAAGGTCAAGAGCCGATGTCAATTGTAAATTTTTTGAGTTTTGATGCTACTAGAAACATACAACATGTAAATCGTTATTCATCGGCTATAAGTTCACAATACGTGGTTTCACCACAAGACATGCCAATGAATGAGAGAATTGGATATAACAATACTAATTATTTAGCCAATTGCTCTGAAAATTTAGCACCCTATGCCAGTGCTCCTATTCATAATTCAGCTCCATATGTTACTCCCAACTCGAGCCGAATTAATGAAAATTCAGTAAGGTGTTTAAGTGCTAATACTCATGATTCGGCTTCACGTGTTACTAGTAACCATAGCTGAATCAATGAAAATTCAGCACCTTATGCAAAGATCAATGCCCACAATTCGGCTTTGTATTTCACTTATGGCCATAGTCGTATTAGTGAAATTTTAGCAAGGCATTCGAGTGCTAAAACTCATGATTCGGCTCCATAAGGTGCTAATAATTATAACCAAATCAATGAAAATTCAACAATGTATGCACATGCAAACAATCATGATTCGGCTTCATATGTTACTCTCAAATCAAGCTGAATCGATGAAGATTTTGACCATACTAGGAATCTATATGGCTCCTCTAAATAGAAGGTGTCCACTTATCATAGACCGTACCCATTATGCTATGATTACTTGAAAACTCCTGATGATTGGTGGGTACCTGATTTTTATGAATTTAGTGGTGAAGATAATAAGACCGCCGTGGAACACATAAGTTTATATCTTTCACAGCGGGTTTTACTGGTAAAGAAGACTATATGAGAGTGCGAAATTTTCCTTTACCTCTTACTAGTATTGCCTTTGCATGGTTTACATCTTTGCCCTGATGTATTATTGGTTCATGATCTCAATTAGAGGAGTAATTTTATAAATACTTTGGAAAGACCAATGAGAAAAGGCCGATCACAGTTGAGTCATCGGCCAAAAGAGGATTGCTAGTGGGCATGAGAGAGAAGTGATTCAGGTGTAAGCAAAGGTTCGGCTATAAAAGTCGAACAACACAATGTCCTTTCCGAATCAATCACATCTTAAAAAATAAGTCTTGCTACAGAGAAGCATGGAAAACACCAGAAACCAGCTAGACTTGATTTTTCAGGAGCTAAAGGGGTTGTACACTTATCTAGTGATTACCACGTCATTGACGGAGATCAAGCCCCTACAAGCAAAAAAGAGGGTTGCCTGCCTGCACAGAATCGGCTAAGCCGACTTTAAAGTCAGCTGAGCAATTGATGCCTGCCCTGAGTCGGCTAAGCCGACTACCCCTATTGTTGCTTCCCCTGCTAGTGCATAAGTCAGCCTAGCCGATTTTCAGTTGGCTAAGCCGACTTTCTTAGTTCCAGCAGCCACCGATACATCTTCGGATAATTCAACATCTGTTGTTGATGATGTTCTGGAGATGAAAAGCAACATTATTCAAATCAAGGATATACACTTCTCCAACATGATCAACAAGGTACAAAATATAAATATTTTGCCAAATTCCAAATCAGTCACACTATATCAATTTCTACATCTATTAAAGATATCCTTGCTAGTAGTTATAAAAGACCGATTGAGAATGTCATTCTATCTGGTGATGATAAAACAAATTCTGATTCTATCGGCCAATAAATTATGCCATATGGCAAGACCGATAGTGCTAGTTTATCAAAGTTAAAGCTTCCCAGAAGCAATTGTAAAGGTATGGCCGAATGGATTGATGTCAAATCTGATCTCTTCGTTTGCCTAGCTTTAAAGCCGACTCCACAAAAGAATCGGCTAAAGAAATCAAAGTACACCTTTGACTTTACTTTTTGTGATCATGTCTTTGATATCTTGCTCAAGAATAATTTTATTAGAACCATTGATCACAATGCTTTGCCATCTGTTAAAAATTTAGAAGAGCTTACATATTGCAAATGGCATGATTCTTCTTATCATAATACTTCTAATTGCAATGTGTTTCGATGAGTGATCCAATCGGCCATTGATAAAGGACGATTGAGATTTTCTGAAGCTTAACAAATGGATCAATTGGACTCAATTGGTCTTGATGGCAAACAGGTTTCAAATCAACTTGCATTAGCCGATTCACTCAAAGCTCAAGGCTCAAATACCCAAAAGAGAGATGTGGGCCCTTAAGTGAAGACAAGATTGTTGTCCATGAATTGCAAATAGAAGATATTTTAGAGGACAATAAAGTTACCATAGTTTCAGAAGATACTGGAGGGCAGGTGAAATCTCTTCAACTGAAACAAAAGCCGATTGATCCCATTGAACAAGGGGAATCGGCTAAGAATCCTCCTTTGGAGCATGTCTATCAAGATGGGGAAAGGAGGAGAATGCTCATAAAACTAATGGTGGTAAAGGCCGTGACAAACAAAGGAATAAAAAGCCGAAGCTTAGCTTCGAGGAACTTCAAGCTAAATACAAGAAGATAGCAGAAGCAAATGTCACTAGTCGGCCAAAGAAGGTCCAATCATCAAGATTATCTCTAAAGTGCAAGTCTCAAGAGTGGAATCGGCAAGGAGATAGATCTCACGCAGTAGTGATATATTCTCCTTTTAAGCAGCCAATTCCCATGACATATGGACCACAGCCCGCATATTTTCATCCTTATTCATCTTGGGGCTGGTTTGATCAAGAGGCACATGTCCCATTATATTTTAGGCCACAATATGTAGAATATGCAGCTCTAGACATTCGAGAGATCATTATCTTGTAAAGACCGTTTGATCAAAATCGGTCTGCAGCTCAACCAAAGAAGAAAGCGGTAAAGCAAGTTTACCGCGTAAAGTATGATGGCCGAAAGAAGAAGAGTTCAGACTTGAATTCAACTATTGAAAAGCCGATTACATTGCTAAAAAATCTGGCTATTAATGGCAAAAAAGTGGAAAAATCATCTATTGATATTCTAGGTGCCAAATCTGAACAAACGAAGGTGAGAGTGCCCAAAATGAAGAAAGAATTGCTGCTATCCAAAACAGAAATAAAATCGATATGCTTAATCAGTTTACCAAAGTGGCAAGAAAAAAAGTTACAAAAGCTTAATGCAGAGAAGCTGAAAGAAAATGGCTTGGCATGGGTTCCTAAAGGAAGTATTCAAGCTCAGAAGGAGATTTAAGAAATAATTGCCAGTTGGAGGTTTGCACCAAATCATCACAATCAATGGTTATGGCATCATCCATACTCTCTGACTATGCCTATGTGGAATTCATCCCCTGGTATGCATGGTTATCCCTCAACTCCTTGTTTTGATCCTTGGTATGGATCTTTATGTTATAGAGGGTTATCAAATTATTTTGCCTACCGATGATCAAGAGCCAAAATATTTATTTCAGTTATGTATGCTCTTGTGGATGAATTCATATGGCCAATATTTTGATATCACCCTTAGTGTAAAATATAGTCGATGAATACTTGCAACCATAGTGCTATTAGAAAAGCCCCCATGGAATTCACTTTGATGGCTTTCAGGCCCAGTGAGCATGATATATGCATTTTGATTTACTTCATGGATGTGACAATATGATTAATCGGCTTGCCAATAAGGCCAAGGTGTTGGCATAATCATTATTTCTCACAATGATGACTTTTGAGACATCAAGCCGATTTAAATTATATTTGCACCAATATTTGAGCCGAATGTGAAGTTTTCTTATTCGACTTGGCTATATTGCAACACATGGGGTATGACATATTGAAGCCTTTGGTGATTCTTTGCTAGTGGCACACCAAATAGTTGATGAGTTTCAATGCCTAGAAGGATCACTTGATGCTCATCTATATGTGCCTTGATATAATTGCTTCTTCTGCTGAATTTCGAATTTGGCATATTCCAAGGCATGAAAATCAAAAGGCCAACACGTTAGCTCAATAAGAATCTGGCTATGATGTCGGTGAGTGTAATTTTCATATTCAAGAACAGCCAATGCATGACAATTTTAATTTTACCTGTGCAGGTACTGACCAGTGACCAAGTCGGCTCAACCAACTCCCTCTCTGCCAGCCAAGTCGACTAGGCCGACTGCCCTAGTCGGCGAGCTGACTCCTCCATGTCGGCTAAGCCGACTGCCCCAGTCGACTCAGCCGACTCCCCTGTGACCAGCCTGGTCAATTCGCCCAAGAAGCTCCCAAATCGGTCCGATGTGACTTCCAGTGACGTTGGGGCCGATTTAGAAGATTGGGGGACTTTTTTATTGAAATATTTACGTGATCCAAGTGCTAAAATTGATAAGGGTGTTCGACGGAGTGCTTTCAAGTATGTGTTGCACAATGATGAGCTCTATCGGAGAACCATCGAAGACTTGCTACTTAAGTGTTTGGGATCTACTTAAGTAACAGTGGCTACAGGATAAGTCCATGAAGACATTTGTGGTACGTATCAATCGGCTTCGAAGATGAAGTGGTAATTGCATAAAGCCGGTTTTTATTGGCCTACTATGATGGCCGATTGCTTTCGCTACTACAAAGGTTGCGAAGAGTGCCAGAAGTTTAAAAGTATTCAGCTTGTGCCTGCTACTATGCTTCATCCAATTATCAAACCATGGCTTTTTCGTGGTTGGGGGCTAGACTTCATTGGCCAAATTCATCCCCCATCTTCAAAGGGACATCGTTTTGTGTTGGTTGCTACGGATTACTTTACAAGGTGGACCAAGGCAGTTCCTTTGAAGAATATGACTCATAAAGAGATAATTGAGTTCATCACTGAGCATATTATTCATAGATTCAGCATCCCTCAAACGTTAACTATCGATCAAGGGACATCATTTGTGTCCAAGGAAGTGAGGGAATTTACCGAATTATATAAGATTAAGTTGCTCAATTCATCTCCATACTATGCTCAACCTAATAGCCAGACTGAGTCTAGTAATAAGACTTTGATCAAGCTTATCAAAAAGAAGATTGAGGAAAATCCAAGAAGATGGCATAAAGTTTTGTCTGAAGCTCTATGGGCACATCGCATTCCAAGTTCCAAGGTGGATAATATCGATGAGGTGACTGATGTGAGATTAAAAGATCTTAAGGAAATAGAGAAGGACAAGGCTCGAGTTGCCAAGACATATAACAAGAAAGTCAAGAGCAAATCCTTCCAAGTGGAAAAATTAGTGTGAAAACCATACTTTCAATTGGATCGAAGAGCAATCAGTTTGGTAAGTAGTCACCAAATTATGAGGATCCTTACAAAGTGATCAAAGTCATATTCAGTAATTTCTATCTGCTAGAGACATTGCAAGGTGAATGTCTCACAAGAGCAATCAACGGGAGGTATTTGAAAAAGTACTTTTCAAGTGTTTGGTAAGAAGCCTAAGTGCTCTCCAAGCAATGGTCGATACACGTATCGCCCTTAGAACAAAAATGGCCAATGTATACATCACCCTTAGTCACTGATCAGCCGATGAGATGGGTATCATCGCTGTTCGGTTTTGTTTGATATTATGTGTTTTCAGGTTCATACATCATTCACCTGAAAACAAGGGGGCATATGTTGACAACCAAAATTGTCCATTTTGTGAAGTTGTCAAAATGTGAAACGGATTTCACCATTACATTCCTCTCGTCGAGATGGTCAAAAAAACATATATGGAATGTCCAATTTGGAGTCCGGATGAAGGAGTTATGCCCTCGGAAAGATGCTCCGTTGTCGGGAGTTCCAACCTAAGTCGAACTTCCGACTATCGAAAGTTCCGACATGTGTCGGGACTTCCAGGAAGCCTAAAGAAACATGCTCGAATGTCTGGGCTTATCCCCACGTTGGGAGTTCCGATTGTCGGGAGTTTTGACCCAAGTCGGGACTTCCGACAGACCTAACAAAAAACCCTGTTCTGATCTGGCCTTTTGGATTCCAATCCGAACTGTTCCAAACTCGTGGAAAACTTAGAAAATAAGTTTTAGAGAGGTTTTCTACTGGGATAAGACCACCCCCTCTATATATATGAGAGGATCATGGCCAATTGAGTTCCCATCTATCCAATCGTTAAACAAATCAATCTACTACCTCTACTCCAACCCATTTACCCTCTTCTCTACCACCCATGTTGTTCACCCCTTGATCTGATGACCAAGGATGGTGCCCTAGGCTTGCCGGCCAACCTAGGGCAACCTTGCGATGTCCTTGCCCTGACCGGATCCCTCCCGGGTGAGAGCTTCGATGGTTTCTTTGCTAGTTTACCTAAAAACTAGCCGGTTCTTCGTCACGCAAGCACAATGGTTATCCTTTAGTGGTTTGCTTGTAAACCTCTCCGTTCTTCACCGTGAAAGAGTGACCTCCTCGCTGCATTCTTCGATCCGTAGCGGCCCAGGCGTCCAAGGCCCTACTGGTGTGTGATTCAGATCACTTCTAACGTCAACAGTGACCAAAATCACATGGATTTAAAAGTAGGAACAATTCATATGATTTTAAGGCCTCCACCACATGAATTAGAAACCAAGACACGCATAGGGCAAAGATTTTGAGCCTGTCCAGCCAGCACTCGAGTGTATCACCGGCTGTGAGCACTCGATTTTTCTTCTTCACACCGTCTTCACTGATATTCTTCCTCCCTGCCCACACTGCCGCCCACCACCCCACCATGACTGTGCTAGGGTTTCGCTAGAGCTCCACGGCTGCGGCCGAAGAGCTCGCGCAGCCGCGGCGGCCTCCTTATTCCACGGCGAGCTCTGGCCATGGGTGCCCCCGACCCACGGCCTGGCCGCCTTCACTGCCACCAAGGCCCCCAAACCGTCATCCCACCATCCACACTGCCTGGCTGGTCTGCCTCACCCAAAGTCTGCTTCTAAGCCTACCGGAGTTGGAGAAGAGGGGGAGAGGCCGGAGAGAGAGGTCGTAGGAACCCTAACGTCGTCGCCATCTTCTTCTTGTCTCCAGCGCGGGCATGGGCGCGGGAGGGAGAGGGAGACATGCGGGAGAAATCGAGTGTTTCAACACTCGGTTGTTGGATTGCCTTTCTCAAGATTTTCACACGAATCTTTAGTTACACCAACTTTACTTAGAAGTTGCACCAAAATAATCATTGTAACTTTAGTACAAATACAGTAAAATTGAAGTGTGGGAAAGAAGAATTTTACTGGAATCCTCGTTCCTTTCATGCATTCTATTTAGGAAAAAAGAAAGGGAAAGAAAATTTGAGCAAAAAAATTAGGTGTGAGAAAGAAGATTTTCACCTAAGCATGATATATATAGCGAAACTTAATAAATTCTATATATTGGAACAAAGCATATGTAGATGAAAATTAATCAAAGTGAAAAAAACCAAATTTATTTTATGTCTTGAAAAATAACAGAATTACTTGGGCCTTCAATTGAGCAAACATATCAAAATAGGAAAATAACAAACATAAAAAGGAAAATTACAAATAACAAAATTTTAGAAATTATTATATAAATTGTAAATACACAAAGTTATATGGTCTTGAATTAACTATAAACATCTCAAATTTTCAAAATGATATAATAGGAAGTACAGAATCATTCTGTCAATTACAAATACATAAAGATTAAGGGTCTTGAATGAAATATCAATTTTACTAAGTAGTTCTAGTTTTGACTTTGCTTAGAAAACAAAGAACAGAAGCCAACAACGACTCCTCCACCGTGGCTATAACGCATCACATCAATCACTGATCACTAGTCTAGTAAGATGGTCACTGTTCAAGTTTTGTCTTTGGACGGTTTCATGCTTGGAAGTTGGAACAATTGGCAAGGATCGGTCAGGCCTAATTACCTGTACTAGGCAGGTAATTGATACGCAGTTCACGATCGAACGAAACAACGACCATCCCAATGGCCAAAGGTCCACGTACCCAGCGCACGTGTTATCATTGAGCAAAATTTTGAAATAATCTGGACACCCTATCTACTGCAGGACATCATGATGGGGGGTGGGGGGTGGGGGGGGGGGGGGAGGGCGTGGCGCAAAATCAAATCGGACAGACCAGAATATGTGTGATGAATGTAAACAAAGCACTTAGGTAAAGGATAGCTTTTCTGTACAAAATAACCTTGCGGAGTCAAATTATGTCTCGGTCTGTGTATACTGGTTCTCTTGGAGCCAAGTTTGCATAAGCAAAAATATATTTCGTGAAAGGTCTACGAATCTGTCGACTACCCCCCGTGCAGATATGCATATCCATCAAGTACAGGTGCATTTTGGAAATGAGCGCAAGGATATCTCATTTTCTGTATTTTGGAGTTAAAGCAGTACAGTAGGGGCCATTGATGATCTTTGTTGAATGTTTCAAAGAATCTGAAAAGTTCAAACCCTTTCTTTAATTTGAGAGTTGAAGGGGTCACCGCCAATCAACACATAAAATTAATACGAGGAAATAGACAGCTAAACCACTCCCGTATGCATTGAGAAACTTTTCAATATGACACTTGACTTAAAATATATATTAATATATTAAATTAAATGGAAAGAACTATAAAATTTGAAAATATTTTTCATGACGGACACTAATAATGTCAATGTTGCGATATATATATAAATGGGAACAAATGGTTGATATGTGTCCATATGATGAGTGATGATGTCAAATAAAGAGATGGTCGAGCTTTGGTTAAGCATGTGGAGGACTAACCGCGACGTGAGTTAGTGTATGCAACATGTCTCTTGGCTTATGGATATACAGGTGTCATAGTAGTGGACGGCAATGGAGAAGGTTAAGCGAGGAGTTCGTATATGATGGACCAGGAGCGGTGAAAAATGGACACGAAGACATAGGCCGAAGGATCGAGGACCAGAAGATGGACTGTGGAGAGCTCACTTGGACATATTAGCAAGCAAGCGTCAAGAGAGGATGGTGATAGAGACGATGTTAACCGAAATTAATACGGCGAGTGGACCAAATCAAGGCGAGGCGGCGATCATTGGAGCGGAGGAAGCGGCGCTGAACGGAGACGGCAAGATGACAGGAGTGAAGGGTCCTGGAGTCACTGAGAGAAAATAGAGCCACCGAGGGGAAAAGAGGAAGGATAACCAGAAAAGAAAATTTGTGGTTGGACACGCACGAGACGTTTCCGTGGCACAATGAAGAACACACTTTGGAGCCTGTCAACACGCACCAGTGCGTACAGCTGCACGTCAGGAAGTCAGGAAGGTAATGGCGCGCCGTATATATGCAAACAATCCGTTGGAACGCTGGGAGCGGGCGGATCCTACACGTGGAAAGACCACTATATAATCCCACTATACTAACCATCAACCAGAGCACACGAAATAAGAAAAGAAAAACAGAGCGAGAGGGAGCTCCAGCGGCTACTCAGCCCAGTATGCGATGTTCCTCCTGGTCGCGCTCTCGCCTCCCACATGGCGTCCGCTCTCCCTCCGCCCCGGCGTGTGCCACCGCAGCGGGTACCTCCCGGGCCGATCCAGCACTGTGAGAAGAGCAATGGCCCAAGTATTACAGAGCATATGGAATAAATAGTGCATATGAAGCTAGCAATGCGCGTCACACCAGTATTTCAGAGCTTAACATCACGGATGGTGCGAATCGTGACGTACAAAGCATGTGCCAGTATAACCTATATATAGTATAATAAATATCACAGAGCATATATGCCAAAGGGCAGTTCAATTCCACACAAATGCTAATGTTGAGTTTTTGGGACGGAAATATTCCACAGAAAGCTCACAGAGCAGGTCAGAACTGTGAAATATTAAGCAGAATTGCACTCAGGAGAATTCAAGTCTTGTAGCAATTTCAGTATTAAGCATGTAATTGGCACATTAGCAATTTCAACAGAAGAATATATTTGAAATCGAATAAGACATGAGCAATCCAGAGGATTCCAAGACGATAATTAGCTATGGGCTGCTTGATGGGTTCCGTTAGTGTTACATACATAGTACTATGAGGCTGATTCTTCAGCTTTGAACCAATCCCAGCTACCTCACATCGCTTCTACAAGCCTTTCCCGAACTGAATTCTGATCTGTTATAGGTTCAATGCTGCAAATGAAAAGAAAATATATCTCAGTACTTCATGAAAATATAAAAAAATGGATGTTTGCTAGTATTACCAAATGAAACTTGCCTGTAAAGTATTTCTCCTCCATTTATCACCTTCTTAGATATCCAATCAGGAGCCAGATACTCTAAAATATGCAGCTGCTCTTCTACCTCTCCTATAAGTAAGATGATATACTCAGCATTGCTCACAAAATAACAAGTGTAAGTTGGAGTTGTTATACTGATCATCATTACCCATCTGTTCTATCTCCAAGTTGTTGGCAAGAATATTGTGGAAAAGTTCCTGTTTTGTAATTAGCGAATTCTTGGTAGAATGAGAAATATCGCAGACAATGTCAAATGTGGAATGTAACGAAGCCATCTTTTCCTGGGTACCCACTGGGTCTGCCAGATTGATTTTCTCTTTATCAGTTAAGAAGACCGGATCATTTTCCTTCAAGGAAAAAGTTCATTTGATCAGGAAATAACCAATAGACAAATGAACATTGTAGAATTGTCCAAGTCTTTCAACTTTTATAATAAAATAAAAAAGGGGGACAGGAAGCAAGAAATCTATTAGTCATACACCATTGCATACCTAGAAAATTGAGGGTACATTACTTTTTTCTATAGCGAATTTTTTACAGACAAAAAGAGAAACTGCCATTCTAGACAAATCTATCACTGTGCCTCAGGGCATAAAATTTCAAGTTAGGTAAGCTATTGCAGATTATTAGCGGTCCGATGGCTGGCTTGTTTCTACGGCATGAACAACTGCGCTGCTAACATCATAGGTATTATTGAACCGTCATGTATGCCTGTTCACTGAACTGCACAATTAAATGCAGAAATAGCTGTCCACGGTTATTCTGTTGTGCACTAGGTTTTTCACAGAAAGATAGGCACAAGCATTTGTTTCTAGTTTGTGTTATTGACTATGGCATCTGTGATCTTGTAGCATGTAATTATGTGCTAATCCATACACTCAAAGATAAATACAATTCAATGTGATGGATCGAAATCAAGATACCTCTAATGACTTGTTGAAACTAGATGAGTCTTCTGAGAAAATGCCCTTTTTAGCTGTAGCCTCATGTTTCATTCTATCATGATAAGAAGGGCTGCTTCCTTCAAATTTTAAAGATGTATTTAGTGATCTGCGGGCAGAACTGGCTGAACGTGGCTCAGAAATGTGTCCACATGTGGCCTCGAGTTTCTCAAGTGGAGTGGGCAACGGCCTTTTGGGTGTTTGTGTTGCTGGTGTTTTAGCCAACAACGGTGACTCTGAGGTCTCTTGTTTTGGCGTACCCTCTTGACAACAAGAGATCAAATGCCGGCTTGGAGTAGCAGAAATTTCAGAGTTCACTGTAACTGAAGCATGTTTGTCTTGCTTTTTAGGGCTTCTGTTTGTCCCTTCTGTACCATAAGCACTCACAGAGCTCAGATTTGCTGGATCAGGTAGCAATCGAGTCTTTTCAGCTCCATCAGTGATGACTTTCTGCGACATTAGTTTTTGAAAAGATTGTGGGAAGTGGGAAGCATTTGATAATCCATCCTCAGTGGTCTCAGTGGTGCCCTGCAGATGTGGCTCGGCAGCATGCCCATTATGTGGTGCCTCAAGGTATAACTGGCCCCTTGACCTCAAATTAAAGGGTTCCGGTAAGATTGCCTCTGGAATGTCTGTACCCTGCATAAATAACAATTCCAACTACAATGCTGAGTGAATTATCCTGGCCTAGAGACTAATAGAATCAAAAATGCATATGGGTGCCTCCTAAAAATAGACAAGCAAATTAGAGGAAATATTGTACAGCGAAGATCTACTACTGAACAACTACCTAAGCAAGGCAAATTAAGTTTAGTACCTTAAAATGAGTATCCAAAAAATTCAAAAGCTTTGAGTAAAAAGCCTCGCAAATTGCCATGGATGGAGACTGATCAGGACTTGTGCATTCCACAACATCCATTACAAGTATGATTTCTATATCAGCATACATGCATTGGCTTTTCTCATCATGTAGAAGTATCCTCTTAATCTGGATTGCTTCTGGAAACAAATGCTTCATTTGGGCCAAATGACTGTACGATAGCTTCCTGTAATGCAGAAAGATTATCATCCAACTGAAACAAACAAACAAATAAAAAAATATTCCACACAGATACTTTTGTCGTAGTTATTACCTTTTAGTGAGTATTTCCACCTGGGTGGCAATATTACTAAATGTAGCCATCCTCTTCCGTAGGCGTAGCAACCTTATAGAACTCTCCATTCTATTAAAAAGATTTAGTAAATCCTTGTGTCTGCCATTGTGAACAAGACAAGGTGAATAATCATATGGCTAGGCAGCACACATATGCATGAGATATTGAGATGAAAATAAAAAAGGCTCACTTCTCAAGAAGTTCAATGGTTCTTGAAATATGAGATCGGCTCGCAGCAGGCGAAATACTGTCATTATAGTCTTCATCATCTGTGTCACCCTCATCTTCGATGAACTGATTTGCAAATCTGTCTTTGTACCTCTCTGCAAGTAAATTCCTTGCCAGCGAACTCACAACAACCCCTTTGCTTCTAGATTCAAGCTTCTCTGGAGTGGGTGATTCAATTTTGCTTCCAGCATCTTCTGTGTCAACTTTCATCTTGTGCATAGTTGCAGGTGTACTCAAATCATCATCATTAGACATTTGCAATAATCCTTTCTCAAGGTCAAGCTGAGTAGTATCCCCCTCACTCATTTTCAGGTCCCTACACTACAATAATGGGATCGTAAGTAATATGCTCCAAACTAAATCAAACACAAATCCAATATTCATAGAAGTACGTGGGTGAACTGCACACAGTACCACGATACAACGTTATCAAAGAGTAGCAAACATCAACTTCTATGGTCATACTCATCCGGTCATACCTCTATCCCCTAGTAACACCACCAAGGTATTTCACAACCATGTAATTATAATCACTCCAATAAAAACTATTTACCAAAAAAAATCACAAATTCTCTACTTGTGGAAATATTCATGAATTAGGACCAATCCGTGCAAGGAAGATCCAGGGGTTTTACATCCACCAGAATTTGGTGGCAAGAATGTGAGGTATCTAAAATTCTATGAAGGGAGCCTCAAAAAAATAAAACGGTGAACTGAGATACCTACAATTTGGCTACAATCTAATATGGAGTTCGCTAAAAGAATGTGAAATTCTAGCTATCACTCGGTAAAAGTTAATACAGAAATCGGGTCGAAACAACTAGCGTAGTAACTGAAAAAATTGAGTGAACTGCTCACAAATTACGCCAAACCCTAGACATTAACCCACCAGGCCACCACATAGCACAACACAACAGCTGAACCACCGCAACTCAAACCAACGCCTTGCGAATGCGGAGGCGAAACGAAAACTCCGCCGGAGAGCGCGTGGGAGAGTGGCAGAAGAAAGGAAAGCATCGTATAAAATTCCTAAAGCACACGCAAGCAGAAGACCAGATCTTGAAAGTTTACCTACAGCTAGAGCTCGTGGTGCGCTCGGCGTCTCAGATCCGGAGGAGGTCCGAGAATCGGCGCTTCAGACGCAGGGTTTCGCGGCGGGAGTCGGCCGGCGGCGGCGGTAGTGCGCCGTTGCGGAAGGGAGGGGGAGAAAAGATCGAAGAGGAAGCAACGGAGGAACGGTGCGCTTCAAAAAAGGCGGAAGCAAACGTTGCCCAACACGAGCCCAACGGCTATATTTCGGGCCCTTTTTATACGTCAGCCTCAACGAATCGCATGGGCCGTTCCTTGCTTCACGCTTTCAGCCCACTTGTTTGTTCTGTTGCTTCACAGACCCGGCACGTTCCGACCCATGAACCTCTAGCTTGCTGGTTTCCCTGTCTTCATCTGCCCAAATATTTGTTTCTCAAAAAAAAATCTGCACAAATATTTTGTTCTCCAATTCAACTAACAAACATTTTCCTGTTCATACAGAATAGGGATCATATCACAAAGGTAGTGGACCCATGCCAGACTAGGAACTGTAGTATTGTATTTTCAGTACGTACATCACAACCAGGCAATCACACAATCAGGGGTGTTTAATTGCTCGGATAAAAAATTTTAGAGTGTCACATCGGATGTTTTATGGGATGTCGGAAGGGGTGTTCGGATATTAATACAACAACAATAACAACATAGCCTTTTGTCCCAAGCAAATTGGGGTAGGCTAGAGATGAAACCCAAAAGAGACGAGAAACAGGGAGACACATAAAAGGGATATAAAGGACACAAGACAAAAATAGGTCACGGTTCAGGCACGTTGATTGTCAATCTCCAAGCGCTCCTATCCATAGCTAAATCCTTGAAGATATTCCACTCCTTAATATCTCTCTTAACGGACTCGTCCCAAGTTAGTTTAGGTCGACCTCTACCACTATTTACATTATTGGCCCGCTTTAGAACTCCACTACGCACCGGCGCCTCAGGAGGCCTCCGTTGGACATGTCCAAATCATCTCAACCGATGTTGAATCAATTTCTCCTCAATTGGTGCCACCCCAACCCTATCCCGAATATCGTCGTTCCGGACTCTATCCCTCCTTGTATGCCCACAACACCAACGCAACATACGCATCTCAGCTACACTCAATTGCTGGACATGTCGCCTTTTTGTAGGCCAACACTCAGCACCGTATAACATCGCCGGACGAATCGTCGTCCTATAGAACTTACCTTTCAGTTTCTGCGGCACCCTTTTGTTACAGAGGACGCCAGAAGCTTGACGCCATTTCAACCAGCCGGCTGAAATTCTATGCCTAACATCTTCATCAATGTCTCCATCCTTTTGGGTGTTCGGATATTAATAAAAAAATTAATTACATAACTCGCCTGCAAACCACGGGACGAATTTATTAAGCCTAATTAATCGGTCATTAGTACATGTGTTACTGTGGCACTTTATTATCAAATCATGGACTAATTAGACTTAAAAAATTTGTCTCCCAAATTTAACGCAATCTGTGTAATTAGTTATTTTTTCGTCTACATTTAATACTCTATGCATGTGTCTAGACATCTGATATGACGGGGTGAAAAATTTTAAGAAAGAAACTAAACAAGGCCTCAATATCTTACAGAATAAACCAATGCTTTTTGGGCCTGCAGCATCGTCCCAGACAGTCATTCAGCGCGAATGATGGATCTTCCAAGTTCCCAATCAGGCAACCCACAAGGAAGCTTGCGATGAAGAACAGAAGTGCTTTGCGTACATGTGACCATTGGGGCGCTCCCACATTATTGACTGCTAACATGGGGTTCGTATGGGCTGTTACACTTTGCTAACCATCGAGTGCAGACCTGGGGCATTGACTGGTCTGTGACAGACGGGTAGGCCATGACTGATTTTGACGTGTTCGAGATCAAAGATTTGTAAAATTCTGCCCCTTATCCACTGGAGTTTATTGGAGTGAAAATGGTGTGTTCATTCTGCGAACACAAGGTTTACAAGTATCCTTGTGTGTTCGTTTTGTGATGAATGATTGTTAATGTGATCCACGAAGTAGGTTAAGTGGTAACTAACCCTATCATGACGAAAGCTATGTGTGCATGTCTCTTGGCTTCGTGGTGTGCAGGTGTAGAGCACGGAGGCGGTAGTCGACGGCGAGGTGAAGGTAAAGGAGGACGTGCCGTGCCGACGGACCAGGAGTGGTGAAGGGCGGACGTGAGGCTTGGACCGAGGGACCAAGAGGCCGGGTGACTAGCCGCGGTGGCTGACACTTGGGATATTGACGAGTGCAAGTGTACATGGTGATGAAGACAGCGTTGGCCAAGTCAAGATGGAGACGATGGCGTCGTGGCACTTGGCGGAGGCTGGTGGGCCGAGTCAAGGAGGAAGGCGAAGGCGTCATGCTTGGCGGGAGGTCGGACACGCGTCGACATCGGGGGTTTGGTGGTTTCGTCCTCAAAACTATCGGCGGGGGACGCGTATGGAGTACGCTACTCGCGAACGGTTTGGTGGTTTGGGCCTCAAAACCATCGGTGGCGGGTTTACGGGTTTGGGCCTCAAAACCCGGGCGGAGGTTCCCAGGAGGAACGGACGGCACGTGGCGGCATCGGGGAGTTCGCATCGAGGCGAAGCTACCGGTGAGGAGGCGCGGTGGCCGTCGGAGGAAGATGACACCGGGTTGGACCTTTACGCCCTTGGGCTAAATGGTTTGGCTCTTATGTATCCAGGGGCATTTAGGGGAATGTAAAATAGCCCTGTTAAATAGAGGATGGCAGCCCCTATGCCATCCCATCTCTCCCACCTCCTCCATTTTCATTTTCTCCTTTAGGTTTTCTTCCTCTAGTTGCTTGTGTGTGAGAGAGGTCCACTAATCCACCGATTAGTGTAAGAACCATGAATCTTTGAGGAAAGGAGGTCCCGAATCCTCTAGTGTCCTCCGGTGTTCAGCGGATGAAGAAATTTGTGTGTTCTTCGCGAGCTCCTCCCTTTCCCCTCTAGTTCTTCCTTTGATTCGTCATTTCTAGCTCGTTTTGATTCGTTTTTGTTGCATGGGCTTGATCAATTACGTGAGTTGAGACTTTCTGCCGAAGGATCTGCATCAATTCCTCACGAGATCATAGATTGGGATGAATCAAGAGCTAGGGTTCGTTTTTGGATGATTTTTGTGTTCCTTCGATTTCCTGTTGATCGGCTTCAAGTTGGTGAAAATTTGGCCACAAATCGGAAGATCGAAGAGAGGAGGCGTTTTTCGGAGGTCTCTGTTTCTGCTGTTTCGCGATTCGCGGACAGTCCGCGGTACTGTAGCGGACAGTCCGGGAGTTAGGATTTTTTCTGTGCTTTCTTTGCTGCACGGTGTCCGTACTCGCGGACTGTCCGGCCCCCAAGTCCGGACTGCCCGCGTACTGTAGGAGTAGTTTTTCAGATGAGTACAGAACTGGTTCCGCGAAGTTCGTTTTCTGATTTTTGACCTGTGGACTGTCCGTTGTATTGTAGCGGACTGTCCGCGGTACTGCAGAGTACTGCAGCAGACTGTCCGTGGTACTGTAGCGGGCTGTCCGTAGCTCGCAGGTTTTGCCGTTTCGATCCGTTTCTTGCCCCTTCGGTCTCCGATTCGAGTTCCGTCTTTTGCGTTGGGTTTCTAACGATCTAAGGAACGTCTCTAGGGTTTCTTAACTCTCGGCGGCTCGTGTTTTTTGTAGCTTTTATTTGTGTACCTTTTGGAGTTGATTTTGGGACAGTGGTCGAAAGTTTCGAAAGAAATTTGAGGCTCCCATTCACCCTCCTCTAGTCGCCGTTTCCGGTCCTTCACATTCATTTATCGTATATGACGTTTTGAGCTACTTTTGGTTCGTCTAGCGAGTAAGACAGTAAAAGATGGATTTTATTTCCACGCAAAAACTAGGACCAGCACGCATATCAACTAATACTGTAGATTGTTCTCTTCAACCCTGAGCTAGAGCTGTTATAAACTGTACATAAACATCGAATAAAATGGTTTCACAGACGGTCCACTGAGGGCACCCAGGGCCAGGGGCGGAGGGAAGGGGGGGCGCGCAGGGGCCAGGCCCCCCCCCCAATGGCCCACCGTACTTAGTAGATATAGGTACTCACAGTAGTAATTAAGTTGTATACATGTCACTGTAGTAAAGGGGCACAATAGTAATTAAGAGTAGAGGTCAGTTGTATACTTATATACATGTCGCTGTACCTCTTTGGCTCTCTATAGCCCAATTAGAATCGTCCATGGCCCAATAAACAGCAGTGAAAATAACCACCAGGTAACTGAACCGTCGTTGTGCAGCCATTCTAGTTTCCAGAAGAAGCAAGGTAATTTGGTCTAACACCTAGTTTTTAATGAATATAAATTAAAATAAATCAATCTTATCGATTGAGCATGTGAATCTACCTTTTTATCTTCAATTTAGCCATTTAGGATTTGCCAAGATTGAAGAACTAAAAAACAATGGATAGTTTCTAAGCGCTCCAGTTCCTCCTACCTTGGCACTGTACCATGCTATTCTACACCGTATGAAACTATAGCAGCTCCTAGCAGGCTCTGGCTTCATCCAAAATGCACTGAGAAATTAATAGAGGCTCTTAGGAAAAGTTTGACAGGACTCGTCACCCGTCAGCTCTGCAGGCGAAGCTTTAAAAGGCATAACAAATAGGATTTTATTCTATGTCATCCCATAAATTTTGTCGATCGTTAATAGCTCGGCCCCCCCTAACCGTGAATCTTGGCTCCGCCCCTGCCCAGGGCAGTGCTCAAAAACTAGAATCCTCTTCTGAAACCCATCGACCGAGTCGTGTTCAGAAACGGACGATACAAACTAGCTAGTAGGATTTCCCAGAGTGAATCAGGCTGCCAGCTCCAATGAAAAGCCCGAAAGCTACAGCAGTGCTGACAGTGGCTTGTCCAATGTATCTGATCTTTAGCAACCCAGGGATCTGTGGAACAGAATAAGACTGATTAGCACTCACAAGAAAAAAAGAATCTAAACTTTATTTTAGATATGTTTGTCCTGTTAGTTAAAGTAACAAAGCTACATTGTGCCATGGGTTTGATAATAAATCAAGTCTCCACTAAGTTCAATTAAATGGACAATAAAGACTGTCTTAATGGGGGAAAAACATCAGTAGTGTTATGCTTAGCTGCAGATAAATACTTTGCATCTTGATTCTTGAATGACTGAACAGAACAGTCAATTTATTTCCTTCCTACTGTTTCAATGCATCAATACCTAATAATTTATGAACGTTGTTCATCCAGAATTCTACGAAAGCAAATATTGAAAGGGGAATCAAATATCAATTAGAAGCACTACCACGAAAGCAGTTTTGAATATAAGAAAAAGCAAACAGCGTGATAAGCATACCTTGTGTCTGAATGCCTCAAAAGTTCCATAGCAAGCACCTGCATATAGAAATAAATATTATGCCAATTATTAACTTGTTACTCGTATTCTACAGCAGCAGAAAGAAGGAAAACAAAATATGACACTTAATTTCGACAAATTCATATCCTAGGAAGCAGGTAGGCACAAGAGCATTTTGAGAAAACTAGCTACAGCCTATAAGCAACTTTCTGTTAGAGCTACATGTTGAGATCAAGAAATTCAGGAGAGTTATTGCACAGATGAAGCAAAAGAAGCCTATCATGTTTAGGTACCAATCGTAGAAGTACTGGTCCTCTAACACGCACCGCAAAAAAAATATCAATCAATAAAAGTTGTAAGACTTTCCAGAGGAGCGTCTTTTCTGCCATACAAAAACCAAAAGCAATGACTGTCCAAGTAAGACTGTCAGAGACCAGTAGCCTAATACAACAGTGACCATATCCAATCCTTCGTTAAGATTGGTATCCCAACGAGCAAAGTACAAAACCAATCTCAAATGCTGTCATTTAGTCCAAATCAGCAAACTAAACCAAAGTCCAAATATACTGATGTCATGGGCATAAAGAGGGGCGCCGTAGGGCGCAAGTGTCCTAGTTGGGCCTTAAGCCCATTAGTGTTAATTAGTGTCTCTCTTAGTTATTTATCTATAGGAATAGTACCATATTGTCTAGGCACAAGAGGTGTTAGTCCTATGTACCCTTTATATTCAGCCCATGGGGCACAATGGAAATCAAGCAATCAGTTATGAAGAAACAATCTAGTCTCCCTCTATCTCTCAAGCTCTTGGCAAAGCATAAGGCCTAGTTATCTATCTCTAATTACCCCTAAACCATCCGCGCACTTAACACCTGGTATCAGATAGCCTGTCGATCCATCCATCCTAGTTCATCGTCGATCCTCTCCATCCAAAAAAAAAATCCGATCCAGCAGAACCCTAATTCCGCCGCCGCCAGGCCAACCCCCACCATCGCCGCCGTCTTCACGCGCCGCCGCCGCCACAACACCACGCGCCGCTGCAGCCACAACCCACCACCATCCGCCCATGCCTTTCTTCTATTTTTAGCTGCCTCTTCCCCGTCTCCACCAGCCGCCGCGCCTCCATCTCCGCGCAGCCTCGATCTAGATCACTTCCTCCCGATCTCCACCACCATCCGCCGGCCACCACTGCATGCTACTCCTCCAACGCATGCCTTTCTTCTATTCTTAGCCCCACCACCAAGCACCACGCCTTTCTTCTCCTCTTTGCCGCACCATCAAGATTCTATTCTTAGCCACACCACCAAGCACCAGTCCAGGACAGCGCCAAGCTTAGGAGGGAAGGAAAGGCAGAGAATTGTCCGCGCCATCCGCGCGGCCCTCCTTCAGTTGCGCCGTCCACGCGCGGATCAAAGTCTCCACGCGCGGGGACTCCTCCGCGCGATTCGTCTTCACTCGCGCGCGGTCTTCACGTGCGGGCGCTGGTGGGACTCCGCGCGATTCTTCTTCACGCGCGGGCGGTCTCCTTCCGCGCGGGCCATCTCCTTCCGCGCGGGCCATCTCCACGCACGCGGGTCTTTCCCGCACCGATCGTCTTCACGCGGGTGATCATCCCCACGCGCGTACCTTCGTCCCCTGCTTCAGCGGGACACTGTCCGTCGACGCCCGTACATGATGGAGTTCCCGCAGTTTGATGGAACCTCTGATCCGGAGGCCTTCATCAACCAGTGCGAGCTCTACTTCCGCCGGGAGCGCATCATGGTGGAAGAACGGGTCTGGATAGCTTCTTGCAATTTGAAAGCTGACGCCCGGGTTTGGTTCCTCCAATACCAGGAGGAGGAAGGCACCCCAGCGTGGCGTCACTTCACCGAGCTCCTGCAGCGGCGGTTCAAACCGCCCCCGGGCCCCGACCTGCTCGACAACTACATGCGCCGCCTTGATAAGATGTCCGCACAACTTGATCGCATCCGGGCGTGTCTCGAGGCGAGGGACAAGAGGGACCGTGAATGCCGGGCGGCTGTACGCCTCCAGGCAGCCACACGCGGACTCCTGGCACTCCGCCGAGCGCGGGCTCTTCGTGCCACAAAAGCATTGAAGGAGCAAGCAACGGTGCGCCTCCAGGCAGCAGTACGAGGATTGCTTGTCCGTCGCATGGTGCGGAAGATACGCATGCTCCTCAGCTCCTCGCTGTCATGCCTGTTCATCCCCTCGGCCCCTTCCATACATCATGCGGCTCCAATCAAAGGGGAGGTCCAAGTATGGGCGCTTCTAGTGCAGCGACCTCGCATCTCCATCCAGCATCAGGCATCAAAGGCTATGGCGATCTCATTCATCCTTGTGCCTGCCGTGGTGCTACACACATCAAGCATAAGAGCCGGTTGCTTCACGCTCCACCCTTCAGCTTACGTGAAGCCAACAGAGGCGCTCTTCCCATGGGATCCAGGTGGATATAGTTGTATTTTCGTCTTAAATAAAAATGGTAAGCCGAGATGTAAAAGGCTTAACCTTAGGTCGAGTCAAATAAGTCCGCGGAATCTATCCAGCTCGAGGACGAGCTGGGTCTCCAAGGGCGGGGGAGATGTCATGGGCATAAAGAGGGGCGCCGTAGGGCGCAAGTGTCCTAGTTGGGCCTTAAGCCCATTAGTTATTTATCTATAGGAATAGTACCATATTGTCTAGGCACAAGAGGTGTTAGTTCTATGTACCCTTTATATTCAGCCCATGGGGCACAATGGAAATCAAGCAATCAGTTATGAAGAAACAATCTAGTCTCCCTCTATCTCTCAAGCTCTTGGCAAAGCATAAGGCCTAGTTATCTATCTCTAATTACCCCCAAACCATCCGCGCACTTAACAACTGACAAATCGGTAGCACATTCCAATTCCAAAGTGGCATTAAGCGACTTTTGACACTAGAAGTCATTAACTCAAAACTCAAATCCTTCTTGTAATGTAAACCATTTGGTATTGCGCTGGGTTTGGTAATCTTGGGATTACTATCCTGTATTTGTAATCGTTTACAACTCTTCTTCTTCTTATATAATGAAAAACGTGCCTCGGCACGGTCGCAAAAAAAAAAGAAGTCATTAACTCAAAACTCAATGCAAAGGCAAGTAGTAGATGTTGCATTTTTCATCCCAATTCCTAACAACCAGCAGCAAATTCACCAAATCACGGCATATAATACCAAACCAGCAACAACCCTTGAAACACAAGCGATTGGGCAAACAAACTCCAACTAGAGCGTCGATTTAGTACTTCCTAAACTTGGAGTACATCTGAAGCCACAAGCAAACCGTGGATCAGCAGATTTATAGCTCGAGAAGATCCCTGACATCGCACGCTGATATACTTGAAACGCCGATGCATGAGCACTACCGAACTGTAGTAGATAGCACGGATGTATAGAGGTGTCCCTGTTCGCTTGAGTTTATCAGTCAAATCAGTCAATCATTTAGCAGTGTTTTTTCTCACACAACAAACCAGCGAACAATATTTTCAACCATGGCTTATCTGTCAAGCGAACAGGCCAAGTAAGGAAGCCCTTTCTTTTTGTAAATATAATAAAAAAAGTGGAGGAGCTTACCGATGGCTCCGCCCATCGCGCTGCCGACGGCGACTCCGGCGCCCACCTGCGCCATGTAGTTGTTGCTACTCGTCATCACCTCCTCGCAATGATCCTCTGACGGCCGACCGGGTTCTTCCGGGTTGGGTTTTCGTGTTTGCAGTTTGCTCAGATAGGAATATGATTTATTTTATGATGATGAAGGATCTCAGAGAATCAATCAGGCCTAATACAAGCTGTTCGATTTTCGTAACGGACGGCTTCGGATCAATCTGGAGCCGCAAGAAATTGGTCCGGTTGCAGTTGGTACTCTTCAGCACGTATCAGCGTAGTACTATTACTGGAGAAACTGCCAGGATGAGTTTTCTTGGATTAGAAGTTGTCATCACAGTTTAATTGTAGCCCAAGCAACTATTAAAGCGTCAAAGTTTACTACGTGTGTGCTGTGTAGGGATTTTAAAACCTGCATTTTCCATTTACGTTTTTCAGAATCCAGAAAGATGACCCGTAGCAATCGATTATTGTGGCTAGCTTCCGTGGGCATCCTTGTTCAATTGATGTTACTGACGTCCTGGGTTGATCACCTGGGAATTTGGGCAGGCCCGGAGACTGCGGCCCCGTTTGGTAGAGCTTCTACCGGCTTCATCTTCTCTAACGCATGTATTGTTCACAGGCCTCTAACAAAGTCGGTGGAGCTATTTTGTTTCACCGGCTCTGTGAGAGGAGAGGAGAGAAAAAAAAAGTTGATGTAAACAGTACATGTGTGAGAGAAGGGAGAGTCAGTGGGAGTTTAACCAAATGGGACCTGGATTTCGAGTTGATGACTTCTTCAACATATAGAAAGTGTAAATTCAGTGAACACTGAACAACTTTTTTTTTTGAAACCGTGAACACTGAACAATTTAACTTGCACATCGAGCCGTGAGAGAATCCGCTAGAGCTCCAGCGGCCAATGCAGCAAGCAGAGCCCGGCCGGCCCATCGGCGGAGCCCGAGGGATGTGTAGTGCAAATCTGTGAGTTCTCCAGCTCATGTGCCGGGCACACCGCACCGACGCCGGCCTGCTCGGGCTCCTGCCTCCTGATTAGGCTCGGCTACACTGCGCGGCCTTCTCGCACACGTTGCACTGTTGCAGTCAACAGAGGCGCAATCTTCTAAAAAAAAGTCAACAGAGGCGCATGTTTCATATTACTTGTTGCGGTGGGATTTAATGGGCTGGATTTAATTACGATTGACCCATTTTATACTTGATTAAATCAAATTATTCAAAGACTAAATGATTGGGCTAATATCGCTACCTTAAAATTTATAAAGGATGAGTTTAAAAATTAATTATTGTGCATATTTGTGAGGTTAAAATAGGCGGACAGGGCGAAATGAGCGTAGCTCAGCTGGTGTTATAAGAGTTCGTCAACATTAGATATACAATACCATGTAAGTGCACTCTAAAACATATTGCATGGATAGAAGCTAGGAGTATTTTGGTGTTGTAAGAGTTGGTCAACATTAGAGAATTTTGACTTATCAAAGTGATTTATAATTTTGAAGGTTCCGTTTAGATCCTTGAAATTGAATTTATTTTAATAATTACAATTTAGACACATATTAAGTTGATATGTATATGGATTATATTTGTTTATTATTGTTGGCTATAAGATAGAGATACTTATGTATTGCGTTGCTATCGTAGGGGAGTGAGTTGAAGAGCATGTTATAAGTTGCAAAATAGAACATAGGATGATAATCTATAGAATCAATTTCTATCTCCCACCCTATGAACTTGAGATAGGTTTATATGTGAACTTTAAAAAGTAGTAGAATATCAAATTCCAAGCTAAATAGTTTAATTTATTAAGTCATTTTCTATTCTAGATGATTCACCGGGGTCCACGAACAATTCAGCTCTTCTCTAAAGGAAAACGTTAGCTGTTAACACAAGAGAAGGCAAAAATATATCCTTGTCGCGCTTTAACTTATATTCCCTCACTCGCCTTGTTTTTTCAACAGTGCTCTATCGTACTACTTGTCTGCAGCTGTCACCGGCATCAGGCATCAACCAGTTCCAAGTTTTCTTGTCTTATAGCTAGTAGCTTCAGCCAGAGAGGCGGCCATATTATGATTTGAAACTGCAACTGACCATCCGCTATCTCATTTAGGACCTGTTTGGAACAAAGGAACGAAAAATACAGGAATGGGAGAAAACAGAGGAATAGGAAAGGAATGGAGGTGTAAAACAGAGGATTGAAAAACATAGGAATTTTATAGGAATAGGTGTTTGGAACACAGGAACATAACTGGTATAGAAATTTTAGAGTTAGCTGGAAACTCAATGCTTTAAATTAAAATTAATAGTAAATACTTTTCCTTTTTACAAATCTAGTACGTACATATCAAATAAAGCATAGAAGAGGGCCCTACAAGTAGCATATGATGAACTGTAGCTCTGAATGACAACTCTACGAGCTTGATTAGTGCTCGGACACGCAACCACACACGCGCTAGCGCTGCAGGAAAATTTCCATTAGCTGAGAGTGGATTCTTTCATTCCTCCAAAAGTACAGGCTTCGTCGCCGTTCCGGAGGAAAGTTTGGTGCTCGTTCCCGTATTCCAAACGCTGCTACAGTGAGAAAAACTATAGGAACTGCATTCCTCTGTTTTTCCTACGTTCTTCCTGTGAACCAAACGGGGCCTTATAGGGCCGTGTTTGGTTTCCTTGCATTTCCTCACCTGGCCTTTTAGGATAAAAAGATAAGAACACTATAAACTATATATAATGTTACTAATTGATGTCATAAATATCGGTGCTTTTTTATATAAATTCTGTCAAACTTAGGATGTTTGAGTTAAAATAGCTCTAGAATCGAGATCGCTAAAATAGCTCTAGAAGATGACCTACATGCAAATAGGTGCGTCCCTTTCCGAACTGCTGGTAGTTGATCTATGCTAGTAAGAAAATTCTTTGTTACCATAGGAGAGCCAATTCGGCTCACTTCAGCTGGTAACGTCAGACTGACTGTTGCTAGTAAGATAAGACGAATCTTATCTAGCAACCGAATGGCCCCTATATATAATATATGTTTACCGTGATATTCAAGTAAATCTTGTTTTCAAGTTCCTGAAAAGTTTAAGCAAAAGAAGTTTATGGAAAAAGATGAAAACAACAAACTACTCCTACTAACCAATCACCATCTGTCGAATCTTGGTTTGATCTCGACGATACGTAAGCGAAGCTTCGGCGTCACTCGTTTGACCAAACACCTGTCGCGTCGTTGTCTGCTCCTCGCGCTTTGTTTACTAAGCGTGTGTATTGCACCAGTTTGTATCAGCATCGCTCAACCACCGTTCGATAGACGTGCGATGTATCTTTAATTTCTCCTTTTCCTTCCTTCTTCCCGCTTTCTTTTTTCTTCCATCGATGTCTTTGCTAATGTCATGCACCGGCACATCTATGGATCGAGCCCCACGCGTCGCAGCGTGTGACGAGGAAAACGTGCTTGCATGAACTGCAGCGATGGGTATCTGTGCTCGAACGCGTATCCCAACATGCTCGGCACTAACAGTCAGAGTCGGTCACCTTGAAGTAGCACCGAACGCCGGAGGAGCAACTCCTGCAGTCCTGCTACCGTTTCGCTGCACGGCCAGCCATCGACGGCGTACGTGACGCGGAGCGGCAGCGTGAAGCCACCCACTGCGGCACGCCACGCGTGGGCAGCTCTGCCGGCTCGCCGCGTGCTGGAGCGGTGGCTGCAGCGTCCCGATCGAAATCTGAAGGACCGGAAACGACGACCAGAGGGGGTGAATGAGAGCCTCAAATTTCTTACGAAATATTCAGCCACTGTCCCAAATTCACGTCCAAGAACGAGACACAACCAACGTTCACAAAACTAGAATACCCAAGGCAACAAGTGACGAGAGTACCTAGATAGGTTCCTTGGATCGATGGAAGACCAACGCAAAAATCAGAACACGAGTTGGAGCTCAAACACACAATCCGCGAATGAAATAGCGAGCACGGGAAATATTGGGAGCACAAAACAATTACATGCACATCATTGGAATTAATGAGCATCCCATAAATACTCCCTGTAGATGAAAGTGACAAATCAGGAATTAGAAAAGCAAAATACGTTGCTGCACAGAAATCCACCAGACAAGGAGCAGCAGCTTGCTCACAGACACAGTTTGAAGCTGTATTCTTGAGTCTTGACACCAACGAAATAGAGCAGAGGAAAAAATAGAGCACAGAGCAAAACCAGCGAACAAGCACAGAAAAAGGAAATTGATTCACTTGCAAATCAATGCAGCAGCAGTGCTGTCCCAATAATCCGATTGACACAGCAACGAACGCACACAAGGAGAAGAACTGCACGACACCTGCTGGGGAGCTGTCACAGGCACAGGCGAGCACACGATGCTCGGCTCGGTGTTCGATTGAAGACCACGGAGGACCAGCGCCTGACGCGCTTGCTGCACTCACGCGAGGGTGCTAGGGGCCGAGCTGGCCTGGGCGCCGCTAGGCGCTGGACGAGTGGGGCGCTGGCATCCCCTGCACCTCTCCAATCGACGAACACAAGTCGACCACAAGAACAGAGAAAAAGAAACGAGCGAACGGAGAACCCGGACCAAGGAAGATGCAGCTGCACGGTACCGGTCGGCGACGGGACTTCAGGACCAGGAGCTAGCACCGCTCACATGATTGCGCACGGCGCAGAGCACTCGGTGCCGGTAGTGCTGCTGCCTGCCTCCATCTACGACCGACGAACAGACAGGGGACCGAGCAGAGGAGAAAGCGACAATAAAATCGACGAGTACTCGATCAAATCAAAACAACTCGGCCTCAAATCTTGCACAGGTGATCTTCATGATGTTGGTGAGCTATCCCTAAAGAATCATGGCTCGAACCCAACTCAAACTTCGTGAATTTCAGATTACAGCCAAGAACGCAAAACTTTCCCCAAAAACGAAAAACACAGCACAAGTGAAGAACGAAAATCACAGGCAAGAATGATGAATCCCGGAGGACAAAAGGAGGATTTGAGCCTCCATTCCCACACCAAATCACCACAAAATATACCACGAATTTTTCAGATTTTTGGACCTCTCTCATGAAGAGCTAACCTAGGTGGAAGGAAGGGAGAATGAGAAAATGGGGAGAGAGGTGAGGGAGATGGGGCTCCCTCATCCTATTTAACAGGGCTATTACACAATCCCCGATTTGCCCCTGGATACAAATGACCCAAACCATTTAGCCCAAGGGCGTAAAGGTCCAACCCGGTCTTCATCTTGATCCGACGGCCACCGCGCCTCCTCACCGGTAGTTTCGCCTCGACGCGACCTCCCCGATGCCGCCACGTGCCGTCCGTTCCGCCTCGGAACCTCCGCCCGGGTTTTGAGGCCCAAACCATCAAACCGCTCTGCGAGTAGCGTACTCCATACGCGTCCCCCGCCATCCGACGCGTGTCACCTCCACGGTCAACACGGTCACTCCCATGTCTTCTCGCGCTTGTCGATGTCCCAAGTGTCAGCCACCGCGGCTAGCCACCCGGCCTCCGGGTCCCTCGGTCCAAACCTCACGTCCGTCCTTCACCCCTCCGGTCCATCGGTACGGCACGTCCTCCTTGACCTTCACCTCGCCGTCGGTTACCGCCTCCGTGCTCCACACATGCACAACACAAGCCAAGAGACATGTCGCACACAAGGCTTTCGCCAAGATAGGGTTAGTCACCACTCAACCTACTTCGTGGATCACATTGACGATCACTCATCACAAAACGAACGTGTTCGCAAAATCACGTGCCCGCGCACGGCGCGGGAAATGCCCCGCCGCCTCCGACACATATCCTGTCCTGATCCTTTGCCCCGCCTGAGGCCTGACGGCCCATTTCCGTGTGCGTTTCGTGCGCCCCATGTGCAGCATCAGACGTCGAGCCATCTGTCCGTTCACCCCCTTTGAAAAAGGAACGCCGCACCGCGGGGACGCGTCTCGGCAGCCAGCCAGCCAGCCACCAGCCCGCTCCCCGCTCCCTTCCACGCGCCACCCCACCAACCGGGCGCAGCGCTCTAGCAACCCCACCGCGAAAACGCAGTAAAATAAGCGAAAAGCGCCGCACCCCCGGCACACACTGGACGACGCGCAGTGGCTCTGCGTGCCGTTGGGGGCAGGTGGAGACTTCACGTCCCCGCCTCCGCCCACCCCCGACACGTCACACGCGCACACATAAACCCCTATCGCAGTCTCGCCTGCGGCCTTCACAAACAAGCCTCGCCCTCGCCTACAACCCAATTACCCAAGTCAACCGCCTTTCCACCTCCTCGCCGTCGTCCCGTAGCCGTAGTGGCGTCACGCCTAGTCCTGGGCCTCCTATATAGAGAGCGAGCCGCGCGAGGTCTCTCTGCAGCCAGAAACAGAGGGGGGAACACGCACGCACAGAGAGACCAGGCAGTGCAGGCAGGGCGAGTGGAGCTAGCGTGACCTTGCGTTGCCTTTGCTTGTGTCGAGAGGAGAAGCAGAGCAGCGGGTGGTGCACCTGCACGTAGCAACTCTGACCATGGCGGATCACCAGCGGATCCACCCTGTGGACCTGGAGGCCGGCAGCAATCGGCCGACGGCGCCGCTGGTGCCAGGAGGCTCGTTCCGGTCGGACAAGGGCGACCCGGCGCGGAGCGCGAACCAGCAGCAGCAGCAACGGGCCTACGTCCCCGGCGGCCCCCTGCCTCCGCCGCCGCGCCGCGTCGCGCCAGCGCCACCGCTTCCTCCGCCGCGGAAGCGGCGCGGCGGCCGGGGCTGCTGCTGCCGGTTCCTCTGCTGCGTGGTGATCACGGCCGTCGTGCTGGCGGTGCTGGCCGCGGCGGCGGCGGGCGCGCTGTACCTGGCGCTCGACCCCAAGGCGCCGCGCTACTCGGTGGACCGCCTCTCCGTGTCGGCGTTCCAGGTGGACCCGTCGACGCTGACGGCGCGGGCCGGGTTCGACGTGACGGTGACGGCGGCGAACCCGAACTCGCGCATCGGCATCCAGTACGAGCCCGGGTCCAGCCTGGGCGTGTGGTACCAGTCGTACCGCCTGGCGCGGGGCGCGCTGCCGGCCTTCTACCAGGGCCACCGCAACACCACGGTGCTGGCGCTGGCCATGGCCGGGGAGGTGCAGCTGGGCACCGCCGTCGTGTCCGGATTGCAGGACGCGCAGCGGACGGGCGCCGTGCCGCTCGTGTTCCGCGCCGACGTGCCCGTGCGCGTCGAGATCGGCAGCTTCAAGCTGTGGAAGGTCACGTCCAGGGTGCGCTGCGACCTCGTCGTCGACAGGCTCATGGACGTCAGTAGTCCCATCAAGATCAAGGCCAGCAACTGCAAGTTCGGCTTGAAGCTGTGATTCATAAATTCGTTGCCGCGGTTTTATTTCTTTGGGTCGTCTGTTCTCTCTTTGCATTGGGAGAGAGTTGAGAGTCGTTGCGTTGGATTCTTTTGGCAGAGTGCTGGCCGTGTGGTAGTATTTGCACAGGTGCAGGGCACTCCCGCCAACCTCGTCGGTGTTCATCCCGGCCATGTACAGATGGTACCAGTAGTATATTATTGCTGTTATTAGAGAGGAATAATAATAATATGCATGACTAGATTTTTATAATTCTATAGTTACTTCTATCACCACACAATTGAATGAACAAGACGCAACAAACAAATGGAAAATGGCTCTAGTACCATTACTCGACCTGAGAGAGCAATGGAGCAGAAATGTCAATGTTTTACTACAAGTAGCTTGATAATGGTATGGCCAGTAAGGATCCATATGCGTCATTTGCAAGTGCACCACATGCTCAACTGCTCTACCTAAAAGTGATGGCTCCTGCCATGTATGTGCTTCAAAGTCAACACAGTTCACCTGCCCAAAGTCGCCTCGCTTATTAACTAGTGATTTGCGCGCACCCATGCGCGCGAGTAATGGCCGCAGTTCTATATAGAAAATAGAATAATATTGACAACGAATTAATATAATAGGTTCTGTCTAGTTAATGGAATAGAGATATTTGTTCCCATTACTAAATCCACAGCTGGTCCAGCACATTGAATAGAAGGCTGAATTTCTAAAACTGCTGCAACATGTTCAAACACTACATATATATTTCATGAGGCATAGAGTACATAAGCCGGATTTCAAAACCGGGATGTGAGATGTCCAAATAGTACATATATCTTACGTGAGACATAGATATTCTCAATTTCTATCTTTGTGACATAAGTTGTATCATCATCGATGCTGAAAGTGTGTTCTTGTTTCACTCGAAGATGCAACCATTCTGCAGCTGTAGCGAAGATGACCTTTGGATCGACGTTGATCACCTTTGAAACCTGAAGCAGAAACCGTAAGTGACAAGGATGCATGTTTCATGGAGAAGAGGTGATGATGCGGTTTAAAGACAGATGATTGAATACCTTGGGAATGTGGTCCTCTTCCTCCATCGCTGAGTGTTTCCTGTGTAGGGGTGTACCCTGTTTCTTCAGACAGTGCTGCCATCCTGGGAAGAACACAAGCATAAACCAGAGGAAATTGCAGCACATCTAATTTTGCCAATGGTGCAATGCCATTTGCAAAATTGACCTGAAAAATACAACACGTAGCCGTTAGAATATTCTCCAGATCCGGCACCTGTATATTCTCATTGGAAAGTGTATTTTCTAAGAAGCAGCATGCTGCAAACACACGTATACTTCCCTATAACTATATGGTTGTCTGAATATTATAATTATAGAAGACTATAGATCAAATCACAAGCCAACATTCTTGAAATTTGCTTTAAGAAATTAGAAGCATACAATAGAATTGTCGACAAATTTGACCATTTCTCAAAATATCTTGCCTTTCAGTTTAAGAACATGTAGACGCATTTCTCAAAAGGAAATTCTTCACAATACCTCAATTTTCACAAATTGACACGCAGCACAATTGCTTGGTGGTCTAAATTAGTTAGCAGAATAAATACCAGCAGGTTGTCAGAACAGTACCGTTCAATTTAGAAGAATCAAACATAGCCTAATATTATAGGGGATGTGTACCACACTATAAACACAGTACCAACTTCCAGTTGTTAGGTACTTAGGTGGTAGTTTTTTTTCTATAAGAAATTGGTAATATTCTTTCGTAAAAGTGTGGCAATTTTGCAAAAACTATCAACAAAGTCATCAGAACACTACTGAAAACATCTCATAGAACAGCATGCTATATGCATATGAATCATTTCCTGATTCTACCTTTTCAGATGTTAGGTTATAGAAATGCAATAAGATCATAACAGCATAGTGCTACAATGAGGTGACTGAAACCAGAAATTAACTTATTCAGACATCTGGTAAAAAAAGTTACTGAACTCATCGAATGTGCCTATTAGTCATAAGCCTCGTGCCTATCCTGATAAAAAAATGGTACCCCCTCAGTCAAAACATACAGGTCATACCAATTTCACTGGACCAAAACATGCAGGTCAAAAAAGTACTAATTATTTTCTGAGCTCCCAGCAGGGACCAATCACTGGCAAGGCAAAAATTGTTAATGACAGATCATAATAAAAGTTTGTAGAGGAATGGTTGATTTTAGGTTATTAGCTAAAGAGAAGCATTAAAAAGAAGAACAGAGGAATGTTTTTTCCAGTAATTGCTGCATGGTTGATTTTAGATTGGCCAGCATAGAGATTTACACTTGCTCTAGCCTGGCCAACTGAGGCAGTGAAAACTGAGAATGGAAAACTGAAAACTGGTAGGGCTTCAAAAACTTGGGAAGTGCAAATAAGCAAGCATAGGAGTAAAAACACAGACCAAAATGCGGCCTCTGAAATTACTCGAACCCCTATCCTTTCTTTGGCAGCCCAGGAACCAAGACCTGCAAGGGGACAATAAATAATTGAAGTCATGATAATGCAGATCTATTTAGCAGCAAGGGCTCTATAGTAGTGTTGCCTGTTAACAAGGGTCAATTGAAAAAAAGAGATATCAGCAATTCAGCATAAACCACTGGCAGCTATCTTATGAGGACAGAATATGAAGCAAAATTGTATAGCTCTCATGCCCTGCAGGGTACTGCTCTTATTCAGCAAACATTGTCCTTTTATTATGCATTTTGGAACAGGAGATTTCCTCATGCTGCCTCTCAGTTACAAAAGGAGGAAAATAGTCACATTCACCATTGGGTGAAGTGCTGAACCGAGCTTGCAAAAAAGTGTAAGCGCACATTGCACATGAAGAAACCCAAAGGAGCAGAGCAGACCAATGTTTCAAAGTATTGTGCACACAGAGTCACAGACACATGTGTACGTAGGTAGAATAAATGTGTCAAATACCTTGCATGCACCAAGGCTGTCTTCCATAGTAGGTGCCCAGGCTGTGCCAAAAAGGATGCAACAGTCATTTCCTCGAACATCTAGAAGGCACTTCCCCAAATATTCTAGCTGCAGAGCATATATCAGTAGCTATCAAACACATAAATCATGGAGGCATTTGAAATATGGATGCTAGGTAGCAAATTGCCTACCTTCACCTGAGTTGATTACGGATACCAGTCTCTAGAGAAGAACCCAGTTCTGTTTACCAAGTTCATACCTTGCACAACAAAATCAAGAGGATAAATTTGCGTCAAAAAAATGAAGAGGAAAAATAAAATAGAATATATATATATATATATATATATATGTGTGTGTGTGTGTGTGTGTGTGTGTGTGTGTGTGTGTGTGTGTGTGTGTGAAGGAAAGCAGGGAATCCAAGATAGAATAGCATGAACATGAGCACAAGAGAAAGATCATGATCCAATAATAAAATTTGAAAGGCAAGACCTCAGGTTCATCCATCTGAACTGAACCTTAGACCAGGAATAGAAAATCGAAGCAAAATAATAAACTATACAAGGACATGGCGCTTCACACCTGAATGCCTAAATCCCTAGGCACATACATCAGATCCACGAAGTAAAATTAATAATATGGTAAAAACAACTCAAGCATTATTCAAAGTAATTTCACCTTATCATACACACAGGACCCGTGCCTGTGCAGTCTCCATCCTCTCTTTAATCCCTTGCATCCTCTTGGCAAAGGCGTCTCCCTAAGAAGGCTGTGTACGTGATCACCAATCACAAGAATAATTAGATGAGGATGGAATGGAGAAGAACACCTTATCGGAGCACAGGCAGCAGAACCGTGGGGATGAGCACAAGCAACAGAGCAACCACCTGCTCCTCTGCCTTAGACATGGAGTCACCAACACATAGGACACAACAGCAAGGACAACAGTAACGAAGCAAGGATAACCCTAACCCTAGATCTGAAATCAACATCTCAACATCCATCTATGCATACATTCATCAGAAATTAGGAGCTCACCACAGCGGAACAGGAGCACGGCATGACGAGGAAACACGGATGGAGCAGCCAGCCAGCTAGCCCGGCCGTCCCAGCCTGGCCACGGCACAGCGGAGCAGCCAGCCAGCCCGGCGCGGCCGGTGGCCAGTAGCTAGGGCGGCGGCACAGCCAGCCGGCCCAGCCAAGGCTAGGGAGCAGCACAGCACGCCCAACCCAGGCAGGCGGTGGCCGGCGGAGGCCGTCCCAGCGCGCGACGGGGAGGAGAGGAGCAGGGGCGCACCGGGTAGGAGAGGAGTAGGGGCGCACCGGCGCTAGAGAGACACGCCGCGTCGAGCTCCACCGGGGGCACCCTCGCCGGGGACGCCGTGCCGGGGCTCTCTCGCCGCCACGCAAGACGCCCTAGCCGGGGTTGCCGGGCCTGGCGCCGTCGCGTCTGGGGCCACCCGCGCTGGGCCCTTGCTCCACCACGCCTGGCCGCCCTAGCCGGGGCTCGAGCCTCCCTCGGTGGGGGGATGCGGCGCGCGTGACGGGGTCCGCCCTAGCCGCCGCCGAGAGAGGAGGGAGAGGGAGGAGAGGCAGTTGCGGACGCGGGAGTGAGCGGAGCCGATATATATTTGGCATGTTGAAGACAGCAGGACTGTAGATCTCGAAATCGAACGCGCCAAAATAATTGCACTGACGTGGCCATGCTGAGGCCGCGTCGGCTCTAAACGTTCTCTTGTCTTTAAATAATACTCTTCCATTCCAAATTACAAGTCGCTTCGATTTTTTTAGTACATCTATTTTAATATGCATCTAGATATAATAATATGTTTAGATACTACATAATAAAATGGATGAACCAAAAAAATCAAAACAACTTATAATTTGGAACGGAAAGAGTATTAAAGAGAGAAATTTCTGTCCACCCTATTTTTTGTCTGTCGCCTCGCGTATTCATCTGCAGCCGTGCATATAAACACAACACTCATACTCTGACTAAAATAATTTAGGTTTGTGTAGCCTCCGCTTCTGCCTCCCGCACGTCTCCTTTCCTCGCGCGAGTCTCCTTGGGTAAAATAATAATAAAATTTCCATCCTTCCATTGTTTCAGTACCCAATGGCCATTGAGGCCTCTTTTAATCGGCATATATATACAAATATGTAAAATAATTAATTTTTAAGATACTGTTATGGGACCTATCATTTAGAGTCTTCTTAGAATAATTTGATTTAATTAAGTATAAAATGGGTCAATCCTAATTAAATCCAGCCCGTTAAATCCCACCGCAACAAGCAATATGAAACATGCGCTGATGCGCCTCTGTTGACTGCAACAGTGCAACGTGCGCGAGGCCGCGCCAGTGTAGCCGAGCGTAATCAGGAGGCAGGAGCCCAGGATAGGGGTAGCGCTTCGCTTAGCAATAGCAAGGGGTGAATGACTGCTGGGATGGCCGATATCCTTGATTTGAATCTCGGTGCGGTGTGCTGTGTGCGCGGCGCATGGGCTGGAGAACTCACAAATTTGCGCTACACATCCCTTGGGTTCCGCCGATGGGCCACTGCACGCACGGCTGTTCAGTCAGTGTTCACTGAAGTTACACGATTAAACATACCAACTGAACATACCAATGTTGCAGAAACAAACAGACGGGCAAACAGCTCCATCATCATCGCCCTGATGTCAGTTTCTAAGCACAATAAACAGATCGAAAGAGGGGAATAGAGAAGGAGTGAGCTACTGAGCTCACCGTAGCGCAACCACCGCGGCATTGGAGAGAATAACGGGACACGCAGGTAGCAGGAATAGCCGACGCCGACGACCACCACCGCGTCGACGTGGACTAAGGACAGCTGCCTCCCTTCTTTCAGAGTTGGACCCACTTGTGCGCCGACTCGTTCAGGCACCGGGGGCACTCGGCCGCGGTCGCGTGAACGGCTACATGTGCTTTTTTTACTAGCTTGACTGATCGAAGAGCATGCGTGCGTCAAGGGAGAAGCTTAAGCCTTGCTTGCATCTCATGTGCATGCACGGTCAGTCACAGGGGCGGATCCAGGTTCAATAGTCATTGATGTCACTTCTACTAAACCATGAATCATGTTCATATGTGAACAGTAATTTGCAAGGAAAAATACAAAATACTATTGTTGTCAGGTGACAGCATAAAAACAAGCTAGCTCCGCCCCTGGTCAGTCATGCCATTGGAGGAGAACATGGCACCATCCATCGGGATTCCGGAATCAGAGCGCCGCAGTTGCATCTTTTCGGCCTCCGCTTAGCTGCATCCGTCCTCGACCCGTTTACGCGTTCAGAATTTGGAACCGTAGGGCATCCTCCTCCTACTTTGCGAAAATCGCGAGGTTATGCCTGAAGAGGCAGGCACAAATTAAAGGAGGACGCCTACAGTTTGCCGCGAATAGGTAAGGTATGTATAGCCGTGTATATAGGTAGCCGTAGGGCTCACAAGTCATCACGCCGCGCACGTGCCCATGCCAAACAACCAAACCGTGCAAGACTGAAAGATCAAAGACGGGTTGCGCCCAACATTTTTCCAGTTCCATGAATCGACTGCCCTTTGCCACGAAGGTTGCAGCAGGATGGTAGACGCGACACGGAAGACCACTGGCGGCCAACCACACGGGTCGTCTTGGCTCACTCGACCCCGAGAGATATGCGACGGCGACGGCGGCCAACCACGGGTCGTCTTGCCACGCACTGCCACTGATTGATTCTTCATCAAGCTAGTCTGTCAAGCACCTTGTCATGACCCCGAGAGATATTGCGAAGGCGACGGCGGAAGCAGGCCTGGAAGCGGAGGTGTTTGGGATCCGGCAACAGGGAGGAAGGCAGTGGCTCACTGGTGGTGGACGGTGGACCCAGAAGCCGGAGCGAGTGACGAGTGGACACGATCGAGTTATTAGGGAAGTCGGCGCTGTGTCGCCTATATAAGGGCCGAGAAGGCGAGAACGGCTTGTAACGAACGTCTGTTAACTGAAATCAAAACCGAACAGGAGTTCTTCCTCGCGGGCTCCTGCCGTGCCGCGCTGAAATTCCTCGAATCCCTATCCATTTCTTGCTTCCCAGATTCTACCTCACCTATCTTAGTTCATCACACACCTGTGCTCGCCGGCGCGCAGCTGTGAGCTACCGCCACCGTGTTCATCGCGGCGTCGAAAATGGAGTGCCCAAAGCCCTCCGTTGTCGTTTCCTCGCTGATCCTCCTCGTCCTCGTGATGGCCGCCGAACCAGGGAGCGCCATGAAGCTGGAACCGACAGGCACGAGCAGCCACATCCCGCCTATCCTCGACTGCGCTCCGGACCCCGCGGGTGCAGCGCGCTCTAACAACCTCAGCGTGTTCCGCGGCAACGTCCTGGCGGTCCTCGGCGCGCTTCCGGCGGCCGCCGCGGCCGCGCCCTCGGGCTTCGTCGCCGCCGCGCAGTCCGGCGGGGACGTCGGCGACGACCGAGCCTTCGCGCGCGCGTTCTGCTTCGGCCTCGTCAGCGCGCGTCGTCGCGGCTCCGTCCCCGGCGACTGCCTGGAATGCCTGTCCACCGCCGCCCAGGACGTCGCCGGCGGATGCCACGGACGCCGCGGGGCGGTCTGGCGCGCCGGCTGCTTCCTCTCGTACGCGGACACCAACGCGTCCACGGCCCGCGAAGACGCGTGGCGCGGCTGGTTCTACGATGACAGCGCCGACGACACGCCGACCGCGGCGCTGGGGACTTGCGTGGCCAACCGCACCGCGGCAGAGCGCTCCCGGTGCCTGAACGAGTCGGCGCAAGTGGTCCCAGCGCTGAAGGAAGGGAGGCAGCTGTCGTTGCTCCACCGCGACGCGGTGGTGGTCGTCGGCTACTCCTGCTACCTGCGCGTCCCGTTATTCCCTGCAAGGACGCGGTGGGTGAGCTACGGTGAGCTTGCCAGTCCTCTCTTCCCCCTCTTTCCATATCTTTCCTGTCCTTAGAAACTGGCATCAGTGTGCGATGATGATGGAGCTTTTTGTCTCTGCAATCTGCAGCCGTGGAGCTTTTTGTCTTTGACGTGGTTGTGCTACTGCTCATCGAAGTAGGCGGCCTACTGTTTTGCATCCGCAGAGCCCGTCAGCTGCATGAGGTGGAGGTGGCCGCTGCGAATCATGCAGGTTGCCATGCCAGCAATGGAATTGAAGTGCATGCAGTCGATCCTAGTACTAATTATACTGTATATCCTAGTGCTTGAGCCTGTCTGCCAGAGGAAAACACAAGTGCTGAAAGCTCTACCTCTCAATATTGTTCAGCGTCAACAGTTTGCTTTTTTTTTTTCAAACCGGAGGTATCCGCCATTTCCATTAGAAGTAACGGAAATACAGAGTTTGACAGACTGTTTAAGAGAAGAGAAAAAGACATTCAAGATCACCCAACTTACTAATACTCCGTACTCCCTAAGACACACAACCTCCAACCGGCTAAGAAGCAGCTACCAAAAGCAGCCCATCGGGCTAGCGTCAACAGTTTGCTGGTTCGAATTTTCCCTGCCCATGTTCTGATGTTCATGTGATTTTAATCTATCTGCGGTACTGGTAGCACCAGACATTAGTTACCACACGAGTCCACGATGCCTGCCCTGATGAGCTTGCTCAGTGCTTTGTCTAATTTTCTACTCCGCACGCAGTGAACAGGCAGAGGAGCCCGACGGCCATGATAGAATCGGCACATGAGTATCTTCATCCAACAGCTTAATTAGCTCATCCATAAGAGGCAAGGCAACCACACGCAGCCCAACTAAGCCCATACCCTATGATACTTGCCAACCCAAAAGCCGTGCGTCGTTATTATGGCCCATCGACAGGAAGCTAAGGCCTACACGCAGTGCAAAGTTTAGAGTGCTCCAGCCCATGTGTCGTGCATAAAACTGAGGTAAATAAATCAATTTTACCTTCCTCAACTATTGTGATCGTCTGATTTTCCTCCCTAAACTATAAAATTCAGTTTTTTTAACCTTCATAAACTTTTTAAAACCGTTTATTTTTGCACCTTAACTGGTTTTGCTGATGTATTGCCACATTAGAGGGTGTAAATCCGACTAATTTGAAAGTTCAAGGAGGTAAATCGGACTAGAAATAGTTTTTTTTTAAATACAAAAAAATTATAAAAATTAAAATTAAAATTTTATACAATTTTTTACATAATAATGCAATTAAAAATCCTAAAATTTGGATTAATCTTAAAAAATCATAGAAAATTTTTTTTACCTTGAAAATTTATGCAACTAGTTTTAGATTTTCTCTAAAACCATACTCTATCTTAATGTGCCTAACTTGAAATTGTTTCAATCTTGATGAACTCATTTTGGTGCTTGTTTGCTAGTAGAAGCTCTCATTACTTATTAAAATAGTGGATCGTTCGACTAAGTAATTGTGTCAGCCTATGTGGCTACATGCACCCTATCGCACAAAAATACTATGTATCATCAAAGATTAAAATTTTCTTAGGATTTTTAATTGCATTATTTTTCCATGTGAAAATATTTAGATAAATTTTTTTAAAAAAATAGTTACTTTTTGGATTTTTAAAAAATATTTCTAGTTCGGTTTACCTCCCTAAACTTTCAACTTTGTCTGATTTACCCCCCTCTAATATGGCGTCAATCAGCAAAACAACTATCAAAACCACCTAACGTGAAAAAACAAACAATTTTGAAAGTTGAGGAGGTTTAAAAAGGTGGTTTTTATAGTTCATGGAGGAAAACTGGATGACCGTGGTAGTTGAGGGAAGTAAATTATACTTTTTCCCTAAACACTAAGCCATGTCAAAATTGTGGAGTATGTCATTGCCATATTTCATACTTCCCCGTCCCAAAATAAACACAAATTTTGTTTTTTTAGAAATCAAACCTTTTTAAGTTTGACTAAAAATATATAAAATAGTATCAATATTTGTATCTTAAATGAATTTATTATAAAAAATATTCAATGCTCAATCTAATAATACTTATTATATATCGTAAATAGTAGTATATATTTTATATATTTCATTAAACTTCAAAATATTTAACTCTTTAGGAACGGGATGTACATTTATTTGGTATAGAGGGAGTGCGCACTTTTTTTTAAAAAAAGTATCCTACGTGCATAACTAGCCCTGCGAAAAAGCGAAGCGCTGCCCTATTGAGGTCAAATCCTCAAGCTCAAGGTAGCCGGCGCACCTACCCCAGACTTCTATGCACGCGCTTTAGAATCATATTTCGTACAGTGTCTAGACGTTCACTACAGGTCTGTTTAGTTGGTGAAAATTTTTGGGTAAATTCCTGTAGCATTTTTCGTTGTTATTTGACAAAATTTATTTAATTATGGACTAACTAGGCTCAAAAGATTCTTCTTGACATTTACAGACAAACTGTGCAATTAGTTATTTTTTTACCTACATTTAATGCTCCATGTATACGTCTAAATATTCTATGTGACAGGTACTGCGCAAACTTTTGTGGCTTTTGTAGCCAACTAAACAGGCCCTACTTTGATTTGTATTGGCTCCCCACCGTCAATGCAGTGGGCCTTTTGATATACGTGGCTAGTTATAAAATGGAGTTAAATGTGAATCTAAATTAACTAAGATCCGCTAACTAGTTGACTAATAACTAGCAAAAGGCTTAGTTAAAATATAGCCCACCTATAAGCTCTCGTGTTTGGATGCACTAGGATAAATTTTAGTTAAATAAAAAATTAGTTAAAATCAGCCCTAGTGTTGAAGAGGCCCCTAATTCTTACGTGCACGTGGGAGAAAGCGATTAAGCGACAACGGCCTCCATACGAAGCTTGCGAGGGTCGGCCGGCCCTTCCAACGCGACCACGCGGCCGTGCTTAGCTTCATCGATCGGTTTACGCGTTCAGAGTTCGGAACCGTAGCGCATCCTCCTCCTACTTTGCGAAAATATGGCGAGATGCGGATGCCTCATGAGACAGGCACAAATTAAAGGAGAGGACGCCTATGGTTTGCCGCGAATACGTAACTAGTACGTAATGTAGGAGTATATATAGGACATAGGTAGCCGTAGGGGTGTAGGGCTCACTGTTGGAGTTGTTCTAAATTCACTGCAAGATATAGGCCGGGCTTCTGACGAAGCGAAGCAGAGGCCCCCCATGCTAGGGTTTCGTGGAGACTTGATTCTCTTGTAAGCCGCCGCAGGCGTGTAACCCCAAACTCTTGAGATAGTGAGATTGTTGCCGACTGGTGCCCATGGTTTTTCCCTTCGTATTGAAGGGGTTTTCCACGTAAATCGCGTGTCTCCGCTGTGATTGATTTCATTTACTTCATATTTCTATACGTCGTTCATAACAAGTGGTACCAGAGCTTTGGTTGCTGTTAGGGTTCATGACGACGTCGATGAAGTTCGATCTTCCGCTACTGAACTATGACACGCGGTTCTCGCTATGGCAAGTCAAGATACGGGGGATTCTGGTGCAGACTCATGACTATGATGAGGCGCTGGATAATTTCGGTAAGAGGAAGGCCGATTGGACTCCTAAGGAGACCCGCAAGGATCAGAAGGCGCTCGTCCTAATTCAGTTACATCTTCATAATGATATTTTGCAGGAGTGTTTGACAGAGAAAACTGCTGCAGAACTATGGCTGAAACTGGAATTGATCTGTATGTCCAAGGATCTAACCAGTAAGATGCAGATGAAGATGAAGCTGTTCACTCTAAAGATGAAGGATGAGGATTCGGTGATGACCCACATCGCTGAATTCAAGAAGATCGTGGCCGACCTAGTGTCGATGGAGGTGAAGTATGATGATGAGGATTTAGGTCTTTTACTATTATGTTCTTTGCCAAATTCGTATGCAAATTTTCGTGACACCATACTTTTGAGCCGAGATGAACTAACCCTAAAGGAAGTTTATGAGGCTCTCTAGTCTAGAGAGAAGATGAAAGTCATGGTGTAGAATGACGTGACGTCGTCCTCAAAGGGCGAAGCTTTGCATGTGAGAGGCAGAACTGAAAACAGATCCTCAAATGAAAAGAGCTATGAAAGGAGAGGCCGTTCAAAGTCCAAGCCGCCTGGTAATAAAAAGTTCTGTGTTTATTGCAAGCTGACAAATCATAATTTGAGGATTGCAGAAAAGTACAGAATAAGGAGAAGAGAAAAAACAAGTCGGCTGGTTGTGTTGCTGGTCATGATGAATGGATTCTTGATTCCGCATGTTCATTTCATATTTGCACTAATAGAAATTGGTTTAGTTCATATAAGCCTGTGCAGAAAGGGGATGTTGTGCGGATGGGAGATGATAACCCATGTGACATCGTGGGGATTGGATCAGTTCAGATCAAGACTGATGATGTAATGACACGCATGCTGAAAAACGTCAGGTATATACCAGGGATGTCCAGAAATCTTATCTCATTGAGCACGCTTGATGCAGAAGGTTACAAATATTCCGGTTCAGATGGCGTTCTAAAGGTATCAAAAGGTTCTCTTGTCTGCTTGAAAGGTGATCTTAATTCTGCAAAGTTATATGTCCATAGAGGGTGTACTTTACCTGGTTCTGATTCCGCTGTTGCTGCTGTTACTAATGATAAACCTAGTAAAACTAACCTTTGGCACATGCGTTTGGGACATATGAGTCACCATGGTATGGCAGAATTGATGAAGAGAAACCTGCTGGATGGTTGCACTTCGAGTAAAATCAAGTTTTGTGTGCATTGCATTTTCGGAAATCATAAAAGGGTACATTTCAACACTTCTGTTCACACCACTAAAGGTACTCTTGATTATGTTCATGCTGATTTATGGAGTCCTTCTAAGAAGTCCTCACTTGGTGGTGCTCGTTATATGCTTACAATTATTGATGACTACTCTAGAAGGGTTTGGTCTTATTTTCTGAAACATAAAGATGATACTTTTGCTGCTTTTAAGAACTGGAAAGTAATGATAGAAAGGCAAACTGAAAGGAAGGTAAAATTGCTTCGTACTGATAATGGTGGAGAATTTTGTTCGCATGCCTTTAATGATTATTGCAGACAGGAAGGCATTATTAGACATCACACCATACCTCATACTCCACAACAGAATGGTGTGGCCGAACGTATGAACAGGACCATCATATCCAGGGCCCGTTGCATGCTGTCTAATGCAAGGATGAGCAAGCGTTTTTGGGCTGAAGCTGCTAATACTGCCTGTTACTTGATAAATAGGTCGCCTTCTATTCCACTAAATAAGAAAACTCCCATTAAGGTATGGTCTGGTATGCCTGCTGATTATTCATAGTTGAAAGTTTTTGGATGCACTGCTTATGCTCATGTTGATAATGGAAAATTAGAGTCTAGAGCTGTTAAGTGTCTTTTCCTTGGTTATAGTTCAGGAGTCAAAGGCTATAAATTGTGGAATCCTGAGACAGGAAAGACTTTTTATGAGCAGGAGTGTTGTATTCAATGAATCTGTGATGTTTACTAATAGTTTGCCCTCAGATCATGTTCCAGAAAAAGAGCTGCAACATATGCGCATGCAGGTGGAGCATGTTGATGATGATACAGGTGTGCAGGTGGAGCCTGTTGATGAGCAGGATGACCATGATAATGATGTTGCTGAGAATGATGCTCATGATGATGTTCAGCAAACTCCTATTTTGCAGCTAGAGGAGGATTTACCTATTGCTCAACGCAAGTCAAAAAGGGCAGTTCCACCTCCTAAACGTCTCATTGAAGAATGTAATTTGTCTTACTATGCTTTGAGTTGTGCTGAACAGGTGGAGAATGTTCATGAGCCAGCAACCTATAAAGAAGCTGTTCGTTGTGGTGATAGTGAGAATTAGATTTCTGCTATGCATGAGGAGATGCAATCTCTTGAGAAGAACAGTACATGGGAGGTTGTACCTTTGCCTAAGAAAAAGAAGACCATCAGCTGCAAATGGATCTTCAAGAGAAAGGAGGGTTTATCTCCAAGTGAGCCTCCAAAGTATAAGGCAAGGTTAGTTGCTAAAGGCTATAGTCAAATTCCGAGTGTTGACTATAATGATGTGTTCTCTCCGGTGGTAAAACACAGTTCAATTCGTACTTTCCTTAGTATTGTTGCTTCACATGATCTTGAGCTTGAGCAGTTAGATGTGAAGACTGCGTTTTTACATGGAGAGCTTGAGGAGGACATATACATGGACCAACCGGAAGGGTTCATAGTGCCTGGCAAGGAAAAATATGTGTGCAAGTTGAAGCGATCCTTGTATGGTTTGAAACAGTCCTCTCGTCAGTGGAACAAGAGGTTTGATTCGTTTATGTTGTCACACAGTTTTAAAAGATCTAAATATGATAGCTGTGTTTACATCAAGCATGTTAATGGATCACCTATATATTTGCTGTTATATGTTGATGATATGCTGATTGCTGCCAAGAGTAAGATTGAAATCACTAAGTTAAAGAAGCCGTTGAGTAGTGAGTTTGATATAAAAGATCTTGGCAGTGCTAAGAAAATTTTTGGTATGAAAATTAGTAGAGACAGAAAATCTGATTTGCTATTTCTTAGTCAACAAAATTATATCAAGAAAGTTCTTCAATGTTTCAACATGCAAAATACTAAGGCTGTTAGTACCCCTATTACACCTCACTTTAAATTGTCAGCTGCTCAGTGTCCTAGTATAGATGCAGAGATTGAGTACATGTTAAGGGCTCCTTATTCTAGTGCTGTTGGGTCTTTGATGTATGCTATGGTTTGCTCTCGTCCAGATTTGTCATATGCTATGAGTCTTGTTAGTAGATATATGTCTAATCCTGGCAAAAAACATTGGGGGGCAGTTCAGTAGATTTTCAGATACCTCAGAGGCACAACAGATTCCTGTTTAAAGTTTGAAAGAACTAATAAGTGTCTTATTGGTTATGTGGATTCTGATTATGCTGCTGATCTGGACAGACGAAGATCACTTACTAGTTATGTGTTTACTGTTGGTAGTTGTGCTGTGAGTTGGAGGGCTATTTTATAGTCTGTTGTTTCTTTGTCTACTACTGAAACAGGATATATGGCTATTTGTGAAGCGTGCAAAGAATTAATTTGGCTGAAAGGTTTGTACGCTGAGCTCTGTGGAGTTGAATCTTGCATAAGTTTACACTGTGACAGTCAAAGTGCAATTTACCTTACTAAAGATCAGATGTTCCATGAGAAAACTAAGCACATAAATATCAAGTATCATTTTGTACGTGATGTGATTGAAGAAGGTAAGCTGAAGGTATACAAGATTAGTACTCATGATAATCCTGCTGATATGATGATAAAGCATGTTCTTGTTGCTAAGTTTGAGTTGTGCTCAAGCTTAGTTAGTTTAATTGGATAGTCCAAGAGACTTGTTGATACTAGTGGTTTTCTATATTTGTTGTGTTCAGGATGAAGGGTTGATTTATGATATAAGATAAATTTGTCTCAAGGTGGAGTTTGTTGGAGTTGTTCCAAATTCACTGCAAGATATAGACCGGACTTTTGACGAAGCGAAGCGGAGGCCCCCCATGCTAGGGTTTCGTGGAGACTTATTCTCTTGTAAGCCGCCGTAGGCGTGTAACCCTAAACTCTTGAGATAGTGAGATTGTTGCCGGCTGGTGCCTGTGGTTTTTTCCCTTCGCATTGAAAGAGTTTTCCACGTAAATCGTATGTCTCCGCTGTAATTGATTTCATTTACTTCATATTTGTGTACGTCGTTCATAACAGCTCACCAGTCACCACCAGGGTTGCCCAACCTTTTTTCAGTTCGATGAATCGATTGCCTTTGCCAGCAAGGTTGCAGGATGATGGTCGCGACGGATGAGCACCGGCGGTCAAAATCGATGAACCACGTGTCGTCCTGCGCTCATGGCTTACTCGACCACCCGATTCTGATGCTTTCTTGATCAAGCTGGTCTGTCAACCTCCAGTTACCTCGCCGCCGCCGCAGTGTATTCATCGCGGCGTCGAAGATGGAGTGCCCAATCAAGCCCTCCGTCGTTTCCGCGCTGATCATCCTCGTCTTCGTGGTGACCGCGGAACCAGGGATGGCGTTGAAGCTGGAGCCGACAGGTACGAGCAGCCACTTCCCGCCTTTCCTCGACTGCGCTCCGGCCCCTGTGGGTGCGGCGCCGGCGCCCTCTAACAACCTCAGCGCGTTCCGCGCCAACGTGATGTGGCTCCTCGGCACGCTTCCGCTGGCCGCCGCGGCTGCGCCCACGGGCTTCGCCGCCGCGCAGTCCGGCGAGGCCGCCGGCGACGACCACGCCTTCGCGCGCGCGTTCTGCTTCGGCTTCGGCGCACGTCGCGGTTCCTCCCCTGACAACTGCCTGGAATGTCTGTCCGCCGCCGCCATGGACGTCGCCGACGGATGCCACGGACGCCGCGGGGCTGTCTGGCGCGCCGGCTGCTTCCTCTCCTACGCGGACACCAACGCGTCCACGGCCCACGAAGACGCGTTTCGCGGCTGGTTCTACGACGACGACAGCGCCAACGGCGACGACACGCTGACCGCGGCTCTGGGGAGAGAGTGCGTGGCCAACCGCACCGCGGCGGAGTGCTCCCGGTGCCTGAACGAGTCGGCAAAAGTGGTTCCAGCGCTGAAGGAAGGGCGGAGGAAGAGGAAGGTGTCGTTGGTCCACGGTGATGCGGTGGTGGTCGTCGGCTACTCCTGCTACCTGCGCGTCCCGTTATTCCCTCCAATGCCGCGGTGGGAGACCTACGGTGAGCTCACTCGTTCTGTCTCGGTCTCTTTCTTGTCCAAGGAAGCAGGAAATCGGGGCGATGACGACGGTGCTCGTCCTTGCAGTTTTCGGAGTCTTCGCAATCTTGGACGTGGTTGGGGTAGTGCTCATCGAAGTAGTCGGGCTTCTGTTCTGCATCGACGAAGCTCGGGAGTTTAATCCAGCATGAGGCCAGGTGGCCGCTGCGGATCATGAAGGTTGCCAACAATGCCAGCGATGGAGTTGAAGTGCAGTCGATCCTACGTACTAATTAGACTGTGTATCCTAGTGCCTGAGCCTGTCTCTGCTAGAGGAAAACCCAAGTACTGAAAACTCTATCGTTATTTTTCTTCAGTGAACAGTTTGCTGGTTCGATTTTTCTCCGCTCATGTTCATGTGAGTTTGATCAGATTCACCAAAAACAATGTGAGTTTGATCTAGCTGCGAGACTGGTACCACCAATCAATCCACGATGCCTGGCCTGATGAACTTGTTCAGTGGTTTGTCTAATTTTCTTGAACCAGAGTACTAACTGATCGAGGAACACGGGGGGTTCTATCTAGACTGTTCTTGAACTAATATATGCTACGAGTACGTGGTAATATAGTCGTATGCTCTTGGTGTCTTTGTTCAACTATGTTTGAGCTGCATGCTCAGAATGTTAAAAGAGATGACTTTTCTCAACACAAGGTCAAGCCAGGACTATATTCCATTTATGGGCTTCTGGATTTACAGCAGTAAAAAAGGACCATAAAGCATATATAGCTGTAAAAAAGGACCATAAAGCATAGTTTTGAGAACAATATAATGTAGGTAATGGCATATATATACCAAGACATGGCTTATTTATTTAATTATAAGTAGTCCCACACTAAGAGCAGGCGAACTGAACTGCACTGCTTCAGTGGCGGATCCAGAACAAAAATTCAGCTATGGCGAACTTTTATACTACTAATTTGTGTGACAAAGTGATTGTACAGATAAGAGATAATAACATGGAAAAATAATGATATACTTATATGTATCCATAAATCATGTGATCATTTCACGAAATCTCAAAAATGATGTTCTAATTATATTAAATATGAACTTTTCGTTAATAATTGATCATAAACATAATGAAAACGTCTAAAATGAATGATGTTTCAAATTTTCAATTGACTGTATCAAACTTGACTTTAATTGTCGGTAGGACTACACTACAAGAAGAATCAACACTTATCTTTTTGCCCCCGGCTGTCCTACAGCAGTGTCCGCCATCATCCATATTCCATGGTGGTGCCGTGATGGCCAGTGGGTTGGTGACTGGTTAGCGAGGCAGTGATGGCGATGGTTGACGGCACGGATGTCTCTGCGGACTGCGCCAGTGCGTCGGCGAAGCCTAGGAACTAAATCAACAAGTAGGCATGCAAAGGACGAGCGGTGAAGGGGCCAGACCGCTCGACTTCCACTTATCTAATTCAACTTGGGCTTCTCTATTGATATAAGGCCCAGACGTGGCCCAAACCAGAGGCAGGAAAACGTTTCGCTGGCTGTCATCGTCTACCTTCCGACCTCGGACCTCTCCGTTAACAGAACAGAACACTGCACTGGAAGAGGTGGGGAGCAGAGTCCGACGCATGGGGGTAGGGAAGTCTCGCCGACGGGGAGGTCTGGCGGCCGCCAGGCCTCGCCATATTGGTGGATCCGCCCCTGCACTGCTTGGCATTGGCATGCCTCATCACCGTCGCCCATCTCAGACATCAGACCATGTGACCTTCACCTCTCCAATGGTTCCATTGAGCCTGAGAGCCTTCCACACTCCCGGCGAAGCATTCAGGACGTTGTTGCGGCACGGGGGTCCGAAGCCGTGCTCCTCGTCGCAGCCGTTAACCGAGTCACACTCGTCGACGACCTTGGCCCGGACAGACCTCCCGTTCTTCGCTCTGATACGGATCTTCTTGTTGCAGCGGTTTGTGCCGTCGAGCCGCAGCCACCCGGAGGACAGTATGACCAGCCGTTCTTTGTCCAGGTGGGAGCGCTGGTCGCAGGATGTGATCCTGATATCCGCTCCATCTTCTCCATTATCAAATATGGTGAAAACCATGATAGCTGGTGTCTTGGCTGACACCGGAGGCGAGCAATTGAACTGCGGATAGTGCTTGCCTGCGACGCAGCAGCTGTCCGACCCCCTCTCTTTGGAGCAGTGTTCTCCCTTGCCACGGACGAAGCCAGTGGCATGGCAGGTTGCAGCAGAGGCCTCGTGAGAGGAGAAGCACAGGATCTGCAACACCAAGAGGGCAAACGCAGCCAGTAGTAGTCTAGCGTGAACCATATTTGGTATTTCTTCTATTGCCTTCGTAGCTGCCACGCAAGTTTAGGTTAGAGCTTGAGAAGGCTTGGAACTCTTGCTGAGTGGCTCAGAGTATGGAGTTTGTGTCGCTTAATATAGTCTCTCTAGCAGCAAAATGTCGGGGATTTCTATGCCTCTTGCTTCATTTGACATTTGACATGCATGATGATGGCCCTTCGTTCTCTTGGTTTTTCACCTCATGGTTGCCTTGATCATCACACCTTTTTTTTGTCTGTGCACGGCAGAAAGTTACATTGCCTGCTAATGTTAAGTCCAATACTACTGCTGCTAGCTTCGGTATTAGTGATTCGTTTCCTCAAGTATAAACAGTTCTTTGACATAATTTCAATAATATAAATATGATGCCCTTTTGATTCCTATAAAGCCCACCATGTTGTACCAGAAGGAAAAATGGAAAGAACATATATAGGCAAATGGAAAGCATGGTGAGTTTAGACTATTGTTGTAAAAAATGCTGACCATCCTTTATATGTTACTCGTATTATTAGTTCGTACATCAGTAATATGTACATAAACGGATTGATGGGGCGATTAGCAAAAGATAAACATCTGAGATCTGGAATTTTCCAATATGTGTGTCAATAATCCTTGCTAGGATCGAAAATCAACCGTCTTTTTTTACTAACTTTTGTTCAGAGCAATTTGGGGGACCCTGCGTTTGTACAGATCTAGGTTGGTCATATAGTTCATCCTGGCATAGCATGGAGACACTGAGGAGATGACATGAGAGCCACATATTGTGACGTTAATGACGATGCATTCCATGGAGAGGCCGGGGATACAACGGTGCCACGCAAACAAGATATGTTTCATCTGTAAATGTGACTCATGGGGAACGTACTAAGCGTAGCTTAGCTGGTCGGTTTCTTTTGGTGAAACTTTCTTTTTTTTTCATCCAGGTTCAATTTCTCGACTTAACGTGGGTGTTGCATTATTCTTTCAATGGTAACTAACGTTCCTTCGGTGGTGCTCATAACTCATAAGGGTAGGGTATGCCTACCAGTTCAAACTCCTTTAGAGGTGCTCATAAAGTTAAAGTTAGGGGATTAAGGTGCTCATAAGAGTAGGGTATGTTTGTCAATTCAGTTTCAGTCCTGCGAAGTGCTTATAAGGATAATATGTGAGTGTGTTTAGATGGGTGAGTGTACACATATGTTTGAGTGTTTGTGTTATACTGTTATTTGCAAAAAAAAATATTTTTATGGGAAGAGTGTAACAACGAATCAAAAAATCAAGCAAATTCAAAACCTAATTTAAAACTCATTTAAACTGTAAATTTATTTTCTTTTTGGGCCAGCCTAGGTCCAGCCCAATTCCACACGTGTTGTAAATTCATGGTAGATGCCCACAATCGCTGCATTCGTAATTTTTTCTAATATATAGGCTAGACAAAGTATACCTAAGAAATTCCTGGTGTTCAACGTAAAGGCAAAGGTCTAGCTGCATCGATAACCAATCCTTTTTCGCGATCGTGCCTAATCATGTTTCTCATTAAGGGAAAAAGAGTTACACGACGCATCTACGAGAGAATCCTCACATCACATATTACAAACCACCAAACCGGTGGTAAGCAATGTTGATTACAAATCCTATTGCTAAACTCAAATGACGATAGCGTTTTCTAGAACACATGAATAATGTCACAATGTGATAGTATACACTGAATAATTATGCACAAATTATTTCGGGAGTGACATGAACTATAGGAGAGAAACGAACAGTGTGGTCGTACTTTTAGGAACGACGTCGACAAATACAAATGCAAGTGATGGTTTATTTAGTAGCTATTCCATCACGGCCAAGACTAGTAGCACAACTGGTCAGAAATCCCATGACACATGTGCATGCAAGTCAGAAGAACACACTTTATGCGTGTACTTCCTTCTCTTCACGCAGGAAGTTGGTTACTTCATTCATCAGCGTTTCACACGGCTCAGACATCAGACCAAGTGACCTTGACCTCACCGATGCCATCATCGAGTCCCAGCGCCTTCCACACCGCCGGCGACCCGTCGACGACGTTGGGAGGACACGGCGGCTCAAAATTGTGCTCCTTATCGCATCCGTTCACCGAGTCGCACTCGTCGACGACCTTGGCCAGCACGGAGCGCCCGTTACTGGCGGTGACCCGGACCATCTTGCCACACCGGGGCGTGCCGTCGAGCCGCAGCCACCCGGAGGACAGCGCGACCACCTTCTCGCTGTCGTCGTGGTAGCTGTTGTCACACTCGCACGGCCCGCCGCCGTCCTGGCCCTCCTCGAAGCTGTTCACCGTCAGGATCGCCGGCGTCTCGGCGGACACGGGTGGCGAGCACCGGAACTGCGGGTAGCTTTCGCCATCGCGGCAGCAGTCGGAGCCGTGGATCCTCTTGCAGTTTCCGGCCCTGCCGGGGAGGACGCCGCTGGCTTGGCAGGTGCCCGCGGCGGCTGACCCCGGCTTGTGATGCTTGGTGGCTTCGGAGACGTGGGCGTGGAGGAACAGGCCGACCTGCAAGAGAGCAAACAACGCTAGCAGCTTCATGCTTGGTTGCTAAATGCTAGCTGCTGTGCTGAATTCGGATTGCACTGGACACTCTTGCTGGTGACTCTGTGGTCTATGCCTCTATGGGACCTACGGAGTAGTTGGTTTATATAGAGCTCAAGGATTCTGCTATGGCGTTCGTTTTAACTGGAAGCGTTAACACAGCCCCATTTAATTAATCCTCGGTTTTGCATCCCCCTATGTTGTTTGATTGGTTGGTTTACAGTAGACTGTGATTTTGGATGGTGAAAGGTAGAAAATTTTTCTATGCGACAGCGCCGCAAAACGGTCCTATGCGACACCCAATAGTCTGTCGACACGCGTACCCGTGCCCCACTAGATGCCGGGCCATTATCTGCTTGGAAGGCTGATGAGCCGAGGCGCATGCAGCAGACAGATGAGCAGAGCCTATCGAGGACACGCGTCAGCCATCAATTGGGTATCGCACGGGACCGTTTTGCGATGCCGTCGCATAAAAATTTTTTCCATGAAAGACTATATGTACTTTGAACGCCCGTGTATTGGTCAAGGCTATCTCAGTTTTTTTTGTCTGTGCACGAGGGCTATTATATTGTTTTTTTATGAAAAAAGAATTATATTATATGATAGCCGGATACATCAACACGTTACAAGCACTCTGGATTACAAGATAGTACCCACGCTGTGAATAACATAACTCAAAACCTAATGTGTTAGATGCTTTGCAGTATGGATGACCGCACAGGCAAACACTCGGCAAATGGCCTGAGAACAAATGTCAAACGAACGACGGCCAACATTCCTATAGGCGGAATTGAGGAACTTCTTTTTACTGATGTCTTTCTTCTTCTTCTTTCTGCCACCGAAGAGTGAGGAAGACTGGTCTGAAAATTATTCTCCCTGGTCCTCCATCGTGGCCAGATCTAACCATAACAAAACGGAGAAGAAATATGAGAAAATTATTATATGACGGTGACATCATCCTCGTCTTGATGTCGCCGTCCGGAAACAAAAGTCTCAGTGTCGTCATGTCGAAGAAGATGCTAACGCCAAAGTTGTCATCCTCATCTTCAACGGAGCCGTCATGGAGAAGACGATTCCACCCTTCCCCTTCACCGTCGCCGGAGAGGAGGAGAAGGAGGAGATAAAACTCCAATACCAAGAAATTTGGCATGGAGAGACACTAACCCTAATGACTCAATCTATTAGAAAAAAAAGGAAAACTTATTAAAAACAATGGATCCCCACTCCCTTCAGCTCCCGGCGAGATGCCGGAGGGGAAGAGAGGGGGACCAGCGGTGATGGACGACGGGGGCGGCGACGGCGGCGCTAGGGCAGAGTCACAGGGCTATTATATTGTTGAAATACTCCTATAATAAACAACTTTTTTGTTGCAAGCAATCACGTCCCTTGTCTTGTCTGAATGTCCGAGGGAATGAGATTCCAAGGGAGATACACTTTGATCGCCCAAGACAGGTGAATCCAAGTACCGTCACCCTTGCTGCCCGGTACGTGGAAGAGACAATGAAGATGGGGGCCACCTCTTCTTTAAGTGCAAGCTCGCCAAGCAAGTCTGGAACCTGCTGGTTTTGGAAGACAGAAGACAGAGATTGGCTGCACAATTTTCAGCCATGGAGGCTGTCTCAGTCATCCTGTCGGAGAAAGAGGAGATGGCTACCCTGATGGTCATCACTTTGTGGTCTTTGTGGACTAACCGGAACACTGTCCGGGAAGAAGGCCGAGGCCGACGAGCTAAGGAACTCGCACGGGCAATCAGAGTCTATGCTAATGAGATATCTCAGTCATTGTGCTCCAAAGCCACAGAACTCGGTGTCAAGAGTGAAATGGAGCAAGCCACCGGAGGGTTTTCTGAAGCTTAATTGCGATGGATCATTTATCAAGGAAACCAGGGCTGGAAGCTAGGGATTTTTGATCCGAGACCACGATGGAGATGTGGTGTTGATAGGCCGAGGGAAGATCAACAATGCACTAAGTGCTTTCCACTCTGAATTGATCGCCTGCTTGCAAGGAGTCCAGGTGGCAAGTGACTTGGGCATCGGCAAGTTAATACTGGAGACTGATGTACTGAATGTTCAGCAAGCTGTACAGGCCAAAGGCTTTGATACTCGGCCGGAAGGAGGACTGATTGATGAACTTAAGTCATTAGCTAGGTCCAATTTTAATGCTTTTGTCTGTAACTTTCTAGGTAGAGATGATAATAGAGCTGTCCATGCTTTGGCGGGTTTAGGTTACAGCTGCATCGAAGGAGAGGCGCTAGTACCATCTCTAATGATGTATTTGTAATTGTGTCTGACGATTTGTCAGCTGAGTAATGAATCGGCCAAGATCAAAAAAAAAAAAGTACCGTCTCTTATCCGTGCGAGGATAGTTAGCCCATTTGTCTTCTCCCCCAGCTCCTTCGGTGACCCGTTTCCAATTTTGGCCTGCGTCAGCTGTCCCAAGTGTTGTTTTTCTTAAGTCACAAAAAAGTGTTGTTTTTCTTTTTTTTCTTTTTTTTTCTGTGAAAGTCTCTATGCCAGTCAGTGTATGGCGTACCAATTAACCAAGGTAATTTACCTCGCTTTAAGGTTCAGCGTTTTGGAGTTTACCAGTGAGAGAGAGAGGCAACCGATCAGGGGCTACAAACATTATTTAAGAAAAAAAAATGGCGTGGGCAAAAATTCGTGGAGATCTCAAGCAGCCTGGTCGGTATATTACATTTGCGTGGCCAGGAAGTTCTCTGGCTTAAAATAAGGCCCACTTTATGTATTATCTTAGTATTTGCACAACAAAGGGAGGCTCCACGTTGTCCGATATATGGCCCCGGGTACCTTCACTGCCCGTGTACCCGATCATCCATGCCTGTCCCAGGTTGAATACGACGAGGAATCATTGTGAGAATATGGAGACATTTAGTAGGAAAAATTTATACTAAATTTTGAATGCTAAAATACTAGAAGAAATCTAAAATTCTGGTTGTAAATGACCCCACATAGGCCGGGCAAATCCACAAGCTTGGAGATCAAGTCATTTTGGAGATATCCGGCATCATCATAACTAGGTGATAGGTAAGAATCATTTTGTTATGATTTTCATGTAACAAATTAGGAAACACATATGTTAGCCGGTCGGATCTAATGTAACCCTACCCAGCAGACTATATAAAGAGGGGTAGGGGGCCTCCCGATCGGGATCCATCTTCTACATTAGAGCGCATAGCTACCAGCAGCAGCCCCTATAACCGAGCATACGCATACATAGAGAAGGTACTTCAAACTGGACGTAGGGCACACGTGCCTGAACCAAAATAATCTCTGTGTCTTGTGTACTACCCATTTGATTCCCTGTATGCAAATATGTTGCTAGGTATTGCCGGAGCTAATTCTTCTGATAGTTGACGCGTCAGGTAGGGACCTTTCACATATAGATTTATTGTGTTTCAGAAGGGCCCCATATTCAAGTTCAACGATGATGTGGAGAAGATACAGCTGGCGAAAACATCCCCTTCGGCAACCAAGACTACATCGCCGATCAACTCGGGAACCTGCGCCTGTAGGAACCTGAATCGCCCGTGCAGAGTAGCCACCCTCGTCCGTGCATTCGTTGCCGAACTAGAGGAAGTGTGGATGAAGGGCCGCTCGCTCTCGCCCGCCATCTGAGCCGGTACAGCTGCGACGTCTTCGCTGAAGTCGGTCAAGAGCACGGAATCGACGTGGCTTTCTAGGTCTAGAAGGATCTAGACTAGCCCCGAGGCAGATCCATCACTGCTGTCCAACCACGTCCTCCATGGTTTTCCAACCGGGCTAAGGAACGCGGCAGCGACGTATTCAAGCTGCTTCGACAAGCCACAGTGGTACCCACCAAACCTCGTAATGAGGAATCTGAAGACCATGACTCAGATCGATCTGACTGGTCATGCAGTAACAACGACTTTAACCCCCGGTTCATCGGAGTGATAATCCGCAACCTCAGTGAGGAAGACACCAAGCAGGAAGAGTCGGCCAGTGCCAATAGTGACACCGACAATCTCAGGATCGATCCATCCAACCTCACCATCCCCACCGAGTTCCATTGGTTCCTCAACAGCTGTGACCAAATCCTTCTCGAGTACACTGAGTCGAAGGAGAAGGAGGATGACAACGGCCTCTCGCATCTACGCGAATGCTACATGAACACTGCCGATCGCAACCCCCACTGGGAGGAGAATGGGAGGCGCACCCCAGATCAATCTCCTCGTGGCAACATCGACTACGAAGTTCCCTACGAAACCAGCCACGAAGCTCGAGCTCGATTGCTCAGCCACAACGATATGCTAGCAGAGGAAAATAGGTGTAATACCCTAAAATTTGCTTTTTTTTAAAGTTGATATAAATTGATTTAATTTTATATTTTTGTGCTCATAAAAACATAGGTATATAAAATTCTTCATTAAATTAAAATTTATCATAAGGCTTAGCAACATTTCCTTGCATTCATGCTAGTGCATATGGTTTACTGTGATGGGTGGTTTTGACCAAAACTCAAAATGATTCAAATTCCTTTTAAAAATGGCTTTGAAAAATTATAAAGGAAAAAGAAAAGGAAAACCTCTCCGGTCTCATTTCGGTCTTCTCCAGCCCACTCCCTCAGTCTCCACCGCAGGCCTAGTGCGCCCTTCTCCGTTTTCCTCAACCCCAGTGGCCACGGGCCGGCCCACTAGCGAGCAGAAGCCCGCGTGCAGCCTCTACCCTCTCTCTCTCTTTGTCTGTCTGGCGTCTTGGCTCCGCGCCTCTGTCTCACTGACCAGTGGGCCCCAGCTATCAGCCTCACCCCTCCCCTTCCATTCTCCAACCTTGGGCGCTTTCCATTTATGGAACCCACAGCTTCCTTTCAGGGACGAGTTTGATCTCGACTCGATCTCTGCCATCCATTAATGGCGCCAACTTCAGGCTATAAAAGCTGAGCCCTCATGTCGATCCGCCTCCATCACGCCCCCTTCGCAGCAGCCGTCTCGCCCTAGGGCATCACCACCGCCCGAAACCCTAGCACCGCCGCCTTTGCCTCAATCCGGGCCGCCGCTGTTTCTGTGACGCCGTGGGCCCTTTGCCTCTCTGCGGAAGATGGTAAGGAGACTGCCATCACTAGCCATGCCCTCTCTGCCCCTCTCTGCTCCATGCCGTCGATCCTAACCCCAATCCCTCTGCCAAGTTCGCCATCTCCTCCTCCCTCTTCTATGTTTTTCCATTGACCAGTGATGCTCGGAGTCGCCGTTTTGACAAAAATTGGCGAGGTCCGGCCATGGTGCCGCTGTCCCAGCTTGACGCCGCCAACCGCCATCTCCCTCCTTTTCCTTCCACCGTCTGGATCACGATCTACAGCACAGATTCCCTCAAAAAAAAAGATCTACAGCTCAGATCACTGGTTGACCCGATCAATACTAGTGGAGCATCTCCAGCAGGGTATTACCTAAAACAGACCCCACTTCTCTATTTAGGTAGCCACCCATTTTGATACTACCCATATTTCATTGTTTTTTCCAACAACACTACCTAAAATAGACCCACAAATCCATCCTAGTAGAGAATGACATGTGGGGCCCACATGTCATCCTCTATCAGCTTCTTCCCTGCATGCACGGAGCAGAGCTAGCACGGGTAAGGTCGGCCGCGCCCGGGGAAGGGCGGACGCCGACGGGGAGGGGCGTGCCTAGGGAAGTGCGAACGGCGACGGGGAGGGGCGTGCCGCACCCAGGGAAGCGGCCACCGGGATCGGGAGCCAGAGGGAGAAGACGCAGCGTCGGTGGGGAGAGGAGAGGCAGCCAGCTGTTGACGGTAGTTAACTATCAATTTTAACCGTCAACTCGACCAAGAAAATGCTATAAAAAGAATCACCAACACAGACTAGGGGTTTAGCTGACATAATTTCACGATTTTTGGTGAATCTGTGTTTTGCAAGGATTAAATAGAAAAATAACTAAAGATGACCCACATGTCAGATTTACATAGAGATAAAAAGGCTACGTATACAAAAGAAGAATCTAGAAGACACGAGAATGCATTGGACCGAAGGAGAGGCCCACCTGTCACCAGGGCAGGGCGGCTGCCCTGGCCCCTAGGGCGCCCGCCCTGATGTCCCCACCTTTGAGCCTCTGCTTGCTAGGTCGGTTTCCCACCGTCATTAAGGTCCAATCTCAATCGTTGATTCAAGTCGGTTTGATCCAAGGGCTGACGTTCATCCAAAGGGGCTATATAAGCAAGGTCCCTGGCCCCTGGGTCAGAACAATCCTTAATTCATAATTTATTATTTCTAGTCAGGATCAGCCTGAGAGAGGTCCTTTGAATGGATCTTCTCTCTAGAGCCTAGCATTCAAGAGAGTTTAACTTTATTGTCTCTATGTGAGATTAGAGTTTTTCTTTAGATTGAGAGAGATAGAGTGGATGGAAGAGTTGGAGGAAGCTCGGCCTGTCGGTGTCTCCTCTCCGGCTTGTACCTGCGGGATCAAGTCTCCTTAACACGGGGCTTGCTTCTGAGATTCTTCGGTAATTTAACTTTAATACTAGTAAGCACATTGTTATTATTGTTCTTTGGTTTGCGAGTTTATTTTATTCTCTTCGCGTAGAGTTTAGAGTAATCATCCATAGTGTAAGTGTGGTATTTGGGCTCGGGTACTCGTAGATATCCCCTAACTGTCCGGATCGGTGGTAGATTGCGGGGGTGACTCATATAGCCTCGTTGATCCTTTGGAGACTCCTCCCATCATTAGGTTTGGTAGGACCTATGTGCTAGGGTTAAGCATCATATGTGGTGTCTTCTCTCTAAGTACGTCCCCATTAGAACAGTGATCGCATAGCTTGCCAAATGTTAGAACTAGGGTGCCGTAACAGTTTTCTCTATATCCCTTATATCTCAGAACTTGTTTGCAGCTCAGGGGTTTAGCATAGACTTGGTTAGTCATCGCACGTTTTCTCCTTGCGGATAAATAAATAAAGATATTCTGGAAATATCTCCCGGGTGAAGTGCTCACCGATATCCGATCACTTGCGGATTATTTCTCTTTGATTCTTCTGTGTGCGTAATAAATATCAACACCAGCTTGGTGCTCAACAGTGGCCACCGCGCCCACTACCTGCCGTGCCGGGGGCAGCAGGATCTGGGCTAGCCGGGGTGGAGGATGCGCCACTAGTGTCCGGGCGAACGCCGGTGGCTAGCTGGCGGACACGTTGAAGGAAGAAGCGGCCGTGGAAAGGATGAAGCAACCGCAGTGGATGAGTCGCAGGTTGTGGCGGACGAGCAGGGGAAGTGGGTAGTCGAGTAGGGGACCAACAGGAATGGATAGTGGGAGAGGAAAAATAGGAGGCCAACAAATTTTAGGGTCTAGTAGGGGACTGCTGGAGTTGATTTTTTTTTACCTCAACTACCTAAATTGAGAGTAAGGGTCAAATGGGGATGCTGCTAGAGTTGCTCTAACAAATCCTATTGCTAAATGACGATAGCCTTTTCTAGAACACATGAATAATATGTCACAATGTGATATAGTATACACTGAATAATTATGGCATGAACTATATACGAGGGAAACGAACAGTCGTGTCGTACTTTTAGGAAGGACGTCGAGAAATACTAACTGATGGTCTATTTAGTAGCTATATTCCATCACGGCCAAGACTAGTAGCATAACTGGTCACAAATCCCATGACACAGGTGCATGAGAGTCAGAAGAACACACTCCTACGCGTGTAGTACTTCTTTCACTTCACGCAGCAGGTTAGCTACTTCAGCGTTTCACGGCTCAGGCATCAGACCAAGTGACCTTGACCTCACCGATTTTATCATCGAGTCCCAGCGCCTTCCACACCGCCGGCGACCCGTCGACGACGTTGGGAGGACACGGCGGTTCAAAGTTGTGCTCCTCATCGCATCCGTTCACCGAGTCGCACTCGTCGACGACCTTGGCCAGCACGGAGCGGCCGTTACTGGCGGTGACCCGGACCATCTTGCCACACCGTTTCGTGCCGTCGAGCCGCAGCCACCCGGAGGACAGCGAGACCACCTTCTCGTCGTCCCCGTGGAACCGGTTGTCACACTCGGACGGGCCGCCGCCGTCCTGGCCCTTCCTGAAGCTGTTCACCGTCAGGATCGCCGGCGTCTTGGCGGACACTGGGGGCGAGCACCGGAACTGCGGGTAGCTTTCGCCTGCTTGGCAGCACTCCGAGTCGTGGATCCTCTTGCAGTTTCCGGCCTTGCCGTGGAGGACGCCGCTGGCTTTGCAGGTGCCCGTGGCTGCTGACCCCGGCTTGTGATGCTTTTTGGCTTCGGAGACGTGGGCGTTGAGGAGCAGGACCTGCAAGATGGCAAGCAACACTAGCAGCTTCATGCTGGCCATGCTTGGTTGCTAGCTGCTGTGCTGAATTAACTCTTATTGCACTGGACACTCTTGCTGGTGAGTGGTGATTGTGGTCTATGGGACCTGGTTGCTTTATATAGAGCTCAAGGAATCTGCTACGGCGTTCGTTTTAACCGGAAGCGTTAACACAGCCCGATTAATTCCTTGGTTTTGCATCCCCCTATGTTGTTTGATTGGTTGGTTTACAGTAGACTGTGATTTTTGACGGTGAAAGACTATACGTACTTTTGAACTCTCGAGCAATCACGTCCCTTGTCTTGTCTGAATGTCCGAGTGAATGAGATTCCAAGGTATATACACTTTGATCGCTCAAGACAAGTGAATCCAAGTACCGTCTCTTATCCGTGCGAGGATGTAGGAATCCAAGTTAGCCCATTTGTCTTCTCCCCCAGCTTCCTTCGGACCCGTTTCCAATCTTGGCCTGCGCCAGCTGTCCCAAGTGTTCTCTTTGTTTTTTGCTGTGGAAGTCTCTATGGATTACCAATTAACCAAGGTAATTACCTCGCTTTAAGGTTCAGCGCTTTGGAGTTTACCAGAGAGAGCGAGAGGCAACCGATCAGGGGCTGCAAAAATTATTTGAGAAAAAAACGTGGCGTTCGTTTTAACCGGAAGCCTAACACTCTTCCTTGGTTTTGCATCCCCCTATGTTGTTTGATTAGTTGGTTTACAGTAGACTGTGATTTTGAGCAGGGGCGGATCTGCACCCCGGGCTAGGGGGTTGTAGCCCGGGGCGCGCCCAAAACAGCTAAGTACACCTTTTCATCTCTAGTCCAAAACAGTCCAGAATCTAGGTGTTTAGCTCCACTCAGCACTGATCTGTCGTAGGATTTCTAGCTTTCTATTACTATTTAGCCCCCCTCTTACATCATTTGTGATCCGCCACTGATTTTGGGCGGTGAAAAACTATACGTACTTTGAACGCTCGTGTATTGGTCAAGGCTCTCTCTTTTTTTTGTCTGTGCATGAGGAATATTATTGTTGAAACATAATGAACAGTTTTTGTGTGTATGTGTCGTTTGTGCATATTTGTGAACTCCATTTGTTGTTCGTCCGAAATCTAACTCGAGTATGTACATTGTTTCATCCGCAAACAGAGATGAAGCTGCAGGTGCAACCGTACACACACAAAACTGGTGCAGGGAACATTGTTCAACACATCTAACTGAAATCGCGTAGAAGCTTCACAGTGTTGCAAGCAATCACGTCCCTTGTCTTCGTCTGAATGTCCGAGTGAATGAGATTCCAAGGAAGACATGTGAATCCAAGTACCGTCTCTTATCCGTGCGACTGTGCGAGGATCTAGGAATCCAAGTTAGCCCATTTGTCTTCTCCCCCAGCTCCTTCCCGTTTCCAATTTTGGCCTGCGCCAGCTGTTCCAAGTGTTCTCTTTGTTTTGTTTTGTTTTGTTTTTGCTGTGGAAATCTCTATGGCAGTGTATGGCGTAGTACTCCCTTCATATCAGTAATTCAAGTTATTTTAAACAGTGAAACAGTATTCAAAGTATAACTTTGACTTCTTATTTTTATAAAAAAAGCAAAAGTGCTCGTGCGTTGCAACGAGAGAGAAAAACTATACTTAGGTAGTTTTGGGTTTTTTCCATAATAAATTAACATAAAAATAATAAATGTAGCATTATAAGTCTTTTAGCCATAGACTTTTTTCTTAAAAAAATCACCACCAAATTATTTGTGTAGTTTTGATTGAAAATAAAATTTGTTGTTGGTGGACTCCTGGGTTTTTTAACATAAATAAATAAGAGTTGTAGTTATTGAAATGTGTAAACCAGTTTAATCATGCAATTTGGGAAACAATGGGCTCCTCTTCCCTTTTGATCGCATTTTTTTGTTAGTTATATAGATATAGGGTGGATAGTATTTCTTATATATATACAATATATACACGCATATAAGATGGAAACGTGTAATTTTTTAGTCTACATTATTGCCCAGCCTAACATGCAGGAAACGTGTAGGTGTAGCACCGACTTGGCCATGCCTAGTAATATCAGACTCGAAAACAAATTTGAAAATCCTAGAACTATAAGAGAAAGATATCAAAAACCAAAACAAAGAATTGATCGATCGATGTGGAATCGGATTTGGACTCAAAAACACCACGTTCGCAATGGCCTGGTGACCGAGGCTTCTCACTGATCGATATCCTATTTTTTCTATTTTATATCTATACTGTTATTTCCTCTAAATCGGAAACAGCTACGAGGAAAAGAACAGTAGCAAAACATAAACGCAAACCATCATGTACATTACATGGGAGAAAGACGGAAAAAAACGGTTTCACGCAAAAACAGTTTGGAAAAATACAAAAGCCGATTCTCAAACAAAAAATGTTGAATTAGGATTCCTATTCAAATTACTCAAAATCGAAGAGATCTATTTGGATTAGAATTAGGATTCTCAGCTATCATAACTATCTAGGGTCATATAAGTTTAGAGGGAAGAAACTCTCGACTACCGGTAGTTAGGGGGGTGGATGAAAAAAATGGATGGACGAAAAAAAGACCTAAAATTTTATCTCTTTATTATTATTATTATTTATAGATATAGATATGTATTGAAAAGTAATATATGTATATTTTTATGAAAGTACTTTTTAAGACAAATCTATTCATATGGTTCTCAAATTTTCAAACTCAATAACTTAAAAGTTATTCATGATTTATATTCCTAATATTTGATCCAAGCCTTGTCTAAAACGACTTAAATTACCAGTACGGAGGGACTACCAATTAACCAAAGTAATTACCTCGCTTTAAGGTTCAGCGTTTTGGAGTTTATCACTGAGAGCGAGAGGCAACCGATCGGGGGCTGCAAAAATTATTTGAGAAAAAAATATGGCGTGGGCAAAAAGGCGAGGAGGAGAACTCAAGTAGCCTGGCCAGTATATTACATTTGCGTGGCTAGGAAGTTCTCTAGCTTATAATAACCCAATCACATTTTGCGTGCGTGTGCCGCTAAGCATAGTGGCGCACACGATGCCCCGCATGCCGGAATCGAAGATGAAGGGGGTGGGGGCAGTGGGCGAGCGGAGGGCAGAGCGGCCAGTGGCGAGGTCGCCGTGCCCAGGGCAGTGGATGTGGCGGTTAGGGTTAGGGTTGGCTAGTTGGCCGGGGGCTATGGTCGCGACACGGCGGTGGTGGCGGGTTGGCCGGCGGTTAGCGAGGCGGCAGCGGCGGCGCCGAGCGGGCGGGGTAGGACAACCGGATGGTGGGCGGGGTTGGCAGTGGGGGCGAGCGCCGGCGAAGTTAGGGGAGGGTGGGTTCGTCTGGTGGGGGTGGTTGGTGGGCAGGGAGGTCACCGGCGAAGTCGCCGGTGGCCTAGGCGGTGGTCGAGGTGGGCGGTCGAGGGGATGGCCAGGGGAAGAAGATGAACAATGCAGGGGCGAGCGTGTGCGCCAGCAGCACTGCAAGTGCACGTGCGCTGGGGAAGAGAGCCGTTATAATAAGGGCAACTTTATGTATTATCTTAGTATTTGGTCAACATTGGAGGTTCCACGTATTATCTCAAACTTTAGATATTCCCATATTAATAAAACCAAAAATGTTATACACTGCCACTCTAGTGTTTTGGAGCAATCCAACGCACTCGATTTTTCACTTCTCTTCTCTTCCTCTCCCTCTCTTCTTCTCTATCTCCGGTGGGCTTACAAGAAATTTTTTGGCAAGCAAGTAGGCCAAGCGGTGGGGACAGGAGAGACGGCAGCGAGGTGGAGGCCAGGCCAGGTTGGGGCGGGGGTGACAATGGCCATGATGGCGGTGGGAGAGGGAAAGCAGGAGGTTGCCGCAGACGCGATAAGGTCTCGCCGAAGCTCTACGACCGCGATGCCGTGGCAGGGCGGTGGGCAGCGACGTTTCATGGAGACACCTGAGCGACAATGGACCAGAGGTAGAAGAAAAGAGATTGAGTGATCGATGTTTCATCCAACGGTCAAAATGAATCTTTAAAATATTCGATTGCTGTGTTGACAGACTATAATAAAAAAACAAAGTCAAAGTGTCAATACATGTCAGATAAATTACCCAACACTGCCATTACATAGAACATTATTAACCCCAAAATACCTTGACACCTCTGTTTGGATATTACCTATCCATGTCTTTATTAAAAGCAAAGCCAACCATATATGTCGTAATTAGTGCATTTGCATTTAAAGTTGAAATTTGAATAATAAAAATATAATAAAAAGGAAAATAATTCAATGTGGAAGTTAGAAACAATAAAACACAATATAACAAATAAAAAGAGACAAGATCCAATATAAGAGAATAATAGGCAATTGTGAAAAAAAGGGTCTTGATATAATGAAAAATAAAAAAAATGTAACTTGTTTTGTCTTCTTGGTAGAAGCACATGGTTGGCTAGTCTAGTTCTCTAAGACTATTGTTCCTCAAAACAGAGGAAGGGAATGAATCAATGTGAGGTGGAAAAGCGTTGACGCTTAGACGTTACAAAACTTGCATATTGGTGTCAAGTAGTAGCCAAGATTAATTGCATATCATAGAGGATGATTCACACGAATGCAACAAGGAAAAAAGACATGTCTAATTACAGATCTAACAATAGACATCAAAGAAACAACCATAGTTATGGGACGTTACATGTCTTTTGTTTCCATAGTAGGATTGGTCCCATAGCTCGAGGCCCACAATGTTAGTCAGGCAACAAAATAAGAAGTAATCTACATAGCTAATGTGGGATAACTTGAGATAATGCCCGATGAAGCCATAAACCAATGAGCATGACAAAAAGGTGGAGTGGCACAAGATGATACAGGTTGTTGTCCTAGACTTCATACTATAAATAAGAATATATATATTAGAGGAATGCCTAGCAGATCACTGAAGGTGGAACCTACACCTACTTCGATAAAAAATGTTGATGATGAAGTCATATATAGATTTCGTACTGATACATGGGAATGAAACGGGAGGGAAAAGTAAAGTTGCATTAGGGCTAAATCGTAAGGTAACGACAAACATTTTGCTAATTGTTAAACATATGGTGTTACGCTAAGGTATGTAGGATCCACTTGACGGGAAGTTAGCTTGGTAAATATAATGCTCTAAGTTTTTTTTTTCTTTATATTTTAACAAAACAGAGAGAAAAACTAGCTCTTGATTAAGAGTTAAGCTCTTGCACGCACTTTAAGGTTGTGTAAGTGTCATGTAGGGCTATCCATGTTAAAAGTTATATGCTAAAAGTTAGCATTATTGGAGAAGTTGACTTAAAGCTAGTAACTAGCTCTAACTATTCTGGGTGCCCTTACTCTTTGAGCAAACCTACATGGTTTAAATTGCTCAGGCACACATCACATAGTTCATTTTCAATCAATTTATCTTATATGTGCCAAAGTCCAAATTGTAGGTGCCTTACCCCAAATATCACATACAAGTGATGTTTACCTTCAAGTGACATTATCTTTCAACTGGTATTTTGACCTTAAAAGTTAATGTGCATGTTTCCTACAAATATTTCAAACTTGTATGCACACTTTTAGGGGAGGTTACTCTACAAGTTGGCATCTTTGAGAATAACTCTATATCAAGCTTATTGTGTGCAGTAGTAGTCTCATTATAAGAAAAATGGAGTGCCTACAGAAAAGCACCATGCTTCAATTCATCGTATCAATCAAATTGAATCACTTCGAGGCAGCGACTAGCTCCAGCGCACAAGCCCGCGCCCGGTTGACACCTCAAGGCAGCGAGGAAGGCGTCGGGCCGTCGGCCATCGTCGATTTTTCGGGAGAAGAGGTGGGATCATTGGGAGCACGTGTGCCCAGCTGCCCGCGGATCACGGCGTTGGCAAACGATCCGATCCAACCACCAGCAATGGTAAGCTACTGCAGTTCACATGGAGATCGCGTCCGCCCCATGCACTCATGCATGCATGCTTGATTTAATTCTAATAAGTATCAGCTTGTACTAACATGCATATATATATATATATATATATATATATATATATATATATATATATATATATATATATATATATATATACTAGGTAACGTGCCCGTGCGTTGCTACGGGACAACTAAACATTCGTACTTAAAACATACGGATCGCACGATAAGATAACAATACCATGAAGTTAAATACTGATGTTAAAATGACATTTAATCCAAAAAGCAAAGTTCGTGATATTAACACAATCATAGAGAATGCGGTGCCGCAGGCTCACTGACTCTACTGTATAGACCTTTCCGTGATGCAACTAAGATAATGTTTTATATCGGCAGAAAGAAATCTCTGATATTAGTTTCTTTCGTGCATTATCTTACCTTCCTTTGGCGGTCTTACTCTTATTTCCTAATGGTGCACACGAACGGTTATTTTCCATGCGTTGCAACTGAACAACCATGTACATAGGGTGATTTATCTACGTAATGCAACCGAAAATTCATCAACCCCATGTCCGAGTTTTTCCAACTACTGTGGCTACAACAATGTCAAGGTTGACCTTAAGTTCAAAATCCATGGTCAATGCATCATGTTTAAAAGTGTTCCACGGGTTGCCTGAGGGGTATTGTAGCTTCAAGCCTTGATTGGATGCATGTGTATCCACCTCAATTCACATGTATTGAAGTGAAATAAAATATAATTTAGTTTAATTCCACTCCAATCCACTTCAACACATATGGATTGAGACGAATACATGCGCATCTAAACAAGGCCTCAATTGGCGAACCATGTGTTAAAGTATTGAGGCCACACCATCATGTCATTATCCTTCAGTTGTACAATTACAACACTTAATTCAGATAAAAACGTAAATATTCACAGAAAGCACAAATACTATTTCTTTGAGTCGTTAATGCAAACCCATCAATCAAAATAGACAAATATTGATATGAGCAATTGCCTTTTTGTTAAGCATCCATGGGTACTGAGTGCTACAACTGCTGCCTCCCCTCATTGCTGCACACAGTAGCAGCTCACAGTTGAAAGCCAACTCGCCCCGGGGTGACGGCCGTCAGCAGGCGCACGTGTCTCAATGGCTCTTCCTATCCTCAGGTGATGCACCCTCTTACTGCAACATGCATCATATAGATAACTTATGATTGGAGCAAATACAAATTTTAACCAAAGTTTAACATTGGTTCTAAATGAGTTGCTCACTGATATCTATCTATGTAGGAAAGAAAGGAAGTTTGCTTTAGGAATGAGTTAAATGATAGGCTGGAGTTTAGCTCCAAATGCAAAGCCATCTAGGCATCTGGAGCATGGATTTGGAAGGAAACCACAGTGAGAGTAGAAGCAAACAGACATAGCAAGCAATGACGCACTGGGAGAGTGAGCAAGTCTTGGTTCCACTGTATGCTGTCCTCCAACTTTGATCCCGATGCCTCTGATGATGTTTGAGCCAGAATTGTTGTTCGAATTACATGGAATCAGCGTGTGGACCAAAGATCACTAACTTAGTGTTAGTTTGCTCTGACGGCAGTGAAAAACATTTAGTCTTGCTCCTAAGAAACCCTGAATTACTTTCAGAACCTTATCATGTACAGAGCGCTTGCCGCCATAAGAGCATGCTGTTTGTATAAGCACAATTCAGATTCAACTAAAAGACATGCTAACGGAACCAAGCACTCCACTTTACCTGTCATATTGAAATTATCATGATGTTTATGGGCTCTTGCTGGACAGGAAATAATACCACCTACAATTCAGGTTTTGTTGATGACAAGGAATAGTGCCGTGCAAAACCCTGAACACAAACAGCAAAAGAAATCCCATCAAAAGAACAAATAGAATCATGGCGCAACGTACTGATTGAATCATGGCGCCGGTGCCATACCTCTGCTCCTATGGGCAATGGCCACAATGGACTACTTAGAAGCATATGAATTATGCAAACATTAGCTGCTGTTGAGAATAAAAAGTTAAAAACACAGAGATTAAAAACACGGTTTCCATGGTCTGCAGGTGTCTAAGTTTCTATGCCAATTTTTAATCTTAAAACCTAAACGAAACAAGAAGGTGCAAAGGTATTTTTATAGAAATCTATAAACAGGTAAAAATACATTAACTGTAAATGAGAAGAACCATCACCTCGTCCTCCAGCAGGGAAACAAAGGCCGACGCAGCGGATGCGTTCAATCGACAAAGCAGCCGTTAGCTGCCGCCACGGAGAAAGATAATGAACCGGGGTAGCACGCTGGGAGCCTCGCCGAAGCACCGTGGACCGAAGGGTAGTTACGGTAGCAGAGTTTGGTGCAGCTTGTTCTGTTCGATGTTTTTAGCGGTTGGGTGCTCCAATGAAGTTATATTTGTGGTTGGGTGCTCCAGTGAATTACCTGGCTGTATGTTGCGAAGGGAAGAAATTGTAAACAAAAGAAATTAAGTGCTGGAATTACTCTTTTTTGATGACCAGCTTACAAACTTGGATGGACCACTAATTATCATTGTGGAATTTGGGAGAACTGTGCTATTCTGACTACAACCAACAACATCATCTAGTTGAATATAGGAGAGGGAAATGCTAACGATATCGTCCAGTAAAAGAAAAGAGAGACAATTTCATTTGATTTTGGACCTTTCAAAAGAATGCCTAACAGTGGCGAAGCTAGAGCAAACAGCTCAGCAAACCTGTGGGGATTAACATCACCAACTTCAGTATGGAATGTTTGGCACTGGATTAACAATTTCACTTTCTCATTCACTGACTGTTTGGCACCGGATATCTCAAACTGGCACATACTTCAGTATGGAATGTTCCACAACCTAATTCTAATCTCCAGGCTCCTATTAATGTTCATCTTTGTGCATGCTTCAGAATTAACAGGCTTGGCATGGACTACCCATTACCCATTATCATTCATGAAACAGGGTGAATTCTAGCATGCAGATCCATGATGAAAGTAGGAACATATGTGTTGGAAAATACTTCTGGAATTGATCAAGCAGAGCTAATTTCAATAAAACTGAAACTTTTCAGCAGATCAGCCTACATTAGTGTTTGCATATTAAAACTGACAGTGCAGCAGACTGCAAGGGTCATCATCGCCAGATAGGCCCTACTCATCTTTTAATGTTTCCTACTGGATTTTACTAATGAGTCTAGCCAGTTCATCTCACGCAACCAAATCAACATAGAACCCAGAACAGAATGTTTGCACATAATTCAGATTTGATAAAGGTTGGAATGAACTACCCATTGTCATTTGTGAAACAAGGAGGAACCTAGCATTCAGGTTATAACTGACAACGCCGCCATCCATGATAAACATAGGAACATAGGTGCTAGAAAATACTTCTAAATTTTTCACTAATCACTAATCAGTCTTAGTCAGTTCATCTCACGCATCAAATTAGCACAGAATTCAGAATGGAAATGCTTACGTCCATCTTTCAGAATGAACATGCTTGTCATGGGCTACCCAATACCATTTATGGAGCAGGGAGAACTGTAACACTCTTCGGGTTATAATTGACAACACAGGAACATATATATTAAAAAATACATCTGAAATTGTTCATGCAAATGCAATTTCACTTAAAAGTTCTCAGCAGATCAGCCTACATAAATGTATGCAATCAAAACTACAATGCAGCGGACTGCAAGGGTCAACATTGCCACCTAGGCCATATTAATTCGCTGAACTTTTCACACAAGATTTCCAACAGCCAAAGCAGTCTCATCAGCTCATCGCATAGTCTAATTTGTTTAGAATTCGGCATGGAATGTTTTTGACACCTTAATCAGCTCATAGAAGAACATAACATAGTGTTCTACTAATGCTGAATGAATGTTGCATATGGCTGACAGACTATATAAGGATCAATCAAAATTTTCGAGCATGGCATCAATCAAAATTTTCCCAAACAAAAATTTCAGAGAGTGTTCTACAACATGGCATCAATCAAAATTTTCGAACCTAGATCCAACTATGCTATCACACAGCTTGTATAATTCATATGAGATGATAAGAATCCATCTGGTTGCATATGGCTGAATCCAAACAAAAAGAGACAGGAGAATTTTCCCAAACACATTACCTACACTCGCATGGTGGCCGTCATGAACAAATCACGAGCCTGCACATCATGGCTTATTGGCTTGCATCGCCACTCGCCACCCACCAGCTGGTCCTGCTGCCGTTGCTCCAAGGGCCCACGGCTGTCCACACTGGTTCAATTGGGAAAGCTTGAGGTGGGGTATATTGGTAGTAGATGGTAGTTGTGTGATGTAAAAATGTAAAATCATAAGACAATCCCAGCCTTGAGAAAGTATGAAAATATTTGTTCACGAAAGGATCTGAGGACGCATGACTTGAGCCTGTACTCTGCTTTAGGTAGCAGACTGTCGAGGATGCAGCCGGCCACAATGCCAGCGCTACCGGAGATCACAGCTCAGCACGGGCAGATAGGGGTGGCCCCTAGTCCCTAGGGATGCCCTCGGCCCCTCATCGTCGACCGTCATCAGACCTCGCACCGTCCTCGAGATCTCTCTGTGGAGCCCCCAAGGGCCACCAGGAGAGGACTCCGGCTTCCTCGCCTCCAACCTGGCTTGAGATGCTGCTTTATGGAGGACGTCGCAGATCTGGGGGAGGGAGAAACAGTGATGGGGAGGGACAGGGACAGGGACAGTAGAGTGAGGGAGGGGCTTACCTCGACTGGGGTTGAGGACGGTGACCAGCGGATCCCGGCCGCATCACGCGTGGATCCTGCCTGCTTGCCTCAAGCTGGACTCGCGGCACTGTGGGGCGGGGGCGATGTCGGAGGAAGACCAAATCCACCGCGCGAGGAGTGAGCAAGTGTGGTGGCGACGGGGATCACCTCAGGTGCCACCCGGCACCTCACCCACTGCCCATTTGGCGCTGGATCGCCACCGCCGCTTGATCCGTCGCGGCGACGCGACTCCCCCGGCTTCAACGCATGCCATCCGCCACCGCCACCCATCCGATCTCTTCCTCCCTAAATCTCATTTTTTTGGAAGAAGAAGAAATGGGGTAAGGGATGGGAATCGAACCTGTGCGGTGTGGTGTGCGGGGGTCCCGCGGGAGCGGAGAGCGCGCATGAAATCGCACTCAAGGCGGACCGACGAAGGGAACGTGGGATCGCAAGGGGAGGGGCGGACCGACGGAGCGACGATTGGAGACTGCCCCAGCGGCAACCAAGTTGTAGATATTCGATAATGGTATTTGGGAGCTTACACGGTGCATTGAGTCGTCGTCTTCGCTCAGACAGATCTCGACCTGGATGTGACCAACGATGGGATAGAGCGGACAGATGTGCTTTCTACAGCCGCACGGGCGAGGTCTTTGCCGCTGTTCCACGAAGACGCCGGCCAAAGCGTCGTCGGTAAGACACCCGCCTCTCTTCCCTTTCCTTCCCCGACGCGCAAACGATGAACGGCAAGTGGGGAACTACGAGATCGACGACACGGGGCGAGGAGGCGGTGGCGTGGGCGAGAGAGGGATCACGAGCTTGATTGGAGGCCGCTGTATCTCGAGCATGATTGAGGCGGATCTCTGACTACCGTGGGGAAAGCAGGGTATTTACGGGGTGGCATGCAACGAAAATCAACAACTGCCATGATTGTCGTGTGGGGGAGCCACCGCACGCGGGTCCGCATGCAAGGGAACTCAACAACTGCCGTGATTGTCGCACAGGGAGCCAGCGCACGTGGGGTCGCGGCTATCGCAGGCGGCAGAGCTACGACACCAAGAGAATGTCGCAGGGCGGGCAGGCAGACGGACGAAATCAATTGTCGCACCAAAAAAAATTGTCCACGCTTTGTTCTTTTTAGTTGTAGGAGATATATTTGATCCCGATATAAACATGTACGTGCTTTTGAAAATACTCTAATAACTATATATTATTTGCACGATTATTCATTCAGAAAAAGATTAGATGCAATGAGAAATTAATTAGATTCTCAAAGTAAAATTGATGCACGAGAACATCTCAACATTTAAGTGATTTTTTGGGCATGCACTCTGTTAGTGCATTAACATAATTGTAGTTGCAAACAATGAGAGAATTTTCTCCATAGTTGAATACTTAAATTTACCTACTCACATAATGGCTGCCTTAGGAAGCAAAATATATAGCTAAGCAACCTTCATTAATGCTATTATTTTTTTATTGATTTCTATGACTTACGATTCTACGTATGTTTTAAACGGTTTAAGATTAGGATGGACCTATAAGATAAATAATATATTTTATAGAATATACATGTAGAGCATTGGGTAAACTATGAAATGTCTTTCCTTAAAATATATTTTTAGTATGGTATTATGGTTAACGTGTCAAAAATGTCATTAATCATGCTCCATTGTATATACAAAATAGATTTTAGAAATACGTGCATGTCTACACGTTGTGCTATATGAGCTCTCTGACATCCGTGATTTTACTCTTCCTCTCTAACAACCGTTCGATCTACACGCCGTGATATACGAGCTGTCAGTCGTCCGTTATCTTACAATAAGATGTAAGACTCCTCCTCACATACGTCTTGCGATATGTCTATAATCCCACCTGCCATAAATCTTCCATGCTGAAAATTTCGAGGAGGTAGGGTCAATATGGGCATGCACGCATACACGTTAGTTTTGGGATGGACACACCTTGAATTGTAGGTTCCACCGTATGCCTAGCTATGGCCTATTCTTGGACACACCTTGGATCGTAGGTTCCACGATATGCCTGGCTATGGTCTACTCTTATTTTTTTAAAATTACACAATATAACATATATGCCAACCAACAGTGCTCAGTTCGCTATGGCCAATCTAAGGTTAGGGACTTTATCAACTCGATCAAACAATTGCCAGCTACCTTTACTGTATATCGACAATTCAATTAACATTTTAATTCTATTTGAAACAGTTTTTTATAAACACGTGCGTGTCGCACGTGCATATTTGCTATCTATTTTAAATTATAAGATATTTTGGTTTTTCTATTTAAAGTAATAGAAAAGTAAAAATATATATAATTTGGAAGGGAGAAAGTACGTAACCAGAGAAGCAGAGAGTGTCAAACAAAGAAAATCGAAGGGAGTGCAAGGAAACGGGACGATTGGTTTGGGCCCAATGGGAAACGGGGTCATAAATTTTCGTGGGCCATTCGTTCCAATTGCCAGCTGAAAATTGGTGCAATTCTTGCAACAATCATCGCTCAACTTTGTACAGGAAAACGAGTTGGCCCATGGAGTAGTTATTTTGTAGAGAGAATATCGTGCTTTCGAACAACAATGAAGTCGAATCATAAGAACAGGATATAACTTAGTTCTGGTGAGTCCTCGTTCGTTGGTAGGCAATGCGCAGTAGTTTTAATTTGTATGCTGATCATCAACACAACACGCGCTTTACTCCATATTTTTCACGCGTAGTTGACCTTGTAGTCCTGCCACAGCTGCTGCACGGTCTTCCCCAGGATCTGAGCGAAGAAATCGTCGGTGTAGCCGTCCTTCATCTTGGCGTTGAGCAGCGCGACGAAGCCCGGCTTCAGCGAGTCGCAGTAATCCAGGAACCTCGCCGTCACATCGTACCCCTGATCCCACCGGCGCATACCCCGCCTTCAGCCGGACGTAGTCGGCGATGCCCTCGATGAGGCCGCCGTTCGCCTTGCCCTGCCGTTCCACTGCCACACGTGCGTCGTCTCGTGGTACAGCACGCCGGTGACCTGCGAAACTTTCAGTTAGTTGCCTGATCCTCCAAAGTCGAAACATGAGGGTTAAACTACTAACACACTGCTTCTGATCTCACCAACCTCTATCTTCAAGTCGCCGGAGTAGTTGCCGACGTACTGGGCGCTAAGGGTGGACGTCATCGGTGGTGAAGGCGCTGCGCCGCCGACGTCGGCGACGACGAGGGTGACCGCATCGATCGACGAGCTTGTGGTTGGCGGGGCTGGTCTGGTTGAAGGTGCTCCAGATGAAGGCGGAGGCATTGGAGAGCACCAGGTTCGCGTAGTCGACGCCCACGGCCACGTCGAACCGCTGGCCGCCGATGGTGCTGGTCGCCGTGTTCGACGCGTTGAACGTGACGGCGCCGGGGGTCGTGGTCATGGCCAGTGCAAGCAAGAGGGAAGCGGCTGCGGCTATGTGAAGCTTCATCTTTGTGCTATTGCTGTAGGTACTTGGCATTGTTGGGTCTTGGGTGACTTGACTTGCATATACAGTACTATGTAGTACGTAGTACGGCTTGCTGGAATGCTGGGTTGCTCGAAGTTCATCGACCCATTCAGCAGTGAACAGCCGGCAGGCTTACGATGATACGATCCAATGCCTCCACTGGGCAAACATTGTTGCAAAGGAGTCGGAATACAGACACATCATCCAAGTATACTTTATTTCACACACCCCGCCGACAGGGTATTTCCGTTACCAGTCACTGGGTATTTCCGATCCGTTTGTTTGTGATCAACGTTGTACTCATTGGGGATTCGATTAACACATGGCAAAGGTTCAGGTCCAATAATAAAGATGATCGGCAATAAACCAAAGTCTTGGAGCTTGCTCTCGTGGCGAATCCATCTCTGCCTGGAGGCTTCTTGTAGCAACACTGCAGGAAGACCAGTAAACAACAAGGTCTCGCTAGCCAATTCAAATGTTTACTTCAATTCTTGAACAGTTTTCTTAGGACTTTCGGATCTCTACAACTAATGGTTAGCTTTTTCTAAAAAGAAAACTAATATTTAGCAGCTAAAAATTAGCTGACAATCTATTTGGATTCTCAACTAATAAATCAACTAATGACTTAACTAGTACCACCTAGCTAACAATTAGCTATTACTCCCTCTATCTAAAGAAACTTGATGTTTCAGTTTTATCCTAAGTCAAATATCTAAAGTTTGACCGAAACATATGGCACCGATAACACCATTGCTTGTGATAGAAAAACACGGGAAAAATTAACAGAGCACACCAGAGAAAAAAAATCGCAAAATGTGGTCCGACAACACCATAGCTTGTGATAGAAAAACACGAGTAAAATTAACAGAGCACACCAGAGGAAAAAAAATCATAAAAGGTGGTGGTTCGATGGAGAGCAAGCAAAGGACGGAGCGAGCCACCCTCCGCGTACAGACTGTCCGGATTTACGATCGTGACCGTCACACCGGATAACCTGCAGTGAGCCGAAGATGTCGGATCCAGTCTCTGCGATGCTCTGCGCCCCGCCGAGCCAGCACCTTTGCCCCCAAGCTTGGGATGACGTGGGCCACCGCTACGAGGCCCGGCGAGGAGTAGCTGGCCGCGCGCGTCGTTAAGCAGGTCGCGTCCAGCGAAATGCCCCGGTATGGTACTAAATCAAACAACGGCGATCGAAGGGCTCGTGCGGCGAGAAACTGAGTCGGAGACGGTGCAAATAAGCAGCTGTCGTGACGCTCACGGTCCGCGCTGCCGTTCGATCGGATGCGGCGGTTCCGCTCGTGTGCTGTCCGCGCGCGCTTACACGTGTTACGCGGGAGTCGTCGTGCGTGCGCCGTACGCGAAGACATACGCTCGTCGATCGTGCGGCGCTTCGTGCGGGGGCTGCTGTGCTGAAGCCGGCCGCGTGGCCATCCAGGAGGGCGCTCGGTTCGCCGGAACCTGACAGATTCTCTGCGGCGTGCGCCACCGCGGCGTCACGAGCGGCGGCCGCCCGCCCGCCCGCGTACTCCGTCACGCGGGTTCGATGGGCTAGCTTCGATCAGCGGCCGCACGGCCCGAGGGCACGACGCCGTGCCATGTGCATGCGTCCACGGACTTCATGCATGGCCGGATACGGAAGACGTTTGCACAGGTTGCAAAAGTTGCGTCTCCAGATTTGCTTACAAAATATGATTTTGCGTATGCCAGAGCTGTTTGATTTGTGTTGGTTCATCCGCTTATCAGTGGCGGACCCAAGATTTTAGAGCAGGGTATGCCCCTGGCAAGAAAATGCATTGATTTCAGATCAACCGACTTTGATGTCTTTGATGTCTTTGACTTCTTCATTTTTTTTTTGAAACGAAATTACTGCCACTGCCTAGTGCCTACAGAGAACCAAATGCGCATCTATGAATTTTGCAATTGGAAATGACATTTCACAGAACATATCAAAGGACACAGGGATTTGAATTTTGATACCTCTGAGTTGAACTTCGGAGCAAAGAACCCAGTCGAGTCGCGTCGAGCGACAACAAGCAACGCCGCAGGCCGCAGCTGCCGGGGGAGCAGATGCCGCCGGCCGCCGGCCGCGGCAGGGAGCGGGGCGGCGTGCGGCAAGGGGCGCAGCGGCGCCGCGAGCGGCCGCGTGGGTGGAGGCACGGGCGAGCGGCCTGGCGCCTGGCGGCAGGCGGCAGCACGGCGATTCTGCGTCCGTCAAATCGCCGAATCGGTCAAAGCTGCTGGCTGCCCTACCCCTTCGGTGCCTGATGGGTTGGGGGAGTGGGGAATTGAGGATTAGGGAGTGGCCTGTGGGCTAGATGGGCCATTGGGCCGTCCGGCTAGGTGTGGCCTGTGGGCTGCTTTCAGTTGGACGCGAGTTACAGCCAGAAAATAGCAAAGAATCACAATTTTGAGAGCTTAACTATATTGTACATGTATATACCTCTAAGAACTACTAAACATTTTCCCAAAAATGTTGGGTATGCCCGGGAATACCCGGGCACAACTGTAGGTCCGCCCATGCCGCTTATGCTGGTCAGGCTAGCTATATCCAGATCGACACACAGCAAATATTACTTGCACAAACGTACGCGCACACGTCAATGTTCTTCGTTGACACATTTCTGCAAGTGTACAATAAAGTATCGATCAATCAGTAGCCCTAGCAGCAATAAAGAAGGTTATATATTGCTGTCCTGGAGAAAAACGACACATGTCTCCAGCCTTCCTCTTCCACCAAATTTCCAGAAAACACAACCAATCTGGACGAAGTCTGTCCATTTGCCTGACCGAGCATACTATACATCACCTTCTTCAATCGTTTGGGAAAATTCTCTGCTTCTCTGCTTTGGAAAAGTCTCGCCTCATCTTGTCTCCCTGTTATGCGCCCTTTTTAATGTAGCTTAAGCGACCATTAGTAGCCAATCCCAGAGCAAGAAAGTGCACAGCTGTATACCGACGGCGGCACAAGAATGGAGCTTCGCGTCGCCGCGGTCGCTTCCCTCCTGGTCCTGGCTGCGGCGGCCGCCACGGCCGGCGCCGTCACGTTCGACGAGACGAACACCGCGTCTAACACCCCCGGCGGCGAACGGTTCGACCAGGCCGTGGGCCTCGACTATGCGAAGCAGGTCCTCTCTGACGCGTCCACCTTCGTCTGGAACACCTTCGACCAGCCCAGCCCCGGCGACTGCAAGCCCGTCGACGCGGTCACCCTCGTCGTCGAGGACATCGGCGGTGCGGCCTTCACCGTCAGCAGTGGCATCCACCTCAGTGCTAAGTACGTCGGCGGCAACGACTCCGGCGACGTCAAGACAGAGGTACGTAGCGCCCGACTCTGTCTCCAATCTACGTGCATCCATGCATCACGATTCACGAGACGTCTCTGTTTCTAAATGAACATCTCGGTGGCCTGCTAGGTGACCGGGGTGCTGTACCACGAGGTGGTGCACGTGTGGCAGTGGGGGTTGCAAGACTACGGCGCGCATCCGAGGATCTTCGAGGGCATCGCCGATTATGTGCGGCTCAAGGCAGGGTATGCACCAGGGCATTGGGTGCAGCCGGGGCAGGGAGACAGTTGGGATCAGGGGTACGACGTCACGGCAAGGTTCCTGGACTACTGTGACTCGCTCGAGCCGGGCTTCGTGGCCTTGCTCAACGCCAAGCTAAAGGACGGCTACGACGAAGACTATTTCCTGCAGATTCTGGGCAAAACGTGCTGCAGCTGTGGCTGGATAACAAGGCTAAGTACGGGAGCTGATCAAAAGTCCTGTGTTGGCACCACTTCTCAGCAGCTTATATGAGAAGGAAAAAAAAAAAGCGGCAAACGCCAATATCTAGCATGATGTCAAGATTGAATAAGGTGTTTGTTGAATGCCTTCCGTAACTCTTACTCAACACTACCACAAAACACTGTTTTTTGATAAGGAAAGATTTTATTATATTCCAAGACAATTACATCAAACACAGAGGCTGAGCCAGAAATTTGACATAGGAGGACTATTGTAAACAAGATAACAACAAACAATGAAGAGATACACACACATTGGCTCCACTTTAGGTCTTTAACAAAGATAACAAGAACTACAATACACAATCAATTTTGGATATGAAGATAAAATATACGTTAATAATCAACCTCCAAGAGCAGTGCACCACATGGATTATTTTAATATATGCTTGAGGGTATCTAAAATGGCGCAGAGTATATTACTTAGAGGCTATTCAAACAGCAATATTATAGGGTGTTTGGCCCCCACCCCTTCCCTCCGCCTCTGATCAAATTGATACAACCATCATTAAAGCACTATCAGCCTCTACAAGTCTACATATATGGATACACATGGCTTATACAACAAACACTATAGTAGGAACCAATCCGAACAACAAATTGCCACCCTGGCCACCTGTGCCAATTGGTGGCATACCATTAAAACTAAACCTCGGGAGGCCGGCTTCTGTAATATAGCCCAACTACCAAGCTAGTTGAAAGCCCAAGTTTGGTTTTGATAATTAATGACACCAAGTTGTTAATGTCATTATGTCAAGTGAATTGAGTTAGACGTAACAACACATGTGATGAAGGAGCAAGGAGCATGATGGTGATGGTCATAAGATCACAAGTGCATGAAGATAAAGATAATGGTGAACATGCACATAGGTGATGGACAAGGAATGAGATGATCAAGGCAAAGGTATGATCATAGGATTCTCTTTTGCCGGTTTAAAGATGAGTAAAGAAGTGATTGACCGGGTTTAGGATTGATAGCCGACTATCAAGAGGGGCAATCACAGTCATCTCATGAATCAAGTGCTACTAGGTCCATATTCTTGAGCATATGCATTTAGGATCTAGTGAGATGCTAACTCCTTGAAAAATATTTGAGAAAATGCTAACACACGAGCACAAAATGGTGAACACTTGGTGGTGTTAGCACATTTACGAAGGAGGTGGAGTTTGAGGGGTAGAGAGGGGTTTGGGTTCCACTGCGTCGGAGGCGAAAGGAAGTCACTGGGGAGACCGCACGCTGGACCGGACGCTAGATCGGACGCGGCTGGCACGTCCGATCAGTTCAACCGGCAGGCGCGCGGGGCGAAGTTCTAGGGTTTGCCACCAGCGCGTCCGGTCACTCACGGGACCGGCGTGTCCGGTCAGGCACCCAGAGGGACAGCAAAACGCGAGGGGTTGATCGGACGCGGTGGCGCGTCCGGTCAGTCACGATCGGACGTGTCCGGTCGACGAAATTGCTCTCTGGACCCTTTCTGTACTCAAACCAGACGCCGCATGTAACGCGTCCGGTCAATTCTAGCGTTGTGTCTGGTCATGCTTGACTGAGAAGATAACGTTTCGTGACCGTTGGAGATCGAACGAACGAAATTTAAAACAGAACACGTGGCAAGCATTGGGCGGTGGTGCGAGACGCAACCGGACGCTGTGTCCGCGTCTGGTCAGTTCGACCGGCGCGTCCGGTCAGCGCGCGCAGAGCAGTTTTCTTGAGCCTAATGGCTCTATCTTTGAGGGCTGGCTATAAATACTTGTTTAGCCGACCTTAGAAGCTCTCTCCTGACTCATTGAACACTTGAGACATACTTTGACCTAGAGAACATCCTTTCCACTCATCTCCTTACTTGGTTGTGCATCCTAGTGAGATTGAGTGAGATTCAAGTGCATCGCTTTGAGATTTGCATCTAGTGGCACTTGATCCATTGAGTTGGCTGCAAATTGCTTGTTACTCTTGGGTGTTTCCCGACACCCTAGATGGTTTGGAGCAGCGGTGGTGTAGAGCTTGTGATTGGAGATTGTTTCGAGCCTCATCAGTGGATTTGTAAGGGGTTCTTGAGCCTTCCCCGTGGGAGATCGTAATTGGCTACTCTAGTGGATTGCTCGTGGCTTGGAGGATCCTCATCTTGTGTTGGATGTGTGGCACCCGCTGAGGGTTTGGCTTTGGAATGCCAATTAGCTCGTGATCCATCAAGTGGGTGTATCGTCACAACGAGGACTAGCTTGCCGGGAAGCAAGTGAACCTCGGTAAAAATCGTATGTCATCCCTTGCCGAGGATTCTCTTGTAACTGTGATTGATTCATTGCTATATATCTACTCTTCAACGTTGGTATAAGAATCTTTCACTTGCTCATCTCCTTTGTGCTCTATCTCTTGTTTATCTTGTGTAGCTTCTATATCACCTAGGAGTAATTAGCCTAGTGACATAGCTTTGTTGTTATGGATTAGAGATCATAGCTTTCATATCTACTAGGATTGTTTAGGTGGCTTGCATAGTATAGTTGAGCTAGTGCTAGAAAAGCTTCGCTATTTGTTTTACTAATATCTTGTTTTAGTGAAGTTTGTAGAATTTTAAAAAGGCTATTCACCCCCCTCTAGCCATTTAGGATCTTACACTAGTGGATAGATGAAACAATAACCTGCTAAGGTGAAGAAACATGTTTCTTTGAAGTACCAAATCATTCTTGCATAGCCATAATGACCAAAAAATGTCTGCCACAACTAGCAGGTGAAGAACCGAAATAGGCGACCAGATGGGGTGAATGGGAGCCAATAAAAATTTCTTCTGAAATGGCCGCTATCCCAAACAACCCACCAAAACTCCAGAATTCACAACTGAGATACTCTCTATCCAACCGGTGGTTGGATGTTCTCGGTGATGACCAACGAGCACAACGGAGTACACACAACAAAGGAAAAACACTCTCTACATCGAAACCCAAAAACAAAGCTCTCAACTCCGATTGAGATGAAGCAAGAGCTTGACTCAAATCAAGACCAACTGGTGATCTAAGGACTGAAAAAAGTTCCTAGATACCACTGAAATCCTACGGAACAAACAAGAATCAAAATGGCGAAGCAGAGCACCAAAACACCGAAAATGAGCACCTGCTCTTGGCAAAGTCAGCCAAGCCAAGTGGTGAAGCCGGCCTGGTTGGGTTCAACAGTGCACATTATCAGGCACCAAAGTTGGCCTGACTGGCCTTATGGGTCAACCTAACCGGGATGTCGGCCTGACCGGGATGCTAGGTCAGCCTGACCGAGTTCGCCTATTCACAACCTCAAAAACTTTCTCAAGATTGCCATCTCCTCAAGACTGCCGTCCAATAGGGATCAGGTTTGGGTTTTGGTACCACCTCCTTAAGACTGTCATCCCATAGGAACCAAATGGGTTTTCAAAAACAAACAGGGTGAGGATGGGGTGGTAGTTAGAAACAAAGCTAGGTTGGTAACCCAAGGGTTTCGCCAAGGAGACCTTTGCCCCTGTAGCTCATTTAGAAGCCATTCGAATCCTCTTAGATTTTGTTGCTTTGAAGGGTTTTAAGCTTTTTCAAATGGATGTTCAAAAGTGCTATCTTAAACGGGCATATAGAGGAGGTCTATGTTAGGCAACCCCTGGTTTCGAGAACCCAAAATTTCCAAACCATGTCCTCAAACTTCAAAAGCCTTGTATGGTTTGAAACAAACCCCTAGAGCCTGGTATGAGCGTTTGAAATCAGCTTTTGCTTGAAAAGAGTTTTAAAATGGGTTCAGTTGACAAAAATCCTTTTCTCCTCAAGCAAGGCAATGATACTCTTTTGGTTCAGATTTACGTGGATGGTATCATTTTGAGTGGATCTTCTCATGCACTTGTTGCCAAGTTTGCAGATCTTATGAGTAAGGAGTTTGAGATGAGTATGATAGGAGAGTTGACCTTCTTTCTTGAGTTGCAAATCAAGCAAACCTGGAAAGGGACGTTCGTGCACCAAGGGAAGTACACCAAGGATGTATTGAAGAAGTTTGATATGGACGAGGCCAAGCCTCTTTCAACGCCCATGTTGACCATGACAGCCCTGGACGAGGATGACGAAGGAGAAGCTGTTAATCAAAAGGAGTACCACAGCATGAACATGTCTTTGTTGTATCTGACGGCGACGAGATCCGACATCCAATTCTCCGTGTGTCTATGTGCGCGCTTCCAAGCTTCGTCGCGCACCTCTCATCGCCAAGCGGTGAAGAGGATCATGAGATATCTCCGATTCACTCTTGAGTTTGGGCTCGATATTCTATTTCTTCCTCACTTTATCTTTATGGTTATTTTGATACTGCCTGCTGCTTAGACAGAAAGTCCACGTCAAGAACTTCCCATTTTCTTGGTTCTTCCTTGGTCTCCTGGTCCTCTGGCAAGCAATCGAGTGTTACCCAGTACACAACTAATGTAGAATATGGTTACGCTGCTTGCTGTTGCTCACAACTTCTTTGGATGATCGCTACCTTGAGAGATTTTGGCTTAGAGTTTACTCAAGTGTCCTTGCTTTATAATAGCACGAGTGCAATTATTGTGGCTAAAAATATTCTAAGACCAAACACATTGATGTGTGCTTTCACTTTCTGCGCGATCATTATGAGAAAGGAGACATAGACTACATCAGCTTGCACATATCCTAACCAAACCCCTAGACCTGGCTTCGTTTGCATGCTTGCGAGTGGAACTATGTGTCAGTTTTCATTTTGAGAGGAGGGAAACTCTTAGTTGTTGTATATTAGTTTTGGCTTTCTTTTGTAGTTTAGTTTTGTTTTTGGCTTTTGTATATCATAGTTGCATTGCATAGCATCATGTATGATAGAGCATATTTGAGCTTTATGAATATAGATATTAGAATGAAAAATGAAATTATGATCTGGGTGACATGTTTTGTGTGTACATGATAGTGCTTGAAATTTAGGCTCTCCTTGATCACCTGATACATGTTACGTGAGCTAAGGTTGTTCTTACAACTTGTGAACATGATTAACAATTGATGAAATCTGAAAATCCATTCACCGCTGAGATTGGCAACTAGCATGTGTAGGATGAGTTGAAATCCTTGTTGTTATCATGTATATGCTAGGTTGCTATGTCTCTTGTTTTGAGTCATTCACTTGTTTGGACAAACTCTAATATTTCTTGTGTTTCAAACAGACTTCCAGAATGTTCATCATATGTCATAGCTCGTATCTCAGCCTCCAAATCATTCACAAGTTCTCTAGAAACAAAATCACCCGAAAGACAAAAGAGAAGAGACCAGGAGAGAGAGAAAACCAAAATGATTCAAGAACTCGTCTCAGAGACACGGACCTACCATGAATGATTGCTTTATTTCATATGCTAAAGATGTAGTCTTACAAGAGGAATGATTCTCTCATTGAGGATCTCAATAGCTAGAAGACTACAACTAGAGCAAGGGAAAACCTAAGCCTAGAATCATAACTGGAGAGATGGCTAGTTGGGGGTAGCCTCTATCTTATTTATAGATCTATTGCACATTCCCAACATGCCCTTAGCTATTTTAGCTTAACCACTTAACTCCAAGGGCATAATGGTCCAACTTGGGATTTGTCCATCCGATGCCCATGGGCTCTTCACAACTTGCTTCACTTTGACGCAAGCTTCTCGATGATGCCACGTGCCTCCCCCCGTTCCCGCCAGAAGTCAAACCGGGTTTTGAAGCCCAAACCCGAGAAACCGTCCACCAGTGGTTTTGAGTCACAAGCCACCAAACCGCCTAGAGAACTGTATCCGCTACGCCTCCCCCATGATCTCAACACGCGTCACTGTCGTCCTTGACCGCCCAATCACCAAATCTTCTTGCGCCTCCGATTGACTTGGTCAATCGTCGTCTTGACTTGGTCAACATAGTCTACTCCTCCTCATATGCTCTTGCTTATTGATGTCCCCAACTGTCAGCCACCACGGTCAGTCTTCTGGCCTTCTTGGTGCCTCGATCTAAACCTCATGTCCGTCCTTCACCGCTCTGAGTCCATCAGCACGACACGTGTCTACTTGACCTTCTCCATGTCCATCGACCGTCTCCGTGTTCTACACCTGCACACTAACACTGCCAAAAGACATGTTGCACATGGATTCACGCAATGGTTAGCCTCCCAGATCAACCAAAGCCGGTCATCTCCCGATAATCACTCATCACAAACTCGACGCACAGGGGCATATATCAACCTTGTATTCGCAGCAGGACTAACAACTTCGGCTCTTTTCTAGCTCCTCATAGCAACTGCTGAGAATCCGACACACTACAAGATGGAGCGAGATTTAACTGCTTGTATAATAGCTCAAACTGCGCACACAAAGTGGCAAACCAAACGCTAGTGCTTAATTGTCTTGTCTTTGTGACAAAAGCCACATTTCGTATTACCTTGCCAATTGTGCTTATTTGGTAAATTATTATCTGTCGTCAAAAAAACCCTTCATAGACAGTAGAAGAAAGATACTACTTTTTTAATGGGGCTTTTAGTTTCCACAGACTTTTGTCGATATTGCATTGGGACATCTTACTGCATCAACACTATATAGTGTAATTCTATTGAGAATTGTGTTTGGCACAAGGATTCTAGCGAAACATATCTCTCGAGCCAATACAATGTTAGCAATGCGTGGAAACAAATCATTCCAAAATGCTAACTTAGGTCCTATTAGATCTTTGCGCCATAAAAAATTAGGGCTAGTTTAGAGTAAAATTCATGAACGGTCTCTCAACCTGCACATGTCAATGTTATCCAGAGTCCCTAACTCCTAAACTTTTCAGGGCCCCTATGAAGTTCCTCAACTTTGTAGTCTATTATTTTGTTTTGTGCAAATCCATCCTACCAACACAAACTTATGGACTTTGTTTACTGTCCGAGGAAATACATCCCTCATCCTGTGACAAAACGCCACTTGAGTTCATCGAAACAAAGTTATGGAGCAGGTAGGGCTGACATGACAGCTTTGTTTCTTGGATGGCGAGAAAATAGTTGAGGAAACTCATTCGAGGCCAAACTCTTTCCACTCGTACAGCCTAACAGCCATGGATGCACGCCTGTGTAGAGCACTGCAATTCTACCAGTGGAGCTCGTCGAGGCGTACATTGGAACACACGGGCAGCTTTTAGATGCGTTGGCCGCCATCCTCAGCTCGGTTACTCCAGAGCTGTCGTGCGCGTCAAGGGCCGAAGGCGCAACGCAACCGCGCAGTTGGCACTCGCGAATGTTGACGAGACGCGAGTGAGTAAAATCTGGGCATAAATAGTGAGCCCAAAGTTACTTCAAAGTCCGTGCTTTGAGCTTAGTCCTGTTTTGGAACCAGTTTGGACACAAACAACACCTAACGAGAAATCTTGTAGTCCTAATTCATTTGGTATTATAAACACCGGCAAACTTTTACATAAATTTGATCGGATTTTACAATTATTTGACTTTAGGACCAACCTAGAATGCTATGTTTTTGGGACAATGCAGTACTTTTTTCAACGAAAGTGCTCGCGCCTGAACGTCCGGACGCATGTTCCCACGCCTGCACTCCGTGTACTGCCTGACCCCACGCGGCATCTGCGGCCCCACCCGACCCCACATGGCGTCTGCGCCCCGCCCGACCCCTCGCGCCCCGTCTAGCCGCTACATCATGCGGATCACATTGCAATATGTGTAACATCTGATCTAGTTTTAAAACACCAAGGTACAACACTTGCAGCATATATCAGAAGATAGATCAAACACTTGAAACATGCACCTGAACACTTGCATGCAAAAACACCTGAAAACACTTGAAAACCATTGAAAACATACAACATCCAGATAGAACACTCGCAATATATGTGTGAAACAAATGCAACATCCAGATAAACACACTTGCAACATACGTCTGAAAAACAGATAAAACATTGGTAACAGATGCTTGTAATATACGTGTACAATCATTGCAACATATGCAACATCCCGATATACTTTCGCAACATCCCGATCTACTTTTGCAACGTCGATATAAAACACTTAAAACATACGTTCGTAACATGCTCTTTCAGCGTGAGCGCGGTGGAGAGGGAGGAAAGCGGGCGGCGGCGCTTGGGCACGGTGGAGAGGAAGGATGGCGGTCGGCCGGGCGCCGTGGAGAGCGCCGCAGTGGAGCACACCGTGGTAGTGCGGGATGGGTGAGACCATACGAACGATATCGTTGGGCCGTTCGGGCAGGCATCGGGGTTTTCAACAACAATAGCACAATACAACAACGCAGCGCAGAAGCGCGGCCACAAAAGTCAAAACGCTTTAAAATCCCAAAACAAATCTCATGACTGTGCCTTAGGTCTTATTTAGTTCCTTCCCTAAAAGTTTACACCATATTCCATCGAATGTTTGAACACATGCATGAAGTATTAAATATAGACTATAAAATAATTAATTGCACAGATTGCGACTACTTTGCGAGACGAATCTTTTAAACCTAATTAGTCCATGATTTGACAATAAAGTGCTACAGTAACATATGTGCTAATGACGGATTAATTAGGCTTAATAAATTTGTCTCGTGGTTTACTGACGGATTCTGTAATTTATTTTTTTATTAGTATCCGAACACCCCATACGACACCCTCATATGACACAATGTGACACTTCGAGACTTTACACCCTGTAACCTTAGTCCAAAAGTTGTGTCGGTGCTGAATGTGTGGCTCTGATGCAGTATTGATTGATTGATACATTCAGCAATTCAGGGGAGGGTCCTGCACGTATTATGGCTTGACTTATCCAAGGATTTCTATTCGCATGCTACCCAACCGGAAGATCTGATCAACACACAGTTGCCGGAAGATCTGATCAACACACAGTTGCCGGAAGATCTGATCAACACACAGTTGAAGACTGAAGACTGAAAAGTCATCACTTTGTGGGACTATTTGCGCAGCTAAACGAACAGATATTTCTGGTACTGTTTTGGCACCGGAAATGTTAATTACTCCAGGCCTGGCGCCGTCTGCATGACTGCACCACGAAATGTTACTGTGCCATATATGATTATAGTCAGATAATAACCGGCTCTATCCAGGTGTAGAGAAAGAGTGTTCTTCACTAACTCATTTCGGCAAACTTACAACCAGTTTTCCGTGTGTATGCTTGGTTGTGTGGACGTATTGGTTGACTCATTATGTCAGCAAACATGCAACCCTTGCGGTTGTGAAGAAGCTAGTAATGTGAATGTCCTAACAGCAAAGAAGTTATCTATTGCCTCCTACGGAGAAAAAATGACACAGCTTAAATTTCTTCCACACCAAGTTTCCAGAAAAAATGCAACCAAACTGGAACAAGTCCAAGTCAGTCATTTTGACCGGACCAAACCCTACGTAAGGTTCAATCTTATTAGACAAACATATCATCACCATCGCCAAAAATATAAAAAAAATCTCGTCACATCTTTACCTATTAAGCTCTATATATGAACCCAACCACAGCAAGTAGCGTTACAACGGAGCAATAAGAAGCAAGCAGCTCCAGCACAGGAGATGAACAAGCTTCACGTCGCCACGGTCGCTTCCTTCCTGGCGCTGGCCGCCGCAGCGGCCGGCGCCGTCACGTTCGATGCGACGAACACGGCGTCCAACACCACCGGCGGCCAGCGGTTCGACCAGGCCATTGGCCTCGACTATGCGAAGCAGGTCCTCTCCGACGCCTCCACCTTCGTCTGGAACACCTTCAACCAGCCCAGCGCTGGTGACCGCAGGCCGGTCGACGCGGTCACCCTCGTCGTCGAGGACATCGGCGGCGTGGCCTTCACCATCAGCAGCGACATCCACCTCAGCGCTAAGTACGTCGGCGGCTGCGACTCCGGCGACGTCAAGACAGAGGTACGTCATACGTAGCGCCTAACTCTTGTCTCCAATCTACTTGCATCCATCCATGGCGAGGCGTCTCTGTTTCTAAGTGAGCATCTCTGTGCTCCGTGGCCTGCTAGGTGACCGGGGTGCTGTAGGAGACCGCTATTTGGCGAACGTTCACTGCAGCCGAAGGGAGCGAACGATTCTCCGACAGCAGTTTACTATTTTAGGAAAAAAGTAATTAGCACCATTTTTCTTTTATGGATAGTGTGTGTGCGCGGCTCTTTCTCTTTTAGATTTTAGGCGGTCGTTGCGCGCTTTTCTTTCTCTTTTCGCGCACAGCCACGCAAGCGGCGGTAGTTTCACTTTCATATTTTCTTTTTTCTTTTTAGAACCACGTGCATAACTTAGAAAATTGAGTTACACAGCATAACTTTCAGGATTAACTTAACAGTTCTAAGCTATACAATATTACTTTTTCTTTTTACGCAAAATTTACAATTTTAAAACAGCTACGAGAATAACATTCTCTTTAGGTTTCATCAGCATTTTTTTCTTTTCAAAAACTAAATCATTCGGGAACATGGAAATGGGGTTAAAAAAGGGTGGAGGAGCAAAATAAAAGTAACTTTTATAACCTATAATACACAACAAAATCCATAATATGATGTACACTTGCAAACACCAGATAAATAATAACATTCATAACTTCTGCATCTTAGATAATCTCGGCATCTCCGTAGCTATGGCATTGAGCATATCTGTGTCTTCAATTGGAACATCTGCAAAATATTTAATATTTAAAATAACAAATAAAAAAAGTTCACAGCAAGAAAAAACATAAGTTAGCAGGGAAAGTAAGATAACTATATAACATAGACATGAAAACACAAGTATAAGATACATAACTCTCTACAGTAAGTTAATCACATAAGTTAGGTACCATACATATGAAAACACAAATTAAGTATATAACTCTTTACACTAAAGTTAATCAAAAAAAGTTATGTAGCATACACATGAAAACACAAGTTAGAAACTTGACTCTGTAGCATAAGTTAATCAACTAAGTTAAATAACACACTCATAAAAACAAAAAAATAAATAAATAACTCTGTTATTTAATATAGCACAAAAAAATAACTATATAGAACAAATGTATAGAGCAAATTAACAAGCACAAATAATTGAAAAATCTCATAAAAAGGAAGAAACTATTTCAATAACAATGAATGTAATAAGTTAAGTAGAAAAATCATACCTGTTATACCTTGTTGATTCGGAATTTGAATGTTTTATACCCCGATGACAAGTTTAACAATGAGCAAAGATAAGAATTCCATCAAACACAAAAATCATAGGTACAAATATGAAATCTTACATGTTACTTAGCAATGTCCTAATCAAATGATCACAATTTTAAATAGAAATTGAGCAATTTAAAAAATTTAGAGTATAATGACTAATTTTAATACATTTAGCACAAAGTAATACCTCTTTAAAAATAAAGGTGAGTCTGTCCGTCATAAGATTTAAGTAATTCAAGAACAAATACTTCACTGTCATTTCTGTAAAAATATGAATAATGTTTTTTTGTTTGAAATGTTAATATTTTAAAGGTTGAACAAATGATACTCATTTTTGCAAAAATCGGTGAAGAAATCAAAAGAAAAGTACTGGCTACTTGAATTGGACACACTAGCAAAAACAATACTCATTCTATAAACATCAACTCTTCTCGATACTGAATATGAATACTTAACACTTTACGAAAGTCACTGACAATTACAAGAGCATCTTCTTTGACAATATTAAAGTTCTTAAAAGGACAGATGACTTCAAATCTTTTTTCTCTAAAATTTGCAATCACAACATACCAATGTCTATTCTTGCAAGCTGGGACAAAAACCTTTAGACAAAAACAAACAAATTTTATGAATTCCAATATGGAATGAATATGACAAAATCCATTCATAAAACGCAACATTTCTCTTTATTTTTAAACAGAAAAGGATATGTATATCACAAAGCCACACATACAGATAATACGGAACCAGTTTAATTAACAAAACTTATAAGGTCAGCATTGTGCATCTTTTTGAGAAGTGATGAGAAATAGCAGTTGGAACAAGTTCGGCATCTTAAAGTTGAACTTGACAAATATACATATAAAATTTAACAAAAACATATCGAAAATCCATTATCACAATGCCTAATTAAGTATCCATTTGAAAACATTAAGTTAGACATATAAGTTGCTAATAAAACTTAAGCACATAATTTAGTAAAACCAAGTTCAATACATAAGTTAATAACTGCAAGTTATATACAAATATAATATAATAAACCAAACAACTTATGTGTTGAAAATTTAGACATAAAAGTTAATAGCTACAAGTTATGTGCAGAAAGTTAGAGATAAAAGTTATGTGCATAAAGTTAGACATGAGTACAAAGGAACAACACAATAAGATTATGTGATCCATTTAAGCTTTAATCTCTCTGGGTAACCATGGTTGGTGTAATGGGAGCCAAGGTGAGAGTTTTGATCTGATTTTGGTTTATTAGAATTCACAATACTACAACATGTTAAAAGCTGCAATTTGTTGACAATTTAAACGAGCAATGGAGGAAACTAGGATTGATCAAAATTAGACTCATGGCATAATTTGCCAAAGACATTAACTTATGCACATAACTTAGTCCCTAAAACTTATGTTGATAAGTTACACTGCACAACTTATATTCCTAAGTTATACGGCACAAGATATGCAGAATATTATGTAGTGAACGTGTCCAAATTATGAACATGAGAAGTATATGTACGGAACTATAAAGTATGCGTTCTGGTATATTCTAGAAAAATACAAAATACAATGGATATTACTTTGCCACATGAAAATAACTCCAAACAAAATACCATTCATTCAAAGATTGCTCGGAAGTAGGCAATTTACATAGCACAATGTCAAGTACATAAAGAGACTCTTGAGGAGTGTCTAGTTGCCTCCCAGCTAGAAACAAGATCAAATGGTTACTGTGAGTGCATGCGGAGAAGGGTGTTTCGAGATCTTGTTAACATCATATACACTTGTCACCATTTGTACTTCACAGTTTGTTCTAAACCATATCACATAATTTTAAATACAATGCTGCTAACTTGAGTTTAACAATTTGACTATTATCTTTAAAGGGCGCAACACACCATAGAACTAGTCGAATTCTAGATAGGCCAATCTTTCTTTTCCATGATGTACTCGCCATCAAATAACTAAATTATCACATATAAAAATAGGTTATTACTACCTAGGCTAAGCATAACTACTTAACAATTAGCACAGACAAACTGTGATGTAGCTCAAAATAATGTGGGCATAATCTATGTTGTATATTGATATTGTAAGCTAATGTCGTGAGACTCATGCATGTTCATCTGTGGGTAGAAGAAAATTCAGGATCCATGTAATCAAAATCGAGGCATGATTATGCTAGTGCTAAAGCGTGTGGATCATGTAATTAAAACTAAGGCACCATTATGCAAGTGCTAAATAGCGTATTTCACCTAGATCTGAAGATGAGAAGGGAAGGAGAAAAGTGAACTCACTGCTCTTATGACACCGACGCTAGCACATCGTCGGCATAACATGACAACACTGCATCTTCACTCAGAAGATCTAGAAACTATTTAACATTTAATAAATAAAAAAAGAAACTTGACAATAAGAAACAAAAAATTAAGAACAAAAGTTACATAAGTCAATCTGTGCACATAAGTCACTCTGTGTAACTTATGTATATAAGTTATGCTATACAACTTACTCTCCTAAGCTATACATCACAATTACCAATGCTAAGTAAAAGCATTAACATGCTTATTCTTTATAATAGTCATAGAACGCACAATATGGACTGTAATAAACAACAAAATTTATTCTACAAGTTTTTCTATAGAAAGGGAAAGTTTAGATTTCAAAGCAATAGAGAAATATTAGCCATTGAACATCTAAATGCAACTGCAGCTCAAATTTTTAAGATAATTTGCAATGTTGAATGGGAACAAGTACACGGGCTGAATCCACATAATGATAAACAACTGTAAACATAAAGGATGTAGAGAACAGAAGTTCTATGTCCAACCATGCCATGTAATAATACAATCAGAGTAGAGCTTTTGTTCATAATCATGGTATGGTACAGACAGATCAATCCAAATGTGCTTATGCACTCAGCAATATCACTGCAATAATTTTTGAACGCAAATATCACTGCAATAATACAATCAGAGTAGAGCTTTTGTTCATAATCATATTATGGTACAGACAGACCAATCCAAATTAAAATGTGCTTATGCACTCAATATCACTACCCACTTGCCTGAAACCACCAAACATCGCCATGAACTTCCATCACATATTACCTTTATATCACACAGGATTAAAACAAGGTCTGGCTATAAGACGGATATACACCAATTGTCCAAATAACTTTTTCTTTAAGAAAATAATTTGGCCAACCACATGCAAATCTGCCTATTAGCGATTCATCAAAGGTAATATTCACTCATTCTCCTCTTCATCAGGGAAAAAATAAAATGGAAATCAGCACCACGCGATTGACTAGTTCCATTCCCAATAACCACTTAAACATGTGGTAACCGCACAAAATCCTACCGTGGTTTCAAGTCTCAACAATCACTCGCTTAGAAACCACCCGCACTTCACACCGAGTGCCCATCGCTAGACGAACATCCAATCAACAAACTAACAAACATTAACAAATTCACAACTCGCATCGAGCATAGAAGATCAGATCAGAGCAAGCCCGACAGATAGCCTAGCAGTAGAGGAGGAAAGGAAAGTGAGGTCAGGAGAGGGCTCACTAGAAAGCACTTGAACTGGTCCTCGAGGTCCTCGAGCACGACACGGATGGCGTGCAGGCTCTTGGCCTCCTCGTCCAGGGCCGCTAGGGCAGCGACCTCATCTCCGCTGCGTGCGCCGAGACCCAGACCCCCGCCCTTGATGTACGCGAGGCCGACGGCAGTCTTGTCTCCGGAGGCGCGGCGGCGGACAGTGCGTAGAAAGTGGGCGCGGGAGAGGGCGTGGATGGCCTCGCTGACGTTGTCGTGGAGGTCCCAGATGGTCTCCAGTATGGCCTCCGCCTCCTCGGGCCCCATCGGGAACCCTAGGCCCCGAAGGTTCTAGAACATTCGGCCGTAGAGGGCTTGTTTCGATTTCGAATCCAAACAAAAACCCAAGGTGAACAGAAAACACAAATCAAATTTAGGAGATCAGAGATCAGAGGAATAGGAGAAATGAGCTGCTCACCGCTGGGGACGGAGAGGTCTTCGCTGTCTTCGTGGGCATAGCAGCGGTCGGAGCGGGCGCCAGGCCACTTTCAAATGCCTGTTGTCGTACAAGTGGCCGAGATCCGCCATCTCCAGGAGCCCGTGTCAGACGGGAGGCAGAGATCCATCATCTCCGATCACCGATGGTTGGACATGAGAACGAGATTCGTTGGCTCCGAGGGGCGAGGGCTGGCCTGGAGGGTGAGATCTGCTGCCTCTAGTCACCGGTGGCCAGGCATAGGGCAAGATCGGCTGCCTGCTAGCGCCGCTAGCTGGATAGGAGGGGGATCTGATGCCTCCTTCTGTCGGTGCCCGGACTGCATCGAGAGAGACAGGAAAGTCACTGGAAGGGGAAAGGGTACAGAGAAAAGTGAAGAGGTGTAGAAAGAAGGTGGACCCCACAAGTAATTGCACGCAGACATGGATCATTCACTGGAATCCAAATGGGTGAATGCTCGCCCAAATGGAATTGGGGGTGCCGTACCACGAGGTGGTGCACGTGTGGCAGTGGGGGCTGCAGGACTACGGGGCGCACCCGGGGATCTTCGAGGGCATCGCTAATTACAAGTGTTTCATCTGTTTCATACGTATGTTGCAAGCATCTATTCAAAATGTTTCATCTGTTTCATACGTATGTTGCAAATATGTTTATCTGGATGTTGTAGTTGTTATACACATATGTTGCAAAACGTTTGCCTGTAAATGTTTCACCTGTTTCAGACGTATGTTGCAAAGCAGGCATAGGAAACGGGCGCATACAGATGCAGTCCCCGCGTGCGTAGCGGTCCCCACGTGCATGCGCATCAATAGGCACGAGACGCACTAGCATGCAGGGGCAGGTTTGCAGGCACAGCAGTTGCATGCGAGACATGAAGATGCAGAGTTGCATGCGAGCAGCAATTGCATACAGGGCAGGTGGGGCAGGCTTTTTTTTTGGAAAAAGGCGGGGCAGGCGGGAAGATCCTCTGCAGTTGCTTAAATCGGCTTCTCTCTACAGTCAAGCATGGGCATATTTTATTTGGGATAATAATCTAGACCGACTTTTGGGCTTAGTCCTGTTTCGGAACCTGTTTGGACTCAAATAACTTTTGAAGCCATGTTTAGGGACAAAAAATATCATTTCCTGAGTTGAGAGCCTAGTTTCCGGGCCAGAGCATTTTTGAGGCCCTGTTTAGTTTCCATCTAAAATTTTTTTACCCCGTCACATTAAATATTTGGACATATGCATGAAGCATTAAATATAGATAAAAAAACTAATTGCACAGTTTGCATGAAAACCGCGAGACGAATCTTTTAAGCCTAGTTAGTCCATGATTAGCCATAATTGCTACAGTAACACACATGTGCTAATGACGGATTAATTAGGCTTACTAAATTCGTCTCGCGGTTTCCAGGCGAGTTATGTAATTAGTTTTTTTATTAGTATCCGAACATCTTTTCCGACATCCCATGAAACATCCAATGTGACCTCAAAAACTTTTCACCCATGAACTAATGAGGGCCTGAGTTAAGGAACCAAGATGGCACCTCCTCCCAAGTTTGTTATTCTAAGTTTGCCTGGAAAAGTATCAATATTTGTAACATCATTTAGATATACTACAAAAATATTTTCCGCGAGAAATCTTGTAGTTCTAATTTGGTATTATAAATATTGGCAAGTTTTTAAATAAATTTGATCAGATTTACAATTATTGACTTTAGTACCAACCTAAAGTGCTATGTTTTTGGGACAACGCAGTAGTTTTTTAAACAACAATAGCACAATACAACAGTCCATTGTAGAAGCGCGACCACAAAAGTCAAAACGCTTTAAAATCCCAAAACAAAATTTCATGACTGTTGACTTAGGCCATGTTTAGTTTCCAAAAATTTTCAAGATTCTCCGTCACATCGAATGTTTAGATACATGCATGGAGCATTAAATGTAAACGAAAAAAAACTAATTACACAGTTTGGTAGAAAATCACGAAACAAATCTTTTGAGCCTAATTAGTCCAAGATTGGACACTAATTGACAAATACAAACGAAAGTGCTACAGTAGCCAAAGCCAAAAATTTTCGCAAACTAAACACACCATTGGTCCAAAGGTGTTGTGTCGGTGCTGAATGTGTGGCACTGATGCAGTATTATTGATTGATTGATACATTCAGCAATTCAGGGGAGGGTCCTGCACGTATTATGGCTTGACTTCTCCAAGGATGTCTATTCGCATGCTAACCAACCGGAAGATCTGATCAACATACAGTTGAAGACCGAAGACTGAAGACTGAAGAGTCATCACTTTGTCGGACTATATATTTGCGCAGCAAAACGAACAGATATTTCCGGTACTGTTTTGGCACCGGAAACGTTAGGCCCCGGCCGGCGCCGGCCGTCCGCAACACCAAATGTTATGCATGCATTATCGACCTTGACTTGAAAAGGACAGATCCACATAACTGGTTCTATCCAGGTGTCGAGAAATTGAGTGTTCTTCACTGACTTATTTCGGCAAACTTACAAACAATTTTCCATCTGTATGCTTGGTTGTGTGGACGTATTGGTTGACTCATTATGTCGGCAAACATGCAACCCTTGTGGTTGTGGAGAAGTAAAATGAATGTCCTAACAGCAAAGAATCCACACCAAGTTTCCAGAGAAAGAAAACCCATCCAAACAGGAACAAGTCCAAGTCAGCCCTTTTGACCGGACCAAATCCTACGTAAGGTTCAATCTTTTTAGACAAACATATCATCACCATCGCCAAATAAAATAAAATGAAAAATGAAAAATCTCGTCACATCGTCTTTACCTATTACGCTCTAACTCTCTATATAAACCCAACCACAGCAAGTAGCTAACCAACAACGGAGAGCAAGAAGCAAGCAGCTCCAGGAGCACAAGAGATGAACAAGCTTCAGGTCGCCACGGTCGCTTCCCTCCTGGCGCTGGCCGCAACGACGGCCGGCGCCGTCACGTTCGATGCGACGAACACGGCGTCCAACACCCCCGGCGGCCAGCGGTTCGACCAGGCCGTCGGCCTCGACTACGCCAAGCAGGTCCTCTCCGACGCGTCCACGTTCATCTGGAACACCTTCAACCAGCCCAGCCCCGCCGACCGCAAGCCCGTCGATGCCGTGACCCTCGTCGTCGAGGACATCGACGGCGTCGCCTTCACGAGCGCCAACGGGATCCACCTCAGCGCTCAGTACGTCGGCAACTACTCCGGCGACGTGAAAACAGAGGTTGGTGAGATCAGAAGCAGTGTGTTAGTAGTTTGGCCCTCATGTTTCGAGACTTTGGAGATCAGGCAACTAACTGAAAGTTTCGCAGGTCACCGGCGTGCTGTACCACGAGACGACGCACGTGTGGCAGTGGAACGGGCAGGGCCAGGCGAACGGCGGCCTCATCGAGGGCATCGCCGACTACGTCCGGCTGAAGGCGGGGTACGCGCCGGGGCACTGGGTGAAGCCGGGGCAGGGAAACCGCTGGGATCAGGGCTACGACGTCACGGCGAGGTTCCTGGACTACTGCGACTCGCTGAAGCCGGGCTTCGTCGCGCTGCTCAACGCCAAGATGAAGGACGGCTACACCGACGATTTCTTCGCTCAGATCCTGGGGAAGACCGTGCAGCAGCTGTGGCAGGACTACAAGGCTAAGTACGGGGGCTGATGCGAATAGGTGGTGCGTGGTCAGCACGCCAACGTCACAATGCTTTAGTATGAAATATGACAGAATTGAATAAGGTGTTTGATCATCATCTCAGGGTAGTGTTTCTACTAGTAGTGATTGTTGAAAATAATGCCTTGTTGATGTCTGCACAGTGTGCGGAAAATAAATAAATAAATAAATAAATAAATAAATAGAGGAAATAAATTAAAGGATCAAATAATTAAAGAAAGTTGAAATGACTGATAATTTGGAATGGAGGTAGTACTAAGTCTTCCCATTCATTGAGTTTACCCCGCCAGAGTTTTTCGGATTGAAATATTTAGTGCTGTTGATCTCATAGTATTGGCCATCATGTGTTGCTTTGGTACCAAATTTTAGGGCTCCTTTGGTTTGCCTGCCCTTCGTACTCGCACCAAATTGCCTGTGGTTAGGCTAATTAAATTGACTTACTCAGGAAAGAAAGCAAAAGGCTTGCTTTTCATGAGCATCGTTGCAGCTACTACATGTACTATTACAACTGTAATGCTCATCAACGACACGAGCTCTAGCAAAGCAAAGGATCCGGTGTCCACGTCCGGTTGTCCTTGATCATAAACCCGTACGAGCCTATCACACAACGGCAACGGCACGGCATGGTCAACACCTCGATGATTAGCATGATGTGACGGAATTAAATAAGGTGGTTGTTGATCATATCAGGACACTAGTAGTACTCATGGTTATTAAAATATACAGAGACCTATAAACGCGGTGACTTAGCTATATGATTTTTGTATCGCTAATGCTTAGACTCGGGCGTCCGTCTATCTAGACCAAAAAAAATCAATTCTCCCCCACCCCGCACTCGTCTCCTCGCTCCGCGCCCGTCATCATGAGGCCATCCGCCCACCCTGCTCCACCGCGCCGCCACCACCATCCCCTGCGGCGCCTCCATTCCATGCTACGGCCCACTCCGGCGCGCTACCGCCGCCATCCCCCACGGCGCCTTCCATCCCCCGCGGCGCCTCCGTCCTCGGCCACGCCTTTGTCGCCTGTCGTGCCATGTCGTGCTCCGTCCTCCGCCGCGCCTAGGCCAAGCGACTAAGAGAGAGGGCCTCCGTTGGCCGGAACCAGGCCAGGCGTAGGCGCAGCTGCTGCTGCCATGCCGCATCACCATCCTCGGACGCCAGCTAGCCGGAACAGCCACCCCTTCCCCCCACCCCCTGCTCTGCGCTGCATCATACTAAAGAAAGGTGAAAACGCATGTTGTATTTTTAAAGTGTTTCAGATGTTTTATAGGTATGGTGCAGGTGTTCCATATGGATGTTGTAAATGTAGATCGGAATGTTGCATATGTTGCAATGGTTGTACATGTATGTTGTAAGATTTTGTTCCCAATGTTTCATCTGTTTTTCAAACGTATGTTGCAAGTGTGTTTATTTTGATGTTTCATATGTTTCACACATATGTTGGAAGTGTTTTATCTGGATGTTACGTATGTTTTACAATGGTTTTAAGGGTTTTTAGGTGTTTTTGCAAGTGTTTCATATGCATTTTTCAAATATTTCATCTATCTTCAGACGTATGTTGCAAATGTTGCATCTATATGTTTCAAAAGTAGATCGGGTTCTGCATCTCACTTCTCGCCTTCTGTTGCCCCGCCTCGGTGTCTCCTCCTTCTCCCAGCATCGGCTGAGCATCCACCGCCCCCCTCCCTCTCTTCTCGATGCCGATGACGTTCAGGGCGGCGCAGGCCGTGTGGGCGCGTGAAACAACGAGGAAAATGGACTGCAAGCGCGGGTATCCGGACGTGCAAGCGCTAGCAAGCCCATTTTGGTCTTTACGATCTTAACTAAGGAATGTGATTTTACTATTTTTATGACTTTTATTTTTACAATCTTATGATTAAGCTAAGATCTTATCGAAATGGAAAAAGTCTACTTCAACCCCTCAACTATGAGGGGTGGACTACTTAACCCTCTAAACTATGAAACGGTATATTCTACTTCCTGAACTTTTCAAAATCGATCAAATTACCCCAAGGCGGTTTTGAAACGGCGGATTTGGTACAGTTACCGTGGGATTGCTACAGTAGCCACGGTTTGCTATAGTGTCGGCATTTTTGCCTTTTCCTTTTTTATTTATTTCGATTGAATCTTTGAAAAATCATAGTAAACCACAGAAAAATCATAAAATAAAAAATCTAATTTTGTTGGACTCCACATAAGTAGATCTACACAGTGAATATATAATATGATATGCTTTAGTACAAAGTTTTTGCTGTAAATTTTGATCTATTTTTTCTGTAACTTGGACTCCAATTTTGTTGTATTAAAGCATACTATATTATATATTCACTGTATAGATCTACTCATGTGGAGTCCAACAAAATTAAATTTTTCATTTTATGATTTTTCTGTGATTTACTATGATTTTTTAAAGATTCAGCCGAAATAAATAAAAAAGAAAAAGACAAAACCACCGGTACTGTAGCCAGACCGCTGAGGGGGTTAAGCAGTCTACCCCCATAATTGGGGGGTGAAGTAGACTTTTTGCTTATCTAAATTGACAACCTTATTACATTGCGATCCGCCGTATCCCGAGCGCGCCTTCTTGTCCACAGCTTTTGACGAACACCACTACGCAGTCACCAGCCAGCACTAACGCAGAGCAAACCGGACGTGCAGGCGCGGGACGTGGCGCGTCCATATGGCGTCGTCGTGAACCTATCTTCGTTGACGTACGTGGAGGCAGAACGGGAGCAGCGAGCCAGCATTGAGCTGCGTACCCATTCGTCAAATTTCCCAACCGAGCTAGTGCTTGACTCCAGGCCCGATCGAGTCAACCAAAATCAAGGATCTGGGATTCATTTCTTGAAAAATTTCGGAGCTCACCGAATTGGACGAATTTCAGAAAATTTGGAAAATTCGGATCGGTATCCACCATAAATTTGAATGAAATTTAAGCAAATTTAAACAAAATTTCCCCAAACAGTCAGACATGGCACCAGACATGGAGAGGGTATGTGCGGCTCACCGTGGAACGTGCAGGCAGCGAGGAGGGGGCGGCGTGTGTGTGGTGGCAGCAGGGGGCAGCGTCGGCGCGGCAGATCCGGTGACAGCACGGGGTGGCCGTCGAGGAGCCGCCATGGCGCTGGGAGGGGCGTCGGGGAGCCACCATTGGCGCAGGGGCAGGCGTCGAGAAGTGGCTATGGCTCTCACAGCAGCGGCAACCACGCTGGAGCAGGTGGCGAAGAGCCGAGACTTTGCGTTGCCGGCGGCGGAGAACCAAATGTCGGGTTTCTACGAAGAAGAAGACTGTTTCTGCGATGTATTCACGATGGAGAGCTCGTGGGCTCGTCACTGGGCCGTTGAATGGGCTAAGAAATTTGAATCGGACTGAAATATTTGGCCGGTTTAGGTTTATTTCGGGCCAGGCCGAATTGGGCGAATTTCGCTGAAATTCGGTTGATTCGGGCCGAATCCCAGATCCTTGACCAAAATGCCCCACACGCACCCAACAAAATCTTGGTGACGCCACGCACGTTATCTCTTGCCAGGTTGCCAATGCCCTCCTATTTAAACCCTCATCACACCATCCCGTCCGTTCCATGGCGCCTACTACACTCTCAAGCGAGATGATGAGGATGAGGCGTGCCGCCGTCGTAGTAGCGCTCGCTTCTCTCCTGGCCGTGTCCGCCACGGCCGGCGCGGTCACGTTCAGCGCGACGAACGCCGCGTCGAGCACGGCGGGCGGCAAGCGGTTCGGCCGGGACGTCGGCGTCGCGTTCTCGAGGCGAGTGCTCTCGGACGCCTCCTCCTTCTGCTGGGACACCTTCAGCCAGCCCAGCCCCCGCAGCCGCAAGCCCGTCAGCTCCGTCAGCCTCGTCGTCGAGGACATCGGCGGCGTCGCCTTCACCAGCGGCAACGGCATCCACCTCAGTGCCCAGTACATCGGCGGCTACTCTGGTGACGTCAAGACAGAGGTAACATCGGCGGCTAATCTGTCGTGTGAACAAAGCTTACTAAACTTTTCAAAAAAAAATGTATATGAATGTTTCATTAGGCGGCTGGGGTGCTGTACCACGAGGTAACGCACGTATGGCAGTGGGACGGGCAGGGCCAAGCGAACGGCGGCCTCATCGAAGGCATCGCCGACTACGTCCGGCTGAAGGCCGGGTACGCGCCGGGGCACTGGGTGAAGCCGGGGCAGGGAGACCGGTGGGATCAGGGGTACGACGTCACGGCGAGGTTCCTGGACTACTGCGATTCGCTCAAGCCCGGCTTCGTCGCGCTGCTCAACGCCAAGATGAAAGGCGGGTACTCCGACGATTTCTTCGCGCAGATTCTCGGGAAGAATGTCCAGCAGCTGTGGCAGGACTACAAGGCCAAGTACGGAGGCTGATGTGTGTTGGCAGCTACCAGTGCTAGCGCGACGCGATCCATGGATCTTATTAGCGCAGGATGCTTGTTGCTGCTGCTTAATTATTGATCGACTATCCGATCAGATAATCAATAAGACATGCGTCGACACTAATTTGTAATATTAGCTTGTATTGCAAAAAAAGAAATATAAGGGATATATTGTTAATGGTGCTGCTGAGAGAGGAGGCATGGGGTGCACAACGGAGAAGGCTGAGGGTGGAGCCGTGGAGGCCTAGCTATGTCATGGAAAGTTGGGAATCCTTTGGTTTGTTACAAGGGCATGGCTAGCGTCCGGACGTCCGATGTTAGCTCCGTCTAGACGACGCCCGCGTCTGCCTCGCCTGTTGTGCCTATCCCGATGCCTGATGAGTCTGACAGCATACTGCACCTGCTGTTGCATGTCTCTCTTGTTCTGCATACGGCTGCAACTGTGCGCCTGCCCACCACCTCCAGATGGTGTTGCACGTACGCATGCAACCCTGTGCTTGCTGCTGCGTGTTTTGCTTTGTTCCATGATGCGCGTCGTGCATGTAGGTGGGGACCACCCACGCCTATGCTCCCAGATCATGCTGCGCCCCTCGCTTGTGTGCTTCGCGCCCATGGACGTACAAGCAAGTGGGGACCATATCTACGTTTGCAACACCAGATCTACTTTTGCGACATCCAGATGAAACACATACAACATTCATATGAAACATACATCTGAAATGCACGAAACATACTACGCTTGCTAATGAAAACACTTGCAACATGAAGCACTTGCTACAACATACGTCTGAAACGATGAAACATTGAAACATACGGTTGCAACATATGTGTATAGTCACTGCAACATATGCAACATCCAGATAAAACACTTGCAACATACGTTTAGAAAAGATAAAACATTTGAAATATACATTTGCAACATACGTGTACAGCCATTGCAACATATGAAGCATACAAATAAAACACTTGCAACATACGTCTGAAACAGATGAAACATTTGAAACATACACTTGCAACGTACATGTACAACCAATGCAACATCCAGATAAAACACATTCAACATCAGATGAAAAATACAACTGAAACGCATGAAAACGTACGGAGCTCGATGCCATGGAGTGACGGAAAAATTTGGGCCAGCACTCAGCTGCCAACGGTCAACCGCCACGGAAGCAACAAACAGCGCATGCAGATGTGGCCCCATGCTCCTCTCACAAACAGGCAAGCGGCCTGTCCGGCCCTGCAACTGGCTAATCCAGTCGGGCAAAGCAGCAACGCTGCAGGCAGCATGCGGCAGGGGTAGCTTGGCTTGGGCGCAAACAACACAGAGAGAGAAAAGAGCAGGACGGCAAGCAGCAACAGGCCTAGGCGCTAGGCAACAGAGGGCAGGCGCGACAGGGAGAGGCCTGCGGCCCTGGGCATGTGCGGCTAGGGGCCTGGCCGGCTGGTCTAGCCAGCAGCGGACGCAGAAGAGAGCCTCTCTCCGTGGTCACGCATATGCACGGTTCCCCACGCGCCGCATGCACCCCGAACTGCACCCCGAATGAGTGGCCGCACACGCTTCCATGCACTGCCCCGTAGAAAGGACGGGTGTAGGCTTGCCTGACTGTAAATGCACACCCTCTCTTTTTTTTTCTTAGGCGTCACGCGCGCGGGTCTGAACGTCCTCAACCAAGCAATACCATTGTTACAATACTTGCGACCAGGGCCAGTTTGATTTCCAACACAAGAATCTGCTCTAGACATTTCACTTTTGATGGAACGGGAGGCGTCGAAACCCTTATAAGCATTTCACTTTGAGCGCCAGAGCCTAGATGCAGTAGTCCATATTTTGGATGTCAAATAAAAGGCCTAAACATTAACTAATCATGGTTTAACAAAAAACTAATTGAGACTAATTGATGCGTAGAACGTATTAGGAAAAAAAATAGTTACTCCACATTTACCCCCATTATCTAATGATGGACTAAACTTTAGGCCAGGGCTTTATCAAAATAAGTCCTTAGTTTTTATGAATCATATATGATACAATGATACCATTGATTTAGTTATAGATATTACAACAACAATAGGACTAATAGTTTTTTCATATCCTTTTATTTATCGGCCTAATGCTGAGATTTGATGATGTGAAATGGAACCAGCAGCTGGCTCATCTCCTTGAATAATATTGGTCGCCAAGCTTTTGTGTCCGAATCGGAGCCTAGCTTTGTATGCTAGCTGAAAGAATACTCAGTTTTTAACATGGTGATAGAGCTTTAGTCCCATCCTGTTAGAGCTTTTTGTCACATTTGGTGTGCTCCTAGTCCTAGAGTCGGCGACCACTTCGTATAATGGTATCCCCGGCCGGGAACCGCTTTCTATAAAGCTGGGCTGAAGCTGCCTTTGTTCCAATAGGAGTTGAGATTTGATTGCCGGGGAGTGGAAAAGAATAAGGCCCCGTTCGCTTCCTGGGGAATGAGCCCCCGGAAGAGTTCCGGCCCGGATTCATTAATTAATTTATATATAAGATTTTCATGTCCGGAATAGTTCCTTGCACAATATCGGCTAACCGAACGCATGCTAGCTATCTTGTGTATCTTTCCCTATAGGTAGTACTCATTACACTATCATCTTAATGCCATCGTTCTTTTGTTCTCTCATGTGCCCGTGTTTGTCTCCTTGTTATCATGTTATCCATTGTGCTTTCAAGAATCATAGTAGTTCTTACACTCAATCAAAGTTACTACTGGTATTACTAAGAAACCATTTTTGCTAGCACTTGCTAATGAGTTGCGCCTATGCCAACTTTTTTCAGTTTTTTCAGCACTTCCAACTTTTTACATGTGCAGCCTAAAGCTTCCACCTCAAGTCATCAAACAAATTGATGTTTTCAGAAAACATTGCCTTTGGAGTAAGGGTAACATTAATAGAAAATGGACTTGTCTTGCTGCCTGGGAAGTCGCCTGCAAACCTAAGGATCAAGGTGGGCTAGGAATCATTGATATTCAGAATCAGAATGATGCCCTCCTTATGAAATTTCTGGACAAGTTCTACAACAATGCCAATGTTCCATGGGTGCAGCTAACATGGTCTAAGCTCTATCATAATGACCAAACCCCACCACATGCAAGATGTCCAGTGGGATCATTATGGTGGAAGGATGTACTGAAGCTTTTTGAGAAATTCAAACAATTCACAACTTGCCAGCCCAATAGAGGCAACTCTGTCCTTCTTTGGTCTGATATCTGGATTGATCAGACACTTAGAGATAAATTTCCACATCTCTTCTCATTTAGTAGAAAACCCAAATGCTCCATAAGATTCTTTATCAACACAGACATGGAAAGAATGTTCAGACTTCCTCTACCTAATCAGGTTGCACTTCAACTTGAGAGCTTAGAAATGATTATCCAAAATGCAAACTGGGATGAAACTGTGCATGACAGATGGGTATATAGCTGGGGAACAACAAAGTATAGCAGCACAAGAGTATACAGAATTCTGATTGGTGATTCTCCCACCTCTCCTCTTTTCAATTGGCTGTGGGGGTCAAGTAATCCTGGTAATCATAAATTTTTCTTTTGGCTCTTGTTAAGAGATAGGTTGAATACTAGAAATCTTCTCAGGAGAAAGAATATGTTTTTGGAAGATTATAGCTGTGCACTTTGTGATCTAGGCTGTGAGGAGACCTGTTTTCATCTCTTCTTTGAGTGCCCATTTAGTAGGGATTGTTGAGCTACAATTCCAATCACTTGGAACCTGCATGTCAATCCTCTAGAAATGATACTACAGGCAAGATCAGATTTCAACAATCCCATCTTCAGAGAGATCTTCATTACAGCTTGCTGGTTGATTTGGACTACAAGAAACAAAGTCATCTTTGATCATGGACAAAAGAATATTCAGCTTTGGAAGAGACAGCTTAGAGATGAACTGGACTTGGTGTGTGCCAAGGCCAAGACGGCAAGAAGCAGGGGATGAAAACGGATCGGATACGGACGGATATCACTGATATCATATTTGTTTTCATATTTCTGGTCGGATTCGGATTCGAATACGGATAGTGTCAGCCATGTCGGATATGATACGATTGGATGTCGACATCATAAATATGCGATTTAAAATATTCGGATATGGATACGGTATCGGATGTTGAATATCCGGACTCGGATACGGACAGATCTGAACCCCTCTAAACGGATTCGGTTTCGAATACGGTTGGAAAATATCCATACTGTTTTCATCCAAGAAGCATCAAAATTCATTTATGGAAAGATAATTTTTTGTAATTGCTGGTTTTTCTTTGGGCCTTGATGCCTTGTTTTTTTGTCCTTTAGCCTAGTTCCTTTTTCTCTTTTGTACTTATCATTCTTTTATTCAATGGAAATCCAAAAAATATATAGGTAGGGGGCTCCCCTACTGATTCGGTCAAAAAAAAAGAGTTGCGCCTATGCCATAGAACCGCCACTAGAAATTGACAACCGTTACAAAAAAAATGCCCCTGTTTTTAGTGGCGGTTATTTTATCATAGGACTCATGCTCTCTCCTTATGTCTTCACACAGGTCTTTCCTTATCTCATTTGTTCCCATCCTCTCATCACTTTGCATCATGTGCCCCAAATCCTTATTCGGCGCATGTGCAACGGGACGAGGAAGCGACGCACAGACACACGTCGAGATGTGAGTGGTAGTCATTGTCTTCAATAGCGGACCCACGACGTTAGGGAAGGCCGATGGTCGGCGCGGGGCAGGTGGGGTGTGGGCGGACGGTGAGGCGTGCTTGCTGCCGGCTGCAGGTAGCAGTCAAGGCTTGCGGCGGTGGGGCAGAGGTGGTTAGGGTTAGGGTTAGGGTAGGATTGGTTCTCATAATTATCACATAATTTTCAAAAAAAATAAAGGATTTGTCTAAATTTTTTCTTGTTGAATAATGCCAAATCAAATAAAAAATCCAAAAATCCAAAAATCAAAAGGAAATGAATTAGTTAATTCAATAAAAAGGCGCTTGCTTACGAGGTAGCTACTGAAAAAGGTCACTTCTTCAATATGCTGAGTGCCCTATTCCATATGAAAGAATGTCTATCTTTCCCGAATTTATACTTTTGTTCTATAAGCAAATAAAGCATACTTCTTTTGCGGATGGGTTTGGCTTTGAGCTTTGGGGCTCTCCAATGTCCTCGGGCCCTAGAGGCCGGGGCGGCGGACGGACAGGTGATGGAGGCGGATCAACGGGCGGTGAGGCAAGACAATGGCAATGGCGGCGCCGCCGACCGGGCAGTGGAGGATAACCAATGGACGGGATCAGCGGCAGCAGCGAGGGACACTGGAGTTAGGAAGGGTGGGGTAGAAACAGCGGGGTGGGCGGTGTGGACACAGCTAGCCGCAGGGGCGGCGGTGAGAGGTGGCGGTGGGGGAGGTCGAGAAGAAGATGTGATGGGAGAAAAAAGATGCGTGTCCGTAGCCCAACTGAAAGTCGTCCTGCTCTCTCTCTCTCTCTCAGCTCTCTTTATCCATAAAATTGCATGACATTCTTACATGTTGTACAGATACAGATTGCCCAGATTAGTTTTATTGAACTTTTTCCATGTTCTTCGTTAATGAAAGCAGCAAATGAAAATTAATAGTTAAACTTACATTTGGGATTAATGCACTACATCTTTTTTCTAAGAGTACAACAATACATCATGTTTTTTAGAGTACGAAACCTCAGACACTGGAAAACAAAGTATATATTACACAATATCATTATATGTTGTTTTTTAGTACAATAGGATGCATGATATTTCTGTATGCTTGTTGCAGTGATAGTTATGTACAAATATAAGATGAATCAAGGTGGGAAGAAAAAGATATTTATTGCAAGATTGGTTGCCATTGCACATGGGGTGTGGGCACATTTAGACCGAAAATTCAACCCCGAACCAAACCGAACAGTAGCTTTTTCGGTCTTTCAGATTTCAAGTCTAGAAGGTTTAGTTGTCAGCTGGTCTTGACCAAAATCAAACCGAAGAACCGAGCAGACCAAACTGACAGGAACAACAAGAACAAATACGCCCTTCCTGGAGAGGATTGCCCACCTCTGCCGCCCAGTTAAGCCAAGTCAAAGTGAACCCCGGACCGCCGCCGCCGCCGCCCTCTGGACCTCGTGCTCCAGCCCCCTCCTGATCCACCCGCATGCCACACCACTCACGAAACCATATCTGCGTTCACACGGCAATGGTGCACGGCGGGAGCACAGAGCAGGAGCCTAGGAGCGGCGGCAGCGCGACGCATCTGAGCAGAAAGAGCGCGAGTAGGAGCAGGGAGCCGGAGCTAGGACCTGGGAGAGGCGGTGGTGCAACGCATCTGCGTAGGGAGTCGGAGCTGAGGCCTAGGAGCAGCGGCGGCACGGGGCATTTGCGCATGGAGCGGCAGCGCGGGGCATTTGCGCACGGATCGGCGTCGGAAAACTGATCGGTTGGCGATTCTAAGGAACTAGGTTTTTTAAAACCGAATCGAACTTCCGGTTTAAACCGATTGCCCAGTCTGCATTGGCACACCTATATTTTCTCATTCTAAGATGTGGATCGGCGGCAGACCATCCACTTTTCTTTCCATTCTCTCTTGTCGTCTCCCTCCTCACTCACCACGGACATGTTAACTTATCGTGGCAATCTACAACCCGCTTATATTATCTTAGTTATATATTTAGTCCTGGTCTACATATTCACGGGTGCATTCTGCATTTGCCGGCAAGAGCAACACAACAAATCCAGGACAGGGTGACACTTGTATGCACTGTGGCGTTTCTTATATAAATAAATGTTACAAATGACGATCTACTACTGACAAACGAAGGATGTAACGCCGATCGGTCGGCTGCGTACGGTAGCGCTAGGACTCTTGCGTGGTGCACAGGAGTTCGTTCAGCTGTGTTGGCGCCGAGCCAATGCAAGCTCGAGACAAGAATTTGGACCACCAAAAAAGATACACCGTATACCAACCTCCGGCAAGCAGATCGATCAAACTATATATGATCTGACTTGCCTATAAATTTGACCCTGACCACCTCCCGTTCGCTCACAAATTAAAGCACGTGCGCTGCACGCTATAGCCTACTATACCACGAGGGCACGAGGCGTTAGCACAAGATGAAGCTCGCCGCAGTGGGCGCAGCCTCTCTCCTCCTCCTCCTCCTGGCCGCCTTCGCCACGGCCGGCACCGTGACGTTCGAGGTGATAAACAACGCGACGACGACCCCCGGCGGGCAGCGCTTCGACCGGGACTACGGCGTGAGCTACGCGGCGCAGGTCCTCTCCGACGCCTCCTGCTTCATCTGGGCGGTGTTCAACCAGACGAGCCCCGCGGACCGCCGGCCCGTCGACCACGTCACCCTCGTGGTGAATGCCGTGGACGGCATCGCCTACACCGCCGGCAGCACCATCGTGCTCAACGCCGGCTACGTCAACAACTACACCGGCGACGTCAAGACAGAGGTACGATTACCTTCAGTGCACACCCGTGCACGCGTGTACGTGGCCCTCTTTTGTTCGTGACATCCGTGCGTGTGTGATGCACGCGTGCAGGTAACAGGGGTGCTGTATCACGAGTCGGTACACGTGTGGCAGTGGGGGCTGCAGGACTACGACGTGTACTGGTGGATCTACGAGGGGATCGCCGACTTCGTCCGGCTGCGGGCCGGGTACGCGCCGGCGCACTGGGTGCAGCCCGGCCAGGGGAGCAGCTGGGACAAAGGCTACGACGTCACGGCGAGGTTCCTGGACTACTGCGACTCGCTCCGGCCGGGCTTCGTCGCGGTGCTCAACGCCAAGCTGAAGAACGGGTACAGCGACGATTACTTCGTGCAGATCCTGGGGAAGTGCGTGCAGGAGCTGTGGCAGGACTACAAGGCCAAATACGGCCAGTGAGTGACGAATGAACCGATAGTATTGCTTACCTTCTTGGCTCTCCCAACGAGTTTAGCCTTGTTATACAATTTGATGGACGACGGATAAATAATAGAGAGCTATTCCCTCTTTTCCTAAAAATGTAGGCCATTTTGGTTTGTCATAAATAAATAAAATCGTTCTAGCTTTTATCTAGTTTATACAAGAATACATCAAGGTGTATATCAGTAAATATATTTATTAAATTTGTAATAAAATATGTTTCAATGGTGGATTTATTTGGTATTTTTCTAAACTTTATTAGAACTAGAAAGTTTGATTTAGGGTAAACCTAAACAACCTATATGTTTTGGAACAGACTGGATATATCATTAGATAGAGCTGGGTGACGTTGGTTTTGACTTCCTAAAACTAAAAGTGAGCTTCATGTAACAGTTAACTCTGTAAATCTTATTAACCTTGTATTGGTAGTGACTAATTTTGTATTATAAGTATTGATGCAATTTTCTACGGTAGCACTAGCATCCGGATCATCTGGACGCCTGCATCTTGTCCGGATGCCCGCGGCTGCTCTGCCCAGTCCACTCGGATTCGCATGCCACCCGTGCCAGCTCTGTTTCCCGCGCTCACATCCGAGAACCGCCCGCTTCAGATCCGCTGCCCACGCTGCTCGGATAACTCTCCCCCGCCTCTTTCATACTGGCGCGGCGCTCGTCTCTTCCAGGCCGTCCAAAGACTCGCCTCCGCCTCTTCTACAACAGCACCGCACGACCTGTGCCTCCTCCTCACACCGCCGGCGGCGGCCTGCGCCTCCTTCATGCGTCGGTGGCCACGGCTTGGCCTTGCCCGCCCTCATGGACACCAACGTCGGTGGTTTGCACTTGCAACACTAAACACTTGAATGTAACATACATTTGAAACAGATGAAACATTTGGGACATATGCTTGCAACATGTATGTGAAATATATGCAACATCCATGTAAAACAATTGCAACATGAAAAACACTTACTGTAACACAAGACTGAAATAGTTAAAACATTTAGAATGTACTGTTGCAACATATGTGTGAAAACAGATGCAGCATCCAGATAAAAAAGATTGCAACATACGTCTGAAAACAGATGAAACAGTTTGAACAAATGCTTGCAACATGCTTCTGAAACATTTACAACATATGCAACATCAACATCCGTAAAAAACAACTGCAACATACCTTTAAAACGACTGAAACACCTGAAACATACATTTACGACATAGGAGAGGGGAAGCCTGGGCCGGTCGATTCCAGCCGTCGGGGTCAGAGCCGGCGGTGAGCGACGGCGCACGAGCACCACCGACACCAGCATCACCAGTACCGGCCTTTGGCTCGGCGACGATGGTGGGGGATGGGAGCGAGGAGCACCGTGGCCGCCGAGGTGGGGGGAGCTCAGTCGCAGGGGTGAGAGAGGGCGCCGCCGGGGTGGGGAGGGCGCTGCGCCGGAGTGGAGGAGAGCCGTCCACTCCCCTGCAACATCGTCGCGCCACCTCCATGGATCTCATCAGAGGCGAGTGGATCTCGCTCCTGCTCCATGGATCTCGCCGGGGTGGGAAAGATGGTCGTCGAATTTGCGAGCGTTGGGGGCTCCCGGTGGGGAAGGATGCTGGGCGTTGGTGCGCTGCGACAGGGGATGAGGAGCGTGGAAGGGGTAAGGGCAGGAGTGGAGCGAAGCGAGGCGTGTGGAAGTTGATTTTGTTTTTTTAGGCGAGCGGCGCATGTGGCAGTGAGTGGAGCGAGGCGTCCGGCCTTCCGGGCGTCAATAGTAGCATTACCGTATTTTCTATATTGAGAAGAGTACCAACATCTATGACTAATTCAACTTTTCAAACTTTTAACGTTACTTCAAACAACTAAAGTCAATTTATTTTGAGACGTATGGAGTTGATCATGGAGTACCCTTTCAAGAATAAGAGGATCATAACTTCTGAAAAGTTGCATCCATGTGTTGACGTAATATTGCAATTTAGTTCCATGGATGCATAGACATAATAGTTGCCGAAACATGTCAGCTTCAACAACAAAAAAAAGGGAGCTAGAAAAATCATCAGGCTTAGAATGCAAGGCAAGGGAAAGAACACAAGGAATTATAATGTGAAAAGAAAAAGAAGTTAAGGGAATTATAATGTGAAAAAAAAAAGAAGGGCCAATCCTAGAAACGCTAGTATTAAAAACAGAAGGCTTCCGTTTTCATAAAAGAGAACACAATTGAAATAGATAGCCTCCCTTCTGCGCAATGGGTAATGGAGTACATATACGAAAAGCCCATAAGAGCATCTCCAAGAGTTTGGTAAAACTCACTTGCCAAATCTTGTGTTTTGGCAAGTTGCAAAAATATTTGGCAAGTCAAAATTTGTACTATCTCCAAGAGATTGCCATTTGGGCTTGGTAAACTTAAAAGTTAGACCCACAAACTATCAACCGGACCAACAGAATAGCGCGGCTTGGCCTCCTCGCACGGTTCAGCTCATTCCTTTTCACGTGAAGCGCCGCCGCCGCGTCTTCTCGTTCCCTCGCGCGACAGACTACCGCGACCACGGCGCAGCTGTTCATCATCAACATCGGCCAAGCATCATTTCCTCCAAGGCGCCCAACCCAGGTGAGATATATAGATCTCCGTTCTCCCAATTCCAATCGCTTCTCTCGCCCTGGACGCTGAACACAGCTGCGTAGATACATATTAATTCTTACAACACTTGTTGGTCAGGGATCTTTGCTAACATTCAACCAGCCCGAGCAAACTACTTTGTCCTCTTTCCAATGAAAATTTTTTGACCTCCTCGTTCCTCCCTTTGTGCTACGGCTTACCTGCACTTCCTCATGACGACTCTGAGTGCCTTGGCTATCTGGAATGGCCATCTCGTCCAAACCAACAACATGAGAGTCTTCTCCATTGAGAAGAATCTCCAACAAGAAATTTCCATCTTCTCCTTCCATCAGTCTACAAAATTTATGACAAAATATACAATTTAGAATGCTGCTGTCCATAAACCATCAACAGGAACCCTATCATGACTATCAGATCAACCATGTACTACCCTAGCAGATCACGGACTACCCTAAACCTTCTTCTCTGAAACTTCTCTAAATTGACGAATAAACCATCAACATGAACCCTTTCATGACTATCAGATCAATCTGGTAAATCTACTAAACCTTCTCTGAAATGATGAACTAGCTGTTCTTCTGCAGATCGGACTGGCCTAGCAGATGACGGACTACCCTAGCTACGTCAAGATCGGAGCTCTCATCGATGCACTACCCTAGCTATGTCAAGTCACGAACTACCCTACCAACCTCAATATCGGAGATGGGGAATAGGAGGATCGAGCCACCATACCTGAACGATGGATCGGCTGCCTTCGCGTCGAACGGAAGAGAGGACCGGCAGCGTCGCGATGGATCTTCTCCAGCGGCGTTTTGCGTCGAAGAGGAATAGAGGACCGAGGAATAGGCGATGACTTTGTAGACTGGATCGATCCTTCAGATGGCGCGTGATCGAGAAAGAAACGCGGGAAGCCTTCGCGCGTGCGGGAGAGGAGCGCCGGGGACAGAATTCGCGAGATGGCAAGCCACACCGCGCGCGCATATATCCGCGCGCGAGGAGCCGCGATGGCAACTTGCCAAAGATAGCAACCTCTTTTGCCAAGCTGTTGGAGGGTGGAATTTCATGTTTTGCCAAAAAAACAAGGATAGCAAGTTGATTTAAGGAGTTGTTGGAGATGCTCTAACAAATAGTGAACTATTGCCTGATTTCTGAGCCATATAAATCTTTGTATTGGCAAGGCAAGATATTGTGCACAGATATGAATTTAAAAAAACACTTATATCATGTAGAAAAATTAGAAGATCATATGCATGAACAATTCTACACTGGATTTGTCCAGCCCAACCCTAGCCACAAATCATGTGCCAAATCATCCACGGACTGGATGGGTAACATTTTGTAGGCCAGCACCATTGGGATGACCGTATGACAGAACGGTTGCAAAACTTGACGCATTTGGCAAGCCTATACATTCGCCAGGCAAGGTCAGCAGCTACAATGTCGATTTTTGAAGTTTCTGTCTTACACATTATCAGGCCAAAATTCCCTGAAAAAAGCCATCTCAAATTCCTTCTCTTTCAAGCGCTGCTCCTCTTCTTGCATCTTTCGTATCCTCTTTGCAGCTAACTTTGCCCTTTTCTTTGACGGCACATCCTGCTGCAACAGTGACATGTTTGAAACAGCAAGTTAGAATCCCCATCAGGCAATGTGGTGACTAAAAGTAGACAGTTTAAGTTATCTAAAGGCTTGATAAAGAAACAAACAGCAACGTCTATTATTTACTAAATCATATACTACGAATATTAAACAAGGCAATGCAAGGAGGGCTTAGGTGTCTATTAAAAAAAAAAGTAGCCGTTCCAAGTTACACAACACAATTCAATAAGTCAAAAAAAGTCAGCAGTAAGATAAACAAAAAATGGGGAACGACAACTCTATTACAGTAATAAAAAAATTAAATGGATTGAAACAATCGCGTCATCAGCTCACCTTAGGCTTTTGAGGATTTGTTTCAACATCATCCTCAACCTTAGGCTTTGGTTTTGGTTCTTTAGAACCTAAACCACGCTTGTTATTCTTAACACGAGTTTCTACAGGCTCCAACCTTCCCTGTTCCACACAGTTGAGGCTAGTGAGTAACAGAGTAAGCAATAACAAACAAAATAGACCAACTGTGCTACACTGGACACTGGCTTTGATCAAGTGTCAGTGTGTCACATAACCACAAATTTCTTAAATAAGATCGCCAAACTGTAACTCTTGATTAAAGTGCATTGATGAGAAAGATAACTGAATCAGTCAAAACTACACTACTGCTTAGCTAAAACAGGATGACAGGACGCTTCAAAGAACGCAGGAATTGTGCAAGAACGAATTTTGCAGGATTTAGTTCAATTTCACAGGAAAAAAGAAGGAACAGGAAATTTTTCGAATTCCAAACAGGCCCTAAACATTTGGAGTTACCACTTACCAGCTATGGAGATGAAAAATTATTAAATTACAAAAATCCATGTGATCAGCGACCCACAAACAACATTTATTTCCCCATGCCCTTTGCCCTTTGAACTGATCCTCAAAAACCTATACAATTCAGAATTCAGACACTCTATTTTGCGATTAGTGTGCAGAAAGGCAATAACTCTAAGCCGCACGGAATGAGGCATCAATAGGCAGATGACAATGCCATAACTATAACAAATAGCACCACTAAAATCGATCGACATTAAATTTTGGGGGAAAATGGAAATATGAAATTGTGACGCGGGAGTAAGCAAGGATCCAGACACAGACCTGCTCCTGCGCTCCAAGGCCAGTGCCCTCCTTCCAACCAGACTTCTTCAGCAGCTGAAGCAGGTTAAGAAACGAATCAAACCCTAAGCAGCAGGGTGCCCAATCAGGAGACTAGCAGCCTTCATGCGGGACATGGGGCGACGCAGGTACCTGGAATCCGATGTTGGAGGACCCGATTGCCGCCATCGCCTCTTCTCGTCTCTTCCCCTTCCCTCCCCTCCCTCCGGCGCCCGGACCGCCGCGCCGCTACGCTCCTCTCTCTCTCTCTCTCTCCTCCTTTGGTTTCTCACGCCGTCAGGCGTCTCGTTGTCCTGTGCGATGCAACTGCGATGCGCCTGTTTGGGTGAGGCCGGCCTCCTCGTCCCGGGTCGGGCTCGGGCCCTTGCCGTGCCGTGCGCGGCTCAGGCTCGTGCGCCGACCCCTCACGAGTCGGTATCTTCCCAGACTCACTCACGGCCGTCCGTTTCCGATCGGACGTCGCACGCCGGCACAGGAGAACGAGCCCGACTATATATCCACCGCACGGTCACACGGCACGGTAGGTTCACAACCCGCCGCCGCGCGCCGGGATCTCGATCGACTCCGGCTGCCGCGGAAAGCGGAAAGAAGCCAAGGGATCGCGGGTCAAGATGCAGCTCTTCGTGAAGTCGCTGACGAGGACGATCACGCTGGAGGTTGAGCCGTCGGACACGGTGGCGTCCGTGAAGGCCAAGGTGCAGGACATAGAGGGCATCCCGCCGGACGAGCAGCGCCTCATCTTCGCGGGGAAGGAGCTCAAGGACGGCCCCACCCTGGCTGACTACAGTATCCGCAAAGAGTCGATGCTCAACTTGTGCCTCCGCCTCCTCGGCGGCGGCAAGAAGCGCAAGAAGAAGACGTTCACCACTCCCAAGAAGGGCAAGCACGAGCACAAGAACGCCGGGCTGGATGCCGTGCTCGGGCGGTACAGGGTCGATGAGGCCACGGGGCAGGTGGAGAGGCTGCGCAAGGAGTGCCCCAACGCGGAGTGCGGCCCCGGCGTGTTCATGGCGGCGCATGCCGACCGGCTCGCCTGCGGCAGGTGCGGCCTCACCTACGTCGTCGAGAACCAGAGCGCGGCCGATAGCTAGGTCGCTTCATATGTTTTATTAGGAGTAGGATAATTAATTCAAGCAATCATACTAGAAATTTTTTTTCCTGATTTCTATGTTTTCTTATGAATGCTTGGGTTTTCTTTTAAATAGTTCTTATAGTTGTTATTGTCTGACATTCGATCCGGTAACCCGCTGTTAAATCAGGTCGTTTGAGTATGATTGTAGTGTTCGGGTGGCTTTATCTACTGCGTCTGCACTCTGCACTACATAGGTGCGTGCAACTTCGCGAGCCAGCTCGTCTGGCTAACGAGCTGAAACACCATGCACATTTCACACTTTCCAAACAGGGTGCTGATGGCAAAACAGAAGGCTGATCTTACCTACCCCAGGTAGGTTAACAACAAATCCAGGTTATAAGCAAGGGTTGCAGTCATAGCTGTGATACATTGTTGAACGAAAAGAGAAACAATAAACCAGAAAACAAAAGGCTTTCAGTGTGGTCTGGTGGAATGCAACAGCAAAAGAAGACACCAAATTTTGGTGTCATTGACTTGTCTATACAGATACCTATGCAACATGTCAGGATCACACGTCGCTTTCCTATTCCAAAAACATGTATGCGCCTAGCTACAATAGCAGCTGTTGGCCACAGCACCAAGTTCGTTCGTTCATTGGCAAGGGACCTCAACTCTGGTGGCTACCCTAACAAAACTGTGCCCCTTCCTAAAAGGCCAACTCCTCTTTCTCTTCAGCTGCAATTGGCAGCGATCCCTCTGAGGCCGCATCCCGGATCTTGTTAGCCTTCTCGTTGCTTACGCCCAGCAGGTACTGCAACCTTGATAGCTTCTCAGGCCTCGGAATGCTCTTTAGGTAGATGGCATACAGATCATCTAGCTCTCCTGGTGTGGGCCATGACAAGGGTTGCGATGCAGGGACCGCAGCGTCACATGCGAGCATGTCATTCAGAGATGAAACCTGCAATAAGAATTTTATAGTTAGTGCACATACCAAAATTACATTAGTTTTCCAGAACTGACTTTCGAAATTACATTAGTTTTCCAGAACTGAATTTTCAAGGAGCAAATAAAGGGGAACTTAGTACCATACCACATCATCTCTCTTCTTCTGACGAAGCAAGGCAATAGCCTGAACAAGGGAGTTCTCCAACCTAACCTTTGCAATATCCTGAACAATTGACTTGGCCTTCTCAGAACTTATTATGAGATCAGCTGGAATCTTTACATACATTTCCTCTTCATCAAAATCCCCTGTACCTGAAGAAAAGATCTCTTCAACAGTTTTCCTATAAATGCTTTCTCGCTGCGGCTCCGCAATCAAGCTATCCAGTTGGAAGTTTGCTTCTCTCAATCCTCGGACCTGCTGTATACCGATCTGACCCCGAGCAACAGAGGCTTCAATAGCAGAAGATAACTTTGTAGTTGTAATACCCTTAATGATTTTCTGTGCATTTTCAGTAGGCAAACCGACCTGCTTTTGAATCTTAGCGAGCTGGTCAGCCTTAGCCTCTGTTAATTTCCCATCGGCAAGAATTACTTCCGCCTGTTGCACAAAAGCTTTCTCTGCAAACTTAATGTGAACATCTTGAGTTTCTTTGCGAGTTAAACCAAGTATGTCACCTAATTGCTTTAGCATTAAAAACTCTGAATCGTCTTTCTTTGTAGAGATAGCTGTTCCAAATGATACGTTAGTCGTCTCCCCAGTGATGCAGAACATCAAGTATGTTTCATACAGCTCAGCCCTATCCCTCAATGGAATGTCATCCTTGAGAGTTATCTCTTTCTGGCTTGACTTCCTCAGCTTTTCTTTGAGCTCTTTATCAGGTCTAGTCTTTCTCAGTGTGTCCAATGATTCCCATTCATGTTCATCATCCTCTCCCTCAGATTCTGATGCTGCACTTGATGCTTCAGTTTCAGCAACTGGAGATATCTCTCCTTTAATGTCAGCTAAAAGCTCGCTAACAACAACTATGTTGAAGGAAATTAACTTCTTCAGCTCTTTTGCAGTTTCAATGCGGTTCCCAGCTTCTTTTGCTCTCTGAATGTAGCTCAAGAATAACTTCCGTACCTGATCATTTGAATGTGACAACTTAGAATAGTGAACTAGCTTTGCTGAAGGAATATATATAAAAGAATACACATAGCATATATCAGAGATCAGGAGAAAATAAGGTGGTATCATTTTTCAAAGGAAAGATACATACTGCTTTACTAAAGATCGCCATGGCAGCCTCCGGTTTCAGGTTTAGACTTTGTGCTGCCTTCCTAACAGCCTCTCGTCTATCAGCATTATATCCATCAACAGATGCAATGGCTTCCTTGACAACCTGAAATGTCCTTACAAATGTAAGAGCACTTATACAGAACACGCCATTAGCTTTGCCTGAACAAGATATGGAACAAAATCTAAACAACTACAAAGGAGTTCAATCAAAAAGATTTAGAGTCACCTTTTCGAACAGTTGTCCACAGATCTCAGTATGAGCAGCGTCCACAGTTTCTTGAGGGATGCAGAGACGCACTTGGAATGCCATCAGAGCTTCCACTTCCTCCTTGCTCAGCTCTCCATCAGCTACAAACTGCTGAAGCTTCTGTCTGTAAATTTCTGAAGTTTGAAGAGGAATTAATAAGCATGATATTCTGAATACTGGCAAGGCCAGAAATTTTTTTGAATTAAAATCTAAAATCATAACTCGGAATGGCCTAGTTTGCATGGTATTAATATACTTATACATACAATTTAGAGTATTAGTATTATTAGTATTATGGAAATAGATGTGAGGCCTCTTTTGGTCAAAACATTTGTAGCATACTTTTTTGTTGGTGAATTTCATCCATGATCATAAGCAATACACTCAATATGAACCAAACTCAAGTTACCTTTCCAAAACATATATATAATATATATACTTCCTGCAGTCAAGGTATAGCTTTGACAATATAGCAGTCTAAATAACAATGCAGCAGTATCAGCATGACAGCACAGAGATTACGGTGTAAAGATGCCTTGTATAACGGATTCCCATTGAGCAAAACCCCTTATTTACCACAGCAGACAGCTGTGCTGTGGAATTAATGTTGCAAGAAGAAAAAAATGTCGAGATGGTACCTTCATGCATCTTGCTAGCCAGTTCAGGATCAAACTGTAACTTCTCGCAAAGAATTTGGAGGAATGCTGCTTTGCTAGGTACTGAAGCCAATTCAGTGTTAAATGATTTAGCAAGTGTCTTTCTGTATATGTGAGCTTTGACGTCAGACAAGATTCCTTCTGTTTCCCGCTTCCCCAGTCCAAATATGTTTCTCAGTTCATTAAGAGGGGAAAGCTGCATTTTTTTAATCACAGAAAAACTTCTGTTGAGATACTACAGAATAAATAACATCTTTATGGTCAGAAGGCATGTGACAGACAATACAAGATGCCAGTACAAGCTGACGGTGATCTATTATTTTGATGAAGAGCAATGCGGCATTGCAAAATTGAACTGATCGACTAAAATCAAGCTAAATTTTCTGATGGGGCCTATTCCAATTTGTCAGATCTTCAATTTATTTATGGCTAAGCTCGATTGACTAGCTTGTGTGTTCTTTTTCTCTCTTGGCTGCCTGTTGCATTCCGCCTTTTCTACCTTTCACCTATGCAGGTTTGTGTCAAGGGCCTGCGTATCTAGGGTAGGAGGCCCTCGGCTGCGTAGATCGTAGCCTCGGTCCGTCTTCTCCGGTGAGGTTTTGCCCCTCTTCCGAAGGCTTGAGATTAGTAGAGAGAAGGAAGAAGATAAATTGTGTTCTTGCTTGACCTCTTAATAGATCCGGTTACAAGGCTTTATTAGCCTGCGGTTGTAACTAAAAAGGAAACAAACCTCCTCTAATTTAGGAACTCAACTAATCTAATTCCTTATTCTAGCCACTAGTTTCCCGGCCTTCCTCCACATGGGCCGGCGTGGGCCTGGCTGCCGCGCGCCTAACATCCCTGGCGCGTCTTCTACGGGTATAGGGGAGACCCCACATGACAGTTTGTCTTCATTTTCTGTAACTCCTCTTCATTCTTTTTTAAATAAAATGCACAGTAGGGGGGCCTCCCCTACTGTATTTCCCCTCAGAGAAAAAGAACTAGAAAGGGGTTATATTAACTTGTCATCACACAAACAAGCACCATCAGTAAACTAGAAATTAAATCACCTTCTCATTGTCCACAATTCCATCTGAAAGTACTTCTGCAGCATAGGCCTTATAGAGTATCTTGAGATCATCAGCTCTCCTATCATGATCATGCTCTCCAGCTATGCATGACACGCACCCAAAAAAATATTAAACAAGGTCGAGCTCACTAAAAGTATGATTGCAAAAATTTTAACCGTTTTACCTAATGAAATAGGGCCGAGTCCACGAGCAAAACGATCAGCTTCAGGGTGTTTGCTTAATGTTGTAAGCAAACTATTAAATTTAATAACAATGTTCACTTCTTCCACAGCCTGAGTTAGACTATCCCTGCAAATCACATGGTTCAGCAGTAAGGTAAATCCACCAATGCTCTGAAATGGTACAGTCTGAATCTATAAGCATGCCAACATTCAGAGGATAGACCACTCCTGCACAAGGATTCGTGCAGGGGCGGAGCTTCATTGAGACCAACATGGGCCATGGCCCCTCCTGCTCATTTGTGATGTCCATTAGGTGTCTACTTATCAGCTTAAAAATAGCAAGCTCTTTCCTACTTAATTAATCTAGCTGATTTCTCTGTCTGGCCCCTGCTGAACTTGCTGCCAAGCTCCGCCATTCTGGATTCGTGCTTTTGCTAATTATTACTGGTCAGAAGTCAAGCAATTTTATTTGCATCATCATGGTCTTTCATGCTCCATCAGAAATGCACAGGTGCCTTGGCTGCTACTAATGGAAGTTAAATACTCCCTCTAGTAATAAAAGCATATGTATATACCAAAAATACTCATAAATTTATTGACGGCACACCTACCTGATAGTTCATATGAGCGGAGTTAAAGTTTAGATTTTAAATAGAGATTTGATAATGTTATGGCGTTGCTTATGATAGACAAGACAATGCTGCAACCATAACATGGCAGGGCCATGTGTGAGAAAGGTTGGCACATAAATACATGATGGATCATCTCGTGTTTTAAACATGGGGTGAAAGACAGATTATTACTCATTGCTACTTATAAGGTATATTTTCTCCATTATATGACCAAAATATCTACCAAATTGCAAACCAATATATACGGATTCAGAAAACTGGCTATGCTCTTTCCTTGGAACCACGGGCTATCTAGCTTAGAACATCACTCAGGTTCCTATGCACATCTAATAATGAAATCTGGTAACACGCTTCTCAAAGGGTAAGTAGGTTCCATACGGAATACGTGACTTCAAGATGTCTAATGCTGATGAAATGTTTTCTTGAACTAGCTTCTTCACGTGCTCGCGGAACATCTCAGCAGCGATCTGCAAGAAATTTAGAATGTCACTTAACAAAACATGCTTAGATTTACTCTATTTATCTTTTCCAAGCAAACTTAAATCAACACCAATGATAAATATAGTGACCTTTTTATTTTTGTCTAAACTCTTGAGTCTTGACTAGTTTATATGCATCATAGCATGCATATAAAATGACATTGTTCTAATAAGTACTGATGTAGATTTCAGCCCAAATGAAGAAAAGCAAATAAGCAGCAACAGAAACTGAGTTTTAGAAGAAAAGAGTTACCTCATCAGAAAGTTTATATGCAAGTTGCGCTCTCCTTACATCAATGAGCGTGTCTATGTCAAGACCTAAAACGAGAGCATTTTGAGTTCAGAATGTTCTTGAGATGTAATAAAAGATATTGACAATGAATATAACTACATGATCTACTTGATAAAGCAAATCTTAAGAAAAGTATGACTTCAGAATTGAACTAACACCTAAACGAAACTATGTGTTCTAGCAGTACCTCTTCCAATAGACTTGAGCTGCACCGAGTATAAACTCTTGGCATTTTCCCTCATAGCAATGTCAATCTGGAAACAAACATAATGTCAAATTGATCTAATAATGATACTTAAGACCATGGTAAGTAAAAAAAGACGTTCTTATTTGGACTGCGGAGTAGTGACCATGCTTTTTAAGTCATCGCCTAGGCGTCCAGTCGAGTTTCCAGGCTGGGCATCGGCCTCACCACGACCAATCGCGGTATGGCGTCCGCCTTGCAGTAGAAGTCGTCGGCTAGGCGTGATTTGGTGCTGTTTAAGGCCTGAACAGCCCAAGGCGGACGCCACACGAGCTTGCGCGTGCACGCGCGGGCGCGGGAAGAGAGCTGCGGCAAGCGGGCGTGGGAAAAGAGATGCGCGCGCGGGCACGGGAGCGGGAAAGGAGCTGTGCGCGGGAGAGGGAAAGGACGCAGGGGATTTGCGCGCCAACGAGACCGGCGGGAAATCGGGCGCCTACATATCCCGCAAGGTCAAAACCCACCTCTCCCACACACTTCTTTCCTCGATTCGAGCCTCCCTTCCTCTTCACTGATTTGCGACCCTGATTTGCGCCTCCTGCCCTCCTCTGGTCCTCCCTCATCTCTACTGATTGATGCACGGCTCCTTCCCCTTCTCTTCGTAAGGTCACAGGATAGGTACGTTAGCATCTCTTCCTCTCCCTTCGGCTTCCCTCCTCTTGGATGTGCACTGCCCCTGCTCTTGACTTGGATGTACACTGCCTCTGCTCAACTTGGATATGCTCTGCAGTTCGCATCTCCTCTGCAGCTCTGCTTCCCTCCTCTTCCTCTGTTTCTTTCCATGTCTTTCCTCTGCTTGTGGCTTTGTTATACAGATGCTGACTGGTTGTGCTAAAGTTCTTTGTTTTTACAGCTGATAGCACAATGGCAAGTCCATCTTCCATCATCAGCAATTACGATCCCAGGACTGATTTAGCTCGGAAGGGAAACTCTGCGGATCCAGGATGGAAGTATGGCTACTGGCCGAACCTTCAAAACAAAGATGTAGTGGCACGCACTCTATGTGGTGTCTCACTTTTTGGAGGGATAAGAAGGCTGAAGAAGCATCTAGCGGGTGGCTTTGGAGATACAATGATGTGCAAGAAAACTACCACTGCAATTAGAGTGGAGATGGAAAATTGCTTGAATGATCATCCCTAGATGATGCTGGCGTTAGATTTCAGATCTGCACTTATGCTATTTATATTTGTTTTGCCTTAGCAGCACTAGTCATTAAGTTATATCATGTCATTAGAGACTAATTTGCTGCTATTGAGTGATGAGAGCTATTTTGCTGCTTTATGTTGTGCACTAGCACTCTGGTAGCACTATTTATTATGGTATTATATGCTAAGACTTGACAATATTAAGGTAAGATTTGCTTCTGAATTTTAGTAGCATTATATATTAAGATAATCATATGGCGTCGCCTCGCCGCGCGCCTTAAACGCCTAATTGACTCAAATGGGCGGGTCGCCGCGGCTCGACTTATCGCCTTAAAAACACAGGTAGTGACCTTAACACTTTACGACCATTTGTCCAAACTACTTGAAATATCAACTGCAAAGGGCAATTTCATCATACTTTAAAATAATTCTTGCATCCATTGAGGCAATATTGCCAGAAAAACGATGAAACTAAACTTCAAATTCCGAATAAACTACTTTCTCCGTGAGATCAAAGCATAAAACTGAGAGAAAGTATGCAGAAAATTAACAAGTGTTGGAATGTGAGTGTATTAGGCCCATGAGGCTCATGTATGGTTACCTATATAGCTACCCTCCTAGGGTTAGCCCAAATCAATAGAGTGATTAGAGTCTAATCTTCTAGCATGGTATCAGCTTAGGTTTTCCATCCCCTTCCCTCCAGCCGCCGCTGGCAGTGGGCCACCGCGCGTCCACCACTGCGCTCATCTGGCACGACCCGGCTGATCCGCTCGTGGCGCAGCTTCACTAGCAGGCCGGGGGGGTCCAGAACATTCGCCTGCTCGTCCCGGTGGTTCTCGAGCCCGAGTCGCCCTCCTACGCCCGGTGGCGGGACCTGGTCCTCCTCACCCTCCGCCGCTACGCCCTCGACGACCACATCCTCGTCGATGCCACGATCGCGGCTCAGACCCCCTCGTGGCTGCGCCTTGACAGCATCGTCCTCTCGTGGATCATCGGGACGATCTCCCTCGACCTCCACGACCTCGTCCGCAACTCCCCTGACGCTCGCCAGGCCTGGCTGGCGCTTGAGGGCCAGTTTCTGGGCAACGCCGAGGCCCGGGCTATGCGTCTCGACGCGAGCTTCCGCACCTTCGTCCAGGGCGACCTCACCGTCGGCGAGTTCTGTCGTCGGATGAAGACCATGGCGGACTCCCTCGGCGACCTCGGCTGGCTCGTGGAGGACCGCATCCTGGTCCTCAACATCCTCCGCGGGCTCAGTGACCGCTACACTCACCTCCAGACGTGGATCACCCGTCAGCGGCCCTTCCCCACCTTCCTGCAGGTCCGTGACGACCTTGTCATGGAGGAGCTCACTCAGGGCATTCAGCCGGGGTCCGCCACCACTCCGGGGTCCTCGTCTCCCTCGACGGCCCTGGCTGCTACTCCGCCGCGCCCGTCTGCTCCACCTCGTCCGTCTGCTCCACCGACGTCGTCTCTTCTTGGTCCTCCCTCCGGACCGAGCGGAGGTGGGGGGGTCGTGGCGGTCGTCGACGACGTGGTGGGGGCCGTGGGGGAGGCCGTGGTGGAGTCACCACGCCAGCTGGCCCACCGGGGGGGCACCATGGCCTTCCTTCCAGAACCCGTGGTTCGGGCGCATCTCCATGTGGCCCTTCCACGCTCCCGGTGGCGATCCTCGTCCACCGGCGGCCATGTTCACCGGTGCTCCACCTCCCGGTATCTTCCCTACGTCACCGTGGGCTCCACCCTCCGGCACCCCACCTGGGGTTGCCGGCTGGGACCAGGCCGCCTTGGCTCGCTCGTTCAGCACTATGGGCCTAACACCTCCAGTCGGACCTGAGTGGATCGCTGATTCGGGAGCCACCTACCACACCACCCCTGACCCTGGTATACTTTCGTCTGTCCACTCTCCCTCTTCTTCTCTCCCTTCATCCATTATGGTCGCAAATGGTTCATGTCTTCCAGTCACATCTGTGGGTACCGCCGGTGCTCATGGCTCCTTCCGTCTTCCTGACGTTCTTGTTGCTCCTTCTATGGTTCACAACCTTCTTTCTATTCGTCGTTTTACAGCTGACAATTCCTGTTCTGTGGAATTTGACTCTTCTGGTCTTACTGTAAAGGATTTGGCTTCCCGGTGTCCTCTGCTCCGATGTGACAGCACCGGGCCCCTTTACACTCTTCGCTTCCTGGCGGCTACTTCATCTTCTTCGCCGTCCGTCTTGTCAGCTGCTTTCGCCGCCTCTACTTCCTCTACCACTTGGCACCGGCGCCTCGGCCATCCTGGACGTGATGCCCTGATGTACTCGGGCTCATGATGAGCATTTATGTCATGCGTGTCAATTGGGCCGACATGTTCGTCTTCCCTTTCATAGTTCTACTTTCCATGCGGCCCGCATTTTTGATCTTGTACATTGCGACCTATGGACATCTCCTGTTCTCAGTATTTCTGGTTATAAGTACTATCTTGTGGTGGCTGATGATTTTTCGCATTATTCGTGGACTTTTCCCTTACGTGCGAAGTTTGATACGTTTCCCACGCTCCTTCACTTCTTCACTTGGGTGTCCACACAATTCGGCCTCACCATCAAGGCCGTCCAGTGTGACAATGGTCGTGAGTTTGATAACTCCACCTCCTGTGCCTTCTTTCTCTCTCACGGTGTTCAGTTGCGCATGTCTTGCCCATATACCTCTTCACAGAATGGCAAGGCTGAACGGATGATTCGCACCACCAACGACACCGTGCGCACCCTTCTGTTTCAGGCCTCTCTTCCTGCTCGCTTCTGGGCTGAGGGCTTGCACACCTCCACCTACCTCCTCAACCGTCTTCCTTCCGCTGCCTGTCCCGCTCCTACGCCACACCACGCCCTCTTCAGTACCCCTCCTCGGTATGATCACCTTCGCGTCTTTGGGTGTGCATGTTACCCCAACACCGCTGCAACTTCTTCCCACAAGCTGGACCCCCGCTCCACTCTCTGTGTCTTCCTCGGGTACTCCTCGGATCACAAGGGGTACCGGTGTTTTGACCTTACCTCCTGACGGGTCCTCATCTCTCGCCATGTGGTGTTCGATGAGTCCGTCTTTCCCTTCTCCAGCACACCCACCACCACTCCTGTTCCTGATCCCCCCCTCCCTATTTCCCGCTGACACGGTGGTCCAGCCACCTTTTCTGTGGTCTCCTGCAGGTACTGCTTCGCCGCGCTCCTTGCCGGCCACCTGTCCCGGCTCCCCGGCGAGTCCGGGTCCGTCGTCCTCTGGCGCGGCCCCGACCTCTCCGGTTGGCACAGACCCAGGGACCTCGTCCACCGATACTGCCCCAGGGGGGCCGTGCCGGTCGCCGTCGCCTGGTGCTGCCCCGGCACCTCCTTCGCGGTTCGCTGCGCCGATACAGGTGTACCAGCGCCGGCCGCGGCCGCCGCCACTCGCGGTCCCTTCTCCGCCGGGGACACCGACACCACCGCCGCAGTCCCCGCCGGCCCGTGAAGCACCGCCGGTCTACCACCCGCCGCTTCTTCACCGACACCCGCGGCATGTTCACCCGATGGTGACACGGCACGCGGCTGGCACACTGCCACCCCGGGCCCTTGCGGCATCGACCGGCGACGCGCTGGTCTCCCCAGTACCCTCTTCCGTCCGTGACGCCTTGTTGGATCCTCACTGGCGCCGCGCGATGGAAGAGGAGTACGCCGCGCTCCTCGCCAACCAGACGTGGGAGTTGGTGCCCCGGCCGCCGGGCTCCAACGTTGTCACCAGCAAGTAGATCTGGACCCACAAGCGTCGGGCTGATAGCACTCTCGAGCGCTACAAGGCTCGCTGGGTTCTCCGAGGCTTCACTCAGCGCCCTGGGGTCGACTATGATGAGACCTTCAGCCTGGTGGTCAAGCCGGCCACCGTCCGCACCGTACTCTCGTTGGCACTTGCTCGGTCATGGCCCGTCCATCAGCTAGACGTCAAGAATGTTTTTCTGCACGGCCTTCTCACCGAGACAGTGTACTGCAGTCAGCCGGCGGGGTTCGTTGATCCCTCCCGTCCTGACATGGTCTGCCGGCTCAACAGGTCTCTCTACGGCCTCAAGCAGGCACCCCGGGCGTGGAACCATCGGTTTGCTGCTTTCCTGCTGACACTGGGGTTTGTGGAGGCCAAGTCTGATACATATTTGTTTATCTATCAGCATGGAGCTGACACTGCATACTTGTTGCTCTATGTTGATGACATTGCCCTCACAGCCTCCAGTGAGCCACTTCTTCGCCGGATCATTACCGCTCTTCAGCAGGAGTTTGCTATGAAGGATCTGGGTGTGCTCCACCATTTCCTAGGGGTCACTGTTGAGCCTCATCCTGCCAGGCTACTTCTTCACCAGCGGCAGTATACTCGAGATATCCTGGAGCGGGCTAGGATGACTGACTGCAACCCCTGCTCCACTCCGGTTGATACTCAGGGCAAGTTGTCAGAGGCTGAGGGCCCCCCAGTGTCCGATCCCACTGCATACCAGAGTCTTGCTGGTGCCCTTCAGTACCTCACCTTCACCCGGCCGGACATCACCTATGCAGTTCAGCAGATCTGTCTTCACATGCATGATCCTCGGGAGCCTCACCTCACGGGTCTCAAGCGTCTCCTTCGCTACCTCCGGGGCACGATTGACTACGGCCTCCTACTTCACCGGTCCTCCTCCGCCGACCTTGTCGTCTACACTGACGCTGACTGGGCGGGGTGTCCGGACACTCGGCGCTCCACCTCCGGCTACGCTGTCTTCTTGGGCGGCAACCTGGTGTCTTGGTCGTCTAAGCGCCAACCTGTGGTCTCCTGGTTCAGTGCCGAGGCGGAGTACCGCGTTGTCGCTAACGGCGTGGCTGAGGCCTCCTGGCTCCGGCAGCTTCTAGCCGAGCTGCACACTCCGCCCTCCCGGAGCACACTGATCTACTGCGACAATGTCAGTGCGGTCTACCTCTCCACCAACCCCGTCCAACACCAGCGGACGAAGCATGTGGAGATTGACCTACACTTTGTCCGTGATCGGGTGGCCATGGGCGAGGTGCGGGTCCTTCATGTTCCGACCACCTCCCAGTTCGTGGACATCTTCACCAAAGGCCTCCCGTCCTCGACATTCACCGAGTTTCGCTCCAGTCTCAACATCATCAGTGGCTAGTTGCGTCTGTGGGGGGACGTGTGTGTGGTCTTTCTTCTTTCTAGTTCAGCCTGGAACTCCGCTGCGCCGGTAGTTCAGACTGCGGGGGGGTGTTGGAATGTGAGTGTATTAGGCCCATGAGGCTAGGCCCATGTGACCCATGTATGGTTACCTATATAGCTACCCTCCTAGGGTTAGCCCAAATCAATAGAGTCTAATCTTCTAGCAACAAGTATTTTTATAAATAATTACCTGAGATTCAGTCACTCCAAAAAGACGCTTCCAAGGAAGTAGGAATGCAGATGCATCTCCAAAGACAAGATTGGACACATAAATTAACTTCTGAAATGCCTGCAAAGAATGACATGGTTATAATATGAGCCAACAGAAAGCTCTAAGTATCTCATTCATATATCGAAGCATAGACACTTGCCCGCCTTTGTTCCATGTCAGCATCACGATCACTTGTTTCCAGCCTCTCTCTGTATATGCGTCTACCAATCTAGTACAACAAGCAAAGAGGAAAAGGTATACTTATTGTCATAAAACACAGCGAATGTGGAAAACAGAGACGAAAACAATAAGAGCATAGGAGATAGATGACAAAATATAAAATGGTTTGGATCAGGAGGCAATACCTCCATGTGCATGTTAGCAGCATCTACATCATCAAGCCCAAGAGCTCTTTTAAATTTTATAATTGCCTGAACCTCCGTACCTTTGAGATCTTCATCTCCTGGAGGAAGTACTGAGTAAACATACCTGCATAAAAGCATGGTCAGGACAAGGATGAGCAGATAACTGAAATTTAGAAGGGTGAGCAACCTTTGGGGAATAATATACTCTTCTGACCTAAATGCTGATACGTGACTACGTGAGTGCTATATAGTTTACTTGGTTTTTTAAACAATAAAGCATGAGCTCAGGTGTATCCAGGCAAGACTGTTGGCATCCATCCACGAAACCGAAAGGCTGTAATTAAAAGTTGGAGGCACCACCCAAATGCACAAATACAAATTTTACAACCAACGCCACCAAACAAGCTTGGTATCTTCTTGTGTTGTGCACATTAGCTCCGGTCAAAGAAGGGAACTTATGAGGAATATGTACGATTAATGGTTCTTTAGTAGGCAGCTCGCTAGGCATGCGAATTGGCCCTATCCAGAAAACAACAATTCGTTCCCTAACCGGACCAGCTGACCCCACATTGCGTCACAATCCACTCCACATCGAGGGCACGATGGCACGAGCCTCCATGGACATGCAGGCGGCCGTGACGAACGCATGAGTTGACAACAGCCACCCACCGGCATGCTAGCCTCAGTGAGTGCATTGACAATGACAAGTATACGACCATGGCCACTATGGCCGTCTCACACACAAGCAGACAGAGGTGTATGGCCAGGCCCACATGCCAAGCTTTCTGAATGCTTTGCTTGCTCAGTTGTGTCTATCAAACTTGCCTCATATCTGAGTTAGGCATCATCCCATCATTTTTCCCCTTTATTTGTTTAGCATATGCTACCATGTTGTTTCTTCAGTAAACACCAGATGGCACCGAACAACGAAGCATGTGATGTTTTGGTTTGAGGCGGAAACTCCGGTTTTTCTATTCTGAAAACTGAAATTTTTGCTCACCAAATATACTGAACCCAAAACACAGAATAAACTGAGTGGCCACGCCTAATAGCAATAGTTGATTTGCTTGCCTGAGCATAGTTCTCATGGCGTCGCCTAGGCGACGCCTAGGCGTCCAGGCGCTCCCCCATCGCCTTGCAGAATGGGCGCCTAGGCGGGCAAGGCGGGCGCCTAGGGGTCTAGGCGGTGGTACATCGCCGTGCCTCGCCTTTACGCCGTAAGAACTATGTGCCTGAGTTCCTTAATATAGATTAGAAACACCAAGAGACATTGCTCCTTAATATATAAGGAATAGTAAGATTGCAGCTAGAAGATTGTGGTTATTCCTCTTTCTTGCAATTGTTTGCAGAAACTTTCATGCCTCCAACTGGTGTAGTATGCATGGGGCAACGGTAGTGAATAGTGAGTAGCACAACACCAGTTATGCCCATGGTTATCAAGGCGGTAGGGCGAGGCGGGGCGACTGACTACCACCTTACGCTTAAGCGACTAAAGCGTGAGGCAAGGTGACGCCTTAAGAATTTAAGAAAACTTAATTAATGCATACAAGCACATGTGCCAGCTGGGGAAAAAAACAAGAGCACCAAGAATCTCACCTGGCATACAAGTCACAGAGCTCTGCTTTGAAGGCTTCATCCTGTGTGCTAACTCCATATCTAAATTAAAATTGCACATCATAAGAATATGGAGAGGAGCAACAGCAGCATCCATAATTAGCCTCCAAAAGAGACAATAGGAACTGATTATGCAGTTTACATTCCCAAGAGACAAAGAAAAAAAAACAAATATGGAAATTATATATAGCTTCTTTTAGCATAACGCATCACTAGGTAAAGCAAAATTTACTTGCATTCCAACGATAAATGGGACTATGAGGGCTTCAAAATTAAGTAACCAAATAAACAAGAGTGCAATGAAAATCGGGGGGGGAGGGGGGGACAAGTGCATATCACAATAAAAGGCTCAGCTAATCACAATACTGTGCGAGTACTAATATTTAGTTGATGAATGAACAAAACAACAACCTCAGCTAAAGGGCACTTCATTGGATCCAGGTAGCTCACTCCGAAATATAAGAATAACGACCATTCATTCAGACCATGAGGTAACATGATTACCAGGAGTCCAGGACTAGCCCTAAAATTTCAGCAGCACAGGAGTAGCTCGAACCATTTCACCAATATTAAACCCAAATGCCGCAGCAATACACGAGAGAGCAACTCATGGCCTTGTTTGGTTTCAAAGGGACTAGGGACTAGAGACTAAATTTTAGTTCCTTGTAGTCTCTAAATTGTCAAACACAGGGACTAAAAGAGGGACTATTAGTCCCTAGTCCACTAGACTCTCTTGAGGGGCTAATTGGGACTAGTGGTCTCTGGATAGTCCCTAGTCCCTAGTCCCAGGAACCAAACAGGCCCTAAAATTTCAGCAGCACAGGAGTAGCTCGAACCATTTCACCAATATTAAACCCAAATGCCGCAGCAACACACGAGAGAGCAACTCACTTGTTCGCGATTGCCTCCACCTCGCCGTTGTCCAGGTTGGTGGGGTCGTCGTGGCCCGCGACGTAATTGTGCAGCCCCACGGCGGCGACCTCCGGGACCACGGCGTTCACCGCGGCCGCCCCCGCCACGCTGGCCGCGCCGAGCACCGCCGCCCCCGCCACGGCCACGGCGCGCGACCCGCCGCCCGCGCGGAGCCCGATGCCGTACCCCGCCGCCACGGCCGCCGCGGCGACGGCCAGCTCCGCCGCCGTCCGCGCCGCGGGCGGCAGCGCCTCCACCAGCGGCTGGATGCCCGTCAGCTCCCTCCGCGCGCCGAACACCGCCTCGCCGGGGGAGGTGGTCTCGCCCGCGGCCGCGCGGAGACGGAGACGGAGACGGAGCCGCGCGGCGGCGGGCCTCCGCGGCCGCGGGGGGAAGCGGAGGAGCGGGAAGGGTTTAAGCGGCGAGAAGAGAAGTGGTGGCGGGCTGGCCCCCGCCGCCGCCCGAGGCGAGGGCTTCGCGGAGGCGAGTGCCAGCTCCATGCCCGAGATAGGTACCTGCGGCCTCTGCGGGCGGGGGTGGGGACGCCTTCTCCTCGGCGGCGGGCAGCGGGGCCGGTGGGGTGGGGTGGATTGGGGGAGGGTGGCGGATGAGGTGGAGGAGGAGGAGGGGGCGCGGCGCGGGCGAGCCTGAGGGCAGCGGATAGCGTTGGGATGGGGTGCGTGGGAGTGGGATTGGTGCGGCGGGGCCGGGGCGACCGGGCGAGGGCGGCTGGACCAACAAGGGTTTGCCGTGCCGCTTGCCGGTTGCGCGGGCGCGGACGGGCCCCGCCGTGATCCCTCGCCTATTTCAGGAGTTCCTTCTCCTGTCGTTCCGTGGTACACGGTCGTCTGCTCGCTTTGCTGGTTCCTGTCTGTGACATTCCTTGCCGGCGTCTAAGGTTATCGCGTCTCGCGGTTGCTATCGGTGCGATCTACATGTATGATGTATTGCCTGTCCGCGTGTGTGAGTGAGGTTTTCGGCGTTTTCATGGTGTCATTCACTTTCGTGTTCGGAATATGCTGCCTCTACTTGATATTGTTCCGCTATCACTATGGCCAGCTAGTTGTTACTGATGTTGAAGTTAGAATCCAAGCTTCATGAAACTTTTTCGTCCGTCATGTGCTAGGCATGAGCATGGTAATTCATAAGGGTGTGGCAAGATGTTGTTATGTAGTATGATTATATTAGTGTCCAAGGTGGATTTTGATTAAAGGATGAATGTCATCTACCCCCTTGGTGCCCGCGCGCAGCGGCGCATGCGCCTGGACTAGCGCGGTCATCTTCCCTCGTCGCAAAATTTGTTATTTACTTAGTACATTATCTTAGCTCCACCGTCAAGTCGGTGATCTGTGTTAGTGTGTGTCTGTGCGGTGTCCTCGGCAACTCGCCGTTGTTCGCCGCATAGCTATGTTTGTACCAACTCTATCTTCTCTTAATGAGACACGTGCCAAGCACGCTTTCGAAAAAAAATGTCATCTTATATCATGTAATATGGCTTTTTATGTAGGATTTCTCATACCTCATCTTATATTTATATATATAATAGTTGTAGAATCATCTTCATTTTCTTTCATTTTTTGTATTTTATTCATTTTATCGTCCAGCATCATCTTCACTTGCTTGAACTTAGCTTAGTTATTAATCTCACAAATGTTTTTACATCACCTCCAACTTGTTGATACATCAATTAATTTGATACTCAATTGGCACGCATAATTACACCAACTTATGCAAGCTACTGATTGAAATCATTAGATCTATGTAAAAGCACTTTTACCCTTTCATTCCAAGCATTGGGATATATAGACATCGACATCTAATAAAACTGGCTGACTTTTTTTTTCCTCAGTAACGCAAACTTTCAAATAAACTGGGTATGGGATTCAATATGGTTTCAGTGGAGATGAGAGACCTAATTTATTTATGTTCTTTTAGGAAAGGAATATCTTCCATCATCCACCACGGTTCATTTGTTAGTGAGAGCAAGACGGTGTTAGTAAAAAGAATGTTGCTGCTTGTCAAGTAGTAACTATTGAACCTTTAAATATGTCATTTAGACGGACTTTAACCGGTGAGAAATTGGTGTATTGATTGAATTTAGTGACCTTATACTAGTTGTGCCGGTTTCTCTGATTGAGGACGAGGATGTGTTTGCGTGGAATTTAAGTAGGAATGGCTTCTTCTCGGTACAATCCTTCTACAAAGATGTAGGGTGCCAAAAAGTCTAGATTTTGGAAGGCAAAGTTCCCTTTAAATCATTTTTTCTTTGGAAATTAAAGGGAGGCATTATTTTGACCAAAGATAACTTGGTTAAAAGACATTAGACTGGGTGCACTAAATGTTAGCTTTGCAGTTCAGCTGAAATCATTCAACATCTATTTTTTATCGAATTACTGTATAATATTTATATTTATTTGTTTTTGACAAACAAGCTTGTCTTCAAAGCTTAGAAATCAAATGTGAGGCTTCGTTTGACAAAACTCTGTCTGTGGCTTCTTGCAGCTCCTTCTAAGGAGCCTTGCCAAATGTATATTAAAAAATTAGTTCCTCACAAGAAGGTTGTGCGGACCGAAGTCGTTTTCGTAAAAAGAAGTTGTAGTCGAAAAAAGTGGCTTCTTGGCTTCTCCCTTCTCCTCCTCACAAACCTACTAAAAAATATTATAAAATTACCACTGAAGTCATTTTTGCCAAATATTTTCTAAAACGGTTTTAACTCCATACGAATAGTCGGAGCTGGAGCTCTTTAGAAAGAGCCGGAGCCCTAACAAACGGGACCTTAACCAGTAGGGGTGACTATTTGCCGGGTTGTGTGGTTGCAGTGAAATGGTGTTATCTTCCAAATAAAGGGCTATAACTTATCTATTCTTGCAAGTAGTTCCAGAATAACATATTGGATCAAGCGCTGGCTAGGGCGGATCTATATAGTGAGCTGTGGGTGAATTTTGAAAAAACGGTGATAGCGTCCAAATTTTCACCATATTCGCACCCTCACGATAAAAATCTACGCACCTACGAGGCAAGCGCACCCCTCTTAAATTTACTCTAGCTCCGCCCTTGAATGTTTTCCTAAACACTAAACGGTAAACAGTCAGTCACCCTTCGTTTAGCGTTTAGACCGTTTAAACGGTGTTTAAACGGAATTAAACGGCCTAAACGGTTTTGTACAATAACAATAAAATATACATATTTATGTAGGTAAAAATAAAATTTGCTAGAACCCATACATATTTACACATGTAAAATCAAATATTCTACAAAATAATATTGTTGGAAGAAATCTAAATCCCACAACACTTCATATAATTACAATGTTAATTAGTTTCATGTTGATTGTGATAGACGTAGTCCTTTAATTCACTTAATTATGGATTAAATGGTTGTTTAGCTCATTTAATCACGTTTAATCTAATTTTATTTAGACCGTTTAGACGGGATTGAACGGTTTAAACGGGTTTAAACGGCCCAACCGTTTAATTCACTGTTTAGGACCTAAACAACACGGCTGACTTCTGTTTACCGTTTAAACGGTGTTTAAACGGACTAAACGGCCGTTTAGGCGAACAGTGCGGCCCTTGGTCACAGTTGTCTAAAGCGAAACAAAGTTTATCATTGAAGGAAGGTTGTCGTATAATGGAGGAAAGGGTACTTTAAGTCTTTGGTACTTTGGGTCGGCAAAATCGATTTAGAATTGAGGCTTGAGTGATTTATTAAAGTTGCATGTGTCTTTGTGTGCTATAACTTGGTAGAGTGTGTGAGAGGCTGAAATGTTGCTATTCTTTAGTTAAGAAAATGTTACATTAAGCTAAGCTCAGAAGGGGACTGTCAGCGGGACCTGTGTATTATATATCCTCTGCAATCTCTGGTTTTCTTTTCAGCGTGGATCTCGCGATCTTCTAACCAAAGACGCGCAGCTACGTGTCAGTGTCAGTATCAATATCTTCTTTTTCCTGCCCCATTTCTCAAAGATCAGACAGCGAGTTACGCCCTAATAATCTTCTGACTGAGGGGGGCTTAAGCCTTTAAGCTCTCTTTATCTAAAAAAACAAGCCTTTAAGCTCAAGGGCCACGCAATCACAGAGCCTGTTTGCTTCTTTGAAGCTCCAATTAAAGAAGTGATGACAAGACTGCAAAAAGGAAAAGAAAAAAAAAAGGAAAGGAAAAGATAAAGACGAAGACGAAGACGGTTTCTGATTCCTTGCACTCTTTGGTCACCAGCCAAGAGCCAACAACCAAAGAAGTGTGAAGGCTGGCTCTTTCTTTACACGCTGATGGCTTGTACAGAAAGAGTAAAGGTCGGCGTCCCGGTGCGTCTCGTCAGTCGAGCACCCCAGGTCATACCAGATCGCAGCCGTCCAATTTCTTCGGCCCACCATCTATCGGTTGGTGCAACTGCTCAATCGAGTGAGCAACTTCACTCTAATCTCTCAATCTTCTCCAGAGAACCTGCGTATTATCCAAAAGGTATCCAAAAACATTTTGCGCTGTTGAGAGTGTTTATGATTTTCCATCCATAACTTCTAAATACCATCTAAATAGATGTACGAGACTAACAAATACTCTTTGAGATAATTTTACACATAGCATTTATGTTGCCAAACTAAAATTTCAATACTCAGAGTGGTCAAAGTTGACTAAATATTAATCAAAGCAATAAGTTTTTCTTTGAAACCAAATCGAGATGTAAACACGCGTACACATAGACACATCCTTATGAATTAACTCTATAAACACATACATTCCTCCGAACAACTGCAAACGATTGAACCTATTATAGGCACTTCGATATTCATAAGCATGGTGTCTGACATGTATAATGAAATAGTTGTATTAATAATATATAAGGCATGTTTGGTTGCTCTACTGGCCTGGGCATCACCGGCTAGGCAGCCATCACCACCCCAGGCGTTCGAAATTGACTGCCTAGGAACGATGCCTGGGCCAGGAGCCGCCTAGATGCATGAACCAAACACGTCCATAGGGCTCAATTCTTAATCTTAGATGGCCAAAAGGTAGTACTATGACCTTTGGTTCTCATGATTTTTTGGTGACCGCAAGGATTTCCTCCATTCCAAAATATAGACCGTTTTAGTTTTGTCTTAGGTTCTACTTGACTTTGATTAGATTTATGGAACAATACACTAATATCTACACTACCAAAATAATTATATTGAATCTAACATGAAACAATGCAATATTACTTAATCTACTCTCTTCGTTCCAAATTATAAGATGTTCTAGTTTTTCTAAATACATAGGTTTCACTACGTATCAAGACAATGTATATTAAGATGTATAACAAAAGTTATGTATCTAGAAAGGCTGAGCGTCTTATAATTTAGAACGAATGGAGTACTTTAATATAGGTCCCTCTACATATAAATAAATAAATGTATCAAAGCCAAACTCTTCTTATGACTGTGACGTATCATCTCTCTTACTAGTGCGAAAGTCCATTTCCCCTCTTTTTATCTTTGTCCTTTTAAACCACTTTGGAACTAATACTTGAAATCTTTAGTAAATATTTACATAAGGGTACTGAAGCAATTATGTTCCCCAGAGTGGAATGGCCAACGAGCGACTGTTTTTCGTTTTCACATATAGGGGAAAAAATTCTCGACTCTAGACCTCTAGAAAGCTGTCTAGGACTAGAAGGTACAACACTCAAATATTTTCGCCCTCTGATGCATATACAACGGCTCCTTCTTCCATCTAGCAACTCCTGTCTTCTTCCCTCATGGGCTCCTTTTTCTTGCAACTACCACACCACTAAGTTCCATTTGGTAGAGATCCAGAGAACGTTTCAGATTCTCTAAATAAAATGTTTCTTGAGAAATAGAATCACTTCCTCAAACCATTTGTCTGGTTGGTTGGATTCAGATTCTGAAAGAGAAAAGAATGTGGTGGAATAGACCAAAGTGCCCTTGATATGTGATGAGTATTTCTTGAGTTACTACAGGGCAAACTAAAGCATTTACAACCATGAGCAAATAAGACAGTGGCAATGCCTGTAATTTTCGTCAAAGGAGAGGAGAGGTCCAAGGGCCGGAGGAGTGGAACAGTGTGAAACCAGGCTATCGGTGTTTTGAGCCTAGAAGAAGGAAAGGTGAATCGTTTCAGTTCCGATTATGTAACACCCTAAAATTTGGCATGATTTAAAATAGGTGAATATGATTTATTATGCATTTTTGTGAGCATACAAACTTAGAAAAATAATAATTTTTATTAATTTAAAATCAACTATAAGGTTAGGAACATGATTGTGCACTCATGTTGCTGCAATGGATTTTTGTATTGAGTAGGTTGATTCAAAATCAAAAGAGGATTCAAAATCCATTTGAAAATTTCTTAGAAAATTTGGAAAAGAAAAAGAAAACGGTTTTCCTCCTTCCTGGCTTCTGGCCCATCGGCCCAGCCGGCTGCCCGCTTCTCCCCGCCTCCTCTTGCTAGGCCCACTCGGCCTTTTTCCCGAGCCGATGGCCCAACGCGCGCGGCCCACCTTTTTCCCTCCTCGCTCTGCGCCGTGGGCCGAGCCCAACATCCGCGCGAGCGCCCGCGTTCTCCTTCCCTCTCTATCTCTTGCTGACATCCGGGCCCGCATGTCGGGATCTTCTTCCTTCCCAAGCCGACGCCGATGTCACCTTCGTTATTCACCACCGCCGAATCCCGCGTCCAATCTTCACCTTCCGACTTTGGAGCACTACTGGGGCTATATAAGCCGAGCCCGCGCACCCCTCCGCTCCATCTTGCCCCGTATCAGCGGTCATCGTCGTCCCGAGGCGGCCACACCCGTGACGCAACCCTAGCCGCCCGCCATCCCAAGCCGCGCGTCGCATTGGGACTACCCTCGCCTCCGATTTTGCCCTAGGTGAGCTCGCCATGTCCTGCACTCCCTCCATGTACTTTCCGTTCATTGAATGGTGCCCGGGAGCGTGGTAACGTAAGTTCCGACCATGGCGCCGCCGTGTTCGCTCTCCACCGGCGGTTCTTCCCCGCCATCGCTGCTAGCAGTAATTTTGGACTGTCGGATCGTAGATCTACCGCCAGGATTAGAAGATACCCCTTGTAACGGATCAACATGATTATACGAGATTAAGTAAGAAAATCTTCCACCGAGGCAGATAATTTATCAAACTTAAGCCCGTATAACCCGAGATTCCGTGAAATCACGAGGGATTTCAAACCAACCAACATACAAGCCAAGATCATAGTGGTCCAACATAACAGGTCATATGTTACATCCGTTTCATAAGTAATTCAACATATATCGGAGTTCAGTAGAGTTATTACAACTCAAGTTCAAAAGTAGCGGAAGCAAAGTAGTTTGAAACTAATATCACTTAATTCAAATACATGCCAGCACCAGGGTCAATTTCCAACAAAAGCATGAGAGATAAGATAGCTCAGAAGGGTCATGCCCATGACCACACTCCGCCACTACAGCCGGAGCCATCCAATTCTTGCAGTAGCCATGATACATCACAACCTGCAACAAGTGGGAATAAACCCTGAGTACGAGAAGGTACTCAGCTAGACTTACCCGTCATAAACTAGAAATAACATGACACCAAGGAGTATACAAGGCTTGTATAAGGTGGACTGGCTTGACTTGTTTTGCAGAAAAGCATAAGCTACTATAAAAATACTAATTTAAGTATTTTGCATCATTTTTAGTATGACCTATCCAACTAGATAAGCACATATACTATAGCAATCACTTGATTAATCAATACATCCAGTTACTAATTTAAATTTAGCATTTTCAATACCAACCAATAACCATCATTGTTCCATCATAATTACTACGATGTTGTAGCTCGAGTCAAGTGCTCACTATCCAGGAGCGATGGTGATTCGAATCGATTCCTAACCAGCTGGTGATTTATTTCTCACACAAACCATACTTCTCCCGTCAGGGTCGCTTAGATCATCAATGACACTTTCCAAGAAGCCGCGGGATAACAATCATGGACCGCACTACCCAGGGACCGCCCGACTGCCAGGACGCACCTTGGGCTCACTCTTCGCGTCCCTGTCATACCCCCTTCAACACCAGTCTGCCAATCCGAGTTTATCCCGGCTCAAAATAGTGTCACTAGCTTCGCGGTCGAAAGGTACTTTATTCGGCCAGCTAAATATGAGGTATGCGTTCAACATGACAAGAGGAACGAGCAACGATCGGTCCTTAATCGACACAGACGGAAAACTAACAGCACCCCAGAACCCTGTCTGGTTGCCTCCAACTTTTTCGTCCGGTCTCCAATTATCCATCAACACATGGTTACTTCCCGTATATTATTCTTTTCATAGCTAAATTCTTTCAGTAACCACCTAAAAATATAGGTGACTGGAAATCACCAATTGCTACCGGTCTAAGCAAGGCTAAGCAGTTATTCGATCCTGACCTAACAGGGTAAAAAAAGGTAACCAAGTGGGCAAGGATAGTAATAAATGCAGCAACGGTTTCACTCAACTCCTATAACTTAATGCAACAATATATATATAACTCATATATAAAGAATTGCTTTTATAAAGTAGGAGACTTAGAATGCTCCGGCGCTTGCCTGGGATCGAACACTTAGGTTAGTGGGTGACAGATGACACTCGCTTGGCGAGCATCTTCCATCCTGGCACTTGCTTAATCATTTCATCTTCGGGATAGGTCCACCAAACACCGTCTTCGGGTTTGGCTCCAACATTTCGTCCTTCACGTGGTACATCTAGCGAACCTAAATGAGATGCAAGATGCATGCGTATGAATATGATGAATGGTAACACAAGATGCATCACATAATCAATTAAAGAGGGCAAGCACATCAAGCATAACACAAATTTGACAAGATCACAAGTATCTTAACTTGACCATCATCAAGGGTATAAGCCACACTTAGCAACACATGGAGTAAACAACCATAACTAGCATCTGACAATTTCTGGACTACAAACAACATCTACATGTTTGGATCATAACTGGAGTTATACAAATCCAATAGCCATGAAACAAGACATTCTGGAAAGCTTATGAAATTTTCCATAATTCATCTTTAATCATCTTAGAATGATTCTCAAGTTAACCAAGTCAAACATGCATAATTACAAAATCTGGTCCAGAGATTCCAGAGAACAACTATTTCTGGAACCCAACTTGAAACAGTCATTACTCACAAACTATAAGGCCAAATGCTACAAAAATTTAACACAAGCTAGATTAATGGGTTATTTACAACTTTGTTATAAGAATGTTTCTCAGAAAACATCATTTTCATGGTGCAATTACCAAAGTCCCAGAAACTATCCAGGAAAGCATCAATTGCAAGAATAAATATTAACTTATATTCCAAACATACATTTGGCCACAACCAATGAACCATCATAAAGTGCATGTTAAATGATCACCAAAAAGCATAGTGCTCATCACTAAATAAATTCTTTTAATGCATTTCTTAATTTATTTAGATAGAAAGGTGAAATAATAAACATATACCAAAAGTCCATAATAAAATCTATAAAAATTACAGCAGCTCTTACATACACCCAATAGTCTACTGTACAAATTTCAAGTCATTTGGACATGTATATCAACCTCTATGAAAAAGACAAATTGCTATTACAAGAATTCATGTGAGAGCAAGATACACTAATAACTCACTCATAAGGCAACCAAAATTCATGAAATTTTTACCACACATTAAACATCATATGAGTAGCATTCCACAAAAATTTCACTTCATTTGGAGCTCTAGATCTGTAGTTATGAAAATGACAAATACAACTAGCATTAAAAACCTAGCTGCATAAATCCATTTTTATAGAGAAAACTTTAAACTAAAATATGCCATATTATAGATCTAGTGCATAGAGAATTTCACAAGGATTACAAAAAGTCCTCATTTGCTATTTTAAGATTTTTCTACAATTTACTATGAATTTCCAAAGTTCCTGCAGAATAATCACAAAACAGCCCTCGTGGCACTATTCACATGAGTCACTAGTTCTGCAGAAAACCCCCTGAACTTGTTTCCCTCTTACACGTGGGTCCTTCTCCTTCGTCTTCTTCACGTGGACTGAGCAGAGCACGAGCTCGGGCTTCGGCCAGCGGAGGGCTCGGCCGGCGGCGAGCAACAGGGCCGTGGGAAGCCCCAGCCTGTGCGCGCCCACGCAGGTCTTTGGCTTAGCCCCCCCAATGGCACATTGCCTGCTGGCCGCACGAGCACGGTGGTTCAGGGTTGCGGCAACTCCGGCGAGGGTAGCTGTGGTCGGAGACGGTAGTGGGGAAGGCCGGCAAGGCTGGGCCGTAGTCGCACCTGGCCTATGGCATGACCGGCTGCAGCCCTAGCGGCCAGGCCTTGAGTGTCGGCACCCTGGCAAGGCGGCGGCCATGGCGGACGCAGCTTGCTGCTCGCGGCGACAAGCCAAGGGGAGACTGGGAGCAAGAGCGCGAGGGAGTGGGCGAGGCAAGCGCTCTGCTCCGCATTCGGGCGAGAGACACGGGGAGGTGAGGGGAACACGAGCGCAGGGAGGCAGGGGCACGCGGCGGCAATGGTGGGGCGCGCTCTCGCGCATGAACGCCACGTCCAGGACGCGTCTCCACTGCGCCAAAACGTCGGACACCTGGCGTGCGTTGCTGTGGCCATCTTGGGGCGCCGTTTTGGGCTATCTACAGGCTGAACTGGGCCATGGGCCTTAAATCAAAATTGTTGTCCACGTAACACTCTACACATATCGTTTAAAGGGCCAAGTCATTAGAGCAACCGATTAGCAGCTAATTACCTTCCAAAACAGCAGTGTCAAAGACTTAACAATCTTCACTTTGGGCTCCAATTCCCTAGCCAAAACTTGGTCAAACGGAATGCAACTTTTTCCTGTGCCTTCTCCATGGAGTTATGTCCAACTTCTATTTTTGAATCAAGTCAAGTTGCTTAACGAAAACACGAGAACGCAGCATGCCAATCATGATCACCATTGAAATCCCAGACTTAGAAATATTTCAAGTGCTGAAAACTGCAGCCGATTCAATCTTGTGACCTTTGTTTGACTCGGTTATGGACCAAACTAGCTCTTGAACCTTAAACAAAGTTTCTTCTCCATAACATGAACTAAAACTTTCATTTAAGGTCCAACATCAGAACTGGTATAGAACCTACATTTCTACTCTGACCAAAGTAGTATCGCGATAAAGCTTGAATTGTCCGTTTTGATCCATTGGAGCATTTTCTGGGCATTTGCTCAACACGAACCTTTCTTGACTTTTGTTATAGAGTCCATCTAGAGTCATTTGGGTAAGGTTGCAAGATTTGTTTGATGACCTATATTTCCATCCACTTAATAATACAATTCCATCACTTAGTAAAGTCATTCCAACAAGGATATAACTTATCATTTCATGTGACTTTTTGATTCAAAACATTATAAAACTTTTCCAGTGACCAATATAGATATGTACTAAGGTGAGACACATGAAGATATTGCAATAACACCACCCAAGCATATATATTGAAAACTGCCTATATGTAAAGTAAGGGTGCAACATCCAAGTTTAGGTTGGGGCTCGTTCCATAGGATGACCTTGACATCGTCATCTCCACTTAATCTATCATGTTTGAGCTCAAACCCACTGCTTAACTGGTGGCAAACACCTCGGGTGTTACACCCCTTTGGTCATCAGTTTTGCTAAAGAGACCCTGTGATTTTATATTATAGAACCCGCGGTCCATGGCGTATTCGCGAAATACGTTTTCTTCTTTTGAAAGCGTAGTTGATCTCGGTAAATTCAAAAATACGTTTTCCTTTATTTACAAGTTTGCCACTAATCTTGTTTTAGCCATAAAATCTCCGTTTTAACTCCGATTTGACCTGTTCAAATTGCGTTAGGTTCATATTCACGAGCTCTACATGATAGTGTTGCTGTACAGTAGGTTTGTAACATTTTAATTTTGAGTTTGTATTAAAGTAATTATTTATCTATAGGAAATCTTAGAAAATTCATAACTTTTGCGTTTTAACTCTATTTTTCATGATCTTCGTATATGTGTGATTCTAGCGAGTTGTAGATTCGTTTTAAAAACTTTTTATCTTATTTTATTATTATTGGTTTATTGTTCTAATGATAGTCTTGTTTGTGTTTGTATGATTGCTCTTGGATGAATGTTGTTGCTTTGTTGATCGAGTTTAGATGGTGAGCAATTCGTTGGTGACCAAGAGTTTTTCTTCGAGCAGGATCATCAGGACCAGTTTGATCAAGGCAAGTATAGTATGGGATTATCCTTGTTGTCCTATTCACAATAAACAATTGTAATCATTATGCATGTATTACCTTGCTAAGGATGACTTAGTTTTGATCCATTAACTTGGCACCTATTATATTGCATTGAGTAGCTTTGCTAGTGTTTAACATGAACTATGATCATGTAATTTGACTAATGAAATATGCAATAAACATTAAAAGATGACTTTTTAGTAACATACTTAAAGGGGGCTAGAGCATTGGACTATCTTTTGCTGCTCTAGTTTCTCTCCCTAAGGACTCATCTGTAAGCGAACATCCGGGACTTATAGTACAACTGTGAGGGCTATATGGCTCTGGCTTTAGTCATATAGAAGAATCTTTTCTAGCTTGTTAGTGATAACCTTTTTGACATAAGAATGGCTTGACAAATCGGGTATAGTGCGGCCTCTATCCTTATGTGTATAGGCTACGCCTCATTATACCATATGGAAGGGGGGCTCTACATCTGTTTGCCGAGTAAATCTAATGGCCCTAACATGTTAGACAAACCTTTGAAAGACTTCATAGTGTTTCCCTGCCTGCTCACCTTGAAAGTGTTTTGAGAGTAATTAACTCGGGCATATGGGCTATACGACTCACAATAAAAGTGTATAACCTCTGCAGAGTGTAAAACTGTTATAACAGCCGTGCTCACGGTCACAAGTGGTCTTGGACCCTTATGGAATAGTTGATCACCGATGATTAATATGTTTTTGCTATTCATTATTCATTTTACATTGATCATATGTTATTGTAAGTTGAGACAACTTGTTGCTATTGATATGCTAAAACTATGCCAATTAAAAGCTACATGCTGTTAAACCAATGTCATGCCTTTGAGCCTCATGAACCCCATGTTACACTTGTTGAGTACGAGATGTACTTACGCTTGTTTATTTTTCTTACTTGGATAAAAATTCCGGATGGGTAACAGATGGTGCAAATAGTGACTACTACTCCTACTTTCCTAAGGATTACTAGTCTTGCGATCAACCAATCAATGTGCCTGTGCATGGAGCTACCACGAGAGATTCATCTTTTTATTTCCGCTATATTTATGTAAAGACTATGTGGTAATAATCATGATATAATAATATTTGTGATGATATTCCCTTTAATTTGTCAACTTATGTGTCACAGAACCTCCTAATTATGATGGCCCACATGTACCTGTCATCGTCATAATGACCTCTGACAGCCGTACTTATGTTCCTCATAACTTAAAAGGCCTGCTTTCCTCCAAACATGATCCAATCACAGGAGTATTGCAATATTACAACAGTTTATTCAAAATACCATCAGAGTAAAGTAGCGGAAATCTTACAATAACTTAAGTTTACAAACCACAGTTTCCAAATTTTAAACCTTAAGTAACATTATTACAAACCGGTAGTAGGGAAGTATCAGTAGTAACTTTATTACAAACATACAAATGAAGTGCCTTGCCCAAAGGCCACACAGCCTATTCGTCGTCACTTCCTTCAGCCACAACGGTCATGCAACAAGGCTCAAAGCAGACTTGTTCATGAACCGCACCTGCAATAAGAGGTTTAACAAACTCTGAGTACGAGAGTACTCAACAAGACTTACCCAACTAAAAAAAGACTCCAAGGACATGCTAGCTTTAGGGAATCAAGGTACGGGTATTCAAGAATCAAAATTTCTTTTGCAGAAAAGCTTACTAAAGTAAGTCCTTACCTTCAATATTTTACTTTTACCATTGATGGCTCCTTAACCAATTCTAAGTGATCTTAATCTAGATCAAAGTAATTCTCATTATGATCTTTCTCTTTCTCTTTCAATTTCAGTTCTTAACTACGATGCAGGACAGGTGATCGAGTCTCCATAACCGAGGAGTAACGACGATTCAAACCGATTATACCCAGCTGGGGATCTCTAACCTCACGACATATGTAGAACCAAATCTTGCATATGCCAACCCTCATTTAGATCTCCCAAAATCAGAATGTGTCCATCGTCACCCGAGAGTACAGTACTCCTCGAACCCGGCCCGATTCTAGCCCCGAGGGTACACGCTACTCCCGCCATCTCTCCACTCCCAGTGCGAGGTTAGATGTTCTCGAAATAGATCACCAACATCTTGGGCTTACCCAAGGCATGAGGCTAGTTGCAAAGTTTCGAAACACAAACAGGACTGCAACGTACGGTCCTTAACTGACAAGGCGGAAACACTATATTGAAACTCCTTTCCCAATGTAAGTTAGCAGTGGCCAAACCACCCGCCCGATCTTCTAATTCATTCTCATATTTCAATATTCATTAAGTATGCCGTCATGGCCATATAAACACTCATTTAAAAAGCTTAATTCAGTAAGCATGACAAAGCATACTACGCATTTTCAGTAAAACAGGTATCAAGGGTGATATCGCAATAATCAAGGATGATAATGCAACAATTGGGTTATCACTCAACTCCTAATTACTTAATGCAGTAAATCATAGTATAAATAATAAATATTTGTAAAACTCAAGGTAGGGTTTAAATGCACCGGGGCTTGCCTTGCTTTGACGAGACGGCTAACTCGGGCTCAAAAACTCCGACTTCTGGTTCGGAACCCACCGAAGACAGCTCTTCTCCGGAGACTTGCTCGCCAACGTCGACTTCTTCGAAAGCGGGAACTACACGAGCATATAACATGTTTCAACATGATGCGGTGATAAACATGATGCTTGATGATGATATGCCACGGTTTACGACTTGAGTACAACTTTCCTTCGCGGTACAGTCGCAAAACAGTAAAACATACTAACTAACAGCGATAACTTAAGCGACACTAACGTTTCTTATTGAACATGTTACTAACGAGCTCAAACAAGTAATTAAGGTGTCAAAGATCACCAAGAATTAGTGACCCAAGGTCATCACTCAATCAAAAGGGCACACAATACCTAAAGTTATCACTTAACATTTATTTAAACATTTAATTAATTAGGGCATAATTAATAATAAATCACACTTCATCTAAATGAGTTTAAACTTTTTCTATAGATTAATCATGGCCTAAAACAATGTCAAAATAAATTTCATGATTTTTGGATTAATATTTTAATTACTAAAATTCATGGAAGTTGCATTTAATATTTAATTGAACTAATTAAATAACTTGCAAAAAGTAATCAAATTTTTCATAATTAGTTTACACCTTGAAAAGCTTACACAAAAATTTTCACTATTTTTGGAGCTCCACAGAAATTCTAATGAAATAAACAAATACTCTTATTATTCACATTTTTGAAAAAGAAAACAAAAACGCTGATCGGGCCGACTCCTTCTTTACCTCCGGCTCGGCCCAACCGCGCGGCCTGCCCGCGCGCTCGCGCCCGCACTCGCCCGCACTTGCCCGTGCAGCCCATCAACCCAGCCCAGCCGCGTCCACGCTTTCTCTCTCTCGCTGACGTCCCGTCCCCACCTGTCATCTCCCTCCTTCCGCTCTCTCGCTCTCTCCCGCGACCCGGCCATGCCTGCATGGCGGCCGGCCGGCGATCACGACGTCGGTCGCTCAACCAATCTGTCCAACACGGACTATACCTCACCACGAATCGATTTCAACACAAAACGACCACGCTAAAGCTCCGGGGAAACCTTCCCGACGGTCATGGCGGAACGGCGGTCGCGGTGACCGGCGTCCCGGCGATCCATGACGGTAATGTCCAAATTAAAAGCGCAATAAGCAACAGGAGCTCACAGCGATTGCAGCGAAGCCACAAGGAGGCATTGGGAGGCGGTGGAGAAGGCTGGCCACGTGAGGCGGCTCGGCGGCGCTCGGTCGCCAGAGTTGGAAACGGGAACGGTGGCGCGGGCGATTCGGGCGAAGTTGGGCTAGCTCAGGCGGACCAAGAGATGCGCGAGGGCGAGGCAAACATGATGATGCAGTTTGCGTGGTTGGTGGTGGCTCAACGGCGGCGGCGGCGGAGCTGCGGTGGCGGTGGAAATGGAGAAAAAGAAAAACACCGGCAACGGTGCTCTACCTTTTATAGGGCGACAGAAGTGGCCTCAAGACGACGTGTGGCTCGTCGCGAACTCGCTGAAGCCAACGCTGGCGGTTGAAGGCGCGCCTGGAAGCTGGCCGAAGGCCACGGCGGCTGGCCGACGCCCATGCCGCGCGGTGCCCTGCTCTGATTCGCCGTGCATTGTAGCTCTCCCCCCCCCCCCCAATTTTGCAATTTCAAATTGTTTTATCAAATTACTCCCAAAATCATGTAGTAACTTGAAAAATTCCCAAGATATGAAACCTTCAGAATTTCAAGCTCTACAAGTTTTGTATTGAACACTTTTCCAAATTCGAGCTGGATTTTGAAATTTGAAATTAAAATCAAAAGGGGACACTTTTCGGAAATTTGGTAATTCAGAAATTACTTTCAATTTTATATTGAAACTTCAAAAACTCCCAACACCAAAGTTGTACATCTAGCCAAGACCTACAACTTTTCTATTCAAACCATTTTCAAATTCTGCCTCCATTTTGAAATTTGAGTTTAGGGATGAAAAGGGGTCAAATTTGAAATTTGCTTCTTTTCAAAATTGCTCCACATTTTACACTAAAACTTTGAAAACTCAAAACACCAAAGTTGTAGCCCTTGAAAAGTTCTACAAACTTGGTTTTAAACTTTTTCTGAAATTTTGCTTAGATTTGGAATTATTTCAAAAGGGGTAAAAACAGGGTTTTGGATTTTAGGGTTTTTGGAGGAATTTCCAATTGAAATTTGTTGCTACCTTAATTGGTGATTATTTAATGATCAAACCATCACCCAAGTGTATCATTGAGTCAAGTATCACATAATTGACCAAATGCCACTCTTGGTTGACCAATTTAGCTTTTGAAAATCTTTTAATAATGTCCCAAATTTGAATTCAAATTCGAATCGGAAAACTCGCGACAAGTTTTTGGACTCCAATTCAAACTCAAATTTGGAGCTTCATTTTATGTGTTGTACTTGAGCTCATACCCTACACTTGGCACTAGTGTGTAACACAGTCACACACCTCAAATTACGCAGGGCATGAACTAAGTATTTGCAGTGGCATTCGAAATTAGGGTTTTCGGTTCGAATCACACCACTGAGAAGCGCATCCAACCTAGAAATGTAAACTCATTTTAGTTAATGCATAACATGGTTGACCTAATCATGGATGCTTTGCGGTGCACTATGATGACATGGCAGATTAATTAGCAACTATAACACCCGAGGTGTTACATTATGTGTGATTGATCTCTAGGCGCACATAAGATTATGCATTCCATTTGGTCTTAAAAATGGGTGTGACAGATTCTTAGTCCGAGAAACCCGTTTGAGCCAATTCTGGTGATTCAAATGAGAAAAAAAAAATGTTTCAACCAGCCAAACGTACCCTAAATCATGATGAAGCTTCACTGCACCACTCTTATATGACCCTAGTTGCCTAAAACCAACCCTTAACCCTGGCTTGTTGGACTTTTTGGCATAGACTGAAAAATAACAGCCTTTTTTTAATGAAAAAATAACAGCCTTTGATCGGTAAACAAGGAACCAAATTGTCTTTGACAAATGTGGACAAAAAAGTCATCTGAAGGTTTTATTGAGGAAACGTATTGGCTTCGGTTCTAGGCCCACTTTGCGTTGGCTATGGGCTTCTTCGCGTCCTTTGGAATGACCTTTTATTTCATGAATTGGGTTATGAGATGAGATGAATTTGTATGTAAAACCGATTGGGTCATTGGCATATGATTTTTGTATTAGGGTGGTCTTTCTCATTTTAGAATAGAAAGTTGAATATTTCTTTTCATTATCTAAAAAAATACATGCGCAGTCAACTCGTCTAGTAGGACAGTTATGGGTAGCATTTTCGGTCCGAAACAACCAGTTTTGTCCACCCCACAAAATGCCCACATCTAGTCGTAACATCCGCTTTTCTAAAGCGGCTATATAGCATCCTATACTCTTATAAAGCTAAACTCCACTAGAGATTTCTCTCAACATGCAAGCTATCCACATCAACAATCCACTAGAACTTGCAATTATAGCCAACTAGCACATGTCATTATGATAGTTATCTCTTCATCCACTAATATGCATTTAGTTGTCCACATAGACGTGTCAAACCATTCACGAAAATTAATTTAAGATAGTTTCATTCATATAACTATAAATATAAATAGTCTAAATTATCTGGAATCCCCGCAGCAACGCGCGGAGTATTCTCCTAGTATCTAATGTAGTTGCATGCTAAAAAGCTACATCGAGCAAGGCCACTATTGACACCTATAGACTATAGCCATGTTGCACCAGGTGCCATCATATTTGTTAGGAAAAATAAACAAAGTGGAATCTAAAACTTTATTAATAGATAAATAATCTCTATATCTATATCTATATCTATATCTATATCTATATCTATATCTATATCTATATCTATATCTATATCTAATCTACAATAATATTAAATAGCGAAGGGTTTCTTCCAACATGTTTTTTATTCCCAAAGTACTTCTACGCCCTCCATGTCTCATTGTGACCAGTGGAGGAGGAAGGAATAATTTTAAGGTGTGGCTGATTTATAAAGGTTTTTTTCGAAAACGCGCTTAGCACATGTTTTATTAAGAAGAAGTTGAAACGCGGGTTTATAAAGATCAACCATGTATAATATAACTATACAAGGACTCACTAGAATATTATCTATATATATATATATATATATATATATATATATATATATATATATATATAACTTTGTGATCATCAAATATAACGGAAATCCAAAAGTAAAGCATCGCACTTAAAATACCTCACTAAATGAAGATTACATAGCTGATTCATTCGTTGGTGGTGCCATTTTTTATGTTGATCTGTTGTAAAAGTGTACTAACACTCAGCCAGCAGCCATCATACGCCGCCTAGCCACTAAGACGTATTGTATTGTCGCGGCCAGAAAAACGTACGAGACAAATTAGCTTCCTCCTATGGGCTTTTGCCGTAGGCCCATGACTATCACTTGATCTGGACGACCAACCCACCAGACACCAATCCAGCCATGTATTGTATTTCACATGTATACACATAACATACCAGTCTTTTGTATAAAGATTAGGTATGGCGGCCCCCAAACCTCGCCACACAGCTGCCTCCGCCCATGATTGTGACCAGGACTTACTATTCGAACTCATACTGTTAGAATGACTCACATCCTTTCAAAACGTACTGGGTCCGGACACAACGCACGAACATGTTTACTGGTAGTAGAAAAAGAAATATCATATATACACATCATGTTGTGAGCAAACAACATCTATTCCTAATAATAAAGAGACAGAATTTCTCTTCATCTTTTTCTAATCCGTCCTTTTTTTTTGTCCGTCTCCCTATAACTACCGCATAATGGAGAGTTTCTTTCGTCCGGACTTATATAAGCCTGTGCTCATACGAGTTAGAATAGCTCTTGTCTTACGCGACACGGGGTTCGATTCCAAAACGTATTAGGTCGTGTAGGTGACCTGCACTTATACACCTCATTCTATTATTACTTTTTTATCCAAGTTAATTAATGTCAACGAGTTCAAATAGGAGTGCGTCTGTGGTGCTATTTGTTTCCTATTCTTTCTTTCCCTGCGAAACCAATCCAACTTCAAAAACAAAATATGAAAAAAAGGGGAAAAAAGAAACATAACGTGGGAAAAAACCAAATAAAGTAAACAGAAAGGGGAAGAAAACAATAATATGGAAAAAAAGAGAAACGAAACCGAACCTGTAAGAAACAAAAACTTTCGTAGAAAAACAGACACAATACTAGAACGGGAAAAAAACAGAAACAAAATAAGGGAAAAAGAAACGGACACAGGATGCCTGGGAGTCTCCGTGGAGGTACACTGGCGCGAAAAAATAGACACTAGAACAGGAGTTGTGACAGGAGAAAAAACATAATTAGGATTTCTATTTAAGTTACCGTGATTGGAGAGATCTATTAGAATTAGGATTCCTAACAATCTATAGGTATTGATATAGATAGGATAAGACATAAGATTAGGGTAATTTATATTCTTATCTTTTTCTATTTGGATTAGGACTAGGATTAGGATCCATATAGATATACAAATAGATTAAAGTTATGATATATTACGAGAAAATATTTTTGTGCCTTAAAATTGAAAAAATCAAGCTTGTACACCCTCTATTCTAAATTGTAAATCGTTCTAGCTTTACAAGATATATATATACCTTTTACTATGTAAAGACATAATGTATATGTAAAATCGTAGCAAAAGCTATGTATCTAAAAAAAAAGTCCGAACAACTTACAATTTGGGACAATGGTAGTATTTTAATCGTTACAAACCTAATAGGATATTGTCATATTATTAACGAAATTAACTTTATTATGGATGTCATGATCATCATAAAATAAAATATAGCCATTAAAATTTATGAAAATGGTAAAATGTAAATAGATAAATAATACTAGATATATGCCCGTGCATTGCACCGGGATCATATTTTTGTAATTAACCTCATCATCAGACGCAGACATGTAAGCTCCGAGGATTTCGTATTAGACGCGAACACGTGGATCCGACAATCTCTGTATTGGAACTAGGTAGAATGCGGACGCGTGAGCCCTAAGTGGAGGACGATTCGTATTGGACGTGGATACATGAGAAGGAGCGAGATTTGGTATCACCGGGTAGATGATTACTTTAGAGTTTTTTTTAGGTGTAGATAGATTTTGGTCCTTATTTTCTATAATGTCCGATAGTTTTCAGACTTTTTTTTTCTTCTCCCGTTACAACGTACGGGCATATTTGCTAGCCACAACATATCAAGGTAGTTATAAGTGTGGCAAGCTAGTTTTATAATCAATGCCAAAAGAAATCTTATCACGCTTTACATTGTGACACGTGCTGAAAATATTAATTAAATTTATTTGCCAATAAATAAATGCTACATTTGATCAAACTCGTCTAAGATATGTGACTAGCAATTGTTTGTATATATAATGATTTATCTATACTATAACGGAACATTTAAATTATTTTAGATCCACCAAAAAAAACCTACGCTGAGAGAGCCCAATCATTATGTACCAAAAAATTATACCCAACAAATCATCTTCATTAAAATGAAGGGTTAAAAAACACTCCTCGTAAGCTTGAACCAATCCAATGGCCAGTGTTGTTTGTTTGAAGCCTGGCTTCAAACGCAGGCTTCAACGCTCCTCCCCCGCACCAGCCCCCACACCGCGTGATGCTTGGGCGGCCAGGGTTCGATTCCCATGATCCCATCCCGCACGTCCCATTTTCTTCTCTTTCGAAAAAAAAGAAACGCTGGGCTGCCTCCGTCAATGCCGCCGGCTCCACCTTGTGGCGTGGGCTCCTTCCCCGACGCGGGTTGCTGCATCCGCCCGCCGTGGCCCTCGCCGCGTGCCACCGGCTCCGGCACTCGCAGCCTCTCCGTCCGCCGCCATGGGCGTGCACGGACTGCCACGTCCGCCAGCCGCCGCGGCCCTGGCCGCGCGCCCTTCGACCGGCCCCCACCGGCTGCATCTCCACCCATGAGGGAGGACGCGGCCGTTGCTATGCTGCGCGGCCTCACGCTGGAGGAGCTCGCGACGGCTGCGTGGCCATGGAGGACGAGGAGCACTGGAGATACAATCGATGGCAAGGACGTAGATGTGGAGATGCGGTCGGCCAGGCCCTAGGCGTGGGAGCCAATGGGAATGGAGCGGGCGCGACGGAATGCGGCGGCGGTTCGCCTGGATCTCCGTCCCCGTTCTCTGAATCCTGCTGTTTTTCGATTCATTTTGTTCGTTTCTGAAGTGGGAAATGTGTCTTGGATAAGAATTGGTTGGCGGAAAGTTATTGAATTTTCTTTTACTTTTTTCGCAATTTCCTCTTTTGTAGACAAGAACTTTCTGGTTCAGTGGAATAGATTATGGTTCAGGGATGCCTCGCTGTCCTAGACATGGTTGCTGCGGCTGCTGGAGCCAGAGGGGAAGGGCGCCATAGTTGAATAGACCATGCTCGGTGCGCCACGGGCCATGGTGAAGGACTGCTGGAGCCTCTCTATGAAGCACGAGTACCTCCCCGAGGACCTCCAGGTTCATGCCTGTTTGTTCATTTCCCCCTGATCTGGATCTCTCGATTCATATTTGAGATATATGGTTGTCATCAAATATGATCCTAATCTGCTTACACTTTTTAGATGATTTATATTTCAAAAAAAACCATGCAGAGAAATGTATTTACCATTTTTTTGCAAGAGAATAAGCAATCAATTATCAATTTCCTTTTTATCAGTTATACCATCAAATTGTATTGTAGATATTAAAATTTTGTTTGATTTACAGCTACTACTTGAAGGTTGGACTCTCAGTAACTACTTGGGCTACTATCAATCAATGGCGAATTTTGGTTTTTACTCTGGATGCCTTTCAAAATCTATTTGTACAGGGCTCTACATGTGAAGAAGGGCTCTGTAAATGTTCACGCTGGCAGCAAAGCAGTCTCTTTCTTTGTCAAGGTCAGTGGGGTTTGCTATTATTCCTGATTGAGCTCACATCTTTGGCATATCAAGTGATGAAACCAAGAAATGTATCATTGTTATCTGTGACTTTATTTGAGGCATTGAAAGCATCACTTCAAACAGGTAAAAGTTCTAGAAGGTCTTTCACTTGCAATATATATGTATGATGAGGAAGCACAGTAAAAAAATAGATCGACAAGAGCGAACAAGTGTTATTGTCATCTTGAGCAGCATGGCACTTTTGTATTAAGTGGCCAGCAAAAGGGGCATTGAAAGTATCACTTCAAATAGGTAAAAATTCTAGAAGGTCTTTCACTTGCAATATATGTATGATCAGGAAGCATAGTAAAAAAATGGATCGACAAGAGCGAACAAGTATTATCATCGTCTTGAGCAGCATGGCACTTGTGAATTAAGTGGCCAGCAAAAGGAAAATTATTTTCATTCCATGAAAATATCATGTGTCCTCGTGTTGTTGCTCTACAACAAGCATGACATAGTATCGGGCTCTACCTAATGTGGACATATGTTAGTCAGGGTCAAAATGGCTACTTCTGATCATCGATTGTATGTAATCTAGGTCATTCAAACTTACTCATGCTCATTTGATGTATTTGGAGTGTCAAAAAAATGTGTTGCGGACTGAGATTTCTAATAGCAAAAAGCATTTTTTCCATTGTCCGTATCGGAGGAAACCAATGCAATAGTATGTTTGGAAGGCATACAGCTGGCGCAGGGTTCATTATAGTCAGTTTTGCATATATAGTTTTAGAAAGTATGATTTTTGGTTCATGCTTTTAGCTGAAATGATAAATTGACTCACAAGTGAAGGTTTGCACGATGAGAGATGGATTCATCGGATTGTAATGTGTATTGCTGAGTTTTGATATGATGTTTCTTGTCCTTATTAAGTTTGTTTAAAAATCAATTAATCTGGTTTTCAGGTACCACAAGCTTGTAGAAACGTGCAATGGTAGCGATAAGATGCTCAATTTGTATGGAAGTGCCACTGGGGCAGGTTGACGAACTTGGTTCTCCGGAGTATGTCCAATACCTTGTTAGAATTGCCAACAGTAAAATGGAGGCAAATAAAAAGCGAATGGATGGATTTCTGGATCTCTTGCAGACTAAGGTATTGAGCTATGCTTGTCTTACTGTATTCCAACTTTTTTGTTAGTGTGCATGACATACATGTTTGGAAGCAACAGAGATTGCTTCCCGGTTTGTCATCCAGCCAAAACTATGCAACGGCTCATTATAGTGTTGTTACTGGATTACGAACAACTATAGATGGGATGTACCTTCTTAGCTCAGGTAAGTGAATTTGAGTTATAGTATGTTCAACACATTGTTGCTTGTTCAACTACAGACGGGAGTATCCCTTCGTTTAAGACTGGATAATGCATGTAGGCTTGTACCTATGAACATTAAGCCATTTATCTCTGGTTGTGCTCGGACCTGTATTTACGTATTTCAATGATTCTCACCATTCAAAGATACTTGCTTTTGGGAAGTTTACATATTCTCTACCTGGGTTGATTGGATAATGCATTTCATATCGAGCTATCAGTTTTCCTTATACCATGTGTTTGACTCTATGTCTGCTACCATTTTATGAGTTCCTGTAGCATTATTCGTTTCAAGCTTTATGTGTAATCACCACTACAACAACGTCCTGAACTGTTGGCCTTCCACTTAGATGTAGCTAATATTCCATATGCCAAAAATGAAATAAACAATTAGCTTATTATCTGACCAACGGATTAACAAGGTTTTACTTTTAAAACTAGACAAAAATCCATAATGCATTCTCAATTAGCCTGTTACGATAGTCTGACATTTTTTAGAAAATCAGGTATTGGGTTGATGTTGATGAAGCAACCAAAGAGTGTTTGTGCTGCACAATTTTCAAAAAAAAAGAAGACGACGTATGCTTAGGAAGGACAGGAGGCAACTGCTACAAAAATTGAACTCAAGATGTGACAATATTTTCTTTTATCATTAATGATCTCCGTATTTTATGCTTTTCATCCGAGACGGGATGAAATCCGGTCCATGCCAAAAAAAAATAGTTGTATGCAATGTCTCGTAGTATTAGCAAAACACTGAACTTTTCAATGCTGTGGAATCAACTTTGACAAAGCACAATTAGCTAAGTACGTCAAATTTGATATAATTAACTTTAGTCTTAATGTGGCCCGTAGCGTTAGCACGAACAAATATAGTAGTTAAGAGTAAAGAGTACGTAGGTTGAGTCAGTTTCTCTGGTCTCAACCAATTCAGCACTCGCCACTCGGCCACTTGGGTTTATCAGTTCTCAGCTCTTCTCCCACACTCCAGCGGCGTCCATCCGGATCGGTTGGCCCGTCGCTGCAGCCGCGACCGAACTGCCCAGACGTTCACGTCGAATCCACCAAAAATCCAGCGCCCTCCTGCTACCAGCACGCACCACTGCCGCCTACTACCACCGGCGTCCCTCCGTCTCCACGTATCTTATCATGGTTCTCTCTCCTGCCCACTGCCTCCCTTGCCTTGCACATCTCGGCAAGCATCCTCCTGCAAGGATCGATCTGTTTATCACCCTCATCGGTGCAAAAAAGCGACTTCTTTTCATGCATGTTGCTTGCTTGACGCGAGTTTACCGAGGGCGCCATGAACGGGAGCAAGTGTGACAGCCGCAAGTGGAGGTCATGGCGGTGGCTCGTCGCCTCGTGGGTTCTAGCGGTGATTCTGGAGTGGGGCGGCGCGGAGGTGACGGAGTTGGATCTGGAGGAGCGCCGGGACGAGCGGCGCGACCTGCTGGTGCTGCGCGACACGCTGCGGTCGGCGCTGGACCTGCACTCCAACTGGACGGGTCCTCCGTGCCACGGCGAGCGGAGCCGGTGGCGCGGCGTGTCGTGCGACGGCGACGGGCGCGTGGTCGGCGTGGCGCTCGACGGCGCGCAGCTCACGGGCACGCTGCCGCGTGGCGCGCTCCGGGCCGTGTCGCGGCTCGAGGCGCTGTCCCTGCGCGGGAACGCGCTCCACGGCGCGCTCCCGGGGCTCGACGGGCTGTCGCGGCTCCGCGCCGTCGACCTGTCCAGCAACCGGTTCTCGGGGCCCATCCCGCGCGGGTACGCCACGTCGCTGCCGGAGCTCGCGCGGCTCGAGCTCCAGGACAACCTGCTCAGCGGCACCCTCCCGGCGTTCGAGCAGCACGGGCTCGTCGTCTTCAACGTGTCCTACAACTTCCTCCAGGGCGAGGTCCCCGGCACCAGCGCGCTGCGCCGGTTCCCCGCGAGCGCGTTCGACCACAACCTCAGGCTCTGCGGCGAGGTTGTGAACGCCGAGTGCCGGGAGGGCCCGACGTCGTCGTCCGGTGCTCCAGCGTATGGAAGCAGCAGCAGTCCGGTCGTGAGGCCGGCTGGCGACGGCGGTCGGGCGGCACGGAAGCACGCGCGGTTCAGGCTGGCGGCGTGGAGCGTCGTGGTGATCTCCCTCATCGCGGCGCTGGTGCCGTTGGCTGCCGTGTTCATCTTCTTGCACCACAAGAAGAAGAGCCAGGAGGTCCGTCTCGGCGGCCGCGCCAAGGCCACAGGTGACAAATTCGGATCACTTCCTGACTCCTCTTTCCTCTGCAACGGCCTTCTTTTTTTTTTTCTGACGGGAGCTTGTTCTGTACAATTAATGCGAAAGTGACGGTGGTGGAGGACATCAAGGACATGGTGGAGGTGGAGCAAGGCCGAGGGAGCGGCAGCCGGAGCACGGAATCCGGCAAGGGGGCCGAGCTGCAGTTCTTCCGTGCTGACGGGGTCAGCTTCGACCTCGACGAGCTCTTCCGGTCCACGGCGGAGATGCTCGGCAAGGGGCGGTTGGGGATCACGTACCGGGTGACCCTCCAGGCCGGCCCCGTCGTCGTCGTGAAGCGGCTGCGCAACATGTCGCACGTGCCGCGTAGGGAGTTCACGCACACCATGCAGCTCCTGGGCAAGCTCCGGCACGAGAACGTCGTCGACCTCGTCGCGTGTTTCTACTCCAAGGACGAGAAGCTGGTCGTGTACGAGCACGTTCCCGGGTGCAGCCTCTTCCAGCTCCTGCATGGTACGTCGTCCGGACGCGTCCGTGTGGTGTCAGCTGAGATGATGATCGCCATGAAAGTTTTGCTTTGTTTGCGCGTGCTTCGCAGGAAACAGAGGCGAGGGGAGGACGCCGCTGCCGTGGCCGGCGCGGCTGTCGATAGCGCAGGGCATGGCGCGTGGGCTGGCGTACCTGCACAAGTCGCTGCCGTACTTCCACCGGCCGCCGCACGGCAACCTCAAGTCGTCCAACGTGCTCGTCTTCTTCTCGGCTCCTGATGGCACACAGAAGAAGCAGGCGGTGCCGAAGCTGACGGACCACGGCTTCCACCCGCTGCTTCCGCACCACGCGCACCGGCTGGCGGCGGCCAAGTGCCCCGAGTTCGCGCGCCGCGGCGGCAGGCGGCTGTCGTCCCGCGCCGACGTGTACTGCCTCGGGCTGGTGCTGCTGGAGCTGGTGACGGGGAAGGTGCCCGTGGAGGAAGACGGCGACCTGGCGGAGTGGGCGCGGCTGGCGCTCAGCCACGAGTGGTCCACGGACATCCTCGACGTGGAGATCGTGGGCGACCGGGGACGGCACGGGGACATGCTCCGACTCACCGAGGTCGCCCTCCTCTGCGCCGCCGTCGACCCCGACAGGCGGCCCAAGGTGCAGGACGTCGTCAGGATGATCGACGAGATCGCCACCGGCGACGGACCAGAAGAACTAGCCTGGCGTTGAACTAGCTCTACGACGATGCAGGGTGTGGGCTGGTCGACATCTTGATTTCGAACTTATATGATTTGTATTTCATAATCGTTTTGCTTCCATTTTTTTCCCTTTTCAATTGTAACATTGCAATCGAGCAGGAAGTACTGCGTCGATGCTCCCTGATCGATTTCTCTGGTGCAATTCAGAGAAAAGGAGCGCTGAAACTTATGCCCGGGTGAATCGGTGATTTGAGGCCCTTATTAGAGGTGCATCTTTAATTTGGTGGGATGCTCACTATTTTCGTGCTTAGCTGGGGAGGAATGAGCTCCGGTGCGGTGCGCATTTTTGCCTCCGATCAGATACCCTTCCTACAGCTGCTGCTGCAGCAGCGGCAAAAAAAAAGTAACCCAACTCACAGCAGCAGCCCAGAAAAACAGCAACCGATCAGGCTGTTTAATTCCAGCCATTTTTGTATGTATGTAGGTCTACTAGAACGAAGGAGAACGATCTTTGCTTGATGAAGAAACCAGCATGAGGTACACTGGTGCATCAACCATCAGCATCAGATCAAGATATCATGCTTGCATCATAGTCGTGCACATTCAAGCTACAGGATTAGGCTGATGAGATTTAACTGTTCTCATCCAATTGTTATGCTTGCAGAAGATTAGTTTCATGTAGAGGGTATTTTGCGCTGAAAGTTTTTACTCAACATCTTGTTTGTGATGTACATTTTGTTTTGCCCATTTATATGCTGAACCTGTATTATTGATTTCCAAACAATAATTGTTGATCGTAATCCTGAAGAGTAATATTTTTTGGCCTTTTCCTGGTTGCAAATCATAGATGATAAACATCGTAAGCATATAAAAAAATATAAAATGTGAACAAAATAAAAGTACCCAATCAAACTGTCCTACGAACAAGATTTCTAGGGAAACAAACTTTCCAAGTAAGATAGCTTTGCCACGGCCCACATGAACTAAACTCTAAACACTAAACCCTAAGCTCTAAACCCTAATCCATGTTCGTTTGTTTTATAATCCGTATTTTCAGCTTGTTTTTTCAGTCGGAACAATGTTTTTCTCTCACAACAAATCAGCGAACAGTATTTTCAACCATGACTTTTCAGCGAACGGTCTTTAAGTTTTCCTAGGCCTCAAATCTTCTGGGGAAAGATTCTTTCTCCCTCCGTCCGCAAAGCATTTAAACATTGGCCTTGTTTAGATACCAAAATTCATCCTCAAATTCTACTATGCAAAAAGAATATTTCCTATCACATCAAAATACCGGCACATGCATGGAGTACTAAATGTAGATGAAATCAAAAACTAATTACACAGTTTTGTTGTACTTTGCGAGACGAACGTTTTGAGCCTAATTAATCAATGTTTGGACAATTATTATCAAATAAAAACAAAATTGCTACAGTGTAACACAGTGCTGCACAGTACATTTGGGATCACCAAATCGGTGAACTAAACAAGGCCATTGTCCAATTATAAAGTATTCTAGCTGAACTGCTAACTCCTGTCATATAGTGTGTACCACAAGTATTAAAATATGGAAAGCACATGGTCTCTTCACAGTTAAGGGAGGATTAATGCGTCAGTTGTTTTATAGGTTCTAGAATTCGTAGGATGCTTTCTATTTCAGGATGGAGGGAGTATTCTTTTCCATCAAAGTTGTAGAGACACACCAAATTAATCTACCCTCCTGACCAACTCAGTTTAGGTAAATTGACTCCGGAAATCCCTAGAGATGCGATCTGCAAACTCCACTAGAGCACGACACATGATCCCGGTTGCGTATTATACATCTATAGCCGCGAAAACTCAAGTTCAACTTATCAAACGATTTTACAGATCAACGAAAACATATATTACAAATCTTATCAAATTGATAAGTTAATTATACGATATTAGCTGAGACTCATACCTAGCTAGCGTATATGTGATGAGATGAACCGGGTGGTTATCTTACCATGTTCTTTTTTTCTAGGTTGAAGAACCTACGTTGCGATCTAACTTCTAACTCTCTGACCCTCTCATCTCAGTGTATATATGAGTATCATATCTCTTGTTTGGTGGGTTTTAGTGCACAGTAGATGAGTTAACTAGCTAGCTAGTTTCTGATGAGTCTGTTTAATTTATCTGGAAGCTCCGTGCAAACGGTGCAATGCAAATTGCAAATGCAAAATATTCTATGTGGTAAATTGGTAATTGTTAAATTCAAATTTAGACATTATGGTTTATATGTGATAGCGCTTAGCCTTGGTGAATAGCACTACTTGAGAGCTTAGACTTCATAAATCTTACTCTATGGTCTATGATGCTAATGCTGTCAACTTCATAATACCTTAACTTTAATATGTCCTCCATTACTGTTCCTACAACACCTAAGGTGTTCGGGATAGTGAGCAATTAGTTTCCTAATTGATTATTCCGTCACCAATAGTTTGCTGATCTGTAACAAATCTGTAGCATGCAGGCCAGACAAGTTCAAAGACCAACCCATACTGGACCCCCGATTGAAAACCGGCCCTGTAGCCCGTGGGCCGTTGCCAAATCCCGATCAGGGTCTGTACTAGCAAGGATTGCATTTGCCCATTCAGTCACCAATAGTTTGCTGATCTATAACAAATCTGTAGCATGCAGGCTAGACAAGTTCAAAGACCAACCCATACTGGACCCCCGATTGAAAACCGGCCCTGTAGCCCGTGGGCCGTTGCCAAATCCCGATCAGGGTCTGTACTAGCAAGGATTGCATTTGCCCATTTTCGTCTGGGTGATGGTCGAAGTCTCTCGTTCGTCCCCCGCTACAGTAAGCAAAGGGCGATTCTCCATTCGCCGTTGAGCTGGCCGGCCCCTGCTCCTCCGGCGTCAGTCCGACGTCGCAAGAGAGGTGTGCCTGGCCCTCGACGGCGGCTACTGTGTAGATTAATAAGTATTGGCCTTATTCGGCTGACGGTAAAAGCGGCTGATGCTGATGCTTATGTTGATTTATTGTGAGAGAAAAATAGTGCTGAATGGTTGGCTGATTCTAGTCGATAGGTTCAAGCGAACAGAGCCAATATTATAGTAGGATTTTAGTTTGCAGTGGTGTCCGATGGGAATGGCAGCTACTCAGTTGTCCATCGTTCTCGCCTCTCTCCAGGCGTTCTCGGACTCTCCTGTGATGTACGTCTTCCACTTATCCGAAGAATCGGGTTAGTGTTGTTGTTACCGCTTCAGCGATTCTATCTCCTTTTGGATTGTTTTCTCGTCGGATGGGTTGGAGATGCCTGCGTTGCTTGAGGCGTCAGACTCTATCAGCATCGCTAATGCAGGGCCGGTTCGTTCAACGTTTGAAGTGCATATCAAGTTTGATATGCGGTTTGTTGTGCCGTTCAAAAACTACAAAGTGTCTTCGTCGAGAAGGGTGTCGGTTTCAAGCTGCAAGCTCAGCGAGTTCCTATGCTTCTTCGTGCAGCGGTGGTTCGTCGTGTGGCTCATCCGGTTGTCGATGATGAAGACAGCCGGGAGATTCTTGCAAGGACTTTTAAAGGGTGTCGTTGCAAGAAAAACGATGTAATAGTCTATCATATTATGTGAAATAAAACCCGGTTCCTCTAAAAAAAAGCAAGGATTGTATTTCTGTTTTTGTTTGTTTTGGCCGTAGATGTTTGACTAGGCAGGAGAGCGATTTCGTATGCATATGTATCCGTAGGGAAAACGTACACGTACTCGCCGAAATGTGCCCGTGACCTGTCAGTCTGGAACGCGGACCCCGCGGATAGAGATGAGCACGAGAGCTCACAGGGCACGCACCAGCGCGTACGCATGGACGGGCGGCCCCTGAGACGTGCCGCCCAGCTGGCCCTGTGCGCCCACACGTGGCGTGGCGCCGCGCGCGGCTCGGCCACGTTATAAGCCACGCGCGCTGGCCGTCGCCGCAGCGAAAGTTTGTTTTGAAACGAAGCAGAGGGGTACGCACCCCTAGCGGCTACTGCAAGCAAGCAAGCAAGGACAGGCAGCAGGTTTTGCTTGGGTTTTGAGCTTTCGGCGACGACATGAGCACGGGCGTGCGGTTCACGGTGGGGCGGAGCGAGGACGCCACGCACCCGGACACCATCCGCGCCGCCATCTCCGAGTTCATCGCCACCGCCGTCTTCGTCTTCGCCGCCGAGGGATCCGTCCTCTCGCTCGGTACGTAACGTAATATGCATGCCATCTTCAATTCCCATCGGAAGTCTTTGACGATCGAGACGACCGATGCATGCGGGGGTTTGCCATTTGCGTGCAGGGAAGATGTACCACGACACGAGCACGGCGGGCGGGCTGGTGGCCGTGGCGCTGGCGCACGCGCTGGCTCTGTCCGTGGCGGTCGCCGTGGCCGTCAACATCTCGGGCGGGCACGTGAACCCCGCCGTCACCTTCGGCGCGCTGATCGGCGGCCGGATCTCCCTCGTCCGCGCGGCCTTCTACTGGGTGGCGCAGCTTCTCGGCGCCGTCGCCGCCACGCTGCTCCTGCGCCTCGCCACGGGCGGCGCGCGCCCGCCGGGGTTCGCGCTGGCGTCCGGGGTCGGCGACTGGCACGCCGTGCTGCTGGAGGCCGCCATGACGTTCGGGCTCATGTACGCCTACTACGCCACGGTGATCGACCCGAAGCGGGGCCACGTGGGCACCATCGCGCCGCTCGCCGTAGGGTTCCTGCTCGGCGCCAACGTGCTGGCGGGCGGGCCATTCGACGGCGCCGGGATGAACCCGGCGCGGGTCTTCGGCCCGGCGCTCGTCGGCTGGCGGTGGAGGCACCACTGGGTGTACTGGCTCGGCCCCTTCCTCGGCGCCGGGCTCGCGGGGCTGGTGTACGAGTACCTGGTCATCCCGTCCGCCGACGCCGCCGCGCCGCACAGCACGCATCACCAGCCGCTCGCGCCGGAGGACTACTAGCTAGCTAGTCGGTCGGCCGGCCGGCGACGGCGCCGGCGCGGTGGCGTCTCCTTAGTTGGACCCAGTCCTGTTATCGTCATGTTTTATTATGTACGTGTCGGAAATTATATTGTGGTGTCGTGTCAAGTGGTTAATAAGGGGCCGGGCATAGGTGCTTTGTTGGTCGCCCCAGCGTTGGAGACGGTGAATCAGGTGATGTACACATCTCAACTGGTTACTAGTGTGTATGTAATAAATTCGAGGTAAAAAAGGCAGGACTTGTATCGTACTCCGTATCTGGCTGGTTCTGATTGTCTACTTTTCGTACTCATTGGCAAATGGATCGGAGATGGCTCAGCTATGGGACGTTCGCACTGCACTACGTGGTCTGGACTCTGGACTGGACGACTGGTGACGACATTGAAATGATCTCATCGGCGCGTTGCACATGGCAAATGAGGCGACATCCTCACCTATACAATGCTGTACATACATTCGCTGATTCACACCTATACGGAGTAGAGTAGACGAGCATTTGGACGGCCCGGCACGGCCCGACCGGGCCAGACAGGGCACAGCGTGCTGCCGGACTGTGCTGACGTGGGCTTCGTGTCTGGCCGACGGCCCAAGCATAGTCTGCCGGGCCATTTTTCGTGCTGGGCTGACCCAAAAAGCACGCCATCATCAGGGGTCGGTCTAGCCCGAGGCCTAGAAATGGTGTTGTGCAGATGTGTGACTGAGAGGGAAGGAGAGTGCAGCGTCGGTATGTTAAAATGTTTTATGTGGACGTTGCAAAAGTAGATCAGGATGTTGCATGTGTTGCGATGGCTATAAACGTATGTTATAAGCGTCTGTTTCTCTCTGTTTCAAATGTTTCATCTGTTTTTTTCAAACGTACGTTGCAAGTATGTATATTTGGACGTACATATTTTTCACATATATGTTGCAAGTATTTTATCCAATGTTGCATATGTTTTGAAATAACTTTTCAAGTGTTTTTCTAGGTGTTTTTGCAAGTGTTTCAGACACATGTTTCAAGTGTTTCATCTGTCTTCGGACGTATGTTGAAATGTTTCATATGGATGTTTCAAAAGTAAATTGAGTGTTGCACATGTTGTAATAGCGCTGGTGGCTGGTAGACAGTGGCCTGCCGCAGGTCTTCAGCTGCTACTTCGCGCCTTCCTCGCGTTCACCTCGACCTTGTCCTTGTCCTCTTCTCTCCTCTCCGCTCCTCTCTCTCTCTCCCCCTTCCCTTCCCTCCATCTTGCCGCAGTAGTTCGAGCTAGGCCAGGAAACCCTACCCGACGAGCGCGCGGACGCCTGCGGAGGTGGTGGCCCCGCCCGGTAGGCCGACGGCAGCACGATGCCCGCATGGTGGCCCCGCAGCAAGCCAAGGTCTACGCCGTCTGCTCGCTATGCATGGGAAACAGAGCAGCTAGGGGCGTCCCTCCAGATGTCCGGACGCTAACGTGTATCCGAAATATGCTATAACAATTGACTTCAATACATATATTTGTTTTTTTAGCAAACAATACATATATTTGTTATTCTTCTATTAAGAAACTGTGGGCCTTGGGCCTAAGCGAAGCATGCATGAACGAACGCCCAGCAGCAAATACACAAAGCCCACAGTGGAAGTAGCAGTGGGTGTGTTAAAGCTCCTCTCACCCTAAGATCAATGAAATCGATCGCTTGGTTCATTTTATTCCACTACGTGAGTGCCCGTGTGTTGCAACGGGATAATAATCATATATGCATGTGTAATATTTAGACGATACTATTATGATTATCTCAATCTTAAACACTCCATTCATATTTGTGGTGGTCCCGTCGAGACAATAGATGTACTCATTCACTAATGCTCATGAATTGCCACAGAGATAAAAAAGAATAAACACGATAAAAGGGCATGAAAAATATATGGGTGTTTTGAGACGACCAAGCACTACATCTGCGGTCACAAATGATGTCTCTTCTCCATCGAGGTGACCCACTAACTAATTTGAGCACGCCTGAGGACACCAGACATATCGTATACGTTAGAAGTTTAAGGCATATTTGAAATCAAGAACCTCCTAAACATTATGGCTGGAGTATATTTGGAGCAATGGTACTAGGAAAAAGGTTTAGGGTTGCAAGAATTTAATTTCATCTGAGATCTGTAAAATTTGCATTGAACAACACAAAAGCTTAGATGCAATCTCAACAAAATTCTGATTCATATCTCAGATGCATAATCATCCCATTCACAGCCTTAACCACTTGAAGTTGCAACTCTTAGTCAAAAATTGGACTTCACATTTATATAACCTCTGAACTGTAAGAGGTCTGTTGCAACAATTGGAAAAAGGTAACCAATTGTAAATGTTTCATGAGACAGAAAATTTTCCGCTATGTGATCTCCAGAAGCACTGCATGAACAAAAACGATTACAAGGAAAAGTAACAAAACTGGTGTCAAAACTGCCCGCGCAAGTTCATATGTAGGGCAGTCAGTTCAAGATTTTTTTGTTATAGGCCCAGGGCAAAAATTTTATTAAAGCAAACCTTAGAAGGAGCCGAGTAGGTGCAGGACCAATTTCATAGCCCTGCCTTAAACATGCTGTCTCTCTGTTGAAGCTTAGCCACTCACGAAGAACATGGAGACCATGCTGTCAAACTCAGAAATAAATATACCATCATAAGCATTAAAATGTAGTGAGATAAAAATCATGTAGAAATCTTAACCAATGAGAGATGCAGAAGACACAGAAATAAGATGATATGAATAGAGGAATGGCAGTTAAATGACTGTTACAGAAATCATTCCCTTTGTCATCGCAAGCACCGGCATGCTTCATATCATCTCTCGATCACGACGGTGCTGGTGGTTCAATTTTGAAATCATTGTAGGCTTTGGATCTAATATCAGGATTAAAGGACTATCGATCTGTCTTTAGCAGAGAATAAATAAGGTGAGATTTCTAGCATCAAGCGGATAGAAGCTGAAGATAAAGAAGATGGATGATGTACTATGCCTTCACGGGTGATCCAAAAATGTGAAGTACGACCACTCCATGCTAATGGAGTCTTGGTGGTGTACTGTATCTCCGCCTCCCGTGGACGTCAACTCTCGCTGGGCATGCACTTGTGCCTCCGTGTCCGGCAATATTGGCAGCGGCACATCGGCCTCCGCTCCGGCCGAAGACATAGCTGCAGCCACGCTGCTACAATCTGCTCCGCCCAGCACACCACCACCCGCACGAGCTCACCGTATCTACAGCTGCTGCCTCCCATGCGAGTGGGCTAGGGCCCCAAAGGAGACGTCGACGCAGAAGGGGCTGGAGTAAACAGGGTTGCCGGAGTAGCGCAAATTCACGGGGGCAGCACAACGTGTAGGCGGGGGTTGCGGGTGGTGGCGGCGGCGCGCAGGCAGGAGGGGGCGAGGGTGGCCCTATTGGGAGAGTACACCACGATGGCGAGGAGTGGCACGTAAGCAGGGTTGGCGACGGCGACGGCGGCGGCTGGCGTGAGATGCGAGAGCGTCATGGAGGGGAGTCAGCTCCGCGGATGGTGTTGATGGGGCGGCTGAGCAGTGCGGTTCCTCGATCTCTCCTCGCAAGCAGGATCGTGGGGTACTGGGCGCGGACGGTTCGAGTTTCCTGCGGAGTATCGGGGCGGGCGACGCCGCGAGTACGTACGAGCGAGCGGGTGGACAGATGACGGATGAAAGATGTGCACTGACCACACGTGGGGGCGGGCTGATTAGAGCGGACCTAATCTTAACGGGCCGATTTTTTCTCTGTGCGGAGGCCGCGCGGGGCGAGGCAGTTTCTTTTTTCCGCGCGTCGGTCCACACGGAGCCATCCGGTTTTTTACCGAGGGGGCGATTAGGAGGCAGGCCGATTAGTTTCACGGAGACGATAACATTTAGATCTTTTTAGTTGTAGAGATTATTCATTTACACATTCACTGAACTATGACATTCATCTGCTTCTGTCCCCTAATTTCAATCCATAGCCGAACATAACCCGACGACTGTCGGAGGACCGGGAAAGACGGAATGATGCACGCCCCGCGACGCGAACTTTCCCTTCCCAAGCCTGAATGGAGGCAGGCGCCAGCCACGTGTAATCCTCTTCCTCTACAGATTTTAGAAAAATGATTTCCGAATGCCCCATCAAGAATAACCTAAAATAGTAATGAGGGTGAAGCAGAATTATCTGTGATTTGCAGTTAAAAACTCCACTAGAGAGAACTCAAATGGACAGATGGTGCTTGCTAGATGAACAGAATCAGCTATATTTCACTATCTCTGCAGCAAGGCTTTGAAGAATCTTATACACATTATTCAGATTTCTGCAACATACAACGAACAGAGGCTGGCCCTTGCTTGCCCAAAAGTTATGGTAAGAGTGGAAACAAGAAAAAGATCATGTACAGGTAAAACGTCAATCTCTCCTTTTCCCAGGTAAATGCAGATTTCAACACCATCCTGAACAGACGAACTGCATAAACTTCGGCAAAAAGCCAAGGGAACTCAGAAAGGGTCAGTGGAACTTGTGGTACTTGGCGAAATGGCTGGCAACCCATGGCGCGAGCTGAGTGTTCTCGGGTTCCCTTTTGTTCTTATTGTAGTAGTCTGACCACAATGCTGGATATATTTCTGGGTTGAAACCGTCACGGTATACACAAAATGGCAGCCAGCCTTCACTGTTCATCCGACGTTTCCTTTCTCGAGGGTATGCCAGAGGGGCTTGCACATACCTGCATTGGAAGAATTTTATATCGTTAGAGTTAGAATAAACATCATGCATCTTGATCTCAGAAATGGCCAGACCACCAGATCAGTACCTGATCTCATCAACCACAGAATCCCAACAGAAATGAGTGTGCCCAAAAACATGGCAAGCTGCTCCGTCTTTTCTGTTGCTGTGTATATCTCTGAGCCTCCTCTCCAAAAAATCAGAGCCAATGACCTTAGGAAGGTATGGGTAATAAAGCATACGTTTCTCTGGACACAACTCTTGCCTGCAGTGTCGTATAGAAGACATTAGTTTTGGGCTTGGAGTTTCATGAATGCATACTAAGACATCCTAAATGTTCAATGGGTAATTTCAAAACAACACTGAAAACATAAATACAGCAGGGGCAAGAGAATCCAGTTAGGTAAGGAAGGATAGCCTCCATCACAGATTCACAATTGCTGGTATATCTGCAATTTCATATAATTAGACAGCCAGTATGAAAACAGAGTTTTCCACTTTTCCTCCATGTGATTTGCAATTGAAATGCTACACGACCACACAAAATGTCTTCCTTTGGGGTGAAAAAACGGTCAAATATGAAGTCGCTAGTGCAGATACTGAGATACAAATATTGCTTCCAAGTTGGCACCTTGATTGATAAGATGGTTTCTCTTTGAGGTGTTTTCATCATAAAAATGCAACAAGAAATGAAACACACTCACCAATAATAATTAATATAAATGCTTTAGGATGCTGACAAAGCAAGAAAGAGATGCAACAGACAAACTGAGATGCTAGGAGGAATGGAAGCAGTAAAAAAGGTATTTATTGGGTGGCTATCATTAATTGCATTTCAACAAGTAATTCAGTCAAGCATACCCAAAACCGAAGGCCAAACAAATATCAAACAGAAGCTCAGAAAAATGGAAGGTCTAGGTAGGAGGAGCACAATGCACCTTGGTACGAAGTGTGAAAATGTTAATATTTGTTTGCTGCTACTTTTCACTTCTTCAATAGCATCATGATTCTTGTCATTCAGCTTGTCAAAGTAAAGAGCAAGAGCCTCGTCATCATTTGTCAGATCTGAAGGCCATTGGCAAGCATGGAAGTCTTTACAAGCCTGATTATACAAAACCGTAAACCTATCAGTTCAAGATATCAACAGGAATCGTGCGATTTTCTACATAAGAAAAAAGAAAGAGCGTACAATTTTTTGCTTGTCCACACCAGTAAATATTTGTGCCTATGGCTTGTATGCAAGCTACATTTCTCATTGAACATTATAGTTTGGATTGGGTAGCTAGTTTGTTAGTTTGGTGCTCATGGATTAAATAGCTGATATTGAGATATCTAATTTTGCAAAATAAATCAAGCAAACCCCTTGAGGATATGGAATATATAATTCAAGAAACCTTTAACTGAAGTAAGTAACAGTACTTGGTAACTAATGGTGTTCTGCAAATGAGTAGGTATTGAGGGAAAGACCAACCTACCATCTCTAGCGACGGGACACGCACACTGTTAACATCCTTCTCCTTGTCAAAGCTCTGGAGGACAATTAAGCAAGGTGAGAAAGCGGGATAATTCTAGGAAAGTAGTGCATAATAATTCAAACAAAATATTGAATGTAATGAAGCAAGAAAATTAAACCACCTTGTGATACCATGAGAACAATGGTATGATTCCCAAGTCACCTATTGTTCTTGGGCCAGTATCCACACCCAGCTCACTACACGCATCAAGCAATGCAGTCAGTTTCTCCAGCGAATCCATCTGGAAGGAATAATTTGAGTAACTGAGAGAGCCTCACCAATGATATATATTAGCAAATAAGGTTAATGCTGTAATGATTTCGTCAAAAAGGAAAAGCTGAATGATGTACTCCAAGAAGAATGTGATGTACCGTCACTTATGCTAAGCTTTATCTAACAATACAACCCCACACTCCATTTTTTTTTCAGTTCAGACAACGCTTTGCAGCATGTGTGTGATTCTACACAGCTAATAATTTGCATAAGTTACTAAGTAGGGAGGGACTCAGCCAGCAACAACTAATCTGAGTGCCATGCCTTCAGTCAAGAAACAAGTAGAATTACAATATTACAAGCACAAGACAACATTTACAACTGAGATGCAGTCCAGATAGACAGGGCTCCTACAAACCAATGAGCAAAATGAAAACCTCATTGGTAAACTCTACACTTCAGTGCGTCTAAAATTAGGCCTCCTAAAACAGGGAGGGACACTAACCAGGCTGCAGGCAAGCGTTGCAATGTACCATTGGATCAAATTAAGTGGAATTACTGGGTTAGCTCAAACCATCAGAGTGGACTAACCAAACAGCATAATATGCCGTAATAGGTACGCCAAGGCATTTCGTCAAACACCGGGCTTGCGGCACAAGGAAGAAACGCATCGAGGAACGGAGGTGATGCAAAGGAAATGGACTCACGTAGCGTCCGCCCTCGCGGCGCAGCCAGAGATCGTGGTTCCCTGGCACGTAGAAGACGGCGGCGAATCGCTCCCTGAGCACCTCCATGGTGCGCGCGAAGTTGTCCCTGGTCTCGGCCACGTCGCCGGCCACGACGAGCGCGTCGACGCCTTGCCCCTTGCCGGCCCCGACCTCGGCGGGCAGGCGGCGCACCCAGTCCATGTTCTCCGGGTAGTCCGTGTGCAGGTCGGACACGACGAAGACCCGCGTGGTGGCCGCCTCGGCGCGCGCCGCCGCGGGCAGGGCCGCCTGCGGCGCGGGCGCCGCGGCGGCGCAGCAGCGGACGGACGCGGCGCGCGGCGGGCGCGGGCGGAGGAAGCACCCCGGCACTCGGCGCCGCCTCCGCCTCCGGTGCTGGTGCGGCGAGGACGACGGCGGCGCGGCGGCGGCGTCGAGCAGGTGGTGGTGGTGGTGGTGATACGCGGCGGCGCGGGATGTGGTGGTCGTGGAGGAGGAGGGGGAGGCGACGGCGGCGGGCAGATGCGGCGTCATGTCGGGGGACGGGGGAAGGTAGCTGCTGCCGCTCGGTCTCTCTCGCGGAGCTGGGTAGGTCGCTGCCGCAAAATCTGAAAAATCTTCTCCCCTTTCCCCTGCCTCGTTCGTTAGTCTCCTTCCTTTTACGACGAGGGGCAGTTTGGTGATTTGCGAGGGGTGGCCGGCCGGGCGGGTGGTGGTGGTGGGGCGTCCCTCAAGCTCGGCGCCCGGATATATACGGCACCCGCCGCGGCTGGGTGTCCGTCCTAAACCTCGCCGGTGAGTTGGTGGGCGACGACGTGGCAGCGGCGCGGGGAATGGATGGGAACGGGTGGGTGGGGGGCGAGACAGCGGGGTGGACTAGGGCAGTCCCAATAAAAAAAAACTAGTTGTTTCTATAACATAGGATACCGCACTAAAAAAATACTGCTTTCTAATTCATAGTTTCCATGAGTAATAATTATTTTCTCTTTCTCCTCCCAACTCTATCTTCTTCCTCCAATGGGAGTGCGACACGAGCTCCATAGAAACGGGTGGTTTCTCCCCAATGATGATTTCATGGTTTCTTGGTGCATTGGGTCAAGAGTAGACCTGATTTCTTTATGAAGAAACCATTTCTATGATTTTTGCTCTCTTTCTTCATTAATTACGTTGCCATGTCAGCATTTTGCCTACGTGGCAAGTCATTTAATGAGGATAGAAACCATTATCAATGTATCATTGGGACTGCCCTTAGTAATAAGATAATCGTAATCCGGGTCATTAGGGGCGTGTGATGGTTATCGCTGCGCGGTTTAATCATTGCCGCCGCGCGCGGGCGCGGTGCGACAGCTGACACGGCATCATTGCATGCGCGTTCGTCATCGGCGGTTGGCAATCGTCGGAGGGCCGGATTAGCGGTGTGGATGGGGACGGAATGTGGGACCCGGCGCCGGCGCCGGCGCCAATGCCATCTCCCAAGCCATACACAACCCAACCCCCACGAGGCACGAGGCGTTCTGCAATTTGCAAGCTTGGGCTAGCCAGCAACGGGGCGTGTTTCTTAATCCTTTTTTTGGGCTGTCTGTAGGTTATTGTTTGTAGGGGCATGTTGACTGTCAAGGCTGGCAGGGAGTATTGAATTGCCGCACGATTTTGGTCACGTCCTCGTGCGCGACTCCCATGCTTCTCGAAGGAGGTGTAGTTTGCGTGTTGTCAAATCTTTTTTTTTCGGTGCCTTGTACCGGGGCCAAGGTTTTCATGACGGTCAGACGTGGACGTGTGAATTCCGAAAATTTGGTATCGAACCTAGATACGTGGATCCAGTCTTTGTATCGAAATAAGGTAGAATGTGGACGCGTGAGCTTCGAGCGAAGAATAATTCGTATTAGACGTGGATGTGTGAGCAGGCATCGAAACTTGATATCACCGAGTAGACGATGACATTACAGTCATTTTTAGGTGTAGATAGAGATATACTCCCTCTATTTAGAAATGACAATCGTATTTGACCAGAGAAAAAGTCAAAACTTTATAAAATTTTGACCAACAATTATTAATCAAATTATATGAAAATATAGACCATAAAACTTGCACCAATAGATCTACTTCCTCCCTCCCAAATTATAAGACATTTGACTTTTTTGACACCAAGTTTGACCACTCGTCTTATTCAAAAAATTGTGCAAAATATCACTTCTTTTGTCGTGGCTTTTATATTCAAGAATGACTTTAAATGACTATGTTTGCACAAATTTTTTGAATAAGACGAGTGGTTACACTTGGGGTAAAAAAAGTCAAACGTCTTATAATTTGGGATGGAGGAAGTATGTAAAAAGTGCTTATAAGATTATATTGATTTTTAAGTCGTCGACTTTATATTGTAAGAGAAATTAATGGTCAAAATCTATTTTGTATGACTTTTTCTCTAGTCTGATACGATTACAATTTTTGAACGGAGGGAGTATATAAGTACTCGAGATGCCTAGATCTTTCTCATCAAACATAAAATGGGCAAGCCAAAGCGGAGTCGTGACGGACATAGCTACAAGTATACTCATGGTTAAATATTTAAAGTAGTTTAGAACATTATGATTTGTATCAATTCAATTTAATCCTGTCCTTAAAAAAAATTGACCTTATAGGTATCAAATTTCATCAAAATATTTGATCTTACAGCATTTCAATCACTCATTTCCTTTTTTCCAAATATATCTGTCTTTTAGCAATATACTTCTATCTCATCTCTTCTACATCTCCCAGTTTTGTTTTCTACGCATCATATCTTTTCATTTCTAAAATTCCTATGCCCAGCCCAGACCTATAAGGTCAAATCTTTAAAATGAAGAGAATAATTGTTTTGAATACAAAAAAAAAAATTCTAGAAGCCTGAGAGCTTGATCCACCAACAGAGAAACATATAGGGATCTTTAAAATGAAGAGAATAATTGTTTTGAATATTAAAAAAAGCTTCTAGAAGCCTGAGAGCTTGATCCACCAACAGGGAAACATATATAGGTCCAATAATGCTGTGAAAGATTTGAACCCCTCGTATATAAGTCGTTCTTGTGTCCCAAAGAGTATTTTATTTGTCCTGCCTTTGAATCCAGCACGAGGAATCTTGAAGACCAGCACCAGGTACTGGGAGCCTCAGGTGATACCGCGTTGAAATTTTTGTACCTGTTGCACTTGGGTATTCCAAACCGATGCCTAGCTTAATTAAAAAATTTTGTACCTGTTGCACTTGGGTATTCCAAACCGATGCCTAGCTTAATTAAACTTGAGTACGTACTTTGAGTGTAGCAGAATGACTCGACCAATAGTTTATCCTATCTTATCGGAAAGGCTGACGATTTCTGATACGTTCGGGATGTGCCCGCAAGCTCTCCCGGATACGTGTACAGACTGCACTCCTGTAAAAAATTGAACGAGTCCTGATGATAGCCTGCCGTTCTATCTTTTTTCGAAGTGCAAAGTAACCTATCATAAATTCGTAATCTTAGGATTAGGATTCGAACCTAGCCCTACACGCTATCATGTCTTGTTTGGATAAGGATAAAGTTGGCCACCGCGCGGTGTACTGCACGGTCATCCCTGCCCCCTCCCGCAAGCACCAGCGAAGCGGCCCTCTGTGAGACGGTGACGAGCGGCCTCGCTCGCATCACCGCGTCGGATGTCCCAGCAAACGCTCACGGCGGTGGCGCCAAAGAGGGAAAAAGTTGAAGTCAATGGCAATCTATTGTGTGTTTGGTGTGATAGGCAGGATGATCTATCTTTTTCTCACTTGTTACTTTTCCATTTAGTTTGTAGAATAAAATGGGTTGCTACTTCATTCCTCATAACCTAGTAATCAGGTATATGCATGAGAAATGAATCAATTTCATCAAAATTCATGAATAAACTCATAATGCAGCGTCTTATAAAGTATGGCCAATTCTTCTACAAACCAAATACATCATATATTTTTCAATACCATGGAAAGAATAATATAGATTCCAGTGGCATTGAAAAGAAAAATCTATAAATTTATGCTATCTTATCACAAAAGCTTGAAGATTCCGTATGAGATAGTGATTTTTGACGCACTCACAGCTTGCCTCATCCGCGTGTTTATGGTACATTCGGCCGCGCATTCCCAATACGAAACCTCCTCAAATTCTGCAATTATCTTTTTTTCTTCTTCTAGACTATGCAGTATAGATGCAGAGACCCACAACACGCTTACAAGCCCTATTCCTATAAGCTTTATGAAAGATAAGATTAGTAGATAGCAAGATTGACAAAAATCACCACATACACCTCGCTATTGAAGTTGAAGGGGACGTCGCCTATTATTGCAAGAATGGAGTTGTTAAAATCCTAAAATAATTCTAAAAAAGTACAGTATCAGATGCCCACAGCACTTATACAAGCCCTATTCCTATGAATATATATGAAAGATTGGACCGGTAAATCATGAAACTTACAAAATCATCACAAAACACCTCGCTATCGAGGAGCACCTGGCTTATCATTGAAAGAATAGAGCTGCTAAATCCTGGAATAATTCCAATAAAATGCAAGCACACGTGCTAAGTCGAGGATTTGGTCACAAGCGAACTGGTTCGAAGAAATCAAAATTGAGTCATCTTCAATTTGTTCGAATTTTAGGACTATGGTAGCTTCTTTCTTTGGGCCCCAACTAAATCAACTTCTAGAGTCATCATAAGTCACACTTTTGTAAATACACTAAGAAAACTATATTTCATGATATCTAAAGATACCAATTTTATATCGTAAAATATTGATATTTTTCTATAAACTAAATCAAACTTACAAAAAATGACTTAGAATAAATGTAGAACTTCAAAAGTTGATTTATTTAGAGATGTCCCAGTAATTAATATTTCACGGAACAACAAATCATATTAATGCATACGGAGTACCCCTTCGTCCTAAAAAGGGTATTGTTGCTTAGGGTTTCATGTAAATCAAGTTGATTAACTTTGATTAGATTTATAGGAAATACTAGACGAATTCCCCACACCAGGAATGGGTCAATTTTACAGAAACGTTGTATGAATAAAACAAAGGCTAAAGAGCATGTTCATCAGACCTGGTTAGATGCAACTGGTTCATGCTGAAATTATTGAAGCAGGAAACCATCGAGGATCTAGCACACCTCTCTCAACAAGTCAACATAGATTGTTGGTGCAACATCTGATGGGAGGTATGCACATTTGAGTTGACAGAAATTGTACTCAACGGAGTGACGGTGCACTTTGTTTGGGAAGGCAAATAAAAGGTTTGCCATGCTTGTGCTTTTGTATTAAGTGCACTTTGTTTGTGAAGGCAAATAAAAATTTTAGCATGCTTGCACTTCTATATTGTAGGTCAACATCCGTTTACTTTGCATTTTTGTAAGATATTGTCGGGAATTATTCTTCCACTACTAATAAGTAAAAAAATCAAATTATTTTCATACGTTGAAGCTTCATTATATATATTAAAAAATGGAAGCAACCATCATTGGAAACAATTAGTAACAAATGAACATATGATTCCACCAAAAAATGATTAGTACAGTACCTGCCTGGACCGGGAGCGGAGGAGTTGTGGCTTCATCAGCTCGCGTCTTGTTTTCTTTAGGCCTCCCAGAAAATTTTGCAAAATTTTTCAGATTTCCCGTCACATCAAATCTTTGGACATATGCATGAAACATTAAATATAGATAAAAAATAAAACTAATTACACAGTTTAGACAAAATGGACGAGACGAATCTTTTAAACCTAATTAGATCATGATTGGACAATATTTGCCAAATAACAACGAAAAGAGCTAGGTGCCGTTTTGCAAAAAAAATTTCATCTAAACGCAGCCTTTGTCCACTGTCGCTGGATTTTGGGATGCTGCCCACAACAGTTGAGCAGGATCTTGTTAGAGAGATGCCGTGCTGTAGGATCTCGCCAGTGAGACTGTGTGGCTTCCTTGCGAGTGAGACTGTGTGCCAGTGAGATGCCGTGCTGTAGGATCTTGTTTAGATTGAAAAAAAAATTCAACCGAATAGTATCACTTTCGTCTTATTTGGCAAATATTGTCCAATCGTGGATTAACTAGGCTCAAAAGATTCATCTCGTGATTTCGAACTAAACTATGTAATTAGTTATTTTTTTACCTATATTTAATACTCCATGTAAGCGGCTAAAAATTGATATGATGGAGAAAGAGTGAAAAAACTTGAAATTTTGAGGAGAACTAAACAAGGCCCAAATGACCGCCCTTGCTCTTGAAGTCCGAACTGCAAGTCTGCGTCAAACCGGTGTACATCGGCTGGATAATGATTTGCTATGACAAAGACCCTAGGCCTGTTTTACCCTAGGCCTGTTTTATAGGCAAGAGGAAAATAAGGGTGTGTTTAGTTCGTAAAAATTTTTAGCTTCGATACTGTAGCATTTTCGTTTATATTTGTCAATTAGTGTCTAATCATGGACTAATTAGGCTTAAAGGATTCGTCTCGTGATTTTTTACCAAACTGTGTAATTAGTTTTTCGTCTACATTTAATGATTCGTGCATATGTCTAAACATTCGATGTAACGGAGAATCTTAAAAATTTTTGGAAACTAAACGTGGCCTAAGCATTGCAATTTGCTTATTTGCATGTACGTCGTTTCAGGTAGCTGGTGGACCGATGGAAAGAAGTAGGGCGGCGGGTGGTGGCCATCGAGACATTGATTCCACGAGTCGGTGGAGAAGGGGAAACAGTAGGAGAGAGGAAGGGCATGCGTCGATTCTACAGCTCGCTTGGGGAGATGAGGGCGGCGGTCCTCTTGACTGGTGGCCGGCTCAGATGTACGGATGGACGTAGATGAGTGTAAGAATCGGATGGTCCACATAAGTTGATGCCGTGATCCCTGTGGATTAGATAGAATAGGCAGCGGAGATTAACTTTATAAGAGATATAGATATAGATATAAATTAGCAAATTTATATTATAAAAACATATTTAACAGTGCCATAATAAATATTAATAATATTGTATATATATATTTAATTAAAGTTAACCAACCTACTAACGCTCTACTAGTCCATATGTCTACATCACGTTCACGTCACGGCCCTCTGGATAACGATAAATAATAAGTAAGGTAAAGTCAATAACGTTGATCGGATATTCGGATTGGCCATCCGGTCGATCGATTCCATTCGTCCTTCGTACCGGCCCGCTCCAATCCTGGCGGACCAGCACGGCGGCTCCGGCTGACAGGCCGGCCTGCCCCGCCCTCGTGCGGCCTGTCGTCCACGCCCAGTGGGCCCAGGACGGCTGAAGTGAGCACGTGTACCCTCCGGCGCCCAACCACGTATTGAGGCAGTCTGGGCGCTTCTGTGCTCCGGTGCCCACCTCCGACAAGACGAACGCGACGCATCCGTCCGCATCCGCGCTGGAAAAAAGGAAGAAGAGGATGTGCACCGGCAACAAAGTTCAACAGCCACAACATCAGTCGCGACTCGTGAGGCTATAATAAATAGCGACGGAGCACAGGTGTCGATCCACGAAGGCAGGAGCAGCGGTCAGAGTCCGATCCGAGACAAAGAGGCACGAGTGGAGTGGTAGGAGCAATGGCGGGTGGTGGTGGTGGGTCGTCGCCGGCAAGGCTAGCGCTGCTGCTGCTGGTGGCGGCGGCGGCGGCGGTCGTGGCTTGCGGCGGCAAGGTGGTGCACGTGGAGGAGGCGCACCGGCGGAGCATGCTGGCCAATGGCCTCGGCTCGGCTCCTCCCATGGGGTAACTCACTTTTTTTTTGGGGGGGGTTTCTTCCTTGTGTGATGAGATGAGGTCTTGTCAAGTGTCTAGTAGCTGCGTGCGCGGGCGTGTTGGTATGATTTCTGATGTGATTTCTGACCGTAACGCAGGTGGAACAGCTGGAATCACTTCCAGTGCGACGGCAACGGCGAGGTGGTCATCAGGGAGACCGGTACTTCTTCTGTTCCTCAGTTTCGTTCTAGCAGTCGAGCTTGCTGCTTGCATGCTGAATAAAGCAGCTGATGAGCTTGCGCTCTTATCTGTTCCTTCCTTTTTCTTTCTCGGTTGCCGCCCATGCCTTTGATGGTCCGCAGCTGACGCGCTCGTGTCGACCGGACTCGCCGCTCTCGGCTACAGATACGTCAACATCGGTGCGCTAGTCGTCTCCCGGGTTCTTCAGCTACTTCTTGATACCTTTTCTTTTCTTTCCGGACGATAAAGAAACAATCTTTAATTGGACTGGGTTATTAAGCGTGTTCTTCCTCTCTCTCCCCATCTCTCAGATGATTGCTGGGCAGAGCCACAACGTGATGCTAAGGTACGTACAACCGATGCTTCAAGTCTCAACTTAACTGAACTGAATAACAATTGGTGCTAAGCAGTAAGCACCTGCTCCGGCCGTTGCATGCAGGGGAATCTGGTGGCCAACACCAAGACGTTCCCGCACGGGATCAAGGCGCTGGCGGATTACGTCCACAGCAAGGGGCTCAAGCTGGGGATCTACTCCGACGCCGGGTGAGATTCAAGCGAACCCTGCTTCTGCTTGGCTGCTTGCCCACACCATTCATTAACGAACCCGAGGGGAACGAACAGCTTGCTTCGGCCCCCGGCGCTTGTTTTTCTCCACCACCGTCGGCCCGTCCGTGTAACAATTGCTCTGCAGGTTCCAGACCTGCGCCAAGGCCCAGCCCGGGTCCCTCGGCCACGAGGAGCAGGACGCCAAGACCTTCGCTGCATGGGTGAGCAGAAAAGCAGGATATGCCATCTTTTATTTTTTTTTGTGACTTGAGCAGGATATGCCATCTGTGATAGCATTTTTTTTTCAAGGGAAGATTTTGACCCAAATACTGTGTTCATTGGCTGTGTCCACGCACGCAGGGAGTGGATTACCTCAAGTACGACAACTGCAACAACGGCGACCTCAAGCCGCTGGAGCGGTCAGTCAGACTCACACATGCCCTCCTTCCCTGATCCCCCCCTCTCCCTGTCCATCTCAACGTCTCCCTGCCTGATGGCACGATCGCATCGGCATGTGATGTCTGAGGTAGGTACTGCAAGCAGCCGAGTAAATGTACCTGACAGGTTTTGTGGCACGTGAACAGGTACCCGGAGATGAGCAGAGCGCTGATGAAGGTGGGGCGGCCGATCTACTTCTCCCTGTGCGAATGGTACGGTAATCACTAATCAGACGTCTCTTGATCACCATGATCGGTTTCGTGGCCAGTCAGTGACTCATGCTGCCTCTCGCCTTGCCGGGGATCTATCGCTAGGGGCGACATGCACCCGGCGAAGTGGGGGGCGGCCTACGGCAACAGCTGGAGGACCACCAACGACATCGCCGACACTTGGGACAGGTCAGAACATCTTTGACTGATACTGCTTCTTGCGTTGTTGTGTCCAGATTGTTTGCTTCAGCCTTCAGTGAGCATACCTGTCGTTGCCGGCGTTTCAGCATGATCGCCACGGCGGACCAGAACGAGGTGTGGGCGGAGTACGCGCGCCCCGGTGGCTGGAACGGTCTGTACATCATCAGTTGCCGGGTCCTATTCCGGACAACGTGTTTCATCACGTTCGTGCTAGATGGATTCTTGCCTTAATTATACTCCTGTGGTTCCGCATGCAGATCCGGACATGCTGGAGGTGGGCAACGGGGGCATGACCAACAGCGAGTACGTCGTGCACTTCAGCCTCTGGGCGATCTCCAAGGTGAGACTGCAGGCATACTACATACCTGCTCTATCTGCATCTTGGCACTGTACAGACAGAGCATTTGGGTCCTTTCCCGTGAATGTGTGCAGGCGCCTCTCATCATCGGCTGCGACGTGAGGCAAATGTCGCAGGAGACGTACGACATCGTGGCCAACAAGGAGGTGATCGCCGTCAACCAAGGTGAGAGCGCCGAGCGTGACCAGCAGCATTCCCATCCCAGTCGTTTCAGTTTACTGACGGGGAGACGATGGACGGTTTCCGTTCTGTTTGGGCATGCGATGCGTCGCGTTGCGTGCAGATCCGCTGGGCGTGCAGGGGAAGAAGGTTCGGATGGAGGGCAGCAGCGAGATCTGGGCGGCGCCGCTCTCCGAGTACCGGACGGCGGTGGTGCTCCTGAACCGGCACGCCAAGGACGAGGCCACCATCACCGCGCACTGGGACGACATCGGCCTCCCCGCCGGCACGCCCGTCGAGGCCAGGGACCTGTGGCTGGTACGTACGCGAATCGGTCAGCGAGTGCGAGCGAGCCTTGACTGACACTGACTCGGGTGTTGTGTGTCGCACGCAGCACGAGACGGTGGACGCCACGTTCACGGACAAGATGAGCTTCGACGTCGCGCCGCACTCGTGCAGGATGTTCGTCCTCAAGCCCAGCATCCACATCCGGTGAACTACGCTACACCACGCCGCATACGGCAGGCGACACGGCGGCGACACCAGCATTGGATGGTACCATACCAGGCGATTCATTTGTACTGCAGGCTAATTGCATACACGTGGGATCAATCACCAAGAATGTTTCTTGTTCCTTTTATTGTGCCGTCTACTACGTATATGTGGGGAAAGACTCAACTGAGATCATACTGCTGATCAATTTATTCTGTGTTATATGCATGCAGTCTGTACCAACTGCTAACCATGCTGAAGCTGAACTGCCCACTAGTTCTGTGTAGGAGCCATGTCTTCAGCAGTGGCCAATCGTCGTCTCATCGTCTGGGATCATACTTATCCTATCGACAGCTACTAGGATGATCCATGTGCGTGGATAGGTTGTTAATCTCCCGTCACAGGCAAATTAAAGCCCGTGTTAGCTACGTTCAACGAGAGAGACAGAGACTGAAAGTATTTGAAGATGGTCGGGTGTCCGGGTCGATCCGTTCTGTTTCATTCGATCCGGACACGCAGGCGGTGTGTGTGTGTCCTTTGCGGCGTTGTCCCACCAGGCGATGGAGACAGCGGGATACGGATCGAATGCGAGCGAAGTGGAAGCGTGCAGACGATCAGCGCGATGGCGTCGATCGAGCGCTCTCTGACATTCGGACCCATGGCGCTGGTCCTGTTCGCTGGACTGAAAAGCCATGGTTAAAAGTATCGTTCGCTGATTTGTTATAAGAGAAAAACACTGTTCGTTGGCTGAAAAGGTACAGCTTATGGTCGCGTCACCAGTCCGATCGCTGCCGACCATCACAGGGATCATCCTTCACCCCTTTTGGCCATGAACCACATCAGCAGTAGTGCTTGAATAAGAAAACGCTGCTCATCCCAAACGGCGCCGCGTCCTCACTTGCCATATACTGGATGTCGATGGTGGAAGGCACGCACCACGCAGGCAGGCAGACAATCAGGACAGGTTGTTGGCGCTTCTGACATCAAAGGTGAGATATGATATGGCCCTCGTTTAGTTCCTAATTCTTACACCCAAATTACACTATGTAAAAAGAAGATTTCTCGTCACATCGAAATGCTGGTACATGCATAGAGTACTAAATATAGATGAGATAAAAAAACTAATTACATAGTTTTGTTGTACTTTACGAGACGAACATTTTAAGCCTAATTAATCAATGTTTGGATAATTTTTATCAAATAAAAACAAAAATTGCTACAGTACGACGTGACCGGTACTATTCCAAGTTGGCTACGAACTAAACACGGACATGAAGACTGAAGAAAGAAGAATCCCACTGCGTGTACACTGTACAGGCATTCCGGCCCGCCGGCCGGCCGGCCGGCCGGACCATCACTGATCAGCGCATGGCATGCTTTCCAATTCCAATTTCCAAGCAGCAGGCTCCACGTACGGCATTTTGTTCTGGATTCTGGCCTGATTCCCGTTTGTTTTTTCAAGCGAGGCCTCGTTTAGTTCGTGAATTTTTTTTTGAAACGGTACTGTAGCACTTTCATTGTTATTTGATAATTAGTATCCAATCATGGTCTAATTAGATTTAAAAGATTCGTCTCGTGAATTTCTTAAAAGATTCGTCTCGTGAATTTCGTCTAAACTGTGTAATTAATTTTATTTTTTATCTATATTTAATGTTTCATGTATAAGTCTAAAGATTTGATGTGACAGGAAATCTTGAAAAATTTTGCAAAATTTTGAGAACTAAACAAGCCATAGAGAAACACAGACATGCGCGTTGAACAACTGCCTTGGGCCACTGCATTCTATGCCAGTGGCAGACAAACCCAAAGGTGATTAGTACCTTCTTCCATGTGTCCAGTAGCCTGACCTACTACTAGGCGTCTTCTGGCACGTATAATTTGTGTACGTATAGACTATAGTAGAGCAGAGGCGCAATGCGGCGCAGTTAGTTTCAAAAAGGAGGCAGTTGTAGCAAGCATTGGGTTTATTGAACAAACCCTCCTTGATCATCATTTGAGCGGTTCTGTGTGGGGGGCGCCATACCGTCAAATCGTCACGGTTGCTGCCTGATTATCGATCGTTTTTGCCCGAGAAAGAGGGTAGGCCTTGTTTAGTTTCCCAAAAATTTCAAGATTCTCCGTCACATCGAATGTTTGGACACATATATAGAGCATTAAATGCAGATGAAAAAAACTAATTGCACAGTTGGGTGAGAAATCAGGAGACGAATCTTTTAAGCCTGGTTAGTCTATGATTAGACACTAATTAAAAATACAAACAAAAGTGCTACAGTAGCCAAACCAAAAAATTTGCAAACTAAACACACCCCTATCCTAGCTTGACCGCCAGGAGAGTTCCCACATTGCACGGATGAATTGGTTGCCTGTCAGCAAGACAGCAACTCATGTCAAGCCCATGATTCCATCACACCGACCATGGCTTCATGGCCAAGGAACATCCCAAGGATACACGTACACCGCCTGACCTGCGGCTCCATGTATCCTGTGACTTTTTAGGGTCTGTCTAGTTCTCAAAATTTTGCAAAACTTTTCAAGATTTCTCGTCACATCGAATCTTTAGACGCATGCATGAAACATTAAATATAGATTAAAAAATAAAACTAATTACACAGTTTAGACAAAATTCACGAGACGAATCTTTTAAGCCTAATTAAACTATGATTGGACACTAATTGCCAAATAACAGCAGTGCTACGTAGTCTAGCCTCTGCAGCTAGATGACAGCGAGTTAGCGACGACGCACGTGTTAAAGAATTAGGCAATTTCCAGATTAAAAGCATGATTAAATCTAGAACATAAATCATGACAAATATATGAACTAGATTAAACATGTATGACATACTAGTATAACAGATCAGCATATTCCACAACATCAACATGACAAGCATTGATAGTCCAGCAGATAGATTAGATTGTACGAACGTTAAGATTAGATCAAAAGAATTATACCTTTCGATTGTAGTAGTAGCAGATGGTGTTGAAGATGTGGCTGGCGGTGGTGATGGAGCGAGATCGCTGATGTCGATGTCGTCGATGTTGAAGTCGTCGTCGAAGTCGTCGATGAGAGGCGGAGGAGTATTCTTGATGACGATCCTGCGAGCTCTAGAACGACGAAGCCGACGCGCCGATGCACCCTTTGGAAGACGAGTCGTTGTGGAAGCTTTGGGAGCAGTCGCGCGAAGAACGCTTTCTAAAAACCTTATTCGCCTTCTCCCGGTACAGGATCACAAAGATGAGGGTTCCGGAGACCTGCTCACCCGGTCGCCGGTGCACGCAAGCGATCGGACTGGAGTAGCTATAGCGGCGGCGCAATAGCGAGAAGAGGCAAAAACCCTAGCTCAATTGAATACGTTTTGGCGTGGCCGGCAGGTTGCTTATATAGTCCTGTCCAACCAATCTCGTGTCGCGATCACGATCTAAATTGATTTAGGACTCTTAATTTGTAACCGATTAGGACTCATGCAACTTGAAGGCCAAGAAACCAAAAACGAAAATAGCAAAAGGAGATCGCACTCCCGCAAGGCGAGGAGCCGGATTTCGACGGACCATTCACGCAGGTGCCGCGCACCCGCGCCCTTCGCCCCGCCCCGCCCGGCCCGGCCCGTCAAGGTGAGCGAGCGCGCGCGTGTGGGCTTCTCTTACTCCTCCTCACACTAGACTTGAGGAAGTGGAGATGACTTTCATATTTAAGTATGACTACCTCCACTTCAACAAGCAATGTGGTACTAAAGAGTTCCCACATCCCCTCTTGCTCACATGAATGGGCTTTTGAGATTTATTAGGAATTTCACAATTGATTATTGGGCCAAGCCCATATAAATTCCAACAATCCCCCACCAGATCTCAAATACCCATTTAAAGATTTTCCTGTTCTCACTACTGTTTGATATACCAGTGTTTTAATAGAGACTGTGAAGTTGAACTTCCGCCTAGAACCTCAAGCTACACTCATCCACAACTTGAACAATGGACTATGCCTTGAATTGCAAGTTTTGTGCGAATAAGCTTTGCTCAAAGTCAAACTAGTACCTGGCTACCAATAGTCTTACTCCGTAGGTGGAGCATATACGTCGTACTCCCTGGTCTCTTCATGAGCTTACTAGAGACCACCTAAGTCTCATAGACTGCGACGTTATACAGTCGAACTCATATAGGTATGTTCTTTGAAGAATGCTCTGTAGGACAGCATCTTCGCTTGTTAAAGCCAATAGAACATGCTAAGGCATTAGACAACCCTACCATACAGTGCCTCAATGCTTTGAGAGTATTGCATCTTCACATAGAGAGGGTTATAATTATACTCTTCTCAGTTTACCAATAGTTTGTTCTTCCCAGATCCTAACTCACGGGATCTCCGATTAAAAAGGTTGGGTTACTACTACTGTAAACTCATATGGGTCTCAAACCCATCTCCTTTGATGCTATTTCTATCACATTTCGTGATAGACCTTTGGTAAAGGGATCTGCCAGGTTCTTGTCTGTTTGCACATAAGCCACAGTGATTACTCCGGAGTTTCTCAACTTCCTGACAGACTTCAAACGTCTTTTAACGTGTCTTATTGACTTCGCAGTATCCTTAGCACTATTTACTTTAGTGATCACTGTTTGGTTATCACAGTTCATAAGTATAGCCGATATTAGTTTTTCAACCACCGGCAAGTCTGACAAGAGCTCACGCAGCCACTCTGCCTCTGCAGAAGCTGTATCCAAAATAGTAAGTTCTGCTTCCATGGTAGATTTAGTCAAAATAGTCTGTTTACTAGACCTTCATGACACTACGCCACCTCCAAGAGTAAACACATACCCACTAGTGGCATAGATTTGATCAATATCAGAAATTCAGTTTGTATCACTATATCCCTCTGGCACAGCTGGGTGCCCAGAATAGTGAATCCTAAAACTCATTGTACCTTTGAGATAACGCAAAACCCTCTCAAGTGCATGCCAATGATTATGACCTGGATTGGACATGTACCTACTCAACTTGCACACGGCAAAAGAGATATTTGGTCTGGCTGCACTAGCTAGATACATGAGTGAACCAATTATATGAGAATATCTCAATTGATCTCTAGCAATGTTCTTATTCTTTCTCAATGTCACACTAGGATCATAAGGTGTTAGAGTAGGCTTGCTATCCATAAAGCCAAAACGGCTCAAGACCTTCTCAACATAGTGAGATTGTGACAAGGTAATCCCACTATCTTCCTTAATCAGCTTAATGTTTAGAATTACATCAACTTCTCCTAGATCTTTCATGTCAAAACTCTTTGACAAAAAAGACTTGACCTCATTAATAATAACAATGTTTATTTCAAAGATTAGAATATCATCAATATATAAACATAATATAATAGATTGGCCCCCACCATGTCAATAATACACACACCTATCAGCTTCATTAACAGCAAAGCCCGCACCAGTTAAAGTAGTGCCAAACTTCTCATGCCATTGTTTAGGTGCTTGTTTCAAGCCATACAAAGACTTCAGTAATTTACACACCTTCTGCTCTTCACCTTTTACTACAAATCCATCTGGCTGATCTATATAAATCTCCTCATCCAACTCTCCATTAAGGAAAGTTGTCTTCATGTCCATTTGATGAACGAGTAGACCATACGAGGCAGCCAGAGAAAGTAGCACTCGAATAGTGGTCATACTAGCAACAGGTGAATAAGTATCAAAGAAATCCTCGCCTTCCTTCTGGGTATAACCCTTAGCCACAAGCCGAGCCTTGTACTTATCAATAGTACCATCAGGCCTAAGCTTCTTCTTGAACACCCACTTACATCCAATTGGTTTACAACCAAAAGGTAGCTCAGATAACTCCCAAGTTCCATTAGAAAGAATCGAGTCCATCTCACTACGAACAACTTCTTTCCAATCATCTACATCTGGAGATACGTATGCCTCTATAATAGAGGTAGGAGTATCATCCACAAGATACACAATGAAATCATCACCAAAAGATTTTGCAATTCTTCGTCACTTGTTCCTCGCAGGAACTTCATTGTCATTCTCCTCAAGGACTTCTTCAGATGGTTGCTCAAATGACTCAATAAAAGACTCAATAGGTACAGTAAAATCAGGAGCTATCTCAGAGGAAAATCTAGCATTGCTACACATATCTTTCATAGGGAATATATTTTCAAAAAATATAGCATCACGAGATTCAAAAATTGTATCCACATGCATATCAGAAACTTCAGATTTTACTACTAAAAATCTATAGGCAATACTATGGTGAGCATATCCTAGCAAGACACAATCCACAATCTTCGGTCTAAGCTTACGCTTCTTAGAAATTGGAACATTAACTTTCGCCAAACATCCCCACGTGCGCAAGTATGAAAGTGATGGTTTCCTTTCAATCCAATTCTTATATGGAGTTGTCTCTTTATTTCTGTTTGGAATTCTATTCAGGACATGACTCGCAGTCAATAGAGCTTCCCCCACCATGCCTTAGATAGACCAGCAGTGTCTAACATGGCGTTCACCAAGTCAGTCAGCGTGCGGTTTTTTCTCTCGGGAATCCCGTTTGATTCGGATGAATAGGGAGCTGTCCTCTCATGAATAATATCATGTTCCGCACAAAACTCATCAAATAATATAGAAAAATATTCACCACCACGATCTGACTTTAGATGTTTAATTTTTCTCTCTAGTTGATTTTCAACTTCTGCCTTATAGATTTTAAAGTAGTCTAGCATTTCATCTTTAGTTTTAAGCAAATAAACATAGCAAAATCTAGTTACATCATCATTTAAAGTCATGAAATATCTCTTTCCACCTTTTGTCAACACACCATTCATCTCGCAAAGATCAGAATGTATGAGTTCTAGAGGTGCCAAGTTTCTCTCCTCCGTGGCCCTATGAGGCTTTCGAGGTTGCTTAGATTGCACACAACTATGGCATTTAGAACCTTTGGCAATAGTGAGATCTAGAATTAAATTCAGGCTAAACAAACGTGACATCAATCTAAAGTTAACATGACATAAGCGAGAATGCCAAACACTCAAATTATTATTAATCGTACCACAAATATGATTCACTGACTTATTACAAAAATCTACTAAAGATAGACGGAACAAGCCTCCGCAATCATAGCCTTTACCAATAAATTGTCCATGCTTAGACATGACTACTTTATTAGACTCTAACACTACCTTAAACCCATCTCTCAATAGAAGGGAGACGCTAATAAGGTTCTTGAGAATAGTAGGGACATGTTGTACGTTCTTCAGTTGCACGATCTTTCCCGAAGTAAACTTCAGATCTACCGTGCCAACACCACGAACAGAAGCATGTGGCCCATTTCCCATCAGGATGGAGGAACCTTGGAGCCCCTGGTAAGAAGAAAACAAAGAGATATCAGCACACACGTGAATATTAGCACATGTATCAATCCACCAACTTGGAGATTGAAACATTGAAAGTACAGTAGGAAAATTATCATACCTGTCATCAGCACTGCTAGCAGTCACGAGGTGAACTTTCTTTTTCTCTTTCTTGTCCGCTCGCTCCGGACAATCATTAGCAAAATGACCAAACTCTCCACACGCGAAGCAAGGTAGCTCTGCTTTGTCTTTCTTCTTCTTCTTGAAGGTAGTATTTTATTTGGCATTGAAAGCAGGTTGCTTAGGCTTTCCCTTGTTCTTGCCATGGTTTCTCTGGACAAAGTGGGTGCTAGATTTTTCCTTGTTCCCTTTCTCAATGTTATCTTTAGCCCGAGCTTTTTCCTCGACATCAAGAGATGCTATCAGGTTTTCAACTGATATTTTCTGTCTCTTGTGTTTGAGACTTGTGGCAAAGTTCCTCCATGAAGAAGACAATTTAGCAATAATGCACCTAGCCATAAACTCATCGGGTAAGACACATTTAAGGAGTTCAAGTTCCTTAGCTAGGCGCTGAATCTCATGAGCTTGCTCGACTACTGATTTGTTAGAAACAATCTTCTAGTCATTAAAGCTCTCCATGGTATACAGCTCTTTGCCTGCATCTGAAGCACCATAAGTAGCATTCAGATGATCCCATAGAGCCTTTGCGTCTCTTAAGTGCATCATAGAATCAAATAGATCATCTAAAAGCACATTTCGCATAGCTCCCACAAAGATATCATTAGCTTCCTAGAATTTTCTCTGATATTCATCAGAGATGTTTCCCTCAGGCATGTCATCTTTGACCTAGAAAATTTTCATGGCAGTAAGTCAATCAGTGACCTTAACTGACCACCTTTTAAAATGCGTATCAGAAAACTTTTCTGGCCTCAGCGCGTCAACAAAACTAGCCATAGATAATTTTGAAAACGACCTATTATAAGGTTTTTGGATTATTAAAGAATTAGGCAATTTTCAGATTAAAAGCATGATTAAATCTAGAACATAAATCATGGCAAATATATGAACTAGATTAAACATGTATGGCATACTAGTATAGCATATCAGCATATTCCACAACATCAACATGACAAGCATTGATAGTCCAGCAGATAGATTAGATTGTACGAACATCAAGATTAGATCAAGAGAATTATACCTTTCGATTGTAGTAGTAGATGGTGTTGAAGATGTGGCTGGCGGTGGTGATGGAGCGAGATCACTGATGTCGATGTCGTCAATGTTGAAGTCGTCGTCGAAGTCGTTGATGAGAGGCGGAGGAATATTCTTGATGACGATCCCGCAAGCGCTAGCACGACGAAGCCGACGTGCTGATGCACCCTTTGAAAGACGAACCGTTGTGGAAGCTTTGGGAGCAGTCGCGCGAAGAACGCTTCCCAAAAACCTTATTCGCCTTCTCCCGGTGCAGGATCGCAAAGACGAGGGTTTCGGAGACCTGCTCACCCGGTCGCCGGTGCATGCAAGCGATCGGACTGGAGTAGCTACAGCGGCGGCGCAATAGCGAGAAGAGGCAAAAACCCTAGCTCAATTGGATATGTTTTGGCGTGGCCGGCAGGTTGCTTATATAGTCCTGTCCAACCAATCTCGTGTCGCGATCACGATCTAAATTAATTTAGGACTCTTAATTTGTAACCGATTAGGACTCATGCAACTTGAAGGCCAAGAAACAAAAAACGAAAACAGTAAAAGGAGATCACGCTCCCGCAAGGCGAGGAGCCAGTTTTCGGTGGACCATTCACGCAGGTGCCGCGTACCCGCGCCCTTTGCCCGGCCCGGCGAGGCAAGCGAGCACGTGTGGGTTTCTCTTACTCCTCACACTAGACTTGAGGAAGTGGAGAGGACATCCATATTTAAGTATGACTACCTCCACTTCAACAAGTAAGGTGGTACTAAAGAGTTCCCACATCCCCTCTTGCTCACATAAATGGACTTTTGAGATTTATTAGGAATTTCACAATTGGTTATTGGGCCAAACCCATATAAAAGCACGCAACAACGGTGAAGAAGACGGCTGGTGTTGATTAATCCTTTTCCACCGTTCCCTTGTGCTTGACCGGCCAGGATATATGTGCAGTGCAGCTTCCAATCCAAACAGCGTCCAGAACGCTCGCCGACAGCAGCCAGCCCGGTGTCACCGCCAATCATTGCCGATCACACGTCACAAACTAAAGTCACAGGACACATGGAGCCGCAGGACAGGTGTACGTGTATCCTTGGGATGTTCCGTGGCCATGAAGCCATGGTCGGTGTGATGGAATCATGGGCTACTGTTGCACGTACTCCGCACAGTCCTTTGTGTTGAACTAGGTGGATCACAGTGGGTAGATCGGTGGGTACAGTGCCGTGAAACAACATTCCAGTATACAACTAGATAGGAGGGGAAAGAGTGAGAAAGAGCAGACCAGCGGGGGGGCGTGGAGGAAGAGGAGCCGGAGGCAGCCATGTCATTCGTCGAGGTGGTCGTCGATCTCGGAGAAGAGGGCGAGGCGGCGGTACTTCCCGTCACTTCCTACGCCCCTCAGTAGATCGGGTGTTTAGGGTTTGTTCGGTGGGAGTACGGCTCAAGCGAACCTCGTGTCCAGAGCCGCTGGCCCCCACCTCTTTATATAGCACAGGGTGACGGGGGCCCGCCAGCCATGGATGGGCTGGGCGCCCCCGATCAGGGCGCGGATCAAAGGCCCAACAGACCGTTGGGTCTGTTAGTGGAGATCATTCCAACATTTTCCCCTTTGATCTCAACTTATACCTTAACTTTAATCTTTGACTTTAATACTTTCACTTTTATTTGTCCCATCACAGATTAGTGCATAGAGCATGTTTTATCGTCACAGTCTATTGCCGATAGATTTGACAGCTACAATGCACACCTCTGTTTTGAAACAGATTCTTTAACTTTGGGCCCTTTTTGGTTGTTCAGGAATCATAGGCTTTCCCTTAAACCCATGCCGGCTACATGTTCTCTGAACACGTTGGGTGGTAAGCCTTTCGTAAGCGGATCCGCGAGCATCTTTTCAGTACTTATATGCTCGAGACTTATAACATGATCCCGGACTTTATCTTTCACAACATAATACTTTATGTCAATGTGTTTGGCAGCGCCACTTGACTTATTGTTGTGAGCATACTGTACTGCAGGATTATTGTCGTAGTATAACTTAAGTGGCTTATTTATGCTGTCGACCACCTTCAAACCGGGTATGAACTTCTTTAGCCAGTTCACCTGCCCCGTTGCCTCATAACACGCTACAAACTCGGCATACATTGTGGACGATGTAGTGACGGTTTGTTTTGAGCTTTTCCATGAAATAGCTCCTCCTACGAGAGTGAACATATATCCTGACGTGGATTTTCTATCATCTCCCGCATAATCAGAATCCGAAAACCCCACTATTTGGAGAGAATATGATTTTCTGTACGTTAACATGAGGCGTTTCGTACCTTGCAAATATCGCAAGACTTTCTTTACCAACTTCCAGTGTTCAAATCCTGGATTACTTTGAAACCTGCCAAGCAACCCGGTAACAAAAGCTAAGTCAGGGCGCGTGCACACTTGAGCATACTGTAGGCTTCCGACAGCAGAAGCATATGGAACCACTTTCATTTGATCGAGCTCGTACTGGTTCCTAGGGCATTGAAAATCCCCATATCTGTCGCTCTTGACCATGGGTGCAGGTGAGGCACTACATTTATGCATACTGAATTTCTTTAAAACCTTTTCTATGTATGCCTTTTGTGATAGTCCTAATACCCCTTTACTTCTATCTCGGTGAATCTCTATGTCCAAAAAAATGATGCTTCACCAAGATCTTTTATATCAAATTTTGAGGATAAAAACTTCTTTGTCTCCAGTAGTAGGCTGACATCACTACTAGCAAGTAAGATATCATCTACATATAAGATTAGGAAGATATACCTTCCATTCTTAAACTTTGTATAGACACAATTATCCTCAATATTTTCTTTAAACCCAAAATTCTTTATTGTTTTGTCAAACTTCAAGTACCACTATCTCGAAGCTTGCTTTAACCCATAAATTGATTTCTTTAAGCGGCATCCCATTCGTTCTTTTCCTTCCATGATAAAACCTTTTGGTTGTGCCATGTAAACATTTTCCTCCAGATCCCCATTCAGGAATGCTGTTTTTACATCTATCTGATGTAACTCTAAATCGTAGTGTGCCACTAATGCCATTATAATTCTGAAGGAATCTTTACATGAGACTGGAGAAAATGTCTCATTGTAATCAATCCCTTCTCTTTGCGTAAAACCTTTTGCCACAAGTCGCGCTTTAAACCTTTCAATATTCCCTTGGGAGTCACGTTTCGTCTTGTAGACCCACTTACAGCCTACTGTCTTGGCTCCTTTAGGAATATGTTCTAGGTTCCAAACTTTGTTGGTACTCATTGACTTTATTTCATCTTCCATGGCCTCAAGCCACTTGGATGAATTATCGCTTCTCATGGCTTCTTCAAATGAAGTGGGATCACCCTCCATTTGAAATTCTTCAGTGTTATACACCTCATAATCATCAGGTATAGCTGATCTTCTAATTCTTTGAGACCTTCTAGGGGCCTCCACATTTGGCACATCTTCTGTTTGGGGCTGTTGTTGCTCCCCCCATATGTGGCATCAGCTTGTATAGGTTCCTGAAGAACATGTTTCTCTTCATTATTTGCTGTCACCACAGGAGAACTGACAACAGGTATTGGCACTACAGTACCTGACACTGTTGGTGCAACAAGAACAGGTAGTTCAAAGAATGGTTCCTGAATCATCGGAGTGGGCACACATACCCGCTTCTCCTCAAGAACAATTTCTCGAGCTACCATGCTCCCCCTCATCATTTCATCCTCTAAGATAACAGCATGTCTCGTTTCTACAAATTTTATGTATCTGTCTGAACAGTAGAAACGAAAACCTTTTGACATTTCAGGATAGCCAATAAAATGACAACTGACTGTTTTGGGATCTAGCTTTCCGATATTTGGGTTAAACACTTTTGCCTCAGCAGGACTCTCCCATACACGCAAGTGTTTTAGTGAGGGTTCTCTTCCTGTCCACATCTCATATGGTGTTTTGGGCACCGCTTTACTTGATACTCTATTTAGAATATGAATGGCAGTTTTTAATGCCTCCATCCATAGACTCAATGGCAAGTCAGAGTAACTCATCATACTACGCACCATATCCATTAAGGTACGGTTGCGCCTTTCAGCTACTCCGTTCTGCTAAGGTTCGCCCGGTGTAGAATACTGGGCTACTATGCCATTCTCCTGTAGAAACCTTGCAAAGGGTCCAGGAACTTGGCCATATGGGGTATGCCGACCGTAGTACTCCCCACCACGATCAGACCGGACCACTTTAATCTTTAAATTATGCTGATTTTCAACTTTAACCTTAAATATTTTGAATTTATCCAATGCTTCATTTCTTTCTTTAATTGGATAAATGTAACCATAACGAGAGTAATCATCTGTGAATGTTATGAACGAGTCAAAACCATCCACACCTTTCACAGGAAAAGGACCACAGATGTCTGTGTGAATTATCTATAGAATTCCTGTGCTTCGTTTAGCATCCTTTTTAATTTGCTTTGTGTATTTTCCTTTAATACATTCTCTACACTGTTCAAAGTCTGAGAACTCTAATGGAGGAAGAATATTATTTTTAACTAGTCTCTCTATTCTCCCCCTTGAAATATGGCCTAAACGACAGTGCCATAATTTCGACGACGCATCTTGAGTTCTCTTTCGTTTTCTATTTGTATTCTCAGACGAGGATACATTTTCATTCACATCACATACGGAATTCACACTTTCACGAAGTGATAACAAGTAAAGCTCGCCTTGCAGGAATGCAAGACCAATACATGCATTATTAAACATTATCTTACATTTGCCATTTCTAAAATGGCAATCATAACCATCATTGTCCAAACACGAAACTGAAATCAAGTTTCTTTGTAAAGTAGGAACATAAAGAACATCTCTAAGTAGAAGCGCAGAACCATCAGCAAGTTCTAGTGAAAGATCACCAACGGCTTCAACATCTGCTTGGACTCCATTTGCGACTTTAATGCATCTTTCTCTTCTTTGCATAGTCCTTGTCGAACGGAATCCCTGTAATGAATTAGCAACATGAATAGTTGCACCTGAGTCAATCCACCAAGTAGATTTCGAATACTGTACATACAGAGATTCATTTATGAACGTAATAATGTTCTCACCTTTCTTTGCCATGATCATCTTTAGGAAATCGGGACAATCTTTCTTGTAATGTCCCGTCTTCTTGCAGTGAAGACATTGGTCTTTGTTCACAGTAAACTTCTGCTGAGACTGATTTTGCATGGGAGCCTTTCCCTGAGCCTTTGATGAGTTAGAGTTAAAGTTTCTTTTCTTGTTATCTTTCAAATAGTTGACAGAACCTCCATTTGAAACTTTTATCCTGTCCTCCTGAGCACACATAGCCATGAGCTTCTCTAAATTCTATTTCTCTGGTTGCATGTTGTAATTGACGACAAAGGTGTCATATTCCTTTGGCAGGGAAGCAAAAACCAGATGAATAAAGAACTCTTCTTTGAGAGCTAGATCCATTGGTTTCAGCTTAGATGCCTGATTATTCATTCTTAATATGTGCTCTCTTATGCCACCACCTGTATATTTTTCTGTAATTAGCTGCTTTATCAGCTGGGTGGCATAAGTCTTTGAAGAGCCAGTGAACTGACTCTTTATCCGCTCAAGGCATTCTGTGACCGTGTCACAGTCTAGAATTGAGCCCACCAGTGCAGGCTCAATTGTGTTCTTTATCACAGCTAAACATTTCTTGTTTGCTGTGACCCACTTTGCCTTTTCAAGATCATAAGACATCTTTACGGGAGCAAAATCCCGCTCTCTCGTCTGCCATGCAGCGTCAGTCTCATCAGCTTCCCTCACCGGTGCCTCAGGTTTAATGGGGCACGGTGCGGTCACTACCCAGTCAACCTCACCCAAGATGAAGGCTAGGTCAAGCTTTCTCCTCCATTCAATGTAGTTATCTCCTTTGAGGGTAGGGATATCTTTAATACAACCCATCAAGGAGTACCCACCTGAAAACACAATCCATTTAGAGTGAGAACATAATAACAACAATTGTATGCCTTAGTTCCAACGTTGGTCAAAAATAAAACATACAACTGTTCTTTGCAATAATTCTACATCACCGTTGGGCAGAAATAGAATTAATGCAATAAAAATCATAATTAACATTATAATATTGCCATTAATCAATGTTGGCCAGAATAATAACAATATTATAATGAAGTATAAATTTATCCATTTTTCAAAATTAAATTATCCCGTTGGTTCGAATTTAATAATGAAATAACGACTTTAAATACGCAGCGGAAAATTTCAAAATATACTTTGAAATAACAATCTCCAGAAGCATCTTTAACTTTACTTAATTACTTTTTGCTCAGATTTTTACGTTGGTCAAAATTTGAGCAAGATACAACGTCAATTGTTAACAAAACATAAAAAAATGCCCCTGGAAAAAGTAAAACAGTGTTCATAGTCATCTCTGTCAATTCGGCCTTGAAGGCCTAGCTGTAGCCCGCGGCCCACGCGACTGGCAGTAGGCCGGCCCAGCGCAGCCCAGCTAACGCCCGTATTGCGGCCCAGTGACTGGCAGCAGGCCGGCTTGCCTCCTTTTTTTGTGTGTTTGCCGATCTTTGCCTTTTGGCCCAATACGGCCCAAGACGGCACCGCGGCCCAGCTAAGCCGGCTGGTTTCCTCGGCCCGAAAGCGCGCGCCGACCGGCTCCCCGCGCCCAGGCCGCAACCTGGGCCTGGGCCGGGAAAGCAGCCTGGCGCCTCCGCCCGCCTGGGCCGAAAGAAGCCCAGCAAGCCTTGAGCTGATCTCGCCCGTTCACGTTGATCCAACGGTGAGCCATCAAAATCGGGAGATCAAAACCCCATCCGTCGGCTGCACCCAAACCCTAGGTTCATTTGCTTCTCCTTTCTCCAGCTCCTGCGCCGCGGCAAAGCATCAGCTCTCGCCCATGGCTGCCGGAGGAAAAAAGGTGGCGCCGCGCGGAGCAAGTGCTGCCGAGCTCGCCTTCCTCCTCCTTTCTTTTCTCTCTTCCATTCATTGTCACCAGCCGAGCACAGAGGCAACGACGGCCCCCATGGCGCCCACGGAGAAAAGGAGAGATGGCGCCGTCCCGCGCCCTCTCGCCGGCGTGTGTGCTCGCCCGAGGCTGAGCACACCGCCGTCGAGGGGCCGCGTGGTGGTGCCCTGTTGCCCGGAGTCCGCGGCCGCGGCGAGATCTGGGCGCTCGGTGGCCATCGCACACGGCGGCGGAACTCCTCCATCCCGCACAACGGCGGTGTTCAACCGGTGGGAAGGTAACCTAGGTAAGTCCCCTTCCCATCACGGCCGTCTTCTTCTTCTTTTACCCCAATAGGATTAGGGTTAGGGTTACAGTAGGTCCCGATCCTAGGGTTAGGGTTTTAATCTTTTCCCGATTTGAAATCGGGTGTTTCTTTTCTTTCCTTTTACCCAAACCAAATCTACACACTAGAAAAACCACCGGCTCCGGTACCAAATGTTGGACTAGGTGGATCACAGTGGGTAGATCGGTGGGTACAGTGCCGTGAAACAACATTCCAGTATACAACTAGATAGGAGGGGAAAGAGTGAGAAAGAGCAGACCAGCGGGGGGCGTGGAGGAAGAGGAGCCGGAGGCAGCCATGTCGTTCGTCGAGGTGGTCGTCGATCTCGGAGAAGAGGGCGAGGCGGCGGTACTTCCGGTCACTTCCTACGCCCCTCAGTAGATCGGGTGTTTAGGGTTTGTTCGGTGGGAGTACGGCTCAGGCGAACCTCGTGTCCAGAGCCGCCGGCCCCCACCTTTTTATATAGCGCAAGGTGATGGGGGCCCGCCAGCCATGGATGGGCTGGGCGCCCCCGATCAGGACGCGGATCAAAGGCCCAACAGACCGTTGGGTCTGTTAGTGGAGATCATTCCAACACTTTGACGGTTGTCGAGTCACTATACAGTACGCATGTAATCTCTGCTCACTGCCTGTCTGGATGTTTATGTGTGGAGGTAGGTCGGTCGGCAAGGCAACGCTGATCCAACTAACCATCTGCAGGCTAGAAACATCGGTCCGTGCAATATGCGCTTGATTGGTACTACGTATGGTAGGCAGGCAGCTGGGGCCTAGGGGCAGAGTGTTCGACACTGAAAATGAAGGTTCAGAGGGATGTTCAGTTAATTAATTAAAGGGTCATGCGTAAGCGGAACAGGCGCATAAGGAGATGAACGCCAGTTTGGGGCACAGTGCGGTCACATCAGGTCGATCGAGCACGACGTCCTACGATTTGCCACGTTGGCATAGTAGGATGCACAAATGTGTGTGTGGATAAGGGAGGAGTAGCGATAAAGGAGTCAGGCTGATGATGTGGTGTGGGTCTAAGGCTAAGCTTGCGTCGAACAAGTCAATCGAATCAAGTGAGGTGAGTATGCGTCGTCCCCAGTCCTGACTCCCGACACGGGTCGAAAAGGATGTGGAGTCACGGTGGCCATTGGCAGAGCGTAGGGATAAGGTCAGAGGATAATCATACCGTACGCTCCTCCCTCGTCAGATCCACGTACGGTACGGGTTTAGGGAAAATTTGAGTCTGGCTAGTTTCGTACGTAGACCCGGTACGATGCAGTTGCTAACCAGCTTGGCACGCGCGCGGCGCGAGTGCGGAACTGAAACCCCTGGCTGCTCTTGTGCCCTGGCGTGTGAGCCACTGAGCCGAGCCGCGCCCGGGCGCCCGGGCGGTGGGAAGAGATTACTGTACAATGCGACGAGCCAACACTTGGGATCGAGATGCTGGAACGTACTTCCAGCAGATTTTACCACCTCGATCTTTGCGGTCATGTTGTCAGGCAAGCGTCGCCATATCTGTATGCTGGTGCTTCGGTCGTCACGGCCAGGATTATATATGTTGGGAGCAAATCGTGGAGCCTCGGATCCTACCCTACTCTCCAATCAATTGCTGGTGAGCACGCGTTTCGCTGTGCATGCTCCCACCATCAGCTAGCCGGCCCATACATTTAGTGCAAGACTGCAAGTGCGTTCACAAATCGGCAAATCCACAACGGATATAGACATCACCAAGGCTTCTTTATTTTGACATTTCTTTGAGTGAGACGATAAGCATACACGCAGGCCTGCATACCATATCACTGTCAGGAGAAAACAAACGATGGTGGAGTTTTGCTATCGCCCAATTATGCAGTAGCAGTGTACAACGATTCTCAGGATACAAAAATTAAACCACCCAATCCGACGTTATCATCTTATCTGAATTTCTGCGGCTGGCGATGGGACTCCGATCCGAGATCAACGACGCCACAACACAAAGGTCAACATTCTCTCCCAGCAGATAGTGCAGTGGTATCCACGGTGTTGTTGGCCAACTCCGTTTTTCTGTTTTTTCGTATCGCATCTGCCCATTTCTTTTCCTTTCACGCCACACCGACTCCTGCGTCATGGGGCTGCCCTACCCGCACTACCATCATGCAGCAACTCGATATGGTTACTGGAATTGTTAATGGCGAAAGGATTAGAGCCCAAGCGATCAGGTGACATGACGACATCGTCCACTAATGACACACGGAAACGGAGCGGCGACCCGGGAAGGGAGGCAGGGATGATCCATCATTGTCCAAGTCCACTCCACTAGCCGCCGCATGTGCGCAACGAAACCCATCATCTGTCCACCGACGACGCCGAGCGCCGACCTCCCAATTTCTCTCAAGCCCACTAACTATACACCGTCTGAAAGTCTGAACGCGCTCCATGGATATCCGGCTCCCAAGGATCTATTAGTGTAGAAGAGTATAGAAGCCCTCACGAGGAGGCTCCCTCGAGCCTCAGACGTGGAATAGGAGCGAGCAGTAATTATTTTATTTAATTGCGCTAGCCAGGATTCAAACTCAAGACCTCTGGCTTTGATACCATATTGAGTTGCATGCACCGACCAGTTAAACCCAAAAGCTTAAGCTAATGGAGAGACGTGAGCAATTCACTTATATTCCAACACTCCCCCTCACGTGGAGGCTCCATCAGGCCTCAGACGTGGAATAGGAACGGGCAACAATTATTTTATTTAATTACGCTAATTAAGATTCGAACTCGAGACTTCTGACTTTGATACCATGTAGAGAAGTAATAGAAGCCAACGCCTTGTATTGATCTCAATTGAATGTATATATAGTACAGCAAATGGAGGTTGCTACCTTCAACAACTGTCCTAGTCTATGCACGATCTGTGCTGATGGCGAGCGTGGTCACCACGCGCTGGTCCAGGCGGTTCCTGAGTCAAGCTCATGTGCTCTATCCTCAAACCCCCCCTCCCCCCAGTCTGAGGTGTAGTAGGAACGACACAAAGACAGGACCGAAAAGCTTCAAATGTCACTGTCGGCAACCCCTTCGTCATCACATCCGCGAACTGTTCGCCGGGGGGAACGTGGAGAACACGCAGTTCCCCGAGCTGGACACGTTCCCGCACAAAATGAATGTCGAGCTCGATATGCTTCATCCGCTTGTGATGGATAGGACTGGAGGACATGTAGACCGTTGACACATTGTCGCAGTAAGCTACGGTAGCCTTCGAGATGCCGCAGTGAAGCTCCCCGAGCAACTGATGAAGCTAGATGAACTCGGCCGTGTTCGCCACGACGCGGTACTCCGCCTCGGCGCTGGATCGCGACACGGTAGGTTGCCGCTTCGACGACCACGAGACGAGAGAGTCTCAGAGGAAGACACAGAACCCTGATGTCGATTGTCGTGTGTCGGGGCAGCCAGCCCAGTCGATGTCGGAGTTGGCGGTGACCGCGAGCTCGGTGGAGGGATGAAGATGTAGCCCGAGCCATGTTGTGCTGCGCACGTACCGTAGAATGCGCTTGAGGAGCGCTAGGTGCGGCGCCCGCGGATCATGCATGTGTAAACATGCTTGCTGCACGGCGAACGCAAGATCCGGACGAGTCACTATGAGGTATTGCAGCGCGCCCGCCAAGCTGTGGTATGACTGTGCGCCGAGCTCCCAATTTCTCTCAAGCTACACCGTCAGGCTCTCTTCGGCTGATCGTTTCTGCGGCTACCGCTGATGCTGATGCTGATTTGTTGTAAGAGAAAAACACTGCTGAATGGCTGGTTGATTCTAGCTGATAAGCTCAAGCGAACAGGTGCAGGTCGGATCCAGATTTCATCATTAATTCATTCATTGCTGGAAGCTTGGAAGGAGTGGAGATAGAGTGGTCTTGTCCCTTTGGTGTGCGTCAACATCCGGTTCTACATGCCCTTGTTCCGCGCCGTATATGCACACCCGAACGGCAGCAGTGGCGAGCTTTTTGGTTTTGGGTCCTGCTGCACGAATTGGCGTCCTATTCGCAACACTTTTGTTTTTATCAATAATAACCACTTGCTTTGCCAGAAAAGAAAAGGAGGGGAGATCAGTTTCTTGGTAGTAGTGCTTGTGACAGAGCCAAATTAAAAAGAAAATGGTTAGGATGTGCTCACCAAACCATTGAATCGCTTCTCTGTTAACTTTTCTAGTACTCTGATTCCTGCGGACCGGAGGGGCGCTAGCTGCACCGTCTGATGCAGTGCGTGTTGGTCGAAATGGACAAAATTTAAAAAGAAAATCCAGCGACCTAATAAAATGTCTGTAGTAGGATATCTTAATTGACCGCTTTTGTCCTCTCCGAAAGATCAAACAAAGGGAGAAAGACGCGCATGCATGGCGCCAAAAAGCAAGAATAAAGGTCAGAAATTGTTGGCCCTTTTTTTTCTCTAAAATAAATGGAAAATCGTTGCTGTTGCTTTGAGTGGGGAGGAATTGGATGGCCCTTTCGCTAGCTGCAGTCGCCGAATTAACAAACGCACGCACTGTCTGGCACTCAGTCACTAACCATGAGATGGCGAGAAGACAAACACATAAGAAATCGTAAACTAGCTTACGTAGTGATGGCACCTAATAAACAACCATGGCCATTTTTTTTTTCTCTTAACGACTTGTGTGGACGGGCACTTTGCCACACAGAGTGGGCTATAAGCTTGAGTGCTTCCCCATTGCTTTGATTGATCCACTAGCGGGAATGAACTTCTCACGGAGGGCCAGCTCTAGGAGTCAAGGTGAAGAGTGAACGCAAAGTATATAATAGAAATATATATACTGACACGGTGGGACCCGCCGCGCGACCGTGGCAGCGGCTATATAAAGGCCAGTCCAGTAACCGCGTCCCCAGTCCGACAACGCCCCCAACCCCTCCTCCGCGTCTCTGCTCTGCACTCTGCAGCAGCGCCAGCAGCAGAGCGGCCAGCATGGCGCGCGCCCCGAGATGGTCGTCGTCGTCGTCGTGCCTCGCCTTGGTGCTCATCATCGTGGCTGCCGCCGCCGCCGTGACCGCGTCGGAGGCGGTCAGGGTGCCCGCCGTCGGCAACTGGACGGAGGAGCTGCGCGGGGCCGCGGCGAGGCGGGCCCGGCAGCGGCACGGGTGGCGCTCCCGGCGCCGGGTGTTCGAGAACGGCCTCGGCCGCACGCCGCAGATGGGGTACGTACATATACACTCGCCGTCGTCGTCGCTTGCTAGTGCTAGCTACTAGTACGTATATATGATATTCCCGCGGCGGCGCCATTACCGCCGTCCACCTGCTCTTGTTTGTCGATTGCTTTTTGCCGCGCCATCCGCATGTTGCCAGTTGATCGGCACGACCCGCATGGCTCAGAAAATGGCACCACCAAACCAAGTTTTTTGGGCGGAGGCACCGAGGGAAACTGAAACGAAGCCAAAATATTCTGGGAAATGTAACTGTAGCTGTAGCACTTTTGTTGTTACTGTATTTGATAATTATTGTCCGATTATGGTCTAACTAGGCTTAAAAGATTCGTCTCGTTCATTTTATCTAAACTGTGTAATTAGTTTTATTTTTTTATCTATATTTAATATTTTATATATGTATCTAAAGATTCGATGTGACGAGAATCTAAAATATTTTGGGAACTAACCAAGGGCGAAATTAACTTTTTTTGGACGCGGGAGTGAGGGAGGGAGGGAGGGAGGGAAGGAGGGGAACGGACATGTCCTTGGCTTGCGTCGGAAGCGAGCCGGGGTCAATCCCCCTTGCGTTTCCGCGCTCAGCGTCAGCAGCATTTTGCTTGGCCCTTGATTAGTTCTCCGATTCTCCTCCAAATTTCACTATGTAAAAAGAAGATTTTCCGTCATATTAAAATGTCGGCAAATGCATGGAGTACTAAATATTGATGAAATCAAAAACTAATTGCACAGTTTTATTGTACTTTGCGAGACGAATATTTTAAGCCTAGTTAGTCAAAATTTAGATAATTTTTACCAAATACAAATGCAGGAATTCTAATACAGTATTTTTCTCCCCTATTCTGTGAGGAAAAAGTCTACATCACCCCCTGAAGTATGGGGTGGTGTCTAATTTATCTCCTCAATACAAATGCAGGAATTCTAATACAGTATTTTTCTCCCCTATTCTGTGAGGAAAAAGTCTACATCACCCCCTGAAGTATGGGGTGGTGTTTAATTTATCTCCTCAAGTATGAAACGGTCTAATTTATCCCCTGAACTTTCCAAAACCGTCTACTTTACCCCCTGGGGCAGTTTTGGACGGCGGTTTGCTACAGTAACCATGTTTTGCTACAGTAACCAAATCGTTAAAAAATCATAGTAAATCACAGAAAAATCGTAAAATGAAAAATCTAATTTTGTTAGACTCCACATGAGTAGATCTACACAATGAACATATAATATGGTATGCTTTAGTACAAAATTTTTGCTATAGCTTTAAATTTATTAGGATTTTCCAATAAATTTAAAGCTACAGCAAAAACTTTTTACTAAAGCACACCATATTATATATTCATTGTGTAGATCTACTCACGTGGAGTCCAACAAAATTGGATTTTCTATTTTACGATTTTTCTGTGATTTACTATAATTTTTTAACGATTCGGTTACGGTAGCAAAACCATGGTTACGGTAACAAACCGCCGTCCAAAACTGCCCCAGGGGGTAAAGTAGACGGTTTTGGAAAGTTCAGGGGATAAATTAGACCGTTTCATACTTGAGGAGGTAAATTAGACACCACCCCATACTTTAGGAGGTGATCTAGACTTTTTCCTATTCTGTGAACTAAACGAGGCCTCGGTGTTTTTGGCTTTCATCATGGCCAGCTCGAGGCTGACCCAGTGTTTGAAGCCCTTTTGTTCGTTGCCTTCCTGCATGGCTCAAGTAGCGCCGCGCGCCGCGCGCCCCTTTTCTGTTGCGTCTCGGCGGATAGATTCTTTTTCGTTGCATGCGTTACTTCGCTAGTAGTTAGTAGTTAGTTACTGTAGGTCTGTAATCAGCTAAGCTAGCTAAGACGCGGTCGAGGTGGTGGTTGCCCTTTTAAAAAAAAATCCTCTAGCCCTTTCCAACAAAGTCGGATGCATGCATGGAACGAGCTCAATGGGCACAGGAAACTTACAGGATGTCCACATCGGTTATATTGCTCTCACTTTAAATGTCGCTTACAGTTTAAAATGAAATTCCAATATTCCATGGAGCTATTTATTTGGACGGTGAAAGTGATCGAAACTTGGCGGGGGCAACTGATGCGCTATCTGTAGATAGAGGTCGGAGCACGTCCGCGGAAAATGCCCAAAGGATGCGCCCTTTTTTCGCTGCTTTTGACGGCTGAGACTCGCCCTTTAGCTTCTGTGTTCCCGGTTTTCCACTCTCCTTTCGCCTTTCGTGCCTGGCTCCATTTTTTATTCCAAAATATTTCGTAAAAAAACAGTAGCTTTGTCACATCGAATCTTTAGACGCATGCATGGAGTATTAAATATAGATAAAAAATAAAACTAATTACACAGTTTAGGCGAAATGGACGAGACGAATCTTTTAAGCCTAATTAAGCCATGATTGGATACTAATTACTAAATAATAACGAAAATGCTAAAGTATCATTTCGTAAAATATTTCAGAAACTAAACAAGCCCCTCATGTACTATCACCGTACCGGCATGATTCAACTTGCACAAGGCAAGTTGTCGACTCGCCGCTGTATGTGGGTGAAAAAAAATTCAACAGTTTATTCACTGCACTTTCCATCTCGCCGCCGTGCATGACGCACGTAAGTAACGTACTTAGGCGTTAATTAAGCAATTTAGCCAATTTGACCTTGGTAAATGAAGGGAATCACTATGTGCGTTTCAGCTACTTCATTTTTTGGTGGCAGTAATTAGCACGAATGTCGTCATGCTTATTCTTAACCTGCACTCCTGCAACATACGTACTGTACAGCGGGGTGGTACTACTCTACTGTCAAGCAAAGCATGCGTGTACTCGTATACTTGCATCACGTATTTACTTGCTGCTGTCAGTTGTTAAGCTTTTGGGTCTCCGGTGACGAAATGTTCGTGCACTGCTGTGTTGTTTTAGGTGGAATAGCTGGAACCACTTTGGCTGCGGGATCAACGAGAACCTCATCAAGCAGACAGGTACCCCTTCCCCTACCCACTCCATGTCTCCATCTCCATCTGAGGCAACCAGCTAGTCCTTTTCTTTCTCGGCTGCTTGGTTTGCTAGGAGTAGGTAGTCTTTTGCGTGTTCGCGGTCTCGCGGATGAGATGCGGGCGTATCTGCTGCATGTTCTCGGGGCGAAAAAAAAAGGGAGTGCTAGTGTGTCGTGTGTGTATTATTATCCGCGAGACGTCGATTCCGTGGTCCGTGCCGAGTGCCGACTCTCCCTTTCAGCTTTTGGGTGCGGTCGAGTTCGGCAGGGTCCTGTTCATCCGGCTTCTAATCTGTACTTTTCAGCTGGTTTTTTTAGCCAAAACAATATTTTTGTCTCACAACAAATCAATTAACGATATTTTTTCAACCGGCTTATCAGCACAGCCGAACGGGGCCGAGGGTCGGTCGGTCGGTTAGGCTCTCTCTCACGTACGTAGCATTAGCATCCTGTTGGTTCGGGTGGCATGTTAGCATCAGCAAATTCGGCGATGCGCTTGCGCACAAGAGGATTTTGTTGCGTCTCTGTCCGCTTTTCAATCGTCCTGCTCGAGAAGGACAACCAATGCAACCTTTTTTAGCTTGTCTGGGTTAGAACCAAATCAACCATGGTGGTGCTGCCTGTGCGCAAGTTGCATCGACATCACCGATTGTGTAGGTAACCAGAAACTCACGACACTCCAAATAGTACGTATAGGTTCAAAAGAGGTGCCGTTGGTATGGACTGCGGAAATCATGTATCTGCTTCCCGGATTTCGCAAGACGTCTCAGCTCCACCCCCTTACTCTATCTTTTACAAGCAGGAAAGATTTATGCTAGGCACGTATATGCCGGGCAGAACTCCTGCCGGTCGTTTCAAAAAAAAAATCCTGGGAACAATTTCAGTTCAAGTATACATTACCATCCAAACAACCTGTCGTTGTCAGTGACAACACGCGGCCGGGTTAGTAAACCAGGCGATCAGAATGCGGAGCACAAGGCAGAGATGCCCACCGAGGCTTGTGCTGTTGTGCATTGGGGACCGGCCATCGGATACCGCAAGTAGATACAGTTCGCCAATCACCACCGCCGCGCGACTGATGTCGGCCGGCGAAAATTATCTACTAGTTCCTGGGTCCTGGCTTCCTGCAGAGTTGTTGGATGTTTGTTACAGCTTGCACCTTGCAAGCAGCAAACTGAAATGCAAGTCATGGACCCTCCAAGGAGGGAGAGGACAAACCAGATTCGCCGCACCGCACAATGCCAGATTCCTCTTCCCTCCCCGGCTCCCCCGCTCTCTTTCCTGCTTCATGCCATCCAATCCTCTAGCCGCTCTTTATTCTTTCAGCACCGGCCGGATCAGATCAGATCTGAGGTGTTTTTGCCTTTAACTCCTGCGCAGATGGTCTCGCCCAACGACCAACGACTCGATACAGTCGGAGCACTGTGGCTCAGCTGAACCGCTTGATTACTTCAGAAAAGTTCAGAACACAAACCATAAAAACACACACTTCAGACACCGAGAGAAACAAAATACCATGTGTGACTGTGTGTAGCTAAATTTTCTGGCAGAAACATGCAGAGAATATTTCATTTTTTATTAAAAAGTGAAGAGTTACAAAGGGATTGGCAGAGTGTGTCCTTGGGAAGTTTTCTATATATTGTTCATTACATGACGACCCATACCCATAAGGCTCATGATCCACCGACAAAAGGGCTCCATGGATTCTTCCTCTTGTTCCTGGAGCGTTGAATGGAAAATTGAATGAATCATGATCCCCACGGCATGTGCTGGCGGATCTCTGAATAAATCTAGATATCGTCTTTATGAATAAATCTAGACGGCGGTCTTTGTGACAGGATACATTAATTGTAATCTTTGTGGTCCAATGGACAGGATAGCAAATCAATTGACCATTGTGTCACCATGGTCTATAGAATCTATGTGGTTGTTGATGGACGAAAGCATTGAGAAAAAAGGGACGTCTGAGCCTGAGCCAACAAAGTTGGGTCAGACAAGGATTGGTGCAGCCTAACCTAACCAGTTTCTAATAGGAGAGGGGCAGATGTAGATCATGCACCTGCTCCTCTTGGACTGTCTCCATTGACATATAACTGTGATTAGTACTGAACCACTTAGTCACCAGTTCCATGTTATGGGTGGTTGAAGCGGGACAAATGGCCCGTGAGCACGTTGTTGTATCAGAATAATGCAAAGGATATATTATCCTGTAAAACTTCTCCTATCAACAATGATCATTCATAAACTTGCCATCGTTTCATACATATTTGGTTTGGAGAAATTGCTCGAGATCCTCAATTCTGCTCTAATAGTTTTCCTTTTCTTCAGCTGATGCACTGGTCAACACTGGTCTGGCGAAATTGGGCTATGAATATGTTAATATAGGTATGGATTATGATCTAAACCTCATTGTATGATATACATAAATTAGTCCTTCGCTGAAAGGTTTTGCGTATCTTTTTTCAGATGATTGCTGGGCAGAATCTGACAGGGACTACCAGGTAAGAAGATCCAATTTGCCTACAGATGCAGCACGCTAAGTCGCTAACCACTAACCACCCAAATAAAAAATGTGGAGAGGAACTTCTAGAAAGCACAAAAGTAAACGGAGAGGAACTCATCAATAACTAGCTGATAGAGAACTTTAAAACTTTGTTTTCATATATATGGTAATGAGGATTTAAATGCAGAACTAGGATGTGGACTATTGCAGCTATAATGAGTAAATGAAGTTTTTTTTCTTTTACAAACTTTTGTCATCCAGTGGCCAAAACACACTCTACTTTTATTTTCCTCTTACAGGATGATCTGACTACATTTTAGTACTGTCGATCTGTCGCTATTTACAAAGTTGCATTATTATTTCTCAGGGAAACTTTGTTGCAAATAGACAAACCTTCCCCTCTGGCATCAAGGCACTCGCAGATTATGTGCATGCAAAAGGGCTGAAGCTTGGCATCTACAGTGATGCTGGGTAAGCTAGGCTGCTAGCTATCAAAAATAAGTTTTGTTATGATATATAGGTGCCAATTTATTCTGGTTCTAGAGTAACTGTAATCCTCAATACCGAAGCAAAATAATAATTTGTAATAGCAAACCACTGAATTGCTACTGTTCATTGCAGGACACGGACATGCAGCCAAAAAATGCCAGGATCACTTGATCATGAAGAGCAGGATGTGAAAACATTTTCATCTTGGGTAAAATCTCTTTCTATTGCTTCCCTGATGACTGTGCCAAATCAACATTTTCTGGTGTTCTTCTAACTCTTCTTCTCTCAACTCCAGGGTATTGATTATCTGAAATATGACAACTGCAATGATGCTGGCAGGAGTGTAATGGAGAGGTAAACAAGAAAGATACCTTAAAACTGCATTGTGATTGATGCATCTAGCATTGCATGCCAGATTGCTGAGTAACTTATGGCTATCGCAGATATACTAAAATGAGCAATGCTATGAAGACCTATGGAAAGAACATCTTCTTCTCGCTGTGTGAATGGTGAGTTTCCTCCTAGCAGCACTTCTGTCCAGAGGGAAGAAATTGTTACTGGTACTAATTTCTTCAACTGTGCCTCTTCTATATAGGGGAAGACAAAATCCTGCTACCTGGGCAGGCAGCATGGGAAACAGCTGGAGAACAACTGATGATATCGCTGACAACTGGGGCAGGTGCTGTTCATTTCATTTTAATCTCCCTTGGATAGCTACTGAAATTGACAGGACTAATCACAGTTACCATGATATTTCAGCATGACATCTCGTGCAGACCAGAATGACAGATGGGCTTCCTATGCCGGACCTGGTGGGTGGAATGGTAAGAGTTCAGACATCAGATGATTCTGTTCGTGCCTAAACATTTGTGAATTGAAAATCGATAATAGATTCTTTTGTGTTTGAACATCAGATCCTGACATGCTTGAAGTGGGCAACGGTGGTATGTCTGAGGCAGAGTACCGCTCTCACTTCAGCATCTGGGCACTTGCCAAGGTACTAAGCATCTTAACAGTGCTATTGCAATGTAAAATGTTCTGCAGTTTCATCATGGGAAACATGTCTTGCCTTTTGCAGGCTCCTCTTCTGATCGGGTGTGACGTGCGGTCAATGAGCCAGCAGACAAAGGACATACTCAGCAACTCGGAAGTCATTGCGGTGAACCAAGGCAAGATTTCCCTTTCACATTCTTAACTTTGATGATTTATGGCGTTTTAGTGTACTGATGCAACAGATCTCTGAACAGATAGTCTTGGTGTCCAAGGAAAGAAAGTGCAATCCAACAATGGCTTGGAGGTAAGTTTTCCTCAACCTTAGCATTAGCACCTTCCATGAAGCAGTTTGTTCCACAGCAAAAGAACAGAAAGCCTTAGTATTGTTCTGATTTCTGATGCTGAGAGTGCTGTGTTCTTTTGTAGGTTTGGGCTGGGCCACTCAGCAACAACAGGAAGGCCGTGGTGCTCTGGAACCGGCAGGGCTACCAGGCAACCATCACCGCACAATGGTCGAGCATCGGGCTTGCTTCATCCACCGCTGTCACTGCTCGTGACCTTTGGGCGGTACACTTTCTTTCTTTCTTTCTTTCTTTCTTTCTTTCTTCAGATTGCATACTCCATAACATAATCATGTAATGAAGGTTGATGCTCAGAGCCTCAGACTGAGATTTCATATTCCATTTTGTTGTGCAGCACTCATCATTCTCGGCTCAGGGACAATTATCAGCTTCAGTGGCACCACATGACTGCAAGATGTATGTCCTGACGCCAAATTAACTTAGAAGACAATAGCAGATTCCATAGTGTGGGATGCAACCATTCGATCAAGATTCAGGAAAAAGAGTATGCAGGCAAGGATTCCAAGAGAAGGAAACGAGATATCATAGTGGGGAATAATTTATAATCTGTAAGTGTATCTAAGGCACTGTCAAATGTCAGTGCCTGTATTACTGAATGTTTGCAACGAAAGTCGCAGCAATAAAATTGGCTTGCCCACCACTCTCTTTACGAGCATGTGAACGGATTTCAGAGAGCGGGAGAAATATACAGACTTCTAAGCTTATACCATCATGGTTTCGTTTCGTTGAATATGGAAATGCCATCCCGCTTTCGCCGATTCTTCACCCACTCAATGGCACGACAGGCATCGCTCATTGCCATCTGAATTGAGGAGAGAATTTTCGTACGCTATAAAATTGTAACGGCAGGTTCCACGCAGAACCAATTGATGCATCTAACAAACTGAAGCCGTCAAGCCGGGATACCTTGATCTGGTGGGAGAGCGGGCGGCGCCGAGCAGCTTCCTGGCGCCTGGCCGCGATTATCACAAAACTCATCCTTTTCTCCTTAGTCTCCCAAATTCAGACACGTGACCCACGGCTAATTTTCTCACTGTGCTTTTACAAATTTCAAAAAAAATCCTAGAGATAGATTGAGATACGCCAAATTCAGATGAAATATTTAGAGGTCACGAAAATATATATAGACGTTTAAAAATAGTTTTATCTCTAAAAAATGGGAAAAAATGCATAAAAAATATAGAAAATTCCTAAAACATTTTAATCAAAGTATAAACGTGTTTTAAAAATTTTGCATGACAAAAATATGAGATGCAACTAGAATGAATATAGCATACATTAATGTTGAATGCATTTATGCTATGCAATTGTAATGGTTATGTATTATGTATTGTATATTTGGTAAGTTTTGAAAACATGTTTACAGATTGATTAGAATGTTTTAAGATTTTTTTTTTGAATATTTCTTCATTTTCCTAGATCTAAACCTACTTTTTAAAGCATCTAGAGATATTTTCATGAGCTCTAAATATTTCATTTGAATTCCTTTTAGAATTTTAAAAGCTTATAGATGTGTCATATCACGTGGTTTAAAGAACTTATCAACATTTAATGAAATTTTAATTAGAAAAGTTAACCACCTTCAAAATCACTCAAAATCAGGACACGATTTTAAAACTACCTGATTTTAGAGTTTGAGGAGGAAAATCAGACTAATATAAGGTGATAGTTGGGGAAAGTGATTAACTTTAAAACAGATTACCCAAACCAAATTAGCCCACAACCTTCTCAGTCTGTTTCCCTCCAAACCAAATCGGCCCAATAAGATAAGCAGACCATAAAAACGGTTTCGCCGGCATGCTGCAACCCTGCCGTTTGCCCGTTTCTTCTTCTTCCACTACCTCCAGCGTGCCGTCGCTGCTGATCTAGGTACGCCGGGTGCCCAGGTCTTCTTCGGGCCTTCACCGGCGACGGGCACCACCAGGTATGCCCACCCCTTGGTCCTCCCTTCCTGCTGTGCGAAACCGAGCACCCAAACCCTAACTTACTATTTGCAATCGGATCTGATCTATTCATGTATTTTGCGGTTATGCCTACTAACTTTTGAGTGCGTTGCAAAAATTATCGTGTACACCCATCACCCAGGTCCTTTGCTGGGTCCGCCCCTGAGTAATGGCATATCACATTGAGATATAACCGCATCCGTTGATTGAAAATCATGTTATTCCAATTTTCCTATGCACCGCATAGTGGCAGCAGTATTTTTGAACTGATGTTAGCATTTTTCTTCTTCCCTTAGCTCAGCATCTGATGCGAAATCACTGCCAATATTTACACGAAAAATAGGACAAATTTCATCCGGAATAGCTTTATAAATGATGCCGTTTCAGTACAAAAAACACAAAACTCAGAAAATTCAACGAGTTAAAAACTCCTGTTTAGTCGGCAATTTAAGATGGGAAAGCAACCATAGTCCGTAAAGTTTCAGAGTTTCGGATTCATGGTGCAAACTATTATTAGGCATTTTAAGCTTCTCCATTTATGGGATGGGATTAACATATATATACAATACAAAAGATTGGTCACTATTTCCTTTTTTTTCTCTATGCTAACTTGCAGCTGCATGTATATGTAGCATATGCTTCAAGCGAACAAGGACGAAATGGGTTCTTCTGAGGATGACTTCACCCCACTGTCTGAGTTGGACGTTGGAATGAACACATGTAGAGTCCGGGTGCGCGTCTCGCGGCTGGGGGAATCCTTCAATCCAAAAAATGACATATCGTTCGGCCTTGACTGTCTTCTGATTGATGATGAGGTGATGCATTCCCTACCAAGTTAAACACCAAATGGCTGATCACATTGCTTGCTACAAATGTTAAATTACCATCCTTTGAGTTTTCAATACACTGATTCTTCCACTTGTTTTTCACTTGTAGGGTGAAACTACGATATAGACCAGTTTGAAGAGCAGCTAATTGAAGGGAAGGTCTATGCCCTGTCGGATTTTATAGTTGATGATACTAGGGAAAGCTACATGACCTGTAGCAATGAGTTCACTATATACTTTGGAAGGCAGACAGTGGTCAATGAGATAGAAGGAGATATTGATTCGATACCCCTCCACAGCTTTGAGTTCATAGATTTTAAGAATCTCCGTTCTAGGTGCGACGACAATAGCATATTAACAGGTAGATTCTTTTGGAACTGCAAATTTGATCAGAGTTAGACCTGCCACATTTCTATCTCATTCCCCCCCTTACATGCGTGGCTATATAAATTGCGCAGATGTTCTTGGCCACATAGTATATGTTGGGGATCTGCAGGAGGTCGAGAAAAAATCCCGCACTATAGAAATTTGCAATGCAACAATTCAGAATTTGAGGTAATTGAATACAGTTCTCCTTTTCGGATGATTGATGCCCCTTGATAACTCCTCACTGCTGGAGTTACTGTTTACAGTGGAAGGAAACTGGGTGTCACATTGTATGGAGATATTGCTTGCGGTTTTGCTGAAGATATGCTCGAGAAAGGCCAAAAAGCCTCAGTTGTTGCTGTCTTTGCAGGAATGCGTGTTGAAAGCTCACATTCAGGTTAATCCTTGATCCACCTTTTCATTGTCGGCTTTTACCATGTATACTATCAAGTTATATTTCTTTCTTTTTTTTATTGTAAAACGTTAATCTCTATCATTTGATGCAACTATAGTGTGTACTGAGATATTCTGGTGCCATTTGTTCTGAAGTCATGATCTTTTGTGTTATAGTTTGCTCTACAACATGTTCGAAGTACTATCTAGATTTGGAAATACCAGAGGTTCAAGAATTCTGTGCGAAGTGAGTGGACTTCATAAGTTAATACCTACATTGATGGTTGATCTGTGATGTATTAGTACGTGGCTAACTTTTCGTGTTCATGCAGTCTGCGCATTCAGCTAGAAAACCCTATTCCAGAAAAAAGTGAAGCTCAGAAGTTAGCCGAGAGTTGGCGAACAATTGAACAGATAAAACGCCTCGATCCAAAGGATTATGACGAGGTTAATTAAGAGGCTGCTCTTATCATGACGTGCAAAGCTTATCTGTTTTTCTCACATACCTGTCTTCACTTGTAGGATACCACGTTTCTGTGCAGAGTCTCCCTGATAGATATAGATTGCACCAGTGGTTGGTGTTATCTTGGATGCAATACCTGCTACAAGTCAATGTACAAGGCCCCAAGAAAATACAAGTGCAGCCGATGTGGCCCAATTAAGAGGCCAATTAACTGGTATGCTGCCATTTGTTGCTCAATTGATCATCAATTTTACTTGTTGCTCAATTTGCAAGTCACTAATTACCACACTGCTGTTCTGGGCACGCAAGGTACAAGCTGAAGACGACGGTGCAAGATGAAACCGGCACAATGACCTTGATGATCTTCTGTGAGGTGGCGGAGGAGCTGGTTGGTGTCTCTGCAGAGGAGCTCGTTGATGAGATTGAGGATGACGAGGAGTGGTACACCCTGCCAGAAGAAATCGAGGATCTTCTTGGATCGACCCACACCTTCCAAGTGTTTGACAAGCATCTAAGCGGGAGCTTCTCGGTATATTCAATCATGGATGATGATACCGTCCCAGTCTCTTCTGCAACCATTAGTCAATGCAAGGAGGAGAGTGTACCTGAGGGCAGTGTTAACGCAGCAGTCCCTTCTCGAGCCACTACTCAATGCAAGGTGGAGCCCATCGTTGAGGACAGTGTTGGTATGGCAGCCCCTGCTCCAACCATGATTCCATGCAAGGAGGAGCCTGTCCTTGAGGAAAATTTTAGCATGGTAGTCCCTGCTCCAACCACGAAACATGAATGCAAGGAGGAGCCATTCCTTGAACACACTGTTAACATGGCAGTCCCTACGCCAACCACTGCTCAATGCAAGGAGGAGGAGCCTGTCCCTGAGGACAATGTTGGCACGGGAGAAGCAAGGTTGAAGTCCACTCGACTCCAGAAGCCTAACAAGCGTCTGCGAGGGGATGACTGGATCAACTAACTCGTTTGGGCCACATTCAGAGTTCAGACACTCTGTGACTCGTTTAGCGTACCTTAGGTTAATGCATCCTCTAGGATGGGTCCTGTTCTCTTCTAGTACCTGGGAACAACTGTATCTACTGCTTTGTGTTGTGACTCGATCTGGTGTCAGTGTTAGGTAACTGACCATTAGCGTGTTTAAGAACGCTGTTCATCGTACCACTGTTAATGCCAAATGTGCTTGGCGTTGAGTGGCGTGCTTTGTTAGCGCCTGTGCGACGCGGTGCTCACGGGTTTATAATCCGGAAATCACCCTGTTCGGCTGCCCTTATCAGCACGGCTTATTAGCCGTGGTACAATGTTTTTCTCTCACAACAAAACAACCACAGCCGGCTTATAAGCCGTAGAAACAGCCTGCCAAAAAGGGTAATTATACATGTTACTACTACTACTAGAGTATCTTACAACAAGTAGGTAGTCTTGCAACTTCGATGGGAAATTGAACTTCCGTCATTTTGCAAGCGATGTCGGTGCCGAGGACCGCCGTCGTGACGAGGGCGGCGACGAAGACAGATGCATCAACGCATGGCAGCTCGAGAGGCCGCGGAGCTGCTGACCGGTGGTGGCGCGGACAGAAGGAGGAGGTGATCTGCTCGGCGCAGAAATGGAAAAGCGGCATACGTGATCGCTCTGCCTGCTCCTGAAATGCAAGTGCGGAGAGGACAGGGTGCGAGTGCCAAGCCAGAGCAAATCAAAGAATACCTGCTTACCTTCCTTCCGAATTCAGCGGATATGGTCATTCCAATTTATTCCCGCCAATCACGTGCACATCACGCTCGACTCGGCTCACTTGCATGCTCTTTGTCCTTGAATTGAACCGAAAGCATCGCAATGAGCAAGCACGTTCCTGCAAGTGTGACAGCAGGCGAGTGAGGTCACTAGGGTAGTGTTTAGTTGAGAGACAAGGTATAGAGTGAGATGGTCTGATACATGACGATCTTATTTTCTGTTTGGTTCAGAAAGGACGTGATCGACATATTTATTTATTTTTTGCTTGAGATCACCAAAAGTAAGATTAGCTATATGACAGGTGAGGGCCACGTGCCAGTCTCTTCTCTCGCCTCTTCTTCTTTCTCCATCCCTCATTCCAGTTCGCATGTATCACTCTCCCGCGGCCGGCCCCACGTCCGCCCTCCCGCCTTTATATATGGCCATTGTCGCCGTGCCACCCAGCTGTGCCTTCACTGATGGGTCGGCGACGCCCGCCCTTCCATGACACTCTCCAAACCTCAAACCACGGCGTTCGTAGCCTAGGGCTAAGGATGTCACACACGACCTCCACCCTTCATCCCTGCATCTGACGGCACCGCGACACGACTCTCGGCGCCGCACGCCGCCGGCCTTGTCTCCTGGCTTCTCTTCCTCGCATGCCCCATGCATGCACCAAGCTAGAGATGACTTTGTCCGCTCAAAAAAAAGAGGGACATGGAGTCACGGAATCTTTATAGAATATTTCGAGTGGGATGTTTTTAACTCCATATGTCTCTGAACAAACACCAAAAAAAAGAATTCATTTTGTCCATACTCTAAAAATCCTTCTAACCAAACACTACCAAAACAACAACTTTGTTAGGGCTAGAGGAGATAGATGATAGATGTTGTTTGGGCCCCACATGGCTTGTGATAGTAAGGTCAGGGAGTGATGAAGGCTAAAGTGGTATGTGTCCCAATTATGTGGTTGATTTGACCCAAGAAAAAGATATAATAAAAAAGGTCAAAATATTATACTTAAGAGGTAGCCTTATTAACTAAAACACGCTATACCTATTAATTTACATGTCTCATCCTATCCAATACGAGATAGAACTATGCCATCTTTTTTTCACCCTCTCGAACTAACCAAATAAAAAAACGCTAACCATCCCATCCTTCTAACCAATCGAGGATTGAGATCATCTCATCTAAAAAAACATACATATGACCATCCCATCTCATGTTAAGCACCGGCGAAGGGCTAGTGGTTCGTTAGGTTTGTTGTTTTCTTCAGATCTTAGCATTTGGTATGCTTTTTAGAGGTAGCAGTTGGTTGCCTTTCGATGTGGCGATCTCACCTCTTCTTTTGGTCTGTTCTACAACAAGGTCCTCATCTTCAATACACTATTCTGATAGTGAAGGATTGTAAGTCTGCTTCCTTGGAGGTTTCCTCTAGCCAATGTTCTTTCAATGAATACTAGATCTCGTTGTCAGCAGCGAGTGGCTATTTTGGTCTTCAAGGCCTTATTTGATTATTTTCCTTAAGACATATCAAATGTGACACTCTTTTGAGTGTCTTTATAAAAAAAGGAACTAACACATGAGACTCTAATTATTCACCTGGACACTAGAATGGTCCGTTGTAGTTTAGAATGGAGTAAGGCCACTTGAATGGTGCAAGCGATTTATTTTAAAATATTCTCCTATTTCTTTATTTTTTAAATATTAAAAATACCATTAGGCCATCCAATTCTCTTCTTCTTAGATCCTTTTGCACTGTTATGCATTTCCTCCACATCTGCAGAGAGAAACTGAACTTCAAGGTGTTTTAGAGTTTCAAGCCAATTCTAGGTTGTGATCAAATTCCTACTCCCTTTGCAAAGGTGTTTGGTTGAAGAACAGAATAGGGGACCAGGGGTTGAATAGGAACCCTCAAAATCTTGTCTCGCCGAGCAAACGAGTGATATGTAAGCTATTTTTCAAAGGTCAACCCAAGTGTCCCTTCTAGTTCTAGTTCTCCCCAGGATCACACAGTCACAGCACACCTACTGGCCTTAGGAGCACGACTAGGATGATCCAAAGCTAAACGAGCAAAAGGACAGGGCAAAACACCAAAAATTAGTAAAAACATATCACTGTTTAGCCAAAACTCAATCACATAAATTTGGATCACCTGGTTTCAAAATCGGATGATTTGTTTTTCTAGATTTCAGCTTGAGAAGATTTTTTTGAAAAAAAGGTAAAGAGCAAGCAAAATGACCCCATGGTGTGTTAAATCGTTGTTGGGTTGATGCAAAAAAATGAGTAGAAAATTGAGTTACTCACTAGTCAATTCCATACTTGTGTAGATTTAATTGGAAAGCTTCTTTAGTATACTAAGTGATTTGATCGTTTGTGTTTGATTTACAGTGAATTATATAAATTGTGTGGGAAAAAATTCTTACATGTTTGTCATGTGAGAAGTAACCTTGTATGTTCGCCTATACGATCCTTTTACCATTAAGGCTGTAATAATTATATGTGATATCAGTATAAATACAATATAACGTACGTGATTCAACCAAATATTGGTTAAGTATAACATATGTGCCTGGCTATTCGCACTACCTAGAAATGCAGGCTGGATCCACCGTGTACCTAACTACCTATTCATCGAGACATGCAAGACAAGGCTAATGTTAATCAGATGTAGTACCTGTTCCCCCAAAAAAAAAAAGATGTAGTACCTAAAAATAGATACTATTCTTGAATAAAATGAGGAGATGGGAGGCTGATTAGGTTTTTCTCATGCTGTTTCAATAAAATTGCCGTTGCAGAGGATACTCCTTATATTCCTTCTTCATCGCCCCTGGAGTTCATCTGAGGTAAGAGAGGTTTTTTGTCTTCAATCTTATTTGTGTATTTGAAATATTGAACTGCCAGATTCCCCCTCCTCTAGTGCACTGGGGATTCATCGATCTCCATTTGAGGACTCCAACCCATGCTGTTGTTATTGTCATGATGCCGTCTCATCTTTTGGTGGAGTTTGGAACCACAGCAAATGATTGAAATTTACTTTCTACAATAGAACATTTTTTATGGATCAAACGAGTTTTTACATGCTCCCTATAGTATCCCCCTACCTTCCTTTTCATTATGGAACTCACAAGCGAACTTCGGCTTAACAAACATGGTTGCATGTTAATCTACAGTTTGTTGCATGGTATCTAGATGACTTGACGCTCGAAGATTTATGCAATGACCGTGTTATCTTTTCGAATATACATATTGAAATCAGACCCCGTACCATGGTACACACGTGTCGTTTGAAACTTGGTCCCATGTTAGATTTGGATTTTGTTGGCTCTAGATTGAAAACATGGTGTTGTATTGTATTTTGGTTAGAAACGTGTGGACGACAGGAGTGAGATGCGGACGGCGGAGAGCGAGGTGCGTTGAGATGTGTTGAAGGACGCATACTCAGGGGAGAAAAACTTTCGCACTTTAATATTAGGTATATATATTAGATATAGATGATGCACATATATATATATGAGCCATTCCCTTTGTTCTTATTATTTATATAAATATTCAAGTATTTGTTACATTCCATATTGATCCTTCCTCATACCTCAGGTACACTTCAGTCAATTCAGAAGATCCAATATGAGGAGTAGCGATGAAGGCCTTGTGAATGTGATGCCCATCTTGATAATTGTGCTTTTCGGACGCCTGACATTGCCTGGTAAGTATACTTCACCTTCTTGTGTTAAACCCTAATTATATAAAATTCATGATGGATACAATTGGATATTATCTACTAATAATAAAAATAAATTTTAAATAGGTTGTCCTGAGCTACTCAAGGCAGGAGACGCAACGAGTTACCAAAATAGTCTTATATCTATGGACACAAGCTCAAGTGCAGTTATAGTCCAAAACACATCGGTAGGGGAGAAAAAGTTCACTATAAAATTTTGTGTGAGGTATAACTGCGACGAGGATCATCACCCCTGCTACTGTTGTGATAACAACCCACGGGACCAATATTGTTACCACACAATGGAGAAGTGTCAAGCCAATTGCCCCGCGTGCAACCCTCATTGCCCCCCACAACAATTGAATCAAACAATGATGGTAGGGAGGTCTTCACGCACATTAACGAATTCTACTTTAGTTAGAGGTGCATGATCTTACACTTGTTATATTTGCATGTCATTTGCACAATATATATGTTAGCATCCGGTTTTCCTAAGAAGAATAAACACTTGTTATATGTGTGTCCAGGATATCCATAAGACACATGTAGTGACAAATATGAAAAATATCATAAACGCTGCTCATTAAATAGCAAAAATATATTTATGTTAACACTTACATCTTTGAAAGAACACAACAAAAACGATTAGGCCCCATTCGGTTGTTCTGGAACAGGTCATTCTGGGCCTGAAACCATTCCTCCGTAATACAAATTTGTGAAGGAAGGATGTGGTTGGAATCAATCTCAAATAACCGAACAAGGCCTTACTAATCTTCTCTTAGACCTCCATTCTCCACAGATATGATTGATCGGAGGAGTACTCACCTGGTACTCATAAAACTCCTAAAAAACTCTTAAGATGCTTATAAGGTGTGTGTTTACACAGTACTCACCCGGTACTCTTACGATGTTTATAAGGGTAAGGTGTGTGTTTATAGAGATGAGTGTGTGTATTTGCGTTCGCAAAAGCAAAAAAAAAAAAACGCATAAGATGCACCATATGATTCCCATTTAAGATGCACCATATGCTTGAGTGCGGCAATTAACGACTGGCATATCGTACGTGTAATGCGTACCACCCCATCGTCTCCTGCCACGGCCAGCTGAGCCCACTTGTTGTTCCTTATTATCAAATGCAGACTTGCTGATCTTTAATCCTTCCTGTCGAGCATCAGTTGCAATTGGTTTATGTGTGAATGCGTCTAGCAGCTTGCAGGGAGGTCATTGAGAGAGTCTTCATGCATGCTAACCTTTTTTTAATGCTCGTGTAATAGTAACGCTAGGAACATCATATTTGTATCATCACGACGTTAATTTTTTTTTTCCGTTGGAACGTACGAACATTTATCTAATATAAATACTCTACTAATAAATCCTTAAGAAACGGCCTTGTGCAATATTGGTACGGAGGAAGCGGACGTACGCGAGCAGAGTTGCTCTCGCAGGATCTCGGGCAGACGGCGAACCGAAGGGGAAAAAAAAAAAAGTCGCACGTGGCCCCGTCTCCGCCGCGCCCCGCTCCTCCTTTACAGCCTCACAGGCTCACAGCCTCCCGCGTCCGGACCCGCGCTCGAGGCTTCCCGCGCGGTCCCGCCTCCGGCAACGATGCTCGCCGCCGCGCGCCCCGTGTCCGCCCACCTCCTCCTACTCGTCCTGCTCCCTTCTCCTGCCCGCCTCTCACATCCCGCCCCCACCCGCAGACTCTACGCCCTCGCCCCCGCCCGCCGCCCTGCGGCGGCGGCCGTGCGCGCGCGCCGCGAATCCTCTCCTCCCTCCGCGCCCTCCCCTCCCGCTCCCGCCCCGGCCGACTCGCTCGACTGCGTCGGCACCGGCGCCGAAGACGCCGCTAGTCCCCTCCTTCCCACGCGCTCCCCAGCCCCAGGCGCGTCCAAGGACGATGGGAAGAACGAGGGCGACGCGGCGGTTTCGGCTTCATCCCCTGCCGGGAGGGAGCTCTGGGAGTGGGCATCCCTGGTGTCGCCCTTCTTCTTCTGGGGCACGGCTATGGTGGCCATGAAGGGGGTCATCCCCCGCACGGGCCCCTTCTTCGTCGCCGCGCTGCGCCTGCTCCCCGCCGGCGCGCGGCAGGAAGCAGCCCTCCGGCTGGGAGGCCTGGCTCGCCATCGCCGCGTTCGGACTCATCGACGCCGCCTGCTTCCAGGTGCATACTCGTCGCCATGTTGACAGCTCAAGGCGTGAGCTTTTAGCGCCTGTGCCTCCTCGAGTGTGTCTGTGGTTCTTGGAATCAAAAGCGCGGTGTTTGTTCTTGGTTGCTTTCACAGGGCTTCCTCGCGGAGGGATTGCAGAAGACGTCGGCTGGGCTCGGGAGCGTAAGGCGAAATCCAAACTCCCGCGGTGTTCTTTAGCTCATCAGGCAAGGCAAGCAATTGCCTTGTCGTCTTGGCCCGGTGAGCTGGTAGCACTTACGCAGTTCAACTCTCCATTCCAGGTCATCATTGACTCGCAGCCATTGACGGTTGCTATCCTTGCATCACTGCTCTTTGGAGAGTCGATTGGCGCCATAGGAGTTGGAGGGCTCGTGTTGGGTGTCGTGGGGCTCTTGCTTCTCGAGGTTTGCCTTCTGCTGATGCGACTTCAAACTTAACATATACAGTAGACAGGTTGGCAATCTTGGGACCTGAATATTGATTATAGTGACAAAAGTTCCATTGTTCATATTCTGTTTTCTTCATGTTCAAGTGCATATTTGCAACATTTGAAGGCAGACATTCATGCAATATATATATATATATATATATATATATATATATATATATATATATATATATATATATATATATATATATATATATATATATATATATATATATATTATGCTCTTTATTATGCAATATTTTGGACCACACCTTAACTGATTTGGTGTTTAAAACAATTGTCTTCTGCAAATGTTCTATATTCTTCTCCACTGTTTCTATGTCAAGTGTATATTTACATCACATTCATCTGTAAAATGTTCAAAGATGGTTGGTCAGTTTGGACTCTATGAAATTCAGATCGTGAATGCCAAGTAAAGCCCTTTTTTACAAATAAATTGCTTCTAATTATGGATTCTGCCTTGCACTATAGCTGGATTTTTGTCTCCCCTTTCAATGATTTTTTTTATTTCGCTAGGTTCCAGCACTGTCAATTGAAGGAAATGACACAGCAATCTGGGGAAGTGGGGAATGGTTGATGTTCCTCTCAGCTCAAAGCATGGCAGTCGGAACTATCATGGTCCGCTGGGTGTCAAAGTACTCTGATCCAATTATGGCAACAGGATGGGTATATTATCCACAGCTGAACAATCAGTCCATGTTATGTCTTAGTTTGTGTCACACACGCCAAAGCTCTACTATGTTATTGGTTATGTTGCCTCAAGTTATCCTTTTTGTGGTCTATTCTGGCAAATGATTTTGCATGTTTCCTGGAATTGTTAATTTAGTTAGTTCATTCTGCAGAATGCAATGTATATAGCATTTGTTGCTATTATAATTGCAAAGCTTATTGCATACTCATGTAGTTCCAATAATATGACCCATGTAGTTGAAGGCAGATGCATAGATTGCAAAACAGAATTGCATTTTTTATTTGTTGATATTCTTAAAGGTACCTAGGCCTCCCAACTTGTTTAATGATCCGTGTTCTGTCAGAATGAAGATGTTACCTTTAATGCATGTTGTTGAAATTTTGTCCCTTTTATGGGATGATTTTAATGGTCCTCACAATTAGTATCAAATCTGCCATTACCTCATTATTAAATACTAACATCGACATTATGACAGCACATGATTATAGGTGGGCTTCCTCTGCTTGGTATATCTGTTCTTAATCATGATCCTGCTCTGAGTGGCCATATTCAAGATCTTACATTGAGCGACATATTAGCACTTGGCTATACATCTATATTTGGCAGTGCTGTCAGCTACGGTGTATACTTCTACAATGCTACTAGTGGTATGATTGTTTTATACTAGTCCAATGCTATTTTCATGATTCACTCTGAAAGGTATCCCACATAACTAGTTCTTTGTCATTTTTTCAGGTAGCTTAACCACACTTAGTTCTCTCACTTTCTTGACCCCCATGTTTGCATCTGTTTTCGGGTAAGATCCTTATGAGGATGTTGTGCTACCTGATTTTCAGTTTTCACACAATGTTATCTTGACTCCTTGCCACCTCTTTGCTGTTCAGGTACCTGTACCTGGGTGAGACCTTCTCACCAGTACAGCTTGGTGGTGCGCTTCTCACACTGGTTGCCATCTACATGGTCAACTACAAAAGCATTATAGGTGAGAAATAAGAGGCTATCACATACTTGTGTGGTTTCTATCACATAAGGGTGTTTGGGTGCTGCATGCAGCACCTATTGCCACTTATTGGGTTCAGGAATCTGAAGATTAAGTACAATCGTGAAGACTCAGGCAAATTATCGGATTGGAGAGAGATGTGCTCTGTTTCAGGTCTAGACTGAAAATGCAGTATAAAGTGGCACAAAACCAAACAGGTTCCATCAGTTCCTTGGACATTACTATTAGATTTCCTGGTTATGTCATCGCATGCTTCTAGGTTAGCCAGCAGCCTTTTTCTCTGTTATGTGGAGCTGAGAAAAAAAATTATAATTTATAGGATGCTTCCACATTTGTAGTTGATATGCATTATCAGATAGGGAGCATTGTGCAGTGGTCAGAGCATGGAAATAGTTGGAAGGAAGGCTCATTTGTATATATGAATTCGCTGCATTTTTAAATATATAAGAAGACATGTGTATTTGTTTATCGAAGATGGAAGGAAGGCTCATTTATATATGAGTTCATTCCTGGATTGACATCACTGAAGAGTGCTGACCTTTCGCCTGTTAGCTGGATGTCAGTTGCCTGGTATGATCAAATTTATATATGAATTCGCTCCATTTTCAAATAGTTGGAAGGAAGGCACATTTATATATGAGTACATTTATTTATGAATCCGCTCCATTTTCAAATAGTTGGAAGGAAGGCTCATTTATATATGAGTTCATTCCTCCCAAAATCTACAACCACAAACATAAGAACAAGTAGATCGGGGCAAATCATTCAGAAGTCAACTTGCACAACAAGAACAAGCAAAGAAGACGTGTTTTTGTTTATCGAAGTTCAGATTCACCTCCATAAATCACACTCTATTGAGGAGCTCCCAAGGGAGCCGTGTCTCTTCTAACCACTTACCCTCGCCAAAGAACCCATAAAGATCGACCGTGGCCTTTCACTACCTTGATTTCTTCCATGTGGAGGAAAAAACAAAAAGCTTCACCTCCAGGGAAAACGTCTAACTGGACAGGGTGTCCCAATCCGCCCATTTCGAAGGCCTAACCAGACGAAGGTACCTCATCTACTTGACCTATAAGGCATCATAGGATGCACTTAGAAACCGATTCAATCTGTAAAGATCCAACTAGATCTCTTAACAAACTAGGAAACCAACCTATCCCATCAGGCCTTTCCATTGTAAAACCCTACTTCCCAGCTATATAAAGGAGGCTTAGGGTGCCCTAGATCGGAGAGGCTGAAGTTCATTGTCATAAATGTCATTCCACCATGAACACTAGCACCCCACCCTTGCAACCAGCACATGGCGCACAGTAAGGAGGCTCCTTCACGGCTTCACTGGACGTAGTGTACCTCATACCCATGCTAATATAGATGTGTGCATGTGTGTTACCATTCGCAATGCGTGATACGCCAATCACTAGTCGGATACAAAATTCACTGACAACGCCGTGCTCGGGGAGGAGGCTAGGAGGGCTTGGGTGGTGCAGTATGGCAGACGGGCAGCGTCAGGCCGTCAGGGACGGTGCGAGCGGCAGATGGGCAGAATCAAGAATGACGCGGGGCAGCGCCTGAGAGTTTCCGGCACGAGTGAGGGGGGATAACGTGGGAAACGGTAGGACGCAGCCTGGTTTGGTAGGCCTCCAATTTTTTTATAATAATGATTCTCCATGGGCGTTCGTCCCATGACTCCCATCCGCACGCGACTTGACCTACGTAGGACCGCAGCTTCCATCTCTCTCAAAAAAACCCACTCCGCTCATCCTCTAGCCCCCTTCTCTCACCGCGGCTTCTGTTCCATCAGACGCGACGCGCCTCTGCCCAAGCAGCACCCCCTCCCCCGCACACGTTGTGCCTTTGTGAAAGGTCCTAACAGCTAGAGGGGGGTGAATACCATATTAAAAATCTACAACAACACTAAGCCAAAGTGGTTAGATAATTATGAGGCGAAGCAAGTATTGCGCTAGCCTACTAAAAATGCAAGTCTCATATCCACAATTCTATTTGCTATGGTCTCTAATTCACACAATGGCTAAGTTGCTACTCTCTACACTAGTTGAGCTAGGAACTAATTACAACTAAGAAGTTAGGCTACACAACTAGCTACAACTACCGCAAGCTCTACACAAAGTAAAGGCACAATGTAATACAAGAGAGTGGTAGAGAGATATACCATCGTGGCAAGTGATCAATCAATGAATACCAAAGAATACCAAGGAGACAATCAAGACACAACGATTTTTCCTCCGAGGTTCACTTGTTTGCCGGCAAGCTAGTCCTCGTTGTGGCGATTCACTCACTTAGAGGTTCACGCGCTAATAGGCATTACACGCCTAACTCGCAACTGGGTGCCGCACAACCAACTCAAGATGAGGATCCACAAGCCACGTGCAATCCACTAGAGTTGCCTTTGGCGCTCCGCCGGGGAAAGCACAAGAACCCCTCACAATCACCTTCCTCCGCTCGACGATCCACCAATCATCGGGCCATCTAGGTGTCGGCAAACACCAAGAGTAACAAGATCTCCACCAGCCCAAATCGCCCAACTAGTGCCACAAGATGCTAGATCACTAAGCAATACACTAGAGGCTCTCCAATCTCACTGAAGATGATAAAATCAAGTGTGCAAGTGAGTGGAGTGGTTTACTCAACTCCCAAAGGGTGTACACAGGTGTGGGAAGTGCCAAGAGAGTGGCCAAGGCCGGCCACCACCTCTATTTATAAGCCCACGAGCAAATAGAGCCGTTACCCTGGAGCCACTTTCTGCGAGGGCACCGGACACGGTGGTCTAGCCATTGGGGCACCGGATAGGCAGCAGTGGCACCGGACATGGCATGGCAGTGCCACACTGAGCCAGCTGCCCTTTTTCCCTCCTCTCCGGATAATTAGGGCGGTGCACCGCTAAGGGGTGGCGGTGACCGTGGCGGTTCCCGACTCAGAAACCCCTACTTTGTTGAAAAACGGCGGTGGCACCGGGCTGGGTGGTGGTGCACCGTTGCGCCTAGGGCGGTGTACACCGCCACATGCGGTGCTAGCCCTTACTTCGTGTTGACGGTCCTTAAGTATCAATTATAACTATCAAATAAATAGAGAAAAGGATCCAAATGAAACCAACACCTAGACTTAGGGTTTTATCTGACAGAATTCCACGAGTTTTGCTGTTTATCTATTTCTGCAGGGGGTTATCAGGAAATACGGAGGAAAGGCCCACATGTCGGGTTAATGACGGGATATTAACCTAGCACGCAAATATCTTGCATCTAGAAGACTCCAGAAGCCACGGGAACGAACGGGAGGCGTAACGGGGCCGAAGACAGGGCGCCCGCCCTAGTCCCCAGGGCGCCCGCCCCCTCCTGTGGACCAATCAGGCTCCGCCTCGAGGATTATGCTCCACCGACCTAGAGGATCAAGGAAAACCGCACGATCAATGTCGGTTTGATCCAACGGCCCAGATTCATCCGAAAGGGCTATATAAGCAAGGCCCCTGCCCCTGGAGGAGAGGCCCTCGTCTCATACTTCAAACCCTAATTCAGGAGGAGAGCCTCTGATCAAGCCCTAGAGCCACCACATCAACTAGATCTCTAGTTAGCATAGCTACATAGGATTAGAACTAGAAGGAGTCAATCTTCGATTGGTTCCCGGATCTGTCAAGAGGATTCTTGGTAATTCCTCTATTGTTCTTCAATTGTTCATCATTGTTCTTCAATATTATGAATATGACTTTGTTCTATTTCAATATATTGGTTATGACTTTGCTCTACTTGATTATATTTGCAATTATATTGTTCTTAGTTTATCATAGTTATATGCTTGGCTTAGTTAGATTGGAATTATATACATGCCTAGGATCGTATAGCGTTTATCCATGTGTACAGTGGGTGAATGATAATTATTGTGTAGACGTGGTGTCTATACCGTATTTATCTGCGATTGCACCCTATATGCCGGATTGTGGGGTAGTTCGCGATAGTGACAGCTTCGTTGATTCTTATATAGTCCCCCTCTCGTGTATAGGGCAGGCAGAGCAACACTATTACAGGGGAGTGATTGCTATGTTCTTCATCTTCCTTGCTAATATTCACTATGCATGGATATAGTCTTTTCTCACCATGATTGCCAAGTATAATTGCACTAACTATGATATGCTAGACTTTATAGTTAATAATAACTTAGGGAATATCTTTGTAGTTCATCCTAATTCCATGCTAATGACTTGCTAGAATATCTGTTGAGGTGCTTATCATTATTATATGTGGCTAGCTGATCAGATTAATTATCTTTGTCACCATTATCACTTTACCTTTACTTAATGTGACATTTATACCTGTATAAAGAGATTGATAAATACTCTCGGTTATACATGCAATGATGTGTACTCAGTTCCATATTCTCATTCCATTATCAACCATGATACTTAGAAATCCCTTCCCAGTGGTAAAAATATAAATAACGATACCTGGAATACTTCCCGGTTAAAATGCTACATCGGTATTAATCTGTGCGCTTGCAGATCCCTTTTATTATTTATCTTGATGAGCAAATGCATATTTCAATACCGCGTCTCTCATGTCATGCTGGGGATGACAACTTGGCTTAAGTGGCATGAGGGATAGGTTTGGCATTTTTGGCGCCGTTATCAGAATTAGAAAACTAAGTCTACTTTTGGTAGTGACGTTAAGAATGCCCAACAAGCATTTTTGGCGCCGTTGCCGGGGAAGGTTGATTACTAAGTAGGAATGAATATGGAACTTTGAGTCATCATTTGCATCACTAATCTGATCGAGCTTATCAATTCTCTTATACAGTTTTACCCCTGTATTTTCTATTTTGATTATTTATTGTAGGGTGATACATGAATAGAAGACATCTTCCAGACAACTTTGTTGATGATCCCGAAGCCTTATTTAGAAGAACAAGAGCCAAGCTCAAGAAGACATCGTCAACACTTCAGCACAAAGCTTCATCCAAATCCGAAGACCGCCGAAGTTTCATCCGGAATTTGCCGACTGAATTCGAAGCCATGGCGAACAAGTCGATCCGCGAGTTCTCAGCTCCCACTATGGACAACATCCGCACTGGACCTGCTGGGGAGATCGACCGCAACTTCGAGCTCAAGCCTGGGCTCATCAACATGGTGCAAGCTAACCAGTTCTGTGGGAAGCCACATGAAGACGCTTGTGCTCATCTTCAACACTTCCTGGAGATCTGCAGCACTTTCACCATGGCTAAAGTCCCCAGAGATGTCATACTACTTCGCCTTTTCCCATTCTCACTGTTGGGGAGAGCGAAGCAGTGGTTCTACGCTACAAAGGAGAAGAACACTACGTGGGCACTCTGCTCCACGAACTTTCTGGCCAAATTCTTTCCCATGGGCAAGACCAATGCTCTCCGTGGGAAGATTACAAGTTTTCAGCAACAACATGATGAATCTGTTCCAGAAGCATGGGAGCGCTTCCAAGACTACATCCTAGAATGTCCCCATCATGGAATGGAAAGCTGGCTGTTGATGCAGACATTTTATCATGGGCTCATTAACAGTACCCGTGAAACCATGGATGCTGCAGCTGGAGGAGCATTCCTATCACTCACCATACCTCAAGCCACAACTCTTGTGGAGAAGATGGCATCCAACCAAGGTTGGAATGAAGAAAGAACTCAGACACGCAAGAGAGGTGGAGGTATGCACCAGCTCAAGGAGGTAGACATGCTGTCTGCCAAGCTAGACCTACTCATGAAGAAGCTCGATGATCGAGCTGGAGAAAAGAAAGAAGTCATGCACGTCTACGACTCCCACATGACTTGTGAGGAGTGTGGAGGTACTGGACACTCGGGCAATCACTGTCCTGAGTTGCTGGAGGACGTGAACTACATCAACAATAACAACAACTACTACAACCGTCCTCAGCAGAATCAAGGTTGGAATCAACAGAGGCCTAACTACTCAGGTAATTACCAAGGTAACAATTCTTTCAATAATAATAACAATTATCCACCTTTGAGAGAGTTAGTGTCCAACCAAGGAAAGCTAATGGATAACCTGTCTAAGAAATTGGCATCTAATGATAAAATACTAGAAAATATAAATAATAGAATGGATAATTTCTCTACTGCCATCAAGAACCAGATTAGCTTTAATAAAATGATTGAATCTCAGTTGAATCAAATAGCTGCTGTTGTTCCTGCTACTAACCCCGGTATACCATCACAACCGGAAGGACTAGAATCTGCAAATCTTGTAGACATGTTTGATGCAGGAGATTACTGGAGTAACCCTATCGTGGAAGTAAGTACTGACCGTCTGCCGGTCAAGAGAGGCGATCTAGGACGCCCCGTCATCCCGATCTCCATCGGCATGCGAGACTTCCCAGAAGCACTCTGTGACTTTGGCTCCAGCGTCAACATCATGCCCAGGGTACTCTATGAAAAACTCTTTTCACAACCATTATTAGAAACAACCATGTGTTTGCAGCTTGCAGATAGGACACTGAGTTTCTCGAGAGGAATATTGAAGAACATCTGTGTCCGAGTGGGTTCCTCGTACGCTCCAGCAGACTTCGTAGTGATAGAGACCGGTTCTGATGAGAGGGCTCCCGTCATCCTAGGGAGACCATTCCTGAACACCGCGGGAGCTGTCATCTATGCTAGTGCTGCCAAGATCAGTTTCTACATCAAGGGGAGGAAGGAAACGTTTTCCTTCAAGAACAAGACCGCACAAATCCCAGAGCAACCCCAATATGAACCAAGGAAGAGGACCAACAGGAGGAACAAGAGCAAGAAGCAAGTATGGACCGAGACAGCTAAGATGGTCACTGCCGTGCACAAAGGTCAAGATCGCCAACTCAAGTCACCGTTCTTGCCTAAGAAGGACGACCTAGGTATGTCAAGCATTTATTGCTCCATTAATGGGTCCCACTTCTACAAGACACTTTGTGACACTGGGTCGAGCGTCAACATAATGGCCAAGGTCACCTATGAACTTCTGTTCGGAACCATGCCCTTAAACCCAACATATATTCAGCTCCAGATGGCAGATCAGACATTCCGACAGGTCGAAGGTACAGTAACTGACGTCCCTGTCAAGATAGACGATCACTTTGTCCATACAGACTTTCAGGTTATTGACATGGGAGAAGATGAATATGATCCACCCATCATCCTTGGAAGACCATTCCTAAGTACTGTCAAAGCAATCATTTACATTGGAACTGGAGAAGTCCACATGCACTTCCCCTCTGAGAAGGTACGTCTTTACTTTACTGACCCTAACTATGTATTTGAAGAATCCAAGCAGGTCAGGACAAGAAGAAGGCGGCGTAACCACAATCAGAAGCAACAGGTCATCAAGGACGGATGGGCAGATTATGAAGGAGAAGTGGTAAGATCTGAAGACATACCACTCAACCAACACTGTCCTGAGGAGACCAAAGCACCGAGACAGGTATGGAAAGAAAAGACAGTTGTACATGAAGAGGAGGCGCCGCCGAAACCACCGACTACGCCATCCACCAAGTCCCAGGACGACTGAACGAATAAGAGTCCCGTTCGGAGGACTTAAAAACACCGAACGCCTTGCCAAGAGGTAACTTGGTAGTTATCCTTTCCTTTTAATTATTTACTTTATCTTAAATAGTTTGCTTAGTTAATCATATTCATACTATCTTAAAAAGAAAATAAAAATGTTAAAAACCCTAAAGCCCCATGTGAGTATGCGAGTGGCATAAAACCCATAAGTACATTCACTGTGGTGGCATAAAAAATATATATATATATATAATAAATACATAAATATTTTCTTCTGCTTTATAAAAGAAAAAAAAACAACATAAAAAAATCAAGGAGGCTCAGCATGATAAAGGCTAGATATTTATGCTAACACTTAATCAGTTCCACAAAGTTTTGTTGTCTATTTGAGCTTCACAGAATTTAAGGAGACTAGCAGACAGAGGACATTCTAATCGCTGTCAGGGTGCTGCCGACTTTCAAATACACCTCCGCCATCTGCTAGCTACATCAGAAGAGATTATGTCAAGATCCAACTTGGGGGAGAGCACCCCCATTATCTTGCTAAGTATTTCTATCTTTATCTTTATATTTATATATACTTCTACCCTATAAAAATAAAAATATACATAACTATGAAAAAAAAACCAAATAAAGATTTTATGCTTATATATATACCTATATCTTTTGCTTAGTGTGTTTTAATAAATAAATAAAGTGGCTATGCTAAACTGAATCTAAATAATAATAAAATTCTAGCATGGATATGATGAATAGTTGCTTTGCCTAACTTTCAAATTTGAAGTCATCTCTCTAAGTTTAGACATAACTGTTATCATTTAAAGCTTGCTCTAAACCTGAACTTGTGGGAAGAGAACTTGATCTAAAGTCTAAGTTGTTAACGGATATGATATGGGAAGGTTGAGCTGCTGTTTATCTATTCCTAGAGATGCTAGAATTCTGGAGAATTTTATCTTTGAAAATCTTAAAATGCTACATGATGAGTTCCTGTATGATGAGAGTTTAAGTTCCTACCACAGCCATACATACATGCTTGCTAGACTTTAAGCCATACCTTTACTTTTTACTGCTTATGAGCATTGAGTGTAGTCAAGCTGTGTAAACCCTTAGGAGCTTGTCATGCGGTTAAAATCAAGATTCACTTGCACGATCACTCATACATGCTGCTTCTACTCTGGAAGTACGCATCCACATATATCCACTCATTCTCATCTCCAGATCCACATAAAATTATTCTACTCCTAATCCGGGAGAGAATAGCCAAAAATATTTTCCCATTCTTGTTATCCCCTATGAAATAAATGCTCAAGCTATTTTGGTTACTACCACTTGCTATATTGTTCTAAGGAGATGAGTGCTCTATACGAGGAAATAAAAAGGGGCAAGTGCCCGGAACCTCGAAAAGAAAAAGATACGAGGAAATAAAAAGGAGCAAGTGCTCGGAACCTCGATGAAAAAAAAAAGAAAAAGTGTGAGAAGAGAGGTAAAAATGGACAAGTGTCCGACAGTAGAATTAGGGGTACAAGATACCCACCTGAAAAAAAAAGAAAAAAAATATAGAGCACCTCATTCTCCTCAAGAGCTTTAAAAGCAAGAAAGGTACGTATCCCCTCAAAAAGAGCAAAAGTAGAATTAGACTTTCATCATTGTTATCATCACTATCACCATACACCATTTATTCGCCACACATGCACATCTTGATTTGACTTATTGGCTTGTTTCTCTGGATCTATAGTTTGACTATGCAATAAATGTCTTGTAAGTATGTATACTTTATCTCCCACCGATGAGCTCCAGATATCAAAAGCCTTATTAGAATAGGATGAGAGAGAAGGCAATGTCACTCTGCCTTATACCACAAATGCTACATACTTTGCTTTGAGAGAAGGCAGACATCATTACTGCCTTGGTGAGGATCCAGAAATACCACAAAAGAGAGACCTGAGAGAGTCATACAAGGAATCTCTGAGTTTTATTTGAAAATCTGCAAAAAACTCCAAGAGCTATAGCTAATCAAGAATAAGAGACATGGCGCTTGACTAGACTGTTCTATCTTTTAACCGCTCAAGACAAAGGTGACGGTTGCAAGCCCCATGGTGAAAGGTATAATGAGTAAGTTTTAAGTCTTGATAGTTTACTTTAACTCAGAGATGAGACTCTATTTGAAAGCATGTGTACCGTCAAAATTCAAAGGCATTTCAGCAACTACTGAGTCTCTCCTTGCTCAGGGACGAGCAAGAGGTAAGCTTGGGGGAGTTTGTTGACGGTCCTTAAGTATCAATTATAACTATCAAATAAATAGAGAAAAGGATCCAAATGAAACCAACACCTAGACTTAGGGTTTTATCTGACAGAATTCCACGAGTTTTGCTGTTTATCTATTTCTACAGGGGGTTATCAGGAAATACGGAGGAAAGGCCCACATGTCGGGTTAATGACGGGATATTAACCTAGCACGCAAATATCTTGCATCTAGAAGACTCCAGAAGCCACGGGAACGAACGGGAGGCGTAACGGGGCCGGAGACAGGGCGCCCGCCCTAGTCCCCAGGGCGCCCGCCCCCTCCTGTGGACCAATCAGGCTCCGCCTCGAGGATTATGCTCCACCGACCTAGAGGATCAAGGAAAACCGCACGATCAATGTCGGTTTGATCCAACGGCCCAGATTCATCCGAAAGGGCTATATAAGCAAGGCCCCTGTCCCTGGAGGAGAGGCCCTCGTCTCATACTTCAAACCCTAATTCAGGAGGAGAGCCTCTGATCAAGCCCTAGAGCCACCACATCAACTAGATCTCTAGTTAGCATAGCTACATAGGATTAGAACTAGAAGGAGTCAATCTTCGATTGGTTCCCGGATCTGTCAAGAGGATTCTTGGTAATTCCTCTATTGTTCTTCAATTGTTCATCATTGTTCTTCAATATTATGAATATGACTTTGTTCTATTTCAATATATTGGTTATGACTTTGCTCTACTTGATTATATTTGCAATTATATTGTTCTTAGTTTATCATAGTTATATGCTTGGCTTAGTTAGATTGGAATTATATACATGCCTAGGATCGTATAGCGTTTATCCATGTGTACAGTGGGTGAATGATAATTATTGTGTAGACGTGGTGTCTATACCGTATTTATCTGCGATTGCACCCTATATGCCGGATTGTGGGGTAGTTCGCGATAGTGACAGCTTCGTTGATTCTTATATAGTCCCCCTCTCGTGTATAGGGCAGGCAGAGCAACACTATTACAGGGGAGTGATTGCTATGTTCTTCATCTTCCTTGCTAATATTCACTATGCATGGATATAGTCTTTTCTCACCATGATTGCCAAGTATAATTGCACTAACTATGATATGCTAGACTTTATAGTTAATAATAACTTAGGGAATATCTTTGTAGTTCATCCTAATTCCATGCTAATGACTTGCTAGAATATCTGTTGAGGTGCTTATCATTATTATATGTGGCTAGCTGATCAGATTAATTATCTTTGTCACCATTATCACTTTACCTTTACTTAATGTGACATTTATACCTGTATAAAGAGATTGATAAATACTCTCGGTTATACATGCAATGATGTGTACTCAGTTCCATATTCTCATTCCATTATCAACCATGATACTTAGAAATCCCTTCCCAGTGGTAAAAATATAAATAACGATACCTGGAATACTTTCCGGTTAAAATGCTACATCGGTATTAATCTGTGCGCTTGCAGATCCCTTTTATTATTTATCTTGATGAGCAAATGCATATTTCAATACCGCGTCTCTCATGTCATGCTGGGGATGACAACTTGGCTTAAGTGGTATGAGGGATAGGTTTGGCATTTTTGGCGCCGTTATCAGAATTAGAAAACTAAGTCTACTTTTGGTAGTGACGTTAAGAATGCCCAACACTTCGCTGCTCTCGACCAAGGTTTGGTGGGCACCTCCCTAGGGGTGGCGGTGCCACCGGACAAGCTGTGGCGGTGCCCCACCCAGGGCAACAGCCAACACCTTCCTCTCGGCCTCCAGCCAGTCAACGCCCTAGGGTGGCGGTGCACCGGACAGGGGGTGACGGTGCCCACAGAGGCAGCATCTCATCTCCTACTTCGCCTCCTTTGAATCTTTTGCAAATGTGCCAACACCACAAATGTTTCACCATCACGTGCAAGTGTGTTAGCATTTTTACAATCATTTTTCAAAGGTTATTCACTTCTCACCGAATGTGGACTAGGCCTAAAATGCATATAGCATATGCAAGTTTTCCAACACCTAGTGGCACTAGATGATCGAGTTGTCCGATAAGAGCTCCCCTCTTAATAGTACGACTATCTATCATAAATGTGATCACACTCTATATAGTGTCTTGATCACCAAAAATAAAATGGCCCTATCACATATACCTTTGCCTTGAGCCCATTCTGTTTTCTCTTTCTTCTTTTTCAAATCTGGAGCTTGATCATCATCACATGTGATCATCACCATTATCACATGTCCATCTTCAATACCATGGACTTCTTTTTGTGTGGCCATCTCTATCCATGAGTGCCACCTAGCTCCACCACTTGGGTTGGACCAACCTATCTCAAAATCCACACTTAGAGCATAGGGTTAATCCAAATGGGTTTCATCAATTCACCAAAACCAAACTAGAGCTTTCACTTTGCCCGAGCCTCACGTGACCCTCTCGCCCAAGCCACGCCCCTCCCGTATCACGCCCCTAGCCGCGCGCGCGCCCCAGCTGCGTCGTGCTCCATCCCTCACCGCGCCTCCATTCACTATCGTGCCCCACTCCAAGATCCATAGCGGCAAGACCCGGAGTGGCGAGCTCCAAGCGCCTCCATCCTTCTCTGGTGCCAGCTCATGCAAGACTGGCGGCCTTCCTGTAAGGTCCAAATGGCTAGAGGGGGGTGAATAGCCTATTTAAATTTTCTAAAGCTTTACTAAACAACAAGTTAGTAAATAAGATGGCTAAGCTAATTCTAGCACTAGCTCAACTACTTTTAAGCAAGCCACAAATACAATTCTAGTGCAAGGCTATGATCTCTAGGTCACACCAACAACACTAAGTCTCTAAACTAATTACCCCTAAGTGATAAGCTATTCTACTCAAGCTAAACAAGGCAAAGAACAATAAGTAAAGCAGCGAGCTTGAAAAGATATACCAATGTTGATGAGAAGAGATATGTCCAATGTACAATTAATCAACATGATCACAAACACAAATGAAATCATCGGCAATAAGATGACACAAGATTTATTACCGAGGTTCACTTGCTTCCCGGCAAACTACTCCTCGTTGTGGCGATGCACCCACTTGATGGATCGTGAGCTAATCTACTATTAAGAGTTGAACCCTCAGCGGGTGCCGCACATCCACTCACAAGATGGGGATCCTCCAAGCCATGAGCTCCACTAGAGTAGCCAATTCGCGAACTCCCACGGGGAAGGCTCAAGAACCCCTCACAATCGCTTGGTGAGGCTCGAAACAATCTCTAATCACGAGCTCAACACCACTGCTGCTCCAAGCCAGCTAGAGTGTCGGGAAACACCCAAGAGTAACAAGCAATCCGCAACAAACTCAAGAATCAAGTGCCACTAGATGCAACTCTCAATGCAATGCATTTGAATCTCACTTAATCTCTCTAGAGTATGCAACCAAGAAAGGATATGAGTGGAGGGAGTGTTCTCTAGCTCAAAGTGTGCCTTAATATCTCAAATGTCCAAGAGAGGACCCCCAAGGGCGGGCCACCTCTTATTTATAACGTTTCACTCAAGAGCTAGCCGTTATCAACTTCACTGGACGATTTTCGGGGGCGACAGACGCTGCACAGTAGCGTCTGTAGCCAAGCCGACCGACGCACGCCCAGTGTCTGTCGCGTTCTCCTCGCGCCACGTGTCCCCACGGGCTCAAAGCTAACGGTCGAAATCCCAGCGTCAGACGCGTCCTACGCTTCGCGACCCAGCGTCTGTCGTGGGCAACAGACGCGTCCGACGCTCCACATCCTCAGCGTCCGTCGCGCGACAGACGTTGTCCAGTAAGGACCGGAACCACACTATCACGCGACAGACGCGCCCGGTGGTCGCCCGACAGATGCGGCCTGGCGTCTGTCGCTCCACAGCTCACTCCGCTTCCTCTGCGCGTAGCCGACAGACGCTGACATCAGCGTCTGTCGCATGACCAACCGCGCGTCCGTCGCCACGTCTAGTGCCACGCTGCTAGGGTTTAGCATCAGACGCTGCGTGCCCGCATCTGTTGCTCGCGGCGCCAACGTCTGTCGCTCACAACTCAGCGAATCTTCGTTATTTTCTTGTTCCGCTTGATCGCCCTTGTCACTTATGAGCTACTCTTCATATGTGTATCACTAAAACACATGTTTTAGCTCATGAAAAACTTCCGTGCTTTCACCACTTTTTCAACCTCCGGCGCAATGGAAAATAGGCATTTCATTTCCCCAAAAACGCCTCACTACCGCTCAAACACCGCCGCCTTCGCAAATGTGCCAACACCATCATGTGTAAATCACTATGTGCATGTGTGTTAGCATTTTCATAATCATTTTCCAAGGCGATATGTTAGCTCTCTACTAGATCCTAATGCATATGCTCAAGGAGATGACCTAGTAGCACTTGATCCATGAGCTAACCGTGATTGCCCCTCTTGATAGTCGGCTGTCAATCCTAAACCCGGTCAATCACTTCTCTACTCATCTTAGACCGGCAAAAGCAAACCCTATGATTATACCTTTGCCTTGATCACTTTGTTCCATGTCCATCTCCTCATGCTTGATCACCATGACCATCATTTCATGTCCATGCACCATCTCTTTGTGATCTTGTGGCCACCACTCCATGCCACATGCACCTTCATCACATGTGTTGCTTATGCCTAACTTAAACCACTTAACACATGGCATTAGCAACTTGGTGTCATTAATTACCAAAACCAAACTTGGCTTTCACTTCCATCCACTGTCGCGCCCCACTTTGAGATCCGAAGCGGAAGATCCAAGCACCTCCATCTATCTCCAATGCCAGCTCGTGCAAGACCGGCGGCCTTCCATCCATTGTCACGCCCCACTTCGAGATCTAGAGTTGCGAGACCCAGAGCGGCGAGATCCGAGCGCCTCCATCCTTCTCTGGCGCCATCTCGTGCAAGACCGGCGACCTCCCCTCTCTCTCTCTATGCTGACGAGCCTCCTTTCGCCTGTTAGCTGGATGTCAGTTGCCCAAGTAGGAAAAGATGTTGCGCTGAAAGCATGTTGCAAGGGTATGTTTCAAGTGTTTCAGCTGTTTCATACGTATATTGTAAGTGTTTCATACGCATGTTGTAAGTTTTTTAGGTGTTTCATATGCATGTTGCAGGTGTTTCATATGGATGTTGCAAGTGTTTTATTTGAATGTTGCAAAAGTATATCGGAGATGTTGCATGTGTTGCAATGGATACACACGTACGTTGCAGGTGTATGTTTCAAGTGTTTCAGCTATTCCAGACGGATGTTGCAACTATTTTATTTGGATGTTGCAAAATAGATCTGGATGTTCCATGTGTTACAATGCCTTCACATGTATGTTGCAAATGTATGTTCCAAATGTTTCATTCGTTTTCAACCCCGTGTTGCAAGTATTTTCCTCTGGATGTTGCAAAACTAGTTCTAAAGGTTGCAAAAGTACATCTACTTTTCAAATTCTTGTGTGCGCGTGCAAAACAGAGCGAGCGAAACTGCGTGCGCGCGTGGAAAGGAGGGTAGGATGGTCGCACAGGGCGCGCGCGCATGCAACGTAGTGGGTGGCGCGGCGCGTGAAACGGACTGGGGCGGGGCAGATTTGCCGCGAGTCCGACCGGGCGGGGCAGAGCAAGGAGCTGCGTCCGGACGCGACGTCCCGTCCGGTCGCTAGGTGTTTCGATTTTTTTAAGCCAAATAAGGGCCCTGTTGGACCCTATGTTTTTAGGCCCACCTCTCCAAAAAAAATGAGTTTGAGGGTTCAAGTAGGTGCGTACATTAGATTAATTTTTGCGAATGTATGTTCAGAGACATCTAATAAAATTAGAATTTTAACAAGATTAGTATGGTGGCCCTTGTTCAAGGATGACATGAAAAAGTTGAGAAATGGTCCGTATTTTTTTAGTTTCTAACTTATCCTTTTTTTTGCTGATTCGAATTCACTGTATTCACAATGAAGCCCTTACAGAATGCTTAGTCGCACTGAAAGTCTGAAACGATTATGGCCTTGTGCTCTCGTGTCTGATGTCGATTAAACTGCCATGTGCAAAATATCAACACTCATTTGGACGTACTCCGTATAAAGTTACTAGTTCTATTTGGTAATTTTATGCAGAACTTCGCAAAGATCACAGGTTATGCTGTCTCTTTCTGTAACTCATTCGTTTTCGACTTTGCAGCGAAGCCTGTTTTTTCACACTGCAGCTTCACAGGCACTGTTCTTAGGGTGACCAACGAGGCATTGACAGAAATCTTTACAATCAATTAAAATGGAAAGACTGACATTCATAAATCTATTCATGCTACAAAAACTAACATTTCTTTTGTTTCGTTGGACTTCGCTTCTTTGCACTAAAAACAGTAATAGCAAGCGCTGTAATATTCGTCATGCTGAATTGCAATTTGGTATTGGGTTTCCCACGAAGGAAGTTAAGCAGCTGTCTTGCTCTTCTAGACTTCCCTATTTGAAGCATAACTCAATAATACAGCGATCAGAATGAAAACATGGGCGTACAACTGCCTTGTAGAAGAGAATGAAATTGTCATCAACAGATTCAGGTCCAACTGGAGTCTTCGTAAGCAGTTTCATCCTAGACTAACATTCTCGAGGGTACTTAAGTTCACAAGCAACAGCTACAATATGGATCCAACCCCACATTGGATATCAAATTAGTTGCAAAACTTCTGTACAGATCAGTTACAAGAAACAGAAAACCTTTTGAGTGCCGACATGTTTGGTATTCGCTGCAGTAAACTAAAGTATAAATCTATCCTGCGATTGTTAGACTCACTTTACCATCGCACTGTACTGTAAACGTTTTGCTACCGTTGTTGGTGGTGTAAGTAATATCAGTAGCTTCAAACTGAACCCATGTGGTTCTTTGCAAGCTACTCCAGATCAGCGGTTCACATGGGGTGAGTGATGAAGAAGTTGAAATCATGGTGCTGGACTCCAAGCTGCTTCAACCAGGAGTCCGCCGCACCGAAGAGGACGTCCATCTTTCTGTGATCTCCTGTTACGGGGTTGGTCCAGAGGGAACCTTGTATCTTATGTGCTGCGAGGCCAAATGGAGGCAGTGATACAGTGTTGCTCTTTTTATCCATATGGCCATTTTGTTTGCCGTTGGCAACTGGATGGCAACAATCATTGGTCATGGTCTCAAGCCCGTGATCTGTAAGAAACATAACACATGTTACTGTGGTTTGGAAACAGTACTAAGGTCATCACTGGTACAGCTGCAAATAAGGATATGATGCATTATCAAATAACTGCCGGAAAGTCAATGTCTTAACATGCAAAGCGTAGTCAAGTTCAAAGATCTGGCTTGATTTGGACTTTAATATCATTATTTGTTTTCTTAGAAAGGACAGCTGGTGAACCTAGGTGCTTTTGCACATTTCGCAATCCAAGCAAGTTTTCTCCAAAGATGTGTCATGAACAACACTTCCTCCATGTCATACGTATTTTTAGTCTTCAAGGAACAACTGCATGTCTAAGATTAAATACTAAAGTCATGGAACATGACAAGGCAGTCTCTTTCCTTCTCTTTACTGAGCAAAAAACTGCTGCCACCAACTTTTATTTAAGTGGTTTCCTTAACTAGACACTTAAAAGCTAAGGCATGAAGCCTTTTGAAACCAGCGTTGACAAACTGGATGCAAAATAGCAAGCCGAACAAAGCCTTGAAGGAAACTCTCATACTCTTGTAAGCTAAGCCATCAATTGATTTAAGAATAGTGTGGCATACCAACTGATATGCAGCATAAAGCACATCATTAAGTTATATAATATGAATCTATCAATATATAGAAACGTAACTGAAGCATCAGTTGTTCCTTTTCCCAATATACAGTTCATTGTTTGAAAACTAAAGACCACTCAACCAACCAGTTACAAGAAGAATGAGAAAGCAACGTTTTAGAGTCCTTTCTTCTGATCTAGGCCACCAGATTGCCACTCCTCTTTCTTAGTGTACATTAAGCAATATATCGATGGCTCAGGGAAATCTTTTCTAAGGTACACAGACATGAGAAATACTCTTTCCTGTGAATGATAATAATGTTGCAATACATATCATGTGATTTGAGCTTGAACAAATGGCAACCTTTTTCACTCATTAAGCCCTAATGTTTTATATGCAAATAAGTTCTAACTCACAACAGAAAAGAAGTATTGGAAGACTAGATGTTTATTATAATACTGCACTAGAGGAAAGGAGCTGTCATTATATCCTGTAGTCATGCTCTTCCGGGTACAACCAAGTTTGAAATTTCAACCAATATGCCAACACAAATATATGAAGATATTTGTGTGGCATTGGTACAGAAGCCTATTAGAATAATCAAATTATTGTGCCATAAATCAAAATGGTAGAGTTTAGTGTCTGATACTCTGATATGCAACAAACATGCCTTGAAACAAAACATGGAGGAAAACACATACCTTGAAATGAGGAAGAAATGGTATGGTAAGTTAGGAAGCATGCAGATAAATCCTTCACGCTGCGCTGGTAAGGAATGTGGTATATAGGGTACCTAGTTAAAGTAGCAGACGTGAATGATAATTCTAACTGCTATCATCACTGAAAAGAAAATCACCAAGAATTGATTTCTGAACCTAGAAATAACAGTTACTATTTAGAAACAAAAGATCATCGAAGCACTCAAATCTGTCATCAAACCGCTGTAAGGCAGAGGTTTAGTGCGGTATGCAACTGATTCATTCAATCTATAAAACTATTTGCGAAGAGGAAAGCTAAACAAGAATGATCTTATTTACAAAACTACTAGATAATATAACTATTTCATCAGCAAATTTTTGTTCTTTCAGAAGAACATAAGCAGTGGACATAAATTTGATCATACCAGGCAACTGACATCCAGCTAACAGGCGAAAGGTCAGCACTCTTCAGTGATGTCAATCCAGGAAAGCCCTGGGATAGTTCATAAACCTAGAAAGGGCAATGATCATGTAAGAGAAGCGATCCATACCACAGTGGAAATAAGGTCACAGCAAAGCCCATAGAAATTCACCTTGTCAATGAGCGGGACCCTTCCATAAGGTGAACCTACTTCAAAGAACTCAAAGTACAAGTGCCCTGGGCGCTTCCTATTGGACCATAACACATCACAGTTGAACAATGATTCATCAGAGGTCGAACTCCAGGATCTCGACATCTTCTCGTTGTCCTCATCATCACTCCAGAAATCCATGCCATTATCTTCACCAAAGCTCCTGCAGGAAACAGAGACTTGGATTGGCCTACAGCTCAAAATCACCAAGAATGAACTCGAAATCTCCCCCCTAGCAAGGATCTCGCCCATACCTGGATGCAGTCAGGACCTTGTTGGTGTATAGCTGCATCCCTGACAGGTATGGAACATAGTACTGAACTACTCTCTCCCCTCCTGGGAGCTGCACCGTAGCTCCGGCGCCGTACGCGCTCCACTCGTAGTACTGTTCCCAGAGATCGGCAAGATTGAAGTACTCGACGCTGTCCATCTCAGCGTGGTGCCAGGCATCGGTCGGCAATCGTCCATTCATCTGGATCAAAACGAAGGGCGGCTCACTTTCAGATAGGATCCGTCACCCAAGAGCATTAATGGAACAATTGAAGAGCAGACGAAAATTGACACAAGGAAACCGAATTCAAGATTGTTCTCCAGCTAGTAAGACTTGGTATCGTGCAAACAATCCTCCAAATAATTAAGGGGGAAAAATGAAAAGAAGAGTACTAGCGACGCAGAACGATGCAATTTGACATGGGCATTTACCGTCAGAAAACGCAGAATGATGTATCAATAAAAAAAGATGAGCCGTAATAAAATAAAATAAAACGAGTAAAAGAAAGCCCATCTTTTTCCACCCCCAACACGCTAAGCGGTGCAAGGCAGAGAAAGGAGTAAATGACAAATCCGAAACTCCCAGGACGCCGCAGATCGACGGCGACCATTGCAAGCCCCGGCCAGAAAGCAGAAAGAACATCTACTTAACGGGGGGCAGTTGCGTCACCTTGGGGAGAATGTGCGTCTCCACGGTGGGGGTGGTGCAGTCCAAGAAGCGCTGCAGGTTGGACGGCGGCATCCCCTCCTCCACCCACTGCCCGCCCATGCGCTCCCCTCTTTCCCTTCCCTCGCCTCCTCGACTCTCCACACGGCCCTCGCCTCTGCAGTCACAACCCCACAACAATCCGCGGCGCACCAAATCGCTCACCGCAAACCAAAGAAGAAACCGAACCGGCGGCAGCAGGAGGGAATCCAACCGAATCCTCCGGCACTCTGCGCCTCTGTGCTACTCTGCAAGAACCGAAACCGTGCCGCTGGGAAGATTGAAGCGCGGAGGAGGAAGACTGGAAGAGGAGGGGACTTTATTCGAGCTGCGGAGGAAGGCAGGAGGAGCAGCGGGGTGCGGTATGAAACCGGCTTCGGTTTGCTTTGCTTCGCTGTGTGTCCTCTTCTTCTCGCTTTGCCTTGTCGGACTCCAAACCAAACGCAACGCCGCCCGCGATATCATCCACCCCACGTCACGCAGGAGGAGGAGTACCTGGGGAAGGGAAACGCAGGGAGGCCCAGTCCGTGGGCTGCCTGGACCCGCTAGCCCGCCCAAAGACCCGGTACGGTTTCTTGCGCGGTTTGGGCAGTGTGTTATTTAAGGTAGTATATATGGCTATTTCCAGAGGCTATTAAACCTACATGAGTTGTGAATTGTAACCATGGAATCTCCATAAATGATTTCTTTCCAGGTTTCTCTTATCCTCTACACATTTATTCAAACCCTAATAGAAACGTTCTGAATTTAATATTGTCATTTCCAAAAAAAAAATCCTTGCTTGATTTGAGGAGCATGTTGGAAATTTCTGCTTATTGGATACCCTAATTGTATCAAGAACCTGAAGTTCACACGGTATGCGATTGTTTTTAGGAAATTCACGAACAATAATTCAAGTGTACGCTGATGTGATGAGCATATATAATCGTCCGTGTGAGCATATCTTTCCTATAATAATTATTACAAAAGAGATGTTTATGGTGGCCACACAAGACATTCTTATGCATTTGGGTTGATCTGTATAGTAGTGTAACTTTATACTTGTGGATGTATAGAAGGGGCAAATCATTTTCACAAGGAAAACGTGTGGCTAGGCAAAATGCACAAGCAAACGAAAAAGAAAGAGGCACCGTCCCTTAGCCATACATATATATCTCACAAAATTCGCAAGCAATCTTAAAGGGAAAAAAAGGGACATTCCGTCTCCAGAATAAAGTTGGACTAACGAGCTAGCTTGGCTCGGCTCGGCTTGTTAACCAAACGAGCTAGAAAGTCTGCTCGGCTCGGCTTATTTATTAGCTCGAGCTGGCTCGATTGGCTCGCGAGCCAGACAATAAATAAACCCCTCCATAAATTACAAGAATGTTAATGATGCAAAAAAAACATCCAAGCAAACAAAAAAATATCAACAAGTGCTGACATCATGGATTCAAAGTCATAAGTTAGTCACATATCCATAAGACCAGACAATACACCCATACGGCTATACATATACACATGCTGAGATGCTGAAGAGACATGCAGTTTATGCACTACAGGGACCACAACTACGACGTCCAAGTTCCAACTTCCATATGTACATATATATATATACAACCATATCACCGTACCATTAGTATTAGCCCTACCTACATGACATAACATGTCTTGGCTCGTTTGGCTCACGAGCCAGCTCGAGCTGGCTCGTTATAACACGAGCTAGGATGCTTGCTCAGCTCATTTGAGAAATTAAATGAGCCGAGCTGAGCCACTGTCGATCCGAGTCGAGTCGAGCAAGCTACCGAGTTGCGAGTTTTTTTTGTCCAGTTTTACTTTAGAACCTCCACCGGCCCAAGAAACTATATAACTCAATAACCCATTTAACTTGCAGCACAAAATCATACTCCCTCTATCCTGACATATAGTGTATTCTAAACATTTAAGACAACTTAACAAAACACTCCAATAATATATGTACCCATAGACTATTTCAATTAAGGAGTTTATTCTCAAATCATGATTTTCTTTTTACTAAACTTTTTTAAATCTAAGCATAGTTATTACATAGAATACAATATATTTTAGTATAAATTGTACAAGTCACACTGCACCGCTAAGGACGGAGGGAGTATGTGAATGTCATGTCAGTTAAATATTCCTTTCTAGGGCCTTGTTTAGATGATAAAAAGAGAAAAAAAAAATTTTTTGCACAATACCTATCACATCGAATCTTTAGACGTATGCATGGAATATTAAATATATGTAAAAAAATAACTAATTACACAGTTTGTCTGTAAATGTCGAGATAAATCTTTTGAACCTAGTTAGTCCATGATTAGATAAATTTTACCAAATAACAATAAAAAGTGCTACAGGAATTTTACCCAAAAATATTTTACCATCTAAACATGCCCTAGCTTTAACTCGAAATAAGTCACCGTGCCATCCCTCTTGTTGGGCCCACTCTCTATATCCAAAGAAAGGTGCCCAACCAGGCGAATATCCACGTATATATATATACTAGTATATGACGCGTAAAAGCAGGCTATTTGTGGATCCGATAGCCCGCTAATTGGCATGATTCTTCCAGCTTTGTGCCTCTGTCACACCGCCTCCATGCGTCCAGTTTTGCAAGCCAGGACTTCTCCTGCGTCATTCTCTTGCCTTTTTTGCAGAGCCTCCCCAATACAAGGATGCAACCATCCGTATTTTTGAAAAGTTGCTTGCCCTTTTTGCAACTAACCGACCAATGGGTTCCCATTTTCCTTGACCATTTTGTCATACTGATTGAAACACTGGCGACTTTAGGCGCTTGTAGAGATGTTCGTGTTCCATCTCCTAAGGGCTTCCCCAACGCACACAGCTGGCGTGCTGCTCCAGTTTGCCATGTCACCGTCGCGTGTCCATGTCACATCGTTGATGGCTCCGCAGGGCTCCAGAGCAGCCTGCAGAAGCAGCGTAGGCTTCGTCTGACAAAAGCTCCAAGCAGCAACTGAGGCACGCGATGTGGGCAGTGTTTAGTTACTTCAAAATTCCAAAAAATTTACAAGATTCCCCGTCACATCGAATCTTTGGACGTATGCATGGAGTATTAAATGTAGGTAAAAAAATAACTAATTACACAGTTTATCTGTAAATGTCGAGACGAATCTTTTAAGCCTAGTTAGTCCATGATTAGATAAATTTTACCAAATAACAACGAAAAGTGCTACAGAAACTTTACACCAACTTTTACAGCATCTAAACACTACCGTGGAGAAAAGAGGCTAGCCTGACGTCTGCTTGCTTCAAGAAGATGGGGGAAAAGCACATGCATGATGGGACCGGCAATAAAGGAGAGCAGTTAGCCCCTGTTGCGATACAAACAGCCTCAACTACATCCTCATCGACGTGGAGCAAGAGCTTTGGATGAGGCTAACAACCCTGTTAGCTTGCGTTGGCCCTGCCCTAAGTGCACTGGTCTTTTAATTTGTTGCTTCGGTGATGAGGTGTTTAGCAAGTTTAAGCAGCCATGGTCCATGCCTTTTTGACGAGCCAAGAGTAGTCCAAGCAAAGGCAGAAAATTGCCAGAGACTGAGAGGCGTCTGCAACATTGCATTTCAATGGAATCATAACCCCCCTAGTACCTTAATACAATGATACGTAAGCCTTTTGCTTATTCGGGAGAAAAAAAATCATACATGTTTGGTTTTCCTTAATTGCAAAATCTTCATTTCACGGAAGGAGATGGATATTAATAAATACACAATATCCTGAGATGATATGCATCTTAAATGATTTGATTGGATATCGATTTGGCACACATGTAGGTGTAGAATTTATTAAAAAGATATTTGCATTTATAAATGGTGTGTGTAGTCGCTATAAATGCGCTTGTGGATGCAGATATGAACGAATGGCTCACTGGCTTAGTCAGTACTCCCTCCGTATCGGATTTAGAAGTCGTTTAGGACAGCGATACGGTCTCCAAAACACAACTTTGACCTCTTGTTTTTATAAAAAATATTTATAAAAAAAAGTGGCATATGTATACTTTTATGAAAGTATTTTTCAAGACAAATCTTTTCATATAATTTTTACATTTGCAAACTCAACAACTTAAAAGTTATTGATGATTTATATTTCCAATGTTTGACTCAAACCTTGTTCAAAACGACTTCTAAATCCGATATGGATGGATTACTCAGTAGTCAGTTTCACCAAGGTCAAAACAGTCTCCTCAGTTCTCACTACAAAGCAAGCAGAGCAGCAGCATGTTCGGTGTTCCCCAGCACCCCCCATTGGCAATTGGCATGCTGAGTTGGTCCGTGCTGACCGAGGTTGCTATCCTTGGCCAAAGGTCTAGCTGTCTTGGCCGCAAATCCGATGGAATTTCTTTGCTGGATCAGACTGGTCTATTGGAAGTGGACATATGAGACCCTCTGGTTGGCAGTTGGGCAGTTGGCAGACTGCTGGCCCATCCCAGTGCCATTTCCAAGCTGGAACCTGAAGCCATTTCCAAGCCCTTAGGGCAGTCCCAATAAAAAAACTAGTAGTTTCTATAATACAGGATACCGCACCAAAAAAATACTACTTTCCAACCCATAGTTTTTATGAGTAATAATTATTTTCTCTTTCTCCTCCCAACTCTATCTTCTTTCTCCAATGGGAGTGCGACACGAGCTCTCTAGAAACTGATGGTTTCTCCCCAATGATGATTTCATGGTTTCTTGGTGCATTGGGTCAAGAGTAGACCTGATTTCTTCGTGAAGAAACCATTTCTATGATTTTTGCTCTCTTTCTTCATTAATTACGTTGCCATGTCAGCATTTTACCTACGTAACAAGTTATTTAATGATGATAGAAATCATCGTCAATGCACCATTGAGACTGCCCTTAGCTGTACTGCTGTAGGCCTGTACCAAATCCCAAAATGAAGCCAGAGAATACAAGAAAAATACACTGTTGTGGAAGTCAAGAAGGTTCTGCTGGCCCACCCCCACTGTTGGTTCCTTCTCCTTGCAAGTGTGGCCTGATGTGACGGTGAGAAAGAAGGGTCATGTTCAGTTACCCCAAATTCCTGAATTTGGTACTATACAAAAAGAAGATTTTCCATTCACATCAAATTTACAGTACATGCATAAAGTACTAAATGTATATGAAATTAAAAACTAATTGCACAGTTTGGTTGTATTTTACGAGACAAACGTTTTGAGCCTAAATAGTCAATGGTTGAACAATTATTACCAAATACAAACGAAATACTTAAATAGTCAATGGTTGAACAATTATTACCTAATACAAACGAAATACTACAGTGTGATACAGTGTCGCACAGTAAAAGCGGCGACGCCGCATCGGGACAACTAAACAAGGCCGTGTTTAGTTTCCAATTTGGGGTGCCCAAGATGAAAGAAAAATACGGCTGCAGTATTGTAGTGCACTGTAGCACTTTTTTTTTGTTTGTATTTGGTAAAAATTGTTCAAACTTTGACTAATTAGGCTTAAAATGTTCGTCTCACAAAGTACAACAAAACTGTGTGATTAATTTTTAATTTCATCTACATTTAGTACTCCATACATGTGCTAATATTTCAATGTGATGGGAAATCTTCTTTTTACATACTAAATCTAGAGAGAAGTTAGAAACTAAACAGGCCCAAGGCCGAGGTATATTCGCAGGGTCACTGGACAGGAGGAACCATCCGATGATCCTTGATCCTGGAAACCATATTCCCTCCTAAAGCAGCCTCTACCACTAGTACTACCCTCTCCGTACTACAGTGTGCTACTGGAAAAGATGCTATGCTAGCCACAATAATTTTGGTGTGGTAGGAGGAGCAGCGGCTTTATTCGCGTGCCCCTGATGCATGTTTGTGCCCGGCCGGCGGCCACCATTGCTCCATCCATGTCTGTTGGCAATTGGCATCGGAGACCCCTTTTCTCTGAAACTGAAACTCTGAAAGCTTTGCTTCAAGGATTGGGGTGGTGTCGGCCATTAGCGGAGAAAGACAAACGTTTCTGAATGCTAATGAATTATCTTTATAATGCAAGCATGGTAAGCACTCCACTGTCGACGTTTCATTAGACACCAACGGATACTCTTTCTTTGGGTGGCCTTAGATATTAGCACAGACTAATCTGTGAGTTTGGGAAATCACTATTTAGACTTTAATGGTTCTTCTCATTTTGATATGGCTTGAGCATATGTTCCTTTTCATCAGCCATAATATAAATATCTGATACTCACAGATCAGCAGCTTCAGCATATACGGCTTGAGTATTTGGGTTAGTGATTCTCTTTTCTTAAGTTGCAGACTTGGCCAGTACTTTTTACTGAGATAATACAATAATCAGCATGTTCAGTAGAGCTTGTTGCAAACTTGCAATAGCTATTTTAACTAAAATACAATAGTCAGATTGATCCTGCTGCTATATATTTCACTAAAACCTACCTTTTTTGACAAATTTCTGCATAAATTTCGTATTTTCAGATAAAGATGTCAATAGCCCAAGGTACACAAAGTTTGGCGAGGACCATGTTCGAATAGCCAAATTTCAATGGCCGGAGAGAAAGCGGCTACCATTCCAAGTTCAAGGTCATCAAGCTGTCGCCATCTGCATCATTCTTCCTTTTTCTTGCGGGATATGCGCATTCACAATATATTGTGTGCCATTTTAAATTTTTTCACCTTAGGCATTGTTTAGATTGTGAAAAGTTAGAATTTTTCTAACTGTAGCACTTTCATTTATATTTGATAATTAGTGTCTAATCATGGACTAACTAGGCTCAAAAGATTCGTCTCGTAATTTATAACTAAATTGTGCAATTAGTTATTTTTTATCTATATTTAATACTTCATACATACGTGCAAATATTGATGTGACAGAGAGAGTGAAAAATTTTAACTTCTTACGTCAATCTAACGAGGCCTTAGACCCTGTGCCTAACTTTCTATCCAGGGCCTTGTTCACTTTGCAAATTTTTTAAACCCGATAAATAGTACCACTTTTGTCTTATTTGACAAATATTATCCAATCATACCACTTTTGTCTTATTTGACAAATATTGTCCAATCGTGGACTAACTAGGCTCAACAGATTCATCTCGTGATTTTCAACTAAACTGTGTAATTAGTTATTTTTTTATCTATATTTAATACTCCGTGCAAATAGTTAAAAATTGATGTAATAAAGAAAAAGTAAAAAAAAATTCTAACTTTTGAGGTGCATCATATTCTAGACCGTACAATCCCCAAATTTGACCTCATGTTTGGATCACCTTGGAATTCCGTGCAGAATTGACAGCAAGCATCCGATGCCCTTCACTCACGATAATTTCAGGGGTTGTTTAGTTCGTGAAAAAGTTTGGGTTCGGCTACTGTAGCACTTTTCGTTTTATTTGACAAAATTTATCTAATTATGGACTAACTAGGCTTAAAAGATTCGTTTTGACATTTATAGACAAACTGTGCAATTAGTTTTTTTTTTTACCTACATTTAATGTTCCATGCATACGTCCAAAGATTTGATGTGACAGGTACTGCGCAAACTTTTTTTTGATTGGGAGGAACTAAACAGGCTCTCAGTTGACAAAATTGACCTCGGGGGCTGTGCGGTTAGGCAGCTCAGCAGGACTGCAGCAGCAGCCACAGCTCGTCGATGCCGTTAAGATGAATGAAAGCGACGTGTATGGAGTGACGTGGCACGGATAAGTTAAATCAGGTCCTGATCAGGATAAAACATTCGTCTCGTAAATTATAACTAAACTGTACAATTAATTTTTGATTTTATCCACATTTAGTACTTTATATATGTATCACAAGTTTAATGTGATAGAATTTTTTTTGTATAGTGTATTTTTTAAGTGATCTAAACATAAACACAGTCTATGTGAAAATAGACCTTGACAACGCTGTCCCTGTCTTTGTCAGCACAGCTAGTCTGCTCGACAGATCACTACTAGTAGACACTAGTCACATGCTTGGTGGCTTCAGCTTTTGTCAATTGTGCTACAGAGGTTTTGTGGGACATCCCAAGTAAGGATGAAAACGGTCGGAAACGGTCGGAAACGGACTTACGATATGGAAAAACGAAAACGGTCGGTTCGGGATATTTCTACATTTAGCAATTAAAGAGTACAAAAAATGGTTGAAAATGGTTGTGAAACCAATTGAAACTGACAATTTTTCATGTTAAAAAACGGTTCATAATATAGAAAACGAAAACGGTCAATTCGGAATATTTCTGTTCCGTTTTCATCCCTAATCCCAAGCAAACGATATATTGTATCTCTTTGAGGGCAATCTAGCATGCCAACTTTAATTTTGGAGAATTGTTTTGTGCCTTTTGATTTCGTCGTAAAGTTGTATCGCGTCATTAGTGGATGGTGACGGGTGCACCCGGTGCTAACGCGTTGTGGTCTTGTGGGGGTACTGATTGTGTTTTAAGATGTATATAATTTGGGATGAAACTTAGTTTTTAGTTGGCGATGGGATCAGTAGTGGTCGGCTATAAAAGAGGAGGAACTAGATTTTGTAGCGCCGTATTAGAATGACATCTAGCAAACTTCATTCTTTGTGGATATGATTGTTGATTGATGTTCTACTGAAATTTGTAATATATGCATTCGACTTAAGTAACACAGACAGATATCGTGGTATGACCTATCACGAGAAACGATTCTAAAGTCTCATATAGCAAGGTCGTTAGGATCAAGATCTTAATCTAACCATATCTATAAAAACCGGTGGCACCGGCACCCCTCACATTTCACTGTAGCGTACTGTTCTAAGCACAGTACCGGTTCACATGAACAGTATCTACCCGCAATGAACAGTACATACATGAACAGTATACCCGTTAATAAACAGTACCTGCCCGCTATGAACAGTACATACCCGTCAATAAACAGTCTAGACCCGTTATCAACAGTAACGGTTTCGCATAAACAGTGCCATGCGAACCCGTAATCAGCCAACGAATCTACCCGCTATAAACAGTGCATACCCGTTAGTAAAACAGTCCAAACTCATTCGAAACCTTAAGTAATAGTAACAAATCCCATTACCCGTACACATCCACTTAAAAAAACAAAACAAAACACCCGTGCTTTGCACGGGCTACCTGCTAGTTTCAATTGTTTCTTGTTTGTGATTCTATAAGATTTAGAAAAAAATATTCTTATGTAAGATTTGTAAGATCGGAATTCGTGACATTCATATTGTAAAATTTGAAGCCTGTAATATTGATTTTGATCAATTTAATGCCCAGGGTTTCTATAAACTTGACTTGACTTATTCCCATTATTTCCAAACTTATAATATTAATTATAGTGCGATGCCTTGAAATCTGAGGTCACGTAGGTCCAGTGGCATGTACAAGTATAGGTACTGTATTTTACACAATTAGCCACGCAGCAAATCTTGCGCAATGCTGATGCATGTCGGTCTAAAAAACATTGCTCATGCATGTCAATTTTGATACAAAGGTTTGTGGACATCCCAAGCAATGATATGATATCTCTTTGGAGGCAATCTAGAATTCCAACTTTCATTTTGATGGATTACATATGGGTGTTTTTTTGTCATAAAAGTTGTGCGGCGTGCCGACATCCATCTGGTGTGGTTTGTGGGCATAATGATTGTGTTTTAAGATGTAACTGAGATGAATTTTGATTTGTAGTTGGAGATGGCTTTAGTGCGGGCTACGGGAGAGGAGTTTTAGTGGATTTTGTGGCTTGATCAAAGAAATAGGCATGTAACAAACTTCACTCTTCTTTGATATCATTGATGTTTCCAATAATTAGTATTGTAGTATATACATTCAAATTTAACCACTCACTAAATGATAGATCCTCCTCGAGCAACCATGTGAAATCGTCCCAAAATCTCATATATCAAGGTTGTTATCAGTGACGGAATTTGAATAGAATCATAGAGGAAGCCAAGTTTAACATAACAAGAAAAGGATCGGACCAATGGGTCATTTTAGCAATTTCATGTTAATTGAGTGATAAAATTAAGTAAATCGTTTACATAGGACGGGGAATGGCACTTTGGTCGTAAGGAAGTTACACACTTGGTTATTTTGATCGGGTTGCTATGTAGCCTTGTTTTCCATTTTAGAGAATTGAATCCTATGATGTCACTGCTGTCACCACCACCACTGCCCACAGTAGACAAATCCCTCTAGATCAAGGTTAGCACCATGCACTTTATAAGCCTCGTCGCTTGGTGGGTGTAGCCGGCTGAGACTAAGCTTCACACGATTATATGGCCTGATCTCTGCCATATGATCCTAGTCCGCTTTGGGCATGATGAACACGAGTTCCTATTGTGCCAATTGTTTCACATTAGATAGGGATCTATCACAGAATATGTCGACAGGTTCTCTAAGTTAATTGATCAGTTATTGGTCTATGAGCCCAATGCCAAGCAATGGCACTTCTGCAACACATTCCATTGATGGCCTACGCGATGATATCAAGAGTATATTATTCTTGTTTAGCATCCATCTAGTTTCGATGCTGCTTGCACTCTCGCTTTGTTGCGGGAAGAAGTGGTGGACTCTAACCAATGTAGTGATTTCATCGTTGTTAATGGTAGTTAACAACCATTATAAACCGTCAATATAAGGACATAAAATAATCGCTAACATAGGTTTAGGGGTTTAAACTAATAAATTTTATGAGTTTTGGTGAATCTGTGTTTTCTGCAGGGTTTATTTAGAAAACTGTTAAGGTGGACCCAAATGTCAGATTTAATCATAATTATCTGCGACAAAAATAACTCCAGAAGGTTCCAGAGGACATTAGAAGGCAAATCACCGAAGAAGACCGTGAGAGACAGCCGGCCCCACCTGTAGGTCGGCGGGCCCCTAGGCCTACCTCTACCTGTCAGCCCCCTCCTTCGAATGTCGATTCTCCATCACCTTAGGGTTTGCATATACACCGTTCTTTTAAGTCGGTTTGATCCGAGGGCTCAGGATTGACGCTACCCCCTATATATACCAGCCCTTGCCACCCCCAGGAGAATCGTCAATCATTCAAGAGATCAAGAAACCCTGATCATCCTCAGAGCTCCACCATATTTTAGGGCATAGCTAGCTAGGCTAGATCTAGAGGGAGGCAAACTTCGCTTGGATTCCTGATCTTGTCAAGAGTGTGGCTTGGTATAGCCCCTTGTATCCTCTTTTGTGTCTTTCATTATTCATATGTTTGCTACAATTAATTCGACATTGTTCTTAATATTATTCATGTTCCTAGTTATTATATTCATCGTCTACTTTGATTATGTGCTTAGTATAGCTAGATTATCATCATGTTCAAGCATAAGTTCATATAGCGCTCGCTCTAAAGTACAAGGGGTGAGTGATCGACATTGTGTAAGCGTGGTACTTATACGTTATTTACTTACGGATGCACCCTATATTCCAGGCCATGTGGTAGATTGCAGATGTGACACTCCTATCGAGTCCTTTGTAGTCCACTCTCCGAGTATAGGTCAAGTAGGATCTAGTTATGAAGGAAGTCATGCTCTGTTCTTAATCTTCCTTAGTAATATCCCTTATGTGTAGATATGAAGTGATCTTAGCCATGACTACTGAGTGTAATTGCACTAATCATAGTATGCTTTGACTTGTAATTAAGAATGACTTAGGAATTATTTCTCTAATTTCTACTTAGCCATACTAATGTCATAGAAAGGAGTACTTTGAGTGATCAATATCATTTACCATTTACCATTTATATATATATATATATATATCTCTTGACTTATCTCTGTTGTGAGTAGAGTAATGGTTATGGTTTATTTCTTCATCAAAAGTATAAGTTATCAATATATCCATCCGCCAGTCCTTCCTTGTGATAAAAATATAAATAACGATACCTAGAATACTCTCGGGTGAAATGCTACAATGGTTAAATTATTTGTGCGCTTGCAGATCCCTTCATATATATATATATATATATATATATATATATATATATATATATATATATATATATATATATATATATATATATATATATATATATATATATATATATATATATACTTCCTAGTCACAATAAAATACTTTAGTACTTCTTAGTGTCATTCTAGAGGTGACGCTAGAAAGTACCAACAAGCATTTCTGGCATCATAGCTAGAGATGACAACTTAGCAAAAGTGATGTTAAGAACTATCAACAACATTAGGTGGATACTTAAACAAGTGATAACTCCGTGCCTGTCTCTCTACAGACTCGCCGCAGCCGCGCCCTGAACGGCCGTCGCGCCTTTCCCTGCAACCATGTCGCACCCGTGCCGCTCGCCTCCCACGTCGCGGCCCCCACCCCTGTAATGTTGGCCGCACAGGCGGGGGCGTCATGGTGCCTGCATGCCTAGCTGCTGCGACCATGCCTCTGCGGCCGGGTCAGCCGGCTGGTGCTGGGAAGGCCTCACGAGCGACCACCTCCCCAGGTGGCGCGACTGACACCAGCGCTCAGATCTGGCCTCCACGGCGACGTAAGCTGACACTTCCCCTCTCTTGCGCTTCATCTTAGAGTACATGGGGTGCTGCTGTGTCTTCAATGGCCTCTAATCCCCCTCATCTTTGATCACCGTGAGGCCTCCATCTGCTGTTTCCTTTGCTCTTGCTAGTATGTTCCCTTCAAGTGCTCGATGAAATGCCCAAAGGGCTCTGTTTGCTGATCTTGCATTGGTTCAGTGCCTTCCAGTCATTAGCTTATCATACTATCATGCACTTATCATTCAGCTATACGTGGAGTTGGTTTCTTCAGCTGCAACTAGAGGCCCGAGGCGGACACCTAATCATGTTAATCAGTCACATGGAGGTAATTTTGTCATATCAGCGTAGCTCATCAAGTTTAATTATTGTCTCCGTGTCTTCCTTTAGTATGCATGTACATAAACATCCATTACTTTTGCTTTCTGGCGCAAGTAATGTTATCAATAAATAACCAAACAATGTTCGGTCCTCTACTTCGGCTTTGCATTTATCAATGCCGATTTCAGAAACCCTGAGCGGACACCTACTTATGTAAATCAGTCACATAGAGGTAATTTTGTCATATCATTGTAGCTCATCAAGTTTAAATATTGTCTCCATGTCTTCCTTCAGTATGCATGTACATAAACATCCATTAATTTTGCTTTCTGGCGCATGTAATGTACCAATAAATAACCAAAACAATGTTCGGTCCTCTACTTCGGCTTTGCTTTTATCAATGCCAGTTTCAGAAACCCTAAGCATCAGTAGATAAGTAGTGTTGATTCATCTACTTTCGGCTTCGCATTTACATATGCCAATTTCGGAAACCCTGAGCGAGTGGTCTAGCGATGCATGGTATTACTTACATCACTTTGTTTCAAAGTAATATACCAAATAGGTTCATACTTTTCCTATGATTTATTTTTAAGGTCTTATTAGGTGGCACTTATTAGTCTCTTAACAATCTCTTCATTGGTTATGTGAAATGAACCTCCTATGAATCAAAGGCACTGTCAATGTATCAAACTGCTGTTTCGCTGCAAAATTCTAGCAATTACGGGGCTATTGTTGTCGTTCTTATTTCATATTCCTACCCCACGTTGTATTTCTCACTAGGTGAGTTTCATACTAACAGCTACTTATATGATCATTCTAGGATGACCTTTCCACAACAAGTATGGGAGCCGACAGATTTCTTCAATGCCTATTTCCAGCAAAGGGAAGGCTTCATTTTAGTTATGCCAAGTTAGATGGTGCCAAAATTGCATTTTTCCTTTGAGTGCAGGTGACACAAATTTCTCATTCTTCTCAGACAACGTTCATTCCTACCTCAAAATGCATGTATGCAATTTAAAAAGAATACATTGGAAGTATGGAACTCTGCTCCTCCAACTCTTTTTATGGCCACCTGATATGTTGCTACTTCTGTCAACAACAATATGCACATTTCGTTCATAGTTCCTGATGGTTGGAATTATTGTTCGTATTTTTTCCATGTTATGTGTAGCCTACAAAAAATACTACTTTTCTGTAAATCAAATAGTTTGTTTTCGTGCCCAATAGCTCTCATAGATTGCCAATTGTTCCCGTCAATATTTTCCCTGCTTCTATACACGCTGGTGAATCTCAAATTAGTTCATATGCGCATTGCAAGAAAAAAAATTAAAGATTTTAGGTCCTGTGTATTCATATTGTTAGTATTTTTTTGCATCTTATATGTGTAACCTAGAAAAAAATACTACTTTCCTATAACTGAAATAGTTTGTTTTCGTACCCGTTAGCTCTCACAGATTGTCAACTGTTCCTGTCAATGTTTTCCCTGCTTCTATACATGCTGGTGAATCTCTGCAGTTTAGTGGCCGCAAAAAAAAGACAAAAAAAACCCTGCTTCCTTAATCAGTATGATGCTTTTTCTATGATCAGTAAAATTCATCCATTTATGCTTGGTCAAACTATGTTTGTCATCTTATTCGCCAGTCTCTGGTCTTTGTCTGCAATAGATATGTCGCGACCAGGGCTCTCATTACCACTCAAACTTGCAGGAGATATTGAACAGTTATACCTTCTGGAAGAGAAGAAGGAATGTTCTCATATTTTAGCAAAGAAACAAGAGTTCTACATGTTACATCATTAATGTTCTCCCGCGTTCTCCCTACTTTATCTATTATTATTTCCTTACATGTATGTATAACTTGGCAGAAAATTCGGCACTGCCCCTATATAATCATCACCGACGTTAGCTCTTTGCTTGCTCATATATTATTCCTATTTTCCCACTAGCAAATGTTAGCTCTGTGCAAAACAAACATGCATATGTGCTTCCATATTGCTTTTGTCCATATAATTTCCCACCCAATACCTGTGCTCAGCCCCATCAGCAGCTCACTATACCCATTTCTCTTTTACAACAGCTCTCTAAATATTTATTGTCTAATGCAATTATTCCTACTTTAGGTTTGATCTATAGTACATGCCACACATCTAAGGATTGGTCAACATGTGTGCACTAGAAGTCCTTTTGTTCCATGATCTATGAAGCTTATTGTAGGATACTATAAGTCTACCCTTCTCATCCTAAAATGTAATATTCATATTTTGCATGTGCTTTGTGCTTGCATTTGACAAATGCTCCCTCTCTATGTATAGAACATACTTTTGTACATCTGGCAGTACCAATAAATCTAAGTATTGCAATGCTGCCTCTTTACGTATAAAACATACTTTTATTGCAGGATGTGCACATACAAGGTTCATCGTCCATTTGGTTTCCACTAACTTTACATTCAAGCACTATTGAATGTCCCTGTATGGAATTGTAATCCTATGTGACTACATTCAAACACAATAAAAGTATGGAAAACAAGAACAGATGTGCCATGACAAAATAAAAAAGATTCAGGGGACATGGTTGTTTCCCCTTTTTTGTCACCTCATATCATAACACAAACTTCATTGATTTATTTCGATATTTGACTGCTGCAATCATGACATGTTATTTTGCTTATGAGACATTTAACATATGATGTTTTTTTCCGGTCATCAGTTGCTATTATCGCTCCTGCGTGCGCAATGCGCGGGGTACTGACTAGTTTTCTTATTTGGAGGTACATTGGCGTAGAACGAAGGGGATATCCATTCCATATGAGACGTCAAAACTCAAAAGTGTATGACTATGCTTATAACGAACACATATTTATACATTATAAAATTCAGAGCGTGTAAATAAATAATGATGTAGATCAATTTATTAATTGGATTTTTATAACCTTGCATGGACTCTGTTTGCATTATTTTCAAAGGCTATAATATTGATTACATTAAGATGCCTGGAAGTCGAGATCACGTGCATACGACTCGGAACGGAAGGGAGTACTGTTTTATGACATACACCCTCCGTCCCAAAAAGAGTGACGTTTTTTACTTTTAGACATCGTGTTTGACCGTTCGTCTTATTCAAAAATTTTATGCAAATTATAAAATAAATAAATCATTATTAAAGTATATCTAATGATAAAATAAGTCATAACAAAATAAATGATATTTATAAAAAAAATTTGAATAAGACGGATGGTCAAACAAGATGTCTGAAATTCTAAAACGACACTCTTTTTGGGACGGAGGGTGTACGAGCATTCATAGGTACGGCCACGTTTAGTCCCCAAATTCACCTTAAATTTCACTATGCAAAAAGAAGATTTCCCGTCACATTAAAATGTTGGCACATGCATAGAGTACTAAATGTAGATGAAATCAAAAACTAATTGCACAGTTTTGTTGTACTTTGCGAGACGAACGTTTTGAGTCTAATTAATCAATATTTGGATATTTATTACCAAATAAAAACAAAATTGCTACAGTGTAGCACAGTGCCACTACGGTGATTCAGGGATCCCAATTTGAGGATCTAAACAAGGCATAGCTTGCACAGCTGCATGTGCATGTCAGGCTAAAACATGCCGCTCATGCATGTCACAGTTACTCTACACTAGTGAGGTAGTCAGTGATGGATGTGGAGATCAGCCCAGATATTATTTTTTTTTCGTGGCATTCAAGGCGAAAGGGAGAAAGGGACAGCTTTGGTGTTCCAAAACCAAAAGCGGTCACGATTATCTGATTCGGAGAGTCCAAAAAGATGAGGCATGGCAGGGGGCGCGGACGCGCACAGGGCAAACAACTAAGGCAGTGTTTACCTCCTTCGAAATTCCAAAAATTTTATAAGATTTCTCCTCACATCGAATCTTCGAACACATACATGGAGTATTAAATATTATTAAAAAAATAACTAATTGCACAGTTTGTCTGTAAATGTCGAGACGAATCTTTTGAACCTAGTTAGTCCATGATTAGATAAATTTTACCAAATAACAACGAAAAGTGCTACAGGAACTTTACGCCAACTTTTACACCATCTAAACACTGCCTAAAACAAGGGTTAGTGCAGTGTACATAGTGCGGTGCCCACTCATCATCCTTTCCATTCCATCCACGGCATGCATGCCAAGTAATAATGGGTTCCCATGAAAGCTCGCTCGCTCGATCATGGCATCATCCGATCCGATGGCAACTGCGCGCATGTCCCTCGGACACGGCATGTAGGGCCGCCCGGGTGGTTTATCCTAATAATCCTATACGAGTAGGTTGCTTTGCTTCCCAACTCATCCCCATGTGTCGTCCCTGTGTTGGGACCCCAAAACGATTACTTGTTATCGTGCCGTATTCTACTCATCTACTGTCGCATTCGCTTTACTCTGTGTCCTGTTACTGTTGTGTTTGCCGCTTGTCCATCGGACATGCATACTACTCCAATGTTATGTTATGATGCAGGAGAAGGAGATCCCTAGCTAGCTCTTTGCTTCATCCTCGTTCTCACAATCTCACTTATGACACACACATGCACATACGTACAGGTGCCGACATGTCGGCCAGCTAGCACACCGTACCCCCACCTCAGCTAGCGTCGCCAGTAGTCGCACCACCATCGCCGGCCCATGCTGTCACGCTAGCTAGCTAGCTATATACAGCACCAATACAATGGACCGACCATATATATACGTGCATGCATGACCAATTGATAATTAGGATTAGGAAGAAGAGATTCCAGCAAAAAAAAAACGACGTGAGAGTTAGTATAAATAATAAAACGAGGAAACAAATTCGCCTCGATCGAATTTTTACTCTTCAACTTGCTTGTTGCACTGGCATGCATGCATGCATGCATCGCATCATCATCCATTCGTGTCGTACGTACGTGCCCGTAGGCCGTAGTCGTACTGTGTCCGTTCGTGTTCGTGCATGCCGTAGTAGTATAGTGTCCACGGTAGACCACAGTGCACCGTGCACGTCCGATCGAACGACGTGATGGGCCACAATCCCACAACTTGAAAACAACGCCCGTACGTACCGGAGCAGGCTGTACGTACGTCGTTTATATTTATCTTTTTTTTTCTTTCCATCCACACATCCACGTAACTTTGCATGGCTATGGCCCTGTTTAGTTCCTAGAAAATTTTGCAAAATTTTTCAGATTCTCCGTCACATCAAATCTTTAGACACATGTATGAAGCATTAAATATAGATAAAAAATAAAACTAATTACACAGTTTAGATGAAATGGACGAGACGAATCTTTTAAGCCTAATTAGACCATGATTGGACAATATTTGTCAAATAACAACGAAAAGAGCTACAATGCCGTTTTGCAAAAAATTTTGCATCTGAACGCAGCCTATATCCTATATCATGCATCTTTGGCGTACGGTACCGGCCGGCGTGCTGCAAAACCACATGCGTGCATGCAAGAGCTAGCGGACGCAGCACGCAGGCTGATTAGCTAGCTCTCGCCGGCTCCACAGGAGCGCTGCTAGACTACTCCTAGATCACTAGAGACATTGTCAAACCCGGCCGGCGAGACGAGGAGCGCCGGCCCGGACCCCATGCCCATGCCCATGCCCATGAGACTATTAAACTCGCCGTACGTGCTGACCTTTGTTAATCTCGGTCTGACTTTCTTCTCTTCTTCTGATGATCCTTGGAAAATACTGTAGATTATTACTAGTACTCTTATTAATTAGTTACGGAGTATTACTAATCAACTTGTATGGCCTCAGGTATATATGTATGTACTACAAGTACACGTTAGTTTTATATTGACCGAGCTATATAGCTAGATCGTCATTGCATTGAAGCAGGCGCCAAAGGAGGTGATATTTATATATGTATCAGTAGCTCCAACAACTATACTGTGGGTGGGCTCTCTGAACGCTTCAATATCAGACTAAGTTATATTATGTGTTTGAGTGACAAACAAATTAAAGATGGAGGGTGCTAAGCTAGCTTAATTTTAAGTAGTTCTAACGTAACTACTGCGAGCTGAACGTTTCAAGATGAGATATGTTCAAAGATCGATGATGCACGTACGTACCTGGCAGATAAGCGTGTCTGTCAATGCAGTGTTTTTTTTGGTTTATGGCCTCGTTTAGTTCACAGAATAGGGGAGAAAAACACTGTATCAGAATTCCTGTAGCATTTCATTTGTATTTGGTAAAAATTATTCAAATTTTGACTAACTAGGCTTAAAATGTTCATCTCGCAAAGTACAACAAAACTGTGCAATTAGTTTTTGATTTCATCAACATTTAGTACTCCATGCATTTGTCGACATTTTGATGTGATGGAGAATCTTCTTTTTGCATAGTAAAATTTGGGGAGAATTGGGGGAACTAAACCAGAGATAAACGGCAACGTGTTGTGGACCGTACGACGTACGACGGTACGAGTTTGAATGGGCTGCTGTGTACGTGTGCGTTAGTCCCAATCCCAGCCGGAATCCCCAGTACACCCAGGCAAGCAATCGTTGAAGCGATCAGGTACTCCCTCCGTCCGGTTGATTGTGCAATTATGGGAAACGTGCCGTTCAAACTGTATCAACTTTGATCAAATTTATAGAAAAAAGTATTAACATTTATGTTTCGAAATAAATTTATTATGAAAATATATCTCATAACCCATCTAACGGTACTTATTTTGTCTCATAAGAGTTAGTATTTTTTTATATAATTTAAATCAAAATTTGCGATGGCTGACTTCTCGGGATACGAGAATTGCATATTCAATGGGACGGAGGGAGTACGTTGGTACACAATACAATGGGGGTGCTGGATCGTAGAGTACCTTTTGGACGATGGTGCTTATGTTTTGACGAAAATAAAAAGGACCACGGCCTGGGACAACACGATTTCCAGTGGCACGTGACAAGATTTGCTCTGTTTCGTACGAGGCCGAAGAAATTTGGACATGTTAATTATCGTTGGAACGTCAGAATGGGCCAAAGTTCGAATTCGCCCATCGTCGACTTGAGTTACGAACACGGCGCTCCGTTTCCGGGGCCCTGTTTCAGTCCAATTCCAGCCCAGCACCGCGCAAGCGCAGCTAGTATTTCCCTTTCCTCTATACATTGATTGATGGTGCATGTGCACGTGCATATGCCTGCTCCTGCATGCTGGTATGGTATCTGCTGGTGCCTGGTATGGCACCAAGTTACACCAACACGGTCTTGCTACAGTACATAGATTTTTTTTGTCGTCTTTGAGCTACTAGGTTTTTTTTTTAATCTGAACTTTGAGCTACTAGTTGGAGTATCGGATAGCCCATAGAGAATCGGATAAATTCCGAGCTGAAATTAAAGTAGTGGCCACATGCTGTGATAGAGAGAGATCACGCGTGTCATCATTTTTTCCCTGCCTGTTGGAGATGATTTTGGTATGAGATGCTACCATTAATTTGGTGATGAACTGTTATTGATGAGTTGAAGGTGTAATAACATTTGATCCTTTCAAAAACTACCCTGTTTGGGTACTGAATGCGAATGGGACGGGACCCAACGCGTCTAGCTAGACAGTCCTTCGCATCAGTGGCTCTTTTTTTATTGCCTCGACTTTCCAGTATAAGCTGTAGTATCTGAACTTACACACTACACACACGCTACCCACTCACTCCCACACCTAGTGCACAAAGCTAGATCTATATCCTATACCTAGGCTATGAAACACGGCTGATGGATTTGACAGTTGTGGCACATCCGTGTGAGGCAACAAAAATTATGTAGGGAACAACTGTTCCCGGGTGAGACACCAACGTCGAAGCCAGGCTTCGAATGCGGGCAGGCAGGACGCACACCAGCGATCCTAGCTGAAAGCATCTAGACCCCGAGAGTTGGTTTCGGCAATTGATGATAACGCTTTATTACCATGACTAACGTGTGTTTTGCAGAAACTTTGGTAAGTTAGGTCATGAAGATGATAACTGCTTTGGGCACTATGGTATTCATGCCCCTTGATGGAAATCGTTTCGGTTTTCAAAGGATTGACGTCAAGATTAAGGACGGTTAGTTCCGTATGTCAAGGTGTTGAGTTACATTCGGAATAGTCGTTAGGATCTTTGCTTTTTCCTTTAGCCGTACTATAAAGGGGGGCATGAGCGAGTAGCTTGACCTAGGTGAGTCTTATGTTTAGGTGTGGTGCACACTTGTCAAACTTAGCACTAGGAAGCTCTAGAATAGCTCAAAGTTCAGTTGGAAGCAACTTGGTTCAAGTTGCGTCGCGTTTCGAAGTGTTTAGAGGTTTTTCCCCTTGACCGGACGCGGTGTCTGGTATGACCGGACGCGTCCGGTCAGTTCTAACCGCTAACTGTGTTTCAGCGCTGACGACCGGACGCGGCCCTTGCGAGGACTGGACGCGGTGTTCAGGCTGACACGTGTCACTTGGGGGAAACCACCTAATCGGACGCGACTGGGGTGTGATCGGCGCGTCCGGTCACGTTCCAGTAAGGTACTCTGACGACCAGACGCGTCCGGTCATCACCGATCGGACGCGGTCGCGCGTCAGGTCAAAGTACAGTAAGATCCCTGCACGATCGGACGCGTCCGGTCATCCCTGATCGGCGCGTCCGGTCACTCAGCCGTTATTTCAGGTTTTGACCGTTACGAGCGACCGGTGCGTCCAGTCACTTCGTATTTCGCTGAGTTGGCAGATAACGGTTGGATTTGACTGTGGGGTGTATAAATATATCCCCACCACCTCTTTTAGAGGTCTCTTGTTCATTTGTTCAGCTGAGAAACACCTTTGGAGTGCAAGGGAGTGCAAGAGCTCTAGTGAGGATTGTGGTTTGAGAATCAAAGCTTGAGAATCCTCCACTAGTGAATAGAGAGTAGCAAGTGTGCATCCACCTTCTCATTAGGCTCGTTGTGGTCAAGTGAGAGTTCTAGCTTGTTACTCTTGGGGATCGCCATCACCTAGACGGCTTGGTGGTGATTGGGAGTTTGGTGATCATCCGGCGGAGCTTGTGGATGACCCAACTCATCTTGTGAGAGGTTTTGGGCGATTCACCACGACGGAGTGTCGAAGAATCAGCCCGTAGAGAGCACTTGATCCTTGCGCAGATCAAGGGGGAGCTACACCCTTGCGCGGGTGCTCCAACGAGGACTAGTGGGGAGTGGCGACTCTCCGATACCTCGGGAAAACATCGCCGTGTTCCTTGCCCTTACTTTCAAGCATTTACTTTCTCGTATTTACATTCATTGCTTGTTTTACTTTCCTAGAATTGTCATGCTAGACTAGAATTGGAAACTAGGGTGCAAAACATATACCGGTAGAATCTCTAGGAACACAAGTAGGCACTAGGGGTGAATTCCGGCTTGTAGGATTTAATTCTTGCAATTAATTTTTAGAAAAGCCCAATTCACCCCCCCTCTTGGGCATCTTTGATCCTTTCAATTGGTATTGGAGCCAGGTTGCTCCTAATTTAGGCTTTACCACCTAGAGCAAGATGTCTAACGGGGAAGGACCACCTCCCACCTTTGAGGGGGATGATTTTCTATATTGGAAAATCCGTATGGAGGCGTACCTCGAAGCCATAGATGTTGGGTGTCTTAGAGCCGCAACCGAAGGGCTTCCCGCTATCAAGGATCCCGCCAACCCAAGTGGTGACGAGGAGAAGTATGACCGGTGGAATGCAAAGGCCAAAAATGCACTCTACCGGGGCTTAGGCAAGGATATCTTCAATCGTGTGCGTAATGCAAAGAACGCTCATGAATTGTGGGAAAACCTTTGTGCTCTCCATGAGAGAACTAAGAGTAAGCGTGAGGAACGTTATCATATTACTTTAAAGAAAATCAATTCTTTTGAAATGCTTCCCAAAGAAAGTGCTAATGATATGTACACTCGTTTGAATGTTCTTGTAGAGGACCTCAATGCTCTTGGGCTCACCCAAATGAGTCAATCGGATGTTGCAAGGAAGATCTTGAGTGTTCTTCCCGTTGAGAAGTATGGTTACATTGTCACCGTGCTTCACCAAAGTGATCTCTCCACCGCAACACCGACACAAGTATTGGGGAAGATCAATGCACATGAGATGTACATGCACATCACTCCGGAAGAGGGCTCATCATCTTCCAAGAAGAAAGACTTGGCCTTCAAAGCTAGCCATGACAAGAAGAAGAAGAAGAAGAAGAAGGGCCAAGCAATGATGGTGCAAGAGAGCTCAAGTGAAAGTGATATTGATGATGCATCACTTGCACTCATGGTGAGGAAGACCACCAAGATGTTAAAGAAGCTAAATAAGAGTGGCATCAAGTTCGATGGCAAGAAAAAGAAATTCTTCACAAGTAGCAAAAGGAAGCCAATCTCGGAGATGGATTGCTACAATTGTGGTGAACTTGGCCACTTAGCTCATCAATGCCCTAGACCTCCAAAAGACAAGTACAAGAACAAGAATAAGGGCAAGAAGAATGATTCAAGTGATGAAGAAGAAGAGAAAAAGAAAAACAAGCCATACAAGAAGAAGGATGGCAAGAAGGAGTTCCACAAGAAGAAGGGAGGAAAGGCATACATTGTTGGTGATTGGCTCACCGACATTGAATCATCTTGTGAGTCCTCCGGTGATGAGAGCGATGATGAGAAAGAGAAGATTGCCGCATTTGTGATGGGGCCATCATCTTCACCGACATCTTCATCACCACCTTCACTGCCATTTTCACCGTCATCGTCCACTACTCACCTATGCCTTATGGCCAAGGGTGAACGAAAGGTACAAAACCATGATAGTGATGATGATGATGATAGTGATAGTGATGATGAATATGACGCACCTTCTTATGATGAACTTGTAAAATTGTTGAACAAATACACTAAAGTCATAAGAAGGACTAGAAATGAAAATGATGAACTTCAAAATGAAAATGAATCACTCTCATCCAAGCTTGAAAATGCACAAAAGGCTAGTGGTGAGCTCAAAGATCAAAATGAAATTATGTTTTCCACTCTCAAGGAGCTCAAAACTTCTAATAAAGAGCTTAGAGATCAACATGATAAACTTGAGAAGAAGCATGATGAGCTCATCACTAGGCATAACACTCTAAAAGACAAATACACTACATTGAAAATTGACTATGATAGTCTTATGGTTGCTAATGAACTTTCTCTTGAGACACATGATGCTACTAACAAAGTTGTTAAGTTTGATATAGCTACATCATGTGATGACTTGATCATTGAAAGCATTGAGCAAGGTTCTAGTAGCAAAGGCAAGAGTGTGGTTGAGTCAAACAACTGTGATGATTATGCCAAGATCAAGAGTGAGAATGAGAAGCTTGCAAATGAGAACAAGAAGCTAAAAGGTTTGATGGCTCTTGAGAAGCAAACAACAAATGAGTCACTTATTGAAGAAAACAAAAAGCTCAAGCAAGAGAAAGAGCATCTCAAGACCGGCCTAAGCAAGTTCACAAGAGGCCAATATTTGCAAAGTGAGCTACTCAGGAACACCGTAATGAAGATGGATATAAGTGGTATTGGTTATTTGGCAAATCAAGAGAAGAAGGCTAAAGCTCAACAACAACAAAGCAAGTCAAAGCCCAAGCCAAAGAGATGTGTTGAGTGTGGACAAGAAGGCCATTTTGCTCATGAGTGCAAAACTCCACCACCACAACCCTTGCCCAAGCATGCTAGACCCTTTGCCTTCAATGCTCATTACATGCTAAGAAAAGATTCAAGTGGAAAGATGAAAGTTATGTTCTTGGGTCCCCCAAACAAGAATAGGCCAAAGAAAATATGGGTTGCCAAGTCACTAGTTGAGAAAATCAAGGGCCCCTCTCAAGTGTAGGTCCCTAAACAAAAAGCTTGATCTCTTGTGTGTAGGTGAACTACAAGACTGGTGGATCTCATTGGGTTATTGATAGTGGTTGCACTCAACATATGACCGGTGATCCTCGTATGTTCACCTCTATTGAAGAGAATGGGGTATGTCAAGAGAAGATCACATTTGAAGATAATTCAAAGAGCAAATTCAAGGGTATAGGCAAGATTGCAATATCAAATGATCACTCACTCTCAAATGTGCTCTATGTTGCTTCATTGAGTTTCAACTTATTATCCGTTGGGCAACTTTGTGACCTTGGCTTCCAATGCTTGTTCACACCTAATGAAGTGGTAGTTTCAAAGATAGATGACAAGCAAGTGATATTCAAAGGTTTTAGATACAATAATCTTTATCTTGTTGACTTCACCTCCGAAGATGCAAACTTGATGACATGTTTGTTCACCAAGACCTCACTTGAATGGCTTTGGCATAGAAGGCTTGCTCATGTTGGAATGAACACTCTCAACAAGCTATTGAAGAAAGAACTAGTGAGAGGATTGAAGGATGTAAAGTTTGAAAAGGACAAACCTTGTAGTGCATGTCAAGCGGGCAAACAAGTTGCAAACACTCATCCAAACAAAGCTTACATGTCAACTTCAAGAGTGCTAGAACTCCTACACATGGATTTGTTTGGGCCTACAACCTATAAGAGCTTGGGTGGAAATCTCTATTGTCTTGTGATAGTGGATGACTACTCAAGGTACACATGGACCTTCTTCCTTCATGACAAATCCGAAGTGGCAAATTGCTTCAAAAAGTTTGCAAAGAGAGCTCAAAATGAATTTGAAGTCAAGATAAAGAATATTAGAAGTGATAATGGCAAAGAGTTTGATAACACAAACATTGAAGCTTATTATGATGAAATTGGAATCAAGCATTAAGTTTCTTCAACCTACACTCCTCAACAAAATGGTGTAGTTGAGAGAAAGAACCGGACTTTGATCACCCTTGCAAGAACAATGTTAGATGAGTACAACACTCCGGAGAAGTTGTGGGCCGAGGCAATCAACACCGCATGCTATGCTTCAAATCGCCTCTTCCTACAAAAGTTTCTTGGCAAGACCCCCTATGAGTTGCTAAATGGGAAAAGCCGGACGTCTCATTCTTCTGGGTGTTCGGTTGCAAATGCTACATCTACAAGAAGCGTCAACACCTAGGGAAGTTTCAAAGACGTTGTGATATTGGTTTTCTTGTTGGTTACTCATCAAAGTCCAAAATATATAGAGTATTTAACCATGCCACCGGTTTGGTTGAAGAAACATATGATGTGAAATTTGATGAATCTAACGGCTCTCAAGGAGCAATTGAGAATTGTGATGATGTAGGTGATGAACCCTTGAGGGAGGCAATGAAGAATATGCCGGTGGGAGATATCAAGCCAAAAGATGATGAAGACGACGTATAAATTGTTGATCCACCATCTTCATCACGTGTGCCTCAAGATGATGACAAGGATAAGAGAGTTGAAAATAAAGACACTCATGTCTCTCATGAACAAGCTGAGGCACAAGCTCAAGATGTTGATGCTCCCCATCCTTCTCCTCAAGTGGTTGATAGAAGAAACTCACCTCTACTTCTAGCACATCCACAAGATCTCATCATAGGGAGTCCTACTAAGGGAGTTCGATCTCAAAAGCTTGCTTCTTTTGTTGAACATCACTCTTTTGTCTCTTGTGTTGAACCTAAGAATGTAGAAGAAACTCTTCAAGATCTGGATTGGGTGAATGCTATGCATGAAGAATTGAACAACTTCACCCGTAATCAAGTATGGACACTTGAAGAGCATCCAAAAGGTGCAAGAGTCATTGGAACCAAGTGGGTGTTTCACAACAAGCAAGATGACCAAGGTATAGTAGTGAGGAACAAGGCAAGACTAGTTGCAAAGGGGTTCTCTCAAGTTGAAGATCTTGATTTTGGAGAGACCTTTGCACCCGTTGCAAGACTTGAAGCCATTCGTATCCTCCTTGCATATGCATCACATCATGATATGAAACTATATCAAATGGATGTGAAAAGTGCATTCTTAAATGGGTTCATAAATGAACTAGTCTATGTTAATCAACCTCCTGGGTTTGAAGACCCTAAATATCCTAATCATGTTTATAGGTTGTCCAAGGCGCTATATGGGCTCAAGCAAGCCCCTAGAGCGTGGTATGAGCGCCTTCGGGACTTTCTCATTGAGAAGGGCTTCACCATTGGGAAGGTCGACACCGCACTATTCACCAAGAAGCTTAATGGGGAGATCTTCATTTGTCAAGTTTATGTTGATGATATCATCTTCGGATCAACAAATGAAGAATATTGCAAGGAATTTGGTGAATTGATGTCGAAGGAGTTCGAGATGTCTATGATTGGTGAGCTCACATTCTTCCTTGGTTTTCAAGTCAAGCAAATGAGAGAAGGGATTTTCATCTCTCAAGAAAAGTATACCAAGGATCTTCTCAAGAGATTCAAGATGGAAGAATGCAAACCAATCAAGACCCCAATGCCATCTAATGGACATCTCGACCTAGATGAGGGAGGTAAACCGGTTGATCAAACTCTCTACCGTTCTATGATTGGTAGTTTGTTGTACCTTACCGCATCTAGGCCCGATATCATGTTTAGTGTGTGCATGTGTGCTCGCTTTCAAGTGTGCCCTAAAGAACCTCACTTAAGTGCCGTAAAAAGAATCTTAAGATATCTTAAGCACACCCCAAGCATTGGTCTTTGGTATCCCAAAGGAGCTAGATTCCAACTAGTTGGCTATTCCGATTCGGATTATGCCGGTTGCAAAATTGATAGAAAAAGCACATCCGGAGGGTGCCATTTGCTTGGGAGGTCTTTAGTATCTTGGTCATCTAAGAAGCAAAATAGTGTGGCTTTGTCCACCGCCAAGGCAGAATACATTGCCGCGGGGGCTTATTGTGCACAAATCTTATACATGAAACAAACCCTCCTAGACTATGGAGTTGTTCTTGAAAAGGTGCCACTTTTATGTGACAATGAAAGTGCCGTTAAAATTGCTAACAATCCGGTACAACACTCTCGCACCAAGCACATTGATATCCGCCACCACTTTCTAAGAGATCATGTTGCTAAAAATGATATATCACTAGAAGGTGTAAGAAGTGAAAATCAATTAGCGGATATCTTTACTAAACCCTTAGATGAGGCTACCTTTTGTAGGTTGAGAAGTGAACTTAATGTGCTTGACTCTAGTAACTTTAAAAAATGAGCTTGTGTTGTCCCTTGCATTGTATTATATGTCATGTCTAAATTTCCCGCAATGCATTTAGGGCTTGTCTAACACGGTTACGATAACCCTCCTTTGGAGGAGTGAAGAAGCCTAATCGTGGATCAAACTTGACAAGCAACCTAGCTTTACTTACTTGTATTGCATTGCATATGCATGGTTGTTGCTTTGTCGTTTCTTTTTGGTTTGGCTTTGAGCAACCTCTGTGTTCGTCCATGAATAGAGAGAGCATTTGATGCTTCTAAGGGTTCACAAACTCTATTGCATGGCCATACGTTGCTCCTCGAGTGTTTATTGCTTATTTTCCTAATAACAATGTTAGCCTAAGGCAAATTATTTTTGAAAAAACTTGAGGGTTTGAGTGAGGTCACTCATATCAGGTTCCAATTGGTGTTTATTTCAATCTCTTTGAATTGGAACTTGATTGGGAGAAGTCGCGTCGAAGGTCGGTTTGAAGAAAGGCGAAAAACAGTGACCGGATGCTGCACCGGACGCAGTGATGATTCACCACCGCGTCCGGTCCCGGCGACCACCAGCGCGTCCGGTCATCCTAAAGACTTCCTCTTGACCTTGTGACCGGACGCTGCACCGGACGCGTCGTTGTTGACCACCGCATCCGGTCCTGGTACCCACCACCGCGTCCGGTCATTCGTGATGACTTTCCCGGATGACCCTCGACTGGACTCTGTCCGCGTCCGGTCAGTCCTAACCGGACGCGTCCGGTCGCTCCAGGAGCTTACTGGAGTGTGACCGGATGCTACACCACCGCGTCTGGTCATTCGACCACCGCGTCCGGTCAGTGCGTGCCGAGCGGATCTAATCCCCCATATAACCTTTCGTCTTCGGTTCGGGTTCTTTTCAATCCATCCGCCGCCGCGCCCGTACTTGCCGAGTTTGTGCCCTAACTCGCCACCACCGCCGCTCACCGCCGCGCCGTGCTCCTCCTCCTCCTCCGGTGAGCCGTGCCGCTGCCCCTGCCCGCGCTGCGCCGCTCGAGCCCGCGCCATCAGCGCCTCTTTGCCTCGCGCAGCCGCTGTGCCGCGCCGTCGCTTACCGCCGCTGTGCCGTGCTACCGCCGCTGAGCCGCGCCGCCATCACCTGCACCACCTTCGGCCAGTACTTGCCTCGCCTCGCGCTTTGCCGAGCAACCCTAGCTTCTTCTTCACCACTGTGACCATGCTCCGCCCTAGGGTTTGCCCTAGCCCTCACGTTCGAAGGTGAAATCGAATTCTTCGTTTTTCAATCCTTAAATTTCCTTCGTTAGGGCTTACTTGATCGTCACTTTCCATCGCTTATCATCGTCACTTGACTCGGTCCTTTCAGCGCTCGTCCGGTGCTTCGGGAAGTCTCGCGATCTTGGTCATCTCACCTCGTCACCGTTTTCTCGTCGATCCGAGGTAGCCATCGCGTTTCGATTCACATCTTATCTTATATGCTTGCTACTTAGGGTTTCGTACCTTTTAGATTATATATGCTGCTTATAGTAGATCCATCTATTCCATCTTTTCAGCGAGTTTGTCGGTGTGTCGGGGTGACTGCAGTTCTGTGATTGAATCCGAGGCCAAGCCTGCGGATACGGATTGAGGCCAAGCCTCTTGAGTGACAGTACATCATCTTTCAGAGGTTCCCGATAGTCGTAAGTATGGTTCGCTGCAAGAACGTCGGGGGTGCTCCTAGTGACGGGGACGAGAGTCCTCGTATGTCTGAGGTTGCGCGTGGTAAGCGCATAAAGATTATGGCCAGAAAGAAGAAGAAGACTCTTACTGATGCTGAGATCGCTCAGGCAGTCGCAGATGCAGCTGAGCAGGCAGAGAGGGGAGGCAGGAGCAGTGGTATTCGCATTGGCGAGCGTCGCTTTCATCTTGAAGGTCGACAGCTCGGTACAGAGGCTACAGAGGCCACAGAGGTGACAGAGGGGACTGAGGATATGTCAGTTGATCCCCCTGCAGAGGCTCCAGAGGAGACAGAGGAGCAGCCAGCTCAGACTCCACCGCGTCGCCGCTCCACACGTACACGAGCTCAGGTGACTCCTAGGCCAGAGGGCCAGTGTCGTGGAGGACGTCCACCTCCCAGGGCTCGAGGTTCGCCCCCAGTCAAGCACTTTGACTTGAGGGGTGCTACAGCACGTCAGGTGCAGGGTTTGAGATTTGTTGAGGTCAGCCGGTGGTTCCCACCTCAGAGGGATTCCAGAGCTTCAGAGGGATTCTATACACCTCTATAGGAGGATTTCTACAGAGCCTATGTTGACAGTGGGATTGTTTTTCGACCACAGAGGGTCTGTCGCATTGAGTCACTTGTTGAGGTAGTGGGTGAGCAGCTTCGTCCGCACCTGTCCTTTCTTTTGGGCTTATCTGACTTTCTTGGACGGACAGGAGCATACTGCGGCACTTGGGTCAGGGAGTTCTATGCCTCACTATGGATTGATCCGGCACATGAGTTCATACACTTTGCATTCCGAGGCCGTGACCGCAGACTGTACAGCACCAGAGTGCGAGAGATTCTCAGACTCCCAGCTTCAGACACGAAGATACATCAGCTTTACTTTGGTCAAATAGCTCCACCTAGACGCCCTCACGGCGGGATAGTGCCTCCTACTGATCTGATCTGACCCTGCTTCCGTGAGCCTTTTGGCGAAGGGTCTCATCGCACACCCGCCAGCTTGACACCGCTTGCCCGAGTCCTTGATGCTATTATCTGACGCACTCTTCTTCCTAGGCTGGGCTATAGAGAGGGATTGACCAGGATGCAGTTGTGGGTTGTACACCACCTCCTCTCACAGACACCGTTTGATATATGGGATCTTATGCTAAGTGAGATGGAGGACACCCTGGCAGAAGGCTTCAAGGGACACCGTCAGCTGCCCTATGCTCATTGGACATGCTTCATCATCAGATCTGCACTTGAGCTGCCTTCAGAGATTATAGCTGAGATATCTGATACTACCACTGCCTTTCCAGAGTATGATATCCATCAGTTATGGGCTTCTGTCACCAGAGAGCAGGCCCCAGCACCAGGACAGCGAGAGAGACCTGAGGTGCCAGAGACAACAGCTGAGCATGACACGACCGTTGAGGGTCTTGCTGAGGCAGAGCTTGCAGATCTAGATGCTCAGCCTGCTGATCTAGCTGAGGATGAGGCCTCTGACAGCACTGACGAGGATTATCAGCCTATCCCCAGGTATCGGTCTCCTCGGCCTCACGACCACGAGGCCGGTGGCTCTGGTTCAGCCTCCCGCTCAGACCTAGCCATGGTGGCTATTCTTGAGAGGCTGACCCAGGCTCAGGAGCGACAGGAGCTTCAGCTACAGAGACAGGCTCAGGACACAGCTGCCGCTTTTGCTCAGATACAGACTCGACAGGACGAGTTCCAGAGACAACAGCTTGAGATATAGCGCCAGCAGGTTGAGATGCAGCGACAGCAGTATGAGATGCAGCGACAGCACGCAGCAAGCCAGCAGCAGTACTTGGAGCTTCTGCGTCACTTGGTCACAGTTGGGGTTCCTCCACCTGCATCTACTCTGACTCCAGCCTTACAGTCTAGTGGACCTTCGAGTCAGGGACAGCTGAGCTTTTAGTTCACTTCTCCATAGTAGCAGGTTCCCCAGTCATTTCAGTCCCCGAGCTACACGCCTATTCAGATGGGGTTCACTCCTTCAGACCAGCCTCGCCCTCACCTACTGACAGGCACACCGTTTGTTGATTTCAGTGCCACCTATAGCGAGTTGACTGGTCAGCCGACGCCCTCGCACACCACTCTAGCTACTTCTTCAGGGTTGTCTGCTTCAGAGGCAGTTGTTCCTCCTGTGACAGGGACGGGTACTACAGAGACTATACCTTCGTCAGTTACCTCGACTGATCCCCCAACTGTTGGCTCACTTCAGGCTCAGGTCACAGAGACTGCTCCACTAGTTGCTACTTCGTCAGCACCTGTTCCTGTTGATCAGACCCAGACCGCTTCACAGCCACGTGCTTCTTCAGATGGTCAGCCCGACAGCTCCGAGTCCGAGGAAGACACTTCTCAGTTCGTGATTACTTCGCGCTCCTCGGCACCCGACTCGACTCCGTCTGTTCCCCCGTCAGATCCTTAGATTAGTTTTTGGCGTTTGATGCCAAAGGGGGAGAGAGAGTAGATTCAGGGGGAGTTTTGATAGAGGGTTTTCGTGTTTATTTGTGTGCTACATTCATGCATCATGTTTACATTCCAGTACTTGCTTTCTTGTGACATGTGGTCGTGTGAGAAACTTTGAGTCTCTATGGTCTATCTAGTCACCGTTTTAATTCATGTCACTTGGTTGGTTATAGCTCATAAGGTTGTGCTTCCGTGCCTTACTCCAATTTCTTTTGAGCTATATCTTTTTGTGTACTAACGTTTTATGTCTTATCTTATGAGTACACTCTTTTGGCTTGGGGCACATAAGCAATTCCTAACCCCTTATGCTTATTGCTTTTTGCTTATGTGAACCAAGCATGTTCGAAAACCTCAACTCCTATCTTTTGAATCTTAGTGTTGTCATCAATCACCAAAAAGGGGGAGATTGAAAGCATCTAGGCCCCGAGAGTTGGTTTCGGCAATTGATGACAATGCTATATTACCATGACTAACGTGTGTTTTGCAGAAACTTTGGTAAGTTAGGTCATGGAGATGATAACTGCTTTGGGCACTATGGTATTTATGCCCCTTGATGGAAATCGTTTCGGTTTTCAAAGGATTGACGTCAAGATTAAGGACGGTTAGTTCCGTATGTCAAGGTGTTGAGTTATATTCGAAATAGTCGTTAAGATCTTCGCTTTTTCGTTTGGCCGTACTATAAAGGGGGGCATGAGCGAGTAGCTTGACCTAGGTGAGTCTTATGTTTAGGTGTGGTGCACACTTGTCAAACTTAGCACTAGGAAGCTCTAGAATAGCTCAAAGTTCAGTTGGAAGCAACTTGGTTCAAGTTGCGTCGCGTTTCGAAGTGTTTAGAGGTTTTCCCCTTGACCGGACGCGGTGTCTAGTACGACCGGACACGTCCGGTCAGTTTTAACCGCTAACTGTGTTTCAGCGTTGACGACCGGACGCGGCCCTTGCGAGGACCGGACGCGGTGTTCAGGCTGACACGTGTCACTTGGGGGAAACCACCTAATCGGACGCGACTGGGGTGTGATCGGCGCGTCCAGTCACGTTCCAGTAAGGTACTCTGACGACCGGACGCGTCCGGTCATCACCGATCGGACACGGTCGCGCGTCAGGTCAAAGTACAGTAAGCTCCCTGCACGATCGGACGCGTCCGGTCACCCCTGATCGACGCGTCCGGTCACTCAGCCGTTATTTCAGGTTTTAACCATTACGAGCGACCGGCACGTCCGGTCACTTCGTATTTCGCTGAGTTGGCAGGTAACGGTTGGATTTGACTGTGTGGTGTATAAATATATCCCCACCACCTCTTTTAGAGGTCTCTTGCTCATTTATTTAGCTGAGAAACACCTTTGGAGTGCAAGGGAGTGCAAGAGCTCTAGTGAGGATTGTGGTTTGAGAATCAAAGCTTGAGAATCCTCCACTAGTGAATAGAGAGTAGTAAGTGTGCATCCACCTTCTTATTAGGCTCGTTGTGGTCAAGTGAGAGTTCTAGCTTGTTACTCTTGGTGATCGCCATCACCTAGACGGCTTGGTGGTGATTGGAAGTTTGGTGATCATCCGGCGGAGCTTGTGGATGACCCAACTCATCTTGTGAGCGGTTTTGGGCGATTCACCGCGACGGAGTGTCGAAGAATCAGCCCGTAGAGAGCACTTGATCCTTGTGCGGATCAATGGGGAGCTACACCCTTGCGCGGGTGCTCCAACGAGGACTAGTGGGGAGTGGTGACTCTCCGATACCTCGGGAAAACATCGCCGTGTTCCTTGCCCTTACTTTCAAGCATTTACTTTCTCGTATTTACATTCATTGCTTGTTTTACTTTCCTAGAATTGACATACTAGACTAGGATTGGAAACTAGGGTGCAAAACTTTTACCGGTAGAATCTCTAGGAACACAAGTAGGCACTAGGGGTGAATTCCGGCTTGTAGGATTTAATTCTTGCAATTAATTTTTAGAAAAGCCCAATTCACCTCCCCTCTTGGGCATCTTGATCCTTTCACTAGCCAACTGAGCTACAACTCAATTCTCATTGCATCAGTGGCTTTGATGAGCTGATGCGCATGGGCGGGAGAATTTCATTGAAAGTGCCAAGGGAATTTTTAATCGTCTTAGTTGTTTTCATCTTTCAAAAATCATGAGTGTGCTCGTAGTGTTATGCCTCATTTTCAGCATGGTGGCGCCGGCGGAGTGGCCTGCTGCTCCCACTGCCACCGCCGGTGGCTTGCAGATACGCCACGGGGCACCAGGACGCGAAACCTCTCGGGCACCCACACCAGCCACAACCTTTCGGGCACCCTCTCAACAAAACCGACCACCATAACCGTCGCCCACCACCACAACCCACACGCTCTCCTCCGCGCCGATAGTAAAATAATCCTCAGGTTGGGCCTCTCTTTCTCAAAGCAACCATGGCAAAAATTCTTTGAGAGGTTGTAGGGTGCTCCATGGTATCAGTGGCGGTAGGGGGGCATGAGCCCCTCCTACCCCACCGCTAGATCCGTCTCTGACGGTAAGGAAATACTTTGGCCTTATAGGTGGAATCTATGAGCTGCTTAATTAACAACAAAGTTTTCTACTAAGGAACGAACTATAAGTCACCTAGCTTCCAAGCCACAGATCCCTCTCATCTCCAGAATGCAAGATCCACACACAATCTTTCTTAAGCCAGCGTCGCCCTACTTACTCTCATTTGCCTCGCCACCATCGACCTCCTCTGGCGTGTGGAGGCGCGTGGCCGGTGGAGGGGAGCCAAAGCCGCCACCGCACATAGTTGCGGTGGCGTGCCAGCGCATCGCCTTGGCGGCCTCAATTTTCGTTGGGATGTTGCGGCATCTGTGTTCTAAACTTTGCGCCATCGGCGTGCAAAATTCCATCGAGATAAGTGCTCGTGGTACTCCCCCACTTCGTTAGTCTGCTAATCAAAAAGACTTTGCGGCGTGCGGCAATGAAGCCCGTCTGAGGAGGGAGGCGTGACTGATGCGTGACAGGTTCGCTGCTAGATTAGAGAAGAGACATTGTCAAACCTGGCCGGCGACGAGCACGAGCCCAGCTGAGCGGCACAGCCCACGCCCATGTGACAATTAACTCGCCTTGCTGACCTTTGTTAATGTTGGTCTCACTTTGTTCCCTTCTTATCTTTGGAAAATACTGTAGATTATTATTACTGTTAGTACACTCTTATTGCTAATCAACTTGTATGGCCTGTGTGGTACTACAAGTACACGTAACACGTTAGTTATACATTGACCGAGCGGCGAAGCTACCTTCACTCGACGGGGTCGGGCGACACCGACGACTTTGCGGTCGTCCCTGTACCCCGCGATTTCTTGCCTGCGTAGACCCCGGTAGAAAATATTTACGACCCCGGCAGGCCGGCAGCCCAACAACAGCAGTCTGCAGTCAACTATCTCCTCGGCCTTGTTTAGTTTCTCAAATTCACTCTCAAATTCCACTATGCAAAAAGAAGATTCTCCATCACATCAAAATACTGACATATATATGGAGTACTAAATGTAGATAAAATTAAATACTAGTTTTGTTGTACTTTGCGAGACGAACATTTTAAGCCTAATTAATCAATGTTTAGACAATTTTTACCAAATAAAAACAAAATTGCTACAGTGGTCTACGGTAATTCGTGGTGTGCAAAATTTGGTAGCTAAAAAAGGCCCTCAGCCCATCCGTCGATCAATATTCCATTCGCAGGCCCATAATACCAAACGTTGGCTTGCCTCCGCCCTCTGGTACAACCTGGCCGCATCCGCACCCTTTCATCTTCGTAGTCTCGCATCTTAATTCTCAAATCCTCCGCGGTCGTGGGGGAGATTGGCCGGCAGCCTGGCCCCTAGCCGCAACAGCGTAGCTCCGTCGTGGCGTCATCTGTTCTTGATCTCACGTCGACGCAACTACGCAAGTCCCAGCGGGCAGCAGCCACCGGCAAAAAGCTCTGTGGCATCCGTGTTCCTTGCGTTCCAGTAGAGAACGTGCTTTTTCATTCAGACCAAGATGCCACATGCCAGGTATGTATGCTACTTTGGTAGTTCAGAATGGCACTATGGCTTGCATTTCACTAGTGACTTTTAAATGTACTAATGGATGCTTGCACATTAGTATCTGCTACAATTTTTATTGTATGTCTAATTTGATAGGCAATCAGAGCACATTGATACCACCGGCAGGGATCAGAATTTCGGCCGATTTTCACCAAAAATCGGTGATTTTTGTTACTACCGGTGACCTCCGGAAAATTACCGGTAGTTTTGATTCCATTTTGTTCAGATTTTTTTCATATTTTAGTTAACATTTCATGAAAATTTTCAAATTTTTATCGAAATTTCAACCGATTTTCATTGATTTTCGCGATTTTCGTTACTATCATTTGCCTCCGGTATTTGTGTTTCAACTAGTAGGCTGAACACTGACCACCGGTCTTTGAGGGACACTCTAAAAGATAACTACTATTGCGATTTGTAAAAGATTTGTAAAAGCTTACTTTGTCACAATATACAGTTATTAGAATATTAATTTAATTTAATGTTATATATGGTTTATTATATTCTCTCAACCTACAATTTAGTACTGAGTACCGACCTCCGCGACCAATTATCCTGGCTTCGCCACTGCTATATAGCTAGATCGTCGTTGCATTGAAGGCGCCAAGGAGGTGAGCTCTGAACGTTTCAACATCAGACTAAGTTATATTATTATGTGTTTGAGTGACACGCAGATTAAAGACGCATGGAGGGTTCTAGCTTAATTTTAAGTAGTTCTAACGTAACTACTGCGAGCTGAAAGTTTCAAGATCAGATATGTTCAAAGCAGATCGATGATGCACGTACCTAATAACATATAAGCGTGTCTGTCAATGCAGTGTTTTGGTTTGTAAACGCCAAGGGTGCTGGTCTTCTGGATCGTCAAGTACCTTTTTTTGGACGATAGTTTTTGTTTTGGCGAAAATGAAAGGACCACGGCCTGGGACAACACGATTTCCAGTGCCCTTTTTTTTTTTAGAAGATTTCCAGTGCCTACATGACAAGATTTGCTCTGTTTCATACGATGCCGAAGAAATTTGGACACGTTAGTTATCGTGGAACGTCATAATGGGCCAAAGTTCAAATTGGCCCATCGACTTGAGTTATGAACATGTTGCTCCGTTTCCGGGGCCCAGTTTTAGTCCAATTCCAGCCCAGCACCGCACCGCAAGTGCAGTTGAACTGTTCTACTCCAACAACAAGGCCCAGCTAGTATTTCCCTTCTACTATACAATCATGGTGCATGCCTGCACTTGCATGGTGGCATCTGCTGCTGCTGCTGGTATGGTACCAAGTTACACCAACAAAATCTTGCTACCGTACATGATTTTTGTCTTTTTTGAGCAAGTTGGAGTATCGGATAATCCATAGTGAATCGGATAAATTCCGAGCTGAAATTAAAGGAGTGGCCACATGTTGATGGAGAGGGATAGATCATGCGCGTCATCATTGGTTTCCCTGTTAGAAATGATTTTGGCATGAGATGCTAGCATCAATTTGGTGAGCTGTTACGGGAGTTGAGGGTGTATTAATGTTGATCCTTCCAAAAACTCCCCTGTTGGGGATACTGACTGAATGCGAATGGGACGGACCCAACGCGTCTAGCTGACAGTCCGCCGCATCAGTGGCTTTGATGAGCATGGGATGGAGAATTTCATTGGAAAGTGCCAAGGGAATTCTTCGTTGTTATCAAGTACTAGTGCACGGATGATGAAGTTTTTGAGATAATACAATTTCGACCCTATAATTCTTAATAGTCATGGAAATAAAAACAAAACTGGTGCAATCCTTATCCTAGGGCCAAATAAAGACAAGAACAAGCAGCAGGGACCAACTGGGCAGTGTGATGCGTCACACGTACTGTTGTACCGGCCTTTGATATATGTGGCCCATATTAGGTTGTTGCAAGATGGGCCGGACTCGGGACTGCTAACTGAAAGCGCCCCACTGGCCCTGGCCTACTCTTCCCGGCTTCTATATTCTCGCTGAGCTTATCCGTTCCGACGTTCCGTCAGGGATACTACCTTTCCCTAAACACTGAAAAGTCTGCAGTTATGTTTAGTCCAAATACCGGGGACACTCAGAGAAGACAGGTTATGGATACTTTGTCCATTCGCTCAGAAACCAGAAGTGAGAAATATTTGGGGCTCCCTGTGTATGTTGGCAGATCCCGAACAAATGTATTTGCTTATCTCAAAGAGCGAGTCTGGCAACGAATCCAAGGGTGGAAAGCGAAGATGTTGTCAAAGGCAGGAAAAGAAATCCTCATTAAAGCAGTAGCACAAGCCATTCCTGTTTTTGCGATGGGCTGTTTTGATATAACTAAGGAGATGTCTCATCATATTAGTGCAATGATAGCAAAGTACTGGTGGAATAACCAGGATAAGGAAAGTAGCATCCACTGGGTGAGTTGGGAAAAGCTGACACAAGCAAAGGATGAAAGAGGATTAGGATTCAGGGACCTCCACTCTTTTAACATGGCCATGTTGGCTAAACAAGGGTGGCGGCTTATCCAAAATCCAAGCTCTCTGTGCGCAAGAATCCTGAAGGCGAAGTATTTCTCAAACTGTAACCTGTTGAATGCAAAAACGAAAGACGGGTGTTCATATACTTGGAGAAGTATCATGCAGGGAGTACAAGTTTTGAAAGAGGGCATCATCTGGCGCGTTGGCAATGGGCAGCACATTGATATATGGAGGGATCCATGGTTACCACGAGGTGTGACAAGAAGGCCGATTACCCCGAGAGGCCGAAACTTAATCCAACGAGTGGATGAACTCATTGACCCTGTGACAGAGTCTTGGGATCTACAGCTCTTAAGCCAAACTTTTTGGGAGGAAGATGTCAAGGTGATTCGTGCAATACCGGTGCATGTTGAGATGGACGATATCATCGCCTGGCACTTTGATGAAAAAGGGTGCTTCTCTGTTAAATCTGCATACCGGGTGCATAGGGAAGAGTTAAGGCGTAGTCAGCACCATGGAAGAGCGGGGGCAGCTGGTAGCAGCGAAGGGAATGATAGCTTCTGGAAACAGTTGTGGAAGATTGACTGTATGCCCAAGGTAAAGCATTTCCTATGGCGCTTAAGCCACAGTACTTTAGCTCTCAGGAAAAGCCTACAAAGAAAAGGGATGAAGATTGATACACGCTGTTGTATGTGTGGAAGATTTGATGAAGATGGTGGCCACCTCTTTTTCAAATGCAAGGCAGTCAAGGAAGTATGGCGTGCTCTGAACTTGGAGACCATCAGATGTGAGCTTGCCGAATTGGTGTCAGCAAGGGATATGGTGGAAAAGGTGCTCAAATTAGACCCAAAGACACATATTATGGCTGTGCTCTTGCTCTGGCTATGGTGGGATGAGCGAAACAAAAGGAGGGAGGAAGGAAGAAGGCGAACGGGTACAGAGGTTGCATACATTGCAGCAGCGATGGCTGATAGACAGAATATGAGTCAGTCGATAAATCCGGTGCCAACCCTCCTATTGTCGGAAAAGCGCCAGCCTTCCAAATGGTGTAGACCGGAACCTGAGTTTCTGAAACTGAACACTGATGGTGCCTACATGGTGCAGTCGGGCGAAGGTGGATGGGGCTTTGTCATTAGAGACCATATGGGAGCTGTGCACAAGGCCGGAGCAGGGAGGGAATATTTCCTCCAGAACGTGTTCCATGCCGAGGTACTGGGATGCCTGGAAGGGCTCAAAGTTGCAGCTTCCATGGGAATTGCGAGAGTGGTCCTAGAGACTGATGCACTCACTGTGAAGAACGCTCTGGAGGGAGATGATTACAGGTTGTCCACGCTGGGGGGCTGATCGCTGAAACCAAACACCTGATGGCCTCTGAATTTGTCTTGTGTAAAGTGAGATTTTGTCCTCGAGTTTGTAATAGGATAGCCCATGAACTGGCATCTATCGGATGTAAGTTGCCTAGTAGCTCTCAAGCTATCTGGGAGGATGTACCTCTTTTTATTGAGGAGTTAGTCACCAGCGATTCTGCTGGGGCTGAAGAGTAATGAAAGCTCTGGTTCAAAAAAAAAAGAAAATCAGGAATACTACCTGCAGGCTGCATGAAACTATATACATGTGTGCTTACTTCCGTTATGTACCTTGAGGAACAGAAACTTGGATTATTGGTTGTCCTCTGTGTTTGAAGAGGAGAGTCTGAATTTTGAATTCAGTCGATTTTGACTAAACATTCGATCGAGATAGTTATACGCTTGTACTTTATCCGAGAGAGAGTTACCGTATAGCGAACAGGCCTCTACCTGAGTTGGTTAGTTTAAAGATGGATATTTTATATTGTTTTTAAATATGCTACGAGTGGTGATTTATATGGCACTACGTGGAGGGCCTCCAATAAGACGCGCACACGTAGCAACGGGTTGGCCCAGTCGTTATCGGGGGCGCATGTGCCACTAACTGAAGCGGCGCACACGACGACTCTGTCGTCGGAACTGAGGAAGAAGGGGGCGGGTGGTGGGCGGAACGGCCACCAGCGAGGTCGCCATGGCGGGGATAGTGGACGAGGCGACGGTGTGGTGACGAGTTAGGGTTTCAGATTTTGCAGGCATCCATGGCCGGTGGGCTTAGAAGGAGGGGCCTGACGGTGGTGGCAAGTTGCCGATGGTGAGAGGCGGTGAGGCGCGACCGAGTAGGCGGCGGAGGGGCGGAGTCAGCGGTGAGGCGAGGAGTCGCAGGCGAGGTGTTCAATTGGGATTAGTGAAGGGTGTTGGTATAAATTAAATGCACACAGATTATAAGGTATCCGCAAGCGCACAGTTAAATCTATCCCGTCGTAGCACTTCACCAAGATAATCCCGGTTTTAATATCAAACCCAAAGGAACAGTATGTGAGTGTGTTCTAATTAGTTGATCTATAAACTTAATCCAAATTCACAATCAATGTCTAATAATAAAAGGGAATAAAGAAGACTACTAAGGACTGTCTAGTTCCAATCTCAATAAACTTTGTCAACTAAAGCTCAATTCGTGGGCAATATCTTTTAAGGAATAAAATCATAGTTCCTTCCCTACGAGCACAATTTGGCCTACCAAATCCTATCGACGGGAGATGGACTGCAAAGGATCCATCGCAGCTATCACCTACGCGATCTACCACCTTCCGGCCAATAGGGTATATTCACACGTAACCCTAGTCTAAGCACCACGCTTACACTATGAATACTACATCAATCAAGGAGCTACCAAGATCAAAGCACTCAAAAGAGAGTTGCAAACTTGAAAAACAATAGAGACAAATTGCTTACTTGAATAAGAAGTTGATTACCAAAGAATCTTAGAAGTAAGCTCCAGAAGAACTTGATCCCGCAAAATACAGCAGAAGAGAGCACGACAGGCCGGAACTCCTTCAGAACTCTACTCTTGCACTCTATCTCTCTCTATCTCTAACTAAGACTAAATCCTATAGAGGACTAATCTTTTCTTGATTGCTGGTCTAGATCCTGATGGAATAGGAATTAGGGTTTCTGGCTCTGGATCTGACTTGACTTCAAGGGGGGTTCTGCCCTTTATTTATAGCCCAGGAGGTTGAATACGATCCCTTGGATCAAACCGACTTCACGTATGGTTGAGATGCATATTTGAAGGCGGTGGAAGAATACTCCAGAAGCTCATGGTGGCTTCCCACCACAAGGGCCCAGACGGCACAGGGGTGGGGCTGGCCGGCCCCCACCTGACAGGGTCTAGTCTCCTCCCTCGGCGTGGAGTCCTCTGGTGTCCTCTAGAACTTTCCCGTGTATTCATGATGAAATGATCCCGTGATCTCTTTTGATATTTATGTTCTCTTAGGTGATTTTCTGTATAAATCCTGCAGAAAATATAGATTCACCAAAACTCATGAAAACTGTCGGTAATAACCTCCTACTCTATAGTATTTATCCATTTTAATTATTTATGGAAGAAAGGTTGACGGTTCACGGTATACTTTATCTACTGTCAACAAAGGACGGGAAAGGTCGGCGCAACGGGGTGTTGAGGTTGCCGGCGGCCCAGGTAGTGGCAGAGCCAGAAATTATGCATAAGGGGGGCCGGTTGAAGAATTTTAAAATATGAGAATTGAGTGTAGCTTATTTATTTAGATTTTTGTCCCAAGGTTTGGCTCGATTTATTCTAGTATTTGACAATTTAACCATATGCTTGCTATTCTTCACGTATTAGACGACCATGTCTATCAACAGTGGGGTGCATGATGACTCATGAATATTGAAATCTACCGTAGCATTTCGAAAGTGCTCATACCTGTGGTAGGTAACCGTGTCTGTTGACAACAGGGCACATGTGATTACTCATATGAATCTTGAAATCTACCAGCTTAGTATTTCGAAAGTGCTCATAATGGAGTAGGACGTGCGTTTGATCACAGGAGAGTGTGAGTACGTGCAGTTGTGCATGTACGTGAGCATCTACATTTGTATTGTGATTCACAATAAAAAGGGATAATCACCAAATTGTTATTGCTTGTTAAATACGCGTTCAATAAAATATGAAGTATAATGAAACATAAGTATTTTAGTAAATAAAAAAGTTAATAGATATATCTAATATGGTAGGCAAACAAATTTAGATAGATCAAATATTTTATTCTAATTATATTCTATGTGATTTTGTTGCCTAAGAGATATCAATAAACAATATAAGAAGATTTTCTTTATTATTCTCTTTTAATATAATCATAGATTATTTACTATACATATTATATATAAAAAAAGTTTGCATGGTTTGGGGGGCATTCCCCCGCTGCCCCCTTGGCTCCGCCAGTGTATACACTTGTCGAAGTGTGAGCACAGCTTAAATGTAGACTGTTAGAGCAACTCCAAGAGGTTATCTAAAATTAGATTCCAAAATTAAGGATTCAGCCATTGTCTAAAATAAAATATCCCTCAAAAAAGTACTGCAATGCAACAGTCTTTCTAAATTTTCTCTTCTCTATATTTTTAATATGCCATGTCATCACAGACCCCACCTTCCTTCGCCGCACACACACATGCAGGAACCTGAGGCCACGCTCATTGGTGGCCATATCGGCACATAGCGTGAAGGCAAGCGGCGCCCGCTCGCTTTTTCTAGCTAGCGGAATTGTATTTTAGAATTCGAAATAGAACATCTGTTGGAGCACATTTGGTACCTCAAAAAGTCTAAATCTGACTCAAAGCTAAAAATAGCAAACTCTCTTGGAGTTGCTCTTAGAAACAAAGAAGGTTCTTTTGTAAAATCAGCTATGCTTAGTGTAGCAGAATCATTCCGAGTAAAATAAGAGGAAAAACTTTTGCACTGAACCTGTATAAAATCAGCGAACTCCCAAGCCATAGTCCATAGATCTGCCTCTCATCTCAGAATGCAAGATCAACATACGTTGTTCCTCGAGCCTGTGCATCTAGCGGCGATGACCATAGCAGCCGACGCCCTGTGTTGCCCTGGTGCGCTTCACCACCGTGGACGTCCTCTGGCGCATGGGGGCGCTTCGCCGGCGGAGGTGTGGAGGACTGGAGGAGGGGGGGCGCCAGAGCCGCCACCCAGTGGCAGAGCCAGGAATTATGCATAAGGGGGGCTGATTGAAAATTTTCAAAATATGAGAATTGAGTGTAGCTTATTTATTTAGATTCTTGTCCTAAGGTTTGGCTCCTATTTTCTGGCTTTATTCTATTATTTGACAATTTAACCATATGCTCGTTATTCTTCACATATTAGAATCAACGGTGGGGCGCATGTGATGACTCATAAATATTGAAATCTACCCTCTTAGCATTAATTCGAAAGTGCTCATACCCGTTGTAGGTAACCGTATCTGTCGACAGCGAACACATGTGATTACTCATATGAATCTTGAAATCTAACAGCTTAGTATTTCGAAAGTGTTCATACAGAGTAGGATGTGTGTCTGATCATAGGAGTGTGCGTACGTGCAGTTGTGCATGTACGCGAGTGTCTACATGTGTATTGCGATTCACAATAAAAAGGATGGTCACCAAATTATTATTGCTAGTTAAATACGCATTCAATAAAATATGAAGTATAATGAAACATAAGTATTTTAGTAAACCAAAAAAAATAGATATATCCTAATATGGTAGGCAAACAAATTTAGATAAATCAAAATATTTTATTCTAATTATATTCTGTGTGATTTTGTTGTCTAAGAGATATCAATAAACAATATAAAAAGATTTTCATTATTATACTCTTTTAGTATAATCATAGATTATTTACTATATATATTTATAAAAAAGTTTGTATGGTTAGGAGGGTGGCATGGCCCCTGCTCCCCCCCCTCCGCCAGCGAGCATGTTACCGTCGTATGATCCTTTGGCTATCTAGCTGCCTTACGGTTTAAGTGGAGCAGTATCATATCGGGCGATGGTGGCTCATCCTTGAGGATGAAGACACAATATCTATCGAGGCAGGCACAAGGCATTGCAGCTGTGTTAGGTTAGGCACGTAGGGTGTGTTTGATTTCCTGGCCTTTTCTAGCCTGGACAGCTTTAGCTCAGGCGGTGCTTGAGGCGGCGGAGACAGTGGCGGATGTAGGATGCGGGATAAGGGGGGCTAAAACAATAGAGATGTTGATTTGCACGAAGATTTAACGGTGAAATCAAGTTTTTGCTACAGTAATTAGCATTGAAATCAAGAAATTAGGGGGGGCTGGAGCCCCCCCTTTGGATCCGCCACTGGGCGGAGAGATAGAGTGGTGCGGACGGAGGAGGAAGAAACCGTGCGCTAATAACCTTGCTGGTGCGGGCGCGCTGATTAAGAGACTCGGTCCGCGGGTTGTGCACCATGTAGGATGCGAGACCACTGGCCGACCACAACGGCTCCATGAAGCGGCCCGGACCTGCTGGAGCTAGGAATTCGAATCCTCCGGTCTGCGGCCTTCCAATGTATCGCGCGCTGCTACAACAAAAGGCACCAACCATGCTGGTTGTTGGTCCGGGCGCTTGCCTGGGTGCCCCGGTCCCTCAGTGTCGGCTGTTGAGAGCAAGTACAGTAATGGGCTTATAGCCAAGTTAGTCAGCATTTTTACTGATGTGGAGGAGAGAAGGTAGGAGAGAGAAGAGAGCTTGACTCTTATTCTAGTACCAAGCTGGGTACGAAAGCATAGGCATCTATAGACCCAAACAACAGTGTATTTGAGGAGGAGTAGGAAAGAGAAAGTAAGACATGATACCACATAATAAGAAAATATTTTTATATAGACAAATAAGAGACAACTATTATATAACTTGGCTCTTATACTTGACTTATAGTCAAGCATTTAGCTCTATTATTGACCTTGCCCCGACAAGTGTGGCGTGATCATATAGCCGAAATTAAGGCCATGTTTAGATACCAAAGTTGGGGTGCAAAGTTTGCATAGTAAACGTCGCGTCACACTGTAGCAATTTTGTTTTTATTTGGTAATAATTGTCTAAACATTGAGTAATTAGGCTTAAAATGTTCGTCTCGCAAAGTACAACAAAACTGTGCAATTAGTTTTTTATTTCATCTATATTTAGTACTCCATATATGTGTCGGTATTTTGATGTAACGGAGAATAGAAATTCTGCATAGTGAATTTGGTGGGCAAAGTTAGGTATCTAAACATGGCTAAGGCAGAAACCCGCGCGCGCTCGTGGTTTCTCTGATTACCTGGCCTGGTCCTCGGCCCGCCGCCCCCAGGGCCTGGCTGCTGCCGGCCGATGAGTCGCGCGACGGCAATGCATGCTAGATTGCGCCCCCCCCCCCCCCCCCCCCCCCACACACACACAACCGTCGGCGTTACATCGCTTGATGAAGATCGAGCGATCGATCTACGACATTCAGATCCATGGATACCGGGGGCTATAAAGCCTGTTTAGTTCTAAAAAGGAACCCAAAAAGTGTTATAGTATCTGTCACATTAAATTTTACGGCACATACATGAAGTACTAAACGTAGACGAAAGAAAAAAAACTAATTACACAGTTTAGTTGTAAATCACGAAACAAATCTTTTGAGTCTAGTTAGTCTATGATTGGACACAAATTACCAAATAAAATGAAAATGCTACAGTAGCCGAACCTAAACATTTTCACCAACTAAACAAGCCCATATATATACACAGATCTGAGGGCCTGTTTAGTTGGCTACAAAAGCCAAAAAAAAAGTTTGCGCAGTACCCGTCACATCGAATATTTGAACGTATGTATGGAGCATTAAATGTAGGTAAAAAAAATAACTAATTACATAGTTTATCTGTAAATGTCGAGAAGAATCTTTTGAGCCTAGTTAGTCCATAATTGGATAATTTTTACCAAATAACAACGAAAAGTGCTACAGGAATTATCCAAAAAAATTTACCAACTAAACATGCTCTGAGTTCTGAGTAGAAGATAGCTGCAGGGATCTGGTCTGATATGCAAACGAGTACTCCGTACGAGTCATGGTAAATACGGTAGGGACGATGGCAGCAGCCCGTGTGCAACTAGCATGGAGTGGAGTACTGGCTCCGTCCCATTGGAAGGATTGTTTTTTTTTTTGACTTTTAGGCTTATTGACCGTTCGTTTTATTTAAATTTTTTATGTAAATAATAAAATAAATAAATTAAAGTATCTTTAGTGATAAAATAAGTCACAAGAAAATAAATAATATTTATATAAAAAATGTAAATAAGATGAACAGTCAAATAAGAAGTCTAAAAGTCAAAAACGACACTTTTAATAATTAATAGAATGGAGGGAGTACTGGCTATTACTCGGAGTATTAACACGTTTTGTCCTTTAATTTTATTGTGGTTTGGGCTCTACAGTCTACACGCGTGGATTTTATTGGATCGTAGCTAGTACGACAGTCGACAGTCTTGAATCAATGTAGAACCTGTTCGGTAGTCCAAAACAGGACGATAAGTTGTCATAGCAGCGTTAGTGTGACAGGTACCATCGATAAAATTACGCACCCCTTGTTATATGTAGCAGCGTCAACACGTACATGCTGCCGGACTTTTCATGAGCCAAACGAGAACACTGGAAGGAGCTATCTATCTAGATTCATATATATGCATCTGTGTTCTTAATCAAGGTAGACAATACAGTATGTACGTACACTATGCAATATTGTTTTTCGAAACCTGCAGCATGCGATGCGACCACAACTGTCGCAGCACAAACGCTATCCCGCCACGCCATGAAAGCACTTCTTGGTTCTCCGAACCTGTGCCGTGGATGATCCCATGCATCGTCGATCCGCCCATGAGAGAGGGCAGCTAGCGCAGCAGCCCCGATGGCCCCGATCCTGAAGGCGGTTGCCAACAGGAAAAGATGGGCTGAGAAACCGGCGGCAGAACAGGAGCAGTCCTAATTCAGGCCCTGTCTTGATCTCAAAATTTTTTGGAAAAAATTTCTATAATACTTTCGTTGTTATTTGACAAAATTTATTCAACCATGGACTAACTAGGCTTAAAAGATTCGTCTCGACATTTACAGATAAACTGTGCAATTAGTTATTTTTTACCTACATTTAATGCTCCATGCATACATCCAAAGATTCGATGTAACGGGTAGTGTGCAATTTTTTTTGATCCTTTTGGAACTATGGGCCTGTTTAGTTGGTGAAGTTTTTTGGGTTCGGCTACTGTAGCACTTTTCGTTTTATTTGGCAATTTGTGTCCAATCATGAACTAATTAGGCTCAAAAGATTTGTCTCGTGATTTACAACTAAACTATGTAATTAGTTTTTTCTTTCGTCTACATTTAGTACTCTATGCATGTGTCACAAGATTTGATGTGACAGGTATTGTAGCACTTTTTGGATTCCTTTGGAACTAAACAGGCTCTATATAAACGGGCCTCAGTGCTCGAATCTCCCAATGATGGCTGCTGGCCTGCTTGCTACAGCGTCGTCGAATTCAGACCTTTTCCGAGGATTCAGAAACCAATCAATCAAATACAATATAGAAACAGAAATGGGTCGGCCCTTGTTTAGTTCCCCTCAAAATTTCAAGTTTTTTCACTCTCTCTCCGTCACATCAATTTTTACCCGCTTACATGGAGTATTAAATGTAGGTAAAAAAAATAACTAATTACACAGTTTAGTTGAAAATCACGAGATGAATCTTTTGAGCCTAGTTGGTCCACGATTGGATAATATTTGCTAAATAAGACGAAAGTGGTACTATTCATCGGGTTGAAATTTTTTTCAATCTAAACAAGGCTTCATGTAAATTCCATCTGCCCATCTGGAATCCTCGGGATTTTACATGTAAAATACAGTACATATTTGAGCAGCAGCTATGGCTCGACTTTGACTCCTCATGAGAGCAAATTTTAGGTTGAGGTTAAAAAATCTCTTCTTCTGTCCCACGGCCAAAGCGTAGGTCAAAGGTCCGGCCCAGTTTTCATAGGGCAACGGTGCCCCTGTGTTAGGGTGAGGCAGAGGTTCAGGGTTTTTCCGGCCTGTGTGAGAAGGTCTTCTCTCCTGCTGCAATGCTCGGGGTGGCTTACCCTCGACAGCTCTGAGTCGGAACAACCGAAACACACTAAAATTCAGCTGGGGGCTTGTTTAGATGCAAAAAATTTGGCAAAATGAACACTGTAGCGTTTATGTTGTTATTTGGCAATTAGTGTCCAATCATAGTCTAATTAGGCTTAAAAGATTCGTCTCGTGGATTTCGTCTAAACTGTGTAATTAGTTTTATTTTTTATTTATATTTAATGCTTCATGCATGCGTCAAAGATTCGATGTGACGGGGAATGTGAAAAATTTTGCAAAATTCTTGGGGAACTAAACTGGGCCTGGATCACTGAAGGCATTCTAGTGTCCTTGTCAGATGAGAGAGAGAGGGGCAGGATTCTTGTGAATTCACTTCACCCTCAGGCCTGCCCACAGTAACTGCATAGGCCGTGGTACTAGCGCCGCAGCATAAATGCGTGCGTGCATGCACGCATGGGTGCCAACAGCCACCTGCCCGCTGTTTGAATGCGGTTGAGGGCCTGCATCCGCGTTCGTTCCATTTCGTTTGCATGGAAGGCTTAGGCTGGGGATGGGGAGATGCAACCGGCCCCTGAATGGCTGAATGCCTGAATCCATCGTCCTTGCCTTGCTCCACCGGTGGTGAAACCAACCTGCCAATGGCGACGCTGCATGCAGGTGGTATGCTAACCCCTCTGCATGCTCGTGTCGTTCAACGTGCTCGCACGGAGAGGGAGCGGTCACCGCCGGACCAGCGGAGCACGGGGAGGTTTGTGCTTATCCAGTGATCCAGCTCTGCTAGACTGCTACCCAAATAAACGTTCAACTCTAGACTGACACAGTTAGTTGGCTCGGTCCCCCTAACTGTCTCTAAAGAGTTCAACAAGGCTTGGTGATGGCTATTCAGATTGTAGTTGTGTGTAGACTAGAGTGACTGAAAGAAAGCTAATTAAAGCGAGTAATTTCAGCTCGAACGATCGACCAGCAATCTATTCGGATGGACGAGGAGGCAGTACTGTTAGGCATATATGCTTGCCTGGTCTCCAACACGCCACATGCTAATTTCACCGCAGGGCGTCATTGATAGGTTGTGGAGTGAATCGTGTGACAGCAGGGCCAGTCAATTTCAACGCAGGATCGATCGATGTCCAGCTTTTCATCTCTTTGGTCCCAATCAAGCATGCCAATCTTTGCCTGTAGACGCGTACGGAATGGGCCAGCCGGTTAAATGATGTTGGGTACTTCGGACAGTAGTAATGCAATAGAATCCGATTCCCGATTTTCTTTGATTCCGTGTTTAGATCCGGTATCTAAACAGATCCGGCATCCGCCATCCGGTATTATCTCCATAGGCTGGTAGAAACATGGTTATCCGAGCTTGTAAAGGTCTGTTTAGGAGAGTTCCATCACTGAAATAAGTAAAGAGCAACAGCTCCACCGTGGATCAAGAATCACACCATTGATCTGGGATCTATTCGATCTGGACAACACCGACTCGCCGAAGAGACTGGACGCAGGGGAGGAGCTTCATTAGGGCCACAGTGAGCCATGGCCCCCCTCATTTTTACAATTCTATAGAGGATGATGTTATATGATATTATTTATATATATTGCTAAAGGAAGTTTTATAATGGCTACTACCCTAACAGTTACACCCTCCATTTCAAATATAAATCATTTTGGTATATCTAGGTACATTTTTTTGCTACTATGTATTTATTAGACACGACACATCTATCTAGGTGTATGTATAACCAAAGCTATACACTTAAGAAAAGCCAAAACAGCTTATAATTTAGGACGGAGGGATTACTAAACTATATACATTCTCATGTTTGGCCCCATTTGTATTTATCCTCAAGCTCCACCACTGACTGGACGGAAGGAGGTGGTGGGTGACGTGGGCAAGGAGGATCGGCGGCCTTTTGTTCGATGCGGGGAGGGGTGACTTCTGTCAAGAGAAGAAGAGAGTGGACATCTAACAAAAAAATCGAATCGGTGCAGTAGTCTGTGCATTGGGTACTTACCATCCAACTCGTCAAGGAGGTACGAAACTCCTGATTTCGTAGCACCCCTTGAAGAACTCCAAGTCTATGGATTTTATCCATCTAGGATTTTGGTGAATCCGGATTCCATAGAGTTGGATTATTTGGTAAAATTTCGTGGAGTAGATTTATTTTGTTAGATCTAGAGCTATTGAAGCTCTCACAAACAAGCCTTGAGATTATGGAAGCTGGATGGTCTGAGTGGGATTTTGGTATGTTTGGTGGATACCACCTGAGCTTCCTTCCGCGCGTTGGATTGTGGAAGTTGATACTACGACTGGTCCTTGGCAAGTCCTGTGGATATAGTTAATTAATCACTTACAGTAATTAAGCAACGGGATAGAAAAAACACGGCACCTTAATTGCGACAAGTTTTTATCGACTTGTTTCCATGTTCTTTCGAAGATGAGGACGTGGCATGGCTCCATGTACGGTTCCCGTGACCAGACGATGCATCACGTAATTTGAAATTTTGTTACTTTCTTCAAAAAATTTTCCGCTGTTCTTTTTCCACAAGTTCTAGAAAGGGGGACGGGGACCCATTACTCACTCCTCATCGAAACATGAAAAACTTGAAAAAAAAAACTCTTTCGACTTTTCCTACTAGCACCAAACTGTCTAGAAAAAGCTTGTACCTATACTATACTCATAACAATAGCGATGGACGACGTACGGTACGGGGATGGCAAACTGATGCCATAGAGCAGAAGAGCTACAAAACGCTGTGAGAAGATGAACAATAGCGATAGGTGCTGGTTGCTAATTAAGATGTGTTGCAAGATTCCAGGCAACTATGGCGTCATGCTGCCGTTGTACGTCTCGCAGACTCGCGGGGTTGTCTCTTGGCGCAGCAACATGTCACATCTCGTTTTGCGTGAGAGGCAGCGCCGACATACAAATACTACTAGTACAAGTACTAGTAGTATATTTATTATATGCTGTATATACGACAATGGATGATTATGGACCTGGAGTAAGTCTTAAACCCATATCCGACTTGCTAGCGCCAACACGTATACTCCGGTACTAGCGTCGGACGGTATCCACTCATGAGCGAGCGCGCACCCCAGCGCGTCTGGCTTGCGAGCGAGCGTCCCAGCAGTGGGCCTGCGTCACCTTGGACGTCGCCCGTGCCGTCAGCCGTTTTCCACGCGCATCCCATGTGTAATATCTGATCTACTTTCCAAACATTCAGATGCAACATACCCTTCGTTCTAAATTATAAGTCCTTTTGACTTTTTTGTTCATCCATTTTGCTATGTATCTATACATATTATTATATATAGATGCATAGTAAAATGGATGTACTAAAAAAAGTTAAAATGACTTATAATTTGGAACGGAGGGAGTACAAAAGAAGGCAGGTGAGACTTGAAACATGCATCTGAAACACCTGCAAAAACACCTGAAAAACACTTGAAAACAATTGCAAATATATACAATATCCAGATAAAACACTTGCAACAGCGTACGAAACACCTGAAATACTTAAACATACGCTTGCAACATACATATATATACGACGATACACTTTCAACGTCCAGATAAAAACACTTGTAACATACGTCTGATAAAGATGAAACATTTGGAATATACACTTGAAACATACGTGCATAGCCATTGCAATATGTGCAACATCCTGATCTACTTTTGTAACGTCTCGATCTACTTTTGCAACAACGATACGAAACACTTCCAACATACCTCTAAAACACCTGAAACATATGTTTGCAACATACGCTTTCAGCACAACATCTCCTTGCTTCTTGGGAATGGAAGGCTCGTCAGCATATGGAGTTCACCGGTGTAGAGCTCGCCGCTCCGGTGGGGAAGGCCGTGACAGATCTGGCGCAAGCTATCACTGCTCTGGTGGAGAAAGCTGCGGCGGGGATGGAGGAAGGCAGGTGGCCGCGGCGGGCTGAAGGCATGATGGAGATAGAGGAAGGCGGGCGACCGCGCTCGGGTGCGGTGGAGATGCCGGCTGGCGGCACTCGGATGTCATGGAGAACGTCGAGACGGTGTGGCGGAGTGTGGTCACGGCGATGCGGAACGAAAGCGTTCAAGTGTTAGAAGCCTTCTAGAGAACAGAAGCATCCGAGTGCCGAAAAGAATACGACTGTTGGGCTGGGCCGTTGGACCGGTGGTCAAAAGTGTCCGGACGATCGGAGGCTCTCAGCATAGCATTCCCGAACCATATTGCTTAAAAAAAGGTACTTAGTAGCTAACTAAAAAACAACTTCCATGTGAATTTACAGGTGTGTACAACGTGACACACGATGAGTACCGGTCACTCACTTTCCCCTGATCAACATCAACCCGTTGGGCCGGTCCACGCGCGCATGCATCGCATGCAGCCGGCCCAGATCAGACCAGACCAGACGTACGTACGTGTGCGTGTGGTGCGTGCGACGCATGCAAATGCAGTTTTGCACCCATCCCAATCTCACGCTCCAACACCCGCATCGCATGCTACGCCCTGCTTTCTGCGCCGCTTGACCCAGGTCAAACTCCTGCGCCGTCATAACTTCCGCTCCGTCTCCCCGGCTCGTCTCAGCTCTCGCCGCTCCATTTACTCCCTCGTATCCACCCCTGCTTCCCGCTCATAAAACTCGCTACCCCCGGCACCACCACTAGCAGCAGCAGAGCCAGAGCGAGCAGAGGCAGCGCGGACACGCCCGGCGCGGCAAGCCAGAGCCAGCCACTCTTCTCGCGTGAACCTGCCAGGACAAGGAGAGAGAGGCTAGCCACTCTTCTCGACTGTTGGGCATGAGGAAGGGGGCGGTGGCCGGACCCGGGATGGGGAGGGAGGCCGCGGTCGCCGTGGTGGCGGCGGAGCTGGAGGACTCGGCGGGGAAGGCGGCGGGGGCGGGCGCGGCGGCGGCGGCGCCCGTGCTGAGCCCGCTCAGCGAGACGCTGTGGCGCGACAGGGCCGCGGCGGGCGGTGTCCTCCTCGGGGACGTGTCCGCGCGCCTGGCGTGGCGGGACCTCACCGTCACCGTCGCGCTCGGCACCGGCGACACGCAGGCCGTGCTGCAGGGCCTCACGGGCCACGCCGAGCCCGGCACCATCACCGCGCTCATGGGCCCGTCCGGCTCGGGAAAGTCCACGCTGCTCGACGCGCTCGCCGGACGCCTCGCCGCCAACGCCTTCCTCGCCGGGACCGTCCTCCTCAACGGCCGCAAGGCCAACCTCTCCTTCGGCGCCGCGGTACGTACGTCGCCGTCATGTCATCGTCACTGCTGTTTAATTAAAAGAAGGATTCATGTTACGCTTGTAGATCGAACAATTTTTATGTATATATATATAAGATACATTTCCGAAGGTAACTTGGCGTTAGCTCTAGTTAATTCTGTTGCCTATAAGCCTTCCTGCGTTTTCGGTGTGAAAAATTGTAACTGACCATGTGTCTCCCATCCCATGAACTTGGAGTGGATTGGATTTGTCAAAAAGTAGCACTACCTACTTGGTAGCAGTAGCACACATCACACTTCCGTTGATGTCACCTCCCGCCTGATGGTGTGTGCTGTCTCTTTCCACAACCCATCGGCGACCTTGAATTCTCTTTGGATCTTCCGGCATCGCCTCACCTGAACAACAACGCTCTGGCCACTGACTCGTCACTCTTGGCTCATCACGAGTCACGTGCCAGGTTTTGTAACCTTGCCGGCTTTCGGCAGCAGCTTGGCAATCGCATCTGCCCATTTGAGCCCAATTAATCAAGATTTGGATAATTATTAAAAAAACAAAAAGTGCTACAGCGCTCGGCGGTGGCACTGTGCAGAATCGGTCACCCCTGAGTTGGTCATCTAAACAAGGCCAGAATTTGGGCGATCTGCCTCCACTGTCGCCTGTCTGTTTCCTGATGGGTCATTCTGTTTTCGGGTGTGTGTTTGGTGATGGAGTTAAACACTCACTGCATGCCTCACTGGTTGGTGAGGAGACGCCGTTATGTTTCCTGCAAAGGGGATTTGGGGTTGGGTGTTGTTCACCGGTTTCTTCAGCACTGGGCTCACTAAAACCTCATGATCTATTAAGACCTGGAGGTATTTTCTTAAACACCCCCACCCCCACCCACCCACGGTTACATAAAAGAATGTATAAACAAATTCACAGCAGTAAAAAATGATGATCCCAGTTTTTTTACGTGGCATGCATCTGAATATTTGATCGATATCGTTTAAACACCTAGTCACAATGCAAACCATGCATTCTCACCCTGATACTGGAAACTATTGTCAATCTGCAATTTCAGGCCTATGTGACACAAGATGATAATCTGATTGGCACACTGACAGTAAGGGAGACCATCTCATACTCGGCACGTCTCCGACTCCCTGATAACATGCCCAGGGAGGAGAAGCAGGCTTTAGTCGAGGGCACCATCGTCGAGATGGGGCTTCAGGACTGTGCCGACACAATCGTCGGCAACTGGCACCTGAGGGGGATCAGTGGCGGCGAGAAGAGGAGGGTCAGCATCGCCTTGGAAATACTGATGAGGCCTAGGCTGCTCTTCCTGGATGAGCCCACCAGTGGTCTCGATAGGTATGTGCTTCTATTTTACCTCTTTTGGCAGCTATTAACCTATCATCTGCCGAAGTGACTGATGCAACAAAAAAAATTGTGCAGTGCTTCGGCATTCTTTGTGACACAGACGCTGCGGGGACTGGCAAGGGATGGCCGAACCGTCATAGCATCGGTCCATCAGCCGAGCAGTGAGGTTTTCCTGCTGTTTGACTGTCTCTATCTTCTATCAGGGGGCAAAACGGTCTACTTTGGGAAGGCCTCTGAGGCTTGTGAGGTAACAATATGACATTGCTCATCTTGTTTCTATCTATGTTTCTGCTTCACCAATGTGGCATCTGAATCATCTGGTCTATTGTGCATGAGAGCAGTTCTTCGCCCAAGCTGGTTTCCCATGCCCGCCGATGCGCAACCCATCAGATCATTTCCTCAGGTGCATAAACTCAGATTTTGACAAGGTGAAGGCGACTCTGAAAGGGTCGATGAAGACGAGGGTAAGTCGAATTTTATCACCTCTTTAGTATTTGTTGTAGCTTGTAGCATATTGGTGTACGTGTCTTGACTGAATTTTTGCACTCCTTTTCACATATGTAGTTTGAAAGATCTGACGATCCGCTCGAGAAGATCACAACTTCGGAAGCCATGAGGAGGCTGATCAGCTACTACCAACACTCACAGTACTATATCAATGCGCAACACAAAGTAGATGAGATGGCCAGGCTCGTAAGTACTTGCTGATTTTCTCCAGCGCTTTATGATCATTCAAACTCTACTAGACCGTTCCAAATTTCCAATAGAATTGAAAGGATCCATGTGGAATGTCCTCACAGAAAGGAACAGTGCTGGATTCAGGAGGCAGCCAAGCTAGCTTTCTGATGCAGGCGTTCACGCTCACGAAGCGATCCTTCATCAACATGTCAAGGGATTTTGGATACTACTGGTTGAGGCTTATTATCTACATTGTTGTGACACTTTGCATTGGGACCATATACTTCAATGTTGGCACCGGATACAGCTCTATTCTGGTAAGAGTTATTTGTACCATTGATGTTTAAATTTCTCCACTTCAGTAATGTCTTAGGCACTGAATGTATCTACTTGTTCTGAATTTTAAACCTGATGTTGATGACTGGGTTAAACTGATGAAAACTATTAGGCCCGGGGCGCATGTGCTTCCTTCATCTTTGGTTTTGTCACATTCATGTCGATCGGAGGGTTTCCATCTTTTGTGGAGGACATGAAGGTTTGTGGAGCCACTGAAGAATGAATGAATCTAGAAAAGTCTCAGGTCCTTCAATTGCTCAACTTAATTTCCATTTTTCAGGTCTTTCAAAGGGAGAGGCTCAACGGGCACTACGGTGTGCTTGCGTTTGTCATCAGCAACACACTCTCGGCGATGCCATTCCTGATCCTGATCACCTTCGTGTCGGGCACGTTGTGCTACTTCATGGTGCGCCTGCACCCGGGCTTCATGCACTACCTGTTCTTCGTGCTGGCCCTCTACGCCAGCGTCACCGTCGTGGAGAGCCTGATGATGGCCATTGCTAGCGTGATCCCCAACTTCCTCATGGGCATCATTATCGGTGCAGGGATTCAGGTAAACTGAACATCCGTTCCAGCAACTTGATACCCTCCATCATCTGCCACACGACTGTTTATAGGAAAAGAAAAACGCTGTGCATCCGAACTGGGATTAATTCTGACGCTGTGCATGGAACCACGCACCATAAGGCTGATGCCTGCTTATATTCTCTTCTGATGATAACAACCCACATTTAATGGGTAACAATCGTTTTGAAATGGACAGGGGATATTCATGCTGGTGTCAGGTTACTTCAGACTTCCGCATGACATCCCAAAGCCCTTCTGGAGGTACCCCATGTCCTACATCAGCTTCCACTACTGGGCATTGCAGGTAAAATGGGGATTCGTATTTTCACAGTGACCGTCAAATTAAACTCAGTTCAAGAATAAAGCAGGGCTAATCTGTAAGAAAGATGAGAATAATGAATGCGACACGAACATGCACGGGTCGTTGATCGTCTTGCAGGGCCAGTACCAGAACGACCTGAAGGGCCTGCTGTTCGACAACCAGGACGACGAGCTGCCCAAGATCCCCGGGGAGTTCATCCTGGAGAACGTGTTCCAGATCGACGTGAACCGGTCCAAATGGCTGGACCTGGCCGTGCTGTTCAGCATGATCGCCATCTACCGCCTGCTCTTCTTCGTGATGATCAAGATCAGAGAGGACGTGACCCCCTGGGTGCGCGGCTACATCGCGCGGCGGCGGGTGCAGAACCGGCGGCAGCGCAAGGCAGAGCTGGCCACCCGAACGCCGTCGCTCCGCGGGTACGTGGTCGACGCGGCCAGCCTGCCGGCCGATCACCCGTGAAGCGCGCGAGAACGGGGTATCAGTATCACACAAAGGCTAAACTGGAACTGATAACAGTCCGGTAGTACTGCAATATGAATGTGTTAAGTTGTCATATTTATAGCTAGTAGCAACTGCTTAAGCTGTAATGGAGTGTTGTTTGATGCACTGCTAAGATGTATGTATATCACCAGCTTGATGCAAGTTTTCTCTGTTATTCTTCGGCTGCGAGTGTGATCATTATCTCACGATACAGAGACCACGGTGAACAATCAAATCTCTCATGTGGCATGATGCCAAATCAAGAGGGGGGTAGTGATAGCAGTGGGGTGTGAAAACAGTGCTATAAATGGCAACATTGCACAGACGCAGACTGGAGGAGATTTTGCCGATGGATGATGGATCTCGCTCGCCGTCGCCGGGGCACCACGCAGATGTGCAGTTTACGACAAGAACAGCATATGCAAGGACACCGGATGGTTATTGCCATTATGGGCCAAACTGTTTGCCACCATGGGCAATTCATTCATTACTGCTACTGATCTGAATGGCCTCCTGTCACACACAGCGATCAAAGCTGCGCTTAGCAGACGTAACCAGATCAGGATTATGGGCTCGTCGTTATCATCAGTTAGGAGTAATAGCATATCTCTCTCAGCATGCATGCATTCGCTGACAGATGCTTGGTGCTGTGACCATGAAGAAGTTATTGCAGTGGGCAGCGGCAGCAGTGCTACAAAGATACCGCAGGCGAGGAGACACATGAACTCAGCCAATTCGGACACTTTCGTTAAACAGTGTGCATAAAAATATCTTGCCATTATAATGCAGGCCGAGGATGGACCTTACTCAGCTATGCCTATGGCATCGTAGTACCTTTTGCTGCATTAACAAGTATAAGGGGAGACAGGAGAACGAGCTCTCCCCTCCTCGGCACGGCATTCCGGGATTCAATTTGCAGCCGGCCGGCGCCTCTCTGCGCTCGCCGCACGGCATGCCATGTGTGGATCCGTCGACAGGAGGCGCCTAGAGTTGGTGTGCAATTACTTGCAGAATAACTGAATCGTGCGATTGTTCCCTCAAAAAAAAAACTGAATCGTGCGATGTCGTCTTAGTCAACTGAACCGCAAATGCAGTGTCTCAGTGTCTGGGATTTAATGGTACCGCCTTTTTTTATTGTTGGGAAGTCTGAGGTTTTCTTGTAAAGTTGCACTATCTGTTCCTTCATGAACACTGATTAGTTTAATGGAACAAAACATGCATGAGTTTGTCAGGTATCCTGCCTTTTTCAGATGAAATTCTAACCATGTTCGTTTGAGCTATTCAGCGGAATCAGCAGCCATCCAGCAGTGTTTTTCTCTCGTAACAAATCAGCGAACAGTACTTTCAGCCACAATAAACCAGCGAACAGTACTTTCAGGCATCGTAACTAGTACTAGATTAGGATCTGTTCTGTGTCCAGAGAGAGGGAGAGGAGGTGATGGCGCTGAAGATGGATGGAAGCTGGCATGTTCTTCAACAGGGAGAGAGAGTACAAGCTAAAGGCTGAACAAGCATCGACCAACTCGGGGTCATTAACTGGCTGCAGTACCCGCAAACATAAGCCAGCTTTGCTCGTATAACATGATTAAGCCTGCACGCAAAGAAGGTTGAGAAATTGGATTCAGTTTTGGTTGAGACACCGGACATTCTCCAGATGAACAGGGAGTTAGGTGGCGTTCGGAGTGAGCTGAATGATTGATGTGATTTGAGGCACTACGGCAGTTTCAGTGGAGTCGGTCGCGGCCGTTGAGGTTTTCAATCGCAACTTGCAAGGCTGCTCCATTCCCTACCAAGCAGTAGGAGTACTCTTGTAGAGAGAAGAAGAGAAAAGAAGGTGCAAAATAGTTTTTTTCCTAACGCGCCAAGCACGCGTGTTCCCGTAAGAGAAATGGAGTGTTTGTTTGTTACTCGTCCCGTTCTAAATTATAAGATGTTTTGTCTGTTCTAAATAGTAGTATCTAGACATCTATTACCACCTTAAAAAATAGAAAGAGGTTTCGTGCACCAGACCATCATGCGCGTGCCTGCTACTCGCGCACCCGGTGCTCCCTCCGTTTTTCCTGATTCCGACATCATCTCGGCCATCTGGTTTTTTCAATACACCTAAAAAGAAAACTCCTGCACACGCCTCGCCTTCACGTTGTGGCTCAGCTGCAGTGCCGCTGCTCGCCTGTGCTGGGTGCGGTCGCAGAGCACCGGAGTCTGAAGAGGACGGCGTGAGACACTGAGATGATGAGGTCGTGATGGACGCCTCTAGGTTATGGCTAAGCTCCGGCCTCCGCCATTGCCAACACACCGTGCCTCTGTTGCCGCTGCTCCTGCTAGCCGTGCTACCGTGGTTGCAGAAATCCGAAGCGGAGGCCGGGCGATGACGCGAGGGCCAAAGGCCGAGAGGCCCTGAAGCACGAAGCGTTCCGCTCCGCTGATGCGGCGGTGCTCCTCCCTCCTCAGTCCTCTCCGTGCCTCCGTGGCTAAGATCGGGGTCAGTGGTTGCGGCCTTGCGGAGACGCAGATGGTCGACAGTCGGGATGGTGCTAGGAGAAGCAGCTGGCGTCGGGGCATCGAGGCAGGCCGGCAAGCCCTCTCACCTGCTTGGGACGTGTCACGTGAGGCGTCCAGACTCTTGGCGGATGAGGCCACTGAGGCTAAGGGACTTTGTTGATGGGCCCGAGGGTTGGCTTATGGGCTAAACAGTCAAATCAAATCTCTTCTCTTCTATATTTTTTTATTTTCTGAAAATGATCAAATTAGCTTAAACTACACCGCGAACCACATGCTCCCCATAGGCAGGGGCCAAATTTGAGGACCCGGTGCAACGCAAGGGCACATATCTAGTAATTTATATATGTGTGAGGAGCGACCATGAGCACTTGGGTCGCCCCCCTTTGTCTCCCTTGGCCATGGCTCCCCACTCTTATCCTGCTGCTGGTCATGGAGCTTCCTTAACTGGATTCTCGGCCTGGGAAATTGATCGTGGATGAAATCTATCGTCGGTTCCATTCTACGACCAGTTGGTCGATGTAAATGTCCACTTATGGACACTACGGCGGCACTCGTTCTTCAATCGGTGCTTGGTTGGGGGGGTAATCCCTCTGCTTTCCGGGTCCTTAGCCTTGGTGATCGTGTTTTCATTTCGCTATTAATTCCCAAGAGGTTGGTTTCATATCTACATGTTGTGGTCCTATGAATGTGACGCCTTCAAAATTTTCTTCAACCTATGGCATAATGGAGGTGCACATTTTCGTTCTGAATATCGAAATTGGGAACAATCTTCACAATGGGTTCAAGTGATCAAGCACTCGCCCAAATCGATATGTATCTATGGACCCAATGCTATCCCAGTTTCAAATTCTCATTCTTCTCAGGGCAAGCATGTTCATCACCCTCCAAATTTCCCACAATTAATGGTCGCCACTCAGTTTTTAAGTGCGTATCTTTTCCTTCTATCGGTCAAGGCCCTGATCTTTGTCGGAATTCTTGGCATGCACATTATTGTTCGGTGTGCACCGGAATGACAGCACTGATGGGATCCGGTGCAAGGGCAGCCGAGCGCGGGGAAATTCAAAGCTCCCACCAGAGCTCGCACCTCACCATTCTACCCGAGAGGGTCGCAAACGTGGTCTTAAACGCTAACACACATTGGAGCCGTCCAATGTTGCAACAGACAGGTCATCGGACCTGACTCCAGAGAGTTTTCAGGGTTTGGCAATGGAGCTGCCACCGGACTTCAAATAGTCCAATGTCTAGTTTTTGAGCTGTTGGAAACTAGCCACTGGAGGGGTGTCTAATGCGACATCCGGTGCTCCACCGGAGCTATCTGGTGCACACGTAGACTACGACACAAGTGGGTAACAGTTAGATTATTTTGGTGATCTATAAATAGACCTTGTGGTTGGCCTTGCCCCCTGTCTTGGCATCCCTAACACTTGTCCATATGCTTTTCAGAGCTGAGCAACTCACTCCACTGGCTTGCATAACTTTAGATCACATTTGGGTAAGATTGGAGAACCTCTAGTGCATTTGCCTCATCGATTTGCATCTCGTGGCACTAGTTGAGCGTGGTGGCTGCTGGTGTTCTTGTTACTCTTGGTAATTGTCGTCACCTAGTTAGCTTGGATCTCATGGGATTGTTGAGGGGCTTGTGGTGATTGTTGCCGCCTCCGATTGAGTTGTTGTAAGGTGCTCTTGTGCTCATCCTTGTGGGAGACTGTTAAGAGCAACTCTAGTTGTATGCCCGTGGCTAGTTGCAGTACACCTAACTACGTGAAAAAGGCTTTGTAGCAACGGGTCTTTTTTTTAGGGGCGGCTGACATTGGATCAGCCCCTACAGTGGGCGTGCTCGGGCCCCAACATAGAAACCGCCCCTACAAAAGGCACAGTAGGACAAATGAGTTGATTTGTAGGGGCAGCTACTACCATCTGCCCCTATTGTAGCCATTTGTAAGGGCGGCTAAATCACCAGCCATCCCTACAAATGCCCGACGTATATATAGAAGCAGTCCACTAAGTCGCCACCCCGACGCTGCTAGGGTTTGAGCCGCCGGGCCGCCCGTCCCATCTCTCCGGTGCTCCCCAGCGTCCGTGCTCTCCGGTGTGCTCCCTTCCCCTGCAAGCACCCCAGTACGGTGCCCGTTAGGGTTTGGCGTGAGCGCACCTCGACCGGCGGGCGGCCAAGCTGCTCGTGCTGCCCCGCGTTCATGGTCCTCCACCGGCGTCGGCGCTCCTCCACCGCCCCCCCTCCACCGGCGCTCCTCCATCTTCCCCGGCTCCCCCTCGTGCATGTCCTCCCCGGCTCCGTCTTCCCCGACACTGTCATCTGCCACCGAGGTGATGCACTCTACCTTTGTGAGCATATGCCACTGCCTGTGATGTTGTATGCTGCTTGAGCATTTGCCACTGCCTATAAGGTTGTATGTTGCCTGAGCATTTGCCACAGTCCTATTGAGTATAATGTCTCTGTTGCTCTTTTCTTAGCTCAGTTATCATATCAAAATTCCTATGTTGATATTGCATAATGTTTGAGCTCTTAGCCTGTGTGTTTTACTTTAGAAAAGGTGGTTAGCATTTTTTCATAGCTCTTAGCTGTAGGGACTTAGTGTACTGGAGTGATAAACTTAGGTTACTGTTGTTTGAGTTCAGGCAGCAAGTAATTTATCTATGAAAAGCAACTGTTTGCTTCATGTCTGCAGCTTGTGTTTGCCTTTGCACTTTTATTTTTAACACATATGCTAAGGGAATATTTGATAAACAATCCTGCCAGATAAATATAAATGACTTAACATAATATTCTCAGTCTATGGTTGACATGTATATAAAAAGCATTGCTTGAGGTTGCTTTATTCTTTATTATATAATTTTTGCTGCCAATTTAGCTTAAGTAGAAGAGAAATCGGAATTGATTTGGTCAGTTTGTCAATTTCTCTAGCACTCAAGCTGCTGTCTTTGCTCTGTGCTTCTGACCGGTGTATGCTCTGGTGTTGGGCGTCTGGGTGTGCTCTCTCCAAGCTGTTGTTCGGTGCAAACCAGCACCTGCAACTTAAGTTGCTCTTGATTTCTTGGTTATGCTGGGTCTCAACTCTATTGCAGCAACAAAAGGCAGCAGCTGTTCTTGAAGCTATTCTTTAACAACAATAGCTGTAGCTATCTACTTTCTCGACCTTGATCAGCTCTGCAACTACAGAGTTTGGATCTGTTTATGTTACTTTCAGCAACTCGAAAGTCTTATTTGGATTGTAATAGTGAAGGTAATTGTCACTTGCAGGCACACTCGGTTGCATGCTGGTAGCTAGTAATAGTTTTACCAGGTTCTTTTGCAAGCTATCTGATTTCTGCTCAAGTCTATTTAGGGCCATAAAGCTGTCTCTCTACTCTATACCCACATGTTGGTATGATGCACATGTTGGTTACTATGATGCATCTATACTACTACTACTACCTTTCTATATGTTGCTCTATCACTGGAGCTACTACTCTTAACTGTGCCTCATGCTGCTGGTGCTCTACTATCTGCTCTCTTCTCTCTTCTATGGTTCCTACTTTTCTATTTCACTGGATATGTGCCTACTGCCTACTGCTCCTATACACTACTCCTCTCTTTTGCTCGCTCTATACTAGTTTTTTGTACTATTGACTCGTTCTTTGTGTCACATGCAATGATGTGAACCCTTTTATGCTGAGGTAGCTCATACGATGATCGAATGGCCCCCTACTTATAAGCAGCTATTGTTTTTTTTGCCACCTTTCCTATCCTCTATGTTTGGGAAGCTGCAACTGCTTTTTCTACACCTTTTCCTCTCTATGTTTGCTAAGCAGCTGTTGCTTTTTTGCCAAATCTCCCTTCTCCTCTCCTCTCCTTTGATTTGTCGATGATGAAATTGTCCAAGTCCATACATTATATGGAATATGAGCTGATGATCAAGAACTTGTGAGGAACTTGGCATCATTGTCAGCCGCCCCTACATTACCTTCTCCTCTCTTCTCTGTTATGATGCCTTGATGCTCCAAGTTCATGATCAAATGATGATTGACATGTTTTTAAGGCCTCTACTATGCATATGTTATGAAATACTAAACCAAAACTTGTTCTCTTGTAGTGGAAAGAAGAGAAAGAAATGAAAAGAGACCCATACAAGGATGACCAGCTCTTAGAGCTTGTCGGTGACCTTTGCAACTTTATATTAGACCATATTGTACACGTCAAAGGCACCTACCATGACCGAGCTTTCGACTTAGGTAGAAATCCTCAGTACCAACAACTTCGTGAGACTAAAAGGCTAGCTCTAGGCCATTGATAGCAATGTGTATGGAATTTGACATTGGTCATACCTTGTGGGATGGTTTGGACTTGTAGAACGAATTAGACTTGTGAATTATGTCTATGTAATGATGGATTGTATATATTCTTGTGAATTGGACTTATAATGTTAGTTTATATAATGCTCTTGTGCTTGTGGATGCATATATGTTCTGGTCAGATTCGAATTATGCATGCATATAGTTATATATGTTCTGTTCAGATTTGAATTATAAATTTGAATTTTTTTGGCGAAAAATGTACTGTAGGGGTGGTTCTAGATTGAACCGCCCGTACAAATAGGTATTATAGGGGCGGTTGGTATTACAGCCTCCCTTACAAATTGATTTTTAGGGGCGGCTGATAACACCAGCTGTCTCTACAAATTGATTTGTAAGGGCGGTCAGGGAACCACCCCTATAAATATATGATTTGTAGAGACAGTATGGTAGGGGCGGCTGGCCGAGCTACCCCTACAAAGCATCTCCAGCCGCCCCTACAAACTATTTCTGTAGTAGTTCCTTGTGCTTTATTCTTGTGGCACACACCCAAGTTGTGGGTCTAGCTTGAGTGGCTAGTTAGGATGCGAATCATCACTTGCCAGTTCGGTGTACATCACTACAATTGTGCTCCCTTTCATATTCATAGTGAAAGCATCTAGGCCCCAAGGTTTGGTTTCGGCAATTGATGACAACGCTTTATTACCATGACTAACGTGTGTTTTGCAGAAACGTTGGTAAGTTAGGTCATGGAGGTTATAACTGCTTTGGGCACCATGGTATTCGTGTCCCTTGATGGAAATCGTTTCGGTTTTCAAAAGAGTGACGTCAAGATTAAGGATGGTTAGTTCCGGATGTCAAGGTGTTGAGACACATTCGGAATAGTCGTTAGGATCTTCGTTTTTCTCTTTTGGCCGTACTATAAAGGGGGGCATGAACGGGTAGCTTGACCTAGGCGAGTCCTATGTTTAGGTGTGGTGCACACTTGTTAAACTTGGCGCTAGGCAACCCTAGAATAGCTCAAAGTTCAGTTGGAAGCAACTTGGTTGAAGTTGCGACGCGTTTCGGAAAGTTTCGGGCTGTTTCCCACTGACCGGACGCGGTCTTCGGCAGCACCGGACGCGTCCGGTCAGTACGTTACCGCGGCTAGGGTTTCGGTCTTGACCACCGGACGTGGCCCTCGCGAGGACCGGACGCGGTGGTCAGTGGCTGACACGTGTCACTTAAGTGGAACACCCGTCGGACGCGACCTGGCTGTGATCGGCGCGTCCGGTCACTGTCCAGTAAGGTCCAGAGAGGACCGGACGCGTCCGGTCATCACCGGTCGGACGCGGTCTCGCGTCCGGTGCTCTTACAGTAAGGTCCCTTGCACGATCGGACGCGTCCGGTCACCCCTGACCGGCGCGTCCGGTCGATCAGTTAAAAATCGCGTTTTGACCGTTACGGGCGACCGGCGCGTCCGGTCAGTTCGACCGGCGCGTCCGGTCAGCCCGTGTCAGAACTTAACGGTTCGTTTTCTTTGAGGGGTGTATAAATACATCCCCTCCACCTCTTTTAGAGGTCTCTTGCTCATTCAAACATCTGAGAAAACCCTTTAGAGTGCAAGGGAGTGCAAGAGCTCTAGTGAGGATAGAGATTTGAGAATCAAAGTTTGAGATTTCCTCACTAGTGATTAGAGAGTAGCAAGTGTGCATCCATCTCCTCATTTGGGCTCGTTGTGGTCAAGTGAGAGTTCTAGCTTGTTACTCTTGGTGATCGCCATCACCTAGACGGCTTGGTGGTGATTGGGAGTTTGGTGATCATCCGGCGGAGCTTGTGGATGACCCAACTCATGTTGTGAGCGGTTGTGGGTGATTCACCGCGACGGAGTGTCGAAGAATCAACCCGTAGAGAGCACTTGATCCTTGCGCGGATCAAGGGGGAGCGACACCCTTGCGCGGGTGCTCCAACGAGGACTAGTGGGGAGTGGCGACTCTCCGATACCTCGGAAAAACATCGCCGTGTTCCTTGCCCTTTACATTCAAGCATTTACATTCTTGTATTTACTTTCATTGCTTGATTTACTTTCCTAGAATTGCCATGCTAGACTAGGATTGGAAATTAGGGTGCAAAACTTTTGTCGGTAGACTCACTAGGAACACAAGTTGGCACTAGGGGTGAATTCCGGCTTGTAGGATTTAATTCTTGCAATTAATTTTTAGAAAAGCCCAATTCACCCCCCCTCTTGGGCATCTTGATCCTTTCACATAGCTTGTGTAGTGCTTGTTGCTTTCTGTAGAGGTAGCTCTAGTTGTTAGTTGTTGTTGTAGCGAGTAGAAGTAATAGCTTAGTTGCCTTTCTTGTTTTAGTGCAACTTGAGTAGCTAGCTCTTGTGTGGTGAAGTACTATAGAGTGGAAATCCCTTTGCTGCTAGAATTATATAGGGGCTAGCTCGGGTGATATAGAGCTGGAGCAAATAGTGGCTATTAGGGTCATATTTTGTACTAATCAACTTTGTTCTAGTCTTGTGAATTTGAAGAGAATTTTTATTGGCTATTCACCCCTCCTCTAGCCATCTAGTTCCTATCAGTGTTGCCCATCATGTACTCTTGTTGTACATTTCAAATCATGTGCATTAGATGAGATTAGGTTGTTTCCCACAATGTTTACCCTACAAGCACAGTACTCGAATCGCATCAGCCAGTTGTCACTATTGACAATTGTGCCCCCCACCGATCCCATGGTCAAAATGATGAGCCCTTTGATGATAATGTGTATATTAGCCTTGCACATGCACATGCACTTGCAACGACAGTTTGACCAAAGGGAATGCGAAGACGAAGACATTTGTGTCATCGTGCTCGCTATCCCATAGCCATGTTGCTACCAATGGATCACAAACAACATTCCCCTTCAATCCAACAATCCAATCATCAAACCCTTTGAAAATCAAATTAATAATATCCTTCCACATGTCCATGCAAATTAGTTTGACCATAGGAGTAATGATGGTGACAATCTTATTTTGCAATTGCGTATTCCCAACCGACTGATAGTCAAAAACACTAGCCCCTGTTCGGACGCCCGCGTGTGGCAAACCGTCTCAAATAACTCACTTTCGGAAGCACTTGTCTTTCATTAGACACTAAGTGCCCCGAAAGTGAGCTAATTTGAATAGTTTCGTCGAGCACACCCAACGAGAGAACTCGAAACAATCCACATTTTACATCTAGAATCTAATAACGAGTATGAGCTTACAATACTTAGTCCATTTCATATAACATAAAGTCTTAGAAATTATTTATTACAATACCAGAGTTTAGAGTGCGATAATTAAACAACGAAAGTAGAAATAAAAATCTAGCGGTAGCGATACAAGGATCCGTATGTGCCACAAGAAGAATCCTCCACACACGATCTACTCCTCAAGCTGCACCTGCAATAGGGTAAAATAAACCCTGAGTACACAATGTACTCGCAAGACTTACCCGACTAGGGGAAATAATTTCTCGACTCTCAAGGGATATGATAGGCAAGATGGCTTGTGTTTCTTTTGTTTCGCGAAAAGCATTACTAGTAGTTCGTCCTTACAGTCAAGTTTTATTAGCAGTCATAATTACTTCATTAACTAACCATTCTATGTAAGCATGTGCTCTACTTTCAAGCAAGGGTTGAGCAATGAGAACCATTTTATCATTTTCCATATTTCAGTTCTTACTATGGTACTAGACCATAGCCAAGTCGTACCGTCTCAAAAATGGTGATTCGTGAATCAATGTATCCCAGCCGGGTATCCCAAAACACATGTCTCATTTATACCCCAGGCACAAACAAGACCAACCCGTTCCACTCCTGCCAAGGGGTCCAGGTCCCTATCCAAACTTGGACTCCAAGCCCCCAACACCTGAGACCCGGTCTCCGTATGGTGCTTAGACCTCCACCTAATACCCACCCCTAAAAGTCGGTTCGGAAAGAGTTGAAACCCATGATAAGAGAGTAACAAGTCTTTCTGCTCCCATAAATAAGTATGTGCTCGTGATAATAAATCTGTGACTGTGACTTGACTACCATCCATAGCAACGGATGGTCCTCAATTGACACAAACAGGAAAATAGTGCAACCAAGCTAAGCCCTGTGGCCGCGGGACACAACTCGTTACATACACCAATAACCCATGCCATATCCCTGCCCGGTCACCATTTCTTTTTATCATTTTATCATGAGAGTAATAATTATCACCTATTGTGAGTAACAACAGGTTACTCACGCTATCGATAACCTAAGCATAGCAACTATATGAACCTGCACTAGTATGACTCATAGGATAGATATTTATATGCATGTGGTTTCCATAAAATTCCTCCAACGTAAATGCACAACAGATAGATATACGGTGATTATCTAAAAATAACGGTTATGCACCGAGGCTTGCCTTGGGTAGGCGCGGTGTCAGCTGCATCAGTCAGTTGCGGCTCCTGGAACTCCTCCTGTACGGGGATCTCCTCATACTCCTCGACCACCTCCTCGTACTCCTCACCGGTGATCGCGAACTCCACCAACTCGTTCTGTATATGCATGCGATGATGATGTAATAATTCAGTATTTACGCAACAACAACTCTTAAAATAAGAACATATAAGCCACACAAACAAGCTAGCACTAATGGCTAAGATACTAACTAACTATCATCTTCATCAAACCAGATGTTAAGCTTACCCTAAAGTGTTATAAATCATTATTGTGCTCTTATTCCTATTAGTTTTAGTGTATATTTAGGTACCATATTAAACAGTCTATTCTAGGGCTACAAAAATTACAGCAAGCACATAATAATGCAATAAAGCTACTGTAAAAATTTCAGGATTAAAGCATCCACCAATTTACCACAAAAATTCTTACAAGATTTACCCTATTAATATTAATCATTTCCAATTGATTTAATGGAACTCAACATCATCATAGACATGTATGAACTAATTGCACTACCTGATAGATCACAATTTTAGGAATCTAACAAAATTGGTTTTACAATTTTTGGACACATATACGATTTTATATTAATTCTACAAACCTAGCCCAGAAATCAAAATATGAAACTATTTCTAATTCTTTATGAAAAAGAGAAAACTAATCAGCCCAGCGTGGCCCAACACGGACGCGGCCCAAGTGCAGAAACGACCCACGGCGAGGGAACTCATGCGCGCTGGTGCTTTTGCAGAAACACCCTTACGCTAGCCGCTAATAGCGTAACCACTGCGAGCACTATTCCTACAATCAGCATTTATGCACCAAGGCCCTCACACTTTCTCATCTTCACATCGGGGAGGTCCCCAATGGCAGCGCGCGTGACGGCGTCAGCCGCAGGCACCTCGCGCTTACGCCGAGCAACCAAGGCTCACGCCGGCCCATCTGAGGGGCCGACCTCCATCTCCAGCTCGCATGGCGTCAACGCGCTACGGTTGAGGGGCAAGGGGAAGGCACTACGCGAGCAGTAGCGGCCAGCGGTGCTTCACGGCGGCAGCGCAGGCATTCCGAAGGACAAGGGTGGTATCTGGCCTCACCAATCGGCGCACGAGCACTAGGAGCCTACCGCGAACTTAGCCAAGGTGACAGCGGGAGGGGAGAGTGGTGGTGGAGATCCGACCCGTGCGACCCGATGGCACGGTGGACACAACCGCGCCCACGACCAAGGAGAGGTGGCAGAGGTTTACTGGTGCGCGCGGGTGTAAGGTCCTAGATGGCTAGAGGGGGGGTGAATAGCCTATAAAAATTCTACAAATACCACTAAGCAAACTTGTTAGAATAACAAACGGCGTAAAGCGAGTTTTGCTTAGCCAAAGGTTGTGATGCAAGCCTCCTATCCACAAGTCTAGTAGATTATGATCTCTAGTTCACACAAGAGCTATGTCACTAAAGAAACACTAGTGAACAAGCTAACACAACTAGCAAAGCTACTACTAGAGCTACACAAGATAAACTAGTGAATGTAAATGCAAGAGAGAGGATTGTGAATATTATACCGACGGTGAAGTGAAGATGTTGCCAATCACCAAGATGATATACAAACAATCAATATTGACAACAACCCAAAATGAAGACCAATCACCGGGAGACAAGAGACACAATATTTGTTCACCCGGTGTTCACTTGTGCACCGACAAGCTACGTCATCGGTTGTGTCGACCAACACCTAGATGGTTCCCCGGTGTGACCCTCAAGTCACTTGCCCCTCAAGGCACGCCCCGCAAGGCACCGCAAGACACCACTCTCAAGTGAGGTAACTCAATGACACGCGGATTCCACTAGAGTTGCTTTTGGCGTCCCGCCGAGGAAAGCACAAGAACCTCTCACAATCAACCGGAGGTGGCCAAGAACAATCACCTTCTCTTGCCAACGCCTCCAACAATCTCCAAGCCGGCTAGGAGCGGTACTCTCCAAGAGTAACAAGAAATCCACCGGCTAAACCACCCACAAGTGCCACTAGATACCCTCAAGCTATGCAATGCACTTTGGGATCACTCAATCTCACTTTTGATTTGCAATCAAGCAAGAGAGATGAGTGGGAGGAGTTGCTTTAGCTCAAAGGATGCACAAGTATGTTAGAAATGCCAAGAGACCTCCCCAAGGGCCGGCCAACAAGTATTTATAAGCATCCCATCCAAATAGAGCCGTTACAACTCCACTCACGTTTTTCGCGGGACCACCGGACGCGCCGGTCGTAACTGACCGGACGCGCTCAACCGCGTCCGGTGTCCCTGCGACGTCCACGTGTTCTCCAAAATTCAAATTCGTCCGTTAGATCCTTCAACGGTCACTGCGCGCCAATGGTCAAACGAGCGACCGGACGCGCTGTTGCGAACCACCGGACGCGCCGGTGCGCACAGCACCCGCGCCCGCGAAGCAACGACCGGACGCGCTCCTCGCAACCACCGGACGCCACAGAACCCGCGTCCGGTGCGAGTCCAGTAAGCTCCCTGGACCACCGGACGCGTCCGATGGTGTGGGACCGGACGCGCACCGCGTCCGAAGACTTCGTGACTCGCTGTTCGCCAGACCGGACGCGCCGGTCCCGTGGGTCACCGGACGTGCCGGTGTCAAACCCTAGCCCGCGCGCCTGACGCCCGCGCTGCACTGACCGGACGCGCCGGTCGCACAGTGACTGCGTCCGGTGCAGCGTCCGGTCACCTCCGTGACCGCGTTCGCCTCCGTTTCTTTTCCGACTTCCGGGGCAATGGAAAATAGGCATTTCATTTCCCCGAAATCGCCTGAATCCCGCGCTCGCACGCTCGGCGGGAGAGAGAAAGGAACCAAACCCCTCTCTACCCGCAAACCACAGCGCGACCACCGCCACCTTTGCAAATGTGCCAACACCATCAAGTGTACATCTCCATGTGCTTGTGTGTTAGCATTTTCTCAATCATTTTCAAAGGTTTTCCAGTTAGCTCACTAGGCCCTACATGCAATGCACTTCATGAATTCACCTAGTGGCACCCATGCGTCGAATAACCGATAAGATTTCCCCTCTTAATAGTTCGGCTATCGATCCTAAACCACTCACACCCTCTATGGTGTCTTGAGTGTAAAACAAAATGGCCCTATGGTTATACCTTTGCCTTGAGCCCATTTTGTTTCTCCAAATGATATGATCCACTTCATATCATCACATGACCGTCTCGATCCATCGACCTTGACTTCACTTGCTCTTTACCGTTGTATCGGTCCGTCGGCGCCAAGTCTTGCTCAAGCTTCACCATCGCATGGTCCTTTGCTTCGAAGCCTCGACTTGCCCTTCACCTTCACAACCGGTCCATCGAGTCAAGCTTCATCTTGGTCTTCACCATCTTGGTCATATGAGTCAATGTCATGTCTCATATTCAATGACCACCTTTATCTAAATCATCCACTTAGATACAAAGGTTAGTCCTAGGTTTCATCAATTAGCCAAAACCAAACTAGGGACTTTCAGCGGGGTACAAAGGGGGTCGAGGCAAGGCTACCGACGCAACTAATGGCGGCCGAAAAGCTCCAAAATTCGAGCTTGGCTGTAACAGCCCCAAATACTGTGCAACCAGAAGTTTAGTACCATACCGTGAGTCTGAGGATCGCCTGACCAGCTTAAATACCAGGGTCAGAGACGCGTAGTAACCTTCGGTTAACCGTTTTGAGCGAAGCGAGGACGAAAGCTCAAGCGGGTTGCTACGCAGGTGGGACCACTCCTCGGTAGAGTGGGCCTGGGCCGTGTATGCCGGGACTGGATGTTACATTGGCGAGGCACGATTCAAAGCAGGGTGGAGATGGGCGGCTCGATGACTTAAAAGCGGAGTCAGTGCCGTGGTGAATTGGGCGATGGTGACTCCACCATGCCGCCTTGATGATGCGGGTCCGACGGCCATGGTGGTAGAGGAAAGAGAGGAAAAGAGAGAGGGATCTAGCTCAGCTCATCCCTGTTCTTGGCTCGACGCGGCAAAGCAACAGCATAGCACACGTGCGGCGTAGCGCCATTAAGACGGCGATGGCGCTATGCGAGGAGGGAGGAAATAGACGCGACAGCGAGTCGACAGCAGCCGCAGTGTCGCGGCGCGAGGCAGGGGACCGCGGCAGCAGCAGCGGCGGCGCAGAGCCGAGCGAGTCAGAGGTGGTAGCAGCGCAAGGCAGGGCACCGAGATCCGTGGCTGGCGGTAGCAAGTGTAGCACACATGCGGCGCAGCGCCATTAAGACGGCGATGGCGCTATGCGAGGAGGGAGGAAATAGACGCGACAGCGAGTCGACGGCAGCCGCAGCGTCGCGGCGCCAGGCAGGGGACCGCGGCAGCAGCAGCAGCGGCGCAGAGCCGGGCAAGTCAGAGGTGGCAGCAGCGCAAGGCAGGGCACCAAGATCCGTGGCTGGCGGTAGCAAGTGTAGAGCGGCCGGCCGCTGCCAGCCACGGCCAGGCCTTGGCTAGGCCAGAGGCAGATCTGGCCGCCCATGCAGCCAAATCCATGTTTGTGCTCGGATTTTAAAGCACACACAAAAACTAATCTAGCTCGATTCCGATTCTACTGTCTAAACCACGAGAAAGAGGGTACATAGGGCTATCATTAGGAGCAAGAACATGACGTTCATCTTCTCTATATTTTCCAGAATTAGTTCACCAACTTAGCCTCCTTATACCTTTTCAGACTTAGGAAACTTGCTTAGGCTAATTTTTATTTCAAGTTCCATTTTCAAGCCGTTAGAAATATTAGCTAGCCCTATTATTTTTCTAAAACAAAGGTTGCATTATCATCTACAAAGTTCATACTTCGAACTTTATTTTTGAGCCACATATATGTTCTATAGTATTTTTGCTCAATAAAAATGGGTTTTGAACCTTACTTGATATAACATGAGCTATTGCATTAATTTTTATTTAATATTTTTATTAGCCATTTTAGTTGACAAAAATTTTATCTTAATACTTTAGCACATGCAATAACACATAAATATGATGCTCATGACATGATTTAACAGGTTATTTAGGGCGTAACACAGAGGGTGTTACACCACGCATGCTTGCCTGCTCCGGCTACATATGCTGCTCTGGACTACCATTAATTAATTAAAATTCCCATCCGTATTTGTTGTCTCTCTTTGATGCTCCCGTGTCCGCATCCCACCCCACGCCCCGCGTCCCGCATCCCGCCCTAGCACCCGCACTCGTGTCCGTCGCAGGGACTCGCGCCCCAGCGCCCTCCCCGCGCCCCGCATAGGAAACCCACGTGGGTTGACCCACGACTGCGCCCCAGCAGCAGCGACAGCCACCGGTCGCGCCGTGCAACACCCTGATCTACTTTTGCAACATCTAGATGAAACATTTGCAACATACGTCTAAAATAGATAAAACATTTGGAATATACAGTTGAAACACCATTGCAACATGTGCAACATCCCGATTTACTTTTGAAACATTCAAACACAACACTTGCAACATATAAAAGAAAATAGATAAAACACTTGCAACATACGTGTAAAAAAACAGATGAAACATTGAGGATGAATGCTTGCAACATACGTGTACGACCATTGCAACATATGCAACATCCTGATTTACTTATGCAACATTCATATGAAATAATTGAAACATACATCTGAAAGAATTGAAACACTTGAAACATGGGCTTGCAACAAGTCTGAAAAGCGTCAAAAACACTTGAAACACAGCATCGCCGTGCGGCCATGACCTACCTGGTGGGCAACTGCAGTGGTGCAGGCTCGTTGGATGGGCGTGCACGCACGCCCCGCCATGCCCACCGTCGGCCGTGGGAGAGGAGACGCTGCCGGATCTAGGGAGGGAGCCGCCGGCCGGGGTAGGGGAGGGCCAGATCTAGTGGGACGCGGGAGAGGGTCGCAGCCGCCATGGAGTGGGAGAAGGGGACGCCATGGAGGCCACCGAACTTGAGGGAAGACGCACGTGGATGAGGGGTGGCTGGATCCATGGAGGGGAGGGGAGGAGGCTTGCTCGAGCCGCCCATGGAGTGGGGGGAGAGGGTTGCGGTAACAGTGGCGGAGAAGAAGCGAGCTAGGCGGCGGTGCGGTGGAGGCGCCCGCAGCGGCGATGCAAATGAGGAACGATGTATCGCTCTATTTTATTTTGTTTTTGTTTTTGAAGAACTCTGTATGCGGACCGGAAGCAGGTTGTGGGCCGGTTCGCAGGCCTAGCTAGCCACGTCCGACACGGGACGGACGCCCTAGCCAAAAAAATGGATTGCTCACTAGTGCTACAATGACCATGCTTTGTTGATCATAGCTCTCACTACCCACGGACGTGCACAAGTGCTCTGTCCGCATTGTCGAATAGCTAGCAGGTACTGGAGCTGCAATGTTAAGGTATTGTAGTAATCTTCTGTTTAATGAAAAACGTACCACGGCGCGATCACGATAAAAAGGTAACTACCTTCGCAGGCAAAGTGAAGAAGCCATTAAAAGATATGTTTTGAGGCTTCACCGGCTCTCGCTACAATGCTCTATAATGGTGAAGTTGAAGCCAACTTGAGCCCTTGTAGAGAGGGCCAAAGTCTTGTAAGAAAACGCTAGACAATATACAACTTCTTCCAAAATAAAACATTCGTTCCAAAAGAAAAAATATAATTTAGGTTAATAAGTCAAACTTTTTTAAGTTTGATCATTGATATTTATGTCTTCAATTAATTTTATTTGAAATTATATTTCCTAATCAATATAATAATAATTTAATAGGTTAGTATTTTTATATAAACTAGCAAAAGTGCCCGTGCGTTGTAACAGGTCACTATTTTCACTCTTAAATTGTTAATACCTTTCTTTTTTTTTTTTGACACAAAACTACGGAGGGGAGAGCTTCCCCGCCTGGAATATATTAAGCATAAGGATTCAGGATTGGTTACATCTCAAGACGATATCGATCGCCTTACAAAAGTGTTTACACAAGAGCGAAGAAAAACACGCCACTGGCGAAGTCTAGGTATCATGGATGCAGAGCTAAATCTGCCTTCCCAGATTGTTAAGTCATCACAAACACGAAGAATCACATCCTGCGGCAAGTGCCTTTCGTTCCGGAAGATGGTCCCGTTCCTTGCATCCCACAATCGCCATAAAATGGTCAGGAGTACAGAAGGCCAGGTTGCTGCATCCTGATGGCATACTGACGGCAGCGCCCAGACATCATTATCAGCTGCAGTAGAGAGGAAACGAAGACCCAGGGCATTCCACACATTGTCGCTGAGCTTACAGTCAAAGAAAACATGGCAACGATCTTCTGATGGGCAACCGCAACGGCAACAGATAGCATCTTGCATTACGTTCTTGTCAAATAGATTAGCCTTCGTGCTTAGCCTGTCCTTGAAGTAAAGCCATGCGAAGATCTTCACTTTATTTGGAACTTTGGAGCCCCAAATCCATCGACCATGAAAGTCTTGCACTGAGGGAGAGGGAGCCAGCATGTTGTATGCATCTCTGGACCTGAACGCCTTCCGGGTGGATGTCAGCCTCCTGATGTCCTGCCCTTCCCGAAGGCGTACCTCCTGCAGATCAGTCATGAGAGTAGCAAGCTCGGCAGCGGCGGCTACTGTTAGTCTGGGGCGTAAGCGCAAATCAAACCCGTCTCGAAAAACCTGCTGCACCGATACATTAGGCCTGACGGAGTGGGAGAACAAGGCAGGGTAAGCAACAGCGAGGGGATCACTAGCGAGCCAGCTATCATACCAGAAGGAGGTAGAAGAGCCATCACGGATGTCAACGGATGTAATGGAGCGATAGGTAGACAACTCGTCACTAATAATCTTCCACAGATAGGAAGGGGAAGAGGTTGGATTATCAGCAAACACAGAGTCATTGAGGAGGAGCCAATTTTTCCATGGAGCCTGAGCGCCAGTGAAGAGCTTATCAACAAATTTAAGCAGCAGGCATCTATTCTGGGTCCGCAAGTCTTTAAGCCCAAGACCACCCTCCAATTTACTAGTACAGACATGCTCCCAGGCAACTAGGCACTTAGAACCATGGCAAGTATCCTCTCCAGTCCAGAAGAAAGCGCGGCGTCGCCGGTCAATAGCATTAATCACAGTTTTGTGGAGACCCATAGCTGTCATATAGTGAAGGGGGATAGCACTAAGGACAGATGAAGCAAGGGTGAGTCGACCGGCTCTATTAAGAAGGGAAGCACGCCATCCGGCGAGGTAGCGATCACAAGAGGCAAGGATTGGTTGGCAATCAGACACGGACAATTTGTGAGGAGAGAGGGGGAGGCCAAGGTAGGTCTGAGGGAATGAGGAGACAGAGGCACCAAAGAGGGAAGCAAGAGCAGCAGCATCGTCAGTGGTGACACCGAAGGGGAGGAAGGTAGTTTTGTGAAAATTGATCGATAGGCCAGTAGCAAGCTCAAAGTCCATGAGCGCATTCTTGACAGCCATGATTCCATCAGGAGTGGCACGGAGAAAGATGAGTGTGTCATCTGCGTACTGAAGAATGGGACAAGGAGTGTCGTCGAGCAAAGGATGGCACACAGCCGGCAGAAGAGAGTCTTCCTGAAGGAGACGCTTAAGCACATCAGCGACAATAATAAAGAGGTAGGGGGAGAGGGGATCGCCTTGTCGCAAACCGTTTCGGCAAGCGATCCATTTGCCCGGCTCACCATTGAGGAGGATGGAGGATTTTCCAGTTTGCAAAAGCTCCTGGATCCACTTGCACCAATTTAGAGAGAAACCACGACACCTTAAGATTTTCCGAAGGCTGTCCCAATTAACAGAGTCAAACGCTTTATGGAAATCAAGTTTGAGCACAACAGTAGGAGCACCCCTTCGGTAACAGCAGTTGAGAATTGTTAATACCTTTCTCACCCCTCACATTTCTGCCGTCTTTCAATCCATCGTTAATAATACGTATCAACACACCCTCAATAACAATATGTGTTGACACCCTAAAGCATCTTACAAATACATGGGTTAGTGGTCCAATCTTCACCAGAATAGTCGTGCACAAGCTATGGACGGTTCTCCATTGCACACGCTAGCGGCGTCATCAACCGCGGCTCGATGTTCGTCGTTTTTCTTAGTCATACAACAAATCACCCTCTCCTTATGCATGGTCGCGCTGAGTGGGACTAAATTCGTTCATCCACAAAAGTTAATGTTGTATGCCAACCCTTATCGAGGATTACATAAATATAGTTATTTAGACTGGATTAGATAACAAAGTGCTTAGGATTTCAGTTTACGGTCGATCTAAGTTCTAAAAGAATAGGTAGTGTTTCTAACTAAAACTACATCAACAACTTGATGGTAGAAATCTTGAGTTTTTAAGGCAAAAGTCAATGGTTCAAAAACATGTAATGTTGTATTTATTATTTGTTTTTAACTTTTATAAAAAGAACCCTGGAGCAGAGCGGAGAAAAAACCAAAAACAGAGATACATGGCATGAAGGAAAAGAAAGCAGGCTACGGCAGAGGATATAATAAGAGAAACAAAAGCAGGAGCCGACGAAAAAATAGAAAAAACACGGACATGAAAGAAAAGAGAAACACAATTGCGGACCAAAACCAAGGACGAAAAAAGGAAAATAAAAACGGAGTTCTCGACGAGAACACGGAATGAAAAATAAAAACGGAATTATGGACGAGAGCACGGAACGAAAAAGGAAATAGTTCCTGAGACGGAAAAAAAAAGGAACGAAGCCATGTAGAATTAGATGAAAAAGAAATAAGTAAGAGGGCTAGACGAAAAAAATTAGGAGAGAGATTTTGACTTGTTGCTATGAAATCTAATGTATATCAGAATTGGATTTCGTATCATCGCTACGCACGAGTTGTTGTAACTCATATGAGCATATCTCATGAGTCCGGGTCATGTATATATATGGGATATGGACTTAATATATCTTTGAATCGTACTTCGTATCAATCATTGCTAGACGTGAGCCATTCTAACTCGTACGAGCACGAGTAATATAAGTCCATACGAAAGAAACTTCCCATTATCCTAATATATCTTTGAATCGTACTTCTTATGAATCATTAGTAGACGCGAACTATTCTAACTCGTAAGAGCATGAGTGAATAATATAAGTCCATACGGAAGAAACTTTGCATTATTCGGCAGATAGAAGGAGACGGACAAAAAAAAGTGGTTAATATTAGCTATACATAGGTAGCGTGCCCGTGCGTTGCTACGGGACAAAACTTTTATACTAAAACATACGGATCGCATGATAAAATAACAATACTGTGAAATTAAATACCGATACTAAAGTGACATTTAATCCAAAAAGCAAAATTCGTGAAATTAGCACAGTCACGGAGAGTGCGGCGTCTCAGGCTCACCAACTTTATTGTATAGACCTTTCCATGCGTTGCAACGGGAACAAATAATGCCTTGATAATTTGAGCATAAACGTGTTGTATTGTTACAAAAAACGATAATGCGAGCGTGATGATTGGAATGTCAATATTACAAATTGAATTTTGTGCATGGTTAAATTTCTCATTGATGGTTTGCAATCATCATGCATTTATAGTATTTTACAAACCTTCAAAAAGGCAACCCAAAGGAAAAGCACATATTAGGAAAAGCACAATCATGTTGACGGTAAAACTTGAAATATTCATATTTGTTATAGGCTGAAATTTCAACCTAAAAAATTGTACCAGTTCAATATACAAGAGTGTATAAAAATGCATTTTTGGCTATTGAGCTAGTTACTTATCTGGCTAAAGGGGACCAAAGGTTGACAAAACAATAATAGTTCCTACCAATACAAACATTAAATGGACAAGGGTACATATAACCTATGAACCAAAAACCAATGGTGCACACTATAGCTAAAATGATCTACAATATCCAATGACACTATTGTCTCCTTCAACAATACATCAACAATCGACTCCCTGTATTTTCTTTTAGGTTAATGAGTAGCTACATCTTTCATTTTCCCCGTTTCCCCGCTGTTACCCTGCAAGAACGATCAAGAATATATTGGTAACTCTGGTAGTTACTTCAAAGTTTGTAGAACAGTCAATATAAGATAGGTGTATGGAAACCTATTTGTCCCTTAATACTATGCACAAATTCCTTGTGTCCAGGTTGCTATGGTAATACCCATCTGTACAGCGGAGTAATACATTGTACATGCCAACATCCTACATCGAATGAACAGATAAAACAATGTGTGCAATGCATTCCTAAAATTAATTGAATCTAGTATCTTATTCAACAAGAGTCATGCGGGAACAATAGCTATGTTTAACTGAACTTTGATACTACTGCACACATAAAAATATATAAATATTAATAAAATTTACCATTTTCCCTTTACTAAATGAAGCCTGTACACTTGATGCATATAGCTGAGATAACCTCTATGGCAACCATAAGTTTCAACTTGTATCCATATAATATAACTAATATATTCATTTCTGGCATAAATTTGGATATATAAGATTAAATAGCAGTGCATACATATTTACTAAATTATAGCTCATTGTTCTAAAATAATGGTAGCATTACCATATTCTTTAAATCAAAGATTAACATCCAGAAGGTAATAATTTTAGCTAAGTATATCACAAGCAGTGCATATGCCAGTAGATTATGAAAGAAATTTCACAAAATGCTAACCACATCTGGCAAGGGCATTTTTCTATGCTTTGCAAACAGCTATAGTGCGAAAATTCATGTTCAGTTGAGCACATAACAAAAATAATTGTTTGAATTGATATCTCCACTACCAAAGATTAGATTGGCAAAAAACTAACTCAATTTAGAAATGTTTTGTTGCAAATATACAAAAATGCTGAAGTTTCTCTATCCACAGGATACACTTAGATATTGTGCATGCCAGGTAAGAAACAAAAAAAATTGTGGCCTAATGTCAAAATAAAGGGTACTTACCTAATGTCAAAATAAAAGTATACTTACACGAAGGAGCACAAGCAATGCATGAACAGCTGAGTCATTGAACTGCATCATTGCAAACAAATTTTGGCGAGTCCCATAATGATATATAGTACTGCATCGATGACATTACCCAGTGTGTATTCTTTAACACTTGACATCACAATCTAGCATTTACTGCAATCACAGCAGAAATACATCGGTTTTTTGTAGTGTATGTTGCATGCATCAATAGAATTCAGAATCATTGGCCCTGTTCGGCTGGCTGTTTTTTGGCTTATAAGCCGGCTGTGGCTGATTTGCTGTGAGAGAAAAACACTGTTCCACGGCTGATAAGCTGTGCTGATAAGCTCAGCCGAACAGGGGAATTGTATCTAACAATATATGCTTTGCCCACGGCCCCATATTTTTTTCAAAAATTCTTCAACATATATATTAAAGCCAAAATTTAAATTTGTCTAGCTACCAGAAAATTACTCCTCATGCTACTGACACCCCCCATGCATCCATTCTCTATTCAAGTAGTTCCTCGAGAAAAAATCCAATATTTATCTCTAGAACTGTATATGGGTTATCCAAGAAATGTGGAGGAGAAATCTGAGCTTGAGAGATCTTAATTGGGGAGTAGATGGTACCTAGCAAGTCAAAGCTTGAGAGATCTTAATTGGAGAGATCTTAATTGGGGAGTAGATCACCAACATTCAGCACAGGCAAAGGCTAGGCCACACCCACCTAAAGCATCCATAAATCTCTACTTATTTTCTATCTGAAATCAGTTCACCTCTTTGCTCAAATAGAGATAGTCAATACAAAAATTATGTAGTAAAATTTACACTATCTTTGTGCTGAGATATTAATTACAACTTCTTTCAATTGTTAAAAATCTTTATAGTACTGAGATATGTCACATGACCTACTGCAATTAATTGCTTTTCCAAAAACAAGTAGTGCATCTATTACTTGTCAGCGCGGCTGTCTCTGAACCTGCAACTGGTGGCGGGAACCTGAAGACAAGCGATGAAGAAGATGTCACTGCCCAGAATCGGCCCAAGAGAGCGGCTCGGCCCAATGTGAAGACCAGCGGCCCAGAATGGGTGAAGTAGTATAAGTGTAAAAGCAACAGAGAGCGAGAGGCTCATGACATTTTTGTAACAAACCTGAACCTGTATTCAATCACTCCTCGTTCCTCCGGTTCTTCCGAGTTCTTCCCCGATTCCTCCCTTTCTCCCTTGGTTGATGCTAACATTACTTCCGGGGAATCAACAAGTAATCTGAAATACTTATAGAAAAGCAATGTTCAGGACATTTTGTTGTGACATATTAAGAAATTAACAAACTCAGTGCTAGTAATCTGGAACTGCAATGAAGAAACCAAAATGCAGCAACCGTAAGCTACAAATTAAACCACCATGCAGAAACTTCCATACATCCATCTTTTCATCACGCATTCACTTAACTTCCATACGTTAGTGATCTATTCATCACTTCATCCTCACGGCACCCACCAGTCTCAAGCTGCCCTCATTTTTCTACTCCGTGGCTGCAACACCATTTTTCGACAAAAATCACAGGAAAACTTACCGAGATCCTGTGGAGGCCGGGGAAGATCTAGTTCTGCAGCGCCGTGTTGTGGAGGAGAACGAGCTTGGGAACAACCTTGACTGATGATGCTGCCAATACTGCTCGAGCTACAGGTTGGGGACAAAACCAAAATGTGAGACGCGATTTGGTGGAGAACATAAGTAAAGATGGAGGCAGCGTTTGGGAGAGTACCTTCACGGAGGCACCAAATCAATGGAAACTACATCCATGGTCATAAGACGGCTGCCGATTTGCAGCTACAGGAGTGCAGCTGCGCTTACGCGAGCAGGCTGCGGTGCGTGCGCGTGGAAGGGCAGGTGGACGAAGGCTACTCCTACAGATCTGATCTGGCCGTGGCGGCCGCCCCGCCGGCACGCCATCGCTGCCCAGTCCCAGCTCCGTTGACATCGCCAACGGCAGACAGCCGTGGTCTGGAAGTCCCTCGACGAGAGCAGGTCCCCGATGGGCCCTAGCTCCGGGCACTCGCCCCACTCCGCCATCCCCGCCGCGAGTGCCGGCGGTACCGGCACCTTGCCTGCCACCACGAAGAGGTCCTTCCCTAACGCCTCAACCTCCCTGCCTGTGCCACCATCTCGTTGGCGTTGAACACGCCGCGCTCGTGGTACTCCACGCCCGTGCCGCCGCCCTTGTCCAGGAACTCCCGCAGGATCACACGCAGAAGAGGAGCCGTCGGCGTGAAAAAAAAATCACCGAGGGGGTGGTATACCTGTTTGGCGCTCGTGGTGGCGGCAGCGCCCGACGACGCCCCGTCTAGGTTGTCTAGGCTGTGTGGAGGCGGCCGTGCGGCAGCGTCAGGCGGCGGCCCATCCAGCATGTTCGGCGGCGGCCCGTCGCCGGCGGCGTCAGCGTCCGGCGACGGCGTACGGTGGCGGCCTATCCGAGGTTGTGGTTGTCAAGGTCCCAAGGAGCAGGCGGCGACGGCGTAGTAGACCTGGGCTGCCTCCCGCTCGCCGATTTGATGGTGAGGCGCCTATGCGCGGAGCAGGGCACCAGGCTGCAACTGCAAGGGGCCGGGATCTTGGAGGGGTGCCGTCAGGCTACGTCGTCGCCGACCGATATGTTCGCTAGGCGGAGTGCGGTGAGGCTGTGCGGGAGGCTGGGACTCGGGCGTGAGGTAGCAGCGGTTTGGGTGGGATGTTTTTTATGGAAGGGTAGAAGAGAGGAAATCATGGATCTTTTATGGAAAGGGAGAGATTGCCAGGTAGTGGTTTTGATTTTTGAAGAGGACAGGTCATATGTGTGGGGAAGAGGGGTGGTGCGCGTGCGGTGACTGCAAGGAAGGAGCGCGCCGTCAATCACGCGTCGGGTGCGCAGGAGGGAGGAGCGAGGTTTATTTTCTTCTTTTGACGCAAGGGATGGACGTTAGAGCGAGGGGAAGGGATCGCAGCAGGCAGAACCATGAGCCCACATTAGAATGTCGCACCAAAACAATGTCCACACTTTATTCTTTTTAGTTGTGGGAGATATAGATTTAATTAAAGTTGAAATTATTTGACTTATAGCGGGAAAGTGAAAGTGAGAAGCATGTATTCCCGGAGCACTGGCTGAAGCAGGCCGAAACCCAGCCCGAGAAAGGAGCAAATAAACCAAACCCAGCCCGAGAAGGGAGAAAGAAAAACTAGAAAGGAAACCCTAACGATGCTGCAGATCCGCCTGAGCAAGATTGGCTCGTCGGACTCCGGCGCTGCCGCCACCGGCTCGGCAGCCGCCGCCGGTGCCTCCGCCGCGGTGGGGGCGGCTGCGGCGCTGGGTGGCGGCATCCCGGAATCCGTCACCGTGGCATGCCCCGACCACCTGGTGATCGCGGACCTCCCCGTCGCGAAGAGCCTCGGTGCCGTCACGACCTCCGCTGCCGCCGCCACGCGCGCCATCGGACGTCGCTCCCGTCGCCCGCTCGGGGAGCGCGTCCACATCTGCTCCCGCTGCGAGTTCCCCATCGCCATCTACGGCCGCCTCGTACGGACTTGCTAAACCCTATTTTTTTTAATGCGGCTATCAAACCGCGAACTTGTTCAGCTCGTGTTGCTGCTAAGGAAATTAGAGGTTTAGTCAACCGCGTGTGTTGTTTAGCCATTTACCGCCACCAACTCTATTCCTCTGTTGATATCATAAGTGAAAATGAAGCATTGGATGTGCATCATCTTTGTTTTATGCTCCCTGTTTAGAGTGTTGGATTTCTGAGAGTTGGACAAAAATACCAATACATATAATTTATAGTAGCTCTGTGGGATTGGCTATTGCCTCAGTGTTCTAGCGATTCCATTGTAAGGAGAGCCAATGTTATCTCGTTTTGTTCATGGCAAGCAGTCAAGGGAAGCTAAGATCTACTGGCTAGCGATTGAATGAAGGCAGTATTGCTGTTCTCTTACAATGCTAGTACATCTGTTTGTTTTAACGGATCACACAGGATTTGCTTGTTGGTGGTACTAACCTAAGGAATTGATAAATAGATTACTCACAGTTTGACCTCAATTGCATAATGAAATAAGCTTCTGGCTTCAGTTGCTACTGTGGCTTTTAAGTTTGAACTAGTCATATCTAGTTTATTTGTTGCCCTTTTTTTGTTTGGTTGAAGTACTTCAAGCAAGTTAAACGGCCTTCATGCATAAACTTTGTAGCACAGATACAGGATACATGGATATGCCATGTTCCCCAAAAAAGTCGATATGAGGATAGGTTTTCATGTATATAAACTTTTTAATAAATTATAGGACACATTAAAATTTTAAAAGCTAATAGCAAATCGAGCATCACCAAAACTCCATGATCCAATTCTCCTAATGACTTGCAAAAGCCAGATAAGAATGTATAAGTCTTATATTGTAAGATAAAAAGTCCCAAGTGCTTCATGTGAAAACTTGAGGGAGGATACAAGTACACCTTTGAGGCTCGGAGGAAATCGATCCAGTTCCTTACATGATAGTTGATACCTAGACAACTAGGAAGTGCAGCTTGCAACTCAGGCTGCTATTTCATCCTCATGTGCTTCATCCCCCAATTATTGCTGCCATCTAATCAGAGTCTGGGAAATCAAGCTAGAAGAACACTAGATCAGCTATCAGTAGCACTAATTGATTCTAAAAACTCGCTAGCAACTACTGGATTCAGGGAAGATCAAGGGAAGAGAGTAAGAAACTGACCGCTGAGTCGCTGCTGATCTGATGTGCCACCAGCCCACCATGGGGGCGCATGTTGCGTGGTTGCCCACGGGCAGGCTTGTGGGTAGCGTGTGTCACTGGCTCACCGCGGCTGTCGCTGTGGGCATAGTTAGCGGAGAGGAAAGGAACTCACCTCACTGTTGCTGGCCACCGGGGTTCACCACTGCTGGAGTTGAGTGACAGGGAGGTGGTGCAGCTGTGCGCCCACGTGTGTTGCTGTGGCGTCCAGGGCAGGGAATGACCTGAGCGAGTAGCAATTGCCTTCAAATACCAATCTGTTGACTGGGCTGGGCCATATCCAACAGAGGAATAGATGGGCTGATATGTCTAAGCCCAAGTATCTGATATTCATATATTTATTTTTTCCCGATAGTCCATGGGTACTTATCGTGGCTGCACGTGTCCATAACAGATACATATCCAATACAGGATATGAGGGTGTTCTTGCATATAAGCCCAACTGTATGTAGCACGTGTCCATAACAGATACGTATCCAATACAGGATATGAGGGTGTTCTCGCATATTCGTGCTACATACATAGTATGTAATAGTCTGGAATCATATTTTTTTAATGTGTTGTTTCAGTATATTCTGTATTTTATGTTCATGTGGTTTTACCTGTTCCCTGAATAAGTGCTACATGTGGCCATTCGCTCTATAGTTTCTTTTCTGATAATATAAACAGTTGGACCCTATAGTAATTTGATGAGCTTTTTTCTTGGTTTCAGATCCCTTGTGAACATGCTTTCTGTTTAACCTGTGCAAGAAGTGATTCCAGCTGCTATCTGTAAGCATTCTAACTCCCAGGTTTCTCTAACCTACTGTTATCTTGTTGTCGGCTTAGTTCATGGTAGGTAGCATACATTATTTCATTGGTTTATCAGCAAGAGTGCAAGACATGATGGTGCTTGCTCTAGTAAATTGGTCTATTATATGAAATCTGAGCCTTGACTGATTGTTCTTGCTTTTCTTATGATATTTCATTTCAATCAATGGGCATATGTTTGCAATAGTGTGGTACTGTTTAAATCATTTTCTATCCTAAGTTTGTTGTTGTGTACACATATAAGATATTCTGTTCATTTGGATTCATAATCTGAATATTGGTTAAAAATTGACATATCCTGTACTGAAACTCTCATGATACCAATGTACCCTTGGATACATAATTAAATGTTGGGCAGGCAATCTAAGGGGAGTGTCTCTGGAAACGTTGTAATTTCAATCCTTATTTAATGTAGACAGCTGCTTTGTTTCTCTTTTAGAGTTCCGCACTTCTGCTTGGTCTAAGTCTGTCAATTTAAACTTCTGTTTACCTCTGCAGTTGTGATGAGCGCATTCAGAAGATACAGAGTGTGAAAATGATGGAAGGGATTTTCATCTGTGCTGCACCGATGTGTCTCAAGTCGTTCCTTAAGAAAGCAGATTTTGAGTTTCATGTGCCCGATGTCCATGCCAACCTCCTCCAAACTAATCAAGAGAAGGAAGAAGAACGCAATGAGTCAGATGCTCCTAACATCTCCCGTGCTTCTGCAGGGGATACTCAAAGACAATCTCAGATGCCTGAAATGTCTACTGCACGTGCTCCTCCAAGGTCAGGTGTTTCACAAGATCGTGAAGAACGCTCCCGCTACCACCAGTCCAGGGAGCAAACACCACTGAGGCCTCCAACCCTTTCAAAACCACCTTCATTCCATGGTCGCCACTCGTACCCACCAGGGGATACTCAGGCTGAGAACAATCCACCTCAAGGATTCGACCGGCCCTACAACTGGACTTCTCAATCACGGCAGGAGAGCCCAGGTGCGGCAACTCCACTTCGCCAAGAATCTGACCACAGTACTCAGGACAAGCAGCAATTGATGGCTAATGCACCTTATATGTTTCCGCCGATTCCTCCTCACCAGGGAAACTTTATGATGCCTATGAATATGAATCAGCCTTTGATCCCCAATGCACCTTTCAATTACCCTCTCCAGCAAGATGGAAACCCTCAGTACTTTTCTGCCCCTTTCCAGATGCAGCTACCAGATACTGGATCAGACCAAGGTTCCATGCCAAGTGTCCAGCCTCCAGCTGGTCCTATGAGCTTCCCTGAGGGGCTTCAGCGCCCGTGGGCTATGGGGCTGATGCCATTTCAGTCGATGGCCCTTGGTCAGGGAATGGCTGATGGTGTGGGTGATCCTCAGGGTGGTGGTGGCCTTGCCTTCATGCAAGCTGGTTTTGGGGGCATGCCTGATGGCTCCATGAATACAGGCATGCCCGATAGAGGTGATGGAAGGGGTATTCTAGCACAGATGCCTTTGTCAATGCAAATGCAGATGTCACTTCCCCCACCTCCACCAACACAACCTCCATCAGGCTCACAGCAAACGTTTAACAGGAGTTGATAATATTTTTTTTTGCACGAATTGATGGTTCCTCTCAAAATTGCATGTCGACTCATTGAGAAAATTGTAATTTTATCATTCTTGGCATGTAACCTGTGAGAACTAGATGGCTCAGTTTTATTCCCTGGTTGCATAGGAGCCTGTATTATGCTACAACTGTCCTGTTGGGATGAAATGTTCCCAAATTCCGAAATTTTAGTTCGAGATGTTGATTGTGTCGGGTAAAGTACTTCTGACGATGCAGTGAGAAGTTTGAAACATGTGGCTGGTGTTAATGTGATATATTGTTGAATCCTGATCTGCCCATTGCTTGAGGTATTTTAGTTGCAATCACGCAGTGTGATTTTGGTTTGCCCTTATAAGCCAAGTCACGTTGACCTTGAGCAAATTTTTTCCATGTATAAATATTCCGTCTAGAAATAGTAAGTGTATTTGACCAGCAGTTGAAAAGTCATATTAAATAGATTTTGATGATTAATTTCTCTTATAATGTAGTAGTTAAATGCTAAAAACTTGCATATAATTTGACAAAGACCCTCTTTAGCATGTGAGATTTTTCTGTTTCTATGTTTTCCTGGGAAAATGAAATAACTCTTGTGTTCCAAGAAACCCTATTTTTTTTAATCAAAGTTTATAAGATTTGATTTTTCCTCTTACTTTCATCATTCTTGAATGGAGGAAGTATAAGTTTGAAATTTTCTAAAATGCAATAACGAGTAACACTTCCAAGGACTTAAAAAGTTGAACGTATGTAACAAAGGAAAAGATCTAAGGAGGCAAATAAAAGTTAAATGTACTCTCTCTATTCTTCTAAATTATAAGACGTTTTAGCTTTTTCTAGAATTCTAGATACAATGATTTTAATATGTCTCTAGACATAGCTCATACCTATATACATGGGGAAAATTATGCACGTAGAAAAGTCCCTTTCCCTCAGTCACTTCTCGGGAGGATAGGAGGAGGCAGCCATGGTGAGAGCATGAGACCACACCACAGCGGCTATATGGGCGTTGGGGATCTTTTTTATTTACAATGAACGTTAGGGATTCAAGCAAGGAGAGGCAAGGTGACGATTGGGATCGTTGGGCTGCCCGGTGGCCACATCAGATAAAACTCGGCCAAAAAACCAACTTGAGGCGTGTTTCTTTGGCAAACGGGTGTTCTCCACGTTAAGGGCCTAGGTCCACCCATCTGATAAATAGTAATTAACCAAATGCGTTTGATGTAGAATCCAATGGTCAAAAACTAGGTGGTAAAAGGATTTAAGGTGAGCGATATTTTTCTATTCTTTCACTCTTTTATAGCGTATGTGTAGATAGATAGATACTCAAAAATAGTCTCAAAACATCTCATTTATACAATATGAACATATGCAACATCACATATATGCTACGTAAACATCATGTGTATCTCACATAATATTGGAAATAATAGAAAAACATGAAAATAAAAAAACAATTAGTTAGAGTAAAATAAAGAAGAAGGAAAAAAGGGAAATAAAAATGAGTCATGTGATGAAATATACATAACAAAAGAAAATAAATGAATAACTTAATAGGAAACAACATTAATAAAATATATAGCAAACCATAAGGGAAAGAAAAACAATAAAATGGAAAAAGGCCACGTAATAAAGGAAAGTAAAAAAAGAACATAACGTTGAAAAAATAAAAAATCTCAAATAGAAATAAAATAATAATAAAAAGATAGAATCAAACGTAAGGAAAAATAATAAAAAAGAAAAATCCACATAATAGATGAAAATAAAATAGAACATCACATGAATACTACTTAAACAAGCTAAAATACACCACATAACATCTTGAGTACTAGATGAATAATCAAATATACATAGTGAAACATGACATTTATACTATACACTATATGAATGCATTAGAATATCCAATGAAACATCTCTTGAATATAATGTGAATAATTGAAATATGTCGTAGAACATCACATGAATAATACACGAACATCGAATGTATTTTATGGAATATAGAAAATAAAAAGTAAAACATGAAAATAAAAAATAAAAATTTTGAGTAAAGTACATCGTGGAAAAACCTGTACACATGACTATATGGTCCGGTTATAACCTGGACCTACCCGTAAACCAGCCCACGACAAACCGTATAGGGAGAAACCGAGCTGGTTGGTTTGCGATGGTTCCACACCGCTCAACCCAACGAGGTCTTTGATATCTCAGAGACGGCTCGCAGTAAGACGTGTCTCAGATAGTATGTCATCAGTGACGGGTAATTGGATGTGCAGTTGTTGACTAATTTTTCAGAGACGGTTCTCTTTTCACCCGTTTGTATTACTTTATCTGTGACGTTGTCTAAAATACTGTCTCTCCAACGGAGGGCAGAGGCACAGCTTCGAGGTCCTGCCCAACGCCAGCTACTGCACAGCCAAGCCGCGCTCGCCTGGTCGGCGGCGGCGCCGTGGCCACGCATGGGGAGGAGCCGGCCCGGTCGTCCTGTGTTAGCGTCTCCAGCACGAACTGCGTAGGGTGCGGTGTTGCCTTGAAGCCAGGAGTGGGCGAATGGGATCAGAAGAAAACCGGCACTCATGGGACCCGTACGCCTGCTAATGGGGCAAGACCCACCCCACACCCGCCCCAACCCGCTCGTTGACATTACCAGGTGCCAACCCAACCCCACCCTAAAATGAAATTAGTAAACCCGCCCCAACCCGCCCCGTTCCTGCGGGTTCACCACCCGCCCCAACCCGCCCCGTTCCTGCGGGTTCACCCATTCAACCCCGATCTAAATTTCCGCGGCACCCGTTCGTGCATGGCCGCCATCGCCCGCCGATCGAGGATCGTCGTCGTCTTGCTACTAGTTGTGTAGGCGCGGCCGGGGCGGTCGAGCCAGCGACCGATCGATCCAGCAACAATGGTGGGCGTTGGCACGGGGCATGACACGGGCGTGGATGCGGCAGCGGCGGCCATGGCGCATGCAGCGCGGAAGGTGTGCGCGGCGTCATGGCATTCGCGTCCTGCATGCACCGCCGCCGACGGTCGTTCATCGACCATGCTGCATGTTTGCAGTTGCAGCATGCTGTATGCTTGCATGTCAATGGATCGGAATGGGCACCATGCTGCATGTGGGCATAGGGCATGAACAATGACGCAGACAACTGCTTGTCGCTACCCTTCGCCTGTGCTCTGCTGCTGCGTCTCGTGTCAGGTGTCAGCTAGCTTCGGGGCGGGCAGTGGGGCACTACGGTCGGCCATGGCCGCCGCGGCGAAGACACCTCAGTGTCGACCGTGGCAGCTGGTCGTCCCAGCGAGATCGAGCGGGAGCCGCCACACTGTCCGTCCAGTCGCAGCCGCAGGATTCGGAGCTGGCAGTGCGTCGAACGCATGGAGCCATGGACGGGGAGGTCGCCGCCGCCTGCATCTCGGCGCGCCGTGAGGGCCAAGGCCGACGCGGCTGAGGCGCGGCCGTCGTCGCTGCCGGACGCCGTGACCTCCCCACCCCGACCCACCTTCTCTCTAACCCCGACCCGCCCCGACCCGTACGCAAATAGAACCCGTTTCCACCCATCCACACACACCCCATAATAGAACCCGCCCCAAAAAACCCGTTTCCCCCGACCCATTAGCAGGTCTTCCCGCTCTGCTCCCGAGGCTTGCCCTGGATATCGCCTCCTTCTTGCCAGGCGATGCACGCGACTTGGACGACGACCATGACATCTTATCCGAAGCGGGAGATAAGCTGGCTGACGTGGCGACGGCGCTGCTACAGTCTAGGAGGCCGGCTGCTGGTGGCAATGATAATAATAATAATCTCGACGTCGTCCACAGCACGACTACTCTTGCCATGAGATTCTATCTTAGACACAACTACATGTCGTTGGGACGCCTACTCGACGCCGCCGTCGCCGGCGGCAAGGTGCACGCCGCCGAGTTGACGATCACGACGACATGCCGCCGCTTGTTAGACGACGACGACGACGACGAAAATACCGAGCGCTTTCTGGTCGGGTACGGCCGGCGTTTCAGGGCTCTCTTCGATGCCTGCCCAGCAGCTTTCGGAGCTGTGACCCAGCTCACCCTAGAGAAGATGAGATTCTCACTACCTGTACAGGGCTCGAGAAGCTGTCCTTGCGTAGCTGCGGCCCCGGGGCCGGTGCGTTGTGGGATGTGCAGGTGCAGCACGCACGGCTTAAAGACATCAGTATCTGCCTGTGCGCCATCCGTGGCGTCAAGCTCATATGTCGACTGATAAGCTTGTATCCTTGGGTCATGTTCCACGCCTCACTACTGTCACCTTGTCTGAAGACATCGGCCGTAACCAACAGACTCTCAAGTTAAGCCGCATCCTTACCAACAGCACAGCACTTAGGGATATGCGGCTCAATTTCAGAGACAGTAACGTAAGTAGCGTAGTACGTCTTAAGTTTCTATGTATATACCCTTTGTTTCTTTATTACAAAATAAAATACATACTCTAGTACCGGTGTGTTAGCAGTAGCACGGTGTGTTTCTTTCGTTTTCCTAATCAACTTATATATTAATTAATTGCTTTGGCTTTATTAATCTGTGCAGATCTGGGTTCAAGCAGAAACGTCAAGACGTCTGACAAATGTGTTTAGCAACCTCAAGAACTTAAAGATCCGTAATGTCCACCTCTACCGGGAGTGTGGCCTTGCTTGGATCATGTTCCTCCTGCAGTCTGCACCACACTTAGAGGAACTCTACGTTAAGGTATTGTCTTGTCTAATACATACACACGTCCGTTTTTTTATACAATTAATACAGCACAGAAAAACAAAGCATATATATACATAGGAATACATATTTGGCGCAAAAAGTTATTATTGCTCAACAATTCGTGACTAGCTCCTAGATGCATCAGTCAATATATAGATATTATTATTACAGAATTGACGTGCGTGTACTAGCTAGTTTACTCATGAATACTTAGGGTGTGTTTAGTTCGCAAAAAATTTTGGCTTTAGCTACTGTAGCACTTTCATTTGTATTTATCAATTAGTGTCCAATCATAGACTAATTAGGCTCAAAAGATTCGTCTCGTGGTTTTCTACCAAACTGTGTAATTAGTTTTTTTTTGTCTACATCTAATACTCTATGCATGTGTCCAAACATTCGATGTGACGGAGAATTTTGAAAAATTTTAGGAACTAAAGATGACCTTATTACACTACCTTTATTCTTCTGGATTGCAGCTAATGGAACATGATTGCGAATAATTTGTCAGAAAAAAATGTGCCTTGGGAAGTAGACACCAGTTTCAAGCACTATAGTCTGGCCAGGGTCACAATTCTTGGCTTTTACCGCACCGAAGAAATAATCGTGACATTCATACGCCATATAGTAGAAGCAGCGGTTAACTTGGAGGAGATACGCATTCGTGAAAACGTGGCGTTCAGATGTGTCATCTGTGGACATATGGAGCCGCCTGCTGGATCAAGGTTCCCGCAAACGAACCAAGACATATACTTTTAGGAAGAGAATCATCAATGATGGCAGATCAACTGCGGCTGCTGTCAAAATATATATTCAATCGGCGGGATAACGGAAACATGGCCATGCAAACAGAGATGACGCGGTTCTTGAAAACTGTAGCGTTCAAAACTGTGGTTTTATAAGCTAATAAAGAGACATAAAACCATGGTTTAGAAAAAAGAGGTTATGAGTAGAGTTTTTAAAACTCTCAGACTACAGTTTTAACGAAACCATGATTTTAAAGACTACAAGATTTGTTACATCAAACCACATAGTAGCTTTTAAAAACCAAAGTATTTTATAAAATCATAGTATTTCTTCATACTCAAAAACACTTTGCATCAAATAGGGCCTAAGCATGAATCAGTTGGTCAGGTTTTTTCAGAACTTATCCATCCGGATTTAAATATTTGGCGCATATGCTCGTATTTTTTAAAATTTGACGATGCGGAACGTAGAAACGTGGCTGATGGCTCCGTATCTATTGACCGTTGAAAAGAAGAGAAAATGGCCCCGTATGTGTTGACTGTTGAGGGACTTAACTGCAAGGGCCATAGTATCTGCAAAGGAAAAGGAACGGAAGTAGAAAATCCATGCATAAGAGCATCTCCAATAGATTGGAAAATTTGACTTGGTAAAAGTTAAGATTTAGCAAGTTGCAAAAACTTTTGACAAGTCAAATTTTGTTGTGTCTCCAATAGTTTGGTAAATTGGGCTTGGTAAATTAGAAAAGTAGGCCCACTTGAGTAACAGACCAACTAATTTTGGCCGTGTCGCACATTGCCGCTCGGCTCGACGTTTGGCCTGGCCTGCCGTCCCTGTTCCCGATCTCATCTATCGCCGGCGATCTCCCAGCAGACGAGGCTGCTGCTTCTGGACCAGGCGCCCATCTGCTGCCGATCTTTAGGTGATGGATCATCCTCCGACGTCCCTCATCTCATCCTCTGTCTCCATCTGTCTTCCCACCGGCCTCCTATTGATCTAGATTATACAAACTGTAGTTCAGACGAAACATGCCTAGAAAGAGATCCCTTCTTCGAAGACAGTTGGATGAGGAATCATCCGACGATGATGACCAATTTGAGATAGTAGCGGCTGCTGCAATTGTGAACACCTTTGCCAATGCCAAAAAGAAACATGGTGGCTCTGTCAGAGGTCGTAGATTTCTTCACCGTGATAGAGAAGGCGGGCATGAGAGGATGTTTCAAGATTATTTGGCGGTGAATCCTACATATGGCCCCGAAATATTTCGTCGAAGGTAGATGGTCTTTCACTTTGGATTGATTTGTTGTACGTGATTAAAACTTTTTCGAGTAGTTGAACTGTAGTTTTGTTTTTTTTCCAGGTACAGGATGTCTAGGGAGCTTTTCTTACGCATAATGAATGCCGTAGAAGCACACGATGATTACTTTGTGCAGAAAAGGAACGCGGCCAATGTACTTGGATTGTCGACCTTCCAAAAAATCACTGCCGCAATGCGTATGATGACTTATGGGGTTCCTGCTGACGCTACAGATGAGTACGTTCGCATCGGCGAAAGTACAGCACTAGAGAGCTTACGGAGGTTTGTTCATGCAGTTGATGAAATATTTGGAGAAGAATATCTCAGATACCCCAATGAGGCAGACACAGCACGCTTACTTGCAATGGGCGAGCAAAAAGGCTTTCCCGGAATGCTAGGGTCCATAGATTGTATGCATTGGGCGTGGAAGAACTGTCCATATGAGAAACAAGGTCAGTACAAGGGTCATGTGGAGAAGGCCACTATCATTTTGGAGGCTGTTGCTTCAAACGACCTTTGGATATGGCACGCTTTCTTTGGAATGCCAGGGTCTCATAATGATATCAATGTTCTTCATAGATCTCCTTTGTTTGACAATTTGGCAGAAGGTAGAGCTCCAGAAGTCAATTTTACTGTTAATGGCCATGATTACACAATGGGGTATTATCTTGCAGATGGCATATACCCCACATGGGCAACATTAGTCAAGTCTATCACTGCCCCTATGGGGAACAAGAGGCAATATTTTGCCAAAGCACAAGAAGCAGCCAGGAAGATGGTCGAGAGAGCTTTTGGGGTCCTTCAATCTAGGTACGCCATTGTTCGAGGGCCAGCTCGCATGTGGGACATAGAGACATTATCAAAGATCATGAGATGTTGTGTGATCATGCACAACATGATTGTGGAAGATGAAGGATTCGTTGTCGACCCTAACGAGCGTTTTGATTACGGTGGTGAAAATGTCGAACCTGAACATGGAAAGCCTACTCGTTCACTTGAGGAATACATTGAGGCTCACAGAAAGATCAGAGACAACGCCACCCATGTTCAACTAAAAGAAGACCTCATCGAGCATCTATGGAACCGTCATCCAGATTTATATTAGTGCACAGTTGTCGGATTTTAAATAGTGCACGCTGCACATCAGTTGTCGGATTTGAAATACTGAATGTGCACATCAGTTGGCACGCTGCATATCAGTTGGCACGCTGCACATCAGTATCCAGATTGGGTACAGTACACAGCTGTTGACGATCAGAAGCTTCATTCACAACAGCTTGATTCACAACAGCTTGATTCACAACAGTCCTGAAATATAAGTTGTCGGATTTGGTACAGTACACAGCTGTTGCATATCAGTCGACGATCAATAGCTCTAGTGCACAACAGTTGTCGGATTTTGGACAGTATACATCTGTCAAAGCTTCGTTCAGTAACTAAATAAGATAACAATAACTTTAATTAATATAACTTCAACTCAAGTAACAATAACTTAGCTTAAGATAACTAGTCCTGAAATAAGATAAACTTAGCTGAAGATAAACTCAAATAAGATGAACTAAACTTAAGATAATTTGAACTTTAATAACAGCAACTAAATTTAATTGGCAAGCTCCTTCTCCATAATCTTCTTCTGCATTTTCTCAATCCATAAACGCTGCATAGGGTTGAGGGAGGACATGTCAGCCAACATAATTTCTTTTTCCTCTTTCAGTAACTTGGCTTCTGCCTTCTTTTCTTCATTTGCCACCCTCTTCTTCTCTAGCTCTAGTGCAGCCTTCTCTAGCTCTAGTGAAGCCATGAACCTCTCCTCCTTGGCCTTCTCCTTTTCCTTGTCTAAAACCTCCTTCTTTGCCATCATTTTGTCCAAAGCTTCAATGCAAGCCTCACTGCCACCACCACGCCTAAGGTTTTCTTTTGCCTTCTTTATCCCTTCTGGCCTTTTCTTTGGTGTGATTTCTTCAGCGTGAACTTCTTCTTCCTCCCTCGGCCTCTTTTCCTTGGTGGAAGTCTCCTTTTTTTTCTTGGCAGCTTGTTTCTCTTTCTCAAGCTCGGCAAGCTCTATCATCTTGGCTTTCCACTTGTCTTCTCCCTTCAATATCTTCCAACAGTGCTCAAGACCAAAACTTTTCTTATCTTTGTCCAATTCAACATATAATTTCTTGGCTTCAACAACCTGTACAGACAAACAAAGTTCAAATAAATAAAAAAATTACAATACCTTGTCAATAACAGATAATCATAGTTCAAATATTCAATCTAAATTAACATACCTTGTCATCAATAGTTGTACCACTTTGCTTTCTACGTAGAATGGCCTCATAGCATGAACAAAACTTGTTAACTTGCAACTGAATTGCCAACCACCTATGCATAATCGAGCTCTCTGTCCTCACAGTGGAAGCCTCAGTATGTTCTTCAAAGTAGGCATGAACTCTTCCCCAAAAGGTTGATTTGGATTGATTGGCACCATTAATGGGATCTTTGCTAACATTCAACCATCCCGAGCATACAATTTCATCCTCCTTATAATCAAAATTCTTTTTCCTGTGGCCCTTAGAGCTGCAGGTAGCTGGTACTTCCTCAAGAGTTTGACTGGCTTGAGTACCTACAAAATCCAAGTCGTCCAAACCAGCAACAGCTCCAAGATCTCCACTCAACAAAATGTCTGACAAGAAGTTTCCATCTCCTTGCATCTCCATAGCTGTACAGAAAATATTACGTTGCTGAAATATAATACTTCGATGTTGAAAAAAACAAAATAATACGTTGCTGAAATATAAACAATACAAAGATGATTCATCTATGGCATACTCATGATTCATCTATGGCATGTGACAGCACCCATCTTCCTCTACCTATACCTGAATCCCTACCTATCAGTATCCAAACCGAGCACACAACAGGGACTGCCAACAAATCAATGAAAACCGAGCACGCAACAGGAACTGCCAAGGGATCAGGGAAATTGAACCTTGCTACAAGAATCAAATCGGTGATTCTAGGGACTGCCAAGGGATCAGAGAAATCCATACCTACCGGACAAGAGGATGGAGGCGATGAAGAAGACCGGCCGATGAAAGGATGAGAGGATGGACGCGATGAAGACCGGAAGAGAGTTGGAGTCCTCTGGATCCTCCCGTGACGAAGAAGACCGGCCTCTCGATCTTCCCGTGAGAGTTGGAGTCCCAGGAGACCGATCGACGCACGCTGTTTTTATCGTCAGGGTCGCGCGTCAGAGGGAGGCGGGGATCTTTCACATCGTGCGCGGGAGAACTGGCGGCGGCGGCAAAACGAAAACCTACGACCGATAGCAAGCGAACCTGACCGCGGATGTTTCCGCGCGCCGTTCACCTCGTTCCCAAGTTGGAATAATTTAGCAAGCCATATACCAAAGTGTTGGAGCAAGATTTTTCTTCTTTTCCCAAAAAAACAATGATAGCAAGTCATTTTTCCAATCTATTGGAGATGCTCTAACCTCTTCCTCTTACGATAAAAGGATGAAACATGGTTCCCGCATGTGTTGGTGTCGGAGGGACCTAACTGCAAGGGAATTAAAAACCTCATGGGACAAAACAAAATGGCATGGTGGCATATCAGCAAAGGAAAAAAAAGACCGAAGCAGAAAATGTAACTGTTGTGAGTTATGTGTTGTTTTAAGAAGATAAAAGAGACATGATAGATTTTATAGTTGTTTTAACCAAATAACTTACATCTTTTTTACGGCAATAACTCACAATAACTTTTTCCACAACTTATAGCTGAACCAAACAGACATGTAAAACGTCTCTTTATTTCTACCAATTTGAAAAAGCATAAAGCCAAAAGTATGGTCCTGGTGGTACAAAAATTATACTATATAAAAGCAGTTGCTTCTAGAAAAACAGCTCCTAATTTAAACTGTTGGTTGACCTTTTGGTTCTAGCCACTTAGTTGACGTTCTACTTTTTTTTATAACAGAAGCACTTTCCAAAGCTAAGAGCATCTCCGACAGTTTCCTAATACCTTCCCTTATCCCTATAAAACTATCATATTAGAGACAACTATGATTTTTTCTTGCTCTAACAGTTCCCCGATACCTCTTTTTTTTGTGGCCACTAATATTTTTCTCATCTCCCCTCAAAAAAGAGGAGAGATACAACTCCCCTAATACTATGGGGACTATCCCAACTACCACTTTTCAACGATATTTTCTCTTATACTCCTATGAGACCCACCTTTCATATGGGTATTGGGGAAGGTATATTAGGGGTACTGTTGCAACATCTCCCCTAATAAATCTAGAAAGTGATATTGAGCTACCCTAATACCATCTTATTAGGGGAGTTGTATTGGGGGACGGCTAGAGATGCTCTAAAACAAACAAACACAACCTGAACATTGTCTATGCTTCCACGTGAGCCATGTGCTCCACACCATATGTCCATATTATTCGGCCCGCCTACGAGCTACCGCTTACGGCCCACAGCCCTGTACTGTATACGTTACGTCTACATGAGCTTCAGGAAACACCTGTACATTTTTGCACATAAAAGAGTAGAGTTTTTTCTAAAAATGGGGAAAGACTAGCACCTGGACTTTTGGACGCGGTGTTCATCCAAACGCCCGCGTCTACTGCCCGCCCACGCGTCTGACGCGCTTCCTCTGCATGCGGCAGGAGACGCACTTCCCTGGATGCATGCAGCCAACAGAAGGGACGCGTGCATCACGCCTCCGCCCTCCCACTTTGCCTGGGTGGGCCCACAGCGCATGCATGTAGCCTGCCCGCCCGCAGGCACACTGCTGCCGCACCTATCCGCGCACTGCTACTGTTGTCCGCGCGCGCGACTACTGTCGCGCCTGCCGGCCTGACCCTGCCTGCTGCTGCGGTACGCATGCGCCTGCGCATGCATGTGGGGCTGTTGCGCCCGCTTCGCTTCTCGCATGCACACGGGGACCACCTCCATCTGCGCTCACTTTCCGCGCCCGGTTATACAACACTGGCAACATAAAGCATTTGCTAAAATATATGTCCGAAACAAATGAAACATTTACAAACATACACTTGCAACATATGGATATGGCCATGGCAACATATGCAACATTCAGATTAAACACTTGCAACATACGTTTGAAACCGCTGAAATATTTGAAATATACAATTGCAACATATGTGTATAGTCAGTGCGACATATGAAACATCTAGATAAAGCACTTGCAACATATGTTTAAAACAACTGAAACATTTGAAGCATACACTTGCGACATGTGTATAGCCATTACAACATATGCAACATCCAGATAAAACACTTGTAATATACGTGTATAGTCATTATAACATATACAACATCCAAATGAAACATATACAACATTCAGATGAAAACATATATCTGAAACACATGAAACATACGGAGATAAATGCCATGGAGTGAAGCTCCCATGCAGATGTGGTCCCGTGCTCCTCTAACAAACAGGCAAACGCCCTAGCCAACCCTGCAAGTGGCTAAGCGCCTAAGCCGGTCGGCCAAAGCAGCAACGCGGCAGGTAACATACGGTAGGGGCAACTAGGCCTAGCGCAGATAACACACAAAGAGAAAAGAGCAGCACGACAAGTGGCAGCAGGCCAGGGGCTAGGTAGCAGAGGGCGAGCACGGCAGGGAGACCTGTGGCCCTAGGCGCGTGCGGCTACGGCCTGCCTGGCTGGTCCAGCCAGCTACGTACGCAACAGGTAGTCAGAGGCAACCAGTCCTCTCTGTGTGGTCACGCGCATGCACAAGCGCGCGCGCTGTATGCACCCCGAACAAGTAGCCGCACGCGCTCACAGGGTGCGGACCTTGCTATAACTGCGGGCCCCCTTTTTTATTAGGCGTAACACGCGCGCAGGGGTGGATCCGTTTGTTTGTCCGGACGTCCCCAACCAAGCATTAGCGCAAAGAAAAACATAAGAAAAGAGTAATTATGCTTTCAGCATAAATTGCGATCTCTATACAGGTATTTCTATAGACTAGTTCTGTACGCGAAACTGATAACTCAATTCGAAGGTTTATGGCGCCTCTGCACGGGGAAACCAAATTTTCATATGCAGCTTGCAGCTAAAAGGAGGTGGAACGCATTGGGTATAATAGAGACCCAATTGCTCAGCTAATCAACAGAAGGAAATGGGGAGAAAATGACACTAATAAATTGGCAATATAAAAGTTAAAAGAAATGCTGCTTATGTACATTTGTCATTAGGTGCCCAAGCACATGCGCAAACAGAGGGCGTGCACACGCAACGGTAAAATATAGAACCTCTGAATTCTCTAATCTCTATCTCTATATATACCTTAAAAATGGAGAGAAAAAAACTTGTTAAGCTTCACGCTATACGGCAATAGTATCAAATTGACCCTTGATTTCCTACACATGTATGTAATTTCTATATATTTCTTTCTTTCTAGCTGTAAATCCTAGGTTGCTATATCTGTTATGACCAAAGGAAATGGAGTGCGTGAATATTTTGCAGGTTGTGGTATGGTCACTGTTTACACGCTTGACAATTGAAAGATATCCTGAAGAAAAAGGTTGAGCTCCTGAGCTGATCTCCCAACCTCGCCTTGTCGCCTGCAAAGGAAATGCCCAGAGGGCATTAGTTTAGGTCATTGAACTGAACAATGTTTTGAGGTCTCATGGGATACTTAAGAGGCTAGAGCCATTGAAGTTTACCTTGTCAGCAACTTGAGGCTGGCGCTCACATTCTTCAGTTCTTGGAAACATAGATTGCACCGCTCCAACCTAGCAAGATATGCACTCGTGAAGCAAGCCCATTGTATGCATGAGGCAGGAAGGAGAATCCATTACAATTTTCAATGAGATGAAAAGAAGAAAACACCTCTGCTCTGCCTCAAGGTCTACCCCAACAGGTGGTGTAGCCGACAAAGCTGAAGAAATGGTGGAACCAAAGCTCTTAACAAGACTGAGAATCATCCCCAAGGCAATGCTCATATGCCTGAAAAGTGTCAATGCACATCTATCAACTACAGCCTTTCACTTTTGACAAAACAGTTACTGTTGCAATGTACACTGTCAGTCATTTTTCATACTAGTAGCACCATATGCAAACCGTGAAAACAAACTTAAAACAGTGGAAGGGGCAGTTAAATATTGCACAATCGAAAAGCTTCTAATTAATGAGGCTACTAGTGTTACCATCAGTGAAGGAAGCTGAGTATACCATTGGGACTTTCCTTTTTGGGAATGGGTACAGCAGGACATTGATACATGGTCGCTAAACTGTTTGATTGCGATCCATATCCATGGAACCATGGAATCCATGACCCACGTGAATTTTAAAAGTACAGTCGTGCAAATGTAGTTTTAGTGATGCAGAAATTTGCATGCATCATAGCCTTGATTCCTTGAATAGACTGGCCAGCTAGTGCTAAAATTAGACTATAGCCAGAACCATGAACAGCATGTCATATCTGCATACTCAGATCTGTACGTGTCATACTTTGAATACAATGGCCAGCTAGTGCTACAATTTGACCATGCATGAACAGTATGCCTTTTTTGAACAAATACATGACGTCATATCTTCCATCTCTTTCTGAGGAAGGGACACATTATAATCAGATTTACTTCCCATTACAAGGTCCAACTCTCCAAAGAGCATTTAGTCAGCTTTTAATCAAAACAGTCAGCCAATGTTCAAATGCAAGGTCAAATTTAAACGATCTCACAATTCTAATATTGATAAATTAAGAGGAAATATGAGAAATGACCTGTCATATGTGCTTTCAAGAAGACTGGCAGTAAGACGTAAGAGAGAAGCGCAAACATCTAATGTGATACAGTTCCTATTCTCCATTAGAGCGTTAACTATATCAGTAGTGACCTACAAGAGTAGAGAACATTCAGAAATTGTAATGGGTGAAACTACAACAAAGGAGTAGTAGAGTACATACAGCAAAATCCAACATTCTCCATGTAGCATCAATAGATCCTTTTATATCATTTCTTTGCCAGCACCGGTAAACCACCTGCAAATATCACATAGCGACTACAATTACTCAATACATATAACAAATCGTGTCACATAACAGCAAATGGATTCTTGATAATTACTCGATGGACGATCTTATTCTGGACTCCTTAATACCTCTAGTTTGGTTAGCCGAGACTTCATTACATGAATGAATTCTTGATGGTTTTCCATTAGACCAGACATATCATCTTCATCACTTGCAGATGCACTAAGTTTTCCAGAGAGTGAAGGACGCAGCCTCTACAGAAAATAGTAAATATGAGGTGCATAATGGTTCCATATAAAAAAAGTACTATTGGCGCCCAAGATGACACAATCTTGGAAGTAAACATACCGAGCTGTATAGTGTTGTCACGTACTGGATGCTATCATAATTAGAAGAGGAAGGTCCTGTTCCAACCAAAGAGCTTGGTGACAATTCTGAAGGAGACTGAAACCAATAGAACAATGTCAGGTCACTAGATCACTTACGGTCGTCAACAGCATGTTTTCCACTTGACTCCATCAGTTGGCTTCTGTGGATGCTGGCAAATTCTGGTTTCCTTGCAGCAGCAGGATTCCATTTATCAAAACTAGTTACACTGTACCAGCTACCAACTTCATTAGACTCAACACTCTCAGTGCACATCAAGCCAGAACAGTTATTGTCCCCAGCACCTGAAGATTCTCTCATAAATTTCCTCTGTGATGAACTAATAGGTTCTGACAGAGGTATAAGCTGCTGCACCTCTTGGCTTTCTGGAGCTATCCTTCTATAGTCAATATCTGAATTAACTCTCAAACTATTTTCTAGGGCTACATTTTTATATCCTACATCATTAGTGATTCTTCTACAGCCAACTTCTTCAACCATCTTTGAGCTCCTTGAAACAATTACAGGTACCAACTTGCCATCTTCTTTGCCATGTTTGGCAGCTAAACCTACTTTTTCTATATTTTGAAGCTCAATATCTGCTAACTCAACTGTGGCTGCTTCACTGAGATCGGGACCAGCATCCTTTCTAGAGCTATGCCTCAGGGCCAGAACAGGTACAGAAGATGATCCCATAATACCATACCGAGAACTATTAGACCTTGACCTATACATGGGAGCTGCTGATGCATGTGAACTGAGAGACAACATTCCAGCATCTGAAGAGAGATTCACGTTAAAGCGGACTATTGGTTCTGGTAATGGTACAGCAGCAGCTGGCTGATTCTTCCGTCTATCAATGAAATTTGGGTTCAATCTAACTCTAGGAGAAAGAAGAGGCGTAGAAACAGATCTTGTGAGCTGGAGATCCCTTTTTCCAGGTGGCTTTGACAATCCCTTCGTTGATGCAGAAGTTGAGACAGGAATTTCTTTTGAAGCAGACATTGAGCGTCCAAGCAGAGTATCCGATCCAATTTCATTGGCTGTTTCAAAAAGTACAAAAACATATCTGGTTTTAGAGTGCAGAGATAACAAAGAGATCTCATAAGAAAAGTGTTTGCTGCTTTCAGTACCTGGGCTTCTGGAACTTGATAGCCTTCCAAACACTGATGACATGCTATCATCTGATTCAATTAGCCTATTTACACTTCCATTTAAGCGTGGTCCAGCACTATTATCAACATAAGGCTCATTTCTCTGAAAATTTATGTATGTACCATGTCATAAAGAAACAACTCAATTGATAACATAGTAAATTATGCATAACACGCCATACCATCAAATCCACAACCCACACACTGACACAATTTTGGTTATATGAGCAACCAAGAAGTTTTCCTTCGTCTACAGTTAGATCTGCTAATGTGGACCAGCCTACATCAACCACATCATGACATATGATGGGTTCCCAGGAAAGAACCTACAAGCAAAAAGATAATGACCTTTGTTCCACTATTATTTCCTGGAGAATGAAATAATCAGTTGGATATGTACCTTTAAGCTTTCATGTAATCCACAAAAAATTGTTTTACCATCACTATTGAATTTCATAGAACGAATTACACTAGCCTGAAAATTGAGGACAGCTACCATTAAGCAATTGGTTATCTGATTACAGATCATGTGCTTTATTTACAGCAAGCCTGTCATCCATTTCCACACAGAAATTCCAGGCATAGGATGATGTGAAGAAATTGGTGATCAGAAACCATACCGGCTCAAAGTATTCCCGGCTGTTCTGCATTAAGCAAGAAAAGGTTAATTATATCCAAGAAAAAGAAAAACATGGTAGAGAATGGACAGTAACATTAGATTCTTCTTCATCAAATTGAAATACAGCAGATATATTTGCCACTATCTGGTTTGCAACAATCTAAAGAAGAGTGAAAAAAAAGTGCATACCAATATACCTATTTTTAGAGTGCCAACAGTCTACAGAAGAGTCAAAAAAATTGCCTACCAATATACCGATTTTACAAAACCTCAAACTTGACAAGTTGTTTCACAAACAAAGTATTATGTTACACATGCTTAATAATAGCTATTTCAGTATTCACTAAGAAAGTTTTTCATATGGTGCAATCTTTGGTCTGAGATGCTGCATTATATTGGTAAAATTCGTTTGGTCATTGGTACTATTTCATGATCACATAGATAAATAAAAACTGCTACTTCATTCTGTCTTTATGTGTTCCTTGAATCCTTGCGACGGATCATACTTGGGCAGAGTGGCAAACAGACTAAGGTTGGAAAAATCATTATTTTAAAACTCATAATGGTGCATCTTAGTTCGAATACATTTCATTTAATTCAAGCATATGATCAAATCATATAATGCTTAAATACAACTTTTTAAAATTGTAGCCTTCACAAATAGCTTTTTTTCCAGATCACTATATAACCTTGGGTTCAAGAGCTATATTGATTCAGATTTTGAACATAGAATAGTTTCAACTTGGGGCATGAATGATTCATTTTGTGAGTCGTTATAAATAGATATGGTACCTCAGGTCCAGAAGAACCAATCAACTCAAAAGTCTCAAGGTCCCAAAATTTAAGAGTCTTATCAACTGAACCTGCAAAGGTTTTTGAAAAGGACAGCATGGAATATGTTACTTAGATCTCCAGGTGATGTACAAATAAGAAGCATGAGGGAGAGGGACTAATAAGTCCGCAATAAAAATAATAGAAATCTTATTTTAGAAAATTTAACATCCCAGGAAAAATTCATTACTGAGTGAGTATATAGGACCTGTAATCTAACCTGTAGCCAATAAAAACTCATGGGGGTGAACATCTAAGCAGTTGACTGGACCTTCATGAAGACGAAAGTCATGCATGAGTTTTCCAGCCGTCAAATCCCAGACCTAGCAAGATATTTTAAACAAAATTTCAGTGATCAGGAAATATGAGGTAAAGTTTTAATTAATGATAGTACGACATTGTCCATCTCGTTGACAACAGCCATGTTGTAATTTGTAAGACACCTTAAATTTTGGGTGCTATGATCTTCGAATATTTTGCATTTTAATTAACGGACATGCTCAAAATTTTACCTTCACTGAGTTATCAGCCCCACCAGAAACAATCCATCGACCATCAGGAGTAAATTTAAGCACATTAATTCGTCGCGTATGACCCTTGTATGTGTGGATGCATCTCTTCTTTCGAGTATCCCATATTTTCATGTTTGTGTCTGAAGATCCAGAGGCTAAGAATTCTCCAAAAGGATGGAAATCAAGAGATGCACAATTTGATCTGTGCCCAGTGAAAGTTCGAACAACTGCACAGTGTGCAAATCGTCAATAGAAACTGAGATTATTGCATGACACAGTTGCAGTTCATGTTTTCAATGCACTGTTGAGTGTCAACACTGGTTAATACCTTTCGCCTCCTCAATATTCCATATTTTTATCGTTCCACTTGCTGCACCAGCACCTATCGTAACTTCAGAAGAGTCAAAGCTTACTGACTCAACTGGACTTGTAAAGCCTGATAGGCTCTGCTATGTACAATGAAAATCACTTGAAGTAGATAACTGATTGCCAAAAAAAAAGCAAGAATGACATTACACGTAAACCAGCAGGATACCCTATAGGAAATTACCAGGACGGCACTGGGTTTCCCTACAGCCCAAAGATTGACCTTCAGATCCTCACCACCAGTGATGAGGATCCTTGATGTTCGCCTCCCAAACTTGGCACAATTGACATTCGAAGCATGTGCGACAAACTCCTCTGATCAGTGTCAAGGAAACAAGACATTGAAGGTTGCATACTACAACAAGAGAATTAAAGTCTTATCCCAGCATGATATCCAAAGCTGTAACAGAATGTTTTCGACTACCACAAACCTATCCCAGCATGTTTAAAGTTTCTTTCATAATTCATGTTTTCAGAAGGAACTAAACACAAATTTCCACAAGGAAAAAATATTGACTGAAAATCCAGAGTAGAATACTTAAGTGTTCATATCATCAGCATGCATGTCCATCATTGCAATTATCGAAATGATACCAATTTTTGGCATAGCACTAAGTTCATACCAGCAGCTGCACTATCCATATGGTAGCAACTACATTCCCGATGAAACAAACTACTTAGGGTGAAGTTAAAGTTCTCGGTCAAAGGAATTAACACGTATGATATTGAGGACTGAGCATCATGTATAGATCTCCCCAACTACAGTGTGGCCCTATTAACAGCAATTGATACAACCTACCAAACAAATGATAAGCTACATAGCACGGAAGTCACGATCCCTGGCAAACAATAGAACTATTCTCCTGTCTCGAGTTAATCCAGACCACCAAATTTAGTTTGATTTCAGGCAGGAAGCTATAATATTCCAGGTCTGAAACTTCGCGGCACTAAAATTTCATTATATCCCCACCTACACAAGTAGCAAGACAACTCGGATGGTCCTGAATACGTTCCTTGGTGGGAACGCAACTCCTGCACTGCACTCCACTCAATCACAGGCTCACAAGACCAGATGGCAAGGATGAAGCCAACATGAACAGTAATATCAGAACCTGGAATCCAATTCGATCATCGCGGATGAATCCAACCCCAACCCAGCCACACCTTAACTGCACCAGTTCAAACAAAGCAGGCAAGAGCAATCCGGATTCAAGTTCCAATTCAAAATCCCCAAACCGGCAATCACGGGATACGAAGCTTGTACGCGCGCGTGGTGGCCATCTGCAACGGCCGCCGTCATCCAAAGCTTGGGCTCCTGCTGCGGGGGCGAGAGGGTTTTGGATTTCCAGGGTGCTCTCAGGATCCTCCCATCTGCAGCCGCTTAGCTGGCGCTAAAACTTCGCCTAATTGTTAGGTGGAGTGGGAGAGGGTGAAGGGAGAAGGAACGTTGAGGAAGGAAGCACAGCAAGTAATTCCTGGCTGCCGTCTTCGTTCACGGCCTCTTGTTTCACACGCCATTTTCAGTTTTTTATTTTATCCTAAATGTCTTTATGTTATATAGGCTTCAATTATAAAAGTGAAAAGCCAAGAAGCAATATGCAAGTAAGAATTTTTCTTAATATTTTTATGCTACAGCCTTACTATTAAAAGTGAAAAGTCATGAAGCCATGAAACAATATGCAGGTACTCCATCCGTCTCAAAATATATATTTTTTGTCAGTTAAACTGGCTTAAGTTTGATCAAGTATCTTCAAAATATATTTTGTAATTAATTTAATGATACTTGTTTTTGTATATGTTTAGTATTTTTTATATAATTTTGATCAAAACTCAAATTGATTGATTTCTCGAAAAATGAGAATTAATTTTTTTTAGCACGGGGGAGTAAGAATTTTTCTCGAAGGTGTAGTGAACTTTGAGACAACATGTAACACCCCTGGTGCTAACTTTAAGTTAAGCAGTGAATTAAGACTAATCCAAACAAGTCAGCGAATGATTAAGAGCTTTAGTTAACGCCTGACAAGTGGTGGCAAGGTGTTGAGTTTAACTCTTCTAACATAAGCCCCAACTTAAATTTTGCTTGTATGTTTGTATTTTTCAAAATATGCATGAGTAATTTTAATCATGTCTTTTCATGTGCATCACCTAACCATGAACATATCTTGGGCATATGAAAAGTTGCATATTGATTTGGATCAAAAAGTTATATGAAATGATAGTTTCAATTTAGCTTAAAAACACTCTTGCTAATTGAGTAGGAACATGTGATATCAATTAAACCTTGCATTCATGTTTAAACAACTCTAATTTAACTCTTGAACAAAAGTTATTTAGGGTTTCTTTTGGAAAAGTGTGAAGAAAATGCTTAAAATAGCTAAAACTCTAATTTAAATCTTTTTATGTTGCTACTTTGATCAATATAGAACTTTGGATTCTGTTCTAGTTCTGAGGTTTGGCCTTAAATAGAAATTGTAGTTCAGTTCGTGTGTTACAAACTTTGTTTAAGGACCTAGGGCTAAATCAATTTTTAATATATTCTAACAGTAGTTCCAAGTTTGAGTTCAATGCTGTTGTGGACCACTTAGAAAATTTTTGTAAGTCTGCGAATATCAGTTAGAAAGTTCAATCTTTGGGAATTTATACAATTAAATTTCATTATAAAGATTGTGTAATTTTTTATTTTATAAACTGGGTTGATGTTTGCACTTTGACATTCAGCTTTTGGTTGTACTGTTTAATCAATGCTTAGCTAGTAAATCAATGGCCAAAGAAAAAAGTCTACTTTGCCCTCTGAACTATCAGCCAGTGTCTAACCTACACCTCCAACTATAAAACCATCTGTTTTACACCCTGAACTTTTCAAAACCGTTCAAATTACACCCTGGAGCGGTTTTGGACAGCAGTTTCGCTATAATAACCATGGTTTTGCTACAGTAACAACGGTTTTGACTTTTTCCTATTTATTTCCGCTGAATCTTTGAAAAATCATAGTAAATCACAGAAAAATCATAAAATAGAAAATCTAATTTTGTCGGACTCCACATGAGTAGATCTACACAATGAACATATAATATAGTATGTTTTAGTACAAATTTTTTCTATAGCTTTAAATTAGTTAGAAAATCAAATTTTGTCTGTAATTAATTGGAATAATTCATAGCTACAACTTCTATGGTCCAATTGTGGTGAAATTTTATGATGGGGTTATTATTATATGCTTGAACTATAGTAAAATTTTCATACTCATTGGATCATATATAACTTAGTTATAGATTTATTTAGGATTATGTTTAGGTTTATGCTTGTTAAATATAAAGAAATCTATAACTAAATTATACACGATCCATTCAGTATGAAATTTTTGCTACAGTTCAAGCATACAATAATTAGCTCACTATAAAAAAATTTAACCACAATTGGACCATAAAAGCTGTAGCTATGAATTATTCCAATTAATTACAGACAAAATTTGATTTTCTAACTAATTTAAAACTACAGAAAAAATTTGTACTAAAGCATACTATATTATATATTCATTGTGTAGATCTACTCACGTAGAGTCCAACAAAATTAGATTTTCTATATTATGATTTTTCTGTGATTTACTATGATTTTTCAAAGATTCAGCAGAAATAAATAGAAAAAGAAAAAGGCAAAACTGTCGTTACTGTAGCAAAACATGGTTACTGTAGTAAAATCGTCGTCCAAAACCGCTCCATGGTGTAATTTGAACGGTTTTGGAAAAATTCAGGGTGTAAAAAAATAGTTTTATAATTGGGGTGTAGGTTAGACACTAGCTGATAGTTCAGGGGTTAAGTAGACTTTTTCTAATAGCCAAAGTAGCTAAACAGCTTCATTGTAGCTGACTTAACTGAGTTTTGAGTTTTAGTTTTTAAGTAGGTGTTTTCAAAATTCTATATCTTTCAAACTAGTGAGCTTTTGATGTTGGCTCTTAAAGCAAAGTTGAAAATCTCAGGAAATTAACAACTTTCGTTAAAGACGATCATCAAGTTTCTGCGCCGAATTTGGAGAGAACAAGAACAAAGAAAAGAGAGGGTCAGACTGCTACAGTAACACCGACGAGCTGCTCTATTGTTTGCTTCACCGCGACCGATGTCCCTTTCGGCGCTTCTCGTGCCTGGACTGCTTGTGTGGGCGAGCTCGTGCGAGAGTTGGCGAAGCCGAGAAGCATCACTGTGCCCGTTTAAAAGTCCAAGCCGCTGGCCATTTTCTCTTTCTCTTCTCTCTCTGTCTCTCTGCTCGCCCGCCATGGCAGCCGGCTGCAGCAGCAGAGCGCTCGCCTTCATCCGCTCCCTCTCCTTCGTGCGCTCTCCTCCGGCTCCACCAGCTACTCCTGCATCTCCCTCTCTTCCTTCTGCGTCTGGCGCGCCACTTCTCCGCCCGCTGCAACCACCGCCTCCGTTGAAGCCGCCACCGTCCCTGCCACTTCGCTCTCTCGCTTGCAGCCGTCCTCTGTCCTCGCAGCCACCCACCGCACAGCCGAGCACCACATTGCCTACACCGCAGCGCGCCACCTGGGGCGCCCCTTTTTCTGGCCGCATCCCCGTTGTAGACAGTCGCCGCCCGAGTTACGCCTCCGTGCGCCGCGCACACACGTGACTGAGCCACCTGGACCCATCCCTATCCCAGTTGGTGCCACCCTCGGGCGCGGTAGACAGCCCCGATGCTTCCCCGCCACTCCCCGGCCGCCGGCATGGCCTCTTCTCGTCGGAAGACCCGGAGTCCGACCTCCTCTGCTCTGCCTGCGTTGGGGAAGAAGAAGAAGGACCTCGGGATAAGAATAGAAGCTTTTCCAGAGTTGCTAGTGTAAATCTCGTGACTCATATGAATAGTATTTTTGTATTGTGGGTTGATTCTGGAAAAACTTAAGGGCCTTTATGCAAAACAGCGCGCCCGCGCGCTAGGCTGGCTTGTCCTCCCTATGTGGGCCGGCCTGCTTGCGCAGCTGAGCCGAGCTAGGCCACTTTGGGCCCGAGCCTCCTTTTTCCTTTTTCAATGTTTTATTATTTCTATAAAAGTGCTGATATTTGTTATTTTCATAACTAATTATGGAAGCCTGATAAAATCATGAAAATTTTTATGTAGCCTCTACATGATGTTCTCTATGTAATAAAAATATGAAATGAGCATTTTAAGTAGTTTTGCTATGTTTCAAAATTACCTCTTTTAATTAAGAAATGCAGCTTCTATGATTTTTGTAGGCCAATCTAAATATCCAAAAATTGTGAAATTTGTTTTGCCACTGTGTTATGGTATATCCAACCTTCACAAAAAGTTTGGAACCAATTGGATGATGTTTAATTATATTCTTAACTATATGCTTTAATTATTACTAGGTAGCGTACCCGTGCGTTGCTACGGGACAGCTAAACTTTTATACTAAAAATACAAGAATCGCACGATAAGATAACAATAATGTGAAAATAAATACTGACATTAAAGTAACATTTAATCTAAAAAAGTAAAGTTCGTAAAATTAACAGTCACGAAGAGTGTGGTGTCACAAACACTACTGTATAAACTTTTTCGTGATGCGACTAAGGTAATGTTTTTATATTAGCAAAAAAAAAATCTCCGATATCCATTTCTTTCGTGCGCCAATAATTCCACCAATAAGTTCCGCCGTGTGTCCATATCATCTTATACACAGGTTTGAGTATATATGTAAATATTATTGCCTGTCACATGGGTAATACTGTGTGTCTTAAAAATATCTCACAAAATCTTAAAACAAAGTATGTTACACTCACCATATAAATATATGTGGCTTTAGGTCTATTCCACATAGACATATACTGTAGAGTAAAGTATCCACTTGAGTGTCTGTGGTAAGATTGATCATTAGCAATATATAGAAATAGTTAAATCATAGATATTATTATTGCAAGCTATGGTGAATTTAAGTTAGTTACTCATCTATATCATCTACAATGTTTTTTTCACGGATTAATTTTTATTTGAAGATATCCTTGTTCCATCTAGGAATATGTACATTCTCTGCGGCCATGTATTGCAAGTTAAATTCAAGAGTTTGCTTGGCATACATCAGCGTTGGTGTGTCTTTACACCACTTTTCAACAGGTCTAGAATCAATCATGGTAAACGTCTTCTTCTGCTAGTCAAAAATATAAAGCATATATGTTCCAACATGTAGTCATGGCAAAAGAAATTGCAAACATGGTAGCGATTAGAATAATATATAGGAAATACATAATAAAAGCAGGAACAAGCGACTTACGTATCTGCACTGTGCTAAGTTGTATTCCATATTCTCACATACACCAATCGCAACAGCCATTTCTTTCGCACTGTATTTTTTATGATATTCTGGCATTTTTGTTAAAGCACACATTTTTTTAAAAGTGAAGGATATCAAGAGTCAGGATTAGTATAACTTGGCTTATTTTATATAATTAAAAGAACAACAAATAAGACAATATAATATAGCATGATAATAATTAATTATAAAAATGTACTTACACTGAATTTTAGGTCCATGTGATGCTTCATAATACTATTGTAACCATTGGAAAGTAGTAGAACAGAAGAAATATAGTAACATTCTCACAGGGAAGTAGAGTAACAGATATGACACACATATATGTTGTGTTAATCAAATGTTAAGTACCAGCAGAAACAAAGCAAGTACTTTGGGGAAATAGTTACATATGAGCAAGACATGCAGTACTTGTGTTCACAGATTCTTTATCTACAGCATTATGTGATCAGAATCACAAAGCATATGTGACACGGGACCGATATTTGTCTCACAGATCCTTTTAATATTTCTGTCATAAACACTACACTACCATATAAACCATATAAACCGCCATTTTCATCCGGCAGAAGCAAGCAGTAAGTCAATCTTTTGATCTCTCAGCTTGTTATGTGCTTCCTGATAGCATATACGAATACCAAGTTCAACTTGATCTGGACGAGTAGTGAATATTGGGAGCTTCAAATTGGCGAAGTCCTGAAATTAAAGTGAAAAATGGTAGACAAGACAGTTTCGACCTAGAGACGGTGAAAAAGTACGATGGAAGGCATATTACCACTCCAGTAATGCGAGACATTTCAGCCAGCTTAAAGCAAAACTCCTCAATAGCTTTCTTGGATATATCTTCACAGAAATGACACAACGTCCTTGCATTGTCAAAAACAGAGTCTTGACACAACGTCCTTGCATCGAGGGCATACAGAACTTATCAAGTATCTGTGAAAATGATTATACCCATTCCAGTACTATGGAATGTGGTGACTACCTATGTTATAGAGCATTTTTAAACCTAGATGAAGACGGGAAGACAGGAATGAGGTGACTACCTATGTGCGATCATTCCTGTGTTTAGATTAAAAAAAGGTGCAGCACAACCAAGATTATAGAGCATTTTTAAACCGGCCCAACTTTGCTTCTCCCAACATAAGTATCTCATAACTGCATATAAGTTAGCAAGAGAGACATCATTTTCTTTTAACAGGAGAGACATCACTTTATATTCACCTGTAGGATCTTTTTTTCCCTACCTGTAAAGAACATGTTATAATCGCTCCACTCAACTTGGTACATTAATCGCTCACAGAAATGCAGACTGGCTAAAAAAAGGGAGAACATAATCATCATAGCGGAGCCAATATCAAGGGTCACTCGGTGGCAAATGAATCTGAACTGTCAATGGTAACTCAGGATCGAAAATTTTCAGTGTGGATGCGCATGGCAGGACAAATTTTCAGTGTGAACCTTCAAAAAAAAATTCAATGTGAAAATTTTCAGTGTGGATCCAATATAGATCTGTCAGGATAGAAATTGTATTTATCAGTTCTATTTTTTATTGGCAATGCAAAAACTGAGAAACGACGTCATATCAATGGGCAATGTATACATGCCAATAGTAACCTAGTAGTTTATTAGCTGATGCAGAATGAACATGGCAGCAATAATCTTTGGCCATTTGGGCAAAAGCTGAATGACACAACTATATTATTTGCATAAATCATGCAGAGATAAGCTGCTGCAACCATTCACACACTAAATAAGCTGAACATGTGATATATATAAGCCGGAGAATAACCATCAACAAATAGATACAGACTCTGTATATAGTGATATTAAACTACCATCAGCCGGATATGTAATGAACAAAATCAATGATGAGAAAAGGATACACCTTTCATTTTCAGGCTCTTTAGCACACTGCTGGAAAATTCCCTACTTTCAACCACCTTTTGAAAGAAGAGATTCACGCTTTCTTTAGCTATAAACACCAAACGGAAGAGATGGAGCAATCAATTAATTTTAAAACAGTAACAAAAATGTTGCAAGTTCCTTCGATTTTATCCTCTCCATGTATTATTTAGCAACCCAGACAACAAAGTATAAGAGCATCTAGTAGGAACCCATACATCTCATTCTGAAAAGTTTGAGAAGCTTGCACCTTATTTATGTTGAATTTGGTTGGTCTGCAACATGATGGCCAGCTCCCATAGTTGTATGTGTCCAGAGATCAGCAGTACAGTACTTGGATGCAACTGTCTTGGCCTATCTATGTACTCGGATTATTTCATCACAATGACATGCATATCCTGGAGTAATGGATTCTCATCCCTCAGGGCCCCCATATAAATAATTCTAAGATTCTCCCAGTAGCAAAAATCAGTGCCTCCCAGTGTTCTTCTCGATAAGGCAAGCATCTCCACTTAAGTTAGCCAACCCAAATCAATTGAAGTTAGCCTGATCTTAAACTTCACAATGCAGAGCTTGCAAAGATGGGCAGCTCAAGCGGCGCTCCTCTCATCCATGAGCATCTCCACAATAAGACACCATCTCCACAATAAGACGCCGCTCATCTCTTCGGTGATGGGGTACTTATTGTCCTCGGCGAGCACCACGGCCTGATGGAGATATCCCAAATTCTCAGCCACAACAAAGAAAAAAAATTACCATGGGTGCTGCAATTTTGTCAATCGTGAATTAGCAGCATATACCTCTGCAACAAATCAAACCTCGCCTCCGCTGCCGCAGCAACAGTGGCTCGTCACCGCCCATCCCCACAGGAGCAGCGCGCTGAGAAGGTGAGGACGTGGCAGCGAAGCTCCTCGGTTGCCCTCCAGACTTGGGCGGCGCAGTCCTGCCAGTCGTACATATGCTATTATCAGCTATTATCAGCTATTCTTATTGTCCATAAAACCTTGAAAGGGATTACTTATTCATACTCAGTTATATTGCACTTGTACATATGCTATTATCAGCTATTCTTATTGTCCATAAAACCTTGAAAGGGATTACTTGCAAAGCTTTTGTGTCACAAGTTAAGAAAAACTACACGATCAATATAACTGTTGAGTTTCCAGCTAATAAGGTCACGCTACACTGCATCAGACATTAATTCTAAGTAAGAAAAGAACTATGTTCAGAGTGTAGTTTTGCCCACACAAATAAATGAGTATTCTTCTAAAAATAAAATGGATAAGCAGATATGTATATGTAGAGTTAGATCACTAACCTACTCTTCTAGAGTTCCATGATTTTGGCATAAAGATTTATATTGCAGTTCCTGACATGCAGTAGTGGTTTAGAGGCATGTATTGGCACGAATAATTGAGTTCTTGCAACTACAAAGCAAATTGAATGCAAGAAACACCTCAGCTTTTTTGAGACTTTATACATGCATTCACAGTTTCAGACCTTCACTGCACTCAACAAGTGATTTAGGATTAGTTTGTCAGAATGAGAGTGCATGATATAGCGGATATCAAAATATAAAAGGCAATCTAGAAATGAGCAACATCTACCTACTTTTGTACTGTCATCCCGAGGCATTGCTTCTCTGTCCATTGTCCCAAAAGAGCATGGAGTAGGAAATAAGAGCAAGCATAAAGTGAATGGGAAGGGTATTTCTATTTTATTTTGTCTAGAAAATCAAACTAACAAATTCAGTATAGCAGTCACAACAGAATATGTTTTTGTTTTATCATCAAAGCAGCATTGCCCATTAGATTATCTGGTCAAAATAAAATTGACGGCCACTATGGACACACGTCAAGGGCAGGAGTGCTGCAATATGAATGTTCATCAAGGACAGTAGAACAAAGCTTATCTGCAAGGGCTCTGTAAACAACATAACTGCATTTTTAGTTAAATGACAATAGTACAAGATAAATTACTCATGAAGAAAATGTTTAGGGAATTTTCAAAGCTGCCACTCTAATTCGGACCCAAATGAAAGGAAACAGTGAAATTCATATCAAATTCACAAAAATATCAACGAGAAATTAAAACTTGTACCATATATTACCTTGAGGGCATTTCAGTGATTACATGGTGGGCATCATCCTTGTCAACCTTTATGCCACACTTCACAAATACAATCTGAGTATGAAGTTCACAGGCCCTGAATCCCTGGTACTCTTCGCGACAGAACATGACAAGCCGGTGAGCAAGCAAAAGCAGCAAGTGCGAAACACACACACACACACACACAAGATCGGACGTCCCTACCCTGGCATCCTTCGGTGTTCCATCTCTTTGTGAAGGGGATCAAGGAGGACATCATGGAAGAGAAATCAGGAATCACGAGGTGCTGACCTTGGCAGTCGATGTATCGAGGTAGATCAAGATCGCTGGAGCGCAGAGGAGGTGCATCGGGGGCGGACAGTGGAGGCATCATCATCGTCATCTATGATGGGGTCACACGCACAGCAGGAACGCACCGGCAGGCGATCCTGGAGACGGCCTCGTCCGGCGGCGTCGAAGGATTAGGGTTCGGTGCTTGGTTTCGCACTTTCGCATAGCAGGAAGGGACGAGAAGGGATTGGCACACCTGGCGATCCTGCTGCGTCGCATCGGGGCAGCGTCGGGTGATCGTGGAGGCGGCGGTGTCTAGTGGCGTCTGGTCGGCGGCGCAACTCCGGCGTCCGGTGGCATCAGGCTGATCGATGGATCGGGATTGAGGAGGACAGATCCGAGGTCAGAGGGGCGAGGTCTCGTGAGGGCGTCGCATGAGGCCGAGGCAGCGGCGGCGCGAGGAGGAGACCGCGGTGTTGCGGTCTCTCAGGGCGTCGCACGAGGAGGAGGAGGCGTTGCGAGGAGGTCTCGCGAGACTGACGCTTCGGTTCCACCTGCCGGCGTAATGAGACGGACGAAGCGGTATCGCACGATGAGGCGAAGCGAGGTGACGAAACGATTGTCGCACGACGAGGTAGACGGACGAAAATTTGGTCGCACCAAGACAAATGTCCATCTTTTATTCTTTTTAGTTGTAGGAGATTAGTTTATAATTATCTAAGGGACCAACCTAAATCATGATAGGACTTGGGTGCATTTTGAAGTTGATTGTAGACCACGAGACACATCCACACCTGCTATTTCATGGCAAAGTAATTACCTTCTTGATATGCTCATGATCAACTAGTGTTAATAGAAAGTAGAAATGCTTTTTGGTGTGGATAGGCACTTCATTAGGTGGAAACGCGTATGTAGTTTTGATTGCTCCTTTGTATGCAACCTCTTGGGTAAAAAGATTAGGTTATGTATGTTTCCCCATGTCAAGATCTTGATCCTCTATGCTAACCTAGTCTTTTGTGATAACAACTTTTAATTTGATGTTAAGTAATAAAGGTGGTTTAAACTAATGTTTGAGTGATGCTTTTTGTGAGTGGATACATGTAGTTAAGCTATGACCTTTTGCTTGCTTTCATGTTTGAGATATGTAGATGTTCCATGGAATCTTGTAATGACTTAGAGTAGGGTCTCATGTTGACTTAATAATTGATAAGCATGAAATGATAATGGCTTGTATGCTTAGATGACTTACAAACTTTGTCTTCTCTACCGGAGAAGAGATATGCACCTACTTGATAAAAAGAATTAAAGGTTGATTTCCATCTTGCCATTTCTATGATGTTCATGATGCTCTCTATTTAGGTGATCATGTTTTATGGCCTACTTTGCATCATATATCACCTATATGAACCTTGGTTAACCTAATGACTATGTGAGTACAACAGCCCTATACATCTGGTAATGCCATTCTAGTTACTTCGTAATAGATGAATACCTTGTAGTAGTTTAATAAAGGTGACATGTGATTGAATGATTTGGTTTAGTAACTCGCAATCTCACTATGATAAACTTGTGTGATGTTTAGTTAACCTTCATTCATTTAAGGACTTGTACCCAATCTAACATGACCTTGTATTTGTGTTGCTCACCTTCTTGTGATGCATCGTATATTGCTCTTCTATGCATTTATATCTTACATTGTTGCATATCATCTAGGTACGTTAGATGCATGACGTGAAGATGAAGGACATGATGTTGAAACCGACTAGAAGATGGTGTAACGGTGACCAAGTCCAGAAGATAAAGATGATGGTTGATTATCATATGAAGATGAAGCTAAATAACTAACATTGTGCTTCAAACCCAAGTAAGCCCCGGAACATTCTGAGCCTCCTACCTCTCTTTTAAAATACACTTGAGTTTATATTTTGTATTGTGCATTAAGTATAGGAGTTGAATTGAAACTGTTGCTACATGTCTTACCTTGTCTACAATATATATACATGTATCCTTACTAGTATATATAGGTCGCTTTAAGCTTAGCTATGTTTAGACCGCTAGAAGTCGGGTGATTCCTGTCATCCGCGAGATTTAGGTGTCTACTCGGACACGGTTGGCTATATTTGCTATCGCGGAAATGAACCATGTGATAATGGATAATTAGAGACCGGGCGGGATCAGGTGTTACTATGGTTGTTGTTGATGTTGTCTAGGCATGTGTTTCTTGATCCCGTCTGTGTCATTTAAGGACCGCTTCAATGTCTCGGCCCTTGGTTGAGATTGAAGATACTAAACACATAACAGGGGCTTGAGTTATAGTTGATCGTGAAGCCGATCCTCGTTCGGGCTGAGGAATTAGACCGTTAGCATTGCTGGGAGGAGAGCCTGAAGGAAGGGGACTGATCCAAGACCATGTTTGCTACGGGCTTCGGGCTTTAGGCAATTCATGTGAGGATGCAGGACCATGAGTTTTGCGAAATGGTCCAGGCTCACCGTCGAATGGAGTGAACGGTGATCCACGCGAGCTAATGAGGGCTCATATGGGTGTGTGTTTGGGATTGCCCAGCTGGATGTAATCGATTTGAATCGCCGTCTCTCCCAGACAGTGAGAAACTCAAACCTTGCACCGGCATCGTAGTAACTGATGAAACATGATAGTTTTGTTGATCATGATAATGGAATATGGTTACTAATGTGATACTTATTAATCAAATGATTGTTACAGGATAGATGCAAACCTAGTTATAATTAGCTCCACTGAACTTGAAGCTAAAATTTAAAAGTAAGGATTACTTTAGTAAGCTCTTCTACAAGTGTTGTTATCCAACTCACACCACCATATATAACTATGCATATCCTTAGAGTCTTTATTTTTTCCTGTCGGGTAAGTCTTGCTGAGTACAATTGAGTACTCGGGGTTTTATCCTACCCTGTTGCAGGTGAAGTGCTCTGTCTACTGAAGGTGGTGACTAAGTGCCGGTGGGCTCGACTACTCTATATATGCTTCTCATCTATGCTCTTGTTGAAGGATGTCATCTGAGCTAGCAATACGATTTCAAACTTATGTTATTGTAAGCATTTCAAAGCTTTATTGTTTTCCCTAATCAAGTTTTGAACTCAATATTGTAATATTATTTCCGCTACAAACTTTGTGTATGTGATATGTATTTGCTTAATCAAGTATGATTTTGGTTGTGAAGTTGATTTACTGAGACCCTTCGTGGTACTCAATGAACTACCGGGTTTATATAAGTGATGGTATGCGCGTGTCAATATGTTTAACGAGGACAATCATACTTGATCTTGTATAAATTGGGCGGTTCTGTCACACGACAACCAGATTATTTTATATGCATTTAATGTAAAATATATCCTTATTTCTTGTGAATACAACATTTTTAGTTGTTTTTTTATTATCTTGTGAACTACTCCATAGCTATAGACGCTCATATATGTACACACTCCACTACTCCACCCTATAAATCCGTATTTATAAAAGATTAAACCGACAAATATTAAGATTAACAAAGTCATCATAGTCATCTCATCATCAATGCATGTCACCTAACTGAAACTCTATGAGCACTTTCAAAAAGACTAAATCGGCATATTTCAGAAAATATTGCTTAACACTGAAAGAATAGCATTCTAAAATACCAAAATAAACCTAGAAAATAAAAGTAATCAAATCAAATCTTGAAATTCATCCTAGGTGTCTAGTTTCTACAAGAAAATATTTTCAAAAGAAATGACAAGAAAATATAACCCTACTTTCACGCCTTTTTTATCTTTTTTCTTGAGAGAAGGTGTCAAAAAAATCTAACCACTTCAGCTACATTTTACACCTTTTTCTTAATCTTTTTTGTTGAGAGAAGGTGTTAGAAAAATTTAAATATTATTGCAAATGGAAGTACAAAGTTGAAAATATATTCCCTATAACTTTATTATTTATGTCAACACAGGGCAAAGAAAGACTTCCCACCTAGACATATTGCACCATGACCTTGTAGATTTTTTCTAAAAAGTCAATGTTTTAAAATTAACCTACCTAAAAAGTTTTTAGATCTAAAATTTTTAATCGTGCTACTTCACGTGACGTGATAAAATAACGTTTTTGGTTTAGGGTTTTTTTGAACTACTAGTGTTATTCTAAATGGGAAAATGGAAAACGGTGAACCGTAGGTCAATGGCCATTTAGCTATTATTAGGGTAAACGGATCCCTAATGGACAAAACGACTATTTAAACGGTAGACACGGCCATCCTAAACAGAAACTTTGTACCACCGTTCAACATTTTAACGGACTAAAAGACTGTTTAGGTGAATAGCGGTGATAACATTATTTTGTCATGACAAAAAATGTTAAATCTGATTTTTATAGTTTTTAAATATTAATTTAAAAATGTTGATTAAATAAATAAATTGACCCCCAATTGCTGAACCATTACTTGAAAAAGATAGAAAATAAATATAAAAAAACAAAGAAGACGGGCTAGTTCTTTCCTCGTGACTATCTATCGCAAGAGTCAACTTTTTCTCCCTTAACTAGAAAACCAGACATAACTCCTCTCTCATCTTTTCAAACCGGACATATGACCACCCTGACTGTTTCTTTAGGTGGTTTTCTCTTTTTATTTTATATTTATTTTGGCTAAATCTTTAAAAAATCATAGTAAATTAAAAAATGAATAAAATAGAAATATAATTTTATTGGACTTCACATGAGTAGATCTACACAATAAATATATGATATGGTATGCTTTAGTACAAAATTTTTGCTCTAACTTTAGATCTATGCTTATGGGATTAATTCATAGCTGCATTTTTGCAGTCCTATTGTGGTGAACTTTTTATGGTATACTAATCATTGTATGTTTGAGATGAAGTAAAAATTTCATGCTTATTGGATCATGTATGACTGAGTTATAGATTTATTCAGAACTATTTGTGTTTTCTAGTTCAGGGAGAAAAAACTGACTAGAGAAACCGCAAGGGAGGTCATATGTCAGGTTTGAAAAGATAAGGGAGGAGTTATATCAGTTTTTTTTAGTTTGGGGAGAAAAAACTGATTTTTTCGATAGTTTTTTTAGGTAAATTTTTGTGATAGTTGAGGGAGACGAAGGAGACTGGATCGGCTGTCTGTGTTGATAGGCCTGTTCCTTGTGCTGGGCCTTTCGTGGGCTGTCCGAGATCCCATCTGGGGTCGGTCAACGGACCAAGATTCCCTCAGGTCTCATGTCCTCACCCTAACCGAACAGGAGCCGCCACGGACTCCGACACTCCGTTCACCCTCAACCCTGCCTGCCTTTTGCTCTCCCGTTCATCCCGTGTGCCCACGCGCTCTTTCTCTCGTGGTGACAATTGGGCGACCGCCGCCGCCTACGCCCGGAACCTAGGTCTTCGGCGGTCCCTTCGTCGGCCCTTTCGCCGGAGACGAGCACCCAGCAGGTATGCGCACCCCTTCTCGTCCCTTCCTGCTGTGCGAAACCGAGCACCCGAACCCTAACTTAAGCTATCTGGATATTTGTAACCGGATCTGATCTAATTACGACTGTATACGTGTACTATGCCTAGTTATTTCGACTCTTCTGCTAAATTTATTGTGCATCAATTTGTAAACCCATGTTCTTGGATCAGTTTAGCGGAGTAGGATGTTCTTTTTGTCCGTAGCGAGATTGTTTTCTTCCTAAAGGTTTGGTGGTTCAGTTGAATTCTCATTAACTTAAACTAATCATGTGTAAATGACCCTGCAAGTGGGTTCGCGTGTAGTGTGCTCAGCTTGGTATCTTTCTTGTGCTATTGATAGCATGACGTGGGCGATGAAATCTGTGCAGTAAAAAAATTGATCTTGAATGCTATTGTGAGCTGAAAATGGGAAGTCAAACTGTATATCTCCAACAGTTTGGCAAATTTGGTTTCTCAAATCTCGTTGTTTGCCAACTCCCAAAATAATATGGGGAGGAAAAAAAGATCGTATCTCCAACAGTTTGGCAAATTTCGTTTCCAAAAACCCAAAAACCCCGCTAAGAAACGAAGAGGCCCGCTAAGTGAACGAAGAGCCCCGCTAAGCAACGAAGAGCCCCGCGAGAAAGACCGATGCCAAGCGGATGCGCGGCTTCCCGACGCGCGCATATATGCGCCGATTGCTCGCTCTTTTGCCAATTCCCCAAAGATGCCAAACCCATATGCCAAACTGTTGGAGAGGGGTTTTTGAGTTTTTTCCAAAAAAACAAGGATGCCAAAGCTATTTGCAAAACTGTTGGAGATGACTTGCCTTATGGACGACGCTAACGTGCGACGCGACCCGTCGTGTACCTCGTGTACCTCACGCCCTCCTCCGCCGCCCCTCCCCCGCTGTCGACCACCGGCCCTCGTCCTTGTCCCCGCCCTCGTCCTAGCTCTGCTCTTGTCTCACCCCCGCCGCCGCCCATCGCCCGCCACTGCGCGGTAGGGTTTCGCCGGGGAGCTCCCCCCCTCCCGCTGCTGCCATGGCCATCGTCACCCCCGACTTGGCCCAGCTGTCTCCTCCTTTGTCGGAACCCTAACGCCACCCTCCCGCCGTCCCCACCGCCTGGCCAGCCTGCCAACCCCAAGCCCCTTCTAAGCCTGCCGGAGTTGGGGAAGAAGAATGGGGCGCGGGCCGCCGGAACCCTAGCCGCCGTTATCTTCTTCGTCGGTGCGGGCGCAGTCTAGCACGGGCGAATGGGGCGTGGGTGTGGCCGTCGCGCGGGCGCATCGTGCGGTCGTGATGGAGCGTGACCGTCGCGTGGTAACTTTTATGGACAGAATTACTGTGTTTTTTTGTGCACGTGCTCAAGTGCTCTAAATGACTTGCCTTATTGAGTATTTTATTTGAGTGCTTGCTGTTTTAAAAAATTTGCTACTAGAGCTGCAGCAGGATCAGGATGTGCAGTTGGAAATTTGTTTCTTTCTTTTTTCCTTATAGGTAATGCCCTGATGAGGTGTGATTTCCACGTCATTCCTCACCGTAGAGGTGTTTCTTTTTTCCTTATAGGTCCCCTGATGAGGTGTTTCTTTCTTTTTTTGATATGAAACGAAGTTATCGTAGAGGTTACGTTACAGAATCAATGCACGTTGACACTATGTCCATATTTTGTGCCAGTCCTCTGAAAAGAAACAAATTTCCTCTTTTCCCAGTATAGGTACTCATCCAGTTTGGGGCTAGTGGATCTTTTAGGTTGTAGTGGGTTTATTTGAAAAGTAGGGGTTGAGTTGAATTCCTGCCTTGTACTACTGCCAGTTTGTCATTCTGACAAGAATCATCTTCGGTAATTGAACTAGCTCCTCTGGTCCAGATGATGAATAAAAACGACCATAGGGTGTAATTATGCTTCAGGCTGTAGCTCAAATCATCTGTGCAAATGCCCTGGCCAGAAATTTCATGTCCAGCATGCTCAATTTGGGATCTTTCATGTTTTATTAGCTGAACATAAATTGAGTCTGCTGAATGTGTGAAGTTAAAATGTGAGTTTGAGTGCTAAATGTAAGGCAAACTGCAGCAGAATTGTTTTGCTGTGTTATGTTTATACACTTACTGAAGTGCCCTTATGAAATATGCTTATGTGAATGTTTGATTACTTATTTTTATACATGCTAGTAGAATTGTAGATGAGCAGTTAAGAATTTGCGATTGCACCTAGTTGGTAGCTGATGAGGTGTGCTTGTGAAGTCATTGCTCATCTTTTATGGACACAAACTAATTTATTTCAGAGGTCATTTTATGGAATTGCTTCAAGTTGCATACTTGCATATGCTAGGATGCCTTTTGCTTATAATGAAATGTTAGTGATAACGTGCCTCAGTTGAGTTTTTATTCTATTTCATCTAAGACGTTCATTTAGCAATTTTTGTCAAACTAGCCTGCATTGTCCCCTGTCCCTTTTTACAATGTTTTCGTTATTTATTTAAATTAGGCATGGTACTTTATATGATGTTTCCTTTTAGCACATACTGACATTATATCTACAATTCTGGAAAATTGAACATAAAAAATTGTATGTTGACTTTCTCTTAGGCTGGATTTCAGTTGCTAGAAGACTTTAGATTTTGCATACTCCATGCACACATTGTTATTCACTGTAATTCTTCTAGAAAATGAACCATGTTATGCATGGGCATTATTTTTGATTTAAAGGAAATCAATAATATGGAGCTCTTCTTGAATGTACTTATATATTTTAAAAGCAAACAAGTGGGTAGCTGTATCCTGAATCCATGCGACTTTTGATCACCAGGATGCCTTGATCTGTACATGGTCAACTGACAACACCTGTTGTTGAACTTAAAATTACCTAGTGTTCTGTAGTACAAAATAGCAACATGAACATTTAACAGCAGGCAGCAGCTATACGTGCATAACCTACAAGGCTGTGTATGTGTTGTCATTGGGGATGCTGCTAGAGGCACCTGTGCATGCAGCATCCTTTCATCTTTGTATATTGACCTTCTTATCAGTATCTTATCAGTTTGTTTACGCTGATGGATTATTCTTTATGTCGATAAAGGGGAACTGCAAGATTGATTTTGATGGATTATGGCAAGTCTAGAAGAAGTAACTCCAAAAAGAGGACGCATTCCAATTCTGAGGATGGAAAGAGGAAACGGCTAAACTCTAGGCATGATGACACATCTATGTCCTCAGAGCCAATTGAAACCATCTACAGGATATTGTGCCCAGTAAAAAAGATAGGCAGTGTCTTGGGAAGAGGTGGTGACGTTGTTAAGGCCCTTAGAGAGGAAACTAAAGCCAAGATAAGGGTTGCCGATTCCATTCCTGGTGCAGATGAGAGAGTAATTATCATCTTCAATTACCAAAATCAACCTGAACTGACTGAAGAAGCAGCTGAAAATAAATTTAGTGATGACTTAGGGAACATGAAACCCCATTGCTTTGCCCAAGATGCCCTGTTGAAGATACATGATAAGATTGTGACTGATGAAATTCATGATGGAGTCGCCCATGATGAAAAGTCTGAAAGTGCTGATGATGTGACTGCTCGAATTTTGGTTCAAGGCAATCAAGTTGGCTGCCTTCTAGGAAAAGGTGGCTCCATTATACAACAACTACGAAGTGATACTGGTGCTGGGATCCGTGTCTTGCCATCTGAAAACCTTCCCCAGTGTGCACTTAAAAGTGATGAACTGGTGCAGGTAAGGATGTATTAGTAGTAGAAACTCCTTTATTGTCTTATTCGGCTTGGTAATGCCTTTTGCTTCCATTGGTTCCTGTGGCCTCATATACTGTTTCTTTATACTTGGATTAGCATTCAATTGTTCATGTATTATTTTTCTGGAAATAAACAATTTGCTGTGGACATATCAATTGTTGTTCTACTTCTACCTGTCTAGTTTCTCATGGTTTCGATAACTTGATTTTCCCTGTCAATTAATTAAATTAACTAAATGATGGAATTTTGTGTCATGCTGTTCTTATCTCTTGAAATTTGCGTCTTTGTCATGCATAATTTCACTTTTGGACATCAGTACATGGGTATCATATATCATATTGTTATTATGATATTTCAGATATCTGGAGCACCTTCTCTTGTAAGAAAAGCTCTATATGAAATATCTACTCGTCTCCATCAGCATCCTCGTAAGGAAAATAAACCTCTTGATGAAATAATAGATGCAAGCACACAAAGGAAACAAGAGTCTCCAACACCACTACAACATGAAAATCCAATGTTGCTGCACCTGCATAGTGATCATCCACCTCCAATACCCCTGCTTGATCCATATAGAAGTGGACCGCAATATCATCATGTTACTGAGACTGAAGAGTTTTATCTGAGAATTCTGTGTGCTTCTGAGCTCATTGGTTCAGTTATTGGGAAAAATGGGGCTAATGTTAGGCGAGTAGAGCAGCAGACTGGTGCTCGGATCAAAGTTCAAGAGATTGACAAAGATGCTTCTGGAGAAAGGCTGATCATTGTTTCATCAAAGGAGGTAACAATGCAGCTGGTTTTGAGTTGCTAATCACTTTCTAGTACCAATACTCACAATTTTATCTCCTTTTTATTCATCCAGATACCAGCTGAACCAATATCCCCAGCAATTGAGGCACTCATTTTGCTCCATGATAAAGTAAGTGCACCCTCTGAGAAACGCCATTCAAGTACAAGGCTTGTTGTACCATCAAGCAAAGTTGGCTGTATTCTTGGGGAAGGTGGGAAGGTGATTACTGAAATGAGAAGGCGAACTGGCGCTGAAATTCGAGTTTACTCAAAGGCAGATAAACCAAAATACTTGTCTTTTGATGATGAACTTGTGCAGGTGACTTAATATTTGATAACAGCTACATCAGCATATTTCTGTATGTTTTTATTATCTGGACCTTTTATTTGTTAACTTCCATTGTACATGTACATTTGTTCCAAGCTTTCAGGTTGCTGGGCCTCCAGCTATTGCAAGAGGAGCCCTCACAGAGATTGCTTCGAGGCTTAGAACTAGGACTTTGAGAGATACAAGTACTGCCAATAATCCTCCACCTTTTGCCCCTTTCGATGATCCTCCTGTTGATATGCCTAGCAGAAAATTAACACTATATGGAGGACCTGCCAATGATCCACCATATGGAAGGCCTGCCAATGATCCACTGTATGGAAGGCCTGCCAATGATCCACCGTATGGCAGGCCTGCCATTGATCCACCATTTGGAAGACCTACCAACGATCGACCATATGGAAGGCCTGCCGTTGTTCCACCATTTGGAAGACCTACCAATGATCCACCATATGGAAGACCTGCTAATGATCCATATGGAAGGCCTACCAACGATCCACCATATGGACGACCTTCTAGTACTATACCATATGGAAGACCAAACGAAAGTGCACCTCGTGATCCTTCCGATGCATATCCTGTAGACTACTTTTCTAAAAGAGAATATCCTAGTGGAAGCCCTATGTTTACTAGTAATGCCCCATCAGCTGCTTATGAGAGATATGCAGCACCCACACGCTTTCCTACTAGAGAACTTCCCTCGGCTTTCAGTCCTGGCGCAGATCATATGTCTCATCGTTCCTATCGTGACCATGTGCCTGCTGATAGCTACTCTAGTAGGGGTACACAGCAATTAGGCATCACAAGAGATGGAAAGTCAGATGCTTATGACTATACCGAGGTACATCTTTGACGCGAGCTTCCCTCTTTTGCAAATGGCCATCACCTAAAATTTTCATTAGAAGCTTGAGACTTTACACATGACTGTTCCATTGTCCCTGTTCTGTTCCGTAATTAGGTGGTACTCCTGAATATTGGGGAAAAAGTTATATGTTGCTGTCTTAGCTGTCACTTCTGTGGCAGCAATGTTCACCCTATAATGTGGTCACAGTGGTGCAACTCTCATTTGTTGTCACATGCAACTTGGTTCAATATATATTTGACTGCTGGGATGTACTCTGCCGCTCTTGGTTTCAACTGATTTTTCTTGATTTTGTCTATGCCTATCAGAAAATCTCAAGTTCTGTATTTATTTAAATTTTATCATTGCACAGGCTGCTGGACAAATTCATGGACGCGAGGATTACAGAGGACTGACAAGTGCTACTGGGTATGAATTTGGAGGCCTTACTTCCTTCCTAAACATAAGTTTAATTTTACATGTACAGATTTCATTGACAATACCTTCCTTTGGCAGAAGGTTCTCGAGCACTATTGAACTGAGGATTCCAAATAGTTCTTTGGAGTCTATTGTCGGTGTTGGCGGGGTCAATCTAGCAGAGATTCATCAGGTATAGATAGAAGTTATTATGCCTTTTACTCCATGGGCACTGCTATATAAAATGCATCCTCTGTTATGATTAGCTTTTCTCTTCCATGGGCACTGCTATATGAAATGCATCTTCTTATGATACAATAGGTTTTCTCATTAATGTTCTACTTGACCCAGATTTCTGGTGCAAGACTGAGGCTGCATGAGGCTCATGCTGGTTCTTCTGAGTCTGTGGTGGAGATCCAGGGCACACTGGACCAAGCAAAAGCTGCACAGAGCCTCCTGCAGGGCTTTATTAGCGCGAACAGCCGGAGCATGCAGCAGCAACCCCATTCTTCTCGCATGCCACTTTACCCAAGCTGGGGATAGCTTCTGGTGTCATGGTCGTGGCAGAGGAAAACAGAGTCAGCAGGGTTCGTCATGTAGCTGGAGATATCTCGGAGTGCATATTAGCTGCGGTGATGTTGTTGATGGAAGGTTGGATGGCTGTTTACATTGACCGTGCAAGCAAGATAATTTTTTTTTGAAAGCAAGATAACTTTTTTTTAACTCAAGCAAGATAACTTATATTATATGCCTTAGGACAAATAATATTATTTTTGTCTGATGAAATACTTGGTAACAAGCTGTCTCTAGCTGTATATTTGATTCCGAATGTATGAACCCTGTTGTTACAACGGCTGCTATCTGAGGTCAGACTTAGTCCGAACAAGAAGGACTTGCACATGGTCTTTATTGACCTCGAGAAGGCATATGACAAAGTACTGAGAAATGTCATGTGGTGGGTCTTAAAAAAGCACAAAGTCCTAAGTACATTACCCTCATCAAGGATATGTACAGGGATGTGGTGACGTTTGTCCGAACATGTGATGGCGACACCAGTGATTTTTCAATTAAAATAGGACTGCATCAGGGGTCAGCTTTGAGCCCTTATTTATTTGCTTTGGTGATGGATGAGGTCACAAGGGATATACAAGGTGATATCCTTTGGTGTATGCTCTTTGCTGACGATGTGGTGCTAGTTGATGATAGTAGAACAGGGGTTAATAGGAAGTTAGAACTATGGAGGCACACGTTAGAGTCGAAAGGGTAAAGACTTAGTAGGACCACGATTGAGTATATGAGGTGCGATTTCAGCGCGTCATGAGGAGGGAGACGTTAGCCTCGATGGGCAAGTGGTGGCAAAGAAGGATATTTTTCGATATTTAGGATCGATGCTATAAAAGGATGGCGATATTGATGAAGATGTTAGGCATAGAATTTTAGCCGGCTGGTTGAAATGGCGTCAAGCTTCTAGCGTCCTCTGTGACAAAAGGGTGCCCCAGAAGTTGAAAGGTAAGTTCTATAGGACGGCGATTCGCCCGGCGATGTTATACGGTGCTGAGTGTTGGCCTACAAAAAGGCGACATGTCCAGCAATTGAGTATAGCAGAGATACGTATGTTGCGGTGGTGTTGTGGGCACACAAGGAGGGATAGAGTCCGGAACGACGATATTCGGGATAGGGTTGGGGTGGCACCAATTGAAGAGAAATTGATTCAACATCGGTTGAGATGGTTTGGACATGTTCAACGGAGGCCTCCTGAGGCGTCGGTGCGTAGTGGGGTTTTAAAGCGGGCCGATAATGTAAAGAGCGGTAGAGGTCGACCTAAACTAACTTGGGACGAGTCCGTTAAGAGAAACCTTAAGGAGTGGAATATCTCTAAGGATTTAGCTATGGACAGGAGCGCTTGGAGACTGCCAATCAATGTGCCTGAACCGTGACCTCTTTCTGTCTTGTGCCATTTATGTTCCTCTATGTGTCTCATGTTTATCGTCTCTTTTGGGTTTCATCTCTAATCTATCCCAACTTACTTGGGACAAAATGCTATGTTGTTGTTATTGTTGTACAGAATTGGGCCCAAGAAAAAAAAATCTGGTTCTAAGAAGACCGGTACTCTGTTTAGCTTTTGCAGGTATATATAACTTTTGCTATGCACGTAGATATATATACTATGTCTAGATATATAATAAAACTTATATGAATTTAGAAAAGTCAAAATGATTTGTAATTTGGAACAAAGGAGTATGTTTCAGACATATCAAAATTCAGATTGCAAGTCATTTAAAGCTTTTCTATTCTAAGTGCATAATTTTTTTCTATATATATATATATATATATATATATATATATATATATAGTGAAAAGCTTACAATTTGAAACAGGAGGAGTATGTTTCAGAAATGTCAAAATTCATAATTCTGTTACCTGTAGAATTGGGCAAAAAAAGAATCCAAAATTTTTCGTTCGTACCAGTGGCTACTCTGTTTCAGGGTGTCGGATCGACATCACGGAAATCTCGTAAATTTCGCTCGTGTGCACAATGTAGCTGGCTAGCAGCAAGCACAGCATTTCCACAGGATCGAACTAGACAAAGACAATTCTGTACTACTTCATTGCGAGAATAAACAGACACAGGAAAAAGTTACGTACCTCCAACTATTCAGTGTGGAGTATTTCACCTCTCAGACAATAAAACTGAATTTTCTACTTTTGAACTTTACAAAACCGGTCAAATAACTCCCAAACAGGCTTAGACAGTGATTTTGCTACAGTAACAATGATTTTGTCTTTTTCTTGTCTATTTATTTTCGCTGAATCTTTAAAAAAATCATAGTAAATCATAAAAAAATCATAAAATGGAAAATCCAATTTTGTTGGACTCCACATGAGTAGATATATACAGTGAATATATAATATGGTACTCTTTAGTATAAAGTTTTTGCTGTAGTTTTAGATCTATGCTTTTCTATAATTGAATAGAATAATTCATAGATGCAGCTTCTATGGTACAATTATGGTGAAATTTTTATGGTGGACTAATTATTGTATGTTTGAATTATAGTAAAATTTTTATACTTGTTAGATCATGTATAACTTAGTTATAGATAAAGCATAAATTTAACAAGCATAAACCTAAATAAATCTATAACTAAGTTATACATGATCCAATGAGTATGAAATTTTTACTATAGTTCAAGCATACAATAATTAGTCCACCATAAGAAATTCACCACAATTGGATCATAGAAGCTGCAGCTATGAATTATTTTAATTAATTATAGAAAATCATAGATCTAAAGCTACAACAAAAATTTTGTACGAAAACATACCATATTATATGTTCACTATGTAGATCTACTCATGCGGAGTCCAACAAAATTAGACTTTCCATTTTATGATTTTTCTACGATTTACTATGATTTTTCAAAGATTCAACAAAAATAAATAAAAAAAGATAAAACCATTGTCACTGTAGTAATACCACCGTTCAAAATCGCTTAGGGGGTTATTTGACCGGTTTTGAAAAATTCAGAGGGTAGAAAATTTGGTTTTATAGTTTGGCCACCCTGGATAGCTAGGAAATTATGTAGACTTTTTCCTAAAGACACACCTACTCTATTTCATAACCGGTTGATGCATATCGGTCTGGTCACTGCTTTGCTGTATTTAATCACTATAAGTACCACTGAGCTTGTTAAAATGTTTTTTTTTTTTTTTTTTTTTTTTTTTTTGATTAAACGTATCTGTATATTAGATAAGGAAAACATACAGACAATAGACAGCAGGTCCTTGTGCTGTTGTGCACCATATATCCCAAAGGGCACGAACGACAGGTGCACGCCCCCAAAATTATTTGGAAACCACGACGAAGGCTTTCAACATTAAATGCGCATAGTTTGGTGATACACTACTTGAACTGGGCTAGGTAACCTGTTCAATCATGGGAACATATTTTTTTTACGGTCTGAGGATATTTTAAATATTGCGAGATAAAATACCTGGTCTGCATTTCCAGCACAATTTTAGGGCAACAAACTTAACACAAGCAGAAAACAAAAAGAACAAACATGTACAATGTTGAAGGATGTTAAACTTGGCTTGCACTTACACAATCATCGTATATGCACTACTATAGAAGGAATAGAATTGGGTGGAATAGATGATTTGCATGAGCCTCTCGGATGGTATATATCGAGTTTACATGACTTAGGACTTGGGAGTCAAGCTGACACAACAAAATCTACCCAGTCGTGCAGTCACAGCGAGAGAGCCACAAACGGTAAGACTGGAAAAGAAGCCGAGATGGAAGCCAACGGTCTAACAACCCCCCACCAGTCTAAACTGATGATGTGTTGCTGATGGTAAGGTAGCCGAGGGAGAATGTGAAGTAGCCATGGTCGAATATGACATGCTCAAGATAGCCATGGCCGATGTAGTCGTGGTCGGGTTGCCAATGTTAAGACAGTCACACATAAAGCTTTGGGCACAAATGAGACGTTGTAAGGTCCAAATAGGCTAGAGGGAGTGAATAGCCTAATTAAAACTTCTACAAGAATTACTTAACCACAAGTGTTAGTACAAAAGGTGGCGAAGCAAAATACACTAGCTCTAACTAATTAAGCAAGCCACCTACACAAGTCTAGTACAAGGCTATCCACTAAACACAACAACAACTACAAGCTAGAAACAAGGAGTAACGCGAGAGAAGAGCTTCGAGTGATTATACCGCCGTGTAGAGACGAGAAGAACCAATCAATCACACAAGAGAAATCCTCGGGAAGAGAACGACACAAGAATTTATCCTGAGGTTCACTTGCTTCCCGGCAAGCTACTCCCCGTTGTGGCGATACACCCACTTGTCGGTTCACGAGCTAATCGACTATCAAGAGTCGAGCCCTCGGCGGGCGCCGCACAACCGCACACAAGATGGGGATCCTTCAAGCCACGAGCTCCACTAGAGTATCCAATTCGTGAACTCCCACGGGGAAGGATCAAGAACCCCTTACAACGCTTGGTGAGGGCTCCAACAATCAATTGCGAGCTCAATCACCTCCGCTGCTCCAAGCCGTCTACCGCATCGGGAAACATGGAAGAGTAACAAGAAATCTGAAGCAACTCGAAGATCAAGTGCCTCTAGAATGCAACTCTCAAGTAATGCACTTGAATCTCACTCAATCTCACTCAAGATGTGCAATCCAAGCAAAGAGATGAGTGGAGGGGTTGTTCTCTAGCTCAAAAGATGTCTCAAGATCTCAAATGTGCAAGAGAGAGCCCCTAAACCTGGCCACCATCTATTTATAGCCCCACGAACGAATATGGCTGTTACCCCTTCACTGGGGGAATTTTCGGATCGACCGGACGCGCCGGTCGAACTGACCGGACGCGCAGGTAACTAGCGTGCTCCAACTGCTAGTTTTCGCGCGTATAAACTTGTATTGACCGGACGCGCAGGTCACAGCGAAACAACGAACAGAGAGGTTCCAGTAAGCTCCCGACGTGATCGGACGCGTCCGATCATTGACCGGACTCGTAGCAGCGTCCGGTCACTTTCGCATGCGAAAAACACTGACCGAACGCGCTGACTGGACGCGCAGGTGCTGACTGGACGTGTCCGGTCACGAGTCCGGCCACAGACCACTCTTCGGTAAAACGGCGATAACTCTTAGCTCCGAACTCTGATCTTGACATTTTGGAAAGCTTGTTCAGAGGGCTACACAACCCAGATGGACATTTTATCTAAGTTACAATGGATCAAAGCAGTATTCCACTCCAAGAACCATCCTAGTTCCGGAGAACACCGAAAAACCTTTCTCCCTTCACTAAGTTGATCAAAATCAACTTTAACACCTTCTCATTTGCAAAAGTGCCAACACCACCAAGTGCACACCACCATCTGCATGTGTGTTAGCATTTCACAAACATTTTCAAAGGGTTATGTTAGCTCTCAACTAGATCCTAATGCATATGCTCAAGACATTGATCTAGTGGCACTTGATTCCCGAGCTAACCGTGATTGTCCCTCTTGATAGTCGGCTATGTATCCTAAACCCGGTCAATCACTTCTCTACTCATCTTAGACCGGCAAAAGGAAAACCCTATGGTTATACCTTTGCCTTGCGCTCTTAGATCCTTCTCCTCCACTTGATCATCATGTCCATCATTTTATGTGCATTCCTTCATGATCTTGCTCATCATTTCATGCACCAAATCATGTGGTCTTGTGGCCATCTCTCCATGCCATTTCCACCTCCATCGCATGTTGCTTATGCTTAGCTTAATCACACTTGATCACATAACATTAGCAACTTTGGTGTCACTCAATTTCTAAAACCAAACTTGGGCTTTCAGACGTCATGGTGATGATGGAGGTGCATCGAGATTGTCGCGGAAAGGGGTGATGCCGAGATTAATGCAATTAGGGTTATCAAGGACATGGACGAAAGATGGAGATGCAACTGAGGCAAACGAGATGGAAACAAGAGGGTTGAGGCCGAAGTCGATGAAGTCAAGCTGCTAGAGCCGAGTCATATGCACATGCTGGGTTTGCCAAACCTAGCAACGTGTTCACCTAGCCACGTGTTTAAGACAAGAGAATGCAACGGTGTTGCCAATACGAAAACGTACAAGGGAGAGGGCCCTAACCAGACATGGTTGTGCTAGATGAAGAAGGAGCAATGCGAGAGAAAACACTCCTTCCTGAAGGCGAGCAGTCCAAGTGGACGCTCTTGTTTGAAGGCGAGCGGTCTTGACACAAGGTATAATGATAGTGTTAGTGCACGCCCGTGGCAATGAAGACCCGATTAGCATGACTAAGATCAGATGCAGACAACACAAGAGATAACTTAGCATAGTCATCGATGCATATGTGACAGTGATGTAAATGCAACAACAAGGTTACACATGGCTTGCATTGTTGTGGACTGAGGAGGCAACACAATAATAATATCCTTGTTACTCAGAGAAGATGTGCGTAGTACTTGACAATGGGCATCCCATGACCAATGGATCCCACACAATCGGCTGATCAAATCGAATACACATGAGGTAAAACAAAAATGGAAGAAGTCAGGGAAGGTGTCCTGATATGTCGTGGCAACGAGACATGCGAATGGGATGATCGAGAAGCGATGCACCCACAAAGTGGAACATCTTGTGGCAACCCAAAGATGGTGGTCTATGGATCATGATCCAAATATTAAGAAGATTGCCTTATCGAGTAAATGACTTTTTAAACTCCTGACTGCACCTATCAACAATTACTATGTAATAAATATCTTGCATCGATACCTTTAGTGCAAGTTGAATGAAAACAAGATGACTTATACTTTTGGTCTAGTGGTATGAAGGTGAAGCAAGATTTCCTCTCATTTGGATCTTTCGTTGCCAAGAAATAGGATGGATCACATGTGTGATTCTGGGGGAAATATGGTTGGGTAATGATACTTTAAATAAAGGACCAGTATCCTGGCTTTTACAATATAGCAAGACCAAAATTTACCACCATAGTTGAAGTTCTTAGCCCCTTTCCTCCAAATCTCTCATGACAAAGGGATCTTATTGGCCCAAAGTTAGGAGTGTGGAACAATTTATTACCACGCATAACAAACATTTGTCTAGGCCAAGAACAAGATGAGTTTCATTGAAATTTACATCTTAGTGGGGAATTCTCGGTAAAATTTCATTACCAAGCGCTGATTCAAACCGATGCCCCCAACCTTAATAAAATTTTGCGGAAAATAAAACCTCCTCTAAAAATCAAGATCTTCTTGTGGTACCTACACAAAAGTGTAGCGTTAACAGAAGACAATCTAGATTCAACTGGAAAGGAAACAAAACATATTAGTTTTGTCACAAAGATGAGATAATTAGGCACTTGTTCTTTGAATGCTAGAGTGCTCACACCATCCAGTTATATTATTCATATGTTAGGACTGATAGAACCTCGCAGCATATCACATATGTTTGGTGGTTGGATGGGAAATTTTAAAGAGTTGATAGCTCTTGTTTTGCTTGAAGCTGCAGCCACTTGTTGATCCATTTGGATAAAAAAGAAATGACTTGGTTTCTAAAAAGAATCCCTTCTAGGTCATCTTTAAAATTATCCGCTAGATTTGCACTTGGTCTATCCTCTAGAAACTAACTTTACAGGATTTGGTTATGGTGGTCATGTGACAATTGGCGCAGGTGGTCAAGGACTTCTTTTCTTAAGCACATGGATGAGGATCTAGTCTGTGGATTGATAGTTACTAGTGTGTGTGATTTTTATTTTGTGATCAACTGGAAAGAGACCAGGAGATTTTTCAAGACTTTGTATTATCTTGATGTCCTGTTCTTGGAAATCTTAATGAAATCTTTCTTTATTAAAAAAAGGTTGCCCATAATTGCAATGACGAACACACCGTTGGGAAGCTCAGGGTTGTGCCGTTACTTACGAAGTTGGGTTGCAATTGGTAAATGACGCTCAGGGTTCTTTAGCTCTACACATTTTGCTACTTGGCTGCAATTACAATTTAGGACGCACTCAAGAAGTAACGGCACTTGATAGGTGTTGCAATATGCATGAGAATGTAGCCGTGTAGTACACACCCAGCACATTATTATAATTTATACGTACAAATCATACAAGCTATACCTTCTAATCAACCTGATATTACACCACCCAAACTCTCGTATGCAGTACACCAGATAATGTACTCCACAATGGTAAGATCCAATTGGAAAGAAACAAACAAATAGTTGCAGCAACGACAAGATGACTTATTGAGGCCTGTAATAGTTGCTCTGGTGCGGAGGGTAAGCCCCAGGGGCATTGTACGGTGCCTGTGGATATGGCGCAGATTGCTGCGGCTGAGGGGCATTGTAATATGGCCCGCGCCATCCAGGATATGCCGGCTGACCGTAGTCATGGCCAGGAGGTGGCTGGTGCGCTGGGGGCTGGTACTGACCAGGGTGTGGTGCACCATATGGAGGCAGTTGTGCTGGCGCCCCATAGGATGGGGGGTACGGCTGTGAGTATGCAGGTCTTGGCTCCGGTTGAGAATATCCAGGCCTTGAGTCTACCCCAGGTGGAGAGGCATAGGGAGCCTGAGCATGCGGTGGTGGTGATGGGCTGCTCTGATCAGGTGGTACAGAAGCATTCCTCTGCATAGAGTGGCTGGAGGACGAGAAGCTGAAACCTGCTACCTTCCTCTGCACATCTTCGATCATTTCACGGCATTGAATGTTTCGGGTCATTATAAAGTCACTGCACTGCTGCTTTATTTTGCCTATTGCTTCCTGTACACAGGGATCATCCCAAAATCAGTAGCCCACTCGAGAGGAGAAATCAGCATTCCTATGTTCAATGCAAATGGAAAAAAAATGAAAATGGAAATGCAATCATACCTGTAAAGTTACATAGAAGTTTAGGCCCTCGTTAATGTTCTTTTTAAACTCCCGGTATTTAGCAACGGCAGCAGCAATTTGCTTGTAACATCTCTCACGAGCAGCTGAAGAAAAAGGGGATTAACATATCAAAAATTACACATTAGCTTTGCACAAAGAAAAAGAATTGCACATTACATTGTCTGAAGATCTGACTCCTATGGATCTAAAAAATAATAGCACCTCACTGTGATAACAATTCCATGTTAACAATGATTACATGTTACCCTCTCCGTTCAAAATTGTAGGTCAACTTTTGTCCTAAGTCAAACTTCTCTAACATCGATTTAAGTTTACAAGAAAATACATCAACATTTACAACAACAAATTAGTTTCATTAAGTTCTCCATAAAAAATGTCTTGACAGTGCATTTATTTGAACTTGTAGATGTTAATATTTTTCTAAAACCTTAGTCAAAGTTAGAGAAGTTTGACTTAGGAGAAAGCTAAAGTGACCTCTAATTTGGAACAGAGGGAGTAGAAATTAAGCAGAGCAGTATCAATTTGAAGTTACTCCAGAAAATGGCGCACATGCAGGAAAAGGCATGCATACAAACAACACCTAGCCTGCTAAGGAAGCTTATGGACAACTGAAGCAGACAAATTGCTGAAATTTGCACAAAAATGCCCACGAATCAGTAACTGCCCAACCAGCCAGCGTGATCTAGGGAACCACTGTAATTGCTGGGCTCAAGAATGGAAAGAACATTACCAAAATAAAATACTGCATGATAGCTACCATCAATAAGGCAAATAAAATAAAAAAAAAGTTGTTAAAGTACAAAAGTAGAAAGTGCAAAAGGAAGTGGTACATCACATGGATAGTTAAAGCAGACAATTTGCTGAAAAAATAGCACATACTCCCTCTGTCCCTTTTTAACTGTCAATCTCACTTCCCGAGAAGTCAAACATACTCAACTTTGATCAAATATATACACGAAAATATTAATATTTATGATACATAATTAGTATCATTAGGTAGATCGTTGAATCTATTTTCATGATAAACTTATTTGGAGATACAAATGTTGCTAATATTTTCTACAAATCTAGTCTACAAATGTTACTATATAGCTTTTCTACAAATGTTACTATAGCGACACTTATAAAGGGACAGAGGGGGCCGGGGGCCCTGAAGCAATAACTTTAAAAACTTGTTGGCATGAGGAAACTTAGAATACCTAAAGAGCACGTTGTAAATTTTGGATTCAATGTATAAAGCAAGTTACAATAGTAAATGTAAAGGTCTATCACAAATGTGACACAAAAAAAAATCCCAGAAAGGTTACCTTTGTAATCCTCTAGGTTGAATACAGTAGCAAATTGCTCATTTTGTGCCTGTGCAAGGATCCAGTATAAAAATGTCAGACACAAGACCAAAATATAAGACATTGGGCTCTTATAAACACTTCTCCCGCTGTTTCTTCCTTTTCTCATCTCTGGAGTTAAATCACTCAATTGCAAAACAACGACGCTACTACTCAGTTTTAATACACATATGTTGTTGATAGAACTTTACGCAAATTTAACACAAAGAAAGTCTCAAAGCGGACTGCACCACCATTATTTATCAGGTATGCCTGTTTACCTGTATTTGTAGCAATAATTGTTCCTGTGCCACAATGTTATCAGCAATATCAGCACAGATAGGATCATACTTAGCAAGCTCCTTCTTGAAAAGATCATCATGTGATCCCCCGCCAGCCATCAACTTAGGCAATATATCATCCTGGCAAAAAATGATCTTCTCAGCAAACTAAAATACTATATTATATGACCACATCATCGGTTATTTATCACTAATTTCTAAGTAATGAAAGATGATGAATGAATTTCAGCTAGTTGAAGGACAAACAAACTTGAAAAGCAATCCATCAGGACCACCATAAAATCTTGTCGAGTGGATTTTTTTTTTCTCGAACAATTGTTAAGTGGGATTTGGAAGGGGCAATGCAAAGCAGAATATTACTAAGTAGAGCAACAACTGAACACACAAAGGCACTCATAGTCATAGGAGCCCATGATGAATTAGTACTAATACAGCACCCCAAGAAGTCAAGAATATTAAAACTTTAAGCGTGATATGTTCACTGAGAAGGTAAAACAGACCCATGGCTTGTAATTTAATGCTAGCACATGATGAAATGTATTATTCTACAGGTACGACCAAGAAAAATCTCGTGAAAAAAAAACTATAATGAAAGATACAGGAACAATAGTTGCACCTTTCTTTTCATTTCTTTGAGCATGTCTTCAAGACCTGCCCTTTGTGCTCCAAGAGACTCCAGTTGTCTCTGTTGACAAATAAAAGTAAGTTTTGCCAAGTTAAAAAAAAACAGTCTTACTACATGTTCTACCAGCTATAAAAACTAATGTAGATTACCAAGCTTTGTTTCAGGGCTCCAACAATGGCATCTTCATTCCCATCCAAAGACATGATAGGCCTGGAAATACTTGGAAGTGCAGACTCTATCTGCAACAGAGAACAGGTACGTGTAACTTAGATATTATAAGAATAAAATGATGATCACAGAAAAGAGTCACGGTTCATTGGGTAGCAAACAAAGATAAGTAATCCACTCAAATGTTAAATCCTAATTATACTTTTAGTTTCATGTTATACTAATGGTAAACTCTCACCGGTCTTTTATCAAGGATAGACATCAATGGATAGTTCTCCTTCACACCTCGTTCGATCAGTGAATCACTATCAGCAGCTCTCTTCAGATTAGAAGCGAACAGATTCAATCTATCCTGAATATTCTTGGTTAGGGTGCTTGATTGAGGTCTAGTCCAACGACTCCCAAATTGTGTACGAAATTGAGCATCTTCATTTGCCTCCTTCTGTAGAAGCTCTTCAGTCTGAACAAGTAGTTCCTGATTGACCCTGCTCAAATCCCTAAGCTGCTGCAATTCAGATTCTAAGCCAGCAGGGCCACCACTTATCTGCACAGCCTCTACGTCTTCCTTCAGATCCAAGGGCAAGGTTATATTTCCTTCCAATGAAAGAATAGAATCTGGTAAGTCCATTTCCTTCAACCTGACTCTAGTGATCTCACTAGCTTGCTGCAATTTCTCTGCCTGGGTCCGGATAATATCATCTACCATCTCTGTGTACTTAGAAAGTGCTTTCATGCTGCCATCAGGCACAAGTGATGAAAAAAGCCTTTCCTTGCTGGCATCTAAAGCTTCAGCCAAAGAGGTAGGCTTTACAAGGGACGCTGCAGGGAGGGCTCCCAAGGAACCAGCAGCTGGAACCCGCATCAGATAAACACGATCATTCTCCTTCATAGCCCTTTCCAAGTTGGTTTTCATGTTAATTTCCAGCTTGTTGACAGAATCCAGAAGCTGGGCAGCAACTCCCTTCGCAGCCTTCTTAGCATCTGCCAAGGCACTCATACCAATCTTTAAACGTGCAATTTCCTCGGCAATTTCTTCTTTCTGATGAAGATCTAATGAATACCTATAGCAAGCATCGGCGTAGAATTGAGCAGCTTTCAGCTGGACATGGGACACCCATGTCTTATCAAAGTGCTGACTTAGAGGAGGTGCACTGAGAGCTGCATATGCTTCTTCATAGAATATGCCCACCTGAAAAGATATGTGAACATGTAATGACGAAGAATTAGTTAGATAGCACATTGACACCAAAGTTTTGCAGAAGAAAGAACTGTACGACATCGTGAATAAGAATGTGCTGTATTAATAGTAGCTAAAATGAACCGTGCAACTCATATTCAATTAAGTCATCATATATAACTAAATCAAATCAACAGTAGGAACTAATCTCATAACTGGATACACACATGAACTTGCTTGCTAAGTTCTAAATACGATTCAATCAAACACTAAGTTCTAAATACGATTCAATCAAACAAGTTAACCAGCCCATAGGCCTATAGAATTATTCTAGAATTAGGTTTATCTTGATGTTAGATAAATGGACTTCCCTAGCTTAGGGTTCAGCATACTATAATTCCCTCTTAGTTATAAGTCCTCAACACTACAACATCGTGAATTCACTTATGGCTGGTAAACATATTGTCAATGCTTAAACGACTTAAGAAACATTCAGCACATCAATCCAAACTAAGCTCCCATACCGCAAAACCTGAACAACAGGAAGTAACCACGCACCTGCCGCGCCACCTTGGAGCACAGCGCGGGTGGCTTCCCTCCACCTATGACCTTCTCGAAGAAGCATTCCTGCGCCTGCGCGAGCATGAGTTTCTCCAGCATGCCGGCGCACTCGGGCGTGATGTCCACGGTGGTGGCCCCCGCAGCGACAGCCTTGGCCGCGACCCCGCTCTCCCTGAGCCACGCGAACGCCCCCGCCGCACTCTGGAAGGCGCCGCACGCGGTCTTGATCCCGACGTCGGTGGAGCGGTCCGCGGCGAGCGCGATCTGGGAGTAGACGGCGCCGAGGTTGAAGAGCACGGCGGCCTTCTCGAGGTGGATGGAGGCGAGGGCGCACTTCTTGTTCCCCTTAAAGGCGTCGTGCCAGGTGAAGGTGAGGGAGTGGACGTGGGCGCGGTCGGGGGAGATGGGGAAGCGGGGCTCCACGAGCGACAAAGCCCGCGCGTAGGCGAGGAGCGCGTCGCGGCGCTGCTCCAGGGAGGACGGGTCCGGGAGGGAGGGCTGCTCGATAGCGGCGCGGAGGTCGCGCACCACGCTAAGGTCGTCGTCGGCCGCCGCGGCCTCGCGCTCCGAGTAGACGGAGGCGATGTAGAGGCGCAGCGGGCGGTAGAGATCAGTGCTTGTCGTTTTCTTCTCGTGGATCGCGAGCATCACGTTAGAGGACCCCGCCGCCGACGCCATCAGGGTCGGGGGCGGACGCGGTGGCCGGAGGCGGGGCGGAAGGGGAGGGGATCGGAGGATGAGGTGGGGATGGGTGCTTCGGGGTGAAGGAAATTTGGGGGAGTTGGAGTTGTCGCTCTGGAAAAGGGTGCAAGGGCAGCAGAGGAAGGAAACTGTGGAAGAGGCTGCTTCGCCGCGTCGAGTTCGTGCCTTGAGAGTTGAGATCCGTGCGGGCGGCTGGCTGACTGACTTGGGGGTTGCGGGCGGCGTGGCCGTGGGTCGAAGTCGGAACGGAACGGGGTCGTCAGTTTTGACCTCTACGGCTCTACCACCTCATATACTCGTCGTATTATACAGGTAAACCTCACTTTTATTTTGGAAGGGAAACAGGAGGAATTATCCCTACTTTTATAGTACATAGAGAGATAATGAGGTACATGCGAAAATTGTCGTGAAACGAAAAGAGAAACTAAGAAATTAGAGAAGATTATAGTTGACCTGTAACAACCGCTATTTAGTACAATGGCTTCTAATCATTCCTCAATTAAAGAGAAATGTTTATTTTACGTTCTATAGTTAACCAAGCTGAATTCTTTCATCAAGATATGTTTACATATCTAAAGATTTGGTTGAAGACCTCTGAAATAAATCATTGGCCTTGTTCAGCCAGCTTATAATCCGTACTTTTCAGCTTGTTTTTTCAGTCAGAATAATATTTTTCTCTCACAAAAAATCAGTCGAAATAGTGTTTCAACTTGTTTTTCAGCACAAGCGAACGGGGGCATTGTTGTCATCCAAATACTCACTAAGACCAATGACTTCCATGAAAAATTAAAGAGACATGACGTTGGGTTTTGAAACTTCTAAAGATCTTGTATCAGGCTATAGTGCATGAAAGGGACCTGAGCTCTTGACTCCTGAGGGTGAGCGAAGAGTGATCCTTGGTAGAACTAGTTTTATCATTGCAGTTTAGACCGGTGAGTTTTTGAAAATACCTGAGAAGGATCGTCAGGGGAAGCAGAAGACCCTTCGACAAAAGCCCTGGTTTGAATGTGCTAAAATTCAACTCAGACGCCGCCCTCTATTAGTGTAACAGGCCATCGAACATCCCCGTGGTGGAGCGTAGATACGTGATAGATACTCAACCAAATAGCCTTCTAAATTCGGTGGCAAGCTTCAATAATGTAGCTCAAACCAAATAAACGGGCTAAATTGGTGCCAGCTTTCAGCTAAGGAAAAAGTCCAATTTTTCCCCCTCAACTTTGGCATGCGTCTGTTTTTCCTCCTCAAACTATAAAACCAGAAATTTTCCCTCCTCCAACTTTGAAAACCGTTCGTTTTACCTCCATGGCCGGTTTTGGACAGTGGTTTTGCTACCATAACGGTGGATTTGCTACAGTGGCGGCGGTTTTGTCTTTTTCTTTTTTTATTCATTTCGTCTAAATCTTTGAAAAAATCATAAATCACCGAAAAATCGTAAAATGGAAAATCTAATTTTGTTGGACTCTACATGAGTAAATCTACACAGTGAACATATAATATAGTATGCTTTAATACAAAGTTTTTGTTGTAGCTTTAAATTAATTGGATAACCTAATTTTGTCTATAATTAACTGGAATAATTCATAGCTACAGTTCCTATGGTCTAATTGTGATGAAATTTTTATAGTGAGCTAATTATTGTATGCTTGAACTGCAGTAAAATTTTATGCCTTGGCTTTGTATAATTTCACCACAATTGGACCATAAGAACTGTAGCTATGAATTAATTAAAAAAACATATATCTAAAGCTACATCAAAAACTTTGCACTAAAGCATATTATATTATATGTTCACTGTGTAGATCCTACTCATGTATAGTCCAACAAAATTAGATTTTCCATTTTACGATTTTTCTGTGATTTACTATGATTTTTCAAAGATTCAGCCGAAATAAATAAAAAAGAAAAGACAAAACCGGCGCTACTGTAGCAAATCCACCGTTACTGTAGCAAACCACTATCCAAAACCGGCCAGGGAGTTAAAACGAATGGTTTTCAAAGTTGGAGGAGGGAAGATTTCTGGTTTTATAGTTCGGGAGGAAAAACGGACGCAGGCCAAAGTTGAGGAGGGGAAATTGGACTTTTTCCTTCGGCTAAACACGGCATTTTTTTTGCAGAGACACGGCATGGTTTTATGGCCCATGTCAACCCGGGCACGATGCTGACCGGGCCAGGCCGTGTCAGTCCACGCACGATGCCAACCGGGCCGTGCCGGGCTTGTTCCGGCCCAAAATAGAGGGCGCAGTGCCGGCAGAGGCACGAGCAGGCTTCCTCGTTCCATCTCTCACCACACCGCCACCCGCCGCCTCCAGACGCGTCCCTCCGGCGGAAAATCGGTCCCGAGCTCGCTTCCTTCGGGTGAGTAACGCGCAGCGCCTCCTCTCCCGACCGGATTCCGATGGATTTTGGGCACGCGTCCCGGATCGTGGGACACAGGCACGGATATGTTCGCGGATCGGGCGGCCGGATCACCGCCGGCTTGCCCTCACGATTGGGCGCGCGCATATTCCTCCATTTTTTTTTCTGCGCATGGAGACTAGGGTTGGCCATCTGCCGGCTGCCCAGATCCTCTCCATCCTGACCTCTTCTTCTTCTTCTTCCTGCAGATCTTCTGTGTAGCCAGCAAGGAGGCCTCTCCATCTCCTCCGGAGCAGCAAGGTAAACCCTGTTCGATTCCTCTCACATACCAGGCGCTCGTTGCATAGGTTCTCCTTTTTAGCATTGGAACAGTCCAATTGTTACTTGTTAGTATCGTAAAGGTTAGTTTTCTATATCATTATTAGTTTGGTTCTCTCTTAATTAAGCGGCACTAAGTGCTAGGTATATTGTCTTGATGCCTTTTCAATATGGGGGAATTGCAAGTCCTGCTCTAACTTTGAGCTTCTCTGAATTTTTTCCAATGTTATAACTGAACTTTATGCTACTATACAGAACACAGATGTACAGAACACAGATGAGTTTTGAAGCTGTTTTTCCTTTTCGTACGTGAATTTGATATGTATGTGTCCATTTTTAATTGCAATTTATCATTGGTTAAATGGATGGTTTGGCTATCAAGCGGCTTAAAATTATTGCTCAGGCTGCTGGAGTTGTTACCACAATGAATGCATACACATTGTTTGTGTTGTTGTGTATAGGCGTGCAGGCCAAACACCTCCTGGCACCCATGGTCCCTTAGCTAAAGAAACAATTAGGATGGCAAACCTTAGGCATGAGGTGTCATACAGTCAAGCTATTGTTGCTAGCTTACATTTTCCACTAATCATGAACACCACTAATGGAGCAAACTATAATTGTCTATCCTACTAAGTCCTGTTAACTCATATGCATGAAGAGGATAAACATACAACATTAGAGTTATCTGTGATTTTCTTAATACAAATAAAATTGAAGGATGTGACTTATAACTACATTTACAGCAGTCAACTTTTGGATATCATGATTGAAACACTGATAGACCACAGTATCATTAGTCATTTACACAAAATCAACTATTCATAGGAACATGGGGGGAGGGGGGTGAGATTCATTTGAACTGAACAAAAATTTCAATAGGAAAAACAAATCACAGCAAGGTCCAGAGCAACACTAGGTGGATCAGAGTTTTCATCCACTTTGATCCCAGGAAGGAACTTTAAGACCTGGCACTAGAGTTCTCACAGCAAAGAAAAGCTTCTGCAGAACAAACCGAGTTATCCAGTGAAGCAAGGTAGTGCTACCTTACTGACAATAGAAGCAACATTACATCGCTTTGGCAGAAATGCAAGTTATGAAAGTTTTGTATGGCAGTGCTTCATGCGCTGAATTATTCACAAATAATACTCTTTTGCTTGGAACGAATTAAATACTAAAAACACCCCACAGGAATGTTGATGATTAGTCCACAACTCAAGTTTGGCATGTTTCTCCTCTTTATGCAGTTAAGTCCACAGGACATAGTAGGATAGACCTATGTAGTTTGCTTCATTAGTGATGTTGATGATTGGTCAAAAAATGTAAGTTAACTACAATAGTGTGACTTTGACAACTCATGCTTATGCTTACTCAGAATGCGTGTCTATATGGATTTTCGGCCAGGCTCTCTCTAAACATGAGTAAAGTGCCTAGAAATTTGAATATGTTATAATGCTCAAATTTATGTTCTCTATGCTATCAGATGTATCCTTTTAGCTGTGTACATAGTCACAGTGGTTAGCATTGAGACTGACTAGGGTCTAGGAATTTGCTGAAATTTGTTACTTGAGTTTGTTCTAAACCACCAAATTCATTAGGATCAACTGATTTTGGTATTCTCCAATTTAATTGATATCAATTAATCTTTCTATGTTGAGCTTTGCAAAATTTGTTTTCAAATTTTCTTTTACCAAAACCGTGATTCTGTGCTGATGCTAATTCATGATTATTGGTTATTGTGCAGGCTGTGCAGCAATGGAGAAGCATAACAGCAACACTCAATTTGCACCCTTGAGAGAGACTCCATTTGCCCTCCGTGGTAAGAACTCCTGCTCAGGTTTGTTATATGTTTTCTGTCATGTAGTTTCAAGACGACAATCAATATTACACTGAGACCCATTAGGAGATAGTTGTAGCACACTGTAATCACCCCAACTACGTTATGTTGTTCAGGATATGCTGTAATGTGAGGCTGGAAATGACACTATAACATTTCATTCTGGAAGCTTAGGGGCTTATGTTGAGACTATATCACTATTGGTGTTCTGGTCCGTCATATCTTTACACAAAGGGATGCCAATAGTGGCCATATCTCTCCGATTGTTTTACAACATGTAGTCAGAAGAGTTCTTCCTTACCTGGAGGCAAAACTTCATGCATGTCTCGTAGCATTAATCAGTTCGGTTAGATATGTTATTTTCATTTTGATTTTAGATGCATAGTTTGATATACATATCTGAATGGGCTATAGTCACGTTTCTTTATATACGCTTTGGTGAAATGCACTTAGATGTCCGCCATATTATTATTACCAAGTATTCTTTTTTCTTGGTTAGAGCATCTCCAAGAGCTCCTTAAAAGTTACTTGGTAAACGATGGATTGTGCTAAATGAACAAAATGAATAGGTACCTCTTTTTTTTTTTTGTCTTCCTTCAATAGTTAGCTTCCTAAAGTTCAAAAACAGGTTTGCGGGGGGTGTTTACCGCTGGGGAGGGGCTGTCTGGTTGGATGTGCATTGCAGGATGGACACATATATTTGCGAGTTGGAGGGAGATTTACCAAGTGCTTATATGGAGTTGTTTTACGAAAGTGTTGGAGGGCCCATTTTACCAAAAAAAAAACGAATTAGGGAGTTGTTTTAAGGTACTTTTGGAATATATAATGGATGTGTTAGGAAGTGCTACTTCCGACGGCTGCTGCTTCGCTTTTTGTTGGTGCTGGTGCTCTGCCGCTGCAGCTGAACACAGCCAATGTTTGCAGTTCATTACATATACTTAGCTATTATAAATTTGGGCTCTTATAAATTTGTCACATTCATCTTTCAGGTGCTCTTGGTAGTTCAAGCTCATATCTTGAGCAAGCCAGGGGCTACACATCTTCCCCTCTAGCAGCTTTGCGACCAAAGATGTCTACTCCTGGAAATCGACTCCTGCACACAAGTCGCCCTCTATCGTCTCCTGTAGCAAACCGTCCGCTGTCACCCCATCTTCCTCTGAAGAAGCCACAGTTCAGCGCTAGTTTCTCTATCTCGCACCGTATCTTCGGAGTCGCGTTGGGAGTTGCCATCATATCCGTCCCTCTCGCCACCAAGTTCAGCCTGATGTTTGGTGTTTGAGAGTGATTTGCTGCATCTTATGAGAAACAGCATTTCCCATTTCTGTGACACTTTCATCGTCTGGTTTACTTTGCAACACAACTGGTAGGTGCAGTTGGAATAACATCTGTCATGCTGGCAGACTTCTGTAATAATAAGGCCACGTTCAGTTCAAAAAAATTTCAAGATTTTCCGTCACATCGAATGTTTGGACACATGGAGCATTAAATGTAGACGAAAAAAAACTAATTACACAGTTTAGTAGAAAACTAACCACAAGACGAATCTTTTGAGTCTAATTAGTCCATGATTAGATATTAATTAATAAATACAAACAAAAGTGCTTTAGTAGCCAAAGCTAAAAATTTTCGCGAACTAAACACACCCTATAAATCTATAAAATGTCAGTGTAAGGAGATTTGCCTCCATTATGGATGTACATGGTTATGAGGTCTGCTGTATGCAGCCTGCAGATTTGGTCGGGAAATAGTTGATTATCATCGCAACCTATTTAACTGCATGGTGTGTATCTTTGCTGCGTGCCCTTAAGCTCGTCTGGGAAATTTATGGCCATTGAAGTTTCGTTTCTCAAGATATACCTATGAGCTTATGTTTTGTAGGCATCATTATTGTCATGAAGTGATAGGTTATTCATGTGATCAAGTGATAATAAGTTATTCATGTTGTTGCGTAAGGATGCATCGATAGCCAAACATCAGGATTCTTCAGCAGCTACTCCAATTGCAGAATAATTAGTAGAGCATCTCCAACAGTTTGATAAAAATTACTTGCTAAATTTTGTGATTTGGCAACTCCCTAAAATATATGTCAAGTGAAATAATAGACCATCTCCAATAATTTGCCATTTTGACTTGCCAAATTAAAAAAAACAGGCCTACACTGTACCGATCGAGACTCCTCGCGTGCGTCGGTCCATCAGCAGATCGTCAGGTGTCATGTCGAACCATTCATAGAATCAGATAAACATGCACGTCGTTTTAGCATCAGAAAACATGTACGGCGTTTTCTCATCAGAAAAACATGCACGTTGTCAGCTCGCGACCATTCACAGAATCAGATAAACATGCACGTCGTTTTAGCATCAGAAAACATGTACGGCGTTTTCTCGTCAGAAAAACATGCACGTTGTCAGCTCGCGGCCGAAGGGCTACTCGCTGAATGTACTCGTCCCGACGGCAGCCGGCCTTGGCGCTGAAACGTCACGCGCGCGGGAAGGCAGTCGGAGCCGGTTTTTTTCGCGATGCCAACTCGTATACGCGCGCGGGCATATACGCACGCGGAGAGGATCGATAGCAAGTTTCTAAAGATGGCAAACTCGGTTAGCAAACTGTTGGAGACGACATTTTCAAGTTTTGCCAAATTTTCAAGGATAGCAACCTCGTTTACCAAACTGTTGGAGATGCTCCATTGCAGAATAATTGGAGTGCGTTTTTCAGCAGCTTCGAGCTTCTCCAATTCGCTGACAGTTGTATTCACAGGTTTCTAGGTTGTAGTTTGTTTTTTCTTTTGTACAATAATGCTGGTGATTTAAGAAATGTCATAACTCTTCACTGTAATAGTATTCGTGATCGACATGAACTTGAACTACAAAAAGAATGTACAAAAGATGTCAAGCATGTGTAACTTGTCTCTGGGAAAGGCTGGTCAGTTATAGCACTAGTAGCGTCACTGTCCGTCGACGAAGACTCGGGTCGACTCAGCTCCAGCGATCGGAGTCCGAAGTCCGAACCGGAGGTGGCATATCTCGGCTGGGCTCGGTGCGTCCCACCGCTCCGCGCGCGCCTCGAGAGCCTGGACCTCCGCTAGGCACTCCTCCGCGCCCATCCGCGCCACGCTTCGCCGCACCGCCGCGGCCTCGGCGCCGGCGACCTCGTCAAACAGCGCCTCCCACCCGCGCTCCCAGGGCCCGCTGGCGTCGCAGAGCTCCAGCGTGCCGTTCCGCCACTCGGTCCAGCTCCACCCGCGGTGCAGGCGCGCGACGTGCCGCGCCACGCACCCGCCGCGGCAGGCGGGGCGGCAGGGCCGGCACTTGGCCCCGCTCAGCGGGCCGGGGCTCCCCAGCGACGCCACGGGCACCGCGGACCTGGTCCACGGCGGGAACGAGTAGGTCCGGTCGCTGAGCACGCAGAACGGGAACCGGTGCTCCCGCGCCGGCACGCCCGCCGCGCGGAGCTGCGCGCGGAAGGCGGACTCGGAGTTGAGGTCTTGGTACCCGGCCGCGGCCAGGCGCGGCAGCGCCGAGAGGCGTCGCAGCGCGGCCTCCGAGGCCGCGCGGCCGCCCGCGCCCAGGCGGTCGTTGAGGCCGCCGAACCGGGAGCCCTCGGGCACGACGTAGGCGGTCGGGTGGAAGGCGTCCTCGGGGTCAAGCGGCGCCGACCAGAAGCCGTCGACGCGCGTCCGGAGCACCCAGGCGTAGGTGAAGTTGCCTCGGGACTCGCGCTCCCGGATCAAGTCCAGGCATCCCTCCACCAGATGGAAGTACTGCAGCAGACCCTGCGTGTCAAAAATGTACGTTAAGGCTTTTAGTTCCTCCCAAAAGTTTATACCTGTCCCATAAAATGTTTCACATATGTATAAAGTATTAAATATAGACTAAAAAATAACTAATTATACATATTGCGACTATTTTAGAAGACGAATCTTTTAAGCCTAATTAGTCCATGATTTAGCAATAAAGTGCTACAATAACATATGTACTAATGACGGATTAATTAGGCTTAATAAATTCGTCTCACATTTTACTGATGAATTCTGTAATTTATTTTTTTATTAGTATTCGAACATCCCATACGACACCCCTAAACTTTACGCCCTAGGCCTAGGTAAAGAAAATATTCGGCATAATAGCTAGAAACGCATAACACTAAACTAGTAAACTCAATACGACATGCACCACGGGTTGACGCGCTTCTCTTACTTTGTATGCGCAGTCCATGTTTGGATTTGAAAAATGCATCATGGATCATGCATCCAGAACCAAGAATTTTTAATAATCAAATCGCAGTAGTTTTCACATGTGCGCGGGCGCGGTGCGCGGCACGCCAGGAAGGCAAAGAACCAGCTAGCTGACCTGGATGCCCATAGGCGAGTGCTGCGCGGTGAGCGCCCGCGCCCGCGCCGGCGTCACGGCGATGTGCTCCGGCCGGAACACGCGCACGGCGGCCAGCGTGACCGGAGAGCCTGTAGGCGTCGGCGTCGAGCGGGCTGTGCAGGAACACGTCGGTGGCGCCCGCGGCGAGGAGCGGCGCCAGGACGTGGCGCGCGATGGACGGGCCCGTCAGCTCGAACCGCCGGGCGCCACCCACCAGGCAGACCGCCACCCGCTGCTCGTCGCGACGCGACGGTGGCGGAGGCGGTGACGAGGAGGAGGACGAAGCAGCGTCGTCGTCGCTATGGGGCGCGAGCGCGAGGAAGGGCGAGGAATTGGAGGCGAGCTCCGCGGCCATGAAAAGGAGCAGCGGCGCGAGCACCGCGGCCAGGGCGCGGCGGCTTCGTCGGCGCGAGGCGGCAGGGTGGACGCCAGGCCCGCCAAGCGAGGTCAAGGCGGCCTTCATGGCTGGTGACTGGCTTCGGCAAGAAGGGAAGACGAGGGAGGCTATGAAGTCAGCCAGGCAGGGGACACGATCACACGACGCGCCGCGGGGGTAGATGCCACGAGTTGTTTGAAGGTGGAAGGAAGTCAGTCAGCAGGGCTGCTGGCATGCGGCATGGCTCGTGGGGCGTCAAGCATCTGAGGCGGCTAGCTCCTGCTGATGCTTCGCTGCACGCTGCAGTCTGCACACACAGGTCCCATCCGAGCTGAGACAAGTGAAAGACTAGCTAAGATTGTGCCGACACGATTCATCCGAGAGTAATGGACGAGTCAAGTCCATTGGATTCAGGATAAGTTACCAGTCACTCGTACGAAAACCTCGTTAACAAGTCTCTCTCTGCTTCTGAGGAGATGGGATATTTGTGCCTATGTCCCTCGTTAATAGGAATGGGATGGTTCCATTCCTATTTTTTTTGAGATGAGATCATCCCATTCCAGTATCTCGTCTTCTTCACGCGGAAAACTCTGCCGCTGCTTGCTCGGGCCTCCCTGCTTCCTTTGCTCGTGCTTCTCTACCTCCTCTACTCACACCAGACTAACTTCTATGAGACGTCACTCGCCTCATCCCACAACTGAGCCGGCCCTCTGCCATAGCCGAGCTGCACCAAAGCTCTACAGACCCCGTGATGTAGGTGCACCTGATCTCTCCCTCCACCTCGGCCACGCCTAATCCCTCTCTCCTGCCATCCGAGCTCGTTCTCCCACCAATAGGTAGTAGTTGTGGCTGCCTAAGCTCATTGTCCACAATCTAAGCTTGTCAGTCCGCTAGCAGCAGTGTCCGCCCATGACATGCTCCGGCTGCCATGACAAAGAAACATATAGAGACGAATGAGGGACCAACATGTCCCCTCGTCTTCGAGGAACAACTGAACAAGGGTGGCCTCCTTTTGCCAAGTCTTCTCACCCCATCCTCCGAACCAAACACATATAAGGGGCTGTTCGGTTAATACGGAATGGACGCCAGGATTGGTTTCAACCAGGAATGTTGTGCAAAATTATACTATATTTGATCTCCTGGAATGAATCCTGGGGAAATAAGGGTTAAACGAACGAGCCCTAAAGAGAAATGATTTGAAATTGGAACATCAGTTTAACAGGACAAAGGGTGGTGATGACGGGAGCTAGCATCCAAGTTAGGTAAAGGATGGCAGGTCAGGGAAGGGAATGAAATCTGGAGATTTGGAGGAGTAAGAACAAAATGGTTTAAGATCTCCATTGGATGGTTAGGATCCAGAATCCATCAGGAAACCTTGGGCCGGATAAAACAAATGGCACTAGTAGTACGTATCTGCAAGTGTCAAACGCGTTCGGTTACCTTCGATGCATGCATGATATGTACCACCATGGCACCATGTGCTTTAGCCAGTAATAAATCGCCTATGTTCGGAATAAGAAAATGCATCATCGAGAACCTAAGAGCAACTCCAATCCAACAAATTAGGTAAATGTACTTGTGAAGCTATTTATAATTATTGTGTTCCAAAAAAGTATTTCAACATATTGTCTATATTATTTTTTATTTTCTCCAGATGAGTATCCCTCTATCAAATCTTGCTTGTTATTTATTGTGTGGCCAATCAGGAGGTGGCCGAAGGCAGAAAGCCTATTGGATCTGTGTGAAAAATCTAATGACACGGCAGGTTTAAATATGGACAAAAGAATTTAGTTAGGCTGTTGTAAAACTCTACCTTTTAGATGGACTTTTTATTTTACACAATGACTAAATCTTACAATTTAGTATCTAATTTTACCTGGAGTTGGTCTAAAGTAGCAGTAGTAATATTCTACGGGCAGAAATGAACATTGTTATACCGTGCGGTATTTTATCCCACGCATGCATGTGCGCACGCCGTGGGCGTTCGGTGAGCAGCCCGGCTGGCTGGAGCACGTTAAGGCATGGCAATGTCATGCGAGCGAGGCAAGCAAACTGACCTGGACACCTTTGGGCGAGTTGAGCCCGGTGAGCGCGCGCGCGCGATCCGGCGTCACGGCGATGTGCTCCGGCCGGAACACGCGCACGGCGGCCAGTGTAGTCCCCGGCGGCGCGGCGCGGGCCAGAACGGAGAGCTTGTAGGCGTCGGCGTCGAGCGGGCTGTGCAGGAACACGTCGGTGTCGCCCGAGGGTAGCGCGCCCAGCACGTGGCGTGCGATGGACGGGCCCGTCAGCTCGAACCGCCGCGCGCCGCCCACCAGGCACACCGCCACCCGTTGGGGAAGCGGTTGCGGCTGCGGCTGCGGCTGCTCCTTCTCCAGACGCGGTGGCGGTGGCGGAGGAGGTCTAGGCAGCGTCGGGGACGATGACGTTGAAGAAGGGGTGACATCGTCGTCACCAGGCGCTAGTAACTGGAGCTGGTTGAGGCGGGTCGAGGAGGGGAAGGCAATCTCAACGGCGAGGAAGAGGAGCAGCGGCGCGAGCACCGCGGCCACCCGACGCCGGCGCGAGGCGGCGTGCGGAACCGGGAATAGGCCAGGCTCGCCGAACGAAGCCATGGAGGCAGCGGGCTTCATGGCCGGCGCGCGCACGATGTGCTCTCTGTGACACGACACTGCGCCAAGGAGGAGCAAACGCTCGTGTCGGCCACCAAGAAGAGAAGAGCGGAGGTTATGAAGCGACGACGGGTCGCGAGTCGCAACTCGCGCAGCGGCGCCGGCGAGGGATGGAGGCTTCGACGTTAACCAAATGCCAGTAGCTGTTTGGGACTCTGCAAGGGTGGAGTTGACGAAGCTGTTGGCTGCGTGGAGATCTGGAGCTCGCAGGATGGCCAGCAAGCGTCCACCTGAGGAGGCTGCCATTGCAGGAAGCTTGGTATGACCAAAAATTACACGTTGAATTGGATGATGCATAAAAAGCTTGGTATGACCAAAAAAACAATCATACTAAATGCAACACTCGAATTTGTGGCCTAGATTTCGCTTGTGCTGCCCTATTCTGTAGGCCAGACAAATTTTCTGGCACTTTGAAATTTAGTGGTAAAGATAAATATTGACCAAATTATCAAGGCATGACCGAAGTTTTAGGCCTCTTGGGGAGAGCTCCGCTTCCCAATTCTTCAGCTCTGCTCCTTAATTCCCTGATGAGGTGATTCCATTGGATTCGGAGCAGGGTGAGGAGCTCATGAGAATTGATTCTCTGTTGATCTCCACCAAAATATAACAACGAGTAGGTTGAAGCATGTATTTTTTAGCTCCCTGCTCCTAATGTAAATGTGGAAAACGATTCTCTCCTGATCCCCACTTAAATCAGTTGACATTCTGAATGTTTGACTTGTTAAGGGTGATTCTCTTTGGAGAAGCTAAAGCTCTCCCAAATGGCACCTTAATGTCACAAACGAAATATGCCCACGACCCAATACAATTCTTCGATGACCGAAACTATAATAATAGAAATATAGCTTGGACTAAAGATGTGAATTTTCGTAATGACTAGCATGAAGTAGAATTAGCCCACCTAAGTCCTTGTTACGTTGTGAAGTAAAATAATCCCCTCAAATCCATATGTATCCGGAGAAATTTCAGTTTATTCCCGCTCCAAATTCCTAACATTATGACGTTCGGCAATGGGTTTATCCACACAAAGCAGCAAACGTTTTCATTCAAAAGTGACATTTTCGGGTGGTGTACATTTTGTGTCGATGGCCCTTTATGCTAGATAATTCATTTCGTGCTACTCCCTTATCTCTAAAATATATGATGTTTAGAATAAGCTAATTAGTTTGAGGTTAAAAATGAACTAATTAGCTTGTCCTAAATGTAATGTATCTAAACCCAGCTAGTAAAAGAAGTAAATAAAAAAGAAATAAGGAAGATGGAAGTGTTTGTAAAAAATTACAAAGCATACTTGGATAGAGTAACTGAGCAAGGGTCGTGTCAAGTCAAGTGTGCAGCATGGCTGCATGGGCTGTTTATAGGTCCCGTTTGATAGAACTCTGGTTCCTGTCAAAACAGCTTTAGCTATGGTTTCCTGAAGCAGATTTAATTGGAGAGCCGAAGCAGTTTTTATAGATGGTTTGGCAAAGGACGAATGACAATAATACCTTTTTTTCTTTTTTTTTCTTTTTCACTCCCCAACCTTATATGGCCACCCAGCCCACCGCACAACATCTCATCTTCTCTAGCCGTTCGTCCAACGTCGTGCCGCCTCAGCTCCTCCCCAACTTCGGCCACCTCCGCTCCTCCAAACACTGAGCGAGTAGGCCACCTCCACGTGAGCTCTGCGCCTTTGGGGCGACGTAGATGTGAGCTCTGCCCTGACGCCGAGCGGGCACGATTCCTCGATGCAAGCTCCACACCACCTTTGCCACGACACAGCTATGCCGCCTCCGCCCCAATGCCGAGTGGGCATGCCGCCTCCGTGCGAGCTCCGCGCCACTGTCGCCCACGTCGACCCACCTTGGGGGCAAATCAGGCCACCACCAAGTTCTGGCCCACCTCTATGTCGTAGGAGCCAGGATAAGCTACCCTTTTGTAGCTCTCACCCTATCTCTCCTCTCATTTCAGCACATTTTCTGCTACTCCGAGCATGAAGAGGAGCTGTTTGGTCACGTACGGTAGCCGGAGGCCCGGAGCTGCCTCGGCAGCCATACCAAATGACCCACCATATAGTATGAAAAGTTTAAACATACCTCCCAACGGATCGGGAATAGACTTCCCTGACTGTGCGGATGGGTTTGTCGAATAATCGAATATAATCCGATTCCAGCTCGTCCAAAATAAACGACCCACAACGCTGAGCATAAGTTGACTCCAAGACGTGTTGCACTAGCGCATATGCTGGTAAGTTCGAAACTGGTGAATATCTGGAGGAGGGTAGACGCCGGTCAGGTAGCAACTATTTTTTAGCATATTCTAAGCAGGCTAATAACGAAGCTTTTTCTTTGCGAATTAATGCAGGATGTAAATGTCGAGAAATATATACTTATACACTTATCCTATAAATACACGTAATCTTTACCCTTATCTAACAGCTCCAAAACTAAGCTCATATACACTAGTACACAATTAATTTTTCCTGGCGCATGTGATGTTTTCACTAACGGTTCATAATGTACAGGCGCCAATAAAAATGAAATTGTGAGCCTATGGCTATGGACCACCGGTGTATAGTTCTATTTTTACTGACGATAGACATAAAAAAACAACCAATAAAAATGCATTTCTAGTAGCGAGTTTTCTTAACCTACCTTAACTACAAATAATTTGAAATTAGTTTTTTGACTTTTTTTTAAATAATCTCGGATGGAGAAATAGTCTGAACAAAACTTGTAGTATTAGAAAGATCTACAACTTTTTAGTTGACTACTTCATTTGAAATCATTTAAGGCTCAAAATTTATTTTTTAATATTAATAATGTTAAATTTATATTTTTTGAATTTCTCACATGATCTCGCATAGATAAACGATCAAAAGCAAAGTTTTAGATAGTTAAAACTTTTTTCATTTGAATCCGTTTAGGGCTTCAAGTGTACATTTCAAATTTTGGTGGAGTCAATACTAAAAAAAATATTTCTGCTATTAAATCACAAGTGAATTTACGGTGTAGTGGCAAAGATGTAACTCCGAGTTCGAATCCTAGGAAGTGTATAAAGCACATACTTCTCACAAAAAAAATTGCTATTTTAAGCCTGATTTGCAATTTCTGAAAAAAAATCATTTACAGTGGCTTTTTTTTAAAAAAAATCATCAATATAAATATTTATAGTGGCTGTTCTTAGGCGACGCTAGTAAAGTTTGCTGGTTTTTACTGACTTTTACATTGACAGTTGGTAAATAAATATAAAAGTACCACTAGTAAAGATGTTTTGTATACTAGTGGGATCTTGATATTGATAAACTCATTACTTATAATACGTTGTCGACGAGCACGTCACCTACCGTGAAAATGCTGAACCAACAGATCTTAAGATTCAAGAAATCATCGTATATATAGCTTGCTATCAACGAGCATGTTAACTACTATTGAAAAATAATGTTATTGAACACTGAAATAAAATACCAATATTTGTATCATGTCGAGAAAACTGGAACTTTTCTTCGCTGATGTTGCATATTTTCTGCGATAACTTGATAAGCCGAAAAGGTACGCGTAGTATATATAATACTCTCTTTCATTTCAAATTGTAGTCTCGTCCGGGAGTGTGTTTTAAAGCAGCAAGCCTAGCGCCTGGACGTGTGGCCCTAGGCCTGCGTTCGGACGTGGCTCCCGTTCGACGCAACCTCCGTCCCTCCTCACGTAGGCTGTACCAGCGCAACATGTGAAAATGCATCAAACCCTTTAGTGAGTTTTGGATGATTGAATGACAATGTGATTAAAGGTCTAACCCGGTTACTAAGTGTTGACAGGAAATAGGTTATCTCACATGTATTTGATGAAAGCCAAAATGATGTGTTGTTGTATAAACAATCTAGTTTAAACACAAGACAACAATGCAAATGTAACTCATGCAAGGTTTATCCATGGTGGGATTTCGATGACTCATATGAAAGCAAGCACGTTAAAAAATATTTAATGAGACATGAGGGATTGCATATGGAATGATTTCACTTTTTAGAGCTTGGTATATTGAACGACAATTATACAAATAATCTTAATGAATGATTCAACACCAAGTGTGACTTGATGACTTGAGATAGTGAATATAGCAAGGAAAGGTTTCGAGGTACTAAGTAAAGGTGAAGGGCAAGCGATGGCTTGGCGACCGAGGAACCTAGTTAGGGTGAAGAAGGAAGTACTTGCATTTAGTTGAGGTACCAATCAAACTAAGACAGTCACATTGAAGTGGAGAATCAAATCTTAGATAAATTGATAGAAGTGACTTGATACCTTTGAGGTTGACTCACATTTTTTTAAAGGAGGCAAGTCACGTGCTCAAGATGGCTATGCTCAAGGAGAAAATCAAAATTGATATGATGACACCCTCACTTGATGAAGATTGAAAATTATGGAAATTGGTTTGAAGGGAATCAACTCAAGCGGTTCAACTTCTATTATCACTTGATCTTAAGTTTATAGGTATGTCGTACTATTAAGAGAGATGCATCATGTTGATATATACTTATTCATAAGTGTTCAAGCCAACCTATGTGAAGTTTGAGTGTTTTGAGAACCGAAAAAGCTAACTTGTTTTTGCTGAGTCTGGCAATACCGGACGTGTCCAGTATTTGCCTAGCCACAACAATCTTCTTGGTGTTCTCGCTTTGGTTCGTTGGGAGTTCCGACAAACGTCGGGAGTTCCAGGAGTTAGAAATTCCTGCAATCGTCGGTAGTTTCGGCGCCTCACACTCCCCACTGACTTAGTGACCGTTGGCGGTGTGTAGGTCCAGTATTGATACCGGACGCTAGTTAACGACTAGTTTTTTTAAAAGGGCTATAAATACCCCTTAGCCTCCACCTTTGGAGGCTGCTGATACTGCTGACACTCTGATACGTTTTTGAGCCTTGAGAACACTCTCCAACCCTTTCTTAGTGGGTGATTGATCCAAATTACAAAATCCATCTTGTGGGTTGAGTGAGATTCAAATTAAGAGCAAGCCACCCTTGAGCACTTGTGCATTTTTGTCGATCTCATGATTTGCATTTGTTACTCTTGGACTCTTCGGTCCTAGATGGCTAGGCGTCGCCGGAGAGCACCCAAGAGCTTGTGGTGTGCCTTGGGAAGTTTGTACCGGTTCGATTCCACCGCCGCAAGGGAAGGAATCATCTAGTAGAAATAGGAAAAGGAGTTGGAAAAGACTCCGGCTAGGGTGGCCTTCGTGGTCCTCTAGAGCTGACCTTCGCTGGGTTGCTCACAGCCCCCTCAACGGAGAGTAGGACTCGACGGAGTTCGAACTTCAGTAAAACAAACACGGTGTCTCGATCTCTCTTTAGATTGGGTATTTGTCATCTTGTTGTGTTGCTTGAGCTTGTGAGCATGTTGTCAATGAGTGCCTGCAGCTTGTGAGCAAGAAGGAATCAAACGGAGCAAGTCGGGCTGCTGTCTGCAGAACCCGCGTATACTGGACGCGTCCGGTATTGATACCGGACATGTCCGGTATTTGGGGCCAGTGCCAAATTCATTTGTTATTTGCTCTAATCTCTGTGTTGCAGGATTGTGACTCCTAGACATATTTAGTACTTGTTGGATACTCAGTGGTAGACTCGTGAGGGGTTCATTTCTCTGATTTGGAATTTCCGAGCCTTTACTAATCGTTTCCGCATTTTGAAGGATTTAATTTTTACAAACGCCTATTCACTCCCCTCTAGGCGGCATCCTTAGTCCTTTCAACAGGAGAGCGCCCGCCTACCATGCCCACGTCACCATGCGCCTGCGCCCCTGCTCCTAAACCGCGATGTCCGCCCAGCGCCCATCCTACTCCAGAGGCAGTGTCCGTCCGTACGGAGCTCCCTCTCTTGCCCCGACACACACAACTCCCTCGTCCCATGCCCATCGCCCATCCCTCGTTCATATGGATGCCCTGCCAGCTCCTGGAGAGACGATGCAATAAAAGGTGGGAGCAAATACAATGGTTGCAATATACATCTGAAGACAGTTGAAACACTTGAAACATGCTTATGAAATACTTGAAAAACACACCTGAAACATGCTTGAAAACCATTGCAACACATATGCAACATTCGAATAAAACATGCAACATATATGTGAAACATATGCAACATGCAGATAAACACAATTGCAACATGCGTCCGGAAAACACAGATGAAGCATACCTCTAAAACATCAGAAACACTTAAAACATACTATTGCAACATGCCTCTGAAACAATTGCAACATGTGGAACATCTCCGATCTACTTTTGCAACATCCATATGATTCAATTGCAACATACCTCGGAAATATCTGAAACAATTGAAACATACAATTGCAACATAGAGGGGGAGGGAGAGAGCTTGACGCGGGGAGCGCCATGGCCGCTGAATCTACGGGCATTGGGGGCTCCCAGTGCCGGAGCAAGGCCGCGCGCCCGTGCCGGGGCCGCCGCCGGGGTCACGCCGTCCCCACACCGGAGTTGAGGCCAGGGGTGGCCGGCCGGAGAAGAGGAAGGGGTCACCGGGGGTGGCTGTGTGGATCAGAGCTCGTGCTCGCGCCGGGGATGCCGCCACGCCGGAGCAGGAGGAGGGAGAGGGAGGCCGCGGAGCGCACGGCTTGTGCGACGCACGTGGGGGCTGGGGCGGGGGCACTCGGTAGAGGAGCGTTGCGGCATGGGTGCGGCGGGTGTGGAGATGCCACGGTGAGGGAGGGGGCATAGGAGGAATGAGCAGGTGCGAAAATAAACGGACAGAGACGTTCATCCGTATGTATCATTATCGATTTTAAAGACGGCAAGCATGTTGATATGCAAGATAAATACTATAGAAAATACCAACATATATTCGTTATTCGATTCGATTTCGTTCACTTGATACCATGTACGGATGTACCAGACCAGAAGCATGATGCTAAATCGCTAACAAACTGATGCACGCACCACCAAAAGGAGAATGCAATAATGGATGGAACGAGAGCTCGATGATCAAATCGCTTTTACACGTACTGTTATTAAGAAGTTCCTGAACTGATACATACTGTCACGAATAACTTTAATTAACCTCTGTTAAGTCGAAGTATACTATGTAAGGAAGGAGCAAACACATCTAGAGTATCTTCGGTAGCACTCGAATATAACTCATCATATCATCCTCATAAACTGTTATATTAGGGTAATGTGACTTTTTTCTCCAGCAAACTACCTTAATAGCTTTCTCTCTGTTTTTTAGCCTTGCGCGGGGACGACCACTAGTGCCGAGCGACACGGTGGGCTGCCACATGCCTTGTATAGAGAGAGAGAGAGAGGTGATGGGTGGAGAAGGAGCGGGAGGAGGTCTGGAGCAGCACTAGTAGAGAGTGGTGTGAGAAACCACTGACATATGTTAAGTGTATATTAAGGTTGGTATATTGGTGATCTACTGTAATAATTTATAGTCCAAAAAAGCAGTATCGGTAACCATCGATACATCTTATTATGACGTAATTGTTCTTGAGCCACTGGAGATACTTGGCTCGTCATTGTAATTGGGTGAAAGTCCCTTAGCTGTTTGGCTCAGAGGCGTCAGTCTTCTTGGGCAGCAGGAAGCTTTGGGTACAATAATTTTTGCAGTATATAACTACGTAGCATAGAAGTATGGTTTTTTTTTTGAACTGGAGATCTTTGCTCCTCATTCCCATACAATTACACGGAAATACGGTGAGCGTCGGATTTTAAACCCGGAGTGGCCGAGTGCACGGCTCTTTGAGCCTGTGCTACTTATAAGTATGGTATTTGGAGTTGTTTGCTTTGTTGCTTACATATTAGCAGCGAGTTGACTTGTCACGTAGTGGAAATAGAGCTTGCTTTAAACATCTTTAATGGATTTTTTTTTCACTTCAACTCCTTCGAGGCGAGCTACGACATCATATATGGCGAGGTGTTCAAGCCTAGCCATGACAGGGCGATCAAGGAGTTGTTCGACACGAAGGAGCACACGATAACGCCCGTGGCCACACGCGGAGCGCCCTGCTCGCATTTGAATCGCACGGTACGTATAGGGGCCTTCAACTTAGGTTGCTTGTTTGGCGAGTAATAGGTTCAGGAGAGTGTAAGGTCATTACTAGAGTGTGCGCTTTGGCTCTAGAGTGCGTTTGCTTCGGCAGCGCATTGTAAAACTCACATTTCTACTTTAATGCAATGGTACACAAATGTTTTGCATATTCAAGAAAAAAATCCTTCACGAGAGAGGCATCAGACAAACATTATTACAAAGTCAATCCGATTTACCCTCAAACTAGTCGCTCAATTCAAAAAACCCTATCGAATTTCGATATCGAACACATACACATCTTAACTTTTAAAACTAGATAAAATATCCTCCTTGATCATTTTAAAGTGGTTCCTTAGGTGTATTGTTGACATTATCAGTGGGACCCACAAGTCATGTGGTCTCTTTGTTTATCTTCTATTAAAAAGTCATAACTTTTACATAAAGCCGAGTGAATATAAACTTTATACCGAAATTGTAAACATCTAAACAATCTATAGCTTTGTAGTTGAAAACTTTTTATTTAAGATCTTTTAGAGGCTAAATATTTATTTTAAGTTCTTATAATTTTTTTAAAAATAATTCAAATGACCTTGGATCTTGACATAGTCCACATTAAATTTCGAACGATTTGGGAATTTAAAGGATCAAAATGACACCCGAACAAGTTTACTCTCTTTCTACTCTACCCTTCAAGAGGACAGCACGAGGAAAAACTGCGTCGTAAACGTAAGTCAAGAAGACGACATTCAACGCCCATGAAGACTTTGTTACAACTGAAACCTTTTGTACAATTGTACATTGTCTCTTTAAAATGAATGCAACTCTCGTACTTCTCACTCAAACGATAATACGGAGGAATGATCTCAGAAGCAAAATCGAAGAAATCAATCACAAAATCATGGCTGCGCGGCATTACCTCGCCGAGCACACGATTGGATTGGAAGAAGCCAACGAAGAAACACACACACGCAGGTGAACAATCACAAAAGCGTCAATGTCGAATCGTCGGTGCCCCGCCGTTCGCCAAGGCCGACTCGCCGTCGGCTTCCCTCAGAATCGACTCCACCGCTGTGGGCTGCACCAGTGGGCTCGCCAGCGCCGGCAGCGCCGTGAGCACGTCGGCGGCCGGCACGCGCTCGAAGTACACCTGGCAATTGTCCTTCTCCGCGTCGGCCAGCTCGGCCTCGACCTCCTTCCGGAGCCGCGCCGCGGCGTCCCGCACGGCCGCGGCGCACGGCGACTTCTTGCTCAGCGGGCCCGTCTTGCCGGCGGCGGCGTCCAGGACCGACACCGCGAACCGCAGCCGCCCCACCGCCTCGCCGAAGGAGCCGGGGCCCTCCTCCTTTAGCGACCTCGCGTAGTGAAGGCTGGCCGTAGCGTGGAAGTAGGCGGCCTTCGCCTGCACTTGCGGCATCCATGACTTGTCGATCGGCTGCTGCTGCTGCTGGAGGCTGCCCAGCTTGACTGAAACTTCTTGGTAGTCGAGGCTGACCTGCAATGCAAAACGCGGAGGAGGATGAATATCATCGGGAAATTTATTTGGCAATTTGCAGAGTGTAGCTCAACAGGAAATTGCACAGTGCCTGTAAATTCATGATTCTAATTAAAATACTTTTTTTTTGCTCTGCATTGTACTCATATAGAACAAGAAATAAGTTTAGTAGCCATGGCCGGTGAGAAATCACGCACCTGCCGGGCGATCTTGGAGCACAGAGCCGACTGCTTGCCTCCGGCGACGGCGCGCTCGAAGAAGCACTCGAGCGCCTGCGCGAGCATGAGGCGCTCGAACGTCGCGAGGCACGGCTCCGTCATGTGGCACAGCTGGTCCGTGGCGCCGTGCGCGCGCGCCGCCGCCTTCAGCGCGCCCGCCGCGTCCGAGAGCGCGACGCACGCGCGGCGTGTCCCCTCGGGCCCGCGCCGGTCCACCGCCGCAGCGGCGCGCGCCAGCTCCGCGGCCAGCGCGAACATCGCCACCGCCCGCTCAGCCTCCAGCGACGTGTGCTCCTGGACCTGCGCCGCCGCCGCCGCCTTGTCCTTCTTCTTCGCGGTCCCGGTCCCGGTCCCGGCGTCGCTGCTGTCGCGCCACGCGAAGCGGAGCTTCTGCTGCTTAGAGCCGGACATCAGCTCCGACGCGTAGATGATGCGGAGGTACGCGCGGAGCGCGGCGGCGGTCTCCGCGGCGGTGGCGGCGCCGGCGCTCTCCATGGCGAGCACGACGTGTTTCCGGGCGTGCATCAGGACCGCGAGCTCCGAGTCCCTCTCGGCCGCCGAGGTGTCCCCCGCGAAGCGCAGCGCCTTCTTGCCCGGGAAGGACAGCATCGGCATCGGTATCGGCGCCGGCAGGGACGCCACTGCCGGCGCCTTATTGGCGCGTCGGAAAAGCGAGTGCATGGCGTACGTGATTGATCCCTCTCGCGGTCAACAAGTTGGGCTGCGTTTGCAAGTCTGTGCTTCTTTCTTCGAGCTGACTGCGAGGATTAATAGAGGAAAGGAGTTGGGTTAAGGCTGCGATTAGGATGCGGATTAAGATGCTCAGCACGACATGGAGTTGGATTAACGGTAATGATACATACAGGGCGTCCGACCCGCGTCGGACGCCCCGCCTTCACTCGCTCGCTTCCTCCCCGCCTCCACTCGTAGACTCGCTCGCCTCCCCCTCGCATTATCCATTCCGCCTTCTCTCTCCTTTTCGTCTCCGTCGCTCCCCCTGTGTGCGCGCTCCTCCCCCCGCGCGCGTCTGGTGCTGCGCCGGCGGCGAACCTCCCCTCCTCCCTCCCCTCCCCCTCCCTTCCGTCTGGTGCTGCGCCGGCGGCGAACCTCCCCTCCTCCCTCCCCTCCCCCTCCCTTCCTCCCTCCCCTCCCCTCCTTCCCCCTCTTCCTCCCCACCGCTGCGACATGCATGCCCTCCTCGCCACCGGAGTTGGGGGCGACGGCGGCAGCATCCGGTGAGCCCACGCACCTCCCCCTCCCTCCTTGGTGCTCTCGCCCTCACGCGCCGCTAGCTCCATGGGCTCCGACGAGGTAGGTAGGGATGGATGTAGATCTGAGGCACCACTCCTCCTCCTCTCCCTCTGATTCTCGATCTGTTCCCTCCTCTTACTCCCCCTCCTCTTCCTCTTCCTCCTCCTCACTCTCCTCGCTGGATCTATGGTTTTGATGGTGGCTAGGGTTTGTGGCGATTCAGATCTACACGCAACAGATGATGTGAAATGCTTTTGCACAAATTCTCTGATGTTGCAGCCATCCCTAGCTCCTCCCTCTGTTCTCCTCTGGATCTGAGGTCTCCTGCCTCCTCCTCCTCTGGATCTGGCCTTCCTCCTCCTGCTCCTTCACTCCTCCACTGGATCTGAGACGCAGCAGTAGGGTTAGGATTTGTGGCAATTTTTTGTTGCACCAGGCCTGTTTATGTTGTTGTAGTAGTGTCTTTTTGCTATTACACAAGCTTTTTATTCTTTTTGTTTCACTAGTTTTTTTGCTGATGTTTCATTCTTGCATTGCAGTTTGTTGCAGTAGCTTTGGGTTACCATTGCACAAGTATGCATTAGCACTTTCCCGGATGTTGCAGTAGTTTTGTTATGTTTGTTTCAGTTATTTTGATTTGTTGTTTCAACGAGTAAGTCCCTTTGTTTCAATATGTATGCATTACTATTTTTTTTGGAAGTTTCAGTAGCTTTGTTCTGTTTGTTGCACTTGCTCTGATTTGGTGTTTCAACAAGCAATTTTCTTTGTTGCAACAAATATTCAGTTGATGTTGCAATAGGGTTTCAGCTGATGTTTCACTAGTGTTGCTCTGTTGTTTCAGTTTCTTCACCTACCGTTGCAGCGGCAAGGGAAGGGGGGTGGCCTCTGGAGAACGAGATGGCGGCTGTGCGGAGGTGCTGGGGTCGGGCGAGGTCGCCAGTGGGTGGATCTGGAGAACGAGCTAGCGGGCGTGCGGAGGTGCTACGGCGGGTGAGGATGGCGATGGGCGGACCCCGTGCAAGCTGGGGGAGGTCTGGAGAACGAGCTGGCGGGCGTGCAGAGGTGCTACGGCGGGCGAAGTCGGCGATGGGGCGGATCCTGCGCGTGTTGCGGGTGGAGCGGGGGCTTTTTTTCTCGTGGGGGAGCCGTTCTGTGTGGAGCGCGCGCACCATCTAGACGCGTCCGGACGGCTCCGTGCATCCGGGCGTCCGGGCGCTAGAAGCGCCCGACAAGCGAGGAAGCGACTCCGTAGGCCGTACGGAGAGGAGAGGGCAGGAGTGGGCCCGGGCCCACACGGTCCGGCTTGGCGCGTACGGATGGCCTCTTCGTCCAATGTCAACTGCTGGTGCTGGGTTTTTCCTTCATATATATATATTTATATATATATATATATATATATATATATATATATATATATATATATATATATAGTTTTGCCGCAATTTTTTATTATTGGTACAAAAGTATAAATAACATTAAGGGATTGTTTAATTTTGTGAAAGCAAGAAAGAAGAAATTCTAATTATCATATAAACAGGTTTCTTGTTCAGCATAGCTAATTTTCGTACACTTCAAGAAAAAGTCAACGTGAATTAGCGTGGAAAGCACTTGGTAGTTCATTCAGAACTGCAAGAACGATCCATGAATCAAACCAGACAATAATATGGCAATGCCAAACCTGCAAACGTATATAAATACTAGGGAACAGCTATATTCAAGGAAATGACAGACAACGACTTGCTACCATGTTAATGTTATATATATCGTGCGAATTGCGATCACCAGTCTCTTTTTGAAAGATTCATTTTATATATATCAGTATAAGCCCAAGGCACAAAGCAGGCCGAAAAACAATTCCGGATACACATTTGTAGGACCAATGCTATGACAGGTAACACTAGCTCACAGAAATATGGATAGGGAAAACTACAACGCTAGACTGCACTCTTCAGTTGTAATTCGTAAACCAATTGCTAGGATAGATGGAAGCACAAAGATCATTTGGTCGTCCCATTGATCGTCGATGACACAAGAAGCTGCAGCGAAACACAACCACAACCATTGCAGTAAAAGCTGATCTTCGCCAGGACAAGCAAACCCTGAGATATGTACATACTGTTGCGACAGATGAAGTCGTCAGGGCCCCACAGCAGTGTTGCGACGATTGCATCACTGAGGAGGACACACCCTCCTCAAACAAATTTCGACATGTAAATCCTCGTCCAATCAGAGGAGCGCTACAAGGCGCTTAACCGGAACTAGACTGCAGCATGATCACTACCGCGATTATGAGATGTCAGAGCTGCAAAAACAATCCCAAACTACCATGCACAGAGCAAGGGGTTGGTGGTGGCATAGCCTGAAGGTTTTTTTTTTCAAAACAGTTCATGCTTCGCCAGAGCAATCTTCATCATCTGCACAACGCAATGGAAGTACTTTCATAAAAAAAACGCAATGGAAGTACATGTTGGCAGCATTGGACCAACAAAAGAGCACGAGGTCCTAGCAGGGACGAGAGGGTACAAACCTTGAGAGTTGGCATCCCGGAGGCAAGGACTCGCACAAACTAGAGAGGCAAAGGCGCAAAGCCATATCCCGTCCAAACATTTCAGTGTCTTCGTTATGCTCTGTTGCTGGCAGCTGTGGAAAAGGCATAATAGCGTTGTTTTCAGGGGTGAGAATTGAGAACCCCAGTACTCACCAAGTGCTACTTTTATGCGACCAAAGTCCTATCAAAATGTTTTTTTTTCACTCAAGAGAAAATGTTTTTTTTTTCGGCCAGAAGCATACATCACAACAGCAGCATCTTTGCCGAGTCCTATCAAGCATAACTAATGTCTGGTCTTCTTCTTGGGATGTGAATTCCTTTTTGTTCTCGAGGGCGCCTTGTGCGGCAATGGCTGGCGCTTGCTCCTCTTCTTCAGCTTCGCCTTCTTTTGCTTCTTATATTCACTATCAGGGTCTACAAAGTCTTCATCACTATCACCTTCAACCGGAACGAAACCATCCTCTGGTTCCTGATTGTTGCCATCCTCTTCATCTGAGCTCAAGACCAAATCCTCAACCCGATCCTCCTCAGTAGCAACATCATCTTCCTCCCGGGGTCGCTTTTTATTCTCCTTTGGGGTTCTGTGCACCAAACAATGGTATGATAATGTGTTTTCCACGCCAAGTAACGAAAAAAGAGGGAAGGCAGAACATACTTGGGTTTCTTATTTTCAGCCAACCAGTTCTTACTGAAAGCAATAGTGCCTTCATCATCGTCCTGCTCATCCTGTTGCTTCTGCGCTTCTGATAACCTCCGTGAGAAGGTTGAGGAATCAGCCCCCACAATCACACTGGTTGGCAACAAGGAATTAGTGAACCCAATACCATTAATCAGTATGCACTTCTTTACTTACAAGACAATCATGGTACAGAAAATATAACAGAAGTCACACCTAACTAAATCGCAGAGCATATTTGTTTGTGATATGAACTTAGCTGATAGATGGAACTAACCTGGTCTCGTCCAGAGCATCCATCCTATCCTGCGCTCTCTGGTGTAGAGTAGCAACATATTTTGAGAGAGGGCTGCAACGTTCTTCCTTTTCGATCTGTTGGGGAATGATTGCTAAAGCTCACAAAATGACACAGGAATGATAGTATAGAAACAAATAAATGTGCAAAAAAAGCAAAAGCCACAAAGTCAGGACTCATGCCTGCAGAAATGACTCTACAGCTGGGTCATTGGGTGAAAATGCAATCCCCACGCGTTTTGACTTAATGAACTCGACATTCGCCTCTATCTGAAATCAGACATGATGATAAACATTAGCATATGTGAAATGGTTCAAATACTGTAATTCGAACCACCCCTAAACATGCTTGGCAAACCTGATAGATAAGATCCTTCATCTCTTTCCTAAACCTGTCAGCTTTAACGGTTTTGCAAAAGCTTCGGAGCCGAACAAGTGGAATAAAGGACATCTCAAAGAAGGCAATGGAGTAGCTCCATTGAGCCAAATGTTTAGCCAGCTCATCGACCACAGAATAAATGCAAGCTTCCTGAAAGGCACGTGTCTTTACTGTTTTCTTGTCCACCTGTCGAAAAAAGAGAACTGTTACAAGTTTCTTCAGAAGGCGTGTTCCATAGTGAAATGTTATATTGCAAGAAAACAAACCTGTTTAACACTGAACAAATTCACGGCTTTGCCAACACCTCCATCTGGACGTCCTCTAAGTTCTTTCATTTCAAGCATATCAAGCAGCAGGGAGGACACGGGAATGAAGGTACCAGTAGCTTCAGCAATACGATTAAGCATTCTGACACACCTAAGGCGCACAGGGAAGTAACGTGCGCTAGGTACAAGGCATGCTACACCATGTATTATTTGGGTCAACGGATAAGCTAGAGGTCGGAATTCTTCCTCAGAACTACATCCGCACACAACACTGGTCCAAAGCTCAAGGCAGAATATGTATTGCCAATCATAAATTTTTTGGTAAGATTTCTGCAAAAGAAAAATGTCAACTCTTTAGCAGCTAGCAACAGAAAACTTCTGAGGACAACAAAACATAGACTATTAAGACTGAGGAAAATAGCATTTTATAAAGGTGAGATTTTCTCAATAAAAGAGGTGCAAGAATAAAGGGATTTACTGTATTGCAGAATAATAAGGGGGTTACTCCCTAAACCCTAAACCCTAAACCCTAAACCCTAATGTATTTCAAAGCTTATACAGTACAAATGTAGGTATTTGAGTGGCAGTATGAATAATACCTCGGCTTGTTTTTTTGATGATTTGCTACTTTCTTTCTGCCTTTTGTCCTTTGCTGACTTTCAAAATAAAACAAGAGGCAAATATCTCTGTCAGGTCATAGGTAGACAATGAAGTTCCAGTGCATGGCAATGAGTTCAATGGCATATACCTTTGGCCCCCTTTCAGTAAGAGCTCCTCTTAGGATAACCCCCAGTTGACGGATGAAAACAAAAGCATGCTGATACGCAGTTTGCGGATCCAGACTATACAATTCTCTGACACAATTTCCAAGGAATTGAATGTGTTGCAGTTTTGATCCACTGATAGATTTGGATAATTTGCAGTTCACCAAATAAGCCTTGTAGATACCCTTGAGGCACGTATCAAGGCAATCTGAACCTACTTGAATGCACAAGTCTCGAAGGAACATAAAAGAAACAAGAGGCATTGCACCTCGTCCTCTAGCCCATGTATGAAGCAGAGCCTACAATTGAAGCATGCAAACAGAAGTAAATGACAAAGATGGGAGATGGACACCAGAGCAATGCCGAAACCGAAAGAAACTTGAAGGTAGAGCAAAAAATTGTAACCTACGCACCTTAACATACTTCCTCAGGAGCGATGGGAAAGCTGCAAGAAAAACAGCTGATGCTCTGACACGGTGTATAGTAAATGCTATCATTTGCTCATCGGTCATCTCTGTTATCATATGAAGTGCATTGGAAAGAAAGATCCTCATAAGATTACCATGCCTCTTCCATGGCTTACTCAGCATCAGCTCACTGATTGCCTCTTTCTTCCCTCCAAAGCTTGGGGCACCAAGTAACTGACGGAGGACTCTATCCATGTGTTTCAAAACAAAGTGCATAACTTTATCAAGTACGCTACCAGACATGACACTGAGCTTTGGAGTTGAATTGTCCCCTTGATCTTCACCATAATGGGAGGCTCTGCGAAAAGCTTGAAGAATAGAACGGATAGAACCTATCTTCTCATTCTCTACTCCGTCACACCAGGAATCAACCATTTCCATTGTAATAGGTTTCACAGTTTGCTTCAGTTCCTCTTTAGATACAGATTCCTCATCATCATCAACCCCAGTTTCCTGGTCATCCTAATGTAATATTCAACAATGACTCCACTCTCATGATTCTATTATAGAAAATTCACCAAAAATGGACCAGCTTACCTCGATTTCATCATCATCAAATCCCAACAAATCTTTATCAAACTTTTCTAAATATTTATAGAACTCAGGATCCTACATCAAAGAAGTAAATAAGCGTCAATAACAACCAACATTGATATGGTGGCATGCAGCACAGACAGACATAGCTAGGAAGGGGAGGAATGCCTATCTCTAAGAACAAAATTTAGCACCTAGTTTTGGGCCTGAGGCTAAACTGTGCAACCATAGTTCAGGATTTAAGCAACAAATATCATAAGCAGAACACCAATACTAGCCAAAAAACAATCTACCAGAGAATATGTTTATCATATAACCAATGAATGTAAATTCAGCAAGTAAGAACCAGGAAAGTTATACCAGAGAATAAGAGTAACCAAATGTTATGAGCCTATGACTGCCATTTCCACAATCAATGAATGGGGCAGGCAAAAATTCAAGCCATAAAGTTAGCATAAGTTCAAGGGATCACGTATTCGAGGATGCATGAGGTTAAATCTATAGGTCAAAACAGTTATTATGTGGCACTCCTTACTCAAATTTGCAGCATAACTACAGTTACAGCATGGTTAAATTGGAACGAAACAAACATAGAAAACATCATTGCTCTACAAAATTGTCCACCTCTCAACTTATCTCTATAACATAGATCCTATGACCTGGTGAGTTTGCTTTCAAATAATTATTTATGCCTAACACGCTGAGCAGAGATGAAAACTTTCTTTCATCACTTGTACCAACATAAAACAGCTAAGCATCAACAGCTGTTAGTTTGTTATGCACCTCTGGAGGAAGTTGGTCCTACTAATACTATTTTGCAACCAGTCACTTTATATAGCCTACTCTACAATACCTACTAGCAGCAATTTAAAATACTACATTAACCCAGCAGATTGCCAGATTACAGTCAATTTCTGAATCTGAACCAATTAAACTAGTTACTGTCCACAAGGGCAACCGCACAATTTTCGGTCAATGCACAGAACTGAGAAATAGTAACAAGCTATTAGGCAAAAACCACAAAAGCTTGCAGAGTCAATTTAGTATCGACAGGACAAACAGCACAAGAGCACAGTCGAACCTATAAGTCATATATCCAGGCGGGCAACCAGTAATAAAGCATAAGAAAAGAATAGGCACAGTCAGCAAAAATAAAAAAAAAATCCAGTAAAACTGCTAACGCCATTTTTAAGTAGTAAAAATATGTATTACAAAACTTAGATTCCACACAATTGACAGCGAAGAAACCGGAGGCGACAGGGACGAACCTTCTGCTTCAGCCGCTTGAGCTGCTCCACGTGCTGCTTGGCCTTTTTCTTCGAGCTTCCACCACCACCCTCCTCCTCACCATCATCCATCTCATCTTCGAACTCCTCTTCATCGTCGTCCGAGACGGGCAAGTCCACTAATAAACCCCCAAAAACCCACAGCGAAAGGAGAAGAAAACCAATCAAAATCCCGAGTAAAACAAACAAGCGCAAGAGCATAGAGTGGCGCATAGAAATGCGGCTGGGTAAGGAGCCCACCGTATTCGTCAGACATGGCGACAGCCGGCGGCGGCGCCCTAGTCCAGGCGGAGGCGGAGGCGGCGGCGCCCTAGTTCAGGAAGAGCACGGCTGCACGGCGTGTCGCGAACTCCCCCGAATCCCGACGCCCCTCAAGCGTGGCTTAAGGCCTGGTTCGTTTGGGCCGGGAATGGCCTTTAAGCCCGGCGTGGGTTGTAACCCGATCTAGCCCGGCCTTTCCCCTTCGACCCGGCCCGGGAACGAAGCCCGGCCTCTAAAAGCATCGGCCGCGGCACAACGCGCGGGCAACGATGAGGGCGTCACGGACGTGCGCTCTCATCTCCGGCGTCCATCTCCTTCAACGGCCGTCTTCTCACCAGTGGTGTTCCGTGTTCGACGACGTTGCTTGTTGTGCATTGGGTCGGTGCTTGTAAGGGTTCAAATTCGATAGCTTAGGATTTGATTATGGGAGGAGCTCTTTTCTGTACTTCACCATGGGGCGTTTGGTTTTTTAGAGTGGTAACTAAGTGATGAACTGAGGGCAAGCTAATTCTGAATCGCATACTACCAATTTGGTTGCATTTTACAAGGCTTGCGAGCTGGATGAAAACAGCTGAAATCTCCTAAACCAGCACTTTGCTACTATGCAGCTGGTCATAAAGGTACCACACTGAATTTTTTGAGGAAGTCTTTAAACAAGCTTGAGAATCCAAATGACATCCTGCCTTATTACTAGCTGCTAAGATATGCAGTAAGGAGTGCCATCCTACTTCTGAGGTTGATGAATATAGGTGCATGCATACAAAGCGCCGTTCTTGATAGTCAGCCGATAGTGAGAAAAGACAATCCTATGCAAAAATATGTTGGATTTTATTGGGCTTGGCCTAATTTTATTCAATTAAAATCAAATAAATTCTAAGGTCCAGATTAAATGCTAGGTGTAATAAAATGGTGGACTTAACGTAGTTGATGGTTAAACTTATATCTGTTATGAGATGTGAAGGAAAGATGGGGGTTGAATCCTTGATGTGAACTGAAAGGCGAGACATGGTCAGTGATTGAGAGGCCAGATGTTCGACAGTAATGAGTTGGAGCACTCGACACTTGGGCTAATTGGTTATTGGGCCATGGCTCGAGCCTCGACCGCCTCGACTTTCTTCAGTTCTTCGGGTGCTTTGTTTGAGCTTTTGGAACTACTTTTACTTCCAAAAAGCCAATCAAAGAGATGGAAACCAGAAGCTGCTTTTTAATTAGAAGCTACTTTTGGCTTTTTGTTTTTTAAATGGTGAAAATAGAGATATATTTCATAGTTGTTTCAAGGAAAATAGATATAGGAGGTAAATTTTATGTTTGTTTTAACCCAACAGCTTACAACTTTTTCACAGCCTATAACCTACCACGGTTTTTTCACAACCCACAACTCCAGTAGCTTGTTCAGAAAACCACAGTTCAACCTAACACACTCTTCGTCATCACCTTGTGTAGTCGCACCCCGCTACGCTATTGCCGTTTGGGTGAAGAATAAGAGGAGGGATGGGATCATCTATACCGAGGTAGGCGGGGCAAGTACTCTACTTTTTTTTGAAATAGGGCAAGTACTCTACTTGACTGCATGGACGAGCTCCATCTCAGCGACAGAGACTAAGAGTGTGTTTCGGACTGCTCCACGAACTCTGCCCCACAAACTCCACAGTGAAGTAGCTCAAAAAACCTAGAGTTTATAGAGCATCTCTTTAGATGCTCTCGCAACTTAATTTTTTTTCCAAGAGTAGAGTTACATGAAACTAAACCTGTTTTGCTAGAAAACATAGAACGAAACTGAAAAGCGTGGATCAGAGAAGTCCCAAATACACCTAGGAACACATGGGAGACCCGGAATGACAGAACCTCAGTTGTAAAAAAAATATGTATATCAAAACATGTGGCAAATGAAGACAGCGACGGCGTAATCTCTTGTTTTAAGAGCAGCCGTCGTAGTCATCAAGTCACATCTACCAGAGTAGTATCAAAACTACTCTACTCCTATAAAAGGTAAATGACGAGTTGTGTGAGACACGTGTGCATCTCCCATGCATGCACGTGCACACAGGTTCCTCGGCATACATATCTACCGGATGAAGGTTTCCATGAATCTTTTGATTGTCGACTCATCAGAGCTTGGCGCCAGATCATTGAGGCCCCATTTCTTCAGCATGACGTTCGTGGCCTGAACTTTAGGTTTAGGCGCCCTGGTCTTGGCTGCTAGCCTCCCACTAGGACGAGAGGGATCAAATCAAACCTCCTTGGAAACCCTTAAGCGCGGCGGAGAGCTAGTTTACCAGAGCAGGTTCGACAGGCAAAGTAATGGTGGAGATGAAGTCTGCAACCAGCTCTGCGCCATCAGGCTCCAACTCCGGCTGGTGGATAGCATTGCTCGGCTCCACCTCGGAGCCCACCGGGCCTGCCAGCATGAAGTCTCCACCAAATTCCAAGGGCCCAGAATCGGACCCCGGGAGGCTCCGCATCAGATCCCACCGGCCCACTCTCATAGCCTGACGGCCCATCGGTCGTCCCCTCCGCTGGAGACACAGCTTGGGCCTGCGAAGGCATAACCTGGGCCCATGCTTCGCTGTCATGAAGAGAGGCCAAAAAAAAAAGAGAGGATACCCGGAATCCTGTGAAGGAACAGTGGTTGCGGCGTCACGCATCAGTGTAGCTAGCTAGCTGGAGACTCGTGTATTCCGAGGCCTTGTTTAGATGTCGGGCATCCCGAATTTACTGTGATGCACTGTGTAGTACTGCAGTAATTTTGTTTTTATTTGGTAATAATTGTCCAAACATTGATTAATTAGACTCAAAATGTTCGTCTCGCAAAGTACAACAAAACTGTACAATAGTTTTGGATTTTATCTACATTTAATACTCCATATATGTGCCGGCATTTTGATGTGATGAGAATTTTTTTTTGCATAGTAAAATTTAAAGGTGAATTTGGGTGGCCCAGCTCCAAAGTGGGGAAAAGCCGTTCCTCCTGGCTTTGCAGGGAGCGGTCAATGAACATCATCTCCAAGTTTTGCCAGGACTCTACTGTCTCGTGCACCCCTATCTTTGACAGGCCATCGCCCATGCAGTGGCCATGCCTGCGGGTACAGAGGCCATCCCTAGCGACTCGACCAATGGCTTTTTCGGCAGTAAGAAAAAAGTAAATAAAAAGGAAGTCGACAACGGGATTGGGAATCTGGTCAGGGCTTCCTCAACGCAAGACGTGAAGTACTGCCACACGCTCCACGCTGGCATCCAACGTCCATGTCGAGCAGACCAGTAGCCTCGCAGACGCACAGAGTGGCCTGCAGAAGAAGTTGTGGTCTCGCCAGTTAAAAAGATGGAGCTACTATCAGATATGTGTTGGGAGTGTGGTCCATGGGAAAAAAAAAGTAGAGCAATGGACAGATGGAAAAGGAACGTGATGAGATGGTACAGTAAAAAAACAAAGCTGCCTGTGATGGGAGTCCGTTGGCTGGCTAGAGAGCACAGCTTCCTATGACTACGTGTACTGACGGGGCCAACAACGGGTGCTGCCCCGGTTGCTGGTGCCCTCAGGTGGTCGATCAGCTTTGGGCCATTCATGTCCTTGGCTGTGGCTGCAGCTTAAGCTTATTGCAGTTATACCTATAATATAGTCTAGTTTACTTTTACAGCCAGAACAGCAGCAGGCGGCTGCAAGAAGCTGCAGCGAGCGCTCTGGCCGGAGGTTGACAGCCAGCCGTACCGTAATGAAGTGTGAGGCACAACAGCTCGATCCGCGCCGCGCTACGGGTGTCCCCGCTTCGGTGTCAGTGGTACACGGCGTGACCGGCGATTCCGTCGAGCGCATGCCCACCTTGCTCACTCGCTCGCTCCCTCGGGCAATCCGGCCCGCCCGCGTGTGCGCATACGTTTGGTTTGACCGTCCGGGAACAGGTGGGATTCCGGTTGGGGTACGAGTACGACGTACACCTACTACACTTAAGGTGGGTGTAGCGGCGGATACAGGAATATTTTTTAGGTGTGACGGATTTATAAAGGTCGAACATATATAATATACTATTAATTATGCAAAGACACACTAGAACATTATCTAAATATGTATATTACTATGTGATCAGCAAATATAACAGAAATCCAAAAGTAAAGCATTGACATATAAAATACTTCACTAAATAAATCTTGTTGTTGGAACAAATACATACCCATAATAAAGCTTCATTTGGGTGCAGACCTTTGCCACATAAGCCAATCTAACTTCATCTCTAATGTTTGGATGAAAACCATCAATTGGAATACGAAACCCTGGATCAGGCTCAATGTGATCTGAGTCCATCACTTCAATCAGCTCATCCTCATCCCCTTTCCCTTGACTAGCTATCTGATCTTCAACATGAATTTCCTCTTCATTCCTTGCCTCTTGCATACCCACCGGAACCTCTAGCCCCACATCATCGTGCTCTTGGGGCTCTTCTTCTTGTTGTCTAGCAATGGCATCTTCAGGCTCGAGTGAATCTCAGTTCGAGTTGGCACTAATAGATGCTTGCGCAAAAATGGTCTTCAAATCTGTATAAGAAAAAATAAAAAAATAATTTAAATTGATTATTGAACTGTCCGTGCGTGATGATGTATAGCCTAGATAAATTAATTAACACGAAAAGATAATCTAATTAGTAATTACAATCTAAAACATAAAATACCTTTCATTATGTATCTGCTCTTCTTTGGTGGTGCCATTTTTTATGTCGATTCCTTCAGATGTCAGACTCGAAGCCAGCAGGCGTTCGCCGTCGTCGATCGCCGACTCGCCGCCTCTGCAATTGACGTGCCGCCGTTTTTGGATGTGCGAGTGCGATGTAGCCGATAGGTTTTGGTTACGAACCGTCGGCGTCACGAATCGGCCAGGAAGGCAGTCGATCAGCCAGGAAGGCAGGAAGACCATTCCTTCCGTGGATAGTGCCGTGGGCTCTTGAGTCTTGACGTAGGCCCATGAGAATATGAGATACCAGCCCACAAACAAAATTCATACGTGCATCAGGTCATCAATCAGCAGGGGATGGCAGCCGTGTCGGACGGTTTCACGTATATTTCACGTACATACAGTATATATACTAGTGTTTTGTTAGCATTTTAGGTATGGCGGCCGCCAGACCTAGCCATACAGCTGCCTCCGCCCCTGGGTGGGTGGTAACTAGCGTTCTCTGGTCCAGGGCGGCATTTGATGATTCAGGAACAAGACAAGCGAGCGAGCGAGTAGGAGCGGCGGGGACGGAGGCGGGTCCTCGTCGAACTCCCACATCGAGGACTCCTGCGACGGCAGGAGCGGGAGCAGGAGCGGGAGCGGCTGCGACAGCGAGGCCTGTATGTGTGCAGGATCATGGCGCCCGCGCCATAGTCGATGCGCGTCGAGAGGCGAGAGAGTGAGTCAGTATTTTTTTTTTGATCGCATGTTTATTAATTATACTGTAAAAGGCTCACACACTCATACAGTAATACACCCACACGGCTCACACACTCATACAGTAATGCACCCACATGGCACATCCGCCCGCCCCATCTGCCTCCCTCCCTCCCTCCCCGTGGGCCCCGCCGTGCTCACACGGCCTTCATGGCGGCGCGGCGGAGGGTCTTCTTCACAACCGTAGAAACAAGCGGGGGAAGTAGGACGGCTATCCTGAATGTTCTCGGAGAGGTGCGAGGACTTCGACAGCAGATGGAGCCCCATGCCCCACCTCGGGGAGGTGGCACCACACCACCCGAACCCTATGCGGTGGCGGCTCTGGCGCCCCCCGCGCCTCCTCCGGCGAATAGCTCCAATGTGCCACGCGAGGTCGACGCTGGCAAAGCAGCCGACCGCAAACAGGACGGTGGCTCCGACGACCGCCGCGACCAGTTGAGGGGGCTCGAAGAAGATGGTATGAGGGGCCATCCCCACCAAGACGGCGGAGGCCTCGGGGAGGCAGCGCCACACCACCCCAACCCTGTGGGGTGGCGGCACTGGCGGAGCCAAGGGGGGCCATGCCCCCCTAACCATACAAACTTTTTTATATATATAATATACATAGTAAATCATCTATGATTATATTAAAAGAGTATAATAAAAGAAAATCTTCTTATATTATTTATTGATATGTCTTAGACAGCAGAATCACACAGAGTATAATTAGAATAAAATATTTTGATTTAACTAGATTTGTATGCCTACCATACTAGGAAATATCTATTTGTTTTTTTGGTTTACTAAAATACTTATGTTTCATTATACTTCATATTTTATTGAGCGCGTATTTAGCTAACAATAACAATTCGGTGACCATTATTGTGAATCGCGATATAAATATAGACACTCAAGTACATGCACAATTGCATGTACGCACACTCATGATCAAATACACATACTACTCCACTATGAGCACTTTTGAAATAATAAGCTGGTAGAATTCAAGATCCATATGAGTAATCACATGTGCCTTGTTGTCGACAGACACGGTTACCTACCACGGGTATGAGCACTCTCGAAATGCTAAGAGAGTAGATTTCAATATTCATGAATCATCACATGCGCCCCACTGTCGATAGACACGGTTGTCTAATACGTGAAGAATAGTGAGCATATGGTTAAATCGTCAAATACTAGAATAAATCCGAAAAATAGGAGCCAAACCCCGGGACAAAAATCTAAATAAATAAGCTACACTCAATTCTTATATTTTGAAATTCTTCAACCGGACCCCCTTATGCGTAATTCCTGGCTCCGCCACTTGTTTGCGGCTCTGGCCCCCCTCCACGCCTCCGCCGGCGAAGCGCCCCCACGCGCCAGAGGACGTCTACGGTGGCGAAGCACACCTAGAGGCTAGAGCGAACAGGGCGGCGGCTGTGCTAGCTACATGGGCTCGAGGAACACCGTATGTGGATCTTGCATTCTGAGATGAGAGGCAGATCTATGGCTTGGGAGTTCGCTGATTTTATACAGGTTCATTCCTCTCAGTGCAAAAGTTTTTCCTGTTACCTTACTCGGAATGATTCTGCTACACTAAGCATAGCTGATTTTACAAAAGAACCTTCTTTGTTTCTAACGGTATATACATTTAAGCTGTGCTCACACTTCGACAAGTGTACAGTGCATGTACTGTGCAAGGCTGCTAGGGGAGGGTTTTGTTGATTCCCAATGGATATTTTGTCTTTCACTATGTTCAATAGTCAATGTAAGTATCAAAGATCAGTGTAGAATATATACAATATGCATCAAATGATGGTATTGCAAAATATAGTTGTCAGTTGTCACTAATGTGGGACATCCAAAGACTTGAGAACCAAAGTTACTCAAGAAAGCACCACCAATTATGTTCGGCATGTCATTTTTTGGCGTTGTGCCTTCATGAGACTGTTCCCTGAAAGTATAAATTGAATGGCGATGCTGACAGTCCATGTAGATCTCCCTCCGTTTTAAATTATAAGTCGCTTTGACTTTTCTGATTCATCCATTTTGCTATGTATCTAGACATATTATTATATCTAGATGCATAGAAAAGTGATTGTACTAAAAAAAGTCAAAGCGACTTATAATTTGAAATGGAGGGAGTAGTTCCTTACCATGCATTCAGTCAATATTGCATTAGATGGCACCGTCACTAGTGCAGAACAGGGTAGTGTTCCCGGTTGGGAAACCCCCCATTTAGTTCCGGTTTCCCAACCGGAAACACCAATGCGGGACTAGTCCCGGTTCTAGCAACCGGGATTAAAAGTGGACCTTTAGTTCTAGTTTCTACAACCAACCGGGACTAAATGGCCCGCCAAGCCTTGCCTCGGGCTAGGCACGTTTAGTCCCGGGTGGTGTTTTCAATTGGTACTAAAGGTGATTTTCTTTTTTTTTCTTTTTCTTCCCTTTTTTCTTTATGGTTTCTTTTCAATTCAATTCATTTTGATTTCAATTTAGTTATTCGTATACGAATTCTACGCTGCTAATATACGTTTGTTCGAGCATTTTACGTACACTAAAATATATGAAACTATATACATACAAAACAGAGGATGCTTAATTAATTAATTAATTTACATCTCCATGCATGCATGAAATAATAAGTATATGGAACTATATACACATCACAAAAGCTTGTATTCATGTCCTTCGGATTACACTCCATCCTAATGTAAGGTGCTCGTCGTAGTGTCAGTGCTACTAGGTAAAAGCATGTTACGGTCATAGTAGTACTTGTCGTAGTGTCAGTGCTCGAGCGTTTGGCATTCTCGTTTATGTCATGTGAACTTTGGTTTGATGTCACGTTTATCTAGCTTGAGTTTAGTTCTAGATTTCACTATTGCTGAAGGTTCTAAGTGTCATAGTTGTGTGCAATCTAAGCAACCTCGAAAGCCTCACAAAGTAGTGGAGGAGAGAAACTTGGCACCTCTAGAACTTATATATTCTGATCTTTGTGAGATGAATGGTGTATTGACAAAAGGTGGAAAGAGATATTTCATGACTTTAATTGATGATGCAACTAGATTTTGCTATGTTTACTTGCTGAAAACTAAAGATTAAATGCTAGACTACATTAAAATCTATAAGGCTGAAGTTGAAAATCAATTATAGAGAAAAATTAAACATCTAAGATCAGATCGTGGTGGTGAATATTTTTCTATATTATTTGATGAGTTCTGTGCGGAACATGGTATTATTAATAAGAGGACAGCTCCCTATTCGCTCGAATCAAACGGAATTGCCAAGAGAAAAAACCGCACGCTGACTGACTCGGTGAACGCCATGTTAGACACTGCTGGTCTATCTAAGACATGGTCGGGGGAAGCTTTATTGACTACGAGTCATGTCCTGAATAGAATTCCAAACGGAAATAAAGAGACAACTCCATATGAGATTTGAGTTGAAAGGAAACTATCACTTTCATACTTGCGCACATGGGGATGTTTGGCGAAACTCAATGTTCTAATTTCTAAGAAGCGTAAGCTTGGAACGAAGACTGTGGATTGTGTCTTTCTAGGATATGCTCACCGTAGCATTGCCTATAGATTTTTAGTAGTAAAATTTGAAGTTCCTGATATGCACGTGGATATAATCTTTGAATCTCGTGATGCTACATTTTTAAAAAATATATTTTCTATGAAAGATATGTGTAGCAATGCTAGATTTTTCTCTGAGATAGCTCCTGATTTTACTATACCTATTGAGTCTCCTGTTGAGTCATTTGAGCAACCACCTGAAGAAGTCCTTGAGGAGAATGACAATGAAGTTCTTGCGAGGAACAAGAGACGAAAGATTGCAAAATTCTTTGGTGATGATTTCATTGTGTATCTTGTGGACGATACTCCTACCTCTATTATAGAGGCATATGCATCTCCAGATGCAGATGATTGGAAAGAAGTTGTCCATAGTGAGATAAACTCGATTCTTTCTGACGGAACTTGGGAGGTATTTGAGCTACCTTTTGGTTGTAAACCAATTGGTTGTAAGTGAGTGTTCAAGAAGAAACTTAGGCCTGATGGTACTATTGACAAGTACAAGGCTCGGCTTGTGGCTAAGGGTTATGCCTAGAAGAAAGGCGAGGATTTCTTTGATACTTATTCACATGTTGCTAGAATGACCATGATTCGAGTGCTACTTTCTCTGGCTGTCTCGTATGGTTTTCTCGTTCATCAAATGGACGTGAAGACAGCTTTCCTTAATAGAGAGTTGGATGAGGAGATTTATATGGATCAATGTAACAGAACCGACCAATTATACGAAATTAAGTAAGAAAATCACCCACCGAAGTAGATAATTTAGCATTCTTAAGCCCGTATAACCCGGTAGTCCGTGAAATCACGAAGGATTTCAAACCAACCAACATACAAATTAAGATCGTACAAGTTTAGCAGCCACAGTCACATATTACATAAAGTTTGCAACATCAATTGAATACATCGGAGTTTAGAATATAAAGTTATTACAAACCAAGTTCATAATGAAATAGCGGGAGCAAATAGTTTTAAAGTCATACACACACACATTTAGTTCAGATATAGTGCTAGGAGATATTCATTTCCAACAAAAGCATCAAATAAGATATACGGAGCGACCATTACCCTTGGTCCTAGTTATCGCCCATCGCAGGGTACAGGCAGTTGATGCAATAACCGTAGTACATCTGACCATCTGCAACAATAATGGGAACAACGCCCTGAGTACGAGAAAGTACTCAGCTAGACTTACCCGTCTTAAACCAAAATAAAGTGACACCAAGGAGTATGAAAGACTTTCTTTTAGTGGACTAGCTGACTCATTTGCGAAAAGCATAAGGTGTCATGAATAAACCATTTTAAGTACTTTGCATCATGTTTATTATAACTATTAATCTAGGTAAGCACCTATGCTATAGCAATCACTTGATTAAGCAATAACATCCAGTTACCAACTTAGATTTAGCATTTCCAATACCATCCATATAACCAACAATGTTCCATCATCATTACTACGATGCCGTAACTCGAGTCAAGTGCTCACTATCCAGAAGCGATGGCGATTCAAATCGATTCCTAACCAGCTGATGATTTATTCCTCACACAAACCACACTCACCCGCTAAAGTGAGCTACAGATCACCAATTACACTATCTAGGTAAATGTCATGGGATAAACTGGAGCCGCAGTACCTAGGGACCGCCCGACAGCCAGGACGCACCTTGGGCTCACTCTTCGCGTCCCCGTTATACCCCTTCAGCACCAGTACGCGCACCTGTATAGGTCCTGGCCCGAATAATGCCACTAGCTTCGCGGTCGAAAGGTACTTTTTTCAGCCAGCTAAATGTGAGGCATGCGTTCAACATGACAAGAGGGACGAGCAACGATCGATCCTTAACTGACACAGACGGAAAACTAATAGCACCCTAGAACCCTGTCTGGTTGCCTCCAACTTCTTCGTCCGGTCTCTAATTATCCATCAATACATGGTTATCTCTAGGATATCATCCATTTCATAGCTAAAGTATTCTAGTAACCACCTATAATTGCAGGTGACCGGAAATCACCGATCGCTACCGATCTAAGCAGGGCTAAGCAGTTATTCGATCCTAAACCTATCAGGGTAAGAATATCATAAGGTAGGCAATGATAGTGATAAATGCATGAACAGTTTCACTCAACTCCTATAACTTAATGCAACAATATATAAACTCATATATATAAAGGATTGCTTTTATAAAGTAGGAGACTTAGGATGCTCCGGGGCTTGCCTCGCTCAAAGGAATTAGGTTGATGATCCACGCACTCGGGTAGGTCCTCTCCTTCTCCTCTACCTCTGGCACCTCCTGTGCCTGGATTTTCTGTGAGTCGGCCCCGGCCTGTTCCTCTTGCACTGCTACTGGCACTTCCTCCTGTGATCCTGTATAATGCAATTGTATAAGTAAATATGCAAACGGTGCATCGGATGCGATGACATGTGATGATCATGATGGCATGATATGCAGATGAACACATTGAGACTTTATTAGATAGAATAGAGGTAAAACATTTCTACAAGGTAGTCAACATCATCTAAGGACAGTTACCACTAGTGCATGTCATTTACTGCATTCTCTTCTGCTACTGACCCTCGCTACTTTTCCGCTAACTAACATATAGCCGTAACACAAGTGCTACTACATTTTATTAACATAACTACACTGCATGCTAAATGACATCAGCAAGTGATTTGATGCTTCAAAGATACACCAAAGCTTCACCATTAAACTAATCATTCATAAAGAATATTATTTTATTTCACTTTTAAACTAGGGTTACAACAGCAACATGTATTTCTAGTGCATAGAAAAATCTAGAAAAATTACAGTAGCAAAGTCATACCATAAGTAGCCTACCATAAAATTTTCATGGTAATTGGATAAGTAAAACTGCCTACACAAAAATGACAAGCTAGGGGGTATAAATGAGCAAGAAAAATACTTTGTACTATGAAAAGTATCAAACAATAGATTCAGTATTTTTTTCCATGATCTACACAGTAAACAAACACTGTACAAAAATTATCATATGCATGTTTTATACTAATTTTTCTCTCTAAAAAAATAACAAAAATCAGCCAATAAAGACACTTGAACTAGACATCAATATTTTTCTACAGAACATGCATGGCATATATTTTTCATGCAAAGCACATCACAAAAGAAGATTAACAAAACTAGAACCATATTTTTCTGATAAATATTCTATTTACTATACATTTTCTAAGATAATAGCAATTACAAGAATTAAATAAAGCCCTATATAAAAGTATCACAAAATTGGCATGCAATATTTTTAAACTGTAGATCTAGTCATGAGGATCACAACAAAATTTGTTTCATAAATTTTGGAGCCATAAATCTCAAGATATGATTTTTGAATCATTTACACATTTTCTGGAAATTCATTTTTCAAATCCTTTTAAAAACCGGCCACTGAAATCGCTGGGTACACCCGCTGCTTCACCCCAAACTCCACATCGAGGGACAGACAGGCGGGGCCTGCGGGTCAACCGGCCCCACCTGCCAGCCACACCGTGGCAGGGGAGGCGCTGGCCGCGCTGATCTCGCCGCCGGTGGGCTCGCCGGCGGTGAGGTCACCACCAGCGGTTTCCCCGCGAAGAGGCGAACCCAATGCGCTAGCCGAAGGCACCGGAGGAGATCCAGGTTGAGCTCGACGGCTAGCAATGTGGTGCGGTGGCGCGGTTCACCGGCGGTACGTCGGCTCCGACCATGGCGAAGGCAGGCGAGGTGCGCACGGGGTCCGCGAGGTCAAGGCAAGCGCGAAATTGAAGAAAAATGGAGGGAAGGGGAAGAAGGGAGCTCTAACCACAGAGGGCCGAGCTCGGCGGCCATGGCACCGCCGCGGAAGGGAAACGCCGTGCAGGCCTTACCACAGCGCGAATGGAGGCAACAGCGGGCGCACGGGGTGGCGGAGGTTGAGGCGGAGCCGTAGGCAGACGCAATCGCAGAATGGCAGTGCGGTGGCGGAGCTTGACGCCGGCGGGTGGAGCGACGGCGTGCGGCGGCGTGAGCTCCCGCTCGGTTTGCTGCTGCCGCTGTGGTGCGGCTGCCGTGGGCGCGCGAGCGAGGAGGGGAGCGGGAGACAGAATGGATGGAGGGGGAGACGGGGCGCGGACCAGGCGGGGTGAAGGCAGGCCAGCGGTGCCGCGCGGCGAGCTCGCCGGCGCATGACCGCCATGTGGCGTGCGCAGGCGCTGGCAGGCCGGGCCGGCTCTCTCGGGTGGGCCGAAAGGGAGGCGCAGGCCCAATTCTAGAGAAAAAAAAATGATTTTTCATTTTTATTTTCAAATAAACAACCCCATTTTTCTCCATTTTGAGCAATTAAAAAGCATTTTCTCAAATGGGTCCAAAAACAAAAGTTGTTTAGAATTTTAAACTCTACAACTTTGCTTTAGGGTAAAATTTGAAATTCCAAATAGATTTTGAAATAAAGCTTCAAAGTTCATTTAAATCCAAAAACTCATTTTTCTAAATTATTTTTAAAAGCAAATTTTGAGAAACTTTTGCATACAAAACTTGCTCTAAATTTCATGCTAAACATTTCTAAATTCTTTTCACTACCAAATAAACTGGTTTATTGACCTAATCAAGCATACTCATGGCATAATTTTATTTAAACAAGCAATTGCAACATCCATGTTTCGAAGTCATATTTCACATGTTTCAAACCACTGTTTCGTTTATATCACATGTGATTATGAATGCAAGATGATGCTCATGCTCATGATTTGCAGTGCCTAATGTATGCTTAACACCAGAGGTGTTACAATCAACCTGATGGGTTTGTAGTAAAAGGTGAAGAGCAGAAGGTGTGTAAGTTACTGAAGTCTTTGTATGGCTTGAAACAAGCACCTAAACAATGACATGAGAAGTTTGACACTACTTTAACTGATGGGGGCTTTGTTGTTAATGAGGCTGATAGGTGTGTGTATTATCGACATGGTGGGGACCAATCTGTTATATTATGTTTATATGTTGATGATATTCTAATCTTTGGAACAAACATTGATATTATTAATGAGGTCAAGTCCTTTTTGTCAAAGAGTTTTGACATGAAAGATCTAGGAGAAGCTGATGTAATTCTAAATATTAAGCTGATTAAGGAAGATAGTGGGATTACCTTGTCACAATCTCACTATGTTGAGAATGTCTTGAGCCGGTTTGGTTTTATGGATAGCAAGCCTTCTCCAACACCTTATGATCCTAGTGTGACATTGAGAAAGAATAAGAAGATTGCTAGAGATCAATTGAGATATTCTCAGATAATTGGTTCACTCATGTATCTAGCTAGCGCAACCAGACCAGATATCTCTTTTGCCGTGTGCAAGTTGAGTAGGTACATGTCCAACTCGGGTAATGATCATTAGCATGCACTTGAAAGGGTCTTGCGTTATCTCAAAAGTACTATGAGTTTTGGGATTCACTATTCTGGGCACCCAACTATGCTAGAGGGATATAGTGATGCGAACTGGATTTCTGATATTGATCAAATCTACGCCACTAGTGGATATATTTTTACTCTTGAGGTGGCGCAGTGTCATGGAGGTCTTGTAAACAGACTATTTTAACTAAATCAACCATGGAAGCAGAATTTACTGCTTTGGATACAGCTTTTGCAGAGGCAGAGTGGCTGCGCGAGCTCTTGTCTGATTTGTCAGTGGTTGAAAAACCAATACCAGCTATTCTTATGAACTGTGATAATCAAACAGTGATCACTAAAGTGAATAGTGCTAAGGATAATACGAAGTCAACAAGACATGTTAAAAGACGTTTGAAGTCTATCAGGAAATTAAGAAACTCTGGAGTAATAACTGTGGCTTACATACAAACAGACAAAAACCTGGCAGACCCCTTTACAAAAGGGCTATCACGGAATGTGATAGAAATCGCATCAAGGGAGATGGGTATGAGACCCATGTGAGTTTGTAGTAGTAGTAACCCAACCTTTTTTATCAGAGATCCCATGACTAAGGATCTGAGAAAAATAAACTATTGGCAAATTGAGGAGAGTATAATTATAACCCTCTCTATGTGAAGATGCAATATTCTCAAAGCGTTGAGGCACTGTATGGTAGGTTGGCTAATGCCTTAATATGTTCTATTGGCTTTAACAAGCGAAGATGCTATCCTACAGAGCATTCTTGAAAGAACATACCTATATGAGTTTGACTGTATAACGTCGCAGTCTATGAGACTTGGGTGGTCTATAGTAAGCTCATGAAGAGACCAAGGAGTACGATGTATATGCTCCACCCACGGAGTAAGGTTACTGGTAGCCAAGTACTAGTTTGGCTTTGAGTAAAGCTCATTCGCACAAAGCTTGCAATTGAAGGTGTAGTCTATTGTTCAAGTTGTGGATGAGTGTAGCTTGAGGTTCTAGGCGGAAGTTCAGCTTCATAGTCTCTGGCGAAACATTGGTATATCAAACAGTAGCGAGAATAGACAAATCTCTAAATGAGTATTTGAGATCTGGTGGGGGATTGTTGGAATTTATATGGACTTGGCCCAATAACCAATTGTGAAATTCCTAATAAATCTTAAAGGCCCATTCATGTGAGTAAGGGGGATGTGGGAACTCTTTAATACCACATTGCTGGTTGAAGTGGAGGTAGTCATACTTAAATATGGAAGTCCTCTCCACTTCCTCAAGTCTAGTGTGAGGAGGAGAAAGAGAAGCTCACACGCGCGCTGGCCTCGCCTCTGAAAGTCCCTAGTTTGGTTTTGGCTAATTGATGAAACCTAGGACTAACCTTTGTATCTAAGTGGATGATTTAGATAAAGGTGGTCATTGCATATGAGACATGACATTGACTCATGTGACCAAGATGGTGAAGACCAAGATAAGGCTTGGCTCGATGGACCGGTTGTGAAGGTGAAGGGCAAGTCGAGGCTTCGAAGCGAAGGACCATGCGATGGTGAAGCTTGAGCAAGACTTGGCGCCGATGGACCGATGCAACGGTGAAGAGCAAGTGAAATCAAGGTCGATGGATCGAGACGGTCATGTGATGATATGAAGTGGATCATATCATTTGGAGAAACAAAATGGGCTCAAGGCAAAGGTATAACCATAGGGCCATTTTGTTTTACACTCAAGACACCATAGAGGGTGTGAGTGGTTTAGGGTCGATAGCCGAACTATTAAGAGGGGAAGTCTTATCGGTTATTCGACGCATGGGTGCCACTAGGTGAATTCATGAAGTGCATTGCATGTAGGGCCTAGTGAGCTAACTGGAAAACCTTTGAAAATGATTGAGAAAAAGCTAACACACAAGCACATGGAGTTGTACACTTGATGGTGTTGGCACATTTGCAAAGGTGGCGTTGGTCGCGCTGTGGTTTGCGGGTAGAGAGGGGTTTGGTTCCTTTCTCTCTCCCGCCGAGCGTGCGAGCGCGGGATTCAGGCGATTTCGGGGAAATGAAATGCCTATTTTCCATTGCGCCGGAAGTCGGAAAAGTAACGGAGGCGAACGCGATCACGGAAGGCACCGGACGCTGCACCGGACGCTGCACCGGACGCGGTCAGTTTCGACCGGCGCGTCCGGTCAGTGCAGCGCGGGCGTCAGGCGCGCGAGCTAGGGTTTGACACCGGCGCGTCCGGTGACCCACGGGACCGGCGCGTCCGGTCTGGCGAACAGCGAGTCACGAAGTCTTCGGACGCGGTCCGCGTCCGGTCCCTCACCATCGGACGCGTCCGGTGGTCCAGGGAGCTTACTGGACTCGCACCGGACGCGGGTACTGTGGCGTCCGGTGGTTGCGAGGAGCGCGTCCGGTGTTGTCTTCGCGGGCGCGGGGACTGTGCGCACCGGTGCGTCCGGTGGTTCGCAACGGCGCGTCCGGTGGCTCGTTTGACCGTTGGCGCGCAGTGACCGTTGGAAGATCTAACGGACGTTTTTGAATTTGGAGGACACGTGGACGTCGCAGGGGCACCGGACGCGGTTGAGCGCGTCCGGTGAGTTACCACCGGCGCGTCCGGTGGTCCCGCGAAAATCGTGAGTGGAGTTGTAACGGCTCTATTTGGATGGGTTGCTTATAAATACTTGTTGGCCGGCCCTTGGGGAGGTCTCTTGGCATTTCTAACATACTTGTGCATCCTTTGAGCTAGAACAACTCCTCCCACTCATCTCCCTTGCTTGATTGCAAATCAAAAGTGAGATTGAGTGATCCCAAAGTGCATTGCATAGCTTGAGGGCATTTAGTGGCACTTGTGGGTGGTTTAGCCGGTGGATTTCTTGTTACTCTTGGAGAGTACCGCTCCTAGCCGGCTTGGAGATTGTTGGAGGCGTTGGCAAGAGAAGGTGATTGTTCTTGGCCACCTCCGGTTGTTTGTAAGAGGTTATTGTGCTTACCTCGGCGGGACGCCAAAAGCAACTCTAGTGGAATCCGCGTGTCATTGAGTTACCTCACTTGAGAGTGGTGTCTTGCGGTGCCTTGCGGGGCGTGCCTTGAGGGGCAAGTGACTTGAGGGTCACACCGGGGAACCATCTAGGTGTTGGTCGACACAACCGGTGACGTAGCTTGTCGGTGCACAAGTGAACACCGAGTGAACAAATATTGTGTCTCTTGTCTCCCGGTGATTGGTCTTCATCTTGTGTTGTTGTCAATATTGATTGATTGTATATCATCTTGGTGATTGGCAACATCTTCACTTCACCGTCGGTATAATAATCACAATCCTCTCTTGCATTTACATTCTCTAGTTTATCTTGTGTAGCTCTAGTAGTAGCTTTGCTAGTAGTGTTAGCTTGTTCACTAGTGTAACCTTAGTGACATAGCTCTTGTGTGAACTAGAGATCTTAAACTACTAGACTTGTGGATAGGAGGCTTGCATCACAACCTTTGGCTAAGCAAAACTCGCTTTACGCCGTTTGTTATTCTAACAAGTTTGCTTAGTGGTACTTGTAGATTTTAAAATAGGCTATTCACCCCCCCTCTAGCCATCTAGGACCTTACAGCCTCGCCTGGCGGGGCAAAGGGCGCGGACGCGCGGCACTTACGTGAATGGTCCGCCGAAATCCAGCTCCTCGCCTTGCGGGAGCGCGGTCTCCTTTTACAGTTTTAGTTTTTGGTTTCTTGGCCTTCAAGTTGCAGAGTCCTAAATGGTTACAAATTAAGAGTCCTAAAACGACTTAGATCGTGATCGTGACCTGAGATCGGTTGGACAGGACTATATAAGCAACCTACCGGCCACGCCAAAACGTGTCTAATTGAGCTAGAGTTTTTGCATATTCTCGCTGTTGCGCCGTCGCTGTAGCTACTCCAGTCCGATCGCTTGCGTGCACCAGCGACCGGACGAGCAGGTCTTCAGAACCCTCGTCTTTGCGATCCTGCACCGAGAGAAGACGAATAAGGTTTTTGAGAAGCGCTATCCGTGCGACTGCTCCCAACTTTCACAACAGGTCGTCTTCCATCCAAGTCAGGCGACGCGACGTCCCGACATATTCGTCGTCAACTGCGTCGAGCTCTCCCTCCACCTCTCATTGACGACTTCGACGACGACTTCAACATCAACGACTTCGACGTCGACCTCGTTCCATCATCACCACCATCTGCATCACCAACGACTACAGCTACAGTCGGCAGATATAATCCTCGTGATCTAATCTTGTCGTTCATACTATCCAATATGCTGATCTGTCATACTAGTATGCTATACATGATTGTTCTAGTTCATTTATTTTACATGATTTATATTCTGGTTTTAATCTTAAAATTGCCTAATTACTTGACATAGCACTGCTTCCATATCCCAATGCACACACCTCATTAGGCTCTTTCAAACTTTCCTTGCTACTGTCAGCCATAATGGGTGCCTGAGATTAGGTGTTGACGTGCCATTGATCAAGTGACTTCGATTCAGGACGTGCTTATTTATGAACTAAGGCACATGATCGTAGAAGAATTTAGCTTATTACATGTATAGATTACATGTAGTCTAGCTCTCTATTTTGTTTCTTCGGAATGACATAATCTTTTTTCTCTGTAGGGGGGCATCTCTTTAGGCTGTACATGTACGCCAATACTTTGTTGGTACCTTATTCAATTATTTTTTTATCCTGTAGCTCCTAGATATGCTCGAGGCCTTGCTGTTCAACAGTGCTCATGTACGCAAGTATACAAATGTGATGCTGATGCATTTTGCCATCTTTTGTCTCCATGAAAGCTTTCATTGCCCGCTGGTAAGATCAGGTAATAGCTGCAAAGTCTTGGAAGATGGTGTCTCGGATTTAGTTTGTGCTCACATTGTTTATCATTTGACTTGTATATAGGTTATTCACCTCATTTAGTATTTATTTGTTTTGCTCTATTAAATTTTTATGCTATTAGTAGTATATTAGTCTCGATCTACTATTTCTAGGTATAGCATCATATATATTTTTGTCTTTTTTTATTACTTTATTTGGACTATTGTATGTAACATCTAATTAAGTAGCACCGTTGCTACAATTGACAATCCTAATGATTATGATGAAGGAAACTGCAAAAACAAAAGACGCTTACAAACCTAAATGAACCGCTAGGATACAGAATGGCAAGCATTGTTCATATGTGACTCTTTGATGTTAATGGCTAGGGATAATAGAAAATAGAATCACCAATCAAATTGAAAACCTCTGAAATTTCAAATCTTTGTACCTTGGTAAATACTGATGCTTGGTATGACATATTTTTGGAAATATTTGATGATGGTTAAACTTGTGAAACTGATTTTTTTTATTTTTTTTATTTTTTGCGGGTAAAGAGAGATTTTCATTAACTAGGCATAAAAGGGTCTGTGGTAATACTCAATGATCTTTCTTGTGCTAATGCATATCTCAGCACTTGAAAGTTGTTAATCAGTAAATGCAGCTATTTTCAAGTTATCGTGGCACCCTTTTTCCTAATCTATGCATTTCCTCAATTCCAGAATCATACATGTCATGCTTTTCTTCCAATCAGTGTCTCAGCATTTAGAATTGGAATCATGAATACTTTACAGGCTCTCAAGAAAAATGTGAAACCATGCCTTGTGGATCTCCGTGAGGACACATGTGGACTCGATATGCTGATATTTACTTTCCTTGTTGTACTAAGCAAAGCTAGTTCATTGGTTTAAATGTAGCCAGTGGTTCGATAGCTTAGTAATTTGTTTAATCTTGTTCTGAGGTAACTTGTAGAATGCTACTTTTCAGTTGTCTTGCTATAATGTATTATGGTCTATCCATGTCAGCGCCACCTGTTTTAATCCTTGTTTCCTGCTCTAAAGCCCCAACAACCTTGTATAACCCAACCCCTGCAAACCCTGTGTAACCGAATAGATAAAACATGTGGATTCCCCCCCAAAAAAAGAATAGGTAAAACAGGTGAGGGGTTTGAATGGTAAGAGGTTTTGAACCCAACAAGGATCAAAGTGTGAGACAGGGTAACCCTGCGGGGATTGGATCTCTGTGGGGAACAAAACCTTAACCGAATTAAGGCCTAAACTGGAGGTTTTTAGTTTTGGGACGAGGCGTGTGGCCAGGTACTGTGTCGTTTTGTTCTTGGGATAAGCTCACAAGCATAGGGACAAAACAATGGACTAGACTATGGGTATCATCAGCCCAGAAGGATCTCGTCCATAGCCCAATGTGAATGCTAAACAAGATCTGAGTAGGGAATTAACAAAACAAGGCCTGGTGCAAAAAGCAAGAGATGAATTTCGAGCCCCTTACTTGATGGAAGTTTTCATCGCCACCCCTGGACCGTCTGGAAGCAGAGAAATGTTTACATCTTCAGATCAGGCATTCGTTTCAAAGTTGGAAAAATGATTTCTCCGAGGAAGCTTCCTGTAGTGACTTAGAGATTCAGTATTGTGTTAAAAGTCTTTCTCTACTTGGTTCAGCTTCTTTGTCTAGCTTCAGGCCTGTTTGAACTTCTTGCGGACCCAGCTCCTCCTACACCAACTTCAAGGCATGTAACAGTTAATAGAGCCCGTGTTCAGTTCCGGAATCGGCCGTCCGAAGTTGGAACAGTACGTATTAAATGCGCACTGTTCCAATTCGTTTGTATTTGGTAAAAATTGTCCAAATTTTAACTAATTAGGCTCAGAATGTTCGTCTCGCAAAATACAACAAAACCGTGCAATTAGTTTTTAATTTCATCTACATTTAGTACTCCATGCATGTGCCGACATTTTGATGTGATGGGAATCTTCTTTTTGCATAGTGGAATTTGAGATAGAATTTGGGAACTAAACAAGGGCAGAATCAATTCTCTCTCCTCACAAAATGAATGTATAGAAACTGTTTTTCTCTCTCCTCTTAAAATAAAAGTGGAGCCGAGAGAAACCATGGTTTGTGACAGGATCTCAGTCTGAGCTCTTTTTCCCTTATTCTTTTTTTTTTTCTCTTCTTGGTCTTTGGGGCCCTTGTGCTGCTTCCTTCACTATCCATTTTTCCTATTTATATAATAATTGTACACTGTAGGAGTTTAAAAAAGAATCATATATATTCCATACACGCTTTGATAACAATAAATCAGGTATGGATCAAGCCAACGGAATAGAAGACTGCGCAGACATTAATATTGGCGAGGCTGGTAACAGAAACCACCACCAACCCACACGGCCACACGAGCTTAGCGGCCTAGCCACCACTGTTGCCGTATGAGCTTCTCATGTCACCTCCCCAACAGGCTACTGTACACAGCAACACCCTAGGCCAGCAGGCCTCAAGGAAACGGACAAATGGTCGTGTAGCAGCCGATTCAAAACTCATCACAACATAAGAGCATCTCCAGCAGCTTGTCCAAATCTCACCATCCATATGTTCATTTGGCAATACAATCTAAAAGATTCCTCTAAAATATTTACTCGGCACTGCAGCAAAATAGCCAAAATCTCACTATCCAATTGTATATAACGACATGACAATGAAAAAGAACGACCATTCAAAACTATAACTCGGATTGGCATTGATGTTTTTCTTACAAGTTAAATCGGTACATCACGCCCACATATGAAACAACATACCTGACCAATGGCTACATCTAAGCTTTTCTCCTGCCAAGCACCCCAAGAGATGAACGAACGAGGAACTTCATGATTCTTGGCTGGGAGGCAATCCTGATTTGTTGCTCAACCGGAGCTCCAGCTTTATGTTCATGGCAGCCAGCTCAGCAGCCAGGTACCTGAACACATACGGCATCGCCACGGTCTCCATCCCCTTGCTTGTTTTGCAGGCCTGGCATGCAAAGTTCTTTGGCGGTCTCACAGTGGGGAGCCCAAGCATCTCGTGCTTGGCTTTCTTCTGGGTATCGGATTTGATCATTGTCGCAGTCAGCAGGCTCCCACAGAAGGAGCACACATCCGCGATGTGGTAGTCTGAGCAGGAGTGGAGCCGGTCATGCAAGAGGTAGGAAGACCCATGGGCGAGGAGGGCATCACGCTCCATCTCTCCGAATCGGATCCCTCCACCATGCTTCCTTCCTCCTATGGGTTGTCTTGTTATCTGATCTATACGACCAGTAGTGCGGACCTGGATACATAAGTAGCGTCAGTATTCAGTGAGAATCCCAACTTCCAAATAGTAATGCTGGTATAAAGAGAGCGAAATTACACTTTCCATTTCACTTGTCAGGTACAGTTAAGTTATTGGGCTTGTTTTTTCCATGGTCAGTCTAATAAATAGATGGGGGCAAACTATTAAGTACTTGTCAGGTACAGTTATTGAGCTTTTTTTTCCATGGTCAGTCTAATAAATAGATGGGGGCAAACTATTAACTATTAACCATCCACAGTTCTACAATCCAGTATCCAGCACAAAAAAACTAGCTAAAGTACTTTGGAGAAAACTCATAGATTCCTTTTTTAAACAAATTAAAAAGGGCTAACTGGATGGATATAGGGTGCATGAAAATGTTGAGTAGGACCTGTTTATATAGGACAAAAAACAATTACCTGGAATTTGTCTGAGACCATATGACGCAGACGCTGGTAATAAACAGGTCCGATGAAAATCTCACAGTCCATCTCAGTGCCAAAAACTCCACTATAAAGGACCTCTTTTCCATGATAATTAAACCCATAAGATGCAAGCATGGGACCAAATTCGTCCACAATCGAATTAGGCGTGCGGGGATCCTTGTCCTTTTTTAGTGAGTTTGCAAAAGGTGTTGCATCAATGAACTTTCCATGTAGACTTCCAGCCTGTGAGGACAAAAACCAAGATATCTTTAGACAGAACGACAGTGTGCTATAGTAGACATAAAACAATTTAGTCATAAGCATAGAACTTTTAGGAGGACAACTTGTCTAGAAAGCGTGCCAATGTCCTCCAAAGGTGAAAAGGGACAGTTTTCAAAGTGAATAAAGTGCAACCATCGACCACTAGAAAATAAATAATACTGTCCTAAATTTGTGCTATTTAGATTTTTAGGAGCACATAAGTGATAAGCCTGAAAGAAATATTTTTCTAGAAACTATAAGATCAAAGAAAAAGCTACATTCCAGCTAGAATAGAATAATGTTCAAATCAGCCAGTCTTAAGATGCCAACAGCTCCAGAAATGTCAACATGCCAGAAAATTTGCCTTAATGAAAAGGGAAAAAGAATGATTACAGTGTTAAATTTCATTAGTATCAAATTAACTTCATTTCAGCTGTTCTCTGAAACAGATTACGGTGTTAAAGAATGATTATGGCTTATCAGAACCTGTGAGAGAAGTAAACACTTGTACCTTGGCTGCCATAGACTCTAAAAGCATTGCTATAGTCATTCTTGAAGGAAATGCATGGGGATTAATGATCAGATCTGGTCTCATGCCAGTATTTGCAGAGAATGGCATGTCAATGTCAGGCCACAACTGAGAGCAAACACCCTTCTGCCCATGTCGGCTGCTGAACTTGTCACCGATTATAGGGTTTCTCACACGACGCAAACGAATGTTCGCCTGCAAAAAGATCAAGTAGTGAAACACATGACAAGATCACAAAAACAAATTCGTAACAGTTGGAATCAGAAATACTTGCATTTCTAAAACTCACTGCACAAAATGCTATTTGACTTCAAGACATAAAATGCAAGGATGTTATGTGATTTTAAGAAATATAGAGGATCTGCAACACCTGTATGATTGCTCTGATAATTTTCAGCCAATTGAAATTCTACTGAAGGTTACTTGAATGTTGGCTTACCTTCTGCAGGCCACGTTTTGAACCTGCCCCATTGACAGCAACATAGTCAATAAATGCTGGCTCTGTGCCTTTTAGTCTGACAGGCCTTATCACGCCTGTGAGGCTATTATGGACACTATAGTACTGCTCGTTTGGATGTACAGCCTGTCCATGAGAATACATGTTATAGGAATTCAATAGCTGTTCTTGCACGAGAAAATAACTTTTAATATAAAACGAACACATAGCTACCTGTCCAAGTCGAGGAAGGCCATCTGAATCAATCGCAGTCCTTGTATCCCTGGATAATACACTCTTTGCAAAGGTTTCTGGAATATTATCTCTGCTTTTTGTTGATAAGTCAATGCATTCAGTCTGCAGAAAGTGTTCACAAGAAAAGGATTATTTTAAATGCTTTGAAAACTGAAGGGCTGAGAAATATTTGTTCCAGAGCATCTTTCTAATGCGCGTCTCGAAGGAATTCTATACCAAATAATCCAATTCCAATACACTGACATTTTCATGCAAACAGTTTTTTTAAGAAAAAAGAATAAAATAGGGTGACATATGCTCTCGTTTTGATGTGAACAGATCTTTTGATATTCAAACTACAATATAATACAGCAGACACGATGCCCTCAAATTCGAAAAACAAAGGTATTTGTATAATTATATACCATCTTATGCTCACAGAAAATACTCCCTCCTACCATAAGCAATGTATGCATGGGCACCGTGAGTATCTATCTATTCCACAATGAGGATTGCTCTCCCGTCTTCGAGAGAATGTGAAGCTAAAGAGTAGCTTTTGATGGGCAAAAAACAATGACATAGAGCAACTAAGGTAGGTTTGCGTGCTTCAAGGGGTGGACACCAAATTGTGTGTTGATTAATGCTTTTCTTCATCGAGTTTGGTTTCCTTGGTCTGTGCACAATGGTGGGCATGGACATATTGTGAAACCTAAGGAGTACTGAGATTTACATTAATACATTTACGATTTTGAACTCATTTACACAAATCATGACGAAAAGCAATAATATTCAAGACTAAGTAAATTTTTCAGCTAGTCAAACCAAAACGACAATTCAGCCAACATCACTGATATCATGAAAGAAAAATTTGAAAAAAAAATTAAAATAGCTGCGTGCAAATTCTAAGGCAGTAAGGCACTAAGGCATGCCTTGGATTGCACCCATGACACCATTGGATTTGAACGAAATAGTTCTAAACCTATGTGCATGTAGATCACATATCAGATCACAAATAGTTATAATATATAATTAAAGAAACATAACTTGCCTGGTAAATATGTCCACGGAACATTCCACGATCAACAGCCGATTTATTCAAAATCATGGCATCCTCCATGTCATAACTATGTCACAGGTGTGATTTTCATCATATCAAGCATTTTTTTTTTAAAAAAAAAAGGGTTCGTATTATATTGAAAGGCTTACCCTGTGTATGATAGCACTGCAACAATAGCATTCGTTCCAGATGGAAATTCATCCATATAATATTTGTTATATGTACCTGTCCGAACAATTGGTGTCTGAGGGGTCTGCAGAGAGCATCAAAGGCAGTAGAGAAGGTTAGCAGTACTTTCCAGCAATCAGTGTTATGACTTTTTTGGAGATTAAACCATATTTTGTTATTTTCAGAAAATACAAAACTAGCTAGATGGCCAAATTTGTCCTGTTTACATAGTACGATGGTCAATGATATCAAGTTTTCAAGTTGGATTGCCAAAATCAGACCCCAGCGATAGTTCCACGGTCAAAAAATAGGCTTACTCCAAAAAGGTACAGGTCAGATCTTGTTTCCGAATTCAGACAACGAGTTTGATGTGGTACACCCAAGTTATGGTTTAACCTGAAGTGCTAGTCAAAAATAAATCCTATCAACTTGGACATGGTTTGATGTCACATTTCCTTAAAACTATTGCATAATTATGCAAAAAAAAAACAGATTTATCAATTCTGGCAGATTAATTAGATATAGCTGGCCTCAACACATTGCAAAGTATTCTCCCTACACTGGAATTCTAATCAGGCAGAGATTACCAACAACTAGTGATAACTTAGAACTATCTGGTAACCCTGGCTACAATACCACTACCAAAAATATAAGCGTGTGTTCAAGTGTTTCAATTTGTTACTTCCTCGAGAAACATGCAGGTCTATATGCTATCAGGAAAACAATCTACATGTCCCAATAAAACAATTTTAAACAACCAAACAGTACAGCTCTTCTGTTCTACAAAAAAACAAACCTGCAGATGGAATGCTTTTACATCAGTACGGAATTTTAGAGCTTGCCCGCAAAAACCCATGGTTTGCTTTGCCATCTGTGGACAAGGAGGATGACTAGTTAGTCCAAAAAGGAAAGCATGATCAACCAGTCACTATAAGGACAAGATCTGAGTACCAACCTGGCATTGGTACATGTTCCTAGGACTTTGGTTGTGATCAGACCAAGGTGTCAAATTGGCAACTACACTAAGAATAGCTGTAGGGTGGATCTCTTCATGAGTTGCAGGAAATTTTTTTTGTCTCCCACCATCCCCACCATCAGGACACCGTATCTCCATAAATGCCTAATTTGGAGTTCAAAATAAATTATTCTGCTATTGGTAAGACGTTATAAGGAATAAGAAGTTGATCAAAAGCAACCTGTTCAAATGGTCCAATGAGCTCAATACTTTGCTTTCCATCAGATAGAATGGAAAGATTTCTGACAGGTCGAACAAATCTAGCTGGATTTGTAAAAAGGTACAGGCCAGGAAAAGCTCCACTAAAACTAAGTGGGACATAACCAACTTCCAGATCTTCAGGAATCTAATAAAAAATTAAGCATGTTCCTGAGTTAGAACTCATGGCACAAATTTTCAAAAAATAAAAGTCAAAATAAACAAAAACATGATAACATAAGAGAACAGACCCCAGAGTGTGCCAGAAGTTTCAATGTACGAAGATAATTAACTGCTTTCTCAATAGTAGCAGAAGCAATAGTACCAAGAATGCACCCATCCAAATGGACATGGACTACTTCTGGGGGACCAGTTCGCTCAATCTTTGGTAACACTGGGTTCATTCCAACACGAACCAACTCAGCAGAAAGCAACTTCTTCATTTCCCCAAAATTTTTAACCACCCCTTCTGAGTTGTAGAAGGATGAAATACCTGACACACCGAATATAAATGGAGCTAAGGAAATGATAGCTCACTATAAACTTTAGCTGTACTGTCCCCAAAAAAGACAAGCACACAAATATAAAAACATTTAGACAGAAGAATGCAGATGCAATACGCTGTCAAAGATGAAAGAGAAGCAAGAAATCAAGTATATGAAAGGAGGCTGTGTTGTGTGTTCAGGGGGTGCTGTGCAGATTCAAATTCAAGAGAAATGACAAGATGAGAATATCTTACAGCATGTAGAAGTCATATGATTCAGTAAACCACAGGGCTCTCCATCAGGTGTATGAACTGGACACAGGAAACCCCATGATCTACAAAGACATTTTCAGCACAGGTACAATGGATGCAAGCAAACAACAGCAGAATGCCATTAAGAGGATAAACATACTCTGGGAGTAACTTTCTAACAGATGTTGTACGCATTTTAGCAAAAGCAGAGCCCCTATGAACAGAACGGAAGTGTGAGATATAACGATGAAAGTTGAGCCGTTCAGCATGAATGGTCATCCCATCTCTCTGCAAATTTAACAGCAAAGCCATTATTAGTTCCAAATATTCTGCAGAAACAATGTAACCACCAGCAAGATTAGATGCATATTGGCAACCATTATTGTAAACATTCAGCTTTACAAAAACAGGTAGCATTACTTGTAACACATGTCATGCTTCTCTAATCCCAAGAAAAAGAAGCAAATTCATCAATAAAGTTCAAGGGAATAGGGAAATGAAGCATTAAAACTAAGCAGTACTTCTATGAATAAAGCAGGCATTGTAAGAGATGCACCTGTGGAAGATCCAATCCTGATTGTGAATTCACTTTCCCAACCTTTATCATACTCTCGATAGCTCTACCAACAGATGTTGTATATTTAGTTAGAAATTTCCTTATCTCCAGTGCTACACAAATAACAGTATATTATTAGTTATTGAATGTAAGTGATATACCATTCAAAAAAAAAGTTTTAACACTGATGGAGTGCAACATGCACATCTCATCCAGAAGAACAGTGCAAAAGACTACAAACAGACAAAGAGTAAATAATTATGTGAACAAACTGATTATGTGAGCAAATAAATTGGAAAATTAAACAATCTAATTGAACCATAGTATACCAAATTTAATTGGTCCATAAGACTTTGACCAGCTCAAAAGCAGTCATGTTACCTCATAATTCAGTGTTCAATTAGCTCAGTTTATGGCAATATTCAACTGCCAGAATAACTTAAATATATAGAAAACTCAAGGCGAGCCCTCAGGTTCAAATACAGTATGTATCGCGCACTCAACCCAAATGCTAGAAAATAAGGTTTATGCAAGAGGCGTCAGGTGACAACTGTTACGGTATAATAGTCAAGGGTATTAGTGTAATCTCCTAGTCTAGGGTTTCCCTCTGATGTCTCTCATATACTCTATATATATAGTACCCATTGGCCAGAATACAATTATCCAATTCAGTCATCATTACCCGTAACATAGTATCACAGCTCTAGGTTTTGTGATCCAGCCACCGCCCTCGTCTCCACGCTGCGCTCCCCCCAAAAGGATCGCCTCTGCTCACGGGGCCAACCTTGTAGATCTACATTTTTTTTAGCCTTCGTCACTTTCTTCGTCTAGCACATCATGCAGCAGCATCAAGCCGTCATCCTTCCTCTTCTTCAGTAGCAGCAAATCATCCCGATGCAGATCTAAATCCAGCAGCCATCGAGGGCCACCAATCACAGGGTGTCCTTGTCTGCCATCGCGGCTTCATCTTCCGGCTCCATCGTCAAGCCTTCAAGTGGCCAGGCCACCCGTCACGGATGCACCCTCTGCTTTCTCCCGTTGTGGCCGGGACCATCCGCACATTGCGGATCGTTTTGAACGTCCATCAACAATCGATTCCATGTGTCGCGGCTTCATAGGTTCACGCGGATCAATCGATCTGTTCCTGTTTGTGTGCCTTCGACAATTCAGGATTGCAGCTGCTTAGTTGCCGCTAGATCACGAGTCTTCCACCCGTCGATCTCATGCGGATTCGCCCGTCCGAGACCACAAGTTCTTCTGCAGGCGCTCATGGGGCATCATGACTCGATCTGCAGACATCGTATGTCTTCCACATCACCTCCGTGCAGCTGGTATCACCTATTTGCTTTGCTGCTGTAATGTTGAGGCCTATTCCCTATTTGCTTTGGCATCATGGACTCGATCAGTTGCATTAGTGTCAATTCAAGTCCATCTATCTAAAGTTGGTCAAAACCATGTGTCCACAAATTCATTGTCTGTCAGCCAATTTCATTATGCTTTATGGTTTATCTGAGTCACATCAATTTAGCTAATCATCGTTGATGTGACTATGCCCTCTTGGTCCTTTTCGTAGCCGTTTTGCAACATATCGTGGTCAATGGCAGTTTATTTGTCGTCGTCACCGTACTGTCCTACTGCTAGCAGTCATGCAGCAGCGATCTGTATATTCTTTCTTTGGCTTGATTTGACACATTTCCCTATTCTCGTCGGGTTCAAAGTCTCCAAAGCAAAGGTTCATATTTGAAGAGTTGAACTATTGTTTGTGAAGATTTGAGGTATTTGCTGAAGTACGGGTTGTGAAGGCAGTACCCTCTTGTGGATAAGGTCATTTTGTACATGGGCATTGTTCAAGAGTTGCACACTCCAACGACGTCTTCGATTTTGGATTTTGGATGTACTAGTTTTACTTCTTTTTCAAGTCTAGTGCATAGTATCAACCATCAGCTCTCCAAATGCAACGACATTGCATTCACGTTGCATTTGAGATAGGGTGTTAAGGTCTCTAAGGTATAATAATCAAGGGTATTAGTGTAATCTCCTAGTCTAGGGTTTCCCTCTCGTGTTCTCATATACTAGTCCCCATTGGGCCTCAATACAATTATCCAATTCAGTCCTCATTTTGTAAGAAAAACATCTCCAGATTGTTGAGTCATCTAGCTGGGATTTAAACTACAGTCCAAGGCTCCTGAGGAAAGTAGTCGAGTAAGTTGTACCAACATGCTCACTTATCCACTTCTCAAATCACCAACCTACAGAAAATAATATTTTCAACACCGTTCATTTCTTTAAATGTAAGGCAGCTGCCATATAGTTGCTTCCAGCTTATACCCCAGTATCTGCATTCATTCCCAGTGGATTCTTCTTATCCCTTTCCATTGAACGAAACAAGCTAGACTAAAGAACAAATTCTCTTATATGTGAAAATCTCACGACAATATTTCACGTTTTCCACAGAAAGGATAAAGAATTTGATAGGGTTTAAATTCTCGTATTACCAAGTGGTCATGTAAAGTTGTAAACAAGTGTCGTTTTTGCATCCTCGCATAATATTGCATTGAACTCTCCTTTTTCCGAGGACCCAAAGCCAAATATAGGGCTTACCATTTATTTATATTATTCATCTTCACGTCACCACACAGTCCTTACAACAAATATTATGCAGCTGAATCTAATAGAACCACAAAACTAATGGAGATACAGCTACAAACACTATTATCAGTAGTTGTGGTTCACTCCTGACCCCACCCCACGCATCTTCACAAAATATAAGGTGTGGCTTGACTTTGTACAGTCTCCAACACTTAACTTTTACAATTATTATCCCTTGTATTACAGAATTCGCAATCATAAGATCAATACGATATGAAAGTGCTGAATCCAGTTATACTAAAATTGTGTCATATGGGCAAATTCTTAGGTTAAATGATGATCAAAGATTTTGAAAGTCAAATCGCTAAAAGTATGTGCCTTATAAAAAGAAGAAATGGGCGTAGAATTATCATCGTCATTCTAATGCAGAGAAACCACTCCTGAATTCAACTGTTTTGCCTTAAGAACACAGTGCCAGTGTACAAAAGCTAAAGTTTTTGGCATAAAAACATTAATAGCATAACTCACCATTACCGAGGTCAAAACCTTTGTTCTTTGCAGCCTCTTCAATGATTAAACGCTTAGACTTTCTTAGCCAATCCTGAAGCCTATCCTGCAGATATCATCAACAAATATAAATGATTAAAAAAGCAACATTAGAGGTTAAGAATCGAGTTTTGCACTTAAAGAATCACAGCTCAAGTATAAAACAATGAAACAACGGCAAACATCAAATAAACAGGGGGAAAATCTGACAGTGAGGCAAAAGTGCCACTTAAGTATACATCATTCAGCTTCATGTGTCCCTTCTCCAATCTTCATTTTCAACCACCTTAACCACTTTTTTTACACAAATTGTCTTATTACAAATCTTAGGTAATGTAATAAGAGGATAAAATATAAAGGAGACAACAAGGTGTACGAGGCCAGAAACATGAAAGGAATCACTTCAGTTGGTGAAGGTTCTACACCTTCACTGAGAGGCAGCTGGCTCGAGATGGCAAGGTATGTGGTAAAGCTGACCACAAAATGCTGAACCTTTGGTCATCCTTGGCGCCTAAAACTAACGAGGGGTAATTGCTGCAGGCAGTTTAATGTTTCCTACCAACTATTCACTGGAACTAGGGAAATGTAGAAAAGGTGGGGACCAAAAAGAAGGTGACATGGTCATTCAAGCTGTATTACTTTACAGTGCAAGGAACTTTTTATAAAGGGGGGAGGGGGGGGTCAGCGTTGCTGAGATTTAAAAAAAAAAATCCCATGAAAGGCACCAAAGAGTTGAGCAACCTTCAGAAAAACTGTGATTAAGTGGCCAGGCAATAGAGCCTCCTGGTATTGTAGTGCGTCAGCATTGTCAGGTGAAGCAGTTTGATCTACCAGAGCATAAAGTTTCTGCAACATAAATCTAAACCAGAAAATGAAATAAGAAACACATGATGAGAGGTTAAGAGGGGAAAATGTTCACAAAAGATAATGTCATAAAATGGAAACTCACATCAATAGGTTAAATTTATCATGGTTGTTTTCCAAGTGCACAAAAATATAGTCCTTTAGAACCGCTTCAGCAACCTAAACAATGTAGAACAGCCAAGGTGAAGCATGGTCCAAATTTCAGTAGTACGTAATGTAAACACAGAGGAAACATTAAACACTACAGTTTCATAGTCATCTTTTTCAAATCCTTCCATCACAGATCGGAAGTATTGCCCTGCATTTGGAAGATCAAAATCAATGTCAGCGCATAACAGGTCTTCAAGGCATCTTAAGCACAGAAAAAAAAATTAAGCTCAGAACGTACCAATATGCACCAAACACTGTGTGCGAGTGAAAAGGGACAGATTTCTGACTTCATCAAGAACTATTTGTGCCCTTTCACCAATTAGTTCAGTACTGACAACTCCCTTTCTTCTTCCATGTTTATCACTGTAGCAGCAAGTCAAGCTTGTAAAAATTTCCCGGTCACTTGCATCAATAAGGGCCTGTCATTGGTAATTCATCATAGTGTAAATGCATGCTGAAGCTACATTAACAATACTTCAATACTTTTAATCTAAACTAAAATATTGCAAAGATAGAAGCATAATGATTTGCATAATATGCGACATGTCAAACACAAGTCCAAAAAGTGCATGATACCTACTTCAATGGAAAGACCCTGAGTCTAACAGAAGATGAGGATAGAGATAGAAACACACTAAATTACATAAATAATTTCTATTAAACAAGCAGATTGATAACCTTAGAGCACAGGACAAAACAAGTTTGTGTATATTTAGTTAAACAAAGGTCAACAGCTAAAAATGGATGCATTAACAGAGAGCCCAAAGGTCTCTTTATTGATTATACAATGCACACCAAGGATACAACATTAGCAGGGTGCATCTGATGAAAAGGTAGCCAATGCTACAAGGCTTTTATAAAAAGAACTCGACCACAAGGGGGACGATGCCCCCTGGGCATTGCAAAAACTGTACCAGGATTCGAACATGAACCGGAAAGGGGAGACCCCCCAAGCACACTGCTCTAACCGGTATAACTCACGATAAGCTAGTATGCTACATAGCTTTTATCCATGCAGCACATGTCATTCCACACACAATGCTCAATAAATGTTTATGGACCATATTGCTGGTTTGAAATGATCAGCATTCTTAAGGAAATGGCAATCGATTATACCTTGAGAACAATCCCAACAGGAAGCAGAAACTCTCTGCCACCCAACCTATTCAACACACATTCAAAAGGTCAAATTGATCCAAAAGAGTTACTCGTTGTTCACTCACTGTTTACCAGCACAGAACTTACCAAAACCCAAGCCTTGCACTTCCATTTTGGAGGTAATACAACTTTATTGTCACACTGGACTGGTCACGTTGGACACATCTGTCAAAAGATTAAAAAAAGGCAAGAGTGGCAAAACACACAACATTAGCTTTGATGTTAAAGTCATAACTAGTATTCAATGCTCAAAATAGAAATATTTGATGTTTTACAGAGGTTCTTAGCGATCAACAAGGCTGGGTATGCAATACTTGTAACTTTCATGAGATTGACAAACAGTTTAGTTTCAGGCTACAGGTACATTTAAAAGAACAGGAAAGCTCAGTCAAACAAGATTCTTTGAGAATAAGAAAATAAATATAGAGGAAAAGGGCAATGACTCAGTCACTAATAACAAGATATTGTCCAATGTTGTCTCCTCATGTGCAGCACTTGTGTATGTGAGACACGCTCGAAAAATACTAGACAAGAGAAGGATCTGGCATCACAATTATTCAAATCTGGTCACTGTGAAAATGTTTATTTAATTTTACCTAGTTTCATATACATTATCTTCTAATATTGCAGCACAGCTTGTCTTTTAGAAATACAAATAGCTTCTTTACTGTACCTGTCTTGACTAAAATATATTTCAAAATTAGCAAAAAAAAGTTATTCTGGCTAATTATGTTTTGTTAGGTACACATTCAGCATTCACAAAACTTAAAAGGATTTGCAGAGACAATCGAATTGGACAGCAAACATAAGTAGGAACTATGTGAAAACGTGAAGTGAACTTGGAGTCAAAATAGAGATAGCTTCACTGCAACCGAATATTGCTTGAATGACAAATTAAGCTACGCCCAAGATTAAACTATATGATATTCAACTAATATGCCTCATCTGTTACTGTGCTACCTTATGACCACTGCTTTGTCAGTGTATCCAGCACCACGTTTAAGAAAAGAACTGCGTACCAATCCCATAGGCTGAAAACAAAAAGCAACTCGTCATCAGAATGATGCTATATATAGTTTAAAATACTGGCCTTGTGAGTTGTAAAATAATGCTCCAAGCAAAGCCAAATCTGTCTTACATAGTTACGCTTTTGCAAAATAAGAATACGCACAAGTCTCTCCATCCCGCCGCATATGAAGTACCTAAAAAGAATTTCAGAACTTTGTGAGAATTATTCCAGTAACATATGGAACATTGTCAACAAAGTGGCCACAAACTACAGTTGAAGTATGACAAGTCATGACAAAGACATTTTGAAGTATTGTATAGCACAAAAATGAGAACATAAGGGAAAGTGGACAACATAAGGTACACACTTTATTATAATTCAAAATTTACATTTAGCAATACAGTAAGTTCAAAAAGAAAAGGCATACCACATTTGCACTGTTCACCCTTGGGTCAGCCCAAATAAAATGCTTTCAAAAACTATATTGTTTTTTATCAAAAAAGTTGGCAATCCATATCAAATATGGTATAGTTCAGACTTTCAGTTCAGTGTATTGCCTTTGGAAGAACGCGAAGACAGACAAGAACATGATAGATAATAAGATTTCATTACTTTGAACAGTCCAAAAGCAATTGAAGTATTTTTCCTAACTATACAAAGTAGTCCTTTTCCCCAGGGACAAGTTCAGAGCTCAATGCAGCAAATCTGATCATAAATTCCGTCATCCACATATGCAAAAGAACAAGAAAAGAAGGAAGTGTGATCCTAATGAGAATCACTAAAGTATGATAGTCTCGAAAATAGCAAGTTAAGAAGACATACAGTGGAAGAGTTACACTGATAATTGTTGTGCACTATTTCCCATACAAAGTACTCCAACAATATTAGCACATTAAGAAATGACAGCACTAAGGTCAACTGAATGCAAATGAAACATACTCACCCGCCCATTTCAGTTGCCTCTTCACCATGGAAAACTAATTTATGGGGATCAGCACCTCTCAGATGACACAGTTTTGACTGGAATTGCAATAGCATAAAGTCAGGGAGAATAATCAATTGTTACATGCGAGGATGAACCAGAATAACTTGTGAACCATTACTAAATATAATGGCCTGGAGACCTAGAGTGGAGTGAGAAGAGAACTGCAAATTCAATGTAGCTTCCTATGGAACCGAGAAACCATCTTAAAAGAACAAGAAACAACAGAAGTCCCTACCCCCACCGTCATCCACTCAATAAAGAAACTATACTTATCAACCCACTTTTAAAAGTAGAGGTCTTTTTGTTGTTCCTTGCTTTGCGGAGTTGGAAACCATGCTATCATTCAATATTTCCATGGGAAAGAAATTGATATATGCAACTGTCTTTCGTGAGAATTCTGAGAATCCAAATATATCCAAACACTATTTATAATTGCCTTAATAACTGATTCAACGTCCCATACAAGCACCAGACCAGGAACAATGCATATTGAT